>JAZHRO010000072.1:0-4800000 GCA_037157565.1 Thalassia testudinum | reverse complement strand
AATGCAATGCAGTGGACAAAATCTTAGGAGCTTGATGTAAATAGATGCTAAGGATGATAATAAATTGGCATTTATCACACCCCCATGCTTATCTTTTTGCTAGTCCCTTAGCAAAAATTGTGATTGCACTTGATTATTTCTCAAGAAACGAACTTTTTGTGTTTTGCGGAAAAAGTTCAAGATAGGACCTTGGTTGATTTTTGGTTAGGTAGGTACGAGGTTTATTAAGGATAAAACATTTGGACTTAGCTTTGGATTCAAAGATTAGACAAATCAGGACCGCTGTATCCTTTGAGAATTCACTAAGTTTTTTTTTAATTCAAATATCCTGAAACTATTTTTTCTGTTAAGATTTCCCTGGTTCGTGAACTTGATCCGTAACTCACAAGTTGATGAAAATTTAGGTGTCAATGCTTTGTGATATGCCAAAATTATTGGGATAAGGTCAAGTTATTGAAATTATCTTTTTTCAATTATTTCCCCCATGCTTAGCCTTAACTTGGTACTACTATAGATGTGTCGGGGTCATCATTCCCGTTACCAATCCTTGAGGGGGCTCTGGCACCTGCACTTTGAGAGAGTACTGTCCAAGACACACCCTAGGAGTTCACAACCCCAAAACACAATGCAATGTAAAGGGCATTCCAAGCAAACTCAAGCTTTTGCTCCGATGCTATGGGTAGAACACCGTCCAAGACACTTGAGCTGCAAAATGCGCCTTAATGCTCCATCTAAAGATCTAAAATATAGATATAGAGTAGCGCCGAGGCGGTAACATGTTGACATTACATCCTTAAAGGAAGTATTTTTCCTTCTCGATGGTGGGAACTCAAACCAATCATCTATCTCGATCTTTTAGTAAGATTTTGCAAGAGTTTTTTAATTATTTAGATGTTTTCAGGCTTAGGTATTGTTGGCTTTGTGTGTGAAATGTTTGACACTAGGTTTTCAAAAGAAAAGCAAATTTTTGGATCAAGAGCTAAGTCAAGTACTATCCAGGTTGCTAAACGAAGTCGAGTTACTTGAATCTTAAGTGTTAGAATGGAATTCTTTGTAGGGTACCTGATCTAGTCTAGGTTTGTAGACCTGAAACGTCTAAAAATGAATCCACAGCTTCATCCTTAGTTTGTTAATAATTAAACCCCAAGTGTACCTAGTTTGAATTAAAGTTCAACCATTGGTCCTTTCTTTCACTAAAATTTCTCGAAACATTTTTTTAGAAGTTATGTAAATAAAGTGCATATGCAGAAGCAGATAATGCAAATGCAAAATATTTTAATGTTTTTAGGTTCTGAAAAATAATGAAATGCCTAAGAAAATTGAAGTACCCCCCCATGCTTAAGGTTTTCAAGTCCCTTACAAACGGAAAAGAGTAGAAGATATCACCTGAGAGTGGAAATCAGGATAGAGGCGAAGTTTTGTAGAACCTGGAAAAGAAAATGAAAGTGAAAAGGAAAATGTTGCTGAGTTACCTCCCAACCAGTGTTGTCTTTAATGCCATTTAGTTAGGTGTTAAGTGATTCACGGAAGATGGTCAATCATGAAGATAGTTAGACATGTGAATGCCCTGTAAAATGCAATCTTCCTCTTGGTCCCTGAAAAGAAAATGGTGGAATTAGGGTGAATAAATGAGTGTGAAAAAACAAAACAAATACCTGAGTCTAGCCAAGGTTTCAGTTCAGGAAGAAGGCCGTGCTTAGGGGGATCAGATGGTAGGTCTAGGGGAAAGGGACTGGGGGAAAGATAGTGAGATGGAGGGTGGGTGAAGTTCGGGTGGGAGGTTGAATTGAAGTTAGAGTGCGCAGGTAAGGTGAAATTGGAGTAGGAAGGTCTGGTGAATAGTCAGGAAGAGATTTTAAGTGAATACAAGGCTCCAAGTCATTGACATCGCTGACCACCAATTCAGAGTCAGAACCCTCGAAAACATTGTGGTCGGGAAGAGAATCTATCAGCATTGTTTCATCCACCAAATTAGATGTTTCAATATCTAAGTCCTCAAAGAAGTCATGATAAACTCCAGTTTATCATCATTTTTATGCATTAAAACAAACCTAGCTCTTAGGATTTTGCTCCACAAACGAGATTTTGGGCTGCATTTAGGCATCAATTAGGTTAGGCATGCATTGCACTTTTTATTATCTTTTTAATGTGTTTTTGTAAGTGTTAGGGATATACAGATTGTCAGAACTCCAAAACCCTAACACTCAGGAAGGCAACTAGTGAAGAAGAAGCTCAGACTAACTGGAACTCAGCTTGATCCAGTTCACGATAGCTGGATTCCAGCTCACTTGAACTATTGTTAGCTCATCTTAGTTCCATTAAGCTCATCTCAGCTGAATGCCAGCTCAAGAGAGCTCATCTTAGCTCACCCTAGCTCAGGTCAACTCAGATCCAGCTCAACTTAGCTGAGTCTAGCTCATCTCAGCTCTCATTAGTCCACAGACAACTCTAGCTAGCTCAGCTGAGTTGACTGGAGTTCACCCCAGCTCAGGTCCAGCTACATCCAGCTCCACTCAACTCCAGCCAGCTGAAGATGACTTCATTCCAGCTTAGGAAGCTTAAGTCCTACTCCCGGGGATTAAGCTTAGCTCAACTCAGTTGAGCTAAGCTACCTTACTGCCTCACCTAGCTTAATCCTCCCCAGGAGCATTAGACCCAGCTCACCTCGGCTCCTTTCAGCAGAAGCCAGCTTGCTTTAGCTTGGCTTAGTAGCTAGCAAAGAACTAGCAAGCTAAGCCAGCTAAGGTAGCTCCTTGCAGCTCTCTTCAGCAGCCACCAGCTCTAGTGCAGCTAAAGATGACTACCTCCAGCTCTTCTCCCTAAAAACCCTATCTCCAAAAGCCTCCAACTCTACTCCCTACAAGCTAAGCTAGCTAAGCTACTTAACTTAGCTAGTCCACCTCCATGGTACCAAAACCTACTACCTAAGCTCTAGCAAAAAGACCACCTACTCCTACTTTATTTTTGTGCCAACTATCCCTTCCATTACCACCCTACATCCACCATCAAAACCCATCTCCACCCTCCATTTTTTCCCGCCAAAATCAATACCTTCTATAAGGTATTTTTGGAGGGAGAACCAAGGCACCTCTTCATTTTCCTCCCATTTTTCCCTCCAAAGACATCCAAGCACCCCTTCATTTCCCTCCAAAAAAACACCATAACCACCCTCTTCCCATCCTATAAATACCCTACCCTACCACCACATAATTCCCATCCTCCATTAGTGTTTAATTCCACCTACATCCACCTACACCTATGGCCAAGAAGAAGGAGTAGAGAAGAAGATTAAGGGGGCACATCACCAGCCCTTTGGTGCCTTCTTCTCCCCACTTTCTTCAACTTGTGCCACGCCAAGGAGGAGGAGCATTCTACTTCAAGGAGGATGGCCAGGAAGAGGAGAAGGACCTAGGGTGGACGTCCACCCTTGGAGGAAGAAAATTAAAGGTGGTAGCTACCACCTTGGAGGACATCATTTGGAGGAGCATCTCACGCCAAGGAGAAGATGGAGTTGTCTTTTCAAGTCAAGGAGCTACTTGGCTTGGAGCAAGAAGCCCTCTTCTTCACCATCTATCTAGAGGATTTGTGTTTTATTTTTCTTACATTTTCAAAGTAGAGTAGAAGCATTCCTATATAGGTTTTGTGAGAACAATTTTGCTTTAATTCAAATTGCCTTCTTTCAATTTTTGTTTCACAGCTTTTTACAATTTTTGCCTAGCATTTGTTTCACTCCCTCTCCCTAATTATTCTAGGCCTCCACGTGCCTAGGGTGAGCTTAAGGAGAGGCTCTACCTATCACCTAGGGTTAGCTTTATTGAATTTGGCATTAGTTGTTTTCCAGTTATCAACAAAAACTTGCATGTTGCCTTTATTTCAAAAATCTATAAAAAGTATATATTGAAAAGATCAAAAAGAAAGTTTAGATTTATTTTCCAAGCAAGAGATTTAATTTGTGCAAACTTGCCTCCTTGGACGACCCTAGATACCCCACTATCTAGGAATATAAATTTAAGAGTTGATCAATTTTGTGCGTTACAACGACGTATTTTACAAATTACGTAAAATTCACAATCACTTTTTGGCACAGTTACTGGGGAGGCATGGCTTTGCATTAATCATTTTTCTCTTTCTTGAAGTGGATCTCATCCCCTTCTCTTTCTTTTCTCATGTTTGTGCAGGTATTGCAAGAAGAAAGTGGGAATTTGGAAGCAAGAGCTCAAAGTTCCTTTTGTTCCCGTGAAATTCAGGTTGGTTCTCTTTTCTTATCTCATAGTCAATTAAAACCACCAAAAAAATATTAAACTTGACTTTTAGGATCCCAAACATCTTAATTAAGTGGAGTGGTGTCCATTAAAATTCATTGTTTGCTTGTATGCTTCATTAAACACCACTCCAATCTAAGTGTTGGTGTTCTGATTTTCACGTCCAGATTTCTGTCCAGACTTCAAAAATCAATTCCCAACACCACAAGTCTCCTAAAATTCTCAACTTTCACATAATGATTCCAAATCAAGTTAGGAACGTTTGTCCCAAATTTCGTATCAGTTACCTCTGTATTTAATTTTTAAAAATTCATAGACTGCTGAGGGGTCACATCCTCTAAACTTCCTATTTTGCTACTGTCCGTGAATTTTTAGAATTTTTATACTCATCCAATTTTTGTGAAATTTATCTTTCTGGAATTCTTGTGAAATTATACATCTCACATAAAATCATCAAAATTTTATAAGGCTAGTGGTGGTACAAAATGTCTATAATACTCACGGGTATCATTTCTAGACTTTGACAATAGTACAAATAAAAATTCAAAACAAATATCAAAAAAATTTATAAAATCTTAGAAAAATATTTTATGGAATCCTTGTTTGATTGTCTTCAAAGTAGTGGTGTTGTTTGAATTGTTTGGGCCACTACTTAATACAGAAAGCCTAAAAATAACTTACTGGTAGTTAAATTTCTGTCTTAGGATCAATTGGATTAGGGTTTCTTTTTCATTTTTAGAGATAAACAACCAAAAGGAAACATATCCTCACTCATACAACTTGATTTCTTCTTGTTTTTATAATCTCAAACTTGTTTGAAAACTTAACAAGAAAATCCTAAAAATAAACTAAGTTAAATCAAATCCTAAAAGACAAAAATACAATAATTGTGTGACAACTTGTTTTGCATTGGAACCACTTTCCAATTCCTGCACACATACACACAAAAATTGAAATAACAAGGCAACAACCCAGACAACGCCCTCCACATTCGGTGTGCACACTAGTATCCTAGCCCTAACTAAAATTTGTAGCAATTTGACCCCTAAGGTTTCATCAATTTAGGCTTGCTATATAGGACTTAAGTTTTCTTTAGTTAATACCAATTCTGTCATCTATATCTGGTGTTCAGGCTGAGGGGCCATGTCAAACGACCAGGTGCAGGTTTGTATAAGCACCTGGGGATTTTCCTGGGAAACACTTGGGCCCAAACCTCCCCTTAAGCAACTTGGCTAGATTTGTTGACAAAACGGGTATTCACTGTTGATTACTTATTTCCTAGGTTGACCAAGTCTTAGGTTAAATTCTAGGGAGTCACAATTAAGTTAGGTCTAGAATTTGATTGCTTGTGTGCACACTTCTCTCATCTCCATCTTTTCTCCTCCCCTACCATTTCTTCCATTTTGTACGGGCGGCAGTCCAAAACTCCACACTTGGAGGGACCACTTGATTTTGCCTCCCTAATAAAAAGACCTTTCCATGCATTCTTCCTCTTCTTTAAAAATGGAAAATCAAAATTGGTCCTCTAACCTGCATGCTAGTTTTTCTTTCCCCTATTTTTCCACCCAGGAGCTACTTAATCAGGCCCCTCCACCTAATCTCTACTCTATCATGGCTTAGCTAGAAATTCATCAACTACAATTACATAAAGAATTAACTGACCTAGCCAACCAGGGTTAACCTGCTACACCTAACCAAGCTCTACAAATCCCACGTTTCACCCCAGCTAACACCTACAAGAGAGAAAATCTGCATAAATTCCATGCTGAGTATAATTATTATTCTAATGATTTCTATGGTTCAACGGGAAATTATGCTTATCCCAATCATCACCCCACCCAAAACATCCCTACTTTCCAAGAGAAATTGAAAAATTCCACTAATGGGGAGAATTATCCGGCTCACTCCTGGACCAATTCGGGTCCACACCAACAATAGAACCCATTTGGAGGGGATGGTTCAAATCAAAGTTATCAATCTGGTTAATCTCAAGAAGACATTAATGCCCAGATGATGAAAACCCTGCAGGAGTTACAAAGAAAAACAAAGGAAACAACCCATCTTATTAACAATCTCAATGATCAAATTGGGGATATTCTGACTCAAAGATCTACAGGACACTCACCATCCCAACCCACACCAAACTTTATTAATCACAGGAACCAACACCCATGTGGATACCAACATTAGAACCACACAGTTTAGCCTCCAATTAACCCAATATCTCAGCACCAGCCTAGTTTCTATCAACATCAAGCTCCCTCATCTCCTCCAAGTGATCACCAAACTACATATGCAGAGACTTTGAGGAGTGAGGAAACCACCATGGATTTAGGGCCTTCACATTCAAATGTTGAAACTGATTCTCAACCAATGCAGATTGACTCTCCTAAATGATGAGACACTCATTATGATCTCTAATTACCCCTAATTAACTAGTCTTCCTAGTTAATTAGCTAAGATTATGATTATATAAGGGTCAATTATAGAATAAGGGATATTTAGTTAAGGACCTTAAAATAAGTTTAAAATGACATTTTATCATTCAATTAACATTATTAATAATTCAGATAATAATTGGACTTGAAATCCTATTAATCATTCTCTTAATTAATAAGATAAGTAACTTAAATATAATGAAAACCTAAGTATGTAATAACTTAAGTGATTTTACTTAATCTAATAAATTAACCTAAAAAGGTCAAAAATGTAAATTCAAGGTGTAAATATAATATTTACCTTATTTACTAACATATATAAAAAGTTGAAAAAGATCTAAATTAAAATAAACCTTCAAAACCTGGGTTTACATGTTAGTCCTTAATATTCATTGCAGTCGGGTCCTTATTTCTCACATAGGTCCTTAAGTTTTATTACTTTTATGTCCCTCTTCATCTTCTTCTTCTTCTTCTCCAGCCAAATGAACGGCTAGCGGCAGAGAGTCACCCCACCGGGCGATCACCGCCCTGCCGACATCATTCCTCTTTGTCCAAGCTCTTGCAGCTTGCGCTCACCACCTCCACTTCATCCATCGGTCTAGATTAACCGAGAATCCTATTTTTCAGTGGGAGATAACCTCACCGTCGTCGGAGACGACGACGGAGGTTAAACTCCTCAAGCTCCTTCTTCGACCAGACCCTGCCACTCTCTTCGCTGCAAACCACTATAAATACCCACTCACACCTCTGATTTTATTCAAGTTGGCTCCCTTCCCTCTTCTAACACTATAGCCAACTTTGATAGGCTATTCGTCCAAAACTCTGGTGACTTCCCATTCCATTTTCCGACTTCCTCCATCCATCTTAAGTAGCCGAGGAGATCTGTCGTGGTCTTCCGCACCTCTGACAAAGGCATCGACCCAAGGATTCCTTCGCTCCACCACAAATCCGCCTGCTGGAGATCTTTCTTCCACCCTCTGATTTCGTCGTCTGCTATGAACCTTCGGTGGAACCCTATTGACCCCTTCGTCTAGGTAATAGAAGATTAGGAGTAGGAGTAGGAGTAGGCTAGCTTAGTTAGTTAGTTTAGGTAGTTAGAATAGAGTAATGTTAGAATTATTTTCATCTCCTCCAACTCTGGCGAGTTCCTTGAGCTCGCTAGAGCTTCAATCTTGTCTTTTAATTCACTATCCACCTTCTCGTATCTTCCATGATCACTTCTAAATCATTTAATCATTAATTAAATCACCTAAACGCCTAATTCAAATCTCACCTTCATTGACTACTATCACTATCTATGGTGATAGTAGTCAATTTAATTCCACCTTCATTGGGTTCTTTCATCACCTATCACCACTTATGGACCCTAATCGACACTATAATACCTATTAATATCACGTATAACTTAAAGGCCCAAATTTTAATTAAGTTCCTGAGCTCGCTGTCCATGGCATCTCAGGAATAGTTCAAACTATAAATTAAATATATATTTATGAATATTAATATCTGTTGACTTGATTTAACCTCTCAATCGAGTGATTAAACAAGTCCTGAGCTTTAACCACTCAAATCCTTTAGGAAAATAATTTCACTGTCAAATTTTAATTCTAATGGATAAATGAAGAATTAAATGTGATACTGAGGTTCCTTGCAACCTCAGAATCTTTTCTAAATCAAAAATGGTTAGTTTTATCAATCTGTACATACAACTTTATATTTTCTGGACTCACCGGAGCTCCGACAAGCCATTATTGTGTTACAACCTCTAGAACCTGCTAAGTAACTCCAGAATAGTTTAATAAGGATCACTGATTGTTTTGAAGATATTTGTTTAAGGATTTAACCACTGGAGCTATAGATTTGACTTCATCTTCTCCAACTCCGACGGAGTTGGAGAAGTCTCTTAAGAAGATCTGAAGAGCATTTAATGGGCTCAGAAGCTTCAGTGCGATGCACTGAAGCTGTTTAAGTCTTCAAAACACTGTAGCAATCTTCCCATGACTCTGTCAAACAAACATGTATTTTAGTTCAGGCGGCGAGCCTATAACCCTATGAATCAAGGTTAGAACACAATTCTGAAGATCTAAATAAGTTCTGGATGATGAGAAGACTTTAATTAAGGCATTAATTTCTTGGGAGGAAGCTTTAAATAGAAAGTCAAACTTGAGGCTTCCATAGTCAAATATGAGTCTGATAATGGAGATCTGAGCTCAAATTGAGATTTTGAGGCGAGAAAACTATTTCTGAAATCTTATTTGATGATCTGAAAGTGATTAAAGTGAGCTCAGTTGAGTTTTTGTTTGAGAATTTTGTTTCTACCAATTTGGGTTACTTTCGAACCCAAACCAACAGGAGTACTATTATGATGAAATTTAAACTTAAAACCTACCTAAATTGATATGTTATAACCCTTAGAATTAATCTAAATTGATTAGAAACACTTTTAAGTGTCTGTTGCACTTATTGATGTCTGAAAAATCAAACTCTGAAGATTTCAGAGAAGTGAATAGCTTCTCTGCAGGTCCTGTAGGTCTTAAGAACTTAAAACCTACTCTAATAGAAGTGGAATCACTTATATAACATGTACAAACCTTTAAATAAAATGGAGAAGTCCATCTGAGGACTCTCCTGACATTAATTTCATTTCCAGGCTAGTAAAAACCCGTAGGAACCCTTGATTTCATCTTTTAAATTGAAAAGGAAAACATAAATAAAACATTAAATTGACCCTGAAATTATGTAGATTACCTTTAGAGCTTTCCAACAAACTTGAAATCACTCAATTTGGAGCTCTGGGTAGAAAGTTATGAATATTTGAATTCGGGTCTGGAAGGGGTAGGATAGTCCCACCTCGGTTGTTCACGAGCGTGCGCCTAGGGATAAAAGTAATTCGTTTCTCTGTTTATGCAGTCATCAACGCTCGGCTCACCAGTTACCAATTCTATCTGATATAATCTGAGCATTGCATGTGTCTGTGTGTGTGGGCTTATTCCTGCAGGTGTGCGCCCTGGGAGGGCGAGAGAGGCCTGGGAGGCCGGGTTGAGCCGAAATGGCTCGAAACTGTGAACTGATAAAGAAATGAACCGAAAACGAACTTAATTGAGATTAGGCGAGGACCGAGTAGGGTCTGGTCCCACCTTGGTCTTAGGGTGTTGTGTATCCTCGAAAGGACCTCACTGTAAATAAAATAACTTTTGGTTAAAAAAGTAAAAAAAAAACCTGGTTCAGCTGAAAGCTTAAGGAAAAGAGAAGCCGCTAAAGGATGCTAAGTGTTGAAGCTGAAAGCTAAAGAAGAAAGCACAGGCGTTAAGGAGTGTTAAGGAAAAGAGGATAAGGAGTGTTAAGGAGAAGACTGAGGGAAAAAGAATAAGAGACTGGAAGAAAAGAAGAAAGGTAAGAAAAGAGTTCAAGAGATAGAGAAGAAAATAAAAGAAAGAAAGAAGATAAGAGGCTGAAGAAGATAAAATAAAGGATATTATTTTTCTTGCATAATTACTTTTTTTTCTTAATTGTAAAAAGGCATGTTTTAATAGAATAACTTTTAATTGCCTTAATTTCTTTGGAATGAAATAAAATTGAAAAACTAGCATGTTTACTTGTTAATAAAGTAGATCATTTTGAGTAAATATGTTTTGCATATGGAATTTTGTGTATCCTTTATAGTTTAAATATTTTAACAAAATTCATGTTTTAAAAATCAAACTAGTTATACCTCCTAAACTTAAAGAGATAAAAGAAAATTGGTGAATTTGGAGAAAAATTATTATACCTCCCAGTGAACGACCTGGACTCAACCAGTAAAAATTTCTAAAATGTTAGGTTAATTCGACCCTATACTACACAATCAACACAACTTCGAGTTAACCTAAGTGATTTCTTCTACTCTTAATTAAGTAAAATTAACTTAATTACTAAGTTGAGTGAAAACCACTCATCACTAACCTCAATCAAGAAGAAGAAAAAGAAATACCAAAAACACCTGATTCAAACCCTATTTTCCACTCTCAAAAAGTGTAATCCAACAATCCAAAATCAGAGCCCTCTCACCAAAATCCTTTGGACTTATTTGGGCAAGTCAAGAGGAATATTCCCCTCCTAGATTCTCCCCCTACCTGTGAAAGATTTTCTTCAAAAGGGCACGATCAGAATCTAGGAAGGTTGGTCCTTTCAGAAACAGCCAGCTCAACCTTTCAGAGCAAGTTATTTTTTATAAAAAAGACAAGGGTGCATCACTCATCTCGGTTGTCATTAATGACAACACTTTTTTTCGTGCCACTCTCAACTTAGGTACTTCTCTTAATATCATTCCCCCAGTCTTATTAAAGGAACCTCAATTCGGTGATTTTACTAAGGTTAAATTTCAATTGGGAGATTGATCTAACATTCAACCACGGGGAATCATTGAGAATCATATTGTCAAGGTTTGGAATTGTCTAAATCCGGTAAATTTTCTGGTCCTTGACATAGAGGTACCTGTAGCTCTCACTAACACCATTCTTGGAAGACCCCTTCTGATTACCGCAACAGCTAATATCAACTCTCACTTTAGGAAAATGAATATAAGTTGCGGTAACCAGATTTTCTCATTAGATTTATTTCAAGCTTCCAAGAGGTCCATTGATCATAAGGTTTTCGAGGACATTGATAATACTATGGAAGAAATTTGTGAGAAATCTTTGTTGATCAAATCCTACTCAGCTTTGACCACTATGGATCTAGATTTTATTGATTCTTATTCTAAGGATGATTTTGTGGTCTGAGACTTTTCATATCAACTAGGGTTTGACTTTTACTCTTTCAATCTTCCTGATTTTTCACCAAAAACATCCACACTAACTTCACCCACCCTACATCTCATTGACTCCTTTCCCCCTCCCTTTCCATTGGACCTATCACCCGACCCACCGGAGTTTGGCATTTTACATGCACTTAAACCAAGGCCATATCCAGGTCATTCTACCATTTTTCCATTTCATTTTGATCTCAATTTCTTTACCATTCATCTTTTTAGAGATCTTGTGGATAACACATTTCTTGAGGACATTCAAGTGTCCAATTATTTACATGATTTTCCATCTTCTATGCATACCTTCACGCCCGACTGAATGGTGTAAAAGATAGCACTGGATGGGAGGTAACCCATCATTTTTTTTCCTGCTTTCTTTTTTCCTTTCTTTTTCCAGGTTTTGACCATCCTAAACATGACCGCTCTTCATTAAGGTGATCCCTTTTCCCTCCTAATGCATGAGGACATTACATATCTTAAGCATGGGTGATGATCGATTTAGGATTTTCAAAACCTAAAAACATGCATTTTTCTTTAGTTATTTTATTTTCCTACTTGCATACCCAAAAAAATATAAATGTTGAAAACTTTTTGAGGAAAAATTTTGAAATCGGGACTAAGGTTGAAAAACTCACTTTTGGTACAATGGAATTTAATCTTCAACAAACTAGGGATGAGGATGCTGATCTGATCATTAGAATTTCAGGGACTATTTTTAGACTAGATCAGATATCCTTCTCTAAAATTCCACCTGAACTCATGATAGTTCAGGTGACTTGATCCTCTTTTGTAATTTGGAAAGTATCTGACTTAGTTTCTAATTCAAAAACTTACATTTCTTGCGGAACTTCCTTTGTCAAATTTTAGACACAAGCGAACACTTAAAAATAACTAAAACTTAGAAAAACTCCCTTGTTTGGACTTACTAAAAGTTTGAAGTAGATCATTGGTTTGAGTTCCCACCGCCGAGAAGGAGGAAAATGCCTCCTTTGATGCGATGTCAGCATGTTACCACCTCGGCGCTACTCCATATCTATATTTTATATCTTTAGACGGAGTATTAAAGCGCATTTTAGTAGCTCAAGTGTCTTAGACAGTGCTCTATTGATGTAAACATGTTTACACTACTTAAGATGTCTATTTATGCATGTTCTTAAGCATAGGATTGCATTGCATACTATAAATATTGTATAACATGCATCATCTTGCATTTAGAGTAGTTTGACTAAAATGGAGGTTAATTGTCGCCTTTTATGTTCATGGACAATGCAAACTTTTTTCGGGGCCGCGAACCGAAGATCTAACCATACAGATGTGATCAGGGTGACGATTAGAGTTCAACGACTCCAAGATTGCCCTAATCAGACATCTGTAGCATCAGATAGTGACCAGGGAACCCTAGAAGATCAACGGCCAAGATGGTGTGAATCCACACTTCAAATGAAAAATCTGACGACATGGATGGATTCGGATTGACGATCGCAGCCTAATAGCGCGAAAATCGACTCAATCCGATAACTGTGGCACCATCTACATCATCCAGAAGATGGATGACTTAGATTGCACCATGTGGCACCATCTCAGCCACCCAACCGGCCGAAGAACCTGCCGCACCTTCTCTTCTTTGATCAGAGCATGCTTCTCTACTGTTGGATGCGCTCTAACGGCTGTGGATGCGAGCACCTGAATTCGTCTCTGCGACCATCTCTCCTCCACAGCGTAGCGGGCGAATGCTTTATCGCGAGTGGGCAGTGCGCTTTCGAAACGCAAGGAGCAGGCAAGAGGTGCAGGCGAGCAGGTGCGATTGGCCGCTCGATCGCGATTGAACGGTCGTGCACGCGTAATTGCGCTCACGCTATATCGCACTCCGCACCTCACATAGAATCACATACTGGCGGGTGCGTAGAGGAGGTGAGCGGGCACGTGCGCGCCGCCCACTACGCCCACATTAGGACCTTTAGCGACGGTTTTATCCGTCACTAAAGGTCATGAATTAATTTTTTCAAATTGGAATGACCAAAATGCCCCTACTCCTTGTAACTATAAAAGGAGACCCCCTCCACACGAAATTCTCATCCCTTCCTTCTCTTTTCTCCCTCTCCAATGCTCAAGAGAAGCTTGTCCCACATCCGGGATGCTTCTCGCGAGATAAAGTCAAATTTTTGTCCCCCTTTCGGAAGCGGATCCCATGATGACGATGACATGCTGCCCCGTTCCCATTCTTCCACTTCGTCCTCCTTCATCCTGCTCTGTCCTCCTTCGTCCAGGCATCGTCCCATCCGGTTCGTCCTCCAAGTGACCGTCGAGGAGGATATCTCTCTCCCCATTCTTTTTACTGCTTTCTAGAATAGATTTACTACTTTCCAGAGTAGATTTACTGCTTTCTAGTGTAATCATTTTCCCGCTTTCTAGTCGTAATATTTAGTGTAATGAATAATCCTTTTGATAATGAATTCCATGTGCATTCTATATCTCTTTTGATTTTTGTTTGTATTATTCTCTCTCCCTCTCTCTTTCTCTTCTATTTAGTGCAAATAGATAGATAGTTTTTAGTCAATTAATTTACTTCGTGACAAATAAAATAAATGCGTGTTTTAACTCAAATGTCCGCCTCCCTGTGTTCAACCTGGGATTTTCATTCCGGTATAAATTTTATTTGTTGAACACGAGTTCTTCGCTTTCATACTACGATGACAGGTTTTTCAAAACCAAACACATTAGCATAGCAACCCGACGTTTAACATTTTGGCGCCGTTGCCTAGGAGGCAACGATCTTTGATGTTTCTTCATGTTTTTACAACTTACAAATCATTTACCTCACTTCTCTATTTTCTTATTGTAATTGCAGGTACTCTTTTGAGACGAGCAAAAGCGGTAGATTGGAGTAAAGTGTTGTGGAAAGTTTTGTAAGTTATCCCCCACATCCCCCCCGTTAGATTTCATTTCATCACATAATAACACAAACATCAATCAACCTAGGTGTTCTTATAAACTCTAAGGTTAGATTGTTTGTTGTTCGACACCCACACCTGCCCCAATCTCCACATTTAAAAAGAAAATAAAAAAAAAATCTCACAGAGGTACACAACCTCATCTGATTTTCAAACTCAACTAGCAAACTGATCTTTGGAGCCGGTACACACATCCAAACACATAATTGAGTAGAAATCAGATTAGGTAATCACTTGTGTGCCTAATTAACTGGTGCAACAGGCCAATTGTTTGAGTTGATTGGGCCGCACGACTTCAATTAAACTCAACGCATCAAGTAGCTGCCACTTAGGTTCAACTATTAGGGATTCACCAGGCACTCCACATTCCTTTTAAGTTTTAAAGGAAAACATCTTCACATGTGCTTTCAATACCTGGTGTGCCAACAAAACTTATTTGAAAACACCTAAAGTTGAATCCTAAAAGCTACTAAGCAAGATTTGAACTATAAAATTCACCACATCAAAATTAATCTTGCTTGAAAACCACTGGTTGTGCATGCACACACAAATTAATCAATCATTAAGGGCACAACCCAGATAAAGGGCCCATCACATTCCAAACCACATTCAAACCTAGCCCTAAATAAAACAGAGTAGACATCGGCCTTAAGAATTCGACTCGCTCTTTAGAGCCCAGAACGAGATTATTTTCGATTAGTCTGTTTCTACTGTTCAATCTGATGTCTAGCTAGGGGAGTAGAATCAAACGATTGCAGCTGGGGGGTACAATAGGAACCGGAGGTGCAAGCCAAAGGAAGAACCTTCTCCCTAGTCCCTCCTTCTAACTAGTTGGATTGAACAAACAAAAGTAGATCAAATCGTTCCTTTATCTCAAGACGAGTTTTGGGAGTCTATAGGTCTTTAGGCTAGCCCACATAAGGACATGTTTGATTGTTTGTATTGCAGGGCGCCTTTCTTCCTCCCATTTCTCATGAATCCTTCCAAATATTACACTCATTCCCACTCTTTCCCTCCTGTTTTGAATTATCCTCAACATGACGATTATCCCAACTCGTACTGTAATCAACCATCAGTTAGTTGGGATAACTCAGATTGGGGATACAGTTCTGAACCTTCGTGTTTAGGGTCTAACCCTGAACACTATGATTGTGATTTCTATCCTTCTCAGAGCCACATCGATTAGAGATCGTCATCCTTTCATGAACAACCTAATACGATCTATAATCAAGAAGGATACACTAATCCTTACCCATCCTATAATTACACTGCCTTTAGGTCATCACCACCTTTTGAACTATCTGAAATGACCTATTATCAGGAAGGGTTTAACGAATCTCAATTCGTTAATTCCCCTGCATTGATCTCAAACCTGTCCAACCCTGAACCAACTCATTTGGTTCAGGGTAACCAGGTTCAAGATAAGGTTCTGGCTAACTTGAGGAATATCATACAATCTTTAGAAGTTCAGCCAATACCTTGCATTGAGAGATTGGAGCCCCTGATTCAGATGATTGATGATTTGAATAAGTATTTGTTGGATTAGCTCTAGGATGTTAAGGATAAGAAACCGGGTGAGTTTCTACTTAGGAAGTTAGCGAAATTGAGGGTGAGATTTGTGGTCACTTTGATTCAATCATGGGATGATTCCTAGGATGAACTCCCTTTAGGAGAGCCAATGTCAGAACCCACTCAGGCACCTGTTGGGGGGACACGTGTTACGAGGCTAACAAGATTGAATTAGAGCAACCAATTAAGGAAGATCTAATTTCTTCACGTGAGATCCCTAAGCCAGGGTACGAGGAAACGCATGTCTCCTTGGAATAGAAAGTGATGGATGATTTTGAGACATACATTAATATGGATTTCGATTTCTTTGATTCTGATGGTGAAGATTCACATTGCGAAGTCTCACGCGAGTTTACAGAATATGATTTCTATGAGACGATTGGGCTTCAGGAATCTGATAGATCATTTGATAGCCCAATAACTAAGGAAGCTGATTTTATTAGGGCTCACATTATGGATCCAGAATTGCATTTTCTAGAGGATTCAATCAAATGCCCTGATTGTCAGTTACACCCCATTGAGCTTATCAAAGATTCTGTTTCTGAGATAATTAGACCCAAGTCAATTCTGATTCAACCACATCTTTTAGACTTGGAAATTTCAGATGGGGTGATTAATATGCAAGAGGTCCTGGAATTTAACATTTTGAATGAGGAGGATAGAAGCTGGGAAGTTCTGATTTGGGAAGCTAACCCCAGAGGAAGTAGAAGACTGTGTCTAAGGGTTCCATTTCATTTGAAACCATCAAACCAAAACCCTTATGACATTTGTTCTGAGGATGTTCAACCCAAGCACACATTCATTGATTATCCTTTTGAGCTTGATTTCTCTATAACCCGACTCTTTGGTCTTGGGTTGCATCCTCATAAATCGCAGGCTCGACCCCGCCTGCATACTGATTTTAGGTTTTGGGTAATTTTTATCCAGAACCTGAGATATTTTCGACTATGGGGTATGGGCCTACACCACAATCTGGTCCACATTTGTGGACATATACTGACAGGTCAGAGATTTCTTATGTTTATTCTGATTCTGACCTGCACATGTCAAATCTGTACTTCTCTTCTTTGTATAGTGTGCCTAGCTGAAGGCACTAAATTCAGTACGTATACAGTTCTTTTTAGTTTCCATCTCGTAGTGGACCTAACATTCAGGCAATTCAGGTGCTTTCTACGCTATTCCACTCTGTTTTATGTCTTTTTAATACAATGAGGATATTGCATTAGATAGGCATGGGGGGGAGGATATTCATTTCTGAATGAATTTGTCAGCTCCGTAGATTTGTTTTATTTATTTATTTATTTTTATTTTTATTAAAAAAAATGGAATTAGGAAAGAGAACTTGGGTTTAAGAGAATTTTCAATCTTAGGAAATACTACATTATGATCTGAACACAAAGACCCTTCAGGTCATTGGACTTAATCAGCCCATGTATCCATTAAAATGTGGATACATTTTAATTTGTTTTTCGAGTCCTCGCCAACCTGAATTCTATTTTAATTGGAGTAAACAAGTTTGGGTGATAAGTACACGACTTATCAACCCACCCTCTAATTTGAGGGAATTTTGAGTTTTAAGCATCTACACACTATCTTGTCACTGACTCTTTGTTCGACGATTCTAACGAAAATTGGATAGCAAATGAACCTCCTAGGATGATATGGCTGGCAAGTTATCGTGGGTAACAACCCATAGGTAGGTTGTCCAGAGCCCAGTCACTAGACCTTTCTCTTTTTGCTGCCTTTAGGTAAATCTTAGACCAGGGAAGCTACCTACTTAAAAAGAAAAAAAGAAATAAACCACACTTCACCGCACGAGTATGGCTGGCAAGTTGTCGGTGGTAACAGCTCGTCGACCGGTTGTCCAGAACCCAGCTCAATAAATGCACTGAAAAATCCCAAAAAACTTAGGAAGAAGTAGAGAAGTAGAATAAACTGGGGAGATATACACTGGATTCACCCTTAGTTGACCCTGTAAAATAATAAAAGTACGGAGAAAGCTACCGGTTGTAAAGATACACCTTCAGGTAGAATTTTTTTTTTTTAAGGTCACCTAGAGGCGTAGAAATCCGAAGTCCGCTTTAACTGCTGGTCAACGAGCCTATCACATTCACAATAAGATGCTTAGAACTTAGGGTTCTCATCAAATCTTGGGTGAGTTGAATGGCCGTAGAAAGCCACTCTTAAACCCTAAAACTTGAAAATCCAAAAAAAATAGAAAAGAGGAAAAAGAGAAAAAGAAATTTTCTTTGAATAAGGAGAGGGCTTGAGGCAGTCTGCATTTTGGCAGATACTCGGGCACTATTGTGTCTTTGGAAGTTTAGATCCTAAGTAGACATTTTCTTAGTGATTGAAAATAACTCAAGCCCAAATAATCCAACCTGATTCTTTTATAAATAGTATATAGTTTTTGCTAGGGACTAGCAAACGATAGGCATTGGGGTATGATGTAAGCATGTTTACACTACTTAATATGTCTATTTATGCATATTCTTAAGCATAGGATTGCATTGCATACTATAAATATTGCGTAACATGCATCATCTTGCATTTAGAGTAGTTTGAACAAAATGGAGGTTAATTGTCTCATTTTATGTTCATGGACAGGGCAAACTTTTTATCGGGGCCTCGGATCAAAGATCCAACAGTACAGATGTGATCAGGGCAACGATTGGAGTTCAACGACTCCAAGATCGCCCTAATAAGACATCTGTAGAATCAAATAGTGACCGAGGAATCCTAAAAGATCAAGGGCCAAGAAGTTGTGAATCCACACTTCAAACGACAAATCCGACCGCATGGATGGATTCAGATCGACGATCGCAAGCTAATGGCGTGAAAATCAACTCAATCCGACAACCGTGGCACCATCTACATCATCCAGAAGATGGACGGCTTAGATGGCGCCACGTGGTGCCATCTCAGCCACCCAACCGCCCGAAGCACCCGCCGCACCTTCTCTTCATCAATCAAAGCGCCACTTCTCCGCCATTGGATGCGCATCCAACGGCTGTGGATGCGCGCACCTGAATTCGTCTCCGCGACCATCTCTCCTCCACAGCACAGTGGGCGAATGCTTTATCGTGAGCGGGCGACGCGCGTTCAAAACGCAAGGTGTGGGTGCGATTGGCCGGTCGATCATGATCGAACGGTCGCACGCACGCAATTGCACTCACTCCGTATCGCACGCCGCGCCTTACGCGGAATCACACGTGGGCGGGCGCGAGAGGAGGTGGGCGAAGGCAGGATTTAAGCCATCTAATCTAGCGATCAAACAGTTGAGATCAGCTAGACATGTGCATGCATTACTCACGAGGAGGTGAGCAGGTGCATGCACCGCCCACTACGCCCACGTTAGGACCTTTAGCTACAGTTTTATCCATCACTAAAGGTCCTAAATTAATGTCTTTCTAATTGGAATGACCAAAATGCACCCACTCCTTGCAACTATAAAAGGAGACCCCCTCCACATGAAATTCTCATCCCTTCTTTCTCTTCTCTCCCTTTCTAAAGCTCAAGAGAAGCTTGTCCCACACCCGAGATGCTTCTCGCGAGATAAATTCAAATTTTCATCCCCCTTTCGGAAGCGGATCCCGCGACGACGACGACGTGCTACCCCGTTCCCATTTTTCCGCTTTGTCCTCCTTCATCCTGCTCCGTCCTCCTTCGTCCAAGCGTCATCCCGTCCGACTCATCCTCCAAGCGACCGTTGAGGAGGATATCTCTCTCCCCATTCTTTTTACTACTTTCTAGAATAGATTTATTGCTTTCTAGTGTAATCATTTTCCCGCTTTCTAGTCGTAATATTTAGTGTAATGAACAATCCTTTCGATAATGAATTCCATGTGCATTCTATATCTCTTTTGATTTTTGTTTGTATTATTCTCTCTCTCTTTCTCTTCTATTTAGTGTAAATAGATAGATAGTTTCTAATTAATTAATTTATTTCGTGACAAATAAAATAAATGCATTTTTTAAATAAATGTTCACCTCCCTGTGTTCGACCTGGGATTTTCATTCCAGTATAAATTTTATTTGTTGAACACGAGTTCTTCATTTTCATACTACGATGACAGGATTTTCAAAACCAAACATGTTAGCATAGCAACCCGACGTTCAACATCTACCTATAGTGTCGGAGCAAGAGCTTGAGTTTGCTTGGAGCGCCCCTTTGCACCGCATTGTGTTTTGGGGTTGTGAGCTCCTGGGTGGTGTCATGGACAGTGCTATCCTGAAGTGCTGGCGCTAGAGCCCCCTCGAGGATTAGTAACGGGAATGATTATCCCAACACATCTGTTGCAAGACTAAGTTAAAAATAAGCATGGGGGAAAAAAAACTTTTAAACCAAAAACATGCCCTTATAAATGTTGGCTTTTCACAATCACGGACACAACGTTTTAAGGGACATTGCAAGTTGCGAACCAAATTCAAGAGCCAGAAAAATCCTCAAAATAGAAATTTCAAGTCATCTGAATTAACAAGGGGTTAATTTGTGAATTTTTGGAGGATATATTAATCCCGTTTTGTCTAATTTTTGGATGCAAAAATAAATCCCGATGTTTATCCTTAACAAATCCTGTGCTCCTGTGTTTAGATCAACCAAGGTCCCTTAATTTTTTTCTCCTCAAAAGTAAAAAAAAATAGATTTTCCAAAAATTTCGCTTGGTAAAAATTTAAGTTTTGCTAAGAGACTAGCAAAAGATAAGGTTGGGGGTGCGATAAACGCCAGTTTATCATCATTTTTATCCATTAAAACGAACCTAGCTCTTAGGATTTTGCTTCGCAAATGGGATTTTGGGCTGCATTTAGGCATCAATAAGGTTAGCATGCATTGCACTTTTTATTATCTTTTTAATGTGTTTTTGTGAGTGTTAGGGATATACAGATTGTTAGAACTCCAAAACCCTAGCAATCAGGAAGGCAACTGGTGAAGAAGAAGCTCAGACTAAATGGAACGCAGCTTGATCCAGCTCACCATAGCTGGATTCCAGCTCACTTGAACTAGGGTTAGCTCATCTTAGCTCCATTTAACTCATCTCAGCTGAATGGCAGCTAAAGAGAGCTCATCTTAGCTCGCCCTAGCTCAGATCCAGCTCAACTTGGCTGAGTCTAGCTCATCTCAGCTCCCATTAGTCCATAGGAAGCTCTAGCTAGCTCAGCTGAGTTGACTGGAGTTCACCCCAGCTCAGGTCCAGCTACATCCAGCTCTACTCAACTCCGGCCAGCTGAAGATGACTTCATTCCAGCTTAGGAAGCTCAAGTCGAGCTCTTGGGGACTAGGCTTAGCTCAACTCAGTTGAGCTAAGCTACCTTAGCTGCCTCACCTAGCTTGATCCTCCCCGGGAGCATTAGACCCAGCTCACCTTAGCTCCTTTCAGTAGAAGCCAGCTTCCTTTAGCTTGGCTTAGTAGCTAGCAAAGAACTAGCAAGATAAGACAACTAAGGTAGCCCCTTGTAGCTTTCTTCAGCAGCCACCAGCTCTAGTGCAGCTTAAGATCACTACCTCCAGCTCTTCTCCATGAAAACCCTAGCTCCAAATGCCTCCAACTCTACTCCCTACTAGCTAAGCTAGCTAAGCTGCTTAACTTAGGTAGTCCACCTCCATGGCACCAAAACCTACTACCCTACTACCCTGCTACCTAAGCTCCAGCAAAATGACAACCTACTCCTACTTTATTTTGGTGCCAACTATCCCTTCCATCACCACCCTACATCCACCATCAAAACCCATCTCCACCCTCCATTTTTTCCCTCCAAAATCAATACCTTCTAGAAGGTATTTTTGGAGGGAGAACCAAGGCACCTCTTCATTTCCCTCCCATTTTTCCCTCCAAAAATATCCAAGCACCCCTTCATTTCCCTCCAAAAAAACACCATAACCACCCCTTTCCCATCCTATAAATACCCTACCCTACCACCACATAATTCCCATCCTCCATTAGTGTTTAATTCCACTTACATCCACCTACACCTACGGCCAAGAAGGAGTAGAGAAGAAGATTAAGGGGGCACATCACCTGCCCTTTGGTGCCTTCTTCTCCCCACTTTCTTCAACTTGTGCAATGCCAAGGAGGAGGAGCATTCTACTACAAGGAGGATGGCCAGGCAAAGGAGAAGGACCTCGGGTGGACGTCCACCCTTGGAGGAGGAAAATTAAAGGTGGTAGCTACCACCTTGGTGGACATCATTTGGAGGAGCATCTCACGCCAAGAAGAAGGAGTTGTCTTTTCAAGTCAAGGAGCTACTTGGCTTGGAGCAAGAAGCCCTCTTCTTCACCATCTATCTAGAGAATTTGTGTTTTATTTTTCTCATATTTTCAAGTAGAGTAGAAGCATTTCTCTATAGGTTTTGTGTGAACAATTTTTCTTTAATTCAAATTGCCTTCCTTCAATTTTTGTTGCATAGCTTTTTACAATTTTTGCCTAGCATTTGTTTCACTCCCTCTCCCTAATTATTCTAGGCCTCCACGTGCCTAGGGTGAGCTTAGGGAGAGGCTCTACCTGTCACCTAGGGTTAGCTTTATTGAATTAGGTATTAGTTGTTTTCCAGTTATCAACAAAAACTTGCATGGTTCCTTTATTTCAAAAATCTATAAAAAGTATATATTGAAAAGATCAAAAAGAAAGTTGAGATTTATTTTCCAAGCAAGAGATTTAATTTGTGCAAACTTGTCTCCTTGGACGACCCTAGATACCCCACTATCTAGGAATATAAATTTAAGAGTTGATCGATTTTGTGCATTACAACGACATATTTTACAAACCGCGTAAAATCCGCATCAAGTCATCATCATCATGGAATTTCCTAGAGGATTCGAAAATATCTAGAGTAATTGTTTGGCCCATGCAAGTGATATCCATTTTACACATATGACAATTTATATTTGCTTTCCTAGTGGCCAAAAAGGGTCGTCCAAGAATGATAGGGGCATTGATTAGAGATTTGGGTACCTCAATGTCAAGGACCAGAAAATCTATGAGGAAGACACAATTCTAAACATTGATAAGGACATCCACGACAATCCCTCGAGGTTTGATCGCATATCAGTTAGCTAATTGTAAGGTAACCTCGACAAGCTTGAGATCACTGAACTTGAATTCCTCGAATAGAACTATGGGGATGATATTGACTGAGGCACCGAGATTGAGAAGGGCACGGTTAAATATAGTATCATCAATCATAACAGAAATCAAAGGCGTGCCCAGGTCTTTCATCTAAGGAGGCAACTTGCTCTGTTTGACAGAGCTTACTGTCTTTGAAAGATGCACTCTTCCTAGCTTTTAATTCTGCCTTTTTGGAGTACAAAGATCCTTCAAAAACTTAGCATAGGTAGGGATATATTTGATTGCATCTAAGAGAGTGATGTTGATCTGAACTTGCCTAAATAATTCCATGAGTTCCTCATTTGTGGACTCAATTTTTTTTCTTCTATTAGTGGTGGAGTAGAGAGCTTGGGGAAAAGGGACAAGAGTTGTGTCATAATAATAAATTTCTTTTTCTCATTGAGTGTTGGTGTTAGGAGAGTGGACTTGCACTAGGGTAGTGTAGGTTTCATCAAGTTGGTGTGAAGGCCCAAGATAGGTGATTGTTTTCCCATTCCTCAAAGTAACTACATTGGCAGTTTGGTTGTTCCTGGGAGGGGGTTGGGGGGCTTGATGTTGCAAGAAACCTAGTGACTGCTATGATGGTAGGTTGATTAGAGGCTGATTAGTATGGTTCTGATTTGAGTGCCTACCCTAGTAGTGGTTCCTCTGATTGATAGGGTTGGGTGTGGGGTGGGAAGGCAAATGTCCTGTAGGTCTCTAGGTCAAAGTAACCCCAATCTACTTTTGGAGATTTGTGACAACACGGGTTACCTCTGACATCTGATTTTACATCCTCAGTAGGGTTTTCATAACCTAGGCATTGATGTATTCTTGGGATGTCCCAGGTTGATAGGAAGTCTAGTTTTTCCCATACCCTCCAAATTGGTTTTGTTTCTAAGAGGGCACCTGATTGGGCCAGGAGTGAGTTGTGTAATTCCTCTATAGGAGTTGGAGGGAGTTCTAAATTGCTCTTTGTGGGTGAAAATATTCTAAGTGGGGTTTGGATTTGGATAACTGCAAGTCCCTGGGGAGCCATATAAAGCATCAGAAAATTGATTATACTCAACAGGGACAGTATCAAGATTTTGCAAGTTCTCTCTCTTTAGAATGTTAGGCAGGGTCGGATGTGGAACCAAGGTGGGTGTAGTATGCTTTCCTTGATTTTCTTCTGATTTAATTGCATCTGGTTGAGTCTGTGGGAAATCATTTGAAGGTCATCTTGGATAGAAGGGATTGATTGAGTGCCTATCTCATGAACACCGAACTGCGAGTTGGTAGTCCTGCCAAAGGTGTTCATGGACACATGGTTAAATGAGCTTTCACTCATTTCTTCAAAAAGTTCATAGGCACTCTCAGCATCTTTATTCAGGAAGTTTCCACCACATGAGGCATCGATGAAGCGTCGAAGTTGATCTTCTAATCCATGGTAGAAGATCTACACGAGCTGCCATAATGGAACCTCGTGGTATAACTTCTTAAAAGATCTTGGAATAGCTCCCAAGCATCATGTAAGGTCATGCTAGATTTTTGTTGGAATGTCATAATAGATCATCATAGGGAAATTGTACGACCAATAGGGAAGAATTTCTTTAGGAAAGCAGTTTTAAGCTGAGGCGAAGTGGTAATGGGTTTGCCAATGGTTCTAAACCAGTATGCAGCCTTATCCTTTAGGGAAAGCGGGAATAACAGCATCAACCATAAATGCTCTCACACATTGCGAGAATGGGTCATCTGTGTGAGGAGAGTAAGATCCTCAAGGTGGCTAAACGGGTCTTCCTGAGGAAGGCCATGGAAATGCTTGATTAAAGTTATAATGACAAGATTAATCTCAAAGTCCCCTTCTGGTATGACCACCCCTGGTCTGTCCTCATAATTAGAAGGAACATAAAAATCTTTAAGAGGAACGATAAGCTACTGACGGGGTGGCGGGTTTTGCCCTTGGTTGTCTAGGTTCATTATAGTCCTAGCCAATTGTTATTAGTTTGCTTATAGTTGAGCCAGTTGCTCAACCATCATGTATAGGGGATTGGGTGGGGGCCCTTGATTTTGTCCTTGTGCCATCTCAAGTAGTTCTAGGATGGGTAGGTTGGGGATGGGTAAGTCAAAAAGTGGGTTAGATTGTGGATTTTTGTTGGAAGGGTTGGAAATAGGATTAGATGTAGGATCAAAAGTGTTTTGTCGGTGAGAGGTGGAAGCAGCGTAGGACCTATTTTGGGCATTTTCCATTTTTGAAGAATGAAAATGAGAGGAAGAAAGCCTTTTTGTGCAAGAGGGTTAGGATCAAGAGGTCCCTCCAAGTGTGGATTTTGGGATAGCAAGCCTATGTTTGATGAAACCTTAGGGGTCAAATTGCTATAGATTTTAATTAGGTCTAGGAGGCTTAAGTACATAAGGAATGTGATGGGCATTAATTGGGGTAATGCTTGATTATTTCAATTTTTGTGTGTGCGAAAATTGGGCGGGAAGTGATGCCCAAGCCAATTTAAAGGAGGTTTGCAAACAAGGATTTGTTGTTCAAGTGTTTTAGGGTTTTAATCAAGAATTTGCATCTTTTAGGATTCTCTGTTGTTAAAATTTCAAACAAGGTTTTGAAGTTCCACAAATAATAACAATCAAGCTATAGTTGGTGGAGTTCAATTCCTTTAGAGTTAATGTGACTAAGAGAGAAATTAAAACCCTAATGTGGAAATCCTATGTATGTAGCTTCTAAAAAAAAATCAATCTCTTTCCAAAATCATTAAGAGTGGTGATCCAAACAATAAAACAACAAACCACGCAGTGTAAAATTAAACAAGGAATTGAAAATTTATTTTTTTATGATTTTAGGAAATTATTTGATATTTTTTTGGAATTTTTCTTCATACTGATGTCAATAGTCAAAATTGATAGATTTGGAAAATTGATTATGCAAAACCTCAAATGATCTCAAAATTTTTTGAGAATTTTATACAATATAGATAATTTCTCAAGTTTCCAGAAATATAAATTTTACCCAAATATGATGAGCATAAAAATTTATAAAATTCACGGATAGTAAGAAAATAGTAAGAAAATAAGGTTTGAACCCTGTTAAGTTCGTGAATTTTATAATTTTTTCTATTCAACAAAATTTTTTGAAAAATTGAATCAAGGTTCTCGACTCAAAGGGACTTTCCTGGGTGACATTTGGTGAATTTAGAAAGCTTGTAAGTGTCCAAACCTAATTTTCGAAAGTCAAGATAGAAGTTTGGATTTTCAAAAATCAGACACTAATAAGGCAAAGGTGGTGGAAAAATGAAGCAAACAAGTAACAAAATAAATTTTAGGGTTCCACCACCCTTAATTTTTCTTATTTTTGATTTTTTTGAAAATTTAAAGATTTTTTAAAGAGATTTTGATGATAATAAAAGAGATGGCCGAGGGTAATAATCGGAAGTACGTGGGAAGACAAGTTCACTTGAAGTTTCCCACTCCAAGCAAATCCGAATCCTGCTCCAGCTCCTAATTCGCACCTTGAATCAAAACAAACAAAATTTCAAGAAGACCTAATAAAGTAAGAGAGACATTAAATGTGTCACTATGTCATGCCTCCCCAGCAACGGCACCAAAAAGTGATACGGAAAATACACGGTTTGTTAAAAGCAGGTTTTTGTCGTTCAGATGCGTAAAATCGATCAGCTTTTACATTTATATTCCTAGATAGTGGAGGTATCTAGGATCATCCAAGGAGGCCAATTTTTTAGTCAAATAAGTGATTCTCTATCTCTCATCTCTCAAATCAACACTTCACTTTTTGTATTTTGATTTTTGTAAATTTTTATGTTTGGAAATAAGCGGGATACAAATGCGAAGATAGAACTATGTTAAAGAAACTTGCCTAACAACTAGAACCTAAGTGATGAGAGAAGTCTTCTCTTCTAAGATTATCTAGGCAAGTGCGCCTAGGGTAATTAGAAGAGAGATGTGATGTACTAAAATAAATAAAGTTGCTACTTGAAATTGAAAATTCAAGAATGAAGAAAGGCACTTTGCTATTAAGAAGAAATGTTTACAAAGTACCTAGGGAGCTCAACTAAGTAGAGGTTCCACTTAGTTAATCCCTAGGTAGATGAATGCTTAACAGAATTAAAATGCAACAAAATAAATGATAGGAAATTCTCCCAAGTAGCTGAGGTAGCCTTCACTGCAAGAATAGTGGCTCCCAGACTTGAAAAAGACTTCCTTCTAGCTCCTTGAGTTTCTCCTCTCATGAGTGGACATCCTCCACCCTTCTTTCCTCCTGCCTGGCCATCCTCCCTAGATAGAAGCTTGCTCCTTGGCATAGCACAAGGAAGGAGAGAGAAGAGAAAGAAGGCACCAAGGGAGAGGGTAGGTTACTCCCTTAATCTTCTTCTTTCCTTCTCCTTTCTTGGGGATGGGATGTATGGTGGTTATAGATGTTTGACAGGAAGAATTGTTGCTTGCCAAGGATGGTTTGAATTGTAGGATGGGAGGTCTTTTTATAGGCTAGTATAGATAGTGGTTAGGAAGCTTCCTTGGCACCGTGTGAAAGGATGCCAAGGAGGGTGGTTAGGAAGCTTCCTTGGCGCCATGTGAAAGGGTGCCAAGGAGGATGGTTAGGAAGCTTCCTTGGTGCCATGTGAAAGGGTGACAAGGAGTGTATTTTAGGCACCAATGGTTGATGGTTTTAATGTAGTTGGATGGCCATTAAGATGGAGAGGGAGTAGGGTAGGAGTTGGATTTGAGTTGGATCCAACTGAGTTGAGTTGGGGTCCAATTGCTGGAGCTTCTATCTTCACAAATGTTCCAAGTGCCTTCCATACTGCCAGGGTTTCTTTGATTTCCAATGCATTCATCCCTGGCAATCAAATGGAAACTACATGAGATAATGTGAAATGAATGCTAATGTATGCTCTAAACCCTAAATGCACAAGCATGCTAAATGCAATGATATAATGCAATGCAGTTGACAAAATCTTAGGAACTAGATGTGAATGGATGCTAAGGCTGATGCTAAACTGGCATTTATCACAACCCTATGCTTATCCTTTTGCTAGTCCCTTAGCAAAAATTGTGATTGCACCTTTTTGTGTTTTGAGGAAAAAGTTGAAGATAGGACCCTGGTTGATTTTTGGTTAGGTAGGTATGAGGTTTATTAGGGATAAAACATCTGGGCTTAGCGTTGGATTCAAAGATTACACAAATCAGAACCACTGTATCCTTTGAGAATTCACACAGCTCCTTTTTAATTCAAATATCCTGAAATTATTTTTCCTGTTAACATTTCCCTGGTTCACAAACTTGATTCGTAACTCACAAGTTGATGAAAATTTAGCTATCAGTGCTTTGTGATATGCCAACATTATTGGGATAAGGTCATGTTATTGAAACTTTTTTTTTCAATTATTTCCCCCATGCTTAGCCTTAGCTCATATAAGCACCTTTATTTTGATGCACCATAATTATATTTATTGCTAAGACTGACATTTTAGGACTATCTTGGATTGAACCCTCTGTTCAAGATACAACTTCAAGTAGTTGCTGATGTGCATCTTTTTCATTTATTCGAGTTTAGGACTTTATTGTAAGGAACTTCAAATAAAACTCAAAATTGATTTTTTCGTGTATCTTTTCAAAACCAAATTTTAGGGTTATTGATCAACCAGATTTATTAGTTGATCGACCAAGACACTTTCATCAGCCAACCTACTTACTTGACTGATCAAATCAATCCATTTTTGGAAGTTGAGAAAAATCCTCTTGATCGACCAACCAAGCTAATTGGTCGACCACCAAGTGATCGACCAACATTCTTAATTAATCGACCAGAGTACTTTTTGATCGACCAATTAACCTTAATTGATTGACCAATTTTGTTTCCTATTCAAGAAAACTTTTTGTATAAATAGAGGTCATACACAACCCATTCACATACAACATTTAAATAGAAACACCATTCAAAAATAGATCTTCTCGTGATTATTGCAAAAGGCTTTCACCTCTCGTTCTTCATGCTCTTCGAAAGCATAACGCCTCGAACCTCTGCAAAAAATCGGTTTGATCATTTATTGAGGTTCCATAGAATTCCTTTTGTTGTTATTCTATTTTATTATTTTGATTTATGGATCCTAAGCCTGTTTGGAAGATCCGTGGTTCTTGTTTTTGCTTCTTTTCAGGATAAAAGTGAAGGGTTTGTAAGAGGTTGTGCCACCCTCATTCAAGTGGTGCAAATAATGTATTGATTAGCTTGTACTAGTCAGAAAAATCCTAAGCTAGGAGGCTTAGGTAGTGGTTTTTACCCGGATTGGGTTTCCACTATAAATTAGGTGTACTCTGTGCATGAATCTTTGTTGTCTTATTTTTTAATCTGTCTCTTATTTTTTAAAGCAGTACTATTCACCCCTCTCCTCTAGTATTTAGTTGCGATCCACGGATATTCTCCAACCCTCATTTGGTATCAGAGCCTGGTTGTCCAGAAGATGTCAAAATCGTCTGTCAACACATACCTTGAGAGGCAATATGCTGTTCATCCTCCTCTCTTCGACGGGATGAACTACAGATATTGGAAGACAAGGATGCAAATCTTCCTAAAGTCCATGGATTTCGAAGTGTAGGATGTCATCACCTCTAAGTATACTTGTCCTGAGATCAAGGAAGGAGTGGCTGTGACACTGGATCAAAAGAAGATGGCAACTCACAATGCAAAAGCCATGAATGCAATCTTCTGTGAGCTTTCGAGAGTAGAATTCAACCATGTTTCTGCTTGCAAGATAGCCTACGAAATCTGGAACATCCTCGAAGTGACCCATGAAGGCACGACAAAGGTAAAGGAAACTAGAGTGAATTTACTAATGCAAAATTATGAATCTTTTAGGATGAAGAAAGGCGAGTCAATCAAGGAAATGTTCACGAGGTTTATGGACATCATAAACTCTGTAAGGAGCCTAGATCAGGAGATCAAGAATGAAGCACTGGTGAGAAAGATACTCCGATCTCTCACCATCGATTGGGAAACCAAGACCACAATAATACAGGAGTCAAAAGATCTGTCTACCCTCAAATTAGATAATCTTATCGGAGCCTTGATGGATTATGAAGTTCAACTTCAACACATGAAGGAACATGAAGGTGAAGGAGTAAAGATGAAAGCCATAGCCCTTAAAGCCACTCAAGAATATGAAGAAACTTCAAGTGGAGAAGAAGAGGAAGACATAGCACTCCTATCCAGAAAATTCAAAAAGTTTCTTAAGGACAATAAGAACTAGAGGAAGAAGAAAGAAGGAAGAAACAATGACACAGTCATCTATTACAACAGCAAGAGAAAGGGACACATCAAGAAGGATTGTCCACTTCTCAGGAAGGAATTTGAAAAGAAGAAGAAGCACTTCAGTAAAGATGGAAAGAATAAAGTCTTTACTGCAACTTGGGATGAGTCAGACTCAAGTTCAGAAGAAGAAGCTCTTCTTGGTTTGATGGAGCTAGAAGATGAGGAAAGAGAAGAAAGAAGATGGATTATGGACAGCAGCTGTTCCAAGCACATGACCGGCGAGGAAGACATATTCCTACAACTCAACGTTCGGGAAGGTGGTACGGTCACATTCGGGAACAACCACAAGGGTTGTATTATTAATACTGGCCAAATTGGTAATTCTTCCTCTATTGAAAATGTGCACTTAGTTAAAGGATTAAAACACAATCTATTAAGTGTAAGCCAAATATGTGATAAGGGGAACATAATTACTTTTACATCAAAATATTTTAAAATTCGTGCTGAAGAAACAAATCAAGTTATTCTTAAGGGAATAGGCACAAAGATATTTACACCATAAGCTTCGACAAATATGACAGTCTTGAATGTCTAGTCGTCTCTGACGAAGAAGCAACTCTTTGGCATAAAAGACTAGGTCATGTTCACATGGGAAACATTAGTAAACTTGTGAAACATGAACTTGTCAAAGGTCTGCCAAGGATCGACTTCAAGAAAAGCAAAGCCTGCGATTCTTTCAAGTCGACAAACAAAACAAAAACCCTTTTAAACCAAAAAGGATGGTTAGCACTTCTCAACCCCAGGAGCTACTTCACTTAGACTTATTCGGACCAACCAAATCTGAAAGCCTAAGTGGGTGCAGATATTGTTTAGTCATAATTGATAACTTTTCTAGATTTACTTGGGTATCTTTCTTAAAGAGCAAGGACTTAACCTTAGACCCCTTTAGCAAACTAGTTAGAAGATTATAGAATGTAAAAGGATCAGAAGTAATTAGAATCAGAAGTGATCATGGTGGAGAATTTGAAAATTAATCTTTCTCAAATTTTTATGATCATATGGAATTAAACATGAGTTTGCCTTCCCTAGAGCTGCACTGTAGAATGGTGTAGTTGAGAGGAAAAATAGGACCTTACAAGAGTGTGCCCGCACAATGCTGTGCGAGTCAAAGCTGCCTCGATATTTTTGGGTTGAGGCTGTAAACACTACTTGTTATATCCAAAATAGAACCCTGATCAGACCAATTCTAAAGAAGACACCCTTTAAACTCTATCATAGAAGAACACCTAGAATTTCCTACTTCAAGATTTTCGGATGTCAATGTTTTATACTTAACACTAAAGATAATCTTGATAAGTTTGATGCAAAAAGCTTAGAAGGGATTTTCCTAGGTTATTCAACCAGAAGTAAAGCCTATAGTGTCTTTGATAAGAAGAATTCTATTGTTGAAGAAACTATGAATGTATCATTTGATGAAACATTAGGTCAACCGAAATCTTCCACGATTGATGATGATGATACAATAGTTGATCCCTCAAACATTCCAAATGATATTATTTCTAATGAACTACCCAAAGATATCTCGTTTGTAAAAGATCATCCTAAAGAACTAGTAATAGGGGAATTATCAAAAGGAGTTCAGACTAGATCTTCCCTTAACACATTAGCATTTACAGCTTTTGTATCTCAATTAGAACCTAAAAATATTAAGGAAGCCTTCTTAGATAATTATTGGATTATTGCTATGGAAGATGAGCTAAACCAATTTAGGAAAAATCAAGTATGGGAACTTGTTCCAAAACCTGAGCAACTATTATTGAAACCAAGTGGATTTTTAGGAACAAATTTGATGAATCAGGACATGTAGTTAGAAATAAAGCTAGACTTGAGACTCAAGGATAGAATCAAGAGGAAGGAATAGATTTTGACGAAACATATGCACCTATTGCTCGACTTGAATCTACTAGAATGTTGCTAGCTTTTGTAGCTCATATGGAATTCAAGCTTTTCCAAATGGATGTCAAAAGTGCCTTTTTAAATGGATTCATTAAGGAGGAAGTCTTTGTTAAACAACCTTCAGGTTTTGAAGATCCAAATCATCCAGAACACATGTACAAATTAAACAAAGCATTGTATGGATTAAAACAAGCTCCACGAGCTTGGTATCCAAAAACATACTTAATTGACAATGAGTTTAAAATTGGTCAAATAGATCCAACTTTATTTACAAAAAGAAAACAAAATGACCTCCTAATAATTCAAATATATGTAGATGATATTATTTTGGGTGATACTAATGATCTACTTTGCCGAGAATTTGCAAAGGTTATGTAGGATCAATTTGAGATGAGTATGATGGGAGAACTTAAGTTCTTCCTAGGTCTTCAGATTGATCAACTATCCTCCGGAATCTTCATATCTCAAACAAAATACACAGCATAGATATTGAAGAAATTCTCAATGGACAAAGTCAAAGGCAAAGAAACACCGATGGCAACTTCTACCTAATTAAAAACTGATGACATAGGTAAGTCAGTAGATCAAAAACTTTATAGGAGTATGATAGGTTCTCTATTATACTTAACTGCAAGTACACCTGACATTCTATTTTGCTCTTGTTTATGTGCCTGGTTTCAAGTAAATCCTAAGGAATGACATCTAAATGCTATTAAAAGAATCCTTAGATATCTAAACAACACACAGACTTAGGACTCTTCTATCCGAAGTCAGACACTTTGGAATTATATTCCTTTTGTGATGCTGACTATGCAGGTAGCTTCACAGACCGAAAGAGTACTAGTGGAACTTGTCAATTTCTCCAAAATTTCCTAGTCTCTTAGTTCTCTAGAAAATAAACACTGTATCTCTATCAACAACTGAAGCAGAATATGTAGCAGCATCCTTAGCATGTTCACAACTATTGTGGATGAAACAGACTTTAAAAGATTTTGGATTAACTTTTAAAAACAACAAAATCTTGTGTGACAACACTACTGCAATCAACTTATCCAAGAATCCAGTACAACACTTTAGGACTAAACATATTGATATTAGACATCACTTTCTTAGAGATTGTCTTAAAAGGGTATATCAAATTAGAATTTATTAACACAGAAAATAGCTAGTTGATATATTCATAAAACCTTTATCAAAAGATAGGTTGAATCAAATTTGTCATTCACTAGGCTTATCTAGATTAAAAGAGCTTAAATAAGTGCCCTAATATATGACTCTTTTACTATTTTGATTGATCAATTTTTAAAAAATTGATCGACCAGCCTTTGATCAATCAAAACTATTGTTTTGATCGATTAAAACTTGAATTTGCCTGGTGGGAATTTTCCCTCCACTATTTTTTCCGTTTGATCTATCAACTAAAATCTTTGATTGACCAAACTGTTTGAGAGGAAATTTTTCCTCCAAACTTTCAAACTCTGATCAACCAAATACTTATTTTGATCGATCATTTCTTGTTTTGATCGACCAAAATCAATTTTCAATCAACCAAAACTAGGTGGTTTCACCTTTGCGATTGCAATCTCGTTTGCTCATTTTCTATTTGCAATCTTCGTTTACTATTTCTAACCTTTGTGATTAGTTGCCTTAAGTACATTTACCTATTCTGCTAGTCATGTTCTCTTTTACCCCTAAACCTATTTTTTAACCATCATAAATGGTCCCCACTTCTCTCAAACACTACCCCACAACTTCTACTTTCCTCTAATTGACCAACGCCGCCGACTCCAACCTCCTCGCACACGGCCTCCTTCGTGCGTGGGTCCCTCATGCACCAGACCTCACAAGAGTGTGCCCGATCGTCGTGTCCTCCATCGCATGACTTCGTGACCTCCGTGCTCGCATGACTTCGACTTCCTCGCACGCCCTCCATCCAGCCTCCATTTTGATCAACCAACTTTGGTTCAATCTTGGTACATTCTAAACCTTGAATACATCCATCTGTTTGGATTTTTCTTGTGTCTAAAATGTGCTTTGACTTACTCTCACTTGTTTGATCTTGGTTTCGTATTTATTTCTTGCAAAATCTTATAGCATACATGAGTTTATCATCCGGTCAAACACCTTTTTTTTTCCAGTATGAGGTCATTTGGTCAACCAAACCCCATGGTTGATCGACCAAACGTCCAGCTCTATTTTGGTCGACTAGTCAAAATTTTTGATCGACCAAACATGTTTTCCAACACCTTATCATGGCACCAAAACGTCCACGCAGCTCTTCTAGTCATTGTGATGATACTTTCGATCGCTTTTTCATTACCGAGGCCGCTCGTGATCATTTCTCGCTATTTGCAAAGTTCTCTCCACATGTTGGTAGACCTATTGATTTCACTTATTTTGAGTCTATTTTCCCTAGGATCTATGATAAATTTGCAAACCATTAGATTTTACATTTGTTTGAGCAGAACTTTTATGCAGGTTCCAAACATAGCCACATTCCCAGTGTTGATCCCATGGCCTGTCACCTATTTTATGCCAATCTCAAAGATATAGGTGAAGGCTCCAACATCGAGTTGACCTCGAACATCTACGGGATAGAAGTTCTAGTCAATGTAGATGTTTTGACGTAGATTCTTGCTTGTCCTTCTGTTGGATCTACTTTTCTTGAGTTACGTCAACAAACTCAGTCTGATACTATCACAGAGACCCTGCTCACTCCCTCTCATTTTGACTTGGGCCATCCTGCCAAGTCACCCTTTTTCCATCATTTTACTCACTTTCTGAATCGTGTTTTCTTGTGGAACTTTATGTCCAAGTCCACATCTTTTGAAAACTGCCCTGATATAATGCTGATCACCCTCTATGCCTTTATGAAGAACAAACGGTTCAATTGGAACCAGATTCTTTATCTCATGAGTAAACCACCTAGCAGCTCCTTCCAGTTTAAGGCACTTCTGTCTCATATCTTTCTTCATTTCAGTGTACCCATGGACATTAATCATAAATAGTTTATCACTCGTGTCTCCATTTTTGATAAACTCACTTATGCGAAGATGGAGCAAGCACAGGGAGCTTGTGATGAGGGTGCACCACAGGAGCAGACCACTGTACCTCCTCCATTCTGGCCTTATGAGCACTTCACTGTGACATGTCCACCTCCAGTGAGACCATCACCATCTTTCCACGACCAGGATTAGAGTCTCTTGGACAGACAAATTTCAGGCAGGGACTTTATCACTATTCAGGATGTGACCACTGGTATGTCTCTGATGATGCATAGGTAGAGAGAGGCAGACATGGTTATGATGAGGCACAAGCATCAGGTATTAGAATACTTGAATGCTCAGAGTCAGTTTTTGGATAGACTTGGAGAGTCTATTCATAGAATTCAGCAGCATCTTCACCGACCTCCTCGACCTCGTCGTTCGACTGCCATGCCTTCTGCAACACCTCCTCCTCCTACTTCATCAACTTCACCAGCAGCACCACCAGCTGACGAGCAGATCACTCCTCCTTACAAGACATCCAGGCATTTGACACCACATTTGTTAGCTCAGCGACTCCTTTACCTTGGTTAGCCTGCATCTTCCAAGAGATCAGACTCACTAGATCTCGAGCTAGATACTGATCTTTAGAGCACCATGGATGCATTTATAGCATCGTTAGATGAATAGTTGTTATATTTGCTTTCATTTTTGGCATGTATTAGTTTATTCTAGACTATTTTACATGTTATCTTTTCTAGACATTTTGCTTTGATGTTGCATGAATATTATCTCCTTCACTTTTATATTATTATCTCTCTCAATGCATGATCTTATATTGATTCTTATATTAATTGTTTAAGGGGGAGTTAATTGTGAAATAATCAGTAGCACATTTACTTTTTGCTGAAACAAAAAGGGGGAGATATTATGCAAAGTTATTTTCAAATTCATAATTATAATTTTGTTGTCATCAAAAAGGGGGAGAGTGTAAGCACCTCTATTTTGATGCACCAAAATTGTGTTTATTGCTAAGACTGACATTTCAGGCCTATCTTGGATTGAAGCCTCTATTCAAGATACAAGTTCAGATAGTTGCTGATGTGTGTCTTTTTCATTTATTTGAGTCTAGGCTTTATTGTAAGGAACCTCAAATAAAACTCAAAAATGATTTTTTCGTGTATCTTTTCAAAACCAAATTTTAGGGTTATTGATCGACCAGACTTATTAATTGATCGACCAAAACACTTTGATCGAGCAACCTACCTGACCGATCAAATCATTCCATTTTAGGATGTTGAGAAAAATCCTCTTAATTGACCAACCAAGCTAATTGATCGACCAACAAGTGATTGACCAACATTCTTATTGATCAACCAAAGCACTTTTCGATCAACCAATTAACCTTAATTGATTGACCAATTTTGTTTCCTATTCAAGCGAAACTTTTTGCATAAATAGAGGTCGTACACAGCCCACTCACATAAAATGTTTAAATAGAAACACCATTCAAAAATAAATCTTCGCGTGCTTATTGCAAAAGGCTTTCACGTCTTGTTCTTCATTCTCTTCGAAAGCACGACGCCTCGAACCTCTGTGAAAAATTGGTTTGATCATTTATTAAGGTTCCATAGAATTCATTTTATTATTATTATACTTTATTATTTTGATTTTCGAATCCCAATCCTATTTGGAAGATCCATGGTTGTTTTTGCTTCTCTTCAGGATGAAAGAGAAGGGTTTGTAAGAGGTTGTGCCACCCTCATTCAAGTGGTGCGAATAGTGGATTGACTAGTTGTACTAGTCGGAAAAATCCTAAGGTGGGAGGTTTAGGTAGTGGTTTTTACCCAGATTGGGTTTCCACTATAAATCAGGTGTACTCTGTGCATGAATCTCTGTTGTCTTACCTTTTATTCTGACTCTTATTTTTTAAAGCAATACTTTTCGCCCCTTCCCTCTAGTAATTAGTTGCAATCAACAGGATATTCTCCAACCCTCAGCTTAGTCCTACTACAGATGTGTTGGGATCATCATTACCGTTACCAATCCTTGAGGGGGCTCTGGCACTGGCACCATCTAAAAGGGTGCTAAGGAGGATGGTTAGGAAGCTTCCTTGGTGCCATGTGAAAGGGTGACAAGGAGTGTATTTTAGGCAACAATGGTTGATGGTTTTAATGTAGTTGGATGGCCATTAAGATGGAGAGGGAGTAGGGTAGGAGTTGGATTTAAGTTGGATCCAACTGAGTTGAGTTGGGGTCCAATTGCTGGAGCTTCTATCTTCACAAATGTTCCAAGTGCCTTCCATACTGCCAGGGTTTCTTTGATTTCCAATGCATTCATCCCTGGCAATCAAATGGAAACTACATGAGATAATGTGAAATGAATGCTAATGTATGCTCTAAAGCCTAAATGCACAAGCATGCTAAATGCAATGATATAATGCAATGCAGTTGACAAAATCTTAGGAACTAGATGTGAATGGATGCTAATGATGATGATAAACTGGCATTTACCACACAGCCACAAGGGCAGTGTTATTGGTACTGGCCAAGCTGGTAACTCTTCTGCATCTTTTGATAATGTGCATTTAGTTAAAGGGTTAAAACATAATTTGCTTAGTGTAAGTCAAATCTGTGACAAAGGTTATAAAATTAGTTTCAACTCAATTGGTTTTAAAATAAGAGACAAAGAAACCATGTAAATCCTCCTTAAAGGTCACAGGTATAAAGATGCTTATATTGTTAACTTCAACAAATATGGCAGCTTGTACTGTTTAGTCGCATCTGACGATGAGGCAATACTCTGGTACAAATGACTATGTCATGTTCACATGAAAAATATTAGTAGATTTGTGAAACATGAGCTCATCAAAGGCTTGTCAAAAATTAATTTCAAGAAAAGCAAAGTTTGCGATTCTTGTGAAATTGGTAAACAAACTAAAAACTGTTTTAAGCCAAAAAGGATGCTCAACACTTCTTGACCCTAGGAACTACTTCACTTAGACTTATTTGGACCAACCGAATCCAAAAGCTTGAGTGGGTGTCGATAGTTTCTTGTCATAATTGATGACTTTTCAAGATTTACGTGGGTATCTTTCTTGAAAAGTAAGAATTTGACTATTTATGTTTTCAGTAAACTTGTAATGAGATTACAAAATGAGAAAGGATCTGAAGTCATTACGATAAGAAGTGTATGGTTGAGAATTTGAGAATCAATTCTTTTCTGACTTCTGTGATCAATATGAAATAAAACATGAATTTTATTTTCATAGAGCTATACCTCAAAATGGAGTTGTTGAAAAGGAAAATGGGACCTTGCAAGAGTGTGCCTGCACAATGCTGTGCGAGTCAAAGCTACCTCAATATTTTTGGGCTGAGGCTGTAAACATGGCTTGTTATATCCAAAATAGATCCCTGATTTGACCTATCCATAACAAAACACCTTTGAACTTTATCATGGGAGAACACCTAGAATTTCCTATTTCAAGGTATTCGGATGTAAATGCTTTATACTAAACACAAAGGATAATCTTGATAAATTTGATCCTAAAAGCTCAGAAGGAATTTTCTTAGGTTACTCAACAAGAAGTAATGCCTATAAGGTCTTTAATAAGAAGAATTCTATTGTTGAGGAAACACTGCACGTATATTTCAATGAAACTCCAGCTCAACCACAATCTTCTCACATTGATGTTGATGACCACCTAGGAGATCCTTCAAACATACTAAAAGAAAGCATCTTAGATGAATTACCAAAAAATGTGTCTTACATGAAGGATCACCCAAAGGAATTAGTAATAGGGGACCTATCCAAAGGAGTTCAAACCAGATCTTCAGCCAACACCTTAGCATTTTCTGCCTGTGTCTCCCAACAAGAACCTAAAAATGTTAAGGGTGCATTTTCCGATGAATGCTGAATTATTACAATGGAAGAGGAATTGAATCAATTTGAAAGAAATCAAGTATGGGAACATTTTCCAAAACCAAACTCTCAAACTATCATAGGAACTAAAAGGTTTTTAGGAATAAGCTAAATGAATCAAGAGAAGTAGTTAGGAATAAAGCTAGACTTGTGGCCCAAGGGTATAATCAAGAGGAAGGAATTAATTTTGATGAGACATATGCACCTATAGCTTGCTTGGAATCTGCCAGAATGTTGTTAGCCTTTACTGCCTACATGGAGTTTGAACTCTTTCAGATGGACTTCAAAAGTGCATTTCTAAATGCATTTACCAAGGAGGAAGTCTATGTTAAGCAATGATAAGTCGTGTTTCACGAATTAAAATCGAGGTTTAGAGAACCCATCGTCGTAGCTCGCAAAACGTTTCTATCAAATACAATTTATAACTTAAACTCCAAGGGAGTCCTAAGTCAAACACAGGGAGGTGACATTTAATTTATTTGAAATCCGCACTTCATTTTGTTTCTTTTTGGTGTTTTGGGATTTTGTTATTTTTTTCTTTTCTTTTTATAGAAGCAAGCAAGATAGATCACAAGAGAGATGGAACAACTATGATATATCGTGCAAATGTTTATTACAATAATCTATGAAAGCATAAAAGAGATAGAAGTAGGAGGAAATCTCCCGAATCGGCTATTCGGCGAGACGACAGTGCCTGGCAGAAGCTTGGGTGAAGGAGGTGAGATGCAGAACGACGGAGGTGAGATGCAAGAGGACGTCAGGTAAAAGAATGCTTCACCGAGGCTCTGGAATGGAGGTGAGGAGACAGAGGTGATCTTCTACCGGAATGGAGGTAGGAGGATGGCTCCAAGGCAACCTATGAAGGTGGTGGGATGAAGGATGAATATTTGGTGGCAAATAGGAATATTACACTAATAGGAGGCCTTTGGAGCTTGAGAGTAAGCTCTAATGGAGCTTTAGTAGGCTACTAGAGCTTAGGTGTAGGTGGGAGTAGAGTAGGTAGAGATGAAGAGGAATGGGGGGTGTAGGGGTGTTTATATAGTGTGGAATGGAGGTGGCTTGCGTGCATGGGTCTTTAGCGACATTTAAGACGTCGCTAAAGACCCATCGGAGATGTTGCTGTAGCATTCACACACCTTGGCTTGTGCTTGGAAGCATGGCTGCAGCTCATTGGCCATTGGATCAGGCGTGGATGGCTGAGGTTGCGAGGAGGGAACGTGCGCTCACCAGCGTTTGAATCTCGCACCACTGGCATGTGCGTTGACAGCTGTCGAATGAAGCATCACACGGCCGGGAGACGCTCGCGGATCGTGCCTTCGCTGCTTTGAATGCACATGGATCGTGCCTTCACGAAGATCCGACGGTCGACAGTGCATCCGATTGACTTAAGTGAGAACCTTTGATTGTGTGCGGGCAATCTGGCATGCGTCCTTGCGTCGGTGGGTGGCATTAGATCGTGCATGAAGAATCTTGACCGCTCGATCAAGATCGAGAGGCCCTATTTTAGTCGGTGTTGTAGCGGGCATAATGGATTGCAACTTGAACCTACGCCTCTCGTTGGAGGAGCGAGTGCTTCACCATTTGGCCAAAGTGACACTTTGTCGAGTGGAGCGTGGTGCAGTCACGCACGCCTTCACCATTGGATGAAGATCCAATGGTCGAGGTGAATCCTTCCTTGAGTTGCTTGAGGCCGAGCGCCCTTCAGCCGTGGGAGCACGTGTCTTAGCCATTGGATTGAGATCCAACGACTCGGATCTCTTCTTGTTGTGAGGCTGGGGATGCGATGGCTCAGGTGGGGCGGCCTAGATGGAGCCACGTGGTGCCATCTAGGCCATCCGCCTTTTTTTTGTAGAGGGTGCTACGGAGCTTTGACTGAGGTGATTTTTGCATTGACGGACAGCAATCATCGCTCCGGATTCATCCGTACGGTCGGATTCTTCATCTGAAACCCATAAAGATGTCGCACTACCTCCTGGTCATATAAAATGGAAGAATTAATGTACATAATACACAACTATCCTAAATGCCATGCAATGGATGTTATGTAGTATTTATAACATGATATCAATGCTAACCCTAGGAACTATCATAAATAAGCATTTTATCATACCCTCATGCTTATCAAATCCTAATTCTACTTTTATACATATCATTTAGGTCACTTTTTCTAGTCCCTAGAAAAAGTGACCTAAATGATATGTATAAAAGTAGAATTAGGATTTGATCACTTAGTTACGATTTATTTGTTGCTTTAAAGAACTTCAACCAAAGACCTGCTTACAAAAACTCGACGATGCCTGGGTGTCTTCCAGAATGCAGACTGCCCAAGCCCTCACCTTATTTGAGAAGATACACTTTTTTTTTGTACTTTTTCTTCTTTTCTAATTTTTTTGGACTTTTGGAGTTTGAGAGTTTTGGGATAACTTTTTACAGCTACCTGAGCAGCCCAAGACTCGAAAAGGACTCTGAGTTCTAAGCATCTAGTGAAAAGAGTGAAAGACTCACTAGGTGGCCGTTAAAACAGACTTTGGGTTTCTACGACCCTAGGTGACCTTGCCTAAAGGTTTATCTTTACGAACAGTAGCTTTCTCCCTATTCTTTTATTTATGGTGTCAACACAAGGGTGAACCCAGTGTATATCTCCCTGGTTTATTCTACTTCCCCACTTCATCCCTAAGTATTTTAGGAATTATTGTTCATTTTTGTGAGCTGGGCTCTGGACAACCGGTCAATGGGCATTTATCCATGGCAACTTTCCAGCCATACTCGTGTGGTGAAGTGTGATTTTTATTATTTTTATTTGTTTATTTTCTCCTTTTTCTATTTTTTTTTTTGGGTACCTTTTTTTTCGTTTTTTCTTTTTCCTAGGAAGGTGGCTTCCTTGATCTAAGATTTACCTAAAGGTAGTATGAAGAGAATGGTCGTGTGGTTGGGCTCTGGACAACGTGCCAATGAGCTATTACCATCGACAACTTGCTAGCCATACCACCCTAGACAGTTCATTAGCTACCCAATTTCCATAAAAACCATCAGAAAGTGAGTCAATACAAATAGTGTGTAGATGCTTAGACTTAAAATCCCCTCAAATCAGAGGGTGGGTTGATAAGTCATGTACTTATCATCCCAATTTATTCACCAAATTAAAGTAAAATTACTTGGCGAGGACTCGAGACTAAGTCCACATTGAAGTGGACACCCAAGCTAATTAAGCCCGAAGACCTAAAGAGTGTAAGTATTTAGGTCCCAAAGTATCAATTTCTAAAGTTTGCAACTCCTTGAGAACTTGTATCAGACCTTGAGAGCTTCAGACCTAGGTCTATAATGGAGGACAAATACCTTTGGGAGGGGATTTATAGTGTCCAATCTAGCTATAACAGAATGTTGAGAATTGAAGATGGATGGAGATGTGATTCTGTTGACAAGAAGATCTGGTTGTTAAAAATTCCTCTCAAGGTACAAATCTTTCTCTGGCTATGCAGGAGAGATGGTTTAATCACATGTGATCTACGCCACAGAAGGTTGGGAACTAATCACCATGTTTGTTTTTTGTGCGAAATGAATACTGATAATGTAAATCACCTCCTTTCTTCTTGCTTTTTCACTGATGCCATCTGGAGAAAAATATGTCAAGAGCCATTACCAGAGTGGGATTCTATCTGGCACGGGTTTGATGTGAGAGGGAAGCCTCATGTTCACATGGCTGCTACTATTTGGTGTGTTTGGAAGGCAAGGAATGAGAGACATTTTCAGGAGAGGCTGGTATATTGCAAAAGTATTGTAAGAGAGTGCTGGTCCCTCATACACTCTTGGGGATCCTTTTTGTAATTTCCCTTACGTGTTCATATAATATACTGCTCTGGACTGCTATCGTAAGATGATAGCTCTCATTTCTGTTTCAAAAAAAAAAAAGTTTGCAACTCCTAATGCCTAAGCTCTCTTCTTGTAATTCTTTTTTTTTTTTTTGAGAATAACAGGAAATTACTATTACAGCTAACAAAAAGATTATTTCATAAGATATATCCACCCCCATGCTTAGCTAATGCAATGTCCTCATTGTTAAAAATGAAAGCATGCAGGAGAGTAGAAGTGGAAGAATAGCACCTGGTTTCCATGAGATTCTAGTCATCTTGGAGTAGTCTTTACACATGCTGAGTTTACTGCCTTCAGCTAGGCGAGGTCCTCAATCAAAAATAACTATCATTGCGGCTGCAATAACATAGTTTTCGGGCCCCTAGATAAGGGTCCCAGAGAGTAAAAATGGGCTTGCCAAAGAGATGATCAATGAAAGTGGCAAGCTGGTGGTGCAGGGAGAGCCCAAATGGTCTCCAATAGGACTTTTGTTGATTCAGTACAGAGGAGGTGTGGGTGGATATAGAAATTGTGCAATGGTTGGGTGAACAATGACAATGAGGGTTTTGTGATGTGTCGAGGGTTTGTGAGTACTCTAGAATACCTAATGTTTCAAGAGTTTCTCCCCAAAGATCAATTTCATCCTCACAATCAGGGTGCTTAATCCAACCATCCTGATCCCCATGATTCCCACCAAAAAGTTGAACCTTAAACTTTAAAAATTCAGGATGAGGACATTGTTGGGTTTTAACTTGATCATGTGAGTCATCCAACAAATTTCCAAATTCATAAATATCTTCCTCATCACGGGTTGCCACAGTTTGTTGTATGTCTTTATTGTCCTCAATTATCCCTGCAACCGTGTGATTTTCTTCCTGTGTTTGAGTTGAGTTGGCCCTTAAAAGGTTGTCTGAGGTATGTATGGCCATTACCTCCTCTATTCTGCCAAGCTCCTCCATCAAACCTCACTTAATTTTATCCTTCCTTAAGACCTCAAAAATATTAAGTCGATTTGTTTTATTCCCAGAGGCTATTTCTATATTTCCTGATTCACAATCAATCCTTACCTTGGCGATAGCCAAGAAAGGTCTTCCCAAAATAATCAGGGTGTGGTTGAGCTGTTTTGGTGCTTCCATGTCCAGGACCATGAAATCAGCAAGGTAATGCAAATCATTAACCTTGACTAAAACATCCGCCAAAATACCCCTTGGTTTTGTAATGGATCTATCGACTAACTGCAAGATTATGTCAGTGTGTTTCAAGTTTCCTAGACCCAATTCCATGTGTAGTGAGGTGGGGACCACATTAATGGAAGTGGCCAAGTCGAGGAGGGCCCGGTCAAAAGTAATGTTTCTTATTATGCAGGAAATCAGTGGGGCTCCCGAGTCCTGCTTCTTAGGGGATAGCTTGTTTAAGATCAGTGTGCATGTGTTATCAGACAATACTACTCTCCTATTATTTTTTGATTCCACTCTACGCTTTTCTTTATATGAATTCAGTAAAACTATGACGTAATCTGATAGCCGCAACTAGTAAAATGATTGTCAATTTGAAAGCTTGAAGTAAGGGCATCATTTCCTCCAATTATTCCTCTGACTTTTTTTGTTTGCCCATACAACAACAACATACTCCCAAATTAGACTCTGATGTTTTGTTGATCACATTCTTAGTTGGGAGTCTAGAATTCTTACTACGGGGCCTAATGGTGTTGCCATGGGGTTGGGTAGGTCCCTTGTGTCTACTACCACTCCTCAAGGTGATGGTATTTGCTGTGGCAAAATGTTGTTGGTTAGTGCCTTGGGGAGGGTTGGGCAAAATAGGAGGCTCCCGACTGATTATGGTAGGAACTTGGTTCACTCTGGGAGGGGCTGGGGTAGCCTGATAGATAGCATAAGCTTGAGCATGCGACTCCCCATCATTACCAAACCCTTGAGGCCTAGTGCCTTGGTTCTGTACATTCCTTGGGTTTGGTATAGGTTGTGATGGTGGAGATCCGAGCTGTCAGTTGTTTGCACCAAGTCTAGATTGCTAGGTGTCCAGTGAAGTTTTCATTTGTTGCATGAGCTAGAGCATTGACCCTTGCATTTCTACCATCTTCAGGTTTAAATCAGCTTGCCTGGTGGGTTGTTGAGCATTCCACATGGACTGATTAACCTGATTCAGGGGCAACTGAGTATATACATGACCCTGACCCATTGGTTTTTATGGTACATAATTGTTAGATCGATATTGGGTCTGCTACCCCTAATCTTTCTAAGAGAAGTTAGGGTGATTTTTCCAACCAGGATTGTAGGAATTTGAGTAAGGATTGGACCTAACATTCTCGTGCACAGCATGAACATACTCATAAGATGAGGGTGAAGAAGGATCAGAAAAATTTCGATTAAAGGCCCCAGTTTGGAACCCATAAGGTTCCGAGAACAGCTGGCGCAAAGGTCAAGCCGACTCTAGCTAGTTCATAAACTCCCGTCCCATAGGAGCTTGAGAAGAATGGAATCCCGAGACCAGGGATTGAGTGGATCTAGAAAAATTAGAGTTTCCAGACATCACTCTTACATTCGTTTAGCAACCAGATCCACCTTATCTAATTTATTGCTGATCAATTCCATATCAAATGTATGAGAATCTTGGACCTCATTGGCATTTGATCCAGTTTGTTGGGATCGGTTGAAGGTTTCCATGGAGGCGTGGTTTAAAGAGTTTTCACTCATTTCCTCAAACAAATCATACTCACTATCTGCGTCTTTGTTGAGGAAATTGCCTCCACAAGAAGCATCCACATGATTACGAAGTTGATCATTCAACTCGTGGTAAAAAATCTACATAAGTTGCCATTTAGGCACCTCATGGTGTGGACATTTCTGCAACAGATCCTGGAATGGCTCCTAGGCCCCATGAAACGGTTCCTCCTACTGCTAGGCAAAAGTGGAATTGCCCGTCGCAATGCATTAGTTAGCCCAATTGGGAAGAATTTCTTCAGGAAGGTCGATTTCAAAGCTATCCAGGTAGCAATCGATCTTCCAATGGTACGATACCAATGTGCGGCCTTATCACTAAGTGAATAGGGGAAAAGACTCATGAGCATATTTTCTTCATCCACATTCTGTGATTTGGTGGTCAGAACCAAAGTGATCAGGTCCTCCAAACATTGGAATGGGTCCTCTGAGCCAAGCCCGTGAAAGTGTTTAATTAGACTCAAAACCTAGGGCTTGATCTCAACATCACCGGTGGGGATCACAACACTGGAACAATCCTCATAATTTGAAAAATCATAAAAATCCTTCAAGGGTCGAGCACCTTGACCATTCATTCATTGGAACCATTGTCGCATTTGCTACAATTCTTCCAACTGCCTCTGAATCAACTCCTGCTGGTTCGAGGGTGGGAGAGGTGGTTGTTGATCAGCCATGGGATCTACTTGGCTATAACTCAACCTCTGCCTCTGGGAATGGTCAATTGGTCCTTCCAATTGAGGGTTCAATGACCTCCTTCCAAGCATACATTGGAAGGAAGTCAGAAGGACGGGGAAGAGAAGGGACCCTATAGCACAAAAAATACAAGTCTATCCTTAGGTTGGGTAGCCTAAAGGTCTATAGACTCTCAGAATCCATCTTAAGATTATAGATGATTTACTCTACTTATATCCAGTCAATCCAACCAGTTAGAAGGAGGGACTGCGGAGAAGGTTCTTCCTTTGGCTTGTGCCTTTAGCTCCCAGTGTACCACAGTGTACCCCCAAACCGCTGTCGTTTGACGCTACTCCCCTAGCTAGACATCAGTTGGACTAGTACAAGTAGGTTAATCAGGAGTGAATCAGTCCTTATGGCCAACGTCTAATCAATTTTAGTTAGGCTTGGGATATATAGTGCTTTTGGAATGTGATGGGCCCTTAATGGGTTGTGCCCTTAATGATTTGTTTGGAAATGTGTGTATGTGCATAACCAAAAAGTTTTCAAGCAAGATTATTAAGGATGAAGTGAGTTTTAAGATTTAGATCTTGCTTAGTAGCTTTTAGAATTCAATTGTTTAGGTATATTCAACCAAATTTCCAAGAGGCAAACCAAGTTTGAAATCACATGTTAAAGTATTTTCCTTTACAAATCTAGGAAATATGGAGTGCCTGGCTTGAACTAAATATTGAATCCTATGGGGAAGCTACAAATGGAATCAGTTTTAAATTAGGTGGTGCAGTCCAAGCAATTCAATCAAGTGACCCAGATGCACCACCAATTAGGCATGTAGAGATGATTAACCTAGACTAATTTCTACTCCTTTATGTGTTGATTTGTGTGCATCGGTTCCACAGGTCAGAATCTCGGTTGAGTAGATAAAAATCAAGTTAGGTTATATGCCTCAAATGTGGGTGTATAAATTGTATGATGATTCGTCCCACAAAAATATCTTTTTGTTTTTGTTTTTCATATGCGAAGGTGAGATGAGTGGAGGTGGCAAACAAGATAAACAAATCCTAACCGAGGGTTTATGCAAACACCTAAGTAGATTAGGTCTTAGTTATGAATGTGGCGAAATGAAACTAGTGGGGGGAATGTGGGGGAGGCACTTACAAATTACTCTACCCACACTTTACTTTGGTCTACCACACTTGGATCACCATGCTAGGGTACCTGCAAGACAGTAGATCAGAGACAAGAAGGGTTAATAATATGTAAATGCAAAGAAGCGCAGAAAATAAGTAAATTCCGTTGCCTCCCTAGCAATGGTAACAAAATGATAAGTCATGTTTTGTGAATTAAAATCGATATTTGGAGAACCCATCGTTGTAGCATGCAAAACACGTCTATTAAATATAATTTATAACCGAAACTCCAAAGAAGTCCCGGGTCGAACACAAGGAGGTGACGTTTACTTTGAAATTTGCACTTCATTTTATTTCTTTTTGGTGTTTTGGGGTTTTGCTATTTTTTTCTTTTGTTTACATAGAAGAAGCAAGCAAGATAGATCACAAGAGAGATGGAACAACTATGATATATCTTGCAAATGTTTATTACAATAATCTATGAAAGCATAAAAGAGATAGGGGTGAGAGGAAATCTCCTGAATCGGCTGTTCGGTGAGACGACGGTGCCTGGAGAAAGCTTGGATGAAGGAGGTGACATGCAGGAGTATGCCAGGTAGAGGAATGCTTCACCAAGGCCCTGGAATGGAGGTAAGGAGATGGAGGTGATCTTCTAATAGAATGGAGGTGGGAAGACGGCTCCAAGGCAACCTATGAAGGTGGTGGGAAGAAGGATGAATATTTGGTGGGAAATAGGAATATTACACTAATAGGAGGCCTTTGGAGCTTGACAGTAAGATCTAATGGAGCTTTGGTAGGCTACTAGAGCTTAAGAGTAGGTGGGAGTAGAGTAGGTAGAGATGAAGAGGAATGGGGGGTGTAGGGGTGTTTATATAGTGGTGGAATGGAGGTGGTTTGTGCGCACAGGTCTTTAGTGACATTTAAGGCATCGCTAAAGATCGGCCGGAGGTCTTGCTGTAGCATTCACGTGCCTTGGCTGGCGCTTGGATGCACGGCTACAGCTGGCGTAGGGCGTGGCAATCATTAGTTGTTGGATCGGGCATGGATGGATGAGATTACAAGGAGGGAACACGTGCTCACCTGCATTCGAATCTTGCACCGTTGGTGCGTGCATTGATAGGCATCAGATGAAGCATCTCACGGTTGGGAGATGCCTGCAGATCGCGCCTTCGCAAAGATTCGACAGTCGACAGTCCATCCGGTTGACTTAAGTGGGCACCTTTGATTGCACGCGTGTGATCTGGCATGCGTCCTCCCGTCGATGGGCGGTGTCAGATCACACATTAATAATCTCGACCACTCAATCAAGATCTAGCAGCCCTATTTCAGCTGATGTTGTAGCGGGCGTGGTGGATTGCGACTAGAACTCACACCTCTCATTTGAGGAGCAGGTGCTTCACTATTTGGCCAAAGTGCCACTTTGTCGAGTGGAGGGTGTGCGATCGTGCACACCTTGGCCATTGGATGAAGATCCAACGGTCGAGGTGAATCCTTGAGCTGCTTGAGGTCGGGTGCCCTTCAGCCGTGGGAGCATGTGTCTCAGCCATTATATTGAGACCCAATGGTTGGGATCACTTTTTGCGGCAAGGTTAGGGATGTGATGGCTCAGGTGGGATGGCCTAGACGTCACCACGTGGTGCCATCTAGGCCGTCCATCTTCTTTTTGTAGAGGGTGCTACAGAACTCTGATCGGGGTGATTTTTCTGTTGACAAACTGCGATCGTCGCTCCAAATTCATCCGTACGGTCAGATTCTTCATCTGAAACCCATAAAGATGTCACACTACCTCCTGGCAATATAAAATGGAAGAATTAATGTATATAATACACAACTATCCTAAATGACATGCAATGGATGTTATGTAATATTTATAACATGATATGCAATGCTAAGCCTAAGAACTATCATAAATAAGCATTTTATCATGAATTCATGTGTGTTTATCAAGCAACCTCTAAGTTTTGAAAATGTAAACCATCCAGAATATGTCTATAAATTAAATAAAGCCTTATATGGTCTAAAACAAGCTCGACAAACTTGGTACGATAGATTAAAAACTTATATGATTGAACATGATTTTAAAATTGGCAAAGTAGATCCAACTCTTTTTACAAAAAGAAAAGAAAATGATCTTTTATTAATCCAAATCTATGTTGATGACATCATTTTCGGTGCTACTAATGATTTTTTATGCCAAGCGTTTCCCAAGGTTATGTGGGATCAGTTTGAGATGAGTATGATGGGAGAACATTGGTCCTTTCTAGGTCTTCAAATCAACCAACTATCTTCTAGGATATTCATATCCCAAACAAAGTACACCATAGAGATTTTTAAGACATTCTCCATGGATAAGGTGAAAGGAAAAGAAATGCCTATGGTAGCTTCAACTCAAATCAAAAGTGATGAAACAAGTAAGTTCGTAGATCAAAAGTTATATAGAAGCATGATGGAATCTCTACTTTATTTAACTGCCAGTAGACCTGACATTTTGCTTAGCACTTTCTTGTGTTCTCATTTTCAAGTTGACCCTAAATAAATACACCTAAATGCTGTAAAAAGAATACTTAACTATCTAAAACACACATCTGACCTATGACTATTCTATCCAAAGTCAGCCACATTGTATCTTTATTCCTTTGGTGATGCTGATTATGCGGGTTGTTTCACTAACCAAAAGAGTACTAGTGGAACGTGCCAATTTCTTGAAAATTCACTAATCTCTTGGTTCTCTAGAAAACAACATACTATTTCCTTATCCACAACAAAATCCAAGTATCTTGCTGCATCTTTAGCCTATTTGAAACTATTGTGGATGAAACAAACACTAAAAGATTTTGGCCTATCTTATAAAAATAACAAAATACTTTGTGACAATACTAGTCCCATTAACCTATCTAGAAACCCTGTACAGCATTCTAGAACTAAATACATTGATGCTAGGCATCACTTTCTAAGAGATTTAACTTAGAGTTTGTTTACATAGAAAATCAGTTAGCTAAACTTTTCACCAAACCCTTACCAAAAGATAGATTTAACCGTATATGCCATGCCCTAGGATTATCAAGGTTAAAATAGCTAACTGAAAAATATTGATTCATATGTTTTGCACTTTTGATTGATCAAAATTTTAATTTTGATCGATCGAACTATTTGATCAATCAATCCTCCAAATTTGACTGACCAAATCTTTGGTGGGAATTTTCCCTCCAATAATTTGAAGTTTGGTCGACCAAAAACATTGCTTGATAGACCATTTAATTTGTTTGGGCGAGAATCTTCCCTCCAAAACTTTGAACCCTGATCGACCAAGAACCTTTACTGATCAATCAATTTAAATTTTGATCCACCAAATTAAGATGAAATCCAAATTCGTGTTTGTGATTCACATTGCATCTAATCTCAGTTCTTACCACCTATTCTATGCCTAACCTGATTGATTACCTACCCTAAGTGCTTTTTCCTTAAGTTTTCAAACAAATGTAAAATACCTATTTTTTTACCCAAATCACTCTTTACTCTACCGTACCCCACCAAAAAAAGCTACCATACCCGACAACATACCCTGCTGACACCACAACTGACCCTTCTCTTCCACCTCTATTACCATTTCCACCGACCAAAATCAAATCTCCACCAACCAACGCCATCGATCTCCTAATGTGCATACATTTGAATAGCAAAAAATGTCTATTAATGCATGTTCTTAGTATCATATTACCATCATGCATTATAAATATTGCATAATGAAACGCTGGTAGGCAACCGGGTTTTATTGTTATAGCGTTGTAGTATAGCCAGTTATTGCCAACATTTCAAATATAAATTTTTTTACTCGGAAAATAAAAGAGTTCCCGAGGTCGAGCTCAGGGAGCAAGTTGTATTCTAGAGATATACATGTTTCTTTTACAAAAATAAAGAAAGAGAGAGAGAAAGAATTTGTTGTCTTCTTTTCTCTGTGTTTTCTCCTTGTCTCAGATCTTCTTCTTCTTTGTCTGCAGAGGTGATGTTCTTCTTCTGCAGTGGTGGTGCTCTTCTTTTTTTCTTCTGTCTTTCTTCAGATCTTCTTCTTTCTTCTTTGTTTTTCTTCTTTCAGTTCTTCCCTTGCTCTTTTGTGTTCTCCTCTGCCTCGCCTTCTTCTGTTGTTCTTCAGATCTCCTTCTTTCTTCTTTTCTTTTTCTTGTCAGGACGTCACCCCTCCTTCTTTCTTCTTTTCCCTTCAGGACGTCGTCTGATTTCCAAATCAGACGACTTAAACTGCCTGTTGCTACAGTGTCTCCCTCAGCTTCCTTCTTCTTCCGCGGTTCTTCTTCTTCACCTGTGCCTGCACACTTCAGAGCTTACGTCAGAGGACAAAACCTACTCTACCCTCTCCCCCCACGTCTCTCTCTCTCTCTGAAACCACTCTTGGGAAAGCTCTCCCAGAGCTGCCGGGTAATCGGGTTCGGGTCGCGCCCGGGTCCAGGCCCACCGGCGTGCGTGGTGGGCGAGGAGTGCAGGTCAGTCTAAGTCGGGTCGGGTCAGGTCCGCGGGGCGTGAGCGCGGACGAGACCGGGTAACCGGGCGGGTGAAGGGGACCTCACCCCGTGTGCTGAGGCAGTAAGGCTAATGCACAAAATCAATTTAAACAGTGAAAAGGTTGTGAGGCTTACCGATGTGGGACTAAACGGAGACCTCTCCTCGCGTGCGCCTGCTGGGAGACCGCGGCCTAGCCTCTGCAGCTGCGGCTTCGATTTGCGTAGGTTGCTGGCTGGCTGCCTTCGCAAGACTCCCCGTAATCCGCAGCAGCTGGAGACCTGGAGTCCTCAAGCCTGGAGCGCGGGAGAAGCTGCTTCAATGTGCGTTAATGGCGGTCGAACCTCAAAACCTGTCGGACACGAATATGGCCTCTCGGCCTGATCAGACCACTGGGGAACCTTCGCCGTGGCACGGCGAAGGTGTGGAGCTGTGCGGCAAGCCGCAAGGTGGTGTCTGGCGGCAGCCCTAGGTTGGACTGCAACCGGAGGAATGGGTTTGTTCGGGGGAGCGTTACGGAGGTGTGGAGTGGCAGTGGAGGGGTGGGGGGTGCTCAGTGTGATGAGGCGGAGGTTCGGTGAGGGTCGGTGAGGTGTGTGAGGCTGTGGAGCGATGGGAACATCTCGCCGGAGGGTGGCCGGAGACGAAGGGGGTGACGATGGTCAGGGTCGGTCGAGGGCTTAATTGAACAAATTGAAACCGGGGAAAGAAAGAGGAGAGGAAGGGAAGTAGTTCTAACTTACTTGCAGGGACGAAGGGGGAGCAGTAGGGCGACAGTCGTATCGTCTGTCGCCGGAGAAGAAGATGCTCAGGGAAAGGGGCGGCGGCGAGCAGAGAGCCGGAGAGGCGCTAGCTGGGTGCGGCGTGGCGCGGGAAGAGCAGGGGAGGAAGTCTCTGCTGCTGGTATTGCGGCAGAGCGAAGAGGAAGAGGGGGAGGAACCGCCGGAGCTGGTGAGCGTCTGCCGGAGAGAGAAGAGAGGAAAGTTGGGGGTTTTCTCCGTCAGATCCGAGCTGCCCCGGTCTGTGGAGCAACGGGGGGTATTTATAGGGATCAAAACAGGGAGGGAGGCGGAGGGAGACGACGTGTCTCCCTCGCCGGAGGATGGCCGGAGACGAAAACCCATACCGTCCGTGCGTTCGCACGGCCGGTATGGTGGGCTACAGCGACCGGGGGGGTGTCCCTGCGACGGCTGACAACGCAGGGCACCCCCGGTTTACTTGCCAGGCTTTCCCCCTCACCCTGCGCGGCGCCATGCTCCGCGCAAGGTCGCCGGAGCATGGTGCTGGCCGGTTTTGCAGGGGGGACCTGAATGCAAAGAACGAAGGAGAGTTAGGGGCCAAAATGCGACGGTTCAAAAGTTGAGGGCCAAAAAGTAAATATATGAGGACCAAAGTGTAAAGTCGGTCAAGGAGGTTTCTTCTTAGGCTCAAGTTTTTATACATGATTAATTAGGACCTAAGGAATCTGATGGTGAATTTTATTTCTATATTAAACCTTGTTTGACCGGTCAATTTATGCGAAAACCCAGATTAAGTTATTAATTGGGCATGGTTCTCAATGTAGGTCAAAATGGGTTCTGAAGGCCAAATTGAAGGTTCTAAACCCTAGAGATTATTTTTCTATGAATTTTAGAGGGTTTATTCTATTTTTACTTTGCCTCGAACCTCGTGAATTGAAGTGGGTTGTTTTAGGGTTACTGATTATCATTTAGTTCCTTGGAATTGCTGTAGCCCTTGCTAGATCATCCCATCCCACTTTTATTCTTATTAAGTTGCTTTGACCTATGTTTGGACCCTGAATTACCCTGTATGCAGATTATACTGGTAAAATTGCATTTTTACCCCTTATGACTTATTTTCTCCTTAAACTCAGAATTCTCTGAGTTAAGCCTTTCCTTGAGTTATGTAGGAGCTTTTATCCTTTGTATTGGGTCAAAATGAGCTAGTTATGGCTCATGATGAGGTTCTCATCACATAACATGCATCATTATGTATTTAGGTCAAATTATAGAAATTGTATAGTAATTTCTTCTTTTCGTTGGCCAGGGACAAGGCAACTTTTAATTGGAGCCGCAGATCGAAGATCCAACCATACTGATCTGATCAGGGCAACGATTGGAGTTCAATGACTCCAAGATTGCCCCGATCAGACTTCCATAGCATCAGATATAATCCAAGGAAAATTAAAGATCAATGGCCAAGATGGTGTCAATCCTAACTTCAAATGATAATTCTGACTGCATGGATGGGTTTGGATCGATGATCGTAGCCTAACGACAGAAAAATCGGCCCAATGTGACATTCGTGACACCTTCTACAAGTCATAGAAGATGGACGACCAAGATGGTACCACTTGGCGTCATCTCAGCCACCCACACCAACCCAAGACATGCCACTACTTTTCCCTTCTTAACTGCACAATGGATCTGGGCAGTTGGATCACCATCCAATAGCCATGGTCGCTCGTGCACAAAACCATCCGTGTGCCTCAAATGCACGCATAGAGCAGCGAGCGAGTGTCTCTTCGCGAGGCAAAGGCACGGGTTCGATCCCACTGCCCCTCAAATGAAGGTGTGGGCACAGGAGCAACTAAATGAAACCGTTGGATGGCAAGCGGGCAATGTAGATGCGGGAGACGTGGCAGCACCAGAGCCCGTGGATTACCTACGCGCGATCTAACGTGTGTCTGAACTCCTGATTACACGCACAGGCATGCGGTTATGCTGAAGCTGAAGTGGGTGAGATCGCTTGTAAGTCGTCCCCCGCATCTGCAGGCAAGATCATGCGTGTGCATTAGGTGTGTGGGAGAGGAGGAGACGGCGGGCACGCTTGTACGTCGCCCATGTTTCGGCCTTTAGTGATGAATAAATCTATCACTAAAGGCCCTGAATTAATCTTTTATATATAAAAAGACCTAATTGCCCCTAACCTCTACACCTATATATAGCCCTACGACCTCCACTTCTTCTTCATCCCTTCTTTCACCTCTCTCCCTCCTCAAAGCTCTAAAGAAGCTAGTCCCAAACCCGGGATGCTCCTCTAGAGTCAAAATCAAAGTTTTCTCTCCCTCATTTCGGAAGTGGATCTCGCGACGACGAACATGCCCTGTCTCACCCCCAATTCTTCTTGCTCTGTTCTTCGTCTTTTGTCTTTGTCCTCTGTCTTCTAGGAGTCACCTTGTCCGGTTCATCCTCCAAGCAACCGTCAAGGAGGATAACAGCTCTCTTTCTTCTTTATCACTTTCTAGAATAGAATTTCCCGCTTTCTTGCTATAATCATTTCCTACTTTCTAGTTATAAAAATAGTATTCAATTACAAAGTGATTGTTCTCTCTCTCTCTCTTAGTGTTAATATCAATTTCATTGTGATTATCACACTTTTAAAATAGAAAAATTCCAAAAACATATAATCATGGATTTTAGATTGACGTAGCCTCCCTGTGTTTGACCTGGAATATCTTTATGAATTTCGATATAAATTTATCTATTGACGGATTTCTTTGCAAATCATACTACGACGACAGGGTTTTGAAAATCTAATCCCATTTGCATAGATCATCCGATACAACATTTTGGCACCATTGCCGGGGAGGCAATGATTCTCGATTTTCTTTTCGCATTTCATGCACTTTATTGTTTTCTAACTTGCTTTTATTTCTCTTCTATTGTTTTGTAGGTACCTCAATAGGGAATCTTCAACTGGTAGAAAGGAGTAAAGTACAGTTGAAGACAACTGTAAGTGCTTCCTATCCTTCCCCCCTTCATAGATTTCATTCCACAACATCAATTCAAATCCCAATTAATCTAGGTGTTCGCGTAAACCCTAGGATTAGTTTGGATGCTTTGATTTCCACTTTCACTCATCTCACCTTCGTAAAAAAGAAAAAACAAAAAGATACTTCTTGTGGGATAAATAAACATACACATTACACACACCCACATTTAAGACACATAACCTAACTTGATTTTTATCTACTCAACTAGGATTCCGACCTGTGGAACCAGTACATGCAAATCAACACATAAGAGAGTAGAAATCAGTCTAGGTTAATCATCTTATGTGCCTAACTCAGTGGTGCATTTCGACCAATTGTTTGAGTTGTTTGGGCCGCACCACTTCATTTTAAAATCAACTCATCAAGTAGCTCCCCCTTAGGGTTTACAATTTAGGTCAATACCAGGCACTCCACTTTACTTTTTGATTTCAAAAGGAAAAGATCTTCACCCATGTTTGAACATCTGGTTTGCCTCTGAAACTTGATTGAACTCACCTAATTTTCAACCCTAAAAGCTACTTAAGCAAGATTTGAACCTTTAAATCCATTCATCCAAATAATTTTGCTTGAAAACCTTGGTTGTGCATGTGCTCACACATATTCAATCAATCACATTAAGGTCACAACCCATCTTAAGGGCCCACCACATTCCATAAGCACTACAATCCTAAGCCTAAGTAAAATCAAGTAGATGTTGTCCTTTAATCAAGTAGATGTTGTCCTTAAGGACTGATTCGCCCTTCAGGGCCCAAACTGAGATTGTTTATGATTAACCTACTTATACTAGTCAATATGATGTTTAGTTAGGGAAGTAGAATCAAACGATCGCGGCTGGGGGGTACACTAAGAACCAGAGACACGAGCCGAAGGAAGAACCTTCTCCTCAGTCCCTCCTTCTAACTAGTTGGAATGACTGGATACAAGTAGAGTAAATCATCTATAATCTTAAGATGGATTCTGAGAGTCTGTAGATCCTTAGACTATCCAACTTAAGGATAGGCTTGTTTTGTTGTGCTGCACGGTTCTTATCCCCAGTCCTTCTGACCTCTTTCTAGTTTATGCCTGGAAGGAGGTCATTGAATCCCCGATTGGAAGGACCATTAGATCATTCTAGGAAGCGTAGATTGAATTTTAGCCAAATTGATCCCATGGCCGATCAACAACCTCCTCTACCTCAGAATCAACAGATGTTTCAAAGGCAGTTGGAGCAAATGCAGAGAATGCACGATGCTCAGCCATTGAAGGATTTTTATGATCCTTCAAATTACGGGGAATGTCCCGGCATCAAGATTCCAACTAAAGATGTTGAAATCAAGCCCCAGGTGTTAAGCCTGATAAAATATTTCCATGGGCTTGGCTCTGAAAACTTGTTTCATCATTTGGAGGACTTGACCACTTTGGTCCAGACCACCAAAGTGCGAAACATGAATGAAGAGAAAATGATCATGAGGCTCTTTCCCCACTCTCTTAGGGATAAAGCCGCTCATTGGTATAGGACCATATGAAGGTCGATCACAACATGGAATGATCTGAAATCGACTTTCCTAAAGAAATTATTCCCAATTAGGCGTACCAATGCCCTAAGGCAGGTGATTACTACTTTCGCCCAGTGGCCGGGGGAGTAGTTTCATGTTGCCTGGGAGCAATTCTAGGACTTATTGCAGAAGTGTCGACACCTCAAGGTGCCAAAATGGCAGCTCGTGCAGATCTTTTACCACGGGTTGACTGAGCAACTTAGAAATCACATGGACCCTTCTTGCGGAGGCAATTTCCTCAACAAAGACGCAGATAGTGAGCATGATTTGTTTGAGGAAATGAGTGAAAATTCAATCAATCATGCCTCCATGGATACTTTTAACTGGCCCCAACAACCCAGATCGAATGTTAATGAGGTCCACAACTCTCATTCATTCGATATGGAACTGATTTGTAATAAACTAGATAAGGTGGACTTGGTTACCAAAAGGATGGAGGAGTGAATGGTGGAAAACTCTGCAAACAATTCTCGATCCACCCAATCCTAGAATTTGGGATTCCATTCTTCATGAGCTCCTTCTGGATGGGAGTTCGTGAATCAATTGGATGCGGCTCAACCTGTGAGTTAGCATTGTTTGGAACCGCACGAGTTCCAAACTAGGGCCTTTGATCCCAGTTTCTCTGATCCCTCCCTTTCTTTTTCTCCATCCTCGCCCTATGAGGATGTCTATGCTGTACAGGAGAATGTTAGGTGGTCAATCTTTCGCTTTTAAGTCGTTTGTAGTTTAATGTGGTGGAAAAATCGACTAATCAATTTTTAACAAGAAATAACCACTCGCAGAGGAGCGGGTCGTATCCACAGGGAGGCAATAACGTATTAAAATTCGCGCTACTTAAAAATGTTTGTTCGTAGTCAATTTGGACAAGAACCAAGCCAAGATTGCCTTTAGATTAAGGTTTAAGCAAGAAACAATGCTGAAATGGCAATTATGAGAAACTACAGGATATTTTCCGCAATGCAGAGTGAATAGAATATGATTAAAATGTGGCAATGGCAGAAAATGTAAATTTTAATTAACGTTTTACTGTACCAAAACAGGGGAATTTTTCCCCGTTGTCTTGCGCGACGAGGAGCCGATGGCCAGGCGCGGGAAGCTCGGAGGAGGTCCCTTGGATCAAGGGCTTCGAATCGGTGGTGGCGACGAGTCGCGCGGCGGTCGGAGGTGGCCGGACGAGCTCCGGCGGAGGTGCTGCAGCCGGCAGCTTGCGCAGCCTGTTGGCGTGAAGTCCGCCGCCTGCTGCTGCTGCGGGGGTGGCTGCTGTCGCTGCCGTGGGCACTGCTGCGGCTGGCGTGTGCGGCTGGCGTGCGCGGTGGTCGGTTGGGCGGTTTGCAGGCGGTTGTGCGTGGGCGCGCGGAGGGTCTGCAGGAGGGCGCTGGCGCGATTGTGCGTGGGCGGTGGTCTGCAGGAGGGCGCTTGCGCGGTGGTCTGCAGGCGGTTGGCGTGTGCGGTGGAAGCTGGCGTGGGCGGAGGGTCTGCGGAGGGCGCTGGCGTGGTCGAAGCTGCAGGCGGTTGGCGTGTGCGGTGGAAGCTGCAGGCGGCTGTTGGAGGATGCTGCAGGCTGGTCTGCAGGCGTTGGAGGAGAGCGCGGGCTGATCTGCAGGCGTGCGCAGGTCTGCAGCCGGTGAGCGGTGGAGGGTGCAGGCGGTCTGGTGGCCGGTTGGAGAGTGCAGGCTGAGGAAGTGGAGGTGAGCGGGTAACTTCAGACATCTGGGAAATTTCCCAGACGTCTTAAGTTACTGAGAGGGTGGCTGATCAGTAGCTCGGTGGTGGTGGTCTGCGACGACGGCGAGGGAGTTGCACGCTAAGGTGCTCACGGTAATGCAGGCGAGCTCCGGATGGCGGTGTGGCCTGTCACACCACACGCCCACGGTGGTGGAGACTCGTCGCCACGGTAGAGGCCGGCAGTGTGGAGTGGAAGAGAGAGGTTCTCTCTGCACAGTGGTGTGTCGGTGGCGGAGGCCTTCTGAGCTCGGCTGCCTCCGTGCTCCTTTTGTAGTGGCCTGAACAAATTTGAAATCAGCGGCCGACCAGATCCACCGTATCCGCTCCCCCTTGAATGGCTCCTTCACTGCATCACCCGGGCGTTGGAGCGGCAGCCAGCCGTTCTGAAAGAAGACGAATAAAGAAAATATTATTAAAATATTAGGGTTATTTATGTATAGACCCTCAACTTCTATGTTAATAAAAACAATATACCTAATTGGTTATCTAATTAGATGAATGCTATTTTAAGCTAATTCTAAATGCACTTAAGATATGAATGCAATGTATGGATTATGTAATTAGATTAAAACTATGAATTAATCTATTTACATCCTAATTTATACTAAATAAATGTTAGAATTAACCTAATGTGTAGGCACTTAAATACTTAAATAGCCCACAACTATGGGCTAATCATTAGGTCCAACCCTTACTCCAATGCTTACAATCCAGGTTGGAGGAACCACCCTAACTTTTCTTGGAAAAACCCAAGGCAGCAGACTGATTGCATAGCAAAAATACACCAGTAATTATGCCATCTTGTGTTATTTCCTAGCACTGCCATTGTATCTTATGTAACTATAGTTGCATTTGTAAATAAACACATGCATGCATTTAATTGATAGGGGCGGATAATGCGAATAATTGGCCATCTAATTAACATCTTCATCAAGGGCTGCATTGAAAGTTCACCTTTCTCATTTTTTTATTTTGACTTTGAAATTCTTCTCCCTCTCACGGCTCAAGGCATGGGGCATGCACCTCTTCGCGCCATTCCTCTACCCAGCAGCATGGCTGGACATGCATCCCTAGCAGCATGGTTGTGGCAGGCTTCTTCTTCTTTAAAAAGCCTTCCCCTCTCCCTTGCGCAGGGAGCCTAGAACACAGACTACCCCCAGACACCTTCCTCCAGGCCAACCTCCTCCCCTCCTCCCCTCCATACGCAGTATCTCTTTCCACTGAAGAGACACACTGTAGGCTGGAGCAAGCTCACAGTGGTCCCACAACCACCATTGTGAGTTCCACCACCGCCCAGCTCCTTCGTGAGCTGGTGGGCATGGTGGTTTCACCCTCTGTTTTCACCGCTGAACACTCTCGCCGCCATTGCCAGAGCTTCAAGGTCGGAAGCTCCAGCAGCAGCGCAGGCCACCGCGTGCATGCCTGCAGACGTCCGCGAGCTCTCCCAATGCACGCAGGCGCTTCCCAGTGCACCCGCGCATGCAGGACTGGTGCTACTGGTCGCCTACACCTGCGCAGCACTGTAGCTACTGTTCATTCCTCCCAGCGTGACACTGTAGCCACCGGCTTGTTTCTCACTTAGCCGATGGCACGGCACTCTCTCTCCTCGCCCACAACCCACTCTAGCCGGTCGCCCACGTCTGTGCCCGCTCCTGCCCGTAGAGCTGTGCGCTGCGCTACGCAGTGCGCTGCGTTGCCCCCTCTCTCACACTCCCGCACCTGCTTGCGCGCGACGACAGTGCGTGCGTTCCCTTTTGCGCCCACGCCTACGTCTACGCCCTTGCGAGATCAGAGGATAGAAGCTTCCGCCAAACGACTTAATTCACCCACTCTCTCTCACACTCCTCCAGCGTACACTCCCACACTCATACACACACACACACACTAGTACACATACACACTCATACACTCACACACTCACTTGTACACACCTATACATACTTATACATATATACGTATATATATTTATATATATATATACATATTCATACCTATACAACTATATATAAGTATATATACATACATACATACATATATATATATATATTTATACATATATACATATATACATACATATATACATGTATATCTATAGATATAAATACATATATATATATACACATATACACATACATATATTACTATATATATATATCTATATAGTTATAAATATATATATATATATTCATAAATATGGTGGATAGGCATCCATAGGATCTGCGTATTGTATGGTATCATGTAAATATGTAGATAGTAAAAAAAAAAAAACTGTGCAAATAAGTCAGTATATCTCACAAATGTCTGTAAATTCTTCTCCCTCAAAGTGTTTCAGGGCAAGTTACAAAAACCTTGTTTCTACCATATATTCTTTGAGCCACAAATGTAATAAAATGGGAGTTGAGTTTTCTGTCATCTTCTTAAGGGTCAATCCGAAGACACGAGCTGAAACTGGGACCAACCTACACTTAAAGATTCGTGAAACCCTGGGCTTGAGTCTTAATGTTCATCTGGTCAGTCTTGATACTTCACTATGCACAAACCATAATCTCTTGAGCTCTCGAGTATGGCAAAAACCTTCTGAGTCCTGGAAATCGTACTTAAGGTTTAAATATCAAGAGTTCAGGTTAGTCGAGAGATGGTCTATGTCAAGTAAGACTTAAAGTACTGGTAGTCTTCTCTGCAATTGGTTCTCACAATATCCAAGAAACACACCCATGAAGAAAATCTTCAGCTTAAGATCATTTCTAAATACGATACAAAATGTTTTTCTAGGGATTAGGAAAAGATAGGCATGGGGGTAAGATTGCACAGCAAAAAAACACCAGTAATTATGCCATCTTGTGTTATTTCCTAGCACTGTCATTGTATCTTATGTAGCTATAGTTGCATTTGTAAATAAACACATGCATGCATTTAATTGAGAGGGGTGGATAATGCGAATAATTGGCCATCTAATTAACATCTTCATCAAGGGCTGCATTGCAAATTCACCTTTCTCATTTTTTTATTTTGACTTTGAAATTCTTCTCCCTCGCGCAGCTCAGGGCATGGGGCATGCACCTCTTCGTGCCATTCCTCTGCCCAGCAACATGGCTGGACATGCATCACCAGTTGCATGGCTGTGGCAGGCTTCTTCTTCTTTAAAAAGCCTTGCCCTCTCCCTTGCGCAGGGAGCCTGGAACACACACTACCCCCAGACACCTTCCTCCAGGCCAACCTCCTCCCCTCCATACGCAATCTCTTCCCACTGAAGAGACACACTGCGGGCAGGAGCAAGCTCACAGTGGTCCCACAACCACCACTGTGAGTTCCACCACCACCCAGCTCCTTCGTGAGCAGGTGGGAGTGGTGGTTTCACCCTCTGTTTTCACCGTTGAACACTCTCACCGCCATTGCCAGAGCTTCAAGGTCGGAAGCTCCAACAGCAGCAACGGCCGCCAGCAGCAGCGCAGGCCACCGCATGCACGCCTGCAGACGTCCGCAAGCTCTCCCCGGCAATGACGCTAGAAAAAGCGTGGTAGAACTCGAATAGGTTGTGTTAATATGGTGAAATTATTGTTGAAGTTAGTATAGTGGGTTAACCTAAATCAAGTCTAACCATCTTTCACAAAAAAATTTTTTTACCTGGCCTACTTAATTTTATTTTGGTCACTTTTAGGCCCAAAGTCGATCTCAGGGAGGCGGGGATTAAAAGTGAATAAGTTTCTACGCCTTTCCTAGAACGTATCTCTCCCATGCATTTATTATGTTTTTGTTTTTTTTTTTTCTGTTTAAGATTTTTTTGTTGATAATATTATCCTTGAGCCATACCCTCAAAATCAAGTTCATGGCTTTGAGCCAAATTGTTCTTGGCTTTGAGCCAACTTAGGATTTTCGAAAAGACTGGTCCTACTATTTGCAAGACCGAGACCTGCAAGACAAGGATTATCTTTTCTATTTTACTCTTTTTTTTTATCTTTTTTTAATAGCAGGAAACAAAAGAGAAATATAAACAAGGTAGGTTGCTTGTAGAGAAATAAATACAGTCTATGTATATATATATATTATATATATATAGGGGTGGGGTTGGAAGTGGAAATGACATATAGCACAGTATCGAGTTGGTCCACATCTAGTAAGATGCAACCAACAAGACGAAGTGCCATGTAGAGTGTAGGATGGATGTGTGGGAGTGTGTGTGGAGGCACTTGCTTTACACGAGTATCGGGGAATATCAGTAGCTGGTGCAGATATTCCCATGATATAATGCGTGGTGGAGTGACTAGTGCAAGGCGTATGGATACAGGTAGGTGATGTGTATGAAAATATATATGTATATATATATATGTGTGTATATATATAGGGTTATAACTATATAGGTATATATGTAGTTATATATATATATATAGATATATATATGTACGTGTATATATATATTTATGAATATATATATATAGTAATATTTGTATGTGTATATGTGTAGATATATATATGTATTTATATCTATAGATATATATGTATATATGTATAAATATATATATATATATGTATGTATGTATATATACTTTTATATAGTTGTATAGGTATGAATATGTATATATATATATAAATATATATATATATATGTATATATGTATAAGTATGTATAGGTGTGTACAAGTGAGTGTGTGAGTGTATGAGTGTGTATGTGTACTAGTGTGTGAGTGTGTATCAGTGTGGCTACAGTGCTGCGCGGGAGCGGGCGACCAGTAGCGCCGGTTCTACGTGCGCGGGTGCGCTAGGAAGTGCCTGTGCGCGCAGGGAGAGCTCACGAACGTCTGCAGGCATGCACGCGGTGGCATGCGTTGCTGCTGGCAGCCGTTGCTGCTGTTGGAGCTTCCAACCTTGAAGCTTTGGCAATGGCAGTAAGAGTGTTCAGCGGTGAAAACAGAGGGTGAAACCACCATGCCCACCTGCTCACGAAGGAGTTGGGCGGTGGTGGAACTTACAGTGGTGGTTGTGGGACCATTGTGAGCTTGCTCCTACTCGCAGTGTGTCTCTTCAGTGGGAAGAGATACTGCATATGGAGGGGACGAGGGGAGGAGGTTGGCCTGGAGGAAGGTGTCTAGGGGTAGTCTGTTTTCCATGCTCCCTACGCAAGGGAGAGGGCAAGGCTTTTTAAAGAAGATGAAGACCTGCCACAGCCATGCTACTGGTGATGCATGTCCAGCCATGCTGCTAGGCAGAGGAATGGCATGAAGAGGTGCATGCCCCATGCCCTGAGCTTCGCGAGGAAGAAGAATTTCAAAGTCAAAATAAAAAAATGAGAAAGGTGAATTTGCAATGAAGCCATTGATGAAGATTTTAATTAGATGGCCAATTATTTGCATTATCCACCCCTCTCAATTAAATGCATGCATGTGTTTATTTACAAATGCAACTATAGTTACATAAGATACAATGGTAGTGCTAGGAAATAACACAAGATGGCATAATTATTGTGTATTTTTGCTGTGCAATCACAGACCCAATTCTGACCCAGCAACTATGCTCCGCAAAGACCAATGGGTTAGGGTCATGTTTACACTCAGCTACCCCCAAATCAGGTCAATCAGCCATCTTGGAATGCCCATCAACCTGTAGAGTAGGCTGATTTGAACCGTCAAATGGTAGAGATGCAAGGATCTATGCTCCAGCTCATGTAGCAAATGAAAACCTATTTAGACAACTTGCAAACAGGGTTCATTGCTAATTCCCAACAACCCGTATCTCTGTCATCTCAATCCTACCTAACCTGCATAATATGCAGAATCTGGGCAATCAAGCCCAAGGGTATGGGAATCAGAGGGACCCACATGCACATGCTCAGGAGGTTGAGCAAGGTCCTTCCTCTTCTACTTCTTCATTAAATTCAAGGTTTTTGGCTAATGAAGCCCCTCTAATCTTTCCTAACCCTCTCCAAGACGCAATCAATATGCATCTGCTGACTCTGTTACCTTGAGGAGTGGAAGGCAAACCCAGGACCCAAAACCACCTTGTTCTGATCTACCAAATCCTGGAGAGCCTGAGGAGAGAAAGGAGAACTCTGAAGAAGAAAAAAAAAAGAATAACTAGTCTTTCCTACCATGCCGGCGGCAGGCAATCTCAGGGTGGCCGGCGGTGGATTTAGGGAAAACAAGGGGTGGACTACATGGAGGTCTAGGGCATGGAGGCGGAAGGAGAGGAGAGAATCTAATGAATCTGGCAGAAGGGTGACGGAGTCGAGGAGGACTGATAGAGGGAGCGCAAGGGATAGCAGAAGGATTATGTGCTTCCGGTGCTGGCGGTGGGGCCATATGGCAGCTATCTGTCGTTCTCCCATTGAGTGCCTAGCATGCGGTGGCTTTGGCCACAAGCGGGATTCGTGTAGGGTTTCTGGTGGGCAGATGAAAGGCCACCCAAATTTAAATTCATGTTCTGAAATTTTGAATGCTAGGGCTCAACCGCCGCCACCGCTGCCCTGTCGTACCTATGGGAGTCATATGGTCGACGTGGAGGTTCCTATGACAAAGAACATTAGAGCAGCAGAGCTAGTATTGCGAGGGGCGCTGATTGGAGAGGTTATGATAGGGAGCCCAACCTCAGAAAACCTGCACAATCTGGTAAGCTATCTTTCCCCATCGACTAACTCATGGCAGATCGCCTCCTTGTCACCTAAATGCTTTGTGCTTTTTGGATTTGGGATGATGGATGTCGAAAGACTACATTTTCAAACGTGCTTCCGTGATGGCCTAACGGTGATCTGGAGGTCGTTCTCTCCCTTTGATGGAGCCTTGCCAGAGAGGCCACCTCAGAGATAGGGATCCAAGTTAGGGAGACTTGAGATCAAGGGTTTACTGCTACACCTAAGGTCTAGGGAGGTTGTGGCGACCATGATATCTGGGTTTGCTTGATGGCAGAAGATGCAGAAGTAGGGCTGATGGAGGGTGATGGACGGACGTTGAATGTGATGGTTGATGTTTTCAAAGCAGGTTCGGTCCCTGACAGACTGATTCTGAGATGTGGGGGCAGTTCTTGGCTGCTGCTGCTGAGCTTCACGGCGGGTGACACTGTTATGAAGAAGATGCAGGATAAGCCATCTGATTCTGATGCTGCTGAAGAGGTGAATGAGCAGGTCTTGCGTAGGCTTTCTCCGGAAGAGTCCCCTTCTATCAAAAAGTGCAAGGACCATCATTTGGGGGAAAGGGGGGAGACGATGGGTGAGGAGGAGGGCAAATCAATAAGGATGGAAACAACGAGGCCTGTGGTTGAAGATGCAGGGAGTGTACTGCCAGACGCTGCTGATAGTGAGGTGGAGGTGTTGCAAGATGCCTCTCCTAGCTCCTTGAAGGTTCAATAGAGTTTGAAAGAAGTGGAGTGTCTAAAACTTGGTGCTGGATCTTGCACCAAATCTGGTAAGGGCAGGTCACCATATAGCCTTAGGCAAAGGAAATCAAAGACTGATCTGCTCCTGGATGAAGACAAGGTTGCAGAGATTATGCAAGTATGTAAATGTCAAAATCAAAGGGGGGAGGGATCTCATGAAGGTAGATGAGAATCCTCACTTGGAATGTGCGTGGGTTGCACGACAAAAGCCGGAGGGCTTCTTTGATGAGATACTTGAGAGAGTAGGGGATCGAGTGTGCGATCATTCAAGAGACTCACATTGAGAATGAGTTTGATAGAATATGGAGTGACTTGACGGTTGTGGGGGCGAATGAATGTGTGATGCTTAATGCACATGGTAGGTCGGGGCGCATTACTATTTGGTGGAGAAAAGCTTGGGCACACATTTTGGAAGTACACAAGGCTAGACATTTGTTGACTTGCAAGTTCCAGACTCACCAGGGGTAGGACATTATCTGGGTTACTGGTGTGTATGGCCCTTGTGTTACATCTACGAGGTAGGAACTATGGGAGGATTGGGCTACTGTGGCTGAATTGGTGCAAGGGGAAGCTTGGCTGATAGGAGGAGACTTCAATTGTGTGCTGACAGGGACAGACAGGCCACATGGGGCCACAGACAGTTCAGCTATTGGTTTACAGTTGGTGGTTCAATCCCTTGAACTGAATGAATATCCATCATCAGGTGTTGAGTTTACCTGGCGCAATGGTAACGGTCTTCTATCTAAAATTGATAGATTTTTTGGAAATGTGACTATTCTTGATAGATTCCAATTGTCGAGTGTTGCTGACCTAGACCGACCTTTCTCTGACCATACTCCTTTGGTTTGGGATAGTGGGGAAGAGATCCAAGTAGGCTCATACTTTAAACTTAGGAAGCCCTGGATGAGTGAACCTGGATTCCATCAGATGATTAGCTCATGGTGGCAAGCTAAATAGGTGGAGGGCTCAACTACCATCAGGTTGGCATCCAAACTAGCAGCCTTGTGCATAATTCTGAAAGAGTATGGTACTACTGTGAGCACATTAAGGCAACAAAGGTGGGTAGAGGCTTTGAATAACATCCAGGAGCTGGACTCTAAGGAAGCAGCAGGTCCTCTATCTGATGAGGAGCTGGCAGATAGAAAAATATGGCGGGGGGTGGTAATGGAGGAAGATTTCAAACAAGAGGTTGATTGGAGGGAGAGATCAAGACAATTGTGGCTCAAGGAGGGAGATGCTAACACAAAATTCTTTCATCTTGCGGCTAAGTCTAGGAGGCGTGTAAATTATATCTCTTCCATTATCAAAGATGGACAGACTTTCTTCTATTCAGGAAATAAGGTCTGAAGCTATAAGGTATTACAGGGGAGCCTCTCAGGAAACAAAGAGAGGGGAATGGAGGATGGCTAGGAATGATGCACCAAGAGTTACAAGGGATCAAGCCTCTCAACTGACAGCAACCATCTCTGAGCAGGAAACATTGCATGCTATTAAAGAACTTAATATGGAAGGCTCCCCACGACCTAATGGGATACAAGTGTTCTTCTATAAAGAAATGTGGAGCATGATTGGCAAGGAGGTGATGGAAGTCATAAGAGAATTTGAGAAGGGCAATGCAGGTTTCAATAAGATCAATAAATCATATCTTTTCTTATTGCCAAAGGCTGTGGGAGTTGAGAAGTTTTCAGACTTCAGGCCGATCTCATTATCAAATTCCATCTACCTTGTGGTGAGTAAGATATTGGCAAACCAACTAAGAACTATTCTACAGAGCTTAATACACCCAGTGCAGTCTGCCTTTTTACCCAATAGATCCCTCCAAGAATCCTTCATTTTGGCCTAAGAAATGGTGAGTGGATGGCACAGAAGGAAATGCAAAGCATTTATGTGAAAAGTTGACTTCCAAAAGGCATATGATTCGATTTCATGGTCATACATCTGGGAGGTATTCAAAAGGATAGGCTTCCCCCCTCTATGGATCCAGTGGATGAAGCGATGTATCACAACTGCCTCCTTCTCCCCGTTGATCAATGGGAAACCATGTGGTGCTTAGATTCAACCTCAACGTGGGGTTGACAAGGATGTCCTCTAGCCCCCTTGATCTTTAACCTTGTAGTGGATGGGCTTGCAAGATATGCATGTAGAATGACAGAGGTGGGGGTCACCAGAGGGTACTCAATGTCCAACAGGAGATCCTTGGCTCCTATTTTGCAATATGCAAATGACACGATCTTTCTTGTGGAAGGGACCAATGCTGCTGCCCATGCTTTAGGGCATATGGTGAAAATTTTTGGAGATATATCAGGTCTAAAGTTGAATAAAGAAAAGCCTATTTTGATATGCTTTGGCAAGAATGAGCAAGAACAGAAGGATCTTGAGACTACATTGGGTTCACCTCGATCTAAGCTGTTAATGAAGTATCTGGGAATGCCATTGAGAGCTGCAAAGATGAAGAAGAATGATTGGAACATTCTATTTGACAAAGTATCTATCAAACTGAAAGGGTGGAGCAGTAAATTTCTAAGGGTGGGAGATTAATCCTTCTAAATTCAGTCATAACTTCCATTCCGATTTTCTATTTCAGCGTCTTTAAGGCCCCCAAATCTATTTGGAAATGGTTGGATGTAATGCAGAAGAAATTTTTTTGGAAAGGGGCTGGTCATGAGGGAAGTTTCATGCAGCCTGTAAATGGGAAAAGATCTGCAGGCCAAAGGAAATAGGTGGTATGGGGATTAAGGCACTTAAGGAATTCAATGCTCTTTTGATCAAATGGGCCAACAATATCTTTGAGGGCAAGGATGAAATATAGATAGACTTGATCAGAGACTGTTATGGTGGCTCCAATAGTGCACTGAAAAGGCTACATCTAGCTAAACCATCTCATTTTTGTAGATCAGTTATCCTTGCAATAAAAAGCAACTGGCATCTGATGCAGCCTAGGCTTGGAGATGGCTGTGACTTCAGCCTGTGGAATGAGCAGTGGTCAGAATTGGGGATGCTAAGAGATGTTTACCCAAGGGCACATGTTGCAGCTGCAGACAAAGATGCTACTGTCAGCAGCTTGTGGTCTGTCGCAGGGAGCTGCTGGAGGCTGGAAGGATCTGATTTCAGTAGAGCAGGTACACGGCAACAGGAGGACAGGCAGAAATTGTTGTCTGCCCTGCAGTAGATACATCCTAGGGAGGATGCGGCTGACACTTATGGCTGGAATGGAATCTTTTCAGTGCAGTAGGCCTATGAAAGGATCATCAAATCAAACACAGATGTGGAAAATGATCCAATTGATAAGATTTGGCTATTGAAGATTCCTTTGAAAGTTCAAATCTTCTTGTGGCTTTGTAGGTGGGAAGGCTTGATCATGAGTGATCTTAGACATAGAAGAATGGGGACAATGCTGAATGCTTGTCATCTCTGTGGATTATACACTGACAGCTCGTCTCATATTTCTTCTTCATGCCTGGTCACAGACAAACTCTGGAGGAAATTTGCCAGGAACCTCTACCTACTTGGGACTCACTTTGGCAGAGGTTTGTTACACCTGGATGGTCGTACAGGTGTATGGCCACCACCTTGTGGTGTGTGTGGAGGGTGAGAAATGAAAAGCTTTTTCAGGAGAGACCAGTTCGATGTGAGAAAATTGTAAATGAGTGCTGGTCCCTCAGACATAGTTGGGGACCTATTTTGTAATGTTTCTTTAATTTGAAATATATTACCCTCTGGATTGCTATCATTTCACGATAGTTTTCCTCACTGTTTCAAAAAAAAAAAACTCTGAAGAAGAAATCAAGGCTCAAGAACCTGATTCCAAAGTTCTGACTCATGTTCCTTTTCCAGGGGCCTTTATTAAACTTAGGAAAAAGAAGCCTGTTGGTAGTAATGAGGAGCTCTTGAATATATTCAAGAATGTCGAAATCAATATCCCGCTCCTCGATACTATCAAACATATACCGGCTTATGCTAAATTTTTAAAGGATTTATACACACAGAAGCGTAAGTCGAGGGAATTTGTTCCGAGGAAGGTGATACTCTCCGAGCAGGTTAGTTCTATTATCCTGCATCACTTCCTCCGAAAAAGAGAGATCCAGGTGCCCCTTGGATTTCTTGTGTCATCGGAGATTACACCTTTGATAGGGCACTTCTGGATCTAGGTGCATCCATTAACCTAATTCTGACTTCTCTTTATGAGAAGTTCAGATTAGGTGAACTTTGGTAGACCTCAGTACCACTGTAGTTAGCAGACCGTTCAGTCACCAATCCAAAAGGTGTTATTAAGGATGTTATTGTCAAGGTTAAGGATTTCTATTTTCCTGTAAATTTTCTTATCCTCGACATGGATGTACTTGAGAACTTAAGGAGCACACCCATCATTTTGGGGAGTCCATTCCTGGCTACCACTGAAGCCAATATCAACTGTGAGAGAGGTAGCAGGGAAATTGCCTTTGGGGATCAAAATTTGAAATTGGATATTTTTAAGGTGATTAACAAATTTGAGGATTGTGGATTTATAGAGGAACTTGAGGAAGATAACTTGAATATTGAAACATGTATGGTGATTTCTGCAATTGAAAGTTCCTCCTGTCTTGATGGATCCAACTTGCAACCATTTGTAGCAAACTCGCCACATTCTGAAGAGGTTATTGATTTTGTTCACTTTCAACCTCTTCCTCTTGATGAATCTTCATCAGCATCATCCTTACCTTCCATCATAAACCCACCCCAGCTCAAACTGAAACCATTGCCTAAGAGTTTGAAATATCAGTTTTTGGGACCTCAAAAGATGCTCCCTGTGATTATCAGTGTTACATTAACTAAGGAGCAGGAGATTAAACTGATCAAGGTCCTAAAGGAACACAAGGAGGCAATTGGTTGGACTATTCATGACCTTAGGGGGATCGAGCCATCTTACTACAATCACAGAATATTCATGGAAGATGGATCCCGCCCTTCTCTCCAAATGCAAAGGAGATTAAACCCTAATATGCAAGAAGTGGTCAAGAAGGAAACAATTAAATAGCTCGATGCAAGAATTATTTATCCAATCTCAGATAGTCCTTGGGTAAGTCCCTTGCAAATTGTTCCCAAGAAAGTCGAGATTACCGTTGTGACTAATGAGAAAGGAGAATCTATCACAACTCATTCAGCTTCCTCTTGGAGGGTCAGTATTGATTATAGGAAGCTGAACACAGCCACGAAAAAGGATCATTTCCCTTTGCCCTTCATCGATCAAATCCTTGAAAGACTAGCTTAGCAAAAGTACTTCTGTTTCCTAGACGGTTACTCGGGATACAATCAAGTCCCTATCCATCCCGAGGATCAAGAAAAAATGACCTTCACCTATCCTACAGAACCTTTGCTTTCCATAGAATGCCATTTGGCTTATGTAATGCACCTGTGACTTTTCAAAGGTGTATGCTAACCATATTCTCTAACATGGTGGGAGAGTTTATGGAAGTCTTCATGGACGATTTCTCTATTTTTGGAGAATCATTTGATTCTTGCCTAACTAATCTTGAAATGATCCTTAAAAGATGCATCAAAACAAGATTGGTCCTTAGTTGGGAAAAGAGTCATTTCATGACAGAAGAAGTCATCACCTTTGGTCATGTTGTCTCTAAATGGGGAATTGAAGTTGACAAAGCTAAGGTTGATGCTATCTCCAAACTTCCTCCTCCCACATCTGTCAAACAAATTTGATCATTTCTTGGACATGTGGAATTCTATAGGAGGTTGATAAACACGCATGAATTCATGATAAAATGCTTATTTATGATAGTTCCTAGGCTTAGCATTGCATATCATGTTATAAATACTGCATAACATCCATTGCTTGGCATTTAGGATAGTTGTATCTTTTGTATATTAGTTCCTTCATTTTATGTGGCCAGGAGGTAATGTGACATCCTTATGGACTTCGAATGAAAAATCCGACTGTACGGATCGATCCGGAGCGACGATCGCAGTCCAACAACGTAGAAATCACCTCGATCCAAGCACCGTGGCATCTTCTACAAGCAATGAAGGGTGGACGGTTCAGATGGTGCCACATGGCATCATCTGGAGCATGCAAAGTCACCCGCCACATCTCCAAGAGCAATCCAACAAGTGATCTCAACCGTTGGATGAAAATCCAATGGCTGAGAGCCACCCTCACGATGCAGCCTCAACTCATCCTCGCGGCACACTTGCGGATGTGGTGCAATGGTGGAAATGTTGGATCGCAAGGGAGAGGCATGGGTTTGAATCCCCGCAGCCCCCCTCCATTCTCAATCCAGTCAGTGCCCAATACAGCAAGTGCATGCAGGAGCAGCGGCAGCGACAGCGCAGTGCCAACACACATCAGCAGCGCGTGCGCGCACAGCAGCGTGCACACGTGCACACCAGCGCATGCCAGTAGGGCCTTCACGCAATATGCCCGCATGAGGCGGGATAGCGCAGCTCACATGGGTGGGTGTGTGCTCAGTTGGTACCAGCCTTCAGCAGCAGCCAGGTAGACGTACAGCGATGCTTACAGCCATCGCTAATTGTTCGCATGCCAGCAAGGCTAGCTATGAGTGTGAGCAGGTGTGAGTTGCCTACAGGAACACTTACAGCGATGAGTTGGAGGTCATTAATGGTCCCATGCCTATTCTAGCCTCTTTCATCCACCATAAAAGGACTAATACCCCCTCCCTTCCAATCCATCTCTACCTACTCTACTCCCACCTACTCCTAAGCTCTAGCAAGCCTACCAGCGGTTTGTTAGAGCTTGCTCTCAAGCTCCCAACGTGCCTATTAGTGTAATGAAACTCTGCCCCACCAAATACTCCTCCAACTTCCCATCCCCATTCATAGGTCGCCTTGGAGCTGTCTTCCCACCTCCATTCCGGTAGCAGATCATCTCCACTTCTCACCTCCGTAGTCCTGCTTCCCAACTCCATCCGATCTTCCGTCAGGCACTATCGTCTCACTAAATAGCCACTTCGGGAGATTTCTTCCCACCTCCCTCACTTTTTATGTTTTATAGATTATTGTAATTGACATTCATGCAATATATCATATTCGATTCTATCTCTCTCTTAAGAGTGTTTGTCATTTTATTTTAAAAACAAAAAAATAACAAAACCACAAAACACCAAAAAAGAAACAAATAGAAGCTCGATTTTCATTCAATGTAAATGCCACCTCCCTATGTTCGACATGAGACTCCCTTGGAGTTTCGGTATAAATTAAATTTGATCACGAGTTTTGCAACTACGACGATGGGTTACTCGTAACCCCGATTTCAAACATGCGAAACACGTAAGATCATTTTGGCATCGTTTCCGAGGAGGCAACATAATTTACTTTATTATTTTCTGTGCTTCTTTGCATTTACATATCACTAACCCCACTTGTCTTTGATCTACTATCTTATAGGTACTCTCGCATGGAGATCCAAGTGTGGTAGACCAGAGTAAAGTGCGGGTAGAGTGCTTTGTAAGTGTCCCCCACATCCCCCCCGACTAGTTCATTTTGCCACAATCATAACTAAGACCTAACTACTTCGGTGTTTGCATAAACCCTAGGATAGACTTTGTTTGTCTTGTTTGCCACCTTCACCCATCTCACCCACATTTTATAAAAAAAAATAAAAAGATACTTTCTGTGGGACAAATCAATTTACACACTTTATTCACCCACATTAGAGGCACATAACCTAACTTGATTTTCATCTACTCAACTGGGATTCCGACCTATGGACCTAGTACATGAATTTAGCACATAAAAGAGTAGAAATCATATTAGGTTGACCACCTTTTTGTGTGCCTTAATCGGTGGTGCATTTGAGCCGATTGATTGAATTGTTTGGGCCACACCACCTAATCTAAAAGAGGTTCATTTTGTAGCTGCCCCATAGGATTTAATAACTAGGTCAAGCCAGGCACTCCATATTTTTCTTGATTTCTAAAGGAAAATACTTGAACACATTCTTTTAAAAAACAAACTTGGTTTGACTCACAAAACTTGGTTGAAAACACCTAATATTTGAATCCTAAAAGCTATTAAGCAAAATTCGAACCCTAAAACTCACCTCATCATTAATAATCTTGCTTAAAAAACTATTGGTTGTGCACATTCACACATTCTCAAACAAATCAATAAGGGCACAACCCATTAATGGCCTATCACATTCTAGAAGCACCATTGTCCCAAGCCTAACTAAAATTGAGTAGACGTTAGCCCTAAGGACTGGTTCGCTCTATGGGATCCAGATTGAGATTATTCACGATTAACCTACTTATACTAGTCAATCTAATGTCTAACTAGGAGTAGCGACAAACGACCACGGCTGGGGGTACACTTACAACCGGAGGTACAAGCCAAAGGAAGATCCTTCTCCCCAATCCCTCCTTCTAACTGGTTGGATTGCCTAGACATAAGTAGAGTAAATCATCCATAATCTTAGTACGGATTCTGAGAGTCTGTAGACCTTTAGGCTACTCAACCTAAGGATAGGCTTGTATTTTTGTGCTACAGGGTTCCTTCTCTTCCCCATCCTTCCAACTCCTTCTAGTGTATGCTTGGAAGGAGGTCATTGAACCCTAGATTGGAAAGACCTTTAGACCATTCTCTGTGGTGGAGGTTGAGCTTTAGCCAAGCAGATCCTATGGCTGATCAACAACCACCTCCCTCACCCCCGAACTAGCAGGAGTTGATTCAGAGGTAGTTTGAAGAAATGCAGCAGATGCAGCAATGGTTCCAACGTATGAATGTTTGGGCGCTCGGCCCTTGAAGGACTTTTATGATCCTTCAAACAATGGGGAATGCCCTGGCGTCATGATTCCTGCCGAGGATAGAGAAATCAAGCCCCAAGTCTTAAGCTTGATTAAGCATTTTCATGGACTTGGCTTGGAGGACCCATTCCAGAACTTGGAGGATCTGAACACTTTTGTTCAGACCACCAAAGCAAGGAATGTGAACGAAGAGCAAATGATCATGTGGCTCTTCCCCTATTCTCTCAGGGATAAAGCATCACATTGGTACCAGACCATAGGAAGGGTGATAGAAACTTGGGCTACTCTTAGGCCAGCTTTCTTAAAGAAATTCTTCCCTATCGGAAGGACCAATGCCTTGCGATGGGCGATTACCACTTTTGCCCAGTGGCCGAGGGAACCGTTTCATGGTGCCTAGGAGTGATTCTATGAACTTTTGAGGAAGTGTCCACACCATGAGGTGTCAAAATGGAAACTTGTGTAGATTTTCTATCATGGGTTGGTTGAGCAACTCCGTAATCATGTGGACGCCTCCTGCAGAGGCAATTTCCTCAACAGGGATGCAGATAGTGCATACGACCTATTTGAGGAAATGAGCAAGAACTCAATTAATCATGCCTCCATGGATGCATTCAACTGGTCCCAACAACCCAAGTCAAGTGCTAATGAGATCTAGGATTCTCATTCATTTGACATGGAATTGATTTGTAATAAACTGGATAAAATGGACCTGGTTGCTAAGAGAATGGAAGAATGGATGTCTGGGAATTCTGGGAACACTTCTACAGCTACTCAATCCCAGAATTTGGGATTCCATTCCTCACGAGCTCCCACGTGGCGGGAGTTCGTGAACCAACTTGAATCGGCTCAACCTGTGAGCTAGGATTTCTCAGAACCTTATGGGTTCCAAACTAGGGCCTTTGATCCCAGTTTTTTTTATCCTTCCTTCTCTCCATCCTCGTCCTATGAGGATGTGTATGCAATGTAGGAGAATGTTAGGTCCAACCCGTATGCCAACACTTATAACTCGGGTTGGAGGAACAACCCTAACTTCTCCTAGAAAAGTTAGGGGCAACAGACCCAAACTCGACCCAGCAACTATGCATCTCAAAGACCTATGGGTCAGGGTCAAGTATACACCCATTTGCCCCTGAGACTAGTTACTCAGCCATCTTGGAATGCCCAATAATCTGCAGGGCAAGCTAAGTTAAATCGGCAGATGGTAGAAATGCAAGGGTCCATGCTTCAACTTATGCAGCAAATGAAGACATCATTGGATAATTTGCAATCCAGGTTAATTGCTAACACTCAACAACTCAGATCTCTACCATCTCAACCCATACCCAACCCAAGCAATGTATAAAATTAGGGAAATAGAGCCTAAGGGTATGGGAATCAAAGGGACCCACATGCACATGCTCAGGTGGTTGAGCAGGGTCCCTTATCTTCTACTTCTTCTAGTTATATGACCAACCAAGGCCCTCCAATCTTCAGTACCCCACCTCAAGACCCGAACCCATATGTCTCTACAAACTCCGTCATCTTAAGAAGTGGGAAGCAGACCCAGAACCCGAAATTACCTTCTAGAAGTGAAAACCCTAGGGAGCTTAAGAGAGAGGAGGAGATTGAAGAAGACAATAAGGCCTAGGGATCGAAAATTGAAAATACCACCCATATCCTGTTCCCTGATGCCCTATTGAAAACCAAGAAGAAGAAAACCATAGATCGCAATGAGGATCTCTTAAATTTATTCAAGAGCGTAGAGATAAACATTCTGCCCCTCGACGCTATTAAGCACATTTTGGCTTACGCTAAATTCTTGAAAGAACTATGTACCCAAAAGCGTAAGCTGAGAGAACCCACTTCGAGGAAGGTAGTTCTCTCTGAGCAGGCAAGTTCTGTTATCCTACATCACCTTCCTCAAAAGAAGAAAGATCTAGGTGCCCCCTTGATCTCATGCATTATTGGGGAATACCCTTTTGATAGGGCACTATTGGACTTAGGTGCATCCATCAACCTAATCCCAACTTTTCTTTATGAGAGGTTTGGGTTAGGTGCATCCATCAACCTCAGTAACGCTACAATTAGTAGACCATTTGGTCACCACACCGAGAGGCTTTATTGAGGATGTAATTGTCAAGGTCAAGGACTTCTATTTTCTGGTAGATTTTCTCATCCTTGACATGGATGTACCTAATGATTTGAGGAACACGCCCATTATTCTGGGGCATCCGTTCCTATCTACCGCTAAGGCCAACATAAACTGTGAAAGAGGTAGTATGGAGATTGCGTTTGGGAATAAGAAGTTAACTCTGGATATTTTTAAGGTTATAAGAGGATTTGAGGATTATGGATTCATTAAGGAGCCCGAAGACCACCATCTTGAGACTTGTATGACAATCAGTGCACTCGAGGACTCCACTAGCTTTTGCGAACCCAACCCACAACCCTCCATGGTAGACCTGCCACATCCTGAAGTGATTGTTGATTTTGTTCATTCCCAGCCTCTTCCATTAGATCATCCTGATGAATCTTCATCAACATCCTCCGTACCTTCTATTATAAACCCATCTCAGCTGGAATTGAAACCATTGCCCAAAAATTTGAAATAGGAGTTCTTAGGACCTGAAATCATGCTCCATATGATCATTAATGCTAATTTGACTGAGTAAGAATCAAGGTTAATTAAGGTCCTTATGAATAACAAGGAGGCAAATGGTTGTACCATCCACGACCTTAGGGGGATTGAGCCATCTTATTGTAATGATTGTATTTTTATGGAAGATGGATCTCACCCTTCCGCGAGATGCAAAGGAGACTAAACTCGAATATGCGAGAAGTGGTCAAGGAGATAATCAAGTAGCTCGATGCTAGGATTATTTACCCAATCTCGAATAGTCCGTGGGTTAGCTTCGTTCAGATTGTACCTAAGAAGGCGGGAATAACCGTTACGACTAACGAGAAAGGGGAAACCTTCACCACTTGTTCAGCTTTTGCTTGGAGAGTATGTATTAACTATAGGAAGCTGAACACAGCCACTAAAAAAGATCACTTTCCCTTGCCATTCATCAATCAAATCCTTGAAAGGTTAGCTGGGCAAAAACACTTTTGCTTCCTGGACGGTTATTCGAGATATAACCAAGTCCCTATCCATCCCAAAGACTAGGAAAAGACAACCTTCACATGTCCTTACGGAACCATTGCTTTCCGTAGAATACCTTTCGGGCTTTGCAATGCACCTGCAACTTTTCAAAGGTGCATGATGGCCATCTTTTCTAACATGGTAGGAGATTGTCTTGAGGTGTTCATGGATGATTTCTCCATTTTCAGGGATTCTTCTGAGTGTTGCCTAGCTAACTTGGAAATGATCCTCCAGAGACGCATCAAAACACGACTGGTCCTTAGCTGTGAAAAGAGCCACTTTATGACCCAGGAAGGCATTGTCCTAGGTCATGTGGTCTCAAGTCGAGGTATTGAGGTTGATAAAGCTAAGGTGGATGCTATCTCTAGACTTCCTCCCCCACATCCGTAAAACAGATCTGCTCTTTCCTTGGGCATGTGAGTTTTTACAGAAGATTCCTTAAAGACTTCTCGAAGGTTGCTCGGCCCTTGAGTAACCTTCTAGCCAAAGACACGCTATTCGAGTTTGATGAATCATGCCATAAGGCATTTGATTTATTAAAAATGGTAGTCACTTATGCCCCGGTGTTGCAACCATTGGTCTAGACAACCCCATTGGAGATTATGGTTGACGCATCTGATTATGCCGTCGAGGTTGTCTTGGGTCAAAAGATTGAAGAAAAGCCCTCTGTGATTTACTACGCTAGAATACTCCAGATGAGGCCCAAAGGAACTACACCGTTACTGAAAAAGAATCGGAAGTTGTAGTTTTTGCTTTAAAAAAACTCAGGGCTTATCTTTTAGGTTCTCGTGTCATCATCTATACCGACCACTCAACCTTGAAACATCTCTTGGTCATAAAGGATGCCAAACCCCGGCTTATTCACTGGATTCTACTGCTTCAAGAATTCAATCTTGAAATCAGGCACAAAGCTGGGGCACAAAATGTAGTGGCGGATCACCTCTCGAGAATCCTAATTGATTCTCCTCATTCGGATGTCCCGATCTTTGATACTTTTTCGGATGAGGCTATCCTTATAGTATCGGGTATCATCAATTATTTGGCTGTTGGTCAAATCACCCAAGATTGGACCAAACAACAACGAGATAGACTTGTGTCTAAGGCCAAATATTATTTTTAGGGTGATCCTGGGTTGTATCGCATCAGCGCAGACCAGAATATTTGTCGATGTGTCCCGGAAATCGAGTTCCATAGCATACTTGAGTTTTGCCACACATCTGCGTGTGGTGGACACTTTTCTAGGAAAAAGACAACAACAAAAATCTTGCAATCCGGATTCTATTGGCCATCACTATTTAAGGATGCCCAGGAATTCTCAAAGTCATGCACTCGATGCCAGACACTCGGGAACATGGCTAAGAGAGATATGATGCCCTGAACCCAATACTTTCGGTCGAAATTTTTGACATTTGGGGCATTGACTTTATGGGACCCTTCCCTCCTTCATTTGGACACTAGTATATTCTGGTTACTATTGATTACGTGTCCAAATGGATTGAGGCAATTCCCACCCAGACCAATGACCACAAGGTGGTCATCAATTTTGTGAAGGAAATATCTTCAATCGATTCGGGGTTCCTCGAGCAATTATCAGTGATGGTGTCACACATTTCACTAATGCCTAGTTTTGAAATATATTGAAGAAATATGAGGTGAATCATCAGATTTCCACACCTTACCACCCTCAGACAACGGACAGACCGAGGTCTCCAATCAGGAGATCAAAAACATTTTACAGAAAATTGTTAGGCCTGATAGGAAGGATTGGACCAGATGATGCTCTTTGGGCCTATCGTATAGCATACACAATGCCTATCAATATGTCTCCGTTCCATCTGGTGTTTGGTAAGGCGTGTCACTTACCCATAGAACTTGAACATCGGGCATTTTAGGCCATCAGAAAATGTAATTTTGACCTAGAGTTGGTCAGGAAAACCTGGAAACTCCAACTATCTGAGTTGAAGGAGCTTCAGAATGATGCTTATGAAAATGCTAGAATCTATAAGGCAAGGATTAATGCTCTCCATGACTAGATGATTTCACGTAAGAGCTTTGAGCCAAACCAGAAGGTTTGGCATTACAATTCTTGATTGAAGCTTTTCCCTAGAAAACTCAGGTCTAATTGGGATGACCCATTCGTTATTGAGCAGATTTTCCCTAACGGGGCTATCGAAATCTCTAACCCAAAGATGGGTAATATCTTCAAGGTCAACAGACAGCATCTCAAACCCTTTGTTGACCATATGCTCCATGAACCCGTCTCGAACAAGGTTGCTCTTACCTTGCCTTAACCACCGCGAATCGATCATCGCCTAGCTGAAGGCACTAAACTCAACACGTGTAAAGACTGTCCCAAGCTGACCAAAATCCCATGGAAATCAGGTGTTATTCTTCCACTTCTACTCTCCTGCATGCCTACATTTTTAACAATGAGGACATTGAAATAGCTAAGCATGGGGGGCTGGATATATTGATGTAAACACATTTACACTACTTAAAATGTCTATTTATGCATGTTCTTAAGCATAGGATTGCATGTCATGATATAAATATTGCATAACATGCATCATCTCGCATTTAGAGTAGTTTGAATAAAATGGAGGTTAATTGTCACCTTTTATGTGCTTGGACAGGGCAAACATTTTATCGGGGCCTCGGATCAAAGATCCAACCGTATGGATATGATCAGGGTGTCGATTGGAGTTCAACGACTCCAAGATCGGCCTAATCAGGCATCCGTAGCATCAGATAGAGATCGGGGAACCCTAGAAAATAAAGGGCCAGGATGGTGTAAATCCACACTTCAGATGACAAATCCGACCACACGGATGAATTCGAATCGACGATCGCAGCCCAACGACACAAAAATTGAGTCAATCCGACATCCGTGGCACCATCTACAACTTCCAGAAGATGGACGGCCAAGATGGCACCACGTGGTGCCATCTCAGCCACCAAACGGCCGCTTGCATCTTTTGAAGACCGCGCACCCATCTCCTCTCCACCGTTGGATCTCGATCCAACGGCTGCGACGCGCCCGCGCTGAAGTCAGGCGCTCGACACAAACGCGACCGCAGCGCGGCGGTCGAGCGCTCTAACGTGAAGCAGGGACGCGCATTCGAACCTCGCCACGCAGAAATTTGAGCGGTGGCGCACCTCCAATCGACCGTACGATCGCGATCCAACGGCCCCGCGCGCCCAATAGCGCCGACGCGCGATCGGACGCGCGCGTGAACGCACGATCGCACGCACAGGCGGGCGGGCGGCAGCGGTGAAGGCGTGATTTTAAGCCTGTCTCCTTTTATGTGCTTGGATAGGGCAAACATTTTATCGGGGCCTCGGATCAAAGATCCAACCGTATGGATATGATCAGGGCGACGATTGGAGTTCAACGACTCCAAGATCACCCTAATCAGGCATCCGTAGCATCAGATAGTAACTTGGGAACCCTAGAAGATCAAGGGCCAGGATGGTGTAAATCCACACTTGAGATGATAAATCCGACCGCACGGATGAATTCGGATCGACGATCGCAGCCCAACGACACAAAAATTGAGTCAATCCGACATCCATGGCACCATCTACAACTTCTAGAAGATGGACGGCCAAGATGGCACCACGTAGCGCCATCTCAGCCGCCAAACGGTCGCTTGCATCTTGTGAAGACCGTGCACCCGTCTCCTCTCTGCCGTTGGATCTCGATCCAACGGCTGCGACGCGCCCGCGCTGAAGTTAGGCGCTCGACACAAACGCGACTGCAGCGCAGCGGTCGAGCGCTCTAACGCGAAGCAGGGATGCGCGTTCGAGCCTCGCCACGCAGAAATTGGAGCGGTGGCGCACCTCCAATCGACCGCACGATCGTGATCCAACGGCCGCGCGCGCCCGATAGCGCCGACGCGTGATTGGATGCACGCATGAACGCGCGATCGCACGCACAGGAGGGCGGGCAACAGCGGTGAAGGCACGATTTTAAGCCGTCGGATCTCACGATCGGACGGCTGAGACTTCGCGGACGTGCGAAGCCGTTGAGGGTGCGAGCAAGCAAGGAGGCGCACACTAGCCGCCCACATCGCCCACGTTAGGGGCTTTAGTGACGGATTTATCCGTCACTAAAGACCCCTCATTTACTATTTTCAACTTGTAATGTCCATTTTGCCCTCACTCCTTGTAACTATAAAAGGAGACCCCCTCCATACGAAATTTTCATCCCTTCTTTCTCCTCTCTATCCCTCCAAAGCTCAAGAGAAGCTTGTCCCACACCCGGGATGCTTCTCGCGAGATAAAGTCCAATTTTCGTTCCCCTTCGGAAGTGGATCCCGCGATGACGACGACGTGCTGCTTCATTCCCGTTCTTCTGATTCGTCCTCCTTCGTCCCGCTTCGTTCTCCTTCGTCCAGGCGTCGTCCCGTCCGGCTCGTCCTCCGAGCAACCGTCGAGGAGGATTTCTCTCTCCCTATTCTTTTTACCGCTTTCTAGTATAGATTTACTGCTTTCTAGATTAATCTACTCGTCCTCCAAGCAATCGTCGAGGGGGACATTTCTCTCTCCATTCTTTTAATGCTTTCTAGAGTAAATTTATCGCTTTCTAGAGTAATTGTTTTATGCTTTCTAGTTGTAATGAATAATCTCTTCAATACAAAAATTCCTTGTTTATTCTACATATCATTTTGATTTCTCTGTGTAATATTCTCTTTCTCTCTTACTCTCTCTCTCTCTTCTATTTATTGCAAAATAATTAGATAGTTCTAAATTAAATTATTCTATAACAAATAAAAAGAAACGCGTAGTTTTTAAATCAAACGTCTTCCTCCCTATGTTCGACCCGGAATTTTAATTTCGGCATAAATTTTATTTGTTGAACACGAATTCTTCACTTTCGAACTACAACGACAGGTTTTCCAAAACCAAACACGTTAGCGTAGGTTCGTAAACGTTCAACATTTTGGCACCGTTGCCAGGGAGGCAACGATCTTTGATTTCTCTTCGCATTTTGTAACTTACAAATCATTTACCTCACTTTTCTCCTTTCTTATTGTAATTGCAGGTACTCTTTCAAGGCAGGCAAAAGTGGTAGATTGGAGTAAAGTGAGTTACCCCCCACCTCCCACCCATTAGATTTCATTTCATCACATAATAACTCAAACATCAATCAACCTAGGTGTTTTTATAAACTCTAAGGTTAGATTGTTTGTTGTTTGACACCCATACTCACCCCAACCCCCACATTAAAAAAAAAAAAAATCTCACTGAGGTACACAACCTCATCTGATTTTCAAACTCAACCGGTAAACCAATCTTAGGAGCCGGTACACACATTTAAACACATAATTGAGTAGAAATCAGATTAGGTAATCATTTGTGTGCCTAATTAAGTGGTGCAACAGGCCAATTGTTTGAGTTGATTGGGCCGCACCACTTCAAATAAAATCAACTCATCAAGTAGCTGCCAATTAGGTTCAACTCATAGAGATTTACCAGGCACTCCACATTCTTTTTAAACTTTAAAGGAAAACATCTTCACCTGTGCTTGCAAAAACTTGGTGTGCTAACGAAACTTGATTGAAAACACCTAAAGTTGAATCCTAAAAGCTACTAAGAAAGATTTGAACCATAAAATTCACTACATCAAAAACAATCTTGCTTGAAAACCACTGGTTGTGCACTCACACACGAATCAATTAATCATTAAGGGCACAACCCATTTAAAGGGCCCATCACATTCTAATGCACATTCAAACCTAGCCCTAAATAAAACAGAGTAGACGTTGGCCTTAAGGATTGGACTCGCTCTTCAGAACCCAGAACGAGATTATTTTCGATTAGTCTATTTCTACTGTTCAATCTGATGTCTAGCTAGGGGAGTAGAGTCAAACGATCGCGGCTGTGGGGTACACTAGGAACCAGAGGCGCAAGCCGAAGGAAGAACCTTCTCCCCAGTCCCTCCATCTAACTGGTTGGATTGAACAGACGGAAGTAGATCAAATTGTTCCTTTATCTCAAGACGGGTTTTGAGAGTCTGTAGGTCATTAGGCTAACCTATTTAAGGATAGGTTTGATTGTTTGTATTGCAGGGCACCTTTCTTCCTCCCGTGTATCATGAATCCTTCCACATATTTCACGCATTCCCGCTCTTTCCCTCCTGTTGTAAATTATCCTCAACATGACGATTATCCCAACTCGTATTGTAATCGACCATCAGTTAGTTGGGATAATTCGGATTAGGGATACAATTCCAGACCCCCGTGTTTAGGGTCTAACCCTGAACACTTTGATTCTGATTTCTATCCTTCTCAGAGCTACATCGAGTATAGATCGTCCTCCTTTCATGAACAACCTAATACGATCTACAATCAAGAAGGATACACTGATCCTTACCCATCCTCTGATTTCACTACCTTTAGGTCATCACCATCTTTTGAACAATCTGAAATGACCTATTATCAGGATGGGTATAACGAATCTTAATTCGTTAATTCCTCTACATTGATGTCAAACCCGCCCAACCCTGAACCAACTCATTTGGTTCAGGTTAATCAGGTTCAAGATAAGGTTCTGGCTAACTTGAGGAATATCATTCAATCTTTAGAAGTTCAGCCAATACCTTGCATTGAGAGATTGGAGCCCCTGATTGAAATGATTGATGATTTAAACAAGTCTTTGTTGGATTGGCTCCAGGATGTTAAGGATAAGAACCCGGGTGAGTTTCTACTTGGGAAATTAGCGAAATTGAGGATGAGATTCGTGGTTGCTTTGATTCAATCTTGGAATAATTTCTAGGATGAACTCTCTTCAGGAAAGCCAATGACAGAACCCGCTCAGGCACCTGTTGGGGGGACACGTGTTACGAGGCTGACCAGATTGAATTAAAACAACCAATTATGGATGATCTGATTTCTTCACCTTAGATCCCTGAGCCGGGTTACGAGGAAACGTATGTCTCCTTGGAACACAAAGTGACAAATGATTTTGGGACATACATTGATACAGATCCTGATGGTGAAGATTCAAGTTGCGAAGTCTCACGCAAGTTTTCTGAACACGATTTCTGTGAGACGATTGGGCCTGAGGAATCTGATAGATCAATTGATAGCCCAATAACTGAGAACACTGATCTTATTAGGGCACACATTACAGATCCAGAATCACATTTTCTGGAAGAATCAATTCAATGCCCTGATTATCATTTACACCCTGTTGAGCTTATTGATGATTCTAATTCTGAGATAATTAGACCCAAGTCAATTTTTATTCTGCCACATCATTTAGACTTGGAGATTTCAGATGGGGTGATGAATATACAAGAGGTCCTGGAATTTGATATGCTGAATGAGGAGGATAGGAGCAGGGAAGTTCTGATTTGGGAAGTTAATTTTGGAGGAAATGGAAGATTGAGTCGAAGGGTTCCTTTTATGCTGAAACTATTAAATCAGAACCCTTACGACATTTGTTTTGAGGATGTCAAACCCAAGCACACATTCAACGATTATCCTTTTGAGCTTCAATTCTCTGTAACCCGACTTTTTGGTCTTGGGTTGCATCCTCATAAATCGTAGGCCCGACCCCGCTTGCATTCTGATTTTAGGTTTTGGGTAATTTTTATCTAGAACCTAAGATATTCTTGATTATGGGGGATGGGTCTGCACCACAATTTGGTTCACATCTGTGGACCGCTGTTGTTAGGTCGGAGGATTCTTCTGTTTATATTAATTCTGACCTGCACTTGTGAATTCTTCATTTCTTTTCTTTGTATAGTGTGCCTAGCTGAAGGCACTAAACTCAGCACATATACAGTTCTTTTTCGATTTCATCTCGGAGCGGACATGACATTCACGCAATTCAGGTGCTTTCTAATACAATGAGGACATGACATTCACGCAATTCCACTCTGTTTTATGTCTTTTTAATACAATGAGGACATTGCATTAGATAGGCATGGGGGGGTGGATATTTATCTCTGAATTCATTTGTCAGCTCCGTAGATTTGTTTTATTTTCTTTTATATATATATAAAAAAAATCAGAATTAGGAAGAGAATTTGGGTTTAAGAAAATTTTCAATCTTAAGAAATACTACATTAAGATCTGAACACAAAGACCCCTCAGGTCTTTAGACTTAATTAGCCTGTGTATCCACTAAAATGTGGATTTGTCTTTGAGTCCTCGCCATTTTAATTCTATTATAATTGGAATAAATAAGTTTGGGTGATAAGTACACGACTTATCAACCCGTCCTCTGATTTGAGGGAATTTTGAGTTTTAAGCATCTACACACTTTCTTTGCACTGACTCGTTATTCGACGATTCTAACGAAAATTGGGTAGCTAATGAACCTTCTAGGGTGATATGGCTGGCAAGTTATCGTGGGTAACAGCCCATAGGTAGGTTGTCCAGAGCCCAGTCACTGGACCTTTCTTTTTTTTTTTGCTGCCTTTAGGTAAATCTTAGATCAGGGAAGCCACCTACTTAAAAGAAAAAAAAAAAGAAAAAGAAAATCAAAATGAAAAAGGAGAAAAGAACAAAAAGAAATAAGCCACACTTCGCCGCACGAGTATGGCTGGCAAGTTGTCGGTGGTAACAGCTCATCGACCGGTTGTCCAGAACCCAGCTCAGAAAATGCACTAAAAATTCCCAAAACACTTAGGAAGAAGCGAAGAAGTAGAATAAACCGGGGAGATATACATTGGATTCACCCTTGTGTTGACCCCGTTAAAAAATAATAGTAGGGAGAAAGCTACCGGTTGTAAAGATACACCTTTAGGCAGAATTCCTTTTGAGGTCACCTAGAGGCGTAGAAATCCGAAGTCCGTTCTAATTGCCGGTCAACGAGTCTATCACAATCACAATAAGATGCTTAAAACTTAGGGTTCTCATCAAATCTTGGGTGAGTTGAATGGTCGTAGAAAGCCACTCTTGAACCCTAAAATTTGAAAATCCAAAAAAATTAGAAAAGTGTAAAAAGAGAAAAAGAAATTTTTCTTTGAATAAGGCGAGGGCTTGAGGCGGTCTGCATTTTGGCTGATACCTGGGCACTGTTGTGTCTTTGAAAGTTCAGTTCCTAAGTAGACAATTTCTTAATGATTGAAAATAACTCAGGTCCAAATAATCTAACCTAATTCTTTTATAAATAGCATATAGTTTTTGCTAGGGACTAGCAAAACATAGGCATGGGGGTATGATGTAAACACATTTACACTACTTAAAATGTCTATTTATGCATGTTCTTAAGCATAGGATTGCATGTCATGATAAAAATATTGCATAACATGCATCATCTCGCATTTAGACTAGTTTGAATAAAATGGAGGTTAATTGTCTCCTTGTATGTGCTTGGACAGGGTAAACATTTTATCGGAGCCTCGGATCAAAGATCCAACCGTATGGATATGATCAGGGCGACGATTGGAGTTCAACGACTCAAAGATCGCCCTAATCAGGCATCCGTAGCATCAGATAGAGATCGGGGAACCCTAGAAAATCAAGGGCCAGGATGGTGTAAATCTGCAACTCAGATGACAAATCCGACCGCACGGATGAATTCGGATCGACGATCGCAGCCCAACGACACAAACATTGAGTCAATCCAACATCCGTGGCACCATCTACAACTTCTAGAAGATGGACGACCAAGATGGCACCACGTGGCGCCATCTCAGCCCCCAAACGGCTGCTTGCATCTTGTGAAGACCGTGCACCCGTCTCCTCTCCGCCGTTGGATCTCGATCCAACGGCTGCGACGCGCCCGCGCTGAAGTCAGGCGCTCGACACAAACGCGACCGCAGCGTAGCGGTCGAGCCCTCTAACGCGAAGCAGGGACGCACGTTCGAGCCTTGCCACGCAGAAATTGGAGTGGTGGCACGCCTCCAATCAACCGCACGATCTCGATCCAACGGCCACGCGCGCCCGATAGCGCCGACGTGCGATTGGACGCGCGCGTGAACGCGCGATCACACGTACAGGCAGGCCGGCGGCAGCAGTGAAGGCACGATTTTAAGCCGTCTGATCTCACGATCGGACGGTTGAGACTTCGCGGACGTGCGAAGCCGTTGAGGGCACGAGCAAGCGAGGAGGCGCACGCGAGCCGCCCACATCGCCCACGTTAGGGGCTTTAGTGACGGATTTATCCGTCACTAAAGACCCCTCATTTACTATTTTCAACTTGTAATGTCCATTTTGCCCTCACTCCTTGCAACTATAAAGGGAGACCCCCTCCATATGAAATTTTCATCCCTTCTTTCTCCTCTCTACCCCTCCAAAGCTCAAGAGAAGCTTATCCCACACCCGGGATGCTTCTCGCGAGATAAAGTCCAATTTTCGTTCCCCTTCGGAAGTGGATCCCACGACGACGACGGCGTGTTGCTTCGTTCCCGTTCTTCTACTTCGTCCTCCTTCGTCCAGGCGTCGTCCCGTCCGGCTTGTCCTCCAAGCAACCGTCAAGGAGGATTTCTCTCTCCCTATTCTTTTTACTGGTTTCTAGTATAGATTTACTGCTTTCTAGATTAGTCTACTCGTCCTCCAAGTGACCGTCAAGGAGGACATTTCTCCCTCCATTCTTTTAATGCTTTCTAGAGTAAATTTATCGCTTTCTAGAGTAATTGTTTTATGCTTTCTAGTTGTAATGAACAATCTCCTCAATGAAAAATTCCTTGTTTATTCTACATCTCATTTTGATTTCTCTGTGTAATATTCTCTTTCTCTCTTACTCTCTCTCTCTCCTATTTATTGTAAATAATTAGATAGTTCTAAATTAAATTATTCTGTAACAAATAAAAAGAAACGCGTAGTTTTTAAATCAAACGTCTGCCTCCCTATGTTCGACCCGGAATTTTAATTTCGGTATAAATTTTATTTGTTGAACACGAATTCTTCGCTTTCGAACTACAACGACAGGTTTTCCAAAACCAAATACGTTAGCGTAGGTTCGTAAACGTTCAACATATATCTTATAATCTTTTTGTCAGCTCTAACAATAAGTTCCTATTATTTAAAAAAAAAAGAATTATGAGATGAGAACTTAGGCATTAGGAGTTGCAAACTTTAGGAATTGATACTTTCAGACCTAAATACTTAGACTCCTCAGGTCTTCGGGCTTAATTAGCCCAGGAGTCAACTTGAATGTGGACTTAGTCTCGAGCCCTCGCTAATTAAAATTCATTTTAATTTGGTAAATAAATTGGGATAATAAGTATGTGACTTATCAACCCACCCTCTGATTTGGGCGTTTAAGCCTAAGCATCTACACACTTTTTTGCACTGACTCACTTTTCGGTGGTTTCCTCGAAAATTGGGTAGCTAATGAACTATCTAGGGTGGTATGGCTGGCAAGTTGTCGATGGTAACAGCTCATCGATCGGTTGTCTAGAGCCTAGTCACAAGGCCATTTTCATTGTATTGCCTTTAGGTAAATCTTAGATCAGGGAAGCCACCTACTTAAAAAAAAAAGAAAAAAATTCATACTTCACCGCACGAGTGTGGCTGACAAGTTGTCGTGGGTAACAGCCCGTTGGCCAGTTGTCCAGAACCTAGCTCACAAAAAAAAATGCACAATAATTCCCAAAACACTTAGGGAAGAAGCGAAGAAGTAGAATAAATTGGGGAGATATACACTGGGTTTGCCATTGTGTTGACCCCATAAATAAAAGTAGGGAGAAAGCTATGGTTCGAAGAGATAAACCTCTAAACAAGGTCACCTAGGGTCGTAGAAACCTGAAGTCCGTTTTAATGGCCGCTCAGTGAGTCTTTCACTCTTTTCACTAGATGCTTGCCATGTAGAGTCCTTTTCAAGTGTTGGGTAGGTCGGGTAGCTGCAAAAAGTTATCTTAGAATGCTCAAACTCCAAAAGTACAAAAAAATAGAAAAGAAGAAAAACAAGAAAAGAAAAATTTATCTTCTTCTCAAATAAGGCGAGGGCTTGGATGACCTACATTCTGGCAGACACCTAGGCACTGTCGAGTCTTCGTAACTAGGTCATGGGTTGAAAGTTCCTAAAACAACCAACAAATTATGCCTAAGAGATCGAATCCTAATTCTACTTTTATAAATTGAATTTAGGCTAATTTTCCTAGGGACTAGCAAAAAGTAAGCATAGGGGTATGATAAACATACATGAATTCATAATAAAATGCTTATTTATGATAGTTCGTAAGCTTAGCATTGCATATAATGTTATAAATACTGCATAACATCCATTGCATGGCATTAGGATAGTTGTATGTTTTGTATATTAATTCCTTCATTTTATATGGCCAGGAGGCAATGCGATGTCCTTACAAAGTTTGGATGAAAAATCCGATTGTACGGATGGATTCGAAGCAATAATCGCAGTCCGACAATGTAGAAATCACCTTGATCTGAGCACCATGGCATCCTCTGCAAGCAATGAAGGGTGGACGGTCCAAATGGTGCCACGTGGCACCATCTAGACTGCCCAAAGTCACCCACCACATCTCCAATGGCAACCCAACAAGTGATCTTAGCCGTTGGATGAAAATCCAATGGCTGAGAGCTGCCCTCACCATGCAGCCTCAACTAATCCTCGCGGCACACTTGCGGACGTGGCGCAATGGTGGAAGCGTTGGATTGTAGGGGAGGGGCACGGGTTCGAATCCCCGCAGCCCCCTATTTCAATCTAGTCGGCACCCAATGCAACCAGCGCATGCAGTAGCAACGCCAACACACACCAACTGCACATGCGTGCGTGCACGCCAGCAGGGCCTTTGTGTAATCTATGTGCATTAGGTAGGACAGCGCAGCTCGCATCAGTGAACCCGTTCTTGGTTGGCGCCAGCCTTCAGCGATAGCCTGGTAGACATACAGCGATGCTTACAACTATCGCTAATTGTTCGCATGCCAGTAAGGCTAGCTATGAGTGTGAGCGAGCGTAAGCTGCCTACAGCAACATTTACAGCGACGACTTGGAGGTCGCTAATGGTCCCATGCCTATTCTAGCCTCTTTTCATCCACTATAAAAGGACCAACACCCCCTCCCTTCCAAGCCATCTCTACCTACTCTACTCCCACCTACTCCCAAGCTCTAGCAAGCCTACCAATGCTTTGTTAGAGCTTGCTCTCAAGTTCCCAAGGCACCTATTAATGTAACGAAACTTTACCCCACCAAATATTCCTCCAACGTCCCATCCCCATTCATAGGTCACCTTGGAGCCATCCTCCCGCCTCCATTCCAGTAGCAGATCATCTCCGCTTCTCACCTCTGTAGTCCTGCTTCCCAACTCCTTCATCCGATCTTCCGGCAGGCGTCGTCTTCTCACTGAATAGCCGCTTCGGGAGATTTACTCTCACCTCCCTCTCTTTTTATCTTTTCTAGATTATTGTAATTGATATTCATGTGATATATCATATTTGATTCTATCTCTCTCTTATGACTGTTTGTCATTTTATTTTAAAAAAAATAAAAAAACCACAAAGCACCAAAAAAGAAACAAATCGAAGTGTGATTTTCATACAAAGTAAATGTCGCCTCCCTATGTTCGACCCAAGACTCCCTTGGAGTTTCAGTATAAATTATATTTTATTACGAGTTTTGCAACTACGACAACAGGTTACTCGTAACTTCGATTTCAAACATGCGAAACCCATGCGATCAGAGGTTCATCAAGGACTTCTCTAAGGTTGCTCGCCCTCTAAGCAACCTTCTCGCCAAGGATACGCTGTTTGATTTCAACGAATCATGCCGTAAGGTATTTGATTTCCTTAAAACAACAGTCACTTATGCTTCGATGTTGCAACCATCGGTATGGACAACCCCATTTGCAATCATGACCAACGCTTCTGATTACACGATCGAGGCTATTTTGGGTCAAAAGATTGACAGGAAGCCCTCTATCATCTACTATGCTAGCAAAACTCTAGACGAGGCCTAGAGGAATTACACTGTTACTGAGAAGAAATTGCTAGCTGTACTATTTGCTTTGGAAAAATTCAGGGCTTATCTCTTAGGGTCTCACGTCATAAGTTACACAGACCACTGGGCCTTGAGACATCTCTTGGCCAAAAAGGATGCCAAACCCTAGCTTATCCGATGGATTCTTCTGCTTCAAGAATTCGATCTTGAAATCAAAGATAAATCCAGGGCACAGAATGTGGTGGCGGATCATCTTTCAAGGCTTCTAAGTGTTTCTTCCCGTCCAGATATTCCAATTGCTGATACTTTTTCGGACGAGACTATTCTTACAGTATCAGGTGTCCAAACCCCATGGTTTGCAAACATTGTAATTATTTGGTTGTTGGTCAAATCCCCCATAATTGGACCAAGCATCAACGAGATAGGCTCAAATCTGAGGCCAAATATTACTTCTAGGAGGATCCTGAACTATACAGCATTAGCTCTGATCAGATTATTCACCGATGTGTTCTAGAGAATGAATTCCAAAGTATACTTGAGTTTTACCATGCATCTGGGTGTGGTGGACATTTCTCTAGGAAAAAGACGATAGCAAAAATTTTGCAATATGGATTCTATTGGCCGTCTTTATTCGAGGATGCATAGGAATTCTCGAGGTCGTGTTCATGATGCCAGGCACTTGGGAGTATAACTAAGAGAGATATGATGCCTCTAAACCTGATTCTTCCCTTCGAAATCTTCGACGTTTGGGGCATCGATTCATGGCACCCTTCCTCCCTTCATTTGGACACTAGTACATTCTTGTCGTTATTGATTACATGTCCAAGTGGATTGAGGCCATTCCAACCAGAAGTAATGACCACAAGGTGGTCATTGATTTTGTCAAGAAGAACATCTTCAATCAATTTGGGACTCCGAGGGCCATCATCAGCAATGGTGGTATTCATTTCACTAATGCCTAGTTCCATAGTTTATTGTCAAAATATGGGGTAAATCACAGAATCTCCACACCTTACCACCCCCAAACGAATGGATAGGCCAAGATCTACAATTGACAGATCAAGAATATTCTGTAGAAAATGGTTAGACCTGATCGTAAAGATTGGACTCAAAAACTTGAGGACATTCTTTGGGCCTGCCGTATGGCATACAAAACTCCTATCGGCATGTCACCGTTTCGTCTGGTGTATGGAAAGGCATGCCATTTACCCGTAGAGATTGAACATTAGGCATTCTAGGCAATCAAGCAATGTAATTTGGATTTGTGTTTAACCGGAAAGACCAGGAAACTCCAACTATCTGAGTTGGAGGAGCTTAGAAATGATGCATACGAGAATGCCAAGATCTATAAGGCTCGGACCAACGCTCTTCATGACCAATTGATATCCAGCATATGAGAAGGTTTGGCTCTTTGATTCTCAACTTAAGCTCTTTCCTAGCAAACTTAGGTCAAAATGGAACTGCCCATTCATCATCGATCAGATATTTCCAAATGGGGCAGTTCAAATCTCTAACCCAAAGACGGGTAATTCTTTTAAAGTCAATGGTCAATGTCTGAAGCCTTTTGTTAATCATATTATTCTAGAACCTGTCTCAGACATGGTTTCTCTAATCACATCGTGATTTCTTTGGTTAGACTTCGCCTATCTGATGGCATTAAACTCAGCACTTGTATAGTTTGACTTAGAGCTGACTCGAGCATCATATTTATGGGATATCTTCTACATTCTACCTTTCCTTTCATTCCTTTTATTTTCAATGAGGACATTGCATTAGCTAGGCATGGGGGGGTGGATTCATTTCTGAATCATTTTGTCAGCTCTGTGGAATCTTGTAAATTCTACTTTTTTTTCTTTATGAGAAAAAATGAATTAGGAAAGAATAATTGGAAATTAGGATTTTTCAACCTTAGGGAATAATACAGTAGGATCTGAACACTTAGACCCTTCAGGTCTTCGGGCTTAATCAGCCGCGGGTGTCAACTAAAATGTGGATTTGTTCATCAAGTCCTCGTCATTCTAAATTTACTTCAAATTGGTTAAATAAGTTGGGTGATAAGTACACGACTTATCAACCCGCCCTCTGATTTGAGGGGATTTTAAGTCTAAGCATCTACACACTATTTGCACTGACTTGCTTTTTGATGGTTTTTACAAAATTGGGTAGCTAATGAACCTTCTAGGGTGGTATGACTAACAAGTTATCATGGGTAACATCCCATAGGTAGGTTGTCCAGAGCCCAATCACACGGACATTTTTTTCCTGCTGCCTTTAAGTAAAACTTAGATCAGGGAAGCCACCTACTTAAGAAAAAAGAGAAAAGAAAAATATTAAAAAAAAAAGAAAAGGAGAAAAGAAGAGAAAAAGGAATAAGCCACACTTCACGACGCGAGTATGGCTGGCAAGTTATCGTGGGTAACAGCCCATTGGTAGGTTGTCTAGAACCCAACTTAAGAAATGCATGTAAAATTCCAAAACACTTAGGAAGAAGCGGAGAAGTAGAATAATTTGGGGAGATATACACTAGGTTCACCCTTGTGTTGACCCCATAAAAATAAAAATAGGGAGAAAGCTACTGATCGAATAGATACACCTTTAGGCAGAATTTCTTTTCAAGGCACCTAGGGGCGTAGAAACCCAAAGTCTATTTTAATCGTCCATCAGTGAGTCTATCACATTTCACATAAAGATGCTTAGAACTTAGGGTTCTCTTCGAGTCTTGGGTGGGTTGAGTGGCCGTAGAAAGCTGCTCCAAAACCCTAAACTCAAAAATCCAAAAAAAAAAATTAGAAACGGAGAAAAGAAGAAAAAGATCCTCCTTGGAATAAGGTGAGGGCTTGAGGCAGTCTGCATTTTGGTAGACACCCAGACACTCTTGTGTCTTTGTAGTTCAAGTTCTTAGTAAAAATCTCTTAGTGTTGAAGAATAACTTTTGTCTAAGAAATCCGACCTAATTCTCTTATAAATAGCATATAGTTTTTGCTAGGGACTAGCAAAAGATAGGCATGAGGGTGTGATGTGCATACATCTGAATAGTCAAAAATGACTATTAATGCATGTTCTTAGTTTCATATTGCCATCATGAATTATAAATATTGCATAACATGCATCATCGTGCATTTAGGTCAAATTGTACAAATTGTATAATAATTTCTTCTTTTTGGTAGCCAGGGATAGGGCAACTTTTAGTCAGGGCTTGGATTAAAGATCCAACCGTACAGATCTGATCAGGGCGACGATTAGAGTTCAACGACTCCAAGATCGCCTCAATTGAACTTCTGTAGCATCAGATATAATCCAAGGAAGGTCAGAGATCAAGGGCCAAGATGATGTCAATCCACACTTCAGATGACAAATCTAACCGTACGGATGGGTTCAGATCGATGATCATAGCCTAATGGTGCGAAAATCAGCCTAATCTGACATCCGTGGCACCTTCTACAAGTCACAAAGATGGACGACCAAGATGGCACCACGTGGCACCATCTTAGTCACCCACACCAACCCAAGACTCGCCACTGCTTTTCCCTTCTCAACTACATGATGGATCTAGGTCGTTGGATCACCATACAATAGCCATGGTCGCTCGTGCACAAAACCATCTACGTGCCTCAAATGCATGCATAGCGCAGTAGGCGAGCATCTCTTCGCGAGGCAGAGGTGCAGGTTCGATTCCCGCTGCACCTCAAATCAAGGTGTGGGCGCGGGAATGGGCTAAATCAAGTCATTGGATGGTGAGCGGGAGGTGCAGATGTGGGAGACGTGGCAGCACCAGAGTGCATGGATCACCTACGCGTGATCTAACATGCATCCGAACACCTGATTGCACGCACAGGCACACGGTTACGCTCAAGTTGAAGCAGGCGAGATCATTTGTAACTCATCCGATCTCGCGATCAAACAGCTGTCAAGGTGAGATCATGTGTGTGCATTACGCGTGTGGGAGAGGAGGAGACGGCAGGTGCACTTGCACATCACCCATGTTTAGGCCTTTAGTGAGAGAAAAATCTATCACTAAAGGCTCTGAATTAATGTTTTATATATAAAAAGACCTAATTGCCCCTAACCTCTACACTTATATATATCCCTACGATCTCCACTTCTTCATCCCTTCACCTCTCTTCCTCTCCAAAGCTCTAAAGGAGCTGATCCCAAACTTGATATGCTCCTCTTGAGTCAAAATCAAAGTTTTCTCTCCCCTATTCCGGAAGTGGATCCCGAGATGATGACGACGCCCTGCCTCACCCCCAGTTCTTCTTGCTCCGTTCTTCATCTTCCTTCTTCATCGTCTCTCTTCTGGGCATCCCCCCATCCAGCTCATCCTCCAAGCAACCGTAGAGGAGGATAACATCCCTCTCCATTCTTTATCGCTTTTTAGAATAGAATTTCCTGCTTTCTAGCTGTAATCATTTCCTGCTTTCTAGTTGTAAAAATAGTATTCAGTTACAAAGTGACTATTCTCTCTCTCTCTCTCTCTTAGTGTTAATATCAATTTCATTGTGATTATCATGCTTTTAAAACAAAAAAATCCCAAAAAAATATAATAGTGGATTTTAGATCGACGTAGCCTCCCTGTGTTCGACTCGGAATCTCTTTACGAATTTCAATATAAATTTATCTGTTGATGGATTTCTTCGTAAATCATACTACAACGACGGGTTTTTCAAAATCCAATCCCATTTGCATAGATCTTCCGACACAACACCTCCCGAGCAAGATCAACCTCCGATCTGCCTCCCTTGGTTCATCCTCTCCATTTAAACCTTTCATGGAACCTCCACTCGACCTCCCTCTGGCCACTCACCACTCGTTGACCATCTTCACAAGCAACGAGCTCCTCGCATGCAGCACCTCCATACTGCACACGACCTCGCCAGAATGACCCTCGTCGATCTCTCCTCCGGTTCCCTTTTGATCGATTCACTTAATCGATCACAATAACCTCTACGCCCCTTTTCAAAATCCTTACTTTTGGATTTTTCTTGTGCTTAGATGCTGTATGCTCCATTTGTGTAGATCTTGTGCTTTGTTAACTTCATTTGTAGTATATGTGAGCAAATCAACTTGTGGAAATCTCAAATTTTTTTCACTTTCCGCTTTGATCGATCAATTTACCCAATTGAATGACCAAAAATCAAATTTTCAGAACCCTATTTAGATTCTTTTTTATCAACGAGTCCATCTTATTTGATCGACCAACGTACTTTTTGTTTACTGCTATTGCCCCAAAACATGCACGTGCTTCCTCCACTTCTCATAATGATACTTTGATCGTTATTTCATTACTAAGGCCACTCTTAAGCATTTCTCCATTTTAGTTAAGCTCTCTCCACACGTCGATCAACCAACCAATTTTTTGTATTTTGAGATGATCTTTCTTAGTCTACAAGATAAGTTTATGTATCACCAGATTCTGCATCTTTTCTAACATAATTTTTATGCTGGCTCCAAAAATAGCTGTATCCCTGGCATTGACCCCATGGCATATCACTATTTTACGCGAATTTGAAAATTTTAAGTGAGGGGTACAACATTGAGCTTACCTCTAATGTGTATGAGATAGAGGTATTGGTCAATGCTGATGTTCTTACAGAGATTCTTGGTTGTCCTAGTGTTGGTCCCAATTTTCTTGAGCTCTACTAGCAGACCAAGAGTGACACCATTAGGGAGACTCTACTTACTCCCACTCATGATTTGGGTTGTCTAGCGAAATCATTGTATTGTTTCCACCTCCCTCATTTTCTGAATCGTGTCTTTTTATTAAATTTTTCATCAAAATCCACCTCCTTTGAGAACTGCCCTGGGATCATGCTTATCACACTCTATGCTATCCTAAAGAACAAGCGGTTCAACTAGAACCACTTGATTCTTTACTTGATGGATAAGAAACCCACCAGCTCCTTCCAGTTTGGGACACTCCTATCTCACATTTTCCTACATTTTAATGTCCCATTGGATATAAACCACACACAATTTATCATGCGAGTCTCCATCTTTGATAATCTCACATATGCTAAAATAGAGCAAGCTCAAGGAGCCTGTGGTGAGGATGTAGATCCCCAGCAGTAGCAACCTTAGGAGATTGACCAACCTTCTTCTCAGGGAGCATATTTTGTTGTTCCTCTAGCCTTTCTGCCTTACCAGCATTTCACCGCCACCTGTCCTCCTCTAGTCTGACCTACTCCTTCCTTCTATGACCAGGAGTGGGGTCTTCTAGACAGGCCACTCTTAGGCAGGGACTACGTCAGTATTCAAGACATTATTGATGAGGCATAGGTAGTGGGAGATAGACTTAGTGATGATGAGACATGGGCATCAGATATTTGACTACCTGAATGCTCAAGGACAGTTTTTGGATAGACTTGGAGAGTCTATTCATGGAATGTAGCAGTAGCTTCACAGACCTCCTCATCCTCATTGTTCTACTATAGTTCCTCCCTCTGTAGTACCTCCTCCAGCAGCGACAGATCAGCAAATCACTCCACCTCGCTAGACAATTAGGCAACTGATGCTGTCCTCATCCACTCAGAGATGCCTCTATCTTAGCCATTTGACCTCCACAAATCACTCAGACTTGATGGATCTCGAGCTCGACACATGCCTCCAAAGCACCTTGGATGCATTCATGGCCTCTTTAGAGTAGTTTTCATATATTATTGTAGACTATAATCTAGATAGTGCTTCATAGTAGTTTCTAGTCTGTAGAACTTATCTTATGTGGACTTGATTGTTCTACTTTGCTTTATATAGTTTAGATGCATATATTGCCTTAACTCAGCTACATAGTTATATATTTCTATAGTTGAGCTGCATGTTATTTATATTACTACTTCAACTACCTATTTAAGGGGGAGAAGATAAAAGTTGGAATTATTTGTTTTACTTACTTTTTGCTGAAACAAAAAGGGGGAGATGTTATGCATGTTTTTAAATTTTTCAGCTATCTCTCTGTACATAATTATAATTTTTTTGTCATAAAAAGGGGGGAGAATGTAAATACCTATGTTTTGATTCACCAAAATTAAGTTATCTGTCTATACTAATCTTTCAAGACTCTCTCGTTAACTCATGGAAAGGAGCAAAAAAGTTCGCCACAGTCTCTCATTGAGTCTTTTACTTTTCCTTGAGTCTAGATTATTTTGTAAAGAAGCTCAAATGATTTTTGCATTAAAAGTAATTTTTAAAAACAACTATTTAGGTTAATTAATCAACCAAATTATTAATTAATCAATCAAATCTATTCAAATTAGGAAGTTGATTAAGATACCTTTAATCGACCAATCAGCCAAATTAATCGACCAATAGGTGATCGATCAAATAACCAGTTTGACCGACCAAAAGCCATTTTGATCAACTAAACTACCTTAATTGATCGACCAATTGGATTCAAAAAACTTCCTATTGAGGTTGATTTACTAGTATAAATAGAAGTTTATGGTAGCCCATTTTCATAACACATTCAAAGAAGAAAATACTCTAGAAAGAGAGCTCTCGTGCTTTCTTTTAAGTGCTTCTGCACTTCTGCTTCTACACTTTCAAAAAACACACCGATTAAAATACCTCTTCGAAAATATCGATTTGATTTCTTTTGAGGTTCCATATGACTTTACTGTATTTATCTTTATCTACTACTTTCATTCGAGTCCTAGGTTGTTCGGAATATGATGAGGTGTGGCTCATCATAGCTAAAATGCCAAGTTAAGCTAGAAATTAAGTTAAAAACTATCTAATTAACACAATTAATGGTTAAGTGTGGGATTTAAGGAAAATGACCTAAAACATCAAATTCATGCTAAAAATGCATAATTAGGTCAAACTAATGAGATATTCTATTCGTAAATCTAAATTAGTGATCCAATTGCTAATTGGACACATTTCTGAGCTCAAAAGTATAAATCAAGGGTTAAATTAACTTTTAAAATGTTCAATTAAGTTATCATAAAGCTTCGTTGCATTTGAACATCAATTGGACCTTGCATTTAGAGCTTCACATGTAGGTCCTCAATCATTCACAATTTCTTTAGCTTAAAACCTTCAAGGACCTTTTTGCATAGTTGTAGGGGCCTTTCTACAAACATCCAAGGACTGCTCTAACATCTTTTCAGCCACTTATGGGCTTCTTCACAAAACTCACATAGTTTCACTATAATCCTCCTTTGCAATTTTCCCCTTTACACCTACACCTGGGAGTTCACTATTCACGCGAAGAACACGACGCACAAGCACCGTCGATTCTTTGTATCGTTGATCCAATGGCAGATTTCAATCCAATCTTCAGGAACTCCCACACATAGCTTCACCTCACCTCCTAGATCCCATCAAATGATGGAGATTTGGTTTGAGCTTTCCCATGCTTCTCTTGAACACATCTCACCATTGAAGTTCTAAATGCCTAATCTCACCGTTACGATGATTTGATTCACTTTGTGGCCTACTTAAACACTTCCTTGACCTCACGTGAGTGGCATTTTTGATGTGTAGATCGCATTTTAAAGATTATTTAATTGTAGTATAGCTTGAAAACATGTCAATAAATAAATTTATCAAAGCTGGTAAGTACCGGGTTGTTCACAAGGAGGCAATTGATGAGAAGCTCATCATGGTTTCTAATTACCCTTAATTAACTAGTCTTCCTAGTTAATTAACTAGAAATATGTAAATATATGGATTAATTATTAAATAAGGGATAAATAGTAAAGGACCTTAAAATAAGTTTAAAATGCTATATTGTCAACCAATTATTATTACTATTAATTTAATTAATAATTGGACTCAAAATATTATGAATAATTCATCTAATTAATGTGTTAACTAGCTTAAGATAATATATAACTAAGTATGTAATAACTTAAGTAACATTACTTAATTAAATAAATTAATCTAAAAGGGTCAAAAATGTAAACTCAAGGTTTAAATATAATAATTATCTGGTTTGTAATCAAATATAAAAAGTTGAAAAAGATTTAAATTAAAATAAACCTTGAAAACCTGAGTTTACATTTTAGTCCTTATATTTTATTTCACTTGGGTCCTTGTTCTTCATTTAGGTCCTTATCTTTCATTACAAATAAGTCCTTGAAACTTCTTCTTTCCTTCTTCTGGACAGCTGATAACAGGAGGTGCATCCACCGTCTGATCACCGCACATCGGACGTTATTCCTTCTTCAAGCTCTTGGAGCTTGTGCTCATCATCTCCTTTTCATCCACCGGTCTGGATGAAGCTACAATCCCATTTTAGGGTTGGAGATAACCTCACCAGTGTCGGAGAAGACGCCGGTGGTTACTCCACTCCTGGCCTCTTCTCCGTCTAGATTCAACCTCCATCTCAGCTGCCGCCACCTATAAATACACCTCCATACCCTCAATTTTCACAAAGTTAGCTCCCTTTCCTTCTTCTTCACTGAGCTAACCGATAGGCTATTCATTCTAAACTCTGGCGACCTTCCTCTGCTTCATCCGTCTTCCTCCATCCATCTTTGATCGCTCTGGATCTCCGCCGAAGTCAGCCAAGTCTTCTGACTCATTGCTGACTAGGTGCTCCTCTAGTTCACCTCACAAACACCGGCCGGACTTCTTTCGCCAACCCTCTGATTTCCTCCTCCGTTAAGGACCATCGATGGAGATTTCCTACCTCCTTCATCCAGGTAACAGTAGGTTAGGTAAGTAAATTAGTTAGGTAGAATAGATAGTTGTAATGCTAGTTTCGCATTCGTCTTCCTCAGCTCTGATGAGCTCCTTGAGCTCGTCAGGAGCAATTTCTTATCTTTTTAAGTGATCGACCACCTTCTTTAACCTTTCATGAACATCTCTATCATCTTCAATCATTGAATTGATCATCTAGTCGTCTAAACCACCTTCACCTCCACCAACTACTCCTGTTGTCCATGGCAGCAGTGGTTGAGCTCATTCCACCTCCACTGGGGCTCTCCACCACTTATCCATCACTCAAGGGCCCTAAACCTCACACTAATTTATGTAATTACCCTCTATAACTTAAACACCCAATTTACTTTAAGCTCCTGAGCTCACTGTCAATGGCGGCTCAGGAGAAGTTCAAATCATTAATTATTCATATATATACCATCGTAAATACATTTTGACTTGTTTTCTCCACTTAATTGAGTGGGAAAATAGGTTCTGAGCCTAATAAAACTCAAAACTTGTCTACTATGAACTCACTGATTAATTCTCACTTTAATGAACAATTGACGAAATTAATGTGTTCTTGAGGTTCCTTGTGACCTCAGGAAGCTTTTAAATCATTAATGGCACAATTTAACATCATCTATACAATTTTGCCTTTTCCTGGACTCACCGGAGCTCTGGTGAGCTCCGACGAGTCAAAAGAACTCTTCAGCCTGTAAAACTTAGTGTGAAGCTCCAGAGCATTGATTTGAAGTACACTGATCATGCTGAGGCAATTTATTTAAGGTTTTAGTGCTTGGAGCCTCTATTAAATCTTCATCTTCTCCAACTCCGGCAGAGTTGGAGGTGTCTGACAGTTAGGTTTAAGCCCTATTTAAAAGGTCTAAAAGCTTTAGTGCCTTGCCTTGAGACCATTACTATGAGTCAATCACTGTGATAAGCTTTGATTTATTCTGACGAACAAACTCCTTTAGAAGCTCAAGCGACAGGCCTGGAACTCTAGGAATCTTAATTGAAACATCATTTTAGGGGTCTGAATCCATTCCTGTGGTAAAAGAGAAGTTGTTTTAGGCTTTAATTTCCCTTGGAATGGCCAAATTCAGAAAGTCAAAATTCGAGGCTTCATGGTCATCCTTGAGCCTGATCCTTGGATTTTGGATTCAAATAGACAAATTGAAGAGTCTATTATGTTGTTGGGATGCTTATAAATGATTCAGATGAGATTTGGATGAGCTCTGATGGATTCTATGGTAGAAATTGATTCCTGTCAGTTTGGGTTGTTTTTGAACCCAAACTGACGACAGTGGGTTTATGATGAGATTTTAATGGAAAATCTGCCTAGACAGATTCTTAACAACCTCTAGAGGTTGTTTGAATTGATTCATTAGGTCTTTAGCCATCTGTAGGACCTTTCAGAACTTGAATTACAGTTCTGAAGCTCCCTGGAGAAGCTTTTCAGCTTCTACTCCTTCCTAAAGCTCCTTAGAGCTCACTTCCTTCACCAACAGCCGCAGAATCATCTTCTAAACCTCTTCAACACCTCATCTGGAGGTCAAATACTAGTCTGTAGACCTTAGAGCTGAAAACTTAATTTTTGTAGTCTAAATGGCCATAATGAACCTAGGACCTTCGCCCTTCAAATCGAAGAGCCAAACCTTCCCTGAGTATCAAATTGATACTCCAATCGTGTAGGACAACTTAGGAGATTTCCAGCAAGCTTTTATTTGCTTGGAACAGAGCTCTGAGCTGGTTGGAATCAATATCTGAAGTTTGAACTAGGAGGGGGAAACTTAATCCCACATCGGTGGAACTGAAGCGGCCGCTTGGGTTTAAAACTAATTTGTGTTTAAGGCATATCAGTCAACAGCGCACGGTGCAAGAAATGAACATGAGCATTGGGTGTGTATGTGGGCACGTGCGGTGCACGTGCCCGCGTGTGTGTGCACTTGTGGGCGTGCGAGTGTGGGCCTGTGACGGCGTGTGCATGGGGCCTGGGAGGCCGTGAGCTGGATGGGCTTGAGACAATGCAAACCAAAAATAAACCAAAACTAAATAAAACCAGGCTTGGACCTACTAGGGTCTGGTCCCACCTTTAGAAGGGTGCTGTGTATCCCTGATCGATCCAAGTTGCCAATCAAAAACCTAATTTTTGGTTCAAAGAGTTAGACCAGTTTGGTTCAGAAGGATGCTAAGGTTCAGAAGAGAAGGAGAAGAAGCAAAGGAAAGGAAGAGAAGGAGAACAAAGGGAGAGCTCATAAAGAGAAGAAAGGTAGACAGGCAAAAGGGCTAAAGAAAAAAATAACAGGCAGAGAAGAAAGAAAGAAAAGAAAGAGAAGAAGACTTGTACAAGAGGAGCTTGAGAAAGCTTAAGGAAAAGATTAAGAAGAAGATTAAGAAATAAGTAAAGAGAAAAGAGAACGAGAGAGAGAAAGGTAAAAGAAGAAGAGAAAGAAAGAGGCTGAAGACAAGAAGAGAAATTCATGGTTTAATTTCTTACATGGGTTTAATGTTGTAGTAAGGCACATTTTCATTAGAATTACTTTCTCTTGCCTTAGTCTCTTTTAAAAATAAATAAACATGTTTACTGGATTGTAAAAGATCATTTGTGTAAATATGTTTTCATATGAAATTTTGCATATTCTTTTAATTTGAAATCCCAAAGCATAATTCTTGTTCTTAAAGTAAATTTAATTATACCTTCCATATGTAGTTTAGATTTAATGGTGAATTCTAATTAAGTTATGCCTCCCAACGAATGACCTGGACTCAACTAGTTAAAAGAAATAAAATCTAAAATGTTAGGTTAACTTGACCCTATACTACTTAATCGACACAAATTCAAGTTGACCTAAGTTACTTTCTTCTGCACATAATTAAGCACAATTAACTTAATTAACTGTGTTGAGAAAGATGACCATCATTTTAATGGCGCCGTTGCCAGGGAGGTAACTGTAATTATATTTGCCATTATTACTATTTTTAGTTGTTTTGTACTATTTAGTTTTATTTTTGTTTTGTTTTTTGTCTTCTTTTCAAGTTTACCTCTGCGGGTATTCCCAGGAAAGGAGGGTTTTCTTTTTCTATTTTTAACTATACATACCATTGTAAGTATTCCTTAGTCTCTATTTTAGTTGTATTGTTGCATTTAGTTAGTAAAGAAATTAAAAAATGCAAAAATACATACTTTCTGACTAGCAGTAGCATGTTATAGGCACACTCTTAGGAGTGCATTTACCTTCTAGTTGCTTTACAATCTGAATCGAGAAAATTTCTACTGTCTTTCTCGCATCAACGGAAAAACACACGAAAAAATCATGTAGATCCCTATCCTGGTGATAATATCATGACCACATATTCTTTGAAAATACTTAAAAGGCGATCACTTTACTTCTTTCTATCATATTTTTGAAAAGACTAAGTAAAAAAAAGAGGATAATAAAAATTGTGACTTAAATCTGATTGCAAAATGCATGCGGGTTTTATCGCTATTGTCTGTTGCATGCTATCACTCACACAGTGCGATCACTAGAGTCACACGAGTCTAAATTTTCTATATCTACTCTTTGCACCTCTTAGGGCTTTGGTCGAAGATCAACAAGTCTGTCTCACTACTAGAGCCTCGGGAAGACAGTAGTGAGTGGTCTTGATCCTAGACCTTAGGCCTTTAAGCTTTAAGGATACGCACTTGCGTAGACACAGGTTTAGGATGCGTATTTTGATACTGATATTATACTTGTTTGAATCCAAAGTATTTTCCATATTCTAGGACTCTTCTTTCCTTTGAAAGAAGAGAAAAACTCACTATTTCGCATAGTTTTGCAGGTTTTGTTGCTGTTGATTTTTTGGTGGTGTGAGTGTGCCTTTGCACATTCCTTTTGTTTTATGCACGGGAGGAGATCCTTGAATCCACCTCTTGTAACTCCTTTGACAGGTGCTTCTAAGCCGGTTGCAGCTAAGCAACCAATTAAATTCCCATCTAATTCATCTATTTCTACGGATCAATTGCAAAATTAGAATCCCGAGATCCCTTCTTCTTCTGGTCAGGGGGAGATGTCACCTTTTGACATTCATGAGGCACTCTTGAACCAGAACCTTAGAATGCTTGAACAAAATCGCCAAATCAATCTTTTAACTGCTGCTTTAAATAATTTTCAAAATCTTCAAGCCCATCCTCCACCTCAACCTGAGGTGGGTTTTGACATTCCTGATTTACCGATTCCTCATCCTAGGCCTCTACTCAGAGACTACTATAATCCATCTAATGCACAAGTAGAACCTAATGTTAGGATCCCCATTGGGAAAATGACCCAGAATTAAAGCCAAATATTATAGGTCTAATCGTACATTTTTACGGATTTGCATCCGAGGATCCATTCCAACATATTGAAGATCTTAAAAATCTATCACAAACTCTTGGACCTTGAAATCAAAATAAGGAAATCCTAGTCATGAAGATGTTCTCTTTTAGACTTAAAGATAAAGCCGCATATTGATATAGAACTATTGCAAGACCAATCTCAACTTGGGCTGAACTCGAATCTGCATTCTTAAAGAAATTCTTTCCTATTGGTCGCACAAATGTTTTAAGGTGAGCAATCACAACTTTCAATCAAAATCAAGGAGAACCAATTCATGAAGCGTGGGAATGCTTTCATGAATTACAAAGGAAATGCCCACATCATGACATCCCTCGTTGGCAACTAACGCATATCTTCTATTATGGATTGCAAGAAGGCATTCGCAATCTAGTCGATGCCTCTTGTCGAGGGAACTTTCTTAATCGCGATGCAGAATCCGCTTCAGAATTATTTGAAGGGACGGTGGAGAACTCAATCAATAATGAATTCACGTCGCAATTTACGCAGGGCACGAATACAGCACAAGCGCATTCACGAGATCAGTAATCTGTCCAGTTCAAAGGATTTGGAAATTATTGCAGAAAAACTGGACAAAGTCGACATCGTAGCAAAGCATCTTGATGACGTCTGAAATACTATGAAAAGTCTTACACCTCTACTTGCTACGCAAAATCCCACTCATTCACCTGTTTCGCAAATTCCCATGGGGAGGGAATTTGTGAATAATTTGGATTCTAGAGATCCATCTTCCTTGGGTTTTCTATCTACTCCTGCACCAACCCAAGGAGGGACCTTTGTCCCACAATCTTTCCCACCCTTTCCTGTTGCAGAAAACATGCCATCCAGGAAAACATTCCAAGATCAAATCCTTATTATAATACCTATAATCCGGGATGGAGAAGCCACCCAAATTTCTCTTGGGTTGATCAAAATCGAAGACCAAACTATCCAAATCAGACCCACCTAAGCCCACCTCCATTGCCTTCTCAGCAACCAAATGTGAGGCCTAATTCCATGAGTACGTAGAATTACTCTGGGCCGATTAGAGATACACAGTTCGACTAGATTTTGCGAGCTGTTATAGAGAGTCAGCGACAAAATGCTGAAGCTCTCGCTGAGATTCAAAGGCAATGTAAGGTAGAATTGGCTGATTTACGAAATCAGATCATGCTTTTGGCTGAATCTCGTTAGCCAGGTACTCTTCCATCTCAGCCAATTTCAAATCCTAGGAATCTGCAAAACCCTAGGCAGCATCAAGGCCAAGTAATTTCATTAATCAGGCTTTTGATTCTAATCAAAACCCGTCCTCTGTACTTCCTAAAAATAATCCGCCAAACCCATAGTAGCAACCTTTATTGTATCAAAATGATCCACCTATTATTGAGAATCAAAATTGTCTCTATTTATCTTCTAAACTTGGTTGGAATCACTTCTTATATTGCCTCAATCTTTAATATTTTACATCTCAACCTAAATCAGATCTGATCTTCAAGAGATTCACTCTTATCTTTCTAATATTTTTATATAGGAATCTGATTTTGGTTTTGCGAGATTTATTTTAGGCAATCTTAGGACGAGTTTTTACCAGGTGGTCTTATCTGTTTTTCTATTTTTGAACCAATTCTTCCATAACTCCTTTATTTTTACCATGCATATTCCTTTTAGGAGTTCTTTAGTAGAGTTTACGCCTAGCTGAAGGTGTATAACTTAGCATTTTGTACATAGCCGTTTCCTGCTTTCTACACTTTTCTCTTCCCATACACTTTTCTGATTTTTCACTTCATCTTACACTGATTACCTTCATTTAGTCCGACTGTCCACTCTGATCTTTGGTTACAATTGAAATCGTTCGCACAAAGATCTTTGATCTCCTCTATCTGATTCCTTCCATCATCCTACACTAAATGAAGTGTAATATCTTTTCATCCTTCTTACAATGAGGACATTGTAAAATCTTTGCTTGGGGGGGGTGTGAAGTGAAATTTTCACTTCAAGTGTATTTGCAGAGAAAAATAAAAAAAAGAACACATAAAAATTAAATACCCACGAAATTTTAAAAAAATGGAAATACTAAAAATTCTAAAAATTTCAAAATAAAAAATATCATAAAAATTTGAAAAATTTTAAAAAATTCATAAAAATTAAAAAATTTTATAAACATAAAAGCAAAAATATATAAATACAAAAATTTGAAAAATGAAAAATTATAAAAATAATAAAATGGGTGTTTACATCTAGAATAAAGAAAAGAAGAAGAAAGAAAAAAATATATTTATATCAATAATTAAGAGCTTGATCTTTCTTTTAGGTCAGAAACCAAAAAAATATTAAGAAATTATAGTATATATATATAAGAGCATTAAATCCTTATTTAGATTTTTACTTATAACATTTTGTAAAAAACACACTTTTATTTGCAAATCTTAAAATAAGATTTTCTTTTAATTAAAATCTTTGAACCTTAAAGCTTTATTTTTTTCTATTCTTACCCTAAAATTAAGAAACTAAGGTGTATTAAGTTTAAAACTTAAGTTTTTGAATTAAATTGTAACTTTTTAATCGATTAGATTAAGTAATCCTTTTGCTTTTTGAATATTTGATTTTATCATAAAGTTAAGTCAAAAAGCTAGATATTCTGAATTAATTAAGTAGAAAGTTAGTAGAACTTTAGTCTTCAAGTCTATCAGGCTATAGTTAGCTTAATCAATTAAAGGGCATTTGGCTAGACTTGGTGAGTTTTTGTCTTGATAGATCCTATAGGAGGAAATTAAAAGTCTAAAGAACCTGAGAGTGAATGGCTTTGTTGTCCAAGCTCTGGTTTGAGAGCTAAGTAACCTAAACATCCAAAAATCACACACATAGAATTGTCTTGATGGCATCTGAGACCGTGAAAACACAGAGGTTAAGAGATCGATTCTAAATCCTCTTTAGTCCAAGGATTTTCATGGGGCGGTTCTTGAAAGGGTGAAGGATGTGCCACTCAACTAGAAAAAGGATTTGGAGTATAAAGTTAGTAAGAAAAATGAGAAGGGGGAGAAAAATACAAAATAATAATAAAATAAAACACCCTGCAGTTAAGTACCTCGCTACATATGAGTACTTATGTAGTTTTTCCATAAAAATACAGCATCTCGGTATAAATAGATGCTACCCTACCTTCCATCAAATAAAAGAACACCTCGCTACATATGGGTGTTCTAACCTATAGAATAAGAGAAAAAAATATATGGAGATAAAAATTAGGAATAAGAGACCCAGTGGTCCACCGGGGAGATATACACAAAAAGTGTTGACCTAGGGATAGAAAACTAGTGAGGAGAAAGCAACCAAACTTGAGTAAGGCTGATGTAAACACATTTACACTACTTAAAATGTCTATTTATGCATGTTCTTAAGCATAGGATTGCATTTCATGATATAAATATTGCATAACATGCATCATCTTGCATTTAGAGTAGTTTGAATAAAATGGAGGTTAATTATCTCCTTTTATGTGCTTGGAGAGGGAAAACATTTTTATCGGGGCCTCGAATAAAAGATCCAACTGTATGGATGTGATCAGGGCGACGATTGGAGTTCAACAGCTCCAAGATCGCCCTAATCAGGCATCCGTAGCATCAGATAGTAACCTGGGAACCCTAGAAGATCAAGGGCCAGGATGGTGTAAATCCACACTTTAGATGATAAATCCGACCGCACGGATGAATTCGGATCGACGATCGCAGCCCAACAACACAAAAATCGAGTCAATCCGACGTCCGTGGCACCATCTACAACTTCCAGAAGATGGACGGCCAAGATAGCGCCATGTGGCGCCATTTCATCCGCTCAAATAGTCGCTTGCATCCTATGAAGGCCCTACGCCCGATTGCTCTCCACCGTTGGATCTTAATCCAACGGTTGTGGTCGTTCGCGCTTAAAAGCGTCCGCTCGACCATCCGCGCCCCATAGCGTAGTGATCGAGTGCGCTTTCGCGAGCGGTAGGTGCGGGATCGAGACGTGGCGAGGGGCTGGAAGGCGCGGCGATTGGGCGCGGGTGGAGCGTCAGATGGAGACCGGACGGCCGCGCGTGCCCGATAGCGTCCACGCGCAATTGAACGCGCGACGCGGACGCGCGATCACACGTAGGCGGGCGCGCAACGTAGCGGGCGGAGACACATTTTAAACTGTCCGATCTCGCGATCGGATGGCTGAAAATCGATGAACGTGCGCAAGCCGTTGAGCGCACGAGCAGGAGAGGAGGCGCGCGCGAGCCGCGCACGACGCCCACGTTGAGGGCTTTAGTGACGGATTTATCCGTCACTAAAGACCCCTCTTTTATTATTTTGAAGTTGTAATGTCCATTTTTCCCCCACTCCTTGCAACTATAAAAGGAGACCCCCTCCATATGAAATTTTCATCCCTTCTTTCTCCTCTCTACCCCTCCAAAGCTCAAGAGAAGCTTGTCCCACACCCGGGATGCTTCTCGCGAGATAAAGTCCAATTTTCGTTCCCCTTCGGAAGTGGATCCCGCGACGACGACGGCGTGCTGCTTCATTCCCATTCTTCTACTTCGTCCTCCTTCGTCCAGGCGTCGTCCCGTCCAGCTCGTCCTCCAAGCAACTGTCGAGGAGGATTTCTTTCTCCCTATTCTTTTTACTGGTTTCTAGTATAGATTTACTGCTTTCAAGATTAATCTACTCGTCTTCCAAGTGATTGTCAAGGAGGACATTTCTCCCTCCATTCTTTTAATGCTTTCTAGAGTAAATTTATCACTTTCTAGAGTAATTGTTTTATGCTTTCTAGTTGTAATGAACAATCTCCTCAATGAAAAATTTCTTGTTTATTCTACATCTCATTTTGATTTCTCTGTGTAATATTCTCTTTCTCTCTTACTCTCTCTCTCTCTTCTATTTATTGAAAATAATTAGATAGTTTTAAATTGAATTATTCTGTGATAAATAAAAGAAACGCGTAGTTTTTAAATCAAACGTCTGCCTCCCTGTGTTCGACCCGGAATTTTAATTTCAGAATAAATTTTATTTGTTGAACACGAATTCTTCGTTTTCGAACTACAACGACAGGTTTTCCAAAACCAAACATGTAAGCGTAGCGATTCGCAAAATGTTTCAACATTTTGGCGTCGTTGCTGGGGAGGCGACGCTCTTTGGTTTCTCTTCGCATTTTCTAACTTACAAATCATTTACTTCACTTTTCTCCTTTCTTATTGTGATTGCAAGTACTCTTTCGAGACAGGCAAAAGCAGCAGATCGGAGTAAAATGCTGTAGAAGGTTTTGTGAGTTATCCCCCACCTCCACCCATTAGATTTCATTCCACAACATAATACTTCAAACATCAATCAACCTAGGTGTTGTTATAAACTCTAAGGTTAGATTGTTTGTTTTTTGACACCCATACTCACCCCAACCCCCATATTAAAAAAAAATCTCAAAGAGGTACACAACCTCATCTGATTTTCAAACTCAATCGGTAAACCGACCTCAGGAACCGGTACACACATTCAAACACATAATTGAGTAGAAATCAGATTAGGTAATCATTTATGTGCCTAATTAAGTGGTACATCAGGCCAATTGTTTGAGTTGATTGGGTCGCACCAATTCAAATAAAATAAACTCATCAAGTAGCTGCCAATTAGGTTCAACTCTTAGGGATTTACCAGGCACTCCACATTATTTTTAAACTTTAAAGGAAAACATCTTCACCTGTGCTTGCAAAACCTGGTGTGCCAACGAAACCTGTTTGAAAACACCTAAAGTTGAATCCTAAAAGCTACTAAGCAAGATTTGAACCTTAAAATTCACCACATCAAAAATAATCTTGCTTGAAAACCACTGGTTGTGCATGCACACACAAATCAATCAATCATTAAGGGCACAACCCATTTAAAGGGCCCATCACATTCCAAAGCACATTCAAACCTAGCCCTAAATAAAACAGAGTAGATGTTGGCCTTAAGGATTGAACTTGCTCTTCAGAACTCAGAACGAGATTATTTTTTATTAGCCTGTTTCTACTGTTTAATCTGATGTCTAGCTAGGGGAGCAGAGTCAAGCGATTGCGGCTGGGGGGTACCCTAGGAACCGGAGGCGTAAGCCGAAGGAAGAACCTTCTCCCCAGTCCCTCCTTCTAACTGGTTGGATTGAATAGACAGAAGTAGATTAAATCGTTCCTTTATCTCAAGACGGGTTTTGGGAGTCTGTAGGTCTGTAGGCTATCCCATTTAAGGACAGGTTTGATTGTTTGTATTGCAAGGTACATTTCTTCCTCCCGTGTCTCATGAATCCTTCCACATATTTCACACATTCCCGCTCTTTCCCTCCTGTTGTGAATTATCCTCAACATGACGATTATCCCAACTCGTATTGTAATCAACCATTAGTTAGTTGGGATAATTCGGATTGGGGATACAAATCCGGACCCCCGTGTTTAGGGTCTAACCCTGAACACTTTGATTCTAATTTCTATCCTTCTCAGAGCTACATCGAGTATATATCGTCTTCCTTTCATGCACAACCCAATATGATCTACAATCAAGAAGGATACATTGATCCTTACCCATCCTCTAATTTCACTGCCTTTAGGTCATCACCATTTTTTCAACAATCTGAAATGACCTATTATCAGGAAGGGTATAACGAATCTCAATTCGTTAATTCCTCTGCATTGATGTCAAACCCACCCAACCCTGAACCAACTCATTTGGTTCAGGTTAACCAGGTTCAAGATAAGGTTTTGGCTAACTTGAGGAATATCATTCAATCTTTAGAAGTTTAGCCAATACCTTGCATTGAGAGATTGGAGCCCCTGATTGAAATGATTGATGATTTAAACAAGTCTTTGTTGGATTAGCTCCAGGATGTTAAGGATAAGAACCCGGGTGAGTTTCTTCTTGGGAAATTAGTGAAATTGAGGATGAGATTCGTGGTTGCTTTGATTCAATCTTGGAATAATTCCCAGGATGAACCCTCTTCAGGAAAGCCAATGACAGAACCCGCCCAGGCACCTGTTGGGGGGGACATGTGTTACGAGGCTGACCAAATTGAATTAAAACAACCAATTAAGGATGATCTGATTTCTTCACCTGAGATCCCTAAGCCAGGTTACGAGGAAACGTATGTCTCCTTGGAATAGAAAGTGACAAATGATTTTGGGACATACATTGATACAGATCCTGATGGTGAAGATTCAAGTTGCGAAGTCTCACGCGAGTTTTTTGAACACGATTTCTGTGAGACGATTGGGCCTGAGGAATCTAATAGATCATTTGATAGCCCAATAACTGAGGACACTGATCTTATTAGGGCACACATTACGGATCCAGAATCGTATTTTCTGGAGGAATCAATTCAATGCCCTGATTATCAGTTACACCCTGTTGAGCTTATTGATGATTCTAATTCTGAGATAATTAGACCCAAGTCAATTTTGACTCTGCCACATCATTTAGACTTGGAGATTTCAGACGGGGTGATGAATATACAAGAGGTCCTGGAATTTGATATGCTGAATGAGGAGGATAGGAGCTGGGAAGTTCTGATTTGGGAAGTTAATTTTGGAGGAAATAGAAGATTGAGTCGAAGGGTTCCTTTTAAGCTGAAACCATCAAATCAGAACCCTTACGACATTTGTTTCGAGGATGTTCAACTCAAGCACACATTCAACAATTATCCTTTTGAGCTTCGATTCATTGTAACCCGACTTTTTGGTCTAGGGTTGCATCCTCATAAATCGTAGGCCCGACCCTGCTTGCATTCTGATTTTAGGTTTTGGGTAATTTTTATCCAGAACCTAAGATATTTTCGATTATGGGGTGTGGGTCTGCACCACAATCTGGTCCACATCTGTGGACCTCTATTGATAGGTAGGAGGATTCTTCTATTTATTCTAATTCTGACCTGCAGTTGCGAATTCTTCATTTCTTTTCCTTGTATAATGTGCCTAGCTGAAGGCACTAAACTCAGCACATATACAGTTCTTTTTAATTTTTCATCTCGGAGCGGACCTGACATTCACGCAATTCAGGTGCTTTCTTCGCTTTTCCACTCTGTTTTATGTCTTTTTAATACAATGAGGACATTGCATTAGATAGGCATGGGGGGTGGATATTTATCTCTGAATTCATTCGTCAACTACGTAGATTTATTTTATTTTGATTAAAAAAAAAATCGAAATTAGGAAAGAGAATTTGGGTTTAAGAAAATTTTCAATCTTAGAAAATACTACATTAAGATTTGAACACAAAGACCCTTCAAGTCTTTGGACTTAATCAGTCCGTGTATCCACTAAAATGTGGATTTGTCTTTCGAGTCCTCACCATCTTAATTCTTTCGTAATTAGAGTAAATAAGTTTGGGTGATAAGTACGCGACTTATCAACCCGCCCTTTGATTTGTGGGAATTTTGAGTCTTAAGCATCTACACACTTTCTTTGCACTGACTCGTTGTTCGGCGATTCTAACGGAAATTGGGTAGCTAATGAACCTTCTAGGGTGATATGGCTGGCAAGTTATCGTGGGTAACAGCCCATAGGTAGGTTGTCCAGAGCCCAGTCACTGGACCTTTCATAGTTTGTTGCCTTTAGGTAAATCTTAGACTAGGGAAGCCACCTACTTAAAAAAAAAAAAAAGGAGAAAAGAACAAAAAGAAATAAGCCACACTTCGCCGCACGAGTATGGCTAGCAAGTTGTCGGTGGTAACAGCTCATCGACCGGTTATCCAGAACCCAGCTCAGAAAATGCACTAAAAATTCCCAAAACACTTAGGAAGAAGCGGAGAAATAGAATAAACCAGGGAGATATACATTGGATTCACCCTTGTGTTGACAGCGTAAAAAGATAAAAATAGGGAGAAAGCTACCGATTGTAAAGATACACCTTTAGGCAGAAGTCTTTTTGAGGTCACCTAGAGGCGTAGAAATCCGAAGTTCATTTTAATTGTCGGTCAATGAGTCTATCACAATCACAATAAGATGCTTAAAACTTAGGCTTCTCATCAAATCTTGGGTGAGTTGAATGGCCGTAGAAAGCCACTCTTAAACCCTAAAATTTGAAAATCCAAAAAAATTAGAAAAGAGTAAAAAGAGAAAAAGAAATTTTTCTTTGAATAAGACGAGGGCTTGAGGCAGTCTGCATTTTAGCTGATACTCGGGCACTATTGTGTCTTTGAAAGTTCAATTCCTAAGTAGATAATTTCTTAATGATTGAAAATAACTCAAGTCCAAATAATCCAACCTAATTCTTTTATAAATAGCATATAGTTTTCGCTAGGGACTAGCAAAAGATAGGAATGGGGGTATGATGTAAACACATTTACACTACTTAAAATGTCTATTTATGCATGTTCTTAAGCATAGGATTGCATTTCATGATATAAATATTGCATAACATGCATCATCTTGCATTTAGAGTAGTTTGAATAAAATGGAGGTTAATTGTATCCTTTTATGTGCTTGGACAGGGTAAACATTTTTAACGGGGCCTCGGATAAAAGATCCAACCGTATGGATGTGATCAGGGTGACGATTGGAGTTCAACGACTCCAAGATCGCCCTAATCAGGCATCCATAGCATCAGATAGTGACCCAGGAACCCTAGAAGATCAAGGGCCAGGATGGTGTAAATCCGCACTTCAGATGATAAATCCGATCGCACGGATGAATTCGAATCTACGATCGCAGCCCAACGACACAAAAATCGAGTCAATCCGACATCCGTGGCACCATCTACAACTTCCAGAAGATGGACGGACAAGATAGTGCCACGTGGCGCCATCTCAGTCGCCCAAATGATCGCTTGCATCTTGTGAAGGCCCCGCGCCCGATCGCTCTCCGCCGTTGGATCTTAATCCAATGGCTGTGGTCGCTCGCGCTTAAAAGCGTCCGTTCGACCATCCGCGCCCCATAGCGCAGTGGTCGAGCGCGCTTTCGCGAGCGGCAGGCCCGGGATCGAGCCGCGGTGAGGGGCTGGAAGGCGTGGCAATTGGGTGCGGGTGCAGCGTCAGATGGAGATCAGACGGTCGCGCATGCCCGATAGCATCCACACGCAATTGAACACTCAGTGCGGATGCGCGATCGCACGCAGGTGGGCACGCAATGTAGCGGGCGGAGACGCATTTTAAGCCGTCCGATCTCGCGATCGGACGGTTGAAAATCGACGAACGTGCGTAAGCCGTTGAGCGTGCGAGCAGGGGAGGAGGCGGGCATGAGCCGCCCACGACGCCCATGTTGAGGCTTTAGTGACGGATTTATCTATCACTAAAGACCCCTCTTTTATTATTTTGAAGTTGTAATGTCCATTTGGCCCCACTCCTTGCAACTATAAAAGGAGACCCCCTCCATACGAAATTCTCATCCCTTCTTTCTCCTCTCTACCCCTCCAAAGCTCAAGAGAAGCTTGTCCCACACCCGGGATGCTTCTCGCAAGGTAAAGTCCAATTTTCGTTCCCCTTCGGAAGTGGATCCCGCGACGACGACGGCGTGTTGCTTCGTTCCCGTTCTTCTACTTCGTCCTCCTTCGTCCAGGCGTCGTCCCATCCGGCTTGTCCTCCAAGCAACCGTCGAGGAGGATTTCTCTTTCCCTATTCTTTTTACTGGTTTCTAGTATAGATTTACTGCTTTCTAGATTAATCTACTCGTCCTCCAAGCAACCGTCAAGGAGGACATTTCTCCCTCCATTCTTTTAATGCTTTCTAGAGTAAATTTATCACTTTCTAGAGTAATTGTTTTATGCTTTCTAGTTGTAATGAACAATCTCCTCAATGAAAAATTCATTGTTTATTCTACGTCTCATTTTGATCTCTCTGTGTAATATTCTCTTTCTCTCTTACTCTCTCTCTCTTCTATTTATTGTAAATAATTAGATAGTTTTAAATTGAATTATTCTATGACAAATAAAAGAAACGCGTAGTTTTTAAATCAAACGTCCGCCTCCCTGTGTTCGACCAGGAATTTTAATTTCGGTATAAATTTTATTTGTTGAACACGAATTCTTCGCTTTTGAACTACAACACAGGTTTTCCAAAACAAGGCCAAGCCAAACCTAAGTAAGGCCAAGCCAAAGGCTTGAATTGGAATAATCTAGATTGGAAATTGATGTCTTAAGATATAGATTTTTGCAAATTTGGATGCCTTTAGGACAACTCTCTTCACAAGCACGGATGTTTTAAAATCATAGCTACGGAACCTTTGTATTAGAAAATGAAGGCTAAGAAATTGGGTTTTGAGGATTTGCAGTTGAGACCTAAAGGAGAAGGATTGACAAAATCCTAGGTCTAGAAGTTTGTCCTTAGTGTTGTAGCTGGTAGATTAAAGTTTTACTACTCTAAGTTTGGTTAATGATGAATATCTGGTTAATTTGCTTAAACTTAGATTGATAGAAATCAAATATCATAAACAAAGGATTAACTTAAGTCTATTGAGTTTTTGAGTTAAAAATTTAATTTCCAATTCTTAGGTTTTGTTTTCTTAAAACACTTTGAATTCTAAGTTTTTAAGGGTTAAAAATGGTTACAAAGAATAAGTGATTTTTGAGATTCTAATTTTTGATAAAATTCTTGTTAACAATTATGTTTTTAATAAAATGTGTTTTGAAGATGTTTTGAGTTTTAAGTCTAGGTAAGGAAATTTTCACAAAATACTATGTATATTAGTTATTTATATTTATATTAAATCTAAAAAAATTAATTCTGACTTAAGCTTTCCTCTGCTTGGTTCTTATTTATATTAATTTAAGTCTAAGTGCTTTAAATCATCATATTTTTAGTTAATTTTTCTAGGGACTAGCAAAACTTTGGCTTGGGGGTATGATGAGAAGCTCATTATGGTCTCTAATTACCCCTAATTGACTAGTCTTCCTAGTTAATTAGCTAGCAATATGTAAATATATGGGTTAATTATTAAATAAGGGATAAATAGTAAAGGACATTAAAATAAGTTAAAATGCTATATTATCATCCAATTATTATTAATAATAATTTAATTAATAATTGGACTCGAAATATTATCAATAATTTATCTAATTAATGTGTTAACTAGCTTAAGTATAATATATAACTAAGTATGTAATAACATAAGTAACATTACTTAATTAAATAAATTAATCCAAAAAAATAAAAATGTAAATTCAAGGTCTAAATATAATAATTGTCTTATTTATAATCATATATAAAAAGTTGAAGAAGATTTAAATTAAAATAAACCTTGAAAACCTGAGTTTACATTTTAGTCCTTATATTTTATTTCAATCGGGTCCATATTCTTCATTTAGGTCCTCAACTTTCATTACGAATAAGTCCCTAAAACTTCTTCTTCATCTTTCCTTCTTCTGGATGGCTGACGATAGGAGGTGCGTCCACCGTCTGATCATCGCACATCCAACGTCATTTCTTCTTCTTCAAGCTCCTGGAGCTTGTGCTCACCATCTCCTTTTCATCCACCAATCTGGATGAAGCTACAATCCCATTTTAGGGTTGGAGATAACCTCACTGGCATCGGAAAAGACATCGGTGGTTACTCCACTCCTAGCCTCTTCTCCGTCCAGATTCAACCTCCATCTTAGCTGCCGCCACCTATAAATACCCCTCCATACCCTCGATTTTCACAATGTTAGCTCCCTTTCCTTCTTCTTCACTGAGCTAATCGATAGGCTATTCTCTCTAAACTCCGATGACCTTCCTCCGCTTCATTCGTCTTCCTCCATCCATCTTTGATTGCTCTGGATCTCCGCCGAAGTCAGCCAAGTCTTCTGACGCATCGCTGATTAGGAGCTCCTTTGGTTCACCTCATAAATGCCCGCTGGACTTCTTTCGCCAACCCTCTGATTTCTACCTCCGTTAAGGACCATCGATGGAGATTTCCTACCTCCTTCATCTAGGTAACATTAAGTTAGGTAAGTAGATTAGTTAGGTTAGTTAGGTAGAATAGATAGTTGTAATGCTAGTTTCACATTTGTCTTCCTCAGCTCCGGCGAGCTCCTTGAGCTCGTCAGGAGCAATTTCTTGTCTTTTTAAGTCACCGACCACCTTCTTTAACCTTTCATGAACATCTCTATCATCTTTAATCATTGAATTGATCATCTAATCATCTAAACCACCTTCACCTCCACCAACCACTCCTGTTGTCCATGGTAGCAGTGGTTGAGCTCATTCCACCTCCGCTGGGGCTCTCCACCACTTATCCATCACTCAAGGGCCCTAATCCTCACTCTAATTTATGTAATTACCCTCTATAACTTAAACGCCCAATTTAATTTAAGCTCCTAAGCTCACTGTCAATGGCGGCTCAGGAGAAGTTCAAATCATTAATTATTCATATATATACCATCGCAAATACATTTTGACTTGTTTTCTCCACTCAATTGAGTGGGAAAACAGGTCCTGAGCCTAACCAAACTCAAAACTTGTCTACTGTGAATTCACTGATTAATTCTCACTTTAATGAACAATTGACGAAATTAATGTGTTCCTGAGGTTCTTTGTGACCTCAGGAAGCCTTTTGAATCATTAATGGCATAATTTCACACATCTGTACAATTTTGCCTTCTTCTGGACTCACTAGAGCTCCAGTGAGCTCCGGCGAGTCAAAAGAGCTCTTCAGCTTGTAGAACTTAGTGTGAAGCTCCATATCATTGAGTTGAAGTACACTGATCATGCTGAGGCAATTTATTTGAGGTTTTAGTGCTTGGAGCTTCTGTTAGATCTTCATCTTCTCCAACTCCGGTAGAGTTGGAGATGTCTGACAGTTAGGTTTAAGCCTTATTTAAAAGGTCTAAAAGCTTTAGTGCCTTACCTTGAGACGATTACTGAGTCAATCACTGTGATAAGCTTTGATTTATTCTGACGAACAAACTCCTTTAGAAGCTTAGGTGACAGGCCTGGATCTCTAGGAATCTTAATTGAAACATCATTTTAAGGGTCTGAATCCATTCCTATGCTTAAAGAAAAGTTATTTTAGGCTTTAATTTCCTTTGAAATGGCTAAATTCCTGAAGTCAAAATTCGAGGCTTCATGGTCAACCTTGAGGTTGATCCTAGGATTTTGGATTCAAATAGACAAATTGAAGAGTCTAATATGTTGCTGGGATGTTTGTAAATGATTCAGATGAGATTTGGATAAGCTCTGATGGATTCTATGGTAGAAATTGATTCCTGTCAGTTTGCGTTGTTTTTGAACCCAAACTAACGACAATGGGTTTATAATGAGATTTTAATGGAAAATTTGCCTAGACAGATTCTTAACAACCTCTAGAGGTTGTTTGAATTGATTCATTAGGTCTTTAGCCTTCTGTAGGACCTTTCAGAACTTGAATTACAGTTCTGAAGCTCCCTGGAGAAGCTTTTCAACTTCTACTCCTTCCTGAAGCTCCTTAGAGCTCCCTTCCTTCACCAACAACCGCGGAATCATCTTCTAAACCTCTTCAACACCTCATCTGGAGATCAAATACCAGTTTGTAGACCTTAGAGCTAAAAATTTCATTTTTGCAATCTAAATGGTCGTAGTGAACCCAGTACCCTCGCCCTTCAAATCGAAGAGCTAAACCTTCCCTGAGTATCAAATTGATACTCCAATCGTGTATAGCAACTTAAGGGCTTTCCAACAAGCTTTTATTTGCTTGAAACGAAGCTTTGAGCTGGCTGGAATCAACATCTGAAGTTCGGACTGGGAGGGGGAAACTTAGTCCCACATCGGTGGAACTGAAGTGGCCGCTTGAGTATGAAACTAATTTTTGTTTAAGGCATATCAGTCGACAGCACACGGCATAGGAAATGAACATGAGCATTGTGTGTGTGTGGGAGCGTGCAGTGCGCATGCCCGGGTGTGTGTGCGCCTGTGGGCGTGCGAGTGTGGGCCTGTGAGGGCGTGTGCATGGGGCCTTGGAGGCCGTGAGCTGGATGGGCTCGAGACTATGTGAACTGGAAATAAACCAAAACTAAATAAAACCAGGCTTGGACCTACTAGGGTCTGGTCCCACCTTTAGTAGGGTGCTGTGTATCCCTGACCGGTCCAAGCTGCCAATCAAAAGCCTAATTTTTGGTTCAAAGAGTTAGACTGGTTTGGTTTAGAAGGATGTTAAGGTTCAGAAGAGAAGGAGAAGAAGCAAAGGAAAGGAAGAGAAGGAGAACAAAGGGAGAGCTCATAAAGAGAAGAAAGGTAGGCAGGCAAAAGGGCTAAAGAAAAAAATAACAGGCAGAGAAGAAAGAAAGAAAAGAAAGAGAAGAGGACTTGTACAAGAGGAGCTCGAGAAAGCTTAAGGAAAAGATTAAGAATAAGATTAAGAAATAAGTAAAAGAAAAGAGAAAGAGAGAGAGAAAGGTAAAAGAAGAAGAGAAAGAAAGAGGCTAAAGACAAGAAGAGAAATTCATGGTTTAATTTCTTGCATGGGTTTAATGTTGTAATATGGCATATTTTCATTAGAATTATTCTCTCTTGCCTTAATCTCTTGTAAAAATAGATAACCATGTTTACTTGATTGTAAAAGAAGATCATTTGTGTAAATGTGTTTTCTTATGGAATTTTGCATATTCTTTTAATTTGAAATCCTTAAGAAAAATTCATGTTCTTAAAGTAAATTTAATTATACCTTGCATAAGTAGTTTAGATTTAATGGTGAATTCTAATTAAGTTATGCCTCCCAGTAAATGATCTGGACTCAACCAGTTAAAAGAAATAAAATCTAAATTGTTAGGTTAACTTGACCCTATACTACTTAATCGACACAAATTCAAGTTGACCTAAGTTACTTTCTTTTGCACATAATTAAGCACAATTAACTTAATTAACTGTGTTGAAAAAGAAGATCATCAGCAATCACAATTTATGTAGAAGCTTTTCAATAGAACTTGCTCTAAATTGATATTTATAGATGTACATATGTATACGAATCAGATATCATGCGTTCAGAAGATCAGAATTTTATTGTAATTAGATAGAGTTTTCACAATAGAGAATGCTACTAGAAACAGATAGATAGATAGCTATAGAGAAAGAGATAGAGAGAGACATAGAGAGAGAGATAGAAGGAGGCAGAGAGACGACGTCACTTGTAGGATGCTTGTGCGAGATGCAGCAGCACCTTAGATCCAGAGCGCCGGGATGAAGGTCGGAGCAGAGTTGCAAAGGGACAGAGAATCGTAGAGAAGGTGAAAGAGTTGTCTAGAGTTGATGATCCAAGGGGGGGCCTTGGCCTTCTTTTATAGTTTTTATGGACGGTAAATAGGGTATTTTGGCGCTCTATCTCCTACAATAACCTTAGGATTAATCAGATCCGTCGATCGAGAGATCAACAGACCTAATTAGGCCTCAAAACAACTTCAAAATCCTTCTTTACGCTCGAATTTAACCTAGTGGCGACATGTGGCGCGCTCTCGTGTGTTGGATTAGGATCAGACGCTCCCGCTCGCTCCTCGCACACACGTTGTGTTTTCCCGCTTGCCGCTCACCTTCAAAATGCACCTCAGCATCAGCCATCCGATCTCACGATCGGATGACTTAAATGCACACACCCCTCACCTTCGCACTTCAGAAACTACATGGGATCATGCGTTGGATTAGGTGTTCGGCCGTGATCCCCTCTCGACTCACCGCGTGGCTGCATCTCTATCCTCCGCTCGACATTTGATGACCCAATTTCCTTCGCTCATGCACCCCTCCTGATTTCACGCGAGGCACAGTTCGATCGGGCGCCCATCATTCCTCGGAGGGTGCTAACCAACGTGCTACTTCGACTTGTTTGTTGCATATAGATTTTAAGGTAACTTATTCTCGGCCGTTGGATAAAGATCCAACAGTCAAGATCTTCTTCTTGTTGATGAAGCGCGGAGAGGTGGGCAATGCGGCATGCTCGTGACCGTTGCATGAAGATCCAATGGCCAACAGCAGTGAGGGTATCCTTCTCAGATGGGGTGGAGATGAGGGGGCAGCTGTGATGGTGCCACATAGCACCATCGTGGCCGTCCATCTTTTTTTCCTTGTAACTGGTGATGTAGACCTCCGATCGGATTGATTTTTACGTCGTTGGACTATGATCGTTGATTCGGATCCATTCGTGTGGTTGGATTCTTCATCTGAGGCTCAGATCTTTGTCCATTGTTTCCATGATCTTCATTCTTTTATGGACTGCACACGATGCTCTGGTTGTCTAATCGAGACGATTTCAGAAGCATTGGACTCCTGTCATCGTTCTGATCAGATCTATTTCGTCTGATCTGTCATCTACAGCTTCGAATCATCTGTAATTAAAATCATCTCTCATTGGTACATAAAATGATGATATTATCTATGCAGCTAATCAAACATACCCTTATGCAAATTACGATGCCTATCAATGCATTATTCCTAAGTTATGCTAGAATCTAGCTTAATTTAGGTGTTTTAGGTTTCATGATTGCTGTGCAATCACACCCCCATGCATAAATCTTGCTTGTCCCTAGCAAATGCATGACTAAATGCAAAGTTGTCTTACATGAGCAATTTTTATCAAGAGTTTGACTAGTGGTTTATGTCTTTTGTTTTCATCCGAAGCTTTAGTAATCCAGATAATTGTGAATGCGTTTTGTTGTAGCTTAAGCAATGGATGCAAGTGAAAGCCAATCCTTATCTAAAGCTCATACTTGACCATTAGTAAAAATCTATTGGGATAGGCAAACTTCTTCCCTCAGGTTATAAAGTAACATGTATATTCATCCTCGGCTTTTGGCTTAGGTAGAAAATTTCTGACTCAAGTAGACTTGTATTTGGTGGCTCACACTCATCTGGTGCCGCATATAGACTAGTACTTTAGAACCTAGATTTCCAGACTATTAAATAATTTAACTCAAAGAGAGGCAGAGAAACTGTGCTCTCTTTAGTTTCTTTGTACTCATTCTCTCTCTTTATTCTCTTTTTTTTTTTCTTTTTGAGCTCACAATCTCACCAGATTTATCAGTATATTTGGTGGTCTCTCCTAGTATTAACACTTTGTTTAGATTCTGATAACTCTAAGACTAAGTCAAAATTCCTCAGCTCGTTTCAGGTGGCCAGAAATATAGAAAAGTAGGTCAAAGCTATATTTGGTGGGTCGTGAGGGCAGTAGGTGTTGTTGCCTCAATACACTTGAAATAAGTTCTAAACTCATAAACTCATTTTTTCTACTTTTTCTTTTTTTTTAATAAAATTTTCTTTTTTCTTTTCTTTTCTTTTTACACTATTTTTTTTATAAATATATAAATATGTTTTCTTTTCTCTATTTTTTTCTTTTTTTCTCCACATCCAAATATCTACTAATGCAATGCAGCATACGAACTTTTATTTAGGAGGCATTATTCAGGATTAGGGGTGTTCAAGAGGGTATCGGGTGGCTTATTTGGTGGAAGTGCCTATTCTTGGCACTGGGAAGGGAATGGATAGGATAATGTATTTCTAACATTGACATTAATACCCTCCTTCAATCGAGAATTCCGTAAAGGACGGTTGTGACCATTCACCATAGTCTTAGTTTTATCAAAACCTGCTCTCTGCCTATTTGCCTTATTTAGTGGCTCTCAAAATATTCACACTAAGAATTTGTACATAGAAATCGAGAGCAAAAATTATGCCTAACTCCAAGTATCATTATCTCATTATCCAGAGTTTAAGATTCCTCATACTAGCTTTAGAGCACCAGTAGACTTTCTACTCTCACCTCACACTTGTTTGGTAGATATGTTAGAAGATAGTTTGCTTGACTCCCTAATTACTGTCCAAGGGTTTAGGAGAAGAAGCATTGCTTCTTCTTGATAAACTAAAGATGTTTATCGATCTTCACAGAGGATCCATTGCAAATTCTATGTGTAAGTGTGAATTTGTACTAGATTCTAAACTCAGGAATCAACTTAAGAATAAATCCCTAATAAAACCTTAATAAAAATTCTTTATGCCTAAATGCATTTTTTTCTGACATAAAGATAAGACATGCAATGTCCACCCCCCCATGCCTATTCATTACAATGTTCTCATTGCAATGTATGCATGAAAATCAAAATATAATAAGCAAGAGGAGGGGATATCACCTGACTATGCTTGTTGATCCAGGTCAGCATGAATACAGAGGATGCAGAGTTACATGTACAGAGTACTAGGTTGCCTCCCAGCTAACGCTAAGTTTAACATCATTTGCTGGACTCAGTTCAGCTTTAAGAAGATTCCAGAAGGTTGATGTGACCATCGGGAATGGGATCACAGTTTTGTGTGATATAAGGCTTCAATCTCTGACCATGCACCTTTGTCTCAGTCGATCTTGGGATCCAAGATAAGCACAACTCCATGAGGGTAGACTTTTCTTACAATGAAGGGACCTATCCACTTTGATCATAATTTTCCTGGAAAGAGCTTCAAGCATGCATCAAATAACCAAACCTTTTGATTAAGTACAAAGCTTTTTCTGGAGATGTACTTATCATGTAAAGCTTTTGTCCTATTCTTATAGATTCTTGTGCTCTCATAAGCATCATTCTGGATTTCATCCAATCCAGTCAATTGGAGTTTTCTTTGTCGTCCAGATCGATCGAGATCCAAGTTAAATGTTCTGATTGCCCAATAAGCTTTATGTTGAAGCTCAATGAGCAAATGGCAAGATTTTTCGTAGACCAGATGGAATGGAGACATTCTAATTGGAGTTTTATACGTAATCCGATAGGCCCAGAGAGCGTCATCCAATTTGGTAGACCAATCCTTTCGATCCAGGTGGACCATCTTTTGAAGGATCTTTTTAATTTCTTGATTGGAGATTTCATCTTGTCTATTGGTTTGCGGATGGTATGGAGTAGAGATTCTGTGAGTGACTCCATACTTGGCTAGAAAGGTCCTGAATTGGTTGTGAGTGAAATGGGACCCGCCATCAAGAATCAAAACTTTGGTCACACTGAACTGACTAGAGATGTTCTTCTTTACAAAATCCATGACCATTTTATGATCATTGGTTCGGGTCAGGATGACCTCAATCCATTTGGATACATAACCAACTGCCACCAAAATGTACAGGTATTCAAATAAATTGGTAAAAGGTCCCATAAAATCAATGCCCCAAACATCAAAGATTTCGACTTCAAGGACTGGATTTAGGGGCATCATGTTCTTTCTGGTCATGTTTCCTAGAGTTTGGCAATTGATACATGACTTACAGAAGTTGTACGAGTCATGGAATAAAGATGGCCAATACAATCCACTCTGTAGTACCTTGGCTGCCATCTTTTTTCTTGAGAAGTGACCTCCACAAGCAAAAGTGTGGCAGAATTCTAATACACTCATGATCTCATTTGGAATACAACGACAGATAACCTGAACTGTGCAAACTTTGAATAGCTCTAGGTCTTCCCAAAAGTAGTATTTGGGATCGGAAATCAACTTACCCCGCTTATGCTTAGTCCAATCCATGAGTAGTTTTCTGATGGCCAAATAGTTGACACTATTTGCAAACCAAGGTAATTTCCAAATAGTCAAGAGATTCTCATCAAAGAAAGAATCACAAAGTTGACGAGTTGTAAAGTCTATAAGGATTCTGGAGAGATGATCTGCTAATACATTTTGGGCACCAGATTTGTCTTTGATTTCTAAATCAAATTCTTGCAGCAGAAGGATCCATCTGATTAATCTGGGTTTTGCATCCTTTTAAAACATCAGGTGCCTTAATGCAGTGTGATCTATGAAGATTGTGACATGAGATCCCAGTAGGTAAGGTCTAAACTTCTCTAGAGAAAACACTATGGCTAGCAATTCTTTTTCTATAGTGGTGTAGTTTCTTTGAGCCTCATCCAGAGTTTTACTAGTGTAGTAAATCACAGATGATTTCTTGTCTACGTTTTACCCCAAGATTGCCTCGATGGCATAATCAGAGGCATCAGTCATGATTTTAAAAGGATGATCCCAATTAGGAGGTTGTAAGATGGGTGATTGTGTAATAGCCTCCTTCAACTAATTAAAAGACTTTAAAAAATTTGAATCAAAATCAAAGGATTGATCCTTTACTAGTAAGTTGCTTAAGGGCCTTGTTCGACTCAGGACTCCCTTGGAGTTTCGGTATAAATTTTATCTGATCGGCGTGTTTTGCAACTACGACGACAGGTTACTTGTAACCTCGATTTCTAACACGCGAAACATGCAGCGACCATTTTGGCATTGTTGCCGGGGATAATATGACCATTTTGGTGTCGTTGCCGGGGAGGCAACGGAATTTACTTTATTGTTTATTGTGTTTCTCTGCATTTACATAGCACTAACCCTACTTTTCTTTGATCTACTATCTTGCAGGTACCCTAGCATGGAGATCCAAGTGCAGTAGACTAGAGTAAAGTGCGGGTAGAGTGTTTTGTAAGTGTCCCCCTGATTGCACCGCAAAAGTATACCTGCAATTGTGCCGTCTTGTGCTATTTTCTAGCATTACCAATGAATATTAGGGTTCCATAGTCGCATTTGTGAAAATACATGCATGCATGCATTTAATTGAGAGGGGAGGAGAGTGAATAAAATGGCCTCGCAATTTACATTTTCTTCAAGTGCTGCTTTGCAAAATTTCCATCTTTATTTTTATTTCTATTTGATTTTTGAAATCTTCCCCGCGGCTGCAAAGCTTGACTTCTTCTTCTTCGCACCTTGCCTTGCAACTGCATGCCTAGCCTCTCCCTACCATGAGCCATGCATAGCCGCATGCACAGCCAGGGCATGGCTGTGCATGCTTTCTTCTTCTATAAAAAGAGGGCGACTTCTTCCTTTGCAAAGGGCCTAGGCCTCACAAAAAAACCCCACACAACACAGCAGCTCTTCTCCAGGCCACCATCTCCTCCCCTCTCCCTCCATACGTAGGCCCTCTTAGTCTGAGGAGAAACCCTGCGAACAGGAGCACCTCATGATGGTGCACAACAACCATCGTGATTCCACCATCGCCCAGCTCATCAAAGAGCCGGTGGGAGTGGTGGCTCTTTCCTTGTTTCTTCGTTTGAAGCATCTTCAGCCATTACCACAAGGCTTCAAGCTTTGAAGCTCAACCGGCCACCACACGCCCTGCAGTAGCTTGCCGAGCTCGACAGCAGTAGCAGCAAGGTGGCAGCAGCGCACGCAGGCCACCGCGGTGCCTGTAGGCGCCCTTGCCTCCCTCTCCATGCGCCCTGTCATGCTCTCTCTTCCGCTCGCAACCAACCAGCGCATTCCTCTTCCACGCGCGCACCAGCCGCAAGCCGCCCGCACTAACAGCACCTACAGCAAGCGTTCTCGCGGCTCGGCCTTACACTGTAGCATTGTTCATGCCAGTCTGCGGAACACTGTGGCTATAGTGGGGTGACTGGTAAGCTTCTTACTTATCCATTCACCCGGCACGCCGCAACCGGCCGCAGCCCGTGCGCGCATTCCGCCTCACGTCCCGCTCCAGCGCTCGACCGTGCGTCTGCGTGCCTCTGCCAGCGCCCGCCCGCTTCAGCGTCTTTGCCTGCATACGCTCAACCGCTCCCAGTGCCCCCCGTCTGCCAACCTGCACCCGACTCTTCACGTAGCGTGGTGCGCTGCGGCCTCCTCTCTCCGTGCCCACTTCCCTCCAGTGCGCGCCTCTCTGCATGCTTGCGCGTGCGCGTGAAGCCTCCAAATGACGCCTAGCGGCCTCAGACGACTTAACCCATGCGTCTTCACTCCAGCAGCGCAATCTCTCCCTCTCTCTCTCTCTCTCTCTCTCTCTCTCAGACACACAGAACTCTCTCACTCTCTCCCTGCACACACACACACACCTATACTCTAGCTTATACATATATATGTATATACGTACATATATATATTTATATATATATATATACTTATATACATATATATATATATACACATATATACTTGCATATATACATATATTTATATACATACATATATATATATATATACTTATATCTATATATATAGTAGTACCTATATAACTAAGTATTAGTATACATACATACATACATACATATATATATATATATATATCTATATACTTATATATATACATATATACTTACATATATACATATATATATATATACATATATCTATGCATATATTAGTACTTATATAACTATGTATTAGTCTATATACATATATATATATATACATCTATATACTTTTATATATATATACACATATACTTATACATACATATATATATATATATATATACAAATATACATACATATATACATATATATCTATATAACTATATATACATATATGTATATATATTTATCTATATATACATATATTACTATATACATACACATATATATATACATCTATATAGTATCATATACATACATATACATACACACAGATATATATATATATATATCTATACATATATCTATCTATACATATAGTTACATACATATATATATATACATTTATGCATATATAAATACATATTACTACATATATACCTATATATTTATAACCATATATACATATAGTTATATTTACATATATACGTATATATATATTTTCACATTACTTACCATACGTGGTATTGCGAAAATATCTGCACCAGTTGCTGATATTCCCCGATACACGCGTACAGAAAGCGTGTTCGCATTCATCTTCCACCAATCAACCTTACATGTGGCACTTCGTCCTATTGGTTGCATCTTTCTAGATGACGACCAACTCGACATCGTGCTACACTCCATCTCCGCCTCCACCCCCACCCCTTTATACATATATAATACATACCTATATATATATATACTATATTTACTTGATTTCTGTTTCACTTTCCTATTAGTAAAAGGATAAAAAAATATATAAAAGAGAAAAGATAATCCTTGACTTGCAGGTACTCCGTCTTGCGAATAGCAAGACCCATTTTGGAACCCTAATTTGGCTTAAGGCCAAGAACTTAATTTTGAGGGTGTGCCTTAAGGACAAGAATTCTCAAAAAAAAAATTAAATAGAAAAAACACCAAAAACACAATAAACGAGCAGAAGAGATTTATTGTAGGAAAGGCGTAGAAACTTGACTTGTAACCCCACTTCCCTGAGTTCGACCCAAGGCCTAAAAGTGACCAAGATAAAATCAAGTAGGCTAGGTTAAAAATTTTGTAAAGGGATGGTTAGGTCCGATTTAGGTTAACCACTATACACACTTCAACGATAAAATCACCATATTAGCACACCTATCCTGGCCCGACCAACATCTTTTCTGGTGCTGTTGCTGGGGAAGTGCACCTTCAAGTAAGTTTTTACTCCATTCCTTTCATTTTTCTCTTCTTTCTTCATGGGTGTTTTTGTTTTTGTTGTGCAGGTGAACCTGTTGCAAGGAGAAGCAAAGCAAATGAAGTCAGAGACGTGGGCAGGTCCAAGGCAGGAACGAGAGCGTGAAGATGCCGACACCGCACTGGAGCTCCGCACACGTTGCTGAACAAGTAAGTCTTTCTTTCTTAGCAACCTAGGTTAACTTGTCACCTTAATAAAAAAAAAATTGGAAAAACTTCTTGGGATCTCTTGGGGCAAGTGGATTAAAATTCACTTGTTTATTGATTGCCTTTACTCCCACCGCCCTGGGATTTCCCGCCTTACTTGGCATAGCGAAAATCCAGGAATCTTGATTCTTGAATTTTTCACCGTGTGAAGTATTCTTTGAGGCAAACATAAAAAGATTGATTGCACCCCTCTTTGCCTCACTTATCTGCAAATTCGGGATCACATTTTCGGTGGGGAGTCTTGGAATTGAGTTGATTCCAACCCCACCACGACTTTTTACGTGCCTAAGATTCGATCCCAAATATTTCAACCCCAACAAATTGATTTTCTTTATCTTTTGGTTGAGCCTTGTGTGTGGAAATCATTCTGGTGATTGGGAGCACTTGAATTAAAGTGCTTTGGCTCCCTTTCACATAAATCTAAAGCTGATTCGTGCATCCACACATAGAAATCTCCATTTAGGGAAGCCTAGTGCATTTTAGCATGCATTAACCAACTGATATTGAAGAAGGGTTTGTTGGGCTTAGAAGAAAACCTGTATTCTCTCAAAAACCTGGAGATTGGTTGAATTGGTATTTCAGCGAAATCCTAAAATCCATACTACTTAAGGCTGAATTCTAAAAACCATTCACCAATTAAAAACTTCAATTCAGGGAGATTTCCCTGTTGCATGCTTGTTTTAGACACTTTGAAAAATCAATCACTTGGGCATTAAGCGTAAATAACGCCCTTCACATTCCAAAAGCACTTGATTTTAAGCCTCTAACTGAAATTGGTAGCAACTTGACCCTTGTTAAGGATTGGAGGTCTAACTACCTACGTGTAGCGTCTACGTGCTGGTGAGGGTTCCCGCATGCTATCGGGTGTTTAAGACTGGGGCAAACGACCTTTCAATCTGGCCGGTGGTTCCGCGGTGCTCGCATTCGGTTCCGTAGTTTGTGATAGTAGGTACCTTAGATCTTTAGGTCTAAGCGTACACTATAGAGGTTAGGAATTTGATTGAATTGATTTGTCATCAAGTGTACCTTTGCAACGTCATTTCTCTCATCTCTTTTCTCTTCTTATCTCCCCAATTCTTCCTGCGATAGTGCATGTTTGGGAGGAGGTCACAAAACCCTGAACTGTTTGAATTGCCTGATAAATTTAGAAAAGAAGCGCAATTGTCCTCCTCCACAAACATGGCTGCATGCCCACCCCCAAATCCCGAGGGAGGAAACCGTCCTCAGAACCCACCAGGTGGTGGAGCCTTAGATCCCATAACCCGCCTCCAAGCCCAAATGGAAATGTATAATGAGCAAATTGAAGCCATTCGAGAAACATTGGAGGAAATGCAGAACCCTCCCGAACAAGAGGAGCCTAGGTCTCTTAGCTCCTATCAGAATCCCGCTGCTACAAAGACCATAGGACAAATTCAGGTCCCCGTGGGCGGGGACGCCTTTGAACTGAAACCTAACATAATTGGCCTAATAACTTTTCACTTCCATGGTCTTGCAAGTGAAGATCCTTTTCTCCACTTGGAAGACCTAACCCGATTGGCTGAAATGGTTAAACCAAGAAATATCGGGTTACCTATAGTCCTCATGAAAATGTTCCCATTTTCATTGCGGGATAAAGCGTTGCAGTGGTTATGCACCCTTGGGAGAACCATCCACTCTTAGGAAGAGATGCGAACAGTGTTTCTCAAGAAATTCTTCCCAATCGAGCGAGCCAATGCACTTCGCCGTGCTATCACTTTATTTACGCAACAAAACAGCGAACAATTTCATGAGGCACGGGAGAGATATAACGACCTCCTCTGGAAGTGTCTGCACCACGGTCTGCCTAAGTGGCATATAACCCAGATTTTCTACTATGGGCTAAATGAGACTTTGAAACAGATTGCAGACGCTTCCTGCGGAGGGAATTTTATGAATAAAGGTGAGAATGGAGCATTCGAATTGTTTGAAAATATGAGTGAAAACTCAATGAACAATGCCTCCATTGTCACCTTTAATCATACCAGCCAGCCCCGAAATGTCCACGAAGTTGACACGGGACCCTCCCATTCATCCACTGATCTTAGCCTTATCGCACAGAAATTGGATGAAGTCTCTGTCGTGCACAAGAAGCTAGACGAGCTTATGGCCAACCCCACCCATTCTATGGCAAACACCCCAACTTCACCACTTCATCACAATCCAAATTCTTCCAACACTAGGCTTATCCAGAGAAACCCCGTAAGACCTTCCTTACCAAGTGTCGTGCCGAGCTACTTGATAAGCCATTTGGAACTGGCTTCTGCGAGCCAGTATTTCGACATGGAGGACCAAGCCTCCGTGTGCTCGGATGCATACTTACATGCGAACACGTCTTCTGGCTTAGAAGACGCTTGCGCCCTGGGGAATAACCTGTTCTCCTCCAATTATAACCCAGGGTGGCGAAATCATCCAAATTTCACATGGTCCAACAACCCGCAGTGCCAAAACCCCGCGGGTGGACCAATGCGACTGTCCGCACCTTTCATCCCAAGGGCCCAGTCTAATCCTATGGCGGATCCGCCATCGGGCCCTTGCGTACCGCAAACAGAACACGCATCAAGTCCTCTTGATAAATTAATGCGGATGATGATGGAAATGTCAAAGCGCCATGAAGAGAACATGACCTCTCTTCAGCACCAATTGGCATAGTAGAATGCTGAGATCGGTCAACTACGCATAGCGACTCGATCTTAGGGAACTCTTCCCGCTCAACCTGTTCCAAACCAATGAAATTTCGTACCCCGTGGTCCTCAACCACAGGTACGACCTTCTCAGGGGCAGGTTAATCAGATTCTGCAGGCTCCGAGCATTCCACCGGGATTTCAAGCTAATCTTGCTGTAGCACCGCACTCTTATGTCCCTATTGCGAACCCTCCTCCACCATATGATCCCACTGGACCTGCATCGTCCAATGCGATCACTATGAGGAGCGGTAAGCAGACTATCGATCCACCTCGACCAGATCCTGGCCCATCTTCTTCATCGCCCTCTCATTCAGGATGCGCACCACATTCGCGAGAGGACGATACACCCAAATTGGTGCCAGAATCAGTTCCATTCCCTGAGGCTCTACTGAGGGAGCCAAAAGGCAAAAAGAAAGATACGCAAGCCTTTGATAACCTGCGTAATTTGTTCAGGGATGTAGAAATCAAGGTACCCCTACTCGAGGCTAATAACCACATACCTACTGTCGCCTGACTTTTCAAAGACTACACAACACCCAGGCGACAGTCAAAGAAAATTAAGAATCCGGTGGTTCTCTTGCCTCATGCGAGTTGTGTTATACTGTCAAACCTACCACCGAAGCAGAAAGATCTGGGCACATCGCTTATTTCCTATAGCATCCAAGGCTGCAAGTTTAACTGTGCCCTACTTGATCTAGGATCTTCCATCAATCTCATACCAACCATCATGCTCAAAAAATTTTCCTTGGGAAATCTGAAACCCACCCCTATCACGTTACAGTTGGCAGATCATTTTGTCAAAATCCCGAAGGGTGTGGTGGAAGATGTGGTGGTTAGGGTCAACAGTCTCTGTTTTCCTGTTGACTTTCTTGTTTTAGATATGGAAGTTCCTAGCTCACTTTCTGATTGTCCGATCATCCTTGGATGACCTTTCTTGGCCACAGACCGTGCCCTTATCGACTGCGAGTCGGGCTGTATTGAGTTTGCCGTAGGATCTGAAAAGATCAAGCTTAACATCTTCAAGGCAGCCAAGAACTTTGATTGCGATTGTATCGAGGATGACACGTCTGACGAGGACATGACCGTCAGGGTGTGTATCGGGCTAATTGAGACCTATTCAGACTGCTGCAGATTACCTATAAACACTGATGACTGCCTGACCAACACATATTGTGACGTTCCCCCATCCCTCCCTATTCTCGTACCTTCTCCTAACCAGACTTCTGACGAGGTTTTCTCCGCTTCCCATACCTCGTGGTCTGAGTCATATCTGAGCTACTCACCGTCGGTCCACACTTTTGAAGACTGGATTGCCCTTTCTTTCCCGCCAAATCATGCGGATTTGCAAATCCACACTGGGACCTTGAGCCCTTATCCTACTCACTGGGGCTATTCCCTTTTGGATCCATCTATCCAAGAAGCCCCTCTTCTTGGCCAATCTGAAGGCCAATTTCTTCCTCCTGGCCTGTTCTCCGATTTTCCTGGGACACTCTCATCCCAGGAAATGCCAGATCTTTCACCACCCTCCATCCACCCACCATACCACCCTGCTGTATACCCTGCACCTCAACTCTTGTTACCTGATCTTTCATCCTTTCTCTACCTTTCCTTGCATGCATATGAAGACATAGCATCGTTTGGCATGGGGGGGTGGATAGGCATCCATAGGATCTGGGTATTTTATAGTATTATGCAGTTTCCACCTATTATATATATCTAGTGTTTAGTAATGATCTGAAGGCTAAAACAAAAATACAATAAGTGTTTATGGATATTCAACCTCTGTTTTGAAGACTTTCTGGGCCACAGAAGCTTGATTTGCTTAGGCTCGACTTAATTCACTTGAGCATTGACAAGATAGATCGAAATCTTTCCTAACTAAGGACGTATTCTTGTACCTGAGACACCAGTACAGGATCCGTTGGTTTGCTTCTACTCGAAGGCCTAAGTAATCTTGGTTCACACCACACATGTCAAGAAAGACCAGGTGAACATAAGATCCAACCCTAGTGTTCATTAGGGAAGGTGGAGTCCTTACCTGTGCGCACAGGTAGACTTTTTATCCCAGGTTTTAGTCTTGTGTTTAGGAGAAACTCTTTCCACGAAAAAGAAACTCTCCCACCAAAAAAGAAAAGTGTGCTCCTCCAAATAATGTTGTAAGAGATATACTGACAAGTGTTTCAGAAAAGAAAAAAAAAAAGATGCAAATAAGTTAGTATATCTTACAAATGTCGGTAAAGTCACACCCTACAAGTTCTTCAGGGCAGGTCGCAAATACCCTGTTTTCCTTGAGCCACAAATGTCAGAAAATGGGAGTTGAATTTTCCGCCATCTTTTTAAGGGTCAACCCGAAGACACAAGCTGAAACTGGGACCAACCTTTACTTAAAAATTCGTGAAACCCTGGGCTTGAGTCTTAATGTTCATCTGGTCAGTCTTGATCCTTCACTATGCACAAGCCATAATCTCTTGAGCTCTCGAGTATGACAAGAACCTCCTGGGTCTTGGAAATCATACTTAAGGTTTAAATATCAAGAGTCTTGGTTAGTCGAGAGATGATCTATGTCATGTGAGACTTAAAGTACTGGTAGTCTTCTCTACAATTGGTTCTCACAATATCCAACAATAAACACACATATGTTGCCTCAGAAGAAAATCTTCAGCTTAAAGATCATTTCTAAATACCGTTTTGCAAGGGACTAGCAAAAGATACGCATGGGGGTATGATTGCACCGCAAAAATACACCTGCAATTGTGCCGTCTTGTGCTATTTCCTAGCATTACCAATGCATATTGGGGTTCCATAGTCGCATTTGTGAAAATACGAGCATGCATGCATTTAATTGAGAGGGGAGGAGAGTGTATAAAATGGCCTCGCAATTTGCATTTTCTTCAAGTGCTGCTTCGCAAAATTTCCATCTTTATTTTTATTTCTATTTGATTTTTGAAATCTTCCCCGCGGCTGCAAAGCTTGACTTCTTCTTCTTCGCACCTTGCCCTGCAGCTGCATGCCCAGCCTCTCCCTACCATGAGCCATGCACAGCCAAGGCATGGCTGTGCATGCTTTCTTCTTCTATAAAAAGAGGGTGGCTTCTTCCTTTGCAACGGGCCTGGGCCTCACAAAAAAACCACACACAACACAGCAGCTCTTCTCCAGGCCACCGTTTCCTCCCCTCTCCCTCCATACATAGGCCCTCCTCCTCTAAGGAGACACCCTGCCGGCAGGAGCACCTCACAATGGTGCACAACCACCACCGTGAGTCCACCACTGCCCAGATCATCAAAGAGACAGTGGGCATGGGGGCTCTTTCCTTGTTTCTTCGTTTGAATCACCTTCAGCCATTATCGCAAGGCTTCAAGCTTTGAAGCTCAACTGGCCACTGCACGCCCTGCAGCAACCGGCCGAGCTCGACAGCAGCAGCAGCAAGGCTGCAGTAGTGCACGCAAACCACCGCGCGTGCCTACAGGCGCCCTTGCCTCCCTCTCCATGCACCCAGTCGTGCTCTCTCTTCTGCCCGCAACCACTCGGCGCATACCTCTTCCACGCACGCGCCAGCCCACACGTGCCAACCGTAAGCCGCCCGCACTCACAACACCTGCAGCAAGCAGTCGCGCAGCTCGGCCATACACTGTAGCCACTATTCACGCCAGTTTGCGGAACAGTGTGGCTATAGTGGGGTGATCGGTAAGCTTCTCACTTATCCAGTCACCCGGCGTGCCACAACCGGCCGCAGCCCGCGTGCACGTTTTGCCCCGCGTCCCGCTCCAATGCCCGCCCGTGCATCTACGTGCCTCTGCCAGCGCTCACCCGCTTCAGCATCTTCGCCCGTGTACTCTCACCCACTCCCAGTGCCTGCGTCTGCCAACTCGCTCCCGACTCTTCACGCAGCGCGGTGCGCTGCGGCCTCCTCTCTCCGCGCCCACTTCCCTCTAGCGTGCGCCTCTCTGTGTGCCTGCGCATGTGCATGAAGCCTCTAGACAACGCCTGGCGGCCTCAGACGACTTAACCCGCACGTCTTCACTCCAGCAGTGCAGTCTCTCCCTCTCCCTCTCGCTCTCTCTCTCTCTCACAGAACTCTCTCACTCTCTCTCTGCACACACACACACCAATACTCTACCTTATACATATATATATATACGTACATATATATACTTATATACATATATATATATGCACATATATCCATACATATATTAGTACTTATATAACTATGTATTAGTCTATATACATACATATACATATATATATATACATACACATATATACTTACATATACATATATTTATATACATATATATATATACTTATATCTATATATATGGTAGTACCTATATAACTAAGTATTAGTATACATTCATACATATATATATATATATATCTATATACTTATATATATACATATATATTTACATATATACATATACTTATATACATATATATATATATATATATATATATGATGAGTGGCTACTCTTCATGGCTAAAAAGGTGAAGTTAAGCTAGACACTAAGTAAAACAACATCAGATTAATAGATAAAAAGGGTTAAGTGTGAGAATTAAAGAAAAAGACCTAAAACCTTTACTCTGTGTTAAAACTTCATAATTAGGTCACAAAATGAGATATTCTGAAAGCAAAGTACAAATGATGATCCATGTGTCAATTGAACACATAAATAAGCTTGAAAGGCCAAATCAGAAGTATAATCAATGTCTTAAATGTTCAATTAAGCACATATAAAAATTTGAAGACAATTGGACATCATTTAGGTTATGAAATAGGTAGTTTACACTTAGGTCCATGCATTACACTCTTATCCTTAAAAAACTCCTCTTTGGACCTACTTGTAAGCCGCAGGGACCCTTTTGAATGGCTACAGGGCCCTTCCGGTTGTAGTTCTTTTCACTTTTGGGCCTACACGCAATTATTCTACCCCTTCATTCAAGGGTCTATCTATAATTTTCCCTTTATTTCAGAGAGAAGCCTGTTGTTCTTCGCATGCATTGTAGCGTGCAAAGAACACGGCCAATCTCAGCCGTCCATCGCTCTTTAGATCTTGATCTGCGGTTGGATTTGAATGGAACTTTCATGCAATTCGGTGCGTGCGTTCACCTCTCTCCCCAGATCTCATTTGACGGTCAGATCTTATGCTCAGCTCACCGCTCACTCCACCCCTCACATCCTCGCCACTGGTTGCATCTTGTTTATTCTCACCTGCGCGGTGATCTCAGCCACTGAGCATGCTACTTAAGCACCTCAGTGGTGTCGCGCGCAAGGGATCGCTCCCTCCTACACCTCTTAGCGATCAATTCGTCCACTCCAGTCTCTCCTCCCCATCCAGCCTCTGATTTCATAGCCACCGGCTGTGAAATCATCACCTTCTCTCGACACTCCTCATCGCTAAGGACTTCGTAGCACCTGAGGACGACCCTGGAGCCTCACTAGCAGACTCTTCCCTCCACTGGAGTCACCTTCCTCCTTTATTCCTCCTTAGCCACCGGCTAAAGACCCATAGGTCCCATTCTTCCTGTTAGATTAGGTTTTTAATTCCGCATAATTAGTTTTAGCTGTAGTTAAGTAGTTTGGAGTGGAATTAGCATAATTGTTAATGTTTAATTTTCGCTGTAGGTTAAAGTAGCTGTAGTAATAGAATTAGGCTTAAATTCCCTCCCCTCACCTCCTCTAATCAGTCCAGATCAGAGGGGAAGAATTCATCAAACCATGTTTCAAATTATCTCCCTCTCCATTTTTTTTCACAATCCAGTTCTGATTTTTTTTCACGACAGATTTTTCTCATCTTTCACCCAGACACTCTGATCCAATTTCAGATCTGGTTAGTTTTCAACCTCAGATCTGAAATTGGCGTCACAAGCACCTAAAGTGCTTCTCACTCACCTCACCTTTGGTCACAAAAGCCCCTGATTATGGGTCAAATTTTTCAGTTTGTCAGATTTCTCCTCAATGTGGATTTTAAGGATTTTTAGCTTTCTGGATTTACTACCTGATCTGACAAATTGAAGTTGATTTGAATTCCCTGTTGGGAAGGATTCTGAGAGGATTTCTGGTGACAGAAATCATCTCAGAAGAGCCATACTTAAATCTATTTTGATAAGCCTTGAATGCATTGAATGCAAGTCAGATCTGAGGATAATTACTTTGGTAATTTGAAGTCTGATCTTGCATTCATAAGTTTTTTTTATGGATGTCTGGTTTGTCTGATGATTTCCTAACCTAAGGAGTTATCAATACTCCTTAAGGTTGCAAGAAACTGGGATTTGATCTTATGGTTTTAATTGACTGAATTAATCCTTCCTTCATGCTGTCTATAGCATTAGGAAGAATTAATTCAATGATATTTGTGGATTTAATCTGAAATGAAGTTTTTGATGAGGGTTTTTGGGCATTTGAATTGAGACATTTATTGATTTTCGTGAGAAATTGAACCCTTGTCAGATTTGGGATTTACTTATTTGCTTTTCAGTTGATTTTGATTGACTTAATCCCAGTAACACATTAAATTGCAGCATCTTGCAGCTACATATTTCCTTCTTTCCAAACCCTTCCCTTCTCACCATTTTGATTTACCTTCCTTCTCAAATGGACTAACTGCAGCAACAGTTAGCCCATTTGACAGTGGCTTAAGCTGCTGTAGAAAAGAGAAAATTAAACACCATTCCCCTTCTCATCTCTTGGACAGCAGCTTCGGCTGCTGTTAGAAAAGAAAATTGAACATAATTAATCCTTCCTTTCTCACCTCCTACTAAAATCTAACTATAAGTATACTGAAATCTGATACTGTATATATACATATAACTGTATAACTAACTATGTAAGTATACTGTATACTGTAAATTAGCTATTTGATTTAAAATAATATATGTATATTAATCTGTATTTAGGTAGTATGTAAATAAGTATATTACTCTATAAGTATTTATGTAGCATATTGTATACTGTATAAAATTGTATATATCTATATATATGTAGATTATAAGTATATTAAATCCAGTACCTTAATTAAATCTTTTATATATAATAAATAATGAATTTATTAAGCCAACAGCTAAATTGTTAAATTAAATTGGATAAATTAGTAATTTAGGGTTATAATTCAGTTAATTGAATATGTAGACTTAGGTTAATATATCTTAAGTAATTTAAGCTAGTTAAAGTATATTTATACCTTTTTTATACTACTTTAACTTAGTTTATAAGTTAAACAGCCAAAAATTGCTACTTAAATATAAATAAAACAGAAATTAATTCGAAAAAATATAATAAAAATATGTATAAAATACTTATGTATGTAATCTAACTCTGTATAAGGTCAATTAGACCATATGCTAACTAATTTATAAGTAATTAACCAAGAAAGCACCTAAATCAACATGTAAAAATAGCCCAATTTAATGAATTTATTTATATAGTAAATATATTTAAAATTCAAAATTAATTGAACAATTATATAATATTATGTAAATACTTTATATTCCATAATTTATTTTATTTTTTTAATAAGTTATGGCCCGCGAATTGAGGGCCAAAATAGCTTCTAGCCGCAGCTGCGCGTAGGTTTCCAGTGCAGATGTGGCACTAGAATAGCGTCACATTGTGCGCTGTAAACCGCACATAGTGGTATAACACGAATTTGTGTTTCCGTTTGTTCAGTCGTCACAGGCGCCGAGCACCCAAAACAACCAAACATTCATGCATACCCGATCCGATTATGAGCATTTCTGTACATGATATTATGGGGCTGGGGGCTCGAGAAGCTTGTGTGCGTGGGGCAGAGGCCCTGCGCTGAGTTAAGAGAAAAAGAACGTAATTAAGTGGCCTAATGAGAATTAGGGCATGCTTAGTAGAGGTTTGGTCCCACCCAATGGGTGTTGTGTATCCCTCGAAAGGCACGCCTGCAAATTAAATACATTTTTAACTGCTTGAAGAGAACTAATGACGGTTGATTAATCACCTTTACGCAGCTGTATTTGAAACTTGTTAAGGCAGAAAGGAAAGGAGAAGAAGAACAGAAGCTTAGTGAGGAGTAAAAGAGAGAGAGAAGACGTACATATAAGAGAGATGATGTACATACGTAAATAAATACATATACAATAAAAATATAAACATATATATATATATATGTATACGTAGTATAGCCAATTATTTGTATAAATGAACCCATATATTTACTAACAGAATAAAATGTCACCCTAACGTTGCTACAGACCTCAGTTTTCCTCTTTAGGTTTGTATATAGTGTTTTCTGAGATCTAGCGACGCTTTTGTCTGTCACTAAAACTGCTGCAAGTGTTACTGTAGATAACAGACTAGTAAGTTAAGTTAATATACTATAACATCTTAGTCTATTGTGTACTTCCATGTTAGTAGTAATACTATAACTTGTAAAGACATAGTTTATAGTATAGTAATAAATTGTTTGGTGCTTGTTTATAGTCATTTTTTGCAAGCATTACAATTGATTCTTATTAAGTAGATAAACCATGTCCACATTCATTCATTCTTTAATAAGATGTAAAGCTTCTTTTTGGAATTAGAGGATAATTTTGAGATCAAAGAGTGATGTAATTCAATAAATTGCCTCCCAGTGAACGACCTGGAACAAAACCAGTAAAAATTAGATAAGTAAATAATAATAATGGTTGTAATGACCGGTACTCCATACAACTCACCACAATGACACTCATGATGTTTCAAATCACAACAGACTACAACGCATACATCATCACATCATTACAATACAACCATTTGTATTAATATACACACATATATCCATACATATATTAGTACTTATATAACCATGTATTAGTCTATATACATATATATATATATGTACATCTATATACCTATACATATATATACATATATATACACATATACTTATACATACATACATACATATATATATATATATATACACAAATATACATACATATATACATATATATCTATATAACTATATATATGCATATATATATATTTATCTATATATGCATATATTACTATATACATACACATATATATATATACATCTATATAGTATCATATACATACATAAACATACACACACACATATATATATGTCTATACATATAGTTACATACATATATATATATACATATATATATATATGTATGCATTTATACATATATATATACATATTACTACATATATACCTATATATTTATAACCATATATACATATAGATATATTTACATATATACATATATATATATATATATATTCACATTACTTACCATACGTGGTATTGCAGGAATATCTGCACCAGTTGCTGATATTCCCCGATACACCCTTACAAAAGCATGTTCGCATTCATCTTCCACCAATCAACCTTACACGCGGCACTTCGTCCTGTTGGTTGCATCTTTCCAGATGACAACTGACTCGACACTGTGCTACACTCCATCTCCGCCTCCACCTCCACCCCTTTATACATATATAATATACACCTATATATATATATACTATATTTACTTGATTTCTGTTTCACTTTCCTATTAGTAAAAAGATAAAAATATATATAAAAGAGAAAAGATAATCCTTGACTTGCAGGTACTCCGTCTTGCAAATAGCAAGACCCGTTTTGGAACCCTAATTTGGCTCAAGGCCAAGAACCTAATTTTGAGGGTGTGCCTCAAGGACAAGAATTCTATGAAAATATCTACATAGAAAAATCACCAAAAACATAATAAATGAGCGGAAGAGATTCATTGTAGGAAAGGCGTAGAAACTTGACTTGTAACCCCACTTCCCGGAGTTCGACCCTAGGCCTAAAAGTGACCAAGAAAAAATCAAGTAGGCCAGGTTAAAAATTTTGTAAAGAGATGGTTAGGTCCGATTAGGTTAACCACTATACACACATCAACGATAAAATCACCATATTAACACACCTATCCGGGCCTGTCAAGGGGGACACATATTCGGAGATTGGAGATGACCAGATTGGTCTAGAGCAACCCTTTGAGGATGAACCAATTGACTCACCCGAGATCCCTAAGTCAGGAAATGAAAAAAATTATGTCTCCTTGGATGATGGAATGACTAGTGATGTTGAGACATATACAAATGAGGATCATGAATTCTTTGATTTTGAGGGTGAGGAATCTCTTAGTGAAGTCTCACTTAAGCTTCAGGAGAATGATTTTAGTGAGACATACAGGCTCGAGGAGTATGACGACCAATTTGGTAGCCCGACTACTAAAGACTCTAACTCGATTGGGGCTAACTTGGAGGATCCGATACCCGACGACTCAATTAGTAGCCCCTTCCTCAACCACACCCAAAGAGCTGAATGAACATACTTTTGAGATCATTATGCCTAAGTCAATCCTGATTCAGCCGCAATTGTTGGACTTGGGTACTTTAGATGGGGTGTACAATGATCTGGAGGTCTCGGAAACCTTGACTTCAAAGGATAGGAAGTTGGAAATGAAAATTTGGGAGGTTAATTTTGAGAGAAAAATAAGTTTGGATATAAGGGTACCTATTGACCTGAAACCACCTATCTTCTATATGGACCCTTATGATATCTTTCACGTGCAACCCAAGCCTAGAATAACTGATTATTTTTCTGAGCTAGATGTTAAGTGGACAACCGCACCTATTGAACCATCTTTACCCGTTGTCCGACACTTTGGTCTTGGATTGCACACCACTAAACTGTAGGTCCAGCCCTGTAAACACAACAACCTTCCGTTCTAGGTGTTTTCATCTAGAACCTGAGAACCACTCGACCCTGGGGCACGGGTCTGCACCATAATCTGGTCCACATCTGTGGACATATTCTGTTGGCGGGCTTTAAGATCAATATTTTTATTTTAATTCTGACCTACACTTGTGAATTCTCAATTTCTTCTTTGTATGTATGTTATGCCTAGCTGAAGGCATTAAACTTAGCAAATGTGTATACACTTTTCTCTCTGCGAAGCTGACTGGATTTTCACGACACTCAGGTGATGTTTTGTTTACTCTACCCTTTTGATGTCTTTATTTTTACAATGAGGGCATTACATCATTTAGCCATGGGGGGTGGATAATCAATTCCTGAAATCATTATGTTAACTCCATAGAATTTCTTTTAGTTTCTTATAAAATAAAAAAAATTGAAAATTTGAAAAAAGATAAAAAAAGAAATTAGGAAAAGAGAACTTAGGCATTTGGAAGTTATTAACTTTAGGAAATGATACGAGAGGACCTAAACACCTAGACTCTTCAGGTCTTCGGGCTTAATTAGCCTGGGTGTCCACTCGAATGTGGACTTAGTCTCGAGTCCTCGCCAATTAAAATTCATTTTAATTTGGTAAATAATTTAGGATGATAAGTATGCGACTTATCAACCCGCCCTCTAATTTGGGGGGACTTTAAGCCTAAGCATCTGCATACATTTTTCTCGCACTTACTCACTTTCCGGTAGTTTTTACGGAAATTGGGTAGCTAATGGACCGACTTGGGTGGTATGGTTGGCAAGTTATTGATGGTAACAGCTCATCGGCCAGTTGTCCAGAGCCCAGCCACAAGACCATTTTCGTTGTACTACCTTTAGGTAAATCTTAGATTAGGGAAGCCACCTACTTAAAGAAAAAAAAAAAGAAACACTAAAAAATAAAAGAAAAAAAAGAAAAAAAAAGAAAAAAAAGGAGAAAATAAAAAAATAAATAAAACCACACTTCACCGCACGAGTATGGTTGGCAAGTTGTCGGTGGTAACAGCTCATCGGCTGGTTGTCCAGAACCCAGCTCACAAAAAAAAAAAGCATAATAATTCCCAAACTACTTAGGGAAGAAGCGGGAAAGTAGAATAGACTGGGGAGATATACACTGGGTTTGCCCTTGTGTTGACCCCATAAATAAAAGAAGTAGGGAAAAAGCTACCGATTGTAAAGATAAACCTTTAGGCAAGGACACCTAGGGTCGTAGAAACCCGAAGTCCATCTTAATGGACGTTTTGTGAGTCTACCAAGTTTCGACAAAGATGCTTAGTACCTAGAGTCCTTTTCTAGTCTTAAGCAGGTCAGGTAGCCGTAAAAAGTTATCCCAGAACTCTCAAACTCCAAAAGTACAAAAAAATTAGAGAAGAAGAAAAATAAAATAATATATATCTTCCCTTATCAAATAAGGTGAGAACTTGGGCGATTTGCATTTTGGCAGACACCTGGGTACTGTTGAGTTCTCGTAGTTTAGGACCTTAGTTGAAATTTTCTATTGTTAATAAACGACTTAGGCCTAAGTAATCTAATCCTTATTCTACTTTTATACAAATCATATAGTTTAATTTTGCTAGGGACTAGCAAAAGATAGGCATGGGGGTAAGATGTAAACACATTTATTGACGGTAACATGTCTATTCATGTATGTTCCTAGGCTTCTATTTGCATTTCATGTTATAAATATTGCATAGCAGGCATCATTCTGCATTTAGAGTAGTTGTATATAATTTAGGTTAATTGCATCCTTTTTGTGGTTAGGAGAGAGGGATATTTATTTTGGAGCCTCAGATTGACGATCCGACCGTACAGATCTAATCAAGACGACGATCGGAGTCCAACGCCTCTAAAATCGCCTCGATCGAAGTCCCATAGCACCATATGCAGTCCGAGGAAGATCAATGGCCAAGGGACTAGGAGACATAATTCGGAGCTTCAAATGATAAATCCAACCGCGTGGATGGATTCGGGTTGACGATCGTAGCCTAACGGCACAAAAATTGACCCAATCCGACCTCTACAGTAGCCCCTACAACAAGAAGATGGATGGCCCAAACTGTGCCACGTGGCACAGCCCAGGCCACCAGCACATGCACACAGCACCGCACGCACACAGTAGCGCGGGTGCGCGTGCGCACAAGCGGCAAGGCAGGAGTGCGGCGCCAGTGTAGCGTGAGCTGGACCTACAATAATGCATGAGCTGGACTTACAGCGACGCTTAAAGCCGTCGATAATGCGATGAATTATCTTTTGCTGGCATGCGATGAATTACTGATGGTTGTAAGTGTCGCTGTAAGTCCAGCTCATGCGTCGCTGTAGGTCCAACTCACGCTACGCTGGCGCCGTGCTCCTGCCTTGCCGCGCACACGTGCGTGCCTAAGCTCTGGTGTTGCACTACGCGCATGCGTGCCTACGTGCCCATGCGTGCACCCATGCTGCTGCGCGCGTGCGGTGCTACGTGCGTGGGCTGCACCATGTGGCGCAGTTTGGGCCGCACCACGTGGCGTAGTCTGGGTCATCCATCTTCTTCTTGTTGTAAGGGCTACCACAGAGGTTGGATTGAGTCGATTTTCTTGCCGTTAGGCTGCGATCGTTGTCCCGAATCCATCCGCGTGGTCAGATTTATCATTTGAAGCTCCGAATTATGTCTCCTAGTCCCTTGGCCATTGATCTTCCTCTGACTGCATATGGTGCTATGGGACTCTAATCGAGGCAATTTCAGAGGTGTTGGACTCCGATCGTCATCTTGATTAGATCCGTACAGTCAGATCATCAATCTGAGGCTCCAAAATAAATATCCTTCTCTCCTAACCACAAAAAGGACTCAATTAACCTAAATTATATACAACTACTCTAAATGCAGAATGATACATGCTATGCAATATTTATAACATGAAATGCAAATATAAGCCTAGGAACATGCTTGAATAGACATTTTACCCTCAATAAATGTGTTTACATCAGGCCTCGTCACCATAGAAAAGTCCTTAATAAATCAACGGTAAAATCCCAAATGTTCGAGAAACGATCTTACTTGCTTGACCATCGAAGGTGGTGGGAGTTTGATTATAGTGTCCACCATGGCTTTATCCACTTTGATTCCTTTTTCAGACACAACATGGACAAGGAATATGCCCTCCTTGACCATGAAGTGACTCTTTTCCCAAGATAGAACAGGATTCACCTCAATGCATTTTTGTAAAGCCTTTTCAAGACTAATCAGACATGATTCAAAAGAGTCCCTGAACACATAAAAATCATCCATGAAGATTTCCATGAAATCACCTACCATGTCTGAAAAGCTTGCAAGCATGCACCTTTGAAAGGTTGCTGGTGCATTGCATAATCCAAAAGTCATTCTACGGAAGGCAAATGTTCCGTAGGGACATGTGAAGGTGATTTTCTCTTGATCCTCGAGGTGGGTAGCTACTTGATTGTAGCCGAAATAGCCATCCAAGAAATAGAAGAATTGTTGGCTGGCTGGTCTTTCCAGGATTTGATCAATGAAGAGAAATGGAAAGTGGTCTTTCTTGGTTAAACTATTTAGCTTCCTGTAGTCAATATAGACTCTCCAAGAGGAAGCTATGCAAGTTGGAATCAATTCCCCATTATCATTAGTAATCACAGTCAGCCTGGCTTTCTTAGGAACCACTTGTATAGGACTGATCCACAAGCTATTAGAGAATGGGTAGATTATTCCCATGTCTAACCACTTGATTATTTCCTTTTTCACTTCTTGATTAACGTGTTTCACCTGGTAGAAATCAGGGTTTGGAGAAACCTGCCGTCATAGTCACAAAACTTGTTATCAAATACAATTTTACTGAAACTCTAAAGGAGTCCCAGGTCGAACATAGGGATGTGACATTTACTTTAGTTGAAAACTGCACTTCATTTTGTTTCTTTTTGGTATTTTGAGGTTTTGTTATTTTTTTTGTGTTTCTAAAATAAAAGGACAAGCAGAATAAATTCACAAGAGAGTTGGAACAAATATGATATATATCACTCCAATGTTAATTACAATGATATATGAAAAATAAAAGAGATAGGGGTGAGAGGAAATCTCCCGAATCGACTATTTGGCGAGACGACGGTGCCTGGTAGAAGCTTGGATGAAGGAGTTGAGATGCAGGACAATGGAGGTGAGCTGTAGGAAGACGCCGAGTAGAGGAATGCTTCACTGAGACTCTGGAATGGAGGTGAAGAGGCGGAAGTGATATACTATCTGAATGGAGGTGGGAGGATGACTCCAAAGCTACCTATGAAGGTGGTGAGAGAGACGATGAATCTTTGGTGGGGTAAGGGATCGTTACACTAATAGGGAACCTTTGGAGCTTGGGAATGAGCTCTTGGGAGAATTGATGGGCTTCTAGAGCTCTAGAGTAGGTAGGTATAGCAAAGGAAGAGATACCTTGGAAGGGAAGGGGTGTTGGTATTTATATAGTGGATGAGAGGAGGCTAAAATAGGCATAAGACAAATAACGACCTCCAGGACATCGCTGTAGGTTTAGCTCAAGTGTCGCTGTAGCCAGCCCACGCACGCACTGCGCTAGCCCTCCATCTCGTGTGTTGATCGCACTCAAGCCTCGCTGGCCATCCATCTTGTGTCGCTAGCTGCCATCGTGAGCATCGATCGAGCATTTGCTAGCATCCGCTGGTGCGTGCTGATCCGTGCGAAGTAAATCCCACCCTTGGATGGCGGATGAAGGGCTCTGAGTGCATGGGAGAGACTACTTTGGATCGTGCCTCCGATGCGCATACAATTACACGTCTGCCCGTGTGTCACATCTCGCATGCATGGGTCTCGTGCATCATTGATGCCATGTAGCTGCTTTCCTCACAACCCGATCGTCCATCAACGACTCAATTCTTACCCGCACGCGCTTAGTGGATAAAATTCACTCACATTGCTTCGATTATACGACCACGCGTTGTGACCTGAAGCACTGACCGCTACGCTGAGGTTGGTTTTGTGCCTCACATAGGAATTAAGGCTCAGTATGTTGCGACCGTTGGACCTTGATCCAATGGTTGCCCGAAGCCCTCTCTCTTCTTGGCTTGAAGCAGGCGACGTGGTGCTTTGATGACCGTTGGATTTGAATCTAATGGTCGAGACTTCACAAGTGTTGCTTGGGTGGAGGGGTTGCAGCCAAGCTGAAGGGCTACGATGGTGTCACGTGGCGCAATCATGGTCGTCCACCTTCTTCTTCTTGTAAAGGGTGCTTTGGAGCTCTGATCAGCGTGATTCTCTTGTTGACGGAGTACAATCGTCACTCTGGATCCATCCGTATAGTCAGATTTCTCATCTGAAGCTCGTAAAGATGTCACACTACCTCCTAGCCATATAAAGTTTTCGAAATTAATGTACATAATGTACGACTATCCTAAATGCAATGAAATAAATGTTGTGCAATATTTATACTATGATACGTAATGATAGGCCTAGGAACTATCATAAATAAGCATTTTATCATGAATTCATGCGTGTTTATCATACCCCCATGCTTACTTTTTGCTAATCCCTAGCAAAATTAACCTAAATGCTATGTATAAAAGTAGAATTAGGATTCGATTACTTAGGCAAAATTCATCGATTGCTTTAGAAAATCTAAACCTTAAGACCTAATTACAAAAACTCAATAGTGCCCAGGTGCCTACCAGAATGCAGACTGCCCAAGCCCTCGCCTTATTTGAAAAGAGAAGATACACAATTTTTTTTCTTATTTTTCTACTTTTCAAATTATTTTGTACTTTTGGAGTTTGAGAGTTCCGGGATAACTTTTTACGGCTACCCGACCCGCCCAAGACTCGAAAAGGACTCTAAGTGCTAAGTATCTAGTGAAAAGAGTGAAAGACTCACTAGGCGGCCGTTAAAGCGGACTTTGGGTTTCTACAACCCTAGGTGACCTTGCCTAGAGGTTTATCTTTTTGAATAGTAGCTTTCTCCCTACTTTTATTTATGAGGTCAACACAAGGGCGAACCCAATGTATATCTCCCAGTTTATTCTACTTCCCCTCTTCTTCCCTAAGTGATTTTGGAATTATTGTGCATTTTTGTGAGCTGGGCTCTGGACAACCAGCCAATGGGCTGTTACCCACGACAACTTACTAGCCATACTCGTGCGGTGAAGTGTGATTTTATTTGTTTTTTTTCTCCTTTTTCTATTCTTTTTTTTATTTTTTTTATATTTCAAGTAGGTGGCTTCCCTGATCTAAGATTTACCTAAAGGTAGTATGACGAAAATGGTCATGTAGCTGGGCTTTGAACAATCGGCCGATGAGCTATTACCACTGACAACTTACCAAGCATACCACCCTAAACAGTTCATTAGCTACCCAATTTTCGAAGAAACCGCCAAAAAGTGAGTCAGTGCAAAAAAAGTGTGTAGATGCTTAGGCTTAAAGTCCCCTCAAATCAGAAGGCAGGTTGATAAGTAGTATACTTATCACCCCAATTTAATGACCAGTTAAAATAGAATTACTTGGCGATGACTCGAGACTAAGTCCACATTCGAGTGGATACCCAGGCTAATTAAGCCTGAAGACCTGACGAGTCTAAGTATTCAGGTCCCAAAGTATCAATTCCTAAAGTTTGCAACTCCTAATGCCTAAGTTCTCGTCTCCTAATTCTTTTTTTCTTTTTAAGATGAAAAATAGGAAATTGCTATTATGGCTGACAAAAAGATTCATAAGAAATATCTACCCCCCATGCTTAGTTAATGCAATGTCGTCATTGTTAAAAATGAAGGCATGCAGGAAAGTAGAAGTGGAAGAATAGCACCAGGTTTCTGTGAGATTCTGGTTAGCTTGGAATAGTCTTTACACGTGATGAGTTTAATGCCTTTAGCTAGGCGATGATCGGTCGATGGCAGTTAAGGCATGGTAAGAGAAACCTTGTCCGAGATGGGTTCAGGGAGCACATAGTCAACAAAGGGTTTGAGATGTTGTCCGTTGACCTTGAAGGTATTACCCATCTTTGGGTCAGAAATTTTGATGGCCTGTTACGAAAAATCTGCTCAATAACGAATGGGCCATCCCACTTAGACCTAAGCTTATTGGGGAAGAGCTTTAGTCAAGAATCGAAGTGCCAGACCTTCTAGTTTAGCTTAAAGCTCTTACATGAAATCATCTGGTCATGGAGAGCTTTGGTCCTTGCCTTATAGATTCTGGCATTTTCATAAGCATCATTTTTAAGCTCCTTCAACTCAGATAGTTGGAGTTTCCTAGTCTTCCCAGCTAGCTCTAGGTTAAAATTACATTTTTTAATGGCCTAAAATGCCCGGTGTTCTAGTTCTAAGGGTAAGTGACATGCCTTACCAAACACCAGACGGAACAGAGACATACCAATAAGCGTTTTGTACGCCGTACAGTCGGCCCAAAGAGGATCATCTAGCTTTTGAGTCCAATCCTTCTTATCAGGCCTTACTATTTTATGCAAAATGTTTTTGATCTCCCGATTGAAGACCTCGGCCTGTCCGTTTGTCTAAGGGTGGTAGGGTGTGGAAATTCGATGATTCATCCCATATTTCTCCAATAAATTCCAAAACTAAGCATGAGTGAAATGCGTGCCACCATCACTAATAATTGCCCAAGGAATCTTGAACCGACTAAAGATATTCTTCTTCACAAAATCGATGACTACCTTGTGCTCATTGGTTCGAATGGGGATTGCCTCAATCCATTTGGACATGTAATCAACAACGACTAGAATATACTAGTGTCCAAATGATGGAGGAAAAGGTCCCATGAAGTTGATGCCCTAAATGTCAAAAATTTTGACGGAAGTATTGGGTTAAGGGGTATCATATCTCTCTTAGCCATGTTCTCGAGTGTTTGGCAATAGGTGCACGACTTTGAGAATTCCTAGGCATCCTTAAATAATGACGGCCAATAGAATCCAGATTGCAAGATTTTTGCTGCCGTCTTTTTCCCGGAAAAGTGTCCACAACAGGCAGATGTATGACAGAACTCAAGTATACTATGGAACTCAATTTTTGAGATGCATCAATGAATAATCTAGTTTGCACCGATGCAGTACAGCTCGGGATCATCCTAAAAATAATATTTGGTCCCAGACACAAGTTTGTCTTGTTGTTGTTTGGTGCAATCCTGGGGGATTTGACCAACGACCAAATAATTGACGATATCCGCAAACCAGGGGGTTTGAATACCCGAGACTGTAAGTATGGTCTCATATGGAAAAGTGTCTGAAATAGGGATATCCAGATGAGGAGAATCAATTAGGATTCTCGAGAGGTGATCTGCCACTACCTTTTGTGCCCCGGCTTTATCCCTGATTTCAAGATCAAATTCTTGAAGTAACAGAATCCAGTGAATAAGCTAGGGCTTGGAATCATTTTTGGCCAAGAGATGTTTCAAAGCTGAGTGGTCGGTATAAATGATTACATGAGAACCTAAAAGATAAGCCCTAAATTTTTCCAAAGCGAAAACTACAGGTAGCAATTCTTTTTCAGTAATGGTATAGTTCCTCTGAGCCTCATCCAGAGTCATGCTATCGTAGTAAATCACAGATGGCTTTTTCTCAATTTTCTGACCCAAGATAGCCCCAACGGCATAATCAGATGCATCAGCCATAATCTCAAATAGGGCTGTCCAGACCGGTGGTTGCAACATCGGGGCATAGGTTACCGTCATTTTTAACAAATCAAATGCCTTACGGCATGATTCATTAAACTCGAACGGCGTCTCTTTGGCCGAAAGGTTACTCAAGGGTCGAGCAACCTTCAAGAAGTCCTTGATGAATCTTTTATAAAAGCCCACATGCCAAGGAAAGAGCAGACTTGTTTTACAGATGTGGGTGGATGAAGTCTAAAGATAGCATCCAACTTAGCCTTATGAACCTCAATACCCCGATTAGAAACCACGTGACCCAGGACAATGCCCTCCAGAGTCATAAAATGGCTCTTTTCCCAGCTAGGGACTAGCTATGTCTTGATGCATCTCTGGAAGATCAGTTCCAAGTTAGCTAGGTAGGACTCAAAAGAATCTCCAAAAATGGAGAAATCATCCATCAACACCTCAAGACAATCTCCCACCATGTTAGAAAAGATGGCCAGTATGCACCTTTGAAAAGTCACGGGAGCATTGTAAATCCCGAACGACATTCTACAGAACTCAAAGGTTCCATAGGAACATGTGAAAGTTGTCTTTTCCTGGTCTTCGGGATGGATAGGGACTTCGTTATATCCTAAATAACCGTCCAGGAAACAAAAGTATTTTTGCCTAGCTAACCTATCTAGGATTTGATCAATGAATATTTAGCTTCCTATGGTCAATACAGACTCTCTAAGTAGAAGCTGAATGAGTGGTGAAGGTTTCCCCTTTCTTGTTAGTCGTAACAGTTATTCTCACCTTCTTGGGTACAATCTGAATCGGGCTAACCCATGGACTATCCAAGATTGGGTATATAATTCTACCATCGAGCCACTTGATTATCTCCTTCTTCACCACTTCTCGCATATTTGGGTTTAGTCTCCTTTGCATTTCGTGAGAAGGGAAAGATCCATCTTCCATGAAAATATGATGATTACAATAAGATGGCTCGATCCCCCTAAGGTCATGGATGGTCCAACCAATTGCCTCCTTATTATTCTTAAGGACCTTAATCAACCTCAATTCTTGCTCCTTAGTTAAATCAACACTAATAATCATAGGGAGCATGTTCTTAGGTCCTAGGAACACATATTTCAAATTCTTAGGCAATGGTTTCAATTCAAGCTGAGGTGGGTTTAGTATAGAAGGTAGGGAAAACGTCAATGAAGATTGATCAGGATGATCCAGTGGAAGAGGCTGGGAGTGAACAAAATCAATAGCCTCTTCAGAATGTGGTAGGTCTGCCATGGAGGGTTGTGGGTTGGGCTCACTAAAGCTGGTGGATTCCTCAAGTGCACTGATTGTCATACAAGTCTCAAAATCATGATCCTCGAGCTCCTTAATGAATCCACAATCCTCAAATCCTCTTATCGCCTTAAAAATATTAAGAGTTAGCTTCCTATCCCCAAAGGCGATCTCCATACTACCGCTCTCACAGTTTATGTTGGCCTTGATGGTAGCTAGGAATGGGCACCCCAAAATGATGGCCATGTTCCTCAAATCATTAGGTACATCCATGTCAAGGACCAGGAAATCTACAGGAAAATAAAAATCCTTGACCTTGACGACTACATCCTCAATAACACCCTTCCATGTAGTGACCGAACGGTCTGCTAATTATACCATTACTGAGGTTGACTTAAGTTCTCCTGACCCAAACCTCTCATAAAGAGAAGTCGGGATTAGGTTGATGGATACACCTAGATCCAATAGTGCCCTATCAAAAGTGTATTCCCCAATAACGTATGAGATTAAGGGGGCACCTGGATCTTTCTTCTTTTAAGGAAGGTGATGCAGGATGACAGAACTTGCCTACTTAGAGAGAATCACCTTCCTCGGAATGGGCTCTCTTAGCTTACGCTTTGGATACATAGTTTTTTCAGAAATTTAGCATAAGCCGGGATGTTCTTAATAGCATCAAGGAGCGGAATATTGATCTCTACGCTCTTGAATAAATTCAGGAGCTCCTCGTTGCTATCTAAGGTTTTCTTCTTCTTGGTTTTCAATAGGGCTTCAGGGAACAGGATATGGGTGGTATTTTCAATTTTTGATCCCTAGGTTTTATTGTCTTCTTCAATCTCCTTCTCTCTCTCAAGCTCCTCAGGGTTTTGGCATCTAGAAGGTAATTCAGGATTCTGGGTCTGCTTTCCACTTCTCAAGGTGATGGAGTTTGCAGAGGCATATGAGTTCGGGACTTAAGGTGGGTTAGCAAAGATTGGAGGGCCTTGATTGGTCATGTAACTAGAAGAATAAGAAGAGGAGGGAACCCGCTCAACCACTTGAGCATGTGCATGTGGGTCCCTTTGATTCCTGTACCCTTGGGCTCTATTGCCCTGATTTTGTACATTGCGCGAGTTGGGTACGGGTTGGGATGGCAGAGATCCGGGTTGTTGGGTGTTAGCAATTAACTCGGATTGCAAGTTATCCAATGATGTCTTCATTTGCTGCATAAGCTGAAGCATGGACCCTTGCATTTCCACCACCTGTCGATTTAAATCAGCTCGCCCTACAGATTGTTGGGCATTCCAAGCTGGCTAAGTAATGGGTCTCGGGAGCAACTGGGTGTATACTTGACCCTGACCCATAGGTCTTTGAGATGCATAGTTGCTGGGTCATGTTTGGGTCTGTTGCCCCTGACTTTCTTAGAAGTTAAGGTGGTTCCTCCAACCTGAGTTATAAGTATTCGAATACAGGTTGGACCTAGCATTCTCTTACATTGCATACGCATCCTCATAGGATGAGGATGGAGAGAAGGAAGGATCAGAAAAACTGGGATCGAAGGCCCCAGTTTCGAACCCATAAGGTCCCGAGAAATCCTGGCTCACAGGTTGAGCCGATTCAAGTTGGTTTACGAACTCCCACCCCGTGGGAGCTCGTGAGGAATGGAATCCCGAATTCTAGGATTGAGTAGGTGTAGAAGTGTTTCCCAAATTCCTAGATATCCATTCTTCCATTCTTTTAGCAACCAAGTCCATTTTATCAAGCTTATTACAAATCAATTCCATGTCAAATGAATGAGAATCCTATATCTCATTAGCATTTGACCTGGGTTGTTGGGACCAAATCAATGCATCCATGGAGGCATGATTAATTGAGATATCTCTCTTTATTGGGTTCATAGAGCGCATATTTGATCAGAAATTTATTATAGTATAATTGCGAAATATAATCAACAAAAATAATTTATAAAATAGCGAGACTTGAGTCCCAGTCATTTGTCTCTGGGAGGTGTTTTGGAAATGCAAAATCAAATTCAATCTTGCTCGCTCTACTCGTTCAAAATCGCATGTCGATTTATACTAAATACGTATTGATACACGATATGCTGTTGCTAGAATATCAGAAATTGAAAGCATGAAACTTTAATCACACCAAAAGATGATAATCAGGAACATGGTGATTTTCAACATATAAATATATATAAATATTTTCATTGAGGCATGATGGTGGTTACATCACAGGTAGCGGAATGCTTGTACAAGGAAATTTAAATCTAACTAGGAGAAAATGACTGCATACATGAATTTATGGGGGGGATTATGCATGCATCATAGGGGGAGAATATGGAGCTACACTATTAAGCAGTAAATAAAGCATTAAATCTTTGAAGAACTATAATCTAGTCTAGTAGAACTAAGGCCATTCAGAGGTGGGCTATGATGTTCTTTGAATGGGTGAGAAGAGAAAGAGGGGCAGCCAATGCTGCTTAGGCTGGCCTTTGGAGAGAGGTTGGAGAAGTTGATCCTGGTTTAGGCCTGGCGTGGAGATGGTGGCATCATGTTGGAGCTCGTGAACATGGAGGTGGATGTGGTGATGGCTTGTGGAAGGTGGAACTATTCTAAAAGACCAAGATGGACCAAATGACCACCCGTTAGGTCTTTTTATAGACCTAAGGGAAGCTCTCTAGAGAATTATGGAATTCTCTAGAGAGGCCTATGGTGGGAGCTCGTGGGAGAGTGAGAGAGAGGATGGATGGTGGTTTTTAGATCCACCAAATGTGGATCTAAAAATTGAATGGCTTTTGGTTGCAAATTTTTAGCAACCAAGGAAACAACACATGGTAGAAAGTTCTAGAGAAATCTAGGCTAGTTATTTTCGTATGGATGGTGTGTGTGGGCATGTGTGGGTCGAAACTTAGGTGACTAGGTTGATTAGGTTAGGTTCTAGAGGGTTTAGGTCAAGGTAGGTCCCAAATTAGGGTTGTAAACCCTAATTCACTAAGTAAAGTGCAATTAAACTTAATACAAGTTTAATTGGGTGTGTGGAAACCTAATTGAGAGTAAAATAACTCAATTAAGTCAATTCTAGGTCACTTGGACTCTCATTGAGTCCAATTGGATAGTGTGTGCTGAGATCGGTGCTCAATTGGACTCAATGAGTCTAATTGAATGGACTAAAGAGATTGACCATGATCCAAGGCAATTAGGTTTAGTGAGGGCCTAATTAGGTCCTTAGGGAGGTCTAGAGGTGATGTACTGGGATTAGGGCACCTTAATGTAGGTTCCTAGGGGGTTAGAATTGGGTTTAGGGAGCTAAAGATCCAAGATCAAGGCTTGAATCTTAAAACAAAGTCTAGAGGCCAGTTCTGGACGTCCAATAAAGTTATCAGGTGTCTTATAGTGAAAAATCAGAAGTCCAGAGTTATTTTCTGGACGTCCAATCAAAGTCAGGAGGGATTCTAGGTTCTGTCTTGGGTATTCTGCAGAAATTGGATGTCTGACCAATTGTTTGGACGTGCAATTTCACTGCAGAAGTGGGTTTAAGGTGTGTGGGAGTTGGTAAGGGTTCTGGACATCCTATAACTCATCTGGATGTCTAGATAGAGGCTGGAATTAGGGTTTTAAGTTCTCCTAGGATGCGGTGACCTAATCTAATGGTGGCTAAGGCTTGGGGAAGCTTCTAGCCTATCCTAGGGCTAAGATGGACCTAAGTTCTTCACAATTTATTGCTTTATTCATATTTAATAGAGTAGCATACCTTAACTCCCTTACATTATTAACTACTACATCTAATCTAGGTCTTCCACTCCATCTCTGTTGCAACACCAGTTATTCTTTATTCTTCAGATCCAACTTTAGATCCAGCTTTAGATCTAGCTTTTGATCAGCTTATTACCGGCAATTGACATAATGCACCTAATCAGTGCATTATAGCATTATTTTATGCATAGCTAAAAAAAAGTAGTAAAGGTGCTGTAATGATTATGTATGCATGAATTACCCTAACTTATGCTAAGTCCTAGCCTAATTTAAGTCAAGTAAGACCTATGATTGCTGCGCAATCATACCCCCATGCCTAAATCTTGCTAGTCCCTAGCAAATGCGAGACTAAATTATTCATAGAAGGGTCCCTAAGGGATTGATTATTTTATCAAGTGTATACCTAGAGATTTTGCTCCTTTTTGTTTTCATCCTATGCTCTAGAAATCCAGATAATCGTGAAAGTGTAGCTATGTAGCTTTTGCAATGAATTCTAATGAAAAAGAATTCACCTCTAAAGCTTATACTTGATCCCTAGTAAAAATTCTAGCGGGATAGGAGGACTTCTTCCCTCGAGGTATTCAAGATATTCTATGAATTCCACCCAACATTAAGCTTAGGTAGAGAATCTTAGAGGGAAAAGATTATATATTTGGTGGGTCAGTCTTGACTATGCTACATAGAGATTAGTACTATAGAATCTAGATTCCTAAATTATTAAGTAACTCAACTCAGAGAAAGATGAGAAAAACTATAATCTCTTTTGGTTTCTTTGTATTCATTCTCTCTTTTTCTTTTTCTTTTTCTTTTTCTTTTTCCTTTTCTTTTCTTTTCTTAGAGCTCACAATCTCACCAGATTTACACATATGACCTGTATTTGGTGGTCTCACTTGACATTAACACTTTAATTGAGTTCCCATACTCTAACACTTAGTCAGAATTCCTTAGCTAGTATTCGGGCGATCAGAAACATAAGGTGGGTTAAGGCCATATTTGGTGGATCTCAAATTTATTTGGTGGTATTACCTCAATGCAACTGAAATAAACACTAAATATTTACTCTTTTTTTCTTTACTTTTTCTTCTTTTTCTAATTTTTCTTTTTTTTTCATCATTTTTTTTTAAATCAACGTAACTAGCATACATCCATGAACTTTATTGAGGAGGCATTATTAGGGATTGGTGGTACTCAAGAGATATTAGGTGGCTTATTTAGAGGAAGTGCCTGCTCAAGGCACCAAGAGAGACGAATAGGACAGTGTATTTCTACCCTTGACATCAATACCCTCCTTCAGCTGAGGATTCCATAAAGAATGGTCGTAACCATCCACCTTAGCCCTAGTTTTATGAAAACTCACTCTCCACGTATTTGCCTTATTTGGTGGCTCTCAAAATTCACACAAAATGTATACGTAGGAATTCAGAGTGAAAACTATGCCTTATCTCTAAGTATAATCGCCTAATTATCTAGGATTCCAGATTCCTTGCACTAATCTTAGAGCACTAGTACACTCTACTCTCATCTCACACTATTTGGTGGATTTTTGGAAGAAAATTTGCCTGACTCCCAAAACACTGTACAAGGGTTTAGGAGAAGAAGCACTACTTTTTCTCGACAGACTAAAGATATTTATCAGCCATCACCGTGAATCCATTGCAAATACTACGTTATGTGAAAAATTATACTGGATTCCAGATTATAGGAATCAACTAGAGGATAAAATTCCTAATGCATTCTATTAATAAGATAATCTTATTCATGGATGCACTATGTATATATGCTATTAACAACTAACCTCTTATATTCGTACTTCATGAAATTTCCCTTTCAGTTACATTCAGCTTGACCCTAAATTTATTATAAGAGGTGAGCGGGTGAGTTAGAAGTGGCTATTGCAGATGATTTTTAGCTCCAATGTGAGCCTTGGAGGTGGAGTCAGTTGTTCTTTTATTTAGGGTCCTAAAGTACATTTGACATGCAGCTCCGAGGTTTTCCTAAATGTTGGCATAAAAATTTTCAGTTTTGTCGTATCTACCCCCCCATGCCTAAGTTCTTGCATGTCCTCATGCTTGAATATAAAAGAAAATAAATACAACAGGGAGTAAAAGGGTAGAAATCACCTGGAATTGCTCCTGAAGATTTAACGTTCAGCACCAAGCAATCTGATAATATGCAATATGCGAAAAGGAAATATGCTAAAAGAAAAAAATGCTATGTATAAAAATGGTATGTACAGGTGATGGTAGAATGTTGGGTGGATGCTGAGTTTAACAACTCCAACTGGGCAAAAACTTACTCAGATATCCTCGATAAGATGAATGAGTTCGTCACCTGAAGGAGCTTCCTTGGCCGTGAATGGCTTGAGGCACTAGCCATTTACCATAGATACATGCCCAGATTTTGGGTCCTTGATTTGGACCACCCCATTAGGATATGGGTGAATCACAACATATGGGCCAGTCCACTTGGGCTTGAGCATCCCTGAAAAATGTTTCAGTCACAAATCAAACAGCTAGACTTGCTGGCTGGGTATGAAGGCATTCCTTCGGATGTGGTGGTCATGAAATGCCTTGGTCTTGTCCTTGTATATCAATGTGTTCTCATAGGCCTCCAGTCGGATCTCTTCTAATTCGCTGAGCTGGAGTTTCCGTTCTTGACCTCCTGCATTGAGGTTAAGGTTACATTTTCGCACCACCCAAAAGGCGTGGTGTTCCAGCTCTACAAGAAGGTGACAGGCTTTGCCATATACCATACGATATGGTGACATTCTGAGTGGGGCCTTGTACATGATCCGATAGGCCCACAACGCATCAACTAATTTATCGGACTAGTCCTTATCTGGTCTAACCATCTTCTTGAGAATCAGCTTGATTTGATGGTTAGACATTTCAGCTTGCCCATTGGTCTGCAGGTGATACGAGGTGGCTATATGGTGATGTACCCCATATTTCTTTAATAATGACCTGAAGTGGGCATGAAGTGGCTTCCCCCGTCACTAATCAAAGCACGGGGTATTCCGAATCTCACGAAGATGTATTCCCGTATGAAAGAAATGACGATCTTATGATCAACCCATCTCGCCGTGATGGCCTCAACCCACTTCGAGACATAGTCAACAGCTAGTAATATGTACTCGAAGCCATGCAAGTTCGGAAAAGGGCCCATAAAATCGATGCCCCAAACGTCAAACACTTTTACAACCATGATGGGCTAGAGTGGCATCATGTCTCTCTTGGTCATAGAACTGACCAACTGGCATCATTTACAGTGCCAGGTGTATTCGTGTGTATCTTTGAAAATAGTTGGCCAGAAAAATCCCGACTGCAAAATTTTTGCAGTGATTTTCTGTCTCGAGAAATGACCACCACAAGCATCGTTGTGGCAAAAAGATAACATGCTGGGGATCTCAGAATTTAGGATGCATCTTTGAATAATCTGATCCGCTCCAATGCGGAAGAGCGGTGGGTCATCCCAGAGGTAAAATTTGGCCTCCGTAGTAAATTTGAGTTTTTGGTCCTTGGATAGGTTCGCAGGAATCTTTCCTACGGCAAGATAGTTTATGATATCCATGTACCAAGGGAACTCAATAGAGTGAACTACCAAAAGGGATTCATCCAGAAATTTGTCATGGATAGGCAAGGAATAAGGAATGTGGGCTGGGTCCATTCTGGATAGGTGATCCGACACAACATTCTACTTTCCAGCTTTGTCATAGATTTCAATATCAAATTCTTGCAATAGAAGGATCCATCTGATGAGCTGGGGTTTGGCATCCTTCTTTGCCAACAAATGCCGAAGGGCGGAGTGGTCAATAAAGATGATAACTTTGGACCCTAATAGATAAGATCTAAATTTCTCCATCCCGAATACTGCTCCTAGCAGTTCTTTTTCGGTGATAGTATAATTGCGCTGAGACTCATTCAGAGTCTTGCTAGCATAGTATATGACAAAAGGTTGTTTCTCCTGACGCTGGCCTAAAATAGCACTGACGGCGAAATTAGAAGCGTCGCACATCATCTCAAAATCAGGCAACTAGTCGGGTGGTTGGAGAATCAGGGAATAAGAGATAGTGCTTCATAAAGTCTCAAAGGCGCTAAGACACAAGGTGTCAAATTCGAATGGGGCATCGGCAACAAGGAGATTCATCAAAGGTAGTGCAATTTTTGAGAAATCACATATAAATCTCCGATAGAAGCTGATGTAACCCAAGAATGATCTGATCTGCTTAACCGAGCTAGGTAGCGGTAAGTGAGAAATAATCTTACATTTAGCTTGATCGACCTTGAGTCCATTTTTAGAGATCTTGTGCCCTAGTACTATGCCATCCCTCACTATGAAATGGCTTTTCTCCCAGGATAGTACTAGGTTTACCTCAATACATCGTTTCAGGATTTTGGTGAGGTTATCAAGACAAGATGCGAAATCATCTCCAAAAATGGAGAAGTCATCCATGAACACCTCCACATAGTCCTCAATCATGTCAAAGAAGATGGCCATCATACAATGCTGAAATGTTGCTGGTGCATTGCAGAGGCCAAAGGGCATCCACTTGAAAGTGAATTTTCCAAAGGGGCATGTGAATGTGGTCTTATCTTGATCTTCCAAGCTAATCGCTACTTGATTATACCTGGAGTATCCATCCAGAAAGCAAAAGAAACTGCGTTCGGCTAACCGTTCCAAGATCTGATCAATGAAAGGCAATGGAAAGTGATCCTTCTGGATAGCCATGTTCAGTTTCCTATAGTCGATGTAGACCCGCCATGATGTCGCAGTGTGGGTCAGGATGGATTTGCCTTGATCATTTTTCACTATGGTGAGTCTTGCTTTCTTGGGCACTATCTAGATCAGACTTACCCATTGGCTATCAGAGATTGCGTATAAAATACCTGCATCCAGCCATTTGATGATCTCCTTCTTAACAACCTTTAGCATATTAGGGTTTAGCCATCTTTGAGGTTAACTCGAAGGTTTCAACTCCTCATCCATGTAAATGTGATGGGTGCAATATGAAGGGCGGATACCGCGAAGATCAGCAATGCTCCACCCTATAGCAGCCCTATGGTCTTGTAAAATCGAAATCAGTTGATTCTCCTGTTCTTAGGTTAAGTGAGCACTAATAATGACCGGGTATGTCTCACTTTTGCCCAAGAACACATACTTAAGTGAGTCAGGTAAGGGCTTTAATTCAATCACAGGTGGGTCAGAGTCAAAAATGGGAATAGGAGGAGCAGACTCGAAGGTTGGAATCTGATGATCCGGATGCGTGTGTATTCTTGCTGATTCGCTACCTGTGAGATAATTGGTTGTGACTACGTTAACGGGAAACCCGTTAGCTGTGGTCACGTCTTCCTATAACAACAGGGGAGATCCAGTAGTGTACAGATCAGGATAGCTAGATTCAGGGGTGCTGTGGTTAGAAACACACCCTAAACAATCAGATCCTCGTGGAGATATGTGCAGTGCAGTGGTCTCAGTCCTGTGTGGATCGAGGTCCAAGAACCCTGATAGTGTAGACGAATGAGACATTGGGTAGCCACAAAGGAGCCCAATGTTACCACAGTATGCCGAATCTTCGTCTTCACCATCCTCCTCTATGCAATCATAGTCAAAATTCCTTGATGCCCTGAATATGTCAAGTCGAAGTTGCTCATTACCTAGGGCTATCTCCATACACCTGGATGCACAATCAATGTTTGCTTGGGCTGTCCCTAGAAATGGGCAACCCAAAATGATTGGTGCATCTCGGAGATTAGGAGGAACCTCCATATCGAGAATGAAAAAGTCTATAGGAAAGCAGAATCGATAGACTTTTACGATCACGTTCTCAACCACCCCCTTGGTGTTTTTATTGATCTATCAGCCAGCTGAATCGTGACTGAGGTTGGCTTTAACTCCCCAAATCGAAATCGATCAAATACGGCAGTGGGATTTAGGTTGATGGATGAAGCCAGATCTAGAAGGGCCCGATCAAATGGAGAATCCTGCAAGAAGCAGGATATGAGTGGGGTACCAGGGTCAATCTTTAATGGCGTTAAGTCAGCTAGAATCACGACGCTAGCCTCTTTTGACAGTACCGCCTGTCGTCCAATTCTAGGCTATCACTTCGGGGTACAATAGTCCTTGAAGAACCTAGCGACAGTGGGGATGTGATCAATTGCCTCAAGGAGAGGGACCTGAATATGTATTTCCTTGAACATTGACTTCAAGTCCTCAAAATTATGCGTGTCCTTCCATACTACATTTCATGTCAGACCCTCAGGAAAAGGGACGGGAATCTCAAGGTCAAGTGGCCTCTTACCCTTATCTACCATAGGTGGCTCTTGAGAGGAAGGAATCGAACCCACCTGCGGAAAAGGGTGAGAAAAATCAGGACCCGCCTGCCTATGTGGTGGGTCGAATGTCTTCCACTCCTCAATGAGATAGTAGTTGCATCAGCTTGCTGTCCATGAGGTGGTGGGGGAGCAGAAGGGGTAGAGTACGCGGGGTTCTGCATCAAAGGCGGCTAGCCTTGACCGTAACCAGGTGGTGTAGGAGGCACCTGTAATATGGCGTGTGCCTGTCCCTATGGTGCCGAGAACCTAGGCGGGGCACCTTGTTTCTACACATATCGAGGGTTCGGGACAGGTTGGGAGGGCAAGGCTCCCTGAGTCCTATGCTCCTGCAACAGCTGGTTTTGCATGTTCTGTATAGTTTGTATCTGGTTAGCCATCGCCTTCATTATCTACAAGCTATCCTTCGTAGACTTCCTCATCGATTCTTGCAGCTCCTCTTTCAGTGCCTCCAGAGGGTCAGCTCGCTTTGGAGGGTGATTGGCAGCTTGGTGCAGTGGCTGGTATATAGAATGGGGTTGCTGCTGCTAAGACAGGAATGGCTACTGCCTAGGGTATGTGTTTTGCGCATTCCCGTATTGCTTGGTTTGGTAGTGTAGGTCTTGATGTGGTCTCTGTGAGTTACCAGACTAGGAGAAGTTCGGATGTTGGCACCAACTAGGGTTATACATCTCTGAGTACGGATTATTATGCCTATATCCTTGAACAACACTGACATCTTCGTAGGCCGAAGACGTCTAAGACGTATATCCATCAAGGGGATATGTATTATAATCAGTGGGTGGTGCGTAACCCTGGTCATATGGTGCCAAATCAAGATTGTTTACGGGATCCTGATATGTAAAATCTCTTGAATAAGGAGAGGATGCATCTCGAGTGAGTAGATTAACTTGAGCAGGAGGGGCTCGACATGCGTAGGAGGGTCTTGGAGTAGCAGAGTCCAGGTCAGATTGACCCTGACTAATTTGGTCAATCTTTTTTTCGATCAGGTTCATTCTATCCAGTTGCTTGACGATGATATCCATGTTGGCTCGAATAGACTCGGTGTGAGCCTCATGGACACCAACCCACTACTGATTAAGCCGCTGGAATTGGTTCATGGACGTGACATTCATCGAGTTCTCCACCAAAGATTCGAACAACTCAAATGCGTTGTTCTCGTCTTTCGCGAGGAAATTCCCGCCACAAGATGCATCATCCAGATATCGATATGTGTCATCCGGCCCATGGTAAAAGATCAGAGCTAGGTGCCATCTAGGTACACCAAGGTGCGGGCATTTCTGAAGAAGGTCGTGAAATTGGTCCCAGGCGTCATGCAACTTCTCCCCAACTCCTTGGGAGAAAGTTGTGATCACACACCTCATTGCGTTCGTTCGACCGATTGGGAAGAACTTTTGCAGGAATTCACATCATAATTCCAGCCAGGTTCCTATTGGCTTCCTGATCGTCTTGAACTAGTACGAAGCTTTGTCCCTCAAAGAAAATGGGAAAAGCTTCATCAGAACAATCCCAAGATCAACATTCCTGGGTTGAACTTTTTCTGCGAGTTGACTCAGGTCCTCTAAGTGCTGGAATGGATCTTCGTTTGAGTTTCCATAGAAATGACTATTGATGAAACCAATCACATTAGGTTTGTGCTCAAACGCGTCTCTGCCTACAAGGATTCAGACTAAGGGTGTGACGATCGGTGCAACTGGATCATAGAAATCCTGAAGTTGTTCTCCTCGCGGTGGATGCTGCATTCTGTCAAGCGTTGTCAAGATACGGTCCATGCTCTGCTGATGCCGCTCCTCTGATTCAACAACCTGAGCCTCCAAACGAGCCATCGGGTCCAGATTACTTGCATCCTGACCAGGTCTAGGTCCAGGTTTAGGATTAAGGTTAGCCATCTCGGCTAAGGGAGTAGAAGAAGTAGGGGGAGAAGATGGTCCTAGCAAGGTGACTCGCCTCCTTGGGAGCAGCTCCCATGGTCCAACCAGTCGAGGTCTGAGTGACCTCCTTCCTTGCATACACCACCCAACCCTTGGGTTGGTGTAGCCAAGCCAGACAAGGCTAAGGCCCTGTCAATTAGATGGTCCTTATGATCGGATGACCAGATTTTTTGTTTTAAGTTCGAATTCCTAAAGAAAAATTCATCATGGAACCAACTGAAAGTGATTCCCGCCTCTCAAGCTAACCCAGCCAATCTGGTTACGAGGGGACTAAGGGGAAGGTTCTTCATTCAGCTCATGCCTCCGATTTCGTTACCCTCGAGCTGCGGTCGTTTGACACTACCCTGCAGACTTATTCACCGGGTTTGGCATGAGAGGTTGAAGCCACCCAGTACTATGACAACGAATTCAGGTTTGCTTACATGTTTTAAAATTAATTTCAACCCATTTTTCTTCAGTTGGGGTTTGTGGTGAGTGGCCCAAAAGGTGACCAAGCTCACCAGCTAAACACTAGACTTGATTAAGTCTAGGTTAGCCCAAATGTGGTCTCTAGAATGTAACCCTAAAGGTGTAGCCTAGAGTTCATGCAATTCTTGTGTCTTTCTTTTTCTTTCTTTTCACCAGACTACAAGAATAAAAATAGTTCTCTAAACAAAATTGGAATCCAAATAAATTGAAATTTGGTAAGTAGATTCCTTTTCAATTATCTTTTCAGAGAATATTTCTTTATAATTTTTACTATTTCAACCAAATTTATAGGGATTTTTAATTATCAGGGGGTCAGATCTGGAATTTTGACCTCTAGTTGGTCTTTTGCTTTGAAACAGTATCAAATGATTTTCAAAAATTTGGAAAAAATATGGAAATTAAATCTAATGAGATCAGCTTTCAAACCCCACCATTTTTAGTAAAAACAGATTCGCATATTGATTGGAATTGATTTTTTAATTTTGAAAATTTTCAAATTTGGGTCAGTCTGACCACCTTGCACTTCGTGAATTTTTAAAAATTTTGTACTTGGCATTTTTTCAAATGAATAGTGCTATTTGAAAGGTGGTTTAACAATGAAGGTCTAGCCTAAATTTCAGAATTTTTTGCTCATTAATTTTTCAGCAATTGAATTTTTAAATCAGAATTTGAAGCATGGCCGAAAATAGAGTGTGGTGGGGATGCTTTTGAAAAGGTGTTTGAATTTGAAATTCATATTTTCCACCAAAATGATTTCTTTTTTAAAAAAAAAATTATTTCAAAAGATTTTCAAATTTTCTTTTTTTTCTTACTTTTTTTTCAAAACTAACTAACTAATCCTATGATTCAAAAAGGGAAACCTATTCTAACTACCTAATTTTTTTGATTTTTTTTCATGAAAATAAATAGGCTCTTTTTTCAAATGAAATTGCTAGAAGTAAATCTAACCTAAGGTTCAAATCAAACCTAGACTAAGAAAGATAGGATGTGCACCAGGATTTTTTTTTCCCACGCTCGTGTGCGCAGATCCCATTTTTCCCTGCTTTCCTACACATCAAACGACAAGCAGAGGAAGATTTATCAGTGATAATTCTAGAGATTGAAATAAAAAATAACGTTGCCTCCCCGGCAATTGCGATATTTATTGGATAGCGGTTCTCGTGCATGTTTGGAAAATAGAGATCTCGTCATGGTATAGTGTGCAAAAACGCTTGTCAAAAATAATTTATAAAATTGTTTCAAAAAAAAAAATTTATAAAATAACGAGACTTGAGTCCCGATCGTTTGTCTCTAGGAGGTGTTTTGGAAATGCAAAATCAAATTCGATCTCGCTCACTCTACTCGTTCAAAATCGCATGTCGATTTATACTAAATACATATTCATACACGACATGTTGTTGCTAGAATACCAGAAATTGAAAGCAAGAAACTTTAATCACACCAAAAGATGATAATCAGGAACATGGTGGTTTTCAACATATAAATATATATAAATATTTTCATTGAGGCATGATGGTGGTTATAGCACAGGTAGCGGAATGCTTGTACAAGGAAATTTCAATCTAGCTAGGAGAAAATGACTGCATACATGAATTTATGGGGCGATTATGCATGCATCATAGGGGGAGAATATGGAGCTACACTATTAAGCAGTAAATAAAGCATTAAATCTTTGAAGAACTATAATCTAGTCTAGTAGAACTAAGGCCATTCAGAGGTGGGCTCCGATGGCCTTTGAATGGGTGAGAAGAGAAAGAGGGGCGGCCAATGCTGCTTAGGCTGGCCCTTGGAGAGAGGTTGGAGAAGGTGATCCTGGTTTAAGCCTGGCGTGGAGATGGTGGCATCATGGTTGAGCTCGTGAACATGGAGGTGGGTGTGGTGATGGCTTGTGGAAGGTGGACCTATTCTAAAAGACCAAGATGGACCAAATGGCCACCCCTTAGGTCTTTTTATAAACCTAGGGGAAGCTCTCTAGAGAATTATGGAATTCTCTAGGGAGGCCTATGGTGGGAGCACATGGGAGAGTGAGAGAGAGGATGGATGGTGGTTTCTAGATCCACCAAATGTGGATCTAAAAATTGAATGGCTTTTGGTTGCTAATTTTAGCAACCAAGGCAACCACAAATGGTAGAAAGTTCTAGAGAACTCTAGGCTAGGTATTTTCGTGTGGATGGTGTGTGTGGGTGTGTGTGGGTCGAAACTTAGGTGGCTAGGTTGATTATGTTAGGTTCTAGTGGGTTTAGGTCAAGGTAGGTCTTAAATTAGGGTTGTAAATCCTAATTCACTAAGGTAAAGTGCAATTAAACTTAAAACAAGTTTAATTGAGTGTGTGGAAACCTAATTGAGAGTAAAATAACTCAATTAGGTAAGGTTTAGGTCACTTGGACTCTCACTGAGTCCAATTGGATAGTGTATGCTGAGATCAGGGCTCAATTGGATCCAATGAGTCTAGTTGAATAAACTGAAGAGATTGACCAGGATCCTAGTCAATTAGGTTTAGTGAGGACCTAGTTAGGTCTTTACGGAGGTCTATAGGTGATGTACTAGGGTTAGGGCACCTTAATTTAGGTTCCTAGGGGGTTAGAATTGGGTTTAAGGAGCTAGAGATCCAAGATGAAGGCTTAAATCTCAAAACAAGGTCTGGAGGGTAGTTCTGGATGTCCAATAAAGTTATTAGACGTCTTATAGTGAAAAATCAGAAGTCCAGACTTATTGTCTAGATGTCCAATCAGAGTGAAGAGGGATTCTAGGTTCTATCTTGGGTATTCTACTGAAATTGGACGTCTGACCAAGTGTCTGGATGTCCGATTTCACTGCAGAAGTGGGTTTAAGGTGTGCGGGAGTTGGCTAAGGGTTTTGGACATCCTATAACTCATCTGGACATCCAGATAGAGGCTGGAATTAGGATTTTAAGGTTTCTTAGGGTGCGATGACCTAATCTAAGGGGGCCTAAGGCTTGGGGAAGCTTCTAGGCTATCCTAGGGCTAGGATGGACCTAAGTTCTTCACAATTTATTGCTTTATTCCTACTTAATGGAATAGCATACCTTAACTCCCTTACATTATTAACTACTACATCTAATCTAGGTCTTCTGCTCTAGCTCTGCTGCAACACTAGTTATTCTTTATTCTTCAGATCTGGCTTTAGATCCAACTTCAGATCTAGCTTCTAATCAGCTTATTACTTGTAATTGACATAATGCACCTAATCAATACATTATAGCATTATTTTATGCATAGCTAAAAGAAAGCAATAAAGGTGCTAGTAATTCTTATGCATGCATGAATTACCCTAACTTATGCTAAGTCCTAGCCTAATTTAGGTCAACTAAGATCTATGATTGCTGCGCAATCACTCATTTCCTCAATCAGGTCATATGCACTATCTTCATCCTTGTTGAGGAAATTATCTTTGCAGGAGGCATCCACGTGATTATGGAGTTGTTCAACCAACCCTTGAAAGAAAATCTACACGAGTTGCCATTTTAGCACCTCGTTGTGTGGACACTTCCTCAAAAGTTCCTGGAATCGCTCCCAGGTACCATGGAATAGTTCCCCTAGCCACTGGGCAAAAGTGGTAATCGCCCGTCACACAACATTGGTCCGTCCGATTGGGAAGAATTTCTTCAAGAAGGCTAACTTAAGAGTAGCCCATGTTTTTATCAGCCTTTTGATGGTCCGGTACCAATGTGCAGCCTTATCCCTGAGAGAGTGGGGGAAAGAGCCTCATGATCATTTGCTCTTCATTCACATTCCTTGCTTTGGTGGTCTGAACCAAAGTGGTCAGATCCTCCAAGTGCTGGAATGGGTCATCCGAGCTAAGCCCATGGAAATGCTTAATCAAACTTAAGACTTGGGGCTTGATTTCTATGTCTCCGACAGGAATCACGATGCCGAGATGTTCCCCATAGTTTGAAGGATCAAAGAAATCCTTCAAGAGCTGAGCGCCCTGACCATTCATTCGTTGTAACCATTGCTACATTTGCTGCAATTCTTCCAACTACCTCTAAATCAGCTCCTGCTGGTTCGAGGGTAGGGGAGGTGGTTGTTGATCAGCCATGGGATCTACTTGGCTATTGCTCAACCTTCGCCTCCGGGAATGGTCTAAAGGTCCTTCCAGTCTAGGGTTCAATGACCTCCTTCCCAACATACACTGGAAGGAAGTCTAAAGGATGGGGAAGAGAAGGAGCCCTGCAACATAGAAATACAAGCCTGTCCTTAGGTTAGGTAGCTTAAAGGTCTACAAACTCTCAGAATCCGTCCTAAGATTATGGATAATTTACTCTACTTATATCCAGGCAATCCAACCAGTTAGAAGGAGGGATTGGGGAGAAGGTTATTCTTTTGGCTTGCACCTCCGGTTCCTAGTGTACCCCCCAGCTGTGGTCTTTTGACGCTACTCCCCTAGCTAGACATCCAATTGACTAGTATAAGTGGTTTAATCATGAATAATCTTAATTTGGATCTCGACAAACGAACCAGTTGTTAGGGCCAACGTCTAATCAATTTTAGTTAGGCTTGGGATATTGGTGCTTCAGGAATGTGACGGGCCCTTAATGAGTTGTGCCCTGAAAGATTTGTTTGAGAATGTGTGAATGTGCACAACCAAGAAGTTTTCAAGCAAGATTATTAATGATGAGGTGAGTTTTAGGGTTCAAATATTAGGTGTATTCAAAAAAGTTTTGTGAGGCAAACCAAGTTTTGAAAGCACAAGTTCAAGTATTTTTCCTTTATAAATCAAGAAAATATGGAGTGCCTGGTTTGACCTAAATATTGAATCCTATGGGGCAACTACAAAATGAATCTCTTTTAAAATAGGTGGTGTGGCCCAAACAATTCAATCAATCAACCCAAATGCACCACCGATTAAGGCACATGAAGGGTGATTAACCTAATATGATTTCTACTCCTTTATGTGTTGAATTAGTGTGCCAGTTTCATAGGTCAGAATCCTGGTTGAGTAGATGAAAATCAAGTCAAGTTATGTGCCTCAAATGTGGGTGTATAAAGTGTGTATGTTGATTCCTCCAACAAAAAGTATCTTTTTGCTTTTCTTTTTTATAAAATGCAGGGGTGAGATGAGTGGAGGTGGCAACCAAGACAAGCAACTCTATCCTAGGGTTTATGCAAGCACCTAAGTAGATTTGGTCTTGGTTATGAGTGTGGCGAAATGAAACTAGTAGGGGGAATGTGGGGGACACTTACAAAGTACTCTACCCGCACTTTACTCTGGTCTACTGCACTTGGATCTCCATGCTATGGTACCTGCAAGACAATAGATCATAGATAAGAGGGGTTAGTAATATGTAAATGCAAAGAAGCGCAGAAAATAAGAAAGTAGGCAACGACGCCAAAATGATTGATGTGTTTCGCATGGTAGAAATCAGGGTTTGGGGGAACCCATCGTCATATTCGCAAAACTCGTTATCAAATACAATTTTACCAAAACTCCAAAGGAGTCCCGAGTTGAACACAGGGAGGCGACGTTTACTTTAGTTGAAAACCATGCTTCGTTTTGTTTCTTTTTGGTACTTTGATGTTTTTTTCTATTTTTTGTGTTTTCTAAATAAAAAGACAAGCAGAATAAATTCACATGAGAGATGGAACAAATATGATATATATCACTCCAATGTTAATTACAATGATCTATGAAAGCATAAAAGAGATAGGGGTGGGAGGAAATCTCTCGAATCGGCTGTTCGATGAGACAATGGTGCCTGGCGGAAGCTTGGATGAAGGAGTTGAGATGTAGGACGATGGAGGTGAGATGCAGGAGGACACCAGGTAAGGAATGCTTCATCGAGGCTTTGGAATGGAGGTAAGGAGGCGAAGGTGATCTGCTATTGGAATGGAGGTAGGAGGACAGCTCCAAGTTGACCTATGAAGATTGTGAGAGAGATGACAAATATTTGGTAGGGTAAGGGATTATTATTCTAATAGGGAGCCTTTGGAGCTTGGGAATGAGCTCTTGGGAGCTTTGATGGGCTTCTAGAGCTCTAGAGTAGGTGGGTATAGCAAAGGTAGAGATACCTTCGAAGGGAAGGGGTGTAGGTCTTTACATAGTGGATGAGAGTGGGCTAAAATAGGCATAAGACAAATAGCAACCTCTAGGACGTTGCTGTAGGTCCAACTCAAGTGTCGTTGTAGCCAGCTCACGCACGTGCTGCGCTAGCCCTCCATCTCGTGCGTTGATCACACTCGAGCCTCGCTAGTCGTCCATCTCATGTCACCAGCTGCCATCGCGAGCATCCATCGAGCATCCACTAGCATCCATTGGCGGGTGCTGATCCACGCAAAGTAAATCCCCGCCTTTCGATGGCTGATGAAGGGCTTTGAGTGCATGGGAGAGAGTGCTCTAGATCACGCCTTCGGTGCACATACGATTACTTGTCCACCTGTGCGTCGAATCTCGCGTGCATGGGTCTCGCACATTAGTGACGCCACGTAGCTACTTCCCTTGTCGCCTGATCGTCCATCGACGGCTCAATTTCTCACTCACGTGCAATCAGCAAATAAAATCTGCTCGCAGGGCTTCAATCATGTGGCCACACGTTGTGAGCCGAAGCACTGACCGTTGTGCTGAGGTTGGTTTTGTGCCTCTCTTAGGAATTAAGGTTCAGTGTGCTACGACCATTGGATCTTGATCCAACGATTGCGCGAAGTCCTCTCTCTTGTCTTGAAGTAGGTGACACGATACTTTGATGACTATTGGATTTGAATCCAACGGTTGAGACTTCATAGGTTCTCCTTGGGAGGAGGGGCTACGGCTAGGCTGGAGGCCACGGTCGAGACTTCACAGGTGCTACTTGGTTCCACGTGGAGCCATCGTGGCTATCCACCTTCTTCTTCTTGTAGTGGGTGCTACGAAGCTCTGATCGGCGTGATTCTCACATTGATAGATTGCAATCGTCACTCCAGATCCATCCGTATGGTCATATTTCTATCTGAAGCTCGTAAAGATGTTGCACTGCCTTATGGCCGTATAAAGTGTTGGAATTAATGTACATAATGTACAACTATATTAAATGCAATGAAATGAATGTTATGCAATATTTATACTATGATATGTAATGATAGGCCTAGGAACTATCATAAATAAGAAATTTATCTTGATTTCATGCATGTTTATCACTACCTCCCGCATGTTAGGATTCAACCGTCTTTGCATTTCTTAGGTGGATCTCGATCCATCCTCAGCATAGATTCTATGGGTGTAGTAAGTCTGACTGATTCCCTTCAGATCATCTAATGTCCAACCAATTGCTCTACTCTTTCTTCTCAACACTTGAATCAATTGCTTTTCTAGAATTTGGGTTAGATGAGAGCTAATGATTAATGGTTAAGTCTAATCAGATCCCAAGAAAACATATTTTAGATGATCTTGATGATGTTTAAGTTCAGGTTTGGGTCATTGGGATAAAGGGTCTAGTGGTGGATCACAGTTACCCTCAAGAGGTCTTGGATTTAAGTCAATGATTGGTGGGCTGACCTCCTGATTGGTTTGGGTGTCAAGGCCTGTAGGATCAGATTGGGTTATTCCTAATTCCGTACAATATTCAACAGTATGGTCCTCAGAATCTTCTATCATTCCACAATCCTCAAATTGTTTGATGTCCTTAAAGATGTTAATTTTTGTCTTCTTATCCCCAAATTTGATTTCCATACTGCCAGATTCGCAGTCAATATTTGCCTTGGCAGTAGCTAAAAATGGTCTTCCTAGAATTATCGGGGTGTCCTTCAAGTTCTCTGGTACCTCCATGTCAAGGACCAGGAAATCCATAGGAAAATAAAAATCACGGACCTTGACAATTATGGCCTCAACAATCCCCCGTGGTGTGGTCATAGATCGATCAGCCAGTTGTAATGTGACCTCAGTAGGTTTTAGCTCTCCAACGTTAAATTTTTCATATATTATAATGGGGATTAAATTTATGGAGGCACCTATATCTAATAGAGCCCTCTCAAAAGTAGTATCTCCAGTAACACATGAGATCAGAGGGTCTCTTGGATCTTTCTGTTTTAGGGGTAGGTTTCTAAGGATAACTGCACTAGGTTGTTCAGATAACACTACCCTTTTGCTGATTTGGCATGGTGTTTATGTGTGCACATTTCCTTTAAAAATTTCGCATTGGCTGGGATGTTCTCAATAGCCTCAAGGAGTGGTATGTTCACCTGGACTTGTTTAAAAATATCAAGCCACTCCTTAGATGGATTGGTTTTCTTTTTTCTAGGTTTGTTCAAGGCTTAAGGAAAGAGAGTTTGAGAGAAACCATGAGTGTTTGGGTCTTGCTCCTAGTCTTCTTGATCTCCTAGGTCAGATTCGGGCTCCTCAAGATCTTATTTAGATTTAGATTTAGAGGGGTAAGGATCTTGGATCTGTCTCCCACTTCTCAAGGTTACCGCACCAGCAAAAGCGTTAGGGTTAGGAGGTTAAGGTGGGTTCTGCAAAATAGGTGGACCTGATTAAGGTTAGCAAAACTAGGTGGGTGTTGGGGAGTAGGTTGAAATATATGTGGTGTTGCTCCCTTGTGTTCTGCTGGTTAACCCTATTGAAATTTCTTGGGCTTGGGATGGGTTGGGATGGCAGCATCCCATGTTGTCTAGCACCTACTAGCTGGTCCAGTCGTCCGATCAATTCTGTCCTCAATTGATTCATTTCTTCCTTATGCCTTAGATTCATTTCTCTCATTTCTTTGAGGACTAAACTCAGATTAAAGTGCTTGTTTTCCTGTGTAGGTTGTGGTTGATACGTGTGTGGTTGTGTGTACCTACTAGGTTGCCCATAAGTGTTTAGCTTAGTCAAGTTAGAACCCTGGGTGAGTTTCTGACTTAAGCAAGCAAAATTAGGATGGTTGTGCCATCCAGGGTTGTAAGTGTTTGAATAAGGCTCATTTCTAGTGTAACCCTACAGTGCATTCACATCCTCAAGATAACTAGGCATCGGGCTGCCTAGTTCAAAATTCAAGGGCGTCAAGGTCCCTCCTTGGTACCTAGAAAGAGATGGGTCCAAGTACAGTTGGCTCATAGGTGGAGCCATGGTTAGGTCATTCATGTTGTGCATTGATTCCTGACATAGAGGGTTGGGGAATTGGTTGTGGGTTACCATAGGCACTCCTTGGGTAGGCATAGGATTTAATATAGATTGTGAACCTAAGGAATTCCCACCCTTTAGAAGATTATCCAGCTTCTTATCCAAATTCTCTACGTTCTTTCCCTCGAGCTCCACCTTGTCTAATCGTTGTGCAATTAATTCTAAATCAACAGAGTGTGAATTATTGTTAACTTCATAAACTCCGCTCCTTGGTTGATTAGCTCTATTAAAGGCAAACATTGAGGCATTGTTGAGGGAATTTTCACTCATATTCTCGAACAATTGAAAGGCTCCCTCAACATCTCGACTCAGGAAATTGCCCTCACATGTTGCATCAACAAAATTCTTCATATTATCACTCAACCCATAATAGAAAATATGGGCGAAGTGCCACTTCGGAATCCCATGATGGGGGCATTTCCTAGCTAAATCATTGAACCTCTCCCAAGCCTCATGTAGTTGGTCCCCGGGGTTTTGCTTAAAGGTTGTTATGGCACATCTAAGGGCATTACTTTTTCCTATTGGGAAGAATTTCTTTAGGAATGTTCTTCTCAGGTCTTCCCAAGTTAGGATTGGTATACCAATTGTTCTCAACCAATGTACAGCACTATCTTTCAAGGAGAATGGGAACATCTTCATCATCAGGGTACCTTCATTCATGTTCCTTGGGCCAAAAGTTCTTCCTATGTGTAGGAGCTCTTCAAGGTGGTGGAAGGGGTCATCTAACTCGTGTCCATGGAAGTGGGGAATCAAGTTAATGATCTGAGGTATGAGTTTAAAATCTTCCCCATCCTAAGGTACCCTAACAAAGGGTTCAAGTTGGGCATTAGGAGGGTTATAAAAGTTACGGAGGGGCCAGTCTGCCCTTCCATTTTGGAGTCAAGTGATGGCCTGCACTATAACTTCCATCTGTCGGTCATTATGCTGGCCCTACTTAGTGATCTGCCTTTGTAAGAGAGTCATAGGATCCAGATTTTCCTCTTCAATTTCTTCTTCCTCGTGGTGACTAGCCATTGCAGAGGGTTCAGATTCAGATCCTAAATAAATAGGTCTTCTCCTAGGATTTCTTTCTAATGGTGGTAGCAAATCAAGATTTTGAGATCTTCTACCTTGCATAAACCAGAAGAATGTTTATAAATGAGAAGGAGAAGACAAATGAGAGAAACCGCGCCTGCTCAATGAAGCAATCAAACTGGTCCTTAGAGTGTCAACCCTAATTAGACCTGATCCTAGCACCCCAAAACACGACTGCATTAGATCAACCCTTGAATTACTTGGCTAGCCAAAAGGGTGGGACCCCCTAGGACACCCTGCACGATGGGACACCACTAAGGGTTAACGTGGCTACCGCACTGACCTTTCTTGTCACCAGTAGGTCCAAGTAGACAAGGCCTTGTCCTTAGTCCAATCTAATTTCAAGTCCCCAAGACTATTAGTCTGGTCGAGGGCACGCCTACTTAGTTTTAGGCTTAGATTTGATGTGATTTTGGAATATGATGGGCATTAGGGGGGTGTTTTCCCATAAAATTAATTTCAGATGTGAAGTGCATAGGCAAAGGGTTCACAAGCAATTTTTTTTATGATGAAGTGAATTTTAAGATTCAATTACTTGTGTTAATGCATTTTAGGGTTCACTTGATTTAATATCTTCAATCAAGATTCTGATGAGGCACACGACAGTTCTTTTTTTTTGCAAATCCTAGTTTGCTTGATAGATTTCCTTTTAAATATGGAAATGCAGGTGTGCTCTACCCTTAATGTGAACCCCTATGCACAGATATTTCTAGATGATTCTTTTAAGTTCAAATTCATGGAAGTGGTGCGACTCAACCAATGCAATCAATTGGTCCTATTGCACCATTAACTAGGCACTCAAAAAATATTTTTCAAGAATTTTTAATACATGTTTCTATTTTTTTCCTATTTAAAGTGTATTGAGGGTTTTGCAGTCTCTTTTGACCTCCAGTTCGTGATTGGATAATCCGTGCAATGAAACGTCCAAGAAATATTTTTTCATATTTTTTCTAAATTTTTTATTATCTCATAAATTTATTGCCATAAATTTCATGTCAATCGGAGTTATATAAAAATTCCTATGATATTTTGCTCTTTGAAAAATCAGGAATAGTAACCGAATTGATAATAGATCAGTACAAGAATTTTTAAAATTTTGTTATAACTCTAATTTGTATAAAATTTGGATATGTTGTTCTTGACTTCAAAACCCACTTCCAATAAACATTTATGAATTTTTGGACATACAGATCATCAGCAATTGAATTTTCAAGATAAAACTTTATTTCAGCCTGGAAATCAAGAGAGAATTTTCTTTTTCAATTAGCAAACAAATTCTATCTAATCCTAAAGTTCAAGAAAATCCTAAATCTAACTAATCTAAACTATGGGTACTTACCTGAGGTTCAAACCCACAATTCCTATTGTCGTGTTTCGTTCTGATTTCCTTGCTTTCCTGCACACACGAAATCAACGAAAATAGCAAGTTAGAAATCTCAAATTCGCACCACAAAGCTTCAAAAATTTTTGTTGCCTCCCTGGCAACGACGCCAACTTGTTCGACATGTAAATCACATTTTAAAAGATTATTTTGTTGTAGTGTAGCACAAAAATACGTCGACAAATAAATTTGTTGAAGCTAGTGAGTACTAGGTCATTCGTGGGGAAGCAATCACAATTTATGCAGAAGCTTTTCAGTAGAACTTGCTCTAAACAGATATTTATATATGTATATATGTATATGAATCAGATATGCATTGCAAAGATCAGAATTTTATTGTTGTTAAATAGAGTTTTCACAATAGAGAATGCTACTAGAAACAGATAGATAGATGGCTAGAGAAATAGAGAGAGAGAGATAGAAGGAGGCAGAGAGACAATGCTGCTTGTAGGATGCTTGTGCGAGATACAGGAGCACCTTAAAACCAGAGCACTGGGATGAAGGTCGAAGTAGAGTTACAGAGGGACGGAGAATCACAGAGAAGAAGGTGGAAGAGATGTCTGGAGTTGATGATCCAAGGGGGGCTTTGACCTTCTTTTATAGTTTTTATGGAGGGAAAAAAGGGTATTTTGGCCCTCTATCTCGTGCAACAACCTTAGGATTAATCAGATTCGTCGATTGGAAGATCAACGGACCTGATTAGGACTCAAAACACCTTCAAAATCTTTCTCTATGCTTGGATTTAACCTGGTGGTGACATGTGGTGTGCTTTTGTGCGTTGGATCAGGATCAGATGCTCCCACTCGCTCTTTGTGCATGCATTGTGTTTTCCCACTTGCCTCTCACCTTCAAAATGCTCCTCAACGTCAGCCGTTTGATCTTACAATCAGAAGGCTTAAACGAGCATGCCCCTCGCCTATAAGCTTCAGAAACCGTGTGGGATCGCACGTTGGATCAAGCGTTCGGCTGCAATCCGCTCTCGACTCACCACGTGGCTACATCTCTGTCCTCCACTTGACATCTGATGGCCTAATTTCCTCCACTCCCACGCCCATGATGATTTCACGGGAGGCGCGATTCAATCGAGCGCCCATCGTTCCTCAGAGAGGGCACTAACCAACGTGCTACTCTGACTTGTTTGTTGCATTTAGGTTTTAAGGTAACTTATTCTCGGCCATAGGATGTAGATCCGGTGGTCGAGATCTTCTCCTTCTTGGTGAAGCATGGAGAGGTAGGCGATGAGGCACACTCGTGGCCGTTGGATGCACGAGGGTAGCCTTCTCAGATGGGGTGGCGATGAGGGGGTGGCTATGATGGTGCCATGTGGCACTATCGTGGCCGTCTATCTTCTTTTCCTTGTATCTGGTGATGTAGACCTCCGATCGGGTTTATTTCTACATCATTGGACTACGATCGTTGGTCCGAATCCATCCGTGCAGTTGGATTCTTCATCTGAGGCTCGGATATTTGTCCTTTGGCTCCATGATCTCCATTCTTTTATGGACTACACACAATGCTCTGGTTGTCTGATTGAGACAATTTTGAAAGCATTGGAATCCCATCGTCATTCTAATCAGATATGTCCGGTTTGATCTGTCATCTGTAGCTTCGAATCATCTGCGATTAAAATCATCTCTCATTGGTACATAAAATGACGATATTATCTATGCAGCTAATCAAACTAACCCTTTTGCAAATTACGATGCCTATGAATGCATTAGTCCTAAGTTATGCTAGAATATAGCTTCATTCAAGTGTTTTAGGTTGCATGATTGTTGTTCAATCAGGCATCAGCCCCCATAGACCTCTCTAGAGCTGATCATTCTTCCTCTCCAGTGCCTGTTTCATTTCACTCGTGCTGTTGGTGACAGTAATGGCATTCTTCTACCTCAATTCCTCCTCATCGCTAGGGATGACGTGTGCCTGAGGGTGACCCTAGAGCTTCACTAGAAGGCTCTTCACTCACTAGAGATCTCCCCCATTTCATCCTCTTCAGCCATTGGCTGTTGATCCACGAATTCCATTCTTCCCGTAGATAGATTTTCTACTTTCATAGATTAGATACTACTTTCTAGGAGAAGAATTAATTAGTGAACTGAATGATTGATTATTAGATTAGTTAAGAGTAGATTAGTTTAGATCCATTTTGCCCTCTCTGATCAATTCAGATCAGAGAGGTGATTCTTCACCGTCGTTTGATCCAGTGATCTCCTGTTGGTGCATAATCGTCAAGTGTTAAGAGATGTACGTTGTTGTACACTCAACAAAAGCACGACAATATTTAAATTTATAAAACTCGAAATTGGTGTGAGTCCGAGGTCTTTCGCAAGGAGAAATTTGGCAATTCAATCCACTAATCATAGTATCAAGAATAATATGCAATTGAAACCAAAGTAATACTCAGAATAATATTTCAATAAAAATCAGGGAGTCAGTGCAAAAATATGGGGTTAAAATGGTGATTTGAATCGCCAAATTAACCCTAATATTTAAGCTCTATAACCACTTAAATAATTAAACAGTAGCTGCAATCAAATATCCTAATAGTATCATAACCAAGCACAAGAGCAATGTGGCCAATCAGTTGATAGAACCAAGGCACAAATGCCTTAACCTTCATGCCTCAGAGGAGCCAAGACATAGTAGCAGCAAAGGAGCACAAGCTCCCACAAGAGCAAGGGACAAGGGCCTTCCAAAGCCTTTAGGGGCTAAGTGTTGAAAGATGAGAGGAGGGGGCACGAATACCAAATCCATCGAACGAAACCCACCCCCTCCTCTCCTTAGATTTCTCACATAGATCTGGGTATACGAGTCAGAATGGTAACCAGGTAATCGGGTCACGTATAGGGTCCAGACTTGCGGCATGATCACGGGAGAGGAGTGCAAAGGCGTGCACGTGGTGACCCAACCCTCGTGTTGTGGGTGAACAATAGCTGAGATGATTTCACTTTATATGTAGCGGTGAGGCTTGAAACGCACGATGTGGGACTAGCCCATGTCTATTTTTAGCGTGAGCTGTAGCTAGGTGGTTACTCTAATTTGAAGTCCAAGCTAATGCCTATTGCTTCAATTGAAGACCTAGAACTATTTGTGGGAGAATTCCATAGGTCCTGGAAGTCGCAGCTAGGTTGTGGGTGGTCGGAGAACTACAGGCAAAGTTAAAGAAGAAGGTTGTAGCTGCGGAGCTTCGTCAAGCCTGAAAACATGAAAACAGCCTCGCGACCTTGTCAGATATGCTCAGGAGTTTTGCTGGAGGTTGGTGAATGTAATGGCAGTCGTGGTGAGCTGTGAAGAAGTGTGTGTGTTTGTGGTGAAGTCAGAGAAGGTGAACGGAGGTGGTAGTGTTTGATGGAGTGCGTGAGGGAACAAAAGCCCAAATTTCTTTGGGGCTTTTGATTAGTGAGGCGAGGCGGAGCATGTGGACTCGGTGGCAATGAGTTTTGTGTGGTGGAGCGGTAATGCGAACTCACTGAAGTCCGACCAGAGGTGGGGAAGATGATGGGGATGCGAGTGGTGCGATGCGTGAACCTAGAGTCTAAGCAAGTTAGAAGAAGCAAAGGAGTGACAGGAGTCGAGAGAGGGTGCTTACTGTTATTTGCTCTGAATCGGATCTTAAAATCAACGCGTGTAGTATAGGTTGAATCAACGCAAAAAACAAATAGAATTTATTACTCTAATGGAAGTCCGAGGTCGAACACAAGGAAAAATTAACAAAATGATTCTGAAGATTGCAATTCAACATAATATAAGTAGTTTATAATAGAATTCCAAGTAGTAATGAAATATAAATGAAAGCGTATGTCAAATAGTGCAAAAAAGAAAGGGGTAAAATGGTGATTTGAATCACCAATTACCCCTCACAATTATATCAAATAACTCAATAGTACTAATCAATCTAAATTCCACATAGGATAAGTGCCCAATGCAGTTCTGCTGAATCTCAGAATCTTCTTCTTTTATGCCTTCTTCTCCTTCCTCTTCTATGCCTTTTTCTCTTCTTTGCTTCCTCTCCTTCCTTCTCTTCTCTATGGCTACTCTTCTTCTTCTTCTTCTGTGAAGGCCTTCTCCTTCAATTCTCCTTCTGTCAAGCTTTCTCCTTCTCCTATTAGCTTTCCTTCTTCATGCACAGAGGGAAGCAATCCTTTCTGCAGCTAAGTGTCACAGAGAGCAAAACCCCCCCTACCCCAACGCTCTCTTTCCTTTCTTTCTAGGTTTCCTTCTTCTTTCCTGCCTTCCCAAGGCCAAGGCTCGAGTTATCAGGTGAACGGGTGAGTGCACCAGGGACCAGGGTTGTGGGCATGATCGTAGCCAAGGAGTGCTTATCTTAGGCAGGTATATGGGTTGGACCAAGTTCGCGTGATCCGTGTCACAGGCGAGGCATGCATGGGTAAGGAGGACCTCACCCTCATGTTAGGAGGCGAAGCAGCATAGGCACAAATTCATCTTATGCACCTTTAGCTGCATTGTGGTTAGCGATGTGGGACTAAATCCCATAGCCTTTCTGCGTGCGTCAGCTGTAGGTGAAGGTCTCTTCAATTGAAGCTGAAGCAGGTGGTGTGGTGCCCAATTGACCACCTGGGAATGTGCTTAGAAGTCTTCCGCAGCCTAGGGATGTTGCCTGGGGCTCACGACGGCAAGAGACATTCTTCAAGCTCCTCGAAGGAGCTCTATTAATGGCGACAAGAGAGAATACCTGAAAACATAAACATGGCCTCATGAGCCAATTAAATAAGTACAGGAGCTTCGCTGTAGGCCATGGACTACATTGGTGGTGTTTTCGTGGCTTGTGGAGGTGTGTTGGTGGTCAGTCGGAGTCGGGGAAGGAAACCGGTGATGGGTGTGTCTGGGGAAACTGTTGGGTATGTGAATGGAGAGATAAGGAGAGCGCTTTCAAGTGGGAGGATGAGGCAAAGGTTATGAGGTGGTTGGCGAGGCGTTTGGAGTAGTGGAATGAGCAGGGAGCCTCACCGGTGGTCTGGTCAGAGCAGAGGATGTTGGAGGTGAACAGCGGCGTTGAGGGTCAAAATTGAAATATGGAGAGTGGGAAAGATAGTGTAAACCTAACTAAGCGTAACTAACCTAATCTAAATGGACAAAATGGGGAGAGAATCAACACTGGGGGTACATCGGCGACGGAGATGATAAAGTGCTCCGGTGAGGGTAGGAGCAGCGACGACGAAGGGAAGGAGGCTCTTGCTGGTGCGGTCAAGAGCGGACAAGAGAGAGGAAGGAAATCTGGCCGCTAGTATTGCAGACAGACGACAAAGGAGGTCAGGAGGAATTGTTGGAGCTTGTGGAGCTTCCCGGCCGGAGCAGAGAGAGGAAGGAGGGGTTTCACGACAGAAATCAAGTTTGGGGAATTTAGTCTGATCTGAGGGTTCATTTAGAGGCCTCTTGAAGGAGTTTTGAGCTTAGGAAGCAAGCTTCCCAAGCTTGGAATGTCACTGGAGTTGGAATTTTGATGGATACCTAAATCTCTCATGCATTCGCATGAGAGATTGGGAAGTTTTTGGGGCTCATGGATGGGTGCAATGGAGATATAACTCCTCAAGGAATCTCCCTTCCAATTTTGGAAGGGATTGATTGATTAAAGAAGGAATTCTCTTCAATCAAAGGTTGCCGGAGGAGTAGGAATAGGATTCATGGTGGTAGGGACCTTTCTGTGAAAAAGAGGATAAAGATGGGGGCTATTTCCAAGGAATTCAAAAAACTAAGGATCTAAATGAGATAAAAAGAGTCTGACTGGACCAAAATGCAAACTTGATTAAGATGATCTCAGATTGGGCCTAAATTTTGGTATAAACCTAATTTAGACTTAAGAATTCTAATGGTGAAGTTGGATTTTGGTTTTGACCTAGTTTGGTGGGGTAATTTGCATAATTACTAAAATTAGGGCAAATGTCTATCTAAAATTCGATTTTTGGTCAAGATAGGTTCTAATGGTCAAATTGAAGGTACCAAATCCTAAAGAATATTTTTATATGATTTTTAGAGGGTTTAGGTGAATTTTATCCTAACCAGAACCTTAGTAGGTTAAATGGGTCTACTTTTAGGGTTCAAATGTCCATTAATTCCTATAACGCATGAAAACCCTTTTGTCTGTTTTAACCCACTTATTAGACTCTTAAGACCATTTGACCTTTGTTCAACCCTTGAGAGAACCCACGGTTATTTTTTTTCTGTGATAAAATGATAAATCTTCAGAAATAACCCTATATTATTGTCTTCTTCTCAAATCAATATTTTGTGCCCTTAAGACCTTCTGATGGATATGTGGAGCTTTTATTGACTTAATCAGATCAAACTGAGCTAGTTATGGCTCATGATGGTGTTCCCATCATACCCCATGCCTAGCTTTTGCTAGTCACTTAGCATAATCTCATGGAATTAGCTTAAATTCTAGACCATGCCTTTTTATGAACAAATTTCTAATGTGTGCTTTCTTTTGTAGATTAGGCCAAAATGCCAATAGTAGGCCTAGATGTACTCAAGTACCAACCAAGATCCAGACCTAACCAGCTCTAGCCTTAGTCTACCACGAAGGTTTCTAAGGCCCACAGGTACTAACCTAAGGTTCATTGAACTCCGCGGTTAAAGCACTTGTGCTTAAAACATGTTTAGTCCAATTCAGTATGCAGTGCATTTTTGTAAGAGAGAGACAGAAGATTTTTTTTAATTTTTGGACAGTTTTCTCTCACTTTTCTTTCTTTATTTCTATCTTCAGATTGGCTTTACAACACAGTCAAAATCGGATTCCTAGGTCCCACCATCAATCCTCGCAAGGTCCTTGGCAATCGATGCTTCGAGATAGCACAACCCATGGCAACCCCCAAAACCCTGGCTTTCAACACTTCGAGATAGTGCCGCCCATGGCTTTCTGTAGCTAAATTCAGGCCCTGGCAGTTGACATTTTGGGATAATCCCACCAATGGCACCTGAACTAGCACAAGCTGCTTACATGCCCCCGGTAGGATATTTAGATATCCTAGGAGACAAGCACCAAGGAGACAGTATGTTATTGACCATATTTGAGGGGAATTTTCCACCTCTCTACGTCGGGAACTCTTCTAAATCTACTTGTGTTGATCAGCCACTCCTAATCTATATAGCTTTTCTAGAATAGAATTAATGCTTTTGCGTGACTTTGATAATTAAGCGCACTGAACAAGACTGTGTGTGGATTAGGGTGCTTAGGTTACCGAGTCCCGCAAACCAGAGATTAGTTAACAAGGCTGAATAATCCCTAAGTCTTAGACCTAATACTTAAGCTTCACATTTTCCCCAACCTCTTGAGGACTATCCAGATCTTAACAAATACTTGAATTTTTAATCCTAAAACACAGCCCAATAGGCCTAAGATCAGCGTTCATACTAATCTCTTTTTGTCTCTTAGCACTTTTTTTCTTTTATTTCTTTCTTTTGATTTGGTCTAGAGCTAAGTAGATTCTTTAATCTTTTACTAATGACTATCTCTTTTTTATTTCAAACTGTTGCTCCTTTTTGACATTTATATCAACTCCCTTTTTTCCTCCACAAAAATGTAAATTGATCTCTACAAAATTTCCTCCCTTCTCCATTTTTTCTCTTTGTTTTTTTAAATTTTTAAATTTTTTTTTAGTTTTTGGAATATGCATTTTTTTGATGAGATCCTTTCTTGTGAAGTGATTCTCACAGTGGTTTGCACTTTAATACCCCCCCATACCTATGATTTGTAATGTCCTCATTGTAAATTAGGTTGGTTCAAATTCAGCTTAGATCATACATTTAGAATAGGCTTTGGGTGGGTGGATGGGTCAGGATGACTGTTGCAGACGATATCAAGCTCTGGTATGGGTATCAGAGGTGGAGTCAGCTGTTCTAATGGACAAACTCTAAAGTGCAATATGAATTCAGCACGGGATGTGTCAAGAAGGGTTTTGGGTTTTTCAAAAAGCTTGGCTCCCTTTAGGCACTGAGTTTAATGCCATCAGCCGGGTGCAATATGCTTAGGGAGAATGGATTGACTTAATGAATGACATAATCGTGATGGATGAGAATTGGATGGCCACAGATAAGTATCAAAGCATGGTGGAGAGTCATTCCAGAATGTCTCAGATATAAGTCAAGCTGATTCGTTTCTGGATGATCTTTCCTAAGTTTCTCTAGAGGAAATAGTTGGAAGGTATAGTGATCATCTATAGTAGGATTGTGGTGATTCCAAGGCTCAATAGAAATGGGTCTAGTTAGTGTATCCCCGATGTGTGGTTCCTCTTGTGCTCTGTGACCTAATAGCTCAATCCTCAGTGAGTTAATGTGATTGTCTTCTGTCGAATGTGAGATTGTCTCTTTAAGAAATGACTCATAACTCGAGTCTTCCAGTGACTCTTTACTATAAGTCTCCTTCCAGTCAATAGTGAATGTTTGAAAAGTGCTTCTTGGATCATGTAGCTCAAATTCTGTAAAGGATTCATATTCTGAGTGGATGCTACTCACAGTATCTGCCAAGCCTGATTCTGGAAGATCCTTAAAATGAAATGTTTCCATATCCATTGACTCTGAATTTGGTTTGTCACCATGTCTCCCAACATTCCTAGGTATATCTTCAAGTTCAAATGTGAAAGCCTCCATTGTGCTCATGTCATTATGCTCGACTAGATCATCATTTAGGATGTGAAAGGTTTCCAATTCAGGTTCTAGGTTTTCTACTAACGATATGGCCATGAGATCCTGTATAAAACCTAATTGTTCTATCAAGTATTTTCCTTTTTTTGCCTCAAAAATATTAATCTTAGCATGTTGATCTCCGAAGGCAATTGTCATATGCCCTGATTCACAATTGATTATGGCTCTTGTAATGGCTAAGAATGGTCTTCTTAAAATTACAAGCATATCCTATACCTGTTGTGGCGTATCCATGTCAAGAATTAGGAAATATGCTAGGTAGCTGAAATCCTTAATTTTAATTACCACATCCTCTATCATCCCAATTGGTGTGATCAGGGTTCAGTCAGCTAGTTGCAAAATGACATGAGCGGGTTTTAGCTGTCCAATCTATAATTTTTCAAATAGGTTGGTAGGGATGAGGTTGACTGAAGCACCCAAGTCTAGTATAGCTTGCTTGAAGTTTGTATCACCGATATTGCATGGAATTAGTGGGGTGCCTGGATCAGATTTCTTAGGGGGTAGACTATTTTGGATTATGACACTCATACTTTTAGACAGTACTACCTTTCCTAGTGTTTGTTCTTTCATCTCCCTTCTGGGTAAGTCAGGTGAGGTTGGGTTGAAAGTGCAAATATCAAGTAGTGGAATCGTGACTTGTGCATTCCTCAAAGGTCCCGTTATATCACTTTCTGACAATCCTTTAATGTGGAGGTGAGATATGACCTGGGATAGGGGAATCAATTGGCTATCTTTAGGGATGGGTTTCTATTCTTTCAAAATATTGATCATGGCACAATCATGGTGGGGAGGTGGATGGGGAAAAGTTGGACCTTGCTGTTGCTGTGGGGGTGGGGTTGGGTAAGTCATGGTGTGTTTTGGCTCAGCTGAGGTGGATGGAGAAAATACGCAAGTATGAGTCACTGGACCGGGTTGGGTATAACATGTTTGGCCTTGGATTTGGTTTGCAACGTGTTTTTAGGTCAACATGTTGTTAGGATTTGGCAAAGGTTGGGAAGGAAGTGTGCCAAGCTGGCGAGGACTTGCCAGCTGGGTTATTTGATTGCGAAGTTCAGTGATTTCTTCTTTGTGTTGTTTCTGCATGTCAACCAAGGTTTGAAGAATCAAAGATCTCTGATCTTCCATAGGTGGTCCAGATTGGAAATTTTGAGCGAGCCTTGGTTGGGTGGGCTGATAAGGATGCGGAGCCTATGGTCGAGGTTGAAATGGAGGTCTTGGATTTGGGTTATTTCCTAACCATGAAAAGTTAGGATGATTCTGCCATCTGGAGTTGTAAGTGCTCGAGAAAGGATTATTCTAGACAGCATGGAGATCCTCACAGGTCTAAGGGGCTCCGAGATAATCAGGGTACGGGGGTTCGAAGTTCCCCCAACTAAGGTAGGTTGACTCGGAGTTACCTTTGAAGCCATAATCAGATGGGGCTGAATATGCATCCATCCCCAGGTAGTGATAGATGTTGTGCGTAGCCTCCCTTCCCGTGGGGGGGTGCATGTATATGCTTTGAGGTGCAGAGGTGGATTTGTGTAGATGATGAGTGATGTCATCCACCTTCTTCTCGATAATGGAGACCATATCAAATTGACTGGCTACCAACTCCAGATCAACGAATGCGGAAAGGCCTTGGGATTCGTGTACCCCTATTATTTGTCAATGTGCCGGTGGACGTCTAGTCATACGCACCCAATGACTCATTATTTAAGGAGTTCTCGCACATGTTCTCGAGAATATCTCAGATTGTGTCTTCATGTTAACCCATGATTCTACCACCATAGGTTGCATTGACAAAGAGCTTGATGTCTTCATGGAGTCTGTGGTAAAAGGATTGAACTTGTTCCCACTTTGAAACTCTGTGATGGGGGCACTTACGCATGAGATTTAGAAAATGATCCCATGCCCCGTGTAGAGATTCTCCCGCTCCTTTGGCGAAGTGCATGATTTGGTGCCGCATTGTGTTTGTACGACCAATGGGGTAGAATTTTTGTAGGAAGGCGGTTTGAAGTTCTCCCCATGTGTTGATCTTGTGTGGTTGAGTTTGAAACAAGTGAGCAGCTTTGTCAACCAGAGAGAATGAAAAGAGTTTCAAGAATAATCCGTCCCAATTCTGTACATCTGCCCCAAAAGTGTGGGTGATGTAGACATATCCATTTAGGTTAAAATGCCTATTTATGCATGTTCCTAGGCTTAGATTTGCATTCCATATTATAAATATTGCATAGTATGCATCATTCTGCATTTAGAGTAGTTGTGTATATTTTAGGTTAATTGCATCCTTTTTATGGTCAGGAGAGAAGGAGATTTATTTCGGAGCCTTGAATTGACGATTCAACCGTATGGATCTGATTAGGACGATGATTGGAGTCCAACGCCTTCGAAATCACGTTGATCGGAGTCCCTTAGCACCATATGCAAACTAAGGAAGATCAACGGCCAAGGGACTAGGTAATGTAAATCAGAGCTTCAAACAACAAATCCGACTACGTGGATGGATTCAGGTCGACGATCGCAGCCTAACGGCTTAAAAATCGACTCAATCCGACCTCTACAGCAGGCCCTACAACAGAAAGAAGATGGACAGCCCAAATCGCACCATGTGGCGCAACCTAGGCCACCCATGTGCACACACGCGCCACCACACGTGCATAGCAGCACAGATGCACACACTCACATGGAGGCACACACGCGCAACAACAGTACACGTGGGCCTGCACGCGGAGGTGCACAACATGGGCGTGCGAAGCGAGCGCCAGTGCAGCGGTGGGTGGGTGCGTGGGCTGTCTTCAGTGACGTTTGCGGTGGATCTTCAGTGACATTTATAACCATCACTAATTGTCCTTTATACGAATTTGTTTCTTTCCTCCACTATAAAAGGACCCCTACCCCTCCAATTTTTATTCATCTCCTTTCTTCCTCTCACCACCTCCAAGGCTCTAGAGAGAGCTTGTCCCAAGCCCGGGATGCTCCTCTAGAGTAGAAAATCAAATAGTTTTCCCACCTCTCATCCCCATTTGTGGAGCATCTCGTGGCCATCCTCTCATTTCCCTTCGAGAAGAAGATCCTCGCCATGATGCCTTCCTACCCCATCCTCAGTCCTCCAGCTCCATCCCCGTTTGTCACGCTCCTCACCACCTTCCTCCAAGCGACGTCAGAGTGAGTTGTCCTCCGAGCGACCATAGAGGGGGATTTCTCTCACCTCTTTCTATCTTTTTCGCTTTTGTAGTATAGATTTTTCTACTTTCGTAGTTGTAACAAACACCTGCTTATGAATAGATGATTGTTTCACTCTCTCTCTTTCTCTCTCCCTCTCTTATATTTTTGCAAGTAGATTAGCTAGAATTCATCGACATGATCTCTTGCCTTATTAAAATACCCAAAAAATTAGAAAAGATAAAAATGACAAAAAGAAATAAAGCGAAGCATAGATTTTTATAAAACCAAACGTTCATCTCCCTATGTTCGACCTAGGACTTACTTTTCGAGTTTCAGTTAAAAATTTTATTTGATAGATGCATTTTGCGAGCTATGACGATGGGTCCTCCAAACCTCGATTTTAATTCGCGAAGCGCACCCCCATCATTTTGGCACAGTTGCCGTGGAGGCAATGCTCTTTAGTTTTTCTTGCATTTTTTCTGCCTTAACTAACTTTTATCTAACTTTTTCTCAGATCTTACTGTGATTGCAGGTACTCTTCTGAAGCAGACCAAAGAGGTTAGATTGGAGAAAAGTGCGGATGAAGGTTTTGTAAGTTTATCCCCACCACCCCCACCCACTAGTTCATTTCACCACACTAATAACTCAAACCCAAATCAACTTAGGTGCTTTTTATAAACCCTAAGATAGATTTGGTTGTTTGTTTGCCACCCCCACTCATCTCACCCCGGCATATATAACAAAAAAAAAACTCTTCTCTTGTGGGATTTTCTGAAAGTTACACACTTAACACCCACAACTTCTCACACTAAGGTGCACAATCACATCGATTCTACCACTTAACCAGGATCTAACCTATGGACTCGGTACACTTAATTCAACACACAAATAAGTGAGTAGAAATCTGAATAGGTCAAACATTTCTGTGTGCCTTAACTAAGTGGTGAAATATGCCAATTGATTGAACTGTTTGGGTTGCACCACTTAAGATAAAAGCAATTCATCAAGTAGCTTGCCACTTAGGGTTGATTTTTAGGACTAAACCAGGCATTCCACATTTTATTTATGATTTTTAAAGGAATATATCTACACCAGTGCTTTCAAAACTTGGAGTGTTCTACTGAACCTTGATTGAATATACCTAAAGATTAAACCCTAAAAGATACTAAACAAGGTTGAACCCTAAAAGACACATCATCAAATAACCTTCTTTGAAAACCCTGGTTGTGCACACACACACATTTTAACTGATCATTAAGGGCTTAGCCCATCTAAAGGGCCCATCACATTCCTGAAGCACCATTGTCCCAAGACTAACTAAAATTAATTAGACTTTGGCCCTAAGGACTAGTTCGCTCGTTGGGATCTAGATTGAGATTGTTCACAATTAACCTGCTTAAACTAGTCAATCTAATGTCTAGCTAGGGGAGTAGCGTCAAGCGACCACGGCTGGGGGCTACACTAGGAACCGGAGGTGCAAGCCAAAGGAAGAACCTTCTCCCCAGTCCCTCCTTCTAACTGGTTGGATTGCCTGGACATAAGTAGAGTAAATCGTCCATAATCTTAAGATGGATTTTGATAGTCTGTAGACCATTAGGCTACCCAACCTAAGGACAGGCTTGAATTTTTGTATTGCAAGGCTCCTTTCTCTTGTGATTTCTCTCCTTACTTCACCATGTACCCTTCCACATCTTACACACATTTCCAATCCTATCCTCCTACCACCACTTATCCCCAAGATGATTACTATCTTGACTTGACTTGTAATTACCCATCCACTAGTTGGGATAACTTTGATTGGGGATACGAATCAGGACCTTAGTGTCCAAGGTCTAACCTCGGACAACAAGACTATGATTATTATCCTTTCTAGAGCTACAATGATTATAGATCTCCACCCTTTGATGATCAACCTAACTAGATCTATAACCATGAAGGATATGCTGATTATAACACTTACCCTCCCTAGAATTATGTTGAATATAGGTCACCACCATTCTTTGAACAACCGGAGATGACCTACTATCAGGGAGCAACCCGAGAATCTCAATATCTTGACTCCCCAAGAATGAACCCAAACCCACCCAACCCTAAACTGAACCAGTCGGTTCAAGTGATCTAGATCCAAGACAGGGTGTTGGCTAACTTGAGGAACACCATACAATCTTTAGAAGCCCAGCCAACACCATGCACTGAAGCATTGGAGCCTATGATAAAAATGATCGATGAGCTGAATAGCTCTTTATTGGATTTTCTCCAAAGTGTTAGGGATAGGGACCTGCGTGAGTTTCTTCTTGGGAAATTGTTGAGTTTGAGGATGGAATTTGTGGTTGCCCTGGTCCAGTCTTGGGATGATTCTCAAGATGAACCCTCTTTAGGAGAGCCAATGTCTGAACCTGCTCAGGTGCCTGTCGGGGGGGATACATATTCTGAATTGGAGATGACAAGGTTGGTCTAGAGCAACCCTTTGAGGATGAATCGAGTTTCTCACCCGAGATCCCCAAGCCAGGGAGCGAGGAAAAAAATGTCTCTTTGAACCAGGAAATAACAATCGATTTTGAGACATATAAATGAGGATCATGAATTCTTTGATTCTGATGGTGAAGAATCTCTTAGTGAATCTCACTTGAGCATAAGGAAGATGATTTTAGTGAGACAAATGGGCTTGAGGAATCTGATGAACCATTTAATAGCCTGTTCATTTAAGATTTGGATTCGACTAGGGCTAACTTGGAAGATTCGAATCCTCATTTACTAGAAGACTCAATCAATAGCCCCATTCCTCATTCGCACCCTGAAGAGTTGACTTCTAAGATCATTATGCCTAAGTCAATCTTGATTCAACCATGATTTTTGGACTTGGGTACCTTAGATGGGGTGTACAATGATTTGGAGATCCCAGTAACATTGATTTTGGAGGATAGGAAGTTGGAATTAAAAATCTGGGAAGTTAATTCTGAGGGAACTTTGATTTTGGATCTAAGGGTTCCTGATGACCTAAAACCACCTACTTTTTACCAGGACCCTTATGATATCTTTCACGTGCAACCCAAGCTCAAAATAACTGATTATTTTTATGAGCTGAACGTTAAGTGGAAATCTGAACCTTGTAAATCAAATCTACCTTTTGTCTGACACTTTAGTCTTGGGTTGAACACCACCAAACCACAAGCTCAGCCCCATAAATACAACAATCTTCGATTTTGGGTGATTTTCATCTAGAACCTTAGAACCACTCGACCCTAGGGCATAGGTCTGCATCATAACTTGGTCCACATCTGTGGACATCTTATGCTGACGAGTTTCAGGATCAACCTTTTGATTTTGATTCTGACCCGCACTTGTGAATTCTCAATTTCTTCCTTGTATGTAAGTTATGCCTAGCTAAAGGCATTAAATTTAGCATGTGTTTATACTTCACGTTATCTGTGGAGCTAGCCGAATTTCTCACAGTATTCAGGTGATATTCTGTTTACTTTGCCCTTTTCATCTCTTTATTTTTACAATGAGGACATTGCATCATTTAGGTAAGGGGGGTGGATACTTAATCCTAAAATTATTTCTTTAGCCTTGTAGAATTTCTTTTATTTTCTATAAAAAAAAATTTGAAAAAAAAAGAATTAAGAGAAGATAACTTAGGCTTTTGGAAGTTATTAACTTTAGGAAATGATATGATAGGACTTGAACACTTAGACTCTTCAGGTCTTCGGGCATAATTAGCCCAGGTGTTTACTCGAATGTGGACTTAGTCTCGAGTCCTCACCAATTCAAATTCATTTTTAATTTGGTCAATAAATTGGGGTGATAAGTATATAACTTATCATCCTGCCCTCTGATTTGGGGGGACTTTAAACCTAAGCATCTAAACACCTTTTGCACTGACTCATGTTCCGATGGTTTCTTTTGAAATTAGGTAGCTAATGAACTATCTAGGGTGGTATGGCTGGCAAGTTGTCGTAGGTAACAGCCCATTGGCCGGTTGTTTAGAGCCCGGCTCACAAAAATGCACAATAATTCCCAAAACACCTAGGGAAGAAGCTGGGAAGTAGAATAAACTGAGGAGATATACACTGGGTTCACCCTTGTGTTGACCCCATAAATAAAAGAAAGGAGAAAGCTACCATTTGAAAAGATAAATCTTTAGGCAAGGTCACCTAGGGTCGTAGAAACCCGAAGTCTGTTTCAACGACCACCTAGTGAGTCTTTCACTCTTTTCACTAGATGCTTAGCACTTAGAGTCCTTTTCGAGTCTTGGGCAGGTCGGGTAGCCATAAAAAGTTATCCTGGAACTCTCAAACTCCAAAAGTCCAAAAAAAAAAAAATAGAAAGGAAGAAAATAAAAAAATTTATCTTCCCTTTTCAAATAAGGCGAGGACTTAGGCGGTCTGCATTCTGGTAGACACTTGGGTACTGTTGAGTTTTAGTGGTTTAGGACCTTAATTGAAATTTTCTATTGTTAATAAATGACTTAGGCCAAAGCGATCGAGTCCTAATTCTATTTTTATACATAGCATGTAGTTTAATTTTGCTAGGGACTAGCAAAAGATAGACGTGGGGGTATGATGTAGACACATCCATTTAGGTTAAAATGCCTACTTATGCATGTTCATAGGCTTAGATTTGCACTCCATATTATAAATATTGCATAGCATGCATCATACTGCATTTAAAGTTGTGTATATTTTAGGTTAATTGCGTCCTTTTTGTGGTTAGGAGAGGAGATTTATTTCAGAGACTCAGATTGATGATCCAACCATATAGATCTGATCAGGACGATGATCGGAGTCCAACGCCTCCAAAATCACTTTGATTAGAGTCCCATAGCACCATATGTAGTTTGAGGAAGATCAACAGCCACTGCACGCTCATACGCACGTGCCACTGCACGTGCACTGTAATGTGCGTGTGCACAAACGCGCAGCGACTGCACACGTGAGCACGTGCGTGGAGGCGTGCAACACAGGCATGTGAAGCACGTGCCAGCGCAGTTGTGGGTAGGCGCGTGGGCTGTCTTCAGCAACATTTGTGGTGGATCTTCAGTAACATTTATGACCGTCACTAAATGTCCTATATATGAATTTGATTCTTTCCTCCACTATAAAATTACCCCTACCCCTCCCATTTTTCTTCATCTCTTCCTTTCTTCTTCTCACCACCTCCAAGGCTCTAGAGAGAGCTTGTCCTAAGCACGGGATGCTCCTCTAGAGTAAAAAATCAAATAGTTTTCCCACCTCTCATCCCTATTCGTGGATCATCCTGTGGCCGTCCTCTCACTGCCCTTCGGGAAGAAGATCCTCTCCACGACACCGTCCTGCCCCATTCTCCGTCCTCTGGCTCCATCTCCATTCGTCCCGCTCCTCACCACCTTCCTCCAAGGGACGTCAGAGCGAGTCGTCCTCCGAGCGACTGTCGAGGGGGATTTCTCTCACCGCTTTCTATCTTTTTCGCTTTTGTAGTATAGATTTTTCCGCTTTCGTAGTTGTAACAAACACTTTATTATGAATAGATGATTGTTTCTCTATCTCTCTTTCTCTCTCTCTTTCTTATATTTTTGCAAGTAGATTAGCTAGAATTCATCGAATTGATCTCTTGACTTATTAAAATACCAAAAAAATTAGAAAATATAAAAATGAAAAAAGAAGTAAAGTGAAGCACAGAGTTTTATAAAACCAAACGTTCGCCTCCTTGTGTTTGACTTGGGACTCACTTTTCGAGTTTCGGTTATAAATTTTATTTGATAGACGCATTTTGCGAGCTATGACGATGGGTTCTCTAAACCTCGATTTTAATTTGCGAAGCACACCTCCATCAGTTGGCCAGATGTTTTAGTTTTTTGATGTGTTGGAAAGGATGCTCGGAGTTCAAGCCATGAAATTTTGGGGTCATATGAAGCATGTTAGGCTTGAGATCCACCTCGAGTGCTCCCGCGGGAATGTTGATTCGAGGTTCGATCTCCACCGCTGTGGGATTATAGTGATCTCGCATTTGAGGATGCGGTGGTGGGTTGATGATGGCATTGATTAGATTTTGGAAATCATGGAATTGTTGCTCAAGGTTAGGTTGTTCTTCTTAGTGATCCATAGCTGATGAAGGGGAAGTAGGTTCTCAATCAGGGGATATGTCAATGTGATCAGGTTGTTGCACAAACACGGAAGTCGAGGCTCGACCTCGATGGGAGTGAATAGCTAATGGAGGCCTCAAGGATGGTCTTAATGACCTCCTCCCAAACATGCACCGATGGAATAGATGACGAATAGTAGGTGATGGACCTAATCAAGACACCCAAAAAATTTGGATGACTATAGAGGTTCAAGGCGGATGATACCCCTTAGTCAGAAAGCTATCCACCTGAGAATTACCTGGGCAGCGAGAGAAAGAAAGTCCTGCGAAGACCCCTACACGATAGAGTGCCCCCATGAGTTACAGGGTTTCCCCTACCTGGCCTCTCTTGTCACTGAGGATCTAGGTAGACTAGAATAGGGACTTGACCTCTTAAGTCTACCAATTTTAAGTTAAGAGCAAAGGTGCTTATGATTTCACTTGAACTTTAAGATGTTTTTGTGTAAAGTAACCTAATTTGAAGATTGGTTAACCCAACAAGGTAGGTCAACTTCACCTACTTTGTCCTTTGAGAAATTTAGGTCCTTTTAGTGTTCAAATGAGATTAAGAGCCCGATTTTAGGGTTTGCTTGAATAGATCAATTCAATCAAGGCTTAGGCACACACTGTTTGGGAAGGTTAATTCTTGATTAAGAAAGTGTCTCTAAAACTAAAATTGGAAACCCTAATTGGCTTTGATTGGTCCAATTTAATTCGTCGAAATGTGGTGCCTAGGGCTCAAGCAAGAAGGTGATAGCCCTAGATACCTTAAAACTCTAAGTAGGTGCAAAATCAGGGTCGGGTGTTCTCTTAATCAGAATGTATCAAATCAAGCATCTTGATGATTAAGCTAAGAATAGAATGCAAGTAACCCTAATTGATTTTTTTCCTTTTTTAGCTTTTCAGAATCAGGGGCTTAGAAGAGGGTGGATGGAGTTCACCTACCCATAGAGTGGCTGATGTGTGGCTGATCTTCCTCTAATGAATCCCTAAATAGATCACCGTCAAAAGAGATAGAGCAAGTTAGTACCAAATCAAATATTGCAATCAAGAGATTGAATTGCACGTTGCTCCCCGACAACGGTGCCAAAATGATATTCGCTCTGCATCGGATTTTAAAATCAATGCGTGTAATATAGGTTGAATCAACGTGAAAATAAATAGAATTTATTACTCAAATAGAAGTCCAAGGTCGAACACAGGGAGCAATTAACAAAATGATTCTCAAGATTGCAATTCAACATAATATAAGTACTTTATAATAGAATTCCAAGCAGTAATAATATATAAATGAAAGCATATGTCAAATAGTGCAGAAAGAATGGGGTAAAATGGAGATTTGAATCACCAATTACCCCTCACAATTATATCAAATAACTTAATAGTACTATCAATCTAAATTCCACGTAGGATAAGTGCATAGTTCACTTCTGCTGAATCTCAGAGTCTTCTTCTTCTGTGCCTTCTTCTCCTTCCTCTTCTGTGCCTTCTTCTCTTCTCTGGGTTCCTCTCCTTCTTCCATCTCTTCTCTGTGGTAGCTCTTCTTCTTCTTCTTCTTATGTGAAGGCCTTCTCCTTCAATTCTCCTTTTGTCAAGCCTTCTCCTTTTCCTCGTATCTTTCTTTCTTCACACACAGAGGGAAACAATCCTTCCTGCGACTAAGTGTCACAAAGAGAAAAACCCCCCTACCCCCACTCTCTCTTTCCTTTCTTTCTGGGTTTCCTTCTTCTTTCCCACCTTCCCAAGGCCAAGGTCTAGGTTATCGGGTAAACGAGTGAGTGCACCCGAAACAAGGGCTGCAGGCATGATCGCAGCCGAGGAGTACTTAGCATAGGCGGGTATAGGAGTTGTACCAAGCTTGTGTGAGCTATGCCACGAGCAAGGCGTGTGTGGGTAAGGAGGACCTCACCCTCATGTTAGGAGGTGAAGAGGCATAGGCACAAATTCATCTTATGCACCTTTAGCTGCTTTGTGGTTAGCGATGTGGGACTAAATCCCATCGCCTTTCTGCGTGCGTCGGTTGTATGTGAAGGCCTCTTCAATTGAAGCTGAAGCAGGTGGTGTGGTGCCCAATTGACCACCTAGGAGTGTACTTAGAAGTCTTCTGCACAGCCTGGGGATGTTGGCCGGGGCTCGCAACAGCAAGAGACCTTCTTCGAGTTCCTCGAAGGAGCTCTGTTAATGGCGATGAGGGTGAATACCTAAAAACATAAACACGATCTTGTGGCCCAGTTAAACAAGCTTAAGAGCTTCACCGTAGGGTGTGGAGTGCATTGGTGGTGTTTTCGTGGCTTGAGGAGGTGTGTTGGTGGCCGGTCGGAGTCGGGGAAGGAAATCGGTGATGGGTGTGTTCGGGGGAAGTGTTGGGTGTGTGAATGGAGAGATAAGGAGAGTGCTTTCGTGCTGGAGGATGAGGCAAAGGTTATGACGTGGTCGGTGAGGTGGTTGGAGTAGTCGAATGAACGGGGAAACTCATCGAAGGTCTGGTAGGAGCGAAGGACGTTGGAGGTGAATGGTGGTGTCGAGGGTCAAAATTGGAATATGGAGAGCGGGAAAGATAGTGTAAACCTAACTAAGCCTAACTAACCTAATCTAAACAGATGAAAAGGAGGGAGAATCTACGCTGGGGGCACGTCGGTGACGGAGAAGATGAAGTGCTCCAGTGAGGGTAGGAGCGGCGACGATGATGGGAAGGAGGCTCTTGTTGGTACGGCCAAGAGCGGACGAGAGAGAGGAAGGCAATTTGGCCACTGGTATTGCGGACGGATGATGAAGGAGGTCAGGAGGAGTCATCGAAGCTTGCGGAGTTTCTTGGCCAAAGTGGAGAGAGGAAGGGGGGTTTCACGGCCGGAATCAAGTTTGGGAATTCAGTCTGATATGGGGGTTCTTTTATAGGCCTCTAGAGGGAGTTTTGAGCTTGGGAAGCAAGCTTCCCAAGCTTGGAATGTCACTAGAGTTGGAATTTTGAAGGATACCAGAATCTCTCATGCGTTCGCATGAGATTGGGAAGTTTTTGGGCTCATGGACGGGTGCAATGGAGAGATAACTCCTCAAGGAATCTCCCTTCCAATTTTGGAAGGGATTGATTGATTAGAGAAGGAATTCTCTTCAATCAAAGGTCGTCGAAGGAGTAGGAATAAGATTTCATTGCGGTAGGGACCATTTTGTGAAGAAGACAACAAAGCTGGGGGGCTTTTTACAAGGAATTAAAAAGCTAAGGATCTAAATGAGATAAAAAGAGTCTGACTGGACCAAAATGCAAACTTGACCAAGATGATCTCAGATTGGGCCTAAATTTTGGTATAAACCTAATTTGGAGTTAAGAAATCTAATGGTGAAGTTTGATTTTTATTTTGACCTAGTTTGGTTGGGTAATTTGCATAATTACCTAAATTAGGGTAAATGTCTATCTGAAACTCTATTTTTGGTCAAGATGGGTTCTAATGGTCAAATTGAAGGTACCAAACCGTAAAGAATATTTTTCTATGATTTTTAGAGGGTTTAGGCGAATTTTATCCTAACCAGAACCTTAGTATATTAAGTAAGTCTATTTTTAGGATTTCAGATGTCCATTAATTCCTATAATGCATGAAAACCCTTTTCTGTCTATTCTAACTCATTTATTAGACTCTTAAGACCATTTGACCTTTGTTCAACCCATAAGAGAACCTGTGGTTATTCTATTTTTGTGATATAATGGTAAATTTTCATAAATAACCCTATATTCTTATCTTATTCTCAAATCAATGTTTTGTGCCCTTAAGACCTTCTGATGGATATGTAAGAGCTTTTATTAATTTAATCAAATCAAACTGAGCTAGTTATGGCTCATGATGGTGTTCCCATCACTTACGGACGAAGGGAGAGAGAGTATGACACCGGCTATGATGGGTCGGTGCTGGAGAAGAGGAAAGCTCTGGTGAGGGAGAACGACGACGTCAAAGGGAAAGGGAGTTCCTGGATGGTATGGTGGAGTGAACGACAGAGGGAGGAAGATTCCCTCTGCTTATCATATGTGGTAGAGGGCGACGAAGGCAGAGTAGAGGTGTCACCGAAGTAGGTTGGAGCAAGCCGGAGGTAGGAGGAGAGGTGGTGTTTTTGGCCCTGAAACTTGCTAAGGAGGATGGTTTGGCGATTAGGGTCCTTTTAAAGGGCTAAGGATGAGCTCCAAGATTGGGAAGGAGCTTGAAAAGATCAAAATTTTATGAAAAGGAATCCCTATAGATCTTGAGTTCTCTCGAGTTCAAGGGCTTGATTTGGAGGTCGAGATGTAATATGCCAAATTGGGCAACTTCTCATGGATCTTCCCTCCAAGTTCGGAGGTGATTGGACCTGATTCGAGGGAGAAAATCTCCCTCGAACCTCACTGAAGATGCGTTCCAACTGCTAATGGTAGTAGGGACCAAAATGAAGAAAATGATGAGAAGTTAGGGGCCTTTTTGTAAATAATTTGAAACTTGAGGGGGTAAATGTAAGAAAAAGAGTTTTAAAGGGCTAAACTGCAAACTAGGTCAGGATAGACTCTGATTGAGGCCAAATTTTGGTACCAACCTAATCTAGACCCAAGGAATCTAATGGTGAAGTTAGATTTTAGTTTTAACCATGTTTGACTGGGCAACATGCACAGAAGACCAAATTATAGCAAAATTCTGTTTGAGACTCTGTTCTAGGTCAAAATAGGTTTAGATGTCCAAACCAAGGGTACCAAACCTTTTAAAAATTTTTCTATGATATTTAGGAGGTTTAAATGAATTTTATCCTGACCAGAACCTCTTTAATTCAAGTAGGTCTAAAATTAGGGTTTTGTTGTCATGGCCTCGAAAAGAGTGAAACCTTATTTTTGTCAGTGTTGACCCACATTTTGGACTTTTAAGATCATTTGACCTTCATTTATACCCTGACAAACCTTGTGGGTAATCTGTGTTTATGATGTGCTGTTAGAATTATAAAATTAACCTTGATTTACTGTTCTCTTCTCAAATAAGAAGAATGCGGAGTTATGACCCTCAGATGATTATGTAGGAGCTTTAATTGGTCAAACCTGACTAAATGTAGCTAGTTAGGAACCATGATGGTGTTCCCATCATACCCCCATGCCTAGCTTTTTCTAGTCCCTAACAAAAATCTCATGGATCAAACCAAGTCTCTAAGCTGGATGTAGCCGTCAAGATGCCTTACTAAGCCACATCTCTAGAAATCAAATCAAAATACCTACAATAGGACTAGAGGTACTCAAGTACCAGACCAGGTCCAGACCAGACTAGCTTCAACCTGAGTCTACCGTGATGGTTTTGAAGGCCTGCAAAAACTGCCCAGAGGTTCGTTGACCCCAGTTGTTAAAGCACCCGTGCTTAGACGTATTATGTCCAGGTTCAGTTTGCCAATGCATTTTGATAAGAGAGAGATGGAGAAGGATTTTTCACTCTTGTCTTTTTATATTTCCCTAAATCCAACCTTGGATTAGCCCTAAACACGGTCTGTATCGAATTCCTTGTCCCTACCATCAATCCTCGAAGGGCCCCTGGCAATCGATGCTTTGGGATAGCACCACTAATCGCAACCCCCAAAACCTTGGCTTTCGACACTTCAGGATAGTGTTTCCCATGGTGTTTTATAGCTAAATTCAGGCCCTAGCAAGCGACATTTCGGGATAATCTCGTCCGTGGCACCTGTACCAGAATAAGGGCTTACATGCTCCCCAATAGGATATTTAGATATCCTAGGAGAATAGCACCAAGGAGATGATAGGTTAATAAGCATCTTCAAGGGGAATTTCCCACCTCTCCACATCGGGAACTCATCCAATCAACTTGTGTTGTCGAGCTCCCGTAAGCTAGATCTTCGAGATGACTTTTCATAATAGAACACTTTTGGCATGATTTCTTTATTAAGCTCACTGAACCAGACTAGTGTGTGATTTTGGGTGCTTAGGTTACCAAGTCCCATAAACCAAAGGGCAGGCAATGGGGCCAAATAATCCCTAAGACTTGGACCTACTACATCAGCCTCATACTTTCCTAAACCTCTTGAGGACTAATCTGGATCTTAACTAATACTTAAGTGTTTAAACCATGAAACAGGTCCAAAAAGCCTAAGGTCGGTACTTGTCACTAATCTCCTAAGTTTTAGCCTTTTAGGTCTTAATTCATCATCCGATCTAGCCTAGAAGTTTGGTAAATTCCATACTCAATTACAAGGGACTATCCCATTTCTTTCTTTTTAATTGATCTTTTCTCTTCTTTTCTTTTCTCTCCTCCTCAATTGTTTTCAATTCAGCTCACTTTGATCTCTCCTTTCCTCTTTTCTCCTCTTTTTTTTTTGAATGAAACCCTTCCATGAATTGATTCTCATAGCATTTTGCAGTTTAATACCCCCCATGCCTAATATTTGCAATGTCTTCACTATAAATTAGATGGGTTCGAGCTCAGTTTAGTTCATACATTAGAACACGTGGGTGGTGATTGGGTCAGAATGATTGTTGCGAATGATTTCAAGCTTTGATACAAATACCAAAGGTGGAGTTAGCTGTTCTAACGGACGAATCCTAAAGTGCAATATGATTACAACAAGATAGGTCAGAAGTGCTTCAGGTTTTTCAAAAATGACAAGTTGCCCCTAGTTAAGCTCTAAGTTTACGCCATCAGCTGTGCGCAAGTAGGTCAAAAGGATATGTCATTTGCCGCATTATGATGAGTGATGAGACAAAATATGTGATCGTGGTGGATGAGAATCAGATGGCCAAAAATGAGTATCAAACCATGATGAAGAGTTATTCTAGAAAGTCTATGATATGGATCATGGGTGGCTCTTATGGAGTTTTTGTGGAGGAATCACTCAGAAGATGTAATGGTCACGGAGCTTTAAAGTAAGATCATCGTGGGTCCAAGACCCAACAAAAGTAAATCTAGTCAGAATATCACAGATGTGTGGTTCCTCTCATGCAATGTGACCTAATAGATCATTATCCAAAAAATCATCTTGATTCTTCTCAAATGAGTGCAAGATCAAGTCCTCAAGAAATGACTTGAAGATTGGGTCTTCTAATGAATCTTCTCTATAGTTTTCATCCCAATCAAAAGTGAATGTCTGGAGAGTTCCTTGTGGACCATCCAACTCCAAATCTGTAAAAGATTCATACTCTGGATAATCGTCACTTTCGATGTCTACCATGCCCAATTTCTAAAGATCCTCAAAACAATCATCATAATAAAATGTCTCCAGATCCATGGAATATAACTCTGAATCCCGTCAAATGTCATCCTATTCCCTGAAATCCATGTGTATGTCCTCAAGATCAAAGGTAAAAGCCTCCAATACTCTCAATTTGCTGTATCATGCTCAGCTAAATCGAGATCCTCCTTCATGTGGAAAACCTCCAATTCTAGTTCTAGGTTTCCTATTACCGAAACAGTCATGAGATCCTAAATCAAACCTAGCTGTTCTGCCAAGCACTTTTCTTATCCTTTATAAGATGCCTCAAAAATATTGATCTCAGTTCTCTTATCTCCAGAGGCAATTATCATATGCTCCGATTCACAATTGATTATGGCTCCTATAGTAGCCAAGAAAGGTCTCCCCAAAATCAAGGGCATATCTTGTATTTGTTGTGGCACGTCCATGTCATGAACTAGGAAATCAGCTAGGTAACTGAAATTCTTAACTCTAATTACCACATCCTCTACTAGCCTAATTGGGGTGATTATGGTTTGGTCAGCTAATTGCAGAGTAACATCAATGGGTTTTAGCTATCCTATCCGTAGTTTCTCAAATAGGGCGGTTAGGATTAAATTGACTGAAGCACCAAGTTCTAGTACAACCCACTTGAAATTTGTACCATCGATCTTACAGGGGATCAGTGGGGTGCCTGGATCAGATTTCTTAGGAGGTAGACTATTTTGGATTATAGCACTCACATTTTCAGACAATACAGCCTTCCTTTGTGAGGGTTTCTCAACCTCTTTTTTAAATAAGTCAGTCGAGGTGGAGTTTAGAGTGAGGATATCTAGTAATGGGATAGTGACTTGTGCATTCCTCAATTGTCCCATTATGTTAGATTTTGACACTCCTCTAGTGTGGAGGTAGGATAAGATTTGGGATAGGGGAATGGATTGGCTATCTTGGGGGATAGGTTTCTGTTTCCACCTCTTGGTTTTGTCCTTTGACCTGGTTGTGTTGATCATGTGTTGGGTGAGATTTGGGAGATGGGCCTTGGGGCCTGGTTTTGTGATCTTTTCTCATGCCTACAACATTGATCATAGCATAGTCATGATGTGGAGGTAGTGGAGAGAGAATTGGACCTTGTTGCTAAATAACAAGATAAGTCATGGAGGCTTGATTCGGATCAGTTGAGGTGGATGCTCCAAACACACAGGTATGAGTGGATGGGCCTGGCTGACTGTAGCACAATTGACCTTGGAATTGATTCACCATGTGTTTTTGGGTCGACATGGTGTTTGGGTTTAGCAGAAGTTGGGAAGGAAGTGCACCAGGCTAGCGAGTCCATGCCATCTGTGCAAGATGATTTTGAACCTCTGTGATCTCGTCTTTGTGCTGCTTCTGCATAGCCGTATTTGTCTTCTAGATGTCAACGAGGGCTTGTAGAATCATGCTTATTTGATCTTCCTTGCTAGGCTTAGATTGGTAATTCAAATTGGGCCTAAGCTGATCGGGCTGATATGGGCGTAGATTCTGTGGTTGGGGTTGGAATTGAGGTCTTGTGTTCTGATTATTTCCTGACCACACAAAGTTGGGATGATTGCGCCATCCAGGGTTATAGGTATTGGAGAATGGATCATTCTGGATGACATAGAGATCCTCGCAGGTTTGAGGAACTCTAGTTAAGTCAGGATATGAGGGTTCAGAGTTCCCCCAACTAAGGTAGGTGGGTCTGGGGTTTCCTCTGTAACCAGGATCAGACGGGGGTGGATACGAGTCAATCCCTTGGTAAGAGTGGTGGTAAATGTTATGCACAGTGTCCCTTCCTGAGGGCAATTGCACATACGTGTTCTGCTATACAGCGGTGGCACTCTGTAGATGTCAAGTCAATTCATCCACCCTTTTCTTGATGATTGACACCTTATCCAAGCAACTAGACACCAACTCTAGATCGATGGATGCGGATAGGCCTTGAGTCACATGTGACCTTCGCGTATTTGTTAATGCACAGTTGGTCATCCGATTTAACACACCTATAGATTCATTGTTTATGGAGTTCTCTCACATTTTCTCGAGAATCTCCCAAACTGTATCTTTATGCTGACCCATGATGTTGCCACCATAGGTTGCATTGACAAAAAGTCTGATATCCTCATGGAGTCCCTAGTAAAAAGACTGGACTTGTTCCCATTTAAGAACTTTGTGATGGGGGCATTTCTGCATGAGATCCAAAAAGCAGTCCCATACCTCATTAAGTGGTTCTCCTACATTCTACATGAAGTGCATGATCTGGTGCCTCAAAGCATTTGTTTGACCAACTGAGAAGAATTTCTTCAGGAATGTAGATTGGAGTTCCTCCCATGTGTTGATTGAATAGGTCAAAGTTTGATACCAGTGGGTAGCCTTATCCATAAGGGAGAAGGAGAACATCTTCATGAGTAGGATGTCCCAATTTTGAACAGGTGGCTCGAAGGTCTGGGCTAGATGTTTTAGCTTCTTGATGTGCTAGAAGGGATCTTTGAAGTTCAAGCCATGGAATTTTGATATAGCATGAATCAAACTCGACTTGAGTTTAGTATCAAGTCCTCTTGCTGGGATTTGCACCTTGGGTTCGATCGCCACCATAGTAGGATTGTAGTGATCTAACATATGAGGATGTTACGCTGGGTTCACGAATGCCTGAAACATATCACTAAGGCACCGTAGCTAATTCTGGAGATTGGGTTCTTCTTCTTCATGATTCTCCAAGGATGCAGATGAAGGAGATTTGGGCTTAGAAGTAGAGGAATCGGAAGAGATGTCAATCTGGTCAGGTGGTATCACAAACAAGTGGGTCGAGGCCTGGCCTCGACGAGAATGTACATCTAATGGAAGTCTCAAGGGTGATCTTAAGGACCTCCTCCCGAACATGCACTAAAGATCCATATGAGGGATAGAATGTGTGATGGACCCAATCGAGGCACCCAATGATAAGATTTAATAGATAGAGTAGATATATGCACAAACACTCAAGCATAATATTAGTAATAACGAGAAAGATTTGCATAATCAATTCAAACCATAAAGGACACAATGTATAGTGGTTCCCCATTCACTTGGGTACTCCATTACCTAAGCCTCCTAGCTTAGTGTTTTTAACCTGATTTCCTCAACCCCAAGGAAATCAATCTACTAATTCGAGAATATTAATGGGTTACCTCAACCCAAATACAACAGCGGGCTTGTTACAACCCAATGAGCAGCAAGCTCAAATATAAAAGAAGTACAGGTGTAAGAAAGACAAATCTTACAACTAAGTTCCTAAGCCTCTCAACAATATATAAAAATAATAGTACCAATTTGAGAGCCTAGTGAAGATGTGAATGCCTTGAGAATGAGTGAACAAAAGACATCGATGTGTTTGCTAAACCAGTAGCGAGATTGAAAAGCAGCAAACTATTTCTTCCTCTTAGAATATAGTGGAATATATGAAATATAGCTCTAGGATTATTTTCTTATCTCTCTTGTATCTCTAGTGTGCGAACAAAGAGTCCTAGAATCATTTTATAGAGTTTAGTACCTAGGATACTCGTCTACTAAACATTGAGATTTAATTCCCAATGTTCATATGGTTAGAATTAATATTCCAGCCATTCTGTTTTAAGCTAACGGCTAGATGGTACCGATACTAAAGTACCTATACTGGTATTAGCAGCTCACTGCCACCAGTACATGAGTCTGGCTACCGGTACTCATCATGGGTACCGATACTTGTAATGTTTAGGATTGAATTAAGGCTTCAACATGTACCAATATTCATGGGTGGTACCAGTACTTGTTGTTCATAGTTTGAGACAAATTCTCAAACCTGTGCCTTGCAAATACTAGTACCGATGAACAATACCAGCACTTGCTTACAAGTACTTGTTTTAAGTGCTTTAATCCACTACGTACTTTGAAAATATTCACAATATAAATCTTAATTTATCTCTAATTGATTTTATGATCTAAGTTATGATTCTTTGTTAAGAGGCATATACAATCTATAAATATAAAATATGAACTAGAAAAACTAAAGGTCGAAGATGATCTTCACCTCCTCGACTCTTCCTTGTCATGTTGCCTCCTCATATCAAGATCATGCCTCCATTATTTCCTGTTTCCCTTGATCTTCACCTAAATTTGGAAAGCACTCAATGGCAAACATTAATCCATAATAATTTTGTTAACACCAAAACAAGATGTGCAACAAGGTTCCAACAATCTCCCCCTTTTTGGTGTTGACAAAACTATCTTGCAAATAGATTATTATAGGAAAAAAATAATTGTTAGTAATGTTATATGAAGGAAAATTATTTAATTTTAATCCTCTCCCTCAATATATGTGATGAGAGCCTCATCATGAGCCATAACTAGGTCATTTTGACCTAAGAAAGAGAATAAAAGCTCCTACATAACCTAGAGAAGGGGTTAATTGAAGGAATAAGTGTTTTGAGAAGAAAACATGAAATAAAGGTTAAAACTGTAATTTTACCATTGCAGTACATAAATGGGATTTCTCAGAGGCAAAACATAGGTCAAATGGTCTGAATAAGATAAAAAGTAGGTTGGTTTAATCAGAAATGGGTTTATATGCAAACTAGGAATTAAATGACATCTTGTAACCCTAAAACAGACTCGCTTAATTCAACAAGGTTCTGGTCAAGATAAAAATTAAGTAAACCCTCTAAAATTCAAGGAAAAATATCCCCTAGGGTTTAGAACCGTCAGATTGGCCTTTGGAACCTATTTTGACCTAGATTAGGGTCCTAGCTCATCAATTGACCTAATTTGGGTTTTCATGCAAAATGTCTAGTTAAATGTGATCAAACCTAAAATCCAACTTCACCATTGAATTCCTTAGGTCCAAATTAGGTTTGTACCAAAATTTGGACCTAAGGGGAGGTCATCTTAACCTACTTTGCAAATTAGTACACCCAATTACATCTTGGCCCCTATCTTTTGAAAACCATTACATAAACCCCCCTAACTTCCTTGCCACTCTTACAAGTAGGTCCCTTCACCATTAATGGGGAGAAATCCTACTCTAGTGAGGAATAGAGGGGGAATACTCCCTGATTCCTCAAAGATCTCCTCCCAGATTTGGAAGGGAGATTCTTTGAGGAATTTCCTTCCATCTGAGCGTGGTCCTGATCTATGATTTGCACCCAATCTCTCATGCGAATGCACGAGAGATTTGGGTACCTAACAGACTTCCATCTTCAGTGAGGATTCCCGCACCTGGAAGCTTGTCTTCCAAGCACAGGAGTCCCTACTAGTGCCTATAAATTGACCCCCAACTCCGGCCGCACCTCCTTAGCTCGACTAGGTCGGAATTCCACCTCGATTTCCTCTTCTCCTCCGGCCAAGGGGTCTAGCGAGCTCTGGCGAGCCCCCCTCCTTTTTCTCATTGCATTGCCACAATACCAGTGGCAGAGCTATCCTCCCCTTCCTCCTCCGCGTCGCGCAACACCTGCGCGTGCATCCCTAGCCCCGTCGTCGCCACCGTCTTCCTCCACTGGATGCCTTCTTCTCCGGCGACAGCAAGTACTGCTAGCCACCCTTCCTCCCCCTTCGTCCACTTAATTAGGTTAGAAATGTTCGTCTCCATCCCCTCTTTCATTTCCCTTATTCCACTTCACACAACACCCCTCGACCGTCGCTGTCCACCGCCATCTTCCTCATCTCCAGCCACCCTCTAGTGAGACACCTCCATCACTCCACACCCCCACATGTCTCGCCACCCACCTCACAACCTCCGCCACACTCCACTGAACATCCTCCACTCATCCACAGACTGCCTACACCACCTCAACCGCCCCCTGACCTAACCCATCCATCCGGCCACAGAGCAAACTAGGCACGCATGCCTAGATCGCTCCGAGGCCTGTCACCTACCGCCTCACCTTCGGCGTGACACGGCGAAGATCCTCCTATGGTCTGATAGAGCTGCAAGCTCCCTTTTGTGTCATGCAGGGTCTGAGCTCCAGCCGCCATTAGCAATGGCTCAAGGAGATTGCAAGCTCGCTCCAGGCTGAAGCGCTTCAGTGTCCCAGGTCCAGCAGATTCGGGGAAGTCTCAGGCATCCAGTTGTCCAAGCAATTGGCTCTATGAGGCCTGCAGCTAGTACAATTGGATGAAAGATCTCCTGCGGGCATGCGAGCAACAGCGGGTGGAAAATTAGTCCCACCTCGTGAACTTGTGAGTGAGGTATGCGAAATAAATTGAATTTGTGATATGAGATGATCGCCTTGAAAACACATGGGGTGAGGTCCCTCACCTATACACGTGCCTCATCCATGACTTCATTCCGTGGACCTTGGTGACTCGACCCGACTACCCTACTGAGCACTCCTCGGGCACCACATCCACGCCGGTGTGCCTGGACCCAGGCGCGCGACCTGACCCGATTACTCGGCTCTGGGAGAGCGTATTGAAGAGTGATATACAGAGAAAGAGATGTAGGTGTAGGTAGAGGGGTAGGTTTTTCTCTCTTTGGTTTGTGCATGGAAGAAAGAGAAGTGATGCTGACACTTAGTCGTAGAGGAAAAAGAGAAAGAAAGGCAAGGCAGAGGGAAGAGGCAAAGCCAAAGAGAAGAGGAATTGAAGAAGGAAGAAGAAATAAAGAAACGGAAAGACAAGCAGAAGAAGAAGAGAAAGCAGAGCCAAGGAGGGAAGAAGAAGAAGACCTACAAAGAAAAGGAGAAAGAAACTGCAGAAGAGAGGTAAGGCAAAAGACAGAGGAAAGAAGAAGAAGGGCAAGAGCAGAGAAAGGACCTACAGAGAAGAAACAAGGAAGAAGAAGCACATGACCAAAGAAGAAAAGAAGAACAGAAGAAAATCAGAAGTCAGAAGAAGAAGAAGAACAAGAAGCAGGCAGGAGAAAACATCTTTTTAGTCCAATTCCTATATTTTTATCACAATTAACTTTTAAACTCATGCATTTATATATTTTGAATTAAGTTTTTAGTAATTAAGCGTTCAATTACATTCTTGAGATTAGTAATAAATTCTAATTGCTTCCTGTATTCGACCTCGGATACTTATGTTTTCGAGTAATAAATTCTTATTTGTTGACAATGCTTGGTCACCTATACTACGACGTAACTGACTGTTAAAACACGATCAAGCCGCGTGAACAATATGCTCCCCCTAAAAATATTACTATTTGCTCTTTATTCTTCTCCCCCTTTTTGTCAATAACAAAAAAATTTGAAGGGGTAAATAGAGTATCATACCATAATGTATACCAATAGTAAAATGATGAATGTGGTACCAAGCTCCATTAGGTGATGTGCATACATCTAAATAGCCAAAAATGTCTTTTAATGCATGTTCTTAGTGTCATATTAGCATCATGCATTATAAATATAATATAACATGCATAATCATGCATTTAGGTCAAATTGTATAAATTGTATAGTAATTGTCTCCTTTTATGGATAGGGATAGGGTGATTTTTAATCAGGGCTTCGGATAGAAGATCGAACTGTACGGATCTGATCAGGGCGATGACGGGAGTTCAAGGACTCCAAGATCGCCCTAATCAGACATCTGTAGCACCAGATATAGTCCAAGGAAGCCTAGAGATCAAGGGCCAAGATGGTGCCAAACTGCACTTTAGACGACAAATCCAACCACACGGATGGGTTCGGATCGATGTTCGCAGCCTAACGATGTGAAAATCGGCTCAATCCAACATCCGTGGCACCTTCTATATGTCACAGAAGATAGACGGCCATGATGACGCCATGTGGCTCCATCACAGTTGCCCAAATCTACCGTAGCATCACTTCTCATCCTCTGAAGGCACAGGTGAGATGAGATATAGGTCATTGGATCTTGATCCAATAGCCACGAGTGCACGTGCTTAAAATGTAAACGCGACGAAGAAGCGACGCTAGTGCAACGGTCGAGCGCCACTATGCAAGCGCGAAGTGCAGGTTCGACTCACGATCTGCGGCACATGCACGTTTAATCTCGATCGCGTGATCGGTTGCGGATGGCCTAGATAGCCCAATCGAGCGCATGCACAATCAAACGCATCACCTCACGCCCGATCGCACACATAGGCACTGCAGTAGAAGCAGGTGAGGACGACTTTAAGTCGTCCAATCTTGAGATTAAACGACTGATATCGTCAGGATGTGGGAAAGTGTTGAGCGTGTGGCAGGCGAGGAGGCGGGCATGCGCACGAGGCTGCAGCGACGTGGGGTCTTTAGTGACGCTTAAATCCGTCACTAAAGACCCCCTCATTTAATGTTTTAACTATGTAATGACCAAATTGCCCCCTATCCTTGCAACTATAAAAGGAGACCCCTACCCTACGAAATTCTCATCCCTTCCTTCACCTCTCTCCCTCTCCAAAGCTCAAGAGAAGCTTGTCCCACACCCGGGATGTTTTTCTAGAGCCAAATTCAATTTTCTCGCCCCTGTTTCAGAAGTGGATCCCGCCACAACGACGACGTGCTGCCTCATTCCCGCTTCTTCCTGCTTCATCCCCCTTCTTCACGCTCCATCCTCCATCTTCTAGGCGTCGCTCCGTCCGGCTCATCCTCCAAGCATTCATCGAGGAGGATAACATCTCTCCCTTCTTTTTAATCGCTTTCTAGATAGAATTTCCTGCTTTCTAGTTGAAATCATTTTCTAGTTTCTAGTTGTAAAAATAACATTATTTTATTAGGTGATTGTTCTCTATCTCTCTCTCTCTCATTGTTTATATTCCATTGTAATTATCTCGCTTTCAAACAAAAATACAAAAAAATATAATCATGGATTTAAGATTAACGTAGCCTCCCTGTGTTCGACCCAGAATTTCTTTAACAATTTCGGTTAAATTTATCTATTGACAGATTGCTTTGCAAATTGAACTACAATGACAGGTTTTCAAATCCAACTTCGATCACGTATTTTTGCACTATCAACATTTTGGCGCCATTGCCAGGGAGGCAACAATTTTCGATTTTCTTTCCGCATTTCACACACTTTATTATTTTTTAACTTGCTTTATTTCTCATCTATTATTTTGCAGGTACCATAACAGGGAATTTTCAAGTGGTAGATCGGAGTAAAGTGAAGTTGAAGACAACTGTAAGTGCTCCCCATTCTTCCCCCTCCATAGATTTCATCTCAGAACATTAATACAAACTCCAATTAACCTAGGTCTTTGCATAAATCCTAGGGTTAGTTTGGTTGCTTGGATTTCCACTCATATTCATCTCACCCTCATATATAAAAAAAATAACAAAAAGATATTTCTTGTAGGGTAAATCAACATACACACTACATACACCAACATTAAAGGCACATAAGCTAATTGATTTTTATCTACTCAACCGGATTCTGATATGTGGAACGGGTACATGCAAATCAACATATAAAAGAGTAGAAATCAATCTAGGTTAATCATTTTGTGTGCCTAACTCAGTGGTGCAATATTAGGCAATTATTTGAGTTGTTTGGGCCGTACCATTTTGTTGGTAGAACGTAGATCGCATTTTTGATAAAAGCGTCGTAGTATAGTTGCGAAATACAATCCAACAAAGATATTATTTTGAAAATAACGTGACTTTGAGTCTCGGTCGTTCGTCTCTGGGAGGCGTTGTTTTTGTTTTTGAAATCGATCTTAAAGCCACTCTACTTTATTTAAATGACATGCTGGTGCGTAATATATAGGCGGTTAAAGAACAGGCACTTAAATCACGCAAATATGATAATCATTTAGCTCAAGGTGATTTCAAACACATAAGAGATATATATATATATATATATATATAATGAAATTTCATTCATCGTGGGAGAGTTGTTGCACAAGGAAATCTAGAGGAAAGCTTATACATGAATGCTTAAAATTAAATCTAAAATTAAATCTAACTACCAGAAAACGATTGCATACAAGAATCAGCGGGGGGATTTCGCATGCATCATTGGGGAAGAAGTAAGACTACTCTACTAAGCAGTAAATGAAAGCAATAAAAATTATGGAGAGCATGATCTAGAGCTAGAAGAATAGAGGGCATTCAGGGGCGGTCCCCGATGGCCTTGGAGTGGTCGAGATGAGAATGAGGGGCGGCCAATGTAGCTTAGGCCGACCCTTGGAGAGAAGTAGGGTTGATCCAGCATCCTGGCATGGTGTCCTCCATGGTGGTGGTAGTGAGCTCGTGGAGGTGGAGTGAGTGGCTAAGTGGAGGTGGCGTGAATGGCACCAATGGAGAGCAATTGCCAAGGGAGTGAATGGGTGCAAATGGCCACCCAAGGGGTCTTTTTATAGACCTAAGGGAAGCTCCCTAGAGAATTATGGAATTCTCTAGAGAGGCCTATGGTGGGAGCTCGTGGGAGAGTGAGAGAGAGAGGGTGGATGGTGGTTTTTAGATCCACCAAATGTGGATCTAAAAATTGAATGGCTCTTGGTTGCTATTTTTGGCAACCAAGGCAACCACACATGGTAGAGAGTTCTAGAGAACTCTAGGCTAGATATTTTCGTGTGGATGGTGTGTGTGGGTCGAAACTTAGGTAGCTAGGTTGATTAGGTTGGGTTCTAGTGGGTTTAGGTCAAGGTAGGTCTCAAATTAGGGTTATAAACACTAATTCACTAAGGTAAAGTGAAATTAAACTTAATACAAGTTTAATTGGGTGTGTGGAAACTTAGTTGAGAGTAAAAAAACTCAATTAAGTCAGGTCTAGGTCAATTGGACTCTCACTGAGTCCAATTGGACAGTGTGTGCTGAGATCAGGGCTCAATTGGACTCAATGAGTCCAATTGCATAGGCTGATGAAATTGACTAAGATTCAAGTCAATTAGGTTTAGTGAGGACCTAATTAGGTCCTTAGGGAGGTTTAGAGGTGATGTACTAGGGTTAGGGCACCTTAATTTAGGTTCCTATGGGGTTGGAATTGGGTTTAGGGACCTAGAGATCCAAGATCAAGGCTTAAATCTCAAAACAGGAATTGGAGAGCAGTATCAAACGTCTAATAATAGAATCAGACATCTTATACTCAAAAATCAGAAGTCCAGACTTGTTGTCTGGACATCCAATCAGAGTCAAGAAGGATTTCGGGTTCTGTTTTGGGTATTCTGCAGAAATTAGATATCTGACAAAGTGTCTGGACGTCCAATAACACCGCAGAAGTGGGTTTGAAGTGTACGGGAGTTGGCTAAGGGTCCTGGACATCTTAAAACTTATCTGGACATCTAGAGAAGGGTTGGAACTGGAGTTTTAGGGCTTCCTAGGGTGTTGTGACCTAATCTAAGGGTGGCTAAGGCTTGGGGAAGTCTCTAGGCTATCCTAGGGCTAGGATGGACCTATGCTCTTCACATTTTACTGCTTTATTTCTATTTAATAGAACAGAAAACCTTTAACCCCCTTACATTATTATTCCTACATCTAGACTAGGCCTTCTGCTCCAGTCTGCTACAACTCCCGTTATTCCTGATCCAGCTTCAGATCCAGCTCCTGATCAGCTTATTTCCTGCAATTGACATAATGCACTTAATCAGCACATTATAACATTATTTCATGCATAGCTAAAGAAAAGCGATAAAGATGCAGATAATGCGTATGCATGCATGAATAAACCTAACTTATGCTAAGTCCTAGCATAATCTAGGCAAATTAAGACCTATGATTGCTGCGCAATCACACTTAATCTAAAATCAACTCACCAAGGAGCTTCCCCTTAGGGTTTTCAACTTAGGTCAGTACCAGGCACTCCACTTTACTTTTGATTTCAAAAAGAAAAAGATCTTCACTCGTGCTTGAAAATCTAGTTTGCCTCAAAACTTGATTGAATTAAGCTAATTCCAAACCCTAAAATCTACTTAAGTAAGATTTGAACCTTAAAATTGACTCATCAAAAATAATCTTGCTTGACAACCCTAGTTGTGCACGCACTTGCACATACTCAATTGATCATTAAGGGCAGAACTCATCTTAAGGGCCCACCACATTCCATAAGCACTACAATCCTAGGCCTAAATAAAATCAAGTAGACATTGGCCTTAAGGACTGATTCGCTCTTCAGGACCTAGTCTGAGATTGTTTTTGATTAACCTATTTGTACCGATCAATCTGATGTCTAGCTAGGGGAGTAGCATCAAACGACCGTGGTTGTGGGGTACACTAGGAACTGGAGTTGCAAGCCAAAGGAAGAACCTTCTCTCTAGTCCCTCCTTCTAACTGGTTGGATTGATTGGACGCAAGTAGAGTAAATCGTCTATAATCTTAAGGTGGATTTTGAGAGTCTGTAGATCCTTAGGCTACCCCACTTAAGGACAGGCTTGTTTTGTTGTGCTACAGGGTTCTTATCCCCAGTCCTTTCGACCTCTTCCTAGTTTGTGATAGGAAGGAGGCCATTGAATCCCCGATTGGAAGGACCACTAGAGTATTCTAGGTGGCGTAGATTGTATTTTGGCCAAATTGATCCCATGCCTGATCAACAACCTCCTCTGCCTCAGAATCCACAGGAGGTATTTGAAAGGCAGTTGGAACAAATGCAGAGAATGAAAGAATGGTTCTAGAGAATGCAGCGTGCTCAGCCCTTGAAGGATTTTTATGATCCTTCAAATTACGAGGAATGTCCTGATGTCCAGATTCCTACCGGAGACATAGAAATCAAGCCCCAGGTATTAATCCTGATCAAACACTTTCATGGGCTTAGCTTTGAAGACCCATTTCAGCACTTGGAGGACTTGACCACTTTGGTCCAGACCACCAAGGCGCAAAACGTGAATGAAGAGCAGATGATGATGAGGCTCTTTCCCCATTCTCTAGGGATAAAGCTGCTCAATGGTGTAGGACCATAGGTAGGACAATTGCAACATGGAATGATCTAAAATCGACTTTCTTGAAGAAATTCTTCCTTGTTGGACGTACCAATGCTCTGAGACGGGCGATTACTACCTTCACCCAGTGGCCGGGGGAGTAGTTTCATGTTTCCTAGGAGCGATTTCAGGACTTATTGCGGAGGTGTCCACACCACGAGGTGCCGAAATGGCAGCTCATGCAGATCTTCTACCATAGGTTGACTGAGCAACTCAGAAATCACGTGGACGCTTCTTGCGGAGGCAATTTACTCAACAAAAATGCAGATAGCGTGTATGATTTGTTTGAGGAGATGAGTAAAAAGCCGATCAATCATGCCTCCATGGATACTTTTAAATTGTCCAGACAACCCAGATCAAATGTTAATGAAGTCCATGACTCTCATTCATTCGATATGGAATTGATTTGTAATAAACTAGATAAGGTGGACTTGGTTACTAAAAGGATGGTGGAGTGGATGGCTAGAAACTCAATGAATAATTCTCGATCCACTCAATCCCGAAATTCAGGATTCCATTCGTTGCGAGCTCCTCCTGGATGGGAGTTCGTGAATCAACTTGATGCGGCTCAACCTATGAGTAAGCATTATTCGAAACCCCATGGGTTCCAAACTGGGGCCTTTGATCTCAATTTCTCTGATCCATCCCTTTCTTTCTCACCATCCTCACCTTTGAGGATGTCTATGCTTTACAGGAGAATGTTAGGTCCAACCCTTACTCCAATGCTTATAATCTGGGTTGGAGGAACCACCCTAACTTCTCCTAGAAAAACTTGGGGCAACAGACCCAATTCCGACCCAGCAGCTATGCTCCTCAAAGACCAATGGGTCAGGGTCATGTTTACACTCAGCTGCCTCTGAATCAAGTCAATCAGCCAGCTTGGAATGCCCATCAACCTGTAGGGCAGGCTGATCTGAACCGACAAATGGTCGAAATGTAAGGATCTATGCTCTAGCTCATGTAGCAAATGAAAACCTTACTGGACAACTTGCAAACAGGGTTCATTGCTAATTCTCATCAACCCCGATCTTTGCCATCTCAACCCATACCTAACCTATGTAATATCTAGAATCCAGGCAATCAAGCCCAAGGGTATGGGAATTAGAGGGACCCGCACGCACATGCTCAGGTGGTTAAGCAGGGTCCTTCCTCTTCTGCTTCTTCTTTAAATCAAAGTTTTCTAGCTAATGAAGCCCCTCGAATGTTTCCTATCCCTCCCCAAGACCCAAACCCATATGCATCTGCCAATTCTGTTACCTTGAGGAGTGGAAAACAAACTCAGGATCCACAACCACACTGTTCTGATCTACCAAATCCTAGAGAGCCTGAGGAGAGAAAGGAGAACTCTGAAGAAGAGATCAAGGCTCAGGAACCTGATTCCAAAGATCTGACTCATGTTCCTTTTCCTGAGGCCTTGATTAAACCTAGGAAGAAGTCTATTGATAGTAACGAGGAGCTCTTGAATATATTCAAGAATGTCGAGATCAATATCTTGCTCCTCGACGCTATCAAACACATACCGACTTACACTAAATTTTTAAAGGATTTATGCACACAGAAGCGTAAGTTGAGGGAATCTATTCCGAGGAAGGTAGTACTCTCCAAGCAGGCTAGTTCTGTTATCCTACATCACCTTCCTCAGAAAAAGAGAAATCCAGGTGCTCCTTTGATTTCTTGTGTCATCAGAGATTACACTTTTGATAGAGCACTTCTGGATCTAGGTGCATCTATTAACCTAATTCCGACATCTCTTTATGAGAAGTTTGGATTAGGTGAACTTCGGCCGACTTCAGTAACGCTGTAGTTAGCGAACCATTCAATCACAAATCTGCAAGACGTTATTGAAGATGTTATTGTCAAAGTTAAGGATTTCTATTTTCCTATAAATTTCCTTGTCCTTGACATGGATGTACCTAAAAATCTAAGGAACAAGCCCATCATTCTGGGGCGTACATTCCTGACTACCACTAAGGCCAATATCAACTATGAGAGTGGTAGCATGGAAATTGCCTTTGGGGATCAGAAATTGAAATTGGATATTTTTAAGGAGATTAACAAATTTGAGGATTGTGGATTTATAGAGGAACTTGACGAAGACAATTTAAATATTGAAACATGTATGGCAGTTTCTACAATCGAAAGTTCCTCCTATTGTGATGGATCTGACCTGCAACCCTTTGTGGCAAATCCGCCGCATTTTGAAGAGGTTATTGATTTTATTCAGTGTTTACTCGAGAGCGAAATCGGGTTTGTAAATATTGCATTGCAGTATAGTTGAAATCACTTCGAAAAACAAATGAGAATTTATTACTCAAAAAATGAAGAATCTGAGGTTGAACACACGGAGCAAATTGGGATTTGAAAACTAAGAACACAACTTCAATTCAATCAAATGAGATGTTCAACCAAATTATGAAGCAATAGAACTAGTTTCAATGTATATAGATGCTTCGAAAATATGAATAGAGATGTAAAAAAATTCAGATGGTTTTGGTTTAGGCTTTTTCTTCTTCTTCTTTGTTTCTTCTGATGTCTTCTTCCTTCTTTACTCTTCTTTCTCTTTCTCTGACTTCATACTTTGGTTTCTTCTTTCTCTTCTTTGGCTTTGCTGCTTTCTCCTTCCTTCTTCTTTCCTTTCTACCTTGGCCTTTAGCTCTTGGTCTTTTCTACAACCGTGCCTTCTCCTTCCTTCCTCAGCGGCTCCTCCTTTCTGCTTTCTCTGCAATAGTGCCTTCTCCTTCCTTCCTTGGCGTCCTCTGCAGCTTCTTCTCTTCAGCCTTCCTTCAGCCTTTAGCTCTCCTTCAGAGTCCTCTTCCTTCTTCAGCTTCCCTGCACACAAGTGCAAAACCTATCCCTACCCTCCTCCATGAATGCTCTCTCTCTTTTCTCTCTTAGGCTCGCTCTCCCAGAGCCTTTCTCGGGTATACAGGCCAGGTTAGCTCACCCAGGTCCAGGCGCATCGGCGTGGGTGATGCGTGAGGAGTGCTAGGTAATCGAGTCAGGCAGCCAGGTCCACGTAGTGTGGGCACGGATGAGGCGTGAGTGGGCAAGGGGACCTCACCCCGTGTTAGGAGGCAAAGAGCCTATTACACAAAAATAATTTATTCCTCTCTTCCTCCTCCTTACTTTCTGAGGTGGGACTAAAAGTCCCACCCACTTCTTCGTGCGCACCCGCAGGGATCTCCACTCAATCGCTGCAGCTGCAATGCCCTGGGACTCCAATTGCTGGCGCAACTTGTTCGCAAGGGGATTCTGCTCCTCTGGAACTTGTAACCTGGAGTGGGGCCACCTGGAGTGAGCTTGCAAGCAAGCTTCTCTCCCTCTCTGATGGCGGACGAGATCAGACCTTGTCAATCATGAATACAGCCTCATGGCCCTATCAAAACACTTAGAAAGCTTTGCCGTGACATGACGAAGGTGGTTCAGGTGCTGGTGTGGTGCGAGACGGCCTAGGCGTGCGTGCCTAGGTCATCCTATGGCCGTGAATGTGGGGTTGTTCAGGGGCAGTGTATGGTGGGTGTGGAAGTCGATGGAGAGGTGGAAGATAATTAGTGGAAGTTGGCGATGCTTCTGCAGTAGTTGGTGAGGCGTGTGGGTGCATGGAATGATGGATGCACCTTCGTCGGTGGTCTGCCGGAGATGAAGAAGGTGAGGGTGGTCTGTGGTGGTCGAGGGTCGGTTTGGGAAATAAAGAGGGGGAAAATAAAGAGAAGAGAGAAAGGAACTTATTTGCAAGTGATTGGATGAAGGGGGAAGCAGAGGGCGGACGGTGCGTATCTGCCGTCACCGGAGACGAAGGCCCTGAGATGGAGAGGCAGGGATGACGAGAGGGATGAAGACGCGGGCGGAGGTATGGCGCAATGTAGAAGAATGAGGAGGAGATAACTCTGCCACTAGTATGATGGCAGAGCGATGAGAAGAGGGAGGAAGAGTCATCGGAGCTTGCGGGCTTCTTGGCCGAAGAGGGTAAGGAGGAATTCTGGGGGATTCTTCGGCCAAAACAAGCTTGGGATCGTCGGGAGGATCTGGGGGCCTTTAAATAGTCGTGGGTGGAGGGCCTTGTGCTTGGAAGGTAAGCTTCCAAGCACGGCAACCTCGCTGGACTTGGGAGGTCGAGAGATACCCATATCTCTCATGCATTTGCATGAGAGATTGGGTGGGAATCTGAGCGCAAAATGGGATTCACACGATTGGAAATTCCTCAAAGAATCTCCTTTCAAATTTGAGAGGGATTCTCTGAGGAATCAAGGAGATCTCTCTCTTGAATCCTTGCCGGAGTAGGATTCCTCCACTGTAATGGTGGAGGGACCTAATTGAAAAGAATGACAAGGAAGCTAGGGGGTCTCTATAAGGTTTTCAAAAGTTAGGGGTATAAAAGTAATTGGGTTGGACTATTTTACAAAGTAGGTCAAGGTGAATTCCCCTTAGGTCCAAATTTTGGTATAAACCTAATTTGGACCTAAGGAATCCAATGGTGAAGTTGGATTTTAGGTTTGACCACGTTTGACTATATATTTTGCATAAAAACCCAATTTAGGGCAAATGCTTGACTAAGACCACTATTTAGGTCAAAATAGGTTCTAAAGGCCAAATTGAAGGTTTTAAACCCTAGAGGATATTTTTCCATGAATTTTAGAGGGTTTAGTTTATTTTTATCTTGACCAGAACCTTATTAAATTAAGTGGGTCTATTTTTGGGTTACGAGAAGTCGTTTAATTCCCAAATCTCACATTCACCCTTTTCTGATTGAAACATCCCACTTTTTATCGTGTTAAGACCAATTGACCCATGTTTACCCCTTGAGAAATCCTGTTGTTGTACTGCAATGGTAAAATTACAGTTTTACCCTTTGTTTCTTTCTTTTCTCTCAAAACATTTATTCCCTTAGTTAGGCCCTTCACTTGGTTATGTAGGAGCTTTTATTCTCTTTTCTAGGTTAAAATGAGCTAGTTAGGGCTCATGATGGTGTTCCCATCATTCACTTTCAACCTCTTCCATTTGATGAACCTTCTTCAGCATCATCTTTACCCTCAATCCAAAACCCACCCCAGCTCTAACTGAAACCATTGCTTGAGAATTTGAAATATCAGTTTTTAGGACCTCAAAAGATGCTCCTTGTGATTATCAGTGCTAGATTAACTACAGAGCAGGAGATTAAACTGATCAAGGTCTTAAAGGAACAAAAGGAGGCAATTGCTTGGACCATTCATGACCTTAGGAGGATCGAGCCATCTTACTGCAATCATAGAATATTCTTGGAAGATGGATCCCGCCCTTCTCACCAAATGCAGAGGATATTAAACCCTAATATGCGAGAAGTGGTCAAGAAGGAAATTATCAAGTGGCTCGATGTAAGAATCATTTATTCGATCTCTGATAGTCCTTGAGCAAGTCTCGTGCAAATTATTCCCAAGAAAGTCGGGATTACTGTTGTGACTAACGAGAAAGGAGAATCTGTCACAACTCATTCAACTTCCTTTTGGAGGGTTTGTATCGATTACAGGAAGCTGAACATAGTCACGAAAAAGGATCATTTCCCTTTGCCCTTTATCGATCAAATCTTGGAAATACTAGTTAGACAAAAGTACTTCTATTTGCTTGGCGATTACTCAGGATACAATCAAGTCCCTATCAATCCCTAGGATCAGGAAAAAATGACTTTCACCTATCCTTACGAAGCCTTTACTTTATGCAATGCACCTGCAACTTTTCAAAGGTGTATGCTAGCCATATTCTTTGACATGGTGGGAGAGTTTATGGAAGTCTTCATGGGCGATTTCTCTATTTTCAGTGAATCGTTTGCTTCCTTCCTAACTAATCTTGAAATGATTCTTAAAAGATGCATCAAAACAAGACTGGTCCTTAGTTGGGAAAAGAGTGATTTCATGACACAAGAAGGCATCGTCTTGGGTCATGTAATCTCTGAACGGGGAATCGAAGTTGATAAAGCTAAGGTTGGTGCTATCTTTAAACTTCCTCCTCTTACATCTATCAAACAAATTCGATCATTTCTTGGTCATGTGGGATTCTATAGGAGGTTCATCAAGGACTTTTCTAAGGTTGCTCGCCCTCTGAGCAATCTTCTTGCCAAAGATACGCTGTTTGATTTCAACAAATCATGTCGTAAGGCATTTGATTTTCTTAAAATGGCAGTCACTTGTGCTCCAGTATTGCAGCTACCGATTTGGACAGCCCCATTTGAGATCATCACCGACGCTTCTGATTATGTGGTCGGGCCTATTTTTGGTCAGAAGATTGACAGGAAGCCCTCTGTCATCTACTATGCTAGTAAAACTCTGGACAAGGTCCAGAGGAATTACACTGTTACTGAGAAGGAATTACTAGCTGCAGTATTTGCTTTAGAGAAATTCAGAGCTTATCTCTTAAGGTCTCATGTCATAATATATACCGACCACTCAGCCTTGAGACATCTCTTGGCCAAAAAGGATGCTAAACCCTGGCTTACTCGATGGATTCTTTTGCTTCAAGAATTTGATCTTGAAATCAAAGATAAATCTGGGGCACAAAATGTAGTGGCAGATCATCTTTCGAGACTTCTGAGTGATTATTCTCGTCCGAATATTCCGATTGCTGATACTTTTTTGGACGAGACCATTCTTGCAATATCAGGTGTCCATACCCTGTGGTTTGCTAACATTGTAAATTATTTGGCCGTTGGTCAAATCGTTCAGGATTGGACCAAGCAACAATGAGATAGACTCAAATATGAGGCCAAATAGTACTTCTGGGAGGACCCTGAACTGTACTGCATCGGCTCTGCTCAGATTATTCACCGATGTGTTCCGGAGAATGAATATAAAAGTATACTCGAGTTCTACCATGCATCTCCGTGTGGTGGACATTTCTTCGGGAAAAAGATGGCTGCAAAGATTTTGCAATCTGGATTTTATTAGCCATCTTTATTCAAGGATGCCTAGGAATATTTGAGGTTGTGTTGTCGATGCCAGGCACTTGGGAGCATAACCAAGAGAGACATGATGCCCTTAAACCCGATTCTTCCCGTTGAAATCTTTGAAGTTTGGGGCATCGATTTTATGGGACCCTTCCTTCCTCCATTTGGACACCAATCATTCTTGTCACTATTGATTACATGTCCAAGTGGATCGAAGCCATTCCCACCCAAACCAATGACTACAAGGTGGTCATCGATTTCGTCAAGAAGAACATCTTCAGTTTGTTTGGGATTCCGAGGGCTATCATCAGCAATGGTGGTTCTCACTTCACTAATGCCTAGTTCCATAATTTACTGGCAAAATATGGGGTAAATACATAATTTTCACACCTTACCATCCCCAGACGAATAGACAGACCGAGATCTCCAATCGGGAGACCAACAATATTCTTCAGAAAATGGTTAGGCCTGATTGTAAAGACTAGACTCAAAAGCTTGAGGACGCTCTTTGGGCCTATCGTACAGCGTACAAAATGCCTATTGGCATGTCACCATTTCATCTGGTGTATGGAAAGGCATGCCACTTACCCGTAGAAATTGAACATAGGGCATTTTGGGCAATCAAGCAATGTAATCTGGAATTGAGTTTAGCTAGAAAGATCAGGAAACTCCAACTATCTGAGTTGGAGGAGGTTAGAAATGATGCAAACGAGAATGCCAAGATCTACAAGGCTTGGACCAAAGCTCTTCATGACCAATTGATATCCTGCAAGAGCTTTGAGCCAAACTAGAAGGTCTGGCTCTTAGATTATTGACTTAAGCTCTTTCTCGACAAACTTAAGTCAAAATGGAATGGCTCATTCATCATCGATCAGATATTTCCAAATGGGACCATTCAGATTTCTGACCCAAAGATGGGTAATTCATATAAAGTCAACGGTCAACGTCTAAAGCCTTTTATTGACCGTATTATTCTAGAACCCATCTCAGACATGGTTGCCTTCATCATGTTGTGATTTCTTTGGCTGCACCTCGCCAAGCTGATGGCATTAAACTCAGCAGTTGTACAGTCTGACTCATAGCTGACCTGTGCATCATATTCAAGTGATATCTTCTACATTCTACCATTCCTTTCATGTCTTTTATTCTTAATGCTGACATTGCATCAGCTAGGCACGGGGGGGTGGATTCATTTCTGAATCATTTTCTCGGCTCTATTGAATTCTTGTAAATTCTACTTGTTTTCTTATATATATATAATTGGATTAGGAAAGAATACTTGGGCATTAGACCTTTTCAATCTTAGGAAATATTACAATAGGATCTGAACACTAGAACCTTTTAGGTCTTTGGGCTTAATCAGCCTGGGTATCCATTAAAATGTGGATATGTTTATCTAGTCCCCACCATCCTGAATTCCATTTCAATTTTATTAAATAAGTTTGGGTGATAAGTACACGACTTATCAACCCATCCTCTGATTTGAGGGAACTTTAAGTGTAAGCGTCTACACACTATTCGTACTGACTCGTTGTTCGGCAGTTTTAATGGAAATTAGGTAGCTAATGAACCTTCTAGAGTGGTATGGCTGGCAAGTTATCATGGGTAACAACTCATAGGTTGGTTATCCAAAGCCTAGCCACTGGACCATTCTTTTCCTATTGCCTCTAGGTAAATCTTAGACCAGGGAAGCCACCTACTTAAAAAAAGAAAATGAAAGTCCAAAAAGAAAAAAAAGAAAAGAAAAAGAAAAAAAAATAATAAGCTACACTTCACCGCACGAGTATGACTGGCAAGTTATTGTGGGTAACAACCCATTGGTAGGTTGTCCAAAACCCAGCTCAAGAAATGCACATCTAATTCCTAAAAAACTTAGGAAGAAGCGGAGAAGTAGAATAAGCTAGGGAGGTATATACTGGAAGCACCCTTGTGTTGACCCCATAAAAATAAAAGTAGGGAGAAAGCTACTGGTTGTATAGATACACCGTTAGGTAGAATTCTTTTTAAGGTCACTTAGGGGCGTAGAAACCCAAAGTCTATTCTGATTGCCGATCAACGAGTCTTTCACATTCACAAAAAGATGCTTAGAACTTAGGGTTCTCATCAAGTCTTGGGTGGGTTGAGTGGCCGTAGAAAGTTGCTCTGTAACCCTAAATTCAAAAATCCAAAAAATTAGAAAAGAAGAAAAAGGAGAAAAAGAGATCCTTCTTTGAATAAGGCGAGGGCTTGAGGCGATCTATAGTTTGGTAGGTACCCGGGCGTTGTTGTGTCTTTGAAAGTTCAAGTCCTAAGTAAAAAATTCTTAATGTTGAAAATGACCTTCGCCTAAGTAATCAAATCTTAATTCTTTTATAAATAGCATATAGTTTTTGCTAGGGACTAGCAAAAGACAGGAATGGGGGTGTGATGTGCATACATTTAAATAACCAAAAATGTCTATTAATGCATGTTCTTAGGGTTATATTAGCATCATGCATTATAAATATTGCATAACATGCATAATCATGCATTTAGGTCAAATTGTATAAATTGTATAGTAATTATCTCCTTTTATGCCCAGGGATAGGGTGATATTTAATCAGGGCTTCAGATGGAAGATCCAACCATACGGATCTGATCAGGGTGATGATGGGAGTTCAACGACTCCAAGATCGCCTCGATCTGACATCCGTAGCATCAGATATAGTCCGAGGAAGCCTAGAGATCAAGGGCCAAGATTATTCCAAATCACACTTCAAATGACAAATCCGACCACACGGATGGGTTTAGATCTATGATCTCAGCCTAATGGCGTGAAAATAGGCTCAATCCGACATCTGTGGCACCTTCTACATGTCATAGAAGATGGATGGCCATGATGGTGCCACATGGCGCCATCACAACCGCCCAAATCAGCCGCAACATTACTTCTCATTTTCTGAAGGCATGGACGATGTGAGATCTGGGCCGTTGGATCTTGATCCAACGGCCACGAGAGCACCTGCTTAAAACGTAAATGCGACGAAGAAGCGATGCTAGTGCAGCGGTCGAGCGCCCTTACGTAAGCGCGGGGCGCAAGTTTGACTCGCGATCTGCAGTGTTTGCACATTTAATCTCAACTGTGCGATCAGCTACGGATGGTCTAGATCACCCAATCGGGCGCACGTGCGATCAAACACACCGCCTCACGCCCGACCGTACGTGTAGGCGGCGCAGCTGAAGTAGGCGAGGATGACTTTAAGCCGTCCGATCTTGAGATTGGACGGCTGATATCGTGAGGACGTGGGTAAGCATTGAGTGCATGGAAGGTGAGGAGGTAAGCATTCGCGCGAGGCTACGGCAACGTGGGTTCTTTAGTGACGCTTAAATCCATCACTAACGACCCCCTCATTTAATGTTTTAACTATGTAATGACCAAATTGCCCCCTATCCTTGCAACTATAAAAGGAGACCCTTACCCTACGAAATTTCCATTCCTTCCTTCACCTTTCTCCCTCTCCAAAGCTCAAGAGAAGCTTGTCCCACACCTAGGATGCTATTCTAGAGCCAAATCCAATTTTCTTGCCCTTGTTCAGGAAGTGGATCCCGCAATGACAACGACGTGCTGCCTTGTTCCTGCTTCATCCTCCTTCCCGCTCCATCCTCCGTCTTATAGGCATCACTCCATCCAGCTCGTCCTCCAAGCATTCATCGAGGAGGATAACATCTCTCTCCCTTCTTTTTAATCGCTTTCTAGAATAGAATTTCCCACTTTCTAGTTGTAATCATTTCCCGCTTTCTAGTTGTAAAAATAATATTATTTTATCAAGTGATTATTCTCTCTCTCTCTCTCTTATTGTTTATATTCCATTATAATTATCACACTTTCAAACAAAAATACAAAAAGATATAATCGTGAATTTAAGATCAACGTAGCCTCCCTATGTTCGACCTAGAATTTCTTTACAAATTTCAGTTAAATTTATCTGTTGATGGGTTGCTTTGCAAATCGAACTACAATGACGGGTTTTCAAATCCAACTTCAATCACATAGTTTTCCTCTATCAAGAGGGTGATCTGCCCCCCTTAGATAGGTAGCAGTTGTTCCAACCTTGTAATTTGATTGCAATTTTATCAAACAGTACATTCCAATTGCTTTTTTTCAGTTTAGAACACTTCAGAGGTAGACCCAAGTACCTAATAGGGAGTGTGACCAAGGGCGTACCCAAAAGGGAAGAGATAGCCATTTGCTCTCCACCTGTTAACCCAAAATAGACCAATGAAGACTTATCCCCATTCAATTTCAAACCTGATATTTCTCTAAATATCTTCACCATATGAAACAGAGCTTGTGCTTCCTGTTCATTCCCTTCTACAAAGAATACCATGTCATCGGCATATTGCAAGATCGAAGCCATGGCACTCCTATTTGAGATGGAGTAACCTCTAATCTGACCCACTTTAGATAGTTGACATGCATATCTTGCAAGCGTGTCAACCGCATGATGAAAGACAAGCGGGGTGAGAGGACACCCTTGTCGAACACCACATTAAGGTTGAATCCATGTCCCACATGGTTTACCATTGATAAGAGGAGAAAAGGACGTGGTGGTGATGCACCTTTTCATCCATTGTAGCCATATAGCATGAAACCCTCTCCTCTTGAATACCTCCCAGACATATGGCCATGAAACCAAATCATAAGCTTTTCGGAAGTCTACTTTCCATAGAAAAGTCTTTGCACTTCCTCCGGTGCCATCCCATCACCATTTTTTGAGCCATTATGAATGACTCTTGTAAAGATCTGTTGGGGAGAAAAGCGAACTGGACTGGGAGGATCTGATCTTGCAGGACACTTCGAAGTCCATTGGCCAGGACTTTACTCACCACCAAATAAATAGAATTCGACAGTGCAATAGGTCTAAAGTTGTGGAATTTATCCACTCCTTGTTTCTTTGGAAGCAAAAAAAGATAAGATCGATTTATCTTATCAAAGCCATGGTTACCCCTTTCAAATTCCTTAACTACCTCCATCACCTCCTCTTTCAATACATTCCAAAAGATTTTGTAAAAAGAAACTTGGACTCCATTTGGACCTGGTGCACCTTCATTATTCAAGTCATTTATAGCTTCCAGTACTTCACTTTCAGACATTGGAACCACCAAATTGCTGGCCTGTCCCTCAGAGATTTGAGGAAAAAGTGATTCTACCATTCTCCACTCTCCCCTAGCTGCTGCCTGCGAGGTTTCCCTGAAGTACTTGGTAGCTACAGCACGTATTTTTTGCAGACAAGAGGTTCTTTGACCTCCCCCCTCAATCAAGGAGATAAAGTTGTGTCCTCTACGTGAGCTGCCTGCTAAATGAAAGTATTTCGTATTGGCGTCCCCCTCTTTAAGCCATAATTTTCTAGAGTGTTCTCGACAATCCATCTCTCTTTTCAAATCCTCCTTCTCTATAACCTCATACCACCTTCTCCTAACTCACTGTACATGGTCAGACAGTGGTGCAGTAGATTCCTTTTCATCCAGCCACTGCACCTCCAAGAGAGCTTCATGACGCTTTTGTTCTCTCAAAGTTGCAACAGCTGACCCATATTCCTTTAACATTTGCTGCATGGGTGAAAGCTTTGATGCCAACCTGATAGTAGCCGTACCCTGCACTTGCTGAGCTCGCCACTAGGCCTCCAACATTTTGCGAAAACCCACTTCTCTAAGCCACAACCATCTGAACTTGAAGTATGAGCTAGTTTGCACATTCTCACCACTATCCCAAACCAAAGGAGTATGGTCTGAGAAGGGTCGTTGAAGCCTAGCAACAAAAGACAATTGGAAATTCTCCATCAGTTCCACGTTTCCAAAAAATCTGTCAAGCTTTGATATCAAACCACTTCCGTTTTGCCATGTAAAGTCCATCCCAGAGGTTAGGAACTCATTAAGACCTAGATTTTGTAAGGTCAACAGAAAACCAATGAAGGCAATGTCCATTGAACCACTCAGTCTATCCGTCCCAGTTAGAGTAGAATTGAAGTCACCACCCGCTAACCACGGCAGCCCCTACACAAGAGATGCAAGTGATGATAAGTCCTCCCATAATTCAGGTCTGAGGTTCGTAACACACGATCCATAAACGTCCATGATTATCAATTCCTTCTCCCGTTGTATCAACTTGCATCTACAAGATATCGCATGCCTAGAGTTAATAATTTCAATCACACTTAGGCATGCCTTTTTCCACCAAAAGGCTATACCTCCTGACCTCCCATGATCATTTAAAGCCACACAGTTAAAAAAGACTTCTCTTTTCAGTGCACTCCACACATGGTCATTTTCATCCTCTATGTGAGTTTCTTGGATGATTGCACAATCGATCTCCCATTCCCTCAAATACCTCATAAGCAAGGCCCTTCTCACTCTGTCGCGCAACCCATGCATGTTACAAGAGAGGACTCACTCAACCTGGGATCCCTATTTGTTGGGCTGTTGAAGTTTTTCAACTTTAAGAGCAGCAGCTATGGAGTTTTCATCCATTCTTGTTGAATGTGCATTTCTTCTTTGTCTCAATTTGTATGGGGATCTCCCAACTCCAAAGTTAGAAGTACTTCCCACCCCAAACTTCAGCCCTTCTGTAGCATGAAAGGATGAGCGATTCTTCAAAGAGTTAACAGCGATCTCTTGAAGCACCCCCACTGACCTTTTCTCTTATACCACCTACTACTCATTCTTTGAATCCACCATCTCATCTCCTTCTATTCCCATGTGATGGAGGACTTTTCTCTTTTTTGGTTCCTTAGCCTCCTCTGGGGTGTTACAGCCATTTGTTTCACAATGGGGTCGTCCTTAACAACCTCTGCAAAGGTTTTCATCGCTTCCCACTCCTGAAAGAGTGTCTCCTCGCATCCAAATCGCAGACGTATTAGCTGATTGCATAGCAATCATAGGTCTTAATTGACCTAAAATAGGCTAGGACTCAGCATAAGTTAGGGTAATTCATGCATGCATAAGCATTATCTCCATCTTTACTGCTTTCTTTTAACTATGCATAAAATAATGCTATAATGTGCTGATTAGGTGCATTATGGAAATTGCAGGTAATAAGCTGGATCTGAAGCTAGATCAGGAATACTGGGTGTTGCAGTAGAGTTGGAGCAGAAGACTTAGATTAGATGTAGTAGATAATAATGTAAGGGAGTTAAAGTATGCTACTCTATTAAGTTGGAATAAAGCAATAAAATGTGAACTTAGGTCCATCCTAGCCCTAGGATAGCCTTGAGACTTCCCCAAGCCTTAGCCACCCTTAGATTAGGTCACCTCACCCTAGGAAACCTTAAAATCCTAATTCCAACCTTTATCTGGACGTCTAGATGAATTATAGGATGTCCAGAACCCTTAGCCAACTCCCGCACACCTTAAACCCACTTCTACAGTGTTATTGGACGTCCAGACACTTGGTCAGATGTCCAATTTCTGTAGAATACCAAGACAAAACCTTGAATTCTTCCTGACTCTAATTGGACGTCCAGACAGCAAGTCTAGACTTCTGATTTTTGAGTATAAGACGTCTGATTCCATTTTTGGATGTCTAGAACTGTTCTCCAATTCCTGTTTTGAGATTCAAGCCTTGATCTTAGATCTCTAACTCCCTAAACCCAATTCCAACCCCATAGGAACCTAAATTAAGGTACCCTAACCCTAGTACATCACCTCTAGAACTCCCTAAGAACCTAATTAGGTCTTCCCTAAACCCAATTGACTTAGATCATAGTCAATTACCATTACCTAAGTCAATTGGACTCATAGGGTCCAATTGAGCTCAGATCTCAACCCACACAAGTCCAATTGGACTCAGTGAGAGTCCAATTGACCTAAGCCCAACCTAATTGAGTTATTTCACCCTCAATTAGGTTCACACTCATTCAATTAAACTTGTGGTAAGTTTAATTGCAATTCCTCCTTAGAAATTAGGGTTTACAACCCTAATTTAAGGGCTACACCTACCTAAACCCCTTAGGACCTAACCTTGACCACCTAGCCACATAGCACACTCACACACTCACACACACACACCCATTCATGCACACACACCCATCTAGAGTTCTCTAGAACTCTCTTCAAAGTGGCACCACTCTTGGTTGCCAAATTTAGCAACCAAGAGCCATTTAATTCTTAGATTCACTTTTTATGGATCTAAGAACTACCTCTATCTCACCATGGCCAGCCACTTATGGGGCTCTCTCTAGAGAGTTCCACACTTCTCTAGAGAGACTCCCTTAGGTCTATAAAAGGACCTAAGGGGTGGCCATTATCACCCATCCCATTCTTGGCATTCATTCATCCATCTAGGTTAGCTACCCTCACATCCATTCCACCTCCACGAGGAGCACCATGGAAGCCACCATCTCCATGCTAGGATGCTGGATCATCTCCCCAACCTCTCTCCAAGGGCCAACCTAAGCACCATTGGCCGCCCCTCCTCCTCTCAGCCATTCAAAGGCCATTGGAGCCCACCTTCGAATGCCCTTCTTTTCTGCTAGATTAGTAGCTTAGCTCTTCATAGTTTTACTGCTTTCATTTACTGCTTAGTAGTGTAGTTCTTATTCTCCCCCAATGATGCATGCAAAATCCCCCCATAGATTCCTGTATGCAATCATTTTCTGTTAGCTAGATTTGTGTTTTTCAAGCTTTCCTTTACAAGCTTTCCTCTAAATTCCATGTTGCAAACATCCTCCTGAATGAATGAATAAAAGATATATTTTTTTTATATACATATCTCTATGTTGAAAATCATCATGAGCTTATTGGCTGCAATCTATTTCGTGTGTTGCTTGCTTTTCATTTATATATATATTGCAACAAGCATGTCGGTTCCGGAAAATATAGAAGATTTGACTATAAATGCATTTTCCGTAAATAGCCACCACATAACTAGAATTGTGCGCACCGAAACTCATACTTTCACCTTCGTTATCTATCTAACACACATGCATGTAATCAGAGTTCACAATAGAAGTGGCAAAACTCTAATCCGAAGATTGGAAACCGGTGTGCGATTCTAAATAAGTAGAGCAATAAAAGATCGATTTCAGATTTGAACAAATGCCTCCCAGAGACGAACAAATGGGACTCAAAGTCTCGTTATCCTTTTACAAATATTTTTTGTTTGATCGTATTGCGCACTATACTACGATTAATTTTCACATCAAAAATGCGCTATACAACTTACAAACATTAGCCAAGTGGTACCTCCACACTGGAGGATGACTTTCTTTGAAATTGATCCTCCTCTAAATACATCAACATGGACGTAGAGCAATCGGCCGTCACCCTCCCCTAAGCCTAGCTCTGCACCTTCTACCAGTTTCGCAAACCCAGCCACCATTGATTCAACCACATTCCTTAACCTCAAATGCAATGGTAACCCATTGATTTCTTGCTTTCCAGATCGCACACCAGCCCTCTGCAGCAGACGTTCCGACAATGCACCATCAAAAGGCAAGACCAATCTCCATAAAATCATCATAGACTCAAAATTACTCGATTGAAATCTAAGGTGATCCACATAAATCATCCCCAGACCAAACACCAGAAATTGCATAGGAGAAAGCATGGCAATTTTCCAACATTATACTGACAGTGATAGAGAACTTACCAACCGTTGAAGCCGCTCCAAGGAGGGGTTTCCAGCCATCACCTTTCCGACCAGTGCCCCTCTAAGAACCAAGTTTGTAACCCTAATATCATCAGACATTGGAACCTCGACATCATTAGTGTGACCCATCTAGGTGGAGGGTGGCGGTGGTAGCAGACCTCCTGCGTATCTTCTCTTAGGGTGCAAGAAGACCCCCTCACCTATCCTCCCTCTGCTCATCGCACAGGAATCACATTTGTGCCCATGACCACTGTAAGCTAGGCACACCAGGGGGTAACGGCATACCGCCGTCATGTGCCCTCGCCATCGACATCAATAGCAAACAATCTCTCTATTGACCACTTTGCACTCCCTCATCATCATGCGGCCCCTTCTCGCCTCCTTCCTCCCCATCTAAGCATCCCCCCTCTTCTCTCTCCTACGCCACATATTTGATCTCCAAGCTGACATCCCTCATCTTGCCCCCCATCGCCATGACCCTCCTTCCCATTCACCCTCTCCATCGTCCTCCACCCTACCAAAGATCCTTTGAAAATTCTTTTGAGTGTTTTTCCTTTTGAGTGGTGTTTACGAAGCCACTCATTTCTTGGATTGGGACACACCACTCAATTTGAAATCAATTCACCTAGTAGAATCCCATGAACTTTAGGGTGAATACATTAGGGTGGTTTTTCTAGGGCCACATATTTTGCTCAAAAAGGAAATTTACGACCACCCGTGTGTGCAAAACTTTATGTGCCAACTACAAACATTGCTTGAATATATTAAGAAATTCCAACCCTAAAAAGCACTTAAGCAAGGACGAATCATTAAAAGACACCACATCTAAAAAAACCTTGCTTGAAAACCATGTTTTATTGAAGTGCACATACACACTCAATTGGAGTAATTAAGAGAAACAACCCCTAATAACTCCTCATCATATACCTTGAGCACAAGCACTAACCTAGCCCTCAATAAAATTGAGTAGACATTAGCCCTAGGATTCATTGAGTCAATTTCATGGTATTTTCTTGAACACATTGCGAATTAGTGGCATCTCCTTGCTTCAAAAGGTGCTAAGTTGGGATGCCTGATTGTCAAATGACTTAAGTAAGTTGGGGTTTGGCATAATTAGCTGCCCTCGGGACATGCTCCACCTGCTTCGCCTTCCCAACTTTACCACCTTTGGGAGTAAGGACAACACCAAATTTGTCGTGTGGTCAGAGTTTATTTCTAAAGCATAGGTCACCTAGGTCTACAATATAGGGCTTAGTTTTGCTTGCTTGATTGTGCACACTTAATTCTGTCATCTGTTCTTCACTCAACCCTCTACTTCTTCCAAACCATGGATTTAATGCCTATCCTTCCTTCCTAAACGATCCCCAACATGATTTGTATTCTAACCCAAGTAGATTGCATCCATAGTTTACTTGGAATAACTAGCCACCTAGTTGGGGATATAATCCAGGACCTGAGTATCTAGAAGACCCCTCTTATCCCAACTATCCCAATTTTACCCAACCCACATCAACCTCCAATTGGGATACTTACAACCCACCCACTCAGGGGTATGACCCAAACCTTGGGGATCCCTATCTTGATTCTCCTCATGATGTCTCCTCTTTTACGTCCCACCCACCCACTAATCAATCTGATAGGACCTACATTTTAGGAGAACACCAAGACCCCTACCCTTCTTAAGACCATAACCAGGATAGGTCATCTGAATTCAAGGATCTCTCCTACTTGGCTTATGGATTGGAAGAGATTTTAGGAAAATGGAAATCAAATGATGATCATAAACCTGGGAAAATCAAGAATGATCAACCCTTGCTTTGGACCCCTGACGAAGAATGCAACTAGGAGAAAGACTTAGAACCTCAATTATTCTAGAGTAGGACTAAATAGAAAATGGTGCCTCTTGAAGAATTGGACCCTAAAAATGATAGAATAGAGGACCCACCTAAGAACTTAAACCCCAGTACAGACTCTGATACCCATCCTCAACCATAACCCCCTAACCCTGAGTTGAATGCTAAGGAAATTGAAGGAAAACCTAATGACACTCAGTCAATTCCTGATAGCATTCGGTTGGAGTTATATAGACAGAACCAAGAATTGATTGAGAGGAAACAACCCATGATTGATATGTTCCAACAATTGGATGAAGAGAGCCAAAGAACATTGATGGAAGCAACTTCTTTTATGGAATTCATGAAGCAAGGACCTATGGTGATTGATTGGACTACACCTAGTTGCCCAAAGATGGTTTAGTCCACCATTGATACTCCCTTAGTGTTGGACAACTCATTAGAAAATGTCATTAAGGATTCCTTAGAACATGATTTGGAGAGGGTTGAGGACAAAAATCAGGACGAAATTGACAATTTGGGGGTCGATGCCTTTGAATCCAAATCTAATCTTCCTAAGGAAAGTGATTTAGTGGAAGAGACATCCAAAATTGAAGATGGGGAGTGGGATTACAATTCCAAAATAATTTATTTTGAATCATTTGAAATTCCCATCAAAAGATTAGAGGAGGGCCAAGGCAAAGAATCTGAGTCTAAGATGATGAAATTAGCCCTACCTCTACAGTAACCTTGAAACTGAGTCTGATATAAATAAGGTTGAAGATAATATTCTAGGAGTCAAGGAATTGAAGGGATTAAGCAATGAAATCCTAGTTGAAGAAGAAGAGATGGATTTTTCATTGGAGAGAGACCTCATGCTTAGGGCCCATTGTCAAACTCTTGATTTTGTTACATTCCCTATCAGAATTGAAATCCCACAACCCGAATTCACTGGAATTGATATAACTTTAAGGGATTACAACTTTAAAGGGACATAAGCTGATTACGGATAGGTCCACTTTAGTGGACTAATTTAGCACCTAAGTACATTACTATTGGGAAGGAAATGTAATTTAAATCACGCATGATATTGACAAAATTATGTAGCATTAGAATTATCATTTGATGCATTGCATCTTAATCAATTCGAGTCATTACGAAAGAAGCAATTTGGATGGAATCATACCTCAATTTGGAATGCAATTTTCAGATATTTAATTTGTCACATGTAAGAAAGGTAAGAGTTCTTCACTTCCTATCTCCAATTTTGGGAAGGAGTTGACTTTCTCTTAATAAAAATATACCTTATAGTGTTTTTGAAAGTCACATACAAAAGAAAAAGGAAAGAAAGAGGAAAGGAAACAAATAAAGAGAACCTTCCTATCCCTCTCTCCCTCAAATATCTCTCTCTCTGATTATTTCTCTTCTTCTCGTTATAAACAGGGAAGGAGGTGATTGGAAGAATCATCTCCCTTTGGAGTGGGAGGAAAACTACCATCTTCCTCTCCATGGGAGGAAACTCCCTCTCTCAACATCTTCTTCCTTCTTTAGAAGGAGGGCCATCCCTCCACGAACAGCAAAGGTCATGTGACATCACAACCATGTCTCGCCCCTGACATTCATCATCACGTCTCGCCCACGATGACAACGATGAACCACCATCGTGCTCTGCTTCATCCTCGACGAGTGTGGCGATAGTGTGCTCTTCGATACCAAGTCCACGATTGTGTCTTCAACTTCACGATTGTGCTCCACCTCGACAACAACTACGACATGACCACCACGCTCCATCTCTACCATTGTGTGTCATCCCCCTCACTTAAGACATCCATGAGCTTCCCCAGACATCCAAACAAGGAGGTCGACCTCCTCTTCTTCTTCCTCTTCCTCTGCCTTTGTTTCTCCTTCAAAGAAAAATAACCCATCAACAAGCCGCCTTCATCCTCCTCTCCATGCCACTGCACGCCAACACACCAACCCCCACCTTCTCCTTAGCGTGCATCAGCCTACGTCCACTGTCACATCCCTCTCGACCTCAGTAACAGCAGCCACGCACAAGTCAATTTCCAGCAGCCTCACATGCCCCCAGTGCCCGGAGCAACCAAGCATGCGCCCATCGACACACCATCCACCCGCGTGCGTGGCAGCGCATCCCCTCACGCATGGCAGTAGCCCCTCGCCTGCTTACAACCGTGCATGCCTTCACCCTCATGCCACCATAGTGCACATGCATACCCAAGCCACTAGCCTCCTCTTCTTCTTCTTCCTCTTCTTCCCCACTGGTAGGGGAAAAAGAACTCAACATCTACAAAAAACAGCTGGCCAGCCCACCATCTGTTCAACACACCATCTCCTCCACCAGACTCGTTGCACCCTCACGAGCTTGGCCACGCCCTGTGAATCGCCATCGACAGCCCACGCACGCCAATGAGCTGCCTCCACCGCTGCCGGCATCCTCCTCTCCAGTGACCACCGCCAGGCACCATTCATCGAGCCATTACCACCAACATAACCCCCTTGCGCTGGTCGACCTCCACTAAAAGTTTCGCTGCCATTTGTACCTCAAGTGTGCACATCACCAAGAGAAGAACTTGCTCTGTTTTGGGTCACATTACCTTTTACATTCAATGCCACTGTGGAGTTTTTTATTTTTGATTTTTGGATTATTTTATTGAAGTAAAATTATGGCAGCACCCTTGCATTCTCACAAAATTGCCTGAGTCTTCCATATGCACCTTATTTGACATTAAAATTGGATTTAGATTTGCACGCAATTCAAAATTACATGAAATGCCACTGCACATGCAATATTCACATATCTTGGGAGCTGTATTTCTGACGTGAAATTTATGTAATCAGCCCTTGATTTCTATACAAATTGGAGATTCACATTTCAAGCAACATATCCATTGATTGATTTGATGAATGGTTTTGCGAACATAACTATTGCATAACTATGAATTTATTGATATGTTCCTCCCTATGGATACAACCTAACTCTTCGTGGTTAGTTTTATTGATAAATACTTTTGTTCGGATTTTTTCCACTATGATTTACACATTGCGACGACATATTTTTTCTGATACATATTTTTCTGCAAAGCGAAAATCTTCTGACCAAATGGCGTCGTTGCCGGGGAGACAACAGATGTAATAGATTTACATGATTATTTCTAATTATTCTGAGTTGCACATTTATCTGATCATTCTTTATCTTTCTGTGTGAGGAATCTGACGAGGTGACAAGCACAGTTGAGCGACGACATCAACCTTGAGCGACGCCCACACACAAGGAGAAGACATAGGTGACCTGGATTCTGCTTTCACAGGGGATTCTCCTTCGTCATGAATTTTAATTCAATTCTGTCTTCTCGCCCTTATAGCAATTGGGTCTAATTTTTGGGGTCTGCCCCCATATTCTTTTGCTACTAGGGGCTATACTTCAGCATGCGTGATTCATTTTCTACCTGCTTGCTCTAAAAGCAAAAAAAAATATCGAGTTGCCTATTTAAGAGTGGCATGCCGTTGGGTGCATGCATTTAGGAGTGATTGAGCAACATACTAGATCTTTTCTTTGCATTGCGTACAATTTGCACGATGATTGCTGGAGACAAGTGTACCTTTCTATCTTTGCATCCAACTCCTGTTCACGCATTTGCATTTAGATTAAATTTCATGACCACAAAAATTTATTGAATTGATCTGATTTAGTGGTCTCCTAACTAGAATTGGTACTGTTAATCAGATTTGACATTAATACCAAATCACACTCGAGCTAATCAAAAGAAACTTGTTTGCGTTTCTTCTCAAAATCAAAATTGATTTGTGGTGTGATGCGTACTTTTGACACTGAGCATACACACTAGGCACCGCACTAGGTCATGGTCCCTTAAGGCTATAGGCACCGATCTCTTTGTCAGTGTAGACCATCCTATTTCACTTTGTGGTGGTGGTACTATCTTTTGGCCAAGTGTGTTGATATTTCAAGGAGGGGGACACCCCTTAAAAGAACTATAGGGTAGTTAAGAGTCACCACTTACGCATCGCCTCAAAGGAAGGGTTCGCCCTACTTGCGTCCCTTTCTTCATCCTTGAAGCAACTTCTCACTTGATCACCTGAGAGTATCATTGAAGCAAAGTATAGGTCCTAGGGCACACGAAGGTTGACTAAGGGCATGTAATTGATTGTGAAACATCTTTTGCCACCAAGAGAGAACGTAAATGACCCCTATTCTTCTCCAAAGAGCTTGTCAAGGATCTCAAGTCACAGCTCCCTCTTATACCACTAAAGTGGGAATGGACGGGTGCAAACTTGACCCCATTGACAACTTTAAGGAGTAGGTTGGAGGTTAGCTCAAATTAGAACTAAGAAAGAAAAGAGAGTCCCATTGTCTTGCATTTGATTAGGGAGTGTTGTTCAAGTCATATTTTGAAATGGATTGCAATAGTTATTTCACTTCTTACTTTCACCCCAGAACACCCAATCCCAATCCCATGATCTATAGTTATCCATTGATAGCAGCTGATCTCGTCGCGGAAAGGGTTCGGGTTTGGAAAACCCATTGTCGTAGTTCTATTCATGGAAAATACATTGATCAAATAAAATTTATAACTAAAACTCGAAAAGTGAGTCCCAGGTCAAACACGAGGAGGCAAACATTTGGTTTTGAAAATCCACGTTTCACTTTTATTTGTTTTTGTCATTTTTGCCTTTTCTAATTTTTTTGGTATTTTTAGCAAGCAAGAGATTAGGTCGATGAATTCTTATCTAACTAATCTACTTGCAAAATATAAGAGAGAGAGAGAGAATGAATCACATATATCTCAATAAGTGTTTCTACAATTATGAAAGAGGGAAAACCTACACTAGAAAGTAGTAAAGATAGATGGGGATGAGAAGAATTCCCCTTGATGGTTGCTTGGAGGATGACTCGCTCTGACGGCACTCGGACGAAGGTGGTGAGGAGCGGGATTAAGGAGAACAGCAGCGGAGGAAGGAGGATGGGATGGGACATCATCGTGGCAAGGATCTACTTCCCGAAGTAGGTGAGAAGATGGCCACAGGATGCTCCATGAATGGGGATGAGGGGAGGGAAAAATATTTGGTTTTCTACTCTAGAGGAGCATCCCAGGCTTAGGACAAGCTCTCTCTAGAGCCTTGGAGGTGGTGAGAGGAAGAAAGGAAGAGATGAAGAAGAATGGGATGGGTAGGGGTCCTTTTATAGTGGAGGAAAAGAACAATTTCGTATACAGGACATTTAGTGACGGTTAAAAACATCGCTGAAGATCTGTCGCAAATGTCACTGAAGACAGCCCACAAGCCCATTAAAAATAACTCTAAGTTTGAAGCATCCTTTTGCATAATTGTGATAGACTCACTAATCGGCAATTATAATGGACTTTAGGTTTTTACTCTCCTAGGTGACCTAGAAAAGAAATTCTACTTAAAGGTGTATCTGTCTGACCGATAGCTTTCACCTTACTTTTTATTTTGATGGTGTCAACACAAGGGAGAACTCAGTGTATATCTTTCCAGCTAATTCTACATCCCCGCTTCTTCCTAAGTGTTTAGGAATTATTTGTGCATTTCGTAAGCTAGGTTCTTGACAATCGACCAATGGGTTGTTACCCACAACAACTTACTAGCCATACTCGTGGGGTGAAGTGTGGCTTATTTATTCTTATTTTCTTATTTTCTATTTCTCTTTTTTTTCTTTTTGGACATTTTTCTTTTTTTTTCTTTTTTTTTTCTAAGCAGGTGACTTCCCTAATCTAAGATTTACCTAAAGGCAGTAGAAAGATAATGGTCGTGTGGCTGGGCTCTAGACAATCGGCCAATGGGCTGTTACCCATGACAACATGCCAGCCAAACCACCCTAGAAGATTCATTAGCTAGCCAATTTCCATTAAAACCATCGAAAAGTGAATCAGTGCAAAGAGTGTATAGATGCTTAGACTTAAAGTCCCCTCAAATCAGAGGGTGGGTTGATAAGTCTTGTACTTGTCACCCCAACTTTTTGGACCAACAAGGTTCAGGATCAAAATAAAAAGATCAATTTTTGGACCAACAGGGAGAAGATGTCCACAGACACGGACAAGATTGTGGTGTAGACCTACGCCCCAAGGTCGAGTGTATCTAAGGTTCTCGATCAAAATTACCCAGAACTGGAGATCATTATGGAAGTGGGGTCGGACCTACAATTTGTGAGGATGCAACCCAAGTCCAAAAGGTCAATCAATAGAAAAATCAAGATAAAAAAGATAATAAATGAATTTATGCTTGGGTTGCACATCCACATAATCAAAAATATCATAAGGGTCTTGATAAGAAGTTGGTAGTTTCAGGCAAATAGGAACCCTTAGATCAAGAATTCTCTTACCCCTAGAATAGGCTTCCTAGATCTCCATTTCTAGATTCCTATCCTCCACAATCATAGCTTTTGGGACCTCCCATATGTCATCATCCCCATATAAATTATCCAAGTCCAAAATTTGTGGCTTAATTAAAATTGACTTGAGTTTGATAATCTCAAGAAGATAATCATCATTTTGCTCAATGGGGTGTGATTGAGGAATAAGGCTATTGATTGAATCATCCATGAAAATAGGATTTATCTCCTCTAAGCTTGCCCTAAGAAGATCAATGTCCTCAATTATAGGGCCATCAAATGATTCATCTAATTCCTCAAACCCAGTTGTCTCACTAAAATCATTTTCCTCAAACTCAGGTGAGACTTCACATAAAGATTCATCACCTTCAGAATCAAAGAATTCTGGATCCGCATTACTATGTCTCAAGATCATATGTTGTTCCTTGGTCCACAGAGACATTTTTCTATGTACCCTGGTTCAGGGATCTCGGGTGAAGAAATCAATACATCCTTAATTGGTTACTCTAGACCAACCTAGTCATCCTAGGTCTTGTAAAATGTGTCCCCCCTATAGGTGCCTGAGTAGGTTCTGACATTAGCTCTCCTAAAGGAGGCTCATTCTGGGAATCTTCCCAAGATTGGAATAGAGCAATCACAAATCTCATCCTCAATTTTGACAACTTCCCAAGTAAAAACTCACCTGGGTCCTTATCCTTAACATCTTGGAGTCAATCCAATAAATACTTGTTGATATATTAATCATTTGAATTAGAGGCTCCAATTCTTCAGTGTAGGGTGTTGACTGAGCTTCTAAAGATTGATTGGTATTCCTTAAGTTAGCAACACCCTATCTTGGACCTAGTTCACCTGAACCAAATGGTTTGGTTCAAGGTTGAGTGGGTTTGGGTTCAATTCAAAGTAGTCAACAAATTGAGGTTCTTGGTGCCCTCCCCAATAATAGGTCATTTCGGGCTATTTAAAGAGTGGTGGTGACCTATATGTAGTGTAATCCTGGGGACGGTATGGGTTGTAATCATCATATCCTTCTTGAGTGTAGATCGTATTAGGCTGTCCATAGGAGGGCGGTGATCTATAATCAGCGTAGCTCGAAGAAGGATAAAAATCATGGTGTCCAGGGTTAGCCCTGAACACAGAGGTTTGGAATTGTATCCCCAATCCAAGTTATCCCAACTAGTAGATGATTGAGTACAACAAGGGTTGGGATGCTAATCAACATATTGGGAATAAGATGTGTCTGCAGGGTAGGAGTGGAAATGTGAGTAGGATGTGTATGGATCCATGGCAAAATGGGAGGAAAGAGAAAAGAAAGGTGCCCTGCAGTACAAACAATCAAACCTATCCTTAGGTGGGGTAGCCTAAAGAGTTATAGACTCTTAGAACCCTTCTTAAGATGAAAGAAATGATTTGGTCTACTTCCTTTTGGTCAATCCAACCAGTCAGAGGGACGGATTGGGGAGAAGGTTCTGCTCTTGGCTTTCGCCTCAGGTTCCTTTGATACCCCCTAACCGTGGTCGTTTGACACTAATCCCCTAGTTAGATATCAAATGGATCAGTAGAAGCAGATTAATTGAAAATAATCTCGATCTGGGCCCCAAAGAGCGAGTCAAATCCTTAAGGCCAACGTCTACTTTATTTTAGTTAGGCTTCGGTTTGAATGTGCTTGGGAACGTGATGGGCCATTTATCCAGGTCGTGCCCTTAAAGATCAATTTCAGTGTGTGTGCATGTGCAACCAATGATTTTCAAGCAAGATTCTTTTTGGATGCAGTGAATTTTAGGGTTTAAATCTTGCTTGATGTAAACACATTTACACTACTTAAAATGTCTATTTATGCATGTTCTTAAGCATAGGATTGCATTTCATGATATAAATATTGCATAACATGCATCATCCTGCATTTAGAGTAGTTTGAATAAAATGTAGGTTAATTATCTCCTTTTATGTGCTTGGATAGGGCAAACATTTTATCGGGGCCTCGGCTCAAAGATCCAACCGTATGGATGTGATCAGGGTGACGATTGGAGTTCAACGACTCCAAGATCGCCCTAATCAGGCATCCATAGCATCAGATAGTGACTGGGGAACCCTAGAAAATCAAGTGCCAAGATGGTGTAAATCCACTCTTCAAATGATAAATCTGATCGCATGGATGAATTCAGATCGACGATTGCATCCCAACGACGCAAAAATCAAGTCAATCCAACATTCGTGGCACCATCTACAACTTCCAGAAGATGGACGGCCAAGATGGCGCCACGTGGCACCATCCCAGTCACCCAAAAGGCCGCATGAATCCCTGAAGGCCCCGCACCCGCTCGCTCTCCGCCGTTGGATCTCGATCCAACGGCTTTGGTCAACCGCGCTTAAAAGCGTCCTCTCGACCATCCGCGCCTCGTAGCGCAGCGGTCGAGCGCGCTTACACGAGCGGCGGGTGCGGGTTTGAGCTGCAGCGAAGGTGAGGAAGGTGCAGGCGTGCGGGCGATGGCGGGTGTTGGATCGTGATAGGACAGCCGTCAGTGCTCAATCGAGATCACGCGCTATTGAATGCTCATCGTCACGGGCGATCGCACACGCCAGGCGAGCGCAGCAGCGGGTAGAGATGCGTCTTAAGCCGTCCGATCTCACGATCGGACGGCTGAGAATCAATGAACGTGCCATGGCATTAAGGAAGCGGGCAGTTGAGGAGGCACACGTGGGGGCGGGAGCTACACCCACGTTGGGCCTTTAGTGATGGATTTATCCGTCACTAAAGACCCCTCATTTATTATTTTGAAGATGTAATGATCATTTTGCCCCCACTCCTTGCAACTATAAAAGGAGACCCCCTCCATACGAAATTCTCATCCCTTCCTTCTCTTCTCTACCCCTCCAAAGCTCAAGAGAAGCTTGTCCCACACCCGGGATGCTTCTCGCGAGATAAAGTCCAAATTTTCGTCCCCCTTCGGAAGTGGATCCTGCGACGACGACGGCGTGCTGCTCCATTCCCGTTCTTCTGCTTTGTCCTCCTTCGTCCTGCTTCATTCTCCTTCGTCCAGGCGTCGTCCCGTCTGGCTCGTCCTCCAAGCGACCGTCGAAGAGGATTTCTCTCTCCCTATTCTTTTTACTGCTTTCTAGTATAGATTTACTGCTTTCTAGAGTAGTTCTGCTCGTCCTCCAAGCGATAGTCGAGGAGGACATTTCTCCCTCCATTCTTTTAATGCTTTCTAGAGTAAATTTATCGCTTTCTAGTGTAATTGTTTTATGCTTTCTAGTTGTAATGAACAAATCCCCCTAATGATAAATTCTCTATTTATTCTACGTCTCATTTTGATTTCTATGTGTAATACTCTCTCTCTCTCTCTTACCCTCTCTCTCTCTCTTTATTTATTGTAAATAATTAGATAGTTTTAAATTGAATTACTTCGTGACAAATAAAAAGAAACGCGTAGTTTTTAAATCAAACGTCCGCCTCCCTGTGTTCGACCTGGAATTTTCATTTCGGTATAAATTTTATTTGTTGAACATGAATTCTTCGCTTTCAAACTACAATGACAGGTTTTCTAAAATTGAACACGTTAGCGTAGCGATTCGTGCGTTCAACATTTTGGCACCGTTGCCGGGGAGGCAACGATCTTTGATTTTTCTTCACGTTTTGTAACTTACAAATCATTTACCTTACTTTTTCTCCTTTCATATTGTAATTGCAAGTACTCTTTCGAGACAGGCAAAAGCGGTAGATCAGAGTAAAGTGCTGTGGAAGGTTCTGTGAGTTATCTCCCACCCCCTACCCATTAGATTTCATTCCACAACATAATAATTCAAACATCAATTAACCTAGGTGTTTTTATAAACTCTAAGGTTAAATTGTTTGTTGTTTGACACCCATACTCACCCCAACCCCCACATTAAAAAAAGAAAAATTAAAAAAAAATCTCAAAGAGGTACACAACCTCATCTAATTTTCAAACTCAACCAGTGAACCGACCTCAGGAACCGGTACACATTCAAACACATAATTGAGTAGAAATCAGATTAGGTAATCATTTGTGTGCCTAATTAAGTGGTGCATTAGGCCAATTGTTTGAGTTGATTGGGCTGCACCACTTCAAATAAAATCAAATCATCAAGTAGCTTCCAATTAGGTTCAACTCTTAGGGATTTACCAGGTACTCCACATTCTTTTTAAAACTTTAAAGGAAAACATCTTCACCTGTGTTTGCAAAACCTGGTGTGCCAACGAAACTTGTTTGAAAACACCTAAAGTTGAATCCTAAAAGCTACTAAGCAAGATTTGAACCTTAAAATTCACCACATCAAAAATAATCTTGCTTGAAAACCATTGGTTGTGCACGCACACACAAATCAATCAATCATTAAGGGCACAACCCAATTAAAGGGCCCATCACATTCCAAAGCACATTCAAACCTAGCCCTAAATAAAATAGAGTAGACGTTGGCCTTTGTTGAACGATTACGAATCTATGCTAACATGTTTGGTTTTGGAAAAACCTGTCGTTGTAGTTCGAAAGCGAAGAATTCGTGTTCAACAAATAAGATTTATACCGAAAAAAGAATTCCGGGTCGAACTCAGGGAGGCTACGTTGATCTATATTCGCAATTATGTTTTTTTTTAGGATTTTTGATAAACAAGGCTAAATAATTACAATGGAGCTATCAAACTAAGAGAGAGAGAGAGAGAGAGAGAGAAAGAGAACATGCACTCAATATTTCAATTGTTTATACAAGCAAACGAAATGAAAGTTACACTAGAAAGCGGGAAATCAATTACACTATAAAGCAGGAAAATTCTACACTAGAAAAGCTGTAAATAAGAATGGGAGAGAGAAGTTATCCTCCTCGACGGTCGCTTGGAGGACGAGCCGGACGGGACGACGCCTGGACGAAGGAGGATGAAGTGGGACGAAGGAGGACGAAGCAGAAGAACGGGAACGGAGAAGCACGCCGTCGTCGTCGTGGGATCCACTTCCGAAGGGGGACGAAAATTTGGACTTTATCTCGCGAGAAGCATCCCGGGTGTGGGACAAGCTTCTCTTGAGCTTTGGAGAGGTAGAGAGGAGAAGGAAGGGATGAAAATTTTGTATGGAGGGGGTCTCCTTTTATAGTTGCAAGGAGTAGGGGCAAAATAGACATTACATCTTGAAAATAATAAATAAGGGGTCTTTAGTGATGGATAAAACCGTCGCTAAAGCCCCCAACGTGGGCGTAGCCTCCGCGCCCACGCACGCCCGCTCGGCTGCCCGCGCGCGTAACGCCTACGCACGTCCGCGAAGTCTCAGCCGTCCGATCGCGAGATCGGACGGCTTAAATCGCATCCGCGCCCGTTGCGTAGCGCGCCCGCCCGCGTCCGATCGCGCGTTACACCCGGCGTCCAATCGCGCGTCGTCCTGATTGAGCGCGCACAGCTGTTGGATATTCATCTGACGCTCGTCCGCGCCTGCTCGCCCGCGCCTTTCACCCCCTCACCGCGGCTCGAACCCACGACCTCTGCTTCGCCCGCAGCTGCGTCGCCGCTGCGCTACGCGGACGAAATGGTCGCGCGGACGCTTTTAAGCGCGAGCGACCACAGCCGTTGGATCTCCATCTGACGGCGGAGAGCGATCGGGCGGGGGCCTTCACAAAGTGCAAGCGGCCGTTTGGGCGGCTGAGATGGCACCACGTGGCGCCATCTTGGCCGTCCATCTTCTGGAAGTTGTAGATGGTGCCACGGATGTCGGATTGACTTGATTTTTGTGTCGTTGGGCTGCGATCGTCGATCCGAATTCATCCGTGCGATCGGATTTATCATCTGAAGTGCAGATTTACACCATCCTGGCCCTTGATCTTCTAGGGTTCCCGGGTCACTTATCTGTTGCTACGGATGCCTGATTAGGGCGATCTTGGAGTCGTTGAACTCCAATCGTCGCCCTAATCACATCCATACGGTTGGATCTTTGATCCGAGGCCCTGATAAAATATTTGCCCTGTCCAAGCACATAAAAGGAGACAATTAACATCCATTTTATTCAAACTATTCCAAATGCAAGATGATGCATGTAATGCAATATTTATATCATGAAATGCAATCCTATGCTTAAGAACATGCATATATTGACATTTTAAGTAGTGTAAATGTGTTTACATCAGCCTTAAGGATTGAACTAGCTCTTCAGAACCCAGAACGAGATTATTTTCGATTAGTCTGTTTCTACTGTTCAATCTGATGTCTAGTTAGGGGAGCAGAGTCAAACGATCGCGGCTGGGGGGTACACTAGGAATCGGAGGCGCAAGCCGAAGGAAGAACCTTCTCCCCAGTCCCTCCTTCTAAATGGTTGGATTGAACAGACGGAAATAGATCAAATCGTTCCTTTATCTCAAGTCGGGTTTTGAGAGCCTGTAGGTCTTTAGGCTAACCCATTTAAGAACAGGTTTGATTGTTTGTATTGCAGGGTGCCTCTCTTCCTCCCGTGTCTCATGAATCCTTCCACATATTTCACGCATTCCCGCTCTTTCCCTCCTGTTGTGAATTATCCTCAACATGACGATTATCCCAACTCGTATTGTAATCAACCATCAGTCAGTTGGGATAATTCGGATTGGGGATACAATTCCGGACCCCTATGTTTAGGGTCTAACCCTGAACACTTTGATTCTGATTTCTATCCTTCTCAGAGCTACATCGATTATAGATCGTCTTCCTTTCATGCACAACCTAATACGATCTACAATCAAGAAGGATACATCGATCCCTACCCATCCTCTGATTTCACTGCCTTTAGGTCATCACCATCTTTTGAACAATCTGAAATGACCTATTTTCAGGAAGGGTATAACGAATCTCAATTCGTTAATTCCCCTACGTTGAGCCCAAACCTACCCAACCCTGAACCAAATCATTTGGTTCAGGTTAACCAGGTTCAAGATAAGGTTCTGGCTAACTTAAGGAATATCATACAATCTTTAGAAGTTCAGCCAATACCTTGCATTGAGAGATTGGAGCCCCTGATTAAAATGATTGATGATTTGAATAAGTCTTTGTTGGATTGGCTCCAGGACGTTAAGGATAAGAACCCGGGTGAGTTTCTACTTGGGAAATTAGCGAAATTGAGGATGAGATTCGTGGTTGCTTTGATTCAATCTTGGAATGATTCCCAGGATGAACCCTCTTCAGGAAAGCCAATGATAGAACCCGCTCAGGCACTTGTTAGGGGGGACATGTGTTACGGTGCTGACCAGATTGAATTAAAGCAACCAATTAAGGATGATCTGATTTCTTCACCTGAGATCCCTGAGTTGGGTTACAAGGAAACGTATGTCTCCTTGGAACAGAAAGTGACAAATGATTTTGGGACATACATTGATACGGATCCTGATTTCTTTGATGGTGAAGATTCAAGTTGCAAAGTCTCACGCGAGTTTTCTGAACACGATTTCTGTGAGACGATTGGGCTTGATAGATCATTTGATAGCCCAATAACTGAGGAAACTGATCTTAGGGCGCACATTACAGATCCAGGATTACATTTTCTGGATGAATCAATTCAATGCCCTGATTATCAGTTACACCCCGTTGAGCTTATCGATAATTCTGTTTCTGAGATAATTAGACACAAGTCAATTTTGATTTTGCCACATCATTTAGACTTGGAGATTTCAGACGGGGTGATTAACATGCAAGAGGTCTCGGAATTTAACATTCGGAATGAGGAGGCTAGGAGATGGGAAGTTCTGATTTGGGAAGTTAATTTTGGAGGAAATGGAAGATTGAGTCGAAGGGTTCCTTTTAAGCTGAAACCATCAAATCAGAACCCTTACGACATTTGTTTCGAGGATGTTCAACTCAAGCACACATTCAACGATTATCCTTTTGAGCTTCAATTCTCCGTACCCCAACTTTTTGGTCTTGGGTTGCATCCTCATAAATCGCAAGCCCGACCCCGCTTGCATTCTGATTTTAGGTTCTGGGTAATTTTTATCCAGAACCTAAGATATTCTCGATTATGGGGGATGGGTCTGCACCACAATCTGGTCCACATCTGTGGACCTCTGTTGATAGGTTAGAAGATTCTTCTGTTTATTTTAATTCTGACCTGCACTTGTGAATTCTTCATTTCTTTTCTTTGTATAGTGTGCCTAGCTGAAGGCACTAAACTCAGCACATATAAAGTTCTTTTTAATTTTCATCTCGGAGTGGACCTGACATTCACGCAATTCAGGTGCTTTCGCTTTTCCACTCTGTTTATGTCTTTTTAATACAATGAGGACATTGCATTAGATAGGAATGGGGGGGTGGATATTCATCTCTGAATTCATTCGTCAGCTCCGTAGATTTATTTTATTTTCTTTTATATAAAAAAAAATTCAGAATTAGGAAAGAGAATTTGGGTTTAAGAAAATTTTCAATCTTAGGAAATACTACATTAAGATCTGAACACAAAGACCCTTCAGATCTTTGGACTTAATCAGCCCGTGTATCCACTAAAATGTGGATTTGTTTTTCGAGTTCTCGCCAACTTGAATTTTATTTTAATTGGAGTAAATAAATATTGGGTGATAAGTACACGACTTATCAACCCGCCCTTTGATTTGAGGGAATTTTGAGTCCTAAGCATCTACACACTTTCTTTGCACTGACTCGTTGTTCAACGTTTTTAACAGAAATTGGGTAGCTAATGAACCTTCTAGGGTGATATGGCTGGTAAGTTATCATGGGTAACAGCCCATAAGTAGGTTGTCCAGAGCCCAGTCACTGGATCTTTCTCTTTTTGCTGCCTTTAGGTAAATCTTAGACAAAGGAAGCCACCTACTTAAAAAAAAAAAAATCAAAAAGAAAAGGAGAAAAGAAAAAAAATAAATAAGCCACACTTCGCCGCACGAGTATGGCTAGCAAGTTGTTGGTGGTAACAGCTCATCGACCGGTTGTCCAAAACCCAGCTTAGTAAATGCACTAAAAATTCCCAAAACACTTAGAAAGAAGCGGAGAAGTAGAATAAACCGGGGAGATATACATTGGATTCACCCTTGTGTTGACCTCGTAAAAAAATAAAAGTAGGGAGAAAGCTACCGGTTGTAAAGATACACCTTTAAGCAGAATTCTTTTTGAGGTCACCTAGAGGCATAGAAATCCGAAGTCAATTTTAATTGTTGGTCTACGAGTCTATCACAATCACAATAAGATGCTTAAAGCTTAGGGTTCTCATCAAATCTTGGGTGAGTTGAATGACCGTAGAAAGCCACTCTTAAACCCTAAAATTTGAAAATTCAAAAAAAATTTAGAAAAGAGTAAAAAGAAAAAGAAATTTTTCTTTGAATAAGGCGAGGATTGAGGCGGTCTGCATTTTGGCTGATACCCGGGCACTATTGTGTCTTTGAAAGTTTAGTTCCTAAGTAGACAATTTCTTAATGATTGAAAATAACTCAGGTCCAAATAATCCAACCTAATTCTTTTATAAATAGCATATAGTTTTTGCTAGGGACTAGCAAAAGATAGGCATGGGGGTATGATGTAAACACATTTACACTACTTAAAATGTCTATTTATGCATGTTCTTAAGCATAGGATTGCATTTCATGATATAAATATTACATAACATGCATCACCTTGCATTTAGAGTAGTTTGAATAAAATGGAGGTTAATTGTCTCCTTTTATGTGCTTGGACAGGGCAAACATTTTATTGGGGCCTCGGATCAAAGATCCAACCATATGGATGTGATCAGGGCGACGATTGGAGTTCAACGACTCCAAGATCGCTCTAATCAGACATCCGTAGTATCAGATAGTGACTAGGGAACCCTAGAAGATCAAGGGCCAGGATGGTGTAAATCCACTAGTCAAATGATAAATTCGACCGCACGGATGAATTCAGATCGATGATTGCAGCCCAACGACACAAAAATCAAGTCAAACCGACATCCGTGGCACCATCTACAAATTCCAAAAGATGGATGGCCAAGATGGCACCACGTAGGCCAACCCGGCCGCATGAATCTCTGAAGGCCCCGCACCCGCTCGCTCTCCGCCGTTGGATCTCGATCCAACGGCTGTGGTCAGTCGCGCTTAAAAGCGTCCGCTCGACCATCCGCGCCTCGTAGCACAGCGGTCGAGCGTGCTTACGCGAGCTGCGGGCGCGGGTTCGAGCCGCAGTGAAGGTGAGGAAGGCGGGGGCGTGCGGGCGATGGCGGGATTTGGATCGTGATCGAACGGTCGTCAGTGCTCAATCAAGATCATGCGCTATTGAACGCGTGTCGTCACGTGTGATCGCACGCACCAGGCAGGCGCAGCAGTGGGTAGAGATGCGTCTTAAGCCATCCGATCTCGCGATCGGACGGCTGAGATTCAATGAACATGCGATGGTGTTGAGGAAGCGGGCAGCTGAGGAGGCGTGCGTGGGCGCGGGAGCTACCCCCACGTTGGGGCTTTAGTGATGGATTTATCCGTCACTAAAGACCCCTCATTTATTATTTTGATGACGTAATGACCATTTTGCCCCCACTCCTTGCAACTATAAAAGGACACCCCCTCCATACGAAATTCTCACCCCTTCCTTCTCTTCTCTACCCCTCCAAAGCTCAAGAGAAGCTTGTCCTACACCCGGGATGCTTCTCGCGAGATAAAGTCCAAATTTTCATCCCCCTTCGGAAGTGGATCCTGCGACGACGACGGCGTGCTGCTCTGTTCCCGTTCTTCTGCTTCGTCCTCCTTCTTCCTACTTCGTTCTCCTTCATCCAGGCGTCGTCCCGTCCGGCTCGTCCTCCAAGCGACTGTCGAGGAGGATTTCTCTCTCCCTATTCTTTTTACTGCTTTCTAATATAGACTTACTGCTTTTTAGTGTAGTTTTGCTCGTCCTCCAAGCAATCGTCGAGGAGGACATTTCTCCCTCCATTCTTTTAATGCTTTCTAGATTAAATTTATCGCTTTCTAGTGTAATTGTTTTATGATTTCTAGTTGTAATGAACAAATCCCCCTAGTGATAAATTCTCTGTTTATTCTACATCTCATTTTGATTTCTATGTGTAATACTCTCTCTCTCTCTTTTATTTATTGTAAATAATTAGATAGTTTTAAATTGAATTACTTGGTAGCAAATAAAAAGAAAGGCGTAGTTTTTAAATCAAACGTCTGTCTCCCTGTGTTCGACCCAGAATTTTCATTTCGATATAAATTTTATTTGTTGAACATGAATTCTTTGCTTTCAAACTACAATGACAGGTTCTCCAAAACCAAACACGTTAGCGTAGCGATTCGCACGTTCAACATTGCTTAGTAGCTTTTAGGGTTCAACTGTTAGGTTTGTTCAGTCAAAGTTCAGTTAGAATACCAGGTTTTGAAAGCATAGGTGAAGATATCTTCCTTTAAAACTCAAAAAGAATGTGGAGTGCCTAGTTAATTCCTAAAAGTTGAATCCTAACAAGCAAGCTACTTGATGAATCAATTTTACGTTAAGCGATGCGGCCCAAACAGGTCAAAAAATTGGCTAGTAGCACCACTTGATTAAGGCACCCAATCAGTTTTAGCCTATTCTATTTCTAATCATTTATTTGTATAAGTCATGTAGGTGTGCGGGGTCCTTGGTCGAATTCCCAGTTAAGTGACTGAATCAGATAAAACTGAGGTGCCTTAGGTGTGTGTGGGTGTAGAGGGTGTGTAAGTTTCAGTTAATCCCACATTCATTCTTTTTTCATATGTGTGGGGTTGAAGTGGGTGGGAGTGACAAACAAACAACCAATCTACCTTACGGTTTATGCAAGCTCCTAGGTTAATTATGGTTTGCGTTATTAAGTGGTGGAATGAAAACTAGTGAGTAGGAGATAGGAATATACTTACAGAATCTTCATCCGCACTTTCTCCAATCTAACCATTCTGGCTAACCTCGGAAGAGTACCAACAATCACAATAAGATCGGAGACAAAGTGAGAAAAGTTAGGTAAAGTGAAAAACATGAGAAATCAAACTGCATTGCCTCCCCAGCAATGGTGCCAAAATGATGAGTGAGATTTCATATGCTAAAAGATTGAGTTAAAAACCTATCGTTATAGTTGTGTAAAAATCTGCTATCAGATAAATTTATTGAAACTCGTGTGAGTCCAGGGTCTAACACAGGGAGGCAAACGTTTGATTAAAAATTGTGTTTAGAATTATTGACACAAAGCAGAGTAGCTGGTTCAAATTAATCTATGCTAGCTATTCTACTTAAAGAATAAATAATAGAAAGAGAGAAAATAATACAGAGAAAAGAGAGACAAAGAGAACCAATATTTTATAAACATCTATTTATTACAACTAATTTCTACACTAGAAAGTAGTAAAAGGAGAGGGATGAGAAAATCCAACTCGATAGCTGCTTGGAGGATGAGCTACATTGATGGAGCGCCTAGAAGAGGGTAGAGAGATGCTCAACGAGGGAGAACAAAGCTGAAGGATGAAAAATGAAGCAAGGCAGCATCGTAGCGGGATCTACTTCCCAAATGGTGGTGAGAAGACAACTATGGGATGCTCCAAAAAGGGGGTGAGAAGATGGAAAATTATTTTACTCTAGCTCTAGTGGAGCATCCCAGGTATGGCACCAGCTCGTAAAGCTTTGGAGGAGGTGAGAGGAGAAGAGAAGGGAAGAAGAAATGTGTGGTAGGGGTGGTCCTTTTATAGTTGAGGATATAGGGACAAAAAGGTCATTTCAAAGTTTTAACATTAATATCAGGACCCTTAGTGACGCGTACGAGCGCCATTGTAGAGCGCACGTCGCTGAAGCTCGCATGGAAGGAGAGACATCAGATCACGAACGGATGGCTCAGATTGAGCCATGCCATGCACCTGCTAACCTTCGACTGTTCGTGCCTTCATCATGCTCAATTGACCTCAATCACCCTGCTAACCAGATCACGCGAGGCCATTTCATCTTTTGTTGTTACGTGTGCGCGAGTTTGATGGCACATACGATCGCACATCATCGCACGTGTGCACACTGTGCTTCCACGCAGCACCCCAAGATGTGCCACGTAGTGGCTGCCATCACCGTTCATTCTTGATTGAGTGGTGGAATTTTGCTGTACTCGCCCACTAGCTTAATTTGAGGCATGCGTGGATTCGACCCACATCCCTCTCTCCACATAGAGTGCTCACCCACTGCACTAAGGCCGCCTCTTTGTCTCATTTTTTATTTTAAGAACATGCACACTCAGCCATTGGATGGAAATCCAACAACTGAGATTGAGAGGCACAGATGGAGAAGGGGTTCTGCAGGTGGCCTTGGGTGGCTTAGATGGCACAACGTGGTGCCATCTGGGCTGTCCATTTTCCAATACTTGTAGATGATGCCATAGATGTCGAATTGGGTCAATTTTTGCGCCATTTGCCTATGATCATCGATTCAAACCCATCCGTGTGGTTGGGTTTGTCATCTGAGGTATGGATTTGCACCACCTTGACCCTTGACCTTTGATCTTTCTTTGACTGTATCTGATGTTACTGAGGTCTAATCAGGGTGATCTTGGAGACGTTGGACTCTGATCATCACATTAATCAGATCTGTATGGTTGGATCTTCAATTTGAGGCCCTTACAAATATTGTCCTATCCCCTAACCATAAAAAGAAGCAAAGTAATCTAGAATTTGTACAAACTAATCTAAATTCATGATGATCCATGTTATACAATATTTATAATGTATGATGCTTCTATAGGCTTAGGAACATGCATAAATAGGCATTTTTTAGTCTGGGCTTTAAAAATATTTTTGGGTTGAAGTTGCTAATACAGGCTGTTATGTTCTTAATAGAACTCTTTGAAGGCCTATTATTAAGAAAACTCCATATGAGATATATTATGAGAAGTCTCCTAGGATCTCATATTTTAGGGTGTTTGGAAGTTAATGTTATTTATTAAACACTCGAGATCGACTTAATAGGTTTGATGCTAAAGGTGATGAAGGTATCTTTATTGGCTATTCAACCAGAACCAACTTTATTGCCTATTATGCTAATGTTTGATGAAACAACTTTAGGAGAACCTCAACCAAATCAATTAGAGTCTGATGATGAAGATACCCCCTTCATCGATGTATCAAAAATGGAAGATATGCAAAATGTACATGATCTTCCAAAAAGAATGGGTACACCACAAGGATCACTCTCAAGATCAAATTATTGGTGATATTAAACAAGGTGTAAAAACCTGATCTCAATTAAGGGCTGACTTTGTCCTTAATGCCTTTGTTTCTCAACTTGAACCCAAGAAAGTTGATGAGGAATTAAAGGATGAGTCTTGGGTTGTAGCTATGTAGGAGGAGCTACTCCAATTTACAAGGAACAATGTATGAGACTTGGTACCCACTCCTGAGGGTAATTCCATTATTGGAACCAAGTAGGTGTTCCAAAATAAATTAGATGAATCTGGTACAGTAATCAGGAATAAGGCCAGACTCCTAGCTCAAGGCTATAACCAACAGGAGGGAATTGACTTTGATGAGACGTTTGCTCCTGTTGCCCGCTTAGAGTCCATTCGGATGCTACTTGCCTTTGCAACTGCAAAGGGCTTCAAGTTATTTCAAATGGATGTCAAGAGTACATTCCTTAATGGTTATATTAAGGAAGAAGTTTATGTTTATCAGCCTCCTGGGTTCGAGGACCCAGCACACCCAGAGAATGTATTCAAGCTCAATAAGTCATTATATGGACTTAAACAAGCTCCTAAGGCCTGGAATGATCGACTGAGGTCCTTCCTTCTCTGGCATGGATATCGAATTGGAGTTGTTGATTCAACTCTTTTTGTAAAGGAAGAAAGAAATGACATCTTGTTGGTTCAAATATATGTCGACGATATCATATTTGGATCAACCAAGTAGTCCCTGTGTCAACATTTTTCTGAGACTATGATGACTGAATTTGAGATGAGTATGATGGGTGAACTCAAGTTCTTTTTAGGTCTCCAAATCCAACAACTGGACATAGATATCTATAATAGTCAAACAAAGTATGTTCTCAAAATTCTCAAGAAGTTTGACTTTGAAAATGTAAATGGAAAAGAGACTCCAATTGCTCCATCTACTTTTCTTGGTGGAGACTTATCCAGCAAGAAGGTAGATAGAAAGAAATACCAGAGTATGATAGGTTCACTACTATACCTTACAAACTCTAAACCTGATATTCTTTTTGCTACATGTTTATGTGAGAGATTACAATCCAAACCCAAGGAATCTCATTTAAATGGAATAAAAAGAATATTTAGATACCCAAATAGCACAAGAGATCTTGGTCTCTTTTATCCTAAAGCACATACCTTAGACTTATTATCCTATAGTGATGCAGATTATGGAGGGAGTTGGATAGACCGAAAGAGCACTAGCGACACTTGTCATTTTATTAGAGAATCTCTGTTATCATGGTTCTCTAAGAAACAGACATGTGTACGACCGAAGCAAAATATATTGCTGCTTCACTTGCTTGCTGTTAGGTCATTTGGATGAGATAAACTTTGTCTGACGTTGTATCGATTTTTACACAATTTAAAATTTTATGTGATAGTACAAGTGCAATCAAATTATGCAAAAATCCAGTACATTATTCATGTACCAAGCACATAGATGTTTGACATCATTTCTTGGAGATAATGTGCTTCAAGGTGCCATTCACTTAGAATTCATAGACAGCCAAAATCAATTGATAGACATTTTTAAATTGCCAAATTTTTGAAAATATTAGGGTGTTGTTTGCAATGTGGCTGCTTAACTTAGGGTGTTGATTGCATTATGTTTCAATACTTAAGTTTTTAATTCACATTTTCTCAACTACTTAAGTGGTCATGTGACTTGCACATGACCCATCGCATATAAAAGAGAGCAAGTGCAAAAGCTTGCCTCATTTTACTATTTTCAAAACCCTATCCCTTTTTCTCTCCAAGAACTCCTTCAAAGAAAATCTTCCTCTCCAAGGCCCTCCTCAAGATTTTGAGGTAATTTCTATATCACTTGTTGACTCTTATACCCCTAGCAAGTATTTTTCTTTTCAAGATCTTCATTTCAATTCGTATTCCTATTGCTTCATATTTTTTTCGTTGGGTACCAACATGTACCGATACCTATATATAGGTACCGATACTTGCTAGTTGCAATAGTGCCTTGTATAGGCAGTAGACATCTGTACTAATGTTCTGTGCCGGTACCTGCTCGATTTTTTGGTTGGAACTGGACCCAAGCAGTATCAATGCTCACGACTAGTACCGGTACATGTAGGCTTATGTGTGTTGTGTAAGCACGCATGAATGGAATTATTTTTGTTCTTGATTCCTAATATAATTCTTCTACTCATTGTTGCATGTTTATAGATGGCACTTAAATCTAGGAGTAAGGGAAAAGCACCTCAAGATGCATTTCACATATTTTGCATTAATGAGGATGCAAGATCTAAATTTGATTGACATAAGGTCCTCAAGCTTCATCATTGTAGGCCTGTTGAGTGGAAAGACTTTTCCTTGCATCTTTATGGTTTTACTACCTGTCTATCTGAACAACATCTCATGCATTTCTTTGATGAGCCATTCTTTGCTGATGTTTCTGGAGACTACCTTGATGTCAATTGTCCATTTTTTTCTTACCTCCAAGAACAAGAGAATAGAGGTCATCTAGTCTTAACCTCTACTATCTTTGGTCAAAAAGTAACTGTCATACCAAAATTTCTTTCTACTATCACATAATGTCCAAACAAGGGTCATGCATTCAATACTCTTAAAGAAAAATTTACTACCTCTCAAATGCATGAAACACTTTTGATCCCAAATTGTTAGGGAAAGTCTTTGGTTGTACCTAACATGAATTTGTTTTCTAGAGTCTTATTTGGAATTTTAGCATGGAATTTAAGGGCCAAATATTCAGGATTTCACAAAATTCTCATAGATATTTTACCTTTAATCTATGCTACCATTACAAGTTTCCTTGTCAACTGGAACATGGTTTTCATTCATTTCCTTAGATCTCATTACCGTGCTTCTGCCCTTCCTCTTGATATACTTGTTTCTCATATTCTTACCAAGAGTAGGGTTGATGTCTCCAACTTTACCCCACTTAGAAAAGTGGTCTAGTTCAAGTGGTCCACACTCAGAAAAATGGGAGTAAAGCTATTGGAGAAGAATCCTCAAGTTATGATGAACAAGATGAAGTCGATCCTAATGATCAATCTTCTTCTCATCAAGTTCCTAGCTCATCATCAGCATTTGTTCCAATGACATATCCTTATCCTGAAACTGAAATGCCTTAGGTTAATTTGTTACATGTACCTGGAACCAACCCCACCATGATTAACACATTCAACTATATTGGTCAAAATCTCACCAATCTTAACATTGTCATCCGTCACTTGGAACACAAGTTCCATGAGCTTTCTCTTTGTATCGAGTCCTCTCATTTTGCTTCTTCCACTCAACAACCTAAGCAACGAAAGCAATCTCCACCAAAGGCACCCAAAGAATATAGTGAAAGAAGGCAAAAGCATTTTCATGACCCATCTCAAGTCTCTTCACAAATGGAGGAAGAAGAACCTATTCTTAATGATGACGAAGAGGAAGAAGACAATGATGAAGATGAAGATATTCCATATGTTAGAGATGAAGATAAAGAAGCTGGAGATTATGAAGATGAAGAAGATGACGAAGATGATGATGATAACGATGATGACGATAGTGGCAATTATGACAATGGAGGTGGAAACGTCGTTTAGAAATATATTAGAAAAAGAGCTTGCAATTAGTTTAGTTTCTACTTTTCTATTAAGTAGTTCGATGTATGAACCTTTCTTTCAATTTGTTGTATGAGACTCTTTACTTTGGTTGTTTGTTATGATGTACGAACTTCAATTCTGGTCGAATGCTTTTGATCTGTTTTTACTTACTAATTTCTTTACATAATTTATCAATGATTGATCATCATCTCTGCATACTTCTATTCTTTTTGTTTGCTTGACAAAAAGGGGGGGAAATGGTAAATACTCATATTTAAAAGAGAAAGCTTATCTTGAGGGGGAGGTTTCATTCCTAGTGGAGTTTTTTGTATTGCTTCTCTTATGAAGTTTCTATCTTTAAAATATGTGTATTTCTTTTGTTTTCTCAACACCAAAAAGGGGGAGATTGTTGGAACCTAGTTTCACCTCTCTTTTATGTTTTGGTGTTAACAAAACTATTTTAAATCTAATGAGTTTGTGAAGTGATATTTATAGGGAAAATCACAGGATTATAGGAAGTGTGGATGATGATAAGAAAGAAGATTAAAGTGGATGAAGATTTTTTGGGTGTTTATTTGTTGTATTTTAGAAGTTTGTATGTCTCCTAAACAAGAAAAAATTAACTTAGAAAGTAAAATCAAAATAGAGATAATTAGGTATCATGTGAATCGTTCATTTGATAAATTAAAATCATTTCTTAGTTATGCTAATAATTTAACTAAGTTTGAAAAACACTAAAATTGATTAAAAGTGTTAATATTAGGTACTTGTAGCAAGTACCAGTACTGTTCATAAGTATCGGTACCTGTAAGGCATAGGTTTGAGCCATAGCCTCAAACTGTGAATAAGTACTGGTACTCATCATGAGTATCGGTATCAGGTGCCCATAGTTTGTCGACACTAGTGGTGCTGAGACCTTACAAGTACTAGTACCCATCATTACTATAGGTACATGTAGGTCACAATGCTTGTTTGACCTCAAACCTGTGAGTCACAAATACCAGTACCCATGATAAGTGCCGGTACTTAGTGACTTAGTCGATACTCAATTGGAAGCACTAGGTACTGGTACCTATGATTAGTACCGATACTCAGGCTTTGTTGTGCTAGTTGTTGTTCAGTGCATAAGTCGCATTTTAAAATATTATTCTGTTGTAGTATAGTGCAAAAACACATCGACAAATAATTTTATAGAATCCGATGAGTACCAGGTCGTTTGCAGGGAGGCAATCTCGATTTTTAATAAAAGCTTTTCAATAAAACTAATTCCAAATATATATATATATATATGTATATATGTATAGAGAAGATATCCAGAGAATCATAATTTTATTACAATTAGATAGAGTTTTTCACAATAGAAAATGCTAATAGAAACAGATAGATAGAAGACAGATAGATAGAGAGAGAGAAAGGTAGAGATAGAGAGATAGAAGGAGGTAGAGAGACGATCCAGTTGTAGGATGCTTGTTCAAGATGCAGCAGCACCTCATATCCAGATGTTTGCAATGCTTTGTCAGGCTTTTTAAGTCAATTGCATTGTAGTATAGGTGACCAAGCGTTGACAACAAATAAGAATTTATAACTCAAAAATCAAAGTATCCGAGGTCGAACATAGGGAGCAAATGGAATTTATTCACTAATCTCAATAATGTAATTGAACACTTAGAATTACTCAAAATTTAATTTAGAATATAAATGCAAGAGTGTAAGAGTCAATTGTAGAAAAAATAGAGAAATTGGACGTCTGATCATGGAATCAAATGTCTTAAAAAGATATTTTCTCTTTTAACTTTCTCTTATTTCTTCTCATGTCTGCTTTCTCTTCTTCTTCTTTCTTTCTTTCCCTAATTTTCCTCTTTCCTTAGCTCTTTCTCTTTTATTCTTCTTTGACTTTGGTCGTCTGCTTCTTCTTCCTTGTTTCTTCTCTGTAGCTCCTTTCTAGCTTTTCCTTTCTTCTTCCTTCTTATTTTCCTCTGTCTTCTGCCCTTCCTTCTTAAGTCTTCTCTTTTCTACTATCTGTCTACGGCTAAGTGTCAGCTTCACCTTGCCTTTGTTTCCTTCAGCCTCCTCTGGCTTTCTACACTTTGGCTTCTTTCCTTTCTTCCTTCCTTCTTCTCTTGCTGCAGCTACTTCCTTTTCTTGCTAAGTCCTTCTTCCTTCTTCTTCTCTTGCTGCACCTCTTCCTCCCTTAGCTTCTTCTTCCTGCACAATCACCACACAGCAAAACCTATTCCCCTACCCTCCCTCGCGTCTCTCTCTCTATGTATCTCTTTGGTACGCTCTCCCAGAGCCGGGCAATCGGGTCGGTCGCGTGCCTGGATCTAGGCGCACCGGCGTGGGTGTGGTATGCGAGGAGTGCACGGATAGCTTAGTCGGATCTGGGTGCTATGTCCGCAGGGTAGTATCGCAGATGAGGCATGATAAGGGCGAGGGACCTCACCCCTGTGTGTCTTGAGGTGAATAACATAAAACACAAATTCAATATAAGCGATGCACCTCAGCCCTGCTTTTTTGAGGTGGGACTAAAAGTCCAACCTGCTTCGCTCACGCTCGCAGGTGAGGTTCTTCTTCCAATTGCTGCTGTTGGGTGCCTCGCAGAGCTAATTGCTTGGACAGATGAATGCGCGAGACCAACCCACGCCTTCTGGACCTAGGACCCTAGAGTGCTTCAGCCTGGAGCAAGCTTGTGAGCTCCTTCGAGCCATTGCTAATGGCGGCGGAGGGGTCAGATCTGTCACACACGAATATGATAGCAAAAATACGCGGTTTGTTAATTAAGTAATTTAGTGTCGTTGCAACGCGTAAATTTGCTTTTGCTTTTAAATTTATATCCTAGATAGTGGGGTATCTAGGGTCGTCCAAGGAGGCCAAATGTTTGCAAAATTGATTCTCTTTCTTACAAAATAGATCTCAACTTTCTTTTTGGTATTTTTCAATATATCATTTTTTTATTTTTGAAATTAAGGCAACATGCGAAATTGTGGCAGGAAAGTGACTTACACTTCAACTCAATATACTACTTCTAAAGTGGCAAGTAGAGCCTCTCCCTAAGCTCACTCTAGGCAAGTGGAGGCCTAGAATAATTAGGGAGAGGGAGTGAAGAATGCTAAAAGTAAAGCAATTAGAAATGCAAATAAAGAAATTGCAAAGAAGGCAACTAGATTAATGAAAAAATGTTTTACAAAAAATCCTAGTAGAGGAATGCTTCTATTACTAGAAAAATTGCAATAAATAAAAGCAAACACAAATCCTCTAGATAGGTGGTGAAGAAGAGGGCTTCTTGCTCCAAGCTTGGTAGCTCCCAAGCTTGAAAAGAGTCCTCCAACTCCTTCCTTGCTATTCTTCGCCACGGTGATGTCCTCCAAGGCAAGCCCTAAGGAGGCATGCCCTAAGCTTCTCTACAAGGGTGGACGTCCACCCTAGGTCCTTCTCCTTTTCTTGGCCGTCATCCTTGAAGTAGAAAAGTCCTCCTCCTTGGTGTGGCCCAAGTTGAAGAGAGTGGGGAGAAGAAGGCACGAAAAGGGCTGGTGATGTGCCCCTTTAATCTTCTTCTCTACTCCTTCTTCTTGGTCGTAGGTGTAGGTGGTATAGGTAGCAAAATACACTAATGGAGGATGCTCTCAAATGGTGGTAGGAGGTGGGTTTTTATAGAATAGGAAGGGGGCTAAGGTGACTCTTGGAATGGAGGGTTAAGATGGAGAGATGGAGGTGGTTGGGGATCCTATGGCTAAGGTTAATTGGCGCCAACCCAAGGGACACGTAGGGGGTGGTTATGGGTGGTGGCACCCCTTGATGTTGGTGCCAAAATGGCTTCTAGAAGGGGGTCTTAGGTGGCTCCAAGAAGGGTTCTAGAAGGAGGGGTAGGTGGGTGGCTAGGATGGGTTGTAGGGTTAGGTGTATGGTGGATGTGGGGGTGGAAGTTGGCGCCAAAAAGAGGGGTAGTTAGGGTTAGGTTTTGGTGCCAAAATTGGTGCCTTTTGGTGGTGATGATGGGGTGAAGTGGTGGCGCCAACTTGAGTAGGATAGCTAGCTTAGGTAGGTCTTAAGTTGGTGGAGCTAGCTAGGGTTGAATTTGAAGGTGGTGGATGGCCAAGGAGCTGGTTGCTAGTTAAGCTAAGCTAAGCTAGCTTAGCTAGCTATGGAGTAGAGGAGGAGGTATTGGCGCTAGGGTTCGAAGAGACGAGCTGAGGAGAAGAAGTCTGGAGCTGGAACTGGAGCTGGTAGCTGCTGAAGAGGCTGGCATGGAGCTACTCTAGCTAGCTTAGCTTGCTAGTTCTTTGCTAGTTGCTAAGCCAAGCTAAAGTGAACTGGCTTCTACCATAATGAGCTGAGGTGAGATGGGTCTGGTGCTCCTGGGGATTATCAAGCTGGTTGAGGTTAAGGTAGCTTAGCTCAATTGAGTTGAGCTAAGCTGAATCCCCGGGAGCTTAACTTAAGCTTCCTGAGCTGAGATGTGTTCTTTCTCAGTTGGCTGGAGTTGAATGGAGCTGGATGTAGCTGGGTCTGAGCTGGGGTGAACTCCCGTCAACTCAGCTGAGCTTGCTAGAGCTCCCTGTGGACTAGTAGGAGCTGAGATGAGCTAGACTCAGCTAAGTTGAGCTGGATCTGAGCTAACTTGAGCTAGGGTGAGCTATGATGAACTCTCTTAGCTGGGATGAGCTAACCCTAGTTCAAGTGAGCTAGGTTCCAGCTGTGGTGAGCTGGATCAAGCTGAGTTCTAGCTAGTTTGAGCTTTTCCTTCACCATTTGCCTTCTTGAGTGCTAGGGTTTTAGGGATCTGTATATCTGTTCATCCCTAACACTCACAAAAATATATCAAAAAGACAATAAAAAATGCAATGCATGCCTAACCTAATTTATGCCTAAATGCAGCCCAAAAGCCCGTTTGCGGTGTAAAATCCTAAGAGCTAGGTTTATTTTAATGCATAAAAATGATGATAAACTGACGTTTATCACACCCCCATGCTTATATTTTGCTAGTCTCTTAGCAAAACTTCAATTTTTTGGAAAATGAAATTTTTGGGAAATCTAATTTTTTTGACTTTTGAGGAGAAAAAGAGATTAAGGGACCTTGGTAGATTAAAACACAGGAGGTACGTGATTTATTAAAGATAAACATCCGAATTTATTTTTGGATCCAACCATTAGATAGAATGGGATCAATATATCCTCCAGAAAATTCACAAATTAACCCCTTGTTAATTTAGATGACTTGAAATTTTTGTTTTTAGGATTTTTCTGGCTCATGAATCTGATTTGTAACTTGCAAAATCCTTTAAAATCTTGTGTCTGTGCTTGTGAAAAGCCAACATTTATAAAGGCATGTTAATTTATTTATTATTACTTTTTTTTTCTCCCCCATGCTTATTTTTAGCTTAGTCTTACAACAGATGTGTCGGGATCATCATTCCCGTTACCATTCCTCGAGGGGGCTCTGTTGCCAGTACTTCGGGATAGCACTGTCCATGACACCACCCAGGAGCTCACAACCCTAAAACACGATGCGGTGTAAAGGGGCACTCCAAGCAAACTCAGCTCCTGCTCCGACACTATAGGTAGAGCACCGTCCAAGACACTTGAGCTGCTAAAATGCGCTTTAATGCTCCGTCTAAAGATATGAAATATAAATATGGAGCAGCGCCGAGGCGGTAACATGTTGACATCGCTTCCTCAAAGGAGGCATTTTCCTCCTTCTCGCCGGTGGGAACTCAAACCAATGATCTGCTTCAGACTTTTACTAAGTCCAAACAAGGGAGTTTTTCAAATTTTTAGTTCTTTTTAAGTGTTGGCTTGTGTGTGAAAATTGACACAAGAAGTTTCTCAAGACATGCAAGTTTTTGAACCAGAAACTAAGTCAAATACTTTCCGTATTACAAAATAGGATCAAGTCACCTGAACTATCATGAGTTCAGGGGGAATTTTAGAGAGGGATATCTGATCTAGTCTAAAAATAGACCTTGGAATTCTAATGATCAGATCCATATCCTCATCCTTAGTTTGTTAAAGATTAAATCCCATTGTACCAAAAGTGAATTTTTTGACCTTAGTCCCGATTTCAAAATTTTTCCTCAAAAGTTTTCAACATTTATTTTTGGGTATGCAAGCAGGAAATAAATTAAAGAAAAATGCATGTTTTTAGGTTTTGAAAATCCTAAATCGATCGTCAAATTTAAAAACACCCCTCCATGCTTAAGATATGCCATGTCCTCATGCATTAGGAGGGAAAAGGGATCACCTTAGTGAAGAACAGTCGGGTTTAGGATGAACAAAACCTGGTAAAAGAAGAAAAAAGGAAAGTAAGAAAAAAATGCTGGGTTACCTCCCATCCAGTGTTATCTTTTACGCCATTCAGCCAGGTGTGAAGGTATGCACGGAAGATGTAAAATCATGAAAATAATTGGACACTTGGATGCCCCCAAAAAAGGTGTCTTCTTCTAGATCCCTAGAAAATTGATTAGAAGCAATATTGGGATCAAAGTTGGATGGAAAATGATAAGTGTAGCCCAAGTCTGGCCGTGGTTTTAAATCTAGTTGGATGCCAAACTCGGGTGGGGTTGGTGGCAGGTCCATAAGAAAGGAGTTGGGGAAGGGATGGTGAGGATTGGGTGAAGTTAGTGTGGAAAAATTAGGTGCATGAATAGTTGGTGGTTTAGGGTGCTTAGGGGGTGCATCAGGAATAAATTTGGGGTCAAGACAAGTCTCCAGATTACAGATTTCGTCGACCACTGATTCTGAATCAGAGTCCTCAAAAAAATTATGGTCAGTAAGGGTATCTATTAACATTGTCTCCTCCACCATATTGGAAATTTCAGTATCTGAGTCCTCAAAAAAGTTATCATCATGGAATCTCCTGGAGGATTTGAAAATATCTAAAGTGAGAGTTTGGCCTACACAAGTGATATCCATTTTTCCTGTGTGGCAATTGATATTTGCCTTTGCAGTGGCCAAAAAAAGGGTGTCCAAGGATTATTGGGGAGTCCAGTAATGATTCAGGTACCTCAATGTCAAGAACCAGAAAGTCTGCAGGGAAGACACAATTCTGGACCTTCACCAAAACATCCTCGACAATCCCACGAGGTTTGATTGTAGATCAGTCGGCTAATTGCAGGGTAACCTCGACGGGTTTTAATTCACCGATCTGAAATTCTTCAAATAAACTCGTGGGAATAATATTAACTGAGGCACCAAGATCAAGGAGGGCGCGATTAAAGGTAGTGTCATCAATAATTACAGAAATTAAAGGCGCCCCCGAATCTTTCATCTTAGGAGGCAGCTTACTCTGTATGACAGTGCTTACTGTCTCCAAAAGATGTACCTGTCCTAGGTTTTTGGCCTGCCTTTTAGGAGTACAAATCTCCTTCAAAAATTTGGCATAAGCAGGTATATATTTGATGGCATCTAGGAGAGGAATATTGATATGAACTTGCCCAAATAGATCCATGAGTTCTTCTGTAGTGGGCTCAGATTTCTTTTTTTTGTTGGTGGTGGGGTGGAGAGCTTGTGGGAAAGGGATAGGAATCTTGTCTTGAGATTTTTGTATTTCTTTTTCTTCCTGATGGGGAGGTGGGGAGTCAATTTGCACAGGTATTTCACCAGATTTGTGTGAAGGCCCAGGATCAGTGGTGGTTTTCCCACTCCTCAAAGTAACTGCATGTGTAGTCGGATTATTATTTGGAGGAGGTGGGGGGGCCTGTGATTGCGGAAACCTAGGGGGCTGCTGAGGTGGTGGATTAGGAGGATGCTGATTCGGATAGTGTGGAGTTCTGCCCATATAATGGTTCCCTTGGTGATTAGGGTTGGGCATGGGTTGGGACAGAAGATGTCCTGTAGGTCTTTGCGTGGGAGTAACCCCAATCTGATTGTTCAAATTTGTGATGGTGCGGGTTACTTCCATCATTTTTGTTTGCATTTCTTGCAGGGTTCGCATCATCTAGGCATTGATGTCTTGTTGAGATGGCCCAGGATGGAAGATTGGATTCGACCCATACCCATTAAAATGATATGATTGGGAATAAACCTGATTATTCCAGGGGTAGTTTGGGTAATTTTTCCAATTGGAAGAATTTTTAAAGGGCTGCTGGATGGCAGAAATATTTTGAGTGGGGTTAAGATCTGGATAGTTGTAATTCCCCAGTGAATCATGGGCAACCTCAGAATAATTAGCAGGAGTAGTGTTGAGATTGTGCAAATTTTCTCTTCGTGGAAAGTTAGGTTGGGTTAGATGTGAGTGTGGAGCTTGGGTTGATGTGGTCAGTCTTTCCTCAATTTTCTTTTAATTAATATGCATCTGGTCGAGTTTTTGAGCGATCATTTGAAGATCGTCTTGGGTGACAGGGATAGATTGAGTGCCTATTTCATGAACACCGAACTGCGGGTTTTGGGTTCTGCAAAATGTGTTCATGGAAGCTTGATTAAATGAGTTTTCACTCATTTCTCCAAACAGGTCGTAGGCACTTTCAGCATCTTTATTTAAGAAATTGCCGGCACACGAGGCATCGACAAAATGTCGGATTTAATCTTCTAATCCATGATAGAAGATTTGCACGAGCTGCCATAAAGGAATCTCGTGGTGTAGGCAGCTTCTTAAGAGATCTTGAAATCTTTCCAAAGAATCATGGAAAGTCTCACCAGATTTTTGGTGAAAGGTTGTAATAGATCTTCTCAAGGAATTGGTATGACCTATGGGAAAGAATTTCTTGAGGAAGGCGCTCTTGAGCTGAGGCCAAGTTGTGATGGGTCAGCCAGTGGTCCTGAACCAATAAGCGACCTTATCTTTAAGAGATAATGGAAAAAGCCGCATCAGCCATATGTCTTCTTGCACATTTCGGGAACGGGTTGTCTGTGCAAGAAGAGTTAGCTCTTCAAGGTGGCTGAAAGGGTCTTCCCTAGGAAGGCCATGAAAGTGTTTAATTAGGTTCAGGACAACAGGCTTGATATCAAAGTCCCCCTCTGGTATGACCACCCCTGGTCGTTCCACATAATAAGACGAATCATAGAAATCTTTTAGAGGAATAACAGGCTGCCGACAGGGTGGTGGGTGTGGCCTTGGGTTGGCTAGGTTTTGAATGTTCCTAGTCAATGTTTGCTGATTGGAATTTAATTTATTAATCTTCTCAGCAATCAATTTTAAAAGATCAGGCAGGGGGTCTTGATGTTGTGTTTGGGGCAACTCAAGATTAGGGAGCTCCAAGTGTGGGAAGTTAAAGGTTGGTGGGTTTTGGGTGGAAGGGTTAGAATTAGGGTTAGTGGTGGGGTTTGAGGTAAGGTTAGAGGTGGAAGTGGAAGGGTCAGTGGACCTATTTTGTTGAGTTTCCATTTTTTTAGAAGGAGAAGAAGACAAAAAAGGTGGTCTTTTTGCGTAGGGGGCGAAATCAAATGGTCCTTCCAAGTGCGGATTTTGAGACTGTCGCCCGTGCATAAAATGGAAGAATGGGAGGGGAGGAGAAGAGAAAGATATGAGAGAAAGTGTGCAAATCAAACAAAAAAAAGTAGACCTAACTTAAGTGTGACTCCCTAAAAATAAACCTAAGACTTGGTCTACGTAGGAAATAAGTAATCAATAGTGAATACCCGTTCTATCAACAAATCAGGTTTGGGCCCAAACGCTTCCCAAGGAAAACCCTAGGTGCTTGTACAAACCCGTACCTAGTCGTTTGACATGGCCCCTCAGCCTGAACACCAGATATAGATGACAGAATTGGTACTAACTAAAGAAAACTTATGCCCTAGATAGCAAGCCTAAATTGATGAAGCCTTAGGGGTCAAGTTGCTACAAGTTTTAATTAGGTCTAGGATGCTATAGTGCACACGGAATGTGGAAGGCATTTTTTGGGTTGTTGCCCTATTATTTCAATTTTTTGTGTGTGTGTAGGAATTGGAGAGTGGCTCCAATGAAAATCAAGTTGTCACACAATTTTTTTGTATTTTTATCTTTTAGGATTTGATTTAATTAAATGTGTTTTAGGGTTTTTCATTTGAAATTTTCAAACAAGTTTGAAACTCCACATTCAAAGGAAAGATAAGTTGTATTGGTGATGGTTAATTTCTTTTAATGTGAGTCTCTAAAAAGAAAGAAAGAAATCCTAAGCCAATTTTCCTTAAGACAGAAAATTACTACCAATGAATTAATTTTAGTCTTTTTGCATTAAGTAGTGGTCCAAACAAGTCAAACAGCACCACTACTTTGAATAAAATAAAACAAGGATTCCAAAAAAGATTTTTGTAATATTTTAGGAATTTGTTTGATAATTATTTTGAATTTTTAATTCTACTAGTGTTAAAGTCCAGAAATGATACCTATGGGTATTTTGGACTTTTCAGTATTACCACCGACCTTAGAAAATTTTTGTGATTTTATATGATGTGTAAAATTTCACAAGAATTCCAGCAAGCTAAATTTCAGAAAAATTGGATGAATATAAAAATTCTAAAAATTCGCGGACAGTAGCAAAATAGGAAGATTAGAGGGTGTGACCCCTCTGCAGTCAACGAATGTTTAAAACTTAAATACAAATCCAATTGATCTGAAATTTGGAACAGATGTTCCTAACTTAATTGGGAATCACTGTATGAAATTTTATGATTTTAGGAGGCCTGTGGTGTTAGGAATCAATTTTTCAAGTTTGGATAGAAATCTGGACCCGAAAAATAGAACACCAATACTTGCAATTGAGTGGTGTTAAAGAAGCATTCAAGCAAACAATGGATTTTAAAATGCACCACTCCACTTAGTTAAGTTGTTTATGGTCCTGAAAGCCAAGTTTAATATTTTTTTGGTAGTCTTTTAGCCTAAATGTGACAAGAAAGGGGAACCAACCTGAATTTCACGGGAAGAAAAGGATCTTTGAGCTCTCGCTTCTAGATTCCCGCTTTCTTCCTGCAATAGTTCCTGCACACACAAAAGAAAAGAAAGAGAAGGGGATGAGATCCACTTCAAGCAAGAGAAAATTGACTAATGCAAAGTCATGCCTCCTCGGCAACGGCACCAAAAAGTGATAGCGAAAATACGCGGTTTGTTAATTAGGTAATTCAGTGTCATTGCAACGCGTAAATCCGCTTTCGCTTTTAAATTTATATCCTAGATAGTGGCGTATCTAGGGTCTTCCAAGGAGGCCAAATGTTTGCAAAATTGATTCTCTTGCTTACAAAATAGATCTCAACTTTCTTTTTGGTATTTTTCAATATATCATTTTTTTGTTTTTGAAATTAAGGCAACATGCGAAATTGTGGTAGGAAAGTGACTTAAACTTCAACTCAATATACTACTTCTAAAGTGGCAAGTATAGCCTCTCCCTAAGCTCACTCTAGGCAACTGGAGGCCTAGAATAATTAGGGAGAGGGAGTGAAGAATGCTAAAAACAAAGCAATTAGAAATGCAAATAAAGAAATTGCAAAGAAGGCAACTAGATTAACGAAAAAGTGTTTTACAAAAAATCCTAGTAGAGGAATGCTTCTACTACTATAAAAATTGCAATAAATAAAAGAAAACACAAATCCTCTAGATAGATGGTGAAGAAGAGGGCTTCTTGCTCCAAGCTTGGTAGCTCCCAAGCTTGAAAAGAGTCCTCCAACTCCTTCCTTTCTATGCTCCGCCAAGGTGATGTCCTCCAAGGCAAGCCCTAAGGAGGCATGCCCTAAGCTTCTCTCCAAGGGTGGACGTCCACCCTAGGTCCTTCTCCTTTTCCTGGCCGTCCTCCTTGAATTAGAAAAGTCCTCCTCCTTGGTGTGGCCCAAGTTGAAGAGAGTGGGGAGAAGAAGGCACGAAAAGGGCTGGTGATGTGCCCCTTTAATCTTCTTCTCTACTCCTTCTTCTTAGTCGTAGGTGCAGGTGGTATAGGTGCCAAAATACACTAATGGAGGATGCTCTCAAATGGTGGTAGGAGGTGGGTTTTTATAGAATAGGAAGGGGGCTATGGTGACTCTTGGAATGGAGGGTTAAGATGGAGAGATGGCGGTAGTTGGGGATCCTATGGCTAAGGTTAATTGGCGCCAACCCAAGGGACACGTAGAGGGTGGTTATGGGTGGTGGCACCCCTTGATGTTGGTGCCAAAATGGCTTCTAGAAGGGAGTCTTAGGTGGCGCCAAGAAGGGTTCTAGAAGGAGGGGTAGGTGGGTGGCTAGGATGGGTTGTAGGGTTAGGTGTATGGTGGATGTGGGGGTGGATGTTGGCGCCAAAAAGAGGGGTAGTTAGGGTTAGGTTTTGGCACCAAAATTGGTTCCTTTTGGTGGTGATGATGGGGTGAAGAGGTGGCTAGGAGGTGGCGCCATCTTGAGTAGGATAGCTAGCTTAGGTAGGTCTTAAGTTGGTGGAGCAAGCTAAGGTTGAATTTGAAGGTGGTGGATGGCCAAGGAGCTAGTTGCTAGCTAAGATAAGCTAGCTTTGCTAGCTATAGAGTAGAGGAGGAGGTATTGGAGCTAGGGTTTGAAGCGAGGAGCTGAGGAGAAGTCTGGAGCTGGAACTGGAGCTGGCAGCTACTGAAGAGGCTGGCATGGAGCTACTCTAGCTGACTTAGCTTGCTAGTTCTTTGCTAGCTACTAAGCCAAGCCAAAGTGAACTAGCTTCTACCATAATGAGCTAAGGTGAGATGGGTCTGGTGCTCCCAGGGAGGATCAAGCTGGTTAAGGCAATTAAGGTAGCTTAGCTCAATTGGGTTGAGCTAAGTTGAATCCCCGGGAGATGGACTTGAGCTTCCTGAGCTGAGATGAGTTCTTTTTCAGCTGTCTGGAGTTGAGTGGAGCTGGATGTAGCTGGGTCTGAGCTGGGGTGAACTCCCGTCAACTCAGCTAAGCTAGCTAGAGCTCCCTATGGACTAGTGGGAGCTGAGATGAGCTAGACTCAGCTAAGTTGAGCTAGATCTGAGTTGACTTGAGCTTGGGTGAGCTATGAAGAACTCTCTTGAGCTTCCATTCAGCTGAGATTAGCTGAATGGAGCTAGGATGAGCTAACCCTAGTTCAAGTGAGCTAGGTTCCAGTTGTGGTGAGCTGGATCAAGCTAAGTTCCAGCCAATCTGAGCTTTTCCTTCACCATTTGCCTTCTTGAGTGCTAGGGTTTTAGGGATCTGTATATCTGTTCATCCCTAACACTCACAAAAACATATCAAAAAGACAATAAAAAATGCAATGCATGCCTAACCTAATTTATGCCTAAATGCAGCCCAAAAACCCGTTTGCAGGGTAAAATCCTAAGAGCTAGGTTTATTTTATTGCATAAGAATGATGGTGTTTATCAGAATATGGCCTGGTGGCCTCATTAAAACACATGGGAAGCTTCGCCATGAAAAGGCAAAGGTGGGACGGTAGGTGGCAGGTCACGGGGTGACCTAGGGGTGCGTGCCTAGGTCACCCTGTGGCTGTGCTTATGGGTTAGCTCGAGCGGTGTTTAGGGAGGTGTTGGCGGGCGATGGATAGGTGGAAGATGTTCAGTGGTTGATGGTGGAGGTGAAGAGGTTGGTGGCGAGACTTGTGGAGGTGTGGAGTAATGGGTGTGTCTCGCCAGAGGTTGGCTGAAGATGGGGAAGATGGCGATGGACATTGGCTGTCGAGGGGTAATTTGTGAAACAGATTGAGGGGAATTGAAGATGGGATAGAGAGGAGTAAGTCTAAACTAATTAAGTGGACGAAGGGAGAGAGGTGGTGACTGGCAGTACCTACTGTCGCCGGAGAAGAAGGTGTCCAGTGGAGGGAGATGGCGGCGACGACGGGGCTAGAGATGCTTGCGCGGGTGTTGCGCGATGCGAAGGAAGATGGTGAGGACAACTCTGCCATTGGCATGGTGTTAGAGAGAAAAGAAAGAGGAGGGAGGCTCGCCGGAGCTCGCTGGACTACTTGATCGGATGAGAAGAGGATGAAATTGTGGTGGATCTCTGGCCAAGTCGAGCTGAAGAGGTGTAGCCAGGGTTGAGGATCCTTTTATAAATGCTGATAGGGGTTCCTATGCTTAGAAGACAAGCTTCCAAGCACACGAATCCTCACCAGAGAAGGAATCAGTTAGAGACCCAAATCTCTCGTGCGTTCGCACAAGTGATTGGGTGCAAATCAGATATTAGGATCGAGCTCAGATGGAAGGGAATTCCTCAGAGAATCTCCCTTCCAAATCTGGGAGGAGATCTCTGAGGAATCAAGGAGTACTCCCCCTCCATTCCTCGCCAGAGTAAGATTTCTCCCCATTAATGTGGAGGGGCCAGTTTGTAAGATTGGTGAGGAAGTTAGTGGGGTCTGTGCAATGTTTTTAAAAGATAGGTGCCAAAATGTAATTGGGTGTACTATTTTGCAAAGTAGGTCAAGATGACCTCCCCTTAGGTCTAAATTTTGGTACAAACCTAATTTGGACTTAAGGAATCCAATGGTGAAGTTGGATTTTAGGTTTAACCATGTTTGGCTAGACATTTTGCACAAAAACCCAAATTAGGTAAATTAATGAGCTAAGACCCCAATCTAGGTCAAAACAAGTTCCAAAGGCCAATTTGAAGGTTATAAACCCCTGGGGATATTTTTCCATGAATTGTAGAGGGTTTAGTCGATTTTTATTATGACCAAAGCCTTGTTGAATTAAGTGGGTCTGTTTTAGGGTTACGAGATGTCATTTAATTCATAGATTACATATGAACCGATTTCTGACTGAACCAACCCACTTTTTAGTTTATTCATACCATTTGACCTATGTTTTGCCTCTGCGAGATCCCATTTATGTACTGCAATGGTACAATTGTAGTTTTAACCTTTATTTCATGTTTTCTTCTCATAACACTTATTCCTTGAATTAAGCCCTTCTCTAGGTTATGTAAGAGCTCTTATTCTCTTTCTTAGGTCAAAATGAGCTAGTTAGGGCTCATGATGAGGTTCTCATCATACCCCCATGCCTACCTTTTGCTAGTCCCTTAGCAAAACTTTAAGGTTTTAACTTCTGTTCTAGACCTTGATCTTCTGTCACCAGTTATGATAAGTGCTTTTCTTTTTCTTGTGATTAGTTCAGAATGTTGACAATAGGCCTAGAGGTACTCAAGTACCAACCAAAATTCAGACCTGACCTACTTAGCCTCAGTCCTTCGCGAAGGTTTTTAAGGCCCGCTGAAACGCTGTGGTAACCGGGTTTTATTGTTATAGCGTTGTAGTATAGCCAGTTATTGCCATCATTTCAAATATATAAATTTTTTACTCGGAAAATAAAAGAGTTCCCGAGGTCGAACTCAGGGAGCAAGTTGTATTCTAGAGATATACATGTTTCTTTTACAAAAATAAAGAAAGAGAGAGAAAGAATTTGTTGTCTTTTCTTCTTTTCTCTTTGCTTCTCCTCGTCTCAGATCTTCTGTTATCTTCTTCTTCTTTATCTGCAGTGGTGATGTTCTTCTTCTGCAGTGGTGATGTTCTTCTTCTTCTTTCAGCTGTTCCTGCTCTTCCTTTTTCTTCTGCAGAGCGGTCCTGTTCTTCTTCTTTTCCTTTCTTCAGATCTTCTTCTCGTGCTCTTCTTCTTTCAGTTCTTCCCTGTGTTCTCCTCTGCCTCGCCTTCTTCTGTTGTTCTTCAGATCTCCTTCTTTCTTCTTTTCTTTTTCCTGTCAGGACGTCGTCTCTCCTTCTTTCTTCTTTTCCCTTCAGGACGTCGTCTGATTTTCCAATCAGACGACTTAACCCGCTTGTTGCTACAGTGTCTCCCTCAGCTTCCTTCTTCTTCCGCGGTCCTTCTTCTTCACCTGTGCCTGCACACTTCAGAGTTTACGTCAGAGGGCAAAACCTACTCTACCCCCCGCCCCTCCGTCTCTCTCTCATAGAATCCGCTCATAGGATAGCTCTCCCAGAGCTGCCGGGTAGCCGGGTACGGGTCGCGCCCGGGTCCAGGCCCACCGGCGTGAGTGGTGGGCGAGGAGTGCAGGTCAGTCTAAGTCGGGTCGGGTCAGGTCCGCGGGGCGTGAGCGCGGACGAGACCGGGTAACCGGGCGGGTGAAGGGGACCTCACCCCGTGTGCTGAGGCAGTAAGCCTCCAGCACTTTTTCGCTTTATACCGCTGCGCCTCTTCAGACTTTTCCGAGGTGGGACTAAATGTCCCATCCTAATTGAGCGCCCGCAGCGGAGAAAGCAGCGGGCGATCGCAGCTACACGCGAGGCCTTCGCAGCTACACGCGAGGCCTTCGCCCCAGCTGCGAGCCTGATGCTTTGTCGAAATGCCTCGCAAGGCCTGGGAGTCGAATCTGGGCGTGGCGCGCCTGCAGCTGCAGGCGGAAGCAGCTCCTTCTGCACGGCAATGGCGGCGGAGGTCGGGTGACCTGTTCACAGCAAAACGGCCTCTCGGCCTAATCAGAAGGTGCCGGGAGCTTCGCCAGAGTGCGGCGAAGCTCGTGTGGGTGGTGGCGAGGCGTGGGGCGGCGTGTAAGGGCTGCCCTAGGTCGGACTGTGGGTCGGAGGATGGGTTTGTTCGGTGGGGTTGCAGAGGGTGATGTGGGGGAAGTGGAAGGGCAGGGGTTGACCAGGGTGAGGAGGCGGAGGTTCTGCGGTGGTCGGCGAGCCGTGTGGGTTGCTAGGGTGATGGGGGGGTCTCGCCGGAGTTTGGCCGGAGACGAAGGGGGTGACGGTGGACAGGAGCGGTCGAGGGTTTAATCAAATAAAAGACAGTGAGGAAAAGAAAGAGGGGGGGATGGGGAGGAGTTCTGACCTAGCTACGGAGACGAAAGGGGCCGGAGCAGGGCGACAGTCGTATCGACTGTCGCCGGAGAAGAAGATTCCCAGGGGAAGGGGCGGCGGCGAGTAGAGGGCCGGAGATGCGCCAGCTGGGTGCGGCGTGGCGCGGGAAGAGCAGGGGAAGAAGTCTCTGCTGCTGGTATTGCGGCAGAGCGAAGAGGAGGAGGAGGAGGAACCGTCGGAGCTCGTGGGCGTCTGCCGGAGTGAGAGGAGAGGAAAGTTGGGGGTTTTCTCCGTCAGATCGAGCTAGGAAGAATGGTGGAGCGACGGGGGTATTTATAGGGACCGAATCAGGGAGGAAGGCGGAGGGAGACGACGTGTCTCCCTCGCCGGAGGACGCCGGAGATGGAAACCCATACCGTCTGTGCGTTCGCACGGCCGGTATGGCGGGTTACAGCGACCAGGGGGGTGTCCCTGCGACGACTGACGACGCAGGGCACCCCCGGTTTACTTGCCAGGCTCTCCCCCTCACCCTGCGCGGCGCCATGCTCCGCGCAAGGTCGCCGGAGCATGGTGCTGGCAGGTTTTGCAGGGGGGACCTGAACGCAAAGAACGAAGGAGAGTTAGGGGCCAAAATGCGAGGGTTCAAAAGTTGAGGACCAAAAAGTAAATATATGAGGACCAAAGTGTAAAGTTGGTCAAGGAGGTTTCTTCTTAGGCTCAAATTTTTATACATGACTAATTAGGACCTAAGGAATCTGATGGTGAATTTCATTTCTATATTAAACCTTGTTTGACCGGTCAATTTATGCGAAAACCCAAATTAAGTTATTAATTGGGCATGGTTCTCAATGTAGGTCAAAATGGGTTCTGAAGGCCAAATTGAAGGTTCTAAACCCTAGAGATTATTTTTCTATGAATTTTAGAGGGTTTATTCTGTTTTTACTTTGCCTTGAACCTCGTGAATTGAAGTGGGTTGTTTTAGGGTTACAGATTATCATTTAGTTCCTTGGAATTGTTGTAGCCCTTTCTAGATCATCTCATCCCACTTTTATTCTTATTAAGTTGCTTTGACCTATGTTTGGATCCTGAATTACCCTGTATGCAGATTATACTGGTAAAATTGCATTTTTACCCCTTATGACTTATTTTCTCCTTAAACTCAGAATTCTCTGAGTTAAGCCTTTCCTTGAGTTATGTAGGAGCTTTTATCCTTTGTATTAGGTCAAAATGAGCTAGTTATGGCTCATGATGAGGTTCTCATCATACCCCCATGCCTAGCTTTTGCTAGTCCCTTAGCAAAAACTTAAGGTTTCAACCCTTGTTCTAGACCATGAAGTTTTTAATAGTTTTAGATAAGTGCTTTTTATTTGAGCATAGATTAGGTTAGAATGCTGACCATAGGCCTAAAAGGTACTCTAGTACCAATCAAGATCCAAATCTGTCTAGCCTTAGCCTAAGTCTTTAGCAAAGGTTTTTAAGGTCCACAAGAACTAACCTAAGGTTTATTGGACTTTGTGGTTAAAGCACCCGTGCTTGAAATGATTTTAGCCCTGGCTCAGTTCGCAGTGCGTTTTGTAAGAGAGAGATAGAAAGTTTTTTTTGTTTGGAGAGTTTTCTCTCTCTTTTTCTTTTTAGTTCTAGCCTAGGATTGGCTTTTCAACACGGTCTGTATCAGATTCCTTGCTCCCATCATTAATCCTCAAGGGTTCCTGGCGATCGATGCTTCGAGATAGCACCGCCCATGGCAACCCCCGGAACCCTGGCTATTGAGATTTCGAGATAATCCCATCCATGGTGTTCCGTGGCCGAATCCAGACCCTGGCAATTGACACTTCGAGATAATGCCATCCATGGAATCTGAACCAGCAGAGTGCTTACATGCCCCCAGTAGGATATGTAAATATCCTAAGAGACAAGCACCGAGGAGATGATATTTTGTTACGCATCTTCGAGGGGATTTCCCACCTCTCTGCGCTGGGAACTCGTCCAAATCAACTTGTGTTGACCGGCCGCTCCTATTCTAGGTGTTCTTTTCAGAATTTTGCGACGCTTCTGCGTGATTCTGATTTTTACGCTTACTGAACCAGGCTGTGTGTGAGGTTAGGGTGCTTAGGTTACTGAGTCCCGTAAACCAAAAATTAGTTAACGAGGCCAAATACTCCCTAAGCCTTAGACCTAATACTTCAGCTTTTCATTTTCCTCAACCTCTTGAGGAGTGTCCAGATCTTAATGGGTACTAAGAGTCTATTCAAGAATGCCTAAGGTTTGCATTCTTACTAATCTCATTGTGCACTTTTCAGTTATTTTCTTGAATGAGGTCTAGAACTTAGGTTAATTCCTTAGTTCCTTACTAATGACTATCACCTTTTCTCATAATTTTGTGCTCCTTTTTCATTTTGTTTCTTTTCTCCTTCACAAAATTTCCTTCTCCTCTTTTCCACTTATTCTTTTTCGAAAAATTTTTAATTTTTATGGTGTTTTTGGCATATGTGAATTTTTTTGTTTGAAACCTTTTCTTACAAGTTTTGCACTTTCATACCCCCCCATGCCTAAGATTTGCAATGTCCTCATTGTAACCTAGGGGGTTTTTATTTAACTTAGTTCATTCCTTAAGACAGAAATTTGGATGAGTGGATGGGTCGGGTTGAATTTTTTTTTTTTTTTTTTTTGCGGACGATTTCTAATCCCAGATGCAAGCATCTGAGGTGGGGTCGGCTGTCTACAAGGGTGAACTTCAAGTGCAAAAAGGTGTCAGAACAAGTTTCAGGTTTTCAAAGAGAATGACGGGCTGCCTCCCGTTAAGCGCTGAGTTTTACGCCATCGGCTGGGCGCAATAAGCTCAAGGGGAAAGGAGGATATAAGATGCCTCAGCCAAATCAGTAGAAGTTACATCAATGAACGGCTTGAGTCTCTGACCGTTCACGATGAAAGGTTCAGAATCGTGGCTGAGTGGACTGATTTCGATTGCTCCATTTCCAAAAACCTGTCGGACCAAATATGGTCCGACCCACTTGGATCTCAGTTTTCCTGGGAAGAGTTTTAGTCGGGCATCAAAGAGTAGGACCTTTTGACCAGGATGAAAGATCTTTCTCGAGATGTGTTTGTCGTGGAAGGCTTTAACCCGCTCCTTGTAGATTTGCGAGTTCTCGTACGCATCCAGGCGTAATTCATCGATCTCGCTGATTTGGAGTTTTCTGTGGGTCCCAGCCTTGGAAAGATCTAGATTACAGTTTCGTACTGCCCAATAGGCTTTATGCTCCAGTTCTACGGGAAGGTGGCATGCCTTTCCGTACACCAGTCTAAAGGGAGACATGCCCAATTGGGTCTTGTGGGCGATCCTATAGGCCCACAATGCTTCTGGAAGTCGGGACGACCAGTCCTTCCTGTCAGGTCGAACAGTGACTTGCAGGATTTTCTTGATCTCCCGATTAGACAGCTCAGCTAGACCATTAGTTTGGGGGTGGTAAGGAGTAGAGATTCGGTGAGACACCCCGTATTTGGTCATCAGTGACCTAAACTGAGCATTTGTGAAATGGGTCCCCCCATCAGAGATTATTGCACGAGGAATCCCGAACCTTGAGAAAATGTGTTGATGAATGAATTTGAGAACGATTTTGTGATCACAGGTTCGGGTCGGTATGGCTTCGATCCATTTGGACACGTAGTCCACAGCCAACAGAATGTATTCGAAACCATCTGAAACAGGAAAGGGGCCCATAAAATCAATCCCCCAAACATCAAAGATTTCGCATACTAGAATCGGTTGCATAGGCATCATGTCGCGATGGCTCATGTTGCCCAAAGTCTGGCAATGACTGCATGCCTTGCAGTGATTGTATGCGTCTTTGAACAGTGTGGGCCAGTAAAAGCCGCACTGGAGGACTTTTGATGCGGTTTTATGCCCGGCGAAATGGCCACCGCATGCCTGGTCATGGCAGAAAGAGAGGGTTTTTTTGAATTCCCCTTCCGGGACACATCTCCGGATGATCTGATCGGCACCTATGCGGAAGAGGTACGGGTCTTCCCAAATGTAATACTTGGCATCGGAGCGTAATTTGTCTTTCTTGGCCTTCGGCCAATCGGACGGGATCTGATGAGATGCCAAGTAATTTACTACATTAGCAAACCATGGAAGGCTAGTACCAATAGTCAGCAGGTGCTCATCGGGAAAATGCTCAGTGATGGGTCCGGAAGGGTCAATTATTTTAGAAGGAAGACGGGACAAGTGATCAGCTACCACATTTTGCTTTCCCGCTTTGTCGCGAATCTCAAGGTCAAATTCTTGCAACAGCAAGATCCATCGGATTAATCGAGGTTTCGCATCCTTCTTTGCAAGGAGATGCCTCACAGCTGTGTGATCCGAGTATATGATGACACGGGAACCCAGAAGGTACGATATGAACTTTTCTAGGGCAAATACTACAGCTAGCAGCTCTTTCTCAGTAACCGTATAGTTACGCTGAGCCTCATCGAGCGTTTTGCTGGCGTAGTAAATGACCACAGGTTTCTTGTCAATTTTCTGTCCCAAAATCGCTCCTACAGCGAAGTCGGATGCATCGCACATGATCTCAAAGGGTTGAGACCAATCAGGGGACAGTAGGATTGGGGCTTGGGTGACTCGGTCACGCAGGATTTCAAATGCTTGAGTGCATTCCTTGGAAAGAAGAGTGGTCAGGGGGCGCGCGATTTTTGAAAAATCAGGGATAAATCGTCGATAAAAACCGACATGCCCTAAAAAGGATCGGATGTCCCTGATCGAGCTAGGCATAGGAAGGTGAGAAATCAGATTAACCTTAGCTCGATCCACTTGGATACCTTTCTCCGAAATTGAGTGTCCCAGGACAATTCCCTCAGGCACCATGAAATGGCTCTTTTCCCAGGAAAGAACCAAATTCACATCGATGCACCGCCTGAGTATCTGGACCAAGTGTTGGAGGAAATCGTCGAATGATGCTCCGAAAATTGAAAAGTCATCCATGAAGACTTCCAGATAATCACCTACCATATCTGAGAATATGGCAAGCATGCATCGCTGAAAAGTAGCGGGTGCATTGCAAAGACCGAAAGGCATCCTTCGGAAAGCGTATGTTCCGAAGGGGCAGGTGAACGTGGTCTTTTCTTGGTCCTCAGGATGGATTGCCACCTGGTTATAACCGGAGTACCCGTCAAGAAAGCAGAAGAACCTATTTCCCGCAAGTTTTTCGAGAATTTGATCAATGAAGGGTAGTGGGAAATGATCCTTCTTCGTGGAGGAATTGAGTCGGCGGTAATCTATACAGACTCTGCACGAGTTGGCTAATCGGGTAGGAATGATTTCTCCGGTCTCAGTCGTTATAGTGGTGAGTCCTGCCTTCTTGGGCACGACCTGAATTGGGCTCACCCAATGACTATCGGAGATCGGGTAGATGATTCGGCATCTAACCACTTGATGATCTCCTTTTTCACGACCTCCTGCAGATTGGGGTTTAAGCGTCTCTGCATTTCACGAGAAGGTCGTGTGCCCTCTTCTGAATAGATATGATGAGTACAATAAGAGGGACTTATTACAGTCAAATCATCGAGAGTCCATCCGATGGCTCTGCGATGTTGCTGGAGGACAACAATTAGACGGGATTCCTGTTCAGGACTGAGGTTGGAATTGATAATCACAGGAAGGGTCTGATTAGAGCCCAAAAAGACGTATTTCAAGTGAGCAGGAAGGGGTTTCAGTTCGAGGATGGGGTTATCAGCAGCAGCGGGTGGTTCAGTATAGATGTGAGGTTCAAGGGTGGGAGTTACTGGGTTGTTCATATCTGGATTCGACTCCTCTGTTTGCGGGTCAAGATCCTTCTGTGGTTGATGAGGCATAATCGAGTTATTCTGGAGGTGTGATTCATCAACCAAAGTCTTGATGTCACAAATTTGTTCGATGACGCCGCAATTAATTCCTTGTTGGGCCTTAAATATATCAATTTTCAGTGTTTGATCTCCAAACTTAAGCTCTATTTGGCCCTCCTCACAGCTGATGTTGGCTCTAGCAGTAGCCAAGAAAGGTCTCCCTAGAATGATTGGTGTATCCCTAGGGTTCTCAGGTGCATCCATATCTAAGACTATAAAGTCCACTGGAAAATAGAAATCCCGCACTCTTACGATAACATCCTCGAGAATCCCTTTTGGTGACTTTATAGATCGATCTGCTAATTGTAATGTCACCTCGGTTGGTTTTAGCTCAGATTCTTCTAGATGGTCAAGTAAGGATGTGGGTATCAGGTTTATGGATGCACCCAAGTCTAACAATGCTCTATCAAATTGGGTACCACCTATCTTACAGGAAATCAGGGGAGTCCCAGGATCTTTTGCCTTGGGTGGGAGTCTACTAAGGATTACAGAGCTGGCTTGCTCTGACAGAACAATTGGGCTCCCTCCCTTGGTTCGCGGCTTACGCTGGGGTGTACATATATTCTTTAGAAATCGTGCGTAAGCTGGTACGTGACGGATTGCATCCATCAAGGGGATGTTTATGTGGACCTGCTCAAAGAGCTTGACCAGGTCCTCCTCAGGGGCCACGGGTTTGGTGGTCTTCTTTCCCTTGGTCAAGGCCTCGGGAAACGGGATCTTGGTTGGTTCTTCTAGGATAGGTCCAGGTTGTGGATCCGGAACAGCGGTATCTTGGATAACTATCCTAGGGTCATGGTTATCAGGCTTGGAGTGGTTTGGATAATGCGGGTCTTGAGTTGTTTTACCACTACGTGTTGTTACAGAATTTAATCCGACCTGATTTTGGTTTGGGTTTGGTAAGAGGGGTGGCTGCTGCTGAAATCCCGCATAAGAAGTTGAGGCTTCCATCTCGTCTGGAGATGGAGCAGTAGGGGCCTGATAAATCCATTGAGCGTGGCCTAAATTTGGATTCATAACGCGCTTCTGGGTTGGCACGTTATTTGGGTTAGGAAGGGATTGGGAAGGGAGTGTGCCTGGCTGGCGAGAATTTGCCAACTGGGCCAGTTGAGTTTTAACTTCTGTAAGCTCGTCCTTGTGTTGTTTTTGAATAGCCGCATTCATTTTCTGAATGTCAGCCAGAGTCTGAAGGATTAGGGACATTTGATCCTGATTTGGCCCTGATGGATGAGTAGGGTTGGGCCGAGGCTGAGGCGGCTGGTAATGACGAGAGGGCTGTGGGCGGGACTGAAAAGGTGGTCTTTGGGTTTGGGAATTTCCCGCCCACTGAAAATTGGGATGGTTTCGCCATCCAGGGTTGTAAGTGTTGGAGAATGGGTCGTTCTGGATGGCGTTGAGGTCCTCGCAGGTCTGAGGAACCTCCTGAGAATCAGGGAAAGGGGGAATGGAGTTCCCCCGGCTGGTGTAGAAAGGATCGAATGATCCTCCGATCCAAGAATCAGATGGGGATGGATATGGATCCATCCCAGGGGAAGATCGGTGGAGGATGTTCTGCATAGTCTCCTGTGTGGAAGGAGGTTGTGCAAAGGAGTTACGCACGGAGGTGGCTCGCTGCAAGTGCTGAGTCAGCTCATCCACCTTCTTTTCAATGATTGAGACATTGTCCAATCGACTGGCCATTAATTCCAGGTCGACTGATGCGGACAGGCCCTGCGTCTCATGTGCTCCCTTAAGATTCGTCGCTGCGCGGGTATTCGTCCTGTCGAATAATCCCATGGAGTCATTGTTGATGGAGTTCTCGCACATGTTTTCGAGAATCTCCCATACGGTGTCTTCATGTTGACCCATGATGTTTCCTCCGCAAGTTGCATTGACGAAAAGGAGGATGTCCTCACGGAGTCCCTGGTAAAAAGATTGGACTTGTTCCCATTTAGGAACTCCGTGATGGGGGCACTTTCTCATGAGATCCTGAAAACGATCCCATGCCTCATGGAGAGGTTCTCCTGATTGTTGAGTGAAGTGTGTAATCTGATGGCGCAAGGCGTTGGTCCGACCAACGGGAAAAAACTTTTTCAAAAACTCGGATTGAAGTTCTTCCCAAGTGTTGATCGGCCGGGTCTGAGTTTGATACCAATGGGCGGCCTTGTCCATAAGAGAAAAGGAGAACATCTTCATGAGAAGAATATCCCGATTTTGTGCATCTGATCCAAAAGTGTGGGCCAGATGCTTTAGCTGTTTGATGTGCTGGAAGGGATCTTCAGAATTAAGCCCATGGAATTTAGGTATAGCATGAATCATGTTGGGCTTTAATTCGGAATCAGGTCCTCCAGTCGGGATTCTGACTCGAGGCTCAATGGCCACCGCAGCAGGATTGTAGTGGTCCCGCATCATAGGACGCTGTGGTGGGTGCACGAAGTTTTGGAAGAGGTCATTGAGTCGCTGGAGCTGGTGTTCTAGATTATTTTCTTCCTCAACTGGCTGAGCCATGATGGGGGAAGAAGAAGAACTTGGTTCTGAATCAGAAGAGAGAATAATGTGAGGGTGTTGCTGCACAAACACGGGCGTCGAGGCTTGGCCTTGACGAGAGCGAATTTCTAAAGGAGGTCTTAAGGGTGGTCTTAGGGACCTCCTTCCGTACATGCACTGTTGGAAGAGGTAAGTTTAGAAGGTGCTGGACCCAATCAAGACACCCAAAAATGTGTTGGGTGACTATAGAGGTGCGGGGCAGATGGACCCCTTGATCAGAAAGATCGTCCACCTGAGAATTACCTGGGCAGCCAGAGAGGGAGAGTCCCGCGAAGACCCCTACACGGTAGAGCGTCCCCACGGGTTACAGGGTTTCCCCCACCTGACCTCTCTTGTCACTGCGGTTCCAGGTAGACCAGAATGGGGATCTTGACCTCTTAAGTCTACCAATTTTAAGATCAGGGTGCTTAAGGTTTCACTTGAACTTTAGTCTTTTAAGTGCAAAGAGTGACCTAATTTAAGGTTGGTTGACCCAAGGGGTCAACTTTACCTCTTGTTTTCTTTGAGAGCTTTTAGGTCTTGTCTTTTAGGGTTCAAGTGTTTAGAGAGCCAATTGTTTTAGGTTTTCTTTTGAATAGGTATTTTCAATCAATGGTTTAGGCACACTTCTTTTGGATTTTCTCCATTCTTGATTTAAGTAGTGTGTCTCTAAAACCCTAATGTTGAATCTTATGTTGGCTCTACTTGGTCCAGTTAGTTCTTTGTTGGGTAATTAGGGCTCAAGCAAGAATGTGTTAGCCCTTAAATACCCTTAATAGTGTGCAGGACTAATGAGTTGAAAACATGCAACTCTTTATGGTTACTAAGTATGGAAGACAGGTTAGCCCTATATTGCTTGTTCTTTTCTTTTCTTCCTCTTTAGAGTTTAGGGGTTAATAGCGAGAGGAAAAATTTACCTGTCCTCGGAGTGGTTGTCGTGCGGTTGCTTGTCTTCTTGATTTCCTGTAGTTTTCTGCACAAAAGAGAGGAGATTATCAGAAATTAAAAAGAAACAGGAATGTTTACCTCTAGAATAGCCATTGCTCCCCGGCAGCGGCGCCAAAATGAAACGCTGTGGTAACCGGGTTTTATTGTTATAGTGTTGTAGTATAGCCAGTTATTGCCATCATTTCAAATATATAAATTTTTTACTCGGAAAATAAAAGAGTTCCCGAGGTCGAACTCAGGGAGCAAGTTGTATTCTAGAAATATACATGTTTCTTTTACAAAAATAAAGAAAGAGAGAGAAAGAATTTGTTGTCTTTTCTTCTTTTCTCTTTGCTTCTCCTCGTCTCTGATCTTCTGTTATCTTCTTCTTCTTTATCTGCAGTGGTGATGTTCTTCTTCTGCAGTGGTGATGTTCTTCTTCTTCTTTCAGCTGTTCCTGCTCTTCCTTTTTCTTCTGCAGAGCGGTCCTGTTCTTCTTCTTTTCCTTTCTTCAGATCTTCTTCTCGTGCTCTTCTTCTTTCAGTTCTTCCCTGTGTTCTCCTCTGCCTCGCCTTCTTCTGTTGTTCTTCAGATCTCCTTCTTTCTTCTTTTCTTTTTCCTGTCAGGACGTCGTCTCTCCTTCTTTCTTCTTTTCCCTTCAGGACGTCGTCTGATTTTCCAATCAGACGACTTAACCCGCTTGTTGCTACAGTGTCTCCCTCAGCTTCCTTCTTCTTCCGCGGTCCTTCTTCTTCACCTGTGCCTGCACACTTCAGAGTTTACGTCAGAGGGCAAAACCTACTCTACCCCCCACCCCTCCGTCTCTCTCTCACAGAATCCGCTCATAGGATAGCTCTCCCAGAGCTGCCGAGTAGCCGGGTACGGGTCACGCCCGGGTCCAGGCCCACCGGCGTGAGTGGTGGGCGAGGAGTGCAGGTCAGTCTAAGTCGGGTCGGGTCAGGTCCGCGCGGCGTGAGCGCGGACGAGATCGTGTAACCGGGCAGGTGAAGGGGACCTCACCCCGTGTGCTGAGGCAGTAAGCCTCCAGCACTTTTTCGCTTTATACCGCTGCGCCTCTTCAGACTTTTCCGAGGTGGGACTAAATGTCCCATCCAAATTGAGCGCCCGCAGCGGAGAAAGCAGCGGGCGATCGCAGCTACACGCGAGGCCTTCGCCCCAGCTGCGAGCCTGATGCTTTGTCGAAATGCCTCGCAAGGCCTGGGAGTCGAATCTGGGCGTGGCGCGCCTGCAACTGCAGGCGGAAGCAGCTCCTTCTGCACGGCAATGGCGGCGGAGGTCGGGTGACCTGTTCACAGCAAAACGGCCTCTCGTCCTAATCAGAAGGTGCCGGGAGCTTCGCCAGAGTGCGGCGAAGCTCGTGTGGGTGGTGGCGAGGCGTGGGGCGGCGTGTAAGGGCTGCCCTAGGTCAGACTGTGGGTTGGAGGATGGGTTTGTTCGGTGGGGTTGCAGAGGGTGATGTGGGGGAAGTGGAAGGGCGGGGGTTGATCAGGGTGAGGAGGCGGAGGTTCTGCGGTGGTCGGCGAGCCGTGTGGGTTGCTGGGGTGATGGGGGGGTCTCGCCGGAGTTTGGCCAGAGACGAAGGGGGTGACGGTGGACAGGAGCAGTCGAGGGTTTAATCAAATAAAAGACAGTGAGGAAAAGAAAGAGGGGGGGATGGGGAGGAGTTCTGACCTAGCTACGGAGACGAAAGGGGCCGGAGCAGGGCGACAGTCGTATCGACTGTCGCCGGAGAAGAAGATGGCCAGGGGAAGGGGCGGCGGCGAGTAGAGGGCCGGAGATGCGCCAGCTGGGTGCGGCGTGGCGCGGGAAGAGTAGGGGAAGAAGTCTCTGCTGCTGGTATTGCGGCAGAGCGAAGAGGAGGAGGAGGAACCGCCGGAGCTGGTGGGCGTCTGCCGGAGTGAGAGGAGAGGAAAGTTGGGGGTTTTCTCCGTCAGATCGAGCTAGGAAGAACGGTGGAGCGACGGGGGTATTTATAGGGACCGAATCAGGGAGGAAGGCGGAGGGAGACGACGTGTCTCCCTCACCGGAGGACGCCGGAGATGGAAACCCATACCGTCCGTGCGTTCGCACGGCCGGTATGGCGGGTAACAGCGACCAGGGGGGTGTCCCTGCGACGGCTGACGACGCAGGGCACCCCCGGTTTACTTGCCAGGCTCTCCCCCTCACCCTGCGCGGCGCCATGCTCCGCGCAAGGTCGCCGGAGCATGGTGCTGGCAGGTTTTGCAGGGGGGACCTGAACGCAAAGAACGAAGGAGAGTTAGGGGCCAAAATGCGAGGGTTCAAAAGTTGAGGGCCAAAAAGTAAATATATGAGGACCAAAGTGTAAAGTTGGTCAAGGAGGTTTCTTCTTAGGCTCAAGTTTTTATACATGACTAATTAGGACCTAAGGAATCTGATGGTGAATTTCATTTCTATATTAAACCTTGTTTGACCGGTCAATTTATGCAAAAACCCAAATTAAGTTATTAATTGGGCATGGTTCTCAATGTAGGTCAAAATGGGTTCTGAAGGCCAAATTGAAGGTTCTAAACCCTAGAGATTATTTTTCTATGAATTTTAGAGGGTTTATTCTATTTTTACTTTGCCTTGAACCTCGTGAATTGAAGTGGGTTGTTTTAGGGTTACAGATTATCATTTAGTTCCTTGGAATTGCTGTAGCCCTTTCTAGATCATCTCATCCCACTTTTATTCTTATTAAGTTGCTTTGACCTATGTTTGGATCCTGAATTACCCTGTATGCAGATTATACTGGTAAAATTGCATTTTTACCCCTTATGACTTGTTTTCTCCTTAAACTCAGAATTCTCTGAGTTAAGCCTTTCCTTGAGTTATGTAGGAGCTTTTATCCTTTGTATTAGGTCAAAATGAGCTAGTTATGGCTCATGATGAGGTTCTCATCACCCGTAAAAACTATCCTAGGGTTTGTTGGACTCTTTGGTTAAAGCACCCGTGCTTGGGACATTTTTAGCCTAGGTTCAATTTGTAGTGCATTTTTGTAAGAGAGAGACAGAAGATTTCCTTGTTTGAAGAGTTTTCTCTCTCTTTTCTTTTTATTTCTAGCTTTGTATTGGCTTCTCAACACGGTCAGTATTGGATTCCTCATCCCCATCATCAATCCTTAAGGGTCCCTGGCAATCGATGCTTCGTGATAGCACCACCCATGGCAACCCCCAGAACCCTAGCTTTCAAGATTTCGAGATAATCTCACCCATGGCTTTCCATGGCCAAATCCAGACCCTGGCAATCGACATTTCAAGATAATGCCGCCCATGGTATCTAAACCAGCAGAGTGCTTACATGCCCCTGGTTGGATATTTAAATATCCTAAGAGACAAGCACCGAGGAGACGATATGTTGTTACGCATCTTTGAGGCGAATTTCCCGTCTCTCCACGTCGGGAACTCATCCAAATCAACTTGTGTTGATCGGCCACTCCTAATCTAGGCAACTTTTTCAGAGCATTAAAACGCTTTTGCATGATTTTTATAGTTATGCACACTGAACCAGACTGTGTGTGGATTGGGGTGCTTAAGTTACCGAATCCCACAAATCGAAGGTCAGTTAACGAGGCCGAATACTTCCTAATCCTTAGACCTAATACTTAAGCTTCTCATTTTCCCCAACTTGAGGAATATCCAGATCTTAGTGGGTACATGAATTTTTAAGACTAAGAGTCTAGCCCAGAAGGCCTAAGATCAGTGTTCCTGCTAATCTCTTTTTGTGTCTCCTTAGTAGTTTTTTTTCTCTTTTCTTGATGTGGTCTAGAACTTCGGTTAATTCCTTACTCTCTTACTAATGACTATCTCTTTTTTCTTTTTCATTTTGTGCTCCTTTTTGTCATTTTTGCTCTTTTTCTCCTCCTTATAATTATGTGGCTTACAAAATTTCTTCCCTCCATTTTTTTTATTCTTTTTCATAATTTTTCAATTCTTTTGTTTTTTTGACATATGTGAATTTTTTTATGAGAATCCTTCTGACTTTTTCTTGGTTTTGTATGTATGCACTTTATCACCCCCCCATGCCTAAGTTCTGCAATGTCCTCATTGTAAACAGAGGGTGTGAAATAGTGTTGAGGTCAAGGACTTAGAACAGGATACATCGGGTGGGTGGATGGGTCGAAAATGACTGATGCAGATGATTTCAAGCTCTGGTATGTGTACTAGAGGTGGGATCAACTGTCTAAGGCTGAATTCAAGGTGTAATGGATGTGGAGTACAGACGGATAATCAAACGGGTTCTATTTTTGGAATGACGGGTTGCCTCCTGTTAAGCACGAAATTCAAGGCCTTCAGCCGAGCGGAACATGGGGTGAAGAGGGAGTGGTCAACTCAGTGGAATTTTGTAAAACAAGCACCTTGATTAAGAGCCTAGTTTGTCCAACCAGGTGCTTGTTAAGATCAACAGGATGATGATGCAGCCCAAACCCAATCAGTCTGGTGGGTTGATAGATGTAGATCAATAGATGCGGAACCCACCATATGCAATGTGGCTCGGATGGATATGGAAGTGAAAACTCGGGTTTAGGATGAGTCGAATCAACCTGGTCAGGGTAGGGTTCCGAAAAATAATTAGTGCATGGTGTGGAAACCCTACAGGGGTGATTAGAGAATGATGGATCATGCTTTCCAGTCTGATCGATACCCGATGCCCGATATAGATGTGGAGTTGAATCATCTGCAAACGGCTCAGTGAGAGGTTAATTAGAATAGAAATTGAGTCCGGTTGGGGGTTGGGGTAGAGAATAGGTTTTGATTGGTTCTGTATGTGTGGACGAGGTGGTTTCAATGAGAATCATGTATGAGGGCTCTTCTAGAAAGGAATGACAGGTGGTCTCATGTAGAGACTCCTCATAGTAACTTTTAAGATCGGAGTTAGAGAATGAGTCATGTGAGCTGAGTTTGTAGATTGGCTTGTTATAATCAGGAAGCATATTTTCTCTGATGTTATGGTTAGATTTGAAATCGTTGGAGAGTTTGCGAAAATCAAAATCTAAATGAGATTCAAGATCATGAGTTCCACCATAGAATAAATCATATGCTGTAGATTCAGCAGCCTGATTGGGGTCTAGCCTAGATGTCAATTCTGAGCCTAAAAGTTGTCCCTATCTGGTAGAGGCTCAGGTTCTAAGCTGGTAGGACAGACCTAATTGAAACTCCACTCGTCTAACTCAATTTCTGTATCGTAAATTGGCATGACTTCCGAAAAATCGATTGGTTTCTCTGAGGATGTTGGCGAGGGATATTCATCAAATAGAGGCCCAAAATCATATTCTTCATTGAAAAATTGATCTTCCTCATATGGGGCCTTGAAATCTTCCCAATAGGTTTCAGATCTAGATTCTGGGCTTAGGATGTGGGTTGAATCTCTAGAATCTAGGTCCGAATAACCTTCAAGGGTCACCTTATCAGAATAAGAGATGAAATTTACACCTTCAAGAGGTTCAGTTCTACTCTCATTATTGCAGGAGTTTTGGGATTCTAAGCCTGGTGATTCATGGTCTAGAGTGGGCTCAACATTGTGTTCTCTTGCAATTGGAGCTTCCCAACCTTCTTCAATATCAGCCACATTGTACTCCATCTGGGTTGGGAATCCACAACCATTGTGCCTCAAACCCGAGACCAGATTGATCCTCGATGTTGTCCCAAGATGGTTCATCCTCTATTTGTGATCTATACGGATATTTCTGGTCGATAATTTATTTTAATAATCTCATTATCTCTTCTCATTTTTCAAGATCATCTTGGTGTCGCTCCCAAAGTATAGGATTTGTCATGCATTGAAGGTATTCAAGATTATGTAGATTGTCTATCTCAATGTATCCTATGATGAGCATGTCTTGGGTTGATCCTTTTGTGGCTTCTGCCAATAGTACTTGGGCACAAGTTATGATGAAGGTTGTGGTTGTTGGGACATCAACTTGAATGTTTTCTACTGGTGTTGAGGTTTTGTCTTCTTTTTCATAGAATTGCAAGGCATCCTCAACCATCCTATCTCTCATGGATCTCCGATATTCAGGTTTCTTGAATGGTAGTCCTAAGTGGTTTGGCTGCATATTTGAATTAGGTGGTGGAATCAAGATGTAGAATCAGAGTTTGAATGAAGATGCAGAATCAAGTTATGAAGCGATTAAATCTAAATAAAGAGTCCCACTGAAAATGTATGTGTGTGCTCTAAAGGGAAAAGATGAGGGACTGGAGATGTTTTTGACCCAATCAAGACACCCAAACACGTTTGGATGACTATGGAGGTTCGGGGTGGATGATACCCCTGGATCAGAAGGTTGTCCACCTGAGAATTACCTAGGTAGCCAGAGAGGGAGAGTCCCGCAAAGACCCCTACACGGTAGAGCGTCCCCACGGGTTACAAGGTTTCCCCCACCCGACCTCTCTTGTCACTGAGATTCCAGGTAGACCAGAATGGGGACCTTGACCTCTTAAGTCTACCACTTCTATTTCAAAGGTGTTTTTTAGGCTTTTCACTTGAACTTTAGCTGTTTTGATGTTGTGACCTAATTTGGAGGTTGGTTGACCCAAGGGGTCAACTTCACCTGATCTGTCCTAAATATGGCAGAATGATTCTAGGCTTGGGACCTAGAGATCACCCTAATTTGACTACCAGTTTATTAAGTCCAAGATTTTTTAAGATTCAAGTGATTTTAGAGCTCAATTTTTAGGGTTTTTCTTGTTTAGATTTCTTCAATCAAGGGCTTGGGTAGCACATTGATGTAGGAGGGTTCATTTCCTTTTATACAGGCATGTGTGACTAGAACTCCAAAACCCCTACTACTAAAACCCTAATTTGGTTCTATTTTCAATCCTCTTTTCTTCTTGAAAAAGGTTCTCTTTGGACTTAAAAGCAAGAAATGTGTTGTCCATCGAGATTAAGCGTGATTTCTATTAGGCACAGGAATTTGTGGGATAGGATATAAAAAAAAATCACTCCAACTTCAAGAAGGTTTGAAAAATTTTCACAAAATCAAGAAACGTTTGCCTTAAAGATGGTGATTACTATAGTAAGAAGGCAATCGATTCCTAAATTAATTGCTTCCTTTTGTCTTTCAAGGATTAGGGGATGGTTTAAAGAAGAAAAGAAATTACCTACCTTGGAGTAGTTGACTTGCGGGAGGGATCTTCTAGTGAAATACCTTTAAGATTACAACAAAGCAAAGTAGGGCAAGTTAGTGTTCAATATGATCAAAAAAGAATGCAGAGATTAGTGATAAATTGCGTGTTGCTCCCCGGCAACAGTGCCAAAATGTTTGCAACGCTTTGTCGGGCTTTTTAAGTTAGTTGCGTTGTCATATAGCTGACCAAGCGTTGACAACAAATAAGAATTTATAACTTGAAAATCAAAGTATCCGAGGTCGAACACAGGGAGCAAATGGAATTTATTCACTAATCTCAATAATGTAATTGAACACTTAGAATTACTCAAAACTTAATTCAGAATATAAATGCAAGAGTGTAAGAGTCAATTGTAGCAAAAATAGAGAAATTTGATGTCAGAACTTGGAATCAGATGTCTTAAAAAGATATTGTCTCTTTTAACTCTCTTATTTCTTCTCTTTTCTGCTTTCTCTTCTTCTTCTTTCTTTCTTTCCCTGATTTTCCTCTTTCCTTAGCTCTTTTTCTTTTATTCTTCTTTGACTTTGGCCGTCTGCTTCTTCTTCCTTGTTTCTTTTCTGTAGCTCCTTTCTAGCTTTTCCTTTCTTCTTCCTTCTTATTTTCCTCTGTCTTCTGCCCTCCCTTCTTAAGTCTTCTCTTTTCTGCTGTCTGTCTGCGGCTAAGTGTCAGCTTCACCTTACCTTTGTTTCCTTCAGCCTCCTCTGGCTTTCTTCTCTTTGGCTTCTTTCCTTTCTTCCTTCCTTCTCTTGCTACGGCTACTTCCTTTTCTTGCTAAGTCCTTCTTCCTACTTCTCTTGCTGTGCCTCTTCCTCCCTTAGCTTCTTCTTCCAGCACAATCACCACATAGCAAACCTATTCCCCTACCCTCCCGCACGTCTCTCTCTCTCTGTGTATCTCTCTTCGATACGCTCTCCCAGAGCCGCGTAATCAGGTCAGTCGCGTGCTCGGGTCCAGGTGCACCGGCGTGGGTGTGGTGCGCGAGGAGTGCATGGATAGCTTAGTCGGATCCAGGTGCCAGGTTTGTGGGGTAGTATCGCGGACGAGGTGCGATAAGGGTGAGGGACCTCACCCTTATGTGTCTTGAGGCAAATAACATAAAACACAAATTCAATATAAGCGATGCACCTCACTCCTGCTTTTCCAAGGTAGGATTAAAAGACCCACCTGCTTCGCTCGCGCCCACAGGTGAGGTTCTTCTTCCAATTACTGCAGTTGGTAGCCTCGCAGAGCTAATTTCCTGGACAGATGAATGCACAAGACCAACCCACACCTTCTGGACCTGGGACCCTGTAGTGCTTCTGTTGATCGTGTGAGTTGCTACGCTAACGTGTTTAGTTTTTAAAACCTTGTCGTTGTAGCTTGAAAGCGAAGAACTCGTGTTTAACAAATAAAATTTATACCAAAATTGAAATTCCGAGTCGAACATAGGGAGGCTACGTCGATCTATATTCATAATTATATTTTTTTTAGAATTTTTCTTGAAAAGCGAGATGATGTAGTTACAATGAAGCTATAACAACAATCAGACTAAAAAGGGAGAGAGAGAGAGAGAACATGCATTCAATAATTCAAAATGTTTATACAATAAAACCAAATAAGAATTACACTAGAAAGCAGGAAATCAACTACACTAGAGAGCAGGAAAATTCTACACTAGAAAGCTGTAAAGAAGAATGGGAGAGAGAAGTTATCCTCCTCGACGATCACTTGGAGGATGAGCTAGACAGGACGATGCCTGGATGAAGGCAGATGGAGCAGAAGAAGGAGGACGAAGTAGGACGAAGGAGAATGAGGCAGCACGTCGTCGTCGTCACGGGATCCGCTTCCAAAAGGGGACGAAAATTTGACTTTATCTTGCGAGGAGCATCCTAGGTGTGGGACAAGCTTCTCTTGAGCTTTGGAGAGGTAGAGAAGAGAAGCAAGGGATGAGAATTTTGTGTGGAGGGGGTCTCCTTTTATAGTTGCAAGGAGTGGGGGCAATTTGGTCATTACATCTTTAAAAAATTAATTCAGGACCTTTAGTGATGGATAAAACCGTCGCTAAAAGTCTAAACATGGGCGTAGTGGGCAGCATGCGTGCACCCACTCGCTTGCCTGCGCGTGATTAGCCCATAGTTGTGGGCTATTTAAGTATTTAAGTGCCTACACATTAGGTTAATTCTAACATTTATTTAGTATAAATTAGGATGTAAATAGATTAATTCATAGTTTTAATCTAATTACATAATCCATACATTGTATTCATATCTTAAGTGCATTTAGAATTAGCTTAAAATAGCATTCATCTAATTAGATAACCAATTAGGTATATTGTTTTTATTAACATAGAAGTTGAGGGTCTATACATAAATAACCCTAATATTTTAATAATATTTTCTTTATTCGTCTTCTTTCAGAACGGCTGGCTGCCGCTCCAACGCCCGCGTGATGCAGTGAAGGAGCCATTCAAGGGGGAGCGGATACGGTGGATCTGGTCGGCCGCTGATTTCAAATTTGTTCAGGCCACTACAAAAGGAGCACGGAGGCAACCGAGCTCAGGAGGCCTCCTCCACCGACCCACCACTGTGCAGAGAGAACCTCTCTCTTCCACTCCACACTGCCGGCCTCTACCGTGGCGGCGAGTCTCCACCACCGTGGGCGTGTGGTGTGACAGGCCACACCGCCATCCGGAGCTCGCCGCATTACCGTGAGCACATCAGCATGCATCTCCCTCGCCGTCGTCACCAACCACCACCGCCGAGCCACCGTGCAATCACCCTTTCAGTCACTTAAGACGTCCGGGAAATTTCCCGGACGTCTGAAGTCCACCCCCACTCCAGCAGCAATCTCCGTCCTCTCACTTCACTTCCACCACCCACGCCGCAGCAGCCCGCTCATCTCCAACCGCATGCAAGGCGTGCACAACCTCCAGCCCTCACGCCCGCTCACGCCACCTTCCCTGCACCTGCAGCCTTCGCCATCTCCACGCGCAACCACCGGCGCACCCGTCTGAAGTTCACCCGCTCACCTTCAGCCTGCACTCCACCGCTCACCGGCTGCAGACCTGCACACGCCTGCAGATCAGCCCGCGCTCTCCTCCAACGCCTGCAGACCAGCCTGCAGCATCCTTCAACAGCCGCCTGCAGCTTCCACCGCACACGCCAACCGCCTGCAGCTTCCACCGCGCCAGCGCCCTCCGTAGACCCTCCGCCCACGCCAGCTTCCACCGCACACGCCAACCGCCTGCAGATCATCGCGCAAGCGCCCTCCTGCAGACCACCGCCCACGCACAACCGCGCGCCCTCCGCAGACCCTCCGCGCGCCCACGCACAACCGCCTGCAGACCGCCCAACCGACCACCGCACACGCCAGCCGCACACGCCAGCCGCAGCAGTGCCCACGGCAGTGGCAGCAGCCACCCCCGCAGCAGCAGCAGGCAGCGGACTTCACGCCAACAGGCTGCGCAAGCTGCCGGCTGCAGCACCTCCACCGGAGCTCGTCCGGCCACCTCCGACCGCCGCGCGACTCGCCGCCACCACCAATTCGAAGCCCTTGATCCAAGGGACCTCCTCCGAGCTTCCCGCGCCCGACCATCGGCTCCTCGTCGCGCAAGACAACAGGGAAAAATTCCCTTGTTTTGCTACAGTAAAACGTTAATTAAAATTTACATTTTCTGCCATTGCCACATTTTAATCATATTCTATTCACTCTGCATTGCGGAAAATATCCTGTAGTTTCTCATAATTGCCATTTCAGCATTGTTTCTTGCTTAAACCTTAATCTAAAGGCAATCTTGGCTTGGTTCTTGTCCAAATTGACTACGAACAAACATTTTTAAGTGGCGCGAATTTTAATACGTTATTGCCTCCCTGTGGATACGACCCGCTCCTCTGCGAGTGGCTATTTCTTGTTAAAAATTGATTAGTCGATTTTTCCACCACATTAAACTACAAATGACTTAAAAGCGAAAGATCGACCGGTCAGCTCGCTCAACGCTTGTGCACGTTCAGCCATCCTCAGCCATTCGATCGCGAGATCGGACGGCTCAGATCGCGCTACGCCCTCCTCCTCAGTGCGTGCCCGATCGCATGCGATGCCGCATTACCGCTGCGCGTGCAATAGCACGTGGGCGCTATCGGGCGCGCACGACTGTTTAATTGTGATCCGACGCTTTCCCGTGCCCGATTGCCCGCGCCCCTCGCCTGCTCACTGCGACTCGATCCCGCACCAGTGCCACACGATAAGGCGTTGAACCGCTACGCTATGCCGTCCAAATAGTCGCGCGGATGAAATCAAGCACGTGCATCCACAGCTGCTGGATCTTGACCCAACGGTGGGGAAGGGTGGATGCGGGGGCTTCAGCGGGTGCGTGCGGGCGATTGGGTGGCCGAGATGGTGCCATGTGATGCCATCTTGGCCGTCCATCTTCTGGATGATGTAGATGGTGCCACGGGTGTCGGATTGACTCGATTTTTGTGTCGTTAGGCTGCAATCGTCGATCCGAATCCATCCATGCGGTCAGATTTGTCATTTGAAGTATGAATTTATACCATCTTAGTCCTTGATCTTCTAGGGTTCCCCGATCACTATCTAATGCTACAGATGCCTGATCAGGGAGTCGTTGAACTCCAATCGTCGCCCTGATCACATCTGTACGGTTGGATCTTCGATCTGAGGCCCCGATAAAAAGTTTACCCTGTCCAAGCACATAAAATGAGACAATTAACCTCCATTTTATTCAAACTGCTCTAAATGCAAGATGATGCATGTTATGCAATATTTATAGCATGCAATGCAATCCTATGCTTAAGAACATGCATAAATAGACATCTTAAGTAGTGTAAACGTGTTTACATCATACCCCCATGCCTATGTTTTGCTAGTCCCTAGCAAAAACTATATGCTATTTATAAAAGAATTAGGTTGGATTATTTGGGCATGAGTTATTTTCAATCAATAAGAAAATGTCTACTTAGGAACTGAACTTTCAAAGACACAACAGTGCCTGAGTATCTGCCAAAATGTAGACCGCCTCAAGCCCTCACCTTATTCAAATAAAAATTTCTTTTTCTCTTTTTCCTCTTTTCTAATTTTTTTGGATTTTCAAGTTTTAGGGTTTAAGAGTGGCTTTCTACGGCCATTCAACTCACCTAAGATTTGATGAGAACCCTAAGTTCTAAGCATCTTATTGTGGATGTGATAGACTCATTGACCGGTAATTAAAATGGACTTTGGATTTCTACGCCTCTAGGTGACCTAAAAAGAATTCTACCTAAAGATGTATCTTTACAACTGGTAGCTTTCTCCCAACTTTTATTTTTTTACGGGGTCAACACAAGGGTGAATCCAGTGTATATCTCCTCGATTTATTCTACTTCTCTACTTCTTCCAAAGTGTTTTGGTAATTTTAAGTGAATTTATTGAGCTGGGTTCTAGACAACTGGTCGATGAGCTGCTACCACCGACAACTTGCCAGCCATACTCGTGCGGCAAAGTGTGGTTTATTTCTTTTTTTTCTTCTTTTCTCCTTTTGATTTTTTTTTTTTTTTAAGTAGGTGGCTTCCCTTGTCTAAGATTTACCTAAAGGCAGCAAAAAAGAGAAAGGTCTAGTGACTGGGCTCTAGACAACCTACCTATGGCCTGTTACCCTCGATAACTTGCCAGCCATATCACCCTAGAAGGTTCATTAGCTACCCAATTTTCGTTAGAACCGCCAAACAACGAGTCAGTGCAAAGTGTGTAGATGCTTAAAACTCAAAAATTCCCTCAAATCAGAGGGTGGGTTGACAAGTCGTATACTTATCACCGAAACTTATTTACTCCAATTACGATAGAATTAAGATGGCGAGAACTTGAAAGACAAATCCACATTTTAGTGGATACATGGGCTGATTAAGTCCAAAGACCTGAAGGGTCTTTGTGTTCAGATCCTAATGTAAAATTTCCTAAGATTGAAAGTCCTAATGTCCAACTAATCCTTCCTAATGTTTTTTTTATGTATAAATAAGAAGAGAAAAATAATTTACATGAATTTCACAAAGCTGACCAAATGATTCAAAAATGAATCCACCCCCCCATGCCTAGCAAATGCAATGTCCTCATTGAAAAAGAGACATGAAAGAAAGGGTAGAATATGAAAGATGTCACCTGAATATGAAGCTCGTATCAGCCTTATGTCATATGTATAACTGTTGAGTTTAATGCCATCAACTAGACGATGTCTAACCAAAGAAGTCACAGAATGGCTAGAGCAACTATGTTTGAGACGGGTTCTGGAAGAATACGGTCAATAACAAGCTTAAGACATTGACCGTTGACTTTAAATGTGTTACCCATCTTTGGGTCAGAAATCTGAATGGCTCCATTTGGAAAAATCTGGTCAATTATGAATGGGCCATTCCATTTAGATCTAAGTTTGCCAGGAAAGAGCTTAAGTTTAGAATCGAATAACCAGACCTTCTAGTTTGGCTTAAAGCTCTTGTGAGAAATCAGTTGATCATGTAGAGCTTTGGTCCGAGCCTTGTAGATCTTGGCATTCTCATAAGCATCATTTCTAAGCTCCTCCAACTCAGATAGTTGGAGTTTCCTGGTCTTCCCAGCTAAATTCAGATCTAAATTGCATTGTTTGATTGCCCAGAATGACCTGTGTTCAATCTCTACGGGTAGATGGCATGCCTTTCCATACACCAAATGGAATGGAGACATGCCGATGGGCATTTTATATGCCGTACGGTAGGCCCAAAGAGCATCCTCAAGCTTTTGAGTCCAGTCCTTGCGATCAGGCCTAACCATTTTCTGCAAAATGTTCTTGATCTCTCGATTGGAGATCATGGCTCGTCCATTCGTTTGGGGGTGGTAAGGTGTGGAAATTTGGTGATTAACCCCGTATTTGGCCAAAAAATTTTGGAATTGGGCATTAGTAAAATGAGTGCCACCATCACTGATGATAGCCCTCGGAATCCCGAACCTACTGAAGATATTTTTCTTGACAAAATCGATGCCCACCTTGTGGTCATTGGTTCGGGTGGGAATCGCCTCAATCCATTTGGACACATAATCAATAGCAACAAGAATGTATTGATGTCCAAATGAAGGGATAAAGGGTCCCATGAAATCAATGCCCCAAACATCAAAAATTTCGACAAGAAGAATTGGGTTTAGGGGCATCATATCTCTCTTAGTTATGCTCCCAAGTGTCTGACATCGAGAACATGACCTTGAGAAATCCTGGGCATCCTTGAATAAAGATGGCCAATAGAAGCCAGATTGTAAGATTTTTGCAACTGTCTTTTTCCCGGAGAAATGTCCACCACACCCAGATGCATGGCAGAACTCGAGTATACTGTTGAATTCATTCTCCGGTATACATCGACGAATGATCTAATCAGAACCGATGCGGTACAGCTTAGGGTCCTCCCAGAAGTAGTATTTAGCCTTAGATTTGAGTTTATCCCATTGTTGCTTGGTGCAATCCTGGGGGATTTGACCAACGGCCAAATAGTTATAACAATGTTAGCAAACCATGGGGTGTGGACACCTAAAACTGTAAGAATAGTTTCGTCCGGAAAAGTGTTAGCAATCGGAATGTCCGGACGAGAGGAATCACCTAGAAGTCTCGACAAATGATCCACTACCACATTTTGTACCATGATTTTATCCTTGATTTCAAGATCAAATTCTTGAAGCAGAAGAATCCAATGAATAAGCCGAGGTTTAGCATCCTTTTTGGCCAAGAGATGTCTCAAGGCTGAGTGGTCGATATAGATGATAACATGAGACCCTAAGAGATAAGCCCTGAATTTTTCCAAAGTGAACACTATAACTAGTAATTCCTTTTCAGTAACAGTGTAATTCCTCTGGGCTTCATCCAGAGTTTTACTAGCGTAGTAGATGACAGAGGGCTTTCTATCAATTTTTTGACCCAGGACAGCCTCGACCACGTAATCAGAAGCGTCGGTCATGATCTCAAAAGGGGCTATCCAAATTGGTGGTTGGAAAATTGGAGCATATGTGACTGCCGTTTTTAGGAAATCAAATGCCTTTTGGCATGATTCGTAAAAAACAAACGGCGTTTCTTTGGCAAGAAGATTGCTCAAGGGATGAGCAACCTTCGAGAAATCCTTGATGAATCTTCGATAGAATCCCACATGGCCAAGAAATGATCGGATTTGTTTAACAGATGTGGGAGGAGGAAGCTTAGCGATATCATCAACCTTAGTTTTATCCACTTCAATTCCCCATTCAGAGATTACAAGACCCAAAACGATGCCTTCTTGGGTCATGAAATGACTCTTTTCCCAGCTAAGGACCAATCGTGTTTTGATACATTGCTTAAGAATCATTTCCAGATTAACCGAACAAGAGTCAAATGATTCTCCGAAAATAGAGAAATCATCCATAAAGACTTCCATAAACTCTCCCACCATGTCAGAAAATATGGCTAGCATACACCTTTGAAAAGTCGCAGGTGCATTGCATAACCCGAAAGGCATCCTACGAAAAGTAAAGGTTCCATAGGGACAAGTGAAAGTAGTTTTTTCCTGATCCTTGGGATGGATAGGAACTTGGTTATATCCCGAGTAGCCATCAAGAAAACAAAAGTACTTCTGCCCGACTAATCTTTCGAAGATTTGATCGATGAAGGGCAGGGGAAAATGATCCTTTTTAGTGGCTGGTTCAGCTTCCTATAATCAATACAAACCCTCCAAGAGGAAGCTGAACGAGTTGTGACAGATTCTCCTCTCTGGTTAGTCACAACGGTAATCCCGACTTTCTTCGGAACAATCTGTACGGGACTTACCCAGGGACTATCAGAGATTGGATAAATAATTCCTGCATCAAGCCACTTGATGATTTCCTTTTTGACCACTTCTCGCATATTTGGATTCAACCTCCTCTGCATTTGGCGAGAAGGGAAGGATCCATCTTCCAAGAATATTCTATGATTACAGTAAGATGGCTCGATCCCCCTGAGGTCATGAATGGTCCAACCAATTTCCTCCTTATGTTCTTTCAGGACCTTGATCAATTTAATCTCTTGCTCCTTTGTCAGTTTAGCATTGATAATCACAGGGAGCATCTTCTGAGGTCCTAAAAACTAATATTTCAAATTCTCAGGCAATGGTTTCAATTCAAGCTGGGGCGGGTTGATGATTGATGGTAGGGAGATGCTGAAGATTCAACAAGAGGAAGAGGTTGTGAGTGAACAAAATCAATAACCTCTTCAGAAAATGGTAGGTCAGCCAGAGAGGGTTGCGGGTCAAATTCGTCATCCAAGGAGGAACTTTCGATTGAAGAAACCATCAAACAAGTTTCAATGTTTTCATTATCCTCATCAAGTTCCTCAATAAATCCACAATCCTCAAATTTGTTGATCGCCTTAAAAATATCCAATTTCATTCATTGATCCCCAAAGGCGATTTCCATGCTACCGCTTTCACAATTAATGTTGGCCTTAGCGGTAGCCAGGAACGGACACCCCAGAATGATGGGCGTGTTCCTCAGATTATCAGGTACATCCATGTCAAGGACAAGGAAATCTACAGGAAAATAGAAATCCTTGACCTTAACTATAACATCTTCAATAACGCCTTGCGGATTTGTGACCGAGCGGTCAGCTAACTGTAGCGTTACTGAAGTTGGCCGAAGTTCACCTAACCAAAACTTCTCATAAAGAGAAGTCGGAATTAGGTTGATGGATGCACCTAGATCCAAAAGTGCTCTATCAAATGTGTAATCTCCGATGACACAAGAAATCAACAGAGCACCAGGATCTCTCTTTTTTTGAGGGAGGTAGTGCAGGATAACTGAACTAGCTTGCTCAGAGAGTACCACCTTCCTCGGAACAGATTCTCTTGACTTACGCTTTTGTGTACATAAATCCTTTAAAAATCTTACGTAAGCCAGTATGTGCTTGATAGCATCAAGGAGCGGGATATTAATCTCAACATCCTTAAATAGATTCAGAAGCTCCTCATTGCTATCAATAGACTTCTTTGATTTGATTAAGGCTTCAGGAAAAGGAACATGAATCAGATCTTTGGAATCAGGTTCCTAAGCCTTGATTTCTCCTCCAGAATTATCCTTTCTCTCCTCAGGTTCTTTAGGATTCAAAAGATCAGAATAGTGTGGTTATGGATCCTGAGTCTACTTACAGCTCCTCAAAGTGACAGAATTTGCAGATGCATAAGAATTTGGGTCTTCGGGAGGGTTAGGAAAGATTGGAGGGGCTTGATTAGCCATGAATTGTTGATTTCCAGAAGAAGAAGAGGACAAGGAACCCTACTCAACCACCTGAGCATTTACGTGTGGGTCCCTCTGATTTCCATACCCATGGGCTTGGTTGCCCGAATTCATAATATTTCGTGAGTTGGGTACGGGTTGGGATGGTAGAGATCTGGGTTGACGAGAGTTAGCAATGAGCTGTCCAGCGAGGTTTTCATTTGCTGCATGAGGTGGAGCATGGATCCTTGCATCTCTACCATTTGTCAGTTCAAATCAGCCTGCCCTGCGGGTTGACAGGCATTCCAAGCTGGCTGATTGACTTGATTTGGAGGCAACTGAGTATATACTTGACCCTGACCCATTGGTCAGTATGGAGAATAATTGCCGAGTCAGAATTGGGTCTGTTGCCTCAGGTTTTTCCAAGAGAAGTTATGGTGGTTTCTCCAACCTGGATTATAGGCATTAGAATAGGGGTTGGATCTAACATTCTCTTGTACAGCACAGATATCCTCATATGGTGAGGATGGAGAGAAAGAAAGGGAAGTCATAAAAATTGGGATCAAAGGCCCCAATTTGGAACCTGTGGGGTTTTGAAAAATGCTGACTCATAGGTTAAGCCGCATTGAGTTGATTCACAAACTCCCGTCCAGAAGGAGCTCATGAAGAATGGAATCCCGAATTTTGGGATTGAGTGGATCGAGAGTTGTTCATAGAATTGCCAGCCATCCACTCTTCCATTCTCTTAGCAACCAAGTCCACCTTATCAAGTTTGTACAAATCAATTCCATATCAAATGAATGAGAGTCATGGACTTCATTGACATTTGATCTAGGCTGCTGGGCCCAGATAAATGTATCCATGGAGGCATGATTGATTGAATTCTCACTCATTTCCTCAAATAAATCATGTGCACTATCTGCATCTTTATTCAGGAAATTGCCTCCGCAAGAAGCATCCACATGATTTCTGAGTTGCTCAGTCAACCCATGATAGAAGATCTGCACAAGTTGCCATTTCGGCACCTCGTGGTGTGGACACCTCCGCAATAAGTCCTGGAATCGCTCCCAGGCCACATGAAACTGCTCCCCCGGCCGCTGGGTAAAGGTAGTGATTGCCAATCTCAAAGCATTAGTACGTTCGATCGGGAAGAATTACTTCAGAAAGGCCGATTTCAACTCATTCCAAGTTGTAATTGGTATTCCTATTGTCCTATACCAATGCGCGGACTTATCCCTAAGAGAGTGGGGGAAGAGCCTCATGATCATTTGCTCCTCGTTTACGTTTCGTGCCTTGGTGGCCTGGAACAAAGTGGTCAAGTCCTCCAAGTGCTGAAACGGACCTTTGGAGCCAAGCCCATGATAATGTTTAATCAGGCTTAACACCTAGGGCTTGATTTCTACGTCATCGGCTAGAATCTGGACACCGGGACGTTCCCCGTAATTTGAAGGATCATAAAAATCCTTCAAGGGCTGAGTACCCTGCATTCTCTGGAACCATTCCTGCATTCTCTACATTTGTTCCAGCTGCCTTCGAAATTCTTCCTGTGGATTTCCAAGCAGAGGAGGCTGTTGGTCGGCCATGGGATCAATTTGACCAAAATCCAATTTGCACCTCCTAGAATACTCTAATGGTCCTTCCAATCGAGGATTCAATGACCGTCTTCCCAGCATAAATTAGGAGAAGGTCGGAAGGATTGGGATAGGGACCCTGCAGCACAACAAAACAAGGCTGTCCTTAAGTGGGGTAGCCTAAGGATCTACTGACTCCCAAAACCTGCCTTAAGACTGTAAATGATTTACTCTACTTGTGTCTATTCAATCCAACCAGTTAGAAGGAGGGACTGGGGAGAAGGTTCTTCTTTCGGCTTTCGCCTCCGGTTCCTAGTGTACCCCCCAGCCGCAGTCGTTTGATGCTACTCCCCTAGCTAGACATTAGATTAATTAGTACAAGTAGGTTAATCAAAGACAATCTCAGACTAAGCCCTGAAGAGTGAATCAGACCTTAAGGCCAACGTCTACTCAATTTTATTAACGCCTGGGATTGTGGTGCTTATGGAATGTGATGGGCCCTTAAAATGGGTTGTGCCCTTAATGATTGATTGAGATTTATGTAAGTGCGTGCACAACTAGGGTTTTCAAGCAAGATTATTTGTGATGCGTGGATTTTAATGTTCAAATCTTGCTTAAGTAGCTTTTAGCTTTTCAAATTAGGTGGATTGCAATCAAGTTTCTAGGCAAACCAAGTTGTCAAACACGGGTGAAGATTGTTTTCCTTTAAAACCAGAAAGAAAATGGAGTGCCTAGAATAGACCTAGATTGAAAACCCTAAGGAGGAGCTACTTGATGAGTTGATTTTAAGTAGAGTGGTGCAGCCCAAACAACTCAAACAACTAGCCACAAATGCACCACTAAGTTAGCCACTCAAAGATGGTTAACCTAGAATGATTTCTACTCGTTTATGTGTTGCTTTGTGTGTACCAATTCCACAGATCAGAACCCGGTTGAGTAGAAATAAATCAATTTGATTAAGTGCCTTGAATGTGGGTGTATGTTGTGTGTTTATTGAAAATTGCCCAACAAGATTATCTTTTTATTTTTTTATTTTTATATAAATGAGGGTGGAATGAATGTGAGTGAGAATCCAAACAACCAAACTATTCCTAAGATTTATGCAAACATCTAGGTTAATTGGAATTTGGATTTAATGTGACGAATGAAATCTATGGAGGGGGGAAGAATGGGGAGCACTTACAGTTGTCTTCAACTGCACTTTACTCCAGTCTACCGCTTGAGGATTCCTTGATGGAGGTCTCTGCAAAATAATAGACACAAGAGAAAGTAAGTTATAAAACAATAAAGTGCAAGAAATGCGAAAAGAAGATCAAAAATCGTTGCCTCCCTGGCAATAGCGCCAAAATGTTGAACGTGCAAGTTGCTACGCTAACGTGTTTGGTTTTTAAAACCTTGTCGTTGTAGCTCGAAAGCGAAGAACTCATGTTCAACAAATAAAATTTATACCGAAATTGAAATTCCTGGTCGAACACAGGGAGGCTACGTCGATCTATATTCATAATTATATTTTTTCTAGAATTTTTCTTGAAAAGCGAGCGATGTAGTTACAATGAAGCTATAACAACAATCAGACTAAAAAGGGAGAGAGAGAGAGAGAGAACATGCATTCAATAATTCAAAATGTTTATACAATAAAATCAAATAAGAATTACACTAGAAAGCAGGAAATCAACTACACTAGAAAGTAGGAAAATTCTACACTAGAAACCTGCAAAGAAGAATGGGAGAGAGAAGTTATCCTCCTCGACAATCGCTTGGAGGATGAGCCAGACAAGACGACGCCTGGATGAAGGCAGATGGAGCGGAAGAAGGAGGACGAAGGAGAATGAGGCAGCACGTCGTCGTCGTCGCGGGATCCACTTCCAAAAGGGGACGAAAGTTTGACTTTATCTTGCGAGGAGCATCCTGGGTGTGGGACAAGCTTCTCTTGAGCTTTGGAGAGGTAGAGAAGAGAAGCAAGGGATGAGAATTTTGTGTGGAGGGGGTCTCCTTTTATAGTTGCAAGGAGTGGGCGCAATTTGGTCATTACATCTTTAAAAACATTAATTCAGGACCTTTAGTGATGGATAAAACCATCGCTAAAACACATGGGAAGCTTCGCAGTGCGAAGCGAAGGTGGGACGGTAGGTGGCAGGCTGCGGGGTGACCTAGGCGTGCATGCCTAGGTCACCCTGTGGCCGGGCTTATGGGTTAGGTCGAGGGTGTTTAGGGAGGTGTTGGCGGTCGATGGATGGGTGGAAGATGTTCAGTGGTCGATGGCAGAGGTGAAGAGGTTGGTGGCGAGACATATGGAGGTGTGGAGTGATGGGTGCGTCTCGCCGGAGGTTGGTCAGAGATGGGGAAGATGGCGGTGGATAGTGGCTATCGAGGGGTAATTTGTGAAACAGATTGAGGGGAATTGAAGAGGGGATACAAAGGAGTAAGTCTAACCTAATTAAGTGGATGAAGGGGAAGAGGTGGCAACTGGTAGTACTTGCCATCGCCGGAGAAGAAGGTGTCCAGTGGAGGGAGATGGTGGTGACGATGGGGTTAGAGATACTCACGCAGGTGTTGCACGATGCGGAGGAAGATGGTGAGGGCGGCTCTGCTACTGGTATGGTGGCAGTGCGACGAGAAAGAGGAGGGAGGCTCGTCGGAGCTCGCTGGACTACTTGACCGAAGGAGAAGAGGATGAAATTGGGGTGGATCTCTGGCCAAGTCGAGCTGAAGAGGTGCGGCCAGGATTGAGGATCCTTTTATAGATGCTGGCAGGGGTTCTTGTGCTTGGAAGACAAGCTTCCAAGTGCGTGAATCCTCACCGGAGAAGGAATCAGTTAGAGACCCAAATCTCTCGTGCATTCTCACGAGAGATTGGGTCCAAATCAGAGATTAGGATCGAGCTCAGTTGGAAGGGAATTCCTCAGAAAATCTCCCTTCCAAATCTGGGAGGAGATCTCTAAGGAATCAGGGAGTACTCCCCCTCCATTCCTCGCTGGAGTAAGATTTCTCCCCATTAATGGTGGAGGGACCTATTTGTAAGATTGGAGAGAAAGTTAGGGGGTATGTGTAATGGTTTTTAAAAGATAGGGGCCAAATTGTAATTAGGTGTACTATTTTGCAAAGTAGGTCAAGATGACCTCCCCTTAGGTCGAAATTTTGGTACAAACCTAATTTGGACTTAAGGAATCCAATGGTGAAGTTGGATTTTAGGTTTGACTACGTTTGACTAGACATTTTACATAAAACCAAATTAGGTCAATTAATGAGTTAGGTCCCCAATCTAGGTCAAAACAAGTTCCAAAGGTCAATTTGAAGGTTCTAAACCCTTGGGGATATTTTTCCATGAATTTTAGAGGGTTTAGTTGATTTTTATCTTGACCAGAACCTTGTTGAACCCATTTCTGACTGAACCCATTTCTGACTGAACCCATTACAAAATGTCATTTAATTCCTAGATTGCATATGAACCCATTTCTGATTGAACCAACCCAATTTTTATTTTATTCATACCATTTGACCTATGTTTTGCCTTTGAGAAATCCTATTTATGTACTACAATGGTAAAATTGCAGTTTTAACCTTTATTTCATGTTTTCTTCTCAGAACACTTATTCCTTGAACTAAGCCCTTCTCTATGTTATGTAGGAGCTCTTATTCTCTTTCTTAGGTCAAAATGAGCTAGTTAGGGCTCATGATGAGGTTCTCATCACCAGAGCACTTGGATGAAGGTCAAAGTAGAGTTTTAGAGGGACGGAGAATCGTAGAGAAGAAGGTGGAAGAGATGTCTGGAGTTGATGATCCAAGGGGGGTTTTGGCCTTTTATAGTTTTTATGAAGGGAGAAAAGGGTATTTTGGCCCTCTATATCATGAAACAACCTTAGGATTAATCAAATTCATCAATCAGGAGATCAACGGACCTAGTTAGGCCTCTAAACACCTTAAAAATCCTTCTCTATGCTCAGATTTAACATGGTGGCGACACGTGGTGCGCTCTCATGTGTTGGATCAGGATCAAATGCTCCAGCTGCTCCCGTGCACATTCTCTTCAATTTTCCTGCTCACTACTTGCCTTCTTTGAGCGCCTCAATGTCAGCCATCTGATCTTTCGATTGGACAGCTTACGTGCATGTGCACCTTACCTTCGCACTTTAGAAACCGCGTGGGATCATGCATTGGATCGGGCGTTCAGCCGTGATCTGCTCTCGACTCACTGCGTGGCTGCGTCCCCATGCTTCGCTCGTGATAGAATGATGTTATTTAATCCACCCCTGATTTTGTGCAAGGCATCACTTGAACGCATGCCCATTGCTTCACAGCGAAGGCGCTAACCAACGTGCTACTTCGACTTGTTTGTTGTGTTTATGTTTTAAGTAACTTATTCTCGATCGTTGGATGAAGATCTAACGGTTGAGATCTTCTTTCCTTTGATGAGGCGCAGTTGGATGGGCAATGTGGCATGCTTGTGGTCGTTAGATGAAGATGCAATGGCCCATAGCATGCGAGGGTAGCCTTCTCAGATGGGGTGGCAATGAGGGGGCGGCTGTGATGGCGCCACATGGTGCCATTATAGCCATCCATCTGCTTTTCCGTACATCTGGTGATGTAGATCTTTGATTAAGTTGATTTTTGTGCCGTTTGACTACGATCGTTGATTGATTGCACCGCAAAAATACACCTACAATTGTACCATCTTGTGCTATTTCCTAGCATTATCAGTGCATATTAGGTAGACATAGGCACATTTGTGAATATAGATGCATGCATGCATTTAATTGAGAGGGGAGGAGAGTAAATAAATGGCCTCGCAATTTACATTTTTCCTCAAGTGCATCTTTCCAAAATTCACCATCTTTTAATTTTACTTGATTTTGAAATCTCTTCCCACGGCTGCATGGGACAACACCTTTCTCCTCGCGCCATTCCCTGCTTAGGCCCTTCCCTGCTGCTGCCTCTCCCTGCCAAGCCATGCGCAAGCATACACAGCCAGGGCATGGCTGTGCATGCTCTCCTCTTCTTTAAAACAGCCACGGCTCCTCCTTTGCAAAGTCCAGCCTGGTCCCCAGCCAAAGAACCCACGGCAACTTCTTCTCCTTCCATGCCACCATCTCCTCCCTCTCCCTCCATACGCCGGCCCTCCTCCTCAGAGGAGACACTCGGCAGGTAGGAGCCCTCACTGTGGTGCACACCCACCACAGTGAGACCACCACCGCTTAGCTCTTCAAAGAGTCGGTGGCCGTGGTGGCTCTTTTCTTGGTTCACCGTTTGAAGACCTTCAGCCATTGCCGCAGGCTTCAAGGTCTGAAGCTCAAAGCTCAGCGGCAGCAGCAGTCCCAGCCCCTTCCGCGCGCGTCTGCAGGCGCCCTCGCCTCCTCTTCTTCACTCTGTCGCACTCTCTCTTCCGCCGTTGCAGCGGCCGGCCAAGCATCCCAGCAGCACCCGCAGTCCTCCGCGCAAGCAGCAGGTCACCCTCGCCCTCCACTGCGCACGCCAGCAGCCCTCTCCGCACTCTCTGTCGCAACCTTCCACCCGCAAGCCACTAGATGAAGCCACTCCTCCATGCGCACCGAGCCATCCGCACTCACAGAACCTCCCGTACCCGGTCGCGCGATGCGGCCTTACACTGTAACCACTGTTCACGCCAGTCTGCAGCACACTGTGGCTACAGTGGGGTGACCGGTGAGCTTCTCACTTAACCGGTCACCCGGCACGCCGCAACCAGCCGCAGTGCACTCTTCTCTACATGCATACGCGCCTGCGCGAGCGCGCGTGGAAGCCTCCAGACGGCGCTCTGAAGCTGCAGACGTCTTAACTCACCTCCCTCACCTCCAGCAGTGCCCTCTCTCTCCCTCTCTCTCTCACTCTCTCTCACAACACTCTCTCACTCTCTCTTTACCAACGCTCACACACACATACACTCACACTTCCATACACACACACACCTATGCACTATTATATACATATATATATATATACGTATACATATAATATATTGATATATATATTTATACATATATCTATACATATATTAGTACTTATATAAATATGTATTAGTCTATATACATACACACACACATATATATATATATGCATCTATATACTTATATATATATATATATACACATATACATACTTACATATATACATACATTTATATACATATATCTATATATATATTATTACCTATATAACTAAGTATAGATACATATATATATACATACATACATATATACACACCTACTTATATATACATCTATATATGCATATATATATATATATCTAGCTACATATATCTATATATACATATATTACTATATACATATACATACATATATATTTACATCTATATAGTTATATACACATACTCATACCTCTATATATATATCTAGACATATATCTATCTATACATATACTTATATACATATATATATAACTACATATAGACCTATATATTTATAACCATATATACATATAGATATATTTACATATATACATATATATTTATTTTCACATTATTTACCATACGTGGTATCGTGGGAATATCTGCACCTGTTGCTGATATTCCCGGATACACGCATACAAAAAGCGTGGTCGCACACATCTTCCGCCATCCATCCTGCACTCCACACGGCACCTCGTCCTGTTGGTTGTGTCTTTCTAGACGGCGACCGACTCGACACCGTACTATACTCCACTCCGCCTCCACCCCCACCCCTTTATACATATATAGTATATACATATATATCTATACTGTATTTATTTCTATTTCTCTCGCATGCCCATAAAATGATAAGAAATATATATAAAAGAGAAAAGATAATCCTTGACTTGCAGGTACTCCGTCTTGCAAATAGCAAGACCCATTTTGGAACTCTATTTTGGCTCAAAGCCAAGAACCCAATTTTGAGGGTGTGCCTCAAGGACAAAGATTACCAGAAAAAAATCTAAATAGAAAAACACCGAAAACACAATAAACGAACGGAAGAGATTCGTTGCAGAAAAGGCGTAGAAACTTGACTCGTAACCCCACTTCCCTGAGTTTGACCCTGGGCCTAAAAGTGACCAAGATAAAATCAAGTAGGCCAGGTTAAAAATTTTTGTAAAGAGATGGTTAGGTCCGATTTAGGTTAACCACTATACACACTTCAATAGTAAAATCACCATATTAACAACCCATTCGGGTCCGACACCATTGATCCAGATCCATCCATGCAGTTGGATTCTTCATCTGAGGCTCAGATCTTTGTCCTTTCACTCCATGATCTCCATTCGTTTATGGACTACACACGATGCTCTGGTTGTCTAATCGAGACGATTTCAGAAGAGTTGGACTCCTGTCATCGTTCTGATCAGATTTATCTGGTTTGATTTGTCATCTGCGGCTTTCAATCATCTACGATTAAAATCATCTTTCTTTAGTACATAAAATGATGAATTTATCTATGCAGCTAATCAAACTAACCATTATGCAAATTACGATACCTATGAATGCATTAGTCCTAAGTTATGCTAGAATCTAGCTTAATTTAGGTGATTTATGTTGCATGATTGCTGTGCAATCACACCCCCATGCCTAAATCTTGCTAGTCCCTAACAAATGCAAGACTAAATGCAAAGCGGTCATACATGAGTAATTTTTATCAAGAGTTTGACTAGAGGTTTATGCTTTTTGTTTTCATCCAAAACTTTAGTAATCCAGATAATCATGAATGTGTTTTGTTGTAGCCTATGCAATGGATCCAAGTGAAATTCAATGTTCATCTAAAGCTCATACTTGACCCTTAGTAAAATTCTATTGCGATAGGAAAACTTCTTCCCTTGAGGTTATAAGATAATCTGTAAATTCAACCCTGATTTTTGGCTTAAGTAGAAGATAATTTGAGTCAGGTGGATTTGTATTTGGTGGCTCACACTCGTCTGGTGCTACATATAGACTACTACTTTAAAACCTAGATTTCTAGACTATTAAATAATTCAACTCAAAGAGAGGTGAAGAAACTGTGCTCTCTTTAATTCCTTTGTACTCATTCTCTCTCTTTCTTTCTCTTTCTCTTTCCTTTTCTTTTTCTTATCTTTTCTTTTCTTTCTTTTTGAGCTCACAATCTCACTTGATTTATTAATATATTTGGTGGTCTCTCCTCGCATTAACACTTTGATTAGGTTCTAATAACTCTACATCTAAGTTAGAATTCCTCAACCCATATTCAGGCGGCCAGAAATATAGAAAAGCAGGTAAAGGCTATATTTGATGGATCGTGAGGGTGGTAGGTGTTGTTGCCTCAATACATTTGAAATAAACTCTGACTCCTAAACACATTTTTTTCTGCTCTTTTCTCTTTTTTTTCCTTTTTTCATTTGTATATATATGAACTTTCTTTTTCTATCCACATAGACATATATACCTCCTTTTTTCCTTTTCTTTTTCTTCTACTAACGTAATGCAGTATAGCATACAAACTTTTATTTACGAGGCATTTTCGGGATTAGGGGACATTCAAGAGGATGTTGGGTGGCTTATTTGGTGGAAGTGCCTATTCTCGACACCGGGAAAGGAATGGATAGGACAGCGTATTTCTGACCTTAATATCAATACCCTCCTTCAGCCGAGGATTCTGTAGAGGACAGTCATGACCATCCACCTCAGTCCTAGCATTATCGGAACTCGCTCTCTACGTATTTGCATTATTTGGCGGCTCTCAAGAGATTCGCACTAAGAACTTGTACGCAGAAATCGAGAGAAAAAACTATGCCTAACTCTAAGTATCATGATGAGAACCTCATCATGAGCCATAACTAGCTCATTTTGACCTAATACAGAGGATAAAAGCTCCTACATAACTCAAGGAAAGGCTTAACTCAAAGAATTCTGAGTCTAAGAAGAAAATAGGTCATAAGGGGTAAAAATGTAATTTTACCAACATAATCTGCAAACAGGGTAACTCAGGGTCCAAACATAGGTCAAACTAACGTAATAAGAAGGAAAATGGGATGATCTGATCTGATAAGGGCTACAGCAACTCCAAGGAATTAAATGACAATCTGTAACCCTAAAACAAACTCACTTCAATTCACGAGGTTTGAGGCAAAGAAAAAATCTACTAAACCCTCTAAAATTCATAGAAAAATAATCTCTAGGGTTTAGAACCTTCAATTTGGCCTTAGGAACCCATTTTGACCTACATTGAGAACCATGCCAATTTAATTTGGGTTTTTACGTAAATTGGCCGATCAAACAAGGTCTGACCTAGAAATAAAATTCACCATTAGAATCCTTAGGTCCCATTTAGTCATGCATAAAAACTTGAGCCTAAGAAGAGACCTTCTTGACCGACTTTGCATTTTGGTCCTCATCCATTACTTTTTGACCCTCAACTTTTGAAACCCTCGCATTTTGGCCCCTAATTCTTCATCATTTTTGCATTTGGGTCCTCCCTGCAAAACCCTGAGCAGCGCCATGCTCCCTCGAGGCATGGCGCCGCGTAGGGTGAGGGCGACCCCCTGCCAAGACAACGGGGTGCAGACGTCGCAGGGACACCTCCACGATCTCTGCCATCGCCCACACCTTCAGTGCGAACGCGCGGAAGGTATGGGTCACGATCCGGCCACCCTCCGGCGAGGGAGGCATGTCGTCTCCCTCCGCCCTCCTCTCTGATTTCGCCTCTATAAAAACCGCCACCGTCTGCCGCATTCAGCTGCTCGGATCTGACGGAGAAACACCCCAATCCTTCCTCTCTTCCCACTCCGGCAGAAGCTCTCCAGCTCTGGCGGTTCTTCCTCCTCCTCCTCGTCGCTCTGCCGCAATACGAGCAGCAGAGCCACCTTCGCCCGCTCTTCCCGCGTCGCGCCGTACCCAGCGCGCGCTCTTTCTCTCTCTCCTCACCGCCGCCCCCTCTCTCTGGGCACCTCCGGCCTCCTTCGCCCCTATAAGTAGGTAACAGTTACTTCTCTTCCTCCCCTCTTTCTTTTCCCTATTTTAATTTGTTCAATTAGACCCTCGACCGACCCGACCACCATCACCTTCCACGCCTCCGGCCCACCTCCGACAAGTCGCTCCCATTATTCCGCCACTCCACACGACTCGCCGACCGACCCAAAACCTCCGCCTCATCCCACTGAACCGTTTTCGCCCCTTCACTGCCACTCCTCACCTCCACATCACTCCCCCGAACAAACCCATTCCCCCGGCCACAATCCGACCTAGGGCAACCCCTACATGCCGCCCCATGCCTCGCCACCACCCGCACGAGCTTCGTCGCACTTCGGCGAAGCTCCTTGCACCTTCTGACTAGGCCAAGAGGCCGTATCTCTATGAACAGGTTACCCGTCCTTCACCGCCATTGCCGAACAGGTGAAGCTCCTTCGTTCTGCAGCGGCAGCTTCGCTTCCACCCAGGCCTGCGCTCCAGGACGTGCAGATTGCAACCACGCAGCTGCCCAGGCCTTCAGCTGAAGAGAAGACCTCGCAACAGCCGCGATTGCCTGCAACTTTCTCAGCTGCAGGCACCAAATTGGGGTGAGACATTTAGTCCCACCTCGGAAGATCCTGAAGCCGCACACCGGCTTAAATTGTAAAAGTGAAATAGCCTTATCACCTCTAAACGCATCGGGGTGAGGTCCCGCGCCCACACCCGCCCGATCAGCGAGCTCACCATGCAAATCCGGCAGATCCGACCCGAACCCATCCTGAGCACACCTCGCGCATCACCCACCTGCCAGTGCGCCTGGTCCCAGGTGCTTAGCCTGACCCGATTACCCGACAGCTCTGGGAGAGCTATCCTATGTGCGAAGTCTGAGAAAGTGAGAGACGTTCGGGTAGAGGGAAAGGGGTAGGTTTTGCGTTGGCTGTGGTGTGTGCAGGAACAGGCCGAGACAGAGAAGAAGAAGAGAGCAGGGCTCAGAGAAGAAGAAGCTCTGAAGAAGAAACGGCCGAGGAAGAAAGACTGAAGGAAGAAGAAGGAGGAGAACCAAGCAACACTGTAGCAGCGGCGATTTAAGTCGTCTGATTGGAAAATCAGACGACGCTCTGCAGAGGAAGAAAAGAGAAGCTAAAGAAGAAGACGAGAAGCGCAAGGAAGACAGAGCTGAAAGAAGAAAGAAGATAAAGAGAAGAAGACGAGAAGCTTTGGAGAAGAAAAGAAAGAAGCAGAAGAAGAACTGAAGGCAGAAAAAAAGAGAAGCCACAAGACTCAGATTTATTTCTCCCTCTCTCTCTCTCTTATTTTTGTAATAGAAACATTGTACTTCTAGAATACAACTTGCTCCCTGAGTTCGACCTCGGGAACTTTTTTTCCGAGTAACAAATTGTATTAAACTGGTAACCACTTCTCTATACTATACTACGACGAAATAATAAAAACTTTAGGGGAGTCGCATTCGCCATATCATTATCTAATTATCTAGAATTTAAGATTCCTCGTACTAGCCTTAGAGCACCAGTAGACTTTCTACTCTCACCTCACACTTGTTTGGTGGATCTGTTAGAAGATAGTTTACCTGACTCCCTAATTACTGTCCAAGGGCTTAGGAGAAGAAGCACTACTTCTTCTCGACAAACTAATGATGTTTATCGGTCTTCACAGAGGATCCATTACAAATTCTACATGTAAGTGTGAAATTATATTTGATTCTAAACTCAGGAATCAAGTTAAGAATAAATCCCTAATAAAACTTTAATATAAATTCTTTATGCCTAAATGCATTTTTTTTGACATAAAAATAAGGCATGCAATGTCCACCCCCCCATGCCTATTCATTACAATGTCCTCATTGAAATGTATGCATGAAAATCAAAATATAATAAGCAAGAGGAGGGGATATCACCTGACTATTCTTGTTAATCCAGGTCAGCATGGATGTAGAGGATGTAGAGCTACCTGTAATGAATGCTGGGTTGCCTCCCAGCTAGCGCTAAGTTTAACATCATTAGCCTAACTTAAACCCAAAAATGGATGATTAGATTAGTGGGATGAGTCAGGATTAAAATGATGATGTGATCATGTAATGCAAGGATTAGCGATCCACAAATGCGGATCAGCTGATGCTGAATACCAAGCCTAAAAGGTCAGAAAAATAAAGTGAATAGGCTTGGAACTATTTGCAGCCAGATGCTACAAAAGAGCGAAACATCAGTTTGGGTGCCAGAGTGGAAAGTAGATAGTGGCAACCTTAAGATGTGATGCATGAGGAAGGCAGATGAGGTGCATAAAGTGTGGTTTGTGGGAAATAAATCATATGGGACCTGAAAGAGAAAGGAGGGACCCAAGTGGTGTAGTCTGAAATGGTATAAGAAACCACTTCGTAAGTTAAGTTAAGTGTAGATGGATGTAGAGTAGTTGAGTCAAATACGATCCAGTGGTCCATCTCAATAGTTTCAGATTTATCAGAATCCTCAATCTTATCCCTGGGGTGCTCAAAAGTCTCATTGAAGTCACCCAAATCATGATGCAAGTCTTCAAATGTAATGGACAAAAATTCATTATTCCTTAGAATCACCACCCTAAGGGGAGTAAGATCGGGGTTTAGATTAGTCAACACATCAAATCCTTTTTGTTCTATGGACTTCTAAATTTGATCCCAATTATTTTTCTCTTGGACTATATCTTTTAAGGGAATGTCTTCTTATTTCTCATCAATCAAGTCAAGCTCCTCAGGATTCCATGATTCAACTAAATTCTTTTCTTCCTCAGATAGATCTTCATAAGTCATCCCCAGTAATTCTGTAAATTTTTGAACATCTTTTACATAAAGGGGATTGTCTATTTAGCTCAATCTCGAGATGTTGGGGATAAGGGTTAGGTTTTTCCTTAGGATTCTGATGGATGGGAAGATCAGGGTGTGAATTAGCTGAAACATAATTGAAAGAAGATTCAGCTTCTATATCGGATATCTTAGAATGATCAGTATTACCAAATCTAGATATCAAATCGTTCGAGCACATCTGATCACAGTAATACTTAGACAAGAACAAATCAGAGCCATCTAACTATGCTTGGCTGGGAGTGTCACTGTCCCTAATCTTTCTATATTCTTGATCTTTCTCTAATTTCCCAAATCATCCATGTAATCCAATTGTGTGTCTTTAAACATGAAAGACTCATACTCCAGCTCACCAAGGATTGGCTCCTAAAAATAGAATGGTTGCAATTCAGGGCCTAAATCAAGATATAATTCCTCAAGTGAGCCTTCCTCCTCAAAATCGATTTTTGGGATATCAAAAAGGATCTGTTCTGTACAGTCACAGGGCTGGTGGGTGGGCTTAGTGTATGTAGAGGTTGGGATTTGATAAGATGTCATACTTAAGGTTGGATCCTCAACCTTGAGTGGCTTACCACCAACTTGTTTCATATTCAGACAAGTTTTATCACCTTATGCTTTCTGGATTTTATTAAGCTATTTTGTCAGGTTATCTGTACTTCTTTTATTAGCTTCTCTCATCCCCTAGACTACTTGGAGTAATTGGGTGATCTCAGGATCACTTCATGGTCAGGGATTTGAGTGGGCTGAGGATAACAATTTCCAGGATTTCTTTCCTTAGTTAAATCAGAATATCTATCATCTGAATACTTAGGGTAAGAATCAAATCCTTTGTTTAGTGTTGTAGGGTTATCCTAATCAGAAGGTGGAGTTGTTTGGGTGGAATTGGGATAATTTTCAAAGTGATTTCGAGGATAGGATTGATATTCTTGGTACTGGGATTTTGAGGCATATCCCTGATCCAGGGAGAGACGAGTTTGGCTGAATCGATCAAGATAGTTGGTCATGCCAATTGTTCGCGACGTAGATCGTGTAGAAAATTAACATGTAGTATAGAATGAAATATGTATCGAGCAAATAAATTAACGAAACTTGGTGAGTACCGGTCGATCACAGGGAGGCAGATAGCACTTTTGATTTCATGTGTTTATTTCAAATATAAAGGCTAAGTGAAAGGAACAATCAATCATAATATTTATATCACAAGGAGAGATTGAACATAAATTGGATACATGCATTTGAATAAAGCATAAAATAAACAAGCTATTGTTGTAACAAAAAAGAGCACCACGGGTGGTTCGTGGTGGCCTTTTGGACAGGTTGGGAAGAGCAGCAACGATCAGTCAGGGTGGCCCAACGGATGCTTCAGACAAAGATGTAGGGACAGATGCAGAGAAGATGGGAAGAAGAAGAGAGAAAGGTCGAAGGAGGAAGAAGAAGAGAATTAAGGGAATGCCTTCAAAGGGGGGCCCTTTGGACTCTTTTTATAGCTTTGGTGGGGGACAAAGAGGGCATTTGGCCCCTTAAATCCGTGCAAATGCCTTAGATTAATTAGATCCATTGATCGGGAGATCAACGACCCTGATTAAGCCTTCTAAATCCTTCTTTTTCCCTCGATTCGCTCTGATGCTGCCATGTGGCACTTCGTGGAGCATCAATCCTCCATTGCACGGCTGCAGAACACCCGCGCATGCCCTTCACATTTTTTCCTTCGCCACTCGCCTCTTCTGAGTGCCTTAACCTCAATCGGATGGCTTAAATGCGAGCTCTATCGCACCTTTGAAAATCCTAAAGTGCACTCTCGCACATTTCCGCATGTGTCATCGCGCACGTCTGCATCCAACACCTCCACGTCCGCCACGCTTTCGCCGCTGAGCCTCTCGATGGAGATCCAGTGGTCGAATTTCGTCTACAGGTGCCACTTCTCCTAAATCCCCATGGAGCGTGCTTTGATCCAGCACCACCCGTCTCATGGAGAGAGTGCTAACCAACGCACTACTCCCACAAGTTGGTTGCGCTTAGGTTTCATTGGCACATGTTCTCAGCTGTTGGATGGGTATCCAATAGTCAAGATCTCGTTTCTTCTGATGAGGTGGCTAAGGGTGGCTGTGATGGTGTGACCGCGGCCGTTGGATGACGATCCAATGGCCCACGATTCTCCTTCCTAATTGGGGAGTGGTGAGGGGGCGGCTGCAATTTCGCCACGTAGTGCCATCGTGGCCATCCATCTTCTTGTATCTGATGTCGTAGGCCTTCGATTAAGTTAATTTCTACACTGTTGGACTGCGAACGTTGACCCAGATCCATCCGTGCGGTTGGATTTGTCATCTGAGGTCTGGATCTTCTTTAATTTGCCCCTTGGCTCTTGATCTTCTACGGATTCCCTAGGGTGCTACGGGAGTCTGATTGATGCGATCTTAGAAGAGTTGGACTCTCGTCGTAGTTCTGAATAGATCCATGCAGTTGGATCGGTCATCTGCAGCCCTGAATTACCTACAATGAGTGATACCTCTCAAATAGCATAGTTTTATGCGTAAAACACATATATCAAGTACAATGCAGAATACGATGCGTATGCATGCAGAATGTTCATGTTAAGCTAAGCTATAGCTTAATTAAGGTGAATTAGGGCCTATGATTGCTGTGCAATCATACCCCCATGCCAAAATCTTGCTAGTCCTTAGCAACTGCAAGACTAAATGCATTTTATCAAGAGTTAAACTAAAGATTTATTTCTTTTTGTTTTATCCAACAATTCAGAATCTAGATAACCATGAATATATCATGTTGTAGCTTCTGCAACGAATCCAAGCGAAGAGTCAATACACATTTAAAGTTTGTACTTGACCCCTAGTAAAGTTCTATTAGGATAAGCAAACCTCTTCTCTCGGGGATATAAAATATTCTTTGATTTTAGCCCCAGCTTTTGGCTTAGATAGGAGACGTCTAAGTTAACTGTAATTGCATTTGGTGGCTCACTCACTTCTGGTGCTACATATCGACAAGTATTTTAGAATCTATATTATTAGGTTATTAAATAACTTAACTTAGAGATGGGTTGAAAAATTATGCTCTCTTTAATCTTTTGTACTTTTTCTTTTCTCTCTTTCTCTCTCTTTTTTTCTTCTTCTCTTTTTTTTTCCTGAGCTCACATCTTACTAGATTTGCAACTATATTTGGTGGTCTTACATGGCATTACACTTTAATTATGTTCTGATAACCCTACAACTAAGTCAGACTCCTCAGCCCGTATTCAGCAATCAGAAATATAGAAAAATAGGTTTAGGCTGTATTTGGTGGTTCGTGAAGGTGGTAAGTGTTTTTACCTCAAAACATTTTGACTTACATAATTCAAACTTCTTAACATAACACTTTTTTTTTTCACAAGCAAATATCCCTTTTGTATGCTTTTACTTTATATATATATATATCTAGTAGCACAATGTCGTTACCAACATAGTGCAACAATTCATGACGGCATATATACTTTTATGCACGAGGCATTATTTGGGATTTTTGGGGATGACCAAGAGGATCTCGGGTAGCTTATTTGGTGGAAGTGACTACTCTCGACACTGGGTATGGAATGGATAGGATGACGTATTTCTGACCTTGACATCAATAGCCTCTTTCAGCCACGGATTCCGTAGAGGACGGTCGTGACCATCCACCTCAGTCCTAGTTTTATCAGAACCCACTCTCTGTGTTTTTGCCTTATTTGGTGGCTCTCATATGGAATTTCTCACAGATGTAGTACGTAAGAATTGAGAGCAAAAATGATGCCCATCTCTGAGTATCATTATTCAATTATTAAAGATTAAAGATTCCTTACACTAGCCTTAGAGCACCAGTAGACTCTCTACTCTCATCTCACGTATGTTTTGGCGGATCTACTAGAAGATGGTTCACCTGACTCCCTGATTGCTGTCCAAGGGTTTAGGAGAAGAAGCAATGCTTCTTCTTGACAAACTAATGATGTCTATCGGTTTTCACAGTGGATCCATTGCAAATTCTACATGTAAGTATGAAATTATACTGGATTCTAAGTCTAGGAATCTACTAAAGAATAATTCTCTAATAAAACCTCTTGATAAAGTGATCTAATCCCCTAATTGTTGGCAGAAAATTTTCAGTTTTTATGGACTAACCCCCTCCCATGCCTAAGTGTTTGCATGTCTTCATGCATGAATAAAAGAAATAAGGTCGGGTGTATATGGATAGAAATCACCTGAAACTACTTCTAAGTTGTCATTGAGCTCATGCCATTACTGCAATGCCATACACAATATGCAAAATAATATGTAAAACATTATGCAAAAATGAAATATGCTATGTATATATGGTATGCATATATGTATACGTGCTGAGTTTAACGCCTCCAGCTGGGCAACTCATCAGTCATACGTCCTAAAGAAGATGTATCATTTTGTTAGCAGGAGGAGGTTCCTGGGCAAAGAATGGTTTGAGGCGTTTGCCATTAACCGTAAAAACGTGCCCAGATTTCGGGTCTCTAATTTGGACCGCCCCGTTGGGATATGGGTGGACCACCAGGAATGGCCCAGTCCACTTGGACTTGACCATTCCCGCAAAGAATTTGAGTCGAGAGTCAAACAACAAAACCTACTGGTTAGGTGTGTACACCTTCCTCCGGATGTGTCGATCATGGAAAGCTTTTGTCTTGCCTTTGTATATTTTTGCATTCTTGTAAGCTTCCTACCTAATCTCCTCTAACTCACTGAGCTGGAGCTTTCTTTCATAACCTTCAGCCTCGAGGATAAAATTACACTTCTGCACCACCCAAAAGGCATAGTGCTCCAACTCCAGGAAGGTGACAGTCCTTTCCATACACCATGCAGTATGGTGACATTCTGAGTGGGGCCTTGTACGCAGTTTGATATGTCCATAGTGCATTAGTTAATCGATCGAACCAGTCCTTCCTATCAGGTCTAATTGTCTTTTGAAGGATAAGCTTGATTTGATGGTTTGATACTTCAGCCTGCCCATTGGTCTGTGGGTGGTATGGGGTAGCAATGCGGTGCTGCACCCCATATTTTTTTCAATAATGACCTAAAATGGGCATGGATGAAGTGGCTTCCCCCATCACTTATCAGGGCGCAGGGAACTCTGAATCTCGCAAAAATAAATTCCCGAACAAAGGATATAACAATCTCATGATCAGCTCATCTTGCCGGGATAGCTTCTACCCACTTTGAGACATGGTCTACTGTGAGGAGTATGTACTCAAAGACATGAGAGTTTAGGAAGGGGCCCATAAAGTAGATGCCCCAGACATTGAACACTTTTACGACCAGAATGGATTGGAGAGGCATCATATCTCTCTAGGTCATAGAACTGACTGCCTGGCATCACTTACAGTACTTGGCAAACTCGTGTGTATCTCTAAAAATGGTTGGCCAGAAAAATCCTAACTGCAAAATCTTTGCAGCGATTTTTCGACCTGAGAAATGACCCCCAAAAGCATCGCTATGGCAGAAGCACACTAGAGATTTCCAAATCAGAGATGCATATACGGATGATCTGATCAGCCCTAATGCGAAAGAGCAATGGGTCATCCCAAAAATAGAATTTAGCCTCTGATATAAATTTGAGCTTTTGATCCTTGTATAATCCTGCAGGTAGCCTACCTGCGACAAGATAGCTTGCTATATCAGCATTCCAAGGAGACTCAACAGAGTTGATAGATAGCAGAGACTCATCCGAAAATCAATCTAATATTGGTGGGGAGCACGAAATGTAGTTTGGGTCAAGCCGAGACAAGTGGTCCGCCACAACATTATGTGCTCCAGCTTTTTCACGGATTTCGACATTAAATCCTGCAAAAGAAGGATCCATCTGATAAGGCAGGGCTTGACATCCTTCTTTGCCAACAAATACCAGAGGGTGGAATGGTCAATGTAGATGATAACTTTGGACCCGAGTAAGTATGACCTAAATTTCTCCAACCCGAATACTATGGCTAGCAATTCTTTCTCAGTAACTGTATAGTTACGCTGAGCCTCGTTCAGCATTTTGCTAGCGTAGTATATTACAATGGATGGCACTCCCACCACTGGCCAAGAACAGCTCTGATAGCAAAGTCGGAAGCTTCACACGTTATCTCAAAGTCAAGTGACCAGTCGGGGGGTTGAAGAATAGGTGAACTAGAGACAGCGCTTCGCAAGGTCTCAAAAGCACTGAGGCATGAGGAGTCAAACTCAAAGGGCGTGTCAGTCACCAGAAGATTCATTAATGGATGAGTAATTTTTGAGAAATCGAGAATGAATCTTCAATAAAATCCGACATGCCCTAAGAATGATCTAATTTGCATAACTGAGCTAGGCAGAGATAATTGCGAAATGATTTTAGACTTAGCTCAGTCGACCTCGAGTCCATTAGAGGAGATCCTGTGACCTAGTACGATGTCATCCCTCACCATAAAATGGCTTTTCTCTGATGAAAGTACTAGGTTAACCTCTATACATCTCCTCAAAATCTTTGTAAGGCTATTGAGACAAGACGAGAAATCATCTCCAAACACGAAGAAGTCATACATGAGAACTTCTACGTAGTCCCCGATCATGTCTGAAAAGATGGCCATCATGCATTGTTGAAAAGTAGCTGGTGCATTGCAGAGGCCAAAAGGCATCAGCTTAAAAGCGAATGTTCCAAAGGGACACGTAAAAGTCGTCTTGTCTTGGTCTTCTAGGTTGATTGCAACTTGATTGTACCCAGAGTATCCATCCAGAAAGTAGAAGAAACTACACCCGGCTAGCCATTCTAGACTCTGATCAATAAAGGGAAAAGGAAGATGATCCTTTTTGGTAGCTGAGTTTAGCTTCCTGTAGTCAATGTAGACCCGCCAAGAAGTTGTGGTGCAGGTTGGGATGGATTCGCCCAATTCATTTCTGATTATGATGAGTCCCGCCTTTTTGGGCACTATCTGAATGGGACTCACCCACTGGCTGTCGAAAATTGGATAGATAATGTCTGCATCCAGCCATTTAATGATCTCCTTCTTGATAACCTCCAACATATTTGGATTTAGGTGTCTCTGAGGTTGTCTTGATGGTCTCACCCCTTCATCAGTGTAGATATGGTGAGTGCAATATGAGGGGCGAATTCCATGGAGATCAGCAATGCCCTACCTGATAGCAGCCTTATGTGTTTGCAGAATGGAGATCAACTGGTGTTCCTGATTCGGAGTCAAGTGAGCATTGATAATCACTGGATATGTCTCACTTCCTCCCAGAACACATATTTGAGCGAATCAAGTAAGGGACGCAACTCTAGTAGTGGAGGGTGGGGAGGGTGGGGAGGAGGGTTATGTAGGGGAGGGGAGGAAATAATAGTAGAAATTTGCTAATCCTGACTAATGAAGAATCCACCTGCAGTGGTCATGTAATCCTATCTTAAGATATCAATGTTGGATAGGACAAGATAGTCGGGATCAGGGGTGTTAAGAGCAGATGAACACCCATGACATCCAGATCAATGGGATGAAATGTGTATATCATTAGTTTCAGTCCCATGTGGATTGCGATCAAAGACCCATGATAGTGAGGATGAATGTCCCATTGGGTCACTACAGAGGAGCCCAATGTTCCTACAGAAAGATGAATCTTCGTCTTCACTATCCTCCTCGATCAAATCACAATCAAAGTTCTTTGATGCCTTGAAAATGTCCAGTCTAAGCTTTTTGCTTCCCAGGGCAATCTCCATGCACCCTGATGCACAATCAATGTTTGCACAGGCGGTTGCTAAAAATGGGCATCCTAGAATAATCAATGCATCATGGAGATTAGGAGGAACCTCCATATCAAGAACAAAAAAGTCCACTAGAAAGCAGAATCCTTGGACTTTTATGATCACATTTTCAACCACCCCCCTTGGTTTTTTTATAGATCGGTCAGCCAATTGTATGGTAACCGAGGTGGGTTTTAGCTCCCTAAATTGAAATCGATCAAATACTGTAATGGGAGTTAGGTTGATGGACGACCCCAAGTTAGGAAGGGCCCTATCAAAAGGGGAATCCTGCAAAAGTAGGAAATCAGTGGTGTGCCCGGATCCTTCTTCTTGGGAGGTAAGTCAGCTAAAATAATTGCACTGGCTTACTCAGATAATACTGCTTGTCGTCCAATCCTCTACTGCTGCTTCATAGTACAATAGTCCTTAAAGAACATAGCAATAGCTGGGATGTGATCTCTCACTTCAAGGAGAGGAACCTGAATGTGGACTTCTTTGAACATAGATTTCAGGTCCTCGAAATTCCGCATTTCCTTTTTTCGTGCTGAATCTCGTGTTAGGGCTACAGGAAAAGGGATGGGAATTTTAGGGTTTAGGGTCTTCTTTCCCTTATCTAATGAAGATGGCTTGTGAGAGGAAGAGGGTTGCGAGTCATCTCGTGGTATAGCACAGAAAAATCGTTACCCGCTAGCCTAGGTAGCATGTCCTGTGTAGTCTTTTGGATCTTTAAGGTGACAGCTTTTGCATCAGTGTGCTGTCCATGCAGGAGCAGAGGAGCGGGTTGGTCTGGATACACAGGGTTTGGCAACAGAGGTGTGCTCTCAGGTTCCAATTGGCCTCCCAATGGTCTTGAACCAATAAGCAGCTTTATCCTTGAGAGAAAAGAGAAAAAGCTTCATGAGAACAATTCCAATATCTATATTCCTAGGTCAAACTGACTCTGCAATTTGACTTAGGTCTTCGAGGTGCTGGAAGGGACCCTCATTCGAGTTTCCATGGAAATGAGTCTGAATTAGACTTATGATATTTGGCTTTAACTCAAATGCATCTCTGCCTACGGGAATCCAGACCTGAGGTGCTATGATTGTTGCCGCCGGATCATAGAAGTCCCATAGTTGCTCTCCACGTGGTTGATGCTGCATCCTATTGAGTGTTGTGAGAATCCAGTCAATGCTCTACTCATATTTCTATTCTGTTTCCTTGACCCTGGCTTCCAAACAAGCCATTGGGTCCTGATTCTCAGGGTCCTAATGAATTCGAGGACCGGGATTAGCCATCTCAACTAATTGGGTGGAAGAAGTTTGAGAAGAGAGGTCAGGTAAAAATTGCCTTTGCCGCCCTGGGTTTGGCTCCCAAGGTCCCATAAGTTCAAGTCTTAATGACCTTCCTTGCATACACCAACTCAAAGGGTTGGTGTTGTCAAGCAAAACAACGCTAAGGCCTTGTTAATCAGAGTGGTCCTTTAGATCAGATGACCAAATTTTTCATTTAAGTTTGTGTTATTGAAAATTCGGCTAGAGACTAACTGTAAGGAATTCTCACCTCTCAAGCTAACCCAGCCAGTCTGGTTATGAGGGGACTACGAGGAAGGTTCTTCCTTCAGCTTTCGCCTCTGGTTCCGTTACCCTGCAGCCACAGTTGTTTGACACTGCCCCACAAGCATAGTCACCATGTTTTGCAAGAGAGGTTGGAACTACCTAGTAGTTTCAAGCCAAATGCAAGTTATTTGATGTATTTTCGTGAATTCTTAACCTGTTTTCTCAATGTAGTCGATGGTGGGCAGTCCACAAGGTGACTCGCCTCACCGACTAACTTTTGGGCTCGTCGGAGTTCAAGTTAGTCAATGTGGTCCTATTGGCTCATGCACTTCTAAGTTCTCATTCAAATTGTAGACCACAATTCCAAAGTATACTCTAAGGTGAGATGGAGTCCAAACGATTTAAAACTTGGCAAGAAGATTATTTTGCAATAAGCTTTTCAGAGAGTACTTTTCAGAATTATTTTTCTATTTTGAACAATTAGTTATGAATTTTTAACTAACCAGGAGTCAAATCTAGGATTTAGACCCCATGTTGGTTTTTCTGTTGAAATCTATATCACATATGCTCTAAAAATTTTGTAAAAATATGATATTGAAATCTAATTTGATTATCTTTCACACCTTACAAATTTTGAGTCAATCTAATTTTAATGTTAGTTAGAATTAATTTTTAAAACTCATAAAAGTTCTATTTTCAAGCAATCTGACTAGTATGTACTCCACGAATTTTTAAAAATTCCATAGAGAGAATTTCCTTTTGGGAAAGGTGCCATTGAAAAGATAATTTGAAGATCTAGTTCCAATCCAAATTTTAGGATTTTTGGAGCATTAGAAACATGGCTATTGAATTTTAAAAATGACACTTACTTTCTGGCCAAATTTCTAATAGGAATGTGTGTACCTGATTTTTGCAGTGCCCGCTTTTCCTCGTTTGTCTCTTTGAGTCATTGTTCCTGCACAAAAAAAATATTGTATTAGAGAAAATCAAAAGTCGCCTTGCCTCCCCGGCAACGGCGCCAATTTGTTCAAGGCGTAGATCGCGTAGAAAATTAACACATTGTAGTATAGTGCGAAATACGTCTCGAGCAAATAAATTAACGGAACTTGGTGCTTCCTGGTCGATCACAAGGAGGTAGAAAGCACTTTTGATTTCATGCATTTATTTCAAATATAAAGGCTAAGTAAAAGGAACAATCAATTACAATATTTATATCACAAGGAGAGATTGAACATAAATTGTATACATGCATTTGAATAAAACATAAAATAAACAAACTACTGTTGTAACAGAATAAGGGCACCACGGGTGGTTCGTGGTGGCCTATTGGAGAGGTTGGGAAGAGCAGCAATGATTCATCGAGGTGGCCCAACAGACGCTTCAGATGGAGATGTAGAGACAAATGTAGAGAAGATGGGAAGAAGAAGAGAGAAAGGTTGAAGGAGGAAGAAGCGAATTAAGGGAATGCCTTCAAAGGGGGGGCCTTTGGCCTTTTTTTTTAGCTTTGGTGGGGGGCAAAGAGGGCATTTGGCCCCTTAAATCCGTGCAAATGCCTTGGATTAATTACATCCGTTGATCGGGAGATCAACGACCCTGATTAAACCTTCCAAATCCTTCTTTTTCACTCGGTTCACTCTGATGCTGCCACGTGGCACTCCGTTGAGTGTTGATCCTCCATCACACGATCGCAGATTGCCTGCGTGGGCCCTTTGCATTTTTGCCTTCGCCGCTCACCTCTTCTGAGCGCCTTAACCTCAATCATCAGATCTTAAACATGCGCTCCATCATGCCTTTCAAAATCGTAAAGCACGCTCTCACGTGTTTTCGCACGCATCATCATGCACGCTGCATCCAACACCTTCGCGTCCGCCACACATTCGTCGTCGAGTCGCTCGATGGAGATCCGATGGTTGAATTTCGTCTGCGGGTGCCACTTCTCCTAAATCCCCATGAAGTGCGCTTCGATCCCACGTAGCATGTCTCTTATAGAGAGTGCTAACCAACGTGCTACACCTACGAGTTGGTTGCGCATATGTTTCATTGGCGTGCGTTCTCAGCAGTTGGATGGGAATCCAATGGTCGAGATCTCGTTTCTTCTGATGAGGTGGCTGACGGCGGCTACAATGGTTCAATCGTGGTCGTTGGATGATGATCCAATGGCCTGCAGTTCTCCTTCCTAATTGGGGCGTGGTGAGGGGCCAGCTGCGATGGCATCACGTGGCGCCATCGTGGCCATCCATCTTCTTCCTCTTGTATTTGATGACATAAGCCTCCGATTAGTTGATTTCTGCACTGTTGGAGTGCGAACGTCAACTCGGATCCATCCGCGTGGTTGGATTTGTCATCTGAGGTCAGGATCTTTAATTTTCCCCTTGTCTCTTGATCTTCTATGGATTCCCTAGGGTGCTACAGGAGTCTGATTGATGCGATCTTGGAAGCATTGGACTCCTATCATAGTTCTGAACAAATCCATGTGGTTGGATCGGTCATCCGTAACCCCGAATTACTTGCAATGAGTGATACCTCTCAAATAGCACAGTTTTATGCATAAAACACATATATCAACTACAATGCAGAATACGATGTGTATGCATGCAGAATGTTCATGTTAAGTTAAGTTCTGGCTTAATTCAGGTGAATTAGGGCCTATGATTGCTGTGCAATCACCTATTAGGTGCTGGTCCTACATGGAGAGTGTCTTTTGAGGCTATAGAGATCCTTGATATCCAGAGATTCATGTGGGATTCAAGGTAGGCTTGGCTATACCTGGGGAATATGAGATGTAGGCAAGGGAATCACGTCCCAAGTGTTGAGGAGAGTTCTCCCATCCTGAAGTTGAAGTAAGGGAAGGGTTGGGATAGGGAGAAAAAGAGGAATAGTGTGAGGCAAAAGAGTATGGGTCCATGATTTCCTCAATTAGTTCTTCCTCATGGCAATTAGTAATTGGAATGATGAAGTGAATTTTATGATTCGAATGCTTATGTTAATGCATTTTAGGGTTCACTTGATTTAATCTCTTCAATCAAGGCGTTGATGAGGCACACAAGAGTTTTTGCAAATCCTAGCTTGTTTGATGGAGATACAGGTAAGCTCTATCCTTAATGTGAAACCCTATGCACAGATAGTTCTAGATGATTCTTTTAAGTCCAAAAATCTGATGAGTGGTGCGACCCAAGTAATGCAATTAATTGATCCAATTGCACCACTAACTAGGCACTAAAAAAAATACTTTTTCAAGAATTTTAATGCATATTTTCTATTTTTTTCTAACTTAAAGTGCATTGGGGGTTTTGCAGCTTATTTTGACCCCTAGTTTGTGATTTAATAATTTGTGCTACCAAACATGCAAGAGATATTTTCTTTAGATTTTTTTCCAAATTCTTGATTATATCATAAATTCAGTGCCACAAAGTTCAAGTCAATCGGAGTTGTATAAAAATTCTTATGATATTTTATCCAAAAAATCATGAATAATAACCATTTTGACAACATGATAGTTTATGAATTTTTAAAATTTTTCTATAAATTGAATTTGTGCAAAATTTGAATATGTTGTTCCTGACTTTAAAACCCACGCCAGGTAAAAATTTAAGGATTTTTGGACATGTGGATCTTTGGGAAATAAATTTATAAGTTAACATTTTCTTTCAGCCCAAAACTCACTAGCAAGAGAGTTTTTTTTTTCAATAACCAAGCAAATTCCAATTTATCCGAATGCTCAAACAAATCCTAAATCTAATTAATATAACTATGGGTACTTACCTGAGGTTAAAACCTGCAATTCCCGTTGTCGTGTTTCGTTCTAATTTACTCGCTTTCCTACACACACAAAATCAAAGAAAATAGCAAGTTAGAAATCTCAAATTCACAACAAAAAGCTTCAAAAATTCCATTGCCTTCCCAATAACGGTGCCAACTTGTTCAGTGCGTAAATCATGTTTTAAAAGATTATTCAATTGTAGTATAGTGCGAAAACACATCGACAAATAGATTTATAGAATTCGGTGACTACCAAGTCATTCGCAGGGAGGCAATCTCGAATTTTAACAGAAGATTTTCAGTAAAACTAATTCTAAATATATATATATGTATAGAGCAAATACCTAGAGAGTTAGAATTTTATTACAATTAGATAGAGTTTTTCACAATAGAAAATGCTAATAGAAACAATAGATAGATAGAAGACAGATAGATAGAGAGAGAGAAAGATAGAGATAGAGAGATAGAAGGAGGTAGAGAGATGAAACCGCTTGTAGGATGCTTGTGTGAAATGCAGCAGCGCCTCAGATCCAGAATGTCAAGATGAAGGTCGAAGTAGAGTTGCAGAGGGATGGAGAATCACAAAGAAGAAGGTGGAAGAGATGTCTGGAGTTGATCCAAGGGGGGCTTTAGCCTTCTTTTATAGTTTTTATGGAGGACAAAAAGGGTATTTTTGTCCTCTATGTCGTGCAACAACCTTAGGATTAATTAGATCCGTCGATCGAGAGATCAACAGACCTGATTAGGCCTCAAAACACCTTCAAAATCCTTCTCTACGCTTGGATTTAACCTGGTGGTGGCACGTCATGCGCTCTCGTGCTTTGGATCAGGATCGGACACTCTAGCTACTCCTGCACGCATTCTCTTCAATTTTCCCACTCGCCGCTTGCCTTCTCTGAGCGCCTCAACGTCAACTGTCCGATCTTTCGATCGGATGGCTTATGCCCGCGCACGCCTCGCCTTCATGCTTTAGAAGCCGTGTAGGATCATGCATTGGATCATGCATTCGGCCGTGATCTGCTCTCGACTCACCGCATGGCTACATCCTCGTGCTTTGCTTGTGATCAAACGACGCTATTTAATCTGCGCCTGATTTTGCGCAAGGCACAGCTCGAACACGCACCCATCGCTTCACAGTGAAGGTGCTAACCAACACACTACTCCAACTTGTTTATTGTGTTTAGGTTTGAAGGTAACTTATTCTCAGCCGTTGGATGAAGATCCAATGGTCGAGATCTTCTTTCCTTTGATGAGGCATTGTTGGATGGGCGAAGGGAAACGCTCGTGGCTGTTGGATGAAGATCCAATTGCCCACAGCACGCAAGGGTAGCCTTCTCAGATGGGGAGGTGATGAGGGGGCGGTTGTAATGGTGCCATGTGGTGCCATCATGGCTGTCCATCTTCTATTCCTTGTATCTGGTGATGTAGATCTCCGATTGAGTTGATTTTTATACTGTTGGACTGTGATCGTTGATCCAGATCCATTCATGCAATTAGATTCTTCATTTGTGGCTCAGATCTTTGTCCTTTGGCTCCATGATCTCCATTCTTTTATGGACTACACACGATGCTCTAGTTGTCTGATTGAGACGATGTCGGAAGCGTTGGACTCACGTTGTCGTTCTGATTAGATTCATCCAGTCTGATCTGTCATCCGTGGCTATGAATCATCTGTGATTAAAATCATCTCTCATTGGTACATAACATGATGAATTTATCTATGTAGCTAATCAAACTATCCATTATGCAAATTACGATGCCTATGAATGCAATATTCCTAAGTTATGCTAGAATCTAGCTTAATTTAGGTGACTTAGGTTGCATGATTGTTATGCAATCAACTGCTGAGTAACTGTAAGTAGCTAGTACTGGTACCACAACATTAGTACCGATACGAACTAACCGTTGTGCCAAATCTGAACAACTATTTTGTAATTAATCTTAACTCTAACATTCTAATTACGCCCCCAATGGCAAGGGAGCGTAGGAGGGTTGCTTAGTGGTCTATAAAAAGACCCTTGAGAGCCATCTTTACAACATACAAGAATCAAAAACCTTCCTTGTTTCCAAAATTCATATTCTCTCCATTTTAGCAGCAAGGGTGATAGTGCTTGTTGCCTTAAGCTTTCACGAGGATTTCTGAATTACAACAAGTTATTTTGGCACATTCTTTTTAGTTCTCTATAAATAGTGTTAACACACTATTTTTCACAGTAGATCATACTATAAAATATTGCTAAAGATATTCTTGTTGGAGACTAAGGATTCTAATTGTAAGCTTTTATATTTCTTGCTTACACATGTAATATCTTGTTCTTATTTATTCTTGTAATTGGATTGAGGTAACCCATTAATTGCCTTATATTTAGTAAATTGATTCCCTCTGGGTTGAGGGAATTGGGTTAAAAATCCTAAGTCGGGAGACATAGGTAGTGGAGTACCCAAGTGAGGGGACCCACTATATATTTGGTGTTCTATTTCTGTGGCTTGTATTATTTGCAATTTTTTTCCACACTATTCATCCCCCTTCTAGTGTTCTTGTGTTCATAATATCATACGAGTGGTATCAGAGTGAGGTTGTGAGAAGACATAACAACTCAACTCACAAATGACATCATCAATCAAGCACACCAAAGGCCAATCATCCACAGGACCTCCCTACTTTGATGGGATGGACTATGGATACTGGAAAAAGCATATGCAAGTATTCCTCAAGTCCATGGATGAGGATGCTTGGACTCTCATTCAAATGAGGTATTCAAATCCAAAGCCACAAGGATTAGCATGGACAACAGATCAGAAGAGGATGATCGTTAGCAATGCGAAGGCGATGAATGCACTTTATTGTGCATTATCCAAGGAGTTAAAGGGTATCTCAACTTGCGATATGGAACACACTTCAAGTCACATATGAAGGAACTAATAAGGTAAAAGAAACTCCCATCTTTATTCTAACAAAAAGTTATGAGTGTTTCAAGATGGAGAAAGGTGAGACGATCAAGACTATGTACACAAGGTTTAGGGAAATTGTCAACCCCATGAAGAACATTGGAGTGAAGTTCATGGAAGAATAGGTTGTAAGAAAGATCTTAAGATCTCTTACAAGTGATTGGTCTTCGAAATCCACAGCAATCCAAGATTCAAAGGATCTTTCAGTCTTTCCTCTTGATGATCTAATTGGAAGTCTCATGGCCTATGAGGTTCAACTGGAGAACATGAAGAAAAATGAGGAGAAACCCATAAGCAAGAAGAAAGAGCATGTTTATAAAGCCTCAAGGGAAGATTCAGACCTCGACGATTCTGACTCTGACAAAGAAGAAGAGCTTTCTCTTCTAACAAGGAGATTTTGATGCTTCATTTGAAAGCAAGGTAAAAAAGTGAATAAGATTTCAAATGATGTAGTTTGTTTTGAATGCAAGAAAAAGGGACATGTACGAAAGGATTGCTCGTTGATCAAAAAGGGACATGTACGGAGGAGGAAGGTCATAGGGGCTCGTTGGTGTCGAGGATGAAGGTGGCTGGACTTGAAGAGGGTGAAATCACAGCTAATCTCAACTAACTTGCATAAACGGAGGTAGGAGAGCTTATATAGAGCTCATAATTACCCTCAAATTGGAAGAATTCGTGAAGCTTCTAACAAATTGGGAAACTCAAAAAAATCCCAAATTTCCCAAGCTTTCCTGAGCTCTATGCTTCATATGGAAGTCCAAGATCTTGTTCACATGGTAGAGAATCACTTTGTGGTCCTTCCCAATTTGGAGGGATTTGAGTAAGAATTGAAGGAGAAATCATGATTGAAATTAGCTATTGTTGGGTTTAGGATTTTTGTTGAAGCAACTCTAAAGGATCAATCGACAGGGACCTGATTGTAATAAAGATGAGAAGTTGGGGGTGTCAACGTAATAAAACATGGAACTTATGATTTAGATGTGATAAATAGAGATTTCAAAGGGCTAAAATGCAAAATAGGTTAAGATGGACTCTGATTGGGCTCAAATTTTAGTGTTAACTTAATTTGGACCCAAGGAATCTAATGGTGAACTTAGATTAGGGTTTTGATCTCATTTGACTAGCTAAATTACACATAAGTCCATATCAAGGTAAATTCCCATTTGAATCTCTATTTTTGGTCAAAATGGGTTCCCATGGTCAAAGCGAAGGTACCAAACCTCCTAGAATATTTTTTAATGTTTTATATGAGGTTTAGATTGAATTTATTTCTACCAAAACCCTTTCAATTTGAGTGAGGTTGATAATTAGGGTTTTTATGTAATAATTTAATCTTCAAAGTGCACGAAACCTTGAGGCAGCCAGCTCAAGCCTACTTCTTGGTCTTTTAAGTTCATTTGACCTTTTATTAACCCCTGATTAACTCCTTAGTTAATCTGCAGTAATGATGAGATGTTAAAACAGTAGAATTAACCCATTTTTGGGTCTTTTTAGATTCACTTTAGGATAAAGTTATGATCTTTTGATGAATATTTAGGAGTATTTATTAGTTAGCCTAATTTAAGCTCATTAACACTAATGATAGTGCTACCATCAGTTTGTAACCAGTCACTTGCCTTTATCAACCTTAGGGTGCTCTTGATCAGAGTGAGAGTGGAAAGAAGAGCTATCCTAAGGTGAATATCATGGAGAATCATGACCCACCAACCTATATGGTGGGCCTTGTGAAGCCTTTCCACTCCTGAAGGTGATAGCTGAAAGAGCGATCTTCATTTTTGTTGAAAACTTTAACAAAAAATGATGTGTCATTGTATGTAATCACATGGTAGAAAATCGCTTTTCAAAACATTTTAATTCTCAAACCTAACCACGAAGAGTTAGGTCATCTCCACAGGGAGGAATTAGCCTATTTAAACTAGTGCATTGTGCTTCATTTATTCGGGAATCTCAATGTGTATGCATACTAACTGGTGCACATGTTTTCAACATGATTTCTTGCTTCAAATAATTAATCAAGAATACAGGTGTGCATATGCAGAATCACCACTATATAATATCATGTAAAATAATGATCTTGATACTAGTAAACACTGTAAATACTAATTTCTAGAATGTAGTTTGTTTACCATAATATCTATGACATGCATTAAATCATTCATGAAAGATATGCATATGCAAGTAATTTTGATGAAGTAGAAGGAGGGCTATGCAAATTCATCTCAATAATGTAATTCCTTAAATAAATGAATAGCAACATCCACAATGGCATTTAGCGTGAATACTAATTGAGGTTTTACTGTAGCAAAATAGGAGAGTTTGTTCCCCTCGTCACACGCGGAGGAGAAGGCATGGCTGGAGGTGAGAAGCTTCGAGGAGGTCGAGGAAGGTGAGGCCGTTCCAACGAAGGTCGCGGCGACGGGAACGGTAGTCGGAGCTCTCACCGTCGAGAAGGAGGGGCGACGGCAGTGGCTTCTTCCGTGAGTGCCCGTAGGCTGTCGTCGAAGATTCTGATGATGTGGCAAGCTGCGTGGAGTCGAGGTGAGTGTGTTGGTATCGACTGCACGTCAAATGGTGGGGTGTGGAGTCGACTGTGTGGATGCTGAACCCGCCATCGATGGGTTCTTCTTCCCTATTAGCGATGAAGAAGAGGAAGTGGAGGAGGCCACACATGCGGCTACTGGCCACGTGAGGGCGTGGCTGTGCGAAGTTGGGTAGCGTTGCTGCTTGCATGCACGTGGCGGGGGGTGAGGGTGCGTGGTGTGCTGTGCATGGTGAGGGGGCACGCTTGGTGAAGGAAACAGCTGGCGGGCGGTGCTGCGTGCGGTGAAGTGGTTTGCGGTGGAGTGTGGCTGTGCGTGCACGGTGAGGGGATGCTACTGCTGTGGCTTCCGGTGGGTGCGTGGCCACGCGAAGGTACTTGACCTGCCTGCAGGTGCGTGGCTAGTGGTAAGGCCAAGCGTGGCCTCGCATGGGTTGAAGGTGGCTGCGATGAGAAGTAGGCAGGTGTGGCTTGCTGCAACGCCGAGGCTGAAGATGGTGAAGATAGAGAGGAACTGGCGGTGGTGGTTGTAATGGAAGTAGTGCACGCTATCACCATGCACCATCGGGCGGGTGCGGCGCTTGAAGGAAGGCGATGGTAAGCACGGTGCACTCTATGTTCATGGTGTACGCCGTTTCCACAGTAGCAGAGGTGGAGAAGAAGTCCTTGCCAAGAGCACACCCCTATCTTTTATCTCCCCCCATTCGTTCTTCTTCCCCGGCGCAAGTCAAGGGATTTTCAAATCCCTTACTAAAATTGGCTGGCAGCTGTTGATGGATTTGTTGAGGCCGGCCGGAGGTTGAGAGATCTGCATGGGGGGGTGGGGATTTCTTTTCACCACCTTGGTTTCTTTGCAAAATTATTCCTACAATAATGAAGCATAAAATAATTACATAATAAGTTATAGAATGCAATAGAATAGATGTAAACTTAAGTAATGATGCATGCAGTCATTCTATGACCTAATGTAGTTATTAACAAACATAAACTGTAAGAATAAAGTTAACTTAGGTGTAACAATAGTCCATTAAAATGTACTCATCAAATACCCCCATGCCTAAGATTTGCTAGTCCCTAACAAAAATGAAAAATAATAAAAGTAATCAGAAGATTTCTTCTTTTCTTATTTCAAACATTTAGAGATTCATATAATTGTGAAGTGATAATAGCCTAGACAACAGATCCAAGTGAAAAGCCAATTCGCATTGGGAGTTTGTACTTCACCCTTGGTAAATATTTCTATCAGGATAGGCAACTACTTCCCTCGAGGATAAAGCAGAAAATAATCTATAAATTGACCCTGGCTTTTGGCTTAGGTAGGAGATATCACATTGAATGGATTTGTATTTGGTGGCACACACTCATCTGGTGCTACATGCAATCTAGTACTACAGACTCTAGATCTCTAGACTATTAAACAAGTCAACTCAGAGAGAGGCTAAACAACTGTGCTCTCTTGATGTTCCTTGGCGCTCACTCTTTTCTTTCTTTTCTTTCTGAGATCTCAAATCTTGCCAGATTTAGTAAGTGTACTCACTGTTTGGTGGCCTCACATAGCATTCACACTTCAATTAAAGTCCTAATAACTCTACAACTAAGTTAGAGTCCTTAGCCAGTATTTGGGCGATCAAAAATACTGAAAGGTAGGTATGGGTCATATTTGGTGGATCGCGATAGGTGTTTTTGTTGCCACAGAAACAATGTTACGAAGATAAAATTATAAACTTGGGCTCTGTTCTTTTTCTTTTCTCTCTCTTTTCTTCTTCTTTTTTTTCTTTAATATAATTGTTTCTTCTTCTTCTTCTTCTTTTCTTTCTTTATAAATCAACATAACATGACACAGACTTTTATTTATGAGGCATTATTAGGGATGATGATGGTCAAGAGGATATTATGTGGCTTATTTGGTAGAAGTGCCTATTCTCGGCACCGGGAAGGAATGGATAGGACAGGCATATTTTTGACCTTTGACACTATTACCCTCCTTCAGCCGAGGACTCTATGAAGGACGGTCGTAACCATCCACTATAGTCATAGCTTTATTAAGACTCAATCTCTGTGTGTCTGCCTTATTTGGTGACTCTTAGGAATTCACACAATGTATGCACATAGGAACAGAGAGCGAAAACTATGCCTAACTCTGAAGTATCATCATCTAATTGTCTAAAACTTAAGAGTCCTTGCACTAGACTTAGTGCACCAGTAATCTCTCTACTTTCTTCTCACAAATATGGGGTGGATCTACTAGAAGATAGTATGCCTGACTCCCTATTAACTATCCAAGGGTTTAGTAGACTAAAAATGCTTATTGGTTTTCTTCAAAGATCCATTACCCAATCTACATGCAAGTAAAGTAAATGTACTGGATTCTAAACTTAGGAAATAATTCAAGAAGAAAAATCTTTAATGACACCTCTATGACAAAGATGTTTTGCTAGGGTCTAATCCATTTAGCTCAAAAAAAGAATTTTTTTTATATATATATTTTCTTATATGCTATCCTAAATGCATGAATACTTCCTAAAATGCAAAATGCACCCTCCCATGCCTAAATCCTACAATGTCATCATTGTAAAATTAAAACAGGGGGAGAAAGGAAGGAAATCACCTAATGACGGTGTTATTCAGAATGCTAGGTTGCCTCCCAACAAGCGCTGCATTTTCTGTTAGCAGCCAGACTTATAAGGAACCTGTAAGTCTGGTTCCAGACAAAAAATGTTAGGCCCTAAAAATATGCATAACAGTCTGGGCCTAGAAAATAGGTAGCCACGGATGTTGGCGAGCTGTTGATACAACATAATCCCAAATTCTCGGCAGAAGATATGAAAGCAGAAAACCTTGTTGGCTACCTGGGGAGGTCTAGGAATAATAAAAGGAATATGAAAAGGGACCTCCCGAAATGGAATAACTGGAGGATAATAAGGATCCTCCAAAGCAGAATGGGTTTTAAAAGATATAAACATTATTATTTCAAACCCTTGAATGGTGAGACTAAAAGTATAAGCATCAATCCACACTCGCCATTCTACCTGAGGATGTACTGGCCTGATATGTTCTCCAGAAAGAATGTACATGAGCAGAGATCTGAGCCAAGGATTGGTTAGGGAGTGGAAGGGTTGTTTGTAGTGTTGGAAGGTAATGATTAAGTCCAATGAGGGCTTAGTCGGTGTCAGGTCCAATTCCAACAACGATTCAGATTTTGTATTCTCCCTAACAATTGTAGAAAAATTCACGTCACCCTGCCTAGCAGTAATGATCGGAGTCATATTTTCACCTTCCAGTATATGTGAATCAATGGTGGACTCCAAATTATAATCCTTTGATGGCAGGGTCGAAACAGCAAAATCATTATCACTAATCTCAACCCTGAATTCTTTTGGTTCACTCAAATTTTTTGTCAGGGTGTATATGTGATTCATTAGTAAAGAAAGGAGTTGCTTCAGTATCATCAATTATTTCTGACGGAGGATCCATCTTAATGTTTTGGAGTAACCCTATATCACACAATTCTTTGTTCTTCTCGAGCCATAAATCCTCAATTGACGTGTTTTGTCCCCGGGAGCCTCCCCTAGGATTCTCACTATTGTGTTTGTCCTCCACTAATATCAACTCCTGGTTTGATGGAGGATGACTCTCAAAAGAAGGGAGGAATCCGGATTTCACTATATTATTTATATCCTCTAGGGGTAAATCCTCAAATAATAAATAATCCCCCTGTGATTCACTCCAGATTTTTAGTCCGAGTTCTTCCATTGGGGCATCCTCATCCTCTGAAATAGACTCTTTATATCTCTGAGACCAAAATTGATCTAATTCATCCTCCATTCCCTTAGGGTCACCTTCATTGGGTGCATTTAAATCCTTAGGATGCTGAATGGTAGGTGTTGATTTCTTAAGTGGAGGGCCAGGATTAGGTTCACTAAGGGTAGAATGGGATTCCATCAGATAATTAGTATGGGAAGTGATAGGAATAATACAACCTTGACTCAGGTTATTAGGGGTAAGGAAAATACTGTCATTAGGGTCAAGGTCCTCAAAAGGTACCATCTTCCCTTTTTGTTGACTCCAATATAGCTCGGGTGGATAATCACTAGGATCATTCTCCTCTAGTGGCCGTGTCTCATTGGGAGAGTCTAAGTGATAGCTACGTAAAACTAGATCCCTATTGTCATTGGTTTCCTCAGAATTATTTTCATGATCACTTTCGTAAGGGTATGGATCAGAATTACTGGGGAGAGCGTAGCTAAGTTGTCTAATTTCTTTGTTTAATTGTTGACTATTCCTCAACATCTCTTCCATAGATTCCATCATTTCCTTTTGTTGTTTTTGCATTTCTATCATAAAAGAGGAGAGACTCCTACTATTAGGTTGGGGAGGATAGTCAATTTTAGGCTCCGGTTGCCTAGGGGTATTGGTCCAACCACGATACGGAAAATCATGAAGGGTGGGAGGGTTGGGTGTTTTCATAGAAGTAGGGATTCCAGGGTTGGAAAATCCTGCTCCTAGGCTCTACTCAAAAGTGGGAGTTATCGGGCCAGTACTCCCGGGATAAGGAAAAGAATGATCCCATGAATGGTCACTATACCCATCAAAGGATGGATACGCTCGGGGCATGGGATCCTGGTTAAAATGATAGGAGTAAGGATAGTCCATTTCTTTCAATTAAATAGGTAAAACTCTCTTAGGATTTAAAAGAATTCAGAACACAAGCAGAAGCTTCCTGGAGAGTTCTATCGCTGTCAAAACAAATGCAAATCCAATGGGATTTGTTTTTAGTATATTGTAGGTCTTATAATTAAATGACCAGCTGGTGGCCAAACAAGTTTTGTAAGAATTATGCTTCCTAGGCCAACCTTCGTTGGTGCCTATAACCTACTCGCAAAGGATGGAAGTCTCGAATCGAGCCCACGCACGAGGAACCGAAGTAACTTGGTGGATAGGCTTGTTGATTTTCGACTAACTTCCCTTGTGGTGCAAAGACGAGAGGTAGAAATTTATCTAGTGACCTTATGTGTGAGGTGCACAGTGTCTCAAGTGTGCAATCATACGTTCGTGTTTTGAAATCTCGCAAACAAGATCCTTTTGCACACCATTTTAAGTCACAGATTTTAAGGTCCAACCTCTTAGCAGTCCCAATTTTTAAAGTAACCACAGAATTAATTCGATTCAAGCACTTTAGTGGTCTTAGATTTAGGTTCAATGCAGATGCATGACAGGTAATTGATGCTCAAGAAAAAGATGTACGTTACTCTAGCTTTCTTCAATGCAGGATGTTTTCAATGCAAAAAGAAAAGCTAGATGCTGCTCATTCAGTCCCAAATGGTCATCCTATAGATATGCAGCTTCTAGCAGGCATTTTGAATATATATTTTTTTTAATAATAATAAGCAAACAAACCTAATCTAACTAACTAACCATCATGCAGTTCAAGCAATTCAAATAATCCTATAATCTAAATAAATGCTAACACGCTCCTGAAAATACACTCCCACATACAAGAGCGATAAGAAATAAAGAAACACTGGGAACACGTTCCCAAAAATACCCAACAAGGGTCCAAAAGATAGAAATTAAGTTCTAATGTCTATCTAAACTAAATCTAAACTAAGATCTAATGACTAAATCAGAAAAAGGCTCCTCTGTAAGCCTACGTGCATGGGATCAAGGCCCACAAGCATCCGTTGCTGGCCTCCAGGTGGCATCAAGGTCCACCAAAAAGATCATCTCCACCATGCGTGCCCATCGCGTTTGTTGCATGTTTTTGCACAGAAGAATATCCACAGTTAGTAATTCAGAAAAGCTTTCACAATAGCATAAAAATAACATAAAATTATAGAAAAAATTAATAGGCATGTTTCCTCCCTGGCAATGGCACCATTTGAAAGAGCAATCTTCATTTTCGTTGAAAACTTTAATGTAAAATGATGTGTCATTGTATGTAATCGCATGGTAGAAAATCACTTTTCAAAACATTTTAATTCTTAAAACTAACCACGAAGAGTTAGGTCATCTCCACAAGGAGGAATTAGCCTATTTAAACTAGTGCATTGTGCTTCGTTTATTAGGGAATCTCAATGTGTATGCATACTAACTGGTGCACGTGTTTTCAACATGATTTCTTGCTTCAAATAATTAATCAAGAATACAGGTGTGCATATGCAGAATCACCACTACATAATATCATGTAAAATAATGATCTTGATATTAGTAAACACTGTAAATACTAATTTCTAGAATATAGTTTGTTTACCATAATATCTATGACATGCATTAAATCATTCATGAGAGATATGCATATGCAAGTAATTTTGATGAAGTAGAAGGAGGGCTATGCAAATTCACCACAATAATGTAATGCCTTAAAAAATGAATAGCAACATCTGCAATGACATTTAGCGTAAATACTAATTGAGGTTTTACTGTAGCAAAACAGGGGAGTTTGTTCCCCTCGTGCACACACAGATGAGAAGGCGCAGCTGGAGGCGCGAAGCTCCGAGGAGGTCGAGGAAGACGAGGCCGTTCCAACGAAGGTCACAGCGAAGAGAAATTAGTCGGAGCTCTCGCCAGTGACGAGGAGGGGCGGTAGCAGTGGCTTCTTCCACAGGTGCCCGTAGGCTACCGTCAGAGATTCTGATGGTGTGGCAAGGTGCGTGGAGTCGAGGCGAGTGCGTTGGTATCTATTGCATGTCAAACGAAGGGGTGTGGAGTCCGTGGATGTTGAATCCACCAGCGATGGGTTCTTCTTCCTTATTAGCAATGAAGAAGACGAAGTAGAGGAGGCCATGCATGCGGCTGCTGGCCGCGTGAGGGCGTGGCTATGCGAAGTTGGCAGCACTGCTGCTTGCGTGCACGTGGCGGGGGGGAAGGTGCGTGGCCTGTGGTAAGGCTGGGCGTGGCCTCACACGGACTGAATGTGGCTACGGTGAGGAGCGGGAAGGTATGGCTTGCTGTAATGCCAAGGCTGAAGATGGTGGAGACAAAGAGGGACCGGCAGTGGTGGTTGTAATGGAAGTGGTGCACACTGTCACCATGCACCACCGGGCGGGCGCGGCGCTTGGAGGAAGGCGATGGTGAGCACGGTGCACGCTATGTTCATGGTGTACGCCGTTTCCATGGTAGCAGAGGTGGAGAAGAAGTCCCTGCCATGAGCACACCCCTATCTTTTATCTCCTCCCCCCATTCGTTATTCTTCCCCAGCACAAGTTAAGGGATTTTCAAATCCGTTACTAAAATTGGCCGGTGGCTATTGATGGATTTGTTGAGGCTGGTCGAAGGTTGAGAGATCCCCGTGGGGGGGGGGGGGGAATTTCTTTTCACCACCCTGGTTTCTTTGCAAAATTATTCATACAATAATGAAACATAAAATAATTACATAATATGTTATAGAATGCAATAGAATAGATGTAAACTTAAGTAATGATGCATGCAATCATTCTATGACCTAATGTAGTTATTAACAAACATAAAATGTAAGAATAAAGTTAACTTAGGCGTAACAATAGTCCATTAAAATTGACTCATCAATAGCCTTTGCATCGGCACATTGTCCCTGAGGTGGAGGAGCGGAAGGAGCAAATAGGTCAGGACCGACAATAGAACAAGCTAAGGTGGAGCATATCCAAGGGGTACAGGAGGTGCCTAATGAATTGCATGTGCTTCTTCCTATAGTGCTTGGAACCTAGGCAGGGTGCCCTAGCTCTACACATGTCTCAGGTTTGGGATGGGCTAGAAAGGCAAGCCTCCCTGTGATCTATTATCCTATGCTTGGTTCTTTCGCTCCTGCACATGCATCTCAACCATAGTGAGCTAGCTCTTTTCCATTTGTTTCCACTCGTTCCTTAACTCCTCAACTGTGTTAGCCTACTATGGGGGGTTAGAGGTAGCATTGTGTGGTGGCTGATAAATGGAGTGTGTTTGCTGTAGGAATGTCTACTGCCTGGGGTTTGTGTTTGACAGATTCCCGTATTATCTAGTCTATTGCTGTGGATCTTGATTGGGTCTCTGTAAGTTCCTAAACCAGGAGAGGTTTGGATGCTGGTGCCAACGAAGGTTATACACCTCGGAATACGGGTTGTTACGCCCGTACCCTTAGATAGCGCTAACATCTTCATAGGCCGAAGATGTTTGAGACTTATATTCATTAAGGGAATACACACCATAATCGTCATGTGGTGTGTAACCCTAGTTGTGAGATGCCAGCTCTAGATTGTTCACGAGTTACTGATAAGCAGAACCCCATGAAAGGATAGAAGGAGAAGATACATCCCGAGTGAGCATACTCAAGTAGGAGGGGCTCAGGATGCAGAGGAAGAGAGAGATGAAGTATCGTTGCCAGAATATCATAGACAAGAATGAATCAGTTCATCGAGCTTCTTGTCCAGCTTCCTAATGATAATGTCCATGTTGGCTCTTGCTGACTCTGCATAAGCCTCATGGGTAGCAACTCATTGTTGCTCAGGTCGCTGGAATTAGTTCATTGATGCTGCATTCATGGAGTTCTCTATTAAAGACTGAAACAATTCAAAGGCATTGTCTCATCTTTAGCAAGAAACTTCCCACCACTAGATGCATTGGCCAAATATCGATGTGTATCATCTAGACCATGGTAAAATATCTGAGTAAGGTGCCATCTAGGTACACCATGGTGGGGACACTTCCGAAGATCTTGAAATTGATCCCAGGCATCATGCAACTTTTTCCTAGGTCCCTAGGAAAAAGTCATGATTGCCAGCCTCATTGTGTTTGTTCAACCTATTGGGAAGAACTTTTGGAGGAATTCTCGGCGTAATTCCTCCCAGGTACCAACTGGCCTCCCGATGGTCTTGAACTAATATGAAACTTTATCCCTCGGCGAGAATAAGAAAAGCTTCACGAGAACAATTCCAATAACAACATTCTGGGTCACACTATCTCAGCAATTCGACTCAGATCTTCTATGCGCTGGAAGGGATCCTCATTCTGTTAATACTCTTGTTTTCATATAACAAAATTATGTTTCTATTGAGGACTAACCATTATAGGTTATATCAATTTAAAGCATGAAGTGTCCACATCAACATTATTCAAATGCTTCAGGTGAAGAAGAAGACTTGAAGACTATTTTATCTTTATTGAGTCTAGAATTATGTAAGGAACCTCAATAGGATAACAAATGCAAGTTTTCGATACTCGTAGAAATCGTTCTCTTTTGAAGCTAAGTCAATTCTACTATTGATCAACAAATATCAACTTTTGATCGACCAACTCCTTGTTTTAATCGATCAAGGACCTCTAACGATCATATTTCCATTTTGATTGATCAACCCATTTTATTTAATCAATCAAAATATTCCAACAGTCAAATTTATTTTGAAATTATTAAGTCAATCAATATACCCTTTTAATTGATCAATACTTTTATTTAATTGACCAAAAGTATTTTTGATCGACCAAATCTTTATTTTAATCAATCAAAGTCGAATTTCAGTATTTCTAAAGTAGGTCGAAAAACACTTATAAATAGACCTTCGAACCCCCTCTTTAAAACACACCTCAAGAACTTTCAAAAGGAAAAACACGCATATTCTCTCTAGTGCTTTTGCACTTCTATGCTTACAACTACTACAATTCAAAGCACGCATCCTTGCACTTTAAGAAAGCTTGGTTTGTTTTAATCTTGCTGAGATTCCATAGGAAATATTGCTATAATCTTTTTATTCTGTTGTTCTTGATACAGGAATTCAAGTTGTCTTGGAAGTTTCGTTATTCTTCTCTTGGTCAGGTGTAAGAGAAGATGTTTGTAAGAGGTTGTGCCACCCTAGTTCAAGTGGTACATTAGTGGATTTGACTAGTGTCGACTAGTCAAGAAAATCCTAAGCTGGGGGGCTTAGGTAGTGGTTTTCACCTGAAAAGGTTTCCACTCTAAATCAGGTATTATTTTTCCGGTCTACACTTTTTATTTGATATATGAGCTCTGATACCAGATGTGACCTTCAAGGAGAGGAAACCCACGAGCATCTTTCCTTTCGGCACCCTTCTCTCTCACATCTTCCTACATGTTAACGTCCACATGGACATTAATCATATGCAGTTCTTCTCTCATGTTTCTATTTTTGGAGAGCTTACATACTTCAAAATGGAGCAGGAGTGTCAGTTTCATTAAGATCCTCCTCAGGCAGCAGCTTCCTCCTCTCAACTTCCTTCTCAAGCTAGCCCTTCCTTTGCTCCACCCCGATACTCTCCCTACTAGCATTTTGATGCTTACTACTTGCCTTCTGTTAAACCCCCTCCTTCATTCTACAACACAGAGTAGCCTTACCTTGACAAGTACTTCAGCAAACATGACACTTTGGGAGTTCAGGACATGACACATGGCATCTCTCTGATGATGCTTCGCTAGAGAGAGACATGATAGATGATGATGGAGGACGACACTCAAGCTTTTGCATAGCTGAGCAAGCAAGGTCAATTTTTGGATTAGCTTGGAGAGCAAATCCTCACACTTACTATCTGTAACCAGAGATCATCCTAAGGCCGACGTTCTTCGGTAGCAGCAGCTCCTCCTTCAAGTTCTTCAATACCCTCTTCCTCTAGACAAACTCATCTCACTGGTCCATTAGTGCAACCATCCCACGAATCTACTGACCTTCAGATCTCTCTAGTTTCAGTGCATAGATGTCGCTTCTACTCCACTGTAAGACCCAGCACCAGCACTCCTCCATTCTCTCTAGATGACTTCGATATCAATGTGGAATTTCCATCAGATATCGAGACCATTCTTAGTTTCTTCTAGATTTGTTTACTTGTTATGGCTTGTAGTACATTATATTTTTTATTTTTGTCTTTGGATTGTGAAACTCTATATCTATCTTGCTTGATATGTGAGCTCTGTAGAACTTTCACTTGAGATATCTTGCTTATCAGAAATTTGACATTATGCTATCTATCTACCTTGCTTATAATTCTATCAATTGTATAGCAGCATGTCATTAATTGCATGAAAATTTCAGAAAGGGTGAGAAACACTTGTTAGTTATATTGCTTAAGACTTTTGTTAATAACAAAGGGGGAGAAAATTTTAATCAGGCATCTTTATTCTCATGCATACTTAATTATAAATTTGTTATCAGCAAAAAGGGGGAGAATGTTAATACCCTTGTTTTGATATAACAAAATAATGTTTTGATTGAGGACTAACCATTATAGGTTAAGTCAAACACTTCATGTGAAGAAGACTTGAAGATTGTTTGACCTTTATTGAGTCTAGAATTATGTAACAAACCTCAATAGGATAATGAACACAAGTTTTCAGTGCCCACAGAAATCATTCTATTTTGAACCTAAGTCAATTCTACTATTGATCAACAAATATAAACTTTTAATCGACCAAACCAGGATCAACGACTCCTTGTTTTAATCAATCAAAGATCTCTAACGGACATATTTCCTTTTTAATCGATCAACCAAGTCAAAAAAACCTATAAATAGGACCTTCGACCCCCCTCTCTAAAACACACCTCAAGAGCTTTCAAAAAGCAAAACATACATATTCTCTTTAGTGCTTTTACTCCTTTGCACCTACAACTATTGCGATTCAAACACTCCCTTGCAATTCAAGAAAGCTTAGTTTGTTCTAATCTTGCTAAGGTTCCATAGGAAATATTGTTATATTCTTTTTATTTCGGCATTCTTGATCTAGGAATCCAAGTTGTCTTGGAATTCCCATTGTTCTTCTCTTGGTCAGGTGTAAGAGAAGACATTTGTAAGAGGTTGTGCCACCCTCATTCAAGTGGCACATTAGTCAATTTGACTAGAGTCGACTAGTCGAGAAAATCCTAAGTTGGGAGGTTTAGGTAGTGGTTTTCACCTGAAAGGGTTTCCACTCTGAATCAGGTGTTATTTTTCTAGTATGTGCTTATTTAATTTTTGATCTATGGTAAATGATTTTTTAAGTTCTCATACAAATAGATCTTACACTATTCACCCCCCTCTACTGTGTACTTAATCACTTAGGCTCCACACGCACTCACACGTCCAAGTTTCCATAAGTTTAAATCGCACTTATTATGTTCAGCTTCAACTTTAATGCATCTCTGCCTATGGAAATCCAAACCTAAGGTGGAATGATTAGTACAACCGGGTAGTAAAAGTCCCGCAGCTATTCTCCTCGTGGTGGATGCTACATTCTATCTAGAGTATACAGGATTCGATCAATGCTTTACTGGTGCTGCTCCTCAGATGCAGTGACACGAGCCTCCAGTAGAGCCATGGGTTTCTAGTTCCCTTCTAACCCAAGGTTAGGAATTGGGTTAGCCATTTTGGCTAACGAAGTGGAGGGGTGGGAAGAGGAGGAAAGAGAAGACAAAAAGAGTCTCCTAGGTCACCTTGGGGTAGGTTCCCAAGGGCCAACCAGTTTAGGTCTCAAGGACCTTCTCCCTTGAATATACCAACTACAAGGGCTGCTACAGACAAGTACTCAAGGCAAAGGCATTGAAATACAGATATGGTCCTTTAATTAAGTGACTGGATTTTCAAATTCACATTCTGAATTAGGAGTTTACTTGTTATAAGCCAAATGAATAAAATCCCCATTCTTTAGGTTAACCTAGCCAACTTGAGTAGGAGAGGACTAAAGAGAAGGCTTGGCATGAGGCTCCTTAATACCCCTTAGTCGCGACCATTTAGCACTACCTTGCAGGCGTAGACACTAGGTTTAACTAAAGAAATTCAGACTACTCACTTAGGTCGATAATAACATGTCAGGGTTAAGATATAGATTTTTTTTTTCATTCAATTAACCCTAACTCCTATAATTGACCTAATGTTTTGCCTAAGTTTGTGAATATATCAACTTTCCAATCAAGGTAGGTGAGGTGGTTAACCAAACAGTCAAACCTCACCTACTAGGCAATGGACCCAATTAGGTCCCAATCTAGTCAAGTGGGTCTCTAAAGTTAATAAAAACCCTAAGGCCTAGTTTGGTAAGGGGGATAACCCATCAAAAGAGGGGTTAACCTTGTTTGGTGGGAAGGATATTTTGACCTGGGTTAAGAGGACTTAACCCAGGATAAGTTATTCTAGGGTTGATGTGGGATACGCTTTTTTTGTGGGTTATCCCATGTGTTTTCACAGGTTAACCAAGAAACTTTCTAAACAATCATAGGTTAACCCACCAAGATAACCTTTATGACTTCCAAACAAAAATGGAGGATAACCCAACTGCAGAAAAGTTATCCCATGAAATCTATCCCTCCATCCAAACTAGCCCTAACGTTTCCAACCTAGGGTTTATGCAAGTTCTAAAAATCAATAAATAGACCAAGCACTGAATTCAAATTACTCTCGACGGAAGATTTGGAATCCAAACAAAATGAAATTTGGAAGGTAGATTCCTTTCCAAATTAGCTTTTCAGACAATATTTCTATGGAATTTTTACTATTTCAAGTAATTTGATATTGAGTGTATACTGACTGGGGCTCCAAAAAGGAAGACAGACTACCTATGAGTATTTCAACTTGAAAGAGTAGAAAGACCAATCGAAAAACCCTTAAAAAATAATTAAAGAAAGCTAATTTCACTAGCTTTTAAATCCCACCAATTTCAATTCAATCAGATTTATATATTGGTCGGAATAAATTCTGAAAGATAAATAAAATTAGGTTTTAATCCTATTTGACCCCTATTCACATTTTTAAAATTCTCACAGTGCGAATTCTTAAATGAAAGGTGGCGTTGGAAAGATCATTTGAACATCTACATTCAGGATGAATTTCAGAATTTTTGGGTCGATAAATAATCAGCAAAAGAATTTTTAAATCACATAAAAAATGCTAGCTAAATGTTTAAATATAGTAAAGAGGTTTTTTTAAAGGCTTTTGAAATGAAAAGAGCTCTTTACTAAAAGGAAATTTCAAAAAAATTAAATTCAAAAATGAATTTAATTTTTTTTTCTTTTTTATTTTCAACAAAAGCAACTAACCTAGGATTCAAAAGAAACCTAATATCTAAGGAAATCAAAATGCTACTAAATGAAAGTGTGCACCTATTTCATCTTCACCCATACGTGATGCGTGCCTAGATCCACACTTAAGTTCCTGCACACCAACAAGCAAGCAAATGCAAATAACTTAGAAAAAAATCATTAGATTCACCTTGCCTCCTTAGCAATGGTACCATTTGTTAAGTCGATATTTGCAATATAGATAAGATTTATTGTTGTAGTATAGTCACGAAATCAACCTAAACAAAATATGTATAATGAAACTCTAGGTGAGCCTGGTTGATCTCTGGGAGGTGATCAATGAGAAAGTGATTCTGATTTATGTCTTTTTCGTGCTTGCAAAACTAACCTAGATCTAAGCGAAAGACTAAATTACCAAACCTAAAATCTAAATCTAAAGATGATGGTGGATCTCTTGAATGGAAAACTTGCCGTCACTCTTTCAAAACTCACAACAATAGTGTAGCGCAAATAAATGTAGCACGTATAGGAATAATGCTCATCTCGAAATTCATGGATTATGTGCATAATGTCAAGGGAGTTTTGATCAAGCATTGATTTGTTAATACAGGTGGGAGCCACCATCTTTTTTTTTCTTTTATGACTTTTTTGTGATTTTGAATTTTTTATTTTTAAAAACAAAGAGAAACTAGAACTACTAATAGAAATCACGATAAGAGAACAAAGTCAATCTTTCATTCATCAAATCAAGATATAAACAATTTGCTTGTAGATGAAAGCTTGGAAAACAACTTGCTAATCAATTAAACAACTACTAGAACAATGAGAAGAATTACTAGAACTAGCACTAATACTACTAGAACTCAAGTAGAAAAAACTAATGAGGATATTTCTTCTACGGCTAGGTTACTAGAAGGAGGGCACCAAGGAGTCTCCCTTGGTGGCCTTGTAATATGGTAGGAGGACAAAGGTGGTCGACCACCAAGGTAGGTGGTGGACGGCTATGGAGGTCGAGGAAGGTGGCGACCATGGCCCTTGGTTCGAGGAAGAAGATGAACTAAGGGGGGTTGTCCAAAAGCCTTTTAAGGGAGGGTGGCTAGGGTTCCTAGGTGGGTTAGGGTTTGGGTTTTACTAAGAATAAGATTTCCTAAAAATAGGTTTTCTAAAAATAGGTAACTATTCCTTAGTGAGCAGGTGTATGCACGTGAATGTGTTTGTGTGTGTGCGTGAGTGGATGTGTGTGCATGGGTTTTGTATGCATGTGTGCATGGATGTGTTCAGGGTCCTAGATTGGGTTTCATAGACTTAGGTTGTGGATTTAGGTGGGTTCAACCTATGTTGAGTTAGGTTCTAATCTAAATGGGTTTAATTAGACTAGGTGGTTTAGATGTGAACCTAATTGGATCTAGGGTGGCTGATTGCACAGCAATCATGCAACCTAAATCACCTGAATTAAGCTAGATTCTAGCATAACTTAGGAATAATGCATTCATAGGCATCGTAATTTGCACAATAGCTAATTTATTAGTCATATAAATAATATCATCATTTTATGTACTGATGAGAGATGATTTTAATTGTAGATGATTCAAAGCTGCAGATGTCAGATCAGACCGAACAGATTTGATCAGAATAACGACGGGAGTCCAACACTTCTGAAATTGTCTCGATCAGACAACCAGGGCATCTTGTGCAGTCCATAGAAGAATAGAGACCATGAAGCCATAGGATAAAGATCTGAGCCTCAGATGAAAAATCCAACCACACGGATGGATCCGGATCAACGATCACAGTCCAATGACGCAAAAATCAACCTGATCAGAGGTTTACATCACCAGATACAAAGAGAAGATGGATGGCCATGATGGCACCACATAGCACCATCACAGTCGCCCCTCACCGCCAACCCTTCTCTGAAGACCATCCTCGCCCGCTCTCAACCGTTAAATGGCCATCCAATGGTCCACGATGCATCCATGCCATCCATCCAACAGCTAAGGATAACTAAATGCAAAGAGGAAACCATAACAGAATGCATGCGTAGCATGTTGGTTCACATGCTTACGATGAATCCAAGCAGCACCCGTTCGATCCACGCTTCGTGAAAAATTGAAGGGGCGTTGGGTGCAGGTGCAATTGCACCATCAGATGGTGATCGAAGGGTGAAGGCACGACCACGTGGAGTGATCAGAGCGTGCCGTGCCCGAACGTGGGATCCCAAGCATTTTGCGAAACAAAGGCGAGGCGCACGTGCACGTAAGCCATCCGATCGTAAGATCAGATGGCTGAGATCATTGGGCACAATATGAATTCGCGAGGGTGTGATTTGAAGTCACGAGGGTGTGCAAAAAAAAGGAAAGCGCATGCAGAGGCATCCGATGGCCATCCAAGGGCAGCAGGGGCCGACACATGGCACCATTCGGTGAAGCCCGAGCATTGAACACGTGCGAGGAGCGGGCAGGCATGATCTGACAGGTCCATTTTCATGCATTTGAAAGTCGTCGAAAATCGTAGTATAGTCACACAAAAACGTTCGTCAAAAATTAAGTTTGTAAAGATTATGAGACTTGAGTCTCGGTCGTTCGCCTCTGGGAGGCATTTGATTTACTTTTGAAATCGATCTTTTTGCCTCTCTACTTTGTTTAAAATCACATGCCGATTTATGATTATTATGTATTGAAGTACGACATGCTTAGTTTCAAGTATATCAGGAATTAAAAATAGGCAACATTAATCACTCGAAAGATATTGCAATAAGCTCATGGTGATTCTCAACACATAGACATATATATATAAATATATCTTCTATTCATTCAAGAGAGTGTTTGCAACATAGAAGGTAGAAGAAAGCTTGTACATGAATGCTTAAAAATGTAAATCTAGTTACCAGAAAACGATCGCATACAAGAATCTACGGGGGGATTTTGCATGCATCATTGGGGAAGAAGTAAGACTACACTACTAAGCAGTAAATAAAAGCAATAAAATTATGATGAGCATGAATTAAATCTAGAAGAATAAAAGGGCATTCAGGGGTGGTCCTCGATGGCCTTGGAGTGGTCGGGAGAAGAATGAGGGGCGGCAAATGTAGCTTAGGCTGACCCTTGGAGAGAGGTAGGGTTGATCCAGCATCCCGGCATGGTGTCCTCCATGATGGTGGTGAGCTCGTGGAGGCAGAGTAGCTAACCTAAGTGAAGGTGGGCGTGTATGGAGTTAAGGAGGTGAGTGGTGCCAATGAAACCAAGGGATGTGAATGGGTGCAAATGGCCACCCCTTAGGTCTTTTTATAGACCTAAGGGAAGCTCTCTAGAGAATTATGGAATTCTCTAGAGAGGCCTATGGTGGGAGTGATGAGAACCTCATCATGAACCTTAACTAGCAAAATCTAACCTAGGTATGCAAGAAAAAGCTCCTACATAACTTAAAGAAAGGCTTAACTCAGAGAATTCTGAGTTTAAGAAGAAAATAAGTCATAAGGGGTAAAAATGCAATTTCACCAACATAATCTGCAAACAGGGTAACTCAGGATCCAAACACAGGTCAAACTAACCTAATAAGAAGGAAAGTGGGATGATCTGATCCAACAAGGGCTACAGCAACTCCAGGAAATTAAATGACATTCTATAACCCTAAAATAAATCCACTTCAATTCACGTGGTTTGAGGTAGGGTAAAAATCAAATAAACCCTCTAAAATTCATAGAAAAATAATCTCTAGGGTTTAGAACCTTCAATTTGGCCTTAGAAACCCATTTTGACCTACATTGAGAACCATGCCCAATTAATGATTTAATTTGGGTTTTTACGTAAATTGGCCGGTCAAACATGATCTGACCTAGAAACAAAATTCACCATTAAAATCCTTAGGTCCAACTTATTCATGTATAAAAACTTGATCCTAAGAAGAGACCTCCTTGACTAACTTTGCAATTTGGTCCTCATCATTTACTTTTTGACCCTCAACTTTCGAAACCCTTGCATTTTGGCCCCTAATTTCATCTTCGTTCTTTGCATTTTGGTCCCTCCTGCAAGTCTCTGCGCAGCACCATGCTCCGGCGACTTTGCGCGGAGCATGGCGCCGCGCAGGGTGAGGGGGGCATCCTGCTAAGAGAATGCGGAGTTCCCTGCGATGTCTGCTATCGCAGGGACTCGGCCATGCCGCCTGACGACGCCCACACCTTCCATGCGAATACACGGAAGGTATGGGTCTCGTCTCCGACCATACTCCAGCGAGGGAAGCACGTCGCCTCCCTACGTCCGCCCCTCCGCCACCGCCTTTATAAAGACCAGCATCACCAGCCATTTCTCCCAGCTCGGTCTTGACGGAGAATCCCTCAACCCTTCCTCTCTCTCCACTCCGATAGGAACCCACCAGCTCTGGCGGCTCCTCCTCCTTCTCGTCGCTCTACTGCAATACCAGCAGCAGAGCCACCTTCGCCTGATCTCCCCGGGTCGCACCACACCAAGCGCGCGCTTCCCTGCCCTCTTCCTCGCCGCCGCTCTCTCCGTCTAGGTATTTCTTCTCCGGCGACAGTCGATACGGCTGTCCGCCTCTCCGGCCCCCTTCGTCCCTGCAAGTAGGTTACAATTATTCCAAATCTTCCCCTCTTTCTTTTCCCCACATTATTTGATTCAAATCGACCCTCGACTGACCCTGACCACCATCACCTTCCCCATCTCCGGCCACCCTCCGGCGAGTTGCCCCCATCGATCCGCAGCTCCACACAACTCGCCGACCATTCCACAAGCTCCGCCTCATCACACTGAACGCCCTCCACCCCTCCACAGTCCCTCCACACTCACTCAACACACCACCGATCACACCCACTTTTCCGGCCAGAGGACTACCTAGGCACGCACGCCTAGGCCGTCCCGCAGCCTGGTGCACTTCGCACCACCTTTGCTGTGCCACGGCAAAGGTCCCCCAGTGGTTTGATTAGGCCGAGAGGCCCTTTCTATGCTAGACAGGTCTGCTGCCCCAGCCGCCATTAGCGACGACTTGAGAAGCTCCCAAGCGTGCTCCAGGCTTCAGAGCTCCAGGCTATCAGTTGCTGCAAAGGCGGGTGAGTCGTGTGAAGGCAGGCAGCTGGCGAGCGAGGGGAATCGAGGCTGCAGCTGCTGAAGCAAGGCTGCGGTCTTCCTGCGGGCGTGTGCGAGGAGAGGCAACCGTTTAGTCCCACATCGTAAGTTCTCAAAGCGCTGCTCTGATTTAAATTGATTTTATGCATACGGCTTATTGCCTCCGAATGCACATGGGGTGAGGTCCCTCGCCCATCACACCCGCCTCATCCGCGGATTTACCTCGCGGACCTGGCGGATCCGACCCGAGACTACCCTGCACTCCTCGCGCACCACCCACGCCGGTGCGCCTGGTCACGGGTACGCTATTCGACCCGTTAACCCGACTCTGGGAGAGCTTCCTGTAAGCAGTTTACAGAGAGAGAGAGACGTGCGGGTAGAGGGAAGGGGTTAGGTTTTGCTATGCCTTGTGTGCAGGAACAGGGCGCGAAGGAGAACAACTAAGTGCTTAGCCACAAGAAGGAGAAGGAAGAAGATCTGAAGAGAGGCTGAGCAGAGGAAAAGGCAAGGCAGAGAAGGAGCAGAAGAAGAAGAAACCCTGAAGAAGCCTTGCAGCTGAGCAAGGCAGGAGACCAAAGAAGAAAAGAAGCAGAGGAGGAAGAAGGCTCGCCAAAGAAGAGAAGAAGAAGAAGTAGTGAAGGAAGAAAAGGAAGCACTGTAGCAGACCGCCGTTTAAGTCGTCTGACTACGGTATCAGACGACGGATGAAGCTTCAGAGGAGATAAAGTAGAGAGGAAGAAGAAGAAAAGAGAAGGCTCTACAACTAAATAGAAAGAAAAGAGAAGAAGGAAGAAAGAAGCAGAAAAAGACTTCGCGCAGGAAAAGAGAAAGAAGAAGAACTGAAGAAGAAAAGAAATAGAAGACATGCAGAAGAAGAATTGAAGGCAACAGGAAGAAGAAGACCTGTAGAGACACCGCAGCTGAAGAAAAGCCAAAGAAGAGAAGAAGAAGACAAGCAAAGAGAGAAAGAAGAGAAGAAGAAGAAGCCAAAAATCGAAATCCATCTCTCCCTCTCTCTCTCTTATTTTTGTAATAAAGAAAACTCTATACTGCTAGAATTCTAGTAGCTCCCTGAGTTCGACCTCGGGAAACCAAACTATTTTCGAGTAAATTTTGATAGTAACGACAACCGTAGCTGTCTTATTTTACACTATAACGACATTACTGTAATAAGCAGTAAAATGAACAAAGATTAGCCATGGTTGAAAAATCCGTTACCATTCTTGGTGCCATTGCCGAGGAGCAACGACTATTCTAGAAGCTTTAAAATTCTTTTAAACAATTGCTAATATTTTTCTTTCTCTTGTGTGCTGGTAAAGGGAAAGAATTGGAAGAGCAGCCGCACAACAAACACTCCAACAAACAGGTAATCTTCATCAACCCTCTCTTAAACTCCCTTGAAATCTGAAAAGAAACAAAAAAGAAGAATCAACTTAGGGCTACCTGTGTTATACTTAGTAATTCCTCAAAGTTGCCTAAATTTTTCATTTCAACACATTTTAACTGTCCATCCAACTAAGGTAACTAGGGCTAAAAGCATCTTGATTGAGCCCTAGATACTACATTTTTGAGGCAACTGAAATGGACCAACTAGAGCTAACTCCGGGATTGAAAAGCTAGGGTTTCTAGAGACACACCTTCCATTAACAAAGAAAAGATCTTCCCAAAAAGAGGTGTACCTAAACCTTGTTTGAAAAGATCTATACAAGAGGAACCCTAAGCAAATCAGGCTCTTAAGCCCATTTGAACCTTAAAAGAAAGGACCCAAAAGCTCTCAAAAGAAAAAAGAGGTGAAGTTGACCCCTTGGGTCAACCAACTTTAAAATTAGGTCACTTTCTCACTCAAAATACCTAAGAGTTCAAGTGGAACCTTAAGCACCCTGATGTTAAAGTAAAAGAGGCAGACCTAAGAGGTCAAGGTCCCCATTCTGGTCTACCTGGAACCGCAGTGACAAGAGAGGTCGGGTGGGGGAAACCCTGTAACCCATGGGGACGCTCTACCGTGTAGGGGTCTTCGCGGGACTCACCCTCTCTGGCTGCCCAGGTAATTCTCAGGTGGACTATCTTTTTGATCAAGGGGTCCATCTGCCCCGCACCTCTATAGTCACCCAACAATCTTTGGGTGTCTCGATTGGGTCGAGCACCTTCTAAACTCATCTATTCCAACAGTGCATATATGGTAGGAGGTCCTTAAGACCACCCTTAAGACATCCTTTAGAAATTCACTCTCGTCAAGGCCAAGCCTCGACGCCCGTGTTTGTGCAGCAACCCCACCACATTATTCTCTCATCTGATTCAGAACCAAGCTCTTCCTCTTCCACCATCATGGCTCAGCCAATTGAGGAAGAAAACAATCTGGAGCACCAGCTCCAGCGACTCAATGACCTCTTCCAAAACTTTGTGCACCCACCGCAGCGTCCTATGATGCGGGACCATTATAATCCTGCTGCGGTGGCCATTGAGCCTCGAGTCAGAATCTCGGCTGGAGGACCTGATTCCGAATTAAAGCCCAATATGATTCATGCCATACCTAAATTCTGAAGATCCCTTCCAGCACATCAAACAGTTGAAGCATCTGGCCCAAACTTTTGGGTCAGATGCACAAAATCGGGACATTCTTCTCATGAAGATGTTCTCCTTCTCTCTTATGGACAAGGCCGCTCATTGGTATCAAACTCAGACTCGGCCGATCAACACTTGGGAGGAACTTCAGTCCGAATTTTTGAAGTTCTTTCCTGTTGGTCGGACCAATGCCTTACGCCATCAGATTACTCACTTCACTCAGCAAACGGGAGAACCTCTCCATGAGGCATGGGATCGCTTTCAGGATCTCATGAGAAAGTGCCCCCATCACGGAGTTCCTAAATGGGAACAAGTCCAGTCTTTTTACCAGGGACTCCGTGAAGATATCCGTCTTTTCGTCAATGCAACCTGCGGAGGAAATATCATGGGTGAACATGAGGACACCGTGTGGGAGATTCTCGAAAACATGTGCGAGAACTCCATCAACAATGACTCCATGGGATTACTCGACAGGACGAATTCCCGTGCATCAACGAACCTCATGGGAGCACATGAGACGCAGGGTCTGTCCGCATCAATCGACCTGGAATTAATGGCCAGTCGATTGGACAAGGTCTCAATCATTGAGAAGAAGGTGGATGAGCTGACTCAGCACTTGCAGCGAGCCACCTCTGCACGTAACCCCTTTGCACAGCCTCCTTCCACACAGGAGACTGTGCAAAACATTCTCCACCGATCTTCCCCTGGGATGGATCCATATCCATCCCCATCTGATTCTTAGATCGGAGGGTCATCCAATCCTTTCTATACCAGCCCAGGGAATTCCATTCCCCCTTTCTCTGATTCTCTGGAGGTTCCTCATACCTGCGAGGACCTCAACGCCATTCATAATGACCCATTCTCCAACACCTACAACCCTGGATGGAGAAACCATCCCAATTTTCAGTGGGCGAGAAATTCCCAAACCCATAGACCACCCTTTCAGTCCCGCCCACAGCCCCCTCGTCCTTACAAGCCCCCTCAGCCTCAGCCCAACCCTACTTATCCATCAGGGACAAATCAGGATCAAATGTCCCTTATCCTTCAGACTATGGCTGACATTCATAGAACGAATGCGGCTATCCAAAAACAACACAAGGACGAACTTACAGATGTCCGAAATCAACTGGCCCAGTTGGAAAATTCTCGCCAGCCAGGCACACTTCCTTCCCAACCTCTTCCTAACCTGAATAACGTGCCAACTTAGCAGCGCGTTATGAACCCAAACCCGGGCCAAGCCCACATGATTTACCAGGCCCCCTCTGTTCCTTCACCTGACGGGATGGAGGCTTCCACTTCTTTTGCGAGCTATCAGCAGCAACCCATCTTACCCAATCCCAACCAAAACCAGGCAGGACTTAATTCTGTGACAACCCATAGTGGTAAGGAAACCCAAGATCCACCTTATCCAAACCACTCCAAGCCTGGTAGTGATCCCAAGTCTAGGATAGTAATCCAGGACGTTCCTACCCCTGTCCCAGATCAAAGACCTGGACCTATCCTAGAAGAACCAACCAAGGTTCCGTTTCCTGAGGCCTTGACCAAGGGAAAGAAGACTACCAAGCCCGTGGCACCTGAGGAGGACCTGGTCAAGCTCTTTGAGCAGGTCCACATAAACATCCCCTTGATGGATGCAATCCGCCATGTACCGACTTATGCACGATTCTTAAAGAATGTGTGTACACCCCAGCGTAAGCCACGAACCAAGAGTGGGAGTCCAATTGTACTGTCAGAGCAAGCCAGCTCTGTAATCCTAAGCAGACTCCCACCCAAGGCTAAAGATCCTGGTACTCCCCTGATTTCCTGCAAGATAGGTGATACCCAATATGATAGACCATTGCTAGACTTGGGTGCTTCCATAAATCTGATACCCACATTCTTACTTAGCCATCTAGAAGAATCTGAGCTAAAACCAACTGAGGTGACGTTACAATTAGCAGATCGATCTATAAAGTCACCAAAAGGGATTCTCGAGGATGTTATTGTAAGAGTGCGGGATTTCTACTTTCCTGTAGACTTTATAGTCTTAGACATGGACGCACCTGAAAACCCTAGGGATACACCAATCATTCTAGGGAGACCTTTCTTGGCTACTGCTAGAGCCAACATCAGCTATGAGGAGGGACAAATAGAGCTCAAATTTGGAAATCAAACCCTAAAAATTGATATATTTAAGGCCCAACAAGGAATCAATTGCGGTGTCATCGAACAAATTTGTGACATTAGGGCTTTGGTTGATGAAACACCCTTTCAGAATGACCTGACTATACCTCATCAACCACAGAAAGATCTTTACCTGCAAACAGAGGAGTCGAATCCAGAGTTAGATAAACCAATAACTCCTACCCTTGAACCTCACATCTATTCTGAACCATCCGCTGCTGCTGATAACCCCATCCTCGAACTAAAGCCCCTTCCTAATCACTTGAAATACATCTTTCTGGGTTCTAATCAGACCCTTCCTATGATTATCAATTCCAAGCTCAAACCCGAACAGGAATCCCATCTGATTACTGTTCTCCAGCAACATCGTAGAGCCATCGGATGGACTCTCGATGATCTGACTGGAATAAGTCCCTCTTATTGTACTCATCATATCTATTCAGAAGAGGGCGCACGACCTTCTCGTGAAATGCAAAGACGCCTGAACCCCAATTTGCAGGAGGTCATGAGAAAGGAAATCATCAAGTGGTTAGATGCCCGGATCATCTACCCGATCTCCGATAGTCGTTGGGTGAGCCCAATTCAAGTCGTGCCTAAAAAGGCAGGACTCACCACTATAACGACTGAAATCGAAGAAGTCATTCCTACCCGATTAGCCAACTCGTGGAGAGTCTATATAGATTACCGATGACTCAATTTCTCCATGAAGAAGGATCATTTCCCACTACCTTTCATTGATCAGATTCTCAAAAAATTAGCGGGAAATGGATTCTTCTGCTTTTTTGACGGGTACTCCGGTTACAACCAAGTGGCAATCCATCCAGAGGACCAAGAAAAGACCATGTTCACCTGCCCCTTTGGAACGTACGCATTCCGAAGGATGCCTTTCGGCCTTTGCAATGCACCCGTGACTTTTCAGCAGTGCATGCTTGCCATATTCTCAGATATGGTAGGTGACTATCTGGAAGTCCTCATGGATGACTTTTCAGTTTTTGGAGCATCATTTGATGATTGCCTCCAACACTTGGTCCAAATACTCAGGCGGTGCATCTATGTGAATTTGGTTCTTTCCTGGGAAAAGAGCCATTTCATGGTGCTTGAGGGAATTGTCCTGGGACACTTAATCTCAGAGAAAGGCATCCAAGTGGATCGAGCTAAGGTTGATCTAATCTCTCGCCTTCCTATGCCAAGCTCGATCAGGGACATCCGTTCTTTTCTGGGGCACGTCGATTTTTACCGTCGTTTCATTCCTGATTTCTCGAAAATCGCGCGCCCCTTGACTACTCTTCTCTCTAAGGATGTACCCTTTGAAATCTCCAAGGAATGCACACTAGCCTTTGAAAACCTTCGTGACCGAGTCACCCAGGCTCCTATCCTACAATCTCCTGACTGGTCTCAACCCTTTGAGATCATGTTCGATGCGTCTGATTTCGCTGTAGGAGCGGTCCTGGGGCAGAAAGCTGACGGGAAACCCATGGTCATCTACTACGCTAGCAAGACACTTGACGAGGCTCAGCGTAACTACACGGTTACGGAGAAAGAGCTGCTAGCTGTAGTATTTGCCCTTGAAAAATTCTGATCGTATCTCCTGGGTTCCCACGTCATCATCTACTCGGATCACACAACTGTGAGGCATCTTCTTGCCAAGAAGGATGCGAAGCCCCGACTAATCCGATGGATCTTACTGTTGCAAGAATTCGATCTCAAAATTCGCGACAAGGCGGGAAGACAGAATGTGGTAGCCGACCATTTGTCCCGCCTTCCTTCTGAGATTATCAACCCTTTCGAACCCATCACAGAACATTTTCCTAATGAGCACCTGCTGACTATTAGTACTAGCCTTCCATGGTTTGCTGATATAGTAAACTACTTGGCATCTCATCAGATCCTGTCTGATTGGCCAAAGGCCAAGAAAGACAAATTGCGCTCTGATGCCAAGAATTACATTTGGGAAGACCTGTACCTCTTCTGCATAGGTGCTGATCAAATCATCCGGAGATGTGTTCCGGAAGAAGAAGTCAATAATATTCTCTCTTTTTGCCATGACCAGGCATGCGGTGGCCATTTCTCTGGGCATAAAACCGCATCAAAAGTCCTCCAGTGCGGCATTTACTGGCCCACACTGTTCAAAGACGCATACAGTCACTGTAAGGCATGCGGTCGTTGCCAAACTTTGGGCAACATGAGCCATCGCGACATGATGCCTTTGCAGTCGATTCTCGTATGCGAAATTTTTGATGTTTGGGGGATTGATTTTATGGGCCCCTTTCCTATTTCGGATGGTTTCAAATACATTCTGCTGGCTGTGGACTACGTGTCCAAATGGATCAAAGCCATACCGACCCGAACTTGCGATCACAAAATCGTTCTCAAATTCATTCATCAAAACATTTTCTCAAGGTTCGGGATTCCTCGTGCTATAATCTCAGATGAGGGGACCCATTTAACAAATGCTAAGTTTAGGTCACTGATGACCAAGTACAGGGTATCTCACCGAATCTCTACTCCTTATCACCCCCAGACTAATGGTCTAGCTTAGCTATCAAATCGGGAGATCAAGAAAATCCTGCAGGTTACTATTCGGCCTGACAGGAAGGACTGGTCGTCTCGACTTCTGGAAGCCTTGTGGGCCTATAGGACCACCCACAAAACCCAATTAGGCATGTCTCCCTTTAGACTGGTGTTTGGGAAGGCATGTCACCTTCCCGTCGAACTGGAGCATAAAGCCTATTGGGCAGTACGGAACTGTAATCTCGATCTTTCGAAGGCTGGAACCCATAGAAAGCTTCAAATCAGCGAGATCGATGAATTATGCCTGGACACGTATGAGAACTCGCGAATCTACAAGGAGCAGGTTAAAGCCTTCCATGACAGGCATATCTTGAGAAAGATCTTTTAGCCTGGTCAAAAGGTCCTACTCTTTGATGCCAGACTCAAACTTTTCCCTGGAAAGTTGCGATCCAAGTGGGTCGGACCATACTTGGTCCGACAAGTTTTTGGAAATGGAGCCATCGAAATCAATCCGCTTAGCCACGATTCTGAACCTTTCATCGTGAACGGTCAGAGACTCAAGCCGTTTATTGATGTAACTTCTACTAATTTGGCTGAATCATCTTATATTCTCCATTCCCCTTGAGCTTATTGCCCCCAGCCGATGGCGTAAAACTCAGCTCTTAACGGGAGGCAGGCCATCATTTTCCTTGAAAACCTAAAACTTTTTGACACCTTTGTGCACTTAAGGTTCACCCTTTAAGACAGCCGACTCCACCTCAGATGCTTGCATCTGGGATTAGAAATCGTTCGCAACAATCACCTCGACCCATTCACTCACCAAAATACCTGTCCTAAGGAATCAACTAAGCTGAATAAAAACCCCCTAAGTCACAATGAGGACATTGCAAACCTTAGACATGGGGGGGTATAAAAGTGCAAAACTTGTAAGAAAAGGTTTTAAACAAAAAAATTCACATATGCCAAAAACACCATAAAAAAAAAAGAAGGAAATGAAAATGAGAAAGGAGCACAAAAATGTGAGAAAAGAGTGAATAGTCATTAGTAAGAAACTAAGGAATTGACCTAAGTTCTAGACCTCATTCAAGAAAAGAAATGAAAAGTGCATGGTGAGATTAGAAAGAATGCAAACCTTAGGCATTCTTGGATAGACTCTTAGTACCCATTAAGATCTGGACACTCCTCAAGAGGTTGAGGAAAATGAAAAGCTTAAGTATTAGGTCCAAGGCTTAGGGAGTATTTGGCCTCATTAACTAACTTTTGGTTTACAGGACTCAGTAACCTAAGCACCCTAACCTCACACACAGCCTGGTTCAGTAAGCGTAAAAATCAAAATCACGCAGAAGCGTCGCAAAATTCTGAGAAGAACACCTAGAGTAGGAGAGGCCAATCAACACAAGTTGATTTGGACGAGTTCCTAGCGCGGAGAGGTGGGAAATTCCCCTTGAAGATGTGTAACAAAATATCATCTCCTCGGTGCTTGTCTCTTAGGATATTTACATATCCTACTGGGGGCATGTAAGCACTCTGATGGTTCAGATTCCATGGATGGCATTACCGCGAAGTGTCAATTGCCAGGGTTTGGATTCGGCCACGGAACACCATGGATGGGATTATCTCGAAATCTCAATAGCTAGGGTTCCAGGGGTTGCCATGGGCGGTGCTATCTTGAAGCATCGATTGCCAGGAACCCTTGAGGATTGATGATGGGAACAAGGAATCTGATACAGACCATGTTGAAAAGCCAATCCTAAGCTAGAATTAAAAAGAAAAGAGAGAGAAAATTCTCCAAACAAAAAAATCTTCTATCTCTCTCTTCTTATAAAACGCACTGTGAACTGAGCCAGGGCTAAAATCATTTCAAGCACGGGTGCTTTAACCACAAAGTCCAATAAACCTTAGGTTAGTTCTTGTGGGCCTTAAAAAACCTTTGCTAAGGACTAAGGCTGAGGCTAGACAGATCTGGATCTTGGTTGGTACTAGAGTATCTTTTAGGCCTATGGTCAGCATTCTGACCTAATCTAGGTTCAAATGACAAAAGCACTTATCTGAAACAATTAAGAACCTCATGGTCTAGAACAAAGGTTGAAACCTTAAGTTTTTGCTAAGGGACTAACAAAAGCTACGCATTGGGGTATGATGAGAACCTCATCATGAACCCTAACTAGCATAATCTAACCTAGGTATGCAAGAAAAAGCTCCTACATAACTTAAAGAAAGGCTTAACTCAGAGAATTCTGAGTTTAAGAAGAAAATAACTCATAAGGGGTAAAAATGCAATTTCACCAACACAATCTGCAAATAGGGTAACTCATGGTCCAAACACAGGTCAAACTAACCTAATAAGAAGGAAAGTGGGATGATCTGATCCAACAAGGGCTACAGCAACTCCAGGGAATTAAATGACATTCTGTAACCCTAAAACAAACCCACTTCAATTCACGTGGTTCAAGGTAGGGTAAAAATCAAATAAATCCTCTAAAATTCATAGAAAAATAATCTCTAGGGTTTAGAACCTTCAATTTGGCCTTAGAAACCCATTTTGACCTACATTGAGAACCATGCCCAATTAATGATTTAATTTAGGTTTTTACATAAATTGGCCGGTCAAACATGGTCTGACCTAGAAACAAAATTCACCATTAAAATCCTTAGGTCCAACTTAGTCATGTATAAAAACTTGAGCCTAAGAAGAGACCTCCTTGACCGACTTTGCAATTTGGTCCTCATCATTTACTTTTTGACCCTCAACTTTCGAAACCCTTGCATTTTGGCCCCTAATTTCATCTTCGTTCTTTGCATTTTGGTTCCTCCTACATGTCTCTACGCAGCACCATGCTCCGGCGACTTTGCGCAGAGCATGGCGCCGCGCAGGGTGAGGGGGGCATCCTGCCAAGAGAATGCGGAGTTCCCTGCGATGTCTGCTATCGCAGGGACTCGGCCATGCTGCCGGACAACGCCCACACCTTCCATGTGAACGTGCGGAAGGTATGGGTCTCGTCTCCGGCCACACTCCTGCGAGGGACGCACGTCGCCTCCCTGCGTCCGCCCCTCCTCCACCGCCTTTATAAAGACCAGCATCGCCAGCCGTTTCTCCCAGCTCGGTCTTGACAGAGAATCCCTCAACCCTTCCTCTCTCTCCACTCCGACAGGAACCCACCAGCTCCGATGGCTCCTCCTCCTCCTTGTGGCTCTACTGCAATACCAGCAGCAGAGCCACCTTCGCCTGATCTCCTCGTGTCGCGCTGCACCAAGCGTGCGCTTCCCTGCCCTCTTCCTCGCCGCCACTCTCTCCCTCTGGGTATTTCTTCTCCGGCGACAGTCGATATGGCTGTCCGCCTCTCCGGCCCCCTTCGTCCCTGCAAGTAGGTTACAATTATTCCCAATCTTCCCCTCTTTCTTTTCCCCACATTATTTCATTCAAATCGACCCACGACTGACCCTGACCACCATCACCTTCCCCGTCTCCAGCTACCCTCCGGTGAGTTGCCCCCGTCGATCCGTAGCTCCACACAACTCGCCGACCGTCCCACAAGCTCCGCCTCATCACACTGAACGCCCTCCGCCCCTCCACAGTCCCTCCGCACTCACTCAACACGCCACCGATCACACCCACTTTTCCGGCCACAGGACAACCTAGGCATGCATAACTAGGCCATCTCGCGGCCCGCTGCACTTCGCACCACCTTCGTCGTGCCACAGCGAAGGTCCCCCAGTGGTTTAATTAGGCCGAGAGGCCCTTTTTGTGCTAGACAGGTCTACTGCCCCGGCTGTCATTGGCGACAACTTGAGAAGCTCCCAAGCGTGCTCCAGGCTTCAGAGCTCCATGCTATCAGTTGCTACAAAGGTGGGCGAGTCGTGTGAAGGCAGGAAGCTGGCGAGCGAGGGGAATCGAGGCTGCAGCTGCTGAAGCAAGGCTGCGGTCTTCCTGCGGGCGCATGCGAGGAGAGGCAACCGTTTAGTCCCACATCGTAAGTTCTCGAAGCGCTGCACCGATTTAAATTGATTTTATGCATACGGCTTATCGCCTCCGAATGCACATGGGGTGAGGTCCCTCACCCATCACACCCACCCCGTCCGAAGATTCACCTCGCGGACCTAGCGGATCCGACCCGACACTACCCTGCACTCCTCGCGCACCACCCACGCCGGTTCGCCTGGTCATGGGTACACTATCCGACCCGTTAACCTAGCTCTGGGAGAGCTTCCTGTGAGTGGTTTACAGAGAGAGAGAGATGTGTGGGTAGAGGGAAGGGGTTAGGTTTTGCTGTGCCTTGTGTGCAGGAACAGGGCGCGAAGGAGAACGGTTAAGTGCTTAGCCGCAAGAAGGAGAAGGAAGAAGATCTGAAGAGAGGCTGAGCAGAGGAAAAGGCAAGGTAGAGAAGGAGCATAAGAAGAAGAAACCCTGAAGAAGCCTTGCAGCTGAGCAAGGCAGGAGACCAAAGAAGAAAAGAAGCAGAGGAAGAAGAAGGCTCGCCAAAGAAGAGAAGAAGAAGAAGAAGCAGTGAAGGAAGAAAAGGAAGCACTGTAGCAGACCGCCGTTTAAGTTGTCTGACTACAGTATCAGACGACAGATGAAGCTTCAGAGGAGATAAAGCAGAGAGGAAGAAGAAGAAAAGAGAAGGCTCCGCACTGAAGAGAAAGAAAAGAGAAGGAAGAAAGAAGCAGAAGAAGACTTCACGCAGGAAAAGAGAGAAGAAGAACTGATGAAGAAAAGAGATAGAAGACAAGCAGAAGAAGAATTGAAGGCAACAGGAAGAAGAAGACCCGTAGAGACACCGCAGCTAAAGAAAAGCCAAAGAAGAGAAGAAGAAGACAAGCAAAGAGAGAAAGAAGAGAAGAAGAAGAAGCCAAAAATCGAAATCCATCTCTCCCTCTCTCCCTCTCTTATTTTTGTAATAAAGAAAACTCTGTACTTCTAGAGTTCTAGTAGCTCCTTGAGTTCGACCTCGGGAAACCAAACTATTTCCGAGTAAATTTTGATAGTAACGACAACCGTAACTGTCTTATTTTACACTATAACGACATTATTGTAATAAGTACTAAAACGAACAAAGATTAGCCGTGGTTGAAAAATCGGTTACCAGGGAGCTCGTGGGAGAGTGAGAGAGAGAGGATGGATGATGGTTTTTAGATCCACCAAATGTGGATCAAAAAATTGAATGGCTCTTGGTTGCTAATTTTGGCAACCAAGGAAACCACACTTGGTAGAGAGTTCTAGAGAACTCTAGGCTAGGTATTTAGGTGTGGATGGTGTGTGTGGGTGTGTGTGGGTCGAAACTTAGGTGGCTAGGTTGATTAGGTTAGGTTCTAGTGGGTTTAGGTCAAGGTATGTCTCAAATTAGGGTTATAAACCCTAATTCACTAAGGTAAAGTGCAATTAAACTTAATACAAGTTTAATTGGGTGTGTGGAAACTTAATTGAGAGTAAAAAAACTCAATTAATTTAGGTCTAGGTCAATTGGACTCTCACTGAGTCCAATTGGATAGTGTGTGCTGAGATCAGGGCTCAATTGGACTCAATGAGTCCAATTGAATAGGCTGATGGAATTGACTAAGATCCAAGTCAATTAGGTTTAGTGAGGACCTAATTAGGTCCTTAGGGAGGTCTAGAGGTGATGTACTAGGGTTAGGGCACCTTAATTTAGGTTCCTTTGGGGTTGGAATTGGGTTTAGGGACCTAGAGATCCAAGATCAAGGCTTAAATCTCAAAACAGGAATTGGAGAGTAGTATCAGATGTCTAATAATAGTGTCTGACATCTTATACTCAAAAATCAGAAGTCCAGAAAACAAGCAAAGTCAGGAGGGATTTTGGGTTCTATTTTGGGTATTCTGCAGAAATTGGACGTCTGACAAGGTGTCTAGACGTCCAATAACACTGCAGAAGTGGGTTTAAGGTGTGCGGGAGTTGGCTAAGGGTCCTGGATGTCCTATAACTTATCTGGACGTCCAGATTAGGGTTGGAACTACGGTTTCAAGGCTTCCTAGGGTGTTGTGACCTAATCTAAGGGTGGCTAAGGCTTGGGGAAGTCTCAAGGCTATCCTAGGGCTAGGATGGACCTATGCTCTTCACATTTTATTGCTTTATTTCTACTTAATAGAATAACAAACTTTTAACCCCCTTACATTATTGTTCCTATATCTAAACTAAGCCTTCTGCTCCAACTTTGCTGCAACTCCCGTTATTCTTAATTCAGCTTCAGATCTTGCTCCAAATCTGCTTATTGCTAGCAATCGACATAATGCACTTAATCAGCACATTATGACATTATTTTATGCATAGCTAAAGGAAAGCAGTAAAGATGCAGATAATGCATATGCATGCCTGAATTTCCCTAACTTATGCTAAGTTCTAGCCTAATCTAGGTCAATTAAGACCTATGATTGCTGCATAATCATGATCCAAGGGCCCAGTGGCCACCACGTGTCAAGCAAAGGTGCGTTCTACACGTAAAATGCGATTTGGGGTTGTTCTGAGGATAGATCTGATCCGTTGATCTCCCAATCAATGGATCTAATCAAATAAGAGTAGTTGCATAGTTTTAAGGGTTAAAATACCCTCTTTACCCCTCATCAATGCTATAAAAGAAGGCCCAGGGCCCCCCAGTTGAAGAACAACTCCTATTATCTCTTCATACAACTACTGCTATCAACTCCATATGTCTGCCATTCTCTGTCCCTCTACAACTCTTCTTCAAACTTCATCCTGGTGCTTTGGATTTGAGGTGTTGTCGTATCTCGCACAAGCATCCTACAAGCAGTGTCATCTCTCTGCCTCTTTCTATCTCTCTCTCTCTCTATTTATCTGTCTTCTATCTATATATCTGTTTCCATTAGCATTCTCTATTGTGAAAAACTCTATCTCATTGCAATAAAATTCTGATTCTCTTGATATCTGTTTTATACATATATACATATATATATCTAGTTAGAATTAGTTTCATTGAAAAGCTTCTACAAAAATCAAGATTGCCTCCCTATGAACAACCTGATACTCACAAATCTTTACAAATTTATTTGTCGACGTGTTTTCGCACTATACTACAACTAAATAATTTTTTAAAATGCGATTTACGAGTTGAACAGTGGCCTAATCGAGAAAGGAGTAAATGTAATTAGGTGTAAGTTCACCCAATTAGATTTGGATTAGATTCAATTAGACTCATTGAGTCTAATTAGGTTGATGTAATTAGGTTCCAACTGAACCTAATCGGAACTGGCTGCACCCAATTAGGTTCTTTTGCAATTGGTGGTAGCTAGGTCTAATGGGTTTAAGTTTGGCCTGATTAGACTCAATTGAGTCTAATCAAGTTAGGGTTAGTCTAATCATGTCCTATGGACTGGTGGCTAGCCCAATTCACTCAAATTAAGTCAATTAGGTATGGCATTGACCTAAATAGATATCTAAGTTAAGAATTGGGTATAGGATAGGTAGACTAAGGTTGTGGATAGTAGGATGGTGCTAAGGATAGGGTGGACAGGTACATGAATAATGTCATCCATGTTTTTGGCTTTTAAGCTCAGTTATGCTAGTTCTAAGTTGGTCTAAGGATAGATATCGGAAAAGGGTTATCCTAGAGTTTTGAGGAAAAGGTTATCCTAGGTCATCTCATTCTTTTTTTCTACTCTTGTTCTAGATGGATAAACCTTTGTTCTTTCTTTCTTTTCTTCAACTAGTGTCTTTATTCTTTATTCACATAATCCAACTCCAACTCTGCTACAGCCTTCGCTCCTATCCAACTTTATTCCATCCAGAACAGCTTCTAAACTACTCATGTCCTATAAACAAGAATAAACCCTAATTAGTATGGGAAAATGGCATTATAACATATGCTTATAAATCAAGAAATGCAATGCATGATATGCAATTTATGAATGCATTATTCACAGGTTAAACTAGATTCTAACGTCATTTAGGTTAATTAAGTCCTATGGTTGCTGTGCAATCATACCCCTATATCTAAATTTTGCTAGTCCCTAGCAAAACCAACATACGAAAATCCTGTGTAAAAAGATGCAAAAATCAAATACGTGGATTTTTCATTTATTTTCAAAAGTAAAGTGAAAATAAACTCCTTTTTTATATATATATAGACTTTTACTGTAAAACGAGCTGTTAAGGAATCAAGAGATTTTGAATCAAAAATCTCAATACGATTTTTCACCAACGAAAAGAAATTTCGAACAAATCCTTAACAACAAGGGCTTCAATTGCTCTCGAGTACCAGCTCAAATTTGGACCACCCAAATCAAATCAAGAACCCTATTAGCTGCCAGACTTGGGTTGCGAGAGTAACTTTCCCTGACTCAGTCAACCAACCCAAGATTTGAAGCAAATGTGAGAAACAAGCATCCTATGTGTGAATAGTTTAACTCACCATAAAGGACAACTAAATTTACTTGTAGTATTCAATGAAACTTAGAATATTTCTAAGCTCTCACTGGGACAATCCTATCTTCGATTAAGCCATACTAGGATTTGGCAACTTTCTCCTCACCACTTTTCTACCCTGAGGTCAACACTTTAGGTGTATATCTCCCTGGCTGGTTTCCTAATATCTTTGTACTTTTCAAAAATCTATAGGTAAACACCCATTTGTAGCGAGGTGTTTTTTAATTGTGATATATTGTGAAAAAGGGTAGCATCCATATGTAGTGAGATGCTTTATTTATTTGGTGGAAGAATTCCAAGAGATGAGTTAGTGCATAGTGTAATTGAAGATTCTTGGGACTCAATACTATCCAAATCAAACGTTGGAAAGATAAGTCATTCACTTATCACCCTTTCTGACTTAATACTTTAAGCTCTTTGTAGATCCCTTCAAAACTATGGCAAACAAGTTTAGATTTAGGTAAATGCTCAAAAAATTAAGTCTATTAAGACCTAAAGAGTCTAGGTAAGAATTTGTTCTGCATTTCCTAACGTCAGTAAATACTCAGAATCAAGAATTCTCGACTCCTAACTTAAATTCAAAAAATAACACTGAAAACACACTTTTTGTTTGTATAGATAAACTATATATATAAATATTATTATTATTGTTTCCTTTTTTATTTTTTATTTTTTATTTCTTTATAAAACTTATTCATGAGGAATACTGCAAGAAAATATGAAAAATGTGAATGTAATAATGGGAAAATTTTAGTGAAAATCCTAGGTGTTGGCAAAAAAAAATTCAATGTATGTGTACTACCCCCGTATGCCTAAATTCTTGCACGCATATAAACAGAATGAAAAGCAATAAAGGATTGAAGGTATAAAGGGTGTTGGAACCCTATTCCACATCCTGTTTTGGTGTTAACAAAATTATTATAGATTAATGTTTGCAATTGAGTGTTTTCAGATTTAGGTAAAGATCAAGGCAAATAGGAAATGATGGAGGCATGATCTTGATATGAGGCAAGATAAGGAGGAAGACTTAAGGAGGAGAAGATCATCTTCGACCTTTAGTTTTTCTACTTCAGATTTTATATTTATAAATTGTATATGCCTCTTAACATGGAATATAAATTAGATCGTAAAAATAATTAGAGATAAATTAGGATTAATATTGTGAACATTTTCAAAGTACGTAATGGATTAAAACACCTAAAACAGGTACTTGTAAGAAAGTACCGGTACTATTCATCAGTATTGGTATTTGCAAGGCACAGATTTGAGAAGTTGTCTCAAACTATGAACAACAAGTACCGGTACCAACCATGAGTACCGATACATGTTGGCCACAAGTTGAAGCCTTAATTCTGGCCTGAACCTTACAAGTATCGGTACCCATGATGAGTACCGGTACAGATAGGTTACTGTGCCCAAGGAATTTCAAACCTGGGAGTCACAAGTACCGGTACCCATGATGAGTACCAGTACCAGGACTCATGTACTGGTGGCAGTGAGCTGCTAGTACTGGTACAGGTACTTTAGTACCAGTACCATCTAGCTGTTGGCTCAGAACAGAATGGCTGGAATATTAATTCTAACCATATGAACGTTGGGAATTAAATCCCAACATCTAGTAGATGAGTATCCTAGGTCCTAAACTCTATAAAATAATCCTAGGACTCTTCGTTTGCACACTAGAATCGAAGAAAGATAATAAAATTCTCCTAGAGCTATATTTCATACATTCCACCATATTCAAAGAGGAAGAAATAGTTTGCTGCTTTTCAATCTCGCTACAGGTTTAGCAAACACATCAACGTGTTTTGTTCACTCATTCTCAAGCATTCACATCTTCACTATGCTCTCAAATCGGTAATATTATTCTATACATTGTTCAGAGGCTTTGGAACTTAGTTGTAAGATTTATCTTTCTTACACCTGTACTTCTTTTATATTTGAGCTTGCTGCTCATTGGGTTGTAATAAACCCGCTGTTGTATTTGGGTTGAGGTATCCCGTTAATTACCTCAGATTAGTAGATTGATTTCCTCTGGGTTGATGGAATCAGGTTAAAAACCCTAAGCTGGGAGGCTTAGGTAGTGGAGTACCCAAGTGAGTAGGGAACCACTATACATCTTGTGCCATTTTCTGTGGATTGATATTTGTGCAAATCCTTTTTGTATTACTAATATTTTGTTTAAGTGTTTGTGCACATTGCCATCCTATCTTTAGATCCTATCAAAGGGTAGAAATCACTTGGAATAGCTCCTGAATTTTTCATTCAGCTCATTCCAACACCTATGAAATAAGACAAATGTGATATATATAAAAGGATATTTACATATGTATAAATGTGAAGTTTAATGCCTTCAGCTAGGCAAAAACTCAATCACACGTTCTTAAGAACGCTGATGACTTCATCAATAGGAGGAGGTTCCTAGGCCAAGAATGGCTTGAGGTGATGGCCATTCACTAGAGAAACATGCCCTATCTTCGGGTCTAGGATCTGAACCGTCCCATTAGAGTATGCATGAATCACAACAATAAGGCCAGTCTACTTGGACTTCAGCTTGCTCGTGAAGAATTTTAGCTTAGAATCAAATAACTAGACTTGCTGGTTAGGCGTGAACGTTTTTCTCTAGATATGGTAGTCATGAAAGTCCTTCGTCTTATCCTTATAGATCTTAGCATTCTCGTAGGCCTCCCGCCGAATCTCTTCTAATTCACTGAGCTGGAGTTTCCTTTCATAAACTCTTGCATCAAGGTTAAAATTACATTTCTACACCGACCAAACGGCATGATGCTCCAGCTCAACTAGAAGGTGACAAGCCTTTCCATACACCATGCGATATGGTGACATTCCGAGTGAGGGCTTGTACGCGGTCCGATATGCCCATAATTTATCAATCAATCGATCGGACCAATCCTTCCAGTCAAGTCTAGCCGTCTTTTACAAAATGAGTTAGATCTGATAGTTGGACACCTCAGTTTGCCCATTTGTCTGCGGATGATATGGGGTGGAAATATGGTGATGTACCCCATACCTTTTCAATAGTGATTGGAAATGGGCATGAATGAAATGACTCCCCCTATCGTTAATCAGAGCATAGGGGAAACCAAATCTAGTAAAAATAAATTCCCAAAAAAAAGATATGACGATTTTATGATCAACTCACCTCACTAGGTGATACTCTACAAATAATAGCATCAATTACATCAATTAGAGTCAATTTTGAGGGCACATGTGCATGATTGTCACATTATAGTGGGCTTAGGAGCAATACATGCATATTGTGTAATTTCTACATTTAGATTGCTTATAATTAATGTTTAACAAGCATGTGTACAAGTGCATATTGAAATAGGTCTTAGATGAGTAATCAGATCGCACAAATGAATCCAGATTGACAAACTTAGACCAATGATGCAAGAATCGTCTCAATCAGAGCCCTATAGCATCTGATACAAAGTAGATGGATGACCCAAATTGCACCACGTTATGCCATACACGCCACCCAACACAGCTAGCAACTCATCGCTCCTCCTCAAGCACGCCTTCACCAATTGATCTCAGCTGTTGGATCTTGATCCAACGGCTGAGAGCACATGAGGGGAATTACAAAAGCATGTCAATCAATCGGGTTAGCATGTTGGTAAGCTCCTCAACCCATGAACGGTGGGCACAAGTTCGAGCCCTTGCAAAGGCTTAAATCCGTGAAACGCGAGGGGCAGGCAAAATTGGATCACCCGATCGAATACAAACGACAATGGAGGCAGCAACATGGCACTTGACAGAGTGATTTTCTCTTAATTAAGATGATGAGTAGTTGTATTTTTCATGGTGGAAAATCTCTCAATCAAAACATCAATCAATAAACTAACCACGAGGATTGGTTAGGTTGTATCCACAGGGAAGAACTAGCCAGATTAACTCGTAAAAATGATGGTCAGATATTTGTCCACAATAATAGTATAACATGTAATGTATGTGAGGCTAATAGATTGGGGAGAGAGATATGCAATTAGATAATTAGAGAAATAATGAGAACTTAAAGGGTTCTGCTTCAATTCACACAATAAATTAAATATTATATTAAAAATGAGAGCTTCCATAATGGTAGCCACATGTAAATTTTAATTCCCACCAAAATAGAGCATTTTCTCTCTCTCTTGTACGCACGCAGGAAGGAGCATCGGTGGCTGGACGACGCATGGTGGAGATCGGCCGGATCTTGGCCGTCACAATGGTGTTGGCAGCATCGCCAATGGTGGATGGACGTGGCCAGTCGGAGGAGGAGGACGATCGCCGGTGGAGCTTGATGAGTGACGAGTCGATTTTCTATTAACAAGATGATAATTAAAATGATTTGTCATTTGTATTTCTAAGTGGTGGAAAATTGACTAATCAAAGTATTGAATTAAAATTAACCACTCGCAGATGGAGCGGGTCATGTCCACAAGGAGGCAATGCCTATTACTAACTCACGAGAATAAAAAATTGCTATTCACTAATGGTTTTCCCAAGGAAAGCTAGCCAAAATCCCTTTTTAATTAGGTTAACAATAGGAGATAATGTGAATCATGCAGAAATAGCATTTTCATAAAAGAGGAGGGATGTGCCCACAAATGTACCATAATAAAATATTTATAAAATTAATATTGAGAGTGGAAATGCCATCGAACGTAAAAAGAAATTGGACCCAAAATAGGCAAAATCTTCCAGTTGTGCGTGTGCATCAAGGGGCCAATAGCGGGGATCGAGAATCTCAAGGAAGATTGTCATTGTTGAGAGCTACGCGTGGGTGGTGACAGCGTCGACGATGGTGGTCAGTGGTGGTCAGCTGGAGCTAAGGTGGTCGCCAGTTGTGAGGCTCTCCAGTCAGCAAGACGATGGCTGGTTGGTGCAGTTGAAGGGGTGGTTGTGCTCGGCGGGTCTAGACGAGTTCGTTAGAGGTGATGGTGCGAAGCTTCGAGGCTGGAGTTGATCTTTGCGTGGAGGAGGACCGATGGTGATGTTGGATTCTTTCTGTTGGTGGAGGATAAGACGAAGAAGAAGAAGAAACTGGCATTGGGGGAGAGCATGCGACTGCTGCATGTGTGTGCTGGAGGGTGGAGAGGTGCTCGCGCAGTTGGGGTCTTACGCGGGCACTGGGCGTAACTGTGCAGAGAGTGGTGGCACGACTGTGACTACTACTCGTTGGTGTGGAGGCACATGCAATGAGGATGGCTGCTGCGTGCGTGTGCAGAGGGTTGCACGCAAGGAGGTGAAGCAACGTGTTGGAGGTGGATGCTGGCAAGGTGGAGAAGAAGTAGGTTGGGGCTTCAGACATCCGGGAACATTCCCGGACAACTTAACTGGAGGGGATGGCATGGCGAGGATGGATGAGGGGTGCATGTGCGTGGTGGCATGGCTATGACTACGTGTGGATGGAGCAGTGCGGGCTGCTAGTATGGTGGTGGTCACGGTTACGGTGGTGTTGCGAGGCTCTACGGATGGCGATGCGGACTGCCACCCCGCACACCCACGGTAGCAGAACTCTTGCTACGGTCGAGGCCCATGGTCGTGAGATGATGAGCTTGAAGCCCTGCACAGTGGTGGAGTGGGATGGTGGCCTACGGAGCTTTTTCGTTAAAGCCTCATTTTATATTGCAGGAGAATAACTTGCGTTGGTTGAGGGGAAGAGATGAAGCAACGAAGAACATGGGGAACAGAGATCCACTTCTTTCGCTTCTTCCTTGATGCTCTTAGGTGGGTGCGTCTCCTGCATGCATCCGTTGGAGAAGAAAGTAAATAAAATAATAAAAAGAAATGATAGGTTATTTATGTACAAACCATTAACTTCTATGTTAAATCCAAAACAATACATGTAATTTACATAATTGGTTAACTAATCAAATGCATGCCATTCTAAATCAATGCATTTAACTATGAATACAATGCATGAATTATGCAGTCAAATAAAAAATATAAACTAATCTATTTACATCATAATGCATGCTAAATAAATGTTAAAGATAACTTAATGTCTAGGCATTGAAATACCTAAATAGCCCACAAATATGGGCTCATCAAGGAGCAGTCGTGGGAGAACCTGGTGGAGCTGTAAGCGGTCGGTTGCTTTGGAGGAGAGGCACGATAGGTGTAGGAAGTCAGCGAGCGTGCTCGAGGTCGAGCTTTGGAGGTTGAAGGGGGGCTCGATGGAGGGTATGCTCACTGCGGTGCATTGGGTTTGTTTGAGTGGGAGGGATGACATGGGAATGGTGGATGAAGAAGAAGAAAAATGAAGGGCAAGATGATAGGTGGTGGTATGGTGTTGGCTTTTGGGGGGGGGCGGGGGAAGCTACTACGGTGGTGAAGGTGATAGTTGATAAGAGTAGTTGTAGTGGTGGCTGTGTGCTGTCACCTCATGGCCCTCGCGGTGGAGCTTGCGGTGAAGGTGGAAGATGGAGCATGCTTCAAACCACAGTGCTTGCCATAGTGTATGCTCACAGTGCAAGCAATAGAACCGTAGTGTACGCTCAAGCCACTGTGTTGGCAATCGAAGAGGTCCCTAAAGGGGGGAAGCAAGAGAAATCCTCTCTGCAGGTGGTTTCTTCCCTAAAAAGCATCCTTTGTTGTGACTCCCTCCCTCTCTCTCTCTCTCATTTTGTTTTCTCTCTCGAAATCTTTGCCTTCTCCAACGGCAATAGTAAGTGAAACGTTGGCTTCGAGAGATAACCGGGTTTTATTGTTATAGCGTTGTAGTATAGCCAGTTATTGCCATCATTTCAAATATATAAATTTTTTACTCGGAAAATAAAAGAGTTCCCGAGGTCGAACTCAGGGAGCAAGTTGTATTCTAGAGATATACATGTTCTATTACAAAAAAAATAAAGAGAGAGAGAGAGAGGGAGAGAGATGAAAGTTTGAGTTCTTCTTCTTTTCTTCTTTCTTTGTCTCTTTCTCTCTTTAGCTTTTGTTCTTCCTGTTCTTCTTCTGTGTTTATCTCCTTGTGGTCCTCTTCTTCTTCTGTTGTTCTTCCTTGTTCTTTTGTTCTTCAGATCTTCTTCTTTCTTCTTTTCTTTTTCCTGTCAGGACGTCGTCTCTCCTTCTTTCTTCTTTTCCCTTCAGGACGTCGTCTGATTTCCCAATCAGACGACTTAAACCGCTTGTTGCTACAGTGTCTCCCTTAGCTTTCTTCTTCCGCGATCCTTCTTCTTCACCTGTGCCTGCACACTTCAGAGTTTACGTCAGAGGGCAAAACCTACTCTATCCTCCCCCACCCCCGCGTCTCTCTTTCTCTGAATTCGCTCTTCGGAAGGCTCTCCCAGAGCATCCGGGTAATCGGGTACGCGGGTCGTGCCCGGGTCCAGGCCCACCGGCGTGCGTGGTGGGCGAGGAGTGCAGGTCAGTCTAAGTCGGGTCGGGTCAGGTCCGCGGGGCGTGAGCGCGGACGAGACCGGGTAACCGGGCGGGTGAAGGGGACCTCACCCCGTGAACTGAGGCGAACAGCTTAAGGCACTTTTTGCCTTTAAGCGCCCGTTCGCCTCAGTGGCTCTCCGAGGTGGGACTAAATGTCCCACCCTAATTGAGCGCCCGCAGCGGAGAAAGCAGAGGGCAATCGCAGCTTCACGCGAGGCCTTCGCCCCAGCTGCGAGCCTGGGACTCTTCGCGGAGGCGCCCCGCGCAGCCTGGGAGTCAGGCCCGGGGCGAAGCGCACCTGGAGCTGCAGGTTGAAGGTGCTCCTTCCACGCAGCAATGGCGACGGCGGTCGAGACACCTGTACACAGAGGAACGGCCTCTCGGCCTAATCAGATACGCGGAGAACCTTCGCCGTGGCACGACGAAGGTGGTGGGGGGTCTGGCAGGCGGCGGGGCGGAGCGTGAGGGTCGCCCTAGGTCAAACTGCGGGTGGAGAAGTGGGTTTGTTCGGGGGGTCTGCAGAGGGCGAGTGGCAGGACGTGAAAGGGCGGAGGTTGATGAAGGTGAGGAGGCGAAGATTCTGTGAGGGTCGGCGAGGCGTGTGGGGCTGTGGAGTGATGGGGGGTCTCGCCGGAGTTTGGCCGGAGACGAAGGGGGTGACGGTGGACAGGAGCGGTCGAGGGTTTAATCAAATAAAAGACAGTGAGGAAAAGAAAGAGGGGGAGATGGGGAGAAGTTATGACCTAGCTACGGAGACGAAAGGGGCCGGAGCAGGGCGACAGTCGTATCGACTGTCGCCGAAGAAGAAGATGCCCAGGGGAAGGGGCGGTGGCGATCAGAGGGCCGGAGAGGCGCCAGCTAGGTGTGGCGTGGCACGGGAAGAGCGAGGGAGGGCAACCCTGCAGCTGGTAGTGCAGCAGGGTGACAAGGAGGAGGAGGAGAGGCCGCCGGAGCAAGGAGGGCGTCTGTCGGAGTGGGAAGAGAGGAATTGAGGGGGTATCTCCGTCAGATCCGAGCTCGGAAGAATGGTGGAGCGACGGGGGTATTTATAGGGACCGAATCAGGGAGGAAGGCGGAGGGAGACGACGTGTCTCCCTCGCCGGAGGACGCCGGAGATGGAAACCCATACCGTCCGTGCGTTCGCACGGCCGGTATGGTGGGTTACAGCGACCAGGGGGGTGTCCCTGCGACGGCTGACGACGCAGGGCACCCCCGGTTTACTTGCCAGGCTCTCCCCCTCACCCTGCGCGGCGCCATGCTCCGCGCAAGGTCGCCGGAGCATGGTGCTGGCAGGTTTTGCAGGGGGGACCTGAACGCAAAGAACGAAGGAGAGTTAGGGGCCGAAATGCGAGGGTTCAAAAGTTGAGGGCCAAAAAGTAAATATATGAGGACCAAAGTGTAAAGTTGGTCAAGAAGGTTTCTTCTTAGGCTCAAGTTTTTATACATGACTAATTAGGACCTAAGGAATCTGATGGTGAATTTTATTTCTAGATTAAACCTTGTTTGACTGGTCAATTTACGCAAAAACCCAAATTAAGTTATTAATTGGGTATGGTTCTCAATGTAGGTCAAGATGGGTTCCTAAGGTCAAATTGAAGGTTCTAAACCCTAGAGATTATTTTTCTATGAATTTTAGAGGGTTTATTCCATTTTTTATTTGCCTTGAACCTCGTGAATTGAAGTGGGTTTGTTTTAGGGTTACAGATTATTATTTAGTTCCTTGGAATTGCTGTAGCCCTTGCTAGATCATCTCATCCCACTTTTATTCTTATTAAGTTGCTTTGACCTGTGTTTGGACCCTAAATTACCCTGTATGCAGATTATACTGGTAAAATTGCATTTTTACCCCTTATGACTTGTTTTTTTCCTTAAACTCAGAATTCTCTGAGTTAAGCCTTTCCTTGAGTTATGTAGGAGCTTTTATCCTTTGTATTGGGTCAAAATGAGCTAGTTATGGCTCATGATGAGGTTCTCATCAGTAAGGCAGTGGCTTTGGAGGCGGTGCATTGAGTGTGGCCAATGATATTGGGGATTTTTGCACACATGTTCCTACAGAATATAAAGATATATGTTAAGTCATATCTCTCCCATAGGGTAAATTAAGACCTAATTCTAAATAATTAAACTCTAAGAAAATGTGCATAAAATGTACTTAGGCAATAAAATGGTCCACTAAAGTGGACTCATCAAATATCCCCATGTCTAAGTTTTGCTAGTCTTAAGCAAAAATGAAAAATTAATGCAAGGTGTATGATGCATGCTATCATGGGACTGACCAAAGATTTCTTATTTCCTTATTACAAAAATTTAGAGATTTGGACAAAAGTGAAAATGAAGTGATAGTTGCTTAGGTAACGGATCTAAGTGAAAAGCCAACTTATATTTAAATTCGTACTTAACCCTTGGTAAAAATTCTATTAGGATAGGAAACTTCTTCCCTCGAGGATAAAGTAGAAAATAATCTATGATTTGACCCTAGCTTTTTGGCTTAGGTATAAAATGTTTGAGTCAAATGGATTCATATTTTGTAGCTCACATTCATCTGGTGCTACATGTAGTCTAGTACTACAAACTCTAGATCTCTAGACTATCAAATAAGTCAACCTAGATAGAGGCTAAAAACTATGCTCCCCTTTGAGTTCCTTTGTGCTCACTCTCTCTCTCTCTTTATTTATTTATTTTTTAGAGAGCTCACAATCTCACCAGGTGTGTAGGAGCACTCAATATTTGGTGGACTCACAAGGCATCAGCACTTGGATTATAATTCTAATAACCTTACAATTACGTTAGAATCCTTCAACTAGTATTTGGGCGATCAAAAATGCTGAAAAGTAGGTATGAGTCATATTTGGTGAATCGCAACGGGTGTTTTTGTTGCCTTAATGACATCAACACATGATGAAATAGACACCACGATATAGCTATGAACTCAAACACTTTTTTTTCTTTTCTTCCTTTTCTTCTTTTCTTTCTTTCTATATATTCTTTTTCTTTTTTTTCTCTTTTATTTTATTTTATTTTTTTTGCTCATAACTACCAACACAACACAACATGACTAAAACTTTTATTCATGAAGCATTATTAGGAATGATGATGTTAAAGAGGATATTGTGTGGCTTATTTGGTGAAAGTGCCTACTCTCAGCACTAGGGAGGGATGGATAGGACAACTGCACTTCTAACCTTTGGCACTAGTATCCACCTTCAGCTGAGGATTCTATGACGGATAGTCGTAACCATCCACTGTAGTCATAGTTTTGTTAGAACTCAATCTTTGTGTATCTGCCTTATTTGGTGGCTCTCAGGACTTCACATGCAATGCTTGTACGTAGGAACAGAGAGCAAAAACTATGCCTAACTCTAAAGTTTCATCATCCAATTATCCCAAATTTAAGAATCCTTGCACTAGACCTAGCACCCCAATAGACACTCTAATTTCACCTCACAAATGTTTGGTGGAGCTAATAGAAGATAGTTTTCCTGACTCCCTAACTCACTGTCCAAGGGTTTAGGAAAAGAAGCAATGCTTCTCTTTAATTGACTAAAATTGTCGATTGGTTTTCTTAAAAGATCCATTACCAAGTCTATATGCAAATGAAGTAAATATACTAGATACTAAACTAAGAAACAATTTAAGAAGAAAATCTTCAATGAAATCACCTTGATAAAAATCTTTTACTAGAAGCTAACCAATTCAGCTCAAGAAGAAAAGAAAAACAAATCAAAAACTAATGCACCTAACCTAAATTCATGTAATTATTTATAAATTCTATAAGAGCTTCTCAAGTTTTACCCCCCATGCCTAAGATTGACAATATCCTCATTGGAAAATTAAAGACATAGAAGAATATCACTTGAGGAGTCATTATTCTATACATTGGGTTGTCTCCCAACAAGTGCTGCATTTATATCAGCAACTAGATGGGTGGAACCTGCAAATCAGGTGGGCAGGCATGATTGCGCAGCAATCATAGGCCCTAATTTGCCTAGATTAAGCCAGAACATAGCTTAACATGGGCATTCTGCATGCATACGCATCGTATTTTGCATCGTAACTGATTTATATGTTTTATGCATTTTACTATGCTATTTGAGAGGTATTACTCATTACAGGTAATTTGGGACTGTAGATGACTGATCTAACCTTATGTAACTATTTAGAATGATGACGGGAGTCCAACTCTTCCAAGATTGCATCAATCAGACTCCCGTAGCACCCTAGGGAGTCCACAGAAGAGCAAGAGTCAAGGGGAAAATTGAAGAATATCCAGACCTCAGATGATAAATCCAACCATACGAATGGATCCAGGTCAACGATTGCAGTCCAATAGCAGAAAAATCAACCCGATCGGAGACCTATAGCATTGTCTATGAAGAAAGAAAGATTAACAGCCACGATGTTGCCACGTGGCACCATTGCAACTGCCCCTCACCTCACCCCAATCTCAAAGGGAAAGACGTGGGTCGTTGGATCATCATCCAACAACCACGATGCATCCATGTCAACTGCCTCACTGTGCCTCATCAACGAAGGACAAGATAAGCCGTTGGATCATCATCCAATGGCTGAGAGCGGTCGTGTGGAGATTGGAAACTCGACACAAATGCATCCACAGCGTGTTGGTTAGCTCCTTTGCACCTAAGCAACCGGCGTAGGTTCGAGGCGTGCTTAGCATGAAATCAAAAAAGGCATTGAGCGTGGGCGTGATTGACTATAGGATCCTCATCGAGCAATGACAAGGGCAGCTACATGGCAGATGCGGATGTGAGGGAGCAAGGACGTGCGTGGTGACGTGTGCTTTAGGATTCAAGAGGATGCGACACACGCTCTTTTATGCTATCTGATCAAGAGATCGGACGGCTGAGATGGTGTAAGGAGTTGGGGCTCGTTTGGAGGCCGTGCAGTGCGCACAAAAGAGGAAACGATGAGCACAAGAGGGCAGCGATCGTGAGATGGAGATCAGAGGGCAGGCGTTGTGCCATGTGTCAGCTCTAGATTGAATCTGCAAATGGAAAAGGATTTGGAGGGTATTTTTAGGCTTAATCAGGACCGTTGATCTCCTGATCAACGAATCTGATCAAATTAAGGTTATTGCATGAAATTAAGGGCTCCAATGCCTTAAATGCCCTTCACAAAAACTATAAAAAGTGTCCTAGGGGTCCCCTTTGAAGGCATCAATTAGATTTCTTCTTCCTCCTACAACTCCTCTACCTTCTTCTTCTTCCCGTCTTCTCTGTCATCGTCTCTGCATCTTCTTCCAAAGCGTCTATTAAGCCACCTCGACGGATCGTCATTACTCTCCTCAACTTCTCCAGAAGGCCACCAGGGACCACCCATGGTGCCCTTGATCTGTTACAATAGTACTTTGTTTATTTTATGTTTTATTCAAATGTATGTATTCAATTCAATATAAATATTGTGATTGATTGTTCCTTCTACTTAGTCTTTATATTTGAAACAAATGCATGAAATTAAAAGCGCTTTCTGCCTCCCTGTGATGGACCAAGACTCACCAACTCTGTTAAATTATTTGTCGAGAAGTATTTCGCACTATACTACAATGCATTTATCTTTTACGCGATCTACGCCCCAAACAAATTGGTGCTGTTGCTGGGGAGGGACGGCGACTTTTGATTTCATCTCTAACATAGTATCTTTTTGTGTAGGTTGAGCTACGAAGTGGCGAAAGAGACAAAGCGGGCGCTATGAAAATCAGGTGCACACATTCTTGTTAGAAACTCGGCCAGAAATTGATTGCCATCTTTAAAATTCAATAGCCATGTATCTAATACTCCAAAAATTCTAAAATTTGGACTGGAACTAGAATTTCAAATTATATTTCCAATGCCACCTTTCCCAAAAATAAATTTCATCTATAGAATTTTTAAAAATTCATGGAGTACATATGGGTCAGATTGCTTGAAAATAGAACTTTTATGAACTTTAGATATCAATTTTGACCAACATACAAATCGGATTTAGTTACGATTGGTGGGGTTTGAAAGGTAATCAAATTAGCTTTCACTATAATATTTTTACAAAACTTTTGGGGCATATTTGCTATTGTTTCCAATAGAAAAACCAACACAGGGTCTAAATCCTAAATTTGACCCCTGGTTTGTTAAAAATTCAAAACTACTTGTCGGAAATAGTAAAAATTTTGGAAAAATACTCTCAAAAAATCTTATTGAGAAAGGAATATTCTTGCCAAATTCCAAATCATTTGGATTGTATCTTACTTGAGAGTATATATTTGAATTGTGGTCTTCAATTTGAAAAAACTTAGAAGTGCATGAGCCAATAGGACCATGGTGGACTAATTTGAACTCAGCTGAGCGCAGGAGTTAGTCGGTGAGGTGAGTCTCCTTGTGGACCACCCATCATTTAATAAATTGAAGAAACAGGTTAAAATTCATGAAAATATATCAAATAACCTACATTTGGCTTGAAACTACTGGGTAATTTCAACCTCTCCTGCAAAACCTGGTGTCTAAGCCTGTGGGGTAGCATCAAACGACAGCAGCTGTGGGGTAACGGAATCGGAGGTGAAAGCTGAAGGAAGAACCTTACTTGTATTCCCCTCGTAACCAGTCTGGCTGGGTTAGCTTGAGAGGCGGGAATTCCTTGCAGTCAGTCTCTCGCCGAATTTTTTTCAATAACACGAACTTAAACGAAAAATCCGATCATCTGATCTAAAGGACCACTTTGATTAACAAGGCCTTAGCCTTGTTTTGCTTGACTACACCAACCCTTTGAGTTGGTGTATGTAAGGAAGAAGGTCGTTAGGACCTAAACTTGTAGGACCTTGGGAGCCAAACCCATGGCAGCAAAGGTGATTCTCGCCCGACCTTTCTTCCCAACCTTCTTCCACTCGATTAGCTGAAATGGCTAATCCCGGTCCTCGAGTTGGTCAGGGCCCTGAGAATCAAGACCCAATGGCTCGTCTGGAAGCCAAGGTCAAGGAAACTTAATAGAAATACGAGCAGAGCATCGATAGGATTCTCACAACACTTGATAGGATGCAGCATCCACCACGCAGAGAACAACTATGGGACTTCTACGATCTGGCGGCAGCAATTATAGCACCTCAGGTATGGATTCCTGCAGGCAGAGATGCATTCGAGTTGAAGATGAATATCATAAGTCTGATTCAGATTCATTTCCATGGAAACTCGAATGAGGATTCCTTCCAACATATTGAAGATCTGAGTCGAATTACAGAGTCGGTTAGACCCAGGAATGTAGATATCAAAATTGTTCTCATGAAACTTTTTCCTTTTCCTCTCAAGGAAAAAGTTGCTTATTGGTTTAAGAATATCAGGAAGCCAATTGGAGCCTGATGTAAACACATTTACACAACTTAAAATGTCTATTTATGCATGTTCTTAAGCATATGATTGCATTTCATGATATAAATATTGCATAACATGCATCATCTCACATTTAGAGTAGTTTGAATAAAATGAAGGTTAATTGTCTCCTTTTATGTGCTTGGATAGGGCAAACATTTTATCGGGGCCTCGGATCAAAGATCCAAATGTATGGATGTGATCAGGGCTACGATTGGAGTTCAACGACTCCAAGATCGCCCTAATCAGGCATCCGTAGCATCAGATAGAGATCGGGGAACCCTAGAAGATCAAGGGCCAGGATGTTGTAAATCTGCACTTCAGATGACAAATCCAACCGCACGGATGAATCCGGATCGACTATCGTAGCCCAACGACACAAAAATCGAGTCAATCCGACATTCATGGCACCATCTACAACTTCCAGAAGATGGACGGCCAAGATGGTGCCACGTGGTGCCATCTCAGTCGCCCAAACGGCCGTTGGCATTTTGTGAAGGCCCCCTTCCGATCGCTCTCCGCCGTCAGATGGAGATCCAACGGCTGTGGCTGCCCGGCGCTTAAAATGTGCGCTTGACCATCCGCGCCCCGCTGCGCAGCGGTCGAGGGCGCTTACGAGAGCGTGGGGCGTGGGTTCGAGCCGCGGTGAGGGGATTGGAGGCGCGGGTAATTGAGGCACGTGGAGCGTCGGATGGAGATCGTGCGGTCGCGGGCGCCCGATAGCGTTGACGCGCGATTGGACGCCCGCGCGTAATGCGCGATCGTACGCGCAGGCGGGCGCAATGCAGCGGGTGAAGGCACAATTTTAAGCCGTCCGATCTCGCGATCGGACGACTGAAAAGTGCTGGACGTGCGCGAGCGTTGAGGAGCGGGCAGCCGAGGAGGCGCGCGTGTGCGCTGCGGCGACGGCCACGTCGGGGCTTTGGTGACGGATTTATCCGTCACTAAAGACCCCTTATTTATTATTTTGAAGATGTAATGTCCATTTTGCCCCTACTCCTTGCAACTATAAAAGGAGACCCCCTCCATATGAAATTCTTATCCCTTCTTTCTCTTCTCTACCCCTCCAAAGCTCAAGAGAAGCTTGTCCCACACCCGGGATGCTTCTCGCGAGATAAAGTCCAATTTTCGTTCCCCTTCGGAAGTGGATCCCGCAACGACGACGGCATGCTGCTTTGTTCCCGTTCTTCTGCTTCGTCCTCCTTCGCCCTGCTTCGTTCTCCTTCATCCAGGCGTCGTCCCGTCCGGCTCGTCCTCCAAGCAACCGTCGAGGAGGATTTCTCTCTCCCTATTCTTTTTACCGCTTTCTAGTATAGATTTACTGCTTTCTAGATTAATCTACTCGTCCTCCAAGCGACCGTCGAGGAGGACATTTCTCTCTCCATTCTTTTAATGCTTTCTAGAGTAAATTTATCGCTTTCTAGAGTAATTATTTTATGCTTTCTAGTTATAATGAACAATCTCTTCAATACAAAAATTCCTTGTTTATTCTACATCTCATTTTGATTTCTCTGTGTAATATTCTCTTTCTCTCTTACTCTCTCTCTCTTCTATTTATTGTAAATAATTAGATAGTTCTAAATTGAATTATTCTGTAACAAATAAAAAGAAACACGTAGTTTTTAAATCAAACGTCCGCCTCCCTGTGTTCGACCCGGAATTTTAATTTCGGTATAAATTTTATTTGTTGAACACGAATTCTTTGCTTTCAAACTACAACGACAGGTTTTCCAAAACCGAACACGTTAGCGTAGGTTCGTACACGTTCAACAGAGCCTGGGAGGAACTACGTCACGAATTTCTCCAAAAGTTCTTTCTGATTGGTCGAACAAATGCTATGAGGCATGCAATCACGACCTTTGCCCAAGGCCCCAGAGAGAAGCTACATGACACTTGGGATAGATTCCATGATCTTCTCAGGAAGTGCCCACACCATGGTGTACCCAAATGGCACCTCGCTCATGTCTTTTACCATGGGCTGGATGACACACATTGGTACCTGGCTGATGCATCTAGCGGTGGGAATTTTCTCGCGAAGCATGAGAACAGCGCATTTAAACTATTTGAGTCCTCAGTAGAGAACTCGATGAATGCCCCCTCAATGAACCAGTTCCAGCAACCTAGACAGCAACGAGTCAATGTCCACGAAGCTCAAGTAGATTATGCTCGAGCCGACATGGACATTATCACCAAAAAGCTGGATAAGGTGGATCTACTCGATAAGAAGCTTGATGAATTAATGCGAGCGAGATCTAGATCTTCTGGCAGCACTGCTCCATCTTACTCCTCTTAAGCATCCCGAGCCCCCTCTTCTCGTACATATCCACTCGCTCAGGATGTTTTCTCTCCATCTCCATGGGATTCTACGTACCAGGAACCCGTGAACAATGTGGATCTGGCATCGTACAATCAGGGTTACAAACCACATAATGACATGAGTGAATATTCTTTTGATGAATTTACATCTAAGACATCTTCAACCTACGAAGATGTTAATGCTATTCAAGGTTACGAGTGTAACAACTCGTATTCTGATATGTATAACCCTGGTTGGCGCCAACATCCCAATTTCTCCTGGTCTGGTAACCCACAGAGACTGAGTCAAGCTCCACACTACCAGACTAGACAATATAGGAATGCATAGAACGCATACCCTAGGCAGCAGCCATTCCCATTGCAACAACGGATACACTCTATCTACTAGCCACTGCACCAAGCTACCAACTGCCCTCCAAAGTGGGCCGACCCTTTGGAGACTCTGAAGGAGGAATTGCAGGCATCAATTTAGAAATCTAATCATGACAACCTACAAATAATGAAGGCAATGACTGACCAAATTCAGAGCATACAAATCACACAAAACCAGATGATGTAGGAGCATAGGTCACAGAGAGCTTTGCCCTCCCAACCTATCCCAAACCCGAGATATGTGTAGAATCAGGGCACCCTACCTAGATTCCAATCACCACAGGGGCAAGCACATGCTGTTCTGCAAGCATTTCCCACACCACCTAGTTATGGGCTTGGTCAACCACCTTTGTTGCCAAACCCTATATATTCAGACCAACCTGCTCCTCTGCCCCTTAATGGATAGCACGCCGATGCAAAAGCTGTCACTTTGAGGAATGAAAAGACTACACAGGACCCATTACCTAGGTAAGCAGGTAATGATTTTTCCTGCTCTCTAATGCAAGATGGCTCACAACCCTCTTCCTCTCACAAGCCATCTTCATTAGATAAAGGAAAGAAGCCCTTAGACCTTGAGATTCCCGTCCCGTTTCCCATGGGTCTAACATGAGATTCAGCGCAAAAAAAGGATACATAGAATTTTGAGGACCTGAAATCTATGTTCAAGGAAGTTCACATTCAGGTCCCTCTCCTCGAAGCAATAGATCACATCCCTGCTGTTGCTAGGTTCTTCAAGGACTACTATACTCCAAAGTGACAACAGAAAATCAGACGACAGGCGGTATTATCTGAGGAAGCCAGCACTGTTATCTTAGCCAACTTACCACCCAAAAAGGACCCAGGCACACCAATGATTTCCTACTTTTTGCAGGATTCCACTTTTGATAGGGCCCTTCTTGATTTTAGATCATCCATCAACCTGACTCCCATTGTAGTACTTGATCGATTCCGATTCGAGGAGTTAAAGGTCACCTTGGTTACCAAAAAGTTGGCTGGCCGATCGGTGAAAACATCGAGGGGGGTGGTTGAAAATGTGATCATGAAAGTCCAAGGATTCTGCTTTCCAGTGGACTTTTTTGTTCTTGATATGGAGGTTCCTCCTAATCTCCGTGATGCACCGATTATTCTAGGTCACCCATTCTTGGCAATCACTCGCGTGAACATCGACTATGCATCAGGGTGCATGGAGATTGCCTTAGGGAATGAAAAGCTTAGACTGGACATTTTCAGGGCATCAAAGAACTTCGATTGTGATCTAATCAAGGAGGATGGTGAAGATGAAGATTCAACTTTCTGTGGGAACATTGGGCTCCTCTGTAGCAACACATTCATCTTCACTACTAGGGGTCTTAGATCGCGATCCACATGGGACTAAGACTAATGACATACACATTTCATCCCATGGATCTAGTTGTCATGGGTGTTCATTTGCTCCCAACACCCTTGATCCTGACTATCCTGTCCCATCTAGCACTGATATCTTAAGGCAGGATTACATGACCACTGCAGACAGATTTTCCATTAGTCAGGATCAGTAGATTTCCACTATTGCTTCCTCTCCTCCCCTACATAGACCCTCTCCCCACCCTCCGCTACTAGAGTTACAGCCCTTACCTGATTAACTCAAGTATGTGTTTCTAAGAGATAGTGAGACATATCCCATGATTATCAATGCTTACTTGACTCCAGACTAGGAACACCAGTTGATCTCCATTCTGCAAGCACATAGGGCTGCTATCGGGTGGGGCATTGCTGATCTCCACGGGATTCGTCCCTCATATTGCACTCACCATATCTACACTAATGAAGGGGTGAGACCATCGAGACAACCTCAGAGGCGCCTAAATCCAAATATGTTGAAGGTTGTCAAGAAGGAGATCATTAGATGGCTAGATGCAGGCATTATCTATCCAATTTCGGATAGCCAGTGGGTGAGTCCCATTCAGATTATGCCCAAAAAGGTGGGACTCATTGTGATAAAAAATGAAATGGGTGAATCCATCCTGACCCGCACGATGACTTCTTGGTGGCTTTGCATTGATTACAGGAAGCTAAACTTGGCTACCAAAAATGATCATTTTCCTTTACCCTTTATTGATTAGATTTTAGAATGGCTGGCTGGGCGTAGCTTCTTCTACTTTCTAGATGGATACTCCGGGTACAATCAAGTAGCAATCAACCTGGAAGATCAAGAAAAGATGACTTTTATGTGTCCCTTCGGAACATTCGCTTTTAAGCGGATGCCCTTCGGCCTTTGTAATGCACCAGCTACTTTTCAGCGATGCATGATGGCCATCTTTTCAGACATGATTGGGGACTGCGTAGAAGTGTTCATGGATGACTTCTTCGTGTTTGGAGATGATTTTTCGTCTTTTCTTGATAACCTCACAGAGATCCTGAGGAGATGTCTAGAAGTTAACCTAGTACTTTCATGGGAAAAAAATCCATTTTATGGCGAGGGATGGAAACGTACTAGGTCATAGGATCTCCTCTAATAGACTTGAGGTCGACAGAGCTAAGTCCGAAATCATTTCACAAGTACCTCCACCTAGCTCAGTCAGGCAAATTAGATCATTCTTAGGACATGTCAGATTTTATCGAAGATTCATTCAAGATTTCTCAAAAATTGCTCGTCCATTAACGAATCTTTTGGTAACCGACACTCCCTTTGATTTCGACTCCTCGTGTCTTAGCGCTTTCGAGATCTTACAAAGCGTTGTTTCAAGTGCAACTATTCTCCAAACTCCCGACTGGTCTCTCGACTTCGAGATGATGTGTGACGCCTCCGACTTTACTATCAGAGCCATTCTTGGCTAGCGTCAGGAGCACCATCCATTTATAATATGCTATGCCAGCAAAATGCTGAACGAGGCTCAGCATAACTATACAATCACAGAGAAAGAATTACTAGCTATGGTATTCGGGTTGGAGAAATTCATATCATACTTACTCGAGTCCAGAGTTATTATCTACATTGACCATTCTACCCTCCAGCATTTGTTGGCAAAGAAGGATGCCAAACCCAGCCTTATCAGATGGATCCATCTTTTGCAAGAGTTTGATGTCGAGATCTGTGATAAAGCTGGAGCCCATAATTTTGTGGTGGATCACTTGTCTTGGCTAGACCCAAACTATATTCTGTACTCCCCGCTGATATCAGACCGATTTTCGGATGAGTCTCTGTTGTCTATTAACTCTGTTGAGTTTCCTTGGTATGCCGATATTGCAAACTATCTCATCGCAGGCAAGCTACCTGCAAGATTACCCAAGGATCAAAAATTCAAATTTATATTAGAGGCTAAATTCTAATTTTGGGATGACCCACTGCTCCTTCACATTGGGGTTGATCAGATCATTCGTAGATGCATCCCTGATGGGGGCACATTTCATGAAATAAAATTAGGGTTCGGAGGACCCATCGTCATAGCTCGCAAAGCACGTCTATCAGATAAAATTTATAACTGAAACTCAAAAAATGAGTTCCGAGTAGAACATGGGGAGGCGAACGTTTGGTTTTACAAAAATCCACACTTCGCTTTTATTTATTTTTGGTCATTTTTATCTTTTCTAATTTTTTTTAGTGTTTAGCAAGCAAAAGATCAAGTCGATGACTTCTAGATAATCTACTTGCAACAATATAAGAGAGAGAGAGAGACAATCATCTGTTTATAAATGAATGTTTGTTACACTACGAAAGTGGAAAATCTACACTACGAAAGCGTAAAAAGATAGAATGAGGTGTGAGAAATCCCCCTTGACAGTCGCTCGGAGGAAGACTCACTCTGACGTCGCTTGGAGGAAGGTGGTGAGGAGCAGGATGAAGGAGGACGGAGGATGGGGCAGGATGACATCGCGGCAAGGATCTTCTTCCTGAAGGGCGGTGAGAGTACGGCAATGGGATTCTCCACGAATGGGGATGAGGGGTAGGAAAACTATTTGGTTTTCTACTCTAGAGGAGCATCTCGAGCTTGGGACAAGCTCTCTCTAGAGCCTTGGAGATGGTGAGAGGAAGAAAGGAGGAGATGAAGAAAATGGGAGGGGTAGATGTCCTTTTATAGTGGAGGAAAGAATCAAATTCATATACAGGACATTTAGTGACGGTCATAAACGTCGCTGAAGATCCACAGCAAATGTCACTGAAGATTCTGCGTATGTGCCCCTGCTGCCTCAGAGCTGGTGCACACTGTATGTGCCCTTGTTGTGAGAGCACTCGTGATACGAACCGCTGTTGCTGCTACCTCCACACGCATGGCACTACGCTTGGGCATGTGTGCCTCCGCGCGTGCACTCACTCTCGCACTGCTGTGTGCATGCGGTGGTGCATGAATGCACATGGGCAGCCTGGGTTGCGTCATGTGGCACAATCTGGGCCATCCATCTTCTTTCCCTTGTAGGGGATGGTACGAAGGTTGGATTGAGTCGATTTTTACATCGTTGGGCTGTGATCATCAACCCGACCTGAATCCATCAGTGCGAACGGATTTTTTGTTTGACACTTCGAATTACGTCACCTAGTCCCTTGACTGTTGATCTTCCTTGGATTGCATATGGTGCTATGGGACTCCAATTGAGGCAACTTCAGAGGCGTTGGACTCCGATCGTCGTCTTGATCTGATCCATTCAATTGGATCACCAATCCAAGGCTCTGAAATAAATATCCTTCTCTCCTGACCACAAAAAGGATGCAATTAACCTAAATTATATACTACTCTAAATGCAGAATGATGCTTGCTATGCAATATTTATAACATGAAATGCAAATTAAGCTTAGGAACATGCATGAATAGTCATTTTACCCTCAATAATTGTGTCTACATCATACCCCCATGCCTATCTTTTGCTAGTCCCTAACAAAATTAAACTACATGCTATGTATAAAATCAAAATTAGGATTAGATCGCTTAGGCCTAAGTCATTTATTAACAATAGAAAATTTCAACTAAGGTCATAAACAATGAAAACTCAACAGTACCTAGGTGTCTTCCAGAATGCAAACTGCCGAAGTCCTCGCTTTATTTGAAAAGGGAAGATACATTTTTTTGTTTTTCTTCTTTTCTTATATTTTTTGGGCTTTTGGAGTTTGAGTGTGTTGGGATAACTTTTTACGGCTACTCTACCCACCCAAGAATAGAAAAGGACTCTAAGTGCTAAGTATCTAGTGAAAAGAGTGAAAGACTCACTAGGCAGCCGTTAAAACAGACTTCGGGTTTCTACGACCCTAGGTGACCTTGCCTAAAGGTTTATCTTTTCAAATGGTAGCTTTCTTTCTACTTCTTTTATATATGGGGTCAACACAAGGGCGAACCTAGTGTATATCTCCCCAGTTTATTCTACTTCCCTACTTCTTCCCTACGTGTTTTGGGAATTATTGTGTATTTTTGTGAGTTGGGCTCTGGACAACCAGTTAATGAGCTGTTACCCATGGCAACTTGCCAGCGATACTCATGCGGTGAAGTGTGGTTTTGTTTATTATTATTTTTTTCTATTTTTTTCTATTTTTTTTCTTTCTCTTCTTTTTTTCTTTTGAAGTAGGTGGCTTCTCTGATCTAGGATTTACCTAAAGGTAATACGATGAAAATGGTCTTGTGGTTAAGCTCTGGACAACTAGCTGATGAGCTATTACCACAGATAACTTGCCAGTCATACCACCCTAGATAGTTCATTAGCTACCCAATTTCTGAAGAAACCATCGAAAAGTGAGTCAGTGCAAAAAGTGTGTAGATCCTTAGGCTTAAAGTCCCCTCAAATCATAGGGCGAGTTGATAAGTCATGTGCTTATCATCCCAATTTATTTACTAGATTAAAGACGAATTTGAATTGGCGAGGACTTGAGACTAAGTCCACATTCAAGTGTTCAGGTCCTATCGTATCATTTCCTAAAATTAATAACTTCCAAAAGCCTAAGTTCTCTTCTCCTAATTCTTTTTTTTTTTGAATTTTCAAAATTTTTTTCTAAAGAAAAGAAAATAAATTCTACAGAGCTAACGAAATAATTTTAGGATTAAGTATCCACCCCCCATGCCTAAATGATGCAATGTCCTCATTGTACAAACAAAGACATGAAAAGGGCAGAGTAAACAGAATATCACCTGAATAACGTGAAAATTTGGTCAGCTCCACAAAGAACATGGAATATAAACACGTGATAAATTTAATGCCTTTAGCTAGGCATAAAATACAAACAAAGAAGAGGTTAAGAATTCACAGGTACGGGTCAAAATCAGAATTAAAAGATTGATCCTTAAACCCGTCAGCAAAAGATGTCCACAGACGTTGACCAGATTATGATAGAGACCCATGCCCCAGGGTCGAGCGGTTCTCAGGTTCTGGATGAAAATCAATTAGAACCGAAGATTGTTAAGCTTGCAAAGCTGAGCCTGCAGTTTTGTGGTGTGCAACCCAAGACCAAAGTGTCAGACAACGGGTAAAGATTATTCAATAGGTGCAGATGTCCACTTAACGTTTAGCTCAGAAAAATAATCAGTTATTTTGAGCTTGGGATGCACGTGAAAGATATCGTAAGGGTCTTGGTAGAAAGTAGGTGGTTTAAGGTCAATAGGTATCCTTAGATCCAAAATCAAAGTTCCCTCAGAATTAGCCTCCCAAATTTTTATTTCAACAATTCTATCCTCCAACATCAAGAGCTTAGGCTCCAGAACCTCTAGCATACCGCTCACCCCATAAGATCTACCCAAGTCTAGAAATCATGGCTGAATCAAGATTGACTTGGGCACAATGATCTCAGAAGTCAGTTCTTTGGGGTGCAAATGAGGAATGGGGTCACTACTTTAATCATCAAGATTCGGATCCTCCAAGTTAACCCCAACCGAATCAGAATCTTCAATAGTCAGGCTATCAAATGATTTATTAGATTCCTCAAGCCCATTTATCTCACTAAAATCATTTTCCTTAAGCTCACATGACACTTCACTAAGAGATTCCTCACCCTCAAAATCAAAGAATCCATGATCCTCATTTATATATGTCTCAAAATCATATATCATTTCAGGATCAAAGGAGACATATTTTTATTTGTTTCTTGGCTTGGGGATCTCAGGTGAATCAATTGGTTCATCCTCAAAGGGTTACACTAGACCTATTTGGTCATCTCCAATCTTCAAATATGTATCCCCCCCAATAGGCACCTGAGCAGGTTTAGACATTGGCTCTCTTGAAGAGGGTTCATCTTGAGAATCATCCCAAGATTTGACTAGTGCAACCATAAATTTCATCCTCAACCTCGACAACTTCCCAAGTAGAAACTCACTCAAGTCCCTATCCTTAACATTTTCGAGCAAATCCAATGGAGAACTATTAAGTTCATCAATCATTTTGATCATAGGATCCAATGCTTCAGTGCATGGTATTGGCTAAGCTTCTAAAGATTGGATGGTGTTCCTCAAGTTAGCCAACACCCTATCTTGGACCTGGATCACTTGAACCGACTAATTTGGTTCAGGTTTGGCTGTGTATGGGTTAAATCTAGGGGAGTCAAGAAATCGAGGTTCTCAGGTCCCTACCTAATAGTACGTCATCTTGGGTTGTTCAAAAGATGAAGGTGACCTATATTCAACATAATTCTGGGGAGGGTAGGTGTTATAATCAACACATCCTTCTTGGTTGTAGATCAGGTTGGGTTGATCATCAAAGGGTGGAGATCTATAATCTTTGTAGCTCTGGGAAGGATAGTAATCGTAGTATTGCTATCCAAGGTTAGGCCCTGGACACTGAGGTATGGATTCATATCCCTAATCAAAGTTATCCCGGCTAGTGGATGGGTAATTACAAGCCAAGTTGGGATAGTAATTATCTTGGGGATAAGTGGTGGTAGGAGGGTAGGATGTGAATTGAGTATAGGATGTGGAAGGATACATGGTAGAATAGGAGGGAAATCAAAAGAAAGAAAGGAGCCCTGCAATACAAGCAATCAACCCTATCCTTAGGTGGGTTACCCTAAAGACCTACAGACTCCCAGGACTTGTCTTGAGATTATAAATGATTTGGTCTACTTTTATCCGATCAATCCAACCAGTTAGGAGGGACTGGGGAGAAGGTTCTTCCTTTGGCTTGCGCCTCCAGTTCCTAGTGTACCTCCCAACCGCAGTCGTTTAATGCTACTCCCCTAGCTAGACATCAGATGGGCCAGCAGAAGCAGATTAATAAAAAAAAATCTCAATCTGAGCCCCGAAGAGCGAATCAATCCTTAGGGCTAACGTCTACTCAATTTTAATTAGGGTTGGAATGATTGTGCTCTTGGAATGTGATGGGCCCTTTAGATGGATTGTGTCCTTAATGATTAGTTAAAATGTGTGTGTGCACAACTAGGGTTTGCAAACAAGGTTATTTGATGATGTCACTTTTAGAGTTTAACCATGTTTAGTAGCTTTTAGGGTTTAATCTTTAGGTTGGTTCAATTAGGGTTCAGTAGAACACTCCAAGTTTTACAAGCACTAGTGATGATGTATTCCTTTAGAAATTAGAAAAAAATGTGGAGTGCCTAGTTCAGCCCTAAAAATCAACCCTAAGTGGCAAGCTACTTGATGAATCAATTTTAATTTGAGTGGTGCAGCCTAAATAACTCAATCAATTGGCCTATTGCACCACTTAGTTAAGGCACACAAGATGTTTAGCCTATTTAAATTGTCTACTCACTTATTTGTGTGTTGAGTTAAGGTGTACCGGATCCACAGGTCAAATTCCGGTTAAGTGGTAGAATCGATGTGATTGTGCGCCTTAGGATGAGAAGTTGTGTGTGTTTAGTGTGTAGCTTTCTGTTAAATCCCATAAGAGAAGATTTTTTTTTTATTTTTTTATATATGCGGGTGGGTGAGGTGAGTGGAGTGACAATCAAACAACCAAAATCTACCCTAGGGTTTATGCAAGCACTGATGAGAACCTCATCATGAGCCATAACTAGCTCATTTTGACCCAATACAAAGGATAAAAGCTCCTACATAACTCAAGGAAAGGCTTAACTCAGAGAATTCTGAGTTTAAGGAGAAAACAAGTCATAAGGGGTAAAAATGCAATTTCACCAGTATAATCTGCATACAGGGTAATTCAGGGCCCAAACATAGGTCAAAGCAGCTTAATAAGAATAAAAGTGATCCAGCAAGGGCTACAGCAATTCCAAGAAACTAAATGATAAATCTGTAACCCTAAAGCAACCCACTTCAATTCACAAGGTTCGAGGCAAAGTAAAAATAGAATAAACCCTCTAAAATTCATAGAAAAATAATCTCTAGGGTTTAGAACCTTCAATTTGGCCTTTAGAACCCATTTTGACCTACATTGAGAACCATGCCCAATTAATAACTTAATTTGGGTTTTTGCGCAAATTGACCGGTCGAACAAGGTTTAAGATGAAAATGAAATTCACCATCAGATTCCTTAGGTCCTAATTAGTCATGTATAAAAACTTGAGCCTAAGAAGAAACCTCCTTGACCGACTTTACACTTTGGTCCTCATATATTTACTCTTTGGCCCTCAACTTTTGAACCCTCGCATTTTGGCCCCTAACTCTCCTTCGTTCTTTGCAATCAGGTCCCTCCTGCAAAACCCTGCCAGCACCATGCTCCGGCGACCTTGCGCGGAGCATGGCGCCGCGCAGGGTGAGGTGGGGGACCTGGCAAGTAAACCGGGGGTGCCCTGCGTCGTCAGCCGTCGCAGGGGCACCCCCTGGTCATTGTAGCCCACCATACCGGCCGTGCGAACGCACGGACGGTATGGGTTCGTGTTTCCGACCATTCTCCGGCGAGGGAGACACGTCGTCTCCCTCCGCCTTCCTCCCTGTTTCATCCCTATAAATACCCCCCGCTGCTCCACCGACCAGGGCAGCCTGGATCTGACGGAGAAAATCCCCAACTTTCTTCTCTTCTTCCTCCGGCAGACGCTCACCAGCTCCGGCGGTTTCCTCCCCCTCCACCTCTTCGCTCTGCCGCAATACCAGCAGCAGAGACTTCCTCCCCTGCTCTTCCCGCGCCACGCCGCACCCAGCTAGCGCCTCTCCGGCTCTCTGCTCTCCGCCGCCCCTTTCCCTGAGCATCGTCTTCTCCGGCGACAGTCGATACGACTGTCGCCCTGTTCCTCCCCTTTCGTCCCTGCAAGTAAGCTAGAGCTACTCCCCTTCTTCTCCTCTTTCTTTCCCCGCTTTCAATTTAGTCAATTAAGCCCTCGACCGACCCTGACCACCTTCACCCCCTTCGTCTCCGACCACCCTCCGGCGAGCCGCTCCCATCACCTCAGCGACCCACACGGCTCGCCAACCACCGCAGGACCTCCGCCTCCTCACCCTGATCAATCTCCGCCCTACCACTTCCCCCACATCACCCTCTGCAACTCCACCGAACAGACCCATCCTCCGACCCACAGTCCGACCTAGGGCAGCCCTCGCACGCCGCCCCGCGCCTCGCCACCACCCACACGAGCTTCGCCGCACCCTGGCGAAGCTCCTGGCACTCTCTGATTAGGCCAAGAGGCCGTTTTCTTGTGGACAGGCCACCCGACCTCCGCCGCCATTGACGCGCAGGAGGACCTGCTTCCGCCTGCAGCTACAGGCGCGCCACGCTCAGCGCCAAGCCCAGATTCACTCCCAGGCCTTGCGAGGAGTTTTGGCAAAACACCAGGTTCGCAGCTGAGGAAGAAAACTCCGCGTGACGCTGCCATCTCCTGCTGAATTCCCCGCTGCGGGCGCGCAATTGAGGTGGGCCGTTTAGTCCCACCTCGGAAACGCCTGAAGAGCCGCAGCGACATAAGATGCAAAAGTGCAGTAGCCTTACTGCCTCAGTACACGGGGTGAGGTCCCCTTCACCCGCCCGGTTACCCGGTCTCGTCCGCGCTCACGCCCCGCGGACCTGACCCGAACCGACCCGACCCGACTCGACTGACCTGCACTCCTCGCCCACCACGCACGCCGGTGGGCCTGGACCCGGGCCTGATCCGAACCCGGTTACCCGGTAGCTCTGGGAGAGCTTTCCCAAGAGTGGTTTCAGAGAGAAAGAGAGACGCGGGGGGGGGAGGGTAGAGTAGGTTTTGCTTCTGACGAGAAACTCTGAAGTGTGCAGGCGAAGAAGAAGACCCGCGGAAGAAGAAGTGCAGGCGAAGAAGAAGGAGCTGCACTGTAGCAAATGCATAGTTAAGTCGTCGAAGCACCGGGTCAGACGACGGAAGGTCAGCAGCCAGAGCAGGAAAGAAGGCAGGCTGAAGAAAGAAAGAAAAGAAGAGCAACGGCCAAAGCAGAAGAAGAAGAAAGGAAGACTTAGTAGCTGAAGGTAGAAGCTCTGCAGCCATAAGGAAGAAGAAGAAGGAGATCTGAAGAAAGAAAGGAAGAAGAAACATTCACAGAAGAGACTGCAGAAAAAGAAGGAGAGAGGCCAAGACAGAAACCAAGGAAGAAGAAGAAGGAGATCTGAAGAGGAACATCACCTCTGCAGAACAAAGAAGAAGAAGGAGATCTGAAGAAAAGAAAGAAAGAAGAACATCACGAGGAGAAAACGAAAAGAACAACAAATTCTTTCCCTCTCTCTTTCTTTATTTTGTAAAAGAAACATGTATATCTCTAGAATACGACTTGCTCCCTGAGTTCGACCTCGGGAACTCTTTCATTTTCCGAGTAAAAAAAATTTATATTTGAAATGTTGGTAATAACCGGCTTTACTACAACGTTATAACAAAACCAAAACCCTCAAATCCAAACCGACGTTTCATTTTGGCGCCGTTGCCGGGGAGCAACGGCTATTCTAGAGGTAAACATTCCTGTTTCTTTTAAGTTCTGATAATCTCCTCTCTTTTGTGCAGCTACAGGAACTCAAGAAGACAAGCAACCACACGACAACCACTCCGAAGACAGGTAAATTTTTCCTCTCACTATTAACCCCTAAACTCTAAAGAGGAAGAAAAGAAAAGAACAAGCAATATAGGGCTAACCTGCCTTCCATACTTGGTAACCATAAAGAGTTGCATGTTTTCAACTCATCACTCCTGCACACTATTAAGGGTATTTAAGGGCTAACACATTCTTGCTTGAGCCCTAATTGCCCAACAAAGAGTTAAATGGACCAAGTAGAGCCAACATAAGGTCAAACATTAGGATTTCAGTAGAGACACACCCCTTAATCAAGAATTGAGGAGATCCAAAAGAGGTGTGCCCAAGCCATTGATTGAAAATAATTAACAAGAAAAATCCTAAATAATTGGCTCTCTCTAAACACTTGAACCCTAAAAGACAGGACCTAAAAGCTCTTAAAGAAAACAATAGGTAAAGTTGACCCCTTGGGTCAACCAACCTTAAATTAGGTCACTCTTTGCACTTAAAAAGACTAAAGTTCAAGTGAAACCTTAAGCACCCTGATCTTAAAATTGGTAGACTTAAGAGGTCAAGATCCCCATTCTGGTCTACCTGGAACCGCAGTGACAAGAGAGGTCGGGTGGGGGAAACCCTGTAACCCGTGGGGACGCTCTACCGTGTAGGGGTCTTCGCGGGACTCTCCCTCTCTGGCTGCCCAGGTAATTCTCAGGTGGACGATCTTTCTGATCAAGGGGTCCATCTGCCCCGCACCTCTATAGTCACCCAACACATTTTTGGGTGTCTTGATTGGGTCCAGCACCTTCTAAACTTACCTCTCCCAACTGTGCATGTACGGAAGGAGGTCTCTAAGACCACCCTTAAGACCTCCATTAGAAATTCGCTCTCGTCAAGGCCAAGCCTCGACGCCCGTATTTGTGCAGCAACACCCTCACATTATTCTCTCTTCTGATTCAGAACCAAGTTCTTCTTCTTCCCCCATCATGGCTCAGCCAGTTGAGGAAGAAAATAATCTGGAACACCAGCTCCAGCGACTCAATGACCTCTTCCAAAACTTCGTGCACCCACCACAGCGTCCTATGATGCGGGACCACTACAATCCTGCTGCGGTGGCCATTGAGCCTCGAGTCAGAATCCCGATTGGAGGACCTGATTCCGAACTAAAGCCCAACATGATTCATGCTATACCTAAATTCCATGGGCTTAATTCTGAAGATCCCTTCCAGCACATCAAACAGCTAAAGCATCTGGCCCACACTTTTGGATCAGATGCGCAAAATCGGGATATTCTTCTCATGAAGATGTTCTCCTTTTCTCTTATGGACAAGGCCGCCCATTGGTATCAAACTCAGACCCGGCCGATCAACACTTGGGAAGAACTTCAATCCGAGTTTTTGAAAAAGTTCTTTCCCGTTGGTCGGACCAACGCCTTGCGCCATCAGATTACACACTTCACTCAACAATCAGGAGAACCTCTCCATGAGGCATGGGATCGTTTTCAGGATCTCATGAGAAAGTGCCCCCATCACGGAGTTCCTAAATGGGAACAAGTCCAATCTTTTTACCAGGGACTCCGTGAGGACATCCGCCTTTTCGTCAATGCAACTTGCGGAGGAAACATCATGGGTCAACATGAAGACACCGTATGGGAGATTCTCGAAAACATGTGCGAGAACTCCATCAACAATGACTCCATGGGATTATTCGACAGGACGAATACCCGCGCAGCGACGAATCTTAAGGGAGCACATGAGACGCAGGGCCTGTCCGCATCAGTCGACCTGGAATTAATGGCCAGTCGATTGGACAAGGTCTCAATCATTGAAAAGAAGGTGGATGAGCTGACTCAGCACTTGCAGCGAGCCACCTCTGCGCGTAACTCCTTTGCACAACCTCCTTCCACACAGGAGACTGTGCAAAACATCCTCCACCGATCCTCCCTTGGGATGGATCCATATCCATCCCCATCTGATTCTTGGACTAGAAGATCATCCGATCGTTTCTTCACCAGCCGGGGGAACTCCATTCCTCCTTTCCCTGATTCTCAGGAGGTTCCTCAGACCTGCGAGGACCTCAACGCCATCCAGAACGACCCATTCTCCAACACTTACAACCCTGGATGGCGAAACCATCCCAATTTTCAGTGGGCGGGAAATTCCCAAACCCAAAGACCACCTTTTCAGTCCCGCCCACAGCCCTCTCATCACTACCAGCCGCCTCAGCCTCGGCCCAACCCTACTTATCCATCAGGGCCAAATCAAGATCAAATGTCCTTAATCCTTCAGACTCTGGCTGACATTCAAAAATCGAATGCGGCCATTCAAAAACAGCACAAGGACGAGCTTACTGAAGTTAAAACTCAACTGGCCCAGTTGGCAAATTCTCGCCAGCCAGGCACACTCCCTTCCCAACCCCTTCCTAACCCAAATAACGTGCCAACCCAGAAGCGCGTTATGAATCCAAATTTAGGCCACGCTCAATGGATTTATCAGGCCCCCACTGCTCCATCTCCAGACGAGATGGATGCCTCAACTTCTCGTGCGGGATTTCAGCAGCAGCCACCCCTCCTACCAAACCCAAACCAAAATCAGGCCGGATTAAATTCTGTAACAACACGTAGTGGTAAGACAACTCAAGACCCGCATTATCCAAACCACTCCCAGCCTGATAACCATGACCCTAGGATAGTTATCCAAGGTACCGCTGCTCCAGATCTACAACCTGGACCTATCCTAGAGGAACCAACCAAGATCCCGTTTCCCGAGGCCCTGACCAAGGGAAAGAAGACCACCAAACCCGTGGCCCCTGAGGAGGATCTGGTCAAGCTCTTTGAGCAGGTCCACATAAACATCCCCTTGATGGATGCAATCCGCCACGTACCAGCTTACGCACGATTTCTAAAAAATTTATGTACACCCTAGCGTAAGCCGCGAACCAAGGGAGGGAGCCCAATTGTTCTGTCAGAGCAAGCCAGCTCTGTAATCCTTAGTAGACTCCCGCCCAAGGCAAAAGATCCTGGAACTCCCCTGATCTCCTGTAAGATAGGTGGTACCCAATTTGATAAAGCATTGTTAGACTTGGGTGCATCTATAAATCTGATACCCACATCCTTACTGGACCATCTAGAAGAATCTGAGCTGAAACCAACCGAGGTGACATTACAATTAGCAGATCGATCTATAAAGTCACCAAAAGGGATTCTCGAGGATGTTATCGTGAGAGTGCGGGATTTCTATTTTCCAGTGGACTTTATAGTCTTAGACATGGATGCACCTGAGAACCCTAGGGATACACCAATCATTCTAGGGAGACCTTTCTTGGCTACTGCTAGAGCCAACATCAGTTGTGAGGAGGGCCAAATAGAGCTTAAGTTTGGAGATCAAACACTGAAAATTGATATATTTAAGGCCCAACAAGGAATTAATTGCGGCGTCATCGAGCAAGTTTGTGACATCAAGACTTTGGTTGATGAATCACACCTCCAGAGTGACTCGATTGTGCCTCATCAACCACAGAAGGATCTTGACCCGCAAACAGAGGAGTTGAATCCAGATATGAACAACCCAGTAACTCCCACCCTTAAACCTCACATCTATACTGAACCACCCGCTGCTGCTGAAAACCCCATCCTCGAACTGAAACCCCTTCCTGCTCACTTAAAATACATCTTTTTGGGTTCTAATCAGACCCTTCCTGTGATCATCAATTCCAACCTCAGTCCTGAACAGGAAACCAGTCTGATTGTTGTCCTCCAGCAACATCGAAGAGCCATCGGATGGACTCTCGATGATTTGACTGGAATAAGTCCCTCTTATTGTACTCATCATATCTATTCAGAAGAGGGCACACGACCTTCTCGTGAAATGCAGAGACGCTTAAACCCCAATCTGCAGGAGGTCGTGAAAAAGGAGATCATCAAGTGGTTAGATGCCGGGATCATCTACCCGATCTCCGATAGTCGTTGGGTGAGCCCAATTCAGGTCGTGCCTAAGAAGGCAGGACTCACCACTATAACGACTGAGACCGGAGAAATCATTCCTACCCGATTAGCCAACTCGTGGAGAGTCTGTATAGATTACCGTCGACTCAATTCCTCCACGAAGAAGGATCATTTCCCACTACCCTTCATTGATCAAATTCTCGAAAAACTAGCGGGAAATAGGTTCTTCTGCTTTCTTGACGGGTACTCCGGTTATAACCAGGTGGCAATCCATCCTGAGGACCAAGAAAAGACCACGTTCACCTGCCCCTTCGGAACATACGCTTTCCGAAGGATGCCTTTCGGTCTTTGCAATGCACCCGCTACTTTTCAGCGATGCATGCTTGCCATATTCTCAGATATGGTAGGTGATTATCTGGAAGTCTTCATGGATGACTTTTCAGTTTTCGGAGCATCATTCGACGATTGCCTCCAACACTTGGTCCAGATACTCAGGCGGTGCATCGACGTGAATTTGGTTCTTTCCTGGGAAAAGAACCATTTCATGGTGCCTGAGGGAATTGTCCTGGGACACTCAATTTCAGAGAAAGGTATCCAAGTGGATCGAGCTAAGGTTAATCTGATTTCTCACCTTCCTATGCCTAGCTCGATCAGGGACATCCGATCCTTTTTAGGGCATGTCGGTTTTTATCGACGATTTATCCCTGATTTTTCAAAAATCGCACGCCCCCTGACCACTCTTCTCTCCAAGGATGTTCCCTTCGAAATCTCCAAGGAATGCACTCAAGCATTTGAAATCCTGCGTGACCGAGTCACCCAAGCCCCGATCCTACAGTCCCCTGATTGGTCTCAACCCTTTGAGATCATGTGTGATGCATCCGACTTCGCTGTAGGAGCGGTTTTGGGGCAGAAAAATGACAAGAAACCTGTGGTCATTTACTACGCCAGCAAAACACTCGATGACGCTCAGCGTAACTATACGGTTACTGAGAAAGAGCTGCTAGCTGTAGTATTTGCCCTAGAGAAGTTCAGATCATACCTTCTGGGTTCCCATGTCATCATATACTCGGATCACACGGCTGTGAGGCATCTCCTTGCAAAGAAGGACGCGAAACCTCGATTGATCCGATGGATCTTGCTGTTGCAAGAATTTGACCTCGAGATTCGCGATAAAGCGGGAAAACAAAACGTGGTAGCTGATCACTTGTCCCGTCTTCCTTCTGAAATAATAGACCCTTCCGGACCCATCACTGAGCATTTTCCCGATGAGCACCTGCTGACTATTGGTACTAGCCTTCCATGGTTTGCTAATATTGTAAATTACTTGGCATCTCATCAGACCCCGTCCGATTGGCCGAAGGCCAAGAAAGACAAATTACGCTCCGATGCCAAGTATTACATTTGGGAAGACCCGTACCTCTTCCGCATAGGTGCCGATCAGATCATCCGGAGATGTGTCCCGGAAGGGGAAGTCAACAATATCCTCTCTTTCTGCCATGACCAGGCATGCGGTGGCCATTTTGCCGGGCATAAAACCGCATCAAAAGTCCTCCAGTGCGGCTTTTACTGGCCCACACTGTTCAAAGACGCATACAGTCATTGCAAGGCATGCAGTCGTTGCCAGACTTTGGGCAACATGAGCCATCGCGACATGATGCCTATGCAACCGATTCTAGTATGCGAAATCTTTGATGTTTGGGGGATTGATTTTATGGGCCCCTTTCCTGTTTCGGATGGTTTCGAATACATTCTGTTGGCTGTGGACTACGTGTCCAAATGGATCGAAGCCATACCGACCCGAACCTGTGATCACAAAATCGTTCTCAAATTCATTCATCAACACATTTTCTCAAGGTTCGGGATTCCTCGTGCAATAATCTCTGATGGGGGGACCCATTTCACAAATGCTCAGTTTAGGTCACTGATGACCAAATACGGGGTGTCTCACCGAATCTCTACTCCTTACCACCCCCAAACTAATGGTCTAGCTGAGCTGTCTAATCGGGAGATCAAGAAAATCCTGCAAGTCACTGTTCGACCTGACAGGAAGGACTGGTCGTCCCGACTTCCGGAAGCATTGTGGGCCTATAGGACCTCCCACAAGACCCAATTGGGCATGTCTCCCTTTAGATTGGTGTACGGAAAGGCATGCCACCTTCCCGTCGAACTGGAGCATAAAGCCTATTGGGCAGTACGGAACTGTAATCTGGATCTTTCTAAGGCTGGGACCCACAGAAAACTCCAAATCAGCGAGATCGATGAATTACGCATAGACGCGTACGAGAACTCGCAAATCTACAAGGAGCGGGTTAAAGCCTTCCACGACAAACACATCTCGAGAAAGATCTTTCATCCTGGTCAAAAGGTCCTACTCTTTGATGCTCGACTCAAACTCTTCCCAGGAAAACTGAGATCTAAGTGGGTCGGACCATATTTGGTCCGACAGGTTTTTGGAAATGGAGCAATCGAAATCAGTCCACTCAGCCACGATTCTGAACCTTTCATCGTGAACGGTCAGAGACTCAAGCCGTTCATTGATGTAACTTCTACTGATTTGGCTGAGGCATCTTATATCCTCCTTTCCCCTTGAGCTTATTGCGCCCAGCCGATGGCGTAAAACTCAGCGCTTAACGGGAGGCAGCCCGTCTTTCTCTTTGAAAACCTGAAACTTGTTCTGACACCTTTCAGCACTCGAAGTTCACCCTTGTAGACAGCCGACCCCAACTCAGATGTTTGCATCTGGGATTTGAAATCGTCCGCAAAAATTCAACCCGACCCATTCACTCATCCAAATTTCTGTCTTAAGGAATGAACTAAGACCCCCTAGGTTACAATGAGGACATTGCAAATCTTAGGCATGGGGGGGTATGAAAGTACAAAAACTTGTGAGAAAAGGTTTCAAACAAAAAAATTCACATATTCCAAAAACACCATAAAAATTAAAAAAATTTTTCGAAAAAGAATAAGAGGAAAAGAGGAGAAGAAAATTTTGTGAAGGAGAAAAGAAATGAAAAAGGAGCACAAAATTATGAGAAAAAGTGATAGTCATTAGTAAGGAACTAAGGAATTAACCTAAGTTCTAGACCTCATTCAAGAAAAGTGCACAATAAGATTAGTAAAGAATGCAAACCTTAGGCATTCTTGAATAGACTCTTAGTACCCATTAAGATCTGGACACTCCTCAAGAGGTTGAGGAAAATGAAAAGCTGAAGTATTAGGTCTAAGGCTTAGGGAGTATTCAGCCTCGTTAACTAATTTTTGGTTTACGGGACTCAGTAACCTAAGCACCCTAATCTCACACACAGCCTGGTTCAGTAAGCGTAAAAATCAGAATCACGCAGAAGCGTCGCAAAAATCTGAAAAGAACACCTAGAATAGGAGCGGCCGATCAACACAAGTTGATTTGGACGAGTTCCCAGCGCAGAGAGGCGGGAAATCCCCTCGAAGATGCGTAACAAAATATCATCTCCTCGGTGCTTGTCTCTTAGGATATTTACATATCCTACGGGGGGCATGTAAGCACTCTGCTGGTTCAGATTCCATGGATCGCATTATCTCGAAGTGTCAATTGCCAGGGTCTGGATTCGGCCACGGAATACCATAGATGGGATTATCTCGAAATCTCAATAGCCAGGGTTCCGGGGGTTGCCATGGGCGGTGCTATCTCGAAGTATCGATCGTCAGGAACCCTTGAGGATTGATGATGGGAGCAAGGAATCTGATACAGACCGTGTTGAAAAGCCAATCCTAGGCTAGAACTAAAAAGAAAAAGAGAGAGAAAACTCTCCAAACAGAAAAACTTTCTATCTCTCTCTTACAAAACGCACTGCGAACTGAGCCAGGGCTAAAATCATTTCAAGCACGGGTGCTTTAACCACGAAGTCCAATAAACCTTAGGTTAGTTCTTGTGGGCCTTAAAAACCTTTGCTAAAAGACTGAGGCTAAGGCTAGATAGATTTGGATCTTGATTGGTACTAGAGTACCTTTTAGGCCTATGGTCAGCATTCTAACCTAATCTATGCTCAAATAAAAAGGGGCACTTATCTAAAACCATTAGAAACTTCATGGTCTAGAACAAGGGTTGAAACCTTAAGTTTTTGCTAAGGGACTAGCAAAAGCTAGGCATGGGGGTATGATGAGAACCTCATCATGAGCCATAACTAGCTCATTTTGACCCAATACAAAGGATAAAAGCTCCTACATAACTCAAGGAAAGGCTTAACTCAGAGAATTCTGAGTTTAAGGAGAAAACAAGTCATAAGGGGTAAAAATGCAATTTCACCAGTATAATCTGCATACAGGGTAATTCAGGGCCCAAACATAGGTCAAAGCAGCTTAATAAGAATAAAAGTGATCCAGCAAGGGCTACAGTAATTCCAAGAAACTAAATGATAAATCTGTAACCCTAAAGCAACCCACTTCAATTCACAAGGTTCGAGGCAAAGTAAAAATAGAATAAACCCTCTAAAATTCATAGAAAAATAATCTCTAGGGTTTAGAACCTTCAATTTGGCCTTTAGAACCCATTTTGACCTACATTGAGAACCATGCCCAATTAATAACTTAATTTGGGTTTTTGCGCAAATTGATCGGTCGAACAAGGTTTAAGATGAAAATGAAATTCACCATCAGATTCCTTAGGTCCTAATTAGTCATGTATAAAAACTTGAGCCTAAGAAGAAACCTCCTTGACCGACTTTACACTTTGGTCCTCATATATTTACTCTTTGGCCCTCAACTTTTGAACCCTCGCATTTTGGCCCCTAACTCTCCTTCGTTCTTTGCAATCAGGTCCCTCCTGCAAAACCCTGCCAGCACCATGCTCCGGCGACCTTGCGCGGAGCATGGCGCCGCGCAGGGTGAGGTGGGGGACCTGGCAAGTAAACCGGGGGTGCCCTGCGTCGTCAGCCGTCGCAGGGGCACCCCCCTGGTCATTGTAGCCCACCATACCGGCCGTGCGAATGCACGGACGGTATGGGTTCGTGTTTCCGACCATTCTCCGGCGAGGGAGACACGTCGTCTCCCTCCGCCTTCCTCCCTGTTTCATCCCTATAAATACCCCCCGTTGCTCCACCGACCAGGGCAGCCTGGATCTGACGGAGAAAATCCCCAACTTTCTTCTCTTCTTCCTCCGGCAGATGCTCACCAGCTCCGGCGGTTTCCTCCCCCTCCACCTCTTCGCTCTGCCGCAATACCAGCAGCAGAGACTTCCTCCCCTGCTCTTCCCGCGCCACGCCGCACCCAGCTGGCGCCTCTCCGGCTCTCTGCTCGCCGCCGCCCCTTTCCCTGAGCATCGTCTTCTCCGGCGACAGTCGATACGACTGTCGCCCTGTTCCTCCCCTTTCGTCCCTGCAAGTAAGCTAGAGCTACTCCCCTTCTTCTCCTCTTTCTTTCCCCGCTTTCAATTTAGTCAATTAAGCCCTCGACCGACCCTGACCACCTTCACCCCCTTCGTCTCCGACCACCCTCCGGCGAGCCGCTCCCATCACCTCAGCGACCCACATGGCTCGCCAACCACCGCAGGACCTCCGCCTCCTCACCCTGATCAATCTCCGCCCTACCACTTCCCCCACATCACCCTCTGCAACTCCACCGAACAGACCCATCCTCCGACCCACAGTCCGACCTAGGGCAGCCCTCGCACGCCGCCCCGCGCCTCGCCACCACCCACACGAGCTTCGCCGCACCCTGGCGAAGCTCCTGGCACTCTCTGATTAGGCCAAGAGGCCGTTTTCTTGTGGACAGGCCACCCGACCTCCGCCGCCATTGACGCGCAGGAGGACCTGCTTCCGCCTGCAGCTACAGGCGCGCCACGCTCAGCGCCAAGCCCAGATTCACTCCCAGGCCTTGCGAGGAGTTTTGGCAAAACACCAGGTTCGCAGCTGAGGAAGAAAACTCCGCGTGACGCTGCCATCTCCTGCTGAATTCCCCGCTGCGGGCGCGCAATTGAGGTGGGCCGTTTAGTCCCACCTCGGAAACGCCTGAAGAGCCGCAGCGACATAAGATGCAAAAGTGCAGTAGCCTTACTGCCTCAGTACACGGGGTGAGGTCCCCTTCACCCGCCCGGTTACCCGGTCTCGTCCGCGCTCACGCCCCGCGGACCTGACCCGAACCGACCCGACCCGACTCGACTGACCTGCACTCCTCGCCCACCACGCACGCCGGTGGGCCTGGACCCGGGCCTGATCCGAACCCGGTTACCCGGTAGCTCTGGGAGAGCTTTCCCAAGAGTGGTTTCAGAGAGAAAGAGAGACGCGGGGGGGGGAGGGTAGAGTAGGTTTTGCTTCTGACGAGAAACTCTGAAGTGTGCAGGCGAAGAAGAAGACCCGCGGAAGAAGAAGTGCAGGCGAAGAAGAAGGAGCTGCACTGTAGCAAATGCATAGTTAAGTCGTCGAAGCACCGGGTCAGACGACGGAAGGTCAGCAGCCAGAGCAGGAAAGAAGGCAGGCTGAAGAAAGAAAGAAAAGAAGAGCAACGGCCAAAGCAGAAGAAGAAGAAAGGAAGACTTAGTAGCTGAAGGTAGAAGCTCTGCAGCCATAAGGAAGAAGAAGAAGGAGATCTGAAGAAAGAAAGGAAGAAGAAACATTCACAGAAGAGACTGCAGAAAAAGAAGGAGAGAGGCCAAGACAGAAACCAAGGAAGAAGAAGAAGGAGATCTGAAGAGGAACATCACCTCTGCAGAACAAAGAAGAAGAAGGAGATCTGAAGAAAAGAAAGAAAGAAGAACATCATGAGGAGAAAACGAAAAGAACAACAAATTCTTTCCCTCTCTCTTTCTTTATTTTGTAAAAGAAACATGTATATCTCTAGAATACGACTTGCTCCCTGAGTTCGACCTCGGGAACTCTTTCATTTTTCGAGTAAAAAAAATTTATATTTGAAATGTTGGTAATAACCGGCTTTACTACAACGTTATAACAAAACCAAAACCCTCAAATCCAAACCGACGTTTCAAGCACCTAAGTTAATTTGGGTTTTAGTTATTAGGTTATGGAATGAAAACTAAGGTGGGGGTGGTGGGGATAAACTTACAAAATCGTCATCTGCACTTTTCTCCGATCTAACCTTTTTTGCTCGCCTCGGATCAGTACCTACAATCACAGTAAGATCAGAGAAAAAGTGAGATAAAAGTTAGGTAAGGCGAAAAAACGTGAGAAAAACCAAAGAGCGTTGCCTCCCCAACAATAGCACTGAAATGATGAAGGCACATTTCGCAAATTAAAATTAGGGTTCAGAGGACCCGTTGTCGTAGCTCACAAAGCACGTCTATCAGATAAAATTTATAACCGAAACTTGAAAAGTGAGTCTCGAGTCGAACATGGGGAGGCGAACGTTTGGCTTTATAAAAGCCTGCACTTCGCTTTTATTTGTTTTTGGTCATTTTTATCTTTTCTAATTTTTTTAGTGTTTAGTAAGCAAGAGATCAGGTCGATGACTTCTAGCTCATCTACTTGCCATAATATAAGAAAGGGAGAGAGAGAGAGAGAAAGAGAGAGAGGCAATCATCTATTTATAAATGAATGTTAATTACACTACGAAAGCGAAAAATCTACACTATGAAAGAGTAAAAAGATAGAATGAGGTGAGAGAAATCCCCCTCGACGGTCTCTCAGAGGATGACTTGCTCTGACGTCGCCTGGAGGAAGGTGGTGAGGAGCAGGACGAAGGAGGATGTAGTCGGAGGACAGAGAATGGGGCAAGACGACATCATGGCGATGATCTTCTACCTGAAGGGTGGTGAGAGGACAGCCACGGGATGCTCCACGAATGGAGATGAGGGGTGGGAAAACTATTTGGCTTTCTACTCTAGAGGAGAATCTCGGGCTTGGGATAAGCTCTCTCAAGAACCTTGGAGGTAGTGAGAGGAAGAAAGGAAGAGATAAAGAAAAATGGGAGGGGTAGGGGTCCTTTTACAGTGGTGGAAAGAATCAAATTCATATACAGGACATTCAGTGATGATCATAAACATTGCTGAAGATCTACCATGAACGTCCCTGAAGATCCCGCTCACGTGCCCCTGCTGCCGCACCACTAGCTCGCGTTGTATGCGCCCTTGTCGCGAGTGCATGCGCATTACGCACCACTGCTACCACTGCCTTCGCACGCTCCGCTGCGCTTGCACATGCGTGCCTCCAAGTGGGCACATGCACCTGCACTACTGTGTGCGTGCGGTGGCATGTGTGTGTAAATGGGTGGCCTGGGTTACGTGACGTGGTGCAATCTGGGCCGTACATCTTCTTTCCTTTTTAAGGGATGCTACAGAGGTCGAATTGAGTCGATTTTCACACTGTTGGGTTGTGATCGTCGACCAAAATCCATCCGTGCAGTCAGATTTTTCATTTGACACTCCGAATTGCGTCACCTAGTCCCTTGACCGTTGATCTTCCTTAAATTACATATGGTGCTATGGGACTCCGATTGAGGTGATTTCAGAGGTGTTAGACTCCGATCGTTGTCTTGATTAGATCTGTACGGTCGGATCATCAATCTGAGGTTTCGAAATAAATATCCTTCTCTCCTGACCACAAAAAGGATGCACTTAACCTAAATTATATACAACTACTCTAAATGCATAATGATGCATACTATGCACTATTTATAATGTGAAATACAAATCTAAGCCTGGGAACATGCATGAATAGGCATTTTACCGCCAATAATTGTGCCTACATCAGTCCTTGATTTGGAAATCTCTAGTGTGCTATCCTTCTGCCACAACAATGCTTGTGGGGGTCATATCTCGAGTCGAAAGACCGCTGCAAATATTTTGCAGTTAGGATTTTTCTGGCCAACCATTTTTAGAGATACACACAAGTTTGCCAAATGTTGTAAGCGATGCCAGTCAGTCGGTTCTATGACTCGGAGAGACATGATGCCTCTCTAATCTATTCTTGTCGTAGAAGTGTTCGACGTTTGGGGCATCGACTTTATGGGCCCTTTCCCAAACTTGCACGGCTTTGAGTACATACTTCTCGCAGTTGACTATGTCTCAAAGTGGGTTGAAGCTGTCCTAGCAAGACGAGTTGATCATAAGACTGTTATATCCTTCATCTAGGAATTCGTTTTTGCGAGATTCGGAGTTCCCCATGCCCTGATAAGAGATGAGGGTAGTCACTTCATCCATGCCCATTTCAGGTCATTATTGAAGAAATATGGGGTGTAGCACCGCATTGCTACCTCGTATCACCCACAGACCAACGAGTAGGCTGAAGTATTGAACCATCAAATCAAGCTTATCCTTCAAAAGACGATTAGACCTGATAGGAAGGATTGGTTTGATCGGTTGGTTGATGCACTATGGGCATATCAAACCACGTACAAGGCCTCGCTCGTAATGTCACCATACCGCATGGTGTATGGAAAGGCCTGTCACCTTCCTGTGGAGCTGGAGCACTGTGCCTTTTGGGCAGTGCAGAAGTGTAATTTTAACCTCGAGGTCGGAGGTTATGAAAGGAAGCTCTAGCTCGGGGAGTTAGAGAAGATTAGGTGGGAAGCTTACAAGAATGCAAAAATATACAAAGACAAGACAAAGGCTTTCCATGATTGACACATCCAGAGGAAGGAGTTCGCACCTAACCAACAGGTCTGGTTATTTGACTCTTGACTCAAATTCTTTGCAGAAGAACTCAAGTCCAAGTGGATTGGGCCTTATTTGGTGATCCACCCGTATCCTAACGAGGCAATCCAAATTAGAGACTTGAAATCTGGGCATGTTTTTACGGTTAATAGCCAGTGACTCAAACCATTTTTCGCTTAGGAACCACCTCTTGTTGATGAAATGATACCTCTTCTCGAGGATGTGTGACTAACGAGTTGCCCAGCTGGAGGCATTAAATTTAGCACATATACATATATACATACCAAATATACATAGCATATTTCATTTTCGCATATTATTTTGCATATTATGTATGGAATTGCAGTGATGGCATGAGTTGAACGACAACTCAAAAGTAGTTCCTAGGGATTTCTATCCACATACACCCTGCCTTATTCCAATTTCTTTTATTCATGCATGAGGACATGCAAACACTTAGGCATGGGGGCGTAGTCCATAAAAATTGAAAATTTTCTGCCAACAATTGGGGGAATTAGATTATTTTATCAAGATGTTTTATTAAAAATTTATTCTTTAGCAGATTCCTAAGCTTAGAATCCAGTGTAACCTCACACCTACATGTAGAATTTGCAATGGATCCACTGTGAAAACTGATAGACATCTCTAGTTTGTCGAGAAGAAGCACTGCTTCTTCTCCTGAACCCTTGGACAATAATTAGGCTGTCAAGTGAACTATCTTCTAGTAGATCCACCAAAACATATGTGAGATGAGAGTAGAGAGTCTACTGGTGCTCTAAGGCTAGTGTAAGGAATCTTTAATTTTGGATAATTGAATAATGACACTCAGAGTTGGCCATAGTTTTTGCTCTCAGTTCTTACGTACTAATTCTATGAGAAATTCCATACGTGAGGCACCAAATAAGGCAAAAACATAGAGAGCGAGTTCTGATAAAACTAGGATTGAGGTGGATGGCCACGACTGTCCTCTACGGAAGCCTTGGTTGAAGGAGGGTACTCATCTTAAGGTCAGAAATACGTTGTCTTATCTGTTCCCTACCCGGTGCAGAGAGTAGACACTTTCACTAAATAAGCCACCCAAGATCCTCTTGGTCATCCCAAAAAAAAGAAAAAATCCCAAGAATGCCTCACATATAAAAGTACATATGTCATGTTATGTTATGCTGATAAATATAGCAGTATGTTGTGTTGTGGCATTATACCAATAAATATGCATACAAAAGAGATGTTTGCTCAAAAAAAAAAAAAAGAGAAGAAAAAATTGTTATGTGAAGCAGTTGCATGATGTGAGTCAAGTTAAATGAAGCAAGAACACCTACCACCCCCACGAACCACCAAATATAGCCTTAACCTATTTTTTTTGTATTTCTAACTACCTGAATACGAGCTGAGGGGTCTGACTTAGTCATAGGGTTATTAGAATCTAATTAAAGTGTGATGTCATGAGAGACCACCAAATACATTTGCAAATTTGGTGAGATGTGAGCTCAGGAAGAAAAAGAAAAGGAAAAAAGAGAGAGAGAGAGAAAAGAAAAAGTACAAAAGATTAAAGAGAGCATAGTTTTCCAACCTCTCTCTAAGTTGATTTATTCGATAACCTAAAAATCTAGATTCTGAAATACTAGTCTCTATGTAGCACTAGAAGAGAGTGAGCCACCAAATACAAATCCAGTTAACTCAAACATCTACCCAAGCCAAACACCAGGGCTGAAATCAAAGAATAGTTTATAACTTCAAGAGAAGAGGTTCGCTTATCCCAACAAAAATTTACTAGGGTTCAAGTACAAGCTTTAAATGTATATCGACTTAAAGCTTGGATTCGTTGCAGAAGCTACAACATTACATGTTCATGGTTATCTGGATTCTAAATTTTTGGATGAAACAAAAGGAAGCAAACCTTTAGTTAAACTCTTGATAAAATGCATTTAGTCTTGCACTTGCTAGGGACTAGAAAGATTTAGGCATGGGGGTATGATTGCGCAGCAATCATAGGCCCTAATTCACCTGAATTAAGCCAGAACATAGCTTAACATGGGCATTCTGCATGCATACGCATCGTATTTTGTATCATAATTGATTTATATGTTTTAAGCATTTTACCATGCTATTTGAGAGGTATTACCCATTACAAGTAATTCGGGACTACGGATGATCGATCCAACCTTATGGAACTATTTAGAATGACGACGGGAGTCCAATGCTTACAAGATCGCGTCAATCAGACTCCCGTAGCACCTTAGGGTGTCCGCAGAAGAGCAAGTGCCAAAGGGCAAATTGAAGAATATCCAGACCTCAGATGACAAATCCAACCATACGGATGATCCAGATCAACGATCGTAGACCAACAAACAAAAATCAACCCGATACGAGGCCTATAGCACTATCTATGAAGAAAGAAAGATGGACGACCACGATGGTGCCACGTGGCGTCATTGCAATTGCCCTTCACCTTGCCCCAATCTCAGAAGGAAAGATGTGGGCCATTGGATTATCATCCAACAACCGGGATTCATCCACGTCAACCGCCTCTACACCTCATCAATGAAGGATAAGATCAGCCGTTGGATCTTCATCCAACGGCTGACAGCGGCCGTGCAGAGATTGGAAACTTGACACAAAAGCGGCCACAGTGCGTTGGTTAGCATCTTCGCACCTAAGCAATTGGTGCAGGTTCGAGGTGCACCCAGCATGAAATCAGGAAAGATGTTGAGTGCGGGCGCGATTGATTGTAGGATCCTCATCAAGCGACCATAGCGACGACCGCATGGTGCACGCAGATGTGAGGGAGGGAGGACGTGCATGATGACAGGTGCTTTAGGATTCAAGAGGATGCGGCACACACTCTTTTAAGTTGTCTGACCGAGAGATTAGATGGCTGAGATGGTGTAAGGAGTTGAGGTGCATTTGGAGGCCATGCGGTGCGAGCGAAAGAGGAAACAGCAAGCACGGGAGAGTGGTGACCGTGCGATGGAGATTAGAGGGTAGACTTGCACCACGTGTCAGCTCCAGATTGAATCTATGAATGGAGAGGGATTTGGAGGGTATTTTGAGGCTTAATCAGGACCATTGATCTCCCGATCAATGGATCTGATCAACCTAAGGCTATTATGCAAAATTAAATGATCCAATGCCCTAAATACCCTTCACAAAAACTATAAAAAGAGGCCTAAGGGTCCCCTTTGAAGGCATCAATTAGATTTATTCTTCTTCCTCCTACAACTCCTCTACCTTCTTCTTCTTCTTGTCTTCTCTGCTGCCGTCTCTGCATCTTCTTTCGAAGGGTCCATTAAGCCACCTCGACGGATCATCGTTACTCTCCTCAACCTCTCCAGAAGGCCACTGCGGACCACCCGTGGTGCCCTTGTTCTGTTACAACAGTAGTTTGTTTATTTTATGTTTTATTCAAATGCATGTATCCAATTCATGTTCAATCTCTCCTTGTGATATAAATATTGTGATTGATTGTTCCTTCTACTTAGTCTTTATATTTGAAACAAACGCATGAAATCAAAAGTGCTTTCTGCCTCTGTGTGATCGACCGAGACTCACTAGCTTCGTTAATTTATTTGTCAAGACGTATTTTACACTATACTACAACGCATTTATCTTTTACGTGATCTACGCCCCCAACAAGGCCCTACAAATACACATAACAAGGCAGGCTTAGAAAATAGGTAGCTGCAGATGCTGGCGAGCTAATGATGTAGAGTTATCCTAAATGCTTGTAAGCACCACTATTTTGATGGACCAAAATTATGCTATCTGTGAAACTAATATTTCAAGACTCTCTCATGAATCAAAGCTTCTCTCATGGATCAAAGCTAGAAGAATGTTGATCAGTGTGTCGGTGTCATTTTATCTTTATTGAGTGTAGAACATTTTTTGTAATGAACCTCAAAAGAAGTTTCAAACGAATTTTCGCACTTCACTTTAAAAACAAGTTTTTAAGGTTATTGATCAACCAAATAAGTTAATTGTTCGGCCAAAGTCATTGATCTACTAACCAACTTAGTTAATCGATCAAATCAGGCCATTTTAGAAAGTTTATTAATACACTTTTGATCGACCATTTAGGTTAATTAATTGACCAATCATTGATTGATCAAATAACTAGTTTGATCGACTAAACTACCTTAATTGATTGACCAATTTGATTTTCTTTTCAAGTTGATTTGCTAGTATAAATAGAGGTCGTACATAGCTCTTTTAACACATACTCTCAAGTAGAAAATCATTCAAAGAAAGAGCTTTCTGTGCTTCACTCTAAGTGCTTATACATTTTTGCTTTCATGCCTTCCAAAGCACGATGATTCAAACCTCCATTGAAATTCTATTTTGACTTTTTTTAAGGTTCCATAGGTTTATATTGTTCTTATATATTGTTGCTTTTGATTAATGGATCCCAAGTTGTTGGAAGAAATCTATTGTTATTGTTGTTGTTGTTGTGCTTCTCTTCAGGCTAGTAAGAGAAGGGATCTTCGTAAGAGGTTGTGCCACCTTAGTTCAAGTGGTATGTTAGTGGATTAACTAGCTTTGGCTAATTGGAAAAACCTAAGTTGAGAGGCTTAGGTAGTGGTTTTCACCTGGTTTGGGTTTCCACTATAAATCGAGGTGTTATCTGTGCTTGATACTTTTGTGGATTGATCTGTGTACATTTGATTTGAATTTTTAAGTAATACAATTCACCCCTCCTCTCTAGTATACCTTTACAATCTAGAGGCACCCTCACTTGGTATCAGAGCCTCGTTTTCCAGAAGATGTCGAAATCGTCTGTCGACATGTATGCAGAGGGACAATCAGCAGTTCAACCTCCATTGTTTGATAAAACAAACTATGCATACTGGAAGACCAGGATGCAAGTCTTCCTGGAATCAATGGATTTCGAGTTGTGGGATGTCATTACCTCCAAGTACACACGCCATGAGATTAAGGAGGGAGTGGAAGTAACTCCAAATCAGAAGAAAATGGCAACGCTTAATGCGAAGGCCATGAATGCGATCTTTTGTAGGCTTTCTAGAGTGGAATTCAACCGTGTCTCAGCCTACAAGACAGCCAATGCGATTTGGAGCATCCTCGAAGTTACCCACGAGGGGACATCCAAGGTAAGAGAAACCAGAGTTAGTTTACTAACACAAAATTATGAGCTTTTCAGGATGAAGAAAGGAGAGTCAATCAAAGAGATGTTTACAAGATTCATGGACATCGTAAGCTCTCTACAAAACCTAGACCAAGAAATCAAGAATGAAGCTCTAGTGAGGAAGATCCTCCGATCTCTCACCAGCGAATGGGAAATAAAGACCATAGCCATACATGAATCGAAGGATCTGTCTACTTTAAAACTAGACAATCTTATTGGTAAGCTTAATGTCAGATGAAGTTTAGCTTCAGCACATGAATGAGCATGAAAATGAAGGCATTAAGAAGATCATGGTGCTCGAAGCCAACCATAAATCGAAAGACTCCTCAAACGAAGATGAAGAGGAAGACATAGCTCTTCTCTTCAGAAAGTTTAAAAAGTTCATCAAAAACAAGAGTAGGAAAAAGAAGAAGAATCCAAAGCAAACACCATTATCTACTACAACTACAAATGGAAAGGACACATCAAGAAGGATTGTCCACTTCTCAAGAAGGAATCAGAGAAGAACAAGAGATTCTTCAAAAGGGATGGAAAGAAGAAGGATCTTCAAGCCACTTGGGATGAGTCAAATTCAATCTCAAAAGAAGAAGAGACCTTCGGAGAAGGTCTTCTAAGACTTATGGCTCTAGAAGATGAGGTAACATCCTTTTCACAAGATGAATTATTAGAAGCTTTCTTTGAGATGCATGACATAGTTAAATCACTAAAGATAGAAAATAAAAGCTGAGCAAAAGCCTTAGGAGAAGATAAAGCACAAAAAGATACGTTTGCCTTACAAAATAAAGAGTTATCTGTTGAAATTACTACATTAAGATCACAAATAGATAACCTAAAAGTTGACATAGATAAACTAAAAGAAAACTCCGCTATTCTCTTCAATGACCTACCTAAATTCACCAAAGGTAGTCAAAATTTGCATAAACTCTTAGGAACACAAACCCAGAGCACCACAAAATTTGGGTTAGGTTATATACCTAAAAGGGATCATGAAGGATATAGTTCTAGCCAAAGGAAGGAGAAAGGTAGCTTGCCTAAACAAGTGACTCCAACTAACCATTGTGGACCCAAGCAGAAATTGGTACCAAAAGCACTTTTGAAATCTTGTTTTTTAGGTCAAGTAGATTCTAAGAGGTGGACATATCAAGAAACAAATGGAAATCTAAAGCCACTTTATAGATCCAACAATTCAAGACCACACAAATGTAAACAAATGATAGGATTGAGAAAGAAGAAGGTGGATCATGGACAGCAGGTGTTCCAAGCATATGATAGGAGAGGAAGACCTGTTCCTACAACTCCACCACCAGGAAGGTGGTACAGTCACTTTTGGAAACAACCACAAGGGTTGTATTATTGGTACTGGCCAAGTTAGTAACTCCATATCATTTGATAATGTGCATCCAGTTAGTGGATTAAAACATAACCTTCTTAGTGTAAGTCAAATCTGTGATAAAGGATATAAAATTAGTTTCACTTCGAATGGTTTTAAAATAAGAGATAAAGAAACCAAACAAATTCTTCTTAAAGAAAATAGACATAAAGATATTTATACCGTCAACTTTGACAAATGCGACAACCTTGAATGTCTTATCACATCTGACGAAGAGGTAATACTTTGGCACAAATGACTAGGTCATGTTCTCATGAGAAACATTAGTAGACTTGTGAAAGATGAACTTGTCAAAGGCCTACCAAAGATCAACTTCAAGAAAAGCAAAGTCTGCGAATCTTGTCAAGTTGGTAAACAAACCAAAAATCCTTTTAAACCAAAAAGGATGGTTAGCACCTCTTGACCCCTGGAGTTACTTCACTTAGACTTATTCGGACCAACCAAATTCGAAAGCTTAAGCGGGTGTAGATATTGTTTAGTCATAATTGATGATTTTTCGAGATTTACCTAGGTATCCTTCTTAAAAAGTAAGGATCTGACTATTGATGTCTTTAGTAAGCTAATAAGAAGACTACAGAATGAGAAAGGATCTAAAGCCATTATTTTAGAAGTAATCTCAACGTAGAATTTGAGAATAAATCTTTTTTTGATTTTTGTGATCAATATAGAATAAAACATGAGTTTGCTTTCCCTAAAGCTGCACCTCAAAATGGAATAGTTATCACTTAGTTTTCTTTCTGCTTTGTTAGCTTCTTGTAGCACTCTTTGTTTCATGTGGACTATTTTTATCTTGTTACGTTTATCTAGACTAAATTTTCTTTCTACTTAATTATATGCATAGTTTTTTTTTGAAATAGAATTATATGCATAGTTATTATCTCTCTCAGCTAAATATTTCTCTCTTTAAATTGCTTGTTATGATTGTTACTACTTCAATTGCATATTAAAGGAGCAGATACTTTAGAATAATAGTTGCATGTTTTACTTTGTGCTAAAACAAAAAGGAGGAGATATTATGCATAACTCTCTTTTTTTCTATCTTTATACATAATTATAATTTTGTTGTCATCAAAAAGGGGGAGAATGTAAGTACCTCTGTTTTGATGCACCAAAATTATGCTATGTATGAAACTAATATTTTAGGACACTCACATGGATCAAAGCTAGAAGAATGTTGATATATGTCTCAATGTCTTTTTATCGTTATTGAGTCTAGAATATTTTTTGTAAGGAACCACAAAAGAAGTTTCAAATGAATTTTTGCACTTCACTTTAAAAATAAGTTTTTAAGGTTATTGATCGACCAAATAAATTAATTGATCGACCAAAGTCATTGACCGACCAACCAACTTAGTTAACCGATCAAATCAACCCATTTTAGGAAGTTGATTAATACACTTTTGATCGACTATTTAGGCTAATTAATCGGCCAACCATTGATCGATCAAATAACTAGTTTGATCGACCAAACTACCTTAACTGATCGACCAATTTGATTTCATTTTCAGGTCGATTTGCTAGTATAAATAGAGGTCGTACACAACCCTTTTAACACATACTCTCAAGTAGAAAATCATTCAAAGAAAGAGCTTTCCGTGCTTCACTCTAAGTGCTTTTACGCTTCTATTTTCATGCCTTCCAAAGCACGACGATTCAAACCTTTGCTGAAATTTTAGTTTGACTTTTATTGAGGTTCCATAGGTTTATATTGTTCTTATATATTATTGGTTTTGATTAACGAGTCCCAAGTTGTTGGGAGAAATCCGTTGTTGTTGTGCTTCTCTTCAGGTTAGCAAGAGAAGGGATCTTTGTAAGAGGTTGTGCAACCTCATTCAAGTGGTATGTTGCGGGTTGACTAGCCTTGCCTAGTTGGAAAAATACTAAGCTGAGAGGCTTAGTTAGTGGTTTTCACCCGGTTTGGGTTTCCACTATAGATCTAGGTGTTATCTATGCTTGATACTTTTGTGGATTGATCTATGTACATTTGATTTAAATTTTTAAGTGATACTATTCACCCCTCCCCTCTAGTATATCTTTACGATCCACAGGTACCCTCAACGTTTACCAGAACGTGGAAGTACGAGGGACCACACGGACTACCTGGAGAGGTTTAGGAATAACATTAGGAACATGAGAAGGGACCTCTTGAAATAGAATACGTGGAGGATAACAAGGGTCTTCCAAAGTAGTTAGGGTGTTAAAAGATATACGCATAATTATTTCAAACCCTTGAATGGCAAGACTAAAAGTACAAGCATCAATCCACACTCTCCATTCCACATGGTGATGTATTGGCCAGATATGCTCCCCAGAAAGATTGTATGTGAGCAGAGACTTGAGCCAAGGATTAAGTTAGGAGTCTACAGTTTGCTTAAGTGATTGGGTGGTAATGATTAAGTACAATGATGGTTTAGTCTGTTCAGATTCCATTCCCAACAAGCATTCTTCTTTTTCATCCACATCCTTAAATAACTTCATTATTTAATCAAACTCCAAGTGCTCCTCTACAATAGATAAGTCATGCATAGAATTCATTATCTCATTATCATAAGTAGACTCAAGATCAGCATGCTTTGATGATAGTTGGGTCTACTGGGGAGTAGCGAAATCATAATTATCATTAAGTCCATCCCAGAGTTCTTTCTCATAAATTACATCCTTTCCGGGGGCTTTGTGTGATTTAAAATTAAACACAGGAGCTACTTCATTATCTTTTATATCTTTAAGAGGATGTTCATTCTCAATGTTATATGAATGGAGAAAGCCTATATTACTCAATTCTTTGTTCTTGTCAAGGCATAAATCCTCAATTGATACATATTGTCCCCGAGAGTCTCTCCTAGGCTACTCAATCTTATGTTCGTCCTCCAACTTAGACTTCGTATCTTCCCAATTTTGGGGAGGGTGATTTTCAAAATCAAAAGTAAAGAGCAATCTGGATTTCACCAGATCATTCATATCCTCGAGGGTAAGTTTTCAAATAACACATAATCCCCATGAGTGTCACTCCAAACTCTAAGTCTGGTTTCCTCCATTGGGTCATCATCCCCCTCTAAAATAGACTCTTTGTATCCTTGAGACTAGAATTGATCTAATTCATCTAAATCTCGGTCTATTCCTATAAGGCCACCTATGTTAGATACGTGTAAATCCTCACAATGTTGTATGGTAGGTGTTGGTTCCCTACGTGAAGGATCGGGATTAGGCTCACTAAGGGTAGAATGGGGCTCCACCACAGGATCAATCGGGAAAGTGGTATGAACAACATGACCTTGTCCCAGGTCATCAGGAGTGAGAAAAATACTGTCAACAAGGTCAAGGTCCCCGAGTGGCACCATCTTCCCTTTCTTTTGACTCTAATATAACTTGGGTGGATAATCACTAGGATCGTTCTCCTCTAGTGGCCGTGTCTCATGGGGAGAGTTTAAGTGATAGCTACTCCTCAAAATGAGATCCATATTATCCATTGTTTCCTCAAAATGATCTTGGTGATCAGGGGTAGAGAGGTAGGGATAAGAATCACTCATATGAGGATAGCTAAGCTGACTAATTTCTTCATTCAGTCATTGACTATTTCTCAACATCTCTTCTATAGACTCCATCATTTCTTTCTATTGTTTTTGCATTTCTATCATAAAAAGAGGCTACTACTATCAGGCTCAGGTTGCCTAGGAGTGTTAGTCCAACCTTTATAAGAAAAATCATGAAGGATGGGAGGGTTGGGCATTTGCAAAGTAGTAGGGACTTGACATTTTCATAATTATTTATATTAATTAATGTCTAACAAATGTTAGTTTAAGGGTTATTTGGGTTAGATTGCATTTAGTTAGGTTAGATTAGGCATTCTACATCATTTTATAAATAATGCCTACAATTGAGCTTTTATGCAATTTTTCCTATAATTGTATCTAATACCTCTATGTGTTTACTTTATATGTGCAGATACAAAATCTCAGGTTGATCGGAGCAAGGCTGATTAGATTTTCTAGATTGAGCTTAGTTGAAAAAGGACTAGTCTAGTAAATGGACCTATTTGAAAACCCAATTGACCTTAAAGCCCTAATTAGGAGCCTAATTATCCTAGACCTACATCCCATTTCACCGAACTTTGCAATCCCATGTCAACTTTCCCACCAAATAATCCCCATGCATTATTCCCTCACATAACAAAACCACTCCTATCTAGCTACGTAAAGCTTAACCTATTCCCATGCAAAATCCAAAAACTACACAAATAAAAAAATCCCACCTAGGTGACCTTCCCACATCCACAACCCAACCACCTAAATTCCCCACAAAAAAAAGCAAAAAAAATCCCAAACAAACCCCACGTCCACAACCCAACGAGAACCATACCATACATTATCTTTTATTAAAAGAATCCTATTTCCTATTTAAGTCTCAACATCCAACCATTATTTAGGATATCCTCCAATTACCCAACAAACCCTCCCACTTATTTAAATCCTATCACTTATCCTTCGATCCTATCCATAGATCCTTAACCTATTAATCCTAGCCCTAAAAATTGGTGATCCAAGGCAACTTTGATCAACTAATAGGAAGCCTCCCTATTTCCCATAAATACACCTAGCCACCCTCTTAAGGCGATATCTCCTACTTAGAATTTCCTACTTCCATGTAGTCTCTACTAACTAGTACTAGTCCATGCCAACTCTGGTGCTTTTGGCGAGTGCGCCTTCGCATCTGCATCTACGTTGACGCTTCGGACTTTGCCTTCAAAGCTCATAATTTCTACATTTCTCTAGTCTAGTTCTAGTTGTAGTAATCTAGTTCTAGTTATAATTTTCCAAGCATACCTCTAGTTGTAATACTACTATCTGTGCTAAACTCTTATCTTTTTCAATAAAGTTCTAATTATTTTTCAACTTGCCTTCAAGTTGTATGCTTTTTAGTAGTAGTACATTATAGTTCTAGTAGTTGCATGCTATTAGATTTTGTATTAGTTTTAATAGTAATCCTACTTGATACTTAATTCTAGTTCTAATGAGGAAAGCGATTCTAATCTATTTGCCTCCCTGCGAAGGACTCAGACTCCCATATTTTTATTCGAAAATCCTTATGAGTTCGATTTCATTTACAAATTTAAGAGTTTCTAACGTGATTATACTATGACAAAAGAGTATTTTACGCAATCACATTTGTGTTCATAACACTTTTTGGCACTGTTGCCGGGGAGGCAACGAGATTATTTCGCTTTCAATAGCTTCATTTAGCTTTGCATTCGTGAGATCTAAGTTGCTCTTCTCTTTTTGTCATTTTGTGTGCAGGATCGCGCAATCACATGAGAATGAATCGCGAAGCTTCGAGAAGAAAAAGTGCAAGTGGAGATCCCCGGGTAGGTCATCTACATCCTAGACTTAGGTAGCTTCGTGACTCTTAGGAGTAATTTCATTTAGTATTGTTTCAAAAAAAAAAATTATTTGTCCATCTAGATTAGGTCTATCATGATCTTTAGGTTAGTCATTTTCTGGTGTTGTTTTCATAAAAAATTTAAAAAAATGCTCTTGTTGATGGATATTATCTTTTGAAAATCAATAAAACCACCTTCTATATTTTCAGGCTACAACAAACTTTGATTTTCAAAATTCAATTTCTAAAATTTTACACATCCAAAAATTCTAAAATATTTATGGGATTTGGGCATTGAAATTATGAACAAATCCAAATTTCGCGTAATTATGATTTATATAAAAATTTTAAAAATTTGCAAATTGAATTGTTATCAAATTTGTTTTTGTTCCTAAATTTTTTAACTTTTAAAAAATCATGGTAATTTTTATATAACTCTGATTTATCTGAAATTTGTTGCGTTAGATTTCTGTGATAATATAACATCCTTGAAAATTCTGAAAAAATATTTGGTACACATTTGATTACAAGTAATATTTGATCACTAACTGTGGGTCAAAACGGATAGTAGAACCCCCAGAAAACTTTAAATCTAGAAAAATTACATAATGTGCATTAAAAAATATAAAAAAAAAATTTCTAGGTGCCTTAGTTTGTGGTGCAGTAGGACCATTGATTTCTCTAATTGGGTCACACCACGTTTGATTCTTTTGGATAAAACAAATCATATAACACTATCTACTCTTAGGGTTTCACATTAAGGTAGAGCACACTTGCATCCCCATACATAAAGGAAATTTATAAAATTATTGGGACTTGCAAGACTTCTTATGTGCCTCATCAAAACCATTGTTTGAATCTATTTAAACAAGTGAACCCTAAAATTCACTAATACAAGCACTTAAACTTTAAAAGAAACCACATCAATTAAGTTTGTATTGTGAACCCTTGTTTGGCATGCATACACAATTCAATTGATCTAATTGGGCAACCACCCCCCTCACGTCCATCATCTAATCCCGTGCACTTTAAATCCTAAGCCCCAATTAACTTGATAGACACGCCAACTAGGTTGGATTTTATTTTCCAAATTGGAGCTATACCTAGTTGCTTGTATCTGGTCACAAGAAAGGTCGGTGCAGTAACCACATTAACCTCTAGTGGTGTCCCATCGTGCAGGGTGTCCTAGGGGTCCCACCCTTCTAGCCAAGCAAGTAATTCAAGGGTCAGGTCATTTAGCTAGGGTTAGCGAAATTTAGACTAGGTCCACTAGGTGCAACCATTTAGGGATAGAATTTGATTACTTGTATTGTGCACACACTTCTCTCTCCTGTTCTCTCCACATTTATAACCTTCTTCCAAGTGTATGCACGAAACTAGATCACAAAATCCACACTTGGTGCCACCTCTACAAAGAGAACCAAGGAGGAGACTAATTATTAGTGAATCCAGTTCTACATCTGACTCAGACTTTGATCTTGATCTGATGGCTAACTCAGCCAACCCAAATCCACAACTGAATCAGATGGATCCTCAAGCTCAGATCAAAGACCTTCAACTCCAACTAAACCAGTTTCAATAAGATCATCAAACCCAAATGCAGGAGATGCTTGAAATTTTACTGATCCAACATCCGTAGGTTAGACCTTTGAGGGATTTTTACAACCCTGCCCAATATCAACACCAGCCTTATGTTAGGGTCCCACCTGTAGAGGTTCAATTTGAGATTAAGCACTTTACTATACAACTCCTACCTCATTTTAAGGGCAACAATGATGAAGTCCCCTTCCAATTCTTAGAAGAGTTTGTAGCCATTAGTGAGACAATTAGAATTCCCAATCTACATGATGATGTGCTTAAAATGAAACTCCTCCCTTTTTCCCTAAAAGAGAAAGCTAGCCATTGGTTTAGGTCTATAGGAAGGCTTGTTAACACATGGGGGGAGCTAAGAAGCACCTTCCTAAAAATATTTTTCCCAATTGGGAAAACTAATGCACTTAGAAGAGCTATCACCACCTTCTCCCAACACCCTAAAGAACCATTGAATGAAGCTTGGGAGAGTTTCATGGATTTAATTAGAAAATGCCCACATCATGAGGTTCCTAGGTGGCAACTAGTGCAAATCTTTTATCCTGGGCTTAATAATCATATGAGAAGCCTTGTGGATGTCGCCTGTGGAGGCAACCTTATGAGCAAAGATGAAAATAGTGCTTTTTATTTATTTGAGAATATGAGTAAGAATTCCATGAACAATGCCTACATGGAAACTTATGGAAGATCCATGCAACCTAGAGGTGGAATTTATGAGGTCTAGGAGAGCTCCAACAATGTGGATATGAACTTGATCTGTGAAAAGCTAGATAAAGTTGAGGTTGTATCTAAAAAACTGGATGAACTAATGAGCCACAATAAAAAGGGAGCAACCCTCCAATCACCCAATATCTAAGCTCCCTCAGGGAGGGAGTTTGTAAACAAGCTACACATGGCTCAAGATGAGAGCCAACTAACCCAAGGCCCTTTACATGGGACCCAAGCAATGACCTTTGATCCCTACTATCCTAATTCCACACACTTATCCTCATCATCATTTGGATATGAGAATGTGTCGACTATCCAAGGAAACAATAAAAATCCTTTCTCCAACACTTATAATCCTGGTTGGAGAAACCACCTGAATTTTTCTTGGAAAAGCCAAGGGCAAGGAAACCAACAAATTGCACAACCTGGATCCTATTAGATGAACCCTAGCTTACCTAACACTTATAAGTAGGGTCGGAATTATCAGCACTTAGCCTAGCCAAACTAAATTGGCTATATTGAATCAGAACTAGCAACCGATGGACACAAATACTTCCATGTTTGATGCTATGAAACAGTTGACCTAGTCCATCAGGGATCTAAAAAAGAAGATAAGGCCTAAGCCTAATGATAGGCCTATTGGTACCCTACCCTCACAACCCCTTCCAAACCCTAGAAATGCACCAATTAAAGGAAATTTCCCTCAAGGGGTTAATCAAAATCAAGCTAATTTGATTCAACAATCTCCTATGACTCCACCTAGTTTCAATCTTCCTCCTAATCTGGGAACTATTTATAATCACATTCCTTAATCAGATCTGTACTCTATGACTAGCTCTTCCCAAGATCCGAATCAGTATCCACCTGCTTCAGCCAACTCGATTACTCTAAGAAGTAGAAAGACTACCCAGGATCCTGTTATGACTCCTACTCTACACTCTAGGGATCTTGGTACGCCTAACCTGGAAAAATAGCCTGTTGTTGAGGAGGATCAGGTTCATGATTCTAAGGACTCAGAAATCCAAATCCCTTTTTCTGAGGCCCTAAATAGGCCTAGGAAGAAGAAGCTTGACTCTACTACTGAGACTTGGTTGGATGTTTCAGACAAGTACAGATTAATATCCTACTCTTGGAAGCCATTGAACACATCCCAGCCTGATCAAAATTTTTGAAGGAGTTGACTACTACAAAGCACAGGTCGAAATCTAATAATGCTAGGAAGGTTATCTTGACTGAATAAGCTAGCTCAATCATCTTAAACAACCTTCTCTTTAAGAAAAAGGATCCAGGAGCCCCTCTGATTTCTTGTTCGATTAGGGATATTACTTTGAATAAAGCTCTATTGGATCTAGGTGCTTCCATTAATCTAATCCCGACTATATTATATGAGAAATTCAGTATATGTGACCTGAAGCCCACTTATGTGACACTTCAGCTTGCTGACCGAACTATCACCAATCCATGCTGGATTCTGGAGGATATTATTATTCGTGTCAAGGACTTTTACTTCCCTGTTGATTTTCTAGTCGTTGACATGGAGGTACCTGAATGACTCTACAATACCCCGATCATCTTGGGCAGACCCTTCCTTGCTACTTCTAAAGCCCACATTGATTGCGAATCTAGAAAGATGGAAATTTCCTTTGGAGATAAAAAGATGAAATTAAACGTTTTTAAGGCAATGAAAAACTTTGATGATTGTGGGGCTATTGAGGACTTAGAAGATGATGATATTAAGGAAAGCATGGCTATTAATCTTATTGAGGATCCTCTGCTAGCATGTTTGACTCAACCAAGAAAAGAAACTGATTTGGAACCTAAGTGGAAGGAAGTCTACAAGTATCTGATTCCAGCACCTAACTCAAGACTCAGAATTGACCCTCCTGTGGAGAGGCTACCTATGCCATCTTCACCTACTCAGCTACCCTCAGTCATGGTACCACCTGAATTGGAATTAAAACCCCTCCCAAGTAGTCTGAAATATGTTTTCTTAGCACCTGATCAGACCCTTCTTGTGATTATTAACTCCCATCTGACCAGGGATCAAGAGCTTAAATTGACTAAGGTCCTAAGTGCAAATTAGAAAGCTATTGATGGACCATTTCTGATTTGAAGGGTATTAGTCCTACTTACTGCACCCACAAGATATACTTGGAAGAAGATGCATGACCTTCTCATGAATTATAGAGGAGACTTAACCCGAATATGTAGGAGGTCATCAAAAAGGAAATAATTAAGTGGCTTGATGCGGGCATTATTTACCTCATTTCTGACAGTCCTTAGGTAAGCCCAATTCAAGTTTTACCTAAGAAAGCAAGGCAAACTGTGGTGACCAATGACAAGGCCAAATCCATCCCGACCCATTCCGCAACTGCGTGGCGAGTTTGCATTGATTATAGACGACTCAATTCTGCCACAAAAAGGGATCACTTCCCACTACCTTTTATTGATTAGATCCTAGAGAAATTGGTAGGAAGGAAATCCTTCTGTTTCTTTGATGGATATTTTGGATATAACCAGGTTACAATAAGTCCAGAAGACCAGGAAAAGATGACTTTTACATGTCCCTACGGAACCTTCGCTTTCCGTAGAATGCCTTTCGGATTATGCAATGCACCTGAAACTTTTCAAAGGTGCATGATGGCAATCTTTTCGGACATGATTGGTGATTACTTGGAAGTCTTCATGGATGATTTTTCAATTTTTGGAGATTCCTTTGATGACTGTCTAAGCAACTTGGAAAAGATTCTGAGGAGATCTATAGAAGTAAATTTGGTCTTGAGTTGGGAAAAGGGTCATTTTATGGTCCAAGAAGTGATTGTGCTTGGACATATTGTGTCTGAAAGAGGCTTGGAAGTCAAATCGAGCTAAAATTGATTTTGATCTCCAATCTACTGCCTCCTAGCTCGATTTGACAAGTTAGATCATTCTTGGGGCATGTTGGCTTTTATAGAAGATTTATAAAGGATTTCTTGAAGATTCCTAGGCCCCTGACAAATCTTTTGACTAAGGATAACACCTTTGATTTCACTACTGATTGTACTCAATCTTATCAAACTCTTAAAGACTCTGTGACCAAAGCCTCGATCTTGCAACCACCTGATTGGTCCCATCCTTTTGAGATAATGTGTGATGCATCAAATTTTGCTATTGGTGCCATCCTTGGACAAAAGATTGAGAAAAAACCCATGGTAATTTATTATGCTAGCAAGACCTTAGATGATGCTCAAAAAAATTACATGACTACAAAAAAAGAATTGCTAGCTATGGCTTTCTGACTTGAGAAGTTTAAATCTTACATTATTAGAGCCCACGCGGTTGTTTATACTGATCATATAGCTCTATTGCACTTATTGATGAAGAAAGATGCTAAACCAAGGTTAATTAGATGGATTTTATTTTTACAAGAATTTAACCTTGAAATCAAAGACAAGGCTGGTTCTCAAAACATTGTGGCTGACCATCTTTCACGACTCAATCTAGATAATCTTGGCCCTGCACCTCCAATCAGAGATCAATTCCCAGAAGAACAAATCTTGACCATAGGCCAAAAAGGACTTCCCTAGTATGCTATGTTGGCAAATTACTTAGCTACAGGAAAAATACCCAATGAATGGACTAAATAACAAAAACTAAGGTTTATCTCTAAAGCTAAACATTATTTTTTGGAGGATCCTTTATTATTTAGGCTTTATGCAGATCAGATTATTAGGAGATGTGTGCCTGAATCTAAATTTTCAAGTATCTTAACCTTTTGTCATAATATGGCCTATGGAGGACATTTCTTGGGAAAGAAAACCACTGCAAAAGTGTTGCAGTGTGGATATTATTGGCCAACTTTATTCAGAGATGCACATAGTTTCTGTAAAGCTTGCATTCAATGTCAATCTTTAAGAAGTATGATAAGAAGAGATATGATGCCCCTTCAACCAATTCTGATTATTGAAATATTTGAAGTATGGGGTATAGATTTTATGGGTCCTTTCATAGTATCACATGGATTTTAGTATATATTACTTGCTATGGATTATGTCTCTAAATGGATTGAGGCAATTTCCACTAGATCAAATAACCATAAGATTGCTATTGACTTTGTGAAGAAAAATATATTCTCAAGATTTAGGACACCTCAAGCTATAATTAGTGATGGTGGGACTCATTTTACTAATGCCAAATTTCAAGGGTTATTGACTAAATATCGGCTGCAACACAAGATTGCTACACCTTATCATCCCCAGACTAATGGGCAGGCAGAAGTATCAAATCAAGAGATTAAGAACATACTCTAACAGACCGTCAGATCTAAGAGAAAGGATTGGTCCCTGAAATTAGATGATGCTTTATGGGCTTACAGAACTGCCTACAAGAGCCCGATTAGAATGTCTCCTTATAGATTAATTTATGGTAAATCTTCTCATCTTCCTATTGAGTTGGAACATAAAGCTTACTGGGCTATCAGGAAGTGCAATCTTGATTTGGATAAGGCAGGAAAACAAAGGAAACTCCAACTCAATAAGCTAGACAAAATTAGAAGAGAGGCCCATGAGAGTGCTAAGATCTATAAAGAAAAGACTAAAGCCTTTCATGATAAGCACATTAGTAGGAAATCTTTTGAACCTAATCAGAAAGTCTAGCTCTTTAATGCTAGACTTAGACTATTTCCTGGAAAGCTTAGATCCAAATGGATTGGACCATACACTGTGGTTCACCCATTTTCTAATGGAGCTGTTGAAATCTGTGAACCTAAAACTTGGCAACAATTTGTGGTGAATGGACAAAGATTGAAGATTTATTATGAGAATGTTGACCCAGAGACTCTGATTGAAAGTACAACACTTCTAGAATCTTTTTAAGCCAGATTTGACTAAGTCCAGTTGTAGACATAAAATTTAACGCTTGTTGGGAGGCAACCCAACATTTGTAGATAATTATGTTATTTGTTTTGAAATTTTCATTTAGGTCTGGAGATGATCGAGTCTTGACTTCTTTAGAACTCTCGAGTTTTAGGTAATATCTATTTTCTTTTGCCGATGCTTATTTCATGCATTGAGGACATTGCATGAAATAGCCATGGGGGAGTAGATAATATTTTTGAGATTCATTCTTATTTATCTCCAAAATTATAAGTTTTTAGTGGTTTTTCTTGAATTAGTTGTGTCATCAAAAAGTAATATGTGGTTTTGAAAAAAAAAAAAAACTATTCATAGCATTTATACATATTGCATTCATGTATAAAGTATTTTTATCAAGGAGGTTTTATTGAGGATTTTCTTCTAGAGTTGTTTCTTAGTTTAGAATCCAGTATAATTATTTCACTTGCATGTAGACTTTGCAATGGATCCTTTATGAAAACCAACAGACATTTTTAGTTTGTCGAGGAGAAGCATTGCTTCTTTTCCTGAATCCATGGACAGTGGTTAGGGAGTTAGGAAAACTATCTTTTATTAGATCCACCAAACATTTGTGTGGTAAGAGTAGAGTATCTACTAGTGCTCTAAGTCTAGTGTGAGAACTCTTAAGTTATGAATAATTGGATAATGATACCTAAGAGCTAGGCATAGTTTTCACTCTCAGATCCTACATGCGAAGATTATGTGTAAATTCTTGAGAGCCACCAAATAAGGCAGATATGCAAGGATCAAGTTCTAATAAAACTATGACTAAGCTAGATGGTTATGATCGTCCTTTATGGAATTCTCCACTGAAGGAGGGTGTTAGTGTCAAAGGTCAAAAGTACGCTTGTCCTATCCATCTCTTCCCAGTGTCGAAAGTAGGCACTTCCACCAAATAAGTCACCCGATTTCCTTTTGAACATCACCAATTTCCAATAATGCCTCATAAGTAAAAGTTTGTACTGTGTGCACTATGTTGATAGTTATTTTTCAAAAAAAAAAGAAAAAAAAAGAGAAAAATATATATATAACAACAAGAGAGAAAAAAAGAGAAAAAAATTAAAAAAAAAACGTGTCTAAATTCATATTTATGTTCACTATGTGTCGATTTCATTAAGGCAAAAATACCCATTGCGACCCACCAAATATGACCCTTACCTACTTTTTCAACATTTCTGACCGCTCGAATACTAGCTGAGGGTTTCTAAGTTATAGGATTATCAGAACTTTAATTGAAATGTTAATACTAGAGAGGCCACCAAATATTTAGTACATTTACAAAATCTGCTAAGATCGTGATCTCTCTAAAGGAAAGCTCAAAAAGAAAAGAAAAAAAGAGAAAAGTGAGAGAGAGACGAAGCACAAAGGAACGCAAAGGGAGCATATTTTGAGCCTCTCTCTGGGTTGACTTGTTTGATAATCTAGAAATCTAAAGTCTGTAGTACTAGACTACATGTAGCACCAGATGAGTGTGAGTCACCAAATATGAAACCATTTTACTCAGATATCTTCTACCTAAGCCAGAAAGTCAGGGTAGAAATTTCAATTTATTTGAATCCCCGAGGGAAGAAGTTTGCCTATCCCAATAGAATTCTTACCGAGGGTCAAGTATGAACTTTAAATGTAGGTTAACTTTTCACTTGGATCCATTGCTTAAACTATTATCACATCATTTTCACATTTGTCTGGATCTCTAAATTTTTGAAAGAAGTCAAGAAGAAATCTTTTGTCAAGCCCTTGATAAAAAGGAATAAGCAGACCTTTGGGGGCCGAGTTGCAATTAGTAGGGATCATACATTTTGCATTCATTTTTCATTCTTGCATTTGCTCGAGGACTAGCAAAAGATAGGCATAGGGGTATGATATTTTCATATTTGTTTATATTAATTAATTCCTAACTAATGTTAGTCTAAGTGTAATTTGGGTTAGCTGCATTTAGTTAGGTTAGATTAGGCATTCTACGTCATTTTATAAATAATGCATACAATTGGGTTTTTACATAATTTTTCCTGCAATTGTATCTGGTACCTTGATGTGTTTATTTTTATATGTGTAAATACAAAATCTCAGGTTGATCGGAGCAAGGCTGATTAGATTTTCTAGATTGAGCTAAGTTGAAAAAGGACTAGTCTAGTAAATGGATCTATTTGGAAACCCAATTAACCTTAAACCCTAATTAGGACCCTAATTATCCAAGACCCACATCCCATTTCACTAAACTTTGCAATCCCATGTCAACTTTCCCCCAAATAATCCCCATGCATTATCCCCTCACATAACAAAACCACTCCTATCTACCTACGTAAAGCTTAACCTATTCCCAAGAAAAATCCAAAAAATACACAAATAAAATAATCCCACCTACGTGACCATCCCAAGTCCACAACCAAACCACCTAAATTCCCCACAAAAAAAAACAAAAAAAATCCCAAGCAAACCCCATGTCCACAACCCAACGAGAACCACACCATACATTATCTTTTATTAAAAGAATCCTATTTCCTATTTAAGTCTCAACATCCAACCATTAGTTTAGGATATCCTCCAATTACCCAACAAACCCTCCCACTTATTTAAATCCTATCACTTATCCTTCGATCCTATCCATTGATCCTAAACCTATTAATCCTAGCCCTAAAAATTGGTGATCCAGGGCAACTTGGATCAACCAATAGGAAGCCTCCCTATTTCCTATAAATACACCTAGCCACCCTCTTAAGGCGATATCTCCTACTTAGAATTTCCTACTTTCACGTAGTCTCTACTAACTAGTACTAGTCCACGACAACTCTGGTGCTTCTGGCAGGTGCGCCTTCGCATCTGCATCTACGTCGATGCTCCATACTTCGCCTTCGAAGCCCATCATTTCTGCATTTCTCTAGTCTAGTTCTAGTTGTAGTAATCTAGTTCTAGTTATAATTTTCCAAACATTCCTCTAGTTTCAATACTACTTCTATCTGTGCTAAACTCTTATCTTGTTCAATAAAGTTCTAGTTATTTTTCAACTTGCCTTCAAGTTGTATGCTTTCTAGTAGTAGTACATTATAGTTTTAGCAGTGGCATGCTATTAGATTTAGTATTAATTTTAATAGTCATCCTTCTTGATACTTCATTCTAGTTCTAATGAGGAAAGCGATTCTAATCCATTTGCCTCCCTGTGAACGACTCAGACTCCCATATTTTTATTTGAAAATCCTTACGAATTCGATTTCATTTACAAATTTAAGAGTTTCTAATGCGATTATACTATGATGAAAGCATATTTTATGCAATCACATTCACGTTTAGAACATGACTCCTAGGGTAGAAAATCTTGCTCCTAGGCTCTGCTCATAATAATTGGAAGTTATCAGGCCAGTACTCCCAAGATAGGAATAGGATTGATCCCATGAATTGTCATTATTCTCATCAAAGGATGGGTATGCTCGAGACATGGGATCATGGTTCAAAGATGGGAAGTATTGGTTCTGATAATCTAAATGATAGGAGCAAGGGTGATCCATTTCTTTCAGCCAAATAGGTTTAACTCTCTTAGGACTTGGAAGAAATGAGAAACAAAAACTTCCTAAAGAGCTTTACCACGCACCAACTACTACCAATATAAATGCAAATAAAGTAGGATCTACTTTTCCTAGATTCTAGGTCTTAGAATTAATATCCAATTGGTGGCCAAACAGTTTTTGCTGCGATTACGAATTCTAGCCGACCTCCATCTGTGCCTAGAACTTACTCACAAGGGATGGAAGCCTCGAATCGATCTCACGCATGAGAAATCGAAGTAACTTGGTGGATAGACTTGCTGATTTCCATCTTACTTCCCTTGTGGAGCAAGAGGAGAGGTAGAATAATTCCTAGTGCCTAAGTGTGAAGTGCACAAGTGCTCAAATGTGCTAACACACATGTGTTCAGATTTGAAAATTCTGCAGTTGACTGAGTTAGCACACATCTTAGGTCACTTGATTTAAAATCAATCCTCTTAGCAGTCCCAATTTCTTTTAAGGTAACCACTGAATTAATTAGATTCAAACACTTTAGTGGTCTTGGATTTAAGTCCAATGCAAATGCATGACAGGAATTTAATGCTAAAGAGAGAGCATACGTTACTCCAGCTCTCTTCAATGTAAGGATGTATGCGATGCAATAAAGATAAACTAGATGCTGCTCATTCAATCTTAGATGGTCGCCCTATGGATATGCAACTTCTAGCTGGTAGCTTGGATTTTTTTTCTTATATGTAACCTGACAAGCAAAAGCCTCAACTAAGCTAAATCAACCATCAATCCACAGAAGAAAATAAAAAACTAACCTACTAAACAAAGTGGGAATAGTCTCTCAAAAATATGCTCTTGCAAACAAGAGTGATAAGCAAGAAAAGCACTAGGAATAGGTTCCCAAAAATGCCCAACACGGGTCCACAAGATAAAAATTAAATGTTTAATGTCTATCTAGCCTAACCTTAATCTAAAAGAAATAAGGTCTTCTGTCGCCAAACCTCCCTCTTTCACGTGCGTGGGATCAAGGCCCACGTGCATACGCGATTATCCTCGAGGAGGCGACAAGGTCCACCAAGATGAGCATCTGTTGTGTGCTCCTCCTCCATAAGATCGTGCCTCGTATGAAAATATATATATGTCAGTGAAAAACATTGCCTCAAGAAGAATCACTATGAACTAAACGAATAGAAATTTTGTGAGTCTACTAGGATCGTTGCCTCCCCTGCAACGATGCCATTTGACAAAGTGATATTCGCTTAATTAAGATGATAGCAAGAAAAATGATGAGTCACATCTTCCATGGTGGAAAATCTCATTCAAAACATCAATCAATAAACTAACCATGAGGATTGGTTAGATCGTATCCACAGGGAGGAACTAGCTAAGTTAACTTGCAAAAATGATGGTCAGATATTTGCCCAAAATTATAGTATAACATGTAATGTATGTGAGGCCAATAGATAGGGGAGAGAGATGCAATTAGATATTCAAAGAAATAATGAGAACTTAAAGGGGCTAGCTACTATTCACATAATAAATCAACTATTATATTAAAAATGAGAGCTTCCACAATGGTAGCCACATGTAAATTTTAATTCCCACCAAAATAGAGCATTTGCTCTCTCTCTCTTGTATGCATGCAGGAAGGAGCATCAGTGGTGAGACGACACATGACGGAGGTCAGTCAAATCTTAGCCATTGTGATGGCATTGGCGAGCCGCCAATGGTGGATGGACATGGCTGATTGAAGGAGAAGGACAGTCGCCAGTGGAGCTTGAGGAGCAGCCGTGGGAGAGGCCGGTGGAACTATGTGTGGTCAATTGCTCTAATGGAGAGGCACGATCGATGTAGGAAGTTAGCAAGCATGCTTGATGGAGGGGATGCTCGATGCGGTGTGTTGGATTTGTTTAAGTGGAACGGAGAACAGGGGAATGGTGGATGAAGAAGAAAAATGAAAGGGAAGACGATAGGTGGTGGTGTGGTGTTTGCTTTTGGGGGGTGTTAGGAGCGCTTCATCGAGTTTTAAAAAGTCACGTTGTAGTACAATCAAAAAGCATTCAAAACAAATACAATTTATTACTCGAATTTTAAAGTCCGAGGTCGAACACAGGGAGCAAATGGAATTCATGCACTAAGCTCAATGAATGCAATTTGAACACATAATATTACTCAAAAATCTAATGAAAAATATAAAGCATGAGTATATGGATAATAAGAATAAATGTAGCTAAAAATATAATTGAGGACTTATGAAGAATTGGAGTTTGATTATAAAATCAGATGTCTTAAAAATGAAGTGCTACAGTGCCTATTTCTCTGATTTCTTTCTTCTGTTGTTCTTCTTTCTCTTTATCTTCTTTCTTCTCTATTCTCTGGTGTCTCCTTTCTTCTTCTTCTTCTAATTTTGGTTTTTCTCTTCTTCAGCTTTGCCTATCCTTTGCCTTCAATCTCTTCCATGGCATTTTCCTTCTTCTTCCTTTCTTCTTCTTCTTTGCCTTAGCTTCTCTGCAGCCCTTTTCTTCTTCAGCTCCTTTTGATTTTGGTTTTTCTCTTCTTCTACTTTTCCTGTCCCTTCTTCCTTCTTTTTCCTTCCTTGGATTTGGCTAAGTGTGGAGCCAAGCTTTCCAGAGCAAAATCCCCCTTCCCCTACATAGTGTTCCTCTCCTCTCTCTTCTCTATTTTAGTTCGCTCTCCCAGGGCCACATTCGGGTCGGGTAATCAGACTTAACAGAGACCCGGGTCCAGGCTCACTGGCATGACTGGTGAGTGAGGAGTGAGTCGATTCAGGTAAATAGGTCATGGCCAAGTCCGCGTGGGCAGTGCCGCAGATGAGGCTGTGAGAGGGGGAGAGAGGGACCTCACCCCGTGAGTAGGAGGCAATAAGGCCTATGCACAAAATCAATTTATGTGCATACGCCCGCTCGCTTACTTCCTAGCTGGGACTAAACATCCCACCCCCCTTGCGTGCACTACAGCAGTAGGTGTCTGGCTTTGATTACGAAGCTGCACGGGCGTTTGGCTTCAATTGGCCACCTGGAGTCATGCGCAAAGATATTCTACACGGCCTGGGATGGCAACCTGGGGATGGTAAAGTCGAGAGCAGCTTGCAAGCTTGCTCCAATTTTGCGCTAATGGTGGAGCGACGTCAGCAGCTGAAAACACCAAAATGGCCTCACGTCCTTGTTAAAACTCTCAGGGAGCTTCGCCAAGGCACGGTGAATAGGTGGCGGTGGTCGGCGTGGCGTGGGAACAGCTGTGGTGCCATGCCTAGGGTTCTCTATTTCCATGATAGTGGGTGTGTTCGGGGGTGCTTTTGGGTGAGTGGAGGAGTAATTGGTGTAGTGGGTAATGATCAATGGGGTGTTGCAGAGATTGTAGGGTGGTTGGCGAGGCAAGTGGAGGTGTGGAGCGATGGGGACGCCTCACCGGAGGTTTGGCCGGAGGTGGAGAAGGTGAGGGTGATCGGTGGCATCGAGGGGTATTTTCGAGAAATAAAGAGGGGGAACAGGAGTAGGAGGGAGAGAGAAGTTAACTAACCTAACCTAAGGACAAAGGAGACAAGAGAGGCATTTGGGCTGGTACGGTCGACACCGGAGATGAAGATCTTTATAGATGAGGTGGCGAAGATGAGGGAAAAGGCGGCGTTAGGGCTAGTATGGCCGACGCGGATGAATGAGAGGAAGGCAACCCAACCATTGGTATTGTGGTTGAGCGACGAGAGAGAGAGGATGAAACTGCCGGTGCTTGCGAAGATGTTGTGGCCGGCGAGGAGAGATAAATTGAGGGCGAACCGGCCCAATTCCAAGCTAACCCGATGTGGATGAAGTAGAGGTTGATTAAATAGTCTTCTGTGGATGGATTTCTGGTTGAAAGCTAAGCCTCCAAGCAAGGTATGTCCGCCGGAGTTGGAAGCTCAAAAATACCCAAATCTCTCATGCATTCGCATGAGAGATTAGGTACAAATTAGGACTCATCAATGGGCTTAGATTGAAGAGGATTACTCAGAGATCTCCCTTCCAATTTTGGGTGGGATTCTCTGAGCAATCAAGGAGAATCCTCCTTCTAAAGCATGTCGGAGTTGGATTCCCTCTGCTATAATGGTAGAGGGACCTAATTGCAAAGAACGAAGAAGAAGCTAGGGGGTCAATTGTAAGGGTTTTTGAAAGATAGGTGTAGAAATGTAATTGGGTGGAGCTATTTGCAAAGTAGGTCAACATGAGTTCCCCTTAGGTCCATATTTTGGTACAAACCTAATTTAGACCTAAGGAATCCAATGCTGAAGTTAGATTTTGGGTTTGACCACGTTTAATTGGCAATTTATGTAAAAACCCAATTTAGGGCAAATATCTAGCTGAGACCCCATTCTAGGTCAAATTAGGTTCCAATTGCCAAATTGAAGGGTCTAAGCCCTAGATAATATTTTTATATGATTTTTATAGGGTTTAGGTGAATTTTATTCTAACCAGAACCTTGTTAAATCAAGTGGGTCTTTCTTAGGGTTACAAGAAGTCATTTAATTCCCAGGATTCACATGAACCCTTTTCTGTCTAATTCAACCCACTTATTATCTTGTTAAGACCATTTGACCTGTGTTTATCCCTCGAGAAAACCCATTGTTGTACTGCAATGGTAAAATTACAGTTTTACCCCTTATTTCTTACTTTTCTCTTAGAAAGGTTATTTAGTGAATTAGGACCTCCAGTTGGTTATGTAGGAGCTTTTATTCTCTTCTTTGGATCAAAATGAGCTAGTTAGGTGATGAGAGCCTCATCATGAGCCACAACTAGCTCATTTTGACCCAATAAAGAGAATAAAAGCTCCTACATAACCTAGAAGAAGGCCTAAATGAAGGAATAAGTATTCTGGGAAGAAAACATGAAATAAAGGTTAAAACTGTAATTTTATCATTGTAGTACATAAATGGGATTTCTCAGAGGAAAAATATAGGTCAAATGGTCTAAATAAGATAAAAAGTGCGTTGATTCAATCAGACATAGGTTTATGTGCAATCTAGGAATTAAATGACATTTGATAACCCTAAAAAAGACCCGCTTAAATCAACAAGGTTCCAATCAGGATAAAAATCAATTAAATCCTCTAAAAATCATGGAAAAATATCCCCTAGGGTTTAGAACACTTAATTTGACCTTTGGAACCCAGTTTCACATAGATTAGGGTCCTAACTCATTAATTGACCTAATTTGAGTTTTTATGCAAAATGTTCAGTCAAACGTGGTTAAACCTAAAATCCAACTTCACCATTGGATTCCTTAGGTCAAAATTAGGCTTGTACCAAAATTTTGACCTAAGGGGAGGTCATCTTGACCTACTTTGCAATTTATTACACCCAAATCATAATTTGGTCCCTATCTTTTGAAAATCATCACAGAGAGCCCCCTAACTTCCTCGCCACCTTTGCAATCAGGTCATTCCGCCATTATTGGGGAAGATTCTTCTCCGGTGAGGTTGACAGGGGGGATACGCTCAAATTCCTCAGAGATCTCCTCCTAGAATTGGAAGGGAGATTCTTTGAGGAATTCCCTTCCATCTAAGCCCGATCTTGATCGTTGATTTCTTTCCAAACTCTCATGCGAACGCACGAGAATTTTGGGTCTCGACCACCTTCCTTCTCCGGCGAGACAGTGGTAGCCAAAAGCCACCCTCCACGCACTAGAAAGTTCGGCCAGCACCTATAAAAGAACCCCCAAACCCGGTCGCTCAATTTCAGACTTGTCTTGGCCGTAGAATCCTCCAAATTTCTTCTCTCCTCTCTCCGGCCAAGGAACCCGCAAGCTCCGACGACTACCTCTCCTCCTTCTCGTCGCTCTGCTGCCATACCAGCAGCAGAGTCTACTTCGCCTCATTCTCCTGCGTCGCGCCGCACCAAGCGCACATTTCCTCGACCTCTTCCTCGTCGCCGCTCTCTCCCTCAGGGTGCTTCTTCTCTGACGACGGCAACTACGAGCCATCCACTCTGCTGCCTCCATCTCTCCCAAAATAGTCCAAATACGTTCCCTATCTTCCTCTCTCTCTTTTCCCCACTGTATTTCATTTGATTACCCCTCGACCACGCCTGACCACCGTCATCTTCCATCCCTCCGGCCAACCTCCGGCGAGTCACCCCCGTCGCTCCACACTTCCACACGACCCGCCGACCAACCCAGAGGCTCTGCCTCATCACGCTGAACACCCTCCGCCCACCCACTACCGCTCTACACCCACTCAATGCACCCCCAAACACACCCACATTTCCGGTCACAAGATGACCTAGGCACGCACATCTAGGCCATCCCGCGACCTGCTGCACCTCGCACCACCTTCGCCGTGCCACGGCGAAGGTCTCCTGGTGGTTTGATTAGGCCGATAGGCCATATTCATGTCTGACAGGTTTTGAGCCCAGCCGCCATTGACGATGATTGAAGCAGCTTCCAAGCAAGCTCCAGGCGTCGATGCAGCTGCGCTCCAAGTGCTGTGGACTGGGGTGAAGTCTGTGAAGACTGTTGCTTCAACACTTAGCACCAACAGCGGCAGCAGCTGAGCGGATTGCAAGGAGGTCTTCCTGCGGGCACGCACGAGGAGAAGCAAAAGATAGTCCCACATCGGTAACTCTCGCAGTAATTCACTGATTTAAATTATTTTTGCGCCTTCGGCTGATTGCCTCTGACACACTTGGGGTGAGGTCCCTCACCCTTCACCTGCCCCGTCCGAGGTTTCACCTTGCGGACCCGGCGGATCCGACCCGACACCACCCATGCACACCTCGCGTACCATACACGCCGGTACGCCTGGTCCCAGGTACGCAACCCGACCCGTTAACCCGCGGCTCTAGGAGAGCTTCCTATGAGCGATTTACAGAGAGAGAGAGATACGTGCGGGTAGAGGGAAGGGGATAGGTTTTGCTTCCCCCTTGTGTGCAGGATAGGAGCGCTGAAGGAGAAGGGCTCAGCACTTAGCCACAGGAAGAAGCAGAAGAAGAAGAAACTCTGAAGAAGAGGCTGAGCAAGGCAGAAAGAAGAAAGAATAAGGCAAGGCGGAAGACCAAAAAAGAAGAAGCCTTCGCAGAAGAAAGAGAAGGAAGAAGAGAATCCAAAGAAGAAGAAGACCAAGAAAGAAGGAAGACAGAAGAGAAAACAGCAAGGTAGAAGAAGAAAAAGAAGATCAGAGGCACACGCAAGAAGAAGAAGAAGAACAGCAAGAAGCCTTACATTTAAGACGTCTGATACAAAAATCAGACATCCAATCCTGTTCTTTCTTAGCAATTTTTTTTTCTCTTTGAATCAATTGTCTTTCATTTAAAAGTTGTACTCTCTAGTTTTTAAAAGTACTGAGATTGCTCCTTGTGTTCGACCTCGGATACTTCGATTTTCGAGTAAAAAATTCTTTATTTGTTTTGAACGCTTTTTCGGCTATATTACAACGTGTTATCCTTTAAAAACCCCGATTAAGCGTGATTAACATTAGGACTCACGATGGTGTTCTCATTAGGTGGGCTACTGCGGTGGTGGAGAAGGTGATAGATGATAGGTGCAGTTGTAGTGGTGGCCATGTGCTGTCACCACATGGCCTCGCTTTGGAGCTTGCGGAGATGGTAGAAGATGGAGCATGCTTTAGACCATGGTGCTCGCCATGTACACAGTGTAGGCCTCTTTCACAATGCAAGTAATAGAACCATGGTGTACACTCAAGCCACCATGTTGGTGATCGAAGAGGTCCCCAAAGGGGAGAAGGAAGAGATATCCTCTCCGCAGGTGGTTTCTTCCCTTAAAAGCATCCTTCATTGTGACTCCCTCTCTCTCTCATTCTATTTTTTCTCTCGAAATTTCCACCTTCTCTAGCAGTAGCAATGAAGTGGTGGCTTTGTAGGCAGTGTGTTGAGATGGTGGCTTTGGAGGTGGTGCGTTAAGGCGGTGGCTATTAGGGATTTGTGCACACATGTTCCTCAAGAATATAAAGATATGTGTTAAGTCGTATCTCTCCCATAGGGTAAATTAAGACCTAACTGTAAATAATTAAACTCTAAGAAAATGTGCGTAAAATGAAGTTAGGAAATTAAATGGTCCACTAAAGTGGACTCATCAGAGCTCCCAGATGCACGCGAATTGTGCATGCACAATCCAACTCTCATTCTGACACGTGATCGTACGCGCTGGCGAGGTGTAATCCAAAGTGCATGGGCGCATGCAATCTGGGCTCTTCATCAATCATCAGACAGCTGAGGACTGATGACACTACAATTATCAGTGTTAATATTATCAATTACAGTCAATTTCGATGGTACTTGTGCAATAATGTCATGTTCTAGTGGGTTTAGGGTCATTGCATGCATTATACAATATTTGAAGTTGAGATTGCTTAGAATCAATGTTTAATGACCATGTGCACAAGTCCATATTGAAACAGGTCTTAGAAGAGCAATCGGGCCGTACGGATGAATATGGATCGACGAACGGAGTCCAACGAACTCAAAATCACCTTAATCCGACCTCCGTAGCTTCCATAACAAGTTCAAGGAAGATCAATGGCCAGGAGACAATGTGACATCCTTATGGGCTTCAGATGAAAAATCCAACCTTACAGATGGATCTGGAGCAACAATCGCATTCCAACAACATAGGAATTATCTCGATCCGATCACCGTGGCATCCTCTACAATAGAAAGAAGATGGATGCCCAGATGACACCACATGGTTCCATCTCGGCCACCCAACACCGGCCAAGAAGATCCAACACAGGTGCTTCTACATGTGCATCCTCCATTCCCAGCCGTTGGATGTTGATCCAACAGTTGAGAAGCCATCCGCGCCATGCTTCCAAAGCTCCTCCTCGTGACAATTTCATGGCCACAACATAGTGGTCTCGAGACGCACTCCTAAAGAAGGGGTGTGGGTTCGAATCCCTACGAAACCCCCTCAATCGCAATTGAAGCAAGGCATGTGGACAAAAGCTACAGTGCACGCATAGCGTGCGTGTGCAGCACATGTGCGACACAGCGACAGCAGCGCGCGCGACACGCCACGTGGGGTGGGTGGGCAAGCACGTGTGTTGAAGGTAGTCGGCACAAGGGTGGGGGGTACGACGATGCTTGCGATGAGTCTTCAGCGAAGCTTTGAATGTTGCAGTTGACCCGAGGATGATTTTTGGCCTTCTCCCTCCATTATAAAAGGGCCTACCCCCTCCACGTTTGCCAATCATCTACCTAAGCACTCTAGCATCTCCATATAGCTCCAAACAAGGTTGTGAAGATGCCGAGCTACTGACGGAAGCTCCTCCACTACTGTGGCTGCCTTGACGCCTTCTTCTTCCTTATTCTTAGTTTTAGTTTCTTTGATAGTTGTAGTTGTTTTGTATACTCAAGCATTCATCTACATTTGGTTGAACATAACATTTTATAATCAATTGAATATGTTTTTGATATCTTGTCTTTTCAACTAGTTATCATATGCTTATCACAATTCTCTAACCCTATCTCCCTCTCTCTCTCATTCTCTCTCTTTCTCTCTCTCTTTCTCTTTCTCTCTTTCGCAAATGAATTAAACGACAAATTTTTGTGACATTGAAAGCGATTAAACAGTTCAAATCTTGCCTCCCTGTGTTTGATACCTAGACTCACATCCCATTCTTCTAATTAAAAGTGAAGTTGTAAAATGTGCTACAACGAACGATTTAACCTAAATGCGTCATTTGACGTCAATTTTTAGCGCCATTGCTGGTGAGGCAACGGATCTCTTACTCACTTTTGTTTTCTTGGAAATTAATTGTATTCATGTTATCTAACTTGCTCTTCTCTCTCTTTTTGTGGATGCAGGAAATGCGTGCAGCGGTAACGAGAGGAGAACGAATCAAGTTGGGTCGAAGTAAGCACAAGAAGAAGACTGCCATCAATCCAAAGGTTCGATCTTGTCTTCTCACAATCTAAAGGTAACTCGTCATCCTGGGACTTAAAAAAATTGGTGGTGTTATAAAAGAAAAACTCTCTTTTGTTTGTCGAAGAAAACACCACCATTAAGTCTTCAACCCATTAACTCTGCAAAATCATTTTCTGGATTCAGGGTGAGGGCACAATTAAAGGCCCTTTAGCACCTCTAAAAATTTTGAGAAAAATCGCAGAGGTGCTCCTTTTAGTAAGAGAACTCCACCTCAAATTTCAAAGCCAAACTCTTTATGTTTTGGCCATGAGAAATTCACTGTTGTAATTGCGCAAGGTTGTTCTAAGTTCTGAAGATCTATAGGTTGTTCTTGCTGCTGCGAACTCCACGTAGCTTGGATTTGTGAGAGATTTATATTTCTGGAAAGACCTTTAAATTCTCTTCACTTCATTTGAAGAACATTTTTGCATTTGAAATTGATTAGTGACTGATCAAGATCTTAAACTTGCACACTGATCTAGAAGTTCTAGATAGATTGACCCCCTCTTGAAAAAATGTGAATTTGGGTGGTCTATCGTTCTCAAAAAATTTTTGAAATTAATTTTGTTGAAAATCTCATTCGATTTCGGTCAGGATAGGGTCATTACTTGTTTGATTGAACCCTTCTTGACAGAATCTTAAAAAAAGGTTCATTGAGTAGAAGCTACACACCCTAGGATCTTCCACAGTAGAAAGTTTTTAACTTTATAGTCACACAAAAGGCCTTAAAGAAAATCAATCTTCACCGACCTTGTGACTATACATTTGTGCCTTGTTTGAATGCATAAACAAGTGAAATTTTAAAATCTATTAAAGCAAGATTCAAAATTTCAAAATCACACATCTTAATCTTTCTTGTTAAAGAAGACTTGTTTTGGATTGGGTCCTTGCACCCAATTGCGCACATGGCTTGAACTAAAATTTTATAAGCATTAACCCCCCTAATGCCCTTCACTGAATCCTTGAGCACAAGCATTGACCTAGCCCTAAAAATTAGGTAGACATTGGCCCTAGGAATCATTGAGTTCATTTTAGGGTATTTTCTTGAACACATAGTGAACTAGTGACATTTGCATGCTCCAAAAGGTGCTTGATTGGGAGCCCCGATTGTCAAACAACTTAAGCAAGTCCGGGTTTAGCATAATTAGTAGCCTTCGAGACACGCTCCCCTGCTTCGCCTTCCCAACTCTACCACCTTTGGGAGTAAGGACAACATCGAATTCACCGTGTGGTCGGAATCTACTTCTGAAGTGTAAGTCACCTAGGTGTACATTGTAGGGCTTAGATTTGTTTGCTTGATTGTGCACACACTTCTCGCATCTGTTTCCCTTCGTATCTCTCCTAGTTCTTCTCCAGTGTATGCACGGAAGGCAATCACTTCATCCTGAATTAGTTGATTTAGACAGAGAAACTAGGCGAAAACTTGATTTCTCAAAGGGTAAGACTAAGGACATGGCTAACCCATGAGTTGAGGAGGTTGAGGATCAACCTCAACTCGATGCCATGGCCATGATTCAGGCTCAGATTATAGCTAACCACCAACTTCAGCGACAACAGATCCATACCATTATGCAAGCCATACATCGACTGCGGAATCCTCAAGGATAGAATCCTCGAGGGCAGAACCCTCATAGGCAACCCCCATTGAACCCACCTAACCCACCACCACCCGTTGAGGGCCAACCAGGCTTCTTTGTGATTTTTACGATCCGTCTGCCATCCATGCAGAGCCATACCTTAGGGTCCCCGAAGGGGGAGATGATTTTGAGCTAAAACCCAATGTTTTTAGCTTTATTCAAAGCCATTTCCATGGGAGCTCAAATGAGGACCCTTTCCAACACTTGGAGGAACTTGATCGGATTGCTCGGACCGTGAAACCTAGCAACATCCATTTGGATATTGTGCTAATTAAGATGTTCCCATTCTCCCTAAGAGACAAAGTGTCTCCTTGGCTTAGGAGTTTATGGAGACCCATCTCCACTTGGGAGGAATTAAGGTATGCTTTTCTTAAAAAGTTTTTCTCCATAGGAAAGACTAATGCCCTTAGGAGAGCCATCACTACATTTACCCTACAAAGTGAAGATCAATTTCATGAGGCGTGGGAAAGATTTAATGAATTATTGAGGAAATGCCCACACCACGAGGTTCCAAGGTGGCAATTGGCCCAGATTTTCTACCATGGTCTGGATAGAAGCCTTAGGATTTTCGTGGATGCCTCATGTGGAGGTAATTTTCTAAATAAGGATGAGGAAAGCGTGTTCGAGCTCTTTGAGTCAATGAGTAAGAACTCGCTTAATAACACCTCCATGACCCAATTTAATCAGTCCAGTCAACCCCGTGGTGGGATTTATGAGGTATAAACTGACTCTGGAATGTTTGACATGGACATTATAGCCAAGAAATTGGATCGAGATGAGTTGGTGGATAAGAAGATTAATGAGCTATTGAATCAATCCCGAACCCCATTATAGACCTCTCCCTAGCGAAGGGAGCAAACAATGTGGACCTGGTTCAATCTATGAACCAAATGCACCTGGAACAACCCCTGACCATGTTCCAGGGAGGGACCTTTGCTCCCTTAAACTCTAATTATTCTTTTCCCTCCCCTTCGGCACCTTCTACCTTTGAAGATGCCCATGCCATCCAAGGATATTCTAAGCCTGACCCTATCTCCAACACTCACAACCCTGGATGATGCAACCACCCAAACTTTGCCTGGTTGAATAAAAAATCAAACCAATTTTAGAACCAGCCTAGGCAAAACCCTCCCTCCTATCAGCCTGGTCCACCTACCAGGCCACCCTATAACCAGAATAGGGCAGCTCCTACGAAGCAAAACCAAATGGACACTATGGTTAAAATGATGGCTGATATGAATCAGAAACATCAAGAGGAGATGGCATTAGTGAAGGGACAGTTGAGTCAGTTGTTGGATAACAAACAACAAGGGTCCCTTTCTTCTCAGCCACAACCAAACCCGAGGAATGTAATGAGTAGAGGCCACAATCCTCAAGGGTTCCATCCAAATCAAGGGCAAGATCATATGATTCAACAAGCCCCACAGACACCTCTTGGGTTTGCTACCTCTTCTTCTCAAGGACCTAACCCTGGTTCCAATGCCTTAGCCAATGCGGTTACCTTGAGAAGCGACACTCAAACCCAAGACCCCAAATGGCCAACCCCTCCTGTGACTTCTCTACTTGAGATGCTTGATTCTAAGGATGAGCGGGAGGAACCTAAGGATCAGGAGCCTGACCTAGTTCAAACCCAAATCCCATACCCTAAAGAATTGGACAAAGTAAAGAAGAAGAAAAATGTGGTTGAGAATGATGAGTTGTTTGAAATTTTCAAGCAAGTTCAGATCAATATACCTCTCCTCGATGCGATCAAACATATCCTAGCTTCCGCAAAGTTTTTGAAGGATGTTTGCATACCCAAGCGTAAGCCAGGAACCCAAGCACGTAGGAAGGTAGTGCTCTCGAAACAAGCCAGTTTAGTGATATTGAGTAGCCTACCTCCTAAAAGAACTAACCTTGGAGTGCCTCTGATATCATGTAATATTGGTGATATGACATTTGATAGATCACTCTTGGAATTAGGTGCCTCGATTAACTTAATCCCGACTACCATTTATCACTAGTTTGGATTTGGAGAGTTAAAACCCACACCTGTGACTATCCAACTGGTCGACTGATCCGTGAAAACCCCGAAAGGGGTAGTCAAGGATGTAATTGTTAGAGTTAAGGACTTCTATTTCCCAGTTGACTTTTTAGTCCTTGACATGGAACTCCCCGAACAACTACAGAACACACTGACCATCCTAGGCACATCCTTTTTGGCTATGGCCAAGGCTAATATTGACTACGACACGGGATGTGTGGAAATTGCCTTTGGAGATAGGAAGTTGCAATTGGATATCATCAAGGCAACAAAGTCATTTGATTGTGGTTGGGTTGAGGAATGTGATCCCATGGAAACCTTGGTTGAAGAATGCATGACTATAAGCTCTTTAGAAGACCATCTAATTCAACCGGTTATTGACCACTCTAACCCATCCCAATCTTTGGAGGTTGAAATTTGTAGAACTGATTACCACCGGTAACCTCCATTTGAGGAGATTGATGTTAATAAACTTCCACCCTTCCTTTACCCATCAAACATTGTCCCACCTACACCTGAATTGAAACCTTTGCCCAACAACCTTAAGTACATCTTCCTAGGACTTGATCAAACTTTCCCTATGATTTCCAATGCACACCAAACTAGGGACCAAGAACTTTGATTGACTACCACCCTTTCTGAACATCGGGTAGCTATTGGGTGGACAATTTTTAACTTAAGGGGAATTAGCCCTCCTTATTACACTCACAAGATTTATTTGGAAGATGGGGCTCGACCTACATGCCAGATGCAAAGGCGATTGAACCCAAATATGCGAGAGGTCGTTAAAAAAGAAATAATCAAGTGGCTTGATGCGAAAATCATCTACCCTATTTTTGACAGCCCCTGGGTAAGCCCTACTCAAGTGCTACCAAAGAAGGTTAAGCTCACTGTGGTCACAAATGACCAGGGTGAATCCATCCCCACCTACACCGCCATCGCATGGCGGGTGTGCATTGACTATCGGAAGCTTAATGTGGCCACTAAAAAGGACCATTTCCCCTTGCCATTCATTGACTAGATTCTCGAACGATTGGCAGGACGGAAATATTTTTGCTTCCTGGATGGATATTCAGGATATAATCAGGTTGCTATTGCACCATAGGACCAAGAGAAGACCACATTCACTTGCCCATATGGCACGTTTGCATTCTATCGTATGCCATTCAGGTTATGCAATGCATCTGCTACCATTTAGCATTGCATGTTAGTGATGGGAACACCATCATGAGCCAAACTATCTCATTTTGACCTAATGAAGAGAATAAATGCTCCTACATAACCAACTAAAGGTCATAATTCATTGCATAACCTTTCTAAGAGAAAAGTAAGGAACTAGGGGTAAAATTATAATTTTACCAATGCAGTACAACCACGGGTTTTCTCAAGGGCTAAACAAAGGTTAAATGGTCTTAATAAGATAATAAGTGGGTTGGATCAGACAGAAAAGGGTTTGTGTGTGTTCTAAGAATTAAATGACTTTTGAAACCCTAAAAATAGACCCACTTAATTAACCAAGGTTCTGGTCAGGATAAATTCACCTAAACCCTCTAAAAATAATAGAAAAATATTCTCTAAGGTTTAGTACCTTCAATTTGGCCATTAGAACCCATCTTAACCTAAAATGGAGTCTCAAATAGATATTTACCCTAATTTGAGTTTTTGCATAAATTACCCAGTCAAACGTGGTCAAAACAAAACTCCAACTTCACCATTGGATTTCTTAGGTCTAAATTAGGTTTGTACCAAAATTTGGACCCAAGATGAGTTTGCCTTGACCTAGTTTGCAAAAAGGTCCTATTTGATTACATTTGTGCCCCTAACTTTCAAAAACCCTTACTAATAACCCCCTAGATTTCTTGTCATCTTCACAACTGGGTCCCTCTGCCATTATCTTGGAGGAAACCTACTCCGACGACCTTTAACAGAGAAGATCTCCTTGCTTGCTTGGAGAATCTCTTCCAAATTTGAAAGGGAGATCCTCTAAGAAATTCTCTCCCATCTGAACCCATTAATGAGCTTTGATTCCTTCCCAAGCTCCCATGCGAACACATGAGAGATTTTGGTATCTCAACAACTCCCATCTCCAGCGACCTTCCAAGCTTGGGAAGCTTGCTTCCCAAGCCCTAATCGCCCATCAAAGCTCTATTTAAGGAAGCCCAGATCTCCCCGACTCCTCCACGCTAAATTTCGGCCGCGAATACCCCCAATTATTCTCTTCTCCTCATGGATGAAGGCTCCTCGATGTCCGGTGACCTTCCCTGCTCCTTCTCATCATCCAACAACCATACCTGCGACGGATTCCTCCTCCTTGCTCTCGTCCGCGTCTCGCCGTACTAGCAGACGCTACTCCCTCTTCGTCCTCGCCGATCCCACCTCATCGGAGCCACTTTCGTCTCTGACGTCGGCCATACCAGACCCAACACCCTCGCTGCCCCCCTTCGTCCCTTAACGACCTAGCTAAGTTCCTTCTCACCTCTACCTTCTTTCCGCATTTACTCCACTTCAAATCGACCACTGCTTCCCTTCACACCCCCATCTCCTTCATCTTTGGCCACCACCTTCGGCGAGGCCATCCCACCTCCACAGACCACCAAAACCCTCGCTAACAAGCCCACAACCTTTGCCTCACCTCACTGAGCATTTCCCGTCACTTCACTCACCGCGCCACTCACCCAAACCACCCCCCGAACACACCCACTCACACGCACACAATGTGCCCTAGGCATGCACTCACAGGCACTACCACACCATGCCACCACCTCCAGCACATGCGCCGTGCTTCGACGATCCTGAGCTATTTGACGTGGTCGCAAGGTCGTTCTGCTATTTTCAGGTTCAAGTGCCATCCACCATTGGCAAGTGAGCTTGAAGCTCCCATGAGGTCGCTCCAGGCCTTGCTGTCCCAGGCTAACACTCCCAGGACGTGAGAAAGACTCTTACGCACAGTCCCAAGCCTTCAATTCCAGTCAAAGACCTTAGCAGCTACTGCAAATGGAAGCAACAACCTCTGCTGCAGGCACACGCGAAGAGGGCACACGGATAGTCCCACCTCGAAAACGAAGAGGTGCTCGCGCCTGAATAAAGTGAAAAAGTGTTGTAAGCTATTCGCCTCAGATCCATGGGGTGTGGTCCCACTCACTCAACCCGATCTCATCCGCGACACACCCTCGCAAACCTAGCAGACCCGACTTGACCTGCACTCCTCACCCACCACCGCACGCTAGTGGGCCTAGTCCCAAGTATGCACCCGATCTGATAACCCAAATACCTATGTGGCTCTGGGAGAGCGAATCCTAAGAGAGAAAGAGAGTGTCACATGAGTAGGGGGAGGGTTTTGCTACAAGGGTCTTTGGCCAACACTTAGCCAATTTAGAGGAAGAAGAGGAGGTCAAAGTTGAAGGGAGAAGAAGAAGAAGAGAAGGAAGAAGAGAAGGCTCGCAAAGGAAGAAGAAAAAGAAGAGGCCAAAGACAGAAGCTGAAAGAAGAGAAGGAAGAAGAAAAAGAGAAGGCCAAAGACAGAAGCTGAAAAGAAGAGAGGAAGAGAAGTACACAACTGCAGAGAAGCAAAAGAAGAAGAAGAAAAGAATAGCTGAAGCCAAAGCAGAAGCCAAAGAAGAGGAAGAAGCCAGAAGTTGAAGAAGAGGACTTCAGAAGAAAGAAGCTAAGATAGAGAAGAAGAAAAGAAGACAAGGAAGAATTAGACACTTTTAGTTGTTTGATACCTTCATCAGATGACAGATCATTTACTCTCATTGCATATTCATACATTGAATTATTTGGTGATATTGTAGGAGTATTTGGTGATCTACATCACCATTTTACTCCCATATTTTTGCACATTGCTACTGCTATTATTACAAACTCTTTTAATTTGAATTGTGATCTAGATTTCTAAATACCAATTTGCTCCCAGTGTTCGACTTCGGAAATCTTTTCGAGTAATAAAAATTGTACTTGTTTGAATGCTATTTCAACTATATTACAACGTGACACTTTTTAAACACCAACTTAGCGCTATAAACATTTTGGTGCCGTTGCCAGGGAGTAATGGGAAATTTAGAATTCTTGATTACAATTTATGATATAGATTCTAACTTACTATGTCTCTTTTGCTATGGTTGTTTCAGGGAGAAGATACATTGAAGAAAGTCAGCTGCACATCAAACACCAAGGGTAGGTAAATTCTGATTACCCTCTCTCTTAATCCCCTCATTCTGAAAAGGTTGAAAAAGAAAAAAATCAATTAGGGCTACTTTCTTTCCATTCTTAGATAATCCATCAAGTTGCCTGATTTGATTTCAACAACAAAACCTGATTTGTGCACCCATTTAAGGTAACTAGGGCTTTCATATTCTTGTTAGAGCCCTAAATACCACATTTGGCAAACTAAATTGGACCAAAATTAGAGCCAATTAAGGATTCTAAGTTACAGCTTTAGAGATACACTTGCATAAACAAGAATCAACTTTTCCAAAATGATGTGCGCCTAAGCCTTGGTTGAATTGATCTATTCAAGCAACCCCTAAAAATCAGGCTCTTAATCTCACTTGAATCCTAAAAGAGGGACCTAAAACTTCTCAAAGGACAAACAGGTGAAGTTGACCCACCTTGTTGGGTCAACCAATCTTAAAATTAGGTCAAATTTTGCACTCAATACATTCTAAAGTTCAAGTGAAATCCTAAGCACCCTTGCTCTTAATAAAATTGGTAGACTTAAGAGGTCAAGTCCCCATTCTGGTCTACCTGGAACATCAGTGACAAGAGAGGTCAGGTGGGGGAAACCTTGTAACCCATGGGGCACTCTACCATGTAGGGGTCTTCGCGAGACTCTCCATCTCTGGCTGCCCAGGTAATTCTCAAGTGGATGGCTTTCTAACTAAAGGGTATCATCCGCCCCGAACCTCTATAGTCATCCAAAATTTTTGGGTGTCTTGATTGCGTCCATCACATTCTATTCTCATCCAGACCATCGGTGCATGTTCGGTAGGAGGTCCTTAAGACCATCCTTGAGGCCTCCTTTAGTCATTCATTCCCATCGAGGCCAGGCCTCGATGTTCGTGTTTGTGCAGCAACACCATCACATAGACATCTCTTCTGATTCATCTAAACCTAATTCTCCTTCATCCATCATCATGGCACAACCCACAAAAGAAGTGAATAACCATGAGAATCAACTTCAGCACCTTAATGATTTATTCCAAGCCTTTGTGAATCCACCATAGCATCCTATGATGCGAGATCATTATAATCCCGCTACGATGGCGACCTAACCTCTAGTCCAAATCCTGACTGGAGGTCCTAATATTGAACTCAAGCCCAATATGATTCATGCTATTCCAAAATTTCATGGGCTCAATTCCAAGGATCCTTTTCAGCACATCAAACAGCTCAAACATCTGGCCCAGACCTTCAGGTCAAATGTCCAAAATCGGACAATCTTCTCATGAAAATGTTCTCTTTCTCTCTCATAGACAAAGCAGCTCACTGGTATCAGACTCAAACTCATCCAATCAACACATGGGTCGAACTTCAATCTGAGTTTCTGAAAAAGTTTTTACCAGTTGGTCGGATGAATGTTTTACAACACCAGATCACGCACTTCACACAGCAGCCTGGAGAACCACTTCACGAAGCATGGGATCATTTCCTGGATCTCATGAGAAAGTGCCCCCATCACGGAGTTCCTAAATGAGAACAAGTCCAATCTTTTTACCTGGGACTCTATGAAGATATCCGTTTATTCGTCAATGCAACTTGTGGAGGAAATATCATGGGTCAACACGAAGACACTGTGTGGGAGATTCTCGAGAATATGTTCGAGAACTCCATCAATAGTAACTCCATGGGATTATTTGACCAAATGAATGCCTGTGCATCAATGAATCCAAGGGGAGCACATGAGACGTAGGGCATGTCCTCATCTGTGGACTTGGAATTGATGGCCAGTCATTTGGATAAGGTCTCTATCATTGAGAAGAAGGTGAATAAGCTAACTCGACATCTGCAGCGAGCCACCTCTGTGCAAAACTCATTCACACAACCGCTCTCTGGGAGGGAAGTTGTGCATAACATCTATCACCGATCTTATTAGGGGATGGACCCATATCCATTCCCGTCTGACTCTAGGGTTGGAGGAAATTTTGACCTTGCCTATTCTAGTTGGGGAAACTCTGAACCCTCGTACTCTGACATTTCTGAGGTGCCTCAGACCTGCGAGGACCTCAACGCCATCCAGAATGACCCATTCTCTAATACCTATAACCTTGGATGGCGGAATCATCCCAATTTCCTGTGGGCGAGAAACAATCAGAATCAGAGACCACCATATCAAGCCTATCCACAAGCTCCTGATCCATAACAACCGCCTCAGCCTCGGTGATGTAAACACATTTACACTACTTAAAATGTCTATTTATGCATGTTCTTAAGCATAGGATTGCATTTCATGATATAAATATTGCATTACATGCATCATCTTGCATTTAGAGTAGTTTGAATAAAATGGAGGTTAATTGTCTCCTTTTATGTGCTTGGACAGGGAAAATATTTTATCAGGGCCTCGGATCAAAGATCCAACCGTATGGATATGATCAGGGCGACGATTGGAGTTCAACGACTCCAAGATCGCCCTAATCAGGCATCCGTAGCATCAGATAGAGACCGGGGAACCCTAGAAGATCAAGGGCCAGGATGGTGTAAATCCGCACTTCAGATGGAAAATCCGACCACACAGATGAATTCGGATCGACGATCGCAGCCGAACGACACAAAAATCGAGTCAATCCGACATCCGTGGCACCATCTACAACTTCCAGAAGATGGACGGCCAAGATGGCGCCACGTGGCACCATCCCAGCCACCCAATCGGCCGCAGGAGTCCTGTGAAGACCGCGCACCGTCTCCTCTCCGCCGTTGGATCTCGATCCAACGGCTGCGGTCGCTCGCGTTTAAAAACGTCCGCGCGACCATTTCGCCCGCGTAGCGCAGCGGCGACGCAGCTGCGGGCGAAGCGGAGGTCGCGGGTTCGAGCCGCGGTGAGGGGGTAGAAGGCGCGGGCGAGCGGGCGCGCACGAGCGTCGGATGAAGATCCAATGGCCGCGCGCGCCCGATAGCGCCGACGCGCAATTGGACGCTCTGGTGGACGCTCGATCGCACGCGGGCGGGCGCGCTACGCAGCGGGCGCGGACGTGATCTAAGCCGTCCGATCTCGCGATCGGACGGCTGAGACGACGCGGACGTGCGTATGCGTTACGCGCGCAGGCCAGCCGAGCGGGCGCGCGTGGGCGCGGCGGCGACGGCGGGGCTTTAGCGACGGTTTTATCCGTCACTAAAGACCCCTTATTTATTATTTTGAAGATGTAATGTCCATTTTGCCCCCACTCCTTGCAACTATAAAAGGAGACCCCCTCCATACGAAATTTTCATCCCTTCCTTCTCCTCTCTACCTCTCCAAAGCTCAAGAGAAGCTTGTCCCACACCCGGGATGCTTCTCGCGAGATAAAGTCCAAATTTTCGTCCCCCTTCGGAAGTGGATCCCGCGACGACGACGGCGTGCTGCTTCGTTCCCGTTCTTCTGCTTCGTCCTCCTTCGTCCCGCTTCGTTCTCCTTCGTCCAGGCATCGTCCCATCCGGCTCGTCCTCCAAGCGACCGTCGAGGAGGATTCTCTCTCCCTATTCTTTTTACTGCTTTCTAGTATAGATTTACTGCTTTCTAGAGTAGTCTATTCGTCCTCCGAGCGATCGTCGAGGAGGACACTTCTCCCTCCATTCTTTTAATGCTTTTTAGAGTAATTGTTTTATGTTTTCTAGTTGTAACGAAAGAACTCTTTTATGATAAATTCCTTGTCTATTCTACATCTCATTTTGATTTCCATGTATAGTATTCTTTCTCTCTCTCTTACTCCCTCTGTCTCTTTTATTTGTTGTAGATACTTAGATAGTTTAAATTGAATTTCTTTGTGACAAAATAAAAAGAAACGCGAAGTTTTTAAATCAAACGTTCGCCTCCCTGTGTTCGACCCGGAATTTTAATTTCGGTATAAATTTTATTTGTTGAACACGAATCCTTCGCTTTCGAACTACAACGACGGGTTTTCCAAAACCAAACACGTTAGCGTAGATTCACGTTCAACATTTTGGCGCCGTTGCCGGGGAGGCAACGATCTTTGATTTCTCTTCACGTTTTGTAACTTACAAATCATTTACCTCACTTTTCTCCTTTCTTATTGTAATTGCAGGTACTCTTTTGAGGCAAGCAAAAGCGGTAGATTGGAGTAAAGTGCTGTGAAAGGTTTTGTAAGTTATCACCCATTCTTTCCCCCTCCATAGATTTCATTCGCCACATTGAATCCAAATTCCAATTAACCTAGGTGTTTGCATAAATCCTAGGAATAGTTTGGTTGTTTGGATTCTCACTCACATTCATTCCACCTTCATTTATATAAAAAAAAAGTAAAAAGATAATTTTGTGGGGTAATTTTCAACAAATACACAATGTACACCCACATTTAAAGGCACTTAACCAAATTGATTTGTTTCTACTCAACTGGGTTCTGATCTGTGGGACCAGTACACATAAAGCAACACATAAAAGAGTAGAAATCATTCTAAGTTAACCATCTTTGTGTGCCTAACGTAGTGGTGCATTTGAGGCCAATTGTTTGAGTTGATTGGGCCGCACCACTTCAAATAAAATCAACTCATCAAGTAGCTGCCAATTAGGTTCAACTCTTAGGGATCTACCAGGCACTCCACATTCTTTTTAAACTTTAAAGGAAAATATCTTCACCTATGCTTGCAAAACCTGGTGTGCCAATGAAACTTGATTGAAAACACCTAAAGTTGAATCCTAAAAGCTACTAAGCAAGATTTGAACCTTAAAATTCATCACATCAAAAATAATCTTGCTTGAAAACCACTGGTTGTGCACGCACACACAAAGCAATCAATCATTAAGGGCACAACCCATTTAAAGGGCCCATCACATTCCAAAGCACATTCAAACCTAGCCCTAAATAAAACAGAGTAGACGTTGGCCTTAAGGATTGGACTCGCTCTTCAGAACTCAGAACGAGATTATTTTCGATTAGTCTGTTTCTACTATTCAATCTGATGTCTAGCTAGGGGAGCAGAGTCAAACGATCGCGGCTGGGGGGTACACTAGGAACCGGAGGCGCAAGCCGAAGGAAGAACCTTCTCCCCAGTCCCTCCTTCTAACTGGTTGGATTGAACAGACAGAAGTAGATCAAATCGTTCCTTTATCTCAAGACGGGTTTTGAGAGTCTGTAGGTCTGTAGGCTAACCCATTTAAGGACAGGTTTGATTGTTTGTATTGCAGGGCACCTTTCTTCCTCCCGTGTCTCATGAATCCTTCCACATATTTCACGCATTCCCGCTCTTTCCCTCCTGTTGTAAATTATCCTCAACATGACGATTATCCCAACTCGTATTGTAATCGACCATCAGTTAGTTGGGATAATTCGGATTGGGGATACAATTCCGGACCCCCGTGTTTAGGGTCTAACCCTGAACACTTTGATTCTCAATTCTATCCTTCTCAGAGTTGCATCGATTATAGATCGTCCTCCTTTCATGAACAACCTAATGCGATCTACAATCAAGAAGGATACACTGATCCTTACCCATCCTCTGATTTCACTGCCTTTAGGTCATCTCCATCTTTTGAACAATCTGAAATGACCTATTATCAGGATGGGTATAACGAATCTCAATTCGTTAATTCCTCTACATTGATGTCAAACTCGCCCAACCCTGAACCAACTCATTTGGTTCAGGTTAATCAGGTTCAAGATAAGGTTCTGGCTAACTTGAGGAATATCATTCAATCTTTAGAAGTTCAGCCAATACCTTGCATTGAGAGATTGGAGCCCTTGATTGAAATGATTGATGATTTAAACAAGTCTTTGTTGGATTGGCTCCAGGATGTTAAGGATAAGAACCCGGGTGAGTTTCTACTTGGGAAATTAGCGAAATTGAGGATGAGATTCGTGGTTGCTTTGATTCAATCTTGGAATAATTCCCAGGATGAACTCTCTTCAGGAAAGCCAATGACAGAACCCGCTCAGGCACCTGTTGGGGGGACACGTGTTACGAAGCTGACCAGATTGAATTAAAACAACCAATTAAGGATGATTTGATTTCTTCACCTGAAATCCCTGAGCCGGGTTACGAGGAAACGTATGTCTCCTTGGAACGCAAAGTGACAAATGATTTTGGGACATACATTGATACGGATCCTGATGGTGAAGATTCAAGTTGCGAAGTCTCACACGAGTTTTCAGATCACGATTTTTGTGAGACGATTGGGCCTGAGGAATCTGATAGATCATTTGATAGCCCAATAACTGAGGAAACTGATCTTATTAGGGCACACGATACGGATCCAGAATCGCATTTTCTGGAGGAATTAATTCAAGCCCTGATTATCAGTTACACCCTGTTGAGCTTATTGATGATTCTAATTCTGAGATAATTAGACCCAAGTCAATTTTGATTTTGCCACATCATCTAGACTTGGAGATTTCAGACGGGGTGATGAATATACAAGAGGTCATGGAATTTGATATGCCGAATGAGGAGGATAGGAGCTGGGAAATTCTGATTTGGGAAGTCAATTTTGGAGGAAATGGAAGATTGAGTCGAAGGGTTCCTTTTAAACTGAAACCATCAAATCAGAACCCTTACGACATTTGTTTCGAGGATGTCAAACTTAAGCACACATTTAACGATTATCCTTTTGAGCTTCAATTCTCTGTAACCCGACATTTTGGCCTTGGGTTACATCCTCACAAATCGCAGGCCCGACCCCGCTTGCATTCTGATTTTAGGTTTTGGGTAATTTTTATCCAGAACCTAAGATATTCTCGATTATGGGGTGTGGGTCTGCACCACAATCTGGTCCACATCTGTGGACCTTTGCTGACAGGTCAGAGGATTCTTCTATTCATTCTAATTCTGACCTGCACATGTGAATTCTTCATTTCTTTTCTTTGTATAGTGTGCCTAGCTGAAGGCACTAAACTCAGCACATATACAGTTCTTTTTCATTTTCATCTCGGAGCGGACCCGATATCCACGCAATTCAGGTGCTTTCTACGCTTTTCCTCTCTATTTTATGTCTTTTTAATACAATGAGGACATTGCATTAGATAGGCATGGGGGGATGGATATTTATCTTTGAATTCATTCGTCAGCTCCGTAGATTTGTTTTATTTTATATATATAAAAAAAAAAATCAAAATTAGGAAAGAGAATTTGGGTTTAAGAAAATTTTCGATCTTAAGAAATACTATATTATGTTCTGAACACAAAGACCCTTCAGGTCTTTGGACTTAATCAGCCCGTATATCCACTAAAATGTGGATTTGTTTTTCGAGTTCTCGCCAACTTGAATTTTATTTTAATTGGAGTAAATAAGTTTGGGTGATAAGTACACGACTTATCAACCCGCCCTCTGATGTGAGGGAATTTTGAGTCTTAAGCATCTACACACTTTCTTTGCACTGACTCGTTGTTTGGCGATTTTAACGGAAATTGGGTAGCTAATGAACCTTCTAGGGTGATATGGCTGGCAAGTTATCGTGGGTAACAGCCCATAGGTAGGTTGTCCAGAGCCCAGTCACTGACCTTTCTCTTTTTGCTGCCTTTAGGTAAATCTTAGACCAGGGAAGCCACCTACTTAAAAAAAAAAAAAAAAAAAAAAAATCAGAAAGGAGAAAAGAACAAAAAGAAATAAGCCACACTTCGCCGCACGAGTATGGCTGGCAAGTTGTCGGTGGTAACAGCTCATCGACCGGTTGTCCAGAACCCAGCTCAGAAAATGCACTAAAAATTCCCAAAACACTTAGGAAGAAGCGGAGAAGTAGAATAAACCGGGGAGATATACACTGGATTCACCCTTGTGTTGACCCCGTTAAAAAAAAAATAAAAGTAGGGAGAAAGCTACCGGTTGTAAAGATACACCTTTAGGCAGAATTCTTTTTGAGGTCACCTAGAGGCGTAGAAATCCGAAGTCCGTTTTAATTGCCGGTCAACGAGTCTATCACAATCACAATAAGATGCTTAAAACTTAGGGTTCTCATCAAATCTTGGGTGAGTTGAATGGCCGTAGAAAGCCACTCTTAAACCCTAAAATTTGAAAATCCAAAAAAAAAAAAGAAAAAAAAAGAAAAAAAAAAAAGTAAAAACAGAAAAAGAAATTTTTCTTTGAATAAGTCGAGGCTTGAGGCGGTCTGCATTTTGGCTGATACCCGGGCACTGTTGTGTCTTTGAAAGTTCAGTTCTTAAGTAGACAATTTCTTAATGATTGAAAATAACTCAGGTCCAAATAATCTAACCTAATTCTTTTATAAATAGCATATAGTTTTTGCTAGGGACTAGCAAAAGATAGGCATGGGGGTATGATGTAAACACATTTACACTACTTAAAATGTCTATTTATGCATGTTCTTAAGCATAGGATTGCATTTCATGATATAAATATTGCATTACATGCATCATCTTGCATTTAGAGTAGTTTGAATAAAATGGAGGTTAATTGTCTCCTTTTATGTGCTTGGACAGGGCAAATATTTTATCGGGGCCTCGGATCAAAGATCCAACCGTATGGATATGATCAGGGCGACGATTGGAGTTCAACGACTCCAAGATCGCCCTAATCAGGCATCCGTAGCATCAGATAGAGACCGGGGAACCCTAGAAGATCAAGGGCCAGGATGGTGTAAATCCGCACTTCAGATGGAAAATCCGACCACACGGATGAATTCAGATCGACGATCGCAGCCGAACGACACAAAAATCGAGTCAATCCGACATCCGTGGCACCATCTACAACTTCTAGAAGATGGACGGCCAAGATGGCGCCACGTGGCGCCATCCCAGCCACCCAATCGGCCGCAGGAGTCCTGTGAAGACCGCGCACCGTCTCCTCTCCGCCGTTGGATCTCGATCCAACGGCTGCGGTCGCTCGCGTTTAAAAACGTCCGCGCGACCATTTCGCCCGCGTAGCGCAGCGGCGACGCAGCTGGGGGCGAAGCGGAGGTTGCGGGTTCGAGCCGCGGTGAGGGGGTCGAAGGCGCGGGCGAGCGGGCGCGCACGAGCGTCAGATGAAGATCCAACGGCCGCGCGCGCCCGATAGCGCCGACGCGCAATTGGACGCTCTGGTGGACGCTCGATCGCACGCGGGCGGGCGCGCTACGCAGCGGGCGCGGACGCGATCTAAGCCGTCCGATCTCGCGATCGGACGGCTGAGACGACGCGGACGTGCGTATGCGTTACGCGCGCAGGCCAGCCGAGCGGGCGCGCGTGGGCGCGGCGGCGACGGCGACGGCGGGGCTTTAGCGACGGTTTTATCCGTCACTAAAGACCCCTTATTTATTATTTTGAAGATGTAATGTCCATTTTGCCCCCACTCCTTGCAACTATAAAAGGAGACCCCCTCCATACGAAATTTTCATCCCTTCCTTCTCCTCTCTACCTCTCCAAAGCTCAAGAGAAGCTTGTCCCACACCCGGGATGCTTCTCGCGAGATAAAGTCCAAATTTTCGTCCCCCTTCGGAAGTGGATCCCGCGACGACGACGGCGTGCTGCTTCGTTCCCGTTCTTCTGCTTCGTCCTCCTTCGTCCCGCTTCGTTCTCCTTCGTCCAGGCGTCGTCCCGTCCGGCTCGTCCTCCAAGCGACCGTCGAGGAGGATTCTCTCTCCCTATTCTTTTTACTGCTTTCTAGTATAGATTTACTACTTTCTAGAGTAGTCTATTCGTCCTCCGAGCGATCGTCGAGGAGGACACTTCTCCCTCCATTCTTTTAATGCTTTTTAGAGTAATTGTTTTATGTTTTCTAGTTGTAACGAAAGAACTCTTTTATGATAAATTCCTTGTCTATTCTACATCTCATTTTGATTTCCATGTATAGTATTCTTTCTCTCTCTCTTACTCCCTCTGTCTCTTTTATTTGTTGTAGATACTTAGATAGTTTAAATTGAATTTCTTTGTGACAAAATAAAAAGAAACGCGAAGTTTTTAAATCAAACGTTCGCCTCCCTGTGTTCGACCCGGAAGTTTAATTTCGGTATAAATTTTATTTGTTGAACACGAATCCTTCGCTTTCGAACTACAACGACGGGTTTTCCAAAACCAAACACGTTAGCGTAGATTCACGTTCAACACTCGGCCCAACCCCACCTATCAATCTAGGCCAACTCAGACAGATCAAATGACTCTTATCCTTCAAACTCTGGCTAACATTCAAAAGACGAATGCAGCTATGCAGAAACAACACAAATACGAGATCATAGAGGTTCGCAATCAACACGCCCAGATGGCAAATTCCCGCCAACCTGGTACACTCCCTTCGCAACCTCTGCCGAACCCAAATAGCCTGCCAAACCAGAGGTGCGATATGAACCCAAATCCGGGCCAAGCACACATGATTTATCAGGCCCCTTCTACTCCATCACCCGGCGGGATGGATGCTTCGACATCGTACTCGGGATTTCTGCAGCAGCCACTTATTTTACCTACACCAAACCCGAACCAGGCAGGACTGAATTTAGTAACAACCCGTAGTGGCAAAGCAACACAGGACCCACCTTACCCAGGCCACCTTTAGCATGGTAGTACTAACCCAAGCCCTAGGATAGTCATCCAGGATACCCTTGCCCAAGATCAAGAACATGGACCTATTCTAGAGGAACCATCCAAGGTTCCATTTCCCGAGGCCTTGACCAAGGGAAAGAGGACAACCAAACCCGTGTCACCTGAAGAAGACCTGGTCAAGCTCTTTGAGTAGGTCCTTATAAACATCCCCTTGATGGATGCAATTCACCACATACCGGCTTATGCACAATTTCTAAAAGATGTGTGTACAACTAAGTGTAAGTTGCGAACCAAAAGTGGGAGCCCAATCGTATTATTGGAGCAAGCCAGCTCTGTTATTTTGAGCAAACTCCCACCTAAGGTAAAAGACCCAGGTACTCCCCTGATTTCCTGTACAATTGGTGATATCCAAGTTGATAGAGCTTTATTGGATCTAGGAGCCTCCATAAATCTAATACCTACATCCTACTTGACCATCTTAAGGAATCTGAGCTAAAATCAACAGAGGTGACATTACAGTTGGCAGATCGATCTATTAAGTCACCTAAAGGAGTTCTTGAGGATGTCATTGTTAGGGTTTGGGATTTCTATTTCCCAGTGGATTTTGTAGCCTTGGATATGGATGCTCCAGAAAATCTAAAAAACACACAGATCATACTAGGGAGACCCTTTCTGGCCACTGCTAGGGCCAACATTAATTGTGAGGAGGGCCAGATTGAACTGAAATTTGGGAACTAGACAAAAAGGATTGACATCTTTAAGGCCCAACAAGGGATTAATTGTGGAGTTATAGAACAAATATGTGACATTGAGGTTGTGGTTGACGATCAATATATCGAGGAAAACCTAACTACTTCTGATCAACCACAAAAGGATCAAAACCCACAATTAGACGAGTCCAAACTCAACCTAGACACACCCATAACTCCTTCCCTTGCTCCCAACACTCACTCTGAACCACCCGCTGCTGATGATAACCTTGTCTTGGAACTAAAGCCTCTTCCCGATCATCTAAAGTACGTCTTTTTGGGCTCCAATCAGACGTTTCCTATGATTATCAACTCCAGACTCACACCTGATCAAGAATCCTGTCTGATTACTGTTCTCCAGCAACATCGAAGAGCCATTGGACAGACTCTCGATGATTTGACTGGCATCAGCCCTTCTTACTGCACACACCGCATCTATACTGAAGAGGGAACACAACTTTCCCGTGAAATGCAAAGATGTCTGAATCCTAATCTGCATGAGGTCATGAAAAAGGAGATCATCAAGTGGTTAGATGTTGGGATCATCTATCTGATCTCTGACAGTTGGTGGGTGAGTCCAATCCAGGTTGTACCTAAGAAGGCAGGACTCATAGTGATCACAACTGAGACCAGACAAATCATATCAACCCGTGTGGCAAATTTATGGAGAGTCAGCATTGATTACAAAAGACTCAATACCTCCACGAAGAAGGATCATTTCCCACTACCGTTTATTGATCAGATCCTTGAAAAACTAGCAGGAAATATATTCTTCTACTTTTTGGACGGGTACTCCAGTTAACCAGGTGGCAATCCATCCCGAGGACCAAGAGAAGACCACTTTCACCTGCCCCTTCGAAATGTACGCGTTCCAAAGGATGCCTTTCGGTCTCCGCAATGCACCTACTACTTTTCAGTGGTGCATGCTTGACATATTCTCAGATATGGTAGGTGATTATCTGGAAGTCATCATGGATGACTTCTCAATTTTTGGTGAATCATTTGATGATTGCCTCCTGCACTTGGTCCAGATCCTCAGGCAGTGCATTGACGTGAATCTAGTTCTTTCCTGGGAAAAGAGCACTTCATGGTGCCTGAAGGAATTGTCCTGGGACATCTCATCTCAAAAAAAGGCATCCAAGTTGATCGAGCCAAGGTGAATCTGATTTCCAAACTCCCTATGCCTAGCTCAATCTAGGACATCCGATCTTTCCTGGGGCACATCAATTTTTACCGTCGATTCATTCCTGATTTTTTGAAAATCGCTTGCCCCCTAACTACTCTACTATCTAAGGATGTTCCTTTTGAAATTTCCAAGGAATGTACTCAAGCATTTGAAATCATACGTGATCGAGTTACCCAAGCTCCGATCCTACAGTCCCCTGATTGGTCTCAACCCTTTGAGATCATGTGCGATGCATCTGATTTCACTGTAAGAGTGGTACTTGGGCATAAAATTGACGAGAAACCTGTGGTCATCTGCTACACTAGCAAGACACTTGACGAGGCTCAACGTAACTACACAGTTACTGAGAAAGAGCTACTAGCCATAGTATTTGCCCTGGAAAAGTTTAGATCATATCTTCTGGGTTCCTGTGTTATATTTTACTTTAATCACATAGCTGTGAGGCATCTCCTTGCGAAGAAGGATGTGAAACCTCGATTAATCTACTGGATCTTGTTGTTGCAAAAATTTGACCGCAAGATTCTTGACAAAGAGGGAAAATAGAATGTGGTAGCTGATCACTTGTCCTGCCTTCCTTCTGACATCATCGACCCTTCCAGACCCATTACGGAACATTTTCCTGATGAGCACCTCCTGACTATTAGTACAGGGCTTCCATGGTTTACTGATCTAGTAAACAACCTGGCATTACATCAAATCCCATCCGATTGGCCGAAGGCCAAGAAGGACAAATTGCTTTCCGATGCCAAGTACTACTTTTGGGAAGATCGTATCTCTTCCGCATCGATGTTGATCAAATCACACGACGATGTGTCCCGAAAGTGGAAATTCAGGGCATTTTGTCCTTCTGCCATGACCAGGCATGTGGTGGACACTTCTCTGGTCATAAAACCGCAGTGAAAGTCCTCCGGTGCGGCTTCTATTGGCCCATGATTTTCAAAGACACATACAATCACAGTAAGGCATGCACTCGTTGCCAAACCTTAGGTAACATGAGCCACCATGATATGATGCCCTTACAGTCGATTCTCATATGCGAAATCTTCGATGTCTGGGGGATTGATTTTATGGGACCCTTTCTTGTTTCGGACGGCTTCAAGTAATTCTACTCGCCGTTGACTACGTGTCCAAATGGATCGAAGCCATTTTGACCCGAACCAATGATCATAAGGTGGTCATCAAATTCATTCATCAGAACATCTTTTCTCAGTTCGGGATTCCACATGCTATAATCTCTGATGGAGGGACCCATTTCACTAATGCTCAGTTCAGGTCACTGATGACCAAATACGAGGTGTCGCACTTAATCTCCACTCCTCATCACCCCTAAACCAATGGTCTAGCTAAGCTAGTGAATCGGGAGATCAAGAAAATCTTCCAGGTTACTGTTCGACCTGACAGGAAAGATTGGTCATCTTGACTTCCGGAAGCTTTATGGGCTTATAGGACCACCCACAAAACCCAATTAGGTATGTCTCCCTTTAGATTGGTGTACGGGAAGGCATGTCACCTCCTCGTCGAATTGGAGCACAAAGCCTATTGGGTAGTATGGAACTGCAGTCTCGATCTTTCTAAGGCAGGAACCCACAGAAAGCTTCAAATGAATGAGATCGACGAATTACACCACCATGCGTATGAGAACTCGCGAATTTACAAAGAGCGGGTTAAAGCCTTTCACGACAAGCACATATCCAGAAAGATCTTTTTCCCTGGTCAAAAAGTCCTACTCTTTGATGCCAAACTTAAACTGTTCCTAGGAAAACTCAGATCAAAATGGATCGAACCTTACCTTGTCCGACGAATCTTTGGAAATGGAGCCATCGAGATCAATCAACTCAGCCACTATTCAGAAACTTTTGTCGTGAACGGTCAGAGACTCAAACCATTCATTGAACATACCGATACAAATTTGGCTGAGACATCTTTTACCCTCCATTCTCCCTGAGCTCATTGCACCCAGCCGATGGTGTAAAACTCAATGCTTAACGGGAGGCAACCCGCCATTTTGAAAAACCTGAAACCTCTCTTGACATTCCTATGCTGAATTCATATTGCACTTTAGGGTTCATCCATTAGAACAACCGACTCCACCTCTGGTACCCGTACCTGAGCTTGAAATCGTTCACAACAGTCATCCCAACCCATTCACCCACCCAAAACCTATTCTAATGAATGATCTAAGATGAACTCGAACCCACCTAATTTACAATGAAGACATTGCAAATCAAAGGCATGGGGGGGTATTAAAGTTCAAAATGCCATGAAAATCATCTCACAAAAAGGGTTTCATCAAAAAAATCACATATCCCAAAAATAACAAAAAAAAATTTCTTGAAAAAGAACAAAAAAAAAATGAGAGGAGAAAATTTTGAGGGCATACAAATTTTGAGGAGAAAAAGGGGAGAAGTTAAAAATGTCAAAAAGGAGCACAAGTTGAAAAGAAAAGAGGTAGTCATTAGTAAGAAATTAAGGAATTAACTTAGTTCCAGACCAAGTCAAAAGAAAGAAAATTAGTAGGAACGCTGATTTTAGGCCTCTTGGGCTACAATCCTAGGCTTAAAAATTCAAGTACCCGCTAAAATCTAGATAGTCCTCAAGAGGTTGGGGAAAATGCGAAGCTTAAGTATTAGGTCTAAGTCTCAGGGAGTATTTGGCCTCGTTAACTGACCTTTGGTTTGCGGGACTCGGTAGCCTAAGCACCCCAATCCACACACAGTCTGGTTCAGTGCGTTAAGTATCAAAATCACGTAAATGTGTTTAAATTGTTCCGAAAAAGTCACATAGATTAGGAGCGGCTGATCAACACAAGTTGATTTGGATGAGTTCCTGGCGCTAAGAGGTAGGAAATTCCCCTCAAAGATGAGTAATAACATATCGTCTTCTCGGTGCTTGTCTCCTAAGATATCTACATATCCTACCGGAGGCATGTATGCACCCTATGCTGGTTCAGATGCCATGGGCGGTATTATCCAGAAATGTCGATTGCCAGGGTCTGGATTTAGCTATAAAACCACCATGGGCAGGATTATCTTGAAATCTCGAAAGCCAGGGTTCTAGGGATTGCCATGGGCGGAGCTATCTCGAAGCATCAATTACTAGGGACCCTTCGAGGATTGATGATGGGGACTAGGAATCTGATACAGACCGTGTTGTAAAGCCAATCTGAAGCTAGAAATAAAAAGAAAAGAGAGGGAAAACTCTCCAAAAATAAAGAAAAATTCCTCTGTCTCTCCCTGACAAAGATGCACTGCAAACTAGACCAAGGCTAAAACATGTTACAGACACGGGTGCTTTAACCACGAAGTTCAACGAACCTTAGGATAGTTCCTATGGGCCTTAGAAACCTTCGCGCCAGACTGAGGCTAGAGTCGGTCAGGTCCGAATCTTGGTTGGTACTTGAGTACCTCTACGCCTACTATCGGCATTCTAACCTAATCTACAGAAGAAAGCACACATCATAGTTTTGAGCATCAAAGGATTTTATGGTCTAGAATCCAAGTTAATACCATGAAATTTTGCTAAGGGACTAGCAAAAGCTAGGCATGTGGGTATGATGGGAACACCATCATGAGCCCTAACTAGCTCATTTTGACCCAATAAAGAGAATAAATGCTCCTAGATAACCAACTGAAGGGCATAATTCATTACATAATCTTTCTGAGAGAAAAATAAGGAACTAGGGGTAAAATTGTAATTTTACCAATGTAGTACAACCATGGGTTTTCTCAAGGGCTAAACAAAGTTAAAATGGTCTTAATAAGATAATAAGTGGGTTGGATTAGACAGAAAAGTGTTTGTGTGTGTTCTGAGAATTAAATGACTTTTGAAATCCTAAAAATAGGCCCACTTAATTAACCAAGGTTCTGGTAAAGATAAAATTCACCTAACCCTCTAAAAATCATATAAAAATATTCTCTAAGGTTTAGTACCTTTAATTTTTCCATTAGAACCCATCTTGACCTAAATTGGAGTCTCAAAGAGATATTTACCCTAATTTGGGTTTTTCATAAATTACCCAATCAAACGTGGTCAAAACAAAACTCCAACTTCACCATTGGATTTTTTATGTCTAAATTAGGTTTGTACCAAAATTTGGACCCAAGATGAGTTTGTCTTGACCTAGTTTGCAAAAAGGTCCTATCTAATTACATTTGTGTCCCTAACTTTTCAAAACCCTTGCTATTAGCCCCCTAGCTTTCTCATCATCTTCACAAGTAGACCCCTCCACCATTATCACGAAGGAAACCTACTCCGATGACCTTTGACAAAGAAGATCTCCTTGATTGCTTGGAGAATCTCTTCCAAATTTAGAAGGGAGATCCTCTAAGAAATTCTCTCCAATCTGAACCCATTAATGAGCTTTGATTCCTTCCCAATCTCTCATGCAAACGCATGAGAGATTTGGCTATCTCAACAACTCCCATCTCCGATGACCTTCCAAGCTTGGGAAGCTTGCTTCCCAAGCCCTAACCACCCTTCAAAGCTCTATTTAAAGAAGCTTAGATCTCCCCGACTCCTCCACGCTCGATTTCAGTCGCGAATACCCCCAATTCTTCTCTTCCCCTCCTGGTCCAAGAATCCTCGATGTCCGGTGACCTTCCCTTCTCCTTCTCATCGTCTAACTGCCATACCTACAGCGGATTCCTCCTCCTTGCTCTCGTCCGCATCTCGCCGTACCAACAAGAGCTGCTCCCTCTTTGTCCTCGCCGATCCCACCTCACCAGAGTCGCTTTTGTCTTCGACGTCGGCCATACCAGACCCAATGCCCTCGCTGCCCCCCTTCGTCCCTTAACAACCTAGATAAGATCCCTCTCACCTCTACTTTCTTTCCACATTTACTTCACTTCAAATCGACCACTGCCCCCCTTTGCAACTCCATCTCCTTCATCTCCGGCCACCACCTCCGATGAGGCCATCCCACCTCCACAGACCACCAAAACCCTCGCCAACAAGCCCACAACCTCTGCCTCACCTCACTGAGCATTTCCCCTCACTTCACTCGCCGCACCACTCACCCAAACCAACCCCCGAACACATCCACTCACATGCACACAGTGTGCCCTAGGCACGCACTCACAATAACTGCCATGCCACGCCACCACCTCCGGCACATCCGCCATGCTCCGGCAGTCCTCCCTGAGTGATTTGACATGGCTGCAAGGCAGTTCTGCTGTTTTCAGGTTCAGGCACCATCTGCCATTGGCGAGCGAGCTTGAAGCTCGCTTGAGGTCACTCCTGGCCTTGCTGTCCCAGGCTGACACTCCCAGGACACGCGAAAGACTCTTACGCATGGTCCCAGGCCTTCAATTTCAGTCGAAGGCCTTAGCAGCAACTGCAATTAGAAGCAACAACCTCTTCTGCAGGTGTACGTGAAGAGGGAGCGCGAATAGCCTACCTCAGAAACGAAGAGATGCCCGCACCTAAATAAAGTGAAAAAGTGTTTTAAGTTGTTCACCTCAGAACCACGGGGTGAGGTCCCACTCACCCGTCCTGATCTCATCCGCGACATGCCCTCGCGGACCTGGCTGACCTGACCTGACCTGCACTCCTCGCCCACCACCGCATGCCGATAGGCCTAGTCTTGGGTACGCACCTGACCCGATAACCTGAATACCTATGTGGCTCTTGGAGAGCGGATCCTAACAAAGAAAGAGAGGAGTGTCACGTGGGTAGGGGGAGGGTTTTGCTACAGAGGTCTTTGCCAACACTTAGCCAATTCAGAGGAAGAAGAGGAGGTCAAGGTTGAAGGCAGAAGAAGAGAAGGAAGAAGAGAAGGATCGCAAAGGAAGAAGAAAAAGAAGAGGCCAAAGATAGAAGCTGAAAGAAGAAGAAAAGGAAGGAGAAAAAGAGAAGGCCAAAGATAGAACCTAAAAAGAAGAAGAGAGGAAGAGAAGTACACAGCTGCAGAGAAGCAAAAGAAGAAGATGAAGAAAAGAATAGCTGAAACTAGAGTAGAAGCCAAAGAAGAGGAAGAAGCCAGAAACTGAAGAAGAGGACTTCAGAAGAAAGAAGCAAAGACAGAGAAGAAGAAAAGAAGACAAGGAAGAATCAGACACTTTAAGTCATATGAGTCCTTCATCAGATGACAGATCATTTACTCTCGTTGCATATTCACACATTGAATTATTTTGTGATATTGTAGGAGTATTTGGTGATCTACATCACCATTTTACTCTCATATTTTTGCACATTGCTACTGCTATTATTACAAACTCTTTTAATTTGAATTGTGATCTTGATTTCTAAATACTAATTTGCTCCCTATGTTTGACCTCGGAAATCTTTTTGAGTAATAAAAATTGTACTTGTTTGAATGCTATTTCGACTATATTACAATGTGACACTTTTTAAACATCGACTTCGCGTTATAAACAATTAGCCATTTTATGGTTCAGGAAGGGATTGTCCTCAGTCACATCGTCTCGCATAGGGACATAGAAGTTGACCTAGCTAAGGTTGATTTAATTTCCAAACTCTCATCTAGCTCAGTCAAGCAAATCAGATCATTCCTAGGACATGTTGGCTTCTATAGGAGGTTCATAAAGGATTTTTCCAAACATTCCAAGCCCTTAACTAACCTTCTAGACAATGATGTACTTTTTCTTTTTTGAACAAGAAAGGAAAGCTATCGAATCATGATAGCAATTTGGAGGGGCATTTTATTCATCATCTGACAACGATGTACTTTTTGACATGACACTTGATTGCATCAAGGCTTACACCACCCTTAGGGATACAGCCTCGACTGCACCTATTTTACAACCCCCAGACTAGTGCCAGGACTTTGAGATAATGTGCGAGTCATTAGATTTTTTGAGATGTGTGATGCATCAGATTTTGCTGTTGTAGTAGTCCTAGGACAAAGAAAAGAGATAAAACCTGTGGTGATTTACTATGCGAGAAAAACCTTGGATGAGGCTCAACAGAATTACACTATCATAGAAAGAAAACTGCTCACCGTAGTTTTTGGATTAGAAAAGTTTCGGTCATACCTTCTAGGATCCCATGTGACTATTTACACTGACCACTCGGCTATCCAACATTTGTTAGCCAAAAAGGATGCTAAACCCAGGCTAATAAGATGGGTCCTGCTCTTGCAGGTGTTTGACCTAGAAATACACAAAAAAGCCGAATCCAAGAATGTTGTAGCCGACCACTTATTCAAACTTCACCCGGAACACATTGGACCCTCATTAACATTAACTGACATATTTCCTGATGAACAACTTCTAGCCGTGCATGGAAAGACTCCACCCTGGTATGCGGACTTAGTCAATTATTCAGTGGTAGGGCGGACTTCGCATGGTTGGTCTAGACAACAGTAGGGTAAGTTCTTGGCTGAGGCCAAGCATTATTTTTGGGATGATCCAATGCTATTTAGACTTTGTGCTGACCAAATCATTAGGAGGTGTATTCCTGAAGAGGAAGTTCAAAGTGTGCTATCCTTTTATCATGACCAAGCATGTGGTGGCCACTTCTCTGGGAAGCAGACGGCTGCAAAAGTTTTGTAGTCTAATTTTTACTGGCCATCACTATTCAAGGATCCACATAACTTTGCGAAGACTTGCACTAGGTGCCAGACCTTAGGGACTATGACTAGGAAAGATATGATGCCTCTACAACCCATTCTGATGATCGAAATTTTTGATGTCTACGGCATCGATTTCATGGGTCCCTTCCCACCATCAGATGATTTCGAGTATATACTAGTCTCAGTGGACTACGTCTCAAAATGGATCGAAGCCATACACACCCGAAAATGTGACCATAAGGTTGTCATGGACTTTGTTAAGAAAAATATCTTTTTCTGGTTTGGTATACTTAAAGCCATGATCAGCAATGGTGGGAGTCACTTCATTAATGCCCAATTTCGTGCCTTACTTAAGAAATATGGAGCCACTGACTGCATTGCCACCTCGTATCACTCGCAAACGAATGGGTAAATTGATGTCTCAAATAGGTAGATTAAGATTATTCTAAAAAAGACCGTGAGACCTGACTGGAAGGATTGGTCCACATGATTGGATGATGCCCTTTGGGCATATAGGATCGCTTTTAAGACACCGATAGGCATGTCACCATATCGATCGGTCTTTGGCAAAGCTTTCCACCTTCTGGTCGAGTTGGAGCATCGAGCATACTAGGCAGTTAAGCATGTAATATGATTCCCAGATGGCCGAAACTTAAAGGAAGCTCCAACTCTCCAAGCTCGAGGAAATATGTCAGGATGCTTATGATAACAATCGACTTTATAAGGAGAAGACAAAAGCCATCCATGACAAGCACATTAATAAGAAAACCTTTGAGACGAATTAGCAAGTCTAGCTGTTTGATGCAAGACTTAAGCTTTTTCCCGAGAAACTGAGATCTTAGTGGATGGGACCACATCAAGTGGTTAGACCTTATCCCAACGGGGCGATAGAAATTGCTAATCCCAATACTGGGAAAACCTTTACTGTTAATGACCAAAGATTGAAGCACTTTCTTACCTAGATTCCCCCGAAGGAAGTTGTAACCCTCATTGAGGACTAAACTAGAACTTCGCCCAACTGGAGGCAATAAACTCAACGCTTTCTGGGAGGCAACCCAGATGATTCAAGCTGATCAGATTAACTGTTGAAACTCAGGTAATTTCTTTCCTTGCCCTCTTCCATACATTTAAATTCCAATGAGAACATATTGTCAGCTTGAATTACCTTCTTTTTATTTAAATAAATATATATATATATATAAATTAGGAAAAGAAAACTTAGATATTAGAAGCTTGTCAACTTTAGGAAATGATACGTTAAGGACCTCAACGCATAGACTCTTCAAGTCTTCAAACTTAATTAGTCTAGGTGTCCACTAAAATGTGGGCTTGGTCTCAAGTCCTCTCCACCATAATTTATATTAATCTAGTCAATAAAGTAGGGTGATAAGTATACGACTTATCAACCCACCCTCTAATTTGGGGCGATTTTTAGTTTAAGCATCTACACACATTTTACACTGACTCACTCATCGACGATTCTAATGGAAATTGGGTAGCTAATGAACATTCTAGGGTGGTATAGCTGGCAAGTGGTAACAGCCCATTGGCCGGTTGTCCAGAGCCCAACCACAGGACCATTCTCTTTTACTACTACCTTTAGGTAAATCTTATATCAGGAAAGCCACCTACTTAAAAAAAAAGGAAAATAGAAAAAGAGAAAAGAAAAACAAAAAGAAATAAGCCATACATCACCGCACGAGTATGGCTGGCAAGTTGTCGTGGGTAACAGCCCATTGGCTAGTTGTCAACATCCCAGCTCATAAACTGCATAAGAATTCCAAAACAGTTAAGGAAGAAGTAGGGAAGTAGCATAATTCAAGGAGATATACACTGGGTTCGCCCTTGTGTTGACCCCACAAAAATAAAAAGTAGGGAAAAAGCTACCGATCAGATAGATACACCTTTAGGCAGCATTTTCTCTTTCAGGTCACCTAGGGGCATAGAAACCCAAAGTCCATTTTAATTGTCGTTGAGTGAGTCTATAACTTTCACAATAAGATGCTTAGTACTAAGAGTCCTTTTCGAGTCTTGTATGGGTTGGGTAGCTGTAAAAAGTTGCCCCAAAATCCTCAACTCCAAAAATCCAAAAAGAAAAAAATTAGAAAAGATGAAAAAGGGAAAAATATATATAGTTGCTTCTATATAGAATATGGCAAGGATTCGGGTGGTCAACATTTTGGCAGGCAACTCGAACACTATTGAGTCTTTGCGATTATGTTCTTAGTAGAAATTTCCTCTGATTAACAAGCAACTTCTACCTAAGTCATCAATTCCTAATTTTAGTTGTAAATAGCATTTAGGATAAACCTTGCTAGGGATTAGCAAGGAATGGGAAAGGGTGTACGATGACTCTATAATTATCAATGTTAATATTATCAATTAGAGTCAATTTTGAGGGTACTTGTGCAATTACGACATGTTGTGGATTTGGGGTCATTGCATGCATTATGCAATATTTGATGTTGAAATTACTTAGAATCAATGTTTAATGACCATGTGCAAAAGTCCATATTGAAATAGCTCTCAAATGAGCGATCAGACCGTATAGATGGATCCAGATCAACGAACGGAATCCAACGAACTCAAAATCACCTCGATCCAACCTTCGTAGCTCCCACAACAAGTTCAAGGAAGATCAATGGCCAGGGGGCAATGCAACATCCTTACAGGCTTCGAATGAAAAATTTGACAGTACAGATGGATCTGGAACTACGATCGCAGTCCAGCAATGCTAGAATTATCTTGATCCGAGCACCGTGGCATCCTCTACAACAGAAAAAGGATGGGCAGCCCATATGGTGCCACATGGTGCCATCTTGTCCACCCAACACCGGCCAAGCTACCCCAACACTGGCACTTCTACATGTGCATCCTCCATTCCCAACCATTGGATGTTGATCCAACAGCTGAGAAGCCATCCACACTATGTGTCTAGAGCTCCTCCTTGCGACGATTTCATGGCCGCAGCATAGTGGTCTCGAGATGCACTCTCAAAGGAGGGGTGTGAGTTCGAATCCCCATGACTCCCCCTTGATGAGAACCTCATCATGAGCCGTAACTAGCTCATTTTGACCTAAGAAAGAGAATAAAAGCTCCTACATAACCTAGAGAAGGGCCTAATTCAAGGAAGAAATGCTCTGAGAAGAAAACATGAAATAAAGGGTAAAACTGAAATTTTACCATTGCAGTACATAAGCGAGATTTCTCAGAGGCAAAACATAGGTCAAATGGTCTGAATAAGATAAAAAGTAGGTTGGTTCAATCAGAAATGGGTTCATATGCAGTCTAGGAATTAAATGACATCTTATAACCCTAAAATATACCCACTTAATTCAACAAGGTTTTTGTCAGGAAAAAAATCAACTAAACCCTCTAAAATTCATGGAAAAATATCTCCTAAGGTTTAGAACCTTCAAATTGGCCTTTGGAACCTATTTTGACCTAAATAGGGGTCCTAGCTCATTATTTGACCTTATTTGGGTTTTTATGTAAAATGTCTTGTCAAAAGTGGTCAAACCTAAAATCCAACTTCACCATTGGATTCCTTAGGTCCACATTAGGTTTGTACCAAAATTTGGACCTAAGGGAAGGTCACCTTCACCTACTTTGCAAAATAGTCCACCAAATTATATTCTAGCCCCTAACTTTTGAAAACCCTTGCGCTGACCCCCCTAACTTCCTCGCCACTCTTACAATTAGGTCTCTCCACCATTAAAGTGGAGGAATCCTACTCCAGTGAGAATCCAAGGGGGATTACTCCCTGATTCCTCAGAGATCTCCTCCCAGATTTGGAAGGGAGATTCTCTAAGGAATTCCATGACGTGATTTGCACCCAATCTCTCATGCGAATGCTTGAGAGATTTGGGTCTCCCACTATTTCCATCTCCGGCGAGGACTCGTGTGCTTGGAAGCTTGTCTTCCAAGCACAAGAGCCCCTGCCAGCACCTATAAAAGGACCACCACCTCCAGCCGCACCTTTTCAGCTTGGCTTAGCTAGAGAACCACCCCAATTTCTTCCCTTCTCCGGCCAAGCAACCAGGGAGCTCCGGTGACTTGTCCTCCTCCTTCTCGTCGCTCTGCCACAATACCAGTGGCAGACCCATCTTCACCACCTTCCTTCGTGTCGCGCAATACATACGCACGCGCCTCCAGCCCCTTCGTCGTCGCCGTCACCCCTCTACTGGTATCTTCTTCTCCGGCAGCGGTAGGTACGGCTAGGCGCCTTTCTACCCCCTTCATCCATTAAACTAGGCCATAACATTTCCTCTCTTTCCCCTCTTTATTTCCCCTATCTTTATTTCTATTTTTTTTCCCCTCGATGCCACAGACCACCTCCATCGTCTCCACTTCCGGCCGACCACCGGTGAAGGTGCTTCCACCTCTCCATAACTCCACATGCCTTGCCAGACCTCTCATCATCTTCGCCATCACCCACTGATCATCTTCCGCCCTTCCACTAACCGCCATCACCTCCATAAATGCCCCCCGACCAAGCCCATCTTCACAACCACAGAGCAACCTAGGCATGCAGGCCTAGGCCGCCCCGCAGCCAGCCACCCACTACTTCACCTTCGCCATGACACGGCGAAGCTCCCCACATAGTTTAACAGGGCCGCAAGGCTGTATTTGTGTATTGCAGGTCAGGTCCCCTGCCGCCATTGATGCATGAGCAAGCTTGCTTGCAGGCTTCTCTCCAGATCTCCAGGTCCAGAAGGTATCGGATGGACTTGCGCACACATTCAGTAGGCAATTGGCCTTGAAGGAGAGCCCAGCTGCAGCAATTGAACAAAGTCTTCCTGCCAGCACGCGAGCGAAGCAGGTGGGACTTTTAGTCCTACTCGGAAAGCCAGGAGTGCGTAGAGTGCCTTAAATTATTTTTGTGTTCTTATCTTGTCGCCACAAGTAACACGGGGTGAGGTCCCTCGCCCACACCCCCGCCTCATCCGCGACGCACACCCACGCTGACCTAGCCGACCAGTTTACCCTACACTCCTCGAGCACCACCCACGCCAATGCGCCTGGACGTAGGCGTGCATAACTCGACCCGATTACCCGGCTGGCTCTGAGAGAGTGGAGAGAGAAATAGAGAGAGAGTGTACACGGCGAGGGTAGGGGATAGGTTTTGCTCTTCACTGTGTAGGGAAAGTAAAGAGTAAAAGGAATGCGCAGCCGCAAAGAAAGAAGAAGGAAGAGAAGCTAAAATTACGGAAAGCACAGAGGCTAAGGTAGGAAGAAGGACTTGAAGCCAAAGAAGAAAAGAAGAGGAAAAGGTGCGGCCAAGTAGAGAAGGCAGAAGAAGGAGACAAGGAAGGAAGAAGAAGCACTGTAGTAGAGGTGTTGTTGAAGAAGAGGAAGGCCAAGGCAGAAAGCACAAGGTAGAGAAGAAGGAAGGAGAAATTAAGGAAGAAGAAAGACTAAAGTCTGAAAAGGAAATCAAAGAAGAAGAAAGAAGGCCAAAGAACAGAAGAAGAAGAAGAAGAAGAAGAAGAAAAGAAGAGAAGCCAAAGGTAGAGGACAGAAGAAAGAGATGCTCAGAGAAAGAAGACAGAGGAAAACCAAAGAAGAAGAAGAAAAGAAAGAGGAGAAGCAAAAAGGAGAAGGCAGAAAGAGAAGAAAAGAAGAGCCAAAGAAGAGAGAGAAGATGCATATCTTTTTAAGACATCTGATTATAGAATCAAACATCCAATTCTTCTTTTCCTACATTTTCATAAACTCATGCATTCTAGTTTGAATTAGATTTTGAGTAAATTTAAGTGTTTGAATTACATTATTGAGATTAGTGAATAAATTCCATTTGTTCCCTGTGTTCGATCTCAGATACTTAGGTTTTCGAGTAATAAAAACTTATCTGTTAGCAACGCTTGATCCCCTATACTACAACGCGACCGACTTATACTCATTTAAAAAGCCCAACCGAGCATTGTTAACATTTTGGCACCGTTGCCAGGGACAAATTCGATCAAGTGGTTGTATAACACCCCTCAATCTCAATTGAAGCAAGGCATGCAGGCAGCAGCTGCAGCGCACACAGCGTATGTATGGCACAGGGACAGCAGCGCGTAGTGCATAGTTCATGCAACATGCACGCACGACATGTCGCACAGGCCGCATGGGCCAGCATGCGTGTTGAAGGCAGCAGGTGCAAGGGAGAGGGGTACGATGATGCTTGCAGTGGGTCTTCAGTGATGCTTTGAATGCCGCTATTGACCCTTGGACAATTTTTGGCCTTCTCCCTCCATTATAAAAGGGCCTACCACCTCCACTTTTGCCAATCATCTACCTAAGCACTCCACCACCACCATATTGGTCCAAGCAATGTTGTGAAGATGCCGAACCGTCGACGGGACCTCCTCCAGTGCCGTGGCTACCTTGACTCCTTCCTTGTTCTTAGTTTTAGTTTCTTTGATAGTTGTAGTTATTTCATATATTCAAGCATTCATCTACATTTGGTTGAACACAACATTTGATAATCAATTGAATATGTTTTTGATATCTTGTCTTTGTAACTAGATATCATATCCATATCACGATTCTCTAACCCTATCTCCCTCTCTCTCTCTCTTTCTCTCTCTTTCTCTTTCTCGTTCTCTCTTTCGCAAATGAATCAAACGACAAATTTTTGTGACATTGAAAGCGATTAAACGATTCAAATTCTTGCCTCCCTGTGTTCGACATTTGGACCCACGTCTAATTCTTCTAATTAAAATTGACATCGTAAAACATGCTACAATGAACAATTTAACCTAAAGACGTCCTTCGACATCAAGGACATCTGCACACGGATTGCAGCTATGTGCTCAGCTATCCGCATGTTGTACATTGGCTGGCCACATGCAGGCGTGTAAGTTGTGCGTGCAGCTGTCTACAAATTGTGCATGGGCTAGCCACATACAGGTGCGTAAGCTGTGCACGACTGTGGCCAAGGATTGTACACTAGAGCGTGATTCTTGGGCCAAATGATTTAGCCTGAAGCCTTTAAATGGCCCTACGAACCTCCATTTGTAGGCATCTCTTACTATCTTCAACACTAAGCTTCCCACCACCTTATAAAGCCTAGAGCAAGTCCCCGGAGCTGTCGACCTGCCGACAGAGTTGTCCACCACCATGGCTACCTCGTCCCTCCACTTTTCGCATTCATTTTCCTATTTTTCTTTAACTTAGTGCTACATTTCTTCAAGAATTAATCTAGAATCTTTGTGTGTAGCTACAAAAAATTTTTTCTTAGCCAATATAGTAGTGGTCTTGTTCTACCAATGTTTGTGTTCACAACTTTATTTTATTCCCTTGCCATGAGTAAGTGATTATCATCACGAAATTTCTCTCTCTCTCGCACATAAGAAAACCAAACAAAATATCATGTGGCAAGAAGCAAGTAAATGATTCGATTTCATGCCTCCATGTGTTTGACACTCACTACAACATGTTCTATCTTTGCTATCGGTTGAAAAGCGATGGCAAAAACCTTTAAACCAATGCCAAAAAGTGACAGCGTAAATAGAGACGTTTTGTTTTCTCCTCGATTGTAAAGAAAATCTGACATCGAATTATCATTCGCCCAGCAGAAAAATTGGATCTTTTGCCGTCGTTTTATAACCGATGGCAATTGTATTTGTAGTCATTTATAAAATAAGCAACGAGGTTCATACGTTGCTTTTACCTACATTAACTCACCGTTTTTGAGTTTTACTGTAGTTTAAACGAAAACGTCATTGCTTTCATAAGCAACGACAAATACCTTTTATGCAAGAGCACAGTTTCATTTTGCTGCCATCGCTTTCTATAATAAGCAACAACAAATTGTCACCTTTGTTAAAAAAAGTTACCTTTTAATGTCGTCGGTTATTACAAGAACCGACGGTAAATGTAGGGTTATTTTTTAAAAAAATTTTGAAAATTAGGGATCACCCTATCTAATATCTTGCGACAAAGTGAAACAAAACAAATAAGAGGGAATAATAATACAGTATATAATAAAGCACATAAGACGTCACAGCATATGACATTTGCATTTTTAAGCATATTAAGCATCAAAACTATTGTACTTCAAACAAAAATATTCAAACAACTCATCTATATGATCAAGTTGCTAGAAGCCTAGTTTCAGTCTGCTTCAGTTAATCAAAAGACCAATTAATAGACTTACAGATAAAACCTCTCACAATGAACAATTTTGAAATGCTACATTCAAAGGTATGTACCTTCCAATAAGCAATCACATAGTCCCTTCAATTGTGGGGGAGTGTGATTCTTCACCAAGTTCTCAGGAGGAATGAGTCTCCCCCTTAACCATCTCCTCTCCATTATCTCTACCTCCTATTTTCTCTCTTCTATTCAACATTCAGATATACAGAGAGCATCTACAAGTACCCAAAAACTCCATTCAAAAAGAACCTGAAGTCGGAGACTTCTATTTATAGAGGTTCTTTTTAAATTTGAATCTAAAAGAAAAGAGGAAAAAGTAGGAGGAGATTGTTGAGGAGGAAGAAGATTTTCCTCCTGAGGACTTGCTAAAGACTTTCCATGACACAACACTCACCACCAAATACTATAGTTGTTTATCCAAATAATAGCTCTATGCCACAACTTGGTTTCAAATAATGTCCAAGTGATAAACTCACAGATTAAAAACAAAAAACTAAGAGATCCATAGCTTAAGGGAGATATGACAGCTAACTTCATGCATTAAAGTATAAATTTAGCACTAGTATCTTGTATGCTAGAAATTCCAATTAAATTTGAATTCGTGCAACATCCTCTATTAGAAAATAGATATTCGGACCTTTAAGGAAAAAAAAATAAAGAAAGAAAAAAGAAAAGATGATTGCTGGCTTTTTAATGAAATCACAATTTTAGGTTATTTAAAGTTCTTTGGCAACTATATTAAAAAAAAAGTTCTTCAAAAACCAATCCCAGTTTAAATATATCTAATTACAAATCTCTAAACATTGCAAAATGCATTAATGAAGGTAACAGACCATGGAATGAGCCAAGTGGTAAGAAATGAAATGTTTTATTCACTGATTGCGTAGCAATCATAGGTCATAATGGGCATTAATTAGGCTAGGACTTAGCATAAGTTAGGGTAATTCATGCATGCATAAGCATTACTAGCACCTTTACTGCTTTCTTTTAGCTATGAATAAAATAATGCCATAATGTACTGATTAGGTGCATTATGTCAATTGCAGGTAATAAGCTAATCAAAAGCTAGATTTGAAGCTGGATATAAAGATGGATGTGAAGAATAAACAATAACTGGTGTTGCAGTAGAGCTGGAGTGGAAGACCTAGATTAGATGCAATAGATAATAATGCAAAGGAGTTAAGGTATGCTATTCTATTAAGTAGGAATAAAGCAATAAATTGTGAAGAACTTAGGTCCATCCTAGCCCCAAAACAGCATAGAAGCTTCTCCAAGCTGTAGCCACCCTTAGATTAGGTCACCGCACTCTAGGAAACCTTAAAACCCTAATTATAGCCTCTATCTGGACGTCCAGATGAGTTATAGGACATCCAGAACCCTTAGCCAACTCTCGCCACCCTAAAGCCACTTCTGCAGCGTTATAAGACGTCTAGACACTTGGTCAGACGTCTAATTTCTGCAGAATACCCAAGATCGAACCTAGAATCCCTCCTGACTCTGATTGGATGTCCAGACAATAAGTTTGGACTTCTAATTTTTCACTATAAGACATCTGACACTGTTATTAGACATCTGGAACTGCTCTCCAGACCTTGTTTTGAGATTCAAGCCTTGATCTTAGATCTCTAGCTACCTAACCCCAATTCTACCCCCCTAGGAACCTAAATAGAGGTGCCCTAACCCTAGTACATCACCTCTAGACCTCCCTAAGAACCTAACTAGGTCCTCACCAAACCTAATTAACTTGGATCTTGGTCAATCTCTTCAGTCTATTCAATTAGACTCATTGAGTCCAATTGAGCCCTGACCTCAGCACACACTGTCCAATTGGACTCAGTGAGAGTTCAATTGGCCAATACCTGACTTAATTGAGTTATTTTGCTCTCAATTAGGTTTCCATACACCCAATTAAACTTATATTAAGTTTAATTTCACTTTACCTAAGTGAATTAGGGTTTACAACCCTAATTTGAGACCTACCTTGACTTAAACCCACTAGAATCTAACCTAATGAACCTACCCAACTAAGTTTCGACCCACACACACCCACACACACCATCCACATGAAAATAACTAGCCTAGAGTTCTCTAGAACTTTCTATCATGTGTTGTTGCCTTGGTTGCTAAAATTAGCAACCAAGTGCCATTCAATTTTTAGATCCACATTTGGTGGATCTAAAAACCACCATCCATCCTCTCTCTCACTCTCCCACGAGCTCCCACCATAGGCATCTCTAGAGAATTCCATAATTTTCTAGAGAGCTTCCCTTAGGTCTATAAAAAGACCTAATGGGGGGCACTTTGCACCCATTCACTCTTGGCTCCATTTTAGCTTAGCTTCATTCCACCTCCACTCCACCTTCACGAGTAGCTCCACCATGGCCACCACCATCTCCACACCAAGATGTTGGATCACCTCCTCAACCTCTCTCCAAGGGTCGGCCTAAGCACCATTGGCCACCCCTCTTTCTCCTCTCAACCAAGTCAAAGGTCATCGGAGCCCACCTCTGAATGCCCTTAGTTTTGATAGATTAGATTATAGCTCTTCACAGTTTTACTACTTTATTTACTACTTAATAGTGTAGCTCTAAGTTTTCTCCCACGGATGCATGCATAATCCCCCCTTAAATTCATGTATGCGATCATTTTCTGCTAGCTAGATTTATGCCTTCAAGCATTCCTCTATAAGTTTTCCATGAGCTTTATGTTGCAAACATCATCATGAATCAATGAAAATCCTTTTCATATATATATATATATATCTATTTGTGAAAATCACCATGAACCTTGTTGCAATATTTTTGCGTGATTAAAGTTGCATGTTTTAATTTCTGATATTCTGGCAACTAAGCATGTTGTGCATAAATACAAATTTATTATAAATCGACGTGCGATTTTAAGCAAGCATAGTGAGTGAGATCAATTTCAAATCTGCATTTCCATAAATGCCTCCCATAGACGAACGACCAGGACTCAAGTCTCGTTATATTTATAAATTATTTTTGACGAGCATTTCCACGCACTATACTTAAAGGAGATCTCTATTTTCAAAACGCGCACGAGAAATGCCCTCTGTCAATCATAGGACTTAATTGACCTAAATTAGGCTTAGACTTAGCATAAGTTAGGGTAATTCATGCATGCATAAGCATTACTAGCACCCTTACTGCTTTCTTTTAGTTATGCATAAAATAATGCTATAATGTACTGATTAGGTGCATTATGTCAATTGTAGGTAATAAGATGATCAGAAGCAAGATCTAAAGCTGGATCTAAAGCTAGATCTGAAGAATAAAGAATAACTGGTGTTGCAGTAGAGCATGGACCGCATCTTAACAATGCTTGATAGAATGTAGCATCCATCACGAAGAGAACAACTTCAGGATTTCTATGATCCAGTTGCACTGATCGTCGCACCCTTAGTTCGGATTCCCGTAGGTGGAGATGCGTTTGAGGTCAAGCCTAATGTGATTGGTTTGATCAATAGTCATCTCTATGGAAACTCAAGCAAAGATCTGTTCCAGTACTTAGAGGATCTGAGTCGACTCGCAGAAACAATTCGATCTAGGAATGTTGATCTTGGGATCGTTTTGATGAAGCTTTTCCCATTTTCTCTGAGGGACAAAGGTTCATACTAGTTCAAGACCATTGGGAAGCCAATTGGAATCTAGTCGGAATTACGACGTGAATTCTTGCAAAAGTTCTTCCCGATCGATCGAACGAACGTGATGAGGCTTGTGATCATGACTTTCTCCCAAGGAGCTGGGGAGAAGTTGCATGACGCCTGGGACCGATTTCACAACCTTCTCCAAAAATGCCTGCACCATGGTGTGCCCAGATGGAACCCAGCTCAAATCTTTTACCATGGGCTGGATGACACACATCGATATCTGGCTGATGCATCTAGTGGTGGGAATTTCCTCACGAAAGACAAGAACAACGCATTTGAGTTGTTCGAATATTTGGCAGAGAACTCGATGAATGCCGCATCCATGAACCAGTTCCAGTGGCCTAGTCAGCAATGGGTTGGTGTCCATGAGGCTCACACCGAGTCTATTCAAGCCGACATGGATATCATCATCAAGCAGCTGGATAGAATAAACCTGATCGAAAAAAAGATTGACCAAATTAGTCAGGGTCAATCTGACCTGAACCCTACTGCTCCAAGACATTCCTATGCACCCCAAGCCTCTCCTGCTCGAGTTAATCTACTCACTCGGGATGCATCCTCTCCTTATTTAAGAGATCCTGCATATCAGGATCCTGTAAACAATGCCAATCTGGCACCATATGACTAGGGTTACGCACCACCTGTTGACTATAATACATATCCCCTTGATGGATATACGTCTCAGACGTCTTTGGCCTACAAGGACGTCAGTGCTATTAAAGGATACGGGCGTAATAACCCATATTCAGAGACGTATAACCCTATTTGGCGCCAGCATCCAAACTTCTACTAGTCTGGTAACTCACAAAGATCACATCAAGACCTACACTACCAGACCAGGCAATACGGGAATGTGCAAAATACATACCCTAGGCAACAGTCATTCCTATCTCAGTAGCAGCAACCCCGTTCTATATACCAGCCACTGCACCAAGCTACCAGTCACCCTCCCAAATGGGTTGACCCTCTGGAGGCACTGAAAGAGGAGCTGCAAGAATGGATAAGGAAGTCTACGTAGTATAGCTTGTAGATAATGAAGGTGATGGCTGACCAGATATAGACTATACAGAACACGTAAAACCATCTATTGCAGGAGGATAGGACTCAGGGAGCCTTGCCCTCCCAACTTGTCCCGAACCCTTGATATGTGTAGAACCAAGGCACCCCACCTAGGTTTTAGGCACCATAGGGACAGGAACACGCCATATTACAGGCACCTCCTACCACACCTAGTTACACTCAAGGCCAGCTACCTTTGATGTAGAACCCTGCATACTCTACCCCTTCTGCTCCCCCACCACCTCATCGATAGTAAGCCGATGCAAATGCTGTCTCATTGAGGAGTGGAAGGAAGACATTCGACCCACCACATAGGTAGGTGGGTCCTAATTTTTCTCACCCTTCACCGCAGGCGGGTTCAACTCCTTCATCTCAGGAGCCACCTATGGTAGATAAGGGTAAGAGGCCACTTGACCTTGAGATTCCCGTCCCTTTTCCCAAGGCTCTGACGCAAAATGTAGTACGGAAGAAGGGCACACAAAATTTTGAGGACCTGAAGTCAATGTTCAAGGAAGTACATATTCAGGTTCCTCTCCTCAAGGCAACTGATCACATCCCCACTGTCGCTAGGTTCTTCAAGGACTATTGTACCCCGAAGTGACAACCTAGAATTGGACGACAGGCGGTACTGTCAAAAGAGCTAGCGTCGTGATTCTAGCCGACTTACTGCCTAAAAAGAAAGACCCTGGTACCCCACTCATATTTTGCTTCTTGCAGGATTCTCCAATTGATCGAGCCCTTCTAGATCTGGGTTCATCCATCAACCTGACTCCCACTACCGTATTTGATCGATTTCGATTTGGGGAGTTAAAGCCAACCTCGGTCACGATTCAGCTGGCTGATAGGTCAGTAAAAACACCAAGGGCGGTGGTTGAGAACGTGATCGTAAAAGTCTACGGATTCTGCTTTCACGTAGACTTTTTCATTCTCGATATTAAGGTTCCTCCTAATCTCTGAGATGCACCAATCATTTTGGGTTGCCCATTTCTAGCGACAACCCGAGCAAACATTGATTGTTCATCCAGGTGTATGGAGATAGCGCTAGGTAATGAGCAACTTTGACTTGACATATTCAGGGCATCAAGGAATTTTGATTGTGATCGCATAGAGGAGGATGGTGAAGACGAAGATTCGGCATACTGTGGTCACATTAGGCTCCTTTATGATGACCCAATGTCTCATTCGTCTACGCTATCAAGGTTCTTGGACCTCGATCCACACGGGAGTGAGACCACTGCACTGCACATATCTCCCCAAGGATCCAATTGTTTAGGGTGTGTTTCTGACCACAGCACCCCTAAATCTAGCTATCCTAATCCATACACTACTAGATCGCCCCTGTTGTTACAAGAAGATGTGACCATAGCTAACAGGTTTCCTGTTAATGCAGTCACAACCGATTATCTCACAGGTAGCGAATCAGCAGGAATTCACACGCATCCGGATCATCAGATTCCCACCTTCGAGTTTGCTCCTCCTATTCCCATTTCTGATCTTCACGGTATCTGCTCCTCATATTAAACCCATCACATTTACACGGATGAGGGGGTGAAACCTTCGAGACAACCTCAAAGACAGCTAAATCCAAATATGCTAGAGGTTGTTAAGAAGGAGATCATCAAATGGCTAGATGCAAGTATTGTATACCAATCTCTGACAGTCAATGGGTGAATCTGATCCAGATAGTGCCCAAGAAAGCAGGACTCACCGTAGTGAAAATGATCAAGGTGAATCCATCCTGACCCGCACTGCAACATCATGGCGGCTCTACATCGACTATAGGAAACTGAACATGGCTACCCAAAAGGATCACTTTCCTTTTCCTTTCATTGATCAGATCTTGGAACAGTTAGTCAGACGTAGCTTCTTTTACTTTCTGGATGGATACTCTGGGTATAATCAAGCAGCGATTAGCCCAGAAGATCAAGACAAGACCACATTCACATGCCCCTTTGGAACATTCACTTTCAAGTGGATGCCCTTTGGCCTCTGCAACGCACCAGCAACATTTCAGCATTGTATGATGGCCATCTTCTCTGACATGATTGAGGACTATGTGGAGGTGTTCATGGATGACTTCTCCATTTTTGGAGATGATTTTGCATCTTGTCTTGATAACCTCACCAAAATCCTGAAATGGTGTATTGAGATAAACCTAGTACTATCCTGGGAGAGAAGCCATTTCATGTGGTGAGGGATGGCATAGTACTAGGGCACAGGATCTCTGAAAATGGACTAGAGGTCGATCGAGCTAAATCTGAGATTATTTTCCACTTACCGCCACCTAGCTCGGTCAAGCAGATCAGATCATTCTTGGGTCACGTCGGCTTCTATCAGAGATTTATACATGATTTCTCGAAAATTGCACGACCTTTGACAAATCTCCTTGTTGCGGATGCCCCATTCGAATTTCACACCTCGTGTCTCAGCACCTTTGAGACTTTACGAAGCATTGTCTCTGATGCCCTAATTCTCCAGCCAACCGACTGGTCGCTTGATTTCGAGATGATGTGCGACGCTTCTGATCTCACCGTCAGTGCTGTTTTAGGCCAACGTCGAGAAAAATAACCTTTTGTCATATACTATGCTAGCAAGACTTTGAATGAGGCTCAGCACAATTATACTGTCACCGAAAAAGAATTGCTAGCAGTAGTATTCGGGTTGGAGAAATTTAGATCTTTTCTATTAGGGTCCAAAGTTATCATCTTCACTGTCCACTCTGCACTCCGGCATTTGTTGGCAAAGAATGATGCCAAACCTCGGCTCATCAGATGGATCCTTCTATTTTGAGAATTTGATATTGAAATCTGCAATAAAGCCGGAAAGTAGAATGTTGTGGCAGATCACCTATCCAGACTGGACCCAGCCCACATTCCTTCTTCCCTGCCTATCCACGACCAATTTCCGGATGAATCCCTTTTGGCAGTTCACTCTATTGAGTTTCCCTGGTACGTGGATATCACAAACTATCTTGCTGCAAGCAAGATTCCCGCGAACCTATCCAAGGACCATAAACTCAAATTTACTATGGAGGCTAAATTCTACCTCTGGGATGACCCACTGCTCTTCCACATTGGTGCGAATCAGATTATTCGAAGATGCATCCCAAATTCTGAGATCCCTAGTGTGTTATCTTTTTGCCACAACGATGCTTGTGGTGGTCATTTCTCGGGATGGAAAACCACTACAAAAATTTTGCAGTCGAGATTTCTTTGGCCAACTATTTTCAGAGATACACACAAATACGCTCAGCACTGTAAACGATGCCAGTCAGTCGGTTCTATGACCAGGAGAGACATGATGCCACTCCAACCCATCATGGTTGTAGAAGTGTTCGACGTCTGGGGCATCAATTTTATGGGCCCTTTTCTGAACTCGCATGGCTTCGAGTACATATTATTAGCTGTTGACTATATCTCGAAGTGGGTTGAGGCCATCCCGGCGAGATGGGATGATCATAAGACTGTCATTTCTTTTGTACGGGAATACATCTTCGTGAGATTTGGAATACCCCGCAATCTGATTAGTGACAGGGGAAGCCACTTCATCCACGCCCACTTCAGGTCATTATTAAAGAAATATGAGGTACATCACTGTATAGCCACCCTGTATCACCTGCAAACCAATGGGCAGGCTAAAGTGTCTAATCGTCAGATCAAGCTGATTCTCCAGAAGATGGTTAGACCAAACAAGAAGGACTGGTTCGATAAATTAGTTGATGCACTCTAGGCATATCGGACCGCGTACAAGGCCCCACTCGAAATGTCACCATATCGTATGGTATATGGCAAGGCCTGTCACCTTCCTATAGAGCTGGAACACCGCACCTTTTGAGCGGTGCGAAAATGTAACCTTGACCTCGATACAGGAGGTCAAGAACAAAAACTCCACCTCAGTGAATTAGAAGAGATCCGACGGGAGGCCTATGAGAATGCATTGATATAGAAGGACAAGACCAAGGCCTTTCATGATCGCCACATCCGGAGGAAAGCATTCATGCCCAACCAGCAAGTCTGGTTGTTTGATTCACGACTAAAACTTTTTTCAAGGAAGCTCAAGTCCAAGTGGACTGATTCACCCATATCCTAATGGGGCGGTCCAAATCAGGGACCCAAAATCTAGGCATGTATCTACAGTAAATGGCCAGTGCCTGAAGCCATTCATGGCCTAGGAACCTCCTCCAGCTGACAAACTCATTCATCTTATCGAGGATATCTGAGTAAGTTCTCACCCAATTGGGGGCGTTAAACTCAGCATCTACCTCACATTCTACCATCACCTTATACATACCATTTTTATACATAGCATATTTTTCTCTTAGCATATTTCCTTTTCGCATATTGCATACTGTCAGGTTGGCCAGTGCTGAACGTTAAACTTCAGGAGCAATTCCAAGTGATTTCTACCCACTTACTCCCTACTGTATTTATCTTCTTTTATATTCATGCACGAGGACATGCAATAACTTAGGCATGGGGGGGTAAATACAACAAAATTGAAAATTTTTATGCCAACATTTAGAAAAACCTCGGAGCTACATGTCAAACATACTTTAGGACCTTAAATAAAAGAACAACTGACTCCACCTCCAATGCTCGCTTGGAGCTAAAAATCGTCCACAACAGCCCTTTCCGACTCACCCGCTCAACTTTTGTTCTAAATTTAGGGTCAAGCTGAATGTAACCCAAAAGGGAAATTTCATGAAGTACGAATATAAGAGGTTACTTGTTTATAGCATATATACATAGTGCTTCCATGAATAAGATTATCTTCTTAAGAGAATGCATTAGGGATTTTATCCTCTAGTTGATTCCTGTAATCTGGAATCCAGTATAATTTTTCACACACACGTAGAATTTGCAATGGATTCACGATGAAGGCTGATAAATGTCTTTAGTCTGTCGAGAAGTAGTGCTTATTCTCCTAAACCCTTGGACAGTGTTTTGGGAGTTAGGCAGATTTTCTTCCAAAAATCCACCAAATAGTGTGAAATGAGAATAGAGTGTACTACTGCTCTAAGATTAATGCAAGGAATCCAGAATCCTAAATAATTAGATGATTATACTCAGAGATTAGGCATAGTTTTCGCTCTCGGTTCCTGCGTATACATTTTTGTGTAAAATTTTGAGAGCCACCAAATAAGGCAAATAAGCGGACAACGAGTTTTCATAAAACTAGGGCTAAGGTGGATGGTTACGACCATTCTTTATGGAATCCCCAATTGAAGGAGGGTATTGATGTCAAGGTCAGAAATACACCATCTTATCCGTCTCTCCCAATGCTGTGAGTAGGCACTTTCAGCAAATAAGCCACCCAATGTCTTTTGAGTACCACCAATCCCTAATAATGCCTCCTTAATAAAGTTCATGGATGCATGCTAGTTGTGTTGCGTTGAAAAAAAAAAGAGAAAAAATTTACATAGAAAAAAAATGAAAGAAAAAGAAAAAAATGATGAAAAGAAAGAAAAATTGAAAAAAATTAGAAAAAGAAGAAAAAGCAAAGAAAAAAAGAGTGAATATTTAATATTTATTTCAGTTACATTGAGGCAATATTACCAAATAAATTTGAGATCCACCAAATATGTCCTTAACCTACCTTTCTTGTGTTTCTGACCGCCCAAATACTGGCTGAAGAATTCTGACTTAGTGTTAGAGTTATGGGAACTCAATTAAAGTGTTAATGCCAAGTGAGACCACCAAATACAGGTTGTATGTGTGAATCTGGTGAGATTGTGAGCTCTAAGAAAAAGAAAGAAAAGAAAAGAAAAAGAAAAAGAAAAAGAGTGAATGAATACAAAGGAACCAAAAGAGAGCATAGTTTTTCACGTCTTTCTCTGAGATGAGTTACTTGATAATCCGAGAATCTAGATTCTGAAGTACTAATTTCTATGTAGCACCAAGTGAGAGTGAGCCAGCAAATATATAATCTTTCCCCTCTAAGATTCTCTACCTAAGCTTAAAGCTGGGGTGGAATTCAGATAATATCTCGAATACCCCAAGGGAAGAAGTCTGCCTATCCTGCTAGAATTTTACTAATGGTCAAGTACAGGCTTTAGAGGTGAATTAGCTTTTCACTCGAATCCGTTGCAAAAGCTACATAGCTACACTTTTACGATTGTCTAGATTTCTAGAGCATAGGATGAAAACAAAAAAGAGAAAAAATCTCTAGGCATACACTTGATAAAATAATCAATCCCTTAAGGACCCTTCTATGAATAATTTAGTCTCACATTTGCAAGGGACTAGTAAGACTTAAGCATGGGGGTATGATTGCGCAGCAATCATAGGTCTTAATTGACCTAAATTAGCTTAGAACTTAGCATAAGTTAGGTCAATTCATGCATGAATAAGCATTACTGGCACCTTTACTGCTTTCTTTTAGCTATGCAAAAATTAATGCTATAATGTACCTATTAGCTACATTATGTCAATTGCAGGTAATAAGCAGATCAGAAGCTAGATCTGAAGCTGGATCTAAAGCTGGATCTGAAGAATAAAGAATAGTTGCTGTTACAGCAGAGCTGGAGTAGAAGACTTAGATTCGATGCAGTAGATAATAATGCAAGGGAGTTAAGGTATGCTATTCTATTAAGTAGGAATAAAGCAATAAATTGTGAAGAACTTAGGTCCATCCTAGCCCCAAAACAGCCTAGAAGCTTCTCCAAGCCGTAGCCACCCTTAGATTAGGTCACTGCACCCTAGGAAACCTTAAAACCCTAATTATAGCCTCTATTTGGATGTCCAGATGAGTTATAGGACATCCAGAACCCTTAGCCAACTCTCTCCACCCTAAACCCACTTCTGCAGCATTATAAGACGTCTAGACACTTGGTCAGATGTCCAATTTCTGCAGAATACCCAAGATCGAACCTAGAATCCCTCCTGACTCTGATTTGATGTCCAGACAATAAGTCTGGACTTCTAATTTTTCACTATAAGACGTCTGACACTGTTATTAGACATCTGGAACTGCTCTCCAGACCTTGTTTTGAGATTCAAGCCTTGATCTTAGATCTCTAGCTACCTAACCCCAATTCTACCCCCCTAGGAACCTAAATAGAGGTGCCCTAACCCTAGTACATCACCTCTAGACCTCCCTAAGAACCTAACTAGGTCCTCACCAAACCTAATTAACTTGGATCTTGGTCAATCTCTTCAGTCTATTCAATTAGACTCATTGAGTCCAATTGAGCCCTGACCTCAGCACACACTATCCAATTGGACTCAGTAAGAGTTCAATTGACCTAGACCTGAATTAATTGAGTTATTTTACTCTCAATTAGGTTTCCATACACCCAATTAAACTTATATTAAGTTTAATTGCACTTTACCTAAGTGAATGATGGTTTACAACACTAATTTGAGACCTACCTTGACCTAAACCCACTAGAATCTAACCTAATCAACCTAGCCACCTAAGTTTCGACCCACACACACCCACACACACCATACACATGAAAATAACTAGCCTAGAGTTCTCTAGAACTTTCTATCATGTGTTGTTGCCTTGGTTGCTAAAATTAGCAACCAAAGCCCTTCAATTTTTAGATACACATTTGGTGGATCTAAAAACCACCATCCATCCTCTCTCTCACTCTCCCACGAGCTCCCACCATAGGCTTCTCTAGAGAATTCCATAATTTTCTAGAGAGATTCCCTTAGGTCTATAAAAAAACCTAAGGGGTGGCACTTTGCACCCATTCACTCTTGGCTCCATCTTAGCTTAGCTTCATTCCACCTCCACTCCACCTTCACGAGTAGCTTCACCATGGCCACCACCATCTCCACACCAAGATGTTGGATCACCACCTTAACCTCTCTCCAAGGGCTAGCCTAAGCACCATTGGCTGCCCCTCTTTCTTCTCTCAACCAAGTCAAAGGCCATTGGAGCTCACCTCTGAATGCCCTTAGTTCTGATAGATTAGATTATAGCTCTTCACAGTTTTACTGCTTTATTTACTACTTAATAGTGTAGCTTTAAATTCTCCCCCAATGATGCATGCATAATCCCCCCTTAGATCATGTATGCGATCATTTTCTGCTAGCTAGATTTATGTTTTCAATCATTCCTCTACAAGTTTTCCATGAGCTTTATGTTGCAAACACCATCATGAATCAATGAAAATCTTTTTGTATATATATATATATATTTGTGAAAATCACTACGAGCCCTGTTGCGATATTTTTGTGTGATTGAAGTTGCATATTTTAATTTTTGATATTCTGGCAACTAAGCATGTTTTGCATAAATACAAATTTAGCATAAATCGACGTGCGATTTTAAGCAAGCGTAGTGAGCGTGATCGATTTCAAATCTACATTTCCATAAATGCCTCATAGAGATGAACGACTGGGACTCAAGTCTCATTATATTTATAAATTATTTTTAACGAGCATTTTCGCACACTATACTACGACGAGATCTCTATTTTCAAAACACGCGCGAGAAATGCCCTCAGTCATTCACATAGCCAAAGTGAAAATACACATTAGGATTAAGTTGGCTACTTAATTGTTTCTCAACCTTTTTTTGTTTTGTCTTCTTCCTATAGATTGAAGTCATGCACCAATTTCCAGATCCCATCCCCTAGAACCAGTGTCCCTTGAATAGAACCTGACAAAGACAATTCCAGTGGTCAGCATCTAACTCTCACTCTCTTTTGAGAAGCAATGCATGGAATTACTTATGAGCTTCACGATCAGCTATAAGAAATTATTTTCAGCAATGACTATAATAAGCATTGCTGATTTGCCATAACAAAATCAGTCGTTGAAATCTATGCATATATAGTATTGAAGGTCACATTTTGTTTTGGTTAGATGAACAATTGGAATACCCGAGATTATATACGTTCATTACCATAAGCTATTCATTCGATTTTAATATCTTCAAGATTAGGTGCATATTATGATTTAGGAAAAGACATCTAAATAAACTTTTGGAATTGCAGCTTATTCATATCTGATAGCAAACTAAGAATACAATATTTCTTGAACTTACATAATTTACTAGTCAAATAACAACTAGTCAAAATAAAATACCTGGAAAAAAAAACAAAATTCAAGGAGAAAAAAGGGAGGTGATAAAATAGAAAAATTACAAAAGGATCGCCAATCTTAGGACACTATTCGCCAGTGCAATGGGTAAGTCATTACCCACATTAAACATTCAAAGATTTCCATTTGAACAAAGAAGCAGCAATGTGGCTACTGTCATTGCTATTCACTGCATTTGCAAGGGCCTCAAGCTTTTCCTGCTTCTTGTCATCATCTTCTCCAAAATTAACAATGTCAAGAGACACATTGTTCTTCAACTTCTTTCCAATAGCCTCCAACATTTTTTTCTCCACTCTAACTGGACTGATGTGTTTCAGATAGCATTGAGCATGTATCCAAGTGCAATATGAATTAGATAAGAAGGCAATTTCCTTACTTTCCAGCAAATACTACAATTCTTTGATGTTGATTTTTGTTTTGACGATGTTTTAAAGCCAACTGAGCAACTTGAATTCCAGAGTTTATATTCATTTCACCAGCCATTTCTAATCCTATAAGCAAATCCAAAACAAAGATTGTTGATTCCTTGATATCTAGGTAGTTGAATAGTACAGGATTGAATGTATGCCAACACACAAAGTCCATTAAGTGTTGAAATGGGAAAGAAAGAAGCATTATAGATAGAATAAAGTCAATGCAACCACGAGTGATGGGACTTAAGTTGATGGCATATTTTGTAAAGTGTCCCTTTTGAAAATGTGGTTGTGTGTTACACAGAGTGCATAGTGCTTGTAAAGGCCTATAAGCAAATCTAATGTATGAAATGGTCTAGGACAAAATACAGACGTTCAAAGAGTGCCTGAAGTTCAAGGCTGTAGCCTGAATGTAGAAGTTCAAAGAGCCCCTTAAGTTCAAGGTTGTTTCTACCTTTGCTTCAGGTTTATCAAGTTGACACAGAAGAGTGGACACTTAATGTTCAAGGTTAGAAAAATAGTTTCCACTGTTCGAGATTGGATCCGGTGGAGAAACATATTGTTTTCCTCTCCATTAGGAGATTTGAACGCAAAGAATTCTTTTTCTTAGGACAATGTTCATGGCGTGAGATTGTGAACGAAGTACAGTTTAAAAGACCAAAAAATTCTGAGATTTTGGTTTTGTGACCATATGCATAGCCACATTTCCTTTTGAAAGTATCAAGCACAAGATCATCGACAATTTCTTGCTTTATTTTTGGTTCTAGTGGCTAACAGTACAATTTTCAGCAACAAGCATTCCATGGAAGTGATTCTACTACAACAAAAAAAGTTAGAGGGACCACCAACTATTAGTTATCATCACATATCTACATCGCATACAAATTCCATCCTTTCCTAGTTCAACCAGTCACCAAAAGGAAATGCACACCAACCTATCGTTCACTTGTTGTTATAATTCATATATGGGTGTGTGTTTTAGCATACATTGTAGAATAGGCCTACCATGAAGGCACGCGAGATCTGCCCCAGATCACTCGTCAACGTGACAAGCACACAAAAGCCCTTACCGGCCTCATCAAGATCCCCATGGTGTTCTCTGAATTAGACTGCAAAACAACACATCCAACAATTCACATAACATTGTTATGGAACCCTCATTCAAAAAATATGCTTGTGGCAACCCCAATTCCCTATCTTTGGATCACCGAGTCGGGAGAAATCAAAAGAAATCGAAATTAGTTGGGGAAATTTGTGATATTTTCCAGAATAGCACCTGTGTCTTGGCACTACAAATGAGGCTAACGGCTTCGGTCTACACCTGGAAGTAGGTTGGCCATGCAGTAGTAGGAAGATGATGAGGGGGCGGAAAGGAGGAGAGGCAGAGGGGGCTGGGGAGGAGGAGGGGGTTGCAGTAGTAGGAGGAGGAGGGGTGGGGCAGCACAAGAGGAGGATAGGTGGAGGGGGTGGCGATGAAGAGGAGAGGGACAAGGAGGAGGAGGAAGACGAGGAGGAGGAGGAGGAGGGCTGCAGGGAGGAGGATTGGAGGAAGAGGGCGTCACCTGAGCTGGAGGAGGATGGTGAGGAGGGGCGATGTGGAGAACCGATTACGAGGATGGTGCTCTCCTCAAACGAGGTGGGCAGAGAGGATCGTGGACACAAGGGTTTGGGTTTGTTTCAGCATGGGATGGCGAGGGTTTGGGTTTGTTTCAGGGAAGATGAACAGTGATGGGAGGCTTGGGCGTTGCATGCGTATACATCAACCGACATACGTCGTCAGTTTAATAAACAAGCGGCGGCAAATGCTGCTTGATGAATAGGTTTTGGCGAAGTAAAATCAGGGTTTTGAGAACCCGTCGTCATAGTTCGCAAAACACGCTATCAAATACAATTTTTAACCGAAACTCCAAGGGAGTCCCGGGTCAAAAACAGGGAGGCGACGTTTACTTTCGTTGAAACCCATGTTTCGTGTTGTTTCTTTTTTGGTGTTTTAAGGTTTTGTGATTTTTCGGTGTTTTTGTAAAAGAACAATGCAAGCAAGATAACTCAGAAAGGAGATAGAAACAAATCTGATATATCATGCAAATGTTCATTACAATATGCTAAGAAATACAAAAGAGATAGGGGTGAGAAGAAATCCCACAAATCGGTTGTTTGGCGAGGCGACAGCACTTGGCGCCAGCTTGGACGAAGAGGGTGAGGTGTTGGACAACGGAGGTGAGATGCAGGAAGATGCCAAGCAGAGGAATGCTTCACAAAGGCTCTGGAATGGGGATGAGGAGATGGAGGTGATATTCTACCAGAATGGAGGTGGGAGGATAGCTCCGAGGCTTCCTATGTAGGTGGTGAGATGGAGGATGAATATTTGGTGGGGTATAGGAGCATTACACTAATAAGAGGCCTTTGGAGCTTGGGAATAAGTTGTTCGGAGCGCTAGATCGGGTTTTAAAAGTGTTGCATTTTAATATAGTCGAAAAAGCGTTCAAAACAGATATAATTTTATTACTCGAATTTGAAGTTCGAGGTCGAACACAGGAAACAAATTGGTATTTAGAAATCATGATCACAATTCAGAATTTAAAAGAATATGCAATAATATCAGTATCAAAGTGCAAAAATATGGGAGTAAAATGGTGATGTAGATCACCAAATACTCCTACAATATCAACTAAGGAACTCAATGTATATGAATATGAATTAAACTCAAATTGGATGTCTGATTTGTAAATCAGACGACTTAAACGTCTGATGCTACAGTGCTCTTCCCTTCTGATTTCTTCTTTCTCTGCTCCTCTTCTACGGCTCCTCTTCTTTCTTTCTTTAACTCTATCTTTCTCTTGTTTCTCTACTGCTTCCTCTTCCCTTCCTCTGTCCTTAGCTTGTCCTTCTTCCTTCAACTTCTTCCTCCTCCTTCCTTCAGCTTCCTCATTCTCTGCCTTTCTCTGCCGTGGCCCTTACCTTCTTTTCGTCCTCTTCAGGCCTTCACTTCTTCTTTTTCAGCTTAGCTTCTCCTTCTCTTCAGCCTACAGCAAACCTACCCCTACCTGTGTGCAGCTCTCCTCTCTTTCTATCTTAGGTTCGGCTCTCCCAGAGCCACATAGACAATCAAGTTATTGGGTTGGGTGCTGTTTGCACCTCAAAACACGCCTATAAGAACGCCTTCTTATGCTATTTTCTAGCATTAACTATGTATATTATAATCCTGTAGTTGCATTTGTAAAAACGCTTGCATGCATGCATTTAATTGAGAGGAGAAGAGAATGGAATAAATGGCTTGCATTTTTACATTTTTCTTCAAGTGTCTCTTTGCAAAAGTCCCCTCTCCATATTTTATTTTCATCTTTCTTTCTTCTTCCCACGGCTTTTCTCTCCTTCCCGCGGCTGCACTCTTCCCGCAGCTGCATGCAGCAGCCACGCAGCACCTCTTCCCGTCACGTCTCCCTGCCAACGCCGCTCCCTACAGCTGCAACTCGCACGCCCTCTCCCTGCTGCAGCCAACACGCCCCTCTCCCCTCCTCTATAAGTAGCTGCAGCTTCATCCTCGCGATGGGGCGGTTGCAGCTACTGAAAAAAAACCCGCAGCCACCTTCCTCGCCCGTTCTCCCCTCCCATACGCCGGCCCTCCGTCGAGGAGGCACCCGACGAGCAGGAGAACCCACTGTGGTGCTCACCACCACAGTGGGAACACCACCGCCCAGCTCTTCAACGAGCAGGTGGGCGTGGTGTTTTTCTTTTCTCTTCGTTTTCATCTCCACGCCATTGCTGCCGCTTCAAGCTCCGAAGCTTGAAGCAGCAGCAGCAGCAGCTAAACCGCGGCGACAGCAGCAGCAGCAGCCCCCCCCCGCCTCCTCCGCGACCTTCCCCGGCAACGGCGCCAGAAAAGTCATGATGGGTCGGCCTGGATAGGTTGTTAATATGATGTTTTTATCGTTGAAATATGTATAGTGGTTAACCTAATTCAGACCTAACCATCTCTTTACAAAATTTTTAACCTGGCTTAATTGATTTTATCTTGTCACTTTTAGGCCCAGGGTCGAACTCAGGGAAGTGGGGTTAAAGTCGAGTTTCTACGTTTTCCTTAAAACACGTCTCTTCCATTCGTTTATTGTGTTTTTGGTATTTTTCTTATTTAGGTTTTTTTTCTGGTAATCCTTGTTCTTGAGGCACACCCTCAAAATTGTGTCCTTGGCTTTTAGCCAAAACAGAGTTCCAAAACGCGCCTTGCTACTCGCAAGACGGGGTACCTGCAAATCAAAGATTATCTTTTCACTTTTATACCTTTTTTTTTTTCTTTTTACTAAGAAGGAAGCTAACAGATAGAAAGTAAATATAGTAGCTATAGATATATATTTATATGTAGTATATATATAAAGGGGTGGGGGTGGAGGTGACGATGGAGTGTAGCACTATGTCGAGTCAGTTGACGTCTAGAGAGACGCAACCAACACGACTATGTGCTGCGTGGAGTGTGGATGGAGGATGGATGATGTATGGGACCACGCTTTTTTTGTACGCGTGTATCAGGGAATATCAGCAACTGGTGCAGATATCCCCGTGATACAGCGTATAGTAAATAACGTGAAAATATATGTACATATGTATGTATATGAGTAAATATATCTATATGTATATAAATGTATAAGTATATATGTATAGATATATATAGATATATATGTATTATATATATATATATATATATATAGGTGTATATGTATATATATATATGTATGTATATATGTATATAGCTATGTATATATGTATATAAGTATATATATATAATACTATATAGATGTATATATATATATATGTATATAAGTATATATGTATCTAGATATATATATATATATGTATGTATATATAAGTATATAGATATGTATATATACATATATGTATATGAGTATATATGTATATATATATAAGTATATGTATAAGTATATAGATATATATATATACGTGTATATTTATATATATATAGATATATTATATATATGTGTGTGTATACATAAATATATAGATATACTATGTATATAAGTATATATATATATATATATATATAAGTATATGTATAAGTATATAGATATATATAAGTAGATATATATATATATATATATATTATATATATATGTATATATATTATATATATATGTATGTATACATAACTATAGATATTACTATGTATATAAGTGTATATATATATATATATATATATATATATATGTATGTATATATTATATATAGATGTATATAAATATATATATGTTACTATATATAACTATACGTATAGTGTAAGTGTGTGTGTGGGTGTGTGTGTGTGTCGGTGAAGATGTGTGTGTGTTGGTGTAGCGTGTGTCTGTGAGTGAGTGAAAAAAGAGAATACGTGAGAGAGAGAGAGCGGGAGAGAGAGATCAGCAGAGAGAGAGAGAGCGGGAGAGAGATAGAGAGCGCCAGAGAGAGAAAGAGCGGGCGGGAGAGATCGCGAGCGCGGACGATGGCAGCGAGTTAAGACGTCTGCTCGCGGCGGCGGACGTCTGACGCCGCGTCGTCTGAAGGCGGAGGCGGACGTCTGAAGACGGCGGGTGCGGGCGCGCCTTCGCTCTCTCCCGCTCGCTCTTTCTCTCTCTGGCGCTCTCTCTCTCTCTGCTGATCTCTCTCTCCCGCTCTCTCTCTCTCACGTATTCTCTTTTTTCACTCACTCACAGACACACGCTACACCAACACACACACATCTTCACCGACACACACACACACCCACACACACACTTACACTATACGTATAGTTATATATAGTAACATATATATATTTATATACATCTATATATAATATATACATACATATATATATATATATATATATATATACACTTATATACATAGTAATATCTATAGTTATGTATACATACATATATATATAATATATATACATATATATATAATATATATATATATATATATATATCTACTTATATATATCTATATACTTATACATATACTTATATATATATATATATATATATATATATACTTATATACATAGTATATCTATATATTTATGTATACACACACATATATATAATATATCTATATATATATAAATATACACGTATATATATATATCTATATACTTATACATATACTTATATATATATACATATATACTCATATACATATATATATATATACATATCTATATACTTATATATACACACATATATATATATATATCTAGATACATATATACTTATATACATATATATATATATACATCTATATAGTATTATATATATATACTTATATACATATATACATAGCTATATACATATATACATACATATATATATATATACATATACACCTATATATATATATATATATATATAATACATATATATCTATATATATCTATACATATATACTTATACATTTATATACATATAGATATATTTACTCATATACATACATATGTACATATATTTTCACGTTATTTACTATACGCTGTATCACGGGGATATCTGCACCAGTTGCTGATATTCCCTGATACACGCGTACAAAAAAAGCGTGGTCCCATACATCATCCATCCTCCATCCACACTCCACACGGCACATAGTCGTGTTGGTTGCGTCTCTCTAGACGTCAACTAACTCGACATAGTGCTACACTCCATCGTCACCTCCACCCCCACCCCTTTATATATATACTACATATAAATATATATCTATAGCTACTATATTTTCTTTCTATCTGTTAGCTTCCTTCTTAGTAAAAAGAAAAAAAAAAAGGTATAAAAGTGAAAAGAGAATCTTTAATTTGCAGGTACCCCGTCTTGCGAGTAGCAAGGCGCGTTTTGGAACTCTGTTTTGGCTAAAAGCCAAGGACACAATTTTGAGGGTGTGCCTCAAGAACAAGGATTACCAGAAAAAAAACCTAAATAAGAAAAATACCAAAAACACAATAAACGAATGGAAGAGACGCGTTTTAAGGAAAACGTAGAAACTCGACTTTAACCCCACTTCCCTGAGTTCGACCCTGGGCCTAAAAGTGACAAGATAAAATCAATTAGGCCAGGTTAAAAATTTTGTAAAGAGATGGTTAGGTCTGAATTAGGTTAACCACTATACATATTTCAACGATAAAAACATCATATTAACAACCTATCCAGGCCGACCCATCATGACTTTTCTGGCGCCGTTGCCGGGGAGGTGCGCTTTCGAGTAAGTTTCTATCCAATTCCTTTAAATTTGTCTCTTCTCTCTTCACGGGTATTGTTTTTTTGGTGTGCAGGTGAACTTGGTGGAAGGAGAAGGAAAGCAGACGAAGTCGGGAACGAGAGCAGATCCAAGGAGGGAATGAGAGCGTGAAGACGCCGACATCGCATTGGAGCTTCGCACACATTGCCGAACAAGTAGGTTTTCTTTTCTCATCAAATTAGGGTTAACTTGCCACCACAATAATAAAAAAAAAAAAAAAAAATTTAAAAACTAAAAACTAGAAAAACTTCTTTGGATTTCTTGAGGGCAAGTGGATTAAAATTAACTTGATTGATTGGTTGTCTTCACTCCCACTACCCCGGGATTTCCCGCCTTACTTCGCATAGCGAAAATCCGAGAATCTTGATTCTTAGATTTTTCGCCATGGGAAGTATTCTTTGAGGAAAAGAAAAAGATTGCTTGTATCCCTCTTTTGCCTCACTTATCTTTAATTCAGGATCACATTTTTGGTGGGGAGACTTGGAATTGAGTTGATTCCAACCCCACCACGACTTTTCAAACTTGCCTGTGATTCGATCCTGAATACTTCAACCCCAACAATTTTATTTTCTTTATCTTTTGGTTGAAGCCTTGTGTGTGGAAATCATTTCTGGTGATTGGGAGCACTTGAATTGAAGTGCTTTGGCTCCCTGTCACATTGATATAAAACTGATTCGTGCATCCACACTTAGAAATCTCCATTTAGGGTAGCCCATTGCATTTTAGCATGCATTAACTAACTGATAATTGAAGAAGGGTTTCTTGGGTTTTAGAAGGAAAACCTGTATTTTTGCAAAAACCCGGAGATTGGTTGAATTGGTAATTCAGTAAAACCCTAAAATTCATACTACTTAAGGCTGAACTCTAAAAACCATTCGCCAATAAAAACTTCAATTCGGGGAGATTTCCCCGTTGCATGCTTGTTCTTACACACTCTTAAAATCAATCACTTGGGCATTACCCGTAAACAACGCCCTTCACATTCCAAAAGCACTTGACCCTAAGCCTCTAATTAAAACTGGTAGTAACTCGACCCTTACTGAGGATTGGAGGTCTAACTACCTGTGTGTAGCGACTACGTGCTGGTGAGAGTTCCCGCGTGCTATCGGGTGTCTAAGACTGGGGCAAACGGCCTTTCAATCTGGCCCGGTGGTTCCGCGGTGCTCGCATTCGGTTCCGTAATTCGTGATAGTAGGTAACTTAGATCTTTAGGTCTAAGGGCACACTGTAGAGGTTAGGAACTTGACTGTATTGATTTGTAATCAAGTGTACCTTTGCGGCGTCATTTCTCTCATCCCTATTCCCTTCTCATCTCCCCAATTCTTCCTGCGGTAGTGCATGTTTGGGAGGAGGTCACAAAACCCTGAACTATTTGAATTGACTGATAAATCTAGAAAACAAGTCGAATCGTCCTCCTCCTCCACAAACATGGCTGCACGCCCACCCCCAAATCCCGAGGGAGGAAACCGCCCTCAGAACCCACCAGGTGGTGGAGCCTTAGATCCCATAACCCGCCTCCAAGCCCAAATGGAAATGTATAATGAGCAAATCGAAGCCATTCGGGAAACATTGGAGGAAATGCAGAACCCTCCCGAACGGGAGGAGCCTAGGTCTCTTAGCTCTTATCAGAATCCCGCTGCTACAGAGACCATAGGAAAAATTCGGGTCCCCATGGGCGGGGACGACTTTGAATTAAAACCAAATAGAATTGGCCTAATCAATTTTCACTTTCATGGTCTTGCAAGTGAAGACCCATTTCTCCACTTGGAAGACCTAACCCGACTTGCTGAAACCGTTAAACCAAGAAATGTCGGGTTATCTATAGTCCTCATGAAGATGTTCCCGTTTTCATTACGGGATAAAGCGTCGCAATGGTTACGCACCCTTGGGAGAACCATCCACTCGTGGGAAGAGATGCGAACAGCGTTTCTCAAGAAGTTCTTCCCAATCGGGCGGACCAATGCGCTTCGCCGTGCTATCACTTCATTTACGCAACAAAACGGCGAACAATTTCATGAGGCATGGGAGAGGTATAACGACCTCCTCAGGAAGTGTCCGCACCACGGTCTGCCTAAGTGGCATATAGCCCAGATTTTCTACTATGGGCTAAATGAGACTTTGAAGCAGATTGCAGACGCTTCCTGCGGAGGGAACTTTATGAATAAAGACGAGAATGGAGCATTCGAGCTGTTTGAAAATATGAGTGAAAACTCGATGAACAATGCTTCCATTGTCGCCTTTAATCGTACCAGCCAGCCCCAAAATGTCCACGAAGTTGACATGGGATCCTCCCATTCATCCACTGATCTAAGCCTTATTGCACAAAAACTGGATGAAGTCTCCGTCGTGCACAAGAAGCTGGACGAGCTTCTGGCCAACCCCGCTCGATCTATGGCAAACACCACCTCTTCACCACTTCGTCACAATCCAAGTTCTTCTAATACCAGGCTTATCCCGAGAAACCCCGTTAGACCTTCCTTACCGAGTGTCGCGCCAAGCGACTCGGTAAGTCATGTGGAACTGGCTTCTGCGAGCCAGTATTTCGACACGGAGGACCAAGACTCCGTGGGCTCGGACGCATATCTACATGCGGACGCGTCTACTGGCATAGAAGATGCTTGCGCCCTGGGGAACAACCCGTTCTCTACCACTTATAACCCGGGGTGGCGTAATCATCCGAACTTTGCATGGTCCAACAACCCGCAGCGCCAAAACCCCGCGGGTGGACCAATGCGACCGTCCGCACCCGTCATCCCAAGGGTCCAGTTTAATCCTATGGCAAATCCGCCATCAGGCCCTTGCGTACCACAAACTGAACACGCATCAAGCCCTCTTGACAAATTGATGCGAATGATGACGGAAATGTCAAAGCGCCATGAAGAGAACATGACCTCTCTTCAGCACCAATTGGCGCAGCAGAATGCCGAGATCAGTCAACTACGCATGGCGACTCGATCTCAGGGCACTCTTCCCGCCCAACCTGTTCCAAACCCACGAAATTTCGTGCCCCGTGGTTCTCAACCACAGGTACGACCTTCTCAGGGACAGGTTAATCAAGTTCTGCAAGCTCCGAGCATTCCTCCGGGATTTCAGGCTAATCCTGCTGCAGCACCACACTCTTATATCCCCATTGCAAACCCTCCTCCACCGTATGATCCCACTGGACCCGCATCGTCCAATGCTATCACTACGAGGAGCGGTAAGCAGACCGTTGATCCGCCTCGACCTGATCCTGGCCCATCTTCTTCGTCACCCTCTCATTCGGGATGCATACCGCATTCGCTAGAGGATGATGCACCAAAACTTGTGCCAAAATCAGTCCCATTCCCTGAGGCTCTACTAAGGGAGCCAAAAGGCAAAAAGAAAAATACGTAGGCCTTTGACAACCTACGTAATTTGTTCAGGGATGTAGAAATCAAGGTACCCCTGCTCGAGGCAATCGACCACATACCTACTGTCGCTCAATTTTTCAAAGACTACACAACACCCAGACGACAGTCAAAGAGGACTAAGAATCCGGTGGTTCTCTCGCCTCATGCGAGTTGTGCTATACTGTCAAACTTACCACCGAAGCAGAAAGATCCGGGCACACCACTGATTTCCTGTAGCATCCAAGGCTGCAGTTTTAACCGTGCCTTGCTTGATCTAGGATCTTCCATCAATCTCATACCGACCATCATGCTCAAAAAATTTTCCTTGGGAAATCTGAAACCCACCCCTGTCACGTTACAGTTGGCAGATCGTTCTGTCAAAATCCCGAAGGGTGTGGTGGAAGACGTGGTGGTTAGGGTCAACAGTCTCTGTTTTCCTGTTGACTTTCTTGTTTTAGATATGGAAGTTCCTAGTTCACTTTCTGATTGTCCGATCATCCTCGGTCGACCTTTCTTGGCCACAGCCCGCGCCCACATCGACTGCGAGTCGGGCTGTATTGAGATTGCCGTTGGATCTGAGAAGCTCAAGCTTAACATATTCAAGGCAGCCAAGAACTTTGATTGCGATTGCATTGAGGATGACACGTCTGACAAGGATATGGCCGTCAGCGCGTGTATCGGACTAATTGGGACCTATTCGGACTGCTGCGGATTACCTATAAACACTGATAACTGCCTGACCAACGCATACTGTGACGTTCCCCAATCCCTCCCTTGTCCAGTACCTTCTCCTGGCCAGACTTCTGACGAGGTTTTCTCCGCTTCCCATACCTCGTGGTCTGAGTCATATCCAGGCTACTCACTGTCGGTCCATACTCATGAAGACCGAATTGCCCTTTCTTCCCCGCCAAATCAGGCGGATTTACAAATCCACACTGGGACCTTGAGCCCATATACTTCTCACTGGGGCTATTCATTTTTGGATCCATCTATCCAAGAAGCCCCTCTTCTTGGCCAATCTGAAGGCCAGTTTCTTCCTCCTAACTTGTTCTCCTACCCGTCTGGGACACTCTCGTCCCAAGAAATGCCAGATCCTTCCCCATCCACTCCCGAGCTAAAAGTGCTGCCTAATACACTCAAGTATGTTTTCCTGGGACCAAATGAAACGCTCCCTGTAATCATCAGTTCAAAATTAACCATGGAGCAGGAGTGCAAACTAACTAAGGTCCTCCTAGAACACAAGGCAGCTATTGGGTGGTCCTTATCAGACTTATCTGGTATTAGTCCCTCCTACTGCACTCATCGTATATATACGGAGGAGGAGGCTCGACCTTCTCGCGAGATGCAGCGACGTCTCAACCCTAACATGCGGGAGGTCGTTAAGAATGAAATCATTAAGTGGCTGGATGCGGGTATAATCTACCCGATCAGCGATAGCCCCTGGGTGAGTCCGATTCACATTGTGCCCAAAAAGGCAGGACTCACCATCCGTGTCAATGACAGGGGCGAATCCATCCCTACACGCACTCCTACATCTTGGAGAGTGTGTGTAGATTATAGGAAACTCAATGCTGCAACCAAGAAAGATCACTTCCCGCTACCATTTATTGACCAAATCCTATAGCGGTTAGCGGGAAATAAATTTTTCTGCTTCCTGGATGGATTCTCAGGATATAACCAGGTGGCAATAGACCCCCGAGACCAAGAGAAAACCACTTTTACCTGCCCTTTCGGCACCTTCACCTTTAGAAGGATGCCGTTCGGACTTTGTAACGCGCCAGCAACTTTCCAGAGATGCATGCTGGCGATATTTCATGACATGGTGGGTGACTTTCTCGAGGTCTTCATGGATGACTTTTCAGTCTTTGGACCATCTTTCGACGAATGTCTTGCCAACCTGACTCGCATCCTTAGGAGATGTATTGATGTAAACCTCGTGCTTTCCTGGGAAAAAAGTCATTTTATGGTGCACGAGGGAATTGTTCTTGGACATATCATCTCCGATAGGGGTATCGAGGTTGACAGAGCTAAGCTCGATATCATTGCTGATTTACCTGTGCCTGGTTCTGTCAAACAAATCCGCTCCTTCTTGGGACACGTCGGTTTCTATAGGAGATTCATCAAAGACTTCTCCAAAATTTCTCGACCCTTAACTCATCTCCTATCAACCGACGTGCCCTTCGACATGGGCCCTGACTGTATACAAGCATTCACGCAGCTGCGTAATGCTGTCACCAAGGCCCCTGTTCTCCAGCCGCCTGATTGGTCCCTCAACTTTGAACTTATGTGTGACGCTTCAGACCTTGCAGTCGGAGCCATCCTGGGACAAAGACGCGATAGACACCCCTTCGTGGTATACTACGCCAGTAAGACGTTGGACGAGGCCCAGCGTAATTATACTACCACTGAAAAGGAACTACTGGCAGTCGTCTTTGGGCTGGAAAAATTCCGTTCTTACCTTCTGGGCTCTCACGTTATTGTTTTCACTGATCACGCGGCCATTCGCCATCTCATGCACAAGAAGGATGCCAAGCCTAGACTGATTCGTTGGATCCTTCTGCTCCAGGAATTTGACATTGAGATTCGTGATAAGGTCGGAGCCCAGAATGTTGTGGCTGATCACCTTTCCAGACTGGACCCTGACCATATTGGACTTACTCTGCCAATTAATGAAGTTTTTCCTGATGAGCACCTATTGGCAATAAATGTGGCAAGTGGACCGTGGTATGCCGACATTGCCAATTACCTTGCTTCTGGATCTCTTCCACGTGGCTGGCCTAAAAACCAGCGCGAGCGTCTCATGGCAGAAGCAAAGTATTATTTCTGGGATAATCCACTTCTTTTTCGGATAGGTGCTGATCAAATCATCCGTCGCTGTATTCCTGACAGTGAGTTCCCCAGTGTGCTATCCTTCTGCCACGATCAGGCCTGTGGAGGCCATTTCTCTGGGAGGAAAACTGCAGCCAAGGTGTTGCAGTGCGGTTTCTTTTGGCCCTCCCTTCACCAGGACGCGCACACTTATGCCAAACATTGCACTAGGTGCCAGTCATTAGGGTCGATGGCACGTCGTGACATGATGCCCTTGCAACACATCCTAGCTGCGGAAATCTTCGACATCTGGGGAATTGACTTCATGGGTCCCTTTCCTCCATCCAACGGCTTCGAATTCATCCTCGTGGCCGTCGACTATGTTTCAAAATGGATCGAGGCTATTCCCGCGCGCCGTGCTGACCATGTTATCTCCACCCGATTCGTCAAAGACCATATCTTTGCGCGTTTTGGGATCCCTCGGGCCATTATCTCGGATGGAGGAAGCCACTTTACCCATGCTTCTTTTCGGGCACTTCTGAGGAGGTACGGAGTCCACCATCGTATCGCATCCCCGTATCATCCTCAGACGAACGGCCAGGCGGAAGTGTCGAACCGGCAAATCAAGCAGATTCTCCAGAAAATGGTTCGGCCTGACCGTAAGGATTGGTCCGACAAGCTGACTGACGCACTTTGGGCGTATCGGACCGCCTTCAAGGCCCCCCTTGGTATGTCTCCATATAGAATCGTTTACGGGAAGCCTTGTCATTTACCTGTAGAGTTGGAGCACCGCGCTTATTGGGCGGTTCGCCAATGTAACCTCGACCCAGACTTGTGTGAACGAGAAAGGAAACTCCAACTCCAAGAGCTGGAAGAGCTCCGTCGTGAAGCCTATGATTCTGCTCTAACCTTTAAACAACGCACTAAGGCTTTTCACGACAGCCATGTTCGGCGGAAGGAATTTGAGCCATCTCAGCAAGTTTGGCTCTATAATGCCCGACTCAAATTCTTTCCTGGGAAATTAAAGTCCAAATGGACTGGTCCTTTTCTGGTCTCAAGACCATTCCCCAATGGGGCCGTCGAAATCGAAGATCCCAAATCTGGGCGTAAATTTACGGTCAACGGGCAGCGTTTGAAACCCTATCTGACTCATGAACCTGCCCCCGTTGGAGAAACCGTTGCCCTGCTGGAGGGTAACTAATTCTTTGCCTCATTCTGAGTCCAGCTGGGGACATTAAATTCAGCGCTTGTTGGGAGGCACCCTAACAGCACTCACCATCCACCATCACTTTTCACACCTCTATCGCAATCACTTCACTTTTCTCTTCACCACCCACCATCCACCCACCCTTCCACCCTGATCTATACCCTGAACCTCAGCTCTTGTTACCCGATCTTCCATCCTTCCTCTGCCTTTCCCTGCATGCATATGAGGACATAGCATTGTTTGGCATGGGGGGGTGGATAGGCATCCATAGGATCCGGGTATGTTATGGTATTATACAGTTCCCACCTATTTATAAATATGCAAAAAAAAAAAAAAAAATAAAATAAAATAAAATAAAATAAAAATATATATATATATATATATAATAAATGGTGTTTAATAATGATCTTGAAGCTGAAACAAAAAGGCAATAAGTGTTTATGGATATTCAACCTCTGTTTTGAAGACTTTCCAGGCCACAAAAGCTTGATTCGCTCAGGCTCGGCTTAATTCACTTAAAGCATTGACAAAATAGATCAAGATCTCTCCTAACTAAGGATGTATTCTTGTACCTGAGACACCAGTACAGGATCCGTTGGTTTGCTTTTTCTTGAGAGCTTAAGTAAACTTGGTTCACACTACACATATCAGGAAAGACCAGGTGAACATAAGATCCAACCCTAGTGTTCATTAGGGAAGGTGGAGTCCTTACCTGTGTGCGCAGGTAGACTTTTTATCCCAGGCTTTAGTCTTGTGTTTAGGAGCGACTCTTTCCACCAAAAAGAAACTCTCCCACCAAAAAAAAAAAAAAAAAAAGAAAAAAATCAATCAGAAAAGAGATGTTTTAAAAGAGTCAGTATATCTCATAAATGTCTATATACTTTGTTTCTCGGTGAGTCACAAAAAAAAAAAAAAAAAAAAATCAGAAAATGGGAGTTGAGTTTTCCGTCATCATCTTAAGGGTCAATTCGAAGACATGAGCTGAAACTGGGACCAACCTGTACTTAAAAATTCGTGAAACCCTGGGATTGAGTCTTAATGTTCATCTGGTCAGTCTTGATCCTTCACTATGCACAAACCATAATTTCTTGAGCTCTCGAGTACGGCAAAAACCTCCTGGGTCCTGGAAATCGTACTTAAGGTTTAAATATCAAGAGTCCTGGTTAGTTCAGAGATGATCTATGTCATGTGAGACTTAAAGTACTAGTAGTCTTCTTTACAATTGGTTCTCACAATATTCGATAATAAACACACCTATATCACCTCAGAAGAAAATTTTCAGCTTAAGATCATTTCTAAATACGATTTTGCTAGGGACTAGCAAAAGATAGGCATGGGGGTATATGTTTGCACCTCAAAACACGCCTATAAGAACGCCTTCTTATGCTATTTTCTAGCATTAACTATGTATATTATAATCCTGTAGTTGCATTTGTAAAAACGCTTGCATGCATGCATTTAATTGAGAGGAGAAGAGAATGGAATAAATGGCTTGCATTTTTACATTTTTCTTCAAGTGTCTCTTTGCAAAAGTCCCCTCTCCATATTTTATTTTCATCTTTCTTTCTTCTTCCCACGGCTTTTCTCTCCTTCCCGCGGCTGCACTCTTCCCGCAGCTGCATGCAGCAGCCACGCAGCACCTCTTCCCGTCACGTCTCCCTGCCAACGCCGCTCCCTACAGCTGCAACTCGCACGCCCTCTCCCTGCTGCAGCCAACACGCCCCTCTCCCCTCCTCTATAAGTAGCTGCAGCTTCATCCTCGCAATGGGGCGGTTGCAGCTACTGAAAAAAAACCCGCAGCCACCTTCCTCGCCCGTTCTCCCCTCCCATACGCCGGCCCTCCGTCGAGGAGGCACCCGACGAGCAGGAGAACCCACTGTGGTGCTCACCACCACAGTGGGAACACCACCGCCCAGCTCTTCAACGAGCAGGTGGGCGTGGTGTTTTTCTTTTCTCTTCGTTTTCATCTCCACGCCATTGCTGCCGCTTCAAGCTCCGAAGCTTGAAGCAGCAGCAGCAGCAGCTAAACCGCGGCGACAGCAGCAGCAGCAGCACCCCCCGCCTCCTCCGCGACCTTCCCCGCAGGCGCGCAACCCTCTGCGCGCGTCTGCAGGCCCGTTCTCCGCCTCCGTCTCCGTTCTGTCCGCCTCGCAGTTGCACCCGTAGCCCGCCGCCGCGCGCACTGCAGCGGCCGGCTACGGCCTCACGCCGACCCCTGCCCCCCTCCGCGACCCTCCGCGACCACCTGCAGACCTCCTCCACGCTCGCTCCTCCGCGCCATCGCCCGCTCTGCGCGAAGGCGACGAGCGGGCGATGGCGCGGAGGAGCGAGCGTGGAGGAGGTCTGCAGGTGGTCGCGGAGGGTCGTGGAGGGGGGCAGGGGTCGGCGTGAGGCCGTAGCCGGCCGCTGCAGTGCGCGCGGCGGCGGGCTACGGGTGCAACTGCGAGGCGGACAGAACGGAGACGGAGGCGGAGAACGGGCCTGCAGACGCGCGCAGAGGGTTGCGCGCCTGCGGGGAAGGTCGCGGAGGAGGCAGGGGGTGCTGCTGCTGCTGCTGTCGCCGCGGTTTAGCTGCTGCTGCTGCTGCTTCAAGCTTCGGAGCTTGAAGCGGCAGCAATGGCGTGGAGATGAAAACGAAGAGAAAAGAAAAACACCACGGCCACCTGCTCGTTGAAGAGCTGGGCGGTGGTGTTCCCACTGTGGTGGTGAGCACCACAGTGGGTTCTCCTGCTCGTCGGGTGGCTCCTCGACGGAGGGCCGGCGTATGGGAGGGGAGAACGGGCGAGGAAGGTGGCTGCGGGTTTTTTTTCAGTAGCTGCAACCGCCCCATCGCGAGGATGAAGCTGCAGCTACTTATAGAGGAGGGGAGAGGGGCGTGTTGGCTGCAGCAGGGAGAGGGCGTGCGAGTTGCAGCTGTAGGGAGCGGCGTTGGCAGGGAGACGTGACGGGAAGAGGTGCTGCGTGGCTGCTGCATGCAGCTGCGGGAAGAGTGCAGCCGCGGGAAGGAGAGAAAAGCCGTGGGAAGAAGAAAGAAAGATGAAAATAAAATATGGAGAGGGGACTTTTGCAAAGAGACACTTGAAGAAAAATGTAAAAATGCAAGCCATTTATTCCATTCTCTTCTCCTCTCAATTAAATGCATGCATGCAAGCGTTTTTACAAATGCAACTACAGGATTATAATATACATAGTTAATGCTAGAAAATAGCATAAGAAGGCATTCTTATAGGCGTGTTTTGAGGTACAAACAGGTGCGTACCCGGGACCAGGCCCACCGGCATGCGGTGGTGGGCAAGGAGTGCAGGTCAGGTCGGGTTAGCTAGGTTCGCATGGGCAGTGCCGTGGACGAGACCGAGTCTGTCGGGTGAGAGGGACCTCACCCCGTAGATCTGAGGCGAACAGCTACAGGCACAAAATCAACTTATGCGGGTGCATGGCCTCAAGACTTTCCAAGGTGGGACTATCTTTGCACCCTTCTTCTCGCGCGCCGGCAGCAGAGGTGGTCTTCCAATTGCAGCAGCTACTATGATCTTCGACAATAATTGAGAGCCTGGATTCGTGCGCGACAGTCTTCTGCACAGCCTGGGACAGGAGCCTGGAACTGGCAAGGCATAGAGCAACTTCAAGCAAGCTTCAAGCTTGCTCACCAATTGCGGAAGATGCCTGAACCTAAAATCACAAGAATAGCCTCGCGACCACGAATCACTCACGGGGCGTCGCCGGAGCACGACGAATGTGCTTCGGTGGTTGGTGTGGCATTTGGACGTCTATGCGAGCAAGCCTAGGGCACACTGTGTGGGAAGGTGTGGGTGTGTTCAGGGGTGCCTTTGGGTGAGTGGCGCGGTGATATGAGTGAGGGGAGGTGTTCAGTGGAGTGAGGGGAAGCTTATGGGCTTGTCGGTGAGGGATGGGATGGCCTGTGGAGGTGGAGCGGCCTCGCCGAAGGTGGTGGCCGGAGATGAAGGAGATGAAGGTGATAGAGGTCAGCAGTGGTCGATTTTGGGAAATAGAGAGTGGAGAAGAAAGTAGAGGGGAAAGGGAGCTTATCTGAGGTGATAGTGGATGAAGGGGAGGCGAAGATGGCATCGGACGTGGATGAAGGGAGGTGAAGATGGTGTCGGACGCATACTGCCGACACCGGAGATGAAGGTGCTCAGAGAGAGACAGTCGGCGAGGATGAAGAGGGGCAGGAGTGTCGGCGAGTGTTGCGCGACACGGACAAAAGCAAAGAGAAAGAGTCTGCCACTGATATTGTGGTTAGACGACGAGGGAGAGTAGGGAAGGTCGCCAGAGCTTGACGAGCGAATCGGCCAGAGGAGAGAAGAATTTGAGAGGGTCTCCGGTCGAATTCAAGCTTGCCGTGATCGGAGGGGTTTGGGCTTCTTTAAATAGAGCCCTGAAGGTCGGTTAGGGCTTGGGAAGCAAGCTTCCCAAGCAAGGAAGGCTCGTCGGAGTTGGAATCCATTAGGATACCCATGTCTCTCATGCGTTCGCATGAGATATTGGGAAAGAATCTGGGATCAAGGATGGGTTCAGATTAGAGGGATTTTCTCAGAAAATCTCCCTTCCAATTTTGGGAGGGATTCTTTGAGAAATCAAAAAGAAACCTCCTTCCAAAGCTCGCTAGAGTAGGATTCCTCCGCTATAATGGCGGAGGGACATAATTGCAAAGACGATGAAGAAGCTAGGGGGCCGTTTGTAAGGGTTTTTGAAAGATAGGTGTACAAATGTAATCAGGCTGAACCTTTTTGCGAACTAGGTCAAGGCAAATTCATCTTGGGTCCAAATTTTGGTACAAACCTAATTTGGACCTAAAGAATCCAATGGTGAAGTTGGATTCTGGGTTTGACCACTTTTGACTCGGAGATTTATGCAAAAACCCAATTTAGGGCAAATATTTGTTTGAGACACCATTTTAGGTCAAGATGGGTTCCAATGGCAAAATTGAAGGTTATAAACACTAGATAATATTTTTCTATAATTTTTAGATGGTTTAAGTGAATTTTTTCGTGAACAAAACCTTGGTTAATTAAGTGGGTCTGTTTTAGGGTTTCAAGAAGTCATTTAATTCACAGGATACATACAAATCCTTTTCTATCTGTTCCAACCCACTTATTATTTTATTAAGACCTTTGAACTTTGTTTAGCCCTTGAAAAAACCCGTTGTTGTACTGCATTGGTAAAATTGCAGTTTTACCCCTAGTTTCTTTTTTTTATCTCAGAAAGGTTATTTAGTGAATTATGACCTTCAGTTGGCTATGTAGGAGCATTTATTCTCTTCATTGTGTCAAAATGAGCTAGTTAGGGCTCATGATGGTGTTCCCATCATACCCCCATGCCTAGCCTCAGTCTACCGCGAAGGTTTTTAAGGCCCACAGGAACTATCCTAAGGTTCGTTGAACTACGCGGTTAAAGCACCCGTGCTTGTAACACACTTTAGCCTCGATCAGAGCTAGGGGGCTATTAGCAATGGTTTTTGAAAGTTAGGGGCACAAATGTAATCAGATAGGACCTTTTTACAAACTAGGTCAAGGCAAACTCATCTTGGGTCTAAATTTTGGTACAAACCTAATTTAGACCTAAGAAATCCAATGGTGAAGTTGGAGTTTTGTTTTGATCACGTTTGACTGCGTAATTTATGCAAAAACCTAAATTAGGGTAAATATCACTTTGAGACTCCAATTTAGGTCAAGATGGGTTCTAATGACCAAATTGAAGGTACTAAACTTTAGAGAATATTTTTATATGATTTTGGAGGGTTTAGGTGAATTTTATCCTTACCAGAACCTTGGTTAATTAAGTGGATCTATTTTTAGGGTTTCAAAAGTCATTTAATTCTCAGAACACACACAAACCCTTTTCTATCTGATCCAACCCACTTATTATCTTATTAAGACCATTTGAACTTTGTTTAGCCCCTGAGAAAATCTGTGGTTGTACTGCATTGGTAAAATTACAATTTACCCCTAGTTCCTTATTTTTCTCTCAGAAAGGTTATGTAATGAATTATGTCCTTCAGTTGGTTATGTAGGAGCATTTATTCTATAGAGCTAGTTAGGGCTCATGATGGTGTTCCCATCATACCCACATGCCTAGCTTTTGCTAGTCCCTTAGCAAAATTTCATGGAATTAACTTGGATTCTAGACCATAAAATCCTTTGATGCTCAAAATTGTGATGTGTGCTTTCTTCTGTAGATTAGGTTAGAATGTCGATAGTAGGCCTAGAGGTACTCAAGTACCAACCAAGATCCAGACCTGACCAGCTTTAGCCTCAGTCTACCGCGAAGGTTACTAAGGCCCATAGGAACTATCCTAAGGTTCGTTGAACTTCGCGGTTAAAGCACCCGTGCTTGTAACATGTTTTAGCCTTGGTCCAGTTTGCAGTGCATTTTTGTCAGAGAGAGACAGGGGAATTTTTCTTTATTTTTGGAGAGTTTTCTCTCTCTTTTCTTTTTATTTCTAGCTTCGAATTGGCTTTACAACACGGTCTGTATCGGATTCCTAGTCCCTATCATCAATCCTTGAAGGGTCCCTGGCAATCAATGCTTCTTGATAGCACCACCCATGACAACCCCCAGAACCCTTGCTTTCGAGATTTTGAGATAATCCCACCCATGGCGTTCTGTAGCTAAATCCAGACCCTAGCAATCGACATTTCGTGATAATGGTGCCCATGGCATCTGAACCAGCACAGGGTGCTTACATGCCCCCAGTAGGATATGTAGATATCCTAGGAGACAAGCATTGAGGAGACGATATGTTATTGCGCATCTTCGAGGGGAATTTCCCACCTCTTCATGTTGGGAACTCATCCAAATCAACTTGTGTTGATCAGCAGCTCCTAATCTAGGTGACCTTTTCAGAACAATTTAAATGCATTTGCATGATTTTGATACTTATGCACACTGAACCAGACTATGTGTGGATTAGGGTGCTTAGGTTACTGAGTCCTGCAAACTAGAGGTCAATTAACGAGGCCAAATACTCCCTAAGCCTTAGACCTAATATTTAAGCTTCACATTTTCCCCAACCTCTTGAGGACTATCTAGATCTTAGTGGATACTTGAATTTTTAAGCCTAGGAGTATAGCCCAAGTGGCCTAAAATCAGCGTTCCTACTAATCTCTTATGTGTTTCATTAGCACTTTTCCTTTCATTTTCTTTTTCTTGATATGGTCTAGAACTCAGTTACTTCCTTAATTTCTTACTAATGACTATCTCTTTTCTTTTTCTTTTCAACTTGTGCTCCTTTTTGACATTTTTCACTTTTCCCCTTTTTCTCTTCAAGATTTGTATGGCCTTAAAATTTTCTCTCCTCTCAGGCTTTTTTTTGTTCTTTTCAAGAATTTTTCATTTTTTTGGTATTTTTGGAATATGTGGTTTTTTTTTATGAAACCTTTTCTTGTGAGATGATTTTCATGGTGTTTTGCACTTTCATGCCCCTCCATGACTACGATTTGTAATGTCCCCATTGTAAATTACATGGGTTCGAGTTCAACTTAGATCATTCATTAGAATAGGTTCTGAGTGGGCAAACGGGTCGAGGTGACTGTTGCGAATGATTTCAAGATCGAGTACGGGTACCTGAGGTGGGGTCGGCTGTTCTAATGGATGAACCCTAAAGTGCAATATGAATTTAGCATAGGAATGTCAAGAAAGGTTTCAAGTTTTTCAAAAAATGATGGGTTGCCTCGCATTAAGCGCTGAGTTTAACGCCATCGGCTAGGTGCAATGAGTTCAAGGAGAATGGAGGGTAAAGGATGTCTCAGCCAAATTTGTATCGATAAGGTCAATGAACGGTTTGAGTCTTTGACTGTTCACAACAAAAGGTTCTGAATCAAGGCTAAGTTGACTGATCTCGACGGCTCCATTTCCAAAGATTCGTCGAACAAGGTAAGGTTCGATCAATTTCGATCTGAGTTTTCCTAGGAATAGCTTGAGTTTGGCATCAAAGAGTAGGACTTTTTGACCAGGGTGAAAGATCTTTCTGGATATGTGCTTGTCGTGAAAGGCCTTAACCCGCTCTTTGTAAATTCATGAGTTCTCATATGCGTCATGGTGTAATTCATCGATCTCGCTCATTTGAAGCTTTCTGTGGGTTCCTGCCTTAGAAAGATCTAGGTTGCAAGTCCATACTGCCCAATAGGCTTTGTGCTCCAATTCAACGGGGAGGTGACATGCCTTCCTGTACACCAATCTGAATGGAGACATACCTAATTGGGTTTTGTGGGCAGTCCTATAAGCCCACAAAGCTTCCGGAAGTCAAGATGGCCAATCTTTCCTGTCAGGTCAAACAGTAACCTGGAGGATTTTCTTGATCTCCCGATTTGATAGCTTAGGTAGACCATTAGTTTGGGGGTGATAAGGAGTAGAGATTCGGTGTGATACCCTGTACTTGGTCATCAGTGACCTGAACTGAGCATTAGTGAAATGGGTCCCTCCATAGAGATTATTACACGTGGAATCCCGAACCACGAAAAGATGTTCTGATGAATGAATTTGATAACCATCTTATGATCATTGGTTCGGATAGGAATGGCTTTGGTCCATTTGGACACATAATCAACAGCGAGTAGAATGTACTCGAAGCCGTCAGAAACAAGAAAGGGTCCCATAAAACCAATCCCTCGAACGTCGAAGAGTTCGCATACGAGAATCGACTGTAAGGACATCATATCACGGTGGCTCATGTTGCCTAAGGTCTGACAATGAGTGCATGCCCTACAGTGATTATATGCATCTTTGAAAATTGTGGGCCAATAGAAGCTGCACTGGAGGACTTTTGCTACGGTTTTATGACTTGAGAAGTGTCCACCGCATGCCTGGTCATGGCAGAAGGACAAGATGTCTTGAATTTTCGCTCTCGAGACACATCGTTGAATGATTTGATCAGCACCGATGTGGAAGAGATACGGGTCTTCCTAGAAGTAATATTTGGCATCGAAAAATAATTTGTCCTTGGCCTTTGGCAAATCGGAGGGGATCTGATGTGATGCCAGATAGTTTACTAGATCAGCAAACCATGGAAGCCCTATACTGATAGTCAGGAGGTGCTCATCGGGAAAATGTTTCGTAATGGGTTCGGAAGGGTCAATAATATCAGAAGGAAGGTGGGACAAGTAATCAGCTACCATGTTCTATTTTCCCACTTTGTCACGAATCTCGAGGTCAAACTCTTGCAGCAGCAAAATCCAACGGATTAATTGAGGTTTCGCATCCTTCTTCGCCAGGAGATGCCTCACAGCTGTGTGATCAAAGTAAATGATAACACAAGAACCCAAAAGATATGATCTGAATTTTTCCAGGGCAAATACTACGGCTAGCAGCTCTTTCTTAGTAACTATGTAATTATGTTGAGCCTCGTCAAGTGTCTTACTAGCGAAGTAGATGACCACAGGTCTCCCGTCAATTTTCTGCCCAAGTATCACTCCTACAGCGAAATCAGATGCATCGCACATGATCTCATAGGGTTGAGACCAATCAGGGGACTGTAGGATCGAAGCTTGGGTAACTCGACCACGTAGGGTTCCAAATGCTTGAGTGCATTCTATGGAGATTTTGAAAGGAACATCCTTAGATAGTAGAGTGGTTAGGGGGCACGCGATATTTGAGAAATCAGGAATGAATCGATGGTAAAAACAAATGTGCCCCAGAAAAGATCAAATGTCCTTGATTGAGCTAGGCATAGGGAGTTTGGAAATCAGATTCACCTTGGCTCGATCGACCTGGATGCCTTTTTCTTATATGAGATGTCCCAGGACAATTCCTTCAGGCACCATGAAATAACTCTTTTCCCAGGAAAGAACCAGATTCACATCAATGCACCACCTGAGGATCTGGACCAAGTACAAGAGGAAATCATCAAATGATTCTCCAAATACTGAAAAGTCATCCATGAAGACTTCCAGATAATCACCTACCATATCTGAGAATATGGCAAGCATGCACTGCTAAAAAGTAGCAGGTGCATTGAAGAGATCGAACAGCATCCTTCGGAATGCATACGTCCCAAAGGGGCAGGTGAAAGTGGCCTTTTCTTGGTCCTCAGGATGGATTGCAACTTGGTTATAATCGGAGTACCCATCCAAAAAGCAAAAGAACCTATTTCCCACTAGTTTCTCGAGGATCTAACCAATAAACGGTAGTGGGAAATGATCCTTCTTTGTGGAGGTATTGAGTCCTCTGTAATTAATGCTGACTCTCCATGAGTTTGCCATACGGGTCGGTATGGTTTCTCTGATTCCAATCGTGATCATAGTGAGTCCTACCCTTTTAGGCACAACCTGGATTGGACTCACCCACCGACTGTCGGAGATCGTGTAAACAATCCCAGCATCTAACCACTTGAAGATCTCCTTTTCCACTACCTCCTATAGATTAGGATTCAAACGTCTTTGCATTTCACGGGAAGGTCATGTGTCCTCTTCAGTATAGATGTGGTGTGTGCAGTAAGAGGGGCTGATACCAGTCAAATCATCGAGAGTCCATCCAATGGCTCTTTGATGTTGCTGGAGAACAGTAATCAGATGGGATTCCTGATCAGGTGTGAGTCTGGAGTTGATAATCATAGGAAACGTCTGATTGGAACCAAAAAGACATACTTAAGATGACCAAGAAGAGGCTTGAGTTCCAAAACAGGGTTATCAGTAGCAGTGGGTGGTTCAGGGTGTGTGTCAGGAACAAGGGAAGGAGTGATGGGTGTGTCTAGGTTAAGTTCAGACTCCTCTGATTGTGGGTTTTGATCCTCCTATGGTTGATCAGAAGTAGTCAGGTTTTCCTTAATATATGGATTGTCAACCACAACCTTTATGCCACATATCTATTCTATAACTCTGCAATTAATCCCTTGTTGGGCCTTAAAGATGTCAATCTTTAATGTTTGGTTCCCAAATTTTAGTTCAATTTGGCCCACCTCACAATTCATGCTGGCCCTAGTAGTGGCCAGAAAGGGTCTCCCTAGTATAATTGGTGTATTCCTCGGATTTTCTGGAGCATCCATATCCAAGACTACGAAGTCCACCAAGAAATAGAAATCCCGAACCCTAACAATGACATCCTCAAGAACTCCTTTAGGTGACTTAATAGATCGATCAGGCAACTGTAATGTCACCTCTTTCGGTTTTAGCTTAGATTCCTCAAGATGGTCAAGTATGGATGTAGGTATTAGGTTTATGGAGGCTCCAAGATCCAATAAAGCTCTATCAAATTGGATATCACCAATTGTACAGGAAATCAGGGGAGTACCTGGGTCTTTTGCCTTAGGTGGGAGTTTGCTTAAAATTATAGAGCTGGCTTGCTCTGACAATACGATTAGGCTCCCAGTTTTGGTTCGCGACTTATGCTTAGGTGTGCACACGTCTTTCAGGAATTGTGCATAAGCCAGTACGTGGCGAATTGCATCCATCAAGGGGATGTTTATCTAGACCTGTTTAAAGATCTTGACCAGGTCCTCCTCAGGTGCCACTTGTTTGATTGTCCTCTTTCCCTTGGTCAAGGCCTCAAAAAATGGAACCTTAGAAGGTTCCTCTAGAATAGGTTCAGGTTCTTGATCAGGGACAGGGTATCCTGGATAACTATCCTAGGGCTTAGGTTAGCACTGCTAGGCTAAAAGTGGCTTGGGTAAGGTGGGTATTATGTTGTTTTGCCACTATGAGTTGTAACTAAATTTAGTCCTGCCTGGTTTTGGTTTGGTGTCGATAAAATAGGTGGCTGCTACTATAATCCTAAGTATGATGTCGAAGCTTTCATCCCGTCAGGTGATGGAATAGAAGGGGCCTGATAAATCATGTGGGCTTGGCCTAGATTTGGGTTCATAATGCACCTTTGGTTCAGCACGTTGTTCACATACGGTAGAGGTTGTGAAGGGAGTGTGCCAGGTTGGCAGGAATTTGCCATCTGGGAGAGTTGATTGCGAACCTCTGTGATCTCGTCTTTGTGCTATTTTTGCATAGCCACATTCATCTTTTGAATGTCAGCCAGAGTGAAGGATAAAAGTCATTTGATCTGTCTGAGTTGGCCCAGATTGATAGGTTGGGTTAGGCCAAGGCTGAGGAGGATGATATGGACGAGGAGCTTGTGGACAGGGTTGATATGGTGGTCTCTAATTCTGATTATTTCCCACCCACAAGAAATTGGGATGATTCCACCATCTAGGGTTATAGGTAATAGAGAATGGGTCATTCTGGATGGCGTGGAGGTCCTCGTAGTTCTGAGGAACCTCAGAACAATTAGAATACAAGAGTTCAGAGTTCCCCCAACTAGAGTAAGCAAGATCGGAGTTTCTTCCAGCCCTAGAGTCAGATGGGGGTGGATACAGGTCCATCCCATGAGAAGATCAATGATAGATGTTATGCACAACTTCCCTCCTAGAGGGCAGCTGTGCGAAAGGGTTTTGCGCAGAGGTGGCTCATTGCAGATGTCGAGTTTGCTCATCGACCTTCTTCTTAATGATAGAGACCTTGTCCAAATGACTGGCCATTAATTCCAAGTCAACGGATGCGGACAGGCCCTGCTTTTTGTGTGCTCCCCTTGGATTCGTCAATGTGCGGGCATTCGTCCGATCAAATAGGCCCATGGAGCCATTATTGATGGAATTCTCGCACATATTCTCGAGAATCTCCCACATAGTGTCTTCATGTTGACCCATGATATTTCCTCCGCAAGTTGCATTGACGAATAGATAGATATCTTCACAGAGTCCCTGGTAAAAAGACTGGACTTATTTCCATTTAGGAACTCTGTGATGGGGGCACTTTCGCATGAGATCCAAGAAACGGTCCCATGCTTCATGAAGTGGTTCTCTAGGCTGCTGGGTAAAGTGTGTGATCTGGTGTCATAGGGCATTCGTCCAACCAACTGGGAAGAACTTTTTCAGAAACATGGATTGTAGTTCAACCCATGTGTTGATTGGACGCATTTGAGTCTAATACCAGTGAGCTACTTTGTCCATGAGAGAGAAGGAGAACATCTTCATGAGAAGAATATCCCAATTTTGGACATCTGACCTGAAGGTTTGGGCCAAATGCTTGAGTTGTTTGATGTGCTGGAAAGGATCCTCAGAATTGAGCCCATGAAATTTTGGAATAGCATGAATCATGTTGGGCTTGAGTTCAGAATCAGGACCTCCAGCTGGGATTTGGACTCGAGGTTCGATCGCCATCGCAGTGGGACTATAGTGATCTCGCATCATAGGACACTACGGTGGATTCACAAAGACTTGGAATAAATCATTAAGGCGCTGAAGTTGGTTCTCAAGGTTATTCTCTTCTTCTACGGGTTGTTCCATGATGATGGAAGAAGGAGAATTGGGTTCAGATGAATCAGAGGAGATGTTTATGTGATGGGGTTGCTGCACAAACACAGAAGTCGAGGCTTGACCTCGACGGGAGTGAATGACTAAAGGGGGCCTCAAGGATGGTCTTAAGGATCTCCTACCAAACATGCACTGATGATCTGGATGAGAGTAGAATGTGATGAACCCAATCAAGACACCCAAAAAATTTGGATGACTATAGAGGTTCGGGGCGGATGATACCCCTTAGTCAGAAAGCCGTCCACCTGAGAAATACCTGGGCAGCCAGAGAGGAAGAGTCCTACAAAGACCCCTACACGGTAGAGCACCCCCACGAGTTACAGGGTTTCCCCCACCTGACCTCTCTTGTCACTGAGGTTCCATGTAGACCAGAATGGGGACTTGACCTCTTAAGTCTACTAGTTTTATTAAAGAGCAAGGGTGCTTAAGATTTCACTTGAACTTTAGATGTATTGAGTGCAAAAAGTGACCTAATTTCAAGGTTGGTTTACCCAACAAGGTGGGCCAACTTCACCTATTTGTCCTTTGAGAAGTTTTAGGTCTCTTCTTTTAAGATTCAAGTGAGATTAAGAGCCTTAATTTTAGGGTTTTCTTGAATAAATCATTTCAACCAAGGCTTAGGCACACATCTTTTTGGAGAGTTGATTCTTGCTTATGAAGGTGTGTCTCTAAAACCCTTACTTGAAATCCTTAATTGGCTCTACTTTTGGTCCAATTTAATTTGCCAAATGTGGTATATAAGGCTCAATCGAGAAAGTTATAGCCCTAGTTCCCTTAAGTGGGTGCACAAATCAGATTTTGTTGTTGAAATCAAATCAGGCAACTTGATGAATTAGCTAAGAATGTAAAGCAAGTAGCCCTAATTGATTTTATTTTTTTTTCCTTTTCAGAATGAGAGGCTTAAGAGAAAGTAATCAGAAATTACCTGCCCCAGGTATGTTTGATGTGTGGCTGTCTTTCTTCGAATCTTCACCCAGAAACAACCACAAAAAAGAGATATAGCAAGTTAGTATCAAATCAGAAATTGTAATCAAGAATTCTAAATTGCCCATTGCTCCTCGGTAATGGTGCCAAAATGTTCGAAGCGCTAGATCGGGTTTTAAAAGTGTTGCGTTGTAATATAGCTGAAAAAGCGTTCAAAACAAATATAATTTTATTACTCGAAATTGAAGTCCGAGGTCGAACACAGGGAACAAATTGGTATTTAGAAATCAAGATCACAAATCAGAATTTAAAAGAATATGCAATAATATCAGATCAAAGTGCAAAAATATGGGAGTAAATGGTGATGTAGATCACCAAATACTCCTACAATATCAACTAAGGAACTCAATGTATATGAATATGAATTAAACTCAAATTGGATGTCTGATTTGTAAATCAGATGACCTAAACGTCTAATGCTACAGTGCTGTTCTCTTCTGATTTCTTCATTCTCTGCTTCTCTTTTGCAGCTCCTCTTCTTTCTTTCTTTTACTCTATCTTTCTCTTCTTTCTCTACTGCTTCCTCTTCCCTTCCTTTTTCCTTAGCTTCTCCTTCTTCTTCCTTCAGCTTCTTCCTTCTCTGCCTTTCTCTACCATGGCCTTTAACTTCTTTTCATCCTCTTTAGGCCTTCACTTCTTCAGCTTGGCTTCTCCTTCTCTTTAGCCTGCAGCAAAACCTACCCCTACCTACGCGTAGCTCTCCTCTCTTTCTCTCTTAGGTTCCGCTCTCCCAGAGCCACATAGACAACCAGGTTATCGAGTTGGGTGCGTACTTGAGACCAGGCCAACAGGCATGCGGTGGTGGGCGAGGAGTGCAGGTCAAGTTGGGTTAGCCAGGTCGGTCAAGTGAGAGGGACCTCACCCTATGATCTAAGCCAAATAGCTACAGGCATAAAATCAACTTATGCAGGTGCACAGCCTCAAGACTTTCCGAGGTAGGACTATCCGCGCACCCTTCTTCTCGCACACCTGCAGCAGAGGTGGTCTTCCAATTGCAGCAGCTGCTACGATCTTCGACTGGAATTGAGAGCCTAGATTGGTATGCGAGAGTCTTCCGCGTAGCCTGGGACAAGAGCCTAGAACTGGCAAGGCCTGGAGCGACCTCAAGCGAGCTTCAAGCTCGCTCACCAATGGCGGAAGATGCCTAAACCTAAAATCACAAGAACAACCTTGCAGCCACGTCAAATCGCTCAGGGGACATCGTCGGAGCATAGTGAATGTGCTGGTGTGGTTGGCGTGGCGTGGGGACATTTGTGCGAGCGTACCTAGGGCACACTGTGTGCGAAGGTGTGGGAGTGTTCAAGGGTGCGTTTGGGTGAGTGGAGCGGTGATATGATTGAGGGGAAGCTTTTAGGCTTGTCGATGAGGGAAGGGATGGCCTGTGGAGATGGAGTGGCCTCGCCGGAGGTGGTGGCTGGAGATGAAGGAGATGAGGGTGATGGAGGTCGACAGTGGTCGATTTTGGGAAATAGACAGTGGAGAAGAAAGTAGAGGGGGATGGGAGTTTATCTGGGGTGATAGTGGATGAAATGGAGATGAAGATGGCGTCAGACGCATACTACCAACGTTGAAGACGAAGGTGCTTAGAGAGAGACGGTTGGCGAGGATGAAGAGGGGCAGGAGCGTCAGCGAGTGCTGCGCGATGCAGACGAAAGCAGGAGGAAGAGTCTGCCACTGGTATTGTGGTCAGACGATGAGGGAGAGTAGGGAAGGTCGCTGAAGCTTGAGGAGCAAATCGGCCAGAGGAGGAGAGAAGAATTTGAGAGGGTCTCCGGTTGAATTCAAGCTTGTCGTGATCGGAGTGGTTTAGGCTCCTTTGAATAGAGCCCAGAAGGTTGGTTAGGGCTTGGGAAGCAAGCTTCCCATGAAAGGAAGGCTCACCGGAGTTGGAATCTGTTAGGATGCCCATGTCTCTCATGCATTCGCATGAGAGATTGGGAAAGAATCTGGGATCAAGGATGGGTTCAAATTGGAGGGATTTTCTCAGAGAATCTCCCTCCCAATTTTTGGAGGGATTCTCTGAGCAATCAAGGAGAAACATTCTTCTAAAGCTCTCCAGAATAGGATTCCTCCGCTATAATGGTGGAGGACCTAATTGCAATATGATGAAGAAGATAGGGGGCCATTTGTAAGGGCTTTTGAAAGATAGGGGTACAAATGTAATTAAGCTGGAGCTTTTTGCAAACTAGGTCAAGGCAAATTCATCTTGGGTCCAAATTTTGGTACAAACCTAATTTGGACCTAAGGAATCCAATGGTGAAATTGGATTTTGGTTTTGACCACGTTTGATTGGAAAATCTATGCAAAAGCCTAATTTAGGGCAAATATCTGTTTGAGACCCCGTTTTAGGTCAAGATGGGTTCCAATGGCCAAATTGAAGGTTATAAACCCTAGAGAATATTTTTATATGATATTTAGAGGGTTTAAGTGAATTTTATCCTAACCAAAACCTTGGTTAATCAAGTGGGTCTGTTTTAGGGTTTCAACAAGTCATTTAATTCATAGGATACACACAAACCATTTTCTGTCTGATCCAACCCACTTATTATTTTATTAAGACCCGTTGACCTTTTTTTAGCCCTTGAGAAAACCCGTTGTTGTACTACATTGGTAAAATTGTAGTTTTACCCTAGTTTCTTATTTTTCTCTCAGAAAGGTTATTCAGTGAATTATGACCGTCAATTGGTTATGTAGGAGCATTTATTCTCTTCATTGCATTAAAATTAGCTAGTTAGGACTCATGATGGTGTTCCCATCATAAGTTCTAAGGGAGCTTTGGTAGCCTACTGGAGCCTAGGAGTAAGTGGGAGTAGAGTAGGTAGAGATGCCTTGGAAGGGAGAGGGTCATGAGGTTTATATAATGGTGGAAGCGAGGTGTTTTACATGCACGGGTCTTCAGCGACATTCAAAACTTCACTAAAGACCCGCCGGGGGTGTTGCTAGAGCCTTCACTCGCCTCCACTGGTGTAAGGTGGAGCACTGCAGTTGGCATAGTGAGGGGACACTTGCAGCCACTGGATTTTGATCAAAGGGTGGAGAGAGAGTGCGGATCGCACGTTCCCAAATCGCGTGTGTTGCACCTTCGCTAGTGAGGGAAAATCTTCATCGTTCAATCCTGATCATGCGGTTGAGGAGCACACGTGGATCATGACCTCGTAAGATTTGAATCGCGCTCATCACGCGATCATGGAGATCGGACGACGGATAAAGCACCCGGTTGTCTTAAATGAGTGCTCCAAATGGCACGTGTTTGCTTTGGCATGTGTCATTGAGCGACGTCTCCTCGCACGTGTGCAACACTGATCGCTCAATCAAGATCGAGTGGTTCAATTTGGATGGCACTACTACGGCCTCAGCGGATTAGAGCTCGAACTTGCACCTCTACTTTGAAGAACGAGCATGCGACCAATGAGGCATGGGCACCGGATGGTCATGCGGCCATTTAGTGCTTGCAGCAGCCTCGACCATTAGATGAAGATCCAATGGTCAAGATCGGATCTTCCTGGAGGTGCTTGAAAGAGGCTGGGTGAGGTTGGGTGCATCTCAGCCATTGGATTGAGATCCAACAACTAGGATCTTCTCCTTGAAGCGAGGCTGGGGCTGTGTTGTAGCGGAAGACGTACGCAAATGGGATTGGATTTTGAAAAACCCATCATCATAATATGATTTGCGAAGAAATCCGCCAATAGATAAATTTACCGAAATTCGTAAAGAGATTCTGGGTCGAACACAAGGAGGCTACGTCAATCTAAAATCCACAATTATATATTTTTGGTATTTTTGTTTTAAAAGCGAGATAATCATAATGAGTTTGATATTAACACTAAAAGAGAGAGAGAGAGAGAGAGAACAATCACTTTGCAACTAAATATTATTTTTACAACTAGAAAGCAGGAAATGATTACAGCTAGAAAGTAAGAAATTCTATTCTAGAAAGCAATAAAGAAGGGAGAGTGATGTTATCCTCCTCGACAGTTACTTGGAGGACGAGCCGGACGGGGCAATGCTTGGAAGATGGAGGACAAAGACAGAAGACGAAGAATGGAGTAGGAAGAACTGGGGGTGAGGTAGGGTGTCATCGTCACGGGATCCACTTCTGGAATGAGGGAAGAAAACTTTGATTTTGGCTCTAGAGGAGCATCCCGGGTTTGGGACAAGCTTCTTTAGAGCTTTGGAGGAGAGAGGTGAAGGAAGGGATGAAGAAAGTGTGGGGTTCCTAGGGCCTTTTATAGGTGAAGATTGGTGGGGACAAAGAGGACTTTACACTTTAAAACATTAAATTAGGGGTCTTTAGTGATGGATAAAACCATCACTAAAGCCCATATCTTGGGCGTAGCTATCGCGCGCACGCCCACCTTCTCACCTCCCCGCACCTCAACACTCGCACATGTACGTGTGTTTTCAGCCGTCCGATTGCGAGATTGGACGGCTTAAACGTGTCGTGGCCGATCTCCTTCATCGCCTGTTAAGAGGCGATGCGCCCTCCTTCATCACCATTGGATCAAAGATCAATGGCTCAGGATGCATGCTCGCTTGCCTTCACAAAAGTGCATCTGATGGCGCGTTTGCCCTCCTCACATCTGGGTGAACCACGTCGCCCGCATCCATGCCACTTGCTCGCCATCCAACGACTCAATTGAGCCCACACCCGCGTCCTGCTTGATTTGATGCAGAGCGTGGATCGAACTCTTGCCCTTCACTCATAAAGAAGTGCTCAACCGTTGCGCTGTGGCTGCCGCTTTGTCGTGCTTATGTTTTAAGTGCGTGGCTCAGATCTTACCTTGCCCACGCTTTTAGAGGTTGAGAAGAGGCATTACACCTGGTTTGGGCGGCTGTGATGGCGCCATCATGGCCATCCATCTTCTGCGAGTTGTAGATGGTGCCATGATGAGACACTCATCATTATCTCTAATTACCCCTAATTAACTAGTCTTCCAAGTTAATTAGCTAAGGTTATGAATATATAAGGGTTAATTATAAAATAAGGGATATCTAGTCAAGGACCTTAAAATAAGTTAAAAATGACATTTTATCATTCAATTAACATTATTAATAATATAGTTAATAATTGGACTCGAAATCCTATTAATCATTCCCTTAATTAATAAGTTAAGTAACTTAAACTTAACGTAAACCTAAGTATATAATAACTTAAGTGATTTTACTTAATCTAATAAATTAACCTAAAAAAGTCAAAAATGTAAATTCAAGGTGTAAACATAATATTTACCTTATTTACTAACATATATAAAAAGTTGAAATAATTCTAAATCAAAATAAACCATCAAAACCTGAGTTTACATTTTGGCCCTTAAAATTCATTACAATCGGGTCCTTATTTCTCACACAGGTCCTTAAGTTTTATTTCATTTAAGTCCCTCTTTGTCTTCTTCTTCTTCAGCCGAATGAACGGCTGGCAGCAGAGAGTCACCCCACCGCGTGATTACTGCCTTGCCGACATCATCCTTCTTTGTCCAAGCTCTTGCAGCTAGCGCTCACCACCTCCACTTCATCCACTGGTCTAGATTAACTGGGAATCCTATTTTTCACTGGGAGATAACCTCACCATCGTCGAAGATGATGATGGAGGTTAAACTCCTCAAGCTCCTTCTTCGGCCAAACCCCGCCACTCTCTTCGCCGCCAACTGCTATAAATACCCCCTCACACCTCTGATTTTATTCAAGTTGGCTCCCTTCCCTCTTCTAACACTGCAGCCGACCCAATAGGCTATTCGTCCAAAACTCCAGCGACTTTCCATTCCACTTTCCGACTTCCTCCGTCCATCTTAATCAGCTGAGGAGATCCGCCGAGGTCTTCTGTGTCTCTAACACAGGCACCGACCCAAGGAATCCTCCGCTCCACCTCAAATCCACCTGCCGGAGATCTTTCTTCCACCCTCTGATTTCGTCGTCTGCTATGAGACTTCGGCGAAACCATATTGACCCCTTCATCTAGGTAATAGTAGATTAGGAGTAGGAGTAGGAGTAGGCTAGCTTAGTTAGGTAGTTAGTTAGATTAGAGTTAATGTCAGATTTTAATTTCATCTTCTTCGACTCTGACGAGTTCCTTGAGCTCGCCAGAACTTTAATCTTGTCTTTTTAACTCACTGTACACCTTCCTTTAACCCTCACAATGACTTCTAAATCACTTAATCGTTAATTGAATCACCTAATTGCCTAATTCACATTTCACCTCCACCAACTACTATCACTGCCCATGGTGACAGTAATCGACCTAATTCCACCTTCATTGGGTTTTTCATCATCTATTCAACACTTATGAACCCTAATCGACCCTATAATACATATAAATACCACATATAAATTAAACACCCAAATATAATTAAGCTTCTGAGCTCGCTGTCCATGGCGGCTCAGGAACAGTTCAAACTATTAATTAACTATATAATTATGACTACCATTACTTGTTGACTTGTTTTAACCTCTCAATCGAGTGGTTAAACAAGTCCTAAGCTTATCTCAAATCAAATTTTTAAAGAAACGATTTCACTGTCAAATCTTAACTCTAATGAAATAATAAGGAATTAAATGTGATACTGAGGTTCCTTGCAACCTCAGGATCCTTTCTAAATCAAAAATAGCAAGTTTTAACAATCTGTGCATACTTTTTACACTTTCTAAACTCACCAGAGCTTCGGCAAGCCAAAATTGTGTTTCAGCATCTATAACTTGTTGAGAAGCTCCAGAATGGTATAATGTGGATCACTGATTGTTTTAAAGATCTTAGTTGAGATTTTAATGTATGGAGCTATAGATTTGACTTCATCTTCTCCAACTCCGACAAAGTTGGAGAAGTCTATTAGGAGAGATCTGAAAAGCATTGGAGGAACTTAGAAGCTTCAGTGCAATGCATTGAAGCTGTTTAAACCATTAGAATAATGTAACAACCTCTGAATGATTCTAATGAACACACACCTTTTCAAGTTCAGGTGGCGAGCCTGTAACCCTAAGAATAAGAGCCAAACACCTACCTGAAGATCTGAATGAGTTCTAGGTGTTGAGGAGACTCTATTCGAGGCTTTGATTTCCTATGGAAAAGCTTTGAACAGAAAGTCAAACTTGAGGCCTTTATAGTCAAACCTGAGGAGGAAACTTTGTTTCTGAGTTCAATCTGAGGAATTGATGCAATTAAGTTGTTTCTGGGACCTTGTTTGATGGTTTTAGAGAGAATTAAGTGAGCTCAGGTGAATAAATGTTTGAGAATTTGAATCCTATCAATTTGGGTTACTTTCAAACCCAAACCAACAGCAGTACCATTTTGTTGAAATATAAACTTGAATCCTGCCCAGATGAGTTAATTATAACCCTTAGAACTAGTTTAAATTGATTAAAAGCATTCTTAAGTGTCTTTTGCACATAATGAAGTCTGAAGATCTCAACTCTAAAGCTTTCAGAGAAGTGAAGAGCTTCTCTGCTGCTCCTGAAGGTCTTGAGAGCTTAAAGACTACTCTAACAGATGCGGAATTAATTGTATAACTTGTACAGACCTTTAAATAAAAGAGAAAAGTCCATCTGAGGACTCTGTAGATATAATTTCACTTTCCAGGCGTTTAATAACCCATAGGAACCCCTGAATTCATCTTTCAAATTGAAGAGGAAAACATCATCAAAACCTTAAATTGACCCTGCAATTGTGTAGATCTACCTTAGAGCTTTCTAACAAACTTGAAATCACTCGATTTGGAGCTCTGAGTAGGAAGTTATGATCATTTGAAGTTAGGTCTGAAAGGGGTTAGATAGTCCCACATCATCGGATTCTGAGCGCACGCCTGGGAATAAAAGCAATTTGTTGTATTCCATCTTCAGTTGTCAGCGCTTGGTGCATCGGTTACCGATCTGATCCTATCTGAGCATGTGCATGTGTGTGTGTGTGCAGGCTTGTGTGCCTGCGGGTGTGCGCCCTTGTGGGCATAAGCGAATGTGCCCTAGGAGGGCAAGAGGCCTGGGAGGCCGGGTTGAGCCGAAATGGCTCGAGATTATGAACTGATATGAAATAAACCGAAAACGAACCTAATTGAGATTAGGCGAGGGCAGAGTAGGGTCTGGTCCCACCCTGGTCTCAGGGTGCTGTGTATCCTCGAAAGGACCTCGCCGTAAATAAAATAAATTTTGGTTAAATAAAGTAAAAAAACCCGATTCAACTGAAAGTCTAAGGGAATTGGAAAAGAAGAGCTGATGGTTAGAATGCTAAGTGTTGAGCAAAGGCTAAGGAACTAAGAGAACAGGCACTAAGGGAAGAGAAGAAGGCAAGAACAGAACAGAAGAAAGACAAGAAAGGAGCTCGAGGGAGAGAAGAAGAGAAAGAAAAGGAGAAGAAGATAAGAGGCTGAAGAAATAAATAAAGAAAATCTTTTCTTGCATCATTTTAATTACTTTTTGTTTAATTGTAAAAAGGCATGTTTTAATAGAATAACTTTTAATTGCCTTAATTTCTTTTGAAATAAAATTAGAAAACAAACATCATTTAGAGTAAATATGTTTTTCATATGGAATTTTGTATATTCTTTATAGTTTAAATATTTTGGCAAAATTCATGTTTTAAAAAATCAACTTAGTTATACCTCCTAAACTTATAGAGAAATAAAAGAGAATTGGTGAATTTGAAGAAAATTATTATACCTCCCAGTGAACGACTTGGACTCAACCAGTAAAAATTTCTAAAATTTTAGGTTAATTCGACCCTATACTACACAACCGACACAACTTCAAGTTAACCTAAGTGACTTCTTCTACTCTTAATTAAGTAAAATTAACTTAATTACTGAGTTGAGTGAAAGCACGCGATCATGCCACGAGTGTCAGATTGGACCGATTTTCACGTCGTTGGGCTGCGATCATCGATCGAAACCCATCCATGTGATTGGATTTGTCATCTAAAGTGCAGATTGACACCATCTTGGCCTTGATCTCTGACCTTCCTCGGATTATATCTGATGCTACGGAAGTCCGATCGGGGTGATCTTGGAGTCATTGAACTCCAATCGTCACCCTGATCAGATCCGTATGGTTGGATCTTTGATTCGAGGCTCCGATTAAAAGTCACCCTGTCCTTAGCCACCAAAAAGAAGAAATTACTATACAATTTGTACAATTTGACCTAAATGCATGATGATGCATGTTATGCAATATTTACAATGCATGATGCTAATATGATACTAAGAACATGCATTAATATACATTTTTGGCTATTCAGATGTATGCACATCACAACCCCATGCCTATCTTATGCTAGTCCCTAGCAAAAACTATATGCTATTTATAAAAGAAGTATGTTGGGTTTCTTGGGCAAAAGTTATTCTTCAACACTAGGAGATTATTACTAAGAACCTAAACTACAAAGACACAATAGCGCCTGGGTGTCTGCCAAAAATGCAGATCGCCTCAAGCCCTCGCCTTATTCAAAGGAGGATCTTTTTCTTCTTTCCTTCTTTTCTAATTTTTTTGGATTTTTGAGTTTAGGGTCTCTGAGCAGCTTTCAAAGGCCACTCAACCCACCTAAGACTCGAAGAGAACCCTAAGTTCTAAGCATCTTTGTGTAAAATGTGATAGACTCACTGATGGGCAATTAGAATGGACTTCGAGTTTCTATGCCCCTAGGTGACTTTGAAAGGAAATTCTGCCTAAAGGTGTATTTATTTGACCGATAGCTTTTCCCCTACTTTTATTTTTATGGGGTCAACATATGGGCGAACCCAGTGTATATCTCCCCAGCTTATTCTACTTCTTCGCTTCTTCCTAAGTGTTTTGGAATTTAACATGCATTTCTTGAGTTGGGTTCTGGACAACCTACCAATGGGTCGTTACCCACGATAACTTACTTGCCATACATGTGCTGTGAAGTGTGGCTTATTTCTTTTCTTTTCTCCTTTTCTATTTTATTTTCTTTTCTTTTTGGATTTTTTTTTAAAGTGGCTTCCCTGATGTAAGATTTACCTAAAGGCAACAAGAAAAGAATGGTCGTGTGACTGGGCTATGGACAACCTACCAATGAGCTGTTATCCATGATAACGTGGCAGCCATACCACCCTAGAAGGTTCATTAGCTACCCAATTTCCGTAAAAACCACCAAAAAGCGAGTCAGTGCAAATAGTGTGTAGATGCTTACACTTAAAATCAGCTCAAATCAGAGGGCGGGTTGGTAAGTGTTGAACGTACGAATCGCTACGCTAACGTGTTTGGTTTTGGAGAACCTGTCGTTGTAGTTTTAAAGCGAAGAATTCGTGTTCAACAAATAAAATTTATACCGAAATGAAAATTCTGGGTCGAACATAAGGAGGCGGACGTTTGATTTAAAAACTACGCGTTTCTTTTTATTTGTCACGAAGTAATTCAATTTAAAACTATCTAATTATTTACAATAAATAGAAGAGAGAGAGGGTAAGAGAGAGAGAGAATATTACACATAGAAATTAAAATGAGATGTAGAATAAACAAAGAATTTATCATTAAGGAGATTGTTCATTACAACTAGAAAGTATAAAACAATTGCATTAGAAAGCGATAAATTTACTCTAGAAAGCATTAAAAGAATGGAGGGAGAAATGTCCTCCTCGACGATCGCTTGGAGGACGAGCAAAACTACACTAGAAAGCAGTAAATCTATACTAGAAAGCAGTAAAAAGAATAGGGAGAGAGAAATCCTCCTCGACGGTCGCTTGGAGGACAAGCCAACGGGATGACGCCTGGACGAAGGAGGATGAAGCAGGACGAAGGAGGACGAAGCAGAAGAACAGGAATGGAGCAGTGATTAGCCCATAGTTGTGGGCTATTTAAGTATTTAAGTGCCTACACATTGGGTTAATTCTAACATTTATTTAGTATAAATTAGGATGTAAATAGATGAATTCATAGTTTTAATTTAATTACATAATCCATGCATTGCATTCATACTTTAAGTACATTTAGAATTAGTTTAGAATGGCATTTATCTAATTAGATAACCAATTAGGTATATTGTTTTCATTAACATAGAAGTTGAGGGTCTGTACATAAATAACCCTAATATTTTAACATTATTTTCTTTATTCTTCTTCCTTCAGAACGGCTGGCTGCCGCTCCAACGCCCGGCTGCTGTAGTGAAGAAGCCATTCAAGGGGGAGCGGATGTGGTGGATCTGGTCGGGCGGCTGATTTCAAACTTGTGCAGGCCACTACAAAAGGAGGAGAGAGGCAGCCGAGCTCGGGAGGCCTCCGCCACCGACCCACCACTGTGCAGAGAGAACCTCTCTCTTCCACTCCACACCGCCGACCTCTACCGTGGCGGCGAGTCTCCACCACCGTGGGCGTGTGGTGTGACAGGCCACACCGCCATCCGGAGCTCGCCCGCATTACCGTGAGCACCTTAGCGTGCAACTCCCTCGCCGTCGTCACCAACCACCACCGCCCCAACCACCGTCACTGCAATCACCTTCTCAGTAACTTAAGACGTCCGGGAAATTTCCCGGACGTCTGAAGCTACCCGCTCACCTGCGATCACCCGCCTGAGTACCCGTCTGAAGTCCAACCGCACTCGCACAACCACATCTGCCCACCTCACCGTTCACACCTGCACCACCACCTCCGCACCTGCACCTTCATCCGTGCGCGCCCACGCCTGCAGCGCCACCCACCAGCCTTCAGCTCAACCGCGCCTGCACCCTCCAACCGCACCCGCTCTCCACGCGCCTGCACCTCACGCCATCTCCACACACTCACCGGCTGCAGCGCCCTCCTCCAACCGCGCCTACAGACCCGCACAACCGAGCACGCCTCCTCCCGCACCTGCCGCTTGCAAGCGCCATTCACTCGCGCCTGCAGAGCCCTTCGCCCACGCGCCTGCACCCTCCAACAGTGCCTGCAGTCCACGCCGTTCACCACTGCGCCTGCAGAACCGCCAGCAGCTCCCTCCGCCCGCGCTTGCTACAGCCTGTGCACCCCCGCCAGCTGCAGCCGCACCCGCTCAACCGCCTGCAGACCCGTCCTCCCGCGCCTGCAGAGCCGTCAGTAGCAGCGCGCGAGCAGATCTCACGCCAACTGCCGCGCAAGCTCACCGGCTGCAGCACCTCCGCCGGAGCTCGTCCGGCCACCTCCGGCCGCCGCACGACACGTCGCCACCACCGATTCGAAGCTCTTGGTCCAAGGGACCTCCTCCGAGCTTCCCGCGCCCGGCCATTGGCTCCTCGTCGTGCAAGACAACGGGGAAAAATTCCCCTGTTTTGTCCAAGCTCTTGCAGCTAGCGCTCACCACCTCCACTTCATCCACTGGTCTAGATTAACTGGGAATCCTATTTTTCACTGGGAGATAACCTCACCATCGTCGAAGATGATGATGGAGGTTAAACTCCTCAAGCTCCTTCTTCGGCCAAACCCCGCCACTCTCTTCGCCACCAACTGCTATAAATACCCCCTCACACCTCTGATTTTATTCAAGTTGGCTCCCTTCCCTCTTCTAACACTGCAGCCGACCCAATAGGCTATTCGTCCAAAACTCCAGCGACTTTCCATTCCACTTTCCGACTTCCTCCGTCCATCTTAATCAGCTGAGGAGATCCGCCGAGGTCTTCTGTGTCTCTAACACAGGCACCGACCCAAGGAATCCTCCGCTCCACCTCAAATCCACCTGCCGGAGATCTTTCTTCCACCCTCTGATTTCGTCGTCTGCTATGAGACTTCGGCGAAACCATATTGACCCCTTCATCTAGGTAATAGTAGATTAGGAGTAGGAGTAGGAGTAGGCTAGCTTAGTTAGGTAGTTAGTTAGATTAGAGTTAATGTCAGATTTTAATTTCATCTTCTTCGACTCTGACGAGTTCCTTGAGCTCGCCAGAACTTTAATCTTGTCTTTTTAACTCACTGTACACCTTCCTTTAACCCTCACAATGACTTCTAAATCACTTAATCGTTAATTGAATCACCTAATTGCCTAATTCACATTTCACCTCCACCAACTACTATCACTGCCCATGGTGACAGTAATCGACCTAATTCCACCTTCATTGGGTTTTTCATCATCTATTCAACACTTATGAACCCTAATCGACCCTATAATACATATAAATACCACATATAAATTAAACACCCAAATATAATTAAGCTTCTGAGCTCGCTGTCCATGGCGGCTCAGGAACAGTTCAAACTATTAATTAACTATATAATTATGACTACCATTACTTGTTGACTTGTTTTAACCTCTCAATCGAGTGGTTAAACAAGTCCTAAGCTTATCTCAAATCAAATTTTTAAAGAAACGATTTCACTGTCAAATCTTAACTCTAATGAAATAATAAGGAATTAAATGTGATACTGAGGTTCCTTGCAACCTCAGGATCCTTTCTAAATCAAAAATAGCAAGTTTTAACAATCTGTGCATACTTTTTACACTTTCTAAACTCACCAGAGCTTCGGCAAGCCAAAATTGTGTTTCAGCATCTATAACTTGTTGAGAAGCTCCAGAATGGTATAATGTGGATCACTGATTGTTTTAAAGATCTTAGTTGAGATTTTAATGTATGGAGCTATAGATTTGACTTCATCTTCTCCAACTCCGACAAAGTTGGAGAAGTCTATTAGGAGAGATCTGAAAAGCATTGGAGGAACTTAGAAGCTTCAGTGCAATGCATTGAAGCTGTTTAAACCATTAGAATAATGTAACAACCTCTGAATGATTCTAATGAACACACACCTTTTCAAGTTCAGGTGGCGAGCCTGTAACCCTAAGAATAAGAGCCAAACACCTACCTGAAGATCTGAATGAGTTCTAGGTGTTGAGGAGACTCTATTCGAGGCTTTGATTTCCTATGGAAAAGCTTTGAACAGAAAGTCAAACTTGAGGCCTTTATAGTCAAACCTGAGGAGGAAACTTTGTTTCTGAGTTCAATCTGAGGAATTGATGCAATTAAGTTGTTTCTGGGACCTTGTTTGATGGTTTTAGAGAGAATTAAGTGAGCTCAGGTGAATAAATGTTTGAGAATTTGAATCCTATCAATTTGGGTTACTTTCAAACCCAAACCAACAGCAGTACCATTTTGTTGAAATATAAACTTGAATCCTGCCCAGATGAGTTAATTATAACCCTTAGAACTAGTTTAAATTGATTAAAAGCATTCTTAAGTGTCTTTTGCACATAATGAAGTCTGAAGATCTCAACTCTGAAGCTTTCAGAGAAGTGAAGAGCTTCTCTGCTGCTCCTGAAGGTCTTGAGAGCTTAAAGACTACTCTAACAGATGCGGAATTAATTGTATAACTTGTACAGACCTTTAAATAAAAGAGAAAAGTCCATCTGAGGACTCTGTAGATATAATTTCACTTTCCAGGCGTTTAATAACCCATAGGAACCCCTGAATTCATCTTTCAAATTGAAGAGGAAAACATCATCAAAACCTTAAATTGACCCTGCAATTGTGTAGATCTACCTTAGAGCTTTCTAACAAACTTGAAATCACTCGATTTGGAGCTCTGAGTAGGAAGTTATGATCATTTGAAGTTAGGTCTGAAAGGGGTTAGATAGTCCCACATCATCGGATTCTGAGCGCACGCCTGGGAATAAAAGCAATTTGTTGTATTCCATCTTCAGTTGTCAGCGCTTGGTGCATCGGTTACCGATCTGATCCTATCTGAGCATGTGCATGTGTGTGTGTGTGCAGGCTTGTGTGCCTGCGGGTGTGCGCCCTTGTGGGCATAAGCGAATGTGCCCTAGGAGGGCAAGAGGCCTGGGAGGCCGGGTTGAGCCGAAATGGCTCGAGATTATGAACTGATATGAAATAAACCGAAAACGAACCTAATTGAGATTAGGCGAGGGCAGAGTAGGGTCTGGTCCCACCCTGGTCTCAGGGTGCTGTGTATCCTCGAAAGGACCTCGCCGTAAATAAAATAAATTTTGGTTAAATAAAGTAAAAAAACCCGATTCAACTGAAAGTCTAAGGGAATTGGAAAAGAAGAGCTGATGGTTAGAATGCTAAGTGTTGAGCAAAGGCTAAGGAACTAAGAGAACAGGCACTAAGGGAAGAGAAGAAGGCAAGAACAGAACAGAAGAAAGACAAGAAAGGAGCTCGAGGGAGAGAAGAAGAGAAAGAAAAGGAGAAGAAGATAAGAGGCTGAAGAAATAAATAAAGAAAATCTTTTCTTGCATCATTTTAATTACTTTTTGTTTAATTGTAAAAAGGCATGTTTTAATAGAATAACTTTTAATTGCCTTAATTTCTTTTGAAATAAAATTAGAAAACAAACATCATTTAGAGTAAATATGTTTTTCATATGGAATTTTGTATATTCTTTATAGTTTAAATATTTTGGCAAAATTCATGTTTTAAAAAATCAACTTAGTTATACCTCCTAAACTTATAGAGAAATAAAAGAGAATTGGTGAATTTGAAGAAAATTATTATACCTCCCAGTGAACGACTTGGACTCAACCAGTAAAAATTTCTAAAATTTTAGGTTAATTCGACCCTATACTACACAACCGACACAACTTCAAGTTAACCTAAGTGACTTCTTCTACTCTTAATTAAGTAAAATTAACTTAATTACTGAGTTGAGTGAAAGCACGCGATCATGCCACGAGTGTCAGATTGGACCGATTTTCACGTCGTTGGGCTGCGATCATCGATCGAAACCCATCCATGTGATTGGATTTGTCATCTAAAGTGCAGATTGACACCATCTTGGCCTTGATCTCTGACCTTCCTCGGATTATATCTGATGCTACGGAAGTCCGATCGGGGTGATCTTGGAGTCATTGAACTCCAATCGTCACCCTGATCAGATCCGTATGGTTGGATCTTTGATTCGAGGTTCCGATTAAAAGTCACCCTGTCCTTAGCCACCAAAAAGAAGAAATTACTATACAATTTGTACAATTTGACCTAAATGCATGATGATGCATGTTATGCAATATTTACAATGCATGATGCTAATATGATACTAAGAACATGCATTAATATACATTTTTGGCTATTCAGATGTATGCACATCACAACCCCATGCCTATCTTATGCTAGTCCCTAGCAAAAACTATATGCTATTTATAAAAGAAGTATGTTGGGTTTCTTGGGCAAAAGTTATTCTTCAACACTAGGAGATTATTACTAAGAACCTAAACTACAAAGACACAATAGCGCCTGGGTGTCTGCCAAAAATGCAGATCGCCTCAAGCCCTCGCCTTATTCAAAGGAGGATCTTTTTCTTCTTTCCTTCTTTTCTAATTTTTTTGGATTTTTGAGTTTAGGGTCTCTGAGCAGCTTTCAAAGGCCACTCAACCCACCTAAGACTCGAAGAGAACCCTAAGTTCTAAGCATCTTTGTGTAAAATGTGATAGACTCACTGATGGGCAATTAGAATGGACTTCGAGTTTCTATGCCCCTAGGTGACTTTGAAAGGAAATTCTGCCTAAAGGTGTATTTATTTGACCGATAGCTTTTCCCCTACTTTTATTTTTATGGGGTCAACATATGGGCGAACCCAGTGTATATCTCCCCAGCTTATTCTACTTCTTCGCTTCTTCCTAAGTGTTTTGGAATTTAACATGCATTTCTTGAGTTGGGTTCTGGACAACCTACCAATGGGTCGTTACCCACGATAACTTACTTGCCATACATGTGCTGTGAAGTGTGGCTTATTTCTTTTCTTTTCTCCTTTTCTATTTTATTTTCTTTTCTTTTTGGATTTTTTTTTAAAGTGGCTTCCCTGATGTAAGATTTACCTAAAGGCAACAAGAAAAGAATGGTCGTGTGACTGGGCTATGGACAACCTACCAATGAGCTGTTATCCATGATAACGTGGCAGCCATACCACCCTAGAAGGTTCATTAGCTACCCAATTTCCGTAAAAACCACCAAAAAGCGAGTCAGTGCAAATAGTGTGTAGATGCTTACACTTAAAATCAGCTCAAATCAGAGGGCGGGTTGGTAAGTGTTGAACGTACGAATCGCTACGCTAACGTGTTTGGTTTTGGAGAACCTGTCGTTGTAGTTTTAAAGCGAAGAATTCGTGTTCAACAAATAAAATTTATACCGAAATGAAAATTCTGGGTCGAACATAAGGAGGCGGACGTTTGATTTAAAAACTACGCGTTTCTTTTTATTTGTCACGAAGTAATTCAATTTAAAACTATCTAATTATTTACAATAAATAGAAGAGAGAGAGGGTAAGAGAGAGAGAGAATATTACACATAGAAATTAAAATGAGATGTAGAATAAACAAAGAATTTATCATTAAGGAGATTGTTCATTACAACTAGAAAGTATAAAACAATTGCATTAGAAAGCGATAAATTTACTCTAGAAAGCATTAAAAGAATGGAGGGAGAAATGTCCTCCTCGACGATCGCTTGGAGGACGAGCAAAACTACACTAGAAAGCAGTAAATCTATACTAGAAAGCAGTAAAAAGAATAGGGAGAGAGAAATCCTCCTCGACGGTCGCTTGGAGGACAAGCCAACGGGATGACGCCTGGACGAAGGAGGATGAAGCAGGACGAAGGAGGACGAAGCAGAAGAACAGGAATGGAGCAGTGATTAGCCCATAGTTGTGGGCTATTTAAGTATTTAAGTGCCTACACATTGGGTTAATTCTAACATTTATTTAGTATAAATTAGGATGTAAATAGATGAATTCATAGTTTTAATTTAATTACATAATCCATGCATTGCATTCATACTTTAAGTACATTTAGAATTAGTTTAGAATGGCATTTATCTAATTAGATAACCAATTAGGTATATTGTTTTCATTAACATAGAAGTTGAGGGTCTGTACATAAATAACCCTAATATTTTAACATTATTTTCTTTATTCTTCTTCCTTCAGAACGGCTGGCTGCCGCTCCAACGCCCGGCTGCTGTAGTGAAGAAGCCATTCAAGGGGGAGCGGATGTGGTGGATCTGGTCGGGCGGCTGATTTCAAACTTGTGCAGGCCACTACAAAAGGAGGAGAGAGGCAGCCGAGCTCGGGAGGCCTCCGCCACCGACCCACCACTGTGCAGAGAGAACCTCTCTCTTCCACTCCACACCGCCGACCTCTACCGTGGCGGCGAGTCTCCACCACCGTGGGCGTGTGGTGTGACAGGCCACACCGCCATCCGGAGCTCGCCCGCATTACCGTGAGCACCTTAGCGTGCAACTCCCTCGCCGTCGTCACCAACCACCACCGCCCCAACCACCGTCACTGCAATCACCTTCTCAGTAACTTAAGACGTCCGGGAAATTTCCCGGACGTCTGAAGCTACCCGCTCACCTGCGATCACCCGCCTGAGTACCCGTCTGAAGTCCAACCGCACTCGCACAACCACATCTGCCCACCTCACCGTTCACACCTGCACCACCACCTCCGCACCTGCGCCTTCATCCGTGCGCGCCCACGCCTGCAGCGCCACCCACCAGCCTTCAGCTCAACCGCGCCTGCACCCTCCAACCGCACCCGCTCTCCACGCGCCTGCACCTCACGCCATCTCCACACACTCACCGGCTGCAGCGCCCTCCTCCAACCGCGCCTACAGACCCGCACAACCGAGCACGCCTCCTCCCGCACCTGCCGCTTGCAAGCGCCATTCACTCGCGCCTGCAGAGCCCTTCGCCCACGCGCCTGCACCCTCCAACAGTGCCTGCAGTCCACGCCGTTCACCACTGCGCCTGCAGAACCGCCAGCAGCTCCCTCCGCCCGCGCTTGCTACAGCCTGTGCACCCCCGCCAGCTGCAGCCGCACCCGCTCAACCGCCTGCAGACCCGTCCTCCCGCGCCTGCAGAGCCGTCAGTAGCAGCGCGCGAGCAGATCTCACGCCAACTGCCGCGCAAGCTCACCGGCTGCAGCACCTCCGCCGGAGCTCGTCCGGCCACCTCCGGCCGCCGCACGACACGTCGCCACCACCGATTCGAAGCTCTTGGTCCAAGGGACCTCCTCCGAGCTTCCCGCGCCCGGCCATTGGCTCCTCGTCGCGCAAGACAACGGGGAAAAATTCCCCTGTTTTGTCCAAGCTCTTGCAGCTAGCGCTCACCACCTCCACTTCATCCACTGGTCTAGATTAACTGGGAATCCTATTTTTCACTGGGAGATAACCTCACCATCGTCGAAGATGATGATGGAGGTTAAACTCCTCAAGCTCCTTCTTCGGCCAAACCCCGCCACTCTCTTCGCCGCCAACTGCTATAAATACCCCCTCACACCTCTGATTTTATTCAAGTTGGCTCCCTTCCCTCTTCTAACACTGCAGCCGACCCAATAGGCTATTCGTCCAAAACTCCAGCGACTTTCCATTCCACTTTCCGACTTCCTCCGTCCATCTTAATCAGCTGAGGAGATCCGCCGAGGTCTTCTGTGTCTCTAACACAGGCACCGACCCAAGGAATCCTCCGCTCCACCTCAAATCCACCTGCCGGAGATCTTTCTTCCACCCTCTGATTTCGTCGTCTGCTATGAGACTTCGGCGAAACCATATTGACCCCTTCATCTAGGTAATAGTAGATTAGGAGTAGGAGTAGGAGTAGGCTAGCTTAGTTAGGTAGTTAGTTAGATTAGAGTTAATGTCAGATTTTAATTTCATCTTCTTCGACTCTGACGAGTTCCTTGAGCTCGCCAGAACTTTAATCTTGTCTTTTTAACTCACTGTACACCTTCCTTTAACCCTCACAATGACTTCTAAATCACTTAATCGTTAATTGAATCACCTAATTGCCTAATTCACATTTCACCTCCACCAACTACTATCACTGCCCATGGTGACAGTAATCGACCTAATTCCACCTTCATTGGGTTTTTCATCATCTATTCAACACTTATGAACCCTAATCGACCCTATAATACATATAAATACCACATATAAATTAAACACCCAAATATAATTAAGCTTCTGAGCTCGCTGTCCATGGCGGCTCAGGAACAGTTCAAACTATTAATTAACTATATAATTATGACTACCATTACTTGTTGACTTGTTTTAACCTCTCAATCGAGTGGTTAAACAAGTCCTAAGCTTATCTCAAATCAAATTTTTAAAGAAACGATTTCACTGTCAAATCTTAACTCTAATGAAATAATAAGGAATTAAATGTGATACTGAGGTTCCTTGCAACCTCAGGATCCTTTCTAAATCAAAAATAGCAAGTTTTAACAATCTGTGCATACTTTTTACACTTTCTAAACTCACCAGAGCTTCGGCAAGCCAAAATTGTGTTTCAGCATCTATAACTTGTTGAGAAGCTCCAGAATGGTATAATGTGGATCACTGATTGTTTTAAAGATCTTAGTTGAGATTTTAATGTATGGAGCTATAGATTTGACTTCATCTTCTCCAACTCCGACAAAGTTGGAGAAGTCTATTAGGAGAGATCTGAAAAGCATTGGAGGAACTTAGAAGCTTCAGTGCAATGCATTGAAGCTGTTTAAACCATTAGAATAATGTAACAACCTCTGAATGATTCTAATGAACACACACCTTTTCAAGTTCAGGTGGCGAGCCTGTAACCCTAAGAATAAGAGCCAAACACCTACCTGAAGATCTGAATGAGTTCTAGGTGTTGAGGAGACTCTATTCGAGGCTTTGATTTCCTATGGAAAAGCTTTGAACAGAAAGTCAAACTTGAGGCCTTTATAGTCAAACCTGAGGAGGAAACTTTGTTTCTGAGTTCAATCTGAGGAATTGATGCAATTAAGTTGTTTCTGGGACCTTGTTTGATGGTTTTAGAGAGAATTAAGTGAGCTCAGGTGAATAAATGTTTGAGAATTTGAATCCTATCAATTTGGGTTACTTTCAAACCCAAACCAACAGCAGTACCATTTTGTTGAAATATAAACTTGAATCCTGCCCAGATGAGTTAATTATAACCCTTAGAACTAGTTTAAATTGATTAAAAGCATTCTTAAGTGTCTTTTGCACATAATGAAGTCTGAAGATCTCAACTCTGAAGCTTTCAGAGAAGTGAAGAGCTTCTCTGCTGCTCCTGAAGGTCTTGAGAGCTTAAAGACTACTCTAACAGATGCGGAATTAATTGTATAACTTGTACAGACCTTTAAATAAAAGAGAAAAGTCCATCTGAGGACTCTGTAGATATAATTTCACTTTCCAGGCGTTTAATAACCCATAGGAACCCCTGAATTCATCTTTCAAATTGAAGAGGAAAACATCATCAAAACCTTAAATTGACCCTGCAATTGTGTAGATCTACCTTAGAGCTTTCTAACAAACTTGAAATCACTCGATTTGGAGCTCTGAGTAGGAAGTTATGATCATTTGAAGTTAGGTCTGAAAGGGGTTAGATAGTCCCACATCATCGGATTCTGAGCGCACGCCTGGGAATAAAAGCAATTTGTTGTATTCCATCTTCAGTTGTCAGCGCTTGGTGCATCGGTTACCGATCTGATCCTATCTGAGCATGTGCATGTGTGTGTGTGTGCAGGCTTGTGTGCCTGCGGGTGTGCGCCCTTGTGGGCATAAGCGAATGTGCCCTAGGAGGGCAAGAGGCCTGGGAGGCCGGGTTGAGCCGAAATGGCTCGAGATTATGAACTGATATGAAATAAACCGAAAACGAACCTAATTGAGATTAGGCGAGGGCAGAGTAGGGTCTGGTCCCACCCTGGTCTCAGGGTGCTGTGTATCCTCGAAAGGACCTCGCCGTAAATAAAATAAATTTTGGTTAAATAAAGTAAAAAAACCCGATTCAACTGAAAGTCTAAGGGAATTGGAAAAGAAGAGCTGATGGTTAGAATGCTAAGTGTTGAGCAAAGGCTAAGGAACTAAGAGAACAGGCACTAAGGGAAGAGAAGAAGGCAAGAACAGAACAGAAGAAAGACAAGAAAGGAGCTCGAGGGAGAGAAGAAGAGAAAGAAAAGGAGAAGAAGATAAGAGGCTGAAGAAATAAATAAAGAAAATCTTTTCTTGCATCATTTTAATTACTTTTTGTTTAATTGTAAAAAGGCATGTTTTAATAGAATAACTTTTAATTGCCTTAATTTCTTTTGAAATAAAATTAGAAAACAAACATCATTTAGAGTAAATATGTTTTTCATATGGAATTTTGTATATTCTTTATAGTTTAAATATTTTGGCAAAATTCATGTTTTAAAAAATCAACTTAGTTATACCTCCTAAACTTATAGAGAAATAAAAGAGAATTGGTGAGTTTGAAGAAAATTATTATACCTCCCAGTGAACGACTTGGACTCAACCAGTAAAAATTTCTAAAATTTTAGGTTAATTCGACCCTATACTACACAACCGACACAACTTCAAGTTAACCTAAGTGACTTCTTCTACTCTTAATTAAGTAAAATTAACTTAATTACTGAGTTGAGTGAAAGCACGCGATCATGCCACGAGTGTCAGATTGGACCGATTTTCACGTCGTTGGGCTGCGATCATCGATCGAAACCCATCCATGTGATTGGATTTGTCATCTAAAGTGCAGATTGACACCATCTTGGCCTTGATCTCTGACCTTCCTCGGATTATATCTGATGCTACGGAAGTCCGATCGGGGTGATCTTGGAGTCATTGAACTCCAATCGTCACCCTGATCAGATCCGTATGGTTGGATCTTTGATTCGAGGCTCCGATTAAAAGTCACCCTGTCCTTAGCCACCAAAAAGAAGAAATTACTATACAATTTGTACAATTTGACCTAAATGCATGATGATGCATGTTATGCAATATTTACAATGCATGATGCTAATATGATACTAAGAACATGCATTAATATACATTTTTGGCTATTCAGATGTATGCACATCACAACCCCATGCCTATCTTATGCTAGTCCCTAGCAAAAACTATATGCTATTTATAAAAGAAGTATGTTGGGTTTCTTGGGCAAAAGTTATTCTTCAACACTAGGAGATTATTACTAAGAACCTAAACTACAAAGACACAATAGCGCCTGGGTGTCTGCCAAAAATGCAGATCGCCTCAAGCCCTCGCCTTATTCAAAGGAGGATCTTTTTCTTCTTTCCTTCTTTTCTAATTTTTTTGGATTTTTGAGTTTAGGGTCTCTGAGCAGCTTTCAAAGGCCACTCAACCCACCTAAGACTCGAAGAGAACCCTAAGTTCTAAGCATCTTTGTGTAAAATGTGATAGACTCACTGATGGGCAATTAGAATGGACTTCGAGTTTCTATGCCCCTAGGTGACTTTGAAAGGAAATTCTGCCTAAAGGTGTATTTATTTGACCGATAGCTTTTCCCCTACTTTTATTTTTATGGGGTCAACATATGGGCGAACCCAGTGTATATCTCCCCAGCTTATTCTACTTCTTCGCTTCTTCCTAAGTGTTTTGGAATTTAACATGCATTTCTTGAGTTGGGTTCTGGACAACCTACCAATGGGTCGTTACCCACGATAACTTACTTGCCATACATGTGCTGTGAAGTGTGGCTTATTTCTTTTCTTTTCTCCTTTTCTATTTTATTTTCTTTTCTTTTTGGATTTTTTTTTAAAGTGGCTTCCCTGATGTAAGATTTACCTAAAGGCAACAAGAAAAGAATGGTCGTGTGACTGGGCTATGGACAACCTACCAATGAGCTGTTATCCATGATAACGTGGCAGCCATACCACCCTAGAAGGTTCATTAGCTACCCAATTTCCGTAAAAACCACCAAAAAGCGAGTCAGTGCAAATAGTGTGTAGATGCTTACACTTAAAATCAGCTCAAATCAGAGGGCGGGTTGGTAAGTGTTGAACGTACGAATCGCTACGCTAACGTGTTTGGTTTTGGAGAACCTGTCGTTGTAGTTTTAAAGCGAAGAATTCGTGTTCAACAAATAAAATTTATACCGAAATGAAAATTCTGGGTCGAACATAAGGAGGCGGACGTTTGATTTAAAAACTACGCGTTTCTTTTTATTTGTCACGAAGTAATTCAATTTAAAACTATCTAATTATTTACAATAAATAGAAGAGAGAGAGGGTAAGAGAGAGAGAGAATATTACACATAGAAATTAAAATGAGATGTAGAATAAACAAAGAATTTATCATTAAGGAGATTGTTCATTACAACTAGAAAGTATAAAACAATTGCATTAGAAAGCGATAAATTTACTCTAGAAAGCATTAAAAGAATGGAGGGAGAAATGTCCTCCTCGACGATCGCTTGGAGGACGAGCAAAACTACACTAGAAAGCAGTAAATCTATACTAGAAAGCAGTAAAAAGAATAGGGAGAGAGAAATCCTCCTCGACGGTCGCTTGGAGGACAAGCCAACGGGATGACGCCTGGACGAAGGAGGATGAAGCAGGACGAAGGAGGACGAAGCAGAAGAACAGGAATGGAGCAGTGATTAGCCCATAGTTGTGGGCTATTTAAGTATTTAAGTGCCTACACATTGGGTTAATTCTAACATTTATTTAGTATAAATTAGGATGTAAATAGATGAATTCATAGTTTTAATTTAATTACATAATCCATGCATTGCATTCATACTTTAAGTACATTTAGAATTAGTTTAGAATGGCATTTATCTAATTAGATAACCAATTAGGTATATTGTTTTCATTAACATAGAAGTTGAGGGTCTGTACATAAATAACCCTAATATTTTAACATTATTTTCTTTATTCTTCTTCCTTCAGAACGGCTGGCTGCCGCTCCAACGCCCGGCTGCTGTAGTGAAGAAGCCATTCAAGGGGGAGCGGATGTGGTGGATCTGGTCGGGCGGCTGATTTCAAACTTGTGCAGGCCACTACAAAAGGAGGAGAGAGGCAGCCGAGCTCGGGAGGCCTCCGCCACCGACCCACCACTGTGCAGAGAGAACCTCTCTCTTCCACTCCACACCGCCGACCTCTACCGTGGCGGCGAGTCTCCACCACCGTGGGCGTGTGGTGTGACAGGCCACACCGCCATCCGGAGCTCGCCCGCATTACCGTGAGCACCTTAGCGTGCAACTCCCTCGCCGTCGTCACCAACCACCACCGCCCCAACCACCGTCACTGCAATCACCTTCTCAGTAACTTAAGACGTCCGGGAAATTTCCCGGACGTCTGAAGCTACCCGCTCACCTGCGATCACCCGCCTGAGTACCCGTCTGAAGTCCAACCGCACTCGCACAACCACATCTGCCCACCTCACCGTTCACACCTGCACCACCACCTCCGCACCTGCGCCTTCATCCGTGCGCGCCCACGCCTGCAGCGCCACCCACCAGCCTTCAGCTCAACCGCGCCTGCACCCTCCAACCGCACCCGCTCTCCACGCGCCTGCACCTCACGCCATCTCCACACACTCACCGGCTGCAGCGCCCTCCTCCAACCGCGCCTACAGACCCGCACAACCGAGCACGCCTCCTCCCGCACCTGCCGCTTGCAAGCGCCATTCACTCGCGCCTGCAGAGCCCTTCGCCCACGCGCCTGCACCCTCCAACAGCGCCTGCAGTCCACGCCGTTCACCACTGCGCCTGCAGAACCGCCAGCAGCTCCCTCCGCCCGCGCTTGCTACAGCCTGTGCACCCCCGCCAGCTGCAGCCGCACCCGCTCAACCGCCTGCAGACCCGTCCTCCCGCGCCTGCAGAGCCGTCAGTAGCAGCGCGCGAGCAGATCTCACGCCAACTGCCGCGCAAGCTCACCGGCTGCAGCACCTCCGCCGGAGCTCGTCCGGCCACCTCCGGCCGCCGCACGACACGTCGCCACCACCGATTCGAAGCTCTTGGTCCAAGGGACCTCCTCCGAGCTTCCCGCGCCCGGCCATTGGCTCCTCGTCGCGCAAGACAACGGGGAAAAATTCCCCTGTTTTGTCCAAGCTCTTGCAGCTAGCGCTCACCACCTCCACTTCATCCACTGGTCTAGATTAACTGGGAATCCTATTTTTCACTGGGAGATAACCTCACCATCGTCGAAGATGATGATGGAGGTTAAACTCCTCAAGCTCCTTCTTCGGCCAAACCCCGCCACTCTCTTCGCCGCCAACTGCTATAAATACCCCCTCACACCTCTGATTTTATTCAAGTTGGCTCCCTTCCCTCTTCTAACACTGCAGCCGACCCAATAGGCTATTCGTCCAAAACTCCAGCGACTTTCCATTCCACTTTCCGACTTCCTCCGTCCATCTTAATCAGCTGAGGAGATCCGCCGAGGTCTTCTGTGTCTCTAACACAGGCACCGACCCAAGGAATCCTCCGCTCCACCTCAAATCCACCTGCCGGAGATCTTTCTTCCACCCTCTGATTTCGTCGTCTGCTATGAGACTTCGGCGAAACCATATTGACCCCTTCATCTAGGTAATAGTAGATTAGGAGTAGGAGTAGGAGTAGGCTAGCTTAGTTAGGTAGTTAGTTAGATTAGAGTTAATGTCAGATTTTAATTTCATCTTCTTCGACTCTGACGAGTTCCTTGAGCTCGCCAGAACTTTAATCTTGTCTTTTTAACTCACTGTACACCTTCCTTTAACCCTCACAATGACTTCTAAATCACTTAATCGTTAATTGAATCACCTAATTGCCTAATTCACATTTCACCTCCACCAACTACTATCACTGCCCATGGTGACAGTAATCGACCTAATTCCACCTTCATTGGGTTTTTCATCATCTATTCAACACTTATGAACCCTAATCGACCCTATAATACATATAAATACCACATATAAATTAAACACCCAAATATAATTAAGCTTCTGAGCTCGCTGTCCATGGCGGCTCAGGAACAGTTCAAACTATTAATTAACTATATAATTATGACTACCATTACTTGTTGACTTGTTTTAACCTCTCAATCGAGTGGTTAAACAAGTCCTAAGCTTATCTCAAATCAAATTTTTAAAGAAACGATTTCACTGTCAAATCTTAACTCTAATGAAATAATAAGGAATTAAATGTGATACTGAGGTTCCTTGCAACCTCAGGATCCTTTCTAAATCAAAAATAGCAAGTTTTAACAATCTGTGCATACTTTTTACACTTTCTAAACTCACCAGAGCTTCGGCAAGCCAAAATTGTGTTTCAGCATCTATAACTTGTTGAGAAGCTCCAGAATGGTATAATGTGGATCACTGATTGTTTTAAAGATCTTAGTTGAGATTTTAATGTATGGAGCTATAGATTTGACTTCATCTTCTCCAACTCCGACAAAGTTGGAGAAGTCTATTAGGAGAGATCTGAAAAGCATTGGAGGAACTTAGAAGCTTCAGTGCAATGCATTGAAGCTGTTTAAACCATTAGAATAATGTAACAACCTCTGAATGATTCTAATGAACACACACCTTTTCAAGTTCAGGTGGCGAGCCTGTAACCCTAAGAATAAGAGCCAAACACCTACCTGAAGATCTGAATGAGTTCTAGGTGTTGAGGAGACTCTATTCGAGGCTTTGATTTCCTATGGAAAAGCTTTGAACAGAAAGTCAAACTTGAGGCCTTTATAGTCAAACCTGAGGAGGAAACTTTGTTTCTGAGTTCAATCTGAGGAATTGATGCAATTAAGTTGTTTCTGGGACCTTGTTTGATGGTTTTAGAGAGAATTAAGTGAGCTCAGGTGAATAAATGTTTGAGAATTTGAATCCTATCAATTTGGGTACTTTCAAACCCAAACCAACAGCAGTACCATTTTGTTGAAATATAAACTTGAATCCTGCCCAGATGAGTTAATTATAACCCTTAGAACTAGTTTAAATTGATTAAAAGCATTCTTAAGTGTCTTTTGCACATAATGAAGTCTGAAGATCTCAACTCTGAAGCTTTCAGAGAAGTGAAGAGCTTCTCTGCTGCTCCTGAAGGTCTTGAGAGCTTAAAGACTACTCTAACAGATGCGGAATTAATTGTATAACTTGTACAGACCTTTAAATAAAAGAGAAAAGTCCATCTGAGGACTCTGTAGATATAATTTCACTTTCCAGGCGTTTAATAACCCATAGGAACCCCTGAATTCATCTTTCAAATTGAAGAGGAAAACATCATCAAAACCTTAAATTGACCCTGCAATTGTGTAGATCTACCTTAGAGCTTTCTAACAAACTTGAAATCACTCGATTTGGAGCTCTGAGTAGGAAGTTATGATCATTTGAAGTTAGGTCTGAAAGGGGTTAGATAGTCCCACATCATCGGATTCTGAGCGCACGCCTGGGAATAAAAGCAATTTGTTGTATTCCATCTTCAGTTGTCAGCGCTTGGTGCATCGGTTACCGATCTGATCCTATCTGAGCATGTGCATGTGTGTGTGTGTGCAGGCTTGTGTGCCTGCGGGTGTGCGCCCTTGTGGGCATAAGCGAATGTGCCCTAGGAGGGCAAGAGGCCTGGGAGGCCGGGTTGAGCCGAAATGGCTCGAGATTATGAACTGATATGAAATAAACCGAAAACGAACCTAATTGAGATTAGGCGAGGGCAGAGTAGGGTCTGGTCCCACCCTGGTCTCAGGGTGCTGTGTATCCTCGAAAGGACCTCGCCGTAAATAAAATAAATTTTGGTTAAATAAAGTAAAAAAACCCGATTCAACTGAAAGTCTAAGGGAATTGGAAAAGAAGAGCTGATGGTTAGAATGCTAAGTGTTGAGCAAAGGCTAAGGAACTAAGAGAACAGGCACTAAGGGAAGAGAAGAAGGCAAGAACAGAACAGAAGAAAGACAAGAAAGGAGCTCGAGGGAGAGAAGAAGAGAAAGAAAAGGAGAAGAAGATAAGAGGCTGAAGAAATAAATAAAGAAAATCTTTTCTTGCATCATTTTAATTACTTTTATTTAATTGTAAAAAGGCATGTTTTAATAGAATAACTTTTAATTGCCTTAATTTCTTTTGAAATAAAATTAGAAAACAAACATCATTTAGAGTAAATATGTTTTTCATATGGAATTTTGTATATTCTTTATAGTTTAAATATTTTGGCAAAATTCATGTTTTAAAAAATCAACTTAGTTATACCTCCTAAACTTATAGAGAAATAAAAGAGAATTGGTGAATTTGAAGAAAATTATTATACCTCCCAGTGAACGACTTGGACTCAACCAGTAAAAATTTCTAAAATTTTAGGTTAATTCGACCCTATACTACACAACCGACACAACTTCAAGTTAACCTAAGTGACTTCTTCTACTCTTAATTAAGTAAAATTAACTTAATTACTGAGTTGAGTGAAAGCACGCGATCATGCCACGAGTGTCAGATTGGACCGATTTTCACGTCGTTGGGCTGCGATCATCGATCGAAACCCATCCATGTGATTGGATTTGTCATCTAAAGTGCAGATTGACACCATCTTGGCCTTGATCTCTGACCTTCCTCGGATTATATCTGATGCTACGGAAGTCCGATCGGGGTGATCTTGGAGTCATTGAACTCCAATCGTCACCCTGATCAGATCCGTATGGTTGGATCTTTGATTCGAGGCTCCGATTAAAAGTCACCCTGTCCTTAGCCACCAAAAAGAAGAAATTACTATACAATTTGTACAATTTGACCTAAATGCATGATGATGCATGTTATGCAATATTTACAATGCATGATGCTAATATGATACTAAGAACATGCATTAATATACATTTTTGGCTATTCAGATGTATGCACATCACAACCCCATGCCTATCTTATGCTAGTCCCTAGCAAAAACTATATGCTATTTATAAAAGAAGTATGTTGGGTTTCTTGGGCAAAAGTTATTCTTCAACACTAGGAGATTATTACTAAGAACCTAAACTACAAAGACACAATAGCGCCTGGGTGTCTGCCAAAAATGCAGATCGCCTCAAGCCCTCGCCTTATTCAAAGGAGGATCTTTTTCTTCTTTCCTTCTTTTCTAATTTTTTTGGATTTTTGAGTTTAGGGTCTCTGAGCAGCTTTCAAAGGCCACTCAACCCACCTAAGACTCGAAGAGAACCCTAAGTTCTAAGCATCTTTGTGTAAAATGTGATAGACTCACTGATGGGCAATTAGAATGGACTTCGAGTTTCTATGCCCCTAGGTGACTTTGAAAGGAAATTCTGCCTAAAGGTGTATTTATTTGACCGATAGCTTTTCCCCTACTTTTATTTTTATGGGGTCAACATATGGGCGAACCCAGTGTATATCTCCCCAGCTTATTCTACTTCTTCGCTTCTTCCTAAGTGTTTTGGAATTTAACATGCATTTCTTGAGTTGGGTTCTGGACAACCTACCAATGGGTCGTTACCCACGATAACTTACTTGCCATACATGTGCTGTGAAGTGTGGCTTATTTCTTTTCTTTTCTCCTTTTCTATTTTATTTTCTTTTCTTTTTGGATTTTTTTTTAAAGTGGCTTCCCTGATGTAAGATTTACCTAAAGGCAACAAGAAAAGAATGGTCGTGTGACTGGGCTATGGACAACCTACCAATGAGCTGTTATCCATGATAACGTGGCAGCCATACCACCCTAGAAGGTTCATTAGCTACCCAATTTCCGTAAAAACCACCAAAAAGCGAGTCAGTGCAAATAGTGTGTAGATGCTTACACTTAAAATCAGCTCAAATCAGAGGGCGGGTTGGTAAGTGTTGAACGTACGAATCGCTACGCTAACGTGTTTGGTTTTGGAGAACCTGTCGTTGTAGTTTTAAAGCGAAGAATTCGTGTTCAACAAATAAAATTTATACCGAAATGAAAATTCTGGGTCGAACATAAGGAGGCGGACGTTTGATTTAAAAACTACGCGTTTCTTTTTATTTGTCACGAAGTAATTCAATTTAAAACTATCTAATTATTTACAATAAATAGAAGAGAGAGAGGGTAAGAGAGAGAGAGAATATTACACATAGAAATTAAAATGAGATGTAGAATAAACAAAAAATTTATCATTAAGGAGATTGTTCATTACAACTAGAAAGTATAAAACAATTGCATTAGAAAGCGATAAATTTACTCTAGAAAGCATTAAAAGAATGGAGGGAGAAATGTCCTCCTCGACGATCGCTTGGAGGACGAGCAAAACTACACTAGAAAGCAGTAAATCTATACTAGAAAGCAGTAAAAAGAATAGGGAGAGAGAAATCCTCCTCGACGGTCGCTTGGAGGACAAGCCAACGGGATGACGCCTGGACGAAGGAGGATGAAGCAGGACGAAGGAGGACGAAGCAGAAGAACAGGAATGGAGCAGTGATTAGCCCATAGTTGTGGGCTATTTAAGTATTTAAGTGCCTACACATTGGGTTAATTCTAACATTTATTTAGTATAAATTAGGATGTAAATAGATGAATTCATAGTTTTAATTTAATTACATAATCCATGCATTGCATTCATACTTTAAGTACATTTAGAATTAGTTTAGAATGGCATTTATCTAATTAGATAACCAATTAGGTATATTGTTTTCATTAACATAGAAGTTGAGGGTCTGTACATAAATAACCCTAATATTTTAACATTATTTTCTTTATTCTTCTTCCTTCAGAACGGCTGGCTGCCGCTCCAACGCCCGGCTGCTGTAGTGAAGAAGCCATTCAAGGGGGAGCGGATGTGGTGGATCTGGTCGGGCGGCTGATTTCAAACTTGTGCAGGCCACTACAAAAGGAGGAGAGAGGCAGCCGAGCTCGGGAGGCCTCCGCCACCGACCCACCACTGTGCAGAGAGAACCTCTCTCTTCCACTCCACACCGCCGACCTCTACCGTGGCGGCGAGTCTCCACCACCGTGGGCGTGTGGTGTGACAGGCCACACCGCCATCCGGAGCTCGCCCGCATTACCGTGAGCACCTTAGCGTGCAACTCCCTCGCCGTCGTCACCAACCACCACCGCCCCAACCACCGTCACTGCAATCACCTTCTCAGTAACTTAAGACGTCCGGGAAATTTCCCGGACGTCTGAAGCTACCCGCTCACCTGCGATCACCCGCCTGAGTACCCGTCTGAAGTCCAACCGCACTCGCACAACCACATCTGCCCACCTCACCGTTCACACCTGCACCACCACCTCCGCACCTGCGCCTTCATCCGTGCGCACCCACGCCTGCAGCGCCACCCACCAGCCTTCAGCTCAACCGCGCCTGCACCCTCCAACCGCACCCGCTCTCCACGCGCCTGCACCTCACGCCATCTCCACACACTCACCGGCTGCAGCGCCCTCCTCCAACCGCGCCTACAGACCCGCACAACCGAGCATGCCTCCTCCCGCACCTGCCGCTTGCAAGCGCCATTCACTCGCGCCTGCAGAGCCCTTCGCCCACGCGCCTGCACCCTCCAACAGCGCCTGCAGTCCACGCCGTTCACCACTGCGCCTGCAGAACCGCCAGCAGCTCCCTCCGCCCGCGCTTGCTACAGCCTGTGCACCCCCGCCAGCTGCAGCCGCACCCGCTCAACCGCCTGCAGACCCGTCCTCCCGCGCCTGCAGAGCCGTCAGTAGCAGCGCGCGAGCAGATCTCACGCCAACTGCCGCGCAAGCTCACCGGCTGCAGCACCTCCGCCGGAGCTCGTCCGGCCACCTCCGGCCGCCGCACGACACGTCGCCACCACCGATTCGAAGCTCTTGGTCCAAGGGACCTCCTCCGAGCTTCCCGCGCCCGGCCATTGGCTCCTCGTCGCGCAAGACAACGGGGAAAAATTCCCCTGTTTTGCTACAGGAAACCTTGCCAAATTTTAATCATATTTTATTAACTCTGCATTGCGGAAAATATCCTATAGTTTCTCATAATTGCCATTTCAGCATTGTTTCTTGCTTAAACCTTAATCTAAAGGCAATCTTGTCTTGGTTCTTCTCCAAATTGACTACGAACAAACATTTTTAAGTGGCGCGAATTTTAATACGTTATTGTCTCCCTGTGGATACGACCCGCTCCTCTGCGAGGGGTTATTTCTTATTAAAAATTGATTAGTCGATTTTTCCACCACATTAAACTACAAACGACTTTAAAAGCGAAAGATCGACAAGTCAAATGGCGCCGTTGCTGGGGAGGCAACAGACGCAATAATTTCACCTAATTTTATTTTGATTATTTGTCAATTGCATAGAGATTTGACCATTCATTATTTTCTTTTTTTTGCAAGAATCAGCCAGTGTGACAGGCGACCCTTGACGTCTCCAGACGAGAATTGGGCGAGGCATTTTTAAACGGAGAAGAAGGACGAGGACGCGACAGACACCATTTAGTCATTAGTTTAATTAGAATAGAATTAAGATTGTAGACTTAATTTTTCATTACAGTTAGTTTGAAACCCTTGTTCTGGGGCAAATTTTGAGGGGTTTGTTCCCCGATTTTGTTTTGGACCCGTGTTGGGTAATTTTTGGGAGCTTGTTCCCTTTTCTTTAGATTTAGGTTTATTTTTTTTATTATTATTTCTTTTATTTGCTTATGCATAAGTAGTTCTAAAAAAAAAAAAATAGAAAAAGAAAAAAACGAGCTGCCTACTAGAAGCTGCCTGCCCTAGGACGAACCATTTAGGTCTATATGAGCAGCCTCTAGATTTGCTTTTCTGCATTGCGTGCATTTTTGCATCGAAGATTGCTGGAGGCAAGGTACATATTCTCTTACTTTGCATCTTATTTTTGATCACGCATTGCATTTAGGATTTAATGCGAAGACCACCTAATCTGTATTGAATAAATCTAATAAGTGGTCACATTTTCTTAGAAAAAGGACTAATCAAAGGAAGGACATTTTACAAACCAAGGATTTGATTTTCAAACTTGGCGTGCGATTCAAAGTTCAAAATCTTTTACGGTGTATGCACACTTATTTCACTTGCACCACGGCACGCTTCTAGACACTCCTTAGGTTTGGAAATACTAGGACAAGAGCCCTCCTTTCGTTGGATTCTGAAGTGTTCGGAACTTGAGATCAAAGGTTTTGTAAATCCAAAGAGGGGGATACCCTGTCACGGATTTTTGGGGGTAGTTGAGGAGCACCGCGAAAGCACAGCTTCAAAGGAAGGCTTAGGCCTACTTGCATCCCTCGATCTTCCGTCTTTGGATTTACTTGACCATTTGAAATTTAGGGAAGAACACCTAAGCTCCAACTAAGTCTTCTTAGGCGAACCATAGGTTGGCAATAGGCGCGTAAATTGACTGAACAAATTGTATTGTCACCTGCAATCTGACTTAAAATCAAAAGCCTAAATTGGGAAAGACCTAAAAGGTCCTTTTTGAATTGTGTCTTGCTTGGGGAATTCTGATTGAAGTGTGAGTTAGAATGGACCACAATGATTTTCATCCTTTCACATCTTGCCCACACCCTCACCCCCACTCTGCATCCTTCGATCCCTGACGCCAAGATGGTTCATTCCTTGATGGACATAATGACAATCATTGGGATCCATTTTACTCCTATTATAGGAGTATTGGCCTAGTTAAGCCCCAAATTAGTGAGCAGAACTCAGGAGCGGGATTTGCTTTGCCCAATATCCCACATACCAAAGAAATACCCAACCCACCCTCCCTGAAAACTTATAATGGTTGGACAAACACTCCTAGGTACTATAAGCCTGAGCCTGACTTCTCTTATGATAGAAATGACATCTCCTCTTTGAAGATGGAAATGCAGAAAATGCAAAATGAAATGAGTGAATTGTTAGGAGAATCTTTGAGAGCAGGCCAACAAGAAAGAGATGAAATTAGCCACCCAATTTACCCCATTGACAATGACGTACACCCCTCTACAATAGATGCATCTCCCGTGGGAAAGCTACACTTTAAGTTGGAGGGAAATTCTGGGGAGAATAGATACTTTTCGAGGATCGATTTTGAAACCTCCCCATTAGATAATAATTCTTTGAGCGATCTACACTTTAGGTGGGAGGAAAATACACATGACAGTAGCTATGCATTGGATGAAGAAAGGTGGCAACCTGAGGAAGATGATGATAAGGTTGAGTATCCACCTGAATTATATTGGAGTCAAAAGAAGGGAATGATGGTACCATTGGAAGACCTCGACCCAGATGATAGTATTTTCGTGACATTTGATGAAGTGGGTCAAAGTCAAGTTGTTAATCCTACCCTCCCTTCTGATCACGATATGGAACTCAAACCCACCCTTAGGGAACCTAACCCTAAAGAAATTGACCTATCTGAGGAGTCTGATGTAACCAGTGTAAACCATTTACCTCAGATAGAGCACCCTAGGGGATCTGCTGAGATATTAAATGATTCTACACCTCGGGTACATGATGAATTGTGCGATGAGGAGGAAGACGAATTATATGAGGAACCTACATTCAAGATTTGGAGTGACACTAAGGGTGATTATGTCTTATTTGAAGAGTTAGCCCCTGAGGATGTCACAAATTTGACCAAATTAGGTTTGCTTAGCACACCCATTGATGATATTTCTCCTCATGATAAAATGATGGAAAATTTGGAAGCAATTTCTAAGATTTATGTGGATTCACATATAGACTCCAGGGAAGATTTGAGTAAAGAACAAAAACCCGGGGATGACATTGATAGGATAATCCCTAGATCTGTTGCTTCCAACCTGCCTTCATTCACTTCGAAGTCACCCTTTGATTCGCTTATATCTGAAAGCGAAATTGTGACTCCTGATGAAGAGCAGGAAGATACATGTGATGGTGCAAGGAATGCTAGGGATGAAATTGAGGATTTAGAAAGAGTGTTTGAGATGGACACCGAGCTGATTAAACCCAACCTAGATCTTATAGCCATCCCACAACCTCGTAACTTGGACACCCTAGACGATCCTTGCCTTAGAGAATTGCTCACTTTTGTTTTGACTAGGGGGCTTAACAGACCAATATTTCCTGTAATGGAGTATCGTGTATGGATTGATGATTTCTTTAGTCAGTCCATGACCCTGGGGGTTTATCTCTATACCATTCCTTCCCCATTCTTTTTGGAGGATCCTTGTCATCCTCCCCCTACCCCTTTGGAGGTTATTTTACCTATTTATCCTTTAGAACCTCTTATGGTGACCTGGGAAGATTTCATTCCCATTTTAGTTGGGCGAGCATTTTCTATCGGGATTCACCATCAGCTCACCAACATCCTAGGTTACCTATTTTCTAGGCCAACTTTGCTTTGCTCATTTTTAGGGCCTATTTCTGCAAATCTTGAACTTGATTTGCAGGTTCTTTGGCTTTTCAGCTAAGCTCTAACCCAGGTAATATCCTTCTATGCAATGAGGACATTGCACATTTTAGGCATGGGGGGGTATACTTGGGGATATACATAGCATAATTGCATACAAAAAAAAAAAAAGGTTTTGAGCTTAACTGGCTAGATCTTGCAGTCTTAAGCAAATCAGAACTCTAGGGTAGACTAAGTTAATTCTAGGGTCAAACTTTAGAAGCTAAATGAGCTACTAGCTTTAGACCTTTAGGGTCCTTTGTGGACTTAAAAACTTAAGTAGGAGTTAAGTTGCAGACCATTCCTCAAGAGGTTGAGGAAGGGAAGCTAGGGTTTGAGTTAAAAGGTGGGGTAGCACCTGGAGTCTTATTCTACCTTTTGGTTTACGGGTCCTTGTAACCCAAGCATCCAAATTTCACACACTTGGTCTGGTAATCAACTTAATTTCTGTCTTTCTGAAAAGAGATTTGGTTCTCTTAGTTTTGACTTAAGAGAGGCTTGAAAACACATTTTGATTAGAAGAGTTCCCGCCGCAGGAGAGGTGGAGTATATACTCACCTTGAGGATGCAATGATAACATATTACCTCGGCACTTGTCTCTTAGGATATCCATCCTACTGGGGGCATGTAAGTGCATTGCGCGGTTCAGGTACCATGGGCGGCCCTATCTCGAAGTGCCGATTGCCATAGGCCTAAATTCTCTTAAGAAATCCATGGGCGATACTATCTCGAAGTGTCGATTGCCAGGAGTTCTTGGGGTCGTTATGGGCGGTAACCGAGCACGCCTCCTCCCGCGCCTGCCGCTTGCAAGCGCCATTCACTCGCGCCTGCAGAGCCCTTCGCCCATGCACCTGCACCCTCCAACAGCGCCTGCAGTCCACGCCGTTCACCACTGCGCCTGCAGAACCGCCAGCAGCGCCCTTCGCCCGCGCTTGCTGCAGCCTGCGCACCCCCGCCAGCTGCAGCCGCACCCGCTCAACCGCCTGCAGACCCGTCCTCCCGCGCCTGCAGAGCCATCAGTAGCAGCGCGCGAGCAGATCTCACGCCAACTGCTGCACGAGCTCACCGGCTGCAGCACCTCCGCCGGAGCTCGTCCGGCCACCTCCGGCCGCCGCGCGACACAATGCCACCACCGATTCGAAGCTCTTGGTCCAAGGGACCTCCTCCGAGCTTCCCGCGCCCGGCCATCGGCTCCTCGTCGCGCAAGACAACGGGGAAAAATTCCCCTGTTTTGCTACAGGAAACCTTGCCAAATTTTAATCATATTTTATTAACTCTGCATTGCGGAAAATATCCTATAGTTTCTCATAATTGCCATTTCAGCATTGTTTCTTGCTTAAACCTTAATCTAAAGGCAATCTTGGCTTGGTTCTTGTCCAAATTGACTACGAACAAACATTTTTAAGTGGCGCGAATTTTAATACGTTATTGCCTCCCTGTGGATACGACCCGCTCCTCTGCGAGTGGTTATTTCTTATTAAAAATTGATTAGTCAATTTTTCCACCACATTAAACTACAAACGACTTTAAAAGAGAAAGATCGACAAGTCAAGCAGCACGCCGTCGTCGTCGCGGGATCCACTTCCGAAGGGGGACGAAAATTTGGACTTTATCTCGCAAGAAGCATCCCAGGTGTGGGACAAGCTTCTCTTGAGCTTTGGAGAGGTAGAGAAGAGAAGGAAGCGATGAGAATTTCGTATGGAGGGGGTCTCCTTTTATAGTTGCAAGGAGTGGGGGCAAAATGGTCATTACAACTTTAAAATAATAAATGAGGGGTCTTTAGTGACGGATAAACCCGTCACTAAAGCCCCCAACATGGACGTAGCTCCCGCGCCCACGCGCGCCTCCTCAGCTACCCGCTTCTTCAAAGCCCATGCCCACGTACTTCAGATCTAAGCCATCCGATCGCGCATCCATGCCGCGCGTTCAATCACACGTGATCTCAATTGAGCGCAAACCGCCGTCTGATGATGATCCAACGCTCGCCATCGCCCACACGCCCTCGCCTTCCTCCCCTTCGCTGCGGTTCGAACTCGCGCCCGCAGCTCGCATAAGCACGCTTGACCGCTGCGCTACAAGGCACGGATGGTCGAGCGGGCGCTTTTAGGTGTAGCTGACCATAGCCATTGGATCAAGATCCAACGGTGAAGAGGGAGAGGGTGCGGGGTCTTCAGAGATTGCATGCGGCCATTTAGGCAGCCGAGATGGTGCCACATGGCGCCATCTTGGCCGTCCATCTTCTGGAAGTTGTAGATGGTGCCACAGATGTTGGACTGACTCGATTTTTGCGTCGTTGGGCTGTGATCGTCGATCCGAATTCATCCATGCTGTTGGATTTGTCATTTGAAGTGTGGATTTACACCATCTTGGCCCTTGATCTTCTAGGGTTCCCCGATCACTATCTGATGCTACGGATGCTTGATTAGGGCGATCTTGGAGTCGTTGAACTCCAATCGTCGCCCTGATCACATCCATAAGGTTGGATCTTTGATCAGAGGCCCCGATAAAATGTTTGCCCTGTCCAAGCACATAAAAGGAGACAATTAACCTCCATTTTATTCAAACTACTCTAATTGCAAGATGATGCATGTTATGCAATATTTATATCATGAAATGCAATCCTATGCTTAAGAACATGCATAAATAAACATCTTATGTAGTGTAAATGTGTTTACATGATACCCCCATGCCTATCTTTTGCTAGTCCCTAGCAAAATCTATGTGCCATTTATAAAACAATTAGGTTGGATTATTTGGACCTGAGTTATTTTCAATCATTAAGAAATTGTCTACTTAGGAATTGAACTTTCAAAGACACAACAGCACCCGAGTATCTGCCAAAATGCAGACCGCCTCAAGCTCTCGCCTTATTCAAAGAGAAATTTCTTTCTCTTTTTACTCTTTTCTAAATTTTTTTTTTTGAGATTTCAAATTTTAGAGTTTAAGAGTGGCTTTCTACGGCCATTCAACTCACCCAAGATTTGATGAGAACCCTAAGCTTTAAGCATCTTATTGTGATTGTGATAGACTCGTTGACCGGCAGTTAAAACGGACTTTGGATTTCTACGCCTCTAGGTGACCTCAAAAAGAATTCTGCCTAAAGGTGTATCTTTACAACCGATAGCTTTCTCCCTACTTTTATTTTTTTTACGGGGTCAACACAAGGGTGAATCTACTGTATATCTCCCCGATTTATTCTACTTCTCCGCTTCTTCTTAAGTGTTTTGGGAATTTTTAGTGCATTTACTGAGCTGGGTTATGGATAACCGGTCGATGAGCTGTTAATACCGACAACTTGCCTGCCATACTCGTGTGGCGAAGTGTGGCTTATTTCTTTTTATTCTTTTCTCCTTTTCTTTTTTATTTTTTTTATTTTTTAAGTAGGTGGCTTCCCTGATCTAAGATTTACCTAAAGGCAGCAAAAAGAGAAAGGTCCAGTGACTGGGCTGTAGACAACCTACCTATGGGTTGTTACCCACGATAACTTGCCAGCCATATCACCCTAGAAGGTTCATTAACTACCCAATTTCCGTTAAAATCGCCGAACAACGAGTCAGTGCAAAGATAGTGTGTAGATGCTAGAAACTCAAAATTCCCTCAAATCAGAGGGAGAGTTGATAAGTCGTGTACTTATCACCCAAAATTTATTTACTCCAATTAAAATAAAATTCAGGTTGGTGAGAACTCGAAAAATAAATCCACATTTTAGTGGATACATGGGTTGATTAAGTCCAAAGACCTTAAGGGTCTTTGTGTTCAAATCATAATGTAGTATTTCCTAAGATTGAAAATTTTCTTAAACCCAAATTCTCTTTCCTAATTCCAAATTTTCTTTTTTAATAAAAGAAAACAAAACAAATCTACGGAGCTGACGAATGAATTCAGAGATAAATATCCACCCCCCCTTGCCTATCTAATGCAATGTCCTCATTGTATTAGAAAGACATAAAATAGAGTGAAAAAGCGTAGAAAGCACCTGAATTGCATGAATGTCAGGTCCGCTCCGAGATGAAAACTAAGAAAAACTGTATATGTGCTGAGTTTAGTGCCTTCAGCTAGGCACACAATACAAGGAAAAGAAATGAAGAATTTACAAGTGCAGGTCAAAATTAAAATAAACAGAAGAATCCTCTGACCTATCAATAGCGGTCCATAAATGTGGACCAGATTGTGGTGCAGACCCATTCCCCATAATCGAGAATATCTTAGGTTCTGGATAAAAATTATCCAAAACCTAAAATCAGAATGCAAGCAGGGTCGGGCCTGCGATTTATCAGGATGCAACCCAAAACCAAAAAGTCGGGTTACGAAGAATTGAAGCTCAAAAGGATAATCATTGAATGGTGCTTGAGTTAGACATCCTCAAAACAAATGTCGTAAGGGTTCTGATTTGATGGTTTCATCTTAAAAGGAACCCTTCGACTCAATCTTCCATTTCCTCCAAAATTAACTTCCCAAATCAGAACTTCCCAGCTCCAATCCTCCTCATTCAGCATGTCGAATTCCAGGACCTCTTGTATATTAATCAACCCATCTGAAATCTCCAAGTCTAAATGATGTGGTAGAATCAGAATTGACTTGGGTCTAATTATCTCAGAAACAAAATTATCGATAAGCTTAACAGGGTGTAACTGATAATCAGGGCATTGAATTGATTCCTCCAGAAAATGCGATTCTGGATCCGTAATGTGTGCCCTAATAAGATCAGTTTCCTCAATTATTGGGCTATCAAATGATCTATCAGATTCCTTAGGCCCAATCGTCTCACAGAAATCGTGTTCAGAAAACTCGCGTGAGACTTCGCAACTTGAATCTTCACCATCAAAGAAATCAGGATCCGTATCAATGTATGTCCCAAAATCATTTGTCACTTTCTGTTCCAAGGAGATATACGTTTCCTCGTAACCCGGCTCAGGGATCTCAGGTGAAGAAATCAGATCTTCCTTAATTGGTCGCTTTAATTCAATCTGGTCATAACACATGTCCCCCCCAACAGGTGCCTGAGCGGGTTCTGTCATTGGCTTTCCTGAAGAGGGTTCATCCTGGGAATCATCCCAAGATTGAATCAAAGCAACCACGAATCTCATCCTCAATTTCTCTAATTTCCCAAGTAGAAACTCACCCGGGTTCTTATCCTTAGCGTCCTGGAGCCAATTCAACAAAGACTTATTCAAATCATCAATCATTTCAATCAAGGGCTCCAATCTCTCAATGCAAGGTATTGGCTAAACTTCTAAAGATTGTATGATATTCCTGAAGTTAGCCAGAACCTTATCTTGAACCTGGTTAACTTGAACCAAATGAGTTCGTTCAGGGTTGGGTGGGTTTGGGCTCAATGTAGGGGAATTAATGAATTGAGATTCGTTATACCCTTCCTGATAATAGGTCATTTCATATTGTTCAAAAGATGGTGATGACCTAAAGGCAGTGAAATCAGAGGATGGGTAAGGATCGGTGTATCCTTCTTGATTGTAGATCGTATTAGGTTGTTCTTGAAAGGAAGACGATCTATAATCGATGTAGCTCTGAGAAGGATACAAATCAGAATCAAAGTGTTCAGGGTTAGACCCTAAACACGGGGGTCCAAAATTGTATCCCCAATCCGAATTATCCCAACTGACTGATGGTTGATTACAATACGAGTCGGGATAATCATCATGTTGAGGATAATTCACAACAGGAGGGAAAGAGCGGGAATGTGTGAAATATGTGGAAGGATTCATGAGACACGGGAGGAAGAAAGGCGCCCTGCAATACAAACAATCAAACCTGTCCTTAAATGGGTTAGCCTAAAGACCTACAGACTCCCAAAACCCATCTTCAGATAAAGGAACGATTTTATCTACTTCTGTCTGTTCAATCCAACTAGTTAGAAGGAGGGACTGGGGAGAAGGTTCTTCCAAGTGTACCCCCAGCCGCGATCGTTTGATTCTACTCCCCTAGCTAGACATCAAATTGAACAGTAGAAACAGACTAATCGAAAATAATCTCGTTCTGGGTTCTGAAGAGCGAGTCCAATCCTTAAGGCCAACGTCTACTCTATTTTATTTAGCGCTAGGTTTGAATGTGCTTCAGAATGTGATGGACTCTTTAAATAGGTTGTGCCCTTAATGATTGATTGATTTGTGTGTGCATGCACAACCAATGGTTTTCAAGCAAGATTATTTTTGATGTGGTGAATTTTAAGGTTCAAATCTTACTTAGTAGCTTTTAGGATTCAACTTTAGGTGTTTTCAATCAAGTTTTGTTGGCACACCAAGTTTTACAAGCAAGGGTGAAAATGTTTTCCTTTGAAGCTTAAAAAGAATGTGGAGTGCCTAGTAAATCCCTAAGAGTTGAACCTAATTGGCAGCTACTTGATGAGTTTATTTTATTTGAAGTGGTGCGGCCCAATCAACTCAAACAATTGGCCTGTTGCACCACTTACTTAGGCACACAAATGATTACCTAATCTGATTTTTACTCAATTATGTGTTTGAATGTGTGTACCGGCTCCTAAGATTGGTTTACCGGTTGAGTTAAAAAATCAGATGAGGTTGTGTACCTCTGTGAGATTTTTTTTTTAATTTTTCTTTTTTAATGTGGGGGTTGGGGTGAGTATGGGTGTCAAACAACAAACAATCCAACCTTAGAGTTTATAAAAACACCTAGGTTGATTGATGTCTGAATTATTATGTTGTGGAATGAAATCTAATGGGTGGGAGGTGGGGAATAACTCACAAAACCTTCTACATCACTTTACTCCGACCTACCGCTTTTGCCTGTCTCGAAAGAGTACCTACAATTACAATAAGAAAGAAGAAAAGTGAGGTAAATGATTTGTAAGTTACAAAACGCGAAGAAAAATCAAAGATCGTCACCTGTTGAATGTGCGAATCGCTACGCTAACGTGTTTGGTTTTGGAGAACCTGTCGTTGTAGTTTGAAAGCGAAGAATTCGTGTTCAACAAATAAAATTTATACCGAAATGAAAATTCCGGGTCGAACACAGGGAGGCGGACGTTTGATTTAAAAATTACGCATTTCTTTGTATTTGCCACGAAGTAATTCAATTTAAAACTATCTAATTATTTACAATAAATAGAAGAGAGAGAGAGGGTAAGAGAGAGAGAATATTACACATACAAATCAAAATGAGATGTAGAATAAACAAAGAATTTATCATTAAGGAGATTGTTCATTACAACTAGAAAGCATAAAACAATTACACTAGAAAGCGATAAATTTACTCTAGAAAGCATTAAAAGAATGGAGGGAGAAATGTCCTCCTCGACAATCGCTTGGAGGACGAGCAGAACTACACTAGAAAGCAGTAAAAAGAATAGGGAGAGAGAAATCCTCATCGACGGTCGCTTGGAGGATGAGCTGGATGGGACGACTCCTGGACGAAGGAGGGCGAAGCAGGATGAAGGAGGACGAAGCAGAAGAATGGGAATGGAGTAGCACGCCGTCGTCGTCGCGGGATCCACTTCCGAAGGGGGACGAAAATTTGGACTTTATCTCGCGAGAAGCATCCCAGGTGTGGGACAAGCTTCTCTTGAGCTTTGGAGAGGTAGAGAAGAGAAGGAAGGGATGAGAATTTCGTATGGAGGGGGTCTCCTTTTATAGTTGCAAGGAGTGGGGGCAAAATGGTCATTACAACTTTAAAATAATAAATGAGGGGTCTTTAGTGATGGATAAATCCGTCACTAAAGCTCCCAACATGGGCGTAGCTCCTACGCCCATGCGCACTACCTCAACTGCCCACTTCTTCAATGCCTATGCCCATGTACTTCAGATCTCAGCCGTCCAATCGCGAGATCGTACGGCTTAAGACACGTGATCGCCCGCTGCTGCGCCCGCCTGGCGCATACGATCGCGTGTCCATGCCGCGCATTCAATCGGGCGTGATCTCAATTGAGCGCAGGCGGCCGTCCGATGACGATCCAATGCCCGCCATCGCCCGCACGCCCGCGCCTTCCTCCCCTTCGCTGTGGTTCGAACCCGCACCCGCAGCTCGCATAAGCACGCTCGACCGCTGCGCTACGAGGCGTGGATGGTCGAGCGGGTGCTTTTAGGCGTGGCTGACCACAACTGTTGGATCAAGATCAAAAGGCGGAGGAGTAGGTGCGAGGTCTTCAGAGATTTCATGCGGCCATTTGGCCGGCCGAGATGGCGCCACGTGGCGCCATCTTGGCTGTCCATCTTCTAGAAGTTGTAGATGGTGCCACGGATGTCGGATTGACTCGATTTTTGCACCGTTGGGCTGCGATCGTCGATCCGAATTCATCCGTGCAATTCGATTTGTCATTTGAAGTGCAGATTTACACCATCCTGGCCCTTGATCTTCTAGGGTTCCCCGATCACTATCTGATACTACGAATGCCTGATTAGGGCGATCTTGGCGTTGAACTCCAATCGTCGCCCTGATCACATCCATACTGTTAGATCTTTGATCCGAGGCCCCGATAAAATGTTACCCTGTCCAAGCACATAAAAGGAGACAATTAACCTCCATTTTATTCAAACTACTCTAAATGCAAGATGATGCATGTTATGCAATATTTATATCATGAAATGCAATCCTATGCTTAAGAACATGCATAAATAGACATCTTAAATAGTGTAAATGTGTTTACATTAATAAGTCGTGTACTTATCACCCTAACTTATTTAACCAATTTGAAGTAAATTCAGAATGGCGAGACTCGATAAGCAAATCCACATTTTAGTGGACACCCGAGTTGATTAAGCCTGAAGACATGAAGGGTCTAAGTGTTCAGATCCTACTGTATTATTTCCAAAGGTTGAAAAATCCTAATGCCTAATTATTATTTCCTTATTCAATTTTTTTTTGCATTTTTTAATAATAAAGAAAGAAAGAAAAAGAAAAAAGTAGAATTTACAAGAATTCCATAGAGCTGACAAAATGATTCAGAAATGAATCCACCCCCCCATTCCTAGCTGATGCAATGTCCTCATTAAAAATAAAATGCATGAGAAGTAGGGCAGAATTAAGAAGATATCACCTGTATATGATGCTCGGATCAGCTCTAAGTCAGACTATAAATGTGTTGAGTATAATGCCATTAGCTAGGCGAAGTCTAGCCAAAGAAATCACGATATGAGTAAAGCAACCGTGTCTGAGACGAGTTCTGGAACAATACGATCAACAAAAGGCTTCAGATGTTGACAGTTGACTTTAAAAGAATTAGCCATCTTTGGGTCAAAGATCTGAACAGCTCCGTTTGGAAATATCTGACCGATGATGAACGGATCGTTCCATTTTGACCTAAGTTTGTAGGGAAAGGGCTTAAGTCAGGAATCAAAGAGCCAGACCTTCTAGTTCGGCTCAAAGCTCTTTCGGGATATCAATTGGTCATGAAGAGCTTTGGTCTGAGCCTTATAGATTTTGGCATTCTCATATGCATCGTTTCTAAGCTCCTCCAACTCAGATAGTTGGAGTTTCCTAGTCTTTCCAGCTAAACTCAAATCCAAATTACATTATTTGATTGCCCAGAATGCTCGATGTTCAATCTCCATAGGTAAATGGCATGCCTTTCCATACACCAGATGAAATGGTGACATGCTGATAGGCGTTTTGTACACTGTACGATAGGCCCAAAGAGCATCCTCAAGCTTTTGAGTCCAATCTTTATGATCAGGTCTAACCAGTTTCTGCAAAATATTCTTGAGCTCCCGATTGGAGATCTCGACCTGTCCATTCGTCTAGGGGTGGTAAGGTGTGGAGATTCTATGATTTACCCCATATTTTGCTAGTAAACTATGGAACTGGGCATTAGTGAAGTACCACCATCACTAATTATGGCCCTCAGAATCCCGAACCGACTGAAGATGCTCTTCTTAACGAAATCAATGACCACCTTATGGTCATTGGTTCGGGTGGGAATGGCCTCAATCCACTTGGACACATAATCAACAGCGACGAGAATATACTGGTGTCCAAATGAAGGAAGGGTCCCATGAAATCGATGCCCCAAATGTCGAAGATTTCGACGGGAAGAATTGGGTTTAGAGGCATCATATCTCTCTTAGTTATGCTCCCAAGTTCCTGGCATTGGGAGAACAACCATGAGAATTCCTGGGCATCCTTGAATAAAGACGGCCAATAGAATCCAGATTGCAAAATTTTTACAGCCATCTTTTTCCCAGAGAAATGTCCACCACACGTAGATGCATGGTAGAACTCAAGTATACTTTAGAATTCATTCTCCAAAACACATCGATGAATAATCTGATCAGAGCTGATGTGGTACAGTTTAGGGTCCTCTCAGAAGTAATATTTGGCCTCAAATTTGAGTCTATCTCGTTGTTGCTTGGTCCGATCCTGGGGGATTTGACGAACGGCCAAATAATTTACAATGCCTGCAAACCACGAGGTTTGGACACCTGATACCGTAAGAGTAGTTTCATCCAGAAAAGTATCAGTAATCGGAATATCTGGATGAGAAAAATCACTTAGAAGTCCTAAAAGATGATCCGCCACCACATTCTATGCCCTAGATTTATCTTTGATTTCAAGATCGAATTCTTGCAGCAGAAGAATCCATCGGATAAGTCAGGGTTTGGCATCCTTTTTGGCCAAGAGATGTCTCAAGGTCTAGTGGTCGGTGTAAATTATGACGTAAGACCCTAAGAGATAAGCCCTGAATTTCTCCAAAGAAAATACTATAGCTAGCAATTCCTTCTCAGTAATAGTGTAATTCCTCTGGGCCTCATCCAGAGTTTTGCTAGCGTAGTAGATGACAAAGGGCTTCCTGTCAATCTTTTGACCCAAAACAACCCTAACGACGTAATCAGAAGCGTCGGTCATGATCTCAAATGGAGCTATATAAACCAATGGTTGCAACACCGGAGCACAAGTGACTACCGTTTTAAGAAAATCAAATGCCTTATAGCATGATTTGTTAAAATGAAATGGCGTATCTTTGGCGAGAAGGTTGCTCAGAGGGCGAGCGACCTTAGAGAAGTCCTTCATGAACCTCCTATAGAATCCTACATGACCAAGAAATAATTGAATTTGTTTAACAGATGTGGGAGGAGGAAGTTTGGAGATAGCATCAACCTTAGCTTTATCAACTTTAATTCCTCATTCAGAGATTACATGACCCAAGTCGATGCCTTCTTGTGTCATGAAATGTCTCTTTTCCCATCTAAGGACCAATCCTGTTTTGATGCATCTTTTAAGGATCATTTCAAGATTAGCCAGGCAAGAATCAAACGATTCTCCAAAAATAGAGAAATCGTCCATGAAGACTTCCATAAACTCTTCCACCATGTCAGAGAATATGACTAGCATACACCTTTGAAAAGTCGCAGGTGCATTGCATAAGCCGAATGGCATCCTATGGAAAGCAAAGGTTCTGTGGGGACAGGTGAAAGTCATTTTTTCCTAATCCTTGGGATGGATAGGGACTTGATTGTATCCCGAGTGACCATCTAGGAAATAGAAGTATTTTACCCAGCTGGTCTTTCAAGGATTTGATCGATGAAGGGCAAAGGGAAATGATCTTTTTTTGTGGCTGTGTTTAGTTTCCTGTAATCGATACAGACCCTCCAAGAGGAAGCTGAACGAGTTGTGAAAGATTCTCCTTTCTCATTAGTCACAATGGTAATCCTGGCTTTCTTGGGAACAATTTGCACGGGACTTACCCAAGGACTATCTGAGATCGAATAAATGATTCCTATGTCAAGACACTTAATTATTTCCTTCTTGAATACTTCTCGCATATTAGGCTTTAATCTCCTCTGCATTTGGCAAGAAGGGTGGATCCATCTTCCAAGAATATTCTGTGATTGCAGTAAGATGACTTGATCCCCCTAAGGTCATGAATGGTCCAACCAATTGCCTCCTTGTGTTCCTTTAAGACCTTGATCAGTTTAATCTTTTTCTCCTTAGTTAATCTAGCACTGATAATCATAGGGAGCATCTTTTGAGGTCCCAAAAATTGATATTTCAATCTCTCAAGCAATGGTTTCAGTTCGAGCTGGGGCAGGTTCATGATGGAAGGTAAGGATGACGTTGATGAAGATTCATTAAATGGAAGAGGTTAAAAGTGAACAAAATCAATAACCTCTTCAGAATGTGGTGGGTTTGCCACAGAGGGTTGCGGGTCGGATCCATCACAATAGGAGGAACTTTCAATTGTAGAAACCACGATACATGTTTCAATATTCAAGTTATCTTCCTCAAGTTCCTCTATAAATCTACAATCCTCAAATTTGTTAATCGCCTTAAAAATATCCAATTTCAATTTTTGATCCCCAAAGGTGATTTGTATGCTACTACTCTCACAGTTGATATTGGCCTTAGTGGTAGCTAGGAATGGATGCCTTAGAATGATGGGCGTGTTCCTTAAATTTTTAGGTACATCCATGTCAAGGACAAGGAAATCTATAGGAAAATAGAAGTGCTTAACCATGACAACAACATCCTCAATAATGCCTCTCAGATTTGTGACTAAACGGTCCACTAACTACAGCATTACTGAGGTCAACCGAAGTTCACCTAATCCAAACTTCTTGTAAAGAGAAGTCGAAACTAGGTTAATGGATGCACCTAGATCCAAAAGTGCCCTATCAAAGGTGTAATCTCTGATGACACAAGAAATCAAAGGGGCACCTAGATCTCTCCTTTTCGGAGGACGGTGATGTAGGATAACAAAACTAGCTTGCTCGGAGAGTATCACCTTCCTCGAAATAGATTCCCTTGACTTACGCTTCTGTGTGCATAAATCCTTTAGAAATTTAGAATGAGCTCGCATGTGTTTGATAGCATTGAGGAGCGGGATATTGATTTTGACATTCTTGAATATATTGAAGAGCTCCTCATTACTACCAACAGGCTTCTTCTTCCTAGGTTTAATCAAGCCCTCAGGAAAAGGAACATGAGTCGGATCTTTGGAATCAGGTTCTTGAGCCTTGATTTCTTCTTCAGAGTTCTCCTTTCTCTCCTCAGGTTCTCCAGGATTTGGTAGGTCAAAACAAGGTCATTTTGGTTCCTGGTTTTGCCTTCCACTCCTTAAGGTAACAGAGTTAGAAGATGCATAAGGGTTTGGATCTTGGGGAGGGTTAGGAAAGATTGGAGGGACTTCATTTGCTAGAAACCTCAGATTTGATGAAGAAGCAGAAGAGGAAGGACCCTTCTCAACCACCTGAGCATGTGCGTGTGGGTCCCTCTATTCCCATACCCTTGGGCTTGATTGTCCAGATTCTATATATTACGCAGGTTAGGTACGGGTTGAGATGACAGAGATCTGGGTTGATGGGAATTAGCAATGAACCTGGTTTGCAAGTTGTCCAATGAGGTTTTCATTTACTGCATGAGCTGGAGAATAGATCCTTGCATCTGTATCATCTGATGGTTCAAATCAGCTTGCCCTATAGGTTGACAGGCATTCCAAGCTGGCTGATTGACCTGATTTGGGGGCAGCTGAGTGTGTAAACATGACCCATTGATCTTTGCGAAGCATAGTTGCTGGGCCGAAATTGGGTCTGCTGCCTGTTGAATGTGGAAAACTACACAATCGAAGTTGGTTTTGAAAAAACCTGTCGTTATAGTTCGATTTGTGAAGAAATCCGTCAATAAATAAATTTTTACTGAAACTCTAAGAATTCCGGGTCGAACACAGGGAGGCAGATGTTTGATTCAAAATCGCATTTATTTAATTGTCATGAAGCAGATTAGCTAGTCGAATTGAATCTAAACTAACTATCTACTTAGAGAATAAAGAATAGAAGGCAGAGAGAGAATATTACAAATAAAGATAAAAGAGAGGTAGAATAAACATGGATTTCATTATCACAAGTTGATGTTCATTAGGATTACAACTACCCACTACACTAGAAAGCAGGAAATCTACATTAAAAAGTGGGAAATCTATTCTAGAAAGCAGCAAAAGAGAAGATAGAGAGAAGTTATCCTCCTCGACAGCTGCTTGGAGGACGAGCCGGACAGGACGACGCCTGGAAGATGGAGGATGGAACGGGAGGAAGGAGGATGAACCAAGAAGAAGCGGGAACGAGGCAGCACGTCATCATCGTCGCGGGATCCACTTCCGGAATGGGGGTGAGAAAATTTGATTTTGGCTCTAGAATAGCATCCCAGGTGTGGGACAAGCTTTTCTTGAGCTTTGGAGAGGGAGAGAGATGAGGGGATGAGGATTTCGTAGGGTAGGGGTCTCCTTTTATAGTTGCAAGGATAGGGGCAATTTGGTCATTTCATAATTTTTTTTTTTTGAGAAAGATTTGGTCATTTCATAATTAAAACATTAAATGAGGGGGTCTTTAGTGACAGATTTAAGCGTCACTAAAGACCCCACGTTGCTATAGCCTCACGCGCACGCGCCTCCTCGTCTACCATGCACATAACGCTCTCCCATGTCTTCGAAATCTCAGCCGTCTGATCTCAAGATCGGACGGCTTAAAGTTGTCCTCGCCCGCACCTTCATCTGCACTTAATTGCACGCACGTGTGCAATGGGGCATGCAGAAGCGTGTCATCGTGCTCGTGGCGATCCAAGGCTCCTCCGCGTGCCACGTCTCCACCCAATCTCCATCTGATGGCTGAATTGCGCCCCCTCCCTCGCCCGTGCCTGATTTGAGGCGTGCTACTTTTCAAACGCGTGCCTCGCATTCGTGAAAGAGTGGCATAACCACTACACTGCCTCGCCTTCTTTGTCGCACTTTTGTTTTAGGTACACATGCTCATGACCGTTGAATCAAGATCCAACAACCTAGATCGTCCGCGCCTTACACCTTAAGAGGATGTGAGCGGCACATCAGAGTCATTCCTGGCCGTTGGATCAAAATCCAACGGCTAGGATCGAGTGATGGAAATTCTTTGGAGATGCAACGACGGTTCTTAGGGCTGATTAGGCGCCATCTTGGCCGTCCATCTCTAGTGTGTTGTAGATGGTGCCACGGATGTCAAATTGGACTAATTTTTGCGCCGTTAGGCTGCGATCATCGATCCGAACCCATCCGTGTGGTCAGATTTGTCGTCTGAGGTGTGGTTTGGCATCATCTTGGCCCTTGATCTTTAGGCTTCCTCGATCTCTATTTGGAAGTATGGATGTTCGATCATGGCGATCATAAAGTCGTTGAACTCCAATCGTCGCCCTGATCAGATCTGTACGATTGGATCTTCAATCCAAGGCCCCAATTAAAAATTGCCTGGTCCCTGACCATAAAAGGAGACAATTACTATACAATTTATACAATTTGTCCTAAATTCATCATTATGCATGTTATGCAATATTTACAATGTATGATGCTAATATGACACTAAGAACATGCATTAATAGACATTTTTGGCTATTTAGATGTATGCACATCACCGCCCTGGGTTTTTCCAGGAGAAGTTAGGGTGGTTCCTCCAACCCGAATTATAAGCATTGAAGTAAGGGTTGGACCTAACATTCTCCTGTACAGCATAAACATCCTCATAGGGCAAGGATGGAGACAATGAAAAGGAGGGATCCGAGAAACTGGGATCAAAGGCCCCAATTTGGAACCCGTGGGGTTTCGGACAATGCTGGCTCACAGGTTGAGCCACATCCAGTTGGTTCACGAACTCCCGTCCAGAAGGAGACCACAAACAATGGAATCCCAAATTCTGGGATTGAGTGGATCGAGAAATGCTTGCAAAGTTTCCCGCCATCCACTCCTCCATCATTTTGGTAACCAAGTCCACCTTATCTAGTTTATTACAAATCAGTTCCATATCGAATGAATGAGAGTCGTGGAGCTCATTAACATTCGATCTGGGTTGTTGGGACCGATTAAAAGTATCCATGGAGACATGATTGATTGAATTTTCACTCATTTCCTTAAATAAATCGTGCGTGCTATCTACGTCTTTGTTGAGGAAATTGCCTTTGCAAGAAGCATCCAAGTGATCTCTGAGTTGCTCAGTCAACTCATGGTAAAAGACCAGCATGAGCTACCATTTCGGCACCTCGTGGTATGGACACTTCCGCAATAAGTCCTATAATCGCTCCCAGGCAACATGAAACTACTCCCCAAGCTGCTGGGCAAAGGTAGTAATCGCCCATCTCAGAGCATTGGTACGTCTGACAGGGAAGAATTTCTACAAGAAAGCCAATTTTAGATCGTTCCATGTTGTGATTGGCCTTCCTATGGTCCTGTACCAATGAGCAGCTTTAACCCTAAGAGAGTGGGGATAAGGTTATAGATGATTATAGACGATTATAGACGATTTACTCTACTTGTATCCAGTCAAACCAACTAGTTAGAAGGAGGGATTGGGGAGAAGGTTCTTTATTCGGCTTGCACCTATGGTTCCTAGTGTACCCCCCAACCACAATCATTTGATTCTACTCCCCTAGCTAGACATCAAATTGACTAGTACAAGCAGGTTAATCGTAAACAATCTCAGTCTAAGCCCCGAAGAGCGAATCAGTCCTTAAGGCTAACATCTACTTGATTTTACTTAGGCTTAGGATTGTAGTGCTTATGGAATGTGGTGGGACCTTAAAATGGGTTGTGCCCTTAATGATCGATTGAATATGTGTGAGTGTGTGCACAACTAGGGTTTTCAAGAAAGATTATTTGGATGAATGGATTTTAAGGTTCAAATCTTGCTTAAGTAGCTTTTAGGGTTTAAAATTAGGTGAGTTCAATCAAGTTTCAGAGGCAAACCAGATGTTCAAACAAAGGTGAAGATCTTTTCCTTTTGAAATCAAAAAGTAAAGTGGAGTGCCTAGTATTGACCTAAATTGTAAACCCTAAGGGGATGCTACTTGATGAGTTGATTTTAAAATGAAGTGGTGCAGCCCAAACAACTCAAACAATTGGCTAAAATGCACTACTGAGTTGGGCATAAATATGATTAACCTAGACTGATTTCTATCTCTTATGTGTTGATTTACATGTACCGATGCCACAGGTCGGAATCCCGGTTGAGTAGATAAAAATCAAGTTAAGTTATGTGCCTTGAATGTGGGTGTATGTAGTGTGTATGTTAATTTATCCCACAAGAAGTATCTTTTTGTTTTTTTTTTTTATGAAGATGAGATGAGTGGAGGTGGAAATCAAAGCATCCAAACTAATCCTAGGGTTTATGCGAACACCTAGGTTAATTGGGGTTTGAATTAAGATTGTGGAATGAAATCTATGGAGGGGGGAAGAATGGGGAGCACTTACAGTTGTCTTCAACTGCACTTTACTCCTTTCTACCACTTGAAGATTCCTTGTTGAGGTACCGGCAAAATAATAGAAGAGAAATAAAAGCAAGTTAGAAAATAATAAAGTGCACGAAATGCGGAAAGAAAACCGAGAATCGTTGCCTCCCCGACAACAACGCCAAAATGTTGTAGTGGAAGACATATGCAAATAGGATTGGATTTTGAAAAACCCGTCGTCGTAGTACAATTTGCGAAGAAATCTATCAACAGATAAATTTACCAAAATTCGTAAAGAGATTCCAGGTCGAACATAGGGAGGCTATGTCGATCTAAAATCTGTGATTATATCTTTTTGGTATTTTTGTTTTAAAAGCGAGATAATCACAATGAGTTTGATATTAACACTAAGAGAGAGAAAGAGAGAGAACAATCACTTTGTAACTGAATATTGTTTTTACAACTAGAAAGTAGGAAATGATTACAACTAGGAAGCAGGAAATTCTATTCTAGAAAGCAATAAAGAAGGGAGAGAGATGTTATCCTCCTCGATGGTTTCTTGGAGGATGAGCCAGATGGGGTGACACCTGGAAGACAGAGGACAAAGACGAAAGACGAAGAACGGAGCAAGAAGAATTGGGGGCGAGGTAGGGCATCGTCATCATCGCGGGATCCACTTCTAGAACGAGGGAAGAAAACTTTGATTTTGGCTCTAGAGGAGCATCCCGAGTTTGGGACAAGCTTCTTTAGAGCTTTGGAGAGGGAGAGAGGTGAAGGAAGGGATGAAGAAAGTGTGGAGGTTGTAGGGCCTTTTATAGGTGAAGATTGGAGGGGGCAATTAGGTCTTTACACTTTAAAACCTTAAATTAGGGGTCTTTAGTGACGAATAAAACTATCACTAAAGCCCAGATCGTGGGCGTAGCTACCGCATGCACTCCCGCCTCCTCACCTCCCCGCGCCTCAACACACACGCACGTACTCATGTTCTTAGCCGTCCGATCACGAGATAGGATGGCTTAAATGTACCACACCCGATCTCTTTCAACACCTGTTAAGAGGCAACGCGGCCTCCTTCATCACCGTTGGTTTGAAGATCAACAACTTAGGATGCACGCTCGCCCGCCTTCACAAAAGTTCATCTGATGGCTCGTTCACGCTCCTCGCATCTAGGCGCCACGTCGCCCACATCCGCACCGCTTGCTCGCCATCCAACAGCTCAATTGAGCCCCCACCTGCATCGTGCTTGATTTGAAGTGGAGCGTTGATTGAACTCGCGCCCTTCACTAATGAAGAGGTGCTCGACCGCTGCACTGCAACTGCTGCTTTGTCGCGCTTAGGTTTTAAGCGCCTGCGCCCATGGCTGTTGGATCAAGATCCAATGGCTCAGATCTTGCCTCGCCCGCACCTTCATAGGTTGAGAAGAGGTGCTAAGGCCGGTTTGGGCGGCTGTGATGGTGCCACATGATGCCATCATGGCCATCCATCTTCTGTGAGTTGTAGATGGTGCCACAGGTGTCGAATTGGATCGATTTTCGCACCGTTGGGCTACGATCATCGATCGGAACCCATCCATGTGGTCGGATTTGTCATCTGAAGTGTGGATTAACACCATCTTAGGCCTTGATCTTTAACCTTCCTCGGATTATATCTGATGCAACGGAAGTTCGATCGGGGCGATCTTGGAATCGTTGAACTTCAATCGTCACCATAATCAGATTCGTACGTTTGTAACTTTGATCTTTGATCCGAGGCCCCAATTAAAAGTCACCCTATCCCTGGCCACCAAAAAGAAGAAATTACTATACAATTTGTACAATTTGACTTAAATGTATGATGATGGATGTTATGTAATATTTACAATGTATGATGCTAATATGATACTAAGAACATGCATTAATAGACATTTTTAGCTATTTAAATGTATGCACATCAGGTTGAGACTCATGTTGGGTGGTCTAGATGGCACCACGTGACGCCATCTGGGTCGTCCATCTTCTTCTTCTTGTAGAGGGTGCTACGAGGCTCTGATTGGAGTGATTTTTGCACTGACGGACTACAATCGTCACTCCGGATCCATCCGTACATTCAGATTTTTCATCCAAAGCCCGTAAAGATGTCGCACTGCCTCCTGTCCATATAAAATGCTGGAATTAATATGCAGAATGCACAACCTATCCTAAATGCAATGCAATGAATGTTATGCAATATTTATACTATGAAATGCAATGCTAGGCCTAGGAACTATCACAAATAAGCATTTTATCAAGAATTTATGCATGTTTATCATCGCTACAAAGTCTTCCTCCACATGCCTAAATGCCTTGCCTCTTTAACAAACACATTCACCGTCATTATATTCAATAAGCGATGGCAAATGCTGCTTCAAATATTTTCCCCACGTGCCCAAATGCCTGCCTCGTTAACAAAACACATTCGCCGTCACTTTTTTACCAAGCGACAACAAATATACATAATTAACTAATGGATAGTGGAAAATTCTTTCAAGTGCTGCAGTCAAATTTTGAAGATGGATTCACCGTTGGTTTACCCAATTGTTGTCACTTTATTAACCGACAACTAACCGACGGTGAATGTCATATTTCTACTAGTGATTCATACTCATCTTTGTATTCTTCTTTAAAATTGATATCGTAAGTGCACTACTACAATGAATGAATTATCTTCACGTGTTTTTTGACGTCAGTTTTGGCGTCATTGCTGGGGAGGCAACGAATTTTTTAGTCACTTTCATACTTGCATTGGGGGCATTCACATTTTCTGACTCACATTTCTCTCTTTCTATTTATTGGTTGCAGGAATCCGACACATTGGCGACAAGAGGAGCGCATCCCAAGATGGTAGATTGGGAGTAAAGTGTGATAAAGATTTTGGTGAGTACCACCCTATCTAATGTAGTTTCATCATCCCATATCTAAAAAAAAACAAAAAACTCGCATTTAGGCTCGTGCATGAACCTTAGGATAGAGTGTTTGCTTGCTTGAAAAAAAAAAGTCCAAAAAAAATTGAAAAAAAATTTGACGTTGTGAATGATTACTTAACCCACATCTCAAATCCATCACCCAAAAAAAAAAAATGCTCTAATTTCATTTGGAAAATCTTTTTGGAGTGTTCCTTTCTTTGAGTGGTGTTTGTGAAGCCAACTATGTTTGTCATTGGGCCGCACCACTCACCATAATTAAAATCAATTCTCTCGATAAAGTTGCATGAACTATAGGGGTGAAAACTCTTAGGGATTTTATTTCTTAGAGACACGCATAGTCTTAAAGGAAAAAGAGCAAAATACTTGTGTTTGCGTAACCTCTTGTGTGTTCAGGCAAAACTTGGTTGAATCAACCTAAGAATTACAACCATAAAAACTAACTAAACATGGTTGAACTTTAAAAGGCAACTCATATTAAGCCTTGTTTGCAAATCCCTTGCTTGTGCACCACATTGTACACTTTGGAACTGAACATTAAGGGGCACAAACCCAAAACAACATCCCCTTACATTCCCATGCACTTTTAGATCCTAGCCCTAAATTAAAATTGAGTAGACGTGCCCTAGGTAGGACTAATCTAAGTCTTGTAAGTGTGATTGGGTTTGTTAAGTGCTTGGCCTTAATTCCCATTGTGGAATCCAGTGTCTAGGCTGCAAGGAAGTGTCAAATACTGTGGTTGGTGTGTATCAAGGAACCGGCCACGTAAGCCAAAGGTAGAACCTTCCTCTCAATCCCCTCATAATCAGCCTAGCTGGATTAACCTTGGGAAGGGAGGTTTAAGTGCTTGCAAATTAGATCATTCTCTTTGAGGGTTTTAGGCCACCTAGGCCTACGCTGTAGGGCCTAGTTTGTTTGCTTGGTTGTGCACACACAATTCTCTCATCTTTTCTTCCCTCATCCCTCCACTTCTTCTAAACCATGGATTTCAATGCCTATCCATTTTACCCAAACTATCCCCAACATGATTTGTATTCTAACCCAAGTAGACCATATCCACAGTTTACTTGGGATAACCAGCCAACTAGTTGGAGATACAACCCAGGACCTGAGTACCCTGAATACCCCTCTTATCCCAACTATCCCAATTTTACCCAACCCGAACCAACCTTTTATTGGGATACATCCAACCCACCCACTTAGGGGTACAATCCAAACCTTGGGGATCCTTGTCTTGATGATGATTCTCCTTATGATGACTCCTCTTTTAGGTCCTACCCACCCACTAACCAATCTGATAGGGCCTACACTCTAAGAGAACACAAAGACCCCTACCCTTCCCAAGATAATAACCAAGATAGGTCATTTGAATTCAAAGATCTCTCCTACTTGACCTATGGATTGGAAGGGATTTTAGAAAAATGGAAATCAAATGATTCTGATGATTATAAACTTTGGCGAACCAAGTATGATCAACCCCTACTTTAGTCCCCTAACGAAGAATCCGACTCAGAGGAGACTTAGAACCTCAAATATTTTGGAGTAGGACTAAACAGAAAATGGTGCCTCTTGAGGAATTGGACCTGGAAAATGATAGAATAGAGGACCCACCCAAGAACATAAACCCTGATATGGACTCTGATACACATCCTCAACCATACCCTCCCAACTCTGATTTGAATGCTAAGTACAATAGGGAGGAAATCCAGAGGAAGCCTATTAACACTCAGTCAATTCTTGATAGCCTTCAGTTGGAGTTATATAGACAGAACCAAGAATTGATTGAAAGGAAACAAGCCATGATTTATATGTTCTAACAACTAGATGAAGAGGGCCAATGAACACTGATAAGAGCAACACCTTTTATGGAGTTCATGAAGCAAGGCCTTGTGCTGATCAATTGGACTACATCTAGTTGCCCAAAACTAGTTCAGTCCACCATTGATACTCCCCCATTATTGGACAACTCATTAGAAGATGTCATTGAGGATTCCTTAGAACATGATTTGGGGAGGGTTGAGGATAAAAATCAGAATCTCCAAGCAATAGAGGAGAAAATTGAGAATTTTGATAAGAGACTTGGGGTTGATGTCCCTGAGTTTAATAATAATGATTTGGTAATAAAGACATTAAGATGTGAGGATGGGGAATCTGACTCTGACCACTTTGATTGTGGAATACTTGAGCACCCCATCATGGATTTGAAGGAAAGGCATTGAGAAGAACTAGAACATGAAATGAATGATGAAATTAACTCCATCACAAGTTCCTCCGTGAAGGTTAACTATGATTTGGAAGAAATGAACAACAAGATTTCAAAATCCAATGGTTTTGAGGAATTAGATAGAGAAATCATGATTAAAGACTGGGAGGATTTTCACTCGGACCCACCCGAATCAATCATGATTGATCAAACACATTCCTTCATAGCTAACTCAAGTCTCAAAGATGTTGATGCAACTAATGTGGAGTTGGCTAAACCTTTCTATTTCAAACATTTAGAGGAAGAGGAGAACATTTTGTTACAATCGAATTTTTGGATGGAAAAAGAAATAAACCCCCCTGAGGATAATAAAATCAAAGAAGGAAATGCTAACTGTAGGGGTCCTAAGTTGATCAAGCCACCGAACTTTTATCAAGACTCCTACAACCTTTATGACTTAAAGCCAGGGAGGAATAAAAACCCTACATCAATAGAAATGCTCTATCATCAACTCGATTGTAATTTTCTAAGGACAAGAGTAGATCATTCTAACAATCTAAATGTCTGACATTATAGATTAGGGTTACATCCATCCAAGCAAACACTTAATCTGCATGCCCAAAGGAAAAGAGATGAATGGATTAGGGCAGGCATGACCAAAGACATTCTGAGTTCCCATCCCTTAGAGATGGGACTACACCATAACCTATTCCACATCTGCAAACTTCTAACTCTAGATCTAGCTGATTATGTCTTCCCCTTCTTGACCCAGACCATTCAATTGATTGATCATTTATTGTTTGTGTACTATGCCCAACTGAAGGCACTAAACACAGAGCTTCCTGGGAGGCAACCGAGAGGATTCAAGCTGACCGATTACGACATTGAAACTCAAGTGATTTTTTTCCTTACTCCTTGGCATTAATTTAGTTTTCAATGAGGACATTGTTCAACATAGGCATGGGAGGTGGTAATTCTTATTTTCTGAGTACAAAATTGTTAGCTTGAACTAGTTTTTATGTCTTTTATTCAAAAAAAAAAATAGAGAATGAGAATTAAGAAAAAAAAACTCAGGCATTAGGAGCTTGTCAACTTTAGGAAATGATACGTTAAGGACCTAAACACTTTGACTCTTCAGATCCTCGGGCTTAATCAACCGAGTGTCTACTAAAATGTGGACTTGTTCTCGAGTCCTCACCACCTTAAGTTATATTAGTTCGGTTAATAAAGTGGGGTGATAAGTATATAACCTATCAACCCAACCTTTGATTTGGGGGGACTTATAGTCTAAGCATTTGCACACATTACTCACTGACTCACTCATCGGTGGTTCTAACAAAAACTGGGTAACTAATGAACCTTCTAAGGTGATATGACTGGCAAGTTGTCGTGGGTAACAACCCATTGGCTTGTTGTCTAGAGCCTAGCCATAGGACCATTCTCTTTGAGGAATGCCTTTAGGTAAATCTTAGATCAGAGAAGCCACCTACTTAAAAATAAAATAAAATGAATGATGAAAAGGAATAAAAAAAAAGAGAAAAGGAAAAAAAAGAAATAAACTACACTTCATCACACGAGTATGGCTGGCAAGTTGCCGTAGGTTAGATGCCCCCAATGGCCATTTGTCCAGATCCCAGCTCATAAGTTGAACAAAAATTCCTAAACACTTAAGGAAGTAGGGAAGTAGAATAATGTAGGAAGATATACACTAGGTTCGCCTTTATGTTGACCCCACAAAAATAAAAGTAGGGAGAAAGCTACTGGTCGGATAGATACACCTTTAAGCAGCATTTTCTTTTCAAGTCACCTAGGGGCATAGAAACCCGAAGTCCATTTTAATTACTATTGGTGAGTCTATCATAATTTTCATGACATGATGCTTAGCACTTAGAGTCCTTTTTGAGTCATGGGTGGGTTGGGTAGTCGTAAAATGTTACCCCGAAACTCCCAACTCCAAAATCCAAAACAAAAAAACAAAAATTAGAAAAGAGGAAAAAAAATGAATTTGCTCTTATACAGAATAAGGCAAGGACTTGTGCGGTCTACATTTTGGTAGACACCCGGGCGCTGTTGAGTTCTGTGTATTAGTGATGTCAAAAATATGCGATTTTGTAAAAAGCATGTTTTATCATGGAGGCACGTATCATTGCAATCAACTTTTAAAATTTGTAAATCCTAGATATGGTGAGTATTTAGGATCATCCAAGGAGGCCAAATTGTTAGTCACAAAGATGGTTCTCTTTCTCACCTCTCAAATCAACACATGTATTTTTGTGATTTTGGTTTTTGTTATTTTTAAGGTTTTGGAAATAATTAGATACTTAAAAGCGGAGATAACTATGCTAAAAACTATGCCTATCAACTAAGCCTAAGTGAGAAAAATGAAACCCTCTCTTCTAAGCTCACCCTAGGCAAGTGTGCCAGAAGTAATTAGAAGAGAATGGGTGTGTGCACTAAGACTACTTAAAACATGAAAAGAACAGTAACTAGAAAATAATAAATGGAAGGCACTTGTATTACTAGCGGAGTTAATGAGAGGTAGCTAAGTTCTTCTTACATGAAAAAGAGAAAACACTAGCTAATACAAGAACATGGAATGATAAAGAAGAAGAAGGGATCCTCTGGTTGAAGTCTTGGATAGCCTTACTCCAAGTGTGGTTGCTCATGTACTTAAAAAGGTTTCTCCTCGACTTCTTCAAGTAGTCCTCCTCCAAGATGTCCTCCAAGGTAGGTGTCAACCACCTTGTTCCTCCTCTTGCCTAGCCATCCCCAATAGGTGAAGAACTCCTCCTCCTTGGTGAGGCACAAGTGAGAGGAAGATAGTGGAAGAAGGCACTAAGGGATTAGGTGGTTGCCCCCTTGATCTTCTTCTCTTCTTCTTCTCCTTGACCGTAGGTTATAGGTGGCTATGGTGGAATAAAACTAATGAAGAAGATGGTTTTTAGGTAGTGGTTAGGTGGGGTAAATATAGGAGTGGAGAGGGGTGGTTGGTGTAGCCTAATTGGAGGGCTAAGATGGCATGATGGAGGTGGTTGAGGGATCCTAAGGCTATGGTAGTTGGCGCCAACCCAAGGGGTACATGGGGGTGGTTATGGTTGGATGTTGGCACCCTTTGGTGGTTGAGAGACACCTCAAAATTGGCGCCAATCTTGAGGCTTATAAAAGGGTCTTAGGTGGAGGGTTAGGATGGGTTGTGGGCTTAGGTGTAGGGTTGAGATGGGGGGATTTTGGAGCCAAGATGGGGAGGGTGGTTAGGTGTTCTTGGTGCCAAAATCAAGGTGACTCTTGGTGGTGGTGGTGGGTTGAAAGGTGGTGAGTTAGGTGGTACCTAAGTGGATTAGGAATAGGGAGCTTAGGTGGACTAGGTTTAGGGTTATTTGGTGGAGCTTAGGTTAGGTGGGGTTTAGGGTTATGATTGGATGCCGTGGAGGTGGAGCTTAGCTAAGCTAGCTAAGTTAGGTTAGCTAGTAGATGAGGAGAATAGGAGGTAGAGGAAGCTAGGGTTCTAGAGGAGAGGAGCTCAAAAGAACTGCACTAAAGCTGATGTCTGCTGAAGGGAGCTGAAGTGGAGCTCAGTAACTAGTTAGCTAGCTAGTTCTTTGCTAGCAACTAGTCCAAGTAAATCTGAGCTGGCTTTCTTCTAATCTAATTTGAGGTGAGCTGGGTCTAGTCTTCTCAGAGATTACCTTGCTAGCAGGACTAGCTAGCTTAGGTTGAGTAGCTCAGCTCAACTAAGTTGAGCCACCGGAAGCTAGACTTGAGCTGGCTTGAGCTAGTTTATGACTTGTTCAGTTGACTAGGTCTAGCTAGTTGATGGCAGTAGCTAGTCATGGTCAGGTTGAGCTTCTAATGAACTATTTTGAGCTGGAGGAGTTGCAATGGAACTAGAATCAATTGTTTTGAGCTAGTTTTGGGCTACCATCCAGCTGAGGTATGCTGAATGGAGCTGAGGTGAACTATCTTGAGCTACCATTCAAATGAGATGAGTTGAATGGTGATAAGGATGAGTTGATCTAGCTAGAATAAGCTAGGATCCAGTTGGGATGAGCTAGATCTAGTTGAGATCTAATGAGCGAGTTTTCGTGAAGAAAAGTTAGGATTTTGAGAAACCCGTTGTCGCAGTCGCAAAACTCGCTATCAAATAAAATTTACCGAAACTCGAAAGGAAGTCTCGGGTCGAACATGTGGAGGCGACGTTTGTTTCTTGAAATTCACATTTCAATTTGTTTCTTTTGGTATTTTTAGGTTTTGTTGTTTTTTTGGTATTTTAGGAGAATGGTAAAATCACTTGCAATAAAAAGAATAGAGAGATGAACCACAATTTGATTGCTTGAAGTGAAATAATGTTTATTACAATAACAATAAACTAAACAAACTAAAAGAGATGAGGGTGAGAGGAAATCTCCCAAAGTAGATGTTTGGTGAGACAACGATTCTCGGCGGCAGCCTGAACGGAGGAGGAGAGATGCTGGACGTCAAGGATGAGGCACAGGATGAACCTGGGTAGAGGAAAGCTTCACCAATCTGGGAATGGGGATGAGGAGGTGGAGGTGATCATCTTCCTGAATGGAGGTGAGGGGATAGCTCTAGGGTTCCCTATGAAGGTGGTGAGAGGATGGTTGAGTATTTGGTGGAAGGATAGGACTCTACACTAGTAGGGAGTCTTCGAAGCTTGAGAATAGCACTCTTGGGACCCTTGTAGGCTTCTTGGAGCTTTGGAGTAGGTGGGAGTAGCATAGGTAGAGATGAAGGCAAATGGGGAGGTGTAGGTGGGTTTATATAGTGGTGGAGAAGGAGCTTTCCCCGCATAGACAATTAGTGACATCTACAATCGTTACTAAAGATCCACCCTAGCTATCACTGAAGATTCGCACAGTGTTGCTGGCGCGCGCTATGTGCTGCCTTGTCGTGCGCACGTGTGCTAGCTATGCGTTACGCTGGTGCATGCTTCGCGCTACATGTGCTGCTACACTGTGCACTATGCTGGCGCGTGCTTCACGCGTCCTTGCGTGCGTGCTTTGGCACAATGTGCTACCGATGCCAATTGAAGGATTGGGGGGGTCTGCTAGTCTCGAACCTGCACCCCTCCTTTAGGAGTGTGCACCTCAACCAATGCGCCACGCTAGAGCATGTGTCGAGAAGACTTGCTATGGGCGCGCGGTGGAGAAGGCTTCTCAGCTGTTGGATGTTCATCTAATGGCTAAGATCACATGTTGGAAGGCCTTTGGAGGGATGCTGGGTGACCTTGGGCAATCTAACCGTCCACCTTTCCTTGCTTACAAAGGATGCCACAATGCTCAGATGGAGATGATTTCCGCATTTCCAAACTGCGATCGTCATTCTAGATTCATCCATACGATCGGATTTTGCATGTGAAGATTCGAAATGTCACGCTTTGTTCCCTGGCCACAGTAATGCATGAATTGCTGTACAATTTATACACATCACACTAAATGCAATATGATGAACGTTATGTAGTATTTATACTATGTATTGCAATGCTAAGCTTAGGGACTGTCATAAATAGGCATTTCACCATGAAGACATGTGTGTTTATCAAGATCCAACTGATGTGGGTTTCTCCTTCATCTTCTGCCTACCAAAGTGCCAAGGCTTGTGGGATCTGACTATCTGCCTATCCCTGATGATAAACGCCAGTTTATCATCATCCTTAGTATCCATTCACATCTAGTTCCTAAGATTTTGTCAACTGCATTGCATTATATCCTTGCATTTAGCATGCATGTGCATTTAGGGTTTAGAGCATACATTAGCATTCATTATCTCATGTAGCTTCCATTTGATTGCCAGGGATGAATGCATTGGAAATCAGAGAAACCCTAGTAGTATGGAAGGCACTTGGAACATTTGTGAAGACAGAAGCTCTAGTAGTTAGACCCCAACTCAACTTAGCTGGATCCAACTCAAATCCAGCTCCTACCCTACTCCCTCTCCACCTTAATGGCCATCCACCTACATTAAAACCACCAACCATTGGTGCCTAAAATACACTCCTTGGCACCCTTTCACATGGCACCAAGAAAGCTTCCTAACCACCCTCGTTGGCACCCTTTCACGTGATGCCAAGGAAGCTTCCTAACCACCCTCCTTAGCACCCTTTCACATGGTTCCAAGGTAGCTTCCTAAGCACCATCCAAGCCACCCTCCTTGGCACCCTTTCACATGATGCCAAGGAAGCTTCCTAACCACCATCCATACTAGCCTATAAAAAGACCACCCATCCTACCGTTCAAACCATCCTTGGCAACCAGCAATTCTTCCTATCAAACACCTATAGCCACTATACATCCCACGACCAAGAAAGGAGGAGAGAAGAAGATTAAGGGAGCAACCTACCCACTCCCTTGGTGCCTTCTACCTCTTCTCTCTCCTTTCTTATGCCATGCCAAAGAGCAAGCTCTTCACTAAGGAGGACAGCCAGGCAGGAGCAAAGAAGGGTGGAGGACGTCCACTCCTGAGAGGAGTAACTCAAGCAGCTAGAAGGAAGTCTTCTTCAAGTCTGGGAGCCACCATTCTTGGAGCAAAGGCTGCCTTAGCTACTAGGGAGAATTTTCTGCCTTTTATTTTGTTGCATTTTAATTCTTGTTACGCATTCATCTACCTAGGGATTAACTAAGTGGAACCTCTGCATAGTTGAGCTCCCTAGGTACTTTGTAAACATTTCTTCTTAATGGCAATGTGCCTTTCTTCATTCTTGAATTTTCAATTTCAAATAGCAACTTTATTTATTTTAGTGCATCACATCGCTCTTCTAATTACCTAGGCGCACTTGCCTAGAGTGAGATTAGAAGAGAAGACTTCTCTTGTCACTTGGGTTCTAGTTGTTAGGCATAGTTTCTTTAGCGTAGTTCTATCTTCGTGTTCGTATCCTGCTTAATTCCATGCATAAAAGTTTACAAAATTCAAAATACAAAAAGAGAAGTGTTGATTTGAGAGGCGAGAGAGAACCATTTTTATGGCTAACAATTTGGCCTTCTTGGACGACCCTAGATATTCACACTACCTAGGAATATAAATTGTAAAAGTTGATTGCAAAGATGCGTGTCTCAATGACAAAACACGCTTTTTACAAAATTGCATATTTTTGACATCACCAGCCACTCAAGTAAATGCATTAAAAAGACCGTAAGATGCAATGCATGCCTAACCTAAGTAAATGCCAAAATGCATCTGATGTAGATACATCCATTTAAGTTAAAATGCCTATTTATGCATGTCTCTAGGCTTAGATATGCATTCCAAATTATAAATATTACATAGCATGCATCATTCTGCATTTAGAGTAGTTGTGTATATTTTAGGTTAATTGCATCCTTTTTATGGCAGGGAGAGAAGGAGATTTATTTCAGGTCCTTGAAATGGCAATTCAAATGTATGAATCTGATCAGGATGATGATTGGAGTCCAATGCCTCCAAGATCATCCTAATCAAAATACCGTATCACCTTATGCGATTCGAGGAATATCAATGGCTAGGGTAGCAATGCGACATCCTTACAGGTTTCGGATGAAAAATCCAACCATACGAATGAATCCGAAGTGACGATCACAGTCTGGCAATATGGAAATCATCTCGATCCGAGCACTATGGAACTTGCTGCAATAGAAAGAAGATGGATAGCCTAGACGACCACCCAACACTGGCCAACAGCCATCACCCACATCTAGAACATCCATTCTCAATCGTTGGATATTGATCCAATGACTGAGAAGCTTCCTCCATTGCATGCCCATAAGACGTCTCCTTGACACAAACGTTGACTCGGTGCATTGGTTGAAGACTTGACCTCCAAGGGAGGGGCGTGGGTTCGAATCTCCACAACCCCCCTAATTCGCAATTGAGGCGCACCCCACACCAGCGGACGCAGCACAGCGCACATGACATGCACGCACAAGCAGCGTGCATCACACACCAGCGCACAGCAACGCAACGCCAGTGCGTGTGTGCGTGACACAACGCGTGATCGGCGTAAAAGCACAGCAGTAGCGGGCATGAGTTGGCGTGGATCTTCAGCAACGGTTGAGCAAATCTGCAGCAACAATTGTTGCTGTCGCTAATGCCCTATACACGAATTGTCCTCTCCTTTTCCACTATAAAAGGACCTACACCCCTCCATTCTTCACCATCTCTTCCTTTCTTCTCCTCACCACCTCTAAGGGTCTAGAGAGAGCTTGTCCTAAGCCTAAGATGCTCCTCTAGAGTAGAATCAAATATTTTCCCACCTTTCATCCCCATTCGTGGAGCATCCTGCGGTCGTCCTCTCGCCTCCTTCAGGAAGATCCTTGCCGCTATGATGTCCTGCCCCATCCTCCTTCTGCAGCCATTCTCTCTCATCCGGCTCCTCACCACCTTCATCCGAGTGCCATCAGAGTGAGCCATCCTCCAAGCGACCGTCGAGGACTTTTCTCATCTCCATCTATCTTTACTACTTTCTAGTATAGTTTTTCCACTTTCATCGCTGTAGGAAATATTTGTTCATCAATATATTAATATTTTCTCTCTCTCTTATGTTTTGCAAGTAGATTAGTTAGATAATGTTTTCATCGATTTGATCTCTTGCTTGATAAAAGCACAAAAAAATTATAAAAGATAAAAATGACAAAAAGAAATAAAAGTGAAAAGTGGATTTTCAAACCAAACGTTCGCCTCCCCATGCTCAACCCGAGACTCACCTTGAGTTTCAATTATAAATATTTTTTGATTGACGGATTTTCCTACGAATCGAACTATGACGACGGGGTTCAAAACTCAACTTTTTTCGTGATGAATCTTCGCCAATCATTTTGGCGATGTTGCTGGGGAGGCAATGCTCTTTGGTTTTTTTTGCATTTTTCCACCTTACCTAACTTTTATCTCACTTTTTCTCTGATCTTACTGTGATTGCAGGTACTCTTTCAAGGCAAGCCAGAGCTGTTAGATCAGAGAAAAGTGCGGATGAAGCTTTTGTAAGTGTACCCCCATCACCCTCACTCTAGATTTCATTTCGTCACCTTACTAATCAAGGCCTAATCTACTTAGGAGTTTTCATGAACCCTTGGATAGAAATTGTTTGTCTTGTTTGCCACCTCTACTCATCTCACCTCTGCATATATAAAAAATAAAAAAACAAAAATATATATACTCTTCTCTTGTGGGATTTACTGAAAGAAACACACATTAACACCTACAAGTCTCGACTTAAGGCACACCACTTTACATTGATTCAACCACTTAACCGGAATCTAACCTGTGGATCTGGTATACCTTAACTCAATACACAAATAAGTGAGTAGAAAATTTGAATAGGTTAAACATTTTTTGTGCCTTAATCAAGTGGTGTAATAGGCTGATTGATTGAGCTATTCAGGCCACACCACTTAAGATAAAAGCAATCCATCAAGTAGCTGGCCACTTAGTGTTGATCTTTAGGGCTGAACCATGCACTCCACATTATTTTTTGATTTCTAAAGGAGTATATCTTCACCAGTGCTTTCAAAACTTGGAGTGTTCTACTAAACTTGATTGAGCAAACCTAAAGATTAAACCCTAAAAGCTACTAAACAAGGCTAAACCCTAAAAGACACATCATCAAATAACCTTATTTGAAAACCCTGGTTGTGCACGCACACACATTTTAACTGATTATTAAGAGCGCAACCCATCTAAAGGGCCCATCCCATTCCAAGAGCACGATCATCCCAAGCCTAACTAAAACTGAGTAGACATTGGCCTTAAAGATTGATTCACTTTTCGGGGCTCAAATTGAGATTTTTTTCGATTAATCTGCTTCTATTGGTCCATCTGATGTCTAGCTAGGGGAGTAGCGACAAACGACCGCGGTTGGGGGGTATCAATGGAACCGAAGGCACAAGCCAAAGGAAGAACCTTCTCCCCAGCCTCTCCCTCTAAATGGTTGGATTGACCGAATAGAAGAAGACCATATCGTTTCCGTCATCTCAAGATGAGTCCTAGGGGTCTATAGGTCTTTAGGCTACCCACATAAGGACAAGTTTGGTTGATTGTACTACAGAGCACCTTTCTCTCTTCTATTTTCCCTCCTCCATAATGTATCTTTCACACATTTCCAATCCTACCCTCCTACCAACATGTGTCCTCAAGATGATTACTATCCTGACTCGACTTATGATAAACCATCTCCTAGCCAGGATAACTTTGATTGGAGATATGAATCCAGCCCTCAGTGCCCAGGGCCTAACCCTAGACAAGACTATGATTATTATGCTTCTCACACTTATAATGATTATAGATTTCCACCCTTTGATGACCAAACCAACCCGATCTACAATCAGGAAGGATATGATGATTATAACACCTACCTTCCCCAGTATTCCACTGAATATAGGTCACCACCATTCTTTGAACAACCCAAAATGACCTACTATCAGGGAGGACCCCTAGAACCTCAATATCTTGACTATCTAAGATTGAACCCAAACCCACCCTACCCTAAACTGATCCATTCAGTTCAGGTGAACTATGTCCAAGATAGGGTGTTGGCTAACTTGAGGAACACCATACAATCTTTAGAAGTTGAGCCAACACCATACACTGAAGCATTTGAGCCTATCATCAAAATGATTGATGAGCTTAACAGCACTTTATTTGATTTGCTCCAAGATGTTAAAGATAGGGGCCCAGGTGAGTTTCTACTTGGGAAATTATCAAGATTGTGGCTGAAATTTGTGGTTGCCCTAGTCCAATCTTGGGATGATTCTCAAGATGAACCCTTTCACAAGAGCCAATGTTTGAACCCATTCAGGTGCTTGTCGGGGGGGATACATGTTCTGAGACTGGAGATGACCAAGTTGGTCTAAAGCAACCAATTCAGGATGAACCGATTGCTTCACCCGAGATCCCCGACCCAAGGAGCACGGAAAAATATGTCCATGGACCAGGAAATGACATATGATTTTGAGACATATGTAAATAAGGATCAAGAATTCTTTGACTCTGAGGGTGAAGAATCCTTAAGTGAAGTCTCACTTAAGCTCAAGGAAGAGGATTTTAGTAAGACAAATAGGCTAGATGAGCTTGACGAACCTTTTGATAGCCTAATTATTGAAGATTATGATCATGTTGGGGCTAACTTGGACGATCTGAATCCTGATGATTCAATCAGTAGACCCATTGCTCAACTGCACCTGAAGAGATGAATTATGATATTCATGAGATCACCAGACCCAAGTCAATCCTAATTGAGCCAAAATTGTTGGACTTGGGTACTTTAGATAGGGTGTACAACGATTTGGGAGTCTTGCAAACATTGACTTTAGAGGATAGGAATTTGGCAATAAAAATCTGGAAGGCTAACTCAGAGGGAAACACAATTTTGGATTTAAGGGTTCCCGTTGGCCTAAAACCACCTACTTTTTACCAGGACCCTTATGATATCTTTCAGGTGCAACCCAAGCTTAGAATCATTGAATATCTTTCTGAGTTGAAATCTAAAAGGACATCCAAATGTAGTGAATCAAATATACCTTTTGTCCAACACTTTAGTTTTGGGTTGCATACTACAAAATCGTAGGCCCAGACCTGCAAGCACAACAATCTTTGATTTTGGGTGATTTCATCCAGAACCATAGAACCACTCAACCCTGGGGCATGGGTCTGCATCACAATCTAGTCCACATCTGTGGGCATCTTTTTGCAGGTTCCAAAATCAATCTCCTTATTCTAATTTTGACCTACACTTCTAAACTTTTCATGTCTTCTTTACTTGTGAACCATGTCTACCTAAAGGCAATAAATTTAGCACGTGTGTATATTCCACATTCTCTATGGAGCTAATCGGATTTTCACAAAACTCAAGTGATATTCTATTTACAACACCCTTTTCATGTCTTTATTTCTACAATGAGGACATTGCATCATTTAGGCATGGGGGGGTGGATACTTAGTCCTAAAAATATTTTGTTAACTCCATGGAATTTCTTTTATTTTCTTAAAAAAAAAGTAATTAGGAGAAGAGAACATAGGCATTAGGCATTATTAACTTTAGGAAATGATACGATAGGACCTAAATACTTAGACTCTTCAGGTCTTCAGCCTTAATCAGCCTGGGTGTTCACTCGAATGTAGACATAGTCTCGAGTCCTGGCCAAGTAAATTTATTTTAACTTGGTCAATAAATTGGGGTGATAAGTACACAACTTATCAAGCGATCCTCTGATTTAAGGGGACTGTAAGTCTAAGCATCTACACACTATTTGTGCTGACTCACTTTCTGACGATCTTTATGAAAATTGGGTGCCTAGTAAACCATCTAGGGTAGTATGGCTGGCAAGTTGTCGGTGGTAACAACTCATCGGTAGATTATCTAGAGCCCAGCCACATAACCATTCTCTTCCTACTTCCTTTAGGTAAATCTTAGATCAAGAAAGCCACTTAGAAAAAAAAAAGAAGAAAAAAATAAAATAAAGCCACACTTCACCGCATGAGTATGACTGGCAAGTGGTCGATGGTAATAGCTCATTGACTGGTTGTCTAGAGCCCAGCTCACAAAAATGCATAAATAATTCTTAAACAATTAGGAAGAAGTAGGAAGTAGAATAAATCGAGGAGAAATACACTAGGTTTGCCCTTGTGTTAACCCATAAAAGAAAATTGAGATATACATTGGGTTCGCCCTTGTGTTAACCCTGTTAAAAAAAAAAGGTAGGGAGAAATCTACCGATCGGAAAGATAAACCTATAGGTAGAAATCTTTAAGGTCACCTAGGATCATAGAAACCTTAAGTCCATTTTAACGGTCGCTTAGTGAGACTATCACCCCTTCACAAGATGCTTAGCACTTAGAGTCCTTTTCCAGTCGTGGGCGAGTTGGGTAGTCGTAAAAAGTTATCTCGAAACTCTCAAACTCCAAAAGTACAAAAAAATTAGAAAAGAAGAAAAAGAAAAAACATGTATCTTCCCTTTTCAAATAAGGAGAGGACTTGGGTGGTCTGCATTCTGGAAAACACCTAGGTACTGTTGAGTTTTCATAGTTTAGGACCTTAGTTGAAATTTTCTATTGTTAATAAAAACTTAGGCCTAAGCGATCAAGTCATAATTCTATTTTTTTAAATATAGCATATAGTTTAATTTTGCTAGGGACTAGCAAAAGATACAAATGGGGGTATGATGTAGACACATCCATTTAGGTTAAAATGCCTATTTATGCATGTCTCTAGGCTAAGATATGCAATCCATATTATAAATATTGCATTAGGTTATTTGCGTCCCTTTTATGGCTAGGAAGGAAGGAGATTTATTTTGAGGCCTCAGATTGATAATCCGAATGTACAGATCTAATTAGGATGATGATCGGAGTCTAACACCTCCGAGATCATCCTAATTGGAACCCTGTATCACCCTATGTGATCTGAGGAAGATCAATGGCCAGGGGGCAATGCAACATCCTTACAGGCTTTGGATGAAAAATCCAACCATATGGATGGATCCGGAGCGACGATCGCAGTCCGACAACGTGGAAATCATCTCGATCCAAGCACCGTGGCACCTTCTACAATAGAAAGAAGATGATGGCCCAGACGGCACCACGTGGCACCATTTAGGTTGCCCAACACTGGCCAGTAGCCACCACCCACATCTGGATATCCATTCTCAGGCTGTTGGGTCAGGATCATCCATTCTCAGGCCGTTGGATCTTGATCCAACGACTGAGAAGCTTCCTCAGCCACGTGCCCATAAGACATCTCCTCGACACAAATGTGAACGTGGAACTTTGGTTGAAGACCTAGCCTCCAAGGGAGGGCCATGGGTTCGAATCCCCACAACCCCCCCAATTCATAATTGAGGCACGCCTAACACCATCGGATGCAGCGCAACGCATACGACGCACGCGCACAAGCAGCATCCATCATGCACCAGTGCGCATCATGCACAGCAGCGCGCAACAGTGCAATGCCAACGCACGCGAACGTGACACAGTGCGTGATGGGTGCACAAGCACTGTAGCAACGGGCGTGAGTTGGCGTGGATCTTCAACGATAGTTGAGCGGATCTTCAGCGGCGATTACAGCTGTCACTAATGCCCTATACACGAATTGTCCTCTCCCCTTCCACTATAAAAGGACCTACACCCCTCCATTCTTCACCATCTCTTCCTTTCTTCTCCTCACCACCTCTAAGGCTTTAGAGAGAGCTTGTCCCAAGCCTGAGATGCTCCTCTAGAGTAGAATCAAACATTTTCCTGCCTCTCATCCCCATTCATGGAGCATCCCGCAGCTGTCCTCTCACCTCCTTCGGGAAGAAGATCCTCGCTGTGACGATGTCCTACCCCATCCTCCTTCCTCCGCCGTCGTTCTTCCTCATCCCGCTCCTCACCACCTTCATCCGAGCATCGTCAGAGCGAGTCATCCTCCAAGCGACCATTGAGGAGGACTCTTCTCATCTCCATCTATCTTTTCTACTTTTTAGTATAATTTTTCTACTTTCATCCCTGTAGGAAACATTTATTCATCAATATATTGATATTCTCTCTCTCTCTCTCTTATATTTTACAAGTAGAATAGTTAGATAATGTTTTCATCGATCTGATCTCTTTCTTAATAAAAACACAAAAAAAATATAAAAGATAAAAATGACAAAAAGAATAAAAGCGAAACATGGATTTCAACGAAAACAAACGTCACCTTCTTGTGTTCGACCTGGGACTCCCTTGGAGTTTCGATGAAAAATTGTATTTGATAACGTGTTTTATGACTACAGTGACGGGTTTCTCCTAATCCCAACTTTTCATTCGCCGAAACATGCTCATCATTTTTTTTGGTGTTTTTATCAAGCAAGAGATCAAGTTGATGAAAACATTATCTACTTACAAAAATAATGGAGAGAGAGAGAGAGAAACAATCATCGATTCTAATCAAATGTTTATTACAACTATGAAAGCGGGAAAACTACACTATGAAAGCAAAACGATAGAGATAAGTGAGAAGAATCCCCCTCGACGGTCGCTTAGAGGACAGCTCGCTCTAACGTCGCTCGTGATGAGAACATCATCATGTGCCCTAACTAGCTCATTTTTACCTAAGAAAGAGAATAAAATCTCCTACATAACTTAGAGAAGGGCCTAATTCAAGGAATAACTATTCTGAGAAGAAAACATTAAACAAAGGATAAAACTGCAATTTTACCATTACAATACATCAACGGGATTTCTCAAGGGCTAAACATAGGTCAAATGGTCTAAAGAAGATAAAAAGTGAGTTGGTTCAATCAGAAATGGGTTCATGTGCAATCTAAGAATTAAATGATATTTTATAACCCTAAAACAGACTCAGTTAATTCAACAAGGTTCTGATAAGGATAAAAATCAAATAAGCTCTCTAAAATTCATGGGAAAATATACCCTAGGGTTGAAAACCTTCAAATTGGCCCTTGGAACCTATTTTGACCGAAGTAGGGGTCCTAGCTAGATATTTAACCTAATTTGGGTTTTTATGTAAAATGTCTAGTCAAACGTGGTCAAACCTAAAATCCAACATCACCATTGGATTTTTTATGTCAAAATTAGGTTTGTACCAAAATTTGGACCTAAGGGGAGGTCACCTTGACCTACTTTGCAAAATAATCCACCCAATTACATTTTGGCCCCTAACTTTTGAAAACTATTGCGTAGACCCCCCTATCTTCCTTGCCACCCTTTGCAATTGGTCTCTCCGCCATTAAAGCAGAGGAGTCCTACTCTCGCAAGGATTAGAGGAGGATTACTCCCTGATTCCTCAGAGATCTCTCAGATTTGAAAGGGAGATTCTCTAAGGAATTCCCTATCATCTAAACACAATCACATGCCTTGATTTGCACCCAATCTCTCGTGCGAATGCTCGAGAGATTTGGGTCTCTCACTGATTCCTTCTCAGGAGAGGATTCTTGCACTTGGAAGCTTCCCTTCCAAGCACAAGAGCCTCTGCCAGTACCTATAAAAGGACCCTCATCTCCGGCCACTCCTATTCAGCTTGGCTTGGCCGAAGAAAACCCTCCAACTTCGTCTCTTCTCCTCCGGCCAAGTGTCCAGTAGGCTCCGGTGACTCCTCCTCCTCCTTCTCGTTGCTCTGCCACAATACTAGTGGCAGAGGCATCTTCACCTCCTTCCTCCGCGTCGCGCCATACCTACGCACGCGCCAAATGCCCATTCGTCGTCACCATTCTCCCTCCACTGGAATCATCTTCTCCGACGGTGACAGGTACGACCAGCCACTCTCTTGTCCCCCTTCTTCCATTAAATTAGGTTAGAACTCTTCCCCTCTCTTCTCTTCATTTCCCCCTTCTTTATTTCTATTTTTATTCCCTCGACACCGCAGACCACCTCCATCTTCTCCACCTCCGGTAGACCATTGGCGAGGTGTCTCCATCACCTCCACACCTCCATCCACCTCGCCAGGCCCCTCATAATCTCCACCATCACCTACTGATCATCATTTTCCCCTTCACTAACCACCAACACCTCCACACTCACCCACTGAACACACACACTTTCACGACCACAGAGCGACCAAGGCACGCACGCCTAGGTCAACTCGCAACCAGCCACCCACCGCTTCACCTTCGCCGTGACACGGTGAAGCTACCCACATGGTTTGGCAGAGCCGCAAGGTCGTATTTGTGCATTTCATGTCTGACCCCCTTTCCGCCATTAAAGCATGAGCAAGGACTTGCAAGCTCGCTCTGGGCCGCATTGCTCCAGGTCCAGGTGACGCACGAGGAGTACACGCACACATCCAGCCAGAGAGCGGCCTTGAGAGAGTGCCCAGCTACAGCAATTGAGCAAAGTTCCTCCTACAGGTGCACGAACGAAGCGGGTGGGATTTTTAGTCCCACCTCAGAAAGTTAGGAGTGAGGTGAGTGCTTTAAATTGATTTTGTGTTTCCTACTTATCGCCTCAAGAACACGGGGTAAGGTCCCCTCGCCCGGTCACCTGCCTCGTCTGCGACCCATGCTCCGCAGACCTAGCCTGCCCGACCAATTTACCTAACACTCCTCGTGCACCACCCACACCGATGCGCCTGGACCCGAGTGCGCATAACCTGACTCGATTACCCGATTGGCCTTGGGAGAGAGAACCGAAGAGAGAAATAGAGAGAGAGTACGTGAGGAGGGTAGGGGTAGGTTTTGCTCTCGTGTATGCAGGGAAGGAAGAAGGAAGAGGAAGCTGAGGCCAGAGAAGGAAGGGAGGAAGTTGTAGCCATAGAGGAGCTAAGGCGGGAAGGAAAGAAGCTTAAGGGCAAGAGAAGCTAAGGCAAGGAAAGCATAGGGCTGAAGATAGAAGCTGAGGAAACTGAAGAAGCCAAGGCCAAGGGAAGGAGAAAGCACTGTAGCAGTGAAGGTGTGGCTAAAGAAAAAGGCAAAGGAAAAGCTTGAGGAAAGAAATCAAGAAAGAAGAGAAGTCAGAAACGAAGAAGGCCAAAGAATAGAAGAAGAAGAAAGGCAGAGAAGGCAAGGCTAAGGCAAGAAAGAAGAAAGAGGAGAAGCTAAGCAAAGAAGAGAAGGAAGAAGAAGGAAGCTAAAGGCAAGAAAGTCAAAGAAAGAAAGAGACGTCAGAGAAAGAAGAAAGAGGAGAACCAAAGAAGACCAAAGGCAAAGAAAAGAAAGAAGAAAGAAGAGGTTGAAGAAAAAAGTCAAAGAGAAGAGTCAACACACTTTTTATTCTATTCCTCTCAATTTCTCTTCTATTTTGCTACATTTTATAATTCATAAACTCCTACATTATACTCTGAATTAGATTTTGAGTAGATTTAAGTATTCAAATTACATCTATTGAGATTAGTGAATAAATTCCATTTGCTCCCTGTGTTTGACCTCGGACTCAACATTCAAGTAATAAAACTTCTTATTTGTTTACAAGGCGATTTCACCTAGACTACGACGCAACATCATTTATCTTTTATAGAACCAACTTCGCCTCTTGTAAACATTTTGGCGCCATTGCCGAGGAGCAACGCACAATTTATCACTAGTCTCTACATTATTTTGGATTATATTTGAACACTAACTTGCCCTATTTATTTTGCTGTGATCTTGCAAGGTATTTCACAAGAAGATCTCCCGTGCAAATCAACCACTCCAGAGTAGGTAATCTCTCTTCTTCCCTAACCCATCTCTTAATCCTGGGAAGACAAAAAGGAAGCAATCAATTAAGGAATCAATTGCTTTCTTTCTATAGTAATTACCATCTTTAAGGCAAAAGTTTCCATATTTTGTGAAAATTTTTCAAAACTTATTGAAGTTGAAACAATTTTTAGAGATCCTATCACACAAATTCCTGTGCCTAGTAGAGATCACGCTTAATTTCTGAATCTCAGTGGACTACACACTTCTTGTTTTTAAGTCCAAAGAGAACTTTTGTGAAAAGCAAAAAGGATTGGAAATAGAGCCAAATTAGGGTTTCTACAGTAGGGTTTTGGAGTGCTAGTTCACACATGCTTGCATGAAAGGAAATAAAATCACCCGCATCAGTGTACCACCCAAGCCCTTGATTGAAAAGATCTAAGCAAGACAAACCCTAAAATTGAGCTCTTAAATCACTTGAATCTTAAAAACATTGGACCTAATAACCTGGGAGTCAAATCAGGTTGACTTCTAGGTCTTGACCTAGAATCATTCCGCAATCTTTAGTGTAGGTTAGGTGAAGTTGACCCCTTAGGTCAACCAACCTCCAAATTAGGTCACAAAATCAAAAAATCTAAAGTTCAAGTGAAAACCCTAAGCACCTGTGATCTTAAAAGTGGTAGACTTAAGAGGTCAAGGTCCCCATTCTAGTCTACCTGGAATCTCAGTGACAAGAGAGGTCAGGTAGGGGAAACCCTGTAACCCGTGGGGACGCTCTACCGTGTAAGGGTCTTTGCGGGACTCTCCCTCTCTGGCTGCCTAGGTAATTCTCAGGTGGACGACTTTCTGATCCAAGGGTATCATCCGCCCCGAACCTCCATAGTCATCAAAACATCTTTGGGTGCCTTGATTGGGTCAAAAACACATCCAGTCCCTCATCTCTTCTCTTTACAACACACACATACATTTTCAGTGGGACTCTTTATTCAGATTTAATCGCTTCACAACTCGATTCTACATCTTCTACATCTGGATTCCACTTGATCCAAATATGCAGCAAAATAACTTAGGACCACCATTCAAGAAACCTGAATCATAGAGATCCATGAGAGATAGGATGATTGAGGATGCCCTTGAATTCTATGAAATTGAATATAAACCCTTAACACCAATAGATGACATTCAGGTTAATGTACCAACAACCACAACCTTCATCATAAACTATGCCCAAGTTTTATTGACTGAAACCACAAAAGGATCAACCCAAGACATTCTCATAACAAGATACATTGAGATAGAAGAGTTACACAATTTTGAATACCTTCAATGCATGACAAATCCTATACTATGGGAACAACACCAAGATGACCTTGAAAAATGGGAAGAGATGATGAGATTAATGAAACAAATTATCGATCAGACATACCCGTACACGCCCCAAATAGATGAACCATCTTGGAACAATATCAAGGATCAATCTGATTTTTCAAATCTCGGGTTTAAGGCACAAAGCTATTATGGATTCCCATCCCAGATGGAGAACAATGTGCCTGATAATGAAGAAGGTTGGGAAGTTCTAATTGCAGGAGAACACAATGTTGAGCCAACCCTAGATCACCAAGCATAGAATTCCAAACCTCCTGCAATAATGAGACTAGAACTGAACCCCTCGTGGGTATAAATCCTGCCCCTTATTCTGATAAGGTGACCCTCGAAGGTTACTCGAACCTAGATTCTAGTGATTCAACCCATATCCTAAGCCTGAAATCTGGCTCTGAAACATCTTGGGAAGATTACGAGGCCCCGTATGAAGAAGATCAAATGTTTAATAAAGAGTATGATTTTGGGCCTCTATTTGATGAATATCCCTCTCCAACATCCTCAGAGAATCCAATCGATTTTTTGGAAGTCATGCCAATTTATGATACAGAAATTGAGGAGTTGGATGACTGGGATGTTGATTGGGTCTTTCCCACAAGCTTAAAACTTGAGCCTAGACCAAATAAGGATACCTTTTTAAGCTCAGAAGTTACACAAGCTAGACCCCAGTCAGGCTGCTGAATCTACATCATGTGATTTATTCTATGGTGGAACTCATGATCTTGAATCTCATTTAGAATGTGATTTTCACAATATCTCCAATGATTTCGAATCTTATCATGACTTCAGAGACAAGCCGCTTCCTGATTACAACAAGTCAATCTACGACCTCAGCTCACATGATTCAGTCTACGACTCCGACTCTGAGGTCCCGGTTCCCAAAATCACTGATTTAACTTCAAGTTACAGTGACATGGAATCATTTCTTTTCGATCCTCAGGAATCAGAAAATGCCGAGAGTGATTGCAATCTAGAATTCGAATCTTTTCTCGATTCAAATTTCCAGTATCCTATCGACACTCTTCAGGCATTCACTTTTGACTTTGAAAGCGGCTATGAGGACTCTCTACATGAAACCACCTGTCACTTCTTTCTAGAAGAGCCCTCATGCACAATTCTCATTGAAGCCACCTCTTCTAAATATACAAAATCGATCAAAACCCATTTTTAACCCTGACCCGCAACCGAACTCAATTTCTATTCTAATTCACCTTTCACTGAGTTGATGCAGATGATTCAATTCCACATATATATTGGGTATCAAACATCGGCCAGACTGAAAATCATGCTCCATCATTCTCTGATCACCCCTGTAGGGTTTCCGCATCATGCACTGTTTATTTTTCGAAGCCCTACTCTGACTGGGCTAATTCGACTTAGCCAAAACCCGAGTTTACACTTCCACATCCATCCGAGCTCCATTGCATATGGTGGGTTCCACATCACTTGATCTACATCTATCAACACACCAGATTAATTGGGTTTGGGCTGCATCATCAGCCTATTGATCTCAACAAGCACCTGGTTGGACCAACCAGGCTCTTAATCAAGGTGCTTGTTCTACAAAATTATACTGATTTGACTACTCCCTCTCCATCCCATTTCCCGCTAGGCTAAAGACGTTGAATTTAGCGCTTAACGGGAGGCAACCCATCATCCCAAAAACCTGAGATCCGTCTGTACTCCACGCCTATTGCACCTTGAGTTCAGCCTTAGACCAGTCGATCCCACCTCTGGTACACATACCAGAGCTTGAAATCGTCTACAATAGTCATTTCCCGACCCATTCACCCACTCAATGAATCTTGTTCTAAGTCCTTGAACCCAACACTGTTTGACACCTTCCGTTTACAATAAGGACATTGCAAAACTTAGGCATGGGGGGGTGGTAAAGTGTAAACATACAGAAATTAAGAAAAGTCAGAAGGATTCTCACAAAAAATTCATATATGTCAAAAATACTAAAGAAATAGAAAATTATAAAAAAGAATAAAAAAATGGAGGGAAGAAAATTTTGTAAGCCATATAGTCATGAGGTGGAAAAAAGCAAAATGACAAAAAAAAAAGGAGCACAAAATGAAAAAAGAAAAAGAGATAGTCATTAGTAAGAGATTAAGGGAATAACCGAAGTTCTAGACCACATCAAGGAAAAAGAGAAAAATAGAAAAAGAGAGTGCTAATGAGACACAAAAGGAGATTAGTAGGAATGATGATCTTAGGCCTTTTGGCTAGATTCTTAGGCTTAAAAATTCAAGTATCCGCTAAGATCTAGATAATCCTCAAGAGGTTGAGGAAAATGTGAAGCTTAAGTATTAGGTCTAAGGCTTAGGGAGTATTCAGCCTCGTTAACTGACCTTCGATTTGCAGGACTCAGTAACCTAAGCACCCCAATCCACACACAGTCTAGTTCAGTACGCATAACTATCAAAATCACGCAAAAGCGTTTAAATGTTCTGAAAAAAGTTGCCTAGATTAGGAATGGCCGATCAACACAAGTTGATTTGGACAAGTTCCTGGTGCAGAGAGGTGGGAAATTCCCCTCGAAGATGCGTAGCAACATATCGTCTCCTTAGTGCTTGTCTCTTAGGATATTTACATATCCTACCAGGGGCACGTAAGCACCCTATAGGTTTAGATGCCATGAGCGGCATTATCACGAAACGTCAATTGCCAGGGTCTGGATTTGGCCACGGAATGCCATGGGCAGGATTATCTCAAAATATTGAAAGCTAGGGTTGTGGGGGTTGCCATGGGCGGTGCTATCACAAAGCATCGATTGCCAGGGACCTTTAAGGATTGATGATGGGGACGAGGAATCCGATACAAATAGTGTTGAGAAGCCAATCTGAAGTAAGAAATAAAAAGAAAAGAGAGAGAAAACTCTCCAAACAAATAAATCATCTATCTCTCTCTTACAAAAATGCATTGCAAACTGAACCAAGGCTAAAATATGTCTCAAGCATGGGTGCTTTAACTGTAAAGTCCAACGAACCCTAGGATAGTTTCTACGGGCCTTAAAAACCTTTACGGAGGATTGAGGCTAGAGCTGGTCAGGTCCGAATCTTGGTTGGTACTTGAGTACCTCTGGGCCTACTATAGGCATTCTGACCTAATCACAAAGAAAAAGAAAAAGCACTTATCATAACTAGTGAAAGAAACTTATGGTCTAGAACAGACGTTAAAACCTTAAAATCTTGCTAAGGGACTAGCAAAAGCTAGGCATGGGGGTATGATGAGAACATCATCATGAGCCCTAACTAGCTCATTTTGACCTAAGAAAGAGAATAAAAGCTCCTACATAACTTAGAGAATGGCCTAATTCAAGGAATAACTGTTCTAAGAAGAAAACATGAAATAAAGGATAAAACTGTAATTTTACCATTTCAGTACATCAACGGGATTTCTCAGGGGCTAAACATAGGTCAAATAGTCTGAAGAAGATAAAAAGTGAGTTGGTTCAATCAGAAATGGGTTCATGTGCAATCTAAGAATTAAATGACATTTTATAACCCTAAAACAAACTCAGTTAATTCAACAAGGTTATTTTCAGGATAAAAATCAAATAAACCCTCTAAAATTTATGAAAAAATATCCCCTAGAGTTTAGAACCTTCAAATTGTCCCTTGGAACCTATTTTGAAATAAGTAGGCGTCCTAGCTAGATATTTGACCTAATTTGGGTTTTTATGTAAAATATCCAGTCAAACATGGTCAAACCTAAAATCCAACTTCACCATTGGATTCCTTAGGTCCAAATTAGGTTTGTGCCAAAATTTGGACCTAAGGGGAGGTCACCTTGACCTACTTTGCAAAATAGTCCACCCAATTACATATTGACCCCTAGCTTTTCAAAACTATTGGTAGACCCCCTATCTTCCTTGCCACACTTTGCAATTAGGTCCCTCCACCATTAAAGTGGAGGAGTCCTACTCCGGCGAGGATTGGAGGATTAGTCCCTGATTCCTCAGAGATCTCCTCTCATATTTGAAAAGGAGATTCTCTAAGGAATTCCCTATCATCTGAACGCAATCACATGCCATGATTCGCACCCAATCTCTCATGCGAATGCTCAAGAGATTTGGGTCTCTCACTGATTCCTTCTCTGACGAGGATTCTTGCACTTGGAAGCTTGCCTTCCAAGCACAAGAGCCATTGCCAGTACCAATAAAAGGACCCTCATCTCTAGCCGCTCCTATTCAACTTGGCTTGATCGGAGAAAACCCTCCAACTTCATCTCTTCTGCTCCAGCCAAGTGCCCAGCAGGCTCCGGCGACTCCTCCTTCTTCTCATCGCTCTGCCACAATACCAGTGGCAGAGGCATCTTCACCTCCTTCCTCTGTGTCGCACCATACCTACGCATGCGCCATAAGCCCTTTCGTCGTCGCCGTTCTCCCTCCACTGGAATCATCTTCTCCGACAGCGGCAGGTACAGCCAGCCACTCTCCTGTCCCCCTTCATCCATTAAATTAGGTTAGAACTCTTCCCCTCTCTCTTCTCTTCATTTCCCCCTTCTTTATTTCTATTTTTATCCCCTCGACACCGCAGACCACCTCCATCTTCTCCACCTCCGGCAGACCATCGGCGAGGTGTCTCCATCACCTCCACACCTCCATCCACCTCGCTAGACCCCTCATAACCTCCACCATCACCTACTGATCATCATCCGCCCCTTCACTGACCGCCAACACCTCCACACTCGCCCACCGAACACGCACTTTCACGGCCACAGAGCGACCTAGGCACGCACGCCTAGGCCGCCTCGCAGCCAGCCACCCACCACTTCACCTTCACCGTGACATGGTGAAGCTACCCACGTGGTTTGATAGGGCCGCAAGGTCATACTTGTGCATTTCAGGTCCAACCCCCTTTCCACCATTGAAGCATGAGCAAGGAGCTTGCAAGATCACTCCAGGCCACATTGCTCCAGGTCTCCAGGTCCAGGTGACGCGTGAGGAGTGCACGCACACATCCAGCCAGAGAACGACCTTGAGCGAGAGCCCAGCTGTAGCAATTGAGCGAAGTTCCTCCTGCAGGTGCACGAGCAAAGCTGGTGGGACTTTTAGTCCCACCTCAGAAAGTTAGGAGTGAGGTGAGTGCTTTAAATTGATTTCGTGTTTCCTGCTTATCACCTCAAGAACACAGGGTAATGTCCCCTCGCTCGCTTACCTGCCTAATCCGCGACCCATGCTCTGCGAACCTGGCTTGCCTAACCCGTTTACCTAGCACTCCTTGAGCACCACCCACACCGGTGTGCCTCGACCCGAGTGTGCATAACCTGACCCGATTACCCGATTGGCTCTGGGAGAGCAAACCAAAGAGAGAAATAGAGAGAGAGAGTATGCGGGGAGGGTAGGGGTAGGTTTTGCTCTCGTGTGTGCAGGAAAGGAAGAAGGAAGAGGAAGCTGAGGCCAGAGAAGGAAGGAAGGAAGCTGTAGTCGTAGAGGAGCTAAGGCAAGAAGGAAAGAAGCTTAAGGGCAGGAGAAGCTAAGGCAAGGAAAGCACAGGGCTAAAGGCAGAAGCTGAGGAAGTTGAAGAAGAAGCCAAGGCCAAGGGAACGAGAAAGCACTGTAGCAGAGAAGGTGTGGCTGAAGAAAAAGGCAAAGGAAAAGCTGAAGGAAAGAAGTCAAGAAAGAAGAGAAGTCAGAAATGAAGATGGCCAAAGAGCAGAAGAAGAAGAATAAGAAGAAGAAAGGCAGAGAGGGCATGGCTAAGGCAAGAAAAAGGAAAGAGGAAAAGCTAAGCAAAGAAGAGAAGGAAGAAGAAGGAAGCTAAAGGCAAGAAATTCAAAGAATGAAAGAGATGTTAGAGAAAGAAGAAAGAGGAGAACCAAAGAAGACCAAAGGCAAAGAAGGAAGAAAAAAGAGGCCGAAGAAGTCAAGGAGAAGAGTCAACACACTTTTTATTCTATTCCTCTCAATTTCTCTTCTATTTTGCTACATTTTATAATTCATAAACTCCTGCATTATACTATGAATTAGATTTTGAGTAGATTTAGGTAGTCAAATTACATCTATTGAGATTAGTAAATAAATTCCATTATTTCCCTGTGTTTGACCTCTGACTCAACATTCAAGTAATAACACTTCTTATTTGTTTACAAGGCGATTTCACCTATAGTACAACGCAACATCATTTATCTTTTATAAAATCGACTTCGCCTCTTGTAAACAGCCCGAATGAAGGTGGTGAGGAGCGGGACAAAGGAGAATGGCGGCGGAGGAAGGAGGACGAGGTAGGATGTTGTCATGGTGAGGATCTTCTTCCCGAAGGAGGTGAGAGGACAACTGCGGGATGCTCCATGAATGGGGATGAGAGGTAGGAAAATATTTGATTCTACTCTAAAGGAGCATTTTAGGCTTGAGACAAGCTCTCTCTAGAGCCTTGGAGGTGGTGAGGAGAAGAAAGGAAGAGATGGTGAAGAATGGAGGGGGTAGGTCTTTTTATAGCGGAAGGAAGAGGAGGAATTTATGCATAGGGCATTAGTGACATCAAATGCGTCGCTAAAGATCTACCTTGGATGTCGCTAAAGGGCTGTCTATCACTCGTGCATGCGCACCCTCCGCATGCACAACTACTGCAAGGTTGAAGCATTGAGGATCATCCAATCTAAATCTGATGGCTGACGATCGTGCGGAGCTCGCACTTGAAATCGCACTAAGTGCATGCTTAAGGTTTGAACGCACACGGGCTCTGGTCGGTGGTGCATGCAAGGTGGACGCATGAGGAGAACCCACACTGCTGCTTGTGGGTAAGGTGCAGCACGTGTAGCAGTGTGGAGATGCACACAGAGAGAAAGGCGGTGGCTGCATGCTAAGGTGCTCACGGTAATGCAAGCAAGCTCCAGACAGTGGTGTGGCCTGTCACGCCACATGCCCATGGTGGTGGAGGCTTACTGCCATAGTTGAGGCTGGTGGTGGTGGAGCAGATGAGAGGTCGACTCTCTACATAGTGATGAATTGGGGTGGAGGCCTACCCGAGCACTGCTGCCTCCATCTTCTTCTTATCGCAATCAAGGAGACCAGATACACTTCTTCCGCTCCTCCTTGTCTGCCATCTTCAATGGCGCGTAGCTAGCAAAAAAAAGGTGGCGTATTCCCTGTGGAGAAGAGAGAATAAAAATGAATACTAAAAAGATTGGTTTATTTATGTATAAATCCTCACATAAAATGTTAATTCTAATACATGCATACGATGCAACCTAACAACTAATGCATGTTAAATAATTTATATATGAATGTAATGCATACAAGCAAATATATATAAACTAAATTATTTATATCTTAATGCATGCTATGTATACGCTAATATTAATCTAATGCCTAGGCACTTAAGTAACTAGTTAGCCCACAAATATGGGCTCATCATGAACCAGGTCCAAGATGGGGTGTTGACTAACTTGAGGAACACCATACAATCTTTAGAAGCTCATCCAACACCATGCACTGAAGCATTGGAGCCTATGATCAAAATGATTGATGAACTTAATAGTTCTTTATTGGATTAGCTCCAAGATGTTAAGGATAGGGGCTTGGGTGAGTTTTTGCTGGGGAAATTATCAAGATTGAGGATGAAATTTGTGGTTGCCTTAGTCCAATCTTGGGATGATTCCCATGATGAACCCTCTTAAGGAGAGCCAATGTTAGAACCCACTCAGGTGCCTATCCGGGGGGACACATTTTCAAGGACCAGGGATGACCAGGTTGGTCTAAAGGAACCCATTGAGGATAAATCAATTTTTTCACCCAAGATCCCCGAGCCAGGGAGTGAGGAAAAATATGTCTTTATAGACCAAGGAACAACATATGATTTTGAGGCATATATAAATGAATATCAAGAATTCTTTGATTGTGAGGGTGAAGAATCTGTAGGTGAGGTCTCACTTGAGCTCAAAGAAAATGGTTTTAGTGAGACAAACAGGCCTGAGGAATCTGATGAACTATTTGATAGCCTGATCATTGAAGAATGCAATCTTGTCGGGGCTAACTTGGAGGATCTGAATCCTAATTTACTAGAAGATTCAATCAATAGCCACATCCCTCAACCACACCCAGAAGGGATTTATTATGATTTTGATTTCGAAATCATTATACCCAACTCAATCCTGATTCAACCACAATTATTTGACTTGGATATCTTTGATGTGGTGTACAATAATCTCGAGGTCCTGGAAACTGAACACTTGAACTTGGAGGATAGGAATTTGGAAGTTAAAATCCGGGAGGCTAATTATGAGGGAAATACAATTTTGGATTTAAGGGTTTCTGTTAACCTAAAACTATATACCTTTTACCAGGACCCTTATGATAATTTTGACATTGAGGATGTGAAACCCAAGTACATAACATTTGACTATCTTTTTGAGAAAAACTCTAAGTGGACAAATGAACCAAGTAAATTAAATCTACCCATTGTCCGACATTTCAGACTTGGGTTGCACACCACCAAACCATAGGCCCAGCCCTTAAACACAACAATCTCCGATTCTAGGTGATTTTCATCCAGAACCTTAGAATCACATGACCCTGGGGCATGGGTCTACATCACAATCTGGTCCACATCAATGGACATCTTCTTCTGGTAGGTTTTAGGATCAATATTTTAATTCTGATCTTAACTCGCCGTTGTGAGTTCTTAACCTCTTCTTTGTTTGTATAATATGCCTAGGTGAAGGCAATAAACCTAGCATGTGTGGATATTCCATTTTCTCTATGGAGTTGACCGAAGTTTCATGAAATTCCGGTGATATTCTATTTATTCCATCCTTTTCATTTCTTTACTTCTACAATGAGGACATTGAATCATTTAGGCATCGAGGGGTGGATACTTAGTCCTGAAAATATTTTGTTAACTCTATGGAATTTCTTTTATTTTATTTTAAACAAATTAGGATTAGGAGAAGAGAACTTAGGCATTAGGAGTTGTTAACTTTAGGAAAGGATACTTTAGGACCTGAACACTTAGACTCTTTAGGTCTTCGGGCTTAATCAGTTCAGGTGTCCACTCGAATGTGGACTTGGTCTCGAGTCCTCGCCAAGTAATTTTATTTTAATTTGGTCAATAAATTGGGGTGATAAGTACACGACTTATCAACCCGCCCTCTGATTTGAGGGGACTTTAAGTCTAAGCATCTACACACTATTTGCACTAACTCACTTTTCGATAGTTTTTATAGAAATTAGGTAGCTAATGAACTTTCTAGGGTAGTATGGATGGCAAGTTGTCGTGGGTAACAGCCCATTGACCAGTTGTCCAGAGCCCAGCTCACAAAAATGCATAAATAATTCCCAAAGCACTTAGGGAAGCAGCAGGGAAGTAGAATAAACTAGGAAGATATACACTGGGTTCGCCCTTGTGTTGATGTCATAAAAAAATTAAAAAAAGTAGGGAGAAAGCTACCGATCAGAAAGATAAACCTTTAGGCAAAAACACTTAAGGCCACCTAGGGTTGTAGAAACCTGAAGTCCATTTTAACGGTCGCCTAGTGAGTCTATCACTCTTTCACAAGATGCTTAGCACTTAGAGTCCTTTTCGAGTTTTAGGCTGGTCGGGTAGCCGTAAAAAGTTATCCTGAAACTCTCAACGCCAAAATTCCAAAAAATAAAAAATAAAAAAATAAAAATAAAAAAAATGTGTATCTTCTGTTGGTAGAAAAATCGTAGCTCGCGTTTTTGATAAAAGCGTTGTAGTATAGTTGTGAAATACGATCTAACAAAGATATTGTTTTGTAAAAATAACGAGACTTTGAGTCCCGATCGTTCGTCTCTGGGAGGCGTTGCTTTTACTTTTGAAATCAATCTTATCCAGCTTACTTTATTTAGAATCACATATCAGTTCGTGATTATTACGTATTTAAGTACGACATGCTTAGTTGCAGAATGGATAGACAATTAAGACAGGCAACTTGAATCACGCAAATATGATAGCAATCAATAAGTTCATTATGATTTCATAACATGGAGACAGATATATATATAACACTTTTTTTATTCATTCAGTGAGAGATTTGTTTGCAACAGAACTATAGATGAAAGCTTATACATAAATGCTTGAAACGAAAATCTAGCTACCAGAAAATGACTGCATACAAGAACCAATGGGGGGATTTCGCATGCATCATTGGGGGAGAAGCTAAGACTACGCTACTAAGCAGTAATAAAAGCAGTAAATATACGAAAAGCTACTAATCTAGCAGAAGGAATGGCATTCGAAGGTGGTCTTCGATGGCCTTTGAGTGGCTAAGAGAAGAAGGAGGGGCGGCCAATGGAGCTTAGGCCGACCCTTGGAGAGAGGTTGGGGAGCTGATCCAACTTCTTGGCATGGAGCTAGTGGCCTCCATGGTCGTGCTCAACTCATGGAGGTGGAGTGGAGATGGGAGTGGCTAGCCTAAGTGGAATGAATGCCAAGGAAGTGAATGGGTGCAAATGGCCACCCATTGGGTCTTTTTATAGACCTAAGGGAAGCTCTCTAGAGAATTATGGAATTCTCTAGAGAGGCCTATGGTGGGAGCTCGTGTGGGAGTGAGAGAGAGAGGGTGGATGGTGGTTTTTAGATCCACCAAATGTGGATCTAAAAATTGAATGGCCCTTGGTTGCTATTTTTGGCAACCAAGGCAACCACACATGGTAGAGAGTTCTAGAGAACTCTAGGCGAGGTATTTTCGTGTGGATGATGTGTGTGGGTGTGTGTGGGTGTGTGTGGGTCGAAACTTAGGTGGCTAGGTTGATTAGGTTAGGCTCTAGTGGGTTTAGGTCAAGGTATGTCTCAAATTAGGGTTATAAACCCTAATTCACTAAGGTAAAGTGCAATTAAACTTAATACAAGTTTAATTGGGTGTGTGAAAACTTAATTGAGAGTAAAACAACTCAATTAATTTAGGTCTAGGTCAATTGGACTCTCACTAAGTCCAATTGGACAGTGTATGTTGAGATCAGGGCTTAATTGGGCTCAATGAGTCCAATTGAATAGGCTGATGGAATTGACTAAGATCCAAGTCAATTAGGTTTAGTGAGGACCTAATTAGGTCCTTAGGGAGGTCTAGAGGCGATGTACTAGGGTTAGGGCACCTTAATTTAGGTTCCTATCAAGTTGGAATTGGGTTTAGGGACCTAGAGATTCAAGATCAAGGCTTAAATCTCAAAACAGGAATTGGAGAGCAGTATCAGACGTCTAATAATAGAATCAGACGTCTTATACTCAGAAATTAGAAGTCTAGACTTGTTGTTTGGACGTCCAATCAGAGTCAGGAAGGATTTCGAGTTCTGTTTTGGGTATTCTACAGAAATTGGACATCTGACAAAGTGTCTGGACATCCAATAACACTACAGAAGTGGGTTTGAAGTGTGCGGGAGTTGGCTAAGGGTCCTGGATGTCCTAAAAATTATCTGGACATCCAGAAAAGGGTTGGAACTAGGGTTTTAGGGCTTTCTAGGGTGAGGTGACCTAATCTAAGGGTGGCTAAGGCTTGGGGAAGTTTCTAGGCTATCTTAGGGCTAGGATGGACCTAAGCTCTTCACATTTTACTGCTTTATTTATACTTAATAGAATAGAAAACCTTTAACCCCCTTACATTATTATTCCTACATCTAAACTAGGCCTTCTACTCCAGCTCTGCTACAACTCCCGTTATTCCTGATCTAGCTTCAGATCCAGCTCTTGATCAGCTTATTCCCTACGATCGACATAATATACTTAATCAGCACATTATAACATTATTTTATGCATAGCTAAAGCAAAGCAGTAAAGATGCAGATAATGCGTATGCGTGCATGAATTTCCCTAACTTATGCTAAGTCATAGCTTAATCTAGGTCAATTAAGACCTATGATTGCTGCGCAATCATCTTCCCTTTTCAAATAAAGTGAGGACTTGAGAGATCTGGATTTTGGCAAACACCTGGGTACTATTGAGTTTTTGTAATTAGGTCCCCAGTTGAAATTTTCTAATGTAATCAACAAATCATGCCTAAGTAATCAGATCCTAATTCTATTTTTATACATAGCATTTAATTTGATTTTGCTAGGGACTAGCAAAAGATAGGCATGGGGTTATGATGAAGATACATGTAATTAGGATAAACCACCTATTTTTGCATGTTCCTAAGCTTAGATATTCATTCCATGTTATAAATATTGCATAGCATGCATCATTCTGCATTTAGAGTAGTCTGTAAAAATTTTAGGCTAATTGCAATGTTTTATGGCTAGGAGTGAAGGAGATTTAATTCGAAGCCTTCGATTGATGATCCAACCATACAAATCTAATCAGGACAATGATCGAAGTCCAACACCTCAGAAATCGTCTTAATCAGTGTCCCCTAGCACCTTATGCAGTCCAGGGAAGATCAACAACCAAAGGACTAGGTGACGCAATTCGGAGCTTCAAATGACAAATCTAATCGTACGGATGGATTTCGGTCGACGATCGCAACCCAACAACGTGAAAATCGACTTAATCTGACTTCTGTAGCAGCCCCTATAAAGGAAAGAAGATAGACAGCCCATATCGCACTACCCATGGGTGTGCACGCACCACCACACACGCGTAGCGTAGGGGCGCACGCGCTAGCACCATGCGTAAGGTGCATGAGCTGGAGCTTTAGTGACGCTTGCAGCGGATCTTCAGCAATGTTTATGGCTGTCACTAAATCTCCTATGTACGAAATTGATCCTTTCTTCCACTATAAAAGGACCCCTACCCCTCCCATTCTTCTTCATCTCTTCCTTTCTTTCCCTCACCACCTCCATGTCTCTAGAGAGAGCTTGTCCCAAGCCCAGGATGCTCCTCTAAAGTAGAAAGCCAAATATTTTTCCTACCTCTCGTCCCCCTTCGTGGAGCATCCCGTGGCCATCCTCTCACCATCTTCCAGAAGAAGATCCTCACCATGACGCCGTCCTGCCCCACCCTCTGTCCTCCAGCTCCATCCTTGTTCGTCTCGCTCCTCACCACCTTTCTCCAGGCGATGTCAGAGCGAGTCGTCCTCCAAGCGACAGTCGAGGGGGACTCTTCTCACCTCTATCTTTCTTTTACTGCTTTCTAGTGTAGTTTTTTACTTTATTAGTTGTAGCAAACTATTTGAGATATATATGTGATTGTTTCTCTCTCACTCTCTCTCTCTTTGCAACTAGATTAGATAGAAATTATTCCTACCTAATCTCTTGCCTTATAAAAATTCCAAAAAAATTACAAAAGATAAAAATAGCAAAAACAAATAAAAGTGAAACATGGATTTCTCAAAGCCAAACATTCACTTCCCCGTGTTCGATTCGGGACTCCCTTCGAGTTTTAGTTATAAATTTTATCTGGTTAGCGGATTTATACACACTACAACAATGGGTACTTACGCGACGAGATCATGGTTTTAAAAAGATGTTCGTTGCAGTATAAATGAAATCGTTGTATAAACAAATAAGAATTTTATTACTCGAAAACTAAAGTATTCGAGGTCGAACTCAGGGAGCAAATTGGTATTTTAGAAACTAAAGTATCTGCATAAACAAGGGTACCAAGGCTTGGCCCCAGAGAGAGTGGATTTCTAAAGGAGGTCTTAAGGACCTCCTACCAAACATGCACCAGAGGATTTGATGAGATCAAAATGTGCTGGACCCAATCGAGACACCCAAAATATGTCGAGTGACTATGGAGGTTTAGGGTGGATGATACCCCTTAGTCAGAAAGGTCGTCCACTTGAGAAATACCTGGGCAGCCAGAGAGGGAGAGTCCTGCGAAGACCCCTACATGGTAAAGCGTCCCCACGAGTTACAGGGTTTCCCCCACCCGACCTCTCTTGTCACTGAGATTCCAGGTAGACCAGAATGGGGACCTTGACCTCTCAAGTCTACCTTTTTTACTTAAGATCAAGGTGCTTAGGGTTCCACCTGAACTTTAGGTCTTTTGAGTGCAAAGTGACCTAATTTTAAGGTTGGTTGACCCAAAGGATCAACTTCACCTCTTTGTTCCTTTAAGAGCTTTTAGGTCCTTGCTTTTAGGGTTCAAATGGATTAAGAGCCTAATTTGCTTAGGGTTTCTCTTGGATAGATCTTTTCAAACAAGGCTTAGGCACACCTCTTTTTGAAATTTCTGATTCTTTGCTTAGAAGAAGATGTGTCTCTAAAACCCTAGCTTGTAATCCTTAAGTTGGCTCTATTTTGTCCAAATTAGTTGCCTCAAAAATGGGTAACTAGGGCTCAATCAAGAAGGTTTTATCCCTAGTTACCTTAATTGGATGTGCAATTCAAAAATGTATTGAAAGTAAAAATCAAGCAACTTTTGTGAATTACTAAATATAGAAACAAGTAGCCCTAAATTGATTTTTCTTTGTTTTTTTTTCCTTTTAGACTTTGAGGGGATTAAGAGAGAGGGTTAATGGAAGTTTACCTATTCCTTGGTGTGGTTGTTGTGCGGCTGCTTTTCTTTCTTCTTTCCTTGAGACAAACACAACAAAAGAGAGAAATTAAGTCAGTATTGAATTAGAAGTTGTGATCAAAGCTTCTAAAATACCTGTTGCTTCCCAGCAATGGTGCTAAAAATTGTTTACGTGACGAGATCATGGTTTTAAAAAGACGGTCGTTGCAGTATAAATGAAATCGTCGTATAAACAAATAAGAATTTTATTACTCGAAAACTAAAGTATCCGAGGTCGAACTCAGGGAGCAAATTGGTATTTTAGAAACTAAAATCACAATCTCTAATTACTCAAAAGATGATAGCAATCCAATGTATATGAAAGCTAGAGAGGGAAGATGCAAAAAGAAATGTATTGTCTTTCCTCTTCTCTTTTCTTCCTTCTTTCTTTTTGTGACTTCTTTCTTCTTTTTCTTCTCTCTTTCTTTTCCTTTTTCTTTCCTCTGCTTGGCCTCACCTTCTCCTACTTTCTTTCTCTGTCTTTCCTTTCTTAGACGTCTGATTCTGTGAATCAGACGTCTCAAAATTGCGTTGCTACAGTGCTTGCCCTTTCTCATTCTGATATATTTTTTTCTCTTTCTTTCTTCTTTCTCTTTGCGGTTGTGTTTCTCTTTTCCTTGTTCTTTGGCTTCTTCTTCTTCTATTCTTCTCTGCTGCGCCTCCTCCTTCTTCTTCCTTGGCCTCTGCAATCTTCTTCAACTGCACCTCCTCTCTTTCTTCTACCCTTGACTTCTTTCTTCTTTCTCTGCTAAGTCTCTGCTTATCTCTTTCTTCACCAGCTACCTTCTTCTTTTTCTTCTCTTTTTCTACCGCTCCTCTGCTACAGTGCTTCGTTTTCACCTTCTTTCTTCTGTCTTCAGCTGCTCCTCTTCTTCTTCCTTTCACTGCGGCTTCCTCCTTGGCTTCTTCTCTTTCCCATAGCTCCTTCTTCCCTTGCACAGCACAGGGAAAAACCTATCCCCTACCCTCCCCCGCATCTCTCTCTCTATTTCTCTCTTCGCTATCTCAGAGCCAGCTGGGTAAACGGGTCGGGTTACGTGCGCCCGGGTCCAAGCGCACTGGCGGGTGTAGTGCACGAGGAGTGCAGGGTTAATCAAGTCAGTCAAGCAGGTCTGCGAGAGCGTGGGTCGCAGACGAGGCAGGGTCCTGGGCGAGGGGACTTCACCCCGTGTTCTAAGGCGATAAGAGGGAAATAAAAAAATAACTTAAATGATTCCTCTGCGCCTACCACTTTCAAGGTGGGACTAAAGTCCCACCCACTTCTTCACACCAGCAGGTGAGGTCTTTCACTCAATTTCCACAGCTGGGTACCTTGCGAAGCCTACTCTTTGGCTGGATGCGTTCGCGCACTCAACGCGCATCACCTAGAGCGCAGCACCTGGGTGGATGCAACCTGGAGCGCTGCTTGCGACCTCCTTGCTCCATGCTTCAATGGTGATAGGAGCTCAAACCTGAAACCACTTAATACGACCTCACGGCTTCATTAAACCAGATGGGGAGCTTCACCGTGGCACGGCGAAGGTGCCTAGGTGGGTGGCTGGCTGCGAGGATACCTAGGCGTGCGTGCCTAGGTCACTCTACGACCATGAATATGGGTTTGATCGGGGGGTGTTAATGGAGGTGTTGGCGAGTAATGGAGGGGCAGATGATGCTCAGTGGGTGATGGCGGAGGTGAAGAAGGTGGTGGTGGTCTGTGGTGTCGAGGGGATAAAAATAGCAATAAAGATAGGGGCAATAAAGAGGAGAGAGAGGGGAAGAGTTCTAACCTACTTAACGGACGAAAGGAGGGAGGAGGCGGATGGCTCGTATTTGCTGTCGTCGGAGACGAAGGCCCTGAGGTGGGGATGACGGCGACGATGAAGGGGTCAGAGAAGCTCGCGCGAGTACGGCGTGATGCGGAGGAGTGAGGCGGAGATGACTTTGCCACTGGTATGGTAGCAGAGCGACGAGAAGAGGGAGGACAGATTGTTGGAGCTTGCGAGCTGTTGGCTGGAGGCGAGGGAGGACAAATTTAGGGGTTTTCTCAGGCCAAATCAAGCTTGCCAGAAGCAGTTGGACTTGGAGCTTCATTTATAGGCACGGGTGGAGAGTCAGATGCTTGGAAGGCAAGAAAAATCCTCACCGGAGGTCACCGCGGGTACGATACCCATACCTCTCGAGCATTCGCACGAGAGCTATGGTGCGAATCAGGGCATGGGGAGCTGCTCAAGCGGTAAGGGACTCCCCTTTCAAATCTGAGAGCAGCTCCCTGGGGAAGTGAGGAGAAATCCTCCTCGAAACTTCACCGGAGGTATGGGTCATCTACTACAATGGCAGAGGGACCGGAATGCAAAAAGTGACAAAGAAGTTGAGGGGGTTTTCACAAGTGTTTTCAAAAGTTAGGGGTCAGAATGTAATTGAGTGCACTATTTTGGAAAGTAGGTCAAGATGACCTTCCCTTAGGTCCAAATTTTGGTACAAGCCTAATTTGGACCTAAGGAATCTATTGGTGAAGTTGGATTTTACGTTTGACCACGTTTGCTTGGATATTTTTCACAAAAACCCAAATTAGGTCAAATATTGAGCTTGGGCCCCAATCTTGGTCAAAACATTCTCCAAAGGCCAAATTGAAGGTTATAAACCCTAAGGAATATTTTTCCATGAATTTTAGAGGGTTTAGTTGATTTTTATCCTAACTGGAACCTTGTGAAATTAAGTGGGTTTGTTTTAGAGTTAGAGAATGTCATTTAATTCTTAAAGTTCACAATAACCTTTTTCTGACTGAACCATCCCACTTTTTCTCTTATCAAGTCCAATTGACCTATGTCTAGACTTTGAGAAATCCCGTTGATGTACTGCAGTGGTAAAATTGTAGTTTTACCTTTTGTTTCATGTTTTCTTTCCATATCAATGGTCTCTTGAGTTAGGCCTTTCTCTTGGTTATGTAGGAGCTTTTGTTCTCTTTTTTAAGTAGAAAAGAGCTAGTTAGGGCTCATGATGAGGTTCTCATCAATGGGTTTCCAACTCAAATCTTTTCACATATGGAATCGCGCTCATCATCTTCCAATTCAGTATCAATTTCCTCATACTCACCTGTGTTGGGTACCTGTGATTCCTCGGAATATTCAATGATAGGTGTTGGTCCCCTAGGTAGAGGATTGTGGTTATTACCACTTCCTTCCAATATGATTTCATTCGGCATCCAAGACTCCTAGAATTTGTTAACTTCAAAATCACAATCCTCAAGGAGATCTAACTGAGGTTCAAGGTCCTTAGAAGTGTAAGGTATATGTTCAGCATCCCTAGGATGGGGCACAGATTCCACCTCAAAATTCAGAATGGGAGTTGGGTTGACCATTTAACTGTGACCCATTTCATCAAATGTAACAAAGACACCATCATTTGGGTCGAGTTCATCTAATGGGACCCTTTTCCCGTTCCAATTAAGATTAGGTGGATAATCACCAAGATTCCCTTCTAATATGCATATCTCATGAGAGCTGTCTAAGTGATAGCTACTCTTCAAAACAAGATCCCTGTTGACATTGCTTTCCTTGAAATTGTCTTGGTAATCGAGGATATAGAGGTAGGGATCAGAATTGACCATAGGAGGGTCACTAAGCCGGCTAATCTCTTCAGTTAATCTTTCACTATTCCTTAAAATCTCTCCCATAGAATCCATCATTTCTTTCTATTGTTTTTGCATTTCTATCATAACAGAGGAGAGGCTACTATTAGATTAGGGAGTATAGTCAATCTCAGGTTCAAGTTGCCTTGGAGTATTGATCCAACCTCGATATGCAAAATCGTTAAGGGTGGGTAGGTTGAGTATAGTCATGGGAGAGCTAGGGTTGGGATACCCTTCTCCTAGGTTCTCCTCATCAACACTAGGTTGGGAATTAATCAGACCAATGCTCCTATAGTAGGAGTAGAAAGGATCCCAATGTTCATTAGATGATGGATAACTGCAGGCCATGGAATTGGGATTCAATGTTCTAGGGTGAAAGTAAGAAGTATAGCAGCTATTGTAATCCATCACGCACCCCAATCAAATGCAAGGCAATGGGACTCTCCCTTTTTCTTTTTCCCTTTTTTTAGAGCAGATTTGAGCCAACCTCCAACCTACCCCTCAAAGTTGTCAATGGGGTCAAGTTTGCACCCGTCTGTTCCCACTTTAGTGGTATAAGAGGGGGCAATGACTTGAGATCCCTAACAAGCTCTTTGGAGAAGAATAGACATCATTGCTTTCTTTCTTGGTGGCCAAAGAAGTTACACAATCAATTACAGGCCCTAAGTCAACCTTCGTGTGCCCTGGGACTTATACCTTGCTTCAATGATACTCTCAAGTGACCTAGTGAGAAGTTACTCCAAGGATGGAACTAAGGGATGCAAGTAGGGTGAACCCTTCCTTTGAGGCAATACGAATGCGGTGCCTCTTAACTACCCTTTTGTTCCTTTAAGGGGTGTCCCCCTCCTTGAAGTATCAAAACACTTGGTAACAGGATAATATCACCACCACAAAGTGAAATAGGAGGGTTTGCACCGACGAAGAGATTAGTGCCTAAAGCCTTAAGGGACCGAGACCTAGTGTGGTGACTACTGTGCATGCTCAGTGATAGAAGTGTGCATCACGCCGCAAATCAGTTTGATTTTGAGAAGAATCTCACACAAGTCCCTTTTAATTAGATTAAATGTGATTTTGATTTTATGGTCAAATCTGATTAGTAATCCCGATTTCAGTTAAGTGACCATTGAATTAAGTCAATTCAATCAGTTTGGTGGTCTTGAAATTTAATCCAAATACAATGCATGAACAGGAGCTAGATGCAAAGATAGAATGGCATACTTTAGTCTAGCAATCTCCATGTTGATATGTACACAATGCAAAAATGAGATCTAACGTGCTGCTCAATCACTCCTAAATGCACACACCTAAGGGTATGCAACTCTTAAACAAGCAACATGATATTTTTATTTTTTTTTATTTTAGAGCAAGCAAGCAAACAAAGAATCACACACATAGAAAAATAGCTCCTAGCTGTTAAAGAAAGTAGGGACAAACCCCAAAAATTAGCCCCAATTGCTACAAGGGTGAGAAGACTGAAATGAAATAAACTCCATGACGAAGGAGAATCCCCTATGAAAGTGGGATCCAAGTCTCCCTCTCTTCATGTCCTCTCTGCATGTCTGTACATTGCTCAAGGTCGACGTTGTCGCTTAGGAACGGCTGTCACCTTGTCAGATTCCTCGAATAGAAAAAAGTAGAGATTAGTCAGAAAAATGCACACCACAGAATAATAAAAAATAAAATCAGGTAAACCTATTACGTATGTTGCCTCCCCGACAATGGAGCCATTTGATTGGGGGATTTCACTTGCCAGAATGATATGTTAGAAAAATACATCGTTGTAGTAAAATCACATGGTAGAAAATCCCAGATAAAAAATATTTATCAATAAAACTAACCACGAAGAGTTAGGTCATATCCACAGGGAGGAACTACTACAATAAATTCATGAATATTTTTCCCTTATATTCGCCCAATCGAGTACAAGATCCATGTCCAAATCTGCTGCAAAACGAGGCAAAAAGAAGAAGACACACAATAACTTAGGAATGCAAGGTTATGTACATAATTTTTCCTCAATGAAAGAATTCAATAAAGATGTAATCACTAATGGCATTTCATGTAATTTCTAATTGCATACGTACTAGAGAGAAATTGTGCAAATCTAAATCCAAATCCAATGTGAAACGATGTACATAACATGAGCCAAGCAAATACGAGAAAGAATGAGTAGGAAGTTTTTTTTTTGAAATAGAAAGGAGAGCTATCGTCCTGCGATAGCAATCCGGAATAGTATATTATGTGCAAATCAAGGGAGATTACAAAAAGGATCCCCAAGAGTGTATGAGGGACCAGCACTCTTACAATACTCTCACAACATACCGGCCTCTCTTGAAAATGTCTCTCATTCCTTGCCTTCCATACACACCAAATAGTAGCAGCCATGTGGACATGTGGCTTCCCTCTCACATCAAACCCATGCCAGATAGAATCCCACTCTGGTAATGGCTCCTAACAAATTTTTCTCCAGATGACATCAGTGATAAGGCAAGAAGAGAAGAGGTGATTCACATTATCAGTGCTCATCTCACATAAAAAACACACATGATGATTAGTACCCAATCTTCTATGGTGTAGATCACTTATGATTAACCCATCTCTCCTGCACAGCCAAAGGAAAATTTGTACCTTGAGAGGAATTTTTAACATCCATATTTTCTTGTCAATGGAATCATGTCTCCATCCCTCTTCAAAATTCAACATTTTGTTATAGCCAGATTGGACACTATAAATCCCCTCCCACAGATATCTGTCCTCCATTCCAGGCCTAGGTCTAAAACTTTCAAGGTCTGATGTAAGCCTTCTCTTTTCTTCCCATAACCGGGTAGCTCTTCTGCTGGACTCCACACCATCCAGATTCCAACTGCTACTGCTGCAGGACCAGACCTTGTTGACCGTAGCATCCTTGTCAGCTGCTGCAGCAAAAGCTCTCGGATAAAGCTCCTTCAAGACACCCATTTCAGACCATCCCTCCTTCTAGAAACTGAAAGACCTGCCATCTCCAAGTGACGGTTGCAGCAGATGGAAGTGAGCAGCCAAAGCCTTAGTTACAGATTTACAGAAAGGTGATGGGCAGTTGGGCTGAAGTCTGGATATCATGCTGTTGGAAGCTCCATATCTATCTCTAATCAAAGCAGACCACGGTTTCAGATCACCTTGCAGCAACTTAACAACCCATTTGAGCAGCAAGGCATAATTAAAATGCTGCAAGGATTTGATCCCAAGACCACCCATCTCCTTAGGATTGCAGATTTGGTCCCACTTGATAGGTTGCAAGAAATTGCCCTTATGTCTATCTCCCTTCCAAAAGAATCTCTTCCTCATCACATCTAATCTTTTCCAAATGGATCTTGGTGCTTTGAAAATGGAGAAGTAGAAGACAGGGATGGAGGTGATCACCAAGTTGAGCAAGATAAGTCTTCCACCTCTGGACAAGAACCTGCTATGCCAACCATCAAGTTTCATAGAAATCTTGTCAAAAAGGTAGTTCCAATCACCTTTCTTCAACCTGGAAAACCTCAAAGGTAGCCCAAAATATCTGATAGGAAGACTGATGCGGGGAGTCATCAGGATGGCTGCTAAGGCTTCTTGCTCCTCCTCAAATAAACCAAAGCAAACCAAACCAGACTTGTCTCTATTTAACCACAATCCAAAAAGCTCACCAAAGATATAAACCAAATGATGCAGAGCCAATGCTCCATCCATGGATCCTACAACAAAAAAAATAGTATCATCTGCATATTGAAGAATGGGAGCCAGGCTGTTCCTACAAGATAGTGAATATCCTCTGACAAGTCCCGCTTCAGAAAGCTTACAAGCAAACGAAGCTAAATTGTCAACTACCAAATTAAAGATCAAAGGGGCCAGGGGACATCCTTGCCTAATGCCACATTGAGGCTGGATCCATGCACCACAGGGCTTCCCATTTATTAGAGGGGTAAAGGAGGCAGTGGTAATACATCTCTTAACCCAACCTATCCAAGTAGAGGGAAAGCCCCTTCTTTTAAGCACATCCCATAGATAAGGCCAACTGATTGAATCATAAGCCTTACGAAAGTCAACCTTCCACAGGAAGGCCTTGCATCTTCTCTTATGCCAGCCACAAACCATCTCTTGGGCCAAGATAAAAGATTCTTGTAGGGATCTACCCGGGAGGAAAGCAGACTGAGAAGGATGGATTAGATCTTGCAATACAGGCCTCAACCTATTAGCCAAAACCTTGCCAACCACCAAATACAAAGAGTTAGAAAGGGCAATGGGTCTAAATTCCTGGAAGGATTCAGCACCCGAGGCAATGGGTCTAACTTCCTAGAATGAGTAGGAAGTTACAATTTCACCTCAATAAAATATTCAAAAATTATAAATCAAATTGGTGGAAAAGGCACAAAATGTAATAACAAATCAAATCTATAATAGAGGATTTCGTTTCCTTTATCGTGCACGAAGAAGAGTGGAAGACTAGTCGTGGGAAGCTCTGAAGAGATCGAGGATGTAGAGGGCTTCACGATGGTGGTGCTCCCACGACAGGAGGTGGCCAGTCGGCGAGAAGGTTGGCCGGTGACAAGGAGCCTCGCTAGCAGTCATGTGGTCTGTCATTGAAAGATCTACGGGCGTGGCTGTGCTCGTGAGGGCACGGCGAGTTCGGTGGAGGCAGCGGTGCGTCGAATGGAGGGCGGAGAGGTTGGCTACTTTTTGGTGATGTTGGGTTCTTTTCCTCCTCTATCGGTGGAGAAGAAGAGGAAGAAGAGGAGGAGGAGGAGGCCGGCTGCCTTTTGCTTGCTGACCGTGCACGCACACGCAAGGATTACACGATGGCAGGTTGCCCTCGTAGGAGAGCACACGGTCGGTGGTGAGGAAGGAATCGAAGATGGAGGTCATGTTCTGCGCAGGAAGGTTGAGGGGCATGGGGCAGTGGCCGCACGTGGCATCGGCGGTTGTGCGAGGCCGTGTGAGCTAAGTGAGGGCTTGGGTGCACATGCATGCACAAGTGGGCTGAGTGCATGTGGCTGTGGGCATGTGCTATGGAGGAGGAGGAGGCAAGACGCACACTATGGAGAAGGTAGCGCCTATGTTAGCATCAGTGTGTGTGTTAGGCGCAGGTTGATGTGGGTGCTGGTTACGCATGCAGGGGGTGCACTGCTTTGTTGAGGGAGAAGGTGCTGGCTGTGGGTATGCGATGCCTATGCTCTCGAGAGACGGGCACAAGGGTTGTGGCGCACGGAGGAGAGGGTTGCTCAGCTGTCTGAAGGAAGAAGACCACAGAAGGGAAGGATGCAGTGGCTCTAGATGTCCGGGAAGTTTCCCGGACATCTTAAGTGAGGGGATGGCACACGGTGGTGGAGATGGATGTTCGCAGTGAGGGAAGGAGAATGGTATGGTGGCCGTAGTTGAGTGGAGTTTGCTGTGGAATGGCCAAGTTGTTGAGGTGAATGCAATCAATGGCCAGTCGTCGCGGTTGCAGATGCCAGTGCTGTCACCATCGACCGTGGTGATGGAGTTGGTGAGGACGTGGGCGAGACGCAGTGGTGGACGTGGTTGTCACAGTTGGTGGCACACGATGGCAGAAGCACGGTGGCGAGGGTGTGGGCGAGATGCGGTGGTTGCTGGTTTGGACGGAGAGGGAGTTCCTCCCGTGAGGAGGGTAATGGCCCCTATCGTCCTCTTCCCTGTAACATATAAAGAGAGAAAGAGAAAGAATCAAAGAGAGAATATCGGTGAGGAGGAGAGAGATTATCATGGAGGGAGAGAGGAAGAAAAATAAGGAATGTTCTCTTTTTTTTCTTTCTTTCCTTTCTCTTGTGTGTGGTTTCCAAAACCTCCATGAGGAATATTCGAATTAGGAGAGAGTCAATTCCTTGCCAAAATTGGAGATGGGAATTGAAGAACTCTTTCCTTTCTTATACGTGACAAATTAATTCTCTGAAAATGGCATTCCAAATTGAGATATGATTCCATCAAGATTGCCCCTTCCATAATGACTCGAATTGATTAAGATGTAAAAATTGATGTAATGCATGAAATGATAATTCTGCAGCTTTATTAATTTTATTCATGCCATGCATGATTCAACTTACATTTTCATTCCAATAATGAGGTACTTGGCTGTAATTTAGTCCACTAAAGTGGACCTATCAACAGATTTTTGGATCTCACGTGGAAATGCCCCCATCATGGAATTCCTAAATGAGAACAAGTCAAGTCTTTTTACCGAGGACTCCATGAGGATATCGGACTTTTTGTCAATGCAACCTGTGGTGGCAACATCATAGGTTAGCATGAAGATTCCATTTGGGAGATTCTCGAAAACATGTGCAAGAACTCCATAAACAATGAATCTATGGGTGTGTTTGACTGGACCACCACTCACGCATTAACAAACACGCGAGGGGCACACAAGACTTAAGGCCTATCCGCATCCATCGATTTGAAGTTGGTGGCCAATCACTTGGATAAGGTCTCTATCATTGAGAAGAAGGTGGATGAATTAATTCGACATCTGTAGAGAGCCACCTCCACACAATAGAGCACATATGCACAATCGCCCTTAGGTAGGGAGGCTGTGCATAACATTCACCACCACTCCTATCAGGGGATGGACCCGTATCCAGCCCCGTCTGATCCTGGTTTCAAAGGAAACTCCAGGCCATCCTACTCGAGTTGGGTGTTGGGAGCGAATTCGATGTTGTTAAGATATGCGTTGTAGTATAGGACAAATGCGCTCAAACAAATACAATTTAAAACTTGAATATCAAGAATGAAGTCCAAGGTCAAACACAGGGAGCAAGTAGGAATTCACGGGCTAATCTCGAATAAAATGTAAATGAGCATAAACAATTGAGCCAAATAATCATATTCAATGAATGGTAACCTATCACATTAGTTATTCAATGAATTCTCATGTATGTCAAGAATATGAGGGCAACAAGGAAAGAGAATAAAAAAACAATGGTGATTTGAATCACCACTTAAATCCTCTAATTGAGCATGCCTCAATTTATCCTTAACCATAGTACTTAAATAAAGCACCAGTAAAATAGATAATGCTCAATCATACGACAAGTTTATTAATCAATCGACTTAAGTACTTAGATGCTATAGTGCAAAGGCATTGTCGTCTTCTTCAACTCTTCTCTTCCTGCACAGCACAGGGGGAACCGCTTCCCAAATTTGGCTAAGTGTCGCACAGGGGACACTCTTCAGAGAGCAAAAACCCCCCTTCCCCCTGCTCTCTTTCTCTTCCTTCTCTCTCAAAGCTAGGCTTGAATCGAGTATATGGATCCAGGTGACCAGGGCTACCGAGCGTGGGTAGTAGCCGAGGTGTGAGTTTAGGTCGGGTAAGTGATTGAGGTGTATGGGGACCCGACCTCCTATGCTTGGGCGATAAAGCCACAACACAAAATCAACCTATGCGTGGTCGCACAGGCATCTATTCACGATGTGGCACTAATGCCACACCTTCTTCGCATGCACCAGCAATTGTGAAGTTGTCTTCGATTGGAGTAGCAACAGGTGGTGTGGTCTCCAATTGACCACCTGGGCTTGTGCCTGGATGCTTTTCACATACCTGGGGGTGTCACCTGGGGCGTGGGCAACCTAGAGCATGAAGAACGGGGCTAGAGGCAATGGTGGCGATGGCGGTGGACGACGATGACCTAAAATATGAAATAGGGCCTCGTGGTCACGTTAAAATAGTGCAAGATGATCTCCTAAGGATGGCGAGGGTGGTCGTGGTTGATCGCGTCGGATCTCATTATGTAAAGGGTTCGAGTTTGGAAAACCTGTTGTCGTAGTTCGATTCGCGAGAAAATCCATCGATCAAATAAAATTTATAACCGAAACTCGAAAAGTGAGTCCTAAGTCGAACACGGGGAGGCGAACATTTGGTTTTGAAAATCCGCGTTTAGCTTTTTATTTGTTTTTGTCATTTTTATCTTTTCTAATTTTTTTGATATTTTTAGCAAGAAGGAGTTCAGGTCGATGAATTCAAGCTAATCTACTTGCAAAATAAAAGAGAGAGACAAAGACAGAGAGAAACAATCATGTATTTTTATAATCAAATGTTTCTTACAACTAGGAAATCGGGAAATCTATACTATGAAGGCAATAAATATAGAGATAGGTGAGAGAAATCCCCCTCGACGGTCGCTTGGAGGACGACTCGCTCTGACGTAGCCTGGAGGAAGGTGGTGAGGAGCGGGACGAACGAGGATGGAGCTGGAGGACAGAGGCTGGGGTAGGAAGGCGTCACAGCGAGGATCTTATTCTCAAAGGGAGATGAGAGGATGACTACGAGATGCTCCACGAATGGGGAAGAAAGGTGGGAACAAGTGTTTGTTTTCTACTCTAGAGGAGAATCTCGGGCTTGGACAAGATCTCTCCAGAGCCTTGGAGGTGGTAAGGAGAATAAAGGAAGAGATGAAGAAGAATGGGAGGGGTAGGGGTCCCTCTATAGTGGAGGAAAGAATCAAATTCGTATACATGACATTTAGTGATGGTCATAAACGTCACTGAAGATCCGCTGCAAACATCGCTGAAGATCTCGCACCAACCCTCGCCCTGGCTGGCACGCACATCATGTGCCTCTGCTGCCGCACCGCTGGCGTGCGCTCCATGCACCCCTGTCACACGCACACTCGCGCTACATGCCTACACGCCTCATGCCCGCACACGCTGTTGCTGCCGCTGCCACTGCCTTGCACACTATGCTGCTGCGCCTGCGAGCGTGCATGCCTCCGCATGCGCATGCGCACCCACTCTACTGTACCCGTGCGATGGCGCATGTGTGTGCATGGGCGACCTGGGTTGCGGGATGTGGCGTGACCTGGGCCGTCTATCTTCTTTCCTTCGTAAAGGCTGCTACAAAGGTCAGATTTAGTTGATTTTCACGCAGTTGAGCTGTGATCATCGACCCGAATCTATCCGCATGGTCCGATTTGTTGTTTGAATCTCCGAATTACATCACCTAGTGCCTTGGCCATTGATCTTCTTTGGACTGCATATGGTGCTACAGGACTCTGATCAAGGCGATTTCAGAGGCATTAGACTTCGATCGTCACTCTAATCAAATCTATATGGTCAAATCATCAATCCGAGGCTCCAAAATAAATCTCCTTCTCTCCTGACCACAGAAAGGACATAATTAACATAAAATATACACTACTATAAATGCAGAATGATGCATGCTATGCAATATTTATAATATGGAATGCAAATCCAAGCATAGGAACATGCATAAGTAGGCATTTTAACCTAAATGGATGTGTCTACATCAGTGGTGGTTTCATGGCGAATTGGGGTGTGTGGTGGCCAGTGGAGGTCAGCGAAGGTAGATGGCAATGGGATTGTTCAATGGAGAGCTAGGGCGAGCGATGGAGCAAAATAGGAGAGGGCTTTTGATGGAAGGAGTACGACGGTGCTTTTGGGAGTTGTGGCGAGGTGGATGGTGGTCTATGATGGTGGCACAAGCTCCCCGAAGCCCTGCCAGAGGGGAAGAAGATGAGGGGGAACGACATGAACGATGGTCGAATTAGATTAAGAAGGGGTTGAATGAAGTCTAGAGAGGAAGGGGAGGCTAAGAACCTAATTAAGGGATGAAGAGGAAGGAGATCTGTGCTGACTTTGATTGGCCGGTGCCAGAGGGGATGAATTCTCCATCAAGGAGGATGGCGAGGAAGAAGGGGCTAGGGTGCCTTTGAGTTGACCGTCGAGAGGCGGAGGAAGTCAGGGAGGAAGGAGACACTCCCAATTTGGCTATTGGGAGGTCGTAGGGTGACAGAGGAGGAGGCTCACCGAAGCTATGGTGGAGGTGGCCGGAGATAGGGAAAACCTAGTTAAGGAGGTAAGGTATGCATTGGGCATGCTTTTATAGGGCTTAGGATGGAGTTCCAAGCTTAGAAACAAGCTTGGAAAGTCCAAGCTTCTTGCGCATGTCAGATACCCACATCTCCCATGTGTTCGTATGGAGATTGGGAAGGAATTGGAGTCCAAGGCCAGGTTTAATTAAAAGATAATTCCTCAAGAAATCTCTGGTTTAAATTTAAGATTGATTGATTGAGAATCGAGCGAGAAATCCTCGCTCAAAACTCGACAGTGAAGGTCTGACCTTACCAAAATGATGCAAGAACCTTTTTACAAAGAATGATGATAAAGTTAAGGACCCATTTGCAATTTTTCGAAAGTTAGGGTCATATGTGTAAGAGAAAAGAGTTAGATAGGACTAAAATGTAAACTAGGTCAAGGTGATCTCTGATTGGGCCTAAATTTTGGTACAAACCTAATTTGAATCCAAGGAATCTGATGGTGAAGATGGATTTAGGTTTTGGCCAAGTTTGGCTAGGTAAATTACATAGAAACCCAAATTAAGGCAACTATTTGTCTGAGACTCTATTTTAGGTCAAAATGTGCTCTAATGGTCAAACAAAAGATACGAAACCCAAGAAAATATTTTTCTATGATTTTTAAAGGGTTTAGGTGAATTTTTTTCTAACTAGAACCTCAATGAGTTAAGCGGGTATGTTTTTAGGGTTTCAGAAGTCATTTATTCTTGTAACACGTGAAAACCCATTTTTGTCTGCATGGACCCTCTTATTGGACTTTAATGCATATTTGACCTTTCATAAACCTTTAAGAAGACCCATGGTTGTTCTGCATTCATGATATAATGGAAAAACTACAGTTTTAACCCTGGATTCCTATTTATCTCTCAAAAAGGATGTGCAGTGAATTACGATCCTTTGACAATTATGTAGGAGCATTTATTAATGAAATATGACTAATTAAGGTTAGATATGACTAATGATGACATTATCATCATACCCCCATGCCTAACTTTTGTTAGTCCCTCAACAAAATCTTATGAAAGGAACTCAGATTCTAGACTATGCCTCTAATGCTCGAAGTCTTGATTTATTATTCTTTTTAGAAATTAGGTCAAAATGCTATTAATAGGCTTAGAGGTACTCAAGTACCAACCAAGATCTAGACTTGACCAACTTTTGCCTTAGTCTGTCACGAAGGTTTCTAAGGCCCACAGAAACTATCCTGAGGTCCTTTGGACCCAGCGGTTAAAGCACCCATGCTTGTAACATGGTTAATCTCGATTCAGTTTGCAGTGCAATTTTGCAAGAAAGAGGGATAGAAGAATTTTTTTCATTTTTGGAGAGCTTTCTCTCTCTTTTTCTTTTCTTTATTTTTAGCTTCGGATTGGCTCAAAAACACGATCTGTATCAGATTCCCTGCTCCCACCATCAATCCTCGCAGGGTCCCTGGCTTTCGATACTTTGAGATAGCATCGCCCATGGAAACCCCTAAAATCCTGGCTTCGACACTTCGAGATAGCGTCGCCTATGGAGTTCTATAGCTAAATTCAGGCCCTAGCGTTCAACATTTCAAGATAATCCCGCCCATAGCACCTGAACCAGCATAAGGTGCTTACATGCCCCTGGTAGGATATTTAGATATCCTAGGAGACAAGAAATGAGGAGATGGTTGGTGTAGACTCAGATAGGTGTGTTAATATGGTGATTTTATCGTTATAATGAGTATAGTGGTTAACCTAAATCGAACCTAACCATCTCTTTGCAAAATTTTTAACCTGGCCAACTTGATTTTATCTTGGTCACTTTTAGGCCAAGGGTCGAACTTAGGGAAGTGGGATTAGAAGTGAAGTTTCTACGCCTTTCCTACAACGAATCTCTTCCATTCGTTTATTGTGTTTTTGGTGTTTTTCTATTTAGATTTTTTTTTGATAATTCTTGTCCTTGAGGCAAACCCTCAAGATCAGGTTCTTGGCTTTGAGCCAAATTAGGGTTCCAAAACTAGTCTTGCTATTTGCAAGACTGAGTACCTGCAAGTCAAGAATTATCTTTTCTCTTTTATATATTTTTTTATCTTTTTACTGGCATGAAAGAGAAACAGAAATAAAGTAAATATAGTATATATGTATATGTATATATTATATATGTATAAAGGGGTGGGGGGTGGAGGTGGAGGTGGAGGTGGAGGTGGAGATGGCGTGTAGCACGGTGTCAAGTCGATCGTCGTATAGGAAGACGCAACCAACAGGATGAAGTGCTGCATGGAATGTAAGGTGGATAGGTGGAAGATGAGTGCGGACACGCTTTCTGTACGCGTGTATCAGGGACTATCAGCAACTGGTGCAGATATTCCCACGATACAACGTATAGTAAGCAATATGAATATATATATATGTATATATGTAAATATATCTATATGTATATATATATATATGGTTATAAATATATAGGTATATATGTAGTTATATATATATATATATATATGTATATATATGTATATATATATAGATATGTAAATATATGTATAGATGTAAATATATATATGTATGTGTATGTGTATGTAACTATATGATGTATATATATAGATATATATATATAGTAATATATGTATACAGATATATGTATATATATATATATATGTAAGTATGTATGTATGTATGTATAAGTATATGTGTATATATATATATATATGTATCTATACTTATACTTAGTTATATAGGTATATATATAGATATATATATCTATATATATGTATATATATTTATACGTATATAAGTATATGTATATATGTAAATATATATGTGTGTATATATATATATATATAAGTATATAGATGTATATGTATATATATGTATATATGTATAATAATACTTAGTTATATAGGTACTACTATATGTATAGATATACGTATATATATATATATGTATATAAATATAACTATATATATAAATATATATATGCATGTATATATATATATAACTATATATTAGTGTATAGGTGTGTGTACGAGAGTGTGAGTGTGTGTGTGTATGTGTGTGCAGAGAGTGTGAGAGAGTGTTGTGAGAGAGAGAGAGAGAGTGGGAGAGAGAACGCCTGCTGTGTGAAAGAGGTGAGTTAAGCCGTCTGCAGTCTCAGGGCCGACGTCTGGTGTCTCACGTGCACGCGCAGGCGCATATGCACGCAAAGAGGTGCGTGCTTGGAGGGAGTGAGCGTGAGGAGAGGACCACAGCGCACAGTGCTGCGTGGAGAGGCGAAGGGAGCAGGCGAAGGCAGGCGCTGGGAGCTGATGAACACGCGGGCGGGTGCGGGCGCTAGCAGAAGCAGGCTCACGCAGATGCACTGGCGGGCGCTGGAACGGGCTCGGGGTGGGACACGCGTGCGGGCTAGCAGCGATTACGGTGTGCCAGGTGACCGATTAAGTGAGAAACTTACCGGTCACCGCACTGTAGCCACAGTGTTCTGCTAAAACACGTGAACGGTGGCTACAGTGCCGGGGCGAGCCACGTGACTGGGTGCGCCCGGTGCTGTGAGTGCGGGGAGCCGATGCGCGAGCTGGCACACACGTGGAATGGGTGCGCCAACTAGTGGCTTGCGCAGAGAGGCGGGCGTACGCAAAGATGCGGAAGGCGAGGGCAGCCTACAGGCACACACGGTGGCCTGCGTGCGGGCGCGCGGTGGCCTGCGTTGTTGCTACCGCCCTACTGCTGCTGCTGCGGAGTTTGCGGTGGCCGGTTGAGCTTCAAAGCTTGAAGCTCTAGTGGCAATGGCGAAAGTGCTTGGACGTTGAAACAAAGAGAGAACCACCACGCCCACCGGCTCTCTGATGAGCTGGGCGGTGGTGGACTCACAGTGGTGGTTGTGCACCACTGTGAGGTGCTCCTGCCTGCAGAGTGTCTCCTCAGAGGAGGAGAAGCTGCGTATGGAGGGAGAGGGGAGGAGACAGCCTGGAGAAGAATGGAAGCTAGTTGGGTTTTTTTGGGTGGACTAGGCTCTCGTGCAAAGAAGGAGCCGTGCCTATTTTATAGAGGAAGAAGGCATGCACAGTCATGCCCTGGCTGTGCATGGCTTGCTTGGCCGGCAGAGAGTGGCTATGCAGGGCAATGCTAAGCAGGACATGGCACGAAGAAGAAGAGGCCATTCCTTGCAACTGCACGGAGAAATTCAAAATCAAATAGAAATAAAAATAAAGATGGAAATTTTGCGAAGCAGCACTTGAAGAAAATGTAAATTTCAAGGCCATTTATTTCACTCTCCTCCCCTCTCAATTAAATGTATGCATGCATGTATTTTCACATATGCGACTATGGATACCTAATATGCACTGGTAATGCTAGGAAATAGCACAAGACGACACAATTGCAGGTGTATTTTTGCAGTGCAATCATACCCCCTTGCCTTTCTTTTGCTAGTCCCTAGCAAAACATTTTTTTTGTATTGTATTTAGAAATGATCTTTAAGCTGAAGATTTTCTTCTGAGGCGACATAGGTGTGTTTATTGTTGGATATTGTGAGAACCAATTGCAGAGAAGACTACCAGTACTTTAAGTCTCACATGGCATAGATCATCTCTCGACTAACCAGGACTCTTGATATTTAAACCTTAAGTATGATTTCCAGGACCCAGGAGGTTTTTGTCGTACTCGAGAGCTCAAGAGGTTATGGCTTGCGCTTAGTGAAGGATCAAGACTGACCAGATGAACATTAAGACTCAAGCCCAGGGTTTCACGAATTTTTAAGTACAGGTTGGTCCCAGTTTCAGCTTGTGTCTTCGAATTGACTCTTAAAAAGATGACGGAAAACTTAACTCCCATTTTTTGACATTTGTGGCTCAAATAAAGTAGGGTATTTGCCCTGAAGAACTTTTTTGTAGGAAGAAGACTTTATAGATATTTGCGAGATACACTGACTTATTTGCATCTTTTTTTTTTTTTTGAAACATGTGTCAGTATATCTCTTACAACATTATTTGGAGGAGCACACTTTTCTTTTTGGTGGGAGAGTTTCTTTTTGGTGGAAAGACTTTCCTAAACACAAAACTAAAGCCTGGGATAAAAAGTCTACCTACGTGCACAGGTAAGGACTCCACCTTCCCTAATGAACACTAGGGTTGGATCTTATGTTCACCTTGTCTTTCTTGATATGTGTAGTGTGAACCAAGATTACTTAGGCTCTCAAGTAGAAGTAAATCAACGAATCCTGTACTGGTGTCTCAGGTACAAGAATACGTCCTTAGTTAGCAGAGATTCCGATCTATCTTGTCAATGCTCAAGTGAATTAAGCCGAGCCTGAGCGAATCAAGCTTCTGTGGCCTGGAAAGTCTTCAAAACAGAGGTTGAATATCCATAAACACTTATTGTATTTTTGTTTCAGCCTTTGGATCATTACTAAACACCATTTATATATATATATATAGATAGATAAAGACTACATGATACCATAAAATACCCGGATCCTATGGATGCCTATCCACCCCTCCATGCCAAACAATGCTATGTCCTCATATGCATGCAGGGAAGGGTAGAGAAAGGACGAAAGATCGGGTAACGAGAGCTGAAGTGCAGGGTATACAGCAGGGTGGTAGGGTGGGTGGATGGTGGGTGGTGAAATGAAAAGTGAAGTGAACGTGACAGTGAAGTGAAAAATGATGGTGGATAGTGAGTGTTGTTGGGGTGCCTCCCAACGAGCGCTGAATTTAACGTCCCCAGCTGGACTCAGAATGAGGCACAAATTAGTTACCCTCTAGCAGGGCAACAGTTTCTCCAACAGGGGCAGGTTCATGAGTAAGATAGGGTTTCAAACGCTGCCCATTGACCATAAATTTATGCCTAGATTTGGGATCTTCAATCTCAATGGCCCCATTGAGAAAAGGTTTCGAGACCAGGAAAGGACCAGTCCATTTGGACTTCAGTTTCCCAGGAAAGAATTTGAGCCGGGCATTGTAGAGCCAAACTTGCTGAGATGGCTCGAATTCTTTCCACCGAATACGGCTGTCGTGAAAAGCCTTAGTGTGTTGTTTGAAAGTTAAGGCAAAATCATAGGCTTCACGATGGAGCTCTTCCAACTCCTAGAGTTGGAGTTTCCTTTCTCGACCACACAGGTCTAGGTCGGGTTACATTGGCGAACCGCCCAATAAGTGCGGTGCTCGAACTCCACGAGCAAATGACAAGGCTTCCCATAAATGATTCTATAAGGAGACATACCAAGGGGAGCCTTGAAGGCGGTCTGATACGCCCAAAGTATGTCAATCAGCTTGTCGGACCAATCCTTACGGTCAGGGTGAACCATTTTTTGGAGAATTTGCTTGATTTACTTGTTCGACACTTCTGCCTTGCCGTTCATCTGAGGAAGATACGGGGATGTGATACGATGGTGGACTTCATATTTCCTCAGAAGTACCCGAAAAGAAGCATGGGTAAAGTGGCTTCCTCCATCCGAGATAATGGCTCGAGGGATCCCAAAGCACGCAAAGATGTGGTCTTTGACAAATCGGGTGGATATAACATGGTCAGCACGACGTGTGGGAATAGCCTCGATCCATTTCGAAACATAATCAACAACCACGAGGATGAATTTGAAGTCGTTGGAAGGAGGAAAGGGACCCATGAAATCAATTCCCCAAATGTCGAAGATTTTCGCAACTAGGATGGGTTGCAAGGGCATCATGTCACGTCGTGACATTGACCCTAATGACTGGCACCTAGTGCAATGTTTGGCATAATTGTGTGCATCCTGGTGAAGGGAGGGCCAAAAGAAATCGCATTGCAACACCTTGGCTACAGTTTTCCTCCCAGAGAAATGGCCTCTGCAGGCCTGATCGTGGCAGAAGGATAGCACACTGGGGAATTCGCTGTCAGGAATACAGCGACGGATGATTTGATCAGCACCTATGTGAAAAAGAAGTGGATTATCCCAGAAATAATACTTTGCTTCTGCCATGAGACGCTCGCGCTGGTTTTTAGGCTAGCCACATGGAAGGGATCTAGAAGAAAGGTAATTGGCAATGTCGGCATACCAAGGTCCACTTGCCATATTAATTGACAATAGGTGCTCATCAGGAAAAATTTCATTGATCGGCAGAGTAAGTCCAATATGGTCAAGGTCCAGTCTGGAAAGATGATCAGCCACAACATTCTGGGCTCCGACCTTATCGCAGATCTCAATGTCAAATTCTTGGAGCAGAAGGATCCAACGAATCAGTCTAGGCTTGGCATCCTTCTTGTGCATGAGAAGGCAAATGGCCGCGTGATTAGTGAAAACAATAACGTGTGAGCCCAGAAGGTAAGAGCAAAATTTCTCTAGCCCAAAGATGACCGCCAGTAGTTCTTTTTCAGTGGTAGTGTAATTACGCTAGGCCTCATCCAACGTCTTACTGGTGTAGTACACCATGAATGAGTGTCTATCGTGTCTTTGTCCCAGGATGGCTCCGACTACAAGGTCGGAAGCATCACACAAGAGTTCAAAGTCGAGGGACCAATCAGGTGGCTGGAGAACAGGGGCCTTGATGACAGCATCACCCAGCTACGTGAATGCTCGTATGCAGTCGGGGCCTATATCGAAGGGTACATCAGTCGATAGGAGATGAGTTAAGGGTCGAGAAATCTTGGAGAAATCTTTGATAAATCTCCTATAGAAACCGACGTGTCCTAGGAAGGAGTGGATTTGTTTGACAGAGCTAGGCATAGATAAATTAGCAATCACATCAAGCTTAGCTCTGTCAACCTCGATACCCCTATCGGAGATGATATGCCCGAGAACAATTCCCTCGTGCACCATAAAATGACTTCTTTCCCAGGAAAGCACGAGGTTTACATCAATACATCTCTTAAGGATACGGGTCAGGTTGGCAAGACATTCATCGAAAGATGGTCCAAAGACTGAGAAGTCATCCATGAAGACCTCGAGAAAGTCACCCACCATGTCATGAAATATCGCCAGCATACATCTCTGGAGAGTTGCTGGCACGTTGCAAAGTCCGAATGTCATCCTTCAAAATGCAAAGGTACCGAAGGGGCTGGTAAAGGTGGTTTTCTCTTGGTCCCAGGGGTCAATTGCCACCTGGTTATATCCTGAGAATCCATCCAGGAAACATAAAAATTTTTTTCTCGCTAATCGCTCCAGGATTTGGTCAATGAAAGGTAGCAAAAAGTGATCTTTCTTAGTTGCAGCATTGAGTTTCCTATAATCTACACACACTCTCCAAGATGTAGGAGTGCGTGTAGGGATGGATTCGTCCCTGTCATTGATACGGATGGTGAGTCCTGCCTTTTTGGGCACAACATGAATCGGACTCACCCAGGGGCTATCGCTGATCGGGTAGATTATACCTGCATCTAGCCACTTAATGATTTCTTTCTTAACGGCCTCCCACATGTTAGGGTTGAGACGTCGCTGCATCTCGCGGGAAGGTCGAGCCTCCTCCTCCGTATATATATTATGAGTGCAATAGGAGGGGCTAATGCCAGATAAGTCTGATAAAGACCATCCAATAGCTGCCTTGTGTTCTATGAGGACCTTTGTTAGTTTGTACTCTTGCTCCCTGGTCAATTTTGAACTGATGATTACGGGGAGCGTTTCATTTGGTCCCAAGAAAACATACTTAAGTGTGCTAGGCAGCTCTTTCAGCTCTAGAGTGGATGGTGAAAGGTCTGGCATTTCTTGGGACGAGAGTGTCCTAGGTGGATTGGAGAACAAGTCAAGAGGAAGAACTTGGCCCTTAGATTGGCCAAGAAGAGGGGCTTCTTGGATAGATGGATCCAAAAAGGAATAACCCCAGTGAGAAGTATATGGGCTCAAGGTCCCAGTGTGGATTTGCAACTCCGCCTGATTTGGCGGGAAAGAAAGGGTAATCCGATCTTCAAGAGTGTGAACCAGCGGTGAGCAGCCTAGATATGACTCAGACCACGAGGTATGGGAAGTGGAGAAAACCTCGTCAGAAGTCTGGCCAGGAGAAGGTACGGGAATAGGGAGGGATGGGGGAACGTCACAATATGTGTCGGTCAGGCAATCGTCAATGTTTATAGGTAATTCGCAGCAGTCAGAATAGGTCCCAATTAGTCCAATACACGCGCTGACGGTCATGTCCTCATCAGACGTGTCATCCTCGATGCAATCGCAATCAAAGTTCTTGGCTACCTTGAAGATGTTAATCTTAAGCTTTTCAGATCCAACGGCAATCTCAATACAGCCCGACTCACAATCGATATGGGCGTGGGCTGTGGCCAAGAAAGGTCGACCAAGGATGATCGGACAATCAGAAAGTGAGCTAGGAACTTCCATATCTAAAATAAGAAAGTCAACAGGAAAACAAAGACTGTTGATCCTAACCACCACGTCTTCCACCACACCCTTCAAAATTTTGACAGAACGATCTGCTAACTGTAACGTACAGGGGTGGGTTTCAGATTTCCCAAGGAAAATTTTTCGAGCATGATGGTCGGAATAAGATTGATGGAAGATCCTAGATCAAGCAGGGCACGGTTAAAATTGCAGCCTTGGATACTACAGGAAATCAGTGGTGTGCCCGAATCTTTCTGCTTCGATGGTAGGTTTGACAGTATAACACAACTCGCATGAGGCGAGAGAACCACCGGACTCTTGGTTTTCTTTGACTGTCGCCTGGGTGTTGTGTAGTCTTTGAAAAATCGGGGCGACAGTAGGTATGTGGTCGATAGCCTCGAGCAGGGGTACCTTGATTTCAACATCCCTGAACAAATTACGCAGGTTTTCAAAGGCCTGCGTGTCTTTCTTCTTGTCATTTGGCTCCCTCAATAGAGCCTCAGGGAATGGGACTGATTCTGGAACCAATTTGGGTGTATCATCCTCTCGCGAACGCGGCGCGCATCCCGAATGAGAGGGCGATGAAGAAGACGGGCCAAGATCAAGACGAGGTGGATCGACGGTCTGCTTACCGCTCCACGTAGTGATAGCATTGGATGATGCGGGTCCAGTGGGATCATACGGCGGAGGAGGGTTTGCAATAGGGACATAAGAGTAAGGTGCTGCAGCAGGATTAGCCTGAAATCCCGGTGGAATGCTCGGAGCTTGCAAAATCTGATGAACTTGCCCCTGAGAATGTCATACTTGTGGTTGAGGACCACGGGGTACGAAATTTCATGGGTTTGGAACAGGTTGGGTGGGAAGAGTGCCCTGAGATCAAGTTGCCATGCGTAGTTGACTGATCTCAGCATTCTGTTGTGCCAATTGGTGCTGAAGAGAGGTCATGTTCTCTTCATGGCGCTTTGACATTTCCGTCATCATTCGCATCAATTTATCAAGAGAACTTGATGCGTGTTCTATTTGCGGCACACAAGGGCCTAATGGCGGATTCGCCATAGGATTAGACTGGGCCCTTGGGATGACAGGTGCGGACGGTCGCATTGGTCCACCCGCGGGGTTTTGGCGCTGCGGGTTGTTGGACCATGCGAAATTTGGATGATTTTGCCACCCTGGGTTATAAGTGGCAGAGAACGGGTTGTTCCCCAAGGCGCAAGCATCTTCTATGCCAGAAGAAGCGTCCGCATGTAAATATGCGTCCGAGCACACGAAGGCTTGGTCCTCCGTGTCAAAATACTGGCTTGTAGAAGCCAGATCCACATGACTTACCGAGTCGCTCGATGCGACACTCGGTAAGGAAGGTCTTATGGGGTTTCTCGAGATAAGCCTGGTGTTGGAAGAATTGGGATTGTGACGAAGTGGTGAAGTGGGGGTGTTTGCCACAGAACGGGCGGGGTTGGCCAGAAGCTCATCCAGCTTCTTGTGCACGACGGAGACTTCATCCAATTTTTGTGCGATAAGGCTAAGATCAGTGGATGAATGGGAGGGTCCCGTGTCAACTTCGTGGACATTTCGGGGCAGGCTGGTACGATTAAAGGCAACAATGGAGGCATTGTTCATTGAGTTTTCGCTCATATTTTCGAATAATTTGAATGCTCCATTCTCGTCTTTATTCATGAAATTCCCTTCGCAGGAAGCATCTGCAATCTGCTTCAAAGTCTCATTTAGCCCATAATAGAAAATCTGGGCTATATGCCACTTAGGCAGACTGTGGTGTGGACACTTCCTGAGGAGGTCATTATACCTCTCCCATACCTCATGAAATTGTTCGCCATTTTGTTGCGTAAAGGAGGTGATAACATGGCGAACCGCATTGGTTCGCCCGATTGGGAAGAACTTCTTGAGAAACGCTGTTCACATCTCTTCCCAAGAGTGGATGGTTCTCCCAAGGGTGCGTAACCACTGCTACGCTTTATCCCGCAATGAAAACGGGAACATTTTCATGAGGACTATAGGTAACCCGATATCTCTTGGTTTAACAGTTTCAACTAATCAGGTTAGGTCTTCCAAGTGGAGAAAAGGATCTTCACTTACAAGACCATGGAAGTGAAAATTTATTAAGCCAATTATGTTAGGTTTCAGTTCAAAGTCGTTCCCGCCCATGGGGACCCGAATTTGTCCTATGGTTTCTGTAGCAGCGGGATTCTGATAGGAGCTAAGAGACCTAGGCTCCTCCCGTTCAGGAGGGTTCTGCATTTCCTCCAATGTTTCTCGAATGGCTTCTATTTGTTCATTATACATTTCCATTTGGGCTTGGAGGTGGGTTATGGGATCTAAGGCTCCACCAAATGGTGGGTTTTGAGGGTGGTTTCCTTCCTCAGGATTTGGGGTGGGCATGCAGCCATGTTTGTGGAGGAAGAGGACGATTCGGCTTCTTTTCTAAAATTATCAGGCAATTCACACTGTTCAGGGTTTTGTGACCTTCTCCCAAACATGCACTACCGCAGGAATAATTGGGGGGATAAGAAGGGAAAAGAGATGAGAGAAATGACGCCGCAAAGGTACACTTGATGACAAATCAATACAATCAAATTCCTAACCTCTATAGTGTGCCCTTAGACCTAAAGGTCTAAGTTACCTGCAATCACGACCTATGGAACCGAATGCGAGCACCACGGAACCACCGGGCCAGATTGAAAGGCCATTTTTCCCAGTCTTAGACACCCGATAGCACGCGGGAACCCTCACCAGCACGTAGGCACTACACGCAGGTAGTTAGACCTCCAATTCTTAATAAGGGTCAAGTTGCTACCAATTTTAGTTAGAGGCTTAGGGTCAAGTGCTTTTGGAATGTGAAGGGCGTTATTTATGGGTAATGCCCAAGTGATTGATTTTTCAAAAGTGTGTAAACCAAGCATGCAACGGGGAAATCTCCTCGAATTGAAGTCTAATTGGTGAATGGTTTTTAGAATTCATCCTTAAGTAGTATGGATTTCAGGATTTCTCTGAATTACCAATTCAACCAATCTTCAGGTTTTGAGAGAATACAAGTTTTCTTCTAAGCCCAACAAACCCTTCTTCAATGTCAATTGGTTAATGCATGCTAAAATGCAATGGGCTTACCTAGATGGAGATTTCTATGTGTGGATGCACAAATCAATTTTAGATTAGTGTGAAAGGGAGCCAAAGCACTTCATTTCAAGTGCTCCCAATCACCAAAAAGATCTCCACACACAAGGCTCAACCAGAATATAAAGAAAATCAAGTTGTTGGGGTTGAAGTATTCGGGATCGAATCTTAGGCAAGTGAAAAGTCGTGGTAGGGTTGGAATCAACTCAATTCCAAGTCTCCCCACCAAAAAGGTGATCCCGAATTTGCAGATAAATGAGGCAAGAGGGGTGGCAATCAATCTTTTTATTTGCCTCAAAGAATACTTGACACGGCGAAAGATTCAAGAATCAAGATTCTTGGATCTTTGCTATGCGAAGTTTTGCGGGAAATCCCGGGGCGGTGGGAGTAAAGGCAATCAATAAAACAAGTGAATTTTAATCCACTTGCCCCAAGAGATCCCAAGAAGTTTTTCTAGTTTCTTTTAATTTTTTTTTATTAGGGTGACAAGCTGACCTAAGTTGCTAAGAAAGGAAGACCTACTTGTTCAGCAACGTGTGCAAAGCTCAAGTGCGATGTCGACGTCTTCATGCTCTCTTTCCCACCTTGGATCTGCCCATGTTTCTGACTTCGTCTGCCTGCCTTCTCCTTGCAACAGGTTCACCTGCACAGCAACAAACAACAACACCTGTGAAGAGAAGGGTGTGAGAAAGGAATGGAGTAAAAACTTACCTGAATACGCACTTCCCGGCAACGGCGCCAGAAAGGTTTATGGTGTAGACTTAGATAGGTGTGTTAATATGGTGATTTTATTGTTATAATGAGTACAGTGGTTAACCTAAATCGAGCCTAACCATCTCTTTGCAAAATTTTTAACCTGGCCTACTTGATTTTATCTTGGTCACTTTTAGGCCCAGGGTCGAACTCAGGGAAGTGGGATTAGAAGTGAAGTTTCTACGCCTTTCCTACAACAAATCTCTTCCATTCGTTTATTGTGTTTTTGGTATTTTTCTATTTAGATTTTTTTCTGATAATCCTTGTCCTTGAGGCACACCCTCAAAATCAGGTTCTTGGCTTTGAGCCAAATTAGGGTTCCAAAACTAGTCTTCCTATTTGCAAGACTGAGTACCAGCAAGTCAAGAATTATCTTTTCTCTTTTATATATTTTTTTATCTTTTTACTGGCATGAAAGCGAAACAGAAATAAAGTAAATATAATATATATGTATATGTATATATTATATATGTATAAAGGGGTGGGGGTGGAGGTGGAGATGGCGTGTAGCACGGTGTCGAGTCGGTCATCGTCTAGAAAGACGCAACCAACAGGATGAGGTGCCGCGTGGAATGTAGGATGGATGGTGGAAGACGAGTGCAAACACGCTTTCTATACGCGTGTATGGGGGAATATCAGCAACTGGTGCAAATATTCCTGCGATACAACGTATGGTAAGTAATATAAAAATATATATATATATGTATATATGTAAATATATCTATATGTATATATATATGATTATAAATATATAGGTATATATGTAGTTATATATATATATATGTATATATATATAGATATGTAAATATATGTATAGATAGATATATGTATAGATGTATATATATATATATGTATATGTATGTGTATGTAACTATATAGATGTATATATATAGATATATATATATATAGTAATATATGTATACAGATATATGTAGATAGATATGTATATATATATATATATATATATATATATATATATGTATATATAGTTATATAGATATATATGTATATATGTATGTATATATATATATATATGTATGTATAAGTATATGTGTATATATGTATATATATATATATGTATCTATACTTATACTTAGTTATATAGGTATATATATAGATATATATATATATGTATATATATTTATACGTATATAAGTATATGTATATATGTAAATATATATGTGTGTGTGTGTGTGTGTGTATATATATATAGGTATATAGATGTGTATGTATATATATGTATATATGTATAATAATACTTAGTTATATAGGTACTACTATATGTATAGATATAAGTATATATATATATGTATATAAATATATATATAAACATATACATGTATGTACATATATATAAGTATATATTAGTGTATAGGTGTGTGTACGAGAGTGTGAGCGTGTGTGTGTATGTGTGTGCAGAGAGTGTGAGAGAGTGCTATGAGAGACAGAGAGAGAGCGGGAGACAGAGCGCCTACTATGTGAAGGAGGCGAGTTAAGCCGTCTGCAGCCTCAGGGCCGACGTCTGGTGTCTCACGTGTGCGCACAGGCGTGTATGCGCGTAAAGAGGCGTGCGCTGGGAAGGAGTGAGCACGAGGAGAGGACCGCATCTCACAGCGCTACGCGGAGAGGCGAAGGGAGCGAGCGAAGGCAGGAGCTGGGAGCGGATGAACACGCAGGCGGGTGCGGCACTGGCAGAGGCGGGCACACACAGACGCACGGGCGGGCACTGGAGCGAGCTCAGGGCAGGACGCCCGCGCAGGCTAGCAGCGATTGTGACGCGTCGAGTGACCGGTTAAGTGAGAAACTTACCGGTCACCGCACTGTAGCCACAGTGTTCCACTGAAACACGTGAACAATGGCTACAGTGCCGGGGCGAGCCACGTGGCCGGGTGCACCCGGTGCTGTGAGTGCAGGGAGCCGATGCACAAGCTGGCACACGCGTGGAAGGGGTGCGCCGGCTGGTGACTTGCGCGGAGAGGCGGGCATACGCGAAGAAGCGGAAGGCAAGGGCAGCCTGCAGGCGCACACGGTGGCCTGCATACGGGCGCATAGTGGCCTGCTCTACTGCTGCTGCTGCTGCGGAGCTTGCGGTGGCCGGTTGAGCTTCAAAGCTTGAAGCTCCAGTGGCAATGGCGGAAGTGGCTTGGACGTTGAAGCAGAGAGAGAACCACCACGCCCACCGGCTCTCTGATGAGCTATGCGGTGGTGGACTCACAGTGGTGGTTGTGCACCACTATGAGGTGCTCCTGCCCATAGAGTGTCTCCTCAGAGGAGGAGAAGCTGCGTATGGAGGGAGAGGGGAGGAGACGGCCTGGAGAAGAAGGGAAGCTGCTTGGGTTTTTTTGGGTGGACTAGGCTCTCGTGCAAAGAAGGAGCCGTGCCTATTTTATAGAGGAAGAAGGCATGCACAGTCATGCCCTGGCTGTGCATGGCTTGCTTGGCCGGCAGAGAGTGGCTATGCAGGGCAATGCTAAGCAGGACATGGCACGAAGAAGAAGAGGCCATTCCTTGCAACTGCACGGAGAAATTCAAAATCAAATAGAAATAAAAATAAAGATAGAAATTTTGCGAAGCAGCACTTGAAGAAAATGTAAATTTCAAGGCCATTTATTTCACTCTCCTCCCCTCTCAATTAAATGCATGCATGCATGTATTTTCACAAATGCGACTATGGATACCTAATATGAAATGGTAATGCTAGGAAATAGCACAAGATGACACAATTGCAGGTGCATTTTTGCGGTGCAATCAATGGTATGTTATTGCACATCTTTGAGGGGAATTTCTCGCCTCTTCGCGCTAGGAACTCGCCCAAATCAACTTGTGTTGATAAGTCGCTCCTAATCTAGGTAGCTTTTTCAGGACAGAATTAACGCATTTGCGTGATCTTGATATTAAGCACACTAAACCAGACATGTGTGTGGATTAGGGTGCTTAGGTTACCAAGTCCCGCAAACCAGAGGTCAGTTAATGAGGGCAAATAATCCCTAAGCCTTAAACCTAATACATAAGCTTCACATTTTCCTCACCCTCTTGAGGACTATCCAGATCTTAACGGATACTTGAACGTTTAAGCCCTAAAGCAACCCCAAGAGGCCTAAGATCAGCAATCATACTAATCTCCATGTCTCTCTAATACTTTAGGACTTAATTTTTTTTCTTTTGATTTGGTCTAAAACTTAAGTAGATTCCATAATCATTTACTAATTAGTATCACCTTTTTGTTCCAAATTGTAGCTCCTTTTTTTAACTTTTAAAACACCTCCTTTTGTCCTTCTCAAATATGATAAGCAATTGATCTCACAAAATTTCCTCCCCTTTCCATTTTTTTGTTCTTTTTCATTTTTTTTCTTTTGAATGAGTAATTTTTTTGTGAGAACCCTTCAGAAACTTGAATTTATGTGTTTGCACTTTAACACCCCCCATGCCTAAGTTTTGCAATGTCCTCATTGTAAACTAGAGGGTATGAAATCAACTTGGGTTCATGGGTTAGAACAGGGTAAATGGGTGGGCAAACAAGTCAGGATGATTGTTGCAGACGATTTCAAGCTCTGGTATGTGTACCAAAGGTGGAGTCGGCTGTTCTAAAACTGAACTCAGAGTGCAGTAGACATGAAGCTCAAAAGGATAATCAGAAGGATCTCGAGATTTTGGAATGATGGGTTGCCTCCAATTAAGTGCTAAATTCAATCCCTTCAGCCTAGTAGAAAAATGGTCAAGGAGGAGTGGTCAAATCAACGGAGTTTTGTGGAACAAGCACCTTGATCAACAGCCTGGTTAGTCTAACCAGGTGCTTATTCAAATCAATAGGCTGATGATGCAGCCCAAACCCAATCAGTCTAGTGGGTTAATGGATGTGGATCAAGAGATATGGTTCCCACCAGATACTTTGTGACTTAGAAGGATGTGGAAATGAAAATCCAGGGTTTGGCTGATTCGATTTAACCTGATCAGAGTAGGGATCCTCGAATGCAAAGAGTCTGTGGAGGATGTAGGAATCCTACATGAGTGATCAGAGAAGGATGGGATGTGATTAGTAGTCAGATCAAAGTCTGACACCTGATTAAAAGATGGAGGAGAATCATATGCAACTGGATCATCGAGAGGGGAATCTGAGTAGAAGTTGATTCCAGATGCGGGTTGGGGTTGGGTTCAGATTTGAGAAGGTTCTGTATGTGGTGTAGAAGAGGTGGTTTCTTTTAAATCATTGACCTCAGTGTCAAAATCAAGGGACAGGTTGTCGTAAATTGGTTTGAAGTCATTAGGAAACAACAGTTCTCTGAAATCATAGTAAGATTCGAAATCGTCAAAGAACTTGTGAAGATCATGTTCTGAACTTGATTCTAAATCAGGGGTTCCACCCCAGAAAGAGTCAAGATAAGTAGAATCAACAACCTGACTTAGATCTAACCTAGTTTCATATTCTAAGCTTAAAAAAGTGTCCTTATTAGGCATGGGCTCAGGTTCTTGGCTCCTAGGATAGACCCAATCAAGTTCCAACTTTTCCAACTCCTTAGTTTCTGTATCATAACTTGGTGTGACTTTCAAAAAATCAATCTATCTTAGAGGAAGTTGGAGAAGTGTATTTCATCAAATACAGGCTCAGAATCATAATTCAAATTCAAAATTTGACTTTCATCATTTTGGGCCACATGATTATCCCAAGTAGGCTCGAATACAGATTCAAGGTTATGGGTAAGGATTGGATCACTAGAATCTTGGTTAGGCTCTATAGGGATGTCAAAATCATTCTTGAGAATCACCTTAACAGGATAAGGCTCGGGATTTGCATTCCCGAGAATGTCTATGTTAAGCTCATCATCATAGGTGTCAAGGAAATCTAAGCTTGGTGAACTAGGTTCTTGATTTTCTAGGGTTGGCTCGAAATCGAGAACGCCTGCAATTGGATCCTCCCCACCCTTATTAAAATTTGGAATGTCAATTGCTATAAAATTTGAATCTGCATTCATTTGGGTTGGGGGTCCACAATGACCTTGATTCTCGAACCTGGGATTTGAGAAATCAGATTGATCCTCAGTCTTATTCCAAGATGTTTTGATCAATGCTTGGGGAATATACAGGTATTTTTAATAGATAATCTTTTTCAACAATTTTATCATCTCCTCCCATTTCTCAAGGTCATCTTGGTGTCTTTCCCAAAGTATAGGATTTGTCAGACATTGGAGATATTCAAAGTTATGCAACTCTAATTCAATATATCCTGTCATGAGAATATCTCAAGTTGATCCATTTGTTATTTGTGTCAATATTAATTGAGCACAATTTGCAATAAAGGTTATTGTTTTTAGGATATTAACCTGAATCATGCTAACTGGATTTGAGGTTTTGTCATTAACTCTATAAAATTTCAGGGCATCCTCAGTCATTCTATCTCTCATGGACATTCGAGATTCAGGTTTCCTAAATGGTCTTCTTAAATTGCCAGGCTGCATCTTCAAATCAGGTGGTGGATCAGAATGTAGAATGAAATTCAAGTTCAGATCAATGTTATTTGATCAAATCAGAAATCCTGTATAAGATCTAATGAGGCCTCTTAAGTTAAAAACCCAAGGACCTTCCTGTGTGTGTTCTCTGAAGAATAGATGAGGGACTGGATATGAATTGGATCCAATCAAGGCACCCAAAGATTTCTAGATGACTATAGAGGTTTGGGGCAGATGATACCCCTGAATCAGAAATCCGCACACCTTAGAAATGCCTGGGCAGCCAAGAAGAGAGAGCCCCGCGAAGACCCCTACACAGTAGAGCATCCCCACGAGTTACAGGGTTTCCCCCACCTGACCTTCCTTGTCACTACTTTTCCAAGTAGACCGGAATGCACAGACTTAGGACCTTAAGTCTACCAATTTTATTCTTAATTTTGTGCCTTGGATTTCACTTGATTAGAAGTTGATTTGACTTGTGACCTAATTTGGAGGTTAGTTGGCCCACAAAGTAGACCAACTTCACCTGACCTACCCTAAAGATGGCAAAATGAAATCTAGGTCAAGACTCATAAATCACCCTAAATAACTCTTAGTTTATTAGGTCCAAGATTTTAGGGTTCAAATGAATTTAGAGCCTGATTTTTAGGGTTTTTCTTGATTAGATATTTTAAAACTAGGGCTTGGGTAGAACACAAATGCGGTAAGGTTTATTTCCTTTAATGTAGGAAAATGTGAACTAACACTTCAAAACCCTAGAGTAAAAACCCTAGTTGGCTCTATTTCAAGTCCAATCAAATCTGAAGATGTACACCATAGACTCTAAACAAGAAGGTGAGTAGTCCAAATTGATCAGAATTTAAGCATAATCCCTAATAGGCACACGAAATGTTGGTAGGGATCTCTAACAGAATCGTCTCGACTTCAATTAAATATGGAATTTTTCCACAAATCAGGAAACCTTGCCTTTTGAATGGAAATTACTACGAGAATAAGGTAAATCAATCCTAATCGATTGTTTCCTTTTTTATCTTCCCAAGATTAGGAGGTTGAATAGGGAAGAACAAAAATTACTTGCCCTGAAGTACTTGTTTTACGCTAAAGATCGTCTCATGATGTACCTCGCAAAATCACAAGAAACAAACAAGGGCAAGCTAGTGCACAGATATAATCAGATAGAAACAAGAATAGCGATGAATTGCATGTTGCTCCCTGGCAACGATGCCAAAATGTTGGGAGAGAATTCGATGTTGTTAAGATATGCATTGTAGTATAGGACAAATACACTCAAACAAATACAATTTATAACTCTAATATCAAGAATGAAGTCCGAGGTTGAACACAGGGAGCAAGTAGGAATTCACATGCTAATCTCGAATAAAATGTAAATGAGCATAAAGAATTGAGCCAAATAATGATATTCAATGAATGGTAACCTGTCACATTAGCTATTCAATGAATTCTTATGTATGTCAAGAATATGAGGGCAAAAACAAAAGAGAATAAAAAAAAATAGTGATTTGAATCACCACTTAAATATTCTAATTAAGCATGCCTCAATTTAACCTTAACCATAGTACTTCAATAATGCACCAGTAACATAGATAATGCTCAAGCAGACGACAAGTTTATTAATCAGCCAACGTAAGTACTTAGATGCTACAGTGCAAAGGCATTATTCAACTTCTTCAACTCTTCTCTTCTTTCATAGCACAAGGGGATCCACTTCTCAAATTTGGCTAAGTGTCACACAGGGGACAATCTTCAGAGAGCAAAAACTCCCCTTCCCTGTGCTCTCTCTCTCTTCCTTCTCTCTCAAAGCTAGGCTTGAATCAGGTATACGGATCCAGGTGACCAGGGCTACCGGGCGTGGGTAGTAGCCGAGGTGTGCGTTTAGGTCGGGTAAGTGGTTGAGGTGTATGGGGGCCCGACCTCCTATGCTTGGGCGATAAAGCCACAAAACAGAATCAACTTATGCGTTGTCACGTAAGCATCTGTTCACGATGTGGCACTAATGCCACGCCTTCTTCGCCTGCATCAGCAGCTGTGAAGTTGTCTTCAATTGGAGTAGAAGTGGGTGGTGTGGTCACCAATTGACCACCTGGGCATGTGCCTGGAAGCCTTCCGCAAAGCCTGGGGGTGTCACCTAGGGCGTGCGCGAACTGGAGCTTGAAGAACGAGGTCGAAGGCAATGGCGGTGATCGCGGTGGATGGCGATGACCTGAAACATGAAATAGGGCCTCACAGCCATGTTAAAATAGTGCAAGATGATCGCCTGAGGATGGCAAGGGTGGTCGTGGTGGTTTCATGGTGAATTGGGGTGTGTGGTGGCCGGCGGAGGTCAGCGAAGGTGGATAGCAATGGGTTTGTTCGGTGGAGAGCTAGGGCAAGCAATGGAGTAAAATAGAAGAGGGCTTTTGATGGAGAGAGTACGGTGGTGCTTTTGGGAGTTGTGGCGAGTTGGATGACAGTCTGTGGTGGTGGCATGGGCTTGCTGAAGCCCTTGCCGAAGCAGAAGAAGACAATGGCAGAATGGCATGAATGATGGTCAAATTAGATTAAGAAGGGGTTGAATGAAGTCTAGAGAGGAGGGCGAGGCTAAGGACCTAATTAAGGGATGAAGAGGAAGGAGATCTGCATCAACTTTGATTGGCCGGCACCAGAGGGGAGTAATTCTCCATCGAGGAGGACGGCGAGGAAGAAGGGGCTAAGGTGCCTCTGAGTTCACTATCGAGAGGCGGAGGAAGTCGGGAAGGAAGGAGACACTCCCAATTTGGCTATTGGGAAGCCATAGGATGACGGAGGAGGAGGCTCACTGAAGCTAGGGCGGAGGTGGCCGGAGATAGGGAAAAGGGAAGATTTTTGTAGCCAAACCTAACTATGGAGGTAAGGTACACATTAGGCGTGCTTTTATAAGGCTTAGGATGGAGTTCCAAGCTTAGAAACAAGTTTGGAAACTCCGAGCTTCTTGCGCATGTGGGATACCCACATCTCCCATGCATTCGCATGGGAGATTGGGAAGGAATTGGAGTCCAAGGCTAGGTTTGATTGAAAGATAATTCCTCAAGGAATCTCTAGTTCAAATCTGGGATTGATTGATTGAGAATCAAGTGAGAAATCCTCATTTGAAACTCGACGGTGAAGGTCTAACCTTCCAAAAGTGGTGTGGGGACCTTTTTGTAAAGAAAGATGAAAAAGTTAGAGACCCATTTGCAGTTATTTAGAAAGTTAGGGGCAAATGTGTGAGAGAAAAGAGTAAGACAGGACTGAAATGTAAACTAGGTCAAGGTGATCTCTAATTGGGCCTAAATTTTGGTAAAAACTTAATTTGGACCCAAGGAATCTGATGGTCAAGTCAGATTTAGGTTTTGACCAAGTTTGACTGGGTAAATTATGTAGAAACCCAAATTAGGGCAACTATTTGTCTAAGACTATTTTAGGTCAAAATGGGCTCTGATGGTCAAACCAAAGATACCAGACCCTAGAAAATATTTTTATATTATTTTTAGAGAGTTTAGGTGAATTTTATCCTGACCAGAACCTCAGTGAATTAAGCGGGTCTGTTTTTAAGGTTTCAGAAGTCATTTAATTCGCGTAACGCATGAAAACCCATTTCTGTCTGCATGAACCCTCTTGTTAGACTTTAATGCATATTTGACCTTTAATAAAACTCTGAGAAAACACACGGTTATTCTGCATTCATGATATGATGGTAAAACTACAATTTTAACCTTGGTTTCCTGTTTATCTCTCAGAAAAGATGTGTAGTGAATTACAGTCCTTTGATAGTTATGTAGGAGCATTTATTAATGGAATATGAATAATTAAAGCTAGATATGGCTGATGATGACATTATCATCATTAGGGAAACTCTAAACCCTCATATCTGACTTCTCTGGAGTTCCTTAAACTTGCGAGGATCTCCACGCCATCCAGAGTGATCCATTCTCTAACACCTACAACCCTATATGGCACAATCATCCCAAATTCGCGTGGTCGAGAAATAATCAAAACATGAGATAGTAATTCCAACCCCGACCACTGGCACCATACCTATATCAACCCACTCAGCCTAGTCCCAATCCAAATTACCAATCCGGGCCGTCAAGGGAAGATAAAATGAATCTGATTTTACAAACCCTGGTCGACATCCAAAAGACCAATCCAGCTATGCAGAAATAGCACAAGAATGAGATCACAAAGGTTCAAAATCAACTCGCACAAATGGCTGGGTCTCGCTAGCTTGGTGCACTCTCATCCCAACCTCTGCCAAATCCGAATAACGTGCTGAATCAGAGGCTTGTTATGAACTCAAATCAGGGCAATGCTCACTATGTTTATCAGGCCCCTTCTACTCCATCACCCGACGAGATGGAGGCTTTGACATCCTATTCGGGATATCAGCAGCAACCACCTCTTTTGCCAACTCCAAAACAAAACCAGGAAAGCCTTAATGTTGTTACCACCCGTAGTGACAAATCGACTTAGGATCCACCTTATCCTAGCCACATAAACCTGGTAGTTTAGAGCATAATCCTAGGATGGTTATTCAGGACACCCCTATCCCAGATCCAGAGCCTAAACCAATCATAGAGGAACCTACAGAGCTTCCATTTCCTGAGGCCTTGACCAAAGGAAAGAGGAAACACAAACCCATGGCACTCGAGGAAGACTTGGTCAAGCTCTTTGAGCAAGTCCAAATAAACATCCCCTCAGTGGATGTGATCCTCTATGTACCGGCTTATGTGTGATTTCTAAAAGACTTATGTACACCGAAGCATAAGCTTCGAAATAAAGAAGAGAGTCCAATCGTATTATCTAAGCAAGCTAGCTCAATCATCCTGAGAAAACTCCCACAGAAAGTGAAAGATCCTGGCACCCCTTTGATCTCCTGTAAGATCGACGACCTAGAATTTGATCAAGCTTTATTGGATTTAGGAGCCTCCATAAACCTGATCCCTACTTGCCTACTAGATCATTTCAAGGAAATTGAGCTCAAACCGACTGAGGTGACCTTGCAAATAGCAGATAGATCAATCATGTCACCTAGAGGAGTTCTCAAGGATGTTCTAGTTAGGATTCGAGATTTCTACTTCTCGATGGACTTCATCGTATTAGATATGGATACTCCTGAAAACTTGAGAGATACACCGATCATCTTAGGGAGACTATTCCTGGCCACAACTAGGGCAAATATCAATTGTGAAGAAGGACAGATCATTAAAATTAGGGAACAAGACATTACAGATTGATATCTTTAAGGCCTGGAAAGGAATAAATTGTGGGGCAATCAAAGAAGTATGCAAGATCAGTTTGTTGGTTAAAGACCTAATTACGGAGGAAAACCCAACTATTCTAGAGCCTCAACCATAAGAACATCTTGACCCACAGACAGAGAATCCCGAAGCTGATCCAGACTTACCCATAGCTTCCACCTTATCCTCTAAGGCCCATCTCGAAGCCCCACCCACTGCTAATAACCCAGTACTTGAATTGAAGCTCCTCTCGGATCATCTGAAGTATGTCTTCTTGGGTTCCAATCAAATGTTTCCTGTGATTATCAATTCCCAACTCACACCTAATCAGAAAATAAGGCTGATTTCTGTCCACCAGCAGCAACGAAGATCCATCGAATGGACTCTAGATGACCTGACTGGATAAACCCCTCTTATTGCACACATCGTATCTACATCGAAGAGGGCTCACGACCATCGAAAGAAATGTAGAGATGACTAAATCTGAATTTCAAGTGGTCGTGAAGAAAGAGATCATCAAGTGGTTAGATGCTGGTATCATCTACCTGATCTTTGACAGCCATTGGGTGAGCCCCATTCGAGTTGTGCCTAAGAAGGCAGGGCTCACTGTAATTATGATCGAATCTAGCGAAACCATCCTAACTCATATTGTGAATTCGTGGACTCTGCATAGACTATCAAAAATTGAATGCCTCCAAAAAGAAAGATCATTTCTTGCTCCCGTTCATTGACCAAATTCTCGAGAAACTGGTGGGAAATCAAATTTTCTATTTCCTGGATGGGTACTCCGAATATAATCAAGTGTCAATTCATCTTGAAGATCAAGAAAAGACCACCTTTACCTGCCCTTAGGGTACATACGCGTTCCTTAAGATGCCATTTGGGTTATCCAATGCACCCGCCACCTTTCAGCGGTGCATGCTAGCCATATTCTCTGATATGGTAGGTAAATACCTTGAGGTCTTCATAGATGAATTCTCGATTTTTGGTGAATCTTTAGACAATTGCCTCCTGCATTTGGTCCAAATCCTTCAAAGATGCATCGAAGTGAACCTGGTTTTGTCCTGGGAAAAGAGTCACTTCATGCTTCCTGAAGGCATCATGATTGGACACCCTGTCTTTGAGAGAGATATCTAAGTTGACTGAGCTAATGTAAATCTGATTTCCAAATTACTTGTGCCTACCTTGGTCAGAGACTTCAGATCATTTTGGGCCATGTCGAATTTTATCGTCATTTCATATCTGATTTTTCCGAAATGGTCTACTCCTTAATGAATCTTCTCTCAAAAGACACACTTCGAGATGATGAGTGAGTGCATTCACACTTTTGAAATCCTACATGACCGAGTCAGCCAAGCACCAATCCTTGAATCTCCTGACTGGTCTCAACCCGTCAAGATCATGTGCGATGCATCTAACTACGTAGTAGGAGTAGTGCTAGGTCAAAAAATCGACGGGAAACCAATGGTTATATATTACACCAAAAAGACACTAGATGAGGCTGAGCGTAATTACACGATTACAAAGGAGCTATTGGCTATAGTATTTGGCCTAAAGAAATTCATATCATACCTCCTAGGATCCCATGTCATCATCTACTCGGATCACACTACAGTGAGGTACTTACTTATGAAAAAGGACGCGAAACCTAGATTAATCTACTGGATCTTGCTATTGCGAGAATTTGATCTTGAAATTCATTACAAGGTGGGAAAGCAGAATGTGGTAGCTGACCATTTGTCTCGCCTTCCTTCTTCGGTCATTGACCCATCTAGACCTATCACCGAGCACTTTCCAGATGAGCACCTCTTGGCCATTAACGAGCTTCCTTGTTTTGCAAACATCGTAAACTACTTGGTTACAGGGAAAGTCCCACCAGATTGGGCGACTTCTCGATGGAACAAGCTAATTTCTGATCCCAAGTACTATATCGGGGAAGATCCATATCTTTTCCACATTAGTAATGACCAAGTGATCCTGACAATGAGGTCAATGATGTCATCTCATTCTGTCATGACCAAGCCTCCGGTGGCCATTACTCTAGGCGTAAAATCATAACGAAGATCCTCCAGTGTGGGTTCTTTTGGCCTACAATGTTCAAAGATGCACAATCCTATTGTAGGGCATATGCCCATTGTCAGACCCTCGGCAACATGGGCTTACGTGATATGAAACCCTTGAATTCGATCATTGTGTGTGAAATCTTTGACATCTAGGGAATTGATTTCATGGGACCCATTCCAGGATCTAACGGCTTCGAGTACATCCTACTCGCTGTTGCTTATGTCTCGAAGTGGATCGAAGCCATCCCGACCAGAACAAATGAACATAAAGTTGTTTTCCAATTCATTCAGGAGAACATCTTTTCTAGATTTAGGGTTCCAGAGGCCATCATTAGCGATGGCAGCTCTCATTTCGCGAATGTGCACTTCTAGTCCCTGATGAAAAAGTACAGGGTGTTGCATTGTATCCCAACTTTTTATCACCCCCAGACCAATGGATTGGCTAAACTATCTAATCAGGAGATGAAGAAAATTGGTCACTGTTCGGCCTAATAGGAAAGAGTGGTCTACTCGCGTTCCAAAAGCCTTGTGGGCCTATAAGATCACCCATAAAACCCAATTAGGAATGTCTCCCTTCAAACTCATGTACGAGAAGGCATGTCACCTCCCTGTAGAAATGGTGCACAAAGCCTACAATCTAGATGTCATGAAAGCTGGAATCCACCGCCGATTACAAATGAGCAAGATCAAGGAACTATGCAATAATGCATATAAGAACTTGCTTATCTACAAAGAGAGGGTCAAAGCCTTCCATGACAGGCACATTTCTCAAAAAACCTCCCATCTTGGCCAGAATGTATTACTCTTTGATGCCAAGCTCAAATTCTTCCTAGGAAAACTAAGATCAAGTGGATTGGACCATTTCTCATTCAATGAATCTTTGGAACTGGAGCTATCAAAATCAATGAACTCAACCTCGACTCAAAACCATTTGTCGTGAATTTTTAGTGACTCAAACTGTTCCTTGAACTCCCTGATTCGAATATGCCTACAATATCTTTTGATCTCCATTCTCCCTAAGCTACATTGTGCCCAGCTAATGGCATTAAAATTAGTGCTTTATGGGAGGCAACTCATCATTTAAAAAACCTGAGACCCTTCTGACCTATCTTTTTTCTAAAATCATATTGCACTTTAGAGTTCGTCCATTAGAGCAGTCGATTTCACCTTTGATACTTTTATCAAAGCTAGAAATCATCTGCAACAGTCATCCCGATCCGTTCACCACCCACCTGTTCTAATGTACAATCTGAACTGAACTCGAACCCACCTAATTTACAATGAGGACATTGCAAATCTTAGGCATGGGGGGTATTAAAGTGCAAAAACATTGTGAAATTCGATTCTTAGAGGGGTTTCATTTACAAAAAAAAAAAGAGAGAAAGGAGAAAGGAGAGGAGAAAGGAGAGGTCAATTTTGAGTTGAATTGAATAAATTGACGGGAAAAGAAAAGAAAAGGAAAAGGAGCAATCAAAGGGAAAGAAAATGAGATAGTCCCCATGATTGAGTATGGAATTTACCTAAGTTTTAGGTCGGATCAGATAATGAATTGAGACCTGGAAGGCTAAAACTTAGGATATTAGTGATTACTATCGACCTTAGGCCTCTTGGGCCTATTCCAGGGCTTAAACACTCACGTATTTGTTAAGATCTGGATTAGTCCTCAAGAGATTGGGGAAAGTGCGAGGTTGATGTATTAAGTCTAAGGCTTAAGGAGTGTTCAACCCTGTTTCCTACCCTTTGGTTTGCAGGACTTGGTAACCTAAGCACCCAAAAATCATACACTAGTCTAGTTCAGAGTGCTTAACAAAGAAATAATTCTAAAAGTGTCCATTCTGAAAAGGGTTTTCCCGAAGATCAAGCTTAGGAGCGGCTTGAAGAAACAAGTTGATTGGATGAGATCCCAACGCAGAGAGGTGGAATGAAAATACTCCCCTCAAAGATGCGTAATAACATATTGTCTCCTCAGTACTTATCTTTTAGGATATCTAAATATCCTATCGAGGGCACGTAAGCACCTTGTGTTGGTTCAGGTGCCATAGGACATCAACTAGGAGAAGATTCATCAACGAACGAGCAATTTTTGATAAATCTCTAATTAATCTTCTATAAAATTAGACGTGACCCAAGAAAGTAATAACCATTTAATCAAGCTAGGTGGAGGTAGTCGGGAAATGACATCAAACTTTGCTCGATCAACCATGAGTCCATTTGTAGAAATCCTGTGGCCTAGTACTATGTCATCCCTCACCATGAAATAGCTTTTCTCCCATGAAAGTACTAGGTTAACCTCAATCACCTCTTTAGAATCTTGGTGAGGTTATCATGAATATATTGAAAATCATCTCTGAAAATGGAGAAATCATCCATGAATACTTCCATGAACTACCCTATCATGTCTGAGAATATGGCCATCATGCAACGCTGAAAAGTCACAGGTGCATTGCATAGGCCAAAGGGCATTTGCTTGAAAGCAAATGTGCCAAAGGGACAGGTGAAAGTGATCTTATCCTGATCATTCAGGTTAATTGCGACCTAATTATACCTAGAGTATCCATCCAGAAAATAAAAGAAGCTTCGGCCGACTAGCCTTTCCAAAATTTGATCAATGAAAGGAAAAGGAAAGTGATCCTTCTTTGTAGTCATGTTTAGCTTACGATAATCAATATCAGCCCGCCATGAAGTCACATTGCAAGTCAAGATGGATTCATCTTTTTCTCTTTTTACAACGGTGAGTCCCACCCTTTTAGGCATAATCTAGATGGGACTCACCCACTGACTGTCAGATATGGGATATATAATATCAACATCCAACCACTTGATGATCTCATTCTTAACAACCTCCAGCATATTCAAGTTTAGTTGTCTTTGAGGTTGTCAAGAAGGTTTCACCCCCTCATCTATGTATATATGATGAGTACAATAAGAGCGGAGAATACCATGGAGATTAGAGATACTCCACCCAATGGCAGCCCTATGAGCTTGAAGCATCGAAAGCAATTGCAATTCAAATTCTTAGGTTAAGAGAGAACTGATAATAACCGGGTATGTCTCACTATAGCCCAAAAACACATATTTTAATGAATCAGGCAATGGCTTGAGTTCAATCCCGGGTGAAGGGGATATAGAGTCATCTGCTGGAGAAGGTTCCCTTGGAGAAGGGTGAGAAGAATTAGATATATATATCTAATAATCCCGATACGAATCATTGTCTGCTTATCCTGCACCTGAAGGAAGGTCAGCGATGGCTGCATCGGTGAGGAAGAAAAATTCAAATCATGCACAACTATGGCCACGAGGTCCAAATGAGGGTGAGCGTGACCAAATGTTGGTGTCCAAGTGTGTCATCGGGTATCCCATGTTCTCCTGCGTGAAGGCAACAAAAACTAAACTCATGCTCCCTATACTATGGTTTGGAAATGCCATCAAGGGAGACATGGATCAAGGATCTCGTCCGCGTGTCTCTCAAGTGGACCAAAACCATCTGGAGCAATCACGCCATCCTGCACTAACAGGGGCAGGTCAGAAAATGATGTATCAGAAAATTCAGAGTCTCTAAGATTTAGGATGTCAGGATCAGGGAGACACCCCAAACAGTCAGATCTTAGAAATGATGAAATGTGCAGTGCGTCAGTCTCAATCCCTTGTGGATCACTATCCAAAAACCCTGAAAGTGAAGATGAATGAGACATCGAGTCATTACAGAGAAGCCCAATGTTTCCATAATATGCTGAATTCTCATCTTCACCATTCTCCTCGATTAGATCACAATCAAAGTTCTTAGATGCCCTAAAAATGTCCAATCTAAGTGTCTCACTACCTAGGGCAATCTCCATACACCCAAATGCACAATCGATATTCACTCAGGCTGTCACCAAAAATGGATGACCCAAAATGATTGGTGAATCATGGAGATTAGGAGGAACCTCCATGTCTAATATGAAAAAATCCACTAGATCCACGGACTTTTACTATAACATTTTCAACCACCCCCCTTGGTGCTTTCACCGATCGTTCAACCAACTAAATGGTCACCGAGGTGGGCTTTAACTCTCCAAATCAAAATCGATCATATACAGCAGTGGGAGTTAAGTTGATGGACGAACCCAGATTTAGAAGGGCTAGATCAAATGGAGAATCCTGCAAATAGAAGGAAATGATTAGTGTATCAAGGTCTTTCTTCTTCAGTGGTAAGTCAACCAAGATAACTACACTGGCTTACTTTGACAGTACCGCCTATCATCCAATCTTTTGCTGCCACCTCAGAGTACAATAGTCCTTGAAGAACCTAGTGACAACAGGGATGTGATCTATAGCTTCGAGGAGGGGGAGCTAAATATGAGACTTCCTTAAACATTGCTTTCAGGTCCTCAAAACTCTTTGATCCCTTTTTCCTCGCAACATCTCGCATGAGAGCTTCAAGAAAAGGGATAGGAATCTCAAGGTCTGCAACCGGTCACTTGCCTTTATCCACCTTAGGGTGCTCTTAATCAGACTAAGAGTGGAAAGAAGAGCCATCCTGAGGTGAATGCCGCCAAGAATCATGACCCACCGAACTATATGCTGGGTCTTGTGTAGCCTTTCCACTCCTTAATGTGATAGCCTTAGCATCAACGTACTATCCTTGAGGTGGACGAGGAGAGGAAGGAGCAGTGTAGGTCAGAACCGATAGCAGAGCAGGCTGAGACAGAGTGTACCCAGGGGCTACAGGTGGTACTCGAAGTACTACATGTTAATGTCCCTGTAGTGCTTCAAACCTAGGCGAGGCACCTTGGTTCTGCACATGTCTCAGGTTTGGGATGGGTTGGGAGGGTATGACTTCCTGTGATCTATTCTCCTATGCCTGGTTCTTTTGCTCTAGCACAAGCATCTCAATCACAGTGAGGTGGCGCTTTTCCATTTGTTTCAACTCGTTCGTTAGCTCCTCAACTATGCTAGCCTGCTGTGGGGGGTTAGAGGCACATTGTGTGGCGGCTAATAAATGGAGCGTGTCTGTTGCGAGAATGGCTATTGCCTAACGTATGTGATGTGCACACATCTAATTGGCCTAAAATGCCTGCATGTTCCTAGGTCTATAGAAGCATCATGCACTATAAATATTGCATATCATGCATCATTCTGCATTTAGACTAGTATAAAATATAAGTTAATTTCCCTTTTTTTGTGGCCAGGGATAGGGCGATATCATTTCAGGTCCTCGGATTGAAGATCCAACCATATGAATCTGATTAGGATGACGATCTAAGTTCAAGGACTCCGAGATTGCCCTGATCAGATTTCCGTAGTATCAGATGCAGTCTGAGGAAGATCAGAGGTCAAGGGGTAAGGTGGTGTAAAATTCAAACTTCAGATGACAAATCCAATCGCACGAATGGGTTCAGACTGACGATCGCAGCCAAACGGCGCAAAAATTGGTCCAATCCGACATCCATGGCACCACCTACAAAGCAAAGAAGATGGATGGCCATGATGGCTCCACATGGCACCATCACAGCCACCCAACATCGACCACAGCACTCCTCTTCACCCGCACAATCAATCCCAACCATTGCATCATCAATCTAATGGCTGAGATTCCATCAAGGCACGCCTCATCTCTCCTTCATCAGCATCAGCTAATCACAGTCGTTGGATCCTCATCCAACAGCCGAGAGTGCGGGGGCATTAAAACACAAAAACAACAAAGAAGCAACCATAGCGCAATGGCTACGACCTCAAAGAAGGAGAAGAGGGAGCAAGGTCGAAACCTCGCGAGCCTCAAATTGAAGATGCGGGCAGGCATGACAAAATTGGGCCGCCCGATCGATGATGAGCCGCTACAGAGGCGAAGACGTAGCAGCGTGGATGGCCGAGCGCACTGAATGCTCATGATGATGCACCGATCCATGCACGATCTATCACACACAAGAAGAGGTGCTGTGGTTGACGGCTGATGTCGAGGTAGTGCGATCTGAGTGCCTCAACATTGAAGAGGAAGCGGTGCCTGACGTGGCCTCTCGTGGGTGCTCGAATCAGAGATGGACGAGCATCATTGCATGCGTGGCTTCAGCGGCGTGCAGCTACAGTGACGCTCATAAACATCACTAAAGGCCCTACATTTATTTAAGCCTTGGAATGACCTTTATGCTTCCTGTTCCAACAACTATAAAAGGCCTATCCCTACCACTCATTTCACCATCCCTTCTCTTCTCCTCTCTACTCCTCCGAAGCTTTACGAGCTGGTCTCATACCCGGGATGCTCTGATGTAAACACATTTACACTACTTAAAATGTCTATTTATGCATGTTCTTAAGCATAGGATTGCATTTCATGATATAAATATTGCATTACATGCATCATCTTGCATTTAGAGTAGTTTGAATAAAATGGAGGTTAATTGTCTCCTTTTATGTGCTTGGACAGGGCAAATATTTTATCGGGGCCTCGGATCAAAGATCCAACCGTATGGATATGATCAGGGCGACGATTGGAGTTCAACGACTCCAAGATCGCCCTAATCAGGCATCCGTAGCATCAGATAGAGACCGGGGAACCCTAGAAGATCAAGGGCCAGGATGGTGTAAATCCGCACTTCAGATGGAAAATCCGACCACACGGATGAATTCGGATCGACGATCGCAGCCGAACGACACAAAAATCGAGTCAATCCGACATCCGTGGCACCATCTACAACTTCCAGAAGATGGACGGCCAAGATGGCGCCACGTGGCGCCATCCCAGCCGCCCAATCGGCCGCAGGAGTCCTGTGAAGATCGCGCAACGTCTCCTCTCCGCCGTTGGATCTCGATCCAACGACTGCGGTCGCGCGCGTTTAAAAACGTCCGCGCGACCATTTCGCCCGCGTAGCGCAGCGGCGACGCAGCTGCGGGCGAAGCGGAGGTCGCGGGTTCGAGCCGCGGAGAGGGGGTCGAAGGCGCAGGCGAGCGGGCGCGCACGAGCGTCGGATGAAGATCCAACGGCCGCGCGCGCCCGATAGCACCGACGCGCAATTGGACGCTCTGGTGGGCGCGCGATCGCACGCGGGCGGTGCGCTACGCAGCGGGCGCGGACGCGATCTAAGCCGTCCGATCTCGCGATCGGACGGCTGAGACGACGCGGACGTGCGTCTGCGATACGCGCGCAGGCCAGCCGAGCGGGCGCGCGTGGGTGCGGCGGCGACGGCGACGGCGGGGCTTTAGCGACGGTTTTATCCGTCACTAAAGACCCCTTATTTATTATTTTGAAGATGTAATGTCCATTTTGCCCCCACTCCTTGCAACTATAAAAGGAGACCCCCTCCATACGAAATTTTCATCCCTTCCTTCTCCTCTCTACCTCTCCAAAGCTCAAGAGAAGCTTGTCCCACACCCGGGATGCTTCTCGCGAGATAAAGTCCAAATTTTCGTCCCCCTTCGGAAGTGGATCCCGCGACGACGACGGCGTGCTGCTTCGTTCCCGTTCTTCTGCTTCGTCCTCCTTCGTCCCGCTTCGTTCTCCTTCGTCCAGGCGTCGTCCCGTCCGGCTCGTCCTCCAAGCGACCGTCGAGGAGGATTTCTCTCTCCCTATTCTTTTTACTGCTTTCTAGTATAGATTTACTGCTTTCTAGAGTAGTCTATTCGTCCTCCGAGCGATCGTCGAGGAGGACATTTCTCCCTCCATTCTTTTAATGCTTTCTAGAGTAATTGTTTTATGTTTTCTAGTTGTAATGAAAGAACTCTTTTATGATAAATTCCTTGTCTATTCTACATCTCATTTTGATTTCCATGTATAGTATTCCTTCGCTCTCTCTTACTCCCTCTCTCTCTTTTATTTGTTGTAGATACTTAGATAGTTTAAATTGAATTTCTTTGTGACAAAATAAAAAGAAACGCGGAGTTTTTAAATCAAACGTTCGCCTCCCTGTGTTCGACCCGGAATTCTTATTTCGGTATAAATTTTATTTGTTGAACACGAATCCTTCGCTTTCGAACTACAACGACGGGTTTTTCCAAAAACCAAACACGTTAGCGTAGATTCTCGCTCAACATGCTCCATTAAAGCTAGAGTAAAATAATTTTCCATCTTCTCACCCCCTTCGTAGAGCATCCTGCAATTGTCCTCTCACTGCCATTCAGGAAGTGGATCCCTCTACGACATCGTCCTGTTCCATCCTCCGTCCTCTAGCTTCGTCCTCCTTCTTCTAGCATCTCATCCCCATCGTCCAGGCGCTCCATCAACACGGCTTGATGAGCCCACATTTGTGGGCTAATTAGTTACTTAAATGCCTAGACTTTAGATTAATAATAATATATAAATAGCATGCATTAAGATGTAATTATTGTAGTTCATATGTATTTTCTTTCATGCATTATATTCATATCTAAATACATTTAGAACTTATTTAGAATAGCATACATTAGCTTAGTATATAAATTAGTTTACATGCGCACACATTATGTGCATTATTTAGTTAGAAATAGGAATTAGTTTTTTTTAAGGGTTCATGCATAAATTAAACATCAATTCATTTCCATATATTTTATTAATGGCAGGATCAGTTGGCCACCATTGAAGACCATTGAAGGCCTAGAAGAAGTGGATCTCGCCATCACTCCATTTGAATTCTACTGCAATGACCATAAGAGAAGAGAAGCTGTTGTCATGATGGAAGAGACTTCGCCCCGACTCCACCACCGTGAAGAGCTTCGAGCTCACCTCCACTCCACCATCGTGCATCTCTGAGGTGGAGTGATGCCACACTGTGGGTCGGCGAGGTGACAGTCCGTTGTGCCAATCCAGCAAGCTCGACCATCACCATGCGCATGTGCCTCTAGGCCATGCAATTATCTTTACTATGTTAAACCCCTATCTACAGTCATACTCATCACCACCACCATCTTCTCCACCTTCATCTCCTTCCCATCTTTTATCTTTGTCCTTCAATGAACTCAAACAACCACCACCACAGCCCTCACAAACCCAACATCACCATCATCTCCAATAGGCCTCTACGCTGCCACAAATACCCAATACCACTATTCATCTTCTTCAACCCACCAACAACTCATCATCTCCATGTTCACTGCCATCCTCGCCACGTGATTGGGTTTTTATGCAGTTTGTAAAATTAGGGTTTTAGAAGTCGTTGCAAAGTGCAAAAGTCGATTCACTTTTAAAATTTATAATCCTAGATAGTGGAGTATCTAGGGTCATCCAAGGAGGCAATGTTTACAAATATCAATCTCTTACTTGAACATGAAAATCAACTTTCTTTTTGGTATTTTTGAATATATAAATTTTAGGTTTTTGAAATAGCAAGGCAATGCGAACTTGATGGCGGGAAAAGACTAACACCTAATAGCTAATATCTAAGTGACAAAAATGATTTCTTTCTAAGCTCACCCTAGGTACGTGGAGACCTAGGGTAATTAGAAAGGAGTGAAAGTGCACTAAAGATAAAACAACAAATGCAATAAGAAAAAGGGAAACTTTAATTGAGGAGCAAAAGTGTTTTACAAAAAAAAACCCTCATAGTGGAATGCTTCTACTACTAGAATTTAAAATACAAAAGAATGAAAAAACAAGAAACACTAATCCTCTGATAATGTCGGTGAAGAAGATGAAGCTTTTGCTCCAACTACGGCCGCTCACGTAGTTGAAAAGAGCTCCTCCTTTTCCTTAAAATTCTCCTCCAAGGTGTGGCCTTCTCCTGGCAAGCCCTAGGGGGGGTGTGCCTTGTCTCCTCCAAGGTGGATGATTCCACCTTAATTTCTCCTCCAAGGGTGGGCATGCACCACCCTAGTTTCTCCTCCAATGCCTGGCCATCCTCCTGGATGTAGACAGCCTCCTCCTCTTGGTGTGGCACAAGAAGAAGAGTAGGGAGGAAGAAGGCACCAAGGAGGCAAGGGATAGCCTCCTTAATCTTCTTCCTTCCTCCTTCTTCTTGGCCATAGGTTACAGGTGGCTTAGGGTAGAATTAACACTAAGGGAGGATGAGTTCATGGTGGTGATATGATGGGTATATATAGGGTTGGAGATGGGGGTATTGGCGTAGAGATGGATGGATGGATGGGATGGATTGTTGGAGGTGGTTGTGGGATCTAAGGGCTAAGGGTGTATGGCGCCAAATGGAAGGACACATGGGGGTGTTTATGGTGGTGGCTACCCCCCTTTGGTTACCCTTGAGTTGGCGCCAAAATAGGCTTCTAGAAGGAGGCTTAGGTGGTGCCAAAAATGGATGGTTGTGATGAAGGCTAGAGTTGGCACCAAAAGGGAGGGTTTCTAGAAGGGTGGTTTGGCGCCAACTCTTCGTGTCCTTTGGTGGTGGTTGAGGGGTGAAGAGGTGGCTTGGGTTGGCACCAAGTTGGAGTAGCTTAGGTGGATTTGGAGTGGAAGGTAGGTGGAGTTAGGGTTAGCTAAGGTGGATGACCAAGGAGTGGAGAACATAGCTAAGATAGCTTAGCTAGTAGGTGAGTAGAGGAGAGGTAGGAGGAATTAGGGTTTTGAGAAGAAGAGCTGAAGGAGAGCTGTCCGGAACTGCATAAGAGCTAATAGCTACTGAAGAAAATGGCAAGGAGCTACTTTAACTGGCTTAGCTTGCTAGTTCTTTGCTAGCTGCTAAAGTAAGCTGGCTTCTACTGAAAGATGCTGAGGTAAGCTAGGTCTGATCTTCCCAAGGATGACCCAGCTAGCTGAAGTAGCTAAGTTTGCTTAGCTCAACTAAGTTGAGCTAAGTGGAGTCCCCAGGAGCTGGACTTGAGCTGACTTGAGCTAAGGTGAATTCATCTTCAGTTGGCTTGAGTTGAGTAGAGCTAGAGGTAGCTGGACTTGAGATGAGGTGGACTCCAGTCAACTTAGCTGAGCTAGCTAGAGCTCCCAATGAATTGATGGGAGCTGAGATGAGCTAGACTCAACTAAGTTGAGATGGATCTGAGCTGACTTGAGCTAGGGTGAGCTGACTTGAGCTATCTTGAGCCACCACTCAACTAAGATGAGTTGAATGGAGCTAGGATGAGCTAACCCTAGTTCAAGTCAGCTGGATACAGCTATGATGAGCTGGATTAGGCTGAGTCCCAACTAGTTTGAGCTTCTTCTTCACCAGTTGCTTTCCTGAGTGCTAGGGTTCTGGGGATCTAACTATCTATTTATCCCTAACACTCAAATAAACATATCAAAAAGACAACAAAATATGTAATGCATGCCTAACCTAATTTATGCCTAAATACAGCCCAAAAACCCATTTGTGGAGTAAAAATTCTAAGAGCTAAGTTTGTTTAAGGGCATAAGAATGATGATAAACTGGCATTTATCACCACGCCATCCACGCACGGTCACAGCCATGCCACCATGCATGCGTGCCTTGCACCCATCCTCGCCGTGCCATCCACGACAGCTTGCCCTTCTCCACGCATCCGCGTGCACATGCACAGTAGAGTCACCACGCACATTGCCTGCTGATGTAACATGTTTACACTACTTAAGATGTCTATTTATGCATGTTCTTAAGCATAGGATTGCATTGCATACTATAAATATTGCATAACATGCATCATCTTGCATTTAGAGTAGTTTGAATAAAATGGAGGTTAATTGTCTCCTTTTATGTTCATGGACAGGGCAAACATTTTATCGAGGCCTCGGATCAAAGATCCAACCGTACAGATGTGATCAAGGCGATGATTGGAGTTCAACGACTCTAAGATCACCCTAATCAGACATCTGTAGCATCAGATAGTGATTAGGGAACCCTAGAAGATCAAGGGCCAAGATGGTGTGAATCCACACTTCAAACGACAAATCCAACCACACAGATGGATTTGGATCGACGATTGCAGCCTAACGACGTAAAAATCAACTCAATCCGACAACCGTGGCACCATCTACATCATCCAGAAGATGGACAGCTCAGATGGCGCCACGTGCTGCCATCTCAGCCACCCAACCCGCTGAAGCACCCACCACACCTTCTCTTCTTCAATTAGAGCATCGCTTCTCCGTCGTTGGATGTGCATCCAACGGCTGTGGATGCACGCGCCTGAATTCATCCGCGCAACCATCTTGACGATAGCACAGCGGGCGAAAGCACTATCGCGAGCAAGCGGCGCACGATTGACTCCTCGCGAGCGGGTGCTGGAGCGCGAGTGAGCGAGCTTCACGACTGCTCGATCGCGATCGAGCGGCTGCGGGTGCCCAATCCGCCCCACGCGCTATTGCACGCCTCACCTCACGCGAAATCATACACGGGTGGGCACGCAAAGGAGGCAGGCGGTAGAGCGATTTAAGACATCCGATCTCGTGATCGGACGGCTGAGATCAGCTGGACGTGTGCGTGCATTACGCGTAAGGAGGTGAGCGGGCGCGTGCATGCCTCCCACTACACCCACGTTAGGACCTTTAGCGATGGATTTATCCTTCACTAAAGGTCCTGAATTAATGTTTTTCAAATTGGAATGACCAAAATGCCCCCACTCCTTGCAACTATAAAAGGAGACCCCCTCCACACGAAATTCTCATCCCATCCTTCTCTTCTCTCCCTCTCCAAAGCTCAAGAGAAGCTTGTCCCACACCCGAGAAGCTTCTCGCGAGATAAAGTCAATTTTTCGTCCCCCTTTCAGAAGCGGATCCCGCAATGACAATGACGTGCTGCCTCGCTCCCATTCCTCCTGCTTCGCCCTCCTTCGTCTTGCTCTGTCCTCCTTCATCCAGGCATCGTCCCGTCCGACTCGTCCTTCAAGAGACCGTCAAGGAGGATATCTCTCTCCCCATTCTTTTTACTGCTTTCTAGTGTAAACATTTTCCCGCTTTCTAGTGTAATGAACAATCTTTCTGATGATGAAATTCCATGTTTATTCTACATCTCTTTTTGGTTTTCATTTGTTATATTCTCTCTCTCTCTTACTCTCTCTCTTATGTTTATTGTAAATAGTTAGATACTTCTAAATAATTAAATTACTTCGTGACAAATAAAACAAACGCGTGTTTTTAAATCAAACATCCGCCTCCCAATGTTCAACCCAGGATTTCTATTCCGGTATAAATTTTATTTATTGAACATGAGTTCTTCACTTTCAAACTACAACGACAAGGTTTTCAAAACCAAACACGTTAGCGGAGCAACCCGTTCGTTCAACATTTTGGCACCGTTCCCAGGGAGGCGACACTTTGATTTTTTCTTCGCATTTTCTAACTTACAAATCATTTACCTCAATTCTCTCCTTTATTATTGTGATTGTGATAACACCGCATATGGGGGTGATAATTCTATTAAATAGGGTCCATCTTAAGAATAAAAGGAACAACATAAGTAGAATAGGAGCATTGCATGCATCATATACCGAGATTGCTTATAAAACTGTATTAATGGCCATTTGTGTAAGCACTTGTCAAAGCAGGCCTCAGATGAGCCATCAGACCGTACAAATGGATTCAGAATGACGAACGGAGTCCAACGGACTCAAGATCGGCCAAATCCGACATCTGGAGCTCCTACAACGGGCCCAAGAAGTTCTGACCGTTGATCTGATGATCAACGGCCCTTGTTGCACCACGACGCCCCCCGCTCACCGTACGCCACTTCCTCCTTCAGCTGAGATCAAATCTCGGCTGTCAATCTTCAATCGGACGGCCGAGAACCACGCACTCGCCCACGGTCGCCGCGACAAAGTAGCAGGCGTGGCGCAGCGGTGAGCGCGCACGCCTGCACGCAGGCGACGCGGGTTCGAGCCGTGCGGTGCAAGGAATTGAAGACGGAGAAGCACGTGGCGAAATTGGCCACCCGATCAGCAACGGGCGGCCGAGATTGTGCCATGCGGCGCGCCCTCAGACAGCGAGCGCCCATGCGGTGCGATCCAAGCGCGCCCGAGGAAGGATCTCAGCCATCTGATCTTTGATCGGACGGCTCTCACGCAGCGGCCGTGGATCGGGTGTGAAGAAGAACAGTGCGGGCGTGTGACCAACGGGCTGGAGGGCTTCACTGACGCTTCTGGAATGGTTTTAGCAACGTCTCGGACATCGCTAAAGCCCCTTCTTCTTTTAGAAAGTCCTTCTTCCTATTTAAACCCCCTCCAACCACTCATTCAAGGCATTCACTTCCCTTACAACTACTCTACCCCTCTCCTAGCTAGCTTTAGGACCTCTTGTAATCGCTGGAGACGACAAGCTGCTGACGGAGCCTCCTCCACCGCTGTGGCTGCCTCGCCGCTCTCCCTCCTCTCTCTATCTCTCTTCCTCTCTTTTAAGCTTTCCCTTACTTTTGTTTAAGCATGTATTTAATGTTGTAAGCTGTGAACTAAAGCTACATGATTAATGAAGTTACTTTCCGTTCAGTGTTTACTTGATTTCCTATTTAAGTTGCATGATCAAGCAAAGAAACGACTCTAACCCTAATCTCTCTCTATCTCTCTCTTGCTTTTCAACCGCAACTTTCGCAAGCAAAACTCCGCAATTTCCGTGACAACAAGTGATAAGAAAAATTCAATTTTCACGCCTCCCTGAGACCGACACTCAAACTCACCTCTGTTTCCTTACTTTAAAACCGGCGTTGCAAGTGCGACTATAACGACACTTCTTAACACACACGCACAAGCGCACGTCAGTTTCTGGCGCCGTTGTCGGGGAGGCAACGGATTTGTTTTGTCACTTCCATTCCACATCCATTCTCACATTGTCTAATACCATGTTTTCCTTTTTACTTGATGGTTGCAGGAATTCGGAGCTTGGACGGCGAAGCGACGCATCCCACGACGGTAATAAGGGAGTACGTGCAACAAGGACCGATAGTGAGTAATCTTCACTCATGATTGTTTGCTTGCGTGAAAAACTAAAAAAAATTGTAAAAATTGAAAAAAATTGGCGTGGTGTATGATTGCTTGACCCACATCCTTAACACATCACCCCACAAAAAAAAATGTACACTAACATTCTGAATAAATTCTTGTAGTGTTCTTGTCTCTTTTGGAGTGGTGTTTGCGAAGCCACCATGAGTTGACCAGGGCCGCACCACTCAACCCTAAAACTGACTCATCTAATAGAATTTGCATAATCATTAGGATGAGTACATTAGGGTTTTATAGCCTCTACAGAATAAAAGGAAATCTACTTTCACAAAATTGTGTGCAGAACTTGACGTGCCCACTGAAACTTGTCTGAAAATATTAAGACACGTCAACCCTAAAAAGCACTAAAGTAAGGATGAAACACTAAAAGACACCACATCTTAAAAATCCTTGCTTGAAAATCATGTTTTGATAGAAGCACACACCTTGAAAGTGGAAAATCAACAGGCACCACCCCAATCAATGCCTCATCACATAACTCTAGCACAAGCACTATCCTAGCCCTTTAAAACTGAGTAGACGTGCCCTAGACAGGACTGAGTTAAGTCTCAAAAGGTGAGGTTTTGTTCGCTAGGCACTTGGCTTTCATTCCCTTGGTAGAATCTGGTGACTAGGCTGCGGGGCAGTGTCAAACGACCGCGGTTGTGGGGTCTACGAAATCGGAGGCGCAAGCCAAAGGAAGAACCTTCCCTGCAATCCCCTCGTAATCAACCTAGCCAGATTAGCCTTGGGAAGGGGAGTCCAGTACTTACGGACTTAATCACCTTTTGTGAGATTTCTAGGTCTCCTAAGGAATACATCATAAGGACTAGGCTTGTTTGCTTGAGTGAAACACATTTCTCGCATCTGTCGCTCTCCACATCCCCTCCTGTTCTTCTCTAGTGTATGCACGGGAGACGCTCACTGCATCCCGAGTTGTTTATTTTGGGGCAGGAATCTAAGTGACGTGATTCTGTTAGGAACATGGCGGGTAGATGAGGCTGAGGATCAACCCCCACCAAACACAATGGCCATCATCCAAGCCCAAATTAATGCAAACCACCGGCTTCAGCAACAACAAATCCACACCATCATGCAAGCCATACAACGGCTACAGAACCCACAAGAACAACCACCACCACCTTTCCAAGGCGTACAAGGGCAACCACCACTCGATATACCACCATTTCAGGATCAGCCGAGGCCCCTCCGCGATTTCTATAATCCCTCTGCTATTAGAATCAACCCACACCTTAGGATCCCCGAAGGGGGACGTGATTTTGAGCTGAAACCGAATCTCTTAATTCTGATCCAGAACCACTTTCATGGAATCTCAAATGAGGACCCCTTCCAGCATCTAGAGGATCTTGACCGTATAGCATGGATTGTGAAACCTTGGAACATTAGCCTTGACATTGTCCTAATCAAGATGTTTCCCTTCTCATTAAGAGACAAGGCTTCTCACTGGCTTAGAATCCTAGGTAGACCCATCACCACTTGGGAAGAACTGAGGCATGCATTTTTAAAGAAATTCTTCCCCATAGGAAAGACCAATGCCCTCAGAAGAGTTATTGCTACCTTTATACTCCAGGGTAGGGAACAGTTTAATGAGGAGTGGGAAAGATTTAATGAACTCTTGAGGAAATGCCCACACCACGAAGTACCAAGGTGGCAATTGGCCCAGATTTTCTACCATAGTCTGGATAGCAACCTACGAAACTTCGTCGATGCCTTATGCAGGGGAAACTTCCTGAACAAGGACGAGGAGAGCGCGTTTGAGTTCTTTGAGTCTATGAGCGAGAATTTGCTCAACAATGCCTCCATGACCGAGTTCAACAGGTCCAGTCAACCCCATGATGGGATTTATGAGGTACAAGAAAATTCCGGACTGGTTGACATGGACATCGTTGCCAAGGAACTGGATCGAGTGGAATTGGTGGACAAAAAGATTGATGAGCTACTGAACCAAACTAGGAACCCCTTACAGACTTTCTCCCTAGCAAAGGGAGTGCATAATGTTGACCTGGTCCAACCCTTAACCCAACTAAACCTGGAACAACCCCTGACCATGTTCCAGGGAGGGATCTTTGCTCCCTCAACCCTTGATTACTCCCTTCCCTCTTCATCAACATCAGCTATCCTTGAAGATGTGCAAACTGTCCAAGGTTATGCGAAACTTGACCCTTTCTCCAACACTTACCACACTGGCTGGCGTAACTACCCCAACTTTGGTTGGACAAACCAGAAACCATCGCAATTCTAAAACCATCCCAGGCCAAACCAGCAGACACACTTGCCCCCCTACCAGCAAGGACCACCAGTTAGACCCCAATATAATCAGAATAGGGTGGCCCCTCCCCCACAAAACCAAATGGACACCCTAATAAAGATGATGACTGGCATGAACCAGAAACATCAGGAGGAAATGGCCTTGGTAAAGGAACAATTAAGCCAACTCTTGGACTGTAAACAACAAGGATCCCTACCTTCCCAGCCACAACCGAACCCGCAAAACATAATTAACAGAGGCCCTAATTCGTAAGGGTTCCAAGGCAATCTCGGGCAGGCTCACATGGTCCAGCCAACCCCACAAACACCCCCTGGGTTTGGTGCTTCTTCATTCTCATCTTCTCAAGGATCAACCCATGGCCCCAATGCCTCTACGAATGCGGTGACCTTGAGAAGCGGCACCAAAACCTAGGATCCCAAATGGCCGACTCTCCCCGAGACTTCACCCGCTGAAATACCCGACTCAGAAGAGGCACCAACCAAGGACCCAGAAATAGACCCGATCCACATTCAGACACCCTACCCTGAGGCCTTGGAAACAATCAAGAAAAAGAAGAATGTTGTGGAAACTAAGGAGCTTTTGGAGATCTTTAAGCAAGTACAGATTAATATTCCGCTCCTCGAAGCTGTCAAACACATCCCGGCTTACGCCAAGTTTTTAAAGGATCCTGTACACCCAAACGTAAGCCAAGACCTCAAGCACCTAGGAAGGTTGTGCTCTCCGAACAAGCAAGTTCCGTAATATCAAGCAACCTTCCACTCAAGCAAACTGACCCAGGAGCGCCCCTGATTTCCTGCAATATTGGGGACATGACATTTGATAGAGCGCTCCTGGACTTAGGCGCTTATATCAATCTGATTCCAACAACCCTGTACCACCAATTTGGTTTCGGAGAGTTGACACCAACACCGGTCACCATCCAGCTGGCTGATAGATCCGTGAAAACCCCAAAGGGGGTTGTCGAGGACGTGATTATATGGGTCAAGGACTTCTATTTCCCTATCAACTTTTTGGTGCTCGACATGGAAGTCCCTGAAAAATTACAGAATGCACCCATAATCTTAGGCAGACCTTTCTTAGCTACGGCTAAGGCAAACATTGATTGTGACACGGGATGTATGGAAATCACCTTCGGAGACAAGAAAATGCAATTGGATATCTTCTGGGTGACAAAGTCTTTTGATTGCAATTGCGTTGAGGAACATGATCCCGTGGAAACTCTGATTGAGGAATGCCTCACCGTTAGTTCTGTATCAGACCACTAAACCCGTAATGACTGTTCTGACCCGTCACCGTCACTATCCGTGGACCTCTGTAAGGCTGAGTACCATCACACAACACCATTTGAGGAGATCGATGTTGATCAACTCCCGCCCTTTCCCTTTCCATCAACTATGGTTCCACCCGCACCTGAACTTAAGCCATTGCCCGAGAATCTCAAGTATGTCTTCCTGGGACCTGACCAGACCTTCCCTGTGATTATTAATTCTCATCTAACCAAGGATCAGGAACTTAGGTTGACTGCGACCCTTTCAGAACATTGGGCTGCCATTGGTTGGACCATTTCTGACTTAAGAGGAATTAGCCCCACCTATTGCACCGATAAGATCTACCTGGAAGATGGGGCACGACCCTCCCGACAGATGCAGAGACGTTTAAACCCAAACATGCAGGAGGTTGTTAAGAAAGAAATTATCAAGTGGTTCCCAAGAAAGCTGGGCTCACCGTTGTCACCAATGATCATGGCAAATCCATCCCCACCCACACCACCACGTCAGATTGCAGTTACTCTTTTGAGATAAGCAAAAGCGGTAGATCAGAGAAAAGTGTTGTGGAAGGTTCTATAAGTTATCCCCCACCTCCCACCCATTAGTTTTCATTCCACCACATAATAACACAAACATCAATCAACCTAGGTGTTCTTATAAACTCTAAGGTTAGATTGTTTGTTGTTTGACACCTACACCCACCCCAACCTCCACATTAAAAAAAATAAAAATAAAAAATCTCACAGAGGTACACAACCTCTTCTGATTTTCAAACTCAACCGGTAAACCGATCTTTGGAGCTGGTACACACATCCAAACACATAATTGAGTAGAAATAAGATTAAGTAATCACTTGTGTGCCTAATTAAGTGGTGCAACAAGCCAATTGTTTGAGTTGATTGGACCGCACCACTTCAATTAAAATCAACTCATCAAGTAGCTGCCACTTAAGTTCAACTCTTAGGGATTTACCAGGCACTCCACATTCTTTTAAGTTTTAAAGGAAAACATCTTCACCTGTGCTTTCAAAACCTGGTGTGCCAACAAAACTTGTTTGGAAACACCTAAAGTTGAATCCTAAAAGCTACTAAGCAAGATTTGAACCCTAAAATTCACCGCATCAAAAGTAATCTTGCTTGAAAACCACTTGTTGTGCACGCACACACAAATTAATTAATCATTAAGGGCACAACCCAGATAAAGGGTCCATCACATTCCAAAGCACATTCAAACCTAGCCCTAAATAAAACAGAGTAGACGTTGGCCTTAAGGATTCGACTCGCTCTTCAGAGCCCAGAACGAGATTATTTTCGATTAGTCTGTTTCTACTGTTCAATCTGATGTCTAGCTAGGAGAGCAGAATCAAACAATCACGACTGGGGGGTACACTAGGAACCAGAGGCGCAAGCTGAAGGAAGAACGTTCTCCCCAGTCCCTCCTAACTAGTTGGATTGAATAAACAGAAGTAGATCAAATCATTTCTCTATCTCAAGATGGGTTTTGGGAGTCTGTATGTCTTTAGGCTAGCCCGCTTAAGGACAGGTTTGATTGTTTGTATTGCAGGGTGCCTTTCTTCCTCCCATCTCTCACGAATCCTTCCACATATTACACGCATTCCTGCTCTTTCCCTCCTATTTTGAATTATCCTCAACATGACGATTATTTCGACTCGTACTGTAATCAACCATCAGTTAGTTGGAATAACTCAAATTGAGGATACAGTTCCGGACCTCCGTGTTTAGGGTCTAACCCTGAAACCTTGATTGTAATTTCCATCCTTCTCAGAGCTACATCGATTACAAATCGTCAACCTTTCATGAACAACCTAATACGATCTACAATCAAGAAGGATACACTGATTCTTACCCATCCTCTGATTACACTATCTTTAGGCCATCACCACCTTTTGAACAATCTGAAATGACTTATTATCAGGAAGGGTATAACAAATCTCAATTTGTTAATTCCCCTGCATTGACCCCAAACCCGCCCAACCCTGAACCAACTCATTTGGTTCAGGGTAACCAGGTTCAAGAGGTCTCAGAATTTAACATTCTGATTGGGAGGATAGGAGTTGGGAAGTTCTGATTTGGGAAGCTAACTTTGGAGGAAATAGAAGATTAAGTCTAAGGGTTCCAATTCATCTGAAACCATCAAATCAGGACCCTTACGACATCTATTCTGAGGATGTCCAACCTAAGCATGCATTCAATGATTATCCTTTTGAGCTTGAATTCTTTGTAACCTGACTTTTTGGTCTTGGGTTGCATCCTCATAAATCGCAGGCCCAACCCCGCTTACATATTGATTTTAGGTTTTGGGTAATTTCTATCCAAAACTTGAGATATTCTCGATTATGGGGTATGGGTCTGCACCACAATCTGGTCCACATTTATGGACATCTACTGACAGGTCAGAGGTTTCTTCTGTTTATTCTGATTCTGACCTGCACCTATGAATTCCTTATTTCTCTTCTTTGTATAGTGTACCTAGCAAAAGGCACTAAATTCAGCATGTATACAGTTCTTTTTAGTTTTCATCTCGAAGCGAACTTGACATTCATGCAATTCAGGTGCTTTCTACTCTATTCCACTGTGTTTTATGTCTTTTTAATACAATGAGGACATTACATTAGATAGACATGGGGGGGTGGATATTCATCTCTGAATTTATTCGTCAGCTCCGTAGATTTATTTTATTTTATTAAAAAAAATTGGAATTAGGAAAGAGAACTTGGATTTAAGAAAATTTTCAATCTTAGGAAATACTACATTATGATTTGAACACAAAGACCCTTCAGGTCTTTGGACTTAATCAGCCCGTGTATCCACTAAAATGTGGATTTTCTTTTTGAGACCTCGCCAACTTAAATTCTATTTTAATTGGAGTAAATAAGTTTGGGTAATAAGTACACGACTTATCAACCCGCCCTTTGATTTGAGGGAACTTTGAGTTTTTAGCATCTACACACTTTCTTTGCACTGACTCATTGTTCGACGATTCTAACGAAAATTAGGTAGCTAATGAACCTTCTAAGGTGATATGGCTGGCAAGTTATCGTGGCTAACAGCCCACAGGTAGGTTGTCCAAAGCCCAGTCACTGGACCTTTCTCTTTTTGCTGCCTTTAGGTAAATCTTAGACCAGGGAAGCCACCTACTTAAAAAAAAAAAAGTCAAAAAGAAAAGGAGAAAAGAAAAAAAGAAATAAGCCACACTTCGTCGCACGAGTATGGCTGGCAAGTTGTCGGTGGTAACAGCTCATCCACCCGTTGTCCAGAACCCAGCTCAATAAATGCACTGAAAAATCCCAAAACACTTAGGAAGAAGTGGAGAAGTAGAAAAAACCAGGGAGATATACACTGGATTCACCCTTGTGTTGACCCCGTGAAAAAATAAAAGTAGGGAGAAAGCTACCAGTTGTAAAGATACACCTTCAGGTAGATTTTTTTTTTTTTTAGGTCACCTAGAGGCGTAGAAATTCGAAGTCTGTTTTAACTGTCGGTCACCGAGTCTATCACATTCACAATAAGATGCTTAGAACTTAGGGTTCTCATCAAATCTTGGGTGAGTTGAATGGCCGTAGAAAGCCACTCTTAAACCCTAAAACTTGAAAATCCAAAAAAATTAGAAAAGAGGAAAAAAGAGAAAAGGAAATTTTCTTTGAATAAGGAAAGGGCTAGAGGCAGTCTACATTTTGACAGATACTCGGGCACTGTTGTGTCTTTGAAAGTTCAGATCCTAAGTAGACATTTTCTTAATGATTGAAAATAACTCAAGCCCAAATAATCCAACCTGATTCTTTTATAAATAGCATATAGTTTTTGCTAGGGACTAGCAAAAGATAGGCATGGGGCTATGATGTAAACATGTTTACACTACTTAAGATGTCTATTCATGCATGTTCTTAAGCATAGGATTACATTACATACTATAAATATTGCATAACATGCATCATCTTGCATTTAGAGTAGTTTGAATAAAATGGAGGTTAATTGTCTCCTTTTATGTTCATGGATATGGCAAACCTTTTATTGGGGCCTCAGATCGAAGATCCAACCATACAGATGTGATCAGGGCGACGATTGGAGTTCAACGACTCCAAGATCGCCCTAATCAGACATCTGTAGCATCAGATAGTGATCAGGGAACCCTAGAAGATTAAGGACCAAGATGGTGTGAATCCACATTTCAAATGACAAATCCAACCACACGGATGGATTCGAACCGACGATTACAACCTAACAGCGCGAAAATCGACTCAATCCGACAACCGTGGCACCATCTACATCATCCAGAAGATGGACGGCTCAGATGGCACCACGTGGCGCCATCTCAGCCGCCCAACTGGCCGAAGCACCCGCCGCACCTTCTCTTCTTCAATCAGAGCGCCACTTCTCCATCGTTGGATGCGCGCGCCTGAATTCATTCGAGCGACCATCTCGACGACGCAGCGCAGCGGGCGAAAGCACTATCGCGAGCAAGCGACGCGCGATCAACTCCTCGCGAGCGGGTGCTAGCGCATGGATGAGCGGGCTTCGCGACCGCTCAATCGCGATCGAGTGGCTACGGGTGCTCAATCCATCCCATGCACTATTGCACACCACGCCTCATGCGGAATCGCACGCGGGCAGGCATGCAAAGGAGGCAGGCGGTAGCGCGATTTAAGACGTCCGATCTCGCAATCGAACGGCTGAGATCAGCTGGACGTGTGCGTGCGTTACGTGCGAGGAGGTGAGTGGGCACGTGCAAGCCGCCCACTACGCCCACGTTAAGACCTTTAGCTACAGATTTATCCTTCTCTAAAGGTCCTGAATTAATGTTTTTCAAATTGGAATGACCAAAATGCCCCCACTCCTTGCAACTATAAAAGGAGACCCCCTCCACACGAAATTCTCATCCCTTTCTTCTCTTCTCTCCCTCTCCAAAGCTCAAGAGAAGCTTGTCCCACACCCGGGATGCTTCTCGCGAGATAAAGTCAATTTTTCATCCCCCTTTCGGAAGCGGATCCCGCGACGACGATGACGTGCTACCCCATTCTCGTTCTTCCTGCTTCGCCCTCCTTCGTCCTGCTCCATCCTCCTTCATCCAGGCGTCATCCCATCCGGTTCGTCCTCCAAGCGACCGTCGAGGAGGATATCTCTCACCCCATTCTTTTTACTGCTTTCTAGAATAGATTTACTACTTTCTAGAGTAGATTTACTGCTTTCTAGTGTAATCATTTTCTCACTTTCTAGTGTAATGAACAATCTTTCTGATGATGAAATTCCATGTTTATTCTACATCTCTTTTTGGTTTTCGTTTGTAATATTCTCTCTCTCTTACTCTCTCTCTCTTATATTTATTGTAAATAGTTAGATAGTTCTAAACAATTAAATTACTTCGTGACAAATAAAATAAACGTGTGCTTTTAAATCAAACGTCTGCCTCCCTGTATTCAACCCGAGATTTCTATTCCGATATAAATTTTATTTGTTGAACACGAGTTCTTCGCTTTCAAACTACAACGACAAGGTTTTCAAAACCAAACACGTTAGCGGAGCAACCTGTACGTTCAACACCTGCGTTCCTCACGCCTCCACATGCACATCCGCTCCACCAACAGCCCGTGCACACCCTCTCCTCTCCGTGTGCGCACGGTAGCAGCATCCCATTGCTCTCACGTGCGCGCCTCCGCCCACACATGGAGCCACTCCAACAGTAGCAGCAGCCACCAAAACCCACATCCGCCACCGCTCTATTCAACCACCGACGACCGCCATTCACCGCGCTGTAACATCCATCACAAAGCCCTCGGCCGACTTGTCCTCCTCTGCGAACCTCACCTCCAGCCGTGTTCTCCTCCATGCACAAGCACAAGGGGAAGTTTTCCCCTATTTTTGGGTTCATTTCTATTTACATCTAATGTCGTTGAAACTATTTTCTTTTTGAATATTTTATGTCATTGATTTTATGTGAACACCCTTGCCTTTCAATGAAAATACGATTTTAACAAGATCATATCTTGTTATCTTAATTAAATGGAGATTTTGATTTGGCTTCTTGGCTAAATTAATCGTGAACATCTGTTTTTGACCTGTGCGAGTTTTAATAGGCCAGTGTCTCCCTGTGGACACGACTCGCTTCTTCGTGAGTGGTTTATTTAATTTGTTTTGGTCGCACATTTTGCCACTCCACATTCGATTTCTATACTACAATGCAATCTTAGATCATATTTTTCGAACACCGTTTTAATGCACGATCACGGCTCATCCTCCAAGCAGCCATCAAGGAGGATAACTTCTCACCCCCTTCTCTTTTCATTGCTTTCTAGTGTAGCACGTAGATGTAGTGGACATGATTCTATCATTAAGAAACATTTGTCTATTCTCTCCCTATTTTTTCTTTATTTGTATTATTCTTTCTCTCTCTTCTATTAATTATTCTTTAAGTAGAGTAGCTAGTAGATTAATTTCAACCAGCTAATCTGCTTTTGTGACAATAATTCTAACATAGTTTTTGATCAAACATTAGCCTCCCCATGTTCAACCTGGGACTCACCAGAGTTTCAGTAAATTTTATCTGATAGCAGATTTTAATGCAACGACAACAATGGGTTTTCAAACTCACCCTTTTTGCATACAAAATTCCACTAATCATTTTGATGCCATTGCTAGAGAGGCAACGCTCTTTGCTTTCTCGTGTTTTCTGCCTTAATTATCTTTTACCTCACTTTTCTCTTTTCTTACTATGATTGCAGGTACTCTATTGAGGTGAGCAAAAGCAGTAGATTGGAATAAAGTGTTGTTGAAAGGTCTGTACATTTGCCCCACACCCCCCACCCCCTAGATTTCATTGCATCACATAAATAACACAAACCCTAATTAGCCTAGGAGCTTGCATAAACCCTAGCCTTAGTTTGGTTATTTGGTTGCCACCTCCACCCACCTCACCCTCCATATTAAAAGAAAATCTAAAAAAATCCCATAGAGGTACACAACCTCTTCAAATTTTTCATACTCAGCCTATAACTCGATCTTTGGAACCGATACACTCATCAACACATAATCAAGAAGAAATCAGATTAGGTAACCACTTGTGTGCCTAATTCAGTGGTGCATCAGGCCAGTTGCTTGAGTTGTTTCGGTCACATTACTTCATCTAAAAACAACTCATCAAGTAGCTTGCTCATTAGGGTTAACATTTAAGGTCAGTACCAGGCACCTCATATTCTTTTGATTTCAAAGGAAAACATCTTAATTCATGTTTGCAAATCCTGGTGTGCCTCCTGAAATTGATTAAATTCACCATAATTCAAACCCTTAAAGCTACTTAAGCAAGATTTGAACTCTAAAATCCACTCATTCAAATAATCTTGCTTGAAAATCCTGGTTGTGCACTCACTCACGCATATTAATCAATCTTTAAGGGCACAACCCAGATAAAAGGCCCATCACATTACCAAGCACATTCAAACCTAAGCCTAATTAAAGCAGAGTAGACGTTGGCCTTAAGGATTAGACTCATTCTTTAGGGCCCAAATAGAGATTATTTTTTATTAATTTGCTTATACCATTCAATCTGATGTCTAGCTAGGGGAGTAGTGTCAAACGACCATAGTTAGAGGGTATCAAAGGAACCAGAGGCAAAAGCAAAGGGAAGAACCGTCTCCCCAATCCCTTCCTCTAACTGGTTGGATTGACCGGAAAGAAGTAAACCAAATCGTTCCTTTCAACTAAAGACAGGTTTTGGGAGTGATTGCGCAGCAATCATAGGTCTTAATTGACCTAAATTAGGCTAGGACTTAGCATAAGTTAAGGTAATTCATGCATGCATAAGCATTATCTGCATCTTTACTGCTTTACTTTAGCTATGCATAAAATAATGTTATAATGTGCTGATTAAGTGCATTATGTCGATTGCAGGCAATAAACTGATCAGGAGCTAGATCTGGAGCTGGATCTGGAGCAGGATCTGAAGCTGGATCATGAATAACGGGTGTTGTAGCAGAGCTAGAGTAGAAGACTTAGATTAGATGTAGGAATAATGATGTAAGGGAGTTAAGGTTTGCTATTCTATTAAGTAAGAATAAAGCAGCAAAATGTGAAGAGCTTAGGTCCATCCTAGCCCTAGGATAGCCTAGAGACTTCCCCCAAGCCTTAGCCACCCATAGATTAGGTCTCAGCACCCTAGGAAGGCCCAAAACCGTAGTTCCAACCCTTATCTGGACATCCAGATAAGTTATAGGACATCCAGGACCCTTAGCCAATTCCCACACACCTTAAACCCACTTCTACAGAGTTATTGGACGTCCAGACACTTTGTCAGACATCCAATTTCTCCAGAATACCCAAAACAGAACCTAGATTTCCCCTGACACAGATTGGACGTCCAAAACTGAAGTCTGGACTTCCGATTTTTGAGTATAAGTCATCTAATTTTGTTTTTTGACGTCTGGGATAGGTCTTCAGTCCCTGTTTTGACATTCAAGCCTTGATCTTGGATTTCTAGCTCCCTAGACCGAATCCCAACCCCATAGGAACCTAAATTAAGGTATCCTAACACTAGTACATCACCTCTAGACCTACCCAAGGACCTAATTAGGTCCTCACCAAACCCAATTGACTTAGATCAAAGTCAATTACCTTCACCTAAGTCAATTGGATTCATTGAGTCCAATTGAGCTTAGATCTCAACCCACACAAGTTCAATTGGACTTAGTGAGAGTCCAATTGACCTAAATCCAACCTAATTGAGTTATTTCACTCTCAATTAAGTTCACACTCATTCAATTAAACTTGGGTTGAGTTTAATTTCAAATTCCCCTTAGCAATTAGGGTTTGTAACCCTAATTCAAGGCATACACCTACCTAAACCCCTTAGGACCTAACCTAGATTAGTAGTTTATGCTCTTCATAGTTTTACTGCTTTTAATTACTGCTTAGTAGTGTAGTTCCTATTCTCTCCTAATGATGCATACAAAATCCCCCCGTAGATTCCTGTATGCGATCGTTTTCTGGTAGCTAGATTTACATTTTAAGCATTTCTGTACAAGCTTTCCTCTACAGTTCCTGTTGCAAACAACTCTCCAAATGAATAAAAGAAAGATGCATTTATATATATATATATATATGTTTTGAAATCACCATGAGCTTATTGATTGCCATCCTGTTTGCGTGATTCAAGTTTCCTGTTTTCACTTGTTTATCTATTTTGAAACAAGCATGTCGTTTCCGGAAAATATAGAAAATTTGACTATAGACGCATTTTATGTAAACAATCACCACCTCACTAGAATCGTACACACAGAAACTTACACTTTCACCATTGTGATTTATTTAACACATGTGCACGTAATCAGGGTTCATAATAGAAGTGGTGAAATCTTAATCAGAAGACTGGAAACCAGCATGCGATTTTAAACAGAGTAGAGCGATAAATGATCGAATTCAAACGTAAAACAAATGCCTCCTAGAGATGAATGACCGGGACTCAAGTCTCATTGTCTTTCTATAAATATTTTTGTTTGATCGTATTGCACACTATACTATGACGTTTTCCTATCAAATCCGCGCTCTACAACTGCCAAACAAATGGTGTTGTTGCCGGGGAGGCAACGTCATTTTCTTTGATTTTGATCTTTTAAACCATCACTAACAAATCTCTCTCTACTTTGTTTTTGATGTGCAAGAGAACACAGAAGAAAAACGGGATCTGTGCACACAACGAGTGCAGCAAAGAAAAAATTAGGTGCACATCATCTCTCCTTTAGATTAGGTCTCCTTTTTGAACCCTAGGAGTAGATTTACCTTCGGCAAGTTCTTTTGAAAAAAAAAACCTTTATTCAATTTCATGAAAAATAAAAAATCAAAAAAAAATTTTGAAAAAAAAAATCTAGATTAGGTTTCCTTTTGAATCCTAGGTTAGTTTGAAAAAAGCAAAAAAAAAAAAGAGATATTTTCTTTGATTCCTTTTAACAATTCTTTTTGAAAAAAAATTACAAAAGTTTTCAAAAAAAAAAATAGTTTTGGTGGAAGGCTTGGATTTCCAACCTAAACCCTTTTAAAAGCTCTTCCACCATCTTCTGATTTTCAGCCAGATTTCAAGTCTGATTTAAAAATTCGATTGCTGAAAAATTAGTAAGCAAAAAAATTCTAAAATTTGAGCCAAACCTTCATTTTCAAACCATATTTCAAACACCACTGTTCTTTTCAAAAAAATATAAGGATAAAATTTTTAAAAATTCGCGAAGTGCATAGGGGTTAGACTGACCCAGATTCAAGATTTTTCAAATTTCAAAAAGCAATTCTGAGTAATCCACGAATCTGTTTTGACTAAAAATGGTAGGGTTTGAAAGCTGATCTCATTAGCTTTATTTTCCATATTTTTCTAAAATTTTTGAAGGTCATTTGATACGTTTCAAAGCAAAAACCCAGCCGGGGGTCAAAATTCCAAATCTGACCCCCTAACATTCAAAAATCCCTAAAAATTTGATTGAAATAGTAAAAATTCCAAAAAAATATTCTCTCGAAAGCTAATTGAAAAAGGAATCTAGTCGCAAAATTTCAAGTTAAGTGGATTCCACTTGTTGTCAGAGATCGAACCTTACTTTTGTGGTCTGTTGAAACAGAACAAACCCTAGAATTGCACGAACCTTAGGTTAAATCTTTAGGGTTACAACTTAGAGACCACATTTGGGCTAACCTAGACTTAGTCAAGTCTAGTACTTAGTCGATGAGTTGGTCACCTTGTGGGCCACTCATCAAGAGAAAACCCTAATTGAAGAAAACGGGCTAAAATAAATTTTAAAACACGAAATAAAACCCGAATTCATTGTCATACTACTGGGTGCTTTCAACCTCTTGGCTGGGTTAGCCAGGAGGTGGGAATCGCTTTCAATCAGTTCTACGATGAATTTCTTCAGGAATTAAAACCTAAAATGAAAAAATCCAGTCATCCGATTCATAAGAACCACTTGATTGACAAGGCCTTAGCCTTGTCTAACTTGGCTACACCAACCCAAGGGTTGGGTGGTGTATGCGAGGAAGGAGGTCACTTAGACCTCACTTGGTTGGACTCTGGGAGCCACTCCCAAGGAGGCGAGTCACCTCGCTGGGACCATCTTCTCCCCCCACTTCTACTCCCAGAGCCACCATGGCTAACCTTAGATCTGGACCTAATTAGGAACCAAAGGAGCTAGACCCACGAGCTTATCTGAGAGCCCAGGTCACTGCATCAGCTCAACCTTGGGATCAGAACCCAAGGTGGCGAACATGACTTTTCGCTTCGCCTAATCCTTCTCCTCGGATTACTGAAATGGTTAACCCATATCCTACCCCTAGATATTATGACCCATACCAGTTGGTCCTTCAAAGGACTGCATCCTATATCCTAGGATATGGATTTCATACTCCTGCATCTCACCCATGGAATATGCTAGACCTGATTCACCCCCTGGAACCCCTGAAGAGCTACCGATGCATATACGACCTCATACATAATATAGAGAGCTGTAGCTAGCGATAAGGAGAAGGTCGCATTCTATCTACACAAAATCCAAGCAATCACTGAGCCGAACCAAAGACAATGTTGGATTCCGCATCAACAGGCTATGAGGGAGCTCCTTCAGGAAACAATAGAGATAACAAGGCTAATTGGACAAAAGCGGGAAACTCAAGAACTACTACTTTTGAGATATCAAGTAGAAAATAGCCTTGAAGATCTCGAAGAATCTGAAACTACTACGCTAGAAGGACACACAGAAGATTCTCGGGAGCAGTTGCTGGAAGATCATTCAGGGGAAGAAGAATCTAGCTTGGATATGAGACAGGAGCAAGAAGTATGCCGAATGGGTTCATCGAAGAACTCCCTTCAGGAAATTGAGGAAGAAAGGACTGATATCTCCATAACTGAGCCACAATCAGATTATCCTAAACCCTGGGAGACACCTTTTGGGTTAGATAACCCAATCGAGATAAGGGAAGCAGATCCAGTTGAGGATATGGATCTAGAGGCAAACATTACATGTGACACTACTGATCAATCTAGGCCTCTTCCTATTGTAGGTGAACTTGTGCTAGAGCCAACATCTTCTGATCTGCACTCTTCTTCTTTCACCTACATCCCTAATTCAAATGCTAGAGATTCTAAGATGACACTTCTATCCCTGATCCTAACATCCGAAGACCAGAAGTAGCTATGGATGTTTTGATCGAAGAAATAAATATGCTACCTGAGGCAAGAATTACTGAGGAACCCAATGCATATGAGGGTGAAGCTTTGAGCAGAATGAGCTGGGGACGCACCTATCATCCTAGTCAATGGCTTTACCCCGAGCCTGAAGAGTTAGCCTCCGATGAATCAAAGATGAGTACTGATGAGGACGAAGTAATTTCTGATGAGGATTTCAGTAACCTCCCCACAGATCTTCTACTTTCACAAATACCCCCATATGATCCAGAGCCTGAAGAAGGCATGATCTTTAATGTCAACTATCGTTATGAAGACCCCTATGACTCAGACTCTGGTTCTGAGATACATGTTGATCTACTCCCTCAGCAACTTCCTGCTGAATTATGGGACATGATAAATCAGCTCAATCAACATCATGATCCCCCCTCTGATTATCCTCTATTTTCCACCACCACTCCACACTTTCTTATAGCTAGACTTTTTGGAGTAGGGGTGTACAATCAGCTGGTTCGCATCTCCGGACCACTGATTCTAGGAGCATACGAGCACATCTTTCTTTTAATCTTGACCGGCTCCTATGCTAGAACTGATACATCTGATTGAGTTTTCACCCAACTGGAGGCGTTAAACTCAGCATCTACCTCACATTCTACCATCACCTTATAAATAACCATTTTTGTACATAGCATATTTTTCTTTTAGCATATTTTGTTTCTGTATATTGCATGCTGACAAGTTGGCCGGTGCTGAACATATAATTTTAGGAGAAATTCCAGGTGACTTCTACCCACTCATCCTCAGTCAAATTTATTTTCTTTTATATTCATGCATGAGGACATGCAAGAACTTAGGCATGGGGGGGTAGATACAACAAAACTGAAAATTTTTATGCTAACATTTAGGAAAACCTCAGAGCTGCATGTAAAACGTACTTTAGGATCCTAAATAAAAGAACAACCGACTCCACCTCCAATGCTCTCATTGGAGCTAGAAATCGTCTGCAACAACCTGAAAGGAAATTTTACGAAATACAAATTATATGAGGTTAATTGTTTATAGCATATATACATACTGCACTCATGAATAAGATTATTTTATTAAGAGAATGCGTTAGGGATTTTATCCTCTAGTTGATTCTTGTAATCTAGAATCCAGTATAACTTTTCACACACGTAGAATTTGCAATGGATTCATGGTGAAGGCTGATAAACATCTTTAGTCTGTCGAGAAGAAGCAGTGCTTCTTCTCCTGAACCCCTGGACAGTGTTTTGGGAGTCAGGCAGATTTTCTTCCAAAAATCCACCAAATAGTGTGAGATGAGAGTAGGGTGTACTGGTGTTCTAAGATTAGTACAAGGAATCTGGAATCCTAGATAATTAGGTGACGATACTCTAAGATAAGGCATAGTTTTCGCTCTCGGTTCCTGCGTATACATTTTTGTGCAAAATATTGAGAGCCACCAAATAAGGCAAATACACGGAGAGCGAGTTTTCATAAAACTAGGGCTAAGGTGGATGGTTACGACTATTCTTTACGAAATCCTCAGCTAAAGGAGGGTATTGAAGCCAAGGTCAGAAATACACCGTCCTATCCATCTCTCCCGGTGCCGTGAGTAGGCACTTCCACCAAATAAGTCACCCAATGTCTCTTGAGTACCACCAATCCCTAATAATGCCTCCTTAGTAAAGTTCATGGATGTGTTATGTTGAAAAAAAAAATGATGAAAAAAAAAGAAGAGAAAAAAAAGAAAAATTGAAAAAATTAGAAAAATAAGAAAAAGCAAAGAAAAAAAAAAGTGAATATTTAGTTCAGTTGCATTGAGGCAATACCACCAAATATGGCCTTAACCTATTTTTCTGTGTTTCTGACCACCCAAATACTGGCTGAGGAATTCCGACTTAGTGTTAGGGTTATGAGAACTCAATTAAAGCATTAATGCCAAGTGAGACCACCAAATACAGATCGTATATGTGAATCTGGTGAGGTTGTGAGCTATAAGAAAAGGAAAGAAAAGAAAAAGAAAAAGAGAAAGAGAAAATGAATACAAAGGAATCAAAAGAGATCATAGTTTTTCTCGTCTTTCTCTGAGTTAAGTTAGTTAGTAATCTGGGAATCTAGATTCTACAGTACTAGTCTCTATGTAGCACCAAGTGAGAGTGAGCCACCAAATATATAATCTTTTCCCTCAGAGATTCTTTACCAAAGCCTAAAGCCGAGGTGAAATTCATAGAATATCTTGAATACCCCAAGGGAAGAAGTCCGCCTATCCTGCTAGAATTTTTACTAGGGATCAAGTACAAGCTTTAGAGGTGTATTAGTTATTTACTTGAATCCATTTCAAAAGCTACATAGAAACACTTTCACGATTGTCTAGATTTCTAGAGCATAGGATGAAAACAACAAGGAGAAAAAACTCTAGGCATACACTTGATAAAATAATCAGTCCCTTAGGGACCCTTGCTGTAAATAATTTAGTCTTGCATTTACTAGGGACTAGCAAGATTTAGGCATGGGGGTATGATTGCGCAGCAATCATAGGTCTTAATTGACCTAAATTAGGCTAGGACTTAGCATAAGTTAGGATAATTCATGCATGCATAAGCATTATCTGCATCTTTACTACTTTACTTTAGCTATGCATAAAATAACGTTATAATGTGTTGATTAAGTGCATTATGCCGATTGCAGGCAATAGGCTGATCAGGAGCTAGATCTGGAGCTGGATCTGGAGCAGAATCTGAAGTTGGATCAAGAATAACGGGTGTTGCAGTAGAGCTAGAGCAAAAGACTTAGATTAGATGTAAGAATAATGATGTAAGGGAGTTAAGGTTTGCTATTCTATTAAGTAGGAATAAAGCAGCAAAATGTGAAGAGCTTAGGTCCATCCTAGCCCTAGGATAGCCTAGAGACTTCCCCCAAGCCTTAGCCACTTTTAGATTAGGTCACAGCACCCTAGGGAGGCCCAAAACCCTAGTTCCAACCCTTATCTGGATGTCCAGATAAGTTATAGGACATCTAGGACCCTTAGCCATCTCCCACACACCTCAAACCCACTTCTACAGCGTTATTGGACGTCCAAACACTTTGTCAGAATCCAATTTCTCCATAATACCCAAAACAGAACCTAGATTTCCCCCTGACTCATATTGGACATCCAGAACTGAAGTCTGGACTTCTGATTTTTGAGTATAAGTCATCTAATTTTGTTTTGGACGTATGGGATTGGTCTCCAGTCCCTGTTTTGAGATTCAAGCCTTGATCTTGGATTTCTAGCTCCCTAGACCTAATCCCAACCCCATAGGAACCTAAATTAAGGTGTCCTAACCCTAGTACATCACCTCTAGACCTACCCAAGGACCTAATTAGGTCCTCACCAAACCCAATTGACTTAGATCAAAGTCAATTACCTTCACCTAAGTCAATTGGAATCATTGAGTCCAATTGAGCTTAGATCTCAACCCACACAAGTTCAATTGGACTTAGTGAGAGTCCAATTAACCTAAACCCAACCTAATTGAGTTATTTCACTCTCAATTAGGTTCACACTCATTCAATTAAACTTGGGTTGAGTTTAATTGCAAATTCCCCTTAGCAATTAGGGCTTGTAACCCTAATTCAAGTCATACACCTACCTAAACCCCTTAGGACCTAACCTAAAACACCTAGCCACATAGAGCACGACCACACACACACACACACACCCATTCACGCACTCCACACATCTAGAGTTCTCTAGAACTCTCTCCAAGTGGTGCCACTCTTGGTTGCCAAATTTAGCAACCAAGAGGCATTCAAAATGAGATCCACATTTTTTGGATCTCATAACCACATAGCCGGCCACTCTTGGACACTCTCTAGAGAGAAGCCCTTAGGTCTATAAAAAGACCTAAGGGGTGGCCATTTTCACTCATTCACTTCCTTGGCTCCATTCACATCCACCTCCACTTAGGCAAGCCACTTCCACTCCATCTCCACGAGTTGACCACCACCATGAAGGACACAATGCTAGGATGCTCGATCACTCCAACCTCTCTCCAAGGGCCGGCCTAAGCTCCATTGGCCGTCCCTCATTCTCGTCCTAACCACTCCAAGGCCATTAAAGACCATCTCCGAATGCCCTTCTGTTCTGCTAGATCTAGATTAGTAGTTTATGCTCTTCATAGTTTTACTGCTTTTAATTACTGCTTAGTAGTGTAGTTCTTATTCTCTCCTAATGATGCATGCAAAATCCCCCCGCAGATTCCTGTATGTGATCATTTTCTTATAGCTAGATTTACATTTTAAGCATTTTTGTACAAGCTTTCCTCTACAGTTCTTGTTGCAAACAACTCTCCAAATGAATGAATGAAAGATGCATATATATATATATATATATCTATATATATATATATATTTATATATATATATATATATATATGTTTTGAAATTACCATGAGCTTATTGATTGCCATCCTATTTACGTGATTCAAGTTGCCTGTTTTCACTTGTTTATCTATTTTGCAACAAGTATGTCGTTTCTGGAAAATATAGAAAATTTGACTATAGACCCATTTTTTGTAAATAGTCACCACCTCACTAGAATTGTACGCACAGAAACTCACACTTTCACCTTTGTTATTTATTTAACACATGCGCATGTAATCAGGGTTCATAATAAAATTGGTGAAATCTTAATCAGAAGACTGGAAACCGACGTGCGATTTTAAACAGAGTAGAGCGGTAAAAGATCGAATTCAAACGTAAAATAAATGCTTCCCAGAGATGAACGATCGGAACTCAAGTCTCGTTATCTTTTTATAAATATTTTTGTTTGATCGTATTGCGCACTATACTACGACACTTTCCTATCAAATTCGTGCTCTACGACTACCAAACAGGGAGTTTGCAATCCAACTTAAGGACAGGTTTGGCTTTTTATATTGCAGGGCACCTTTCTTTTCCTCCTATTTCGTCATGCATCCTTCCACATCCTACTCACATTTCCTCCTACCCTCCTACCACTACTTATTCCCAAGATGATTATTATCTCAACCAGACTTATTCTCACCCATCTACTAGTTGAGATAATCCTAATTTAAGATACAATTTCAAACCTCTGTGTTCAGGATCTAAACCTGGACACCATGATTTTTTATTTTTATCCTTCTCCATGCTACACCAATTATAGATCACCGCCCGCCTATGGACAAGTTAATACGATCTACAATCAAGAAGGATATAATGATTACAACTCTAACCCTCCCCCTAGATTACACTGCATATAGGTCACCACCCCTCTTTGAACAACCCAAAATGACCTATTATCAGGGAGGGCACCAAGAACCTCAATTTCTTGACTCCCCTAGACTGAACTCAAACCTACCCAACCCTAAACCAAACCATTTGGTTAAGGTGAACCAGGTCTAAGATAGGGTGTTGGCCAACTTAAGGAAGACCATTCAATCTTTTGAAGCTCAGCCAACACCCTTCACTGAAGAATTGGAGCCTTTGATTCAAATGATTGATGAACTTAACAAGTATTTGTTGGATTGGCTCCAAGATGTTAAGGATAAGGACCCAAGTGAGTTTTTACTTGGGAAGTTATCAAAATTGAGGATGAGATTTGTGGTTGCTTTAGTTCAATCTTGGGATGATTCCCAAGATGAATCTCCTTCAAGAGAGCCAATGTTAGAACCTACTCAGGCACCTGTTGGTGGGGACACATTTTACAAGACCAGGGATGTCCTAGTTGGTTTAGAGCAACCAATTGAGGATGAATTGATTACTTCACTCAAGATCCCTAAGCCAGGGTACGAGGAAAAGTATGTCTCCATAGACCAAGAAATGATTGATGATTTTGAGACATATATAAATGCGGATCCAGAATTCTTTGATTCTGAGGGTGAAGAATCTTTATGTGAAGTCTCACTTGAGTTTGATGAAAATGATTTTAGTGAGATGACTGGGCATGAGGAATTCAATGAATCATTTAATAGCCCAGTAATTGAAGAAATTAATCTTGTTGTGGCTAGCTTAGAAGATATAAATCCTGTTTTCATGGATGATTCAATTCATAGCCCCATTCCTCAACCACACACCGTTGAGCATAATGATGATTATGTTCTTGAGATTATCAAACCCAAGTCAGTTTTGATTAAGCCATAAATTTTAGACTTGGACATTTTAGACAGGGTTGATAACACTTTCAAGGTCTCGGAAAATTTAATTATAGAGGATAGGAGCTGGGAAATGAAGATTTGGGAAGCCAATTTCGAGGGAAACAAAAGTCTAAGTCTTAGAATTCCTATTTGCCTAAAACCACCAACTTTCTACTAGGACCCTTATGACATTTTTTATTCTGAGGATGTGCAACTCAAGCACAAATTCATTGATTATCATGTTGATCTTGATTTTCCTATTGACCGACTTTTTGGACTTGGGTTGCATCCTAACAAACCGCAGGCACGGCCCCACTTGCATAATGATCGCCAGTTCTAGGAAATTTTCATCTAGAACCTTAGATACACTCAACCCAAGGGCATAGGTCTACACCACAATCTCGTCCACATCTGTGGACATCTTCTCCTTGCAGGTTCAAAATTTGATCTTTTTATTTTGATCCTGACCTGCAGTTGTGAATTATTTATTTCTTCTTTATTTGTATAGTGTGCCTAGTTGAAGGCACTAAATTCAGCACACATTCAGTCTCTTTTTCATCTCAGAGATGACCTGTTAATCATGAAATTCAGGTGCCTTCTTCTCTACTCTACTCTTTTTCATCTGATTTAATACAATGAGGACATTGCATTAGATAGCCATGGGGGTTGGATATTCATTCTGAATCATCCTGTTAGCCCTATAGATTCTTTTCATTTTCTCTTTATTTTTGAAAAAAAATTTTGAATTAGGAAAAGAGAACTTGGGCATCAGAATTTTTCAACTTTAGGGAATGATACGATAGGACCTGAACACTTAGACCTTCAGGTCTTTGGGTTTAATCAACCCGGGTATCCACTAAAATGTGGATTTGTTTATCAAGTCCTCGTCATTTTGAATTCATTTCTAATTAGTTAAATAAGTTGGGGTGATAAGTACACGACTAATCAACCTACCCTTTGATTTGAGGGGACTAATAGTCTAAGCATCTACACACTATTTGCACTGACTCACTTTTTGGCAATTTTAACGAAAATTGGGTACCTAATGAATCTTCTAGGGTGGTATGGCTAGCAAGTTGTCGTGGGTAACAACCCATTAGTCAGTTGTCTAGAGCCTAGTCACACGACCATTCTCTTTTTACTGCCTTCAGGTAAATCTTAGATTAAGGAAGCCACGTACTTAAAAAAATTAAAGAAATATCCAAAAAGAAGAAAAAATAGAAAATAAAAAAAAATAAATAAAAGAAATAAGCCACACTTCACCACACGAGTATGGCTGGCAAGTTGTCGAGGGTAATAGCCCATTGACCGATTGTCCAGAACCCAGCTCATGAAATGAACAGATAATTTCTAAACACTTAGAAGAAGTGGGGAAGTAGAATAAGCCAGGGAGATGTACACTGGGTTCACCCTTGTGTTGACCCCATAAAAATAAATAGTAGAGAGAAAGCTACTCATAGCAAGTCGAAATCTCTCTTAAACAGATAAAATTTATAAACTCAGAATCTAAATTGAAGTTTGAATCGAACACAGGGAGAAAATATGGAATTCGTGCGCTAATCTTTAATTGCATATGAATGAGTGACGAGTCGATTCTTCACTTTTAAAGTCGTTTGTCACATAAAATGACGCGTCGTTTGTAGTTCTATGTGGTGGAAAAATCGACTAATCAATAATTAAAATAACCACTCACTAAAGAGTTGGTCGTGTCCACAGGGAGGCAATGACATATTTAAACTCGCACCGGTTAAAAACGTATGTTCACAGTTAGTTTCGACGAGAATCGAGCTAAATCTACCTTCAGATTAAGAAATCATCAAGAGAACATGCTGAAATGGCAATTTTGAACAACTAAAGGATATTTTTTGCAACGCAGCTTAATAAAATAATAATAAAAGCTGACAATGGCATAGAATGTAAAAATTAATATAGCTTTTACTGTAGCAAAATAAGGGAACTTCTTCCCCTTGTCCGTGCACGAGGAGGAGGCCGCGATCGGAGGTGTGAAGCTCAGAGGAGGATCTCTAGACCGAGGGCTCCGTGATGGCGATCGTGGCGAAGTGTGAGGTGCCCCGAGGTGGCCAGACGGAGGTACGATGGTGGTGGGTTCCAGTGGCTGCTAAAGGTCGTAGGCCGTGCGGCGTGCGCGAGCGCCGCTGAGCTCGACCGCACTACTGCTGTTGCATACTGCTGGCCGCGCGCTGCAAGCGTCGACAGCACACTGTAGGGAGTGCGGCGGAAGTGCAGCGCACTCTTCGCACGCGGCTGAAGGGTGGTTTCTATTGCAGGCGTGCAGCAGGGGCGCGTATGGGCTGGGGATGGCGCTGCTGCAGGAGGTGCGTACGCGTGCGAGTGAAGAGCTGGTGGCCGGTGCAAAACACTGGCGGGCGCACCGGCTGTGTGCATGGCTGGAGGTGTTGCATGGTGCGTGCGGGGGTGGTGCAGGGTGCGCAGGGAAGGCGCGAGGTGCTAGCGAGCTTGTGCAGCCGAAGGGGCACGGGCGTGAAGTGAGCGTGCATAAGTAGGCTTTGGAGTGGGCACGCTGGAGGCTAGAGGAGATGAAGAAGCGTGCGTTGTACAGTGGGGGGTGGTTGGAAAAACAAAAGACAGAGGAAGAAGATGAAGGTGGTGCAATAGGAGTTTCAGACGTCTGGGGACATTCCCAAACATCTTAACTGACAAGGACGTGAAGTTACAATGGCTGCAGTGGTGGTTGTTGGTGATGACGGCGAGGGTGGTGCACTCTGAGGTGCTCACAGTAATGCAGACAACCTCCAAATGGCGGTGTGGCTTGTCATGCCACCTGCCCACGGTGGTGGAGGCTCGTCGCAACGGTTGAGGCCGGTGGTGGTGGAACGGACGAGAGATCAACTCTCTGCACAATGGTGGGTCGGGATGGTGGCCTATCGTACAAGGCAGCCTCCCTCCTTTTGTAGCCACCTGCATGGATTTGAATGGAGAGGTGGGAGCAAATCCACATTCTCCGCTAGTCATTGAATGCAGGTTTTAGTGCGGTAGCTGGTGGCGTTGGAGCGGCGAATTCTGCAGAGAGAAGAGAAAATGATAATAATAAAAAGATTGGTTAATTATGTTCAAACCCTCAATAAAATGTTAATGCATATAATGCATGCAATGCACCTAATTGGTTAACTAATTTAATGAATGTAATTCTAAGTTAATTCTAAATGCATTTAAATATAAATGCAATGCATGAATTATGTAATTAAATCAGAAATATGAATTAATCTATTTACATCCTAATACATGCTAAATAAATGTTAGAATTAACTTAATGTCTAGGCACTTAAATATTTAAATAGCCCACAAATATGGGCTAATCAAATACCCACATGCCTAGTTTTTGCTAATCCCTAGCAAATCCAAGCAAAACCTAGCACTCGAAGTAGACTAATCAACCCAATCGGTCTTCCTTTAGAAACATATTAAGTTCAGACTCTAAACCTAAGGTTCTCAAGTAGTTATTAAGTTACAGACTAGGTTGGCTAAAGACAAGTTGCAGGCCCAAGTTTCCCTGATTTCTGACTCTACCCTAAGGTTTATTGATCCTTGAGATTAAAGCATCCGTGCATGTGCATTGGTCTGAATTATTTGAGTTAAAGGAAAAAGGATTTTTTTTTTATTCCTCTAAGTCTAACCTCAGATCAGCTATCAACACGGTCTGTGTCGGATTCATTGTCCCCATTACCATACCTCGAAGGGTGCCTGGCTTTCGATGCTTTGAGATAGCACCACCCATAATGACCCCAAGAACTCCTGGCAATCGACACTTCGAGATAGTATCACCTATGGATTTCTTAAGCGAATTCAGGCCTATGGCAATCGGCACTTCGAGATAGGGCCACTCATGGTACCTGAACCATACAATGCGCTTACATGCCTCCAATAGGATGGATATCCTAAGAGACAAGTGCCGAGGAGGTAATATGTTATCATTGCATCCTCAAGGTGAGTATATACTCCACCTCTCCTACGGCGAGAGCTCTTCCAATCAAATTGTGTTTTCAAGCCTCTTCTAAGTCAAAACTAAGAGAACCAAATCTCTTTTAAGAAAGGAATTAAGTTGATTACTTACACCAGACCAAGTGTGTGAAATTTGAATGCTTGGGTTACAAGGACCCGTAAACTAAAAGGTAGAACAAGACTTCAGGTACTACCCCACCTTTTAACTCAAACCCTAGCTTTCCTTCATCAACCTCTTGAGGAATGGTCCGCAACTTAACTCCTACTTAAGTTTCTGTTTGCACCTCAAAACACGCCTATAAGAACGCCTTCTTATGCTATTTTCTAGCATTAACTATGTATATTATAATCCTGTAGTTGCATTTGTAAAAACGCTTGCATGCATGCATTTAATTGAGAGGAGAAGAGAATGGAATAAATGGCTTTCATTTTTACATTTTTCTTCAAGTGTTTCTTTGCAAAAGTCCCTTCTCTATTTTTATTTTCATCTTTTCTTCTTCTTCCCGCGGCTGAATTTCCTCCCGCAGCTGCATGCAACGCCATGCGGCTTGTCCTTCCCGCGCCTCTCCCTGCTGTCCTTCCCGCACCTCTCCCTGCAGCTGCCATTCTCCCCCATTCCCCGCATGCCCCGCCATGCTCTCCTCCTCTATAAAGCCGCAGCTCTTCCTCGCGACAAAGAAGAAGGAGGGACGTTGCTGCAATACGCAGCTGCGGCAGCTGCTGAAAAATCGCCACGCTGCAGTCCACCACCTTCCTCGCCCGTTCTCCCCTCCCATACGCCGGCCCTCCGTCGAGGAGGCACCCGACGAGCAGGAGAACCCACTGTGGTGCACACCACCACAGTGGGAGCACCACCGCCCAGCTCTTCAACGAGCCGGTGGGCGTGGTGTGTTCTTTTCTCTTCGTTTGCATCTCCACGCCATTGCTGCCGCTTCAAGGTCCGAAGCTTGAAGCAGCAGCAGCAGCAGCAGCAGCCCAGCGGCGACAACAGCAGCAGCAGCACCCCCGCCTCCTCCGCGACCTTCCCCGCAGGCGCGCAACCCTCCGCGCGCGCCTGCAGGCCCGTTCCCCGCCTCCGTCTCCGTTCTGTCCACGCCGCAGTTGCAGCCGCAGCAGGCCGCTGCGCGCACTGCAGCGGCCGGCTACGGCCTCGCGTCGACCCCCGCGACCCTCCGCGACCACTGCAGAACCTCCCCTCGCACCTCCGCGACCTTCCCCGCAGGCGCTCAACTCTCCGCGCGCGCCTGCAGGGCACTTCTCCGCTCAGTCCTCTGCTCTGTCGCCTCTGCCTTTCCACCCGCGACCGGCCGCTGCGCACACTGCAGCGGCCGGCCAGGCCTTCTCGCACCGACCCCGGCGAACCTCTGCAACCCTCCGCGACCGACTGCAGACTCCCCGCCGCCCTCTCCGAGCACGCCATCGCCCGCTCTCCTTCCTCGCACCCGGCCTGCAGATGCGTCACCTTCTCCGCGCGAAGACGCGCCTGCATCCGCGATCTTCAGACGTCCGCCGCCGCGAGCAGACGCCTTAACTCGCTGCCATCGTCCGCGCTCGCGATCTCTCCCGCCCGCTCTTTCTCTCTCTGGCGCTCTCTCTCTCTCCGCGATCTCTCCCGCCCGCTCCCTCTCTGTCTTCCGCTCTCTCTCTCTCACGTATTCTCTATCTCTCTCTCTCTCTCTCTCTCTCTTTTTTCACTTACAGCAACACACACACACCCATTCACCGACACACACACTCACACACTAATAGTAACTTATATACATACATATATATATATATATATATATATATACATATATCTATATATATACTTATATATACATAGTATATCTATATAGTTATGTATACATACATATAATGTAATATATATATGCATATACATATATAATATATATATATATATATATACACATACTCATATACATATATATATATATACATATCTATATACTTATACATATACACATATATATATACATATATATCTAGATACATATATACTTATATACATATATATATATATATATCTATATAGTATTATATATATATACTTATATACATATATACATAGCTATATACATATATACATACATATATATATATATATATATATACACCTATATATATATATATATCTATATATATCTATACATATATACTTATACATTTATATACATACATATGTACATATATTTTCACATTATTTATTATACGCTGTATCGCGGGGATATCTGCACCAGTTGCTGATATTCCCTGATACACGCGTACAAAAAAAAGCGTGGTCCCATACATCATCCATCCTCCATCCACACTCCATGCAGCACCTAGTCGTGTTGGTTGCGTCTCTCTAGACGTCGGCTGACTCGACATAGTGCTACACTCCATCGTCACCTCCACCCCCACCCCTTTATATATATACTACATATAAATATATATCTATAGCTACTATATTTACTTTCTATCTGATAGCTTCCTTCTTAGTAAAAAGATAAAAAAAGGTATAAAAGTGAAAAGATAATCTTTGATTTGCAGGTACCCCCGTCTTGCAAGTAGCAAGACGTGTTTTGAAACTCTGTTTTGGCTAAAAGCCAAGGACACAATTTTGAGGGTGTGCCTCAAGAACAAGGATTACCAGAAAAAAAACCTAAATAAGAAAAATACCACAAACAGAATAAACGAACGGAAGAGACGCGTTTTAAGGAAAACATAGAAACTCGACTTGAACCCCACTTCCCTGAGTTCGACCCTTGGCCTAAAAGTGACAAGATAAAATCAATTAGGCCAGGTTAAAAATTTTGTAAAGAGATGATTAGGTCTGAATTAGGTTAACCACTATACACATTTCAACGATAAAAATATCATATTAACAACCTATCCGGGCCGACCATCAGTTTCTAAGTCCACAAAGGACCCTAAAATTCTAAAGCTAGTAGCTCATTTAGCTTCTAAAGTTTGACCTTAGAATTAACTTAGTCTACCCTAGAGTTCTGATTTGCTTAAGAATGCAGGACCTAACCAGTTAAGCTCAAAATTTTTTTTTTTAATTATTTTTTCTATTTTTATTTATTTAGATTTTTTTTTAATCCAAATGTATGCAATGAATGTACTATGCTATGTATATCCCCAAGTACACCCCCCCATGCCTAAAATCTGCAATGTCCTCATTGCATAGAAGGATATTACCTAGGTCAGAGCTGGGTTGCCATTCTTTTGTTAGCAGCCGAGTAGCCAAAGAACCTGCAAATCAGGTTCAAGGATTGCAGAAATAGGCCCTAAAAATGAGCAATGTAATGCTGGACTAGAAAATAGGTAACCTAGGATGTTGGCGAGCTGATGATGAATCCCGATAGCAAATTCTCGCCCAACCAGGATGGGAATAAAATCTTCCCAGGTCACCAGAGGAGGTTCTAAAGGATAAACTGGTATAACAACCTCCAAAGGGGTAGGGGGAGGATGACAAGGATCCTCCAAAAAGAATGGGGAAGGAATGGTGCAGAGATAAACACCCAGGACAATGCACTGACTAAAGAAATCATCAATCCATACCCGATACTCCATTACGGGAAATATTGGTTTGTTAAGCCCCCCAGTTAGAACAAAAGTGAGCAATTCTCTAAGGCAAGGATCATCTAGGGTGTCCAAGTTTCGAGGTTGCTGGATGTCCATAAGATCTAGGTTGGGTTTAATCAACTCGATGTCCATCCCTAACACTCTTTCCAAATCCTCAATTGCATCCCTAGCATTTCTTGCACCATCACAGGTATCTTCCTGCCCTTCATCAGGAGTAACAATTTCTCCTTCAGATATATGCGAATCAGAGGGTGACTTTGAAATAAATGGAGGCAGGTTAGAAGCAACATATCTAGGGATTATCCTATCAATGTCATCCCCGGGTTTTTGTTCTTTACTCAAATCTTCCCCGGAGTCTATATGTGAATCCACATAAATCTTAGAAGTTGCTTCCAAATTTTTCATCATTTCATCATGAGGAGAAATATCATCAATGGGTGTGCTAAGGAAACCTAATTTGGTCAAATTTGTGACATCCTCAGGGGCTAACTCTTCGAATAAGACATAATCACCCTTAGTGTCAGTCCAAATCTTGAATGTAGGTTCCTCATATAATTCGTCTTTCTCCTCATCATATGATTCATCATATACCCGAGGTCTAGAATCATTTAATATCTCAGCAGATCCCCTAGGGTGCTCTATCTGAGGTAAATGGTTTACTCTGGTAACATCAGACTCCTCAGATAGGTCAATTTCTTTAGGGTTAGGTTCCCTAAAGGTGGGCTTGAGTTCCATCTCGTGATCAGAAGGGAGGGTAGGATTAACAACTTGAATTCGACCCACTTCATCAAATGTCACAAAAATACTATCATCTAGGTCGAGGTCTTCCAATGGTACCATCATTCCCTTCTTTTGACTCCAATATAATTCAGGTGGATACTCAACCTTATCGTCATCTTCCTCAGGTTGCCACCTTTCTTCATCCAATGCATAGCTACTTTCATATGTATCTTCCTCCCATTTAAGGCATGGATCTCTCAAGGAACTGTCATCTAATGGGAAGGTTTCAAAATCGAACCTTGAAAAGTAGCTACTCTCCCTTACATAATCCCCAAAATTTCCCTCCAACTTAAAGTGTAGCTCTCCCACGGGAGATGCATCTATTGTAGAGGGGTGTACGTCATCCTCAATGGGGTAGATTGGGTGGCAAATTTCATCTCTTTCTTGTTGGCCTGCTCTCGAAGATTCTCCTAACAATTCAATCATTTCATTTTGCATTTTCTATATTTCCATCTTCAAGGAAGAGAGGTCATTTCTATCATGAGAGAAGTCAGGCTCAGACTTATAGTACCCAGGAGTGTCTGTCCAACCATTATAATTTTTCAGGGAGGGTGGGTTGGGTATTTCTATGGTGTGTGGGATATTGGGCAAAGCAAATCCCGCTCCTAAGTTCTGCTCACTGATTTGGGACTTAACCAGGCCAATACTCCTATAATAGGAGTAAAATGAATCCCAATGATTATCATTATGTCCATCAAGGGATGGACCATCTCGGCGTATGGGATCGAAGAGTGTAGAGTGGGGGTGAGGGTGTGGGCAAGATGTGAAAGGATGAGAATCCATGTGGTCCATTCTAACTCACACCTCAATCAGAATTCCCCAAGCAAAACACAATTCAAAAAGGACTTTTTAGGTCTTTCCCAATTTAAGCTTTTGATTTTAAGTCAGATTGTAGGTGATAATACAATTTATTCAATCAATTTACGCACTTATTGTCGACCTACGGCTCGCCTAAGAAGACCTAGTTGGAACTTAGGTGTTCTTCCCTAAATCTCAAATGGTAAAGCAACTCCAAAGACGAAAGATCGAGGGATGCAAGTAGGCCTAAGCCTTCCTTTGAAGCTGTGCTTTCGCGGTGCTTCTCAACTACCCCCAAAAATCTGTGACAAGGTATCCCCCTCTTTGGATTTTCAAAACCTTTGATCTCAACTTCCGAACACTTCAGAATCCAACAATAGGAGGGCTCTTGTCCTAGTCGTTCCAAGACTTAGGAGTGTCTAAATGAGTGCCGTGGTGCAAAAGATATAAGTGTGCATTCACCGCAAAAAGATTTTGAATTTTGAATCGTACACCATGTTTGAAAATCAAGTCCTTGATTTTTAGATGTCCCTCCTTTAATTAGTCCTTTTTCACGAATATATGTGACCACTTGTTAGATCGCTTCAAGACAAATTATGTGGTCTTCGAATTAAGTCCAAATACAATGCGTGATCAAGCATAGGATGCAAAGTAAGAGAATGCGTACCTTGCTTCCAGCAATCAACGATGCGTGAATGCACGCAATGCAGAGAAGTAAATCAAGAGGCTGCTCATACAGACCCAAATGGTTCGTCCTAGGGGTAGGCAACTTCTAGCAGGCAGCTCATTTTTTTATTGTTATTATTATTATTATTATTTTTAACTACTTATGCACAAGCAAATAAAGGTAAACAATCCACAAAATAAATTAAAAACCTAAATATGAAGAAAAGAGAATAGGCTCCCAAAAATTACCCAACACGGGCCTAAAACAAAATCGGGGAACAAACCCCTCAAAATATACCCAGAACAAGGGTTTCAAACCAAATGTGCAATGAAAAATTAAGTCTAAAGTCTTAATCCTACTCTAATCAAATCAGCGACTAAATGTACAGAGATGATCATCACGTCCTTGTTCTTCCCCTCCTTTGCAAGGTAGCTCGATCAATTTCTCCTTTGGAGACGTCCAGGGTCGCCTCACACGATGGCTGGTGTGATTGCGAGTCGTAGAATATGTGTCGCAGATCGTTGCACTCACCTCTCTCTAATTCCTCGCATAAATTTCTCGCACAGAAAAAATAATAAATGGTCCGATCACTGTGCAATCAAAAATAAAATCAGGTGAAATTATTGCATCTGTTGCCTCCCCGACAACGGTGCCATTTGACATGTCGATTCTTCACTTTTAAAGTCGTTTGTCACATAAAATGGCGCGTCATTTGTAGTTCTATGTGGTGGAAAAATTGACTAATCAACAATTAAAATAATCACCCACAGAAGAGTGGGTCGTGTCCACAAGGAGGCAATGACATATTTAAATTCGCACCAGTTAGAAATGTATGTTCATAGTTAGTTTCGATGAGAATCTAGCCAAATCTGCCTACGCACGCGGGTGAGGAGCACTGCTGCACGAGGTGCGTACTCACGCTGGTGAGGAGCTGGTGGCCGGTGCTGCAGGCTAGCGGGCGCGCCGGCTGCGTGCGTGGCTGGAGGCACTGCAGGGTGCACGCAAAGGTGGTGTAGGGTGTGTAGGGAAGGCGTGGGGTGCTGGCGGGCTTGTGCAGCCGGAGGGGCACGGGTGTGAAGTGAGCGTGCAGAAGTGGGCTCTGGAGTGGGCGTGCTGGAGGTTGGAGGAGATGAAGCATGCGGTGTACAGTGGCGGGTGGCTAGAAAAATAAAGGACGGAGGAAGAATATGAAGGTGGTCCTGTAGGAGTTTCAAACGTCTGGGAACATTCCCAGACGTCTTAACTGACAGGGACATGAAGTTACAGCGACTGCAGTGGTGGTTGTTGGTGATGACGGCGAGGGTGGTGCATGCTGAGGTGCTCACAATAATGCAGACGAGCTCCAGATGGTGGTGTGGCCTGTCACGCCACACACCCACGGTGGTGGAGGCTCGTCGCCACGGTTGAGGCCGGTGGTGGTGGAACGGATGAGAGATCAACTCTCTGCACAGTGGTGGGTCGGGGATGGTGGCCTATCGTACAAGGCAGCCTCCCTCCTTTTGTAGCCACCTGCATGGATTTGAATGGAGAGGCGGGAGCAGATCCACATTCTCCGCTAGTCCTTGAATGCAGGTTTTAGTGCGGCAACTGGTGACGTTGGAGCGGCGAATTCTGCAGAGAAAAGAGAAAATGATAATAATAAAAAGATTGGTTAATTATGTTCAAACCCTCAACAAAATGTTAATGCATATAATGCATGCAATGCACCTAATTGGTTAACTAATTTAATGAATGTAATTCTAAGTTAATTCTAAATGCATTTAAATATGAATGCAATGCATGAATTATGTAATTAAATTAGAAATATGAATTAATCTATTTACATCCTAATGCACGCTAAATAAATGTTAGAATTAACTTAATGTCTAGGCACTTAAATACTTAAATAGCCCACAAATATGGGCTAATCAATGAGCACCATAATTGAAGCACAAAAGATATATTCAATGAATAATATCTACTCAAATTGATATTCAATTATAAGCATTAGTATGTCAAGAGACCATAATGATAAAAAGAAATCTAAGACAAAATAATGATGATTTAGATCACCAATTATTAGCCTTAATTAAGCATGTATTAACTACTCAATAAGTGAACAGTATCATCAATCAAAAATGGCACGCAAGATAAGTGGCCGTAGTATCAAGCCAAATCAATCAAAAATGTTTCCACAGTATCAAGCTTCGATGCCACATCAAACGTTCGAACATTCCACCAGACAACTTAAACGTGGCATGATCGCACAGGTTTCGCGTGTTTGAAATCAGGGTTATGAGTAACCAATCGTCGTAGTTGTAAAACTCGTAATCAAATATAATTTATACCGAAACTCCAAGGGAGTCCCGAGTCGAACACAGGGAGGTGACATTTACTTTTTATGAAAATCGCGTTTCGATTTATTTCTTTCTGGTGTTTTGCGATTTTGCTATTTTTTTTGTTTTTGAAATAAAATGACAAGTAATCACAAGAGAGAGATAGAATCAAATGTGATATATTGCATGAATGTCAATTACAATAAACTATGAAAGCGTAAAATAGAAAAGGGGTGAGAAGAAATCTCCCAAAGTGATTGTTCGGTGAGATGATGGCGCCTAGCGGAAGGTCAGATGAAGGAGTTGTGAAGCAGGACGATGGAGGTGAGAAGCAGAAGGACATCAGGTAGAGGAAAGCTTCAACGTGGCTCCGGAATGGAGGTGAGAAGGCGGAGATGATCAGCTATCGGAATGGAGGTGGGAGGACTGCTCCAAGGCGACCTATGAATGGGGATGGGAAGATGGAGGAGTATTTGGCGAGGCAGAGTTTCGTTACACTAATAGGTACCTTGGGAGCTTGAGAGTAAGCTCTAACAGAGCATTGGTAAGCTTGCTAGAGCCTGGGAGTAGGTGGGAGTAGAGTAGGTAGAGATAGCTTGAAGGGAGGGGATGTAGGTCATTATATAGTGGATGAAAGGAGGCTAGAATAGCAATAAGACCAACAGCGACCTCCATGACGTCGCTGTAAGTGTCGCTATAGCCAGCTCACTCCTGCTCGTGCACATAGCTGGCCTTGCCCCTACGAGCAATTAGTCACGGCTATAAGCATCACTAAATGTCCACCAGGCTATCGCTGAAGGCTAGCGCCAACCAAGCACACACCCGCAGCTGGTCCGTGCATCATGCGCCCCTGATCGCACGCACGCGCTCACTTGCTGGTGCCGCAATTGGCTATGCGCATGCACGTGCATGCTTGCACTACATTGTGGCTGGCCATGCGTTGCTTCATGCACTCAATTGGGGGGGTAGCGAGTTTCGAACCCACGCCCCTTTGTTGAAAGCTCCTGCCTTCACCACTGCACCAGGACATCCAGAATGACGCGTAGACGTCTTAGCGCTCGCAATAGAGAAGAATTCTCAGCCATTGGATCCTGATCCAACGGCTGTGGTGCGAGATCAACAATGAGGAAGTGGCTTTAGTTGCTGCTGGCCAGTGTTGGGCAGCCTCGATGACGCCACGTGACGCCATCTGGGCCGTCCATTTTTGTAGAGGGTGTCACGGTGCTCAGATCGAGATGATTCCTACGTTGCCAAACTACGATCGTCGCTCCGAATCCATCTGTACGATCGGATTTTTCATCTGAAACTCGTTTGGATGTCACATTGCCCCCTGGCCATTGATCTTCCTCAGGCATCATATGATGCTACGAGACTCCAATCTAGACGATTTCGAAGGTGTTAGACTCTAATCGTCGTCCTGATTAGATCCATACGGTCTGATTATCCATCCGAGGCCTAAAATAAGTCTTCTTCTCTCCTAACCATAAAAAGGACCTAATTAACCTAAAATATATACAACTACTCTAAATGCAGAATGATGCATGCTATGCAATATTTATAACATGAAATGCAAATCTAAGCCTAGGAACATGCATGATTAGGCATTTTAACCTAAATAAATGTGTCTATATCATACCCCCATGCCTATCTTTTGCTAGTCCCTAGTAAAATTAGACTACATGCTATGTATAAAAAAAAATTAGGATTAGATCGCTTAGGCCTAAGTCGTTTATTAACAATAGAAAATTTCAACTATGGTCCTAAACAACGAAAACTCAACAGTTCCCGGGAGTCTGCCAAAATGCAAACCGCTCAAGTTTTTGCCTTATTTGAAAAGGGAAGATACTTTTTTTTTATTTTTCTTCTTTTCTTTTCTTTTTTTTTGTTGGACTTTTGGAGTTTGAGAGTTCTAGGATAACCTTTTACAGCTACCTGACCCACCCAAGACTCGAAAATGACTCTAAGTGCTAAGCATCTAGTGAAAAGAGTGAAAGACTCACTAGGTAGCCGTTAAAACAAAGTTTGGGTTTATACGACCCTAGGTGACCTGACCTAGAGGTTTATCATTTCTAACGGTAGCTTTCTCCCTACTTTTTTTATTTATGGGGTCAATACAAGGGTGAACCCAGTGTATATCTCCCTGGTTTATTCTACTTCCCCACTTCTTCCATAAGTGTTTTTGGAATTATTATGCATTTTTGTGAGCTAGGATCTGGACAACCGGCTAATGGGCTATTACCCACGGTAACTTGTCAGCCATACTCATGCGATGAAGTGTGATTTTATTTATTTATTTTATTTTATTTTCTCCATTTTCTTTTTTTTCCTTTTTCTCTTTTTTTTTCAAGTAGGTAACTTCCCTGATGTAAGATTTACCTAAAGACAGTACGATGAAAATGGCCTTGTGGCTGGGCTCTGGACAACCAGCCAATGAGTTGGTACCACCGACAACTTGCTAGCCATAAGACCCTAGATAGTTCATTAGCTACCCAATTTCTAAAGGAATCGCTGAAAAGTGAGTCAATGCAGAAAGTGTGTAGATGCTTAGACTTAAAGTCCCCTCAAATCAGAGGGCAGGTTGATAAGTCGTATACTTATCATCCCAATTTATTTACCAAATTAAAGTGAATTTGAATTGGCGAGGACTCGAGACTAAGTCCACATTCAAGTGGACACCCAAGCTAATTAAGCTCAAAGACATGAAGAGTCTAAGTGTTCAGGTCCTATCGTATCGTTTCCTAAAGTTAATAACTTCCAAAAGCCTAAGTTATCTTCTCTTAATTCTATTTTTTTTCTTTTTGAATTTTCAATTTCTTTTTTTAAAGAAACTAAAAAAAATTCTACTGAGTTAACAAAAAGATTTCAGAATAAAGTTTCCACCCCCCCATGCCTAAATGATGCAATGTCCTCATTGTAAAAACAAAGACATGAGAAGGACAGAGTAAATAGAATATCACCTAAATTTCGTGAAAATACGATCATCTCCGCAAAGAACATGAAATATACACACGTGCTAAATTTAATGCCATTAGCTAGGAATAACATACATACAAGGAGGAAATTGAGAATTCACAAGTGCAGGTCATAATCAAAATAAAAATATTGATCACAAGACCTACCAGTAGGTGTCCACAAATGTGGACTAGATTATGGTGCAGGCCCATGCCCAGGGTCGAGTGGTTCTCAGGTTCTAGATGAAAATTACCCAGAACCAAAGGTTGTTAAGCTTGCGGGGCTGGGCCTGCGATTTTGTGGTGTGCAACCCAAGACCAAAGTGTCAGACAACAGGTTGATCTGATTCATTAAAATCGGGTGTCCACTTATAGTTCAGCTCAGGAAGATAGTCAATTATTCCAGGCTTAGGTCGCATGTGAAAGGTATCATAAGGGTCCTGATAGAAGATAGGTGGTTTCAGGTTAATAGGTACATTATATCCAAAATCGTAGTTCCCTTATAATTACCCTCCCATATTTTCATTACCAAATTCCTATCCTCTACAATCAAGTGTTCAAGCTCCAAGACCTCCAAATCGTTGTACATGCCATCTAAAGTACCCAAGTTCAACAATTACGATTGAATCAAGATTGACTTGGGCGTAATGATTTCTAAATCAAAATTAATCCCTTTGGGGTGTGATTAAGGAATGGGGCTATTGATTGAATCTTCTAGTAAATGAGGATTCGAATCCTCCAAGTTAGCCCCAACCGAATCAAAATCTTTAATGAATGGGCTATCAAATGGTTCGTCATGCTCCTCGAGCCCATTTGTCTCACTAAAATCATCTTCCTTAAGCTTAAGTGAGACTTCACTAAGAGATTCCTCACCCTCAGAATCAAAGAATCCAAGATCCTCATTTATATACGTCTCAAAATCACATGTCATTTCATGGTTCATGAAGATATGTTTTTCGTCATTCCTTGGCTCTGGGGTCTCGGGTGAGAAACTCAATTCATCCTCAAAGGGTTTCTCTAGACCAACCTAGTCATCTCCAATCTCAGAATATGTATCCCCCCCCCGACAGGCGCCTGAGCGGGTTCAAACATTGGCTCTCCTGAAGGGGGTTCATCTTGAGAATCATCCCAAGATTTGACTAAGGCAACCACAAATTTCATCCTCAACCTCGATAATTTCCCAGGAAGAAACTCACCCAGGACCCTATCCCTAACACTTTAGAGCAAATCCAATAGAGAACTCTTAAGTTCGTCAATCATTTTGATCATAGGCTCCAATGCTTTAGTGCATGGTGTTGGTTGAGCTTCTAAATATTATATAGTGTTCCTCAAATTAGCCAACACCCTATCCTAGATCTGGTTCACCTGAACTGACTAGTTCGGTTCATGTTTGGGTGGGTTCGGGTTAAATCTAGGGGAGTCAAGATGTCGAGGTTCTCGGGTCCCTCCCTGATAGTAAGTCATTTCAGGTTGTTCAAAGAATGGTGATGACCTATTTTCAATGGAATACTGGGGAGGGTAGGTGTTATAATCAGCATATCCTTCCTGATTGTAGATCGGGTTGGTTTTGTCTTCAAAGGATGGAGATCCATAATCATTGTATGTTTGGGAAGGATAGTAATCATAGTCTTGTTGTCTAAGGTTAGGCCTTGGACATTAAGGTCCAGATTCGTATCTCCAATCAAGTCGGGATAGTAATCATCTTGGGGATAAGTGGTGGTGGGAGGATAGGATTGGAAATGTGTGAAAGGTGTGGAAGAATACATGGTAGAATAGGAGGGAAATTAGAAGAAAGAAAGGAGCCCTGCAATACAAACAACCAAGCCTGTCCTTATGTGGGTAGCCTAAAGACATACAGACTCCCAGGACTCGTCTTGAGATTATAAACGATTTGGTCTACTTTTATCTCGTCAATCCAACCAATTAGAAGGAGGGACTGGGGAGAAGGTTCTTCCTTTGGCTTATGCCTTCGGTTCCTAGTGTACCCTCTAGCCGCGGTCGTTTGACTCTACTCCCCTAGCTAGACATCAGATGGATCAGCAGAAGCAGATGAGCCCCGAAGAGTGAATCAATCCTTAAGGCCAACGTCTACTCAGTTTAGTTAGGCTTGGGATGATTGTGCTCTTAGAATGTGATGGGCCCTTTAGATGGGTTGTGCCCTTAATGGTCAGTTAAAATGTGTGTGCGTGCACAACTAGTGTTTTCAAACAAGGTTATTTGATGATGTGTCTTTTAGGGTTTAACCTTGTTTAGTAGCTTTTAGGGTTTAATTCTTAGGTTAGTTCAGTCAAGGTTTAGTATAACACACCAAGTTTTGAAAGCACGGGTGATGATATGTTCCTTTAAAAATCAAGAATAATGTGGACTGCCTAGTTCAGCCCTATGAATCAGCCCTAAGTGGCAAGCTACTTGATGGATTAGTTTTAGATTCAGTGGTACAGCCCAAACAGTTCAAGCAATTGGCCTATTGCACCACTTGATTAAGGCACACAAAAAGTCTTAACCTAATCAGATTTCTACTTATTTATGTGTTGAGTTAAGTGTTCCGAGTCCATAGGTCAGATCCGGGTTAAGTGGTAGAATCGATGTGATTGTGCACCTTAGGGTGAGAAGTTGTAGGTGTTAAGTGTGTTGCTTTCAAAAAATCCCACAAGAGAAGAGTATATTTTATATATATCTATCTATATATATATATATATATATATATGCAGGGGTGAGATGAGTGGAGGTGGCAAACAAACAGCCAAATCTATCCTAGGGTTTATAAAAAGCACTTACGTTGATTTGGGTTTGAGTTATTAGTGTTGTGAAATGAACTAGTGGGTGGGGGTAGTGGGGATAAACTTACAAAGCACTCTACCTGCACTTTACTCTGGTCTACCACACTTGGATCTCCATGCTAGGGTACCCGCAAGACAATAGATCAAAGATAAGTAGAGTTAGTGCTATGTAAATGCAAAGAAGTGCAAAAGACAAGAAAGTAAATTCTGTTGCCTCCCTGGCAACGACGCCAAAATGATCGCATGGGTTTGCATGTTTGAAATCGGGGTTACGAGTAACCCGTCGTCGTAGTTACAAAACTCATAATCAAATATAATTTATACCGAAACTCCAAGGGAGTCCCAGGTCGAACACAGCGAGGCGATGTTTACTTTGTATGAAAACCACGCTTCGATTTGTTTCTTTCTGGTGTTTTGTGGTTTTTTCTTTTGTTGTGAAAAGAATGACAAGCAATCACAAGAGAGAGATGAAATCAAATGTGATATATTGCATGAATGTCAATTACAATAAACTATGAAAGCATAAAAGAGAAAAGGGGTGAGAAGAAATCTCCCGAAGTAGTTGTTCGGTGAGAAGATGGCGCCTGGCAGAAGCTCGGACGAAGGAGTTGGGAAGCAGGACGATGGAGGTGAGAAGTGGGAGGACGTTGGGTAGAGGAAAGCTTTAGCGTGGCTCCAAAATGGAGGTGAGAAGGCAGAGATGATCTGCTACCGGAATGGAGGTGGGAGGATGGCTCCAAGGCGACCTATGAATGGGGATGGGAAGATGGAGGAGTATTTGATGGGGTAGAGTTTCGTTACACTAATAAGTGCCTTGGGAGCTTGAGAGTAAGCTCTAACAGAGCGTTGGTAGTCTTGCTAGAGCTTGGGAGTAGGTGGGAGTAGAGTAGGTAGAGATAGCTTGGAAGGGAGGGGGTGTAGGTCCTTATATAGTGGATGAGAGGAGACTAGAATAGGCATAAGACCAATAGCGACCTCTAGGACATCACTGTAGGTGTCGTAGCCATCTCACTCCCTCTCACGCACGCAGCTGGCCTTGCGCCTACGAGCAATTAGTGACAGATGTAAGCATCACTAAATGTCTGCCAGGCTGTCGCTGAAGGCTGGCTCCAACCAAGCACAAGCCCACCGCTGGTCCGCGCATCACGCGCCCCTGGTCAGCGCGTGGGCTCGCAAGCTGGCACCGCGGTTGGTTGTGCATGCATGCGTGCATGCTTATGCTGCACTGTGGCTGGCTATGCACTGCTTCATGCCCTCAATTGGGGGGGCAGCGGGTTTCAAGCCTGCACCACTTCGTTGAAAGCTCCTACCTTCACCACTACTCCAGGACATCCAGAATGACGCGCGGACGTCTTAATGCTCACGATAGAGAAGAATCCTCAACCGTTGGATCTTGATCCAAGGGCTGTGGTCCAAGATCAGTGATGAGGAAGTGCCTTTTGTTGCTGCTAGCCGGTGTTGGGTAGCCTGGATGGCGCCATGTGGCGCCATCTAGGCCGTCCATTCTTCTTTCTTTTGTAGAGGGTGCCACGGTACTTAGATCGAGATGATTCCCACATTGTTGGACTCCGATCGTCGCTTCGAATCCATCCGTATAGTTGGACTTTCCATCCGAAACTTGTATGGATGTCTCATTGCCCCTTGGCCATTGATCTTCCTCGAACATCATATAATGCTACGAGACTCTGATCTAGACGATTTCGGAGGCATTAGACTCTGATCGTCATTCTGATCAGATCTGTACGGTCTGATCGTCCATTTGAGGCCTTGAAATAAGTCTTCTTCTCTCCTGACCATAAAAGGACCTGATTAACCTAAAATATATACAACTACTCTAAATGTAGAATGATGCATGCTATGCAATATTTATAACATAAAATGCAAATCTAAGGCTAGGAACATGCATAATTAGGTATTTTAACCTAAATAAATGTGTCTATATCATGGCCCTACTACAGTGCTCTTCTTCTCAGGCTTTCCTTTCTTCTGAGCCTCTTCTTCTCCTTCAGAGCCTTCCCTCCTTCACACAGAGGTTAAATGTGGACCTCTCCTCTTCAAAGCACAAGGGCATACTAAGCTTTAGAGAGCGAAACCCCCCTCCCTCTCTCTCACAATTCTTCCTCTTCTTCTCTCAGACCCAATGCTCATAGTCAGATATAAATACTCAGGTTAACGGGTTTTAAATAGTGTCCAGGCGTGCGTGCGTGGGTTGCAGGCGAGGAGTGTCATAGGCGGGTTAACGGGTATGTGCGGGGGTGTGAGGGACCCAACCCCTCAAGTGTCTTGGGCAATAAGGCCTTAACACAAAATCAATGTATGCATAGTTGCACCTTCTTCCTTCAACCACATAGGACTATCCCCACAGCAATTTTCCTTACACGAGGTCACAGCAGCTTGCTGAGGGAGATGCCTCCAATTGGCATAGCTGCTGCAGCTAGGATCCTCAATTGAGGACTTGGAGGACATACCCGTAATCATAGTCTAGATTTGAAATCTGATTCTCATCACATTGGGCCTCATAATTATCCCACATAGCTCGAATCCAAATTCTAGGTTAAGGGTAAGGATTGGATCACTAGAATCTAGGATGAGCTTTATTGGGATGTCAGAATCATTCTCGAGAGTTACCTTAATAGGATAAGGCTCGGGATTTACACTCTCAAGAGGTTCTGTTTTAAGCTCATCATTACAAGTGTCAGGGAAATCTAGGCTTAATGGACCAGCTTCACAATTTTCTAAGGCTAGTTTGGAATTGTGAACACCTGCAATCGGATCCTCCCAACCCATCTCAAGGTCAGGCGTATCAATCTGCACATAATTTGAATCAGATTCCACCTGGGTTGGGGATCCACAACAACCTTGATTCTCGAACCCAGGATTTGGGAAATCATTTTGATCATCAATGTTGCTCCAAAGTTTTTCATCAATTTTTGAAAGAATGTATGGGTATCTTTGATTAATGATTCTCTATAATGTGTTTATCATTTACCCACATTTCCCTATGAGACCTTGGTACATCCCCTAAAGTTGTGGGTCTGACACACATTGTAGATATTCATAGCCATGTAATTCCTTCAATTCAATGTATTCTAACAAGAGATCATCCCTGGTTGAACCATGTGTCATTTGTGTCAACATCATCTGAACACGATTCATAATGTGGGGGTTGTTGTTTCTGGAACATTAACTGAAATCCCACTAATTTGATTTAAGGATCTCTCATGTTCTTCATAATATTTAAGGGCATCCTCAATCATTCTATCTTTCATGGACCTTCGGGATTTCCTAATTGGTCTTCCTAAATTGCCAAGTTGCATTTTCAAATTAGGTGGTGGATCAGGATGTAGGATCAAACTCAGGTTTAGATCAAAGTAATCAGATCAGATCAGAAATCCCTATAGAAGATCTAATGAGGCCTCTTAAGTTAAAAACCTAATGACCTTCTTGCGTATGTGCTCTATAGAAGGGATGAGGAACTGAATATGAATTGGACCCAATCAAGTCACCCAAAGATTTTTGGATGACTAAGGCTTGTTTTGAGGCAAATGATGCCTCTGAATCAAAAATCCATACACCCAAGAATACCTGGGCAGCCAAGAAGGGAGAGCCCCACAAAGACCCCTACACGCTAGAGCATCCCCACGAGTTACAGGGTTTCCCCCACCCAACCTTGTCACTGCGATTCCAAGTAGACCTGAATGTATGAATTGAGACCTTAAGTATACCAATTTTAGCCTAATTTGTGCCTTGGATTTCACTTGATTTAGAAATTGATTCAATTTGTGACCTAATTTGGAGGTTGATTGGCCTACAAAATAGACCAACTTCACTTGACCTGTCCTAAAAGATGAAGAATGAAATCTAGGTCAAGACCCAGGAATCACCCTGAATTAACTCTCAGGTTATTAGGTCCACAATTTTAGGGTTCAAGTGAATTAAGATCTTGATTTTAGGGTTCTTCCGTTAGATCGTTTTCAAGCATGGGTTTGGATAGCACACAAATGAGGGAGGGTAAATTTCCTTTTATGCAGGCAAAATGTGAGCTAACACTTCAAAACCCTAGAGTAGAAACCCTAGTTGGCCCTATTTCAAGTCTAATTAAATCTCAAGATGTACACCTTGGACTTAAACAAGAAGTACGTAGTCCAAGATGATTACAATTTAAGCATAAATCCCTATTAGGTACTGGCAATTTGGGTAGGGATCTCTAAATAGAATCGTCTCAACTTCAATTAGAAATTGATTTTGAATCATAAATCAGGACACTTGCCTTTTGAATGAAAATTACTATGAAAATAAGGCAGGTGATTCCTACTTGATTTGTTTTCTTTTTTATCTTCACAAGTTTAAGAGATTGATTAGGGAAGAAAAGAGATTACCTACCTTGGGAGTAGTTGATTTGCACAGAAGATCGCCTCGTGATGTACCTCACAAAATCATAAGAAAACAAATAGGGCAAGTTAGTGCTCAAGTAAAATCAAGTAAAACAATAATAGTAGTGAATTGCGAGTTGCTCCCCAGTAAGGGTGCCAAAATATTGAATGAACTTTTCATTGAGTTTAGGAAATGTGTTGTAGCACAGTTGACAAATAGCTTTCAAACAACAGATAAAATTTATAAACTCAGAATCCAAACTGAAGTCTGAGGTCGAACACAGGGAACAAATATGGAATTCACGCCCTAATCTTTAATTGCATATAAAGGAGCACCATAATTGAAGCACAAAAGAGATATTCAATGAATAATATCTACTCAAATTGATATCAATTATAAGCATGAGTATTTCAAGAGATCATAATGATAAAAAGAAATCTAAGATAAAATAATGATGATTTAGATCACCAATTATTAGCCTTAATTAAGCATGTATTAACTACTCAATAAGTGAACAGTATCATCAATCAGAAATGGCACGCAAGATAAATGGCCATAGTATCAAGCCAAATCAATCAGAAATGTTTCCACAGTATCAAGATTCAATGCCACATCAGACGTCAGAACATTTCACCATACGACTTAAATGCAGCCCTGCTACAATGCTCTTCTTTCCTTCTCTTCAAACCTTCTGCTTTCCATCTTCTTTTCAGGCTTTCCTTTCTTCTAAGCCTCTTCTTCTCCTTCAGAGTCTTCCCTCCTTCAGGCAGAGGCTAAGTGTGGGCCTTTCCTCTTCAAAGCACAAGGGCAGACTAAGCTTTAGAGAGAAAAATGCCCCCCCAGTCTCTCACAACTCTTCCTCTTCTTCTCTCAGACCCAATGCTCACAGTCGGATCCAAATACTCAGGTTATTGAGTTTCAAACAGTGTCCAGACCTGCATGCATGGGTCGCAGGCGAGGAGTGGCATAGGCAGGTTAATGAGTATGTGCGAGGGTGTGAGGAACCTGACCCTCAAGTGTCTTTGGCAATAAGGCCTTAACACAAAATCAATATATGCATAGCTGGGCCTTATTCCTTCACCGATGTGCGACTATCCCCACTGTAATTTTCCTTGCACGAGGACGCAGCAGCTTTCTGAGGGAGATGCCTCCAATTGGCGTAGCTGCTACAACTAGGATCCTCAATTAAGGACCTGGAGAACTTCCTGGTGCGAATCTGCATAGCCTGGGGTGGATTGGATGAAGAACATGGTCGCAGCTCGATGAACATAGCTGGAGAAGATGACACGGCGATAGAGCTCTGGTAGGATACCTTAAATATAAAATATGAGCTAAAAGCCCCGATTAAAAAGCTCAGGAGGATCGTCGTAGGGCGTGGAATGTGATGGCAACATCTGTTGGGTGTTTCATTTGTCGATGAGGGCGGACGGTGACGGAGGAGTATGAAGGCGAAGCTGTTCAGTGGAGCATTTGGATGGGTAGAATGAATAATAAAGATGGGGGTTTTTTTCACGATGGTATGGCGGAGGTTGTGAGGGTGTTGGCGAGGCGTGTGGTGTGGTGGAGCGATGGGGAGACCTCGCCGGAGGTGCGGCCGGAGATGAAGATGGTGGCATACAGTGGCAGTGTGGGTTGGATCAAGGGATAAGGAGAAGGAAAAGATAAGAGAGTGAGGAAAGAACCTAACTATGCTAACCTAATTGGCTGAAAGGTATGGTATGGCTGGCGCCATGGAAGGTGAACTCTCCTATGGGTCAAGCGGCAACGACGAGGGGAGGTAGGTGGCGCTCGCAGGTATTGCGACGAGCGGAGGAATGAGAGGAAGAAGTTACCACCGCCTATTGTACGTGGTGGACGACGAAGAGGGCAGTCGAAGAGGGTCGCCAAAGTTGGTGCAGATGGAGGTCGAGGAGAAGGGAAGGAGATTCAGACCTCCAAACCAAGCTAAGGAGGTGAGGTTTGCATCAGGGGATCTTTTATAGGCCTCAGAGGGGCATTCCAAGCTTTGAAACCAAGCTTGGAAGCTTAGAGCTTTCACAAAATAGGAAACCCTTGATTTCAAAGGGTTCGCATTAGGTTTGGGCAAGAATTAGAATCCAAGATGCGGCTTAGATTGAAGATGATCTCTTCAGGAGTTCCCCTTCTAATTTTGAAAGAGATTGAGTGTGAAATCAGGGAGAACCCCTTGATTGAAGGTCGGCAGCAGCTGTGTTAACATGGCCATTGTGACAGTGACCAAAATGGGAAGAAGATGATGAAGTTAGGGGGGTCCTTGTAATAGATTTCAAAAGTTGTGGGGTTATTTGAGAGAAAAAGAGTCAAACTGGACTGAAATGAAAATAAGGTCAAGATGATCTCTGATTATCCCCAAATTTTGATACAAACCTAATTTTGACCTAAGGAATCTGATGGTGAAGTTGGATTTTGGTTTTGCCAAATTTGACTGGGTAATTTATGCAGAAACCTAAATTAGGGCAACTTCCAATCTGAGACTCTATTTTTGGGTCAAAATGTGTTCAATGGTCAAATCAAGGATACCAAACCTTATACAATATTTTTCTATGATTTTTAGAAGGTTTAGGTGAATTTTATCTTGACCATAACCTACATTAATTAAGCGGGTCTGAAATTAGGATTTTGGATGTCCATTAATTCTTTAAAAGCGCGAAAACCCGTTTCTGTCTGCATGAACCCTCTTGTTAGTCATTAATACTCATTTTAACCTTCATTTAACCCCTAGAAAATCCCATGATTACTCTGCATTTATGATATGATGTTAAAATTGTAGATTTTCCCCTAATTTAATGTATTTCTCTCAGAAAAAATATGCAATGAATTACGACTCTCTAGCGATTATGTAGGAGCAGTTGTCTCTTGATTGTGATTAATTAAAGCTAGTTATGGTAGATGATGATGTTAGCATCAGCTACCAATCTAATAGATACACCTTTAGGAAGAATTTCTTTCCAAGGTCACCTAGGGGTGTAGAACCCAAAGTCCGTTCTAGTTGTCGATTAGTGAGTCTATCACATTAACACAAAAAGATGCTTATCACTTAGAGTTCTCTTCGAGTCTTGGGTAGGTTCGGTAGCTGTAAAAGGCTGCCCTGAAACTATAGACTCAAAAAAATCCAAAAAAAATTAGAAAAGAAAACGAAAAAGATTATTTGCATTTGAATAAGGTGAGGGCTTGAGTGGGTTGCATTTTGGCAGATACCCGGGCACTGTTGAGTCTAAGTAGTTCAGGTATTTAGTAGAAGTTTCCCAGTGTTGAAAAATAACTATTGTGCAAGTAATTCAATCCTAATTCTTTTATAAATAGCATCTAGTTTTGCTGGGGACTAGCAAAAGATAAGCATGGGCGTATGATGTGCACACACCTAATTGGCTTAAAATGCCTATTTATGCATGTTCCTAGGTCGATAGAAGCATTGTACACTATAAATATTGCATAGCATGCATCATTCTGCATTTAGACTAGTTTGTACAGAATAAAGGTTAATTTCCCTTTTTTATGGCCAAGTATAGGGCAATATCATTTCGAGGCCTCAGATTGAAGATTCAACCATACGGATCTGATTAGGGTGACGATTGGAGTTCAACAACTCTGAGATTGCCCCGATTGGACTTCCATAGCATCAGATGCAGTCCAAGGAAGATCAGAGGTCAAGGGATAAGGTGGTGTAAAACCATAACTTCAGATAACAAATCTAATTGTATGGATGGGTTCAGATCGACAATCGCAGCCCAACGGCGCAAAAATCGATCCAATCCAACATCCGTAGCACCACCTACAAAGCAAAGAAGATGGACGGCCATGATGGCGCCACATGGTGCCATCACAACTACCCAACGTCGATCGCAGAACTCCTCTTCACCCGCATGATTAATCCCAACCATTGGATCATCGATCCAATGGTTGAGATTCCATCAAGGCATGCCTAATCTCTCCATCAACATCAGCAAATCTCAGCCATTGGATCCTCATCCAACAGCCGAGAGTGTAGGGCATCAAAACACAAAAACAACAAAGAAGTGGTTGTAGCACAGTATCTACGACCTCAAAGAAAGAGGAGAGGGCATGGGATTGAAACCGCTCACGCCTCAAATTGAAGACACGGGCAGATGCATCGAAATTGGGTCACTCAATCAATTATGAGCTACTGTAGAGGCGAAGACGTGGTGCCATGGGTAGGCGAGCACGCTGAACACGCATGATGATGCGCCAATCCATGCATGATCTGACGCACCCAAGAAGAGGTGCTGTGGTTGATGGCTTTTAAGTCGTCCAATCCATCGATCGAACGACTGATGTCGAGACAGCACGATCTAAGCACCTAAATGTTGAAGAGGAAGCGGCACCTGACGTGGCCTCTTGTGGGTGCTCAGATCAGAGATAGACGACTGTCATTGCATGCGTGGCTTTAACGATGTGTAGCTACAGTGATGCTCATAAACGTCACTAAAGGCCTTACATTCATTTTTAAGCCTTGAAATGACCTTTTTACCCACTATTCCTACAACTATAAAAGGCCTACCCCTACCACTCATTTCACCATCCCTTCTCTTCTCCTCTCACCTCCTCCAAAGCTCTACAAGCTGGTCCCATACTCGAGATACTCCATTAAAACTAGAGTAAAATAATCTTCCACCTTCTCACCTCCTTCGTGGAGCATCTTGCTATTGTCCTCTCACCGCTGTTCGGGAAGCAAATCCCACTGCGACGTCGCCCTGTTCCATCCTCCGTCCTCAAGCTTTGTCCTCCTTCATCCAGCATCTCATCCCCATCGTCCAGGCACTCCATCAACGTAGCTCGTCCTCCAAGCAACTGTCGAGGAAGATAACTTCTCACCCCCTTCTACTTTTATCATTTTCTAGTGTCGATTTCTAGCTTTCTAGTGTAGCACAAAGATGTAATGGACATGATTCTATCATTATGAAACATTGGTTTATTATCTCCCTATTTTCTCTTTATTTGTATTATTCTTTCTCTCTCTTCTATTAATTATTCTTTAAGTAGAATATCTAATAGATTAATTTCAACTAGCTAATCTGCTTTTGTGATAATAATTCTAACATAGTCTTTGATCAAACGTTCACCGCCCCATGTTCAACCCAGGACTCACCAGAGTTTCGATAAATTTTATCTGATAGCAAATTTTACGCAACTACAACGACAAGTTTTCAAACTCAACCTTTTTGCGAACAAAATTCCGCTAATCAGTATGTGTTTACCACATTCCCGTATTGTTTGGTCTGGTGTTATGGATCTTGATTGGGTTTCTGTGAGTTCCCAGACCATGAGAAGTTTAGATACTGGTGCCAACCATGGTTATACGTCTTGGAATATGAGTTGTTATGCCCGTACTCATGGATAGCACCAAAATCTTCATAGACCAAAGTTGTTTGAGATGTATATTCATCAAGGGAATACACACCATAATCGTAATGTGGTGCATAACACTAGTTGTAAGGTGCCAGCTTTAGATTGTTCACAGGTTCCTAACAAGCAGAACCCCATGAAAAGATAGAAGGAGAAGATACATCCTGAGTAAGCATATGTACTCGAGCAAGAGGGGCTCGAGATGCAAAAGAAGAGGGAGATGAAGTAGCATTACCTAAATATCATGGACAAGAATGAATCTGTTCGTCGAGCTTCTTGTCCAGCAGATCCACCTTGTCCAGCATCTCAATGATAATGTCCATGTCGGCTCATGCTGACTCTGTGATGATAACATCATCATAAGCCATAACTAGCTTTAATTAATCACAATCAAGAGACAAAAGCTCCTACATAATCACCTGAGAGTCATAATTCACTGAATATCCATTCTGAGAGTAAAACACTAAATCAGGGTTAAATCTACAGTTTTAACAGCACATTATGAATGCTTAATAATCATGGGATTTCCTAGGAGTTAATCTAAGGTCAAATGAGTATTAAAATCTAACAAGAGGGTCTACACAGACAGAAACGAGTTTTTGCGCATTTCGAGAATTAACAACAACCCAAAACCCTAAGTTCAGACCCACTTAAATAACAGAGGTTCTGATTAGGATAAATTTCATATAAACCTTCTAAAATTCATAAAAAAAATATTTCATGAGACTTGCTGTCCTTAATTCGACCATCGGAACCCACAATGACCTTAAACAGAGTTTCACACAGAAAGTTGTCCTAATTTGGATTTTTACACAAATTACCCATTCAAACTTAGTCAAAACTGAAATCTGACTTCACCATTAAATTCCTTGGGTCCAAATTAGGTTTGTACCAAAATTTGGGCCCAATCAGAGATCATCTCGGCCTAGTTTGCATTTTGGTCTAGTCTAACTCTTTTTCTCTCTACACACCCCTAGCTTTTGAAATTCATGTAAATAGCCCCTAGGTTTGTTGGCTTCTTCACAGATAGGTCCCTGCCAATATTGGAGGTCAATCGACCTCCAGACGACCTTTGACCAATCCTAAACCTACTCAAATCTCCATTAAATCCAACAAAATTTGGTGGGATTGATGTTCACACCTAAGAGAATCATTTGGGACCAATTTTGGATCCCAAATCACGTCTGAATGGTCGTATGAATGCACGAAATCAGGGGTACCTTCTTCAATCCTAAGAAAGCTAGTGAAGCTTGTTTCCTATTCTAGAGTTTGCCCTAAAGCCTATAAAAGCTCCCTCATGCATTTCCGCTTCTCCTTAGCTAGGTTTGGCCTCAAATTATTCTTCTTTCCCTATCTCCGGCCTCCTCTAACCTAAGCTCCTGTGACCTCCTTTTCTGTCATCCTGCGAATGGCCAATGACCAAATTGGCCCATCCCTCTCTTTCCTCACTCTCGTCCTCACCTCACCAGCCACAGCAAGGGCAGCCTCCCCCTTTCCTCACCGCTGTCTCCCTCAACGGAGGGTTCATCTTCCCCATGTCCAGCCATCACACCGGCATGGGAATCCTCTTCCTCTTCATCCTATAATTAGGTCAGACTTCTTCCTCTTATCCTCCTAAATCTCCCAAGTTGTTTCTTTCCCTCTTTTAAACGTCGATACGCCTTCCATGCCAACATCCTCCCCACGATCGGCCAAGCTCCGGTGAGGCCTCCATAGCTCCACAAGCCACCGCATGCCACGCCACAACTCCCATAAGCATCGCCGTGCTTCACACATCAAAAGCCCCAACTTGATTTGGGCTCTCGCACACTCAACGCCTCCACCAAACACCTCCTTTGTTCACCCCTTCCACCTCCATTCGGCCACCACACACCCTAACACACCACACAAACACCACCACCGCCTTCGCCAACACTTGGAGATTCTCCTGAGGTGTTTTAACATGGCCGTGAGGCCTTATTCTTATTTCAGGTATCCATCCTCCAACCACTGTCACCACCATCGTCCTCGACCACATTCGCTATTCTTCGGCTGCAATCCACCTCAACTCCACCTACACGTTATGCGGCCCAACTCCAGGCACTTGCCCCAGGTCTCCAAATGAAGACCCAAAGCCTCAGCCGCTCTAATTGAAGAAGTCCCTACTACTGGCGCATGTGAAGAAGGAAGAGCAGCATTAGTGCCACATCGTGAACCACAGGGATTGCGCCTACTGATGAGACACTCATCATGATCTCTAATTACCCCTAATTAACTAGTCTTCCTAGTTAATTAGCTAAGGTTATGAATATATACGGGTTAATTATAAAATAAGGGATATTTAATCAAGGACCTTAAAATAAGTTTAAAATGACATTTTATCATTCAATTAACATTATTAATAATATAGTTAATAATTGGACTCGAAATCCTATTAATCACTCCCTTAATTAATAAGTTAAGTAACTTAAACTTAATGTAAACCTAAGTATATAATAACTTAAGTGATTTTACTTAATCAAATAAATTAAGCTAAAAAGGTCAAAAATGTAAATTCAAGGTGTAAACATAATATTTACCTTATTTACTAACATATATAAAAAGTTGAAAAAGATCTAAATTAAAATAGACCTTAAAAACCTGAGTTTACATTTTGGTCCTTAAAATTCATTACAATCGGGTCCTTATTTCTCACACATGTCCTTAAGTTTTATTTCATTTAAGTCACTCTTCGTCTTCTTCTTCTTCAGCCTAATGAACGGCTGGCAGCAGAGAGTCACCCTACTGCGCGATTACCGCCCTGCCGACATCATCCTTCCTTGTCCAAGCTCTTGCAGCTTGTGCTCACTACCTCCACTTCATCCACCGGTCTGGATTAACCGAGAATCCTATTTTTTAGTGGGAGATAACCTCACCGTCGTCGGAGATGACGATGGAGGTTAAGCTCCTCAAGCTCCTTCTTCGGCCAGACCTCGCCATTCTCTTCGCCGCCAACTGCAATAAATACCCCCTCACACCTCTGATTTTATTCAAGTTGGCTCCCTTCAATCTTCTAACACTGCAGCCAACCCAATAGGCTATTAGTCCAAAACTCCGATGACTTCCCATTCCACTTTCCGACTTCCTCCGTCCATCTTAATCAGCCGAGGAGATCCGCTGTGGTCTTCCGTGTCTCTGACACAGGCGCCGACCCAAGGAATCCTCTACTCCACCTCAAATCCGCCCGTCGGAGATCTTTCTTCCACCCTCTGATTTCCTCGTCCACCATGAGACTTCGGCGGAACCCTATTGACCCCTTTGTCTAGGTAACAGTAGATTAGGAGTAGGAGTAGGAGTAGGCTAGCTTAGTTAGTTAGTTAGTTTAGGTAGTTAGATTAGAGTTAATGTCAAATTTTAGTTTCATCTTCTCCGACTTCGGCAAGCTCCTTGAGCTCGCCAGAGAATTAATCTTGTCTTTTTAAATCACTGTCCACCTTTCTTTATCTTCCATAATTACTTCTAAATCACTTAATCGTTTAATTGATAACCTAATCGCCTAATTCAAATTTCACCTGCATCAACTACTGACACTGTCTATGGTGACAGTAATTGACCAAATTCCACCTTCATTGGGTTCTTCATCATCTATTCACCACTTATGAACCCTAATCGACACTATAATACCTATAAATACCACATATAAATTAAACGTCTAAATATAATTAAGTTCCTGAGCTCGCTGTCAATGGTGGCTCAAGAACAGTTCAAACTATTAACTAACTATATAATTATAACTACTATTAGTTGTTGACTTGTTTTAACCTCTCAATTGAGTGGTTAAACAAGTCCTGAGCTTTAACCACTCAGATCCTTTAAGAAAACGAATTCACTGTCAAATTTTAACTATAAAGAAATAATGAGGAATTAAATGTGATACTGAGGTTCCATGCAACCTCAGGATCCTTTCTAAATCAAAAATGGTAAGTTTTCACAATCTGTACATACTTTTTACATTTTCTAGACTCACCGGAGCTCCGGCAAGCTTTGGCGAGCCAAAATTGTGTTTCAGCCTAAGAAACTTGTTGAGAAGCTCCAAAATGATATTAAATGGATCACTGATTATTTTAAGAATGTTTCTTTGAGGATTTAACCACTGGAGTTGTAGATATGAACTTCATCTTCCCCAACTACGGTAGAGTTGGAGAAGTCTATTAGTTAGGTTTAAGTTGATTTTAAGGAACCTAGAAGCTTCAGTGCGATGCACTGAAGCTGTTCATGACCTCATTCCACTGTAACAACATTCCATTGGCTCTGTCGAACAAACATATTTTGAACCTCAGGCAGTGAGCCTGAAACCCTAGGAATAAGAGTCAAAACACCTACCTAAAGATCTGAATAAGTTTCTAATGTTGAGGAGACTTTAATTGAGGCTTTAATTTCTTAGGAGAAGGCTTTGAACAGAAAGTCAAACTTTTTGTGCTTTCACAGTCAAACTAAGTCTGCTAATGGAGTTCTGAGTTCAATCTGAGGTATTGAGGAGTGTAAATTGTTTCTAAGAATTTGTTGAATGATCTGAGAGAGAATAAAGTAAGCTCAGATGATTTATTTAGTGAGAATTTGAATCCTATCAATTTGGGTTACTTTCGAACCCAAACCAACAGCAGTGCCATTTTGTTGAAATTTAAACTTGAATCCTACCCTAATGAGTTAATTATAACCCTTAGAATTAGTTTAAATCAATTAGAAGCATTCTTAAGTGTCTGTTTACCTATTTTAAGTCTGAAATTCAAACTCTAAAGCTTTCAGAGAAGCTTCAACCTTCTGTACACTATCTGAAGGTCTTAAGAGCTTAAAACTTACTCTAACAGATGCGGAATTACTTGTATAACTTGTATAGACCTTTAAATAAAAGAGAAAAGTCCATCTGAGGACTCTGTGACATTAAAATCACTTCCAGGCATTAAATAACTTGTAGGAACCCCTAATTTTACTTTTCAAATTGAAGAGGAAAACATCTTCAAAACCTTAAATTGACCCTACAATTGCGTAGATCAACCTTAGAGCTTTCTAACAAACTTGAAATCACTCAATTTGGAGCTCTGGGTAGAAAGTTATGATCATTTGAAGTTGGATCTGAAAGGGGTTAGATAGTCCCACATCGCTAGTTTCTCAGCGCACGCATGGTAATAAAAGCAATTTGTTGTATGGCCTCTTCAGTCGTCAGCGCTCGGCACACCGGTTACTGATCTGATCCTATCTGAGCATGTGCATGTGTGTGTGTGTTCAGGTTTGTGTGCCTGCGGGTGTGCGCCCTTGGGGGCGTGAGCGAATGTACCCTGGGAGGGCAAGAGGCCTGGGAGGCCGGGTTGAGGCGAATTGGCTCGAGACTATGAACCAATATGAAATAAATCGAAAATGAACCTAATTGAGATTAGGCGAGGACCGAGTAGGGTCCAGTCCCACTCGGGTCTCAGGGTGCTATGTATCCTCGAAAGGACCTCGCCGCAAATAAAATAAATTTTGGTTAAAAAAGTTAAAAAAAAAAAACCCAATTCAGCCGAAAGTCTAAGGGAATTGAAAGAGAAGTGTTGAGCAAAGGCTAAGGAACTAAGAAAGCGGGCACTAAGGGAAGAGAAGAAGGTAGGAGAAGACTAAGGGAAAGAGAATAAGAGACAAGAAGAGAAGGTAGGAACAACAGAAGAAAGGTAAGAAAGAGAGCTCAAGAGAGAGAAGAAAATAAAAGAAAGAAAGAAGAAGAGAGAGGCTGAAGAAAATAAATGAAGGATATTTTTCTTGCATCATTACTTTTTGTTCTTAATTGTAAAAAGGCATGTTTTAATAGAATAACTTTTAATTACCTTAATTTCTTTTGAAATAAAATTGGAAAACTAGCATGTTTACTTGCTAATAAAGTACATCATTTTGAGTAAATATGTTTTTCATATGGAATTTTGTATATTCTTTATAGTTTAAATATTTTGGCAAAATTCATGTTTTAAAAATCAAACTAGTTATACCTCCTAAACTTATAGAGAAATAAAAGAGAATTGGTGAATTTGGAGAAAATTATTATACCTCCTAGTGAACGACCTGGACTTAACCAGTAAAAATTTCTAAAATGTTAGGTTAATTCGACCCTATACTACACAACTGACACAATTTTGAGTTAACCTAACTGACTTCTTCTACCCTTAATTAAGTGAAATTAACTTAATTATTGAATTGAGTGAAAGCACGCGAACACCTACGCATATAACATTTTTGTGATATGGTTTCTTCACCCAAGCACCAAGGGTCGGGTCCCCATACACCTCACATCCGCTTACCCGACCTATGAGCACTCCTTGGTCACCACCCACACCTGGTGACCCTAGTCCATGCTCTTGACCCAATAACCCGTATCTGGATCCGATTAAGCCAAGTCTTGAGAGAGGAGAAGGAATTGTGAAAGAGAGGGGGGGGTTTGCTGCATGTTCCTCTACCTTGTGCTGAAGAGAAAAGAATGCCCTGTGCGACACTTAGTCGCTGAAGGGAATTGGTTCCCCTGTGCTATAAAAGAGAAGAATGGGAAGGCTTGTGAAGAAAAAGAAAAGAAGGGAAGCTTTGAGAAGGAAGAGAAGCTTTGTGAAGAAGAAGAAAGGTCATGCCTTTAAAAGGAAGAAGAGGCTTGAGAAAGAGAAGGCATTAAAGGAAAAAGAAGGAGAAAGAAGAGAAAGGCTCTCTAAAGAGCCTTGTGTTCTGTTAAGACATCTAATTGAGTTGATTTGGCACTATTGAATGATTTAAGTACTATAGTTTACAATTGAATTTTGATTGATTAATTTAGTAATTGAATACATGCTTAATTATAGAGAATAAGTGGTGATTCAAATCACCATTGTTTTTATTCTCTTTCCTTGTTGCTTTATCATACATTGGTTCTTATTGAATATATTTCTGAGTGTTTGATTCATTGAATATCTCTATTGTGCTCTATTTATTGTGCTCATTCATTTCAATTCAAGATTAATGTTGTGAATTCCATTATTTTCTCCCTGTGTTCGACCTCAGACTCTTCTTTGATTCTGAGCATATAAATTTAATAATTTTCAAGCGATTGAGGCTTTGCTACAACGAAATGACTTAAAACTCCTCAAGAGCCTATTAACACTCTGCATAAGTCTCATGGACAGCAACTCGCTGTCGCCCAAGTCACTGGAATTAGTTCATTAAGGCTACATTCATGGAGTTCTTTGCTTAAAACTTGAACAATTCAAAGGCACTGCTCTCATCTTTAGTAAGGAAGTTCATGCCACAAGATGCATCGACCAAATACTAATGTGTACCATCTAGACCATGGTAAAAGATCTGAGCAGGGTGCCATCTCAGTACACCATGGGGGGGACACATCCAGAGAAGGTCATGAAATTGATCCCAAGCATTATGCAACTTTTCCCCAGGTCCTTGGGAAAAAGTCATGATTGCTCGCCCCATTGTGTTTGTTCAACCTATCGAAAAGAACTTTTAGAGGAATTCTCAGCGTAATTCCTCCTAGGTACCAATTGGCCTCCCGATGGTCTTGAACCAATATGAAGCATTGCCCCTCAGTGAGAATGGGAAAAGATTCATGACAATAATTCTCATTAATCGCAGAAATCATTCTGTTTTGAACCTAAGTCAATTCTACTATTAATCAACCAATATCTGAAAGTCCCTACTAGGAGGGGGTGACGTAATAAAATGCGGAAATAAATATAAACAATATCACAAAATAGACAATCACAAAATGTACACAGGTATTTTTAGGTGGAAACCCAAACCGGGTAAAAACCACCACCTAACCCTCTCGAGTTAGGATTTTCCGATCAACCTAGTTGATCAAATCCACTAACCGAATCACTTTGAACGAGGGTGATTCAACCTCAGTACAACCACGCTACAAGTACGAGGGTAGCGTTCCTCAACCCCTTCTCTTCACGAGAAGGATTTTGTCCCACGAAGGAGACGGGAATTCGCAAAGCGAATACCCAACCAAAATACAAAGATAAAATAAACAACAGTCCTATAGAGCCAACAAAATTAAACCTAGCTTCTATAGGAAATAGGAAACTCCCCTTTGCAAGGAGTGCGTCGACGATGACGCGGTGCGTGTGCCACGCGATGGCGCTACGTCGCTCTCGTTATCAACGCCGGGAGAGCGGGCGCGCGAAGGCTTGATGCTCTTAAGAGAATGAAGCTAGAGCTTGGAGAGCAAGGGCCTCAATTGGACACAAAAGAGTGGAACTAAGTTGCTTAGGTGTGTCTCTTGTTTCTCTTAGTGTGTATCTTGTGTTTCTAGGTGTGTTTTTAAGTTACAAAGGTTCCCCTCTATTTATAGAGGCCTTAGGAAGGCTTTGGAAGGCTTGGAAAAGCTTCCATAGCCGTTGGGTGCAAAGCCCAAGAGAATCAGGCCGAAATCAGGACAATGATTACACTTCACAGGGTTATCAGACGTCTAATTATGGCATCAGACGTCTGGAAGTCCACTTTAAGACGTCTGATTCCAAGGTCAGACGTCTGATTCTATGCGGGTTTCTCCCTGACTTGAATCAGATCTAAACAGGGTTTTTGTACAAGTCCATCAGACGACATAGAGGACGTCTGGCACTAAGTCTGGACGTCTGGAAACCTACTTTTATCGTGGGAATTGATTTCCAAACGTTGCAACGGCTAGAAAATCTCTGAGAAGAGATTTTGGGTCAGCCGAGGCAAAACGGTCATTTATCAGACGTCTGTGAAGTCCTATGGACGTCTGATAAGGCTCTAACGGTCATATTCTTCAGTGTCTTCTAAGCCAGCCAACGGTCCACTAACTGGACGTCTGGCAAAGTCATCAGACGTCTCCTAAGACGTCTGGTATAAGGTCTGGACGTCTGAATTCATCAGACAGAACTAACTATGTCCAGCCTAACAGTTATCAGACGTCTGAAACAACAGTCAGACGTCTTAAAATCCTTTATCAGACGTCTGATTCGTGAATTAGACGTCTGGAAAGTCAGTTTTAACCCTATATTGGTTTTCTAAGTGTTTTACAGAAAACCTACGTATCCTAGGGTTGTGCAGGTGTTCCTAGGACTACTGTTAGGGTTCTTTGAGGCTCTTTAACATAATGTCTAAGGAAAATGAAGAGCAAGAAAATAAATACAAGAGATACATGAAAGGATAAAAAAGAATCTATCCTATTCTTCTTGTCTTCCATCTCCAATCTTTCGCTCCACGCGAACCTCCTCTATTTTCCGTCAAGCTCCTCCAATCCGTCCTGGATGCGAGCTCGATTTCCGTCTAAACACGTCTTCATTTGCAATTGACCTGAAATCTAGGACTCAAATTGCAAATGTTAAATAACACGTGTTTTGTTATCATCAAAACAAATGATCGTGGTGCTCTAGCACCAACAATCTCCCCCTTTTTGATGATGACAAAACCGTAAATAATAATGCATAAAAATCCTCCCCCTTTTTGACATTATCAAAAAGGTTTGATTGATTTTATATTTCCTATTACTCCCCCTTAAAACATGCTCTTCTATTTATTTTTAACAAAGGTAATGTCCTCCCCCTTTTTATAACAACAAGATAGCTATTATTTTTCTCCCCCTTACTAAAGGAAATTTAGCTAACTTGTATCTCCCCCTTAAAAATTGACAATAAGCTCATCATTTTTAACTTCCCCTATCTAAATGCTTATAAAAAGGATAGGGTTAAGAATTTTACCTCACCTACCATGGCCAATAAAATGGCCCGAATGGTGGTGGTGGATGCCACATCGGATGGGGCTCCCATCCGTAGCTTGGAGGCCCGGGCATCGGCGCCGGTCTCCAATCTGGTGGTCGACGTGCGGCGGGTCCGTCGTTTGTTCGCCGTCTCGTCGGTCTTCTTCTTCTCCTCCTTGGTCTACTCATTGGTTCTCCCAACTTAAGTTGACCAGCCTTGAGCTTGTAGGTTCAGTCCTTTATGTTGTAGTCATCCCTGAACCCTACAAAACAAGATTCTAATTCTTTTTTCGGTATCCAAGTGGGCTTGGATCCGGATTTGTTAGAGGGTCTCCTTGACGGAGATCCTTTCTCAACCTTAGGGCTATAAAAATCATCTACTTTGTTGATTAGTTTGTTAGAGCTTTCCCTAAGACATGCAATTTCTCTTTCTATAGTATTCATCCTAGTCTTTAAATCAGAAATTTCTATTTTTAGACTATCATTTTCCTCAATCAATTTATTATTTTCATTGATGAGGTCTTGATTTTCTAATAATAGGTTATTATCCTTAGGACTAGTTTCTATGTCCTTGAGTTGTTTTTCTAACCTATCATTTTCATTTCTAAGAAAACTAAGGTTCTTTTTAATGCCTTTATTTTCTACCCTAAGTGATTTACTAATCTCAAAAAGTTCATTAAATGCTTCTTGAAGATCGAGATTTACCTCGTTGTCTGAGTCGCTTTCGCTTTCGCTGTCGCTTCCTCTGGCCATGAAACCGAAGCAAGCGGTTTCTTCTTCTATGGTCTTTTCTTCTTCTTCCTCCGAGCTAGAATCGTCCCAAGTGGCTTGGAACGCCTTCTTCTTGGATTTCTTCTCCTTTTCCTTCTTCTTCTCCTTTTTGAGAAGAGGGCATTCTGGTCGCAGATGCCCTTTCCCGTTGCAGTGGTAGCAACGTCTCGGGCTTTCTTTCTTCTCCTTTTTCTCTTTCTTTAATTCCCTACAAAACTTGGAAAAATTTTTAAGTAAAATCCTAAAGTCTTCGTCGTCGGAACTTACCTCGCTATCCGACGCGGCTTTGAAGGCGAGAGTCTTCTTTAGTTTAGGCTCCGGTGTATCCTTCTTCTTTTGCTTCAACTTAGTCTCGTAGGCCATCAGATTGCCTAGGAGAACTTCCATGTTGAGCTCCTCCATTTCGTTCGCCTCTTCGATGGCGGTGACTTTCTGTTCCCATTCCGGTCCAAGGGAACGAAGAAGCTTCCCTTGAAGCTCCCCCTTGATGAAAGTCTTTCCTAAAGCTTTCAAGTTATTCACTATGAGAGTGAACCTAGTGTTCATCTCACTTAAAGTTTCGTCAGATTTCAAAGAAAAAGCCTCAAATTCTTGTGAAAGTAAATTGAGTTTAGAAGTTTTTACCTTAGAGGTACCTTCATGAGTTACCTCGAGTGTGTGCCAGATCTCGTATGCGGTGGCGCATTGCGAGATTCTATTGAACTCCTCCGAGCTGAGCGCGCAATACAATGCGTTCATTGTTTTTGCGTTGAGAGAGAGTTCCCGAATCTGCTGCTGCGAGTATCCTCCCGCGGGTTTTTCTGGGATGTCGAATGGCGTCTCGCATCTAGCCCAGACCGTGAAGTCGGTGGCTTGAAGCCACGTCTTCATCCGCAACTTCCAGTAGGTGTAGTTGTTCCCATCAAAGTAGGGCGGACGGGTTGTGGACTGCCCCTCGGAAATCCTGCTTGTGGAACAGCTTCCCTCCATGTGATCTTTCCGCAGATGTTACTCCTGTCGGCGGAAAACCTGCTCTGATACCAATTGAAAGTCCCTACTAGGAGGGGGTGACGTAATAAAATGCGGAAATAAATATAAACAATATCACAAAATAGGCAATCACAAAATGTACACAGGTATTTTTAGGTGGAAACCCAAACCGGGTAAAAACCACCACCTAACCCTCTCGAGTTAGGATTTTCCGATCAACCTAGTTGATCAAATCCACTAACCGAATCACTTTGAACGAGGGTGATTCAACCTCAGTACAACCACGCTACAAGTACGAGGGTAGCGTTCCTCAACCCCTTCTCTTCACGAGAAGGATTTTGTCCCACGAAGGAGACGGGAATTCGCAAAGCGAATACCCAACCAAAATACAAAGATAAAATAAACAACAGTCCTATAGAGCCAACAAAATTAAACCTAGCTTCTATAGGAAATAGGAAACTCCCCTTTGCAAGGAGTGCGTCGACGATGACGCGGTGCGTGTGCCACGCGATGGCGCTACGTCGCTCTCGTTATCAACGCCGGGAGAGCGGGCGCGCGAAGGCTTGATGCTCTTAAGAGAATGAAGCTAGAGCTTGGAGAGCAAGGGCCTCAATTGGACACAAAAGAGTGGAACTAAGTTGCTTAGGTGTGTCTCTTGTTTCTCTTAGTGTGTATCTTGTGTTTCTAGGTGTGTTTTTAAGTTACAAAGGTTCCCCTCTATTTATAGAGGCCTTAGGAAGGCTTTGGAAGGCTTGGAAAAGCTTCCATAGCCGTTGGGTGCAAAGCCCAAGAGAATCAGGCCGAAATCAGGACAATGATTACACTTCACAGGGTTATCAGACGTCTAATTATGGCATCAGACGTCTGGAAGTCCACTTTAAGACGTCTGATTCCAAGGTCAGACGTCTGATTCTATGCGGGTTTCTCCCTGACTTGAATCAGATCTAAACAGGGTTTTTGTACAAGTCCATCAGACGACATAGAGGACGTCTGGAAACCTACTTTTATCGTGGGAATTGATTTCCAAACGTTGCAACGGCTAGAAAATCTCTGAGAAGAGATTTTGGGTCAGCCGAGGCAAAACGGTCATTTATCAGACGTCTGTGAAGTCCTATGGACGTCTGATAAGGCTCTAACGGTCATATTCTTCAGTGTCTTCTAAGCCAGCCAACGGTCCACTAACTGGACGTCTGGCAAAGTCATCAGACGTCTCCTAAGACATCTGGTATAAGGTCTGGACGTCTGAATTCATCAGACAGAACTAACTATGTCCAGCCTAACAGTTATCAGACGTCTGAAACAACAGTCAGACGTCTTAAAATCCTTTATCAGACGTCTGATTCGTGAATTAGACGTCTGGAAAGTCAGTTTTAACCCTATATTGGTTTTCTAAGTGTTTTACAGAAAACCTACGTATCCTAGGGTTGTGCAGGTGTTCCTAGGACTACTGTTAGGGTTCTTTGAGGCACTTTAACATAATGTCTAAGGAAAATGAAGAGCAAGAAAATAAATACAAGAGATACATGAAAGGATAAAAAAGAATCTATCCTATTCTTCTTGTCTTCCATCTCCAATCTTTCGCTCCACGCGAACCTCCTCTATTTTCCGTCAAGCTCCTCCAATCCGTCCTGGATGCGAGCTCGATTTCCGTCTAAACACGTCTTCATTTGCAATTGACCTGAAATCTAGGACTCAAATTGCAAATGTTAAATAACACGTGTTTTGTTATCATCAAAACAAATGATCGTGGTGCTCTAGCACCAACAATATCAACTTTTGATCGACCAAACCTTGACCAACCAACTCCTAATTTTAATCAATCAAAGACCCCTAACGGTCATATTTCTCTTTTATCGATCAACCCACTTTATTTAATCGATCAAAATATTCCAATGGTCATATTTCTTTTGAAATTATTAAGTAGATCAAAATACCCTTTTAATTGATCAATGCTTTGATTTAATCAGCCAAAAATATTTTTGATCAACCAAATTTTTTATTTTGATCAATCAAAGCCAAATTTTCAATATTTTCAAAATAGGTCGAAAAACACCTATAAATAGGACCTTCGACCCCCCTCTTCAAAACACACCTCAAGAGCTTTCAAAAAGCAAAACACGCATATTCTCTTTAGTGCTTTTATAGCTATTGTGATTCAAAGAATGCTCCCTTGTAAATCAAGAAAGCTCGCTTTGCTCTAATCCTGTTGAAGTTCCATAGGAAATTTTGCTATATTCTTTTTATTCTGTTATTCTTGATCTAGGAATCCAAGTTGTCTTGGAAGTCCCATTGTTCTTCTCCTGGTCAGCTGTAAGAGAAGACATTTGTAAGAGATTGTGCCACCCTCATTCAAGTGAAACATTGATCGATTTGACCCAAGTTAGGAGGTTTAGTTGGTGGCTTTCACCCAAAAGGGTTTCCATTCTAAATCAAGTGTTATTTTTCTAGTCTGTGCTTATTTAATTTTTGATCTGTGGTGAATGATTTTTTAAGTTCATCATACAAATAGATATTACACTATTCACCCCCCTCTAGTCTATACTTAATCCCTTAGGCTCCGCATGCACTCACACGTCGAAGTTACCATAGAAATAAGTCTAAATCACACTTATTACATTTGACTTCAACTCGAATGCACCTTTTCCTACAGGAATCCGGACCTAAGGTGGCATGATTAGTGCAACCGAATCATAAAAGTCCCGCAGCTGCTCTCCTCGTGGTGGTTGCTGCATTCTGTCTAGAGTATTCCGGATTCGATCAATATTCTACTGGTGCTGCTCCTCAAATGCAGCAACACAAAACTCTAGTATAGCCATGGGATTCTAGTTCCCTTCAGACCTAGGGTTAGGAATTGGGTTAACCATTTTGACTAACGAAGTGGAGGGGTGGGAAGAGGAAGAAAGAGGTGACGAAAAGAGTCACCTAGGTCGCCTTGGGGTAGGTTCCCAAGGGCCAACTAGCTCAGGTTGCAAGTTTTTGATACTTGCAAAAATCATTCTCTTTTGAACCAACTCAATTCTATTATTAATCAACAAATATCAACTTTTGATCGACCAGGTCTTGATCGAGACGGTCATATTTCCTTTTTGATCGATCAATCCATTTTATTTAATCAATCAAAATATTCCAACAGTCATTTCTTTTGAAATTATTAAGACAATCAATATACCCTTTTAATAGATCAACACTGAATTTATCAATACCTTTATTTAATTGACTAAAAGTATTTTTTATCAGCCAAATCTTTACTTTGATCGATTAAAGCTGAATTTTGACTATTTCCAAAATAAGTCGAAAAACACCTATAAATAAGACCTCCGACCCCCATCTTCAAAACACACCTCAAGAGCTTTCAAAAAGCAAAACACACATATTCTCTCTAATGCTTTCATGCCTCTATGCCTACAACTATTGCAATTCAAAGCATGCCCCCTTGCAATTCAAGAAAGCTTAGTTTCTTCTAATCTTGCCGAGGTTCTATAGGAAATATTGCTATATTCTTTTTATTCTGTTGTTCTTAATCTAAAAATCCAAGTTGTCTTGGAAGTCCCATTATTCATCTATTGGTCAGGTGTAAGAGAAGACGTTTGCAAGAGGTTGTGCCACCCATGTTCAAATGTTACGTTAGTGGATTTGACTAGCATCGACTAGTTGAGAAAATCCTAAGCTGGGAGGCTTAGGTAGTGGGTTTCACCCCAAAAGGGTTTCTACTCTAAGTCAGGTGTTATTTTTCTGGTCTGTACTTTTTATTTGATATGTGAGCTCTGATACTAGATGTGACCTTTATGGAGAGGAAACCTACAAGCATCTTCCCTTCTGGCACCTTTCTCTCCCACATCTTCCTGCATTTTAATGTCCCCATGGACATTAATCATAAGCAGTTCATCTCTTGTGTTTCTATTTTTGGAGAGCATACCTACTCTAAAATCAAATAGGAGCATCAGGCTCCTCAAGATCCTCCTCAGGCAGCAGTTTCCTCCTCTTGGCCTCCTTCTTAGGCTAGTCCTTCCTTTGCTCCAACCCCATACTCTCCCTACCAACATTTTGATGCTTACTGTCTGCCTCCTGTTAGACCCTCTCCTTCATTCTATGACACAAAGTGGCCCTACCTTGACAGGTAATTCACCAGGCATGACACTTTGGGAGTTCACGACCTAACAAATGGAATCTCTCATATGATGCATCATCAGAGAGACACAGGATAGATGATGATGGAGCACGGCACTCAAGTTTCTGCATACTTGAGTAGGTAGGGTTAGTTTTTGGATTAGCTTGGAGAGTAGATCCACTCACTATTCGTGACCATAGACCCTCCCAAGGCCAACATTCTTTAGTAGCAGTAGCTCCTCCTCCGACTACTTCAGTACCCACTTCCTCTAGACAGACTCAGCACACTGGTCCATTAGTGCAGCCGTCCCACGGATCTACTGACCTTTAGATCTCTTCGATCTCAGGGCACAGACGTTGCTTCTCCCTACAAGACCTAGCACCAGCACTCCTCCATTCTCTCTAGATGACTTTGATATCGATGTGGAGTTTCCATCGAATATCGAGACCATTCTTAGTTTCTTCTAGATTTGTTTACTTATTCTGGCTTGTAGTACATTATATTTTTTATTTCTGTCTTTAGATTGTGGAACTCTATATTTATCTTGCTTGATATGTGAGCTCTGTAGCACTTTCATTTGAGATATATTTCTTATCAGAAATTTGACATTATGTTACCTATCTAGCTTGCTTAAAATTCCATCAATTGTATAGTAGCATGTCATGACTTGCATGAAAATTTCAACATGGGGGAGCAACACTTGTCAATTTTATTCCTTAAGACCTTTTGTTAATAACAAAGGGGGAGAAAATTTAATCATTCATCTTTATTCTCATGCATACTTAATTATAATTTTGTTATCATCAAAAAGGAGAAGAATGTTAATGATGAGCCCATACTTGTGGGCTATTTAGTTACTTAAATGCCTAGACTATAGATTAATAATAATATATAAATAGCATGCATTAGGATGTAAATAATTAATTCATACATTTAATTGATTGACACATATACATAGGAAGCACTAAGTGGTTTACTCACTAATATGAAGAGTTCAAGTAAATATGATAGCATGCATTTGGATTTCTTTGAGTATTATTTATAAATAACCCAATAATTAATCGTTTACTCATTTCTTCTCTCCTACTAGAATTGCATGGGGATAACAATTGCTGCCGACAGTCACTCTCCCATGCGATTACCTAGCTAGCCAACCAAGCACCATCACTCCCGGGCAATCAAAGAGCCAGAAGGAGCGGATCTAGTCTTAATGGTCTTGATGCTCCCCTTGCTCTGTTCAAACTCATCCCTGCTGGTATAAAGGAGTCAGGCCACCAAGTTCGAGAGGCCATCACCCCATTCCAACACTACGCAAAGAGTTCAAGCTCTCCCCCACTCCACCAGCTTCGGCCTCGACTATGGTAGCCTACTCCACCACCGTGGGCGTACATCATGACAGGACGCACTGCCAAATTGAAGTAGCTGCATTACTGTGAGCACCGCTACATGCATATCCCCCCACGCTACAACAATAGCATGCACCACCACCATCACTCCATCGCTGCCAAGCCTCTCACCCCTCACCCCTTCACACAACCCCCTACCCACGCTCATACTCAACACCACCACCATCTTCATTTCATCCTTTCCTTCTTCGTTTTCCTTTTCTTCTTCCTCTGTTTTTAACAAAACTCATCACCACCACCACACCATCGCATGAATGCAGGCCACTCTCTCCTTGCACTCACACTGCCAGCCATGCGTGCTCCACCTCCAACTCTTACCTCAGCGTGTCGTCCTGCACCCTTTACCACGCACAACCACGCCACCCTCCTCGCCACCTCCAGCAGACCGCACAACCAACTCCAGCAGGTCCCCTCGGTGAACCGCTCTCCCCGCGCCTTCCCGCACCCCACAACCAGCAGCAGCCGCGTGCCACCCGCGTGCAGCAGTCGTGCATCACCTCACTGTGCGTGCTTCTCCCCACGCACCTTGTGTGAGCCACCTCGCCCTCCTGGACCTGTGGTAGCTACAACAAGTAGTAGCACCCACCACCATCCTTGCCTCACCCCAGCCCTCTCCGGCCACCGTCAACTACATCGTCACTGCCATCGCGTGAGCCTCCCTCCAGAGCACCTTCCTCGAGCTCCTCACCTCCGGCCATCCCTTTCTCCACGCGCAAGGTCAAGGGAAACAACTTCCCCTGTTTTGAACTCAATTATTTTTTACATTGACGTGCCATTGTGGATTTCATGGATTTAGGTTATTATTATTATAATGCTGGCCATTTTATAAAGAGAGCCCTCCTCCTTTCTTTAATTACTTTATTAGCATATGTGGGCCTTATAAGCCTCATTTGAGAGTGGCTTTGATATCGATTTTCTACGATTTCAATTGTGAACTTTTGTAAAAGACTTTAGCGAATTTTAATAGACCATTGCCTCCCTGTGGATATGACCCTCTCCTTATTTAGTGATTAATTTTAATTCAATACTTTGATTAGTCGATTTTCCACCACTTAGAAATACAAACAACAAATCATTTTAATTATCATCTTGTTAAGTGAAAGTCGTCTGTTCAAATGGCATCGTTGTCGGGGAGGCAATGAGCCTGTTAAACTCGCATTTATTTATTTGTTCACATTTTATTTGAGGCACATTTCAATTCGATTATCTGTTTGGTGCGAGGTACGTGTAGATGAATTATTGCACTAGCCTCAGCGGCGCTAAGGTGGATTTTGTTTCCACCGTTCGAAGGACATGGAGGGCTCCATTTCTGAAGGTAGGAGCTCGACATGCTGTGGTGAACCTTGTCTCCACCACCGAAAGAGGACATCTAGAGTGATCATCTTCATCTTCATCGATTTTTTTTCAGTAGACAGAATTTAAGTTTTAGAACTTTATTTTTCTTTATTTTCTTGCACATTCATTTGGTTTGAGACCCTTATTCTGGGGTACATTTTAGGGGTTTGTTCCCCGACCTTCTTTTAGGCCCATGTTGGGTAATTTTTCGGGAGCATGTTCCCTTTTCTTTAGACCTAGGTTTTCATTTTATTTTGTGGAGTTTATCCTTTCTTGTTTGTGCTTAAGTAGTGTAGGAAAAAAAAAAGAAGAAGCATGAGCTAACTGCTAGAAGCTGCCTACCCCTAGTGACGACCATTTAGGATTGTATGAGCAGCATCTAGACTTTATTTTCTGCATTGCGTGCATTCTTGCATGAAAAATGCTAGAATCAGGTATCCACTTCCAACTTTTCATTTCTACCTGTCATGCAAATGTATTTGGATTAATTTCAAGACCACATAATCTGTCTTGAAGCGATCTAATAAAGTGGTCATATTTTCTGAACAAGGACTAATTAAAGGAGGAACATTTAAAAACCAAGGACTTGATTTTTAAACTTGGCGTGTAATTCAAAATTCAAAATCCTTTCGTGGTGTATGCACACTTGTATCCTCTTGCACCATAGCACACATTTAGACACTCTTTAGGTTTGGAACCAGTAGACTAGAGCCTCCTATTACTAGGGTCTAAAGTGACCCAAACTTTAGTTAAAAGATGAAGTTACCTCCAAACCTTGCGGATTGAGGGTAGTTAAGAAGCACCGCAAAAGTAATGCTTCAAAGGAAGGGCTTGGCTCTACTTGCATCCCTCTTTGCCGTGTTTGGTGGTGACTAAACTTTTTGGGCTTTTAGGGAGGACCACCTAAGTCCCAATTAGGTCTTCTTAGGCGTATCGTAGGTCGACAAGTAGGCACATAACTGTTTAGATAACTTGATTTGTCACCTACAATTGAACTTAAATCTCAAAAGCCTTAACTGATTAAAGACCTAAAAAGTCCTTTGATTTGTGTTTGCTTGGGGAAATCTAACTATGGTGTGAGTTAGAATGGACCACCTTGACTTCCATCCTTTCACATCCTGCCTACACCCTTACCCCCTTCTGCGATCTTCGATCCCATACACCTAGATGGTCCATTCTTTGATGGACATAATGACAGTCATTGGGATCCTTTTTACTCCTACTATAGGAGTATTGGCCTGGTTAAGCCCCAAATGAGTAAACAGAACCTAGGAGCAAGATTTTCCTTGCCCAATATCCCACACACCATAGAAATACCCAACCCACCCTCCATGAATGATTGTAATGGTTGGATAGAAACTCCTGGATACTATAGCCGTGAGCCTAACTTCTCTCCTGATAGTAATGATGATCTCTCCACCTTGAAGATAGAAATACAGAAAATGCAAATACAAATGATGGAATTCCTAGGAGAATCTTCGAGAGTAGGCCAACAAGAAAAAGAAGACATTTGCTACCCAACCTACCCCATTAAGGATGACGTGCACCCCTCTACAGTAGATGCATCTCCTGTGGGGGAGCCACGCCCTAAGTTGGAGGGGAATTTTGGGGATTCTGAAAGGAAGAATAGCTACTTCTATGGGACTGATTTTGAACCCTCCTTGCTAGATGATTCTTCCTTGAAAAGCCCATGCATTAAGTGGGAGGATGATAGTATGGATCAAAGTAGCTACCATTTGGATTTAAAAAGGTGGCAACCCAAGGATGATGATGATCAAATTGAGTATCCACCTGAATTATATTGGAGTCAAAAGAAGGGAATGATGGTACCATTGGAAGATCTTGACCCAGATGATAGTATTTTCATGACATTTGATGAAGTGGGTCGAAGTTAAGTTGTTAAACCCACCCTCCCTTCTGATCACGAGATGGAACTCAAACCTGCCCTTAAGGAACCTGACTCTGAAGAAATTCACCTATCTGAGGAGTCTGGTGTTGCCAGTGAGAACCTTTTACCCCAGATAGAATGCCCTTAGGGATCTACAGAGATTTTAGATGATTTTAGACCTTGGGTACATGATGAATTGTATAATGAGGAGAATGATGAACTATGTGAGGAACCTACATTCAAGATTTGGAGTGACACTAAGGGTCATTATGTCTTATTTGAAGAATTAACCCGCGAGGACATCACAAATTTGATCAAAGCAGGTTTCATCAGCACACACATTGATGATATCCCTCCTCATGATAAAATAATGGAAAATGTGGAAGCAACTTCTGAGATTTATGTGGATTTACATATAGACTCTGAGGAGGATTTGAGAAAAGAACAAGAACCCGAGGATGAGATTGACAGGGTAATCCCTAAATCTGTTGCATCGAACCTACCTTCATTTGACTGGGAGTCACCCTCTGATTCGCCTATGTCTGAAGGCAAAATTTTGACTCCATACATTGAACTAATCACTAACGAAGAGCAGGTAGATACTTGTGATATTACAAGGGATGCTAGGGATGCGATTGAGGAATTAGGAAGGCTACTAGGAATGGACACTAAGTTGATTAAACCCAATCTTGATCTTATGGCCATTCACCAGCCATGCAACTTGGACACCCTAGACAATCCTTTGATTAGAAATCTAGTCAGTACTATTTTGACTGGGGGTCTTATCAAGCCAACATTTCCTGTATTGGGGTATCGAGTATGGATTTATGCTTTCTATGGTCATTCCATTACCCTGGGGATTTTATCTCTGCACTATTCCTTCCCTATCTCTTTTAGAGGATCCTTATCATCCTCCTACCCCTTTAGAGGCTGCTATTCAAGTATATCCATTAGAACCTCCCCCTGTGACCTAGGAAGATTTCATTCCCATCTTGGTTGGGCGAGCATTTGCCATTGGTATCCATCATCAACTCACCGACATCCTAGGCTACCTATTTTCTAGGCCTATACTGCTACACTCAATTTAGGGCCTATTTCTGCGATCCTTAAACCTGACTTGCAGGTTCTTTGGCTACTCAGCTGCCAACAAAATAACAGCAGCCCAACTTTGACCCGAATAATACCCCTTCTATGCAACGGGGACATTGCAGATTTTAGGCATGGGCCGGTGTACTTAGGAGTTGTACATAGCATTTATACATAGTGCATTCATGCATTTAGTTAAAACATTGCATTGCATACATTTGCATTTATTAAAAAAAATTGCATTGAGCTTAACTGGTTGGGCCCTGCATTCATAGGCATAAGACTAGAACTTTAGGTTAGACTAAGTTGACTCTAGGTGTTTGACTTTAGAATCTAAGTTGAGCTACTGACTTTAGAACTCTAGGGTCCATTTGGACTTAAAAACTCAAGTAGGAGTTAAGTTGTGGATCTTTCCTCAAGTGGTTGAGGAAGGAAAGCTAGGGAATGAGATAAAGGCTGGAACTTAATGTCTAGACACTTAAATACTAAAATAGCCCACAAATATGGGCTAATCAAATACCCCCATGCCTAGTTTTTGCTAGTCCCTAGCAAATCCAAGTAAAAACCTAGCACTCCAAGCAGACTAACCAACCCAATCGGTCTTCCTTTAGAAACATGTTAATTTCAGACTCTAGACCTAAGGTCCCCAAGTAGTTGCTAAGTTACAGACTAGATCGGCTAAAGACAAGTTGCAGGTACAAGTTTCCCTGATTTCTGACTCTACCCTAAAGTTTATTGATCCCTGAGATTAAAGCCTCCGTGCATGTGCATTGGTCTGAGTTATTTGAGGTTGGTATGATTGTCAACCTAGAAAGGAAAAAGGATTTTTTTTTTAACATATATGTATATATTTTTGTTTGATTCCTCTAAGTCTAACCTTGGATCAGCTATCAACAAGGTCTGTGTCAGATTCATTGTCCCCATCACCGTACCTCGAAGGGTGCCCGGCTTTCGATGCTTCAAGATAGCACCGCCCATAGCGACCCCAAGAACTCCTGGCTATCGACACTTCGAGATAGTATCGCCCATGGGTTTTTTAAGCAAATTCAGGCCTGTGGCAATTGGCACTTTGAGATAGGGCTGCCCATGGTACCTAAACCGCATAATGCACTTACATGCCCCCAGTAGGATGGATATCCTAAGAGACAAGCGCCGAGGAGGTGACATGTTATCATCGCATCATCAAGGTGAGTATGCACTCCACCTCTCCTGCGGCAGGAACTCCTCCAATCAAATTGTGCTTTCAAGCTTCTCCTAAGTCAAAACTAAGAGAACCAAATTTTCTTTCAGAAATGAATTAGGGTGATCACTATTTACACAAGACCAAGTGTGTGTGAAATGTGGATGCTTAGGTTACGAGGACCTGTAAACCAAAAGGTAAAACAAGACTCCAGGTATTACCCAGCCTTTAATTTAATCTCTAGCTGAATGGTCTACAACTTAACTCCTACTTAAGTTTTTAAGTCCACAAAAGACACTAAGAGTCTAAAGCTAGTAGCTCAACTTAGCTTCTAAAGTTCGACACCTAGAATCAACTTAGTCTAACTTAAAGTTCTGGTCTACTTAAGATTGCAGAGCCCAGCCAGTTAAGCTCAATAATTACAAAATATTTTTTGCTTTGTTCTCTCTTTTTTTTTTTAAATGCAAATGTATGCAATGCAGAATGCTTTAACTAAATGCATGAATGCACTATGTATAAATGCCATGTATATCCCCAAGTACACCCCCACAAGCCTAAAATCTGCAATGTCCCCATTTCATTGAAGGATATTACCTGGGTCAGAGATGAGCTGCCGTTAATTTGCTAGCAGCCGAGTAGCCAAAGAACCCGCAAATTAGGTTCAAGGATCGTAGAAATAGACCCGAAACATGAGCAAAGTAATGCTAGCCTAGAAAATAGGTAACCTAGGATGTTGGCGAGCTAATGACGAATCCCAATAGCAAATGCTCACCCAACTAAGATGGGAATGAAATCTTCCTAGGTCACCAGAGGAGGTTCTAAAGGATAAACTGGCATAACAACCTCCAAAGGGGTAGGGGGAGGATGACAAGGATCCTCTAAAAGGAATGGGGAAGGAATGGTGCAGAAATAAACCCCTAGGGTAATGGACTGACCATAAGAATCATCAATCCATACCCGATATCCCATTACAAGAGATATTGGTTTGTTAAGCCCCCCAGTTAGAACAAAAGTAGCATATCTCTAAGCCAAATATCGTCCAGGGTGTCCAAGTTTCGAGGTTGCTGGATGGCCATAAGATCTAGGTTGGGTTTAATCAGCTCGGTGTCCATCCCTAACAATCTTTCCAAATCCTCAATTGCATCCCTAGAATTCCTTGCACTATCACAAGTATCTTCTTGCACTTCATCAGGAGTCAAAATTTATCCTTCAGACATAAGCGAATCAGAGGGTGACTTCGAATCAAATGAAGGCAGGTTGGAAGCAATAGATCTAGGGATTATCCTATCAATGTCATCCCCGGGTTTTTATTCTTTACTCAAATCTTCCTCTAAGTCTATATGTGAATCCACATAAATCTTAGAAGTTGCTTCCAAATTTTCCATCATTTCATCATGAGGAGAAATATCATCGATGGGTGTACTAAGGAAACCTAATTTGGTCAAATTTGTGACATCCTCAGGGGCTAACTCTTCAAATAAGACAATCACCATTAGTGTCACTCCAAATCTTGAATGTAGGTTCCTCATATAATTTATCCTTCTCCTCATCATACAATTCATCATATTCCCAAGGTCTAGAATCATCTAAAATCTCAGCAGATCCCCTAGGGTACTCTATCTGGGGTAAATGGTTTACACTGGTAACAACAGACTCCTCAGATAAGTGAATTTCTTTAGGGTTAGGTTCCCTAAGGGTGGGCTTGAGTTCCATCTCGTGATCAGAAGGGAGGGCAGGATTAACAACTTGACTTCGACCCACTTCATCAAATGTCACGAAAATACTATCATCTGGGTCGAGATCTTCCAATGGTACCATCATTCCCTTCTTTTGACACCAATATAATTCAGGCAGATACTCAACCTTATCATCATCTTCCTCGGGTTGCCACCTTTCCTCATCCAATTCATAGCTAATTTCATATGTATCTTCCTTCTACTTAAGGCGTGGACCTCTCAAGGAGGTGTCATCTAACAGGGAGGTTTCAAAATCGATCCTCGAAAAGTAGCTATTCTCCCTTACATAATCCCCAAAATTTCCCTCCAACTTAAAGTGTAGCTCTCCCACGGGAGATTCATCTAGCGTAGAGGGGTATACGTCATCCTCAATGGGGTAGATTGGGTGGTTAATTTCATCTCTTTCTTGTTGGCCTCCTCTCAAAGATTCTCCTAACAATTCAATCATTTCGTCTTGCATTTTCTGTATTTCCATCTTTAAGGAGGAGAGGTCATCATTTCTATTAGGAGAGAAGTCAGGCTCAGGCTTATAGTACCCAGGAGAGTCTGTCCAACCATTATAATTATTCAGGGAGGGTGGGTTGGGTATTTCTATGGTGTGTGGGATATTGGGCAAAGCAAATCCCGCTCCTAGGTTCTGCTCACTGATTTAGGGCTTAACCAAGCCAATACTCCTATAATAGGAGTAAAACGGATCCTAATGATTGTCATTATGTCCATCAAAAGATGGACCATCTCGGTGTATGGGATCAAAGATCGCAGAGTGGGGGTAAGGGTGTAGGCAAGATGTAAAAGGATGAAAGTCAACGTGGTCCATTCTGACTCACACCACAATCAGAATTCCCCAAGCAAAACACAATTCAAAAAGGACTTTTTAGGTCTTTAATCGGTTAGACTTTTGAGATTTTAAGTCCACTTATAGGGGACAAATCAAGTTATCAAAACAGTTACGCACCTACTTGTCGACCTACGATACACCTAAAAAGACCTAGTTGAAGCTTAGGTGCTCTTCCCTAAAGCTCAAATGGTAAAGAAACTCTAAAGATGGAAGATCAAGGGATGCAAGTAGGCCTAAGCCTTCCTTTGAAGTTGTGCTTTCGCGGTGCTTCTTAACTACCCCAAAAAATCCATGACAGGGTACCCCCCTCTTTGGAGTTACAAAACCTTTGATCTCAAGTTCTAAACACTTCAGAATCCAATGGTAGGAGCGCTCTTGTCCTAGTATTTCGAAACCTAAGGAGTGTATAAACGCGTGCCATGGTGCAAGAGATATAAGTGTGCATACACCGTAAAGATTTTGAATTTTGAATTGCACGCCAAGTTTGAAAATCAAATCCTTGGTTTTTGAATGTCCCTCCTTTAATTAGTCCCTTTATTTTCTTTTTTCAAAAAATGTGACCACTTGTTAGATCTATTCAATACAGATTAGGTGGTCTTGAAATTAATCCAAATGCATTTGCATGATAGGTAGAAATGTAAAGTTAGAAGTGCATACCTGATGCCAGCATTCTTCATGAAATATGCAAGACAGGAAATTAGATCTAGATGCTGCTCATTCAATCCTAAATGATTCGACTTATGGGCAGGCAGCTTCTAGCAGGTAGCTCGTGTTTTTTTTTTTTTTTTCTTACCTACTTATGCACAAAAATTCAATCCACAAAAGAAAATAAAAATCTACTTATGCACAAACAAATTAAGGATAAGCAATCCACAAAATAAATTAAAAACCTAGATCTAAAGAAAAGGGAATAGGCTCTTGAAAATCAGCCCCAATTACTACAAGGGCGAGAAAATAGAAATAAAACTTGTGACAAAGGAGAATCTTTTATGGAAGTGGGATCTAGGTCTCCTGCATCTTCCCCTCGTGTAGGCGTCGCTCAAGGTCGACGTCGTTTCCCCAGATGCACCTATCACCTCCACAATTTCCTCGCACAGAAAAGATAATAAATGGTCAGATCACTGTGCAACGAGAAATAATCAAAAATAAAAATCAGGTGAAATTATTGCGTCTGTTGCCTCCCCGGCAACAGTGCCATTTGATAAGTCGATTTTCGCTTTCAAATAATGTGAATAAGATAATTTGTCATTTTAGTAACAAAGTGGTGGAAAACTACTTACCAAAATAATTAAATAAAAATTAAACCACTCACAGAAGAGCAGGTCATGTCCACAAGGAGACAATGATGTAATAAATTCACGAATATTTTTCTCGTATTCGTTCAATCAAGTGTGAAATCCATAGTCAAATCTGACATGAAATGAGACAAAAAGAAACACAATAACTCAAAAATGTAAGGTTATATGTGTAATTTTTTCCTCACTGAAATATTCAACAAATATGTGATGAATCTCTGTAATTTCTAATTGACATGCATTAGAGAGAATTTGTGCACATCTTAATCCAAAACCATTGTCAAAAGATGTGAATAACAAATGCCACGCAATTATAAGAAAGCATGAGTATGAAGTCGTAATTTCACTAAATATATCACATATTAAAATCAAAAATGAGACTTTGGCAATGGCATTGAAATGTAATAACTAGTTGCAAGTTTCCTGTAGAAAAATAGGGGAGAACTCCCCTTGGCGTGCGCGAGAAGAGGAAGGATCAACTGGAGGCGTGGTCGCGCAAGAAGGTTGTCAGTGGTGAGGGCTGCACGTGGAGGTCGTGGGGTGGTCGTTGGTGGTCGATGGTGGCCAGCCGGAGGAGATGAAGCGGTGGCAGCAGTGGCTGTTCCTACTTCTCTTGCGCGTGCTATGGCTGAAGGTTGTGTGGCGGGTGCTGCAGGCAGCAGGGGCTAAGGCGCAGATGCATGCAGCGAGGTGCACGCGGGCTGAAGTCGGCGCGGCTGCTGCAGGCGACAGGGCTGAGGCGCACTGGCTGGAGGTGCGGGAGGCACTAAGGAACATGGGCTGCGCGTGAGCGAAGGTGGCGGAGGTGCAACCCGCTCTACACGTGCGGCTAAAGGCGAGGGCCGCTGGCTGGAGTTGCTCTGCGTGTGCAGGCAAGGTGGCGGAGGTGCAGTGCACTCTGCGCACGCAGCTGGAAGACGTGCAGGCTGAGCTGCGAGCACGTGGTGCGTGCTGCAAGAGGTGTGTGGCGCACATGGGGTGGTCGTGGAGGGCAGCTGCGGGTGTTCTGGAGGCACGGCAAGAGGCACGCACTATCCTGCTACTGTGGGAATGGCATGGCTTTTGGGTTTGTTTTTGTGGAGTGGAGGAAAAAATAGAGGATGGGAAAGAAGATGAAGGTGGTGATGGTGCCTATGGACAGGGCTAACAAATCATGCATCAGTAGATGCACTCACGGTAGGTGAGCTTCGAGGAGCTCGTGCACGGTGCTGGTCAAGTCCATCCTCTTGGCGTGGCGGTTTGTCACCATGCCAGCCCACGGTATGACGGAGCTTGGCCATGGAGGCCCACGGTGGTGGAATGAGTGGTGGCCTCCCCTTGCATGGTCGAAACTTCCTCCCTTTGTAGCTGAATTTGAAATCCAAAGAGGCGACTCAGATGCACTTCATGGCCAATGAATGCTTGCAGCTGTGCATGAACGGTTGCGTGAGGAGAAGAAGCAGTCGTTACCTATGGAGGAAGATAATAAGAAAATAATAAAATATTATGGTTATTTTTGCATAAACCCTTAACTTCTATGTTAAATTAAAACAATGCAAGTAATTCACCTAATTGATTAACTAATCAAATGCATGCAATTCTAAGTTAATTCTAAATGCATGCAATGAATGAATTATGCAATTAACCTAAAAATATGAATTAATTTATTTACATCCTAATGTATGCTATCTAAATGTTAAAATTAACTTAATGTCTAGACACTTAAATACCAAAATAGCCCACAAATATGGGCTAATCAGGTAGTACCTGGTATCCTTTTCTACCTTTTGGTTTATGGGTCATAACCTAAGCATCCACATCACACACAATTGGTCTTGTGTAAATAGTGATCACCTTAATTCCTTTCTTGAAGAAAATTTGGTTGTCTTAGTTCTGACTTAGGATAAGCTTGAAAACACAACTTGATTGGACGAGTTCCTGCCTCACGAGAGGTGGAGTATATACTCACCTTGATGACACGATGATAACATGTCACCTCCTCGGCACTTGTCTCTTAGGATATCCATCCTACTGGGGGCATGTAAGCACATTGTGCAGTTCCAGTACCCTGAGCAGCCCTATCTCGAAGTGCAAATTACCACAAGCCTAAATTCGCTTAAGAAATCCATGGGCAATACTATCTTGAAGTGTCAATTTCCAGGAGTTCTTGGGGTCACTATGGGTGGTGCTATCTCGAAGCATCGAAAGCCAAGCACCCTTCGAGGTTCAGTGAGGGGGACAATGAATTCGACAAAAACCGTGTTGATAGCTGATCCAAGGATAGACTTAGAGGAATCGTACAAAAATATATATATATTAAAAAAAATCCCGCTTACTCTCTTTCTAGGTTGGAAAACATACCAACCTTAAATAAATCAGACCAATGCACATGCACGGATGCTTTAATCTCTGGGACCAATAAACCTTAGGGTAGAACCAGAAATCAGGGAAACTTGTGTCTGCAACTTGTACTTAGCCGACCTAGTCTATAACTTAGCAACTACTTTGGTACCTTATGATCTAGGGTTAGATAGTGCAACTTGATTTCTGTGAAAAGGTCAACTGACTCAGCTTGGTTAACTTGGAGTGTTAGGTTGTTACTTAAATTTGCTAGGGACTAGTAAAAACTAGGCATGGGAGCATTTGATGAGCCCATATTTATGGGCTGTTTGGTTACTTAAATGCCTAGACTATAAATTAACAATAATATATAAATAGCATGCATTAGGATGTAAATAAATAATTCATACATTTGATTGATTAACACATATACATAGGAAGCACTAAGTAGTTTACTCACTAATATGAATAGTTCAAGTAAATATGATAGCATGCATTAGGATTTCTTTTAGAGTATTGTTTATAAATAACCCAATAATTAATTGTTTACTCATTTCTTCTCTCCTACTGGAATCGCACATGGATAACAGCTACTACCGACAGTCACTCTCCCGTCCGATTAGCCAGCCAAGCACCATTACTCCCAGGCAATCAAAAATCGGAAGGAGCGGATCTGGCCTTAATGGCCTCGACACTCCTCTTGTACTGTTCAAACTCATCCCTCCTGGTATAAAGGAGGAGCAAGGCCACCAAGTTCGAGAGGCCATCACCCTATTCCAACATTGTGCAGAGAGTTCAAGCTCTCATCCACTCCACCACTGTCAAACTCGACTGTGGCAGCCTGCTCCACTACTGTGGGCGTGCATCATGACAAGACGCACCGCCAAATTGGAGCAGCTGCATTACCGTGAGCACCTCAGCGTGCATATCCCTCCACGTTGCAACATCAATGTGCACCACCACAATCACTCCATCGTCGTCAAGCCTCTTACCGCTCACCCCTTCGCACAATCCCCTACCCACGCTCATACTCAACACCACCACCATTTTCATTTCCTCCTTTCCTTCTTCATTTTCCTTTTCTTCTTCCTCTATTTTTAACAAAACCCATCACCACCACCACACCATCGCATGAACGTAGGCCACCCTCTCCTCACACTCACACTGCCGACCATGCGTGCACCACCTCCAGCTCACACCTCAGCGTGCCATCCTGCCCCCTTCACCATGCACAGCCACGCCACCCTCCTCGCCACCTCCAGCTGACCACGCAGCCACCTCCAGCAACTCCCCTCAACACACCGCTCTCCCCACGCCTTCCCGCGCTCCATGCTCAACAGTAGTCGCACGCTACCCGTGTGCAATAGTCACGCATCTCACCGCACGTGCGTCTCCCGGCGCACCCTCACGTGCGCCACCTCGCCATTCACCTCGCCCTCCTAACCGTGTGGTAGCTACAGCAAGCAGTAGCACCCACCACCGTCCTTGCCTCACCCCCTCCCTCTCTGACCACCGTCGACTACACCGTCACTGCCATTGCGTGCGCCTCCCTCCAAAGCACCTTCCTTGAGCTCCTCACCTCCAGCCATCCCTTCCTCCACACACAAGGTCAAGGGAAACAACTTCCCTTGTTTCGAACTCAATTAGTTTTTACATTGACATGCCATTAAGGATTTCATGGATTTAGGTTATTATTATTATAATGCTGGCTATTTTATAAACAGAGCCCTCCACCTTGCTTTAATTACTTTAACAGCATATGTGAGCTTTATAGGACTCATTTAAGAGTGGCTTTGATATCGATTTTCTACGATTTCAATTGTGAACCTTTGTGAAAGACCTTAACGAATTTTAATAGGCCATTGCCTCCCTGTGGATACAACTCACTCCTCATTACGTGGTTAATTTTAATTCAATACTTTGATTAGTCAATTTTCCACTACTTAGAAATACAAATGACAAATCATTTTAATTATCATTTTATTAAGTGCAAGTCGTCTGTTCATTTAATACCCTTGTTTTGATATAACAAATTTATATTTTTATTGAGGACTAACCATTACAGGTTAAGTCAATTTAAAGCATGATGTGCTCTCATCAAGATTATTCAAACGCTTCATATGAAGAAAATTTGAAGACTATTTTATCATTATTAAGTGTAGAATTATGTAACGAATTACCTCAATAGGATAACAAATGCAAGTTTTCGATACTCGCAGAAATCTTTCTCTTTTGAACCTAAGACATTTCTACTATTGATCAACCAATATCAAGTTTTTATCGACCAACTCCTTGTTTTAATTTATCAAAGACCTCTAACAGTCATATTTCCTCATTGATCGATCAATCCATTTTATTTAATAGATCAAAATATTCCAACAGTCAAATTTCTTTTAAAATTATTAAGCCGATCAATATACCCTTTTAATCGATCAACACTAAATCAATCAATACTTTTATTTCATCGACCAAAATATTTTTGATCGACCAAATCCTTATTTTGATCAATCAAAGTCGAATTTTCAGTATTTCCAAAGCAGGTTGAAAAACTCTTATAAATAGGACCTTCGACCCCCCTCTTCAAAACACACCTCAAGAGCTTTCAAGAAGCAAAACACGTATATTCTCTCTAGTGCTTTTGCACCTCGATGCCTACTACTATTGCATTTCAAAACACGCTCTCTTGTGATTCAAGAAAGCTCGATTTGTCCTAATCTTGCTGAGGTTCCATAGGAAATATTACTATATTCTTTTTATTCTGTTATTCTTGATCTAGGAATCCAAGTTATCTTGGAAGGTCCATTGTTCTTCTCTTGGTCAGGTGTAAGAGAAGACGTTTGTAAGACATTGTGCCACCCTCATTCAAGTGGTACATTAGTCGATTTAACAAGCATCGACTAGTCGAGAAAATCCCAAGTTGGGAGGTTTAGGTGGTGGCTTTCACCCAAAAGGGTTTCCACTCTAAATCAGGTGTTATTTTTTTAGTCTATGCTTATTTAATTTTTCATCTGTGATGAATGATTTTTTAAGTTCATCATACAAATAGATATTACACTATTCACCCCCCCTTTAGTGTATACTTGATCCCTTAGTCTCTACACGTACTCACACATCTGAGTTACCATAGAAATAAGTCTAAATCACATTTATTACGTTCGACTTCAACTCCAATGCATCTCCGCTTACAGGAATCTGGACCTGAGGTAGCATGATCAGAGTGAAGCCAAATCGTAAAAGTTCTATAGCTATTCACCATGTGGTGGATGCTATATTATGTCTAGTGTATTCAAGATTCGATCAATGATCTATTGGTGCCACTCAAATGCAATGACACGGGCCTCCAAAAGAGACATGGGATTCTGGTTCCCATCTGACCTAGGGTTAAGAATTGGGTTAACCATTTCAACTAATGATGTGCAGGGGAAGGAAGAGACAACGAAAAGAGTCGCCAAGATGCCTTGGGGTAGGTTCCCAAGGGCTAACCAACTTAGGTCTCAAGGACCTTCCCCATCGCATATACCAACTACAAGGGCTGGTGCAAACTAGTACTCAAGGTAAGGGCATTGTAATCTAGATATGGTCCTTTAATTAAGTGACTGGATTTTCAAATTCACGCTCTAAATTAGGAGTTTACTTGTTATCAGCCAAATGAATAAAATCCTCATTTCTTAGGTTAACCTAACTAGCTTGAGTACGAGGGGACTAAAAGGAAGGTTCGGCACGAGGCTCCTTAATACCCCTTAGACGCAACCGTTTGACACTAGGTTTGACTAAAGAAATGTGCACTAGTCACTTAGGTCGATAATAACAAGTTGGGTTAAGATATAGATTTTGTTTTTTTATTCAATTAACCCCAACTCTTATAGTTGACCTAATGTATTCCCTAAGTTTGTGAATATATCAACTTTCCAATCAAGGTAGGTGAGGAGGTCAACCAAACAATCAAACCACACCTAATAGGAATGGACCCAATTAGGTCCCAATCAAGTCAAGTGGGTCTCTAAAGTTAATAAAAGCCCTAAAGTTTCCAACCTAGGGCTTTTGCATTTTCCAAAAATCAATAAAGAGACCAAGCACTGACTTCAAATTACTCTCCATGGCAGATTTGGAATTCAAAGTGAACTTTGGAGGATAGATTCCTTTACAACTTGCCTTTCTAGATATTATTTTTATAGAATTTTTACTATTTCAAGTGATTTGATATTGAGTTTATACTAATCGACGATCAGATAGCGTAGGCAGACTCCCTGTGAGTATTTCAACTTGAAAGAGAGAAAGATCGATCTAAAAAATCTTGAAAAATAAATGAATAAAGATTATTTCACTGGCTTTCAAACCCCACCAATTTTAGTTTGACCAGATTAATAAATTGTCTGGAACAAATTATGAAAGACGAACAAAATCAGGCTTTAATCTTAGTTTGACCCCTATTCACTATGCAAATTTTTAAAATTCTCATAGTGCAAATTTTCTTAAACAAAAGGTGGCATTGGAAGCCTAATTTGAAAATCTACTTTCAGGTCGAATTTCAAAATTTTTGGGTTGATAAATAATCGCCAAAAGAATTTTTAAATCTCATAAAAAATGTTGGTTGAATGTCTAAATATAGTAAAGCGCTTTTTTTAAAGGGTTTTGAAATGAAAAGACCTCATTACTAAAAAAAATTCAAAAAAATTAAATTCGAAAATGAATTTAATTTTTTTCTTTTTTGTTTTCAACAAAAGCAACTAACCTAAAATTCAAAAGAAACCAAAGATCTAAGGAAATCAAAATGCTACTAAATGAAAGTGTGCACCTATTTCATCTTCACCCACACTCGATGTGTGCATGGATCCACTCTTAAGTTCTTGCACACCAACAAGCAAGCAAACACAAATATCATAGAAAAAAATCATCAGATTCGCCTTGCCTCCCCGACAATGATGCCATTTGTTAAGTCGATATTCGCCATATAAATAAGATTTATTGTCATAGTATAGTTGTGAAATTATCCTAAACAAAATATGTATAACAAAACTATAGGCAAGTCTCGATTGATCACTGGGAGGTGAACAATGCGAAAGTGATTTCGATTTATGTCTTTTTCATCCTTGCGAAGCTAACCTAGATCTAAGCGAAAGCCTAAATTACTTAACCTAAAATCTAAATCTAAAGATGATGGTGGATCTCTTGAAGGGCAAACTCACCTGTTGCTCTTTCAAAATGCACAACCATAGTGTAGCACAAATAAATGTATCATGTATAAGAATAACACTCGTCTTGAAATTCACAGATTATGTGCATAATGTTGAGGGAGTTTTGATCGATTATTGATTCATTAATGCAGGCAGGAGTCCCCATCTATTTTTTCTTTTTTCTTCTGTTATGTTTTTGTGATTTTGATTTTCAAAAAAAAGAAAAAGAAAAATTAGAACTACAAATAGAAATCATGATGAGAGAACAAAATCAATCTTTCATTCATCAAACCAAGATATAAACATTTCACTAGTAGATGAAAGCTTGGAAAACAACTTGCTAATTAATTAAACAACTACTAGAGCAACAAGAAGAATTACTAGAACTAGCACTAATACTACTACAACTCAAGTAGAAAATTATTGAGGACATTTCTTCAATAGCTAGACTACTAGAAGGAGGGCACCAAGGTGTCTCCCTTGGTAGCCTTAGAATGTGGTAGGAGGAAGAAGGTATCCGGCCAACAAGGTAGGTGGTGGACAGCTATGGAAGTATAAAGGTGGAGTAAGGTGGCAGCTATGGCTCTTGGTTCGAGGAAGAAGTTGACCTAAAGGGGGTCGGCCAAGGGTTTTTTAGGGGGGGAGGTGGTGGCTAGGGTTCCTAGGTGGGTTAGGGTTTAGGTTTTACTAAGAATAAGATTTCCTAAAAATAGGTTTTCTAAAAATAGGTGGCTATTCCTTAATGTGCAAGTGTGTGTGTGTGCGTGGATGTGTGTGTGTGGGTTTTGTATGTGTGTGTGCATGGATGTGTTGAGGGTCCTAGGTTGGGTTTCGTAGGCTTAGGTTGTGGATTTAGGTGGGTTTAGGTTGGTTCAACCTATGTTGGTTAGGTTCTAATCTAAATGGGCTTAATTAGACTAGGTGGTTTAGATGTGAACCTTATTGGATCTAGGGTGGCCTAATCTAGAAAGTGGTAAACCCAATTAGGTGTGAGTGCACCCAATTAGAATTGGGTTTGATTTAATTAAACCCATTGAGTCCTATTAGGTTGACCTACTTAGGTTCTAATTGAACCTAATTAGAATTGGTTACACCCAATTAGGTTATACTGCACCTAACTGGATGTGGCTATGTCTAATAGGGTTAGGTTAGGCCTGATTAGACTCAATTGAGTCTAATCAACTTAGGCTTAGTCCAATCAAGTCCCTTGGACCCAATTGACTGGTGGCTAGCCCAATTGACTCAGACTGAGTCAATTAGGTATGGCATGGACCTAAATAGATATCTAAGTTAGGGATTGGGAATAGGATAGGTAGACTAGGGTTGTGGATAGTAGGATAGTGCTAGGGATATGGTGGATAGGTACATGGATAATGTTATCCATGTTTTTGGCTTTTAAGTTCAGATATCCTAGTTCTGAGTTGGTCGAGGGATAGGTACTGGAAAAGGGTTATTCTAGAGTTTGAGGAAAGGTTATCCTAGGCCTTCTCATTCTTTTTCTCTACTCTTGTTCTAGACAGATAGTCCTTTGTTCTTTCTTTCTTCAGCTGGTGTCTTTATTCTTTATTCACATAATCCATCTCCAGCTTTGCTACAGCCTTCGCTCCTATCCTGCTTTATTCTATCAAGAATAGCTTCTAAACTACTAATGTCCTACAAACAAGAATAAATCCTAATTAGTACAGAAAAATGGTATTATAATATATACAACTAAATAAAAAAATGCAATGCAGGATATGCAATTTATGAATGCACTATTCACAATTTAAACTAGATTCTAACATAATTTAGGTCAATTAAGTCCTATGATTGTTGTGCAATGAGAGGGTTTATAAGATTGCATTGTAGTATAGTCGAAACACACTCAGTCAACATTTAAAATTTATAATTCTCGAAGTTAGTATTAGAGATCGTTCGCTGGGAGTAAAATAAGTGCGGAACTTAACACTATCAAGAGTTTTAAGCTTTGGACTAGAGGCTATAAATTATCTCTTTGATCGCAAACTTCTAGTTCAAAAAGTAAAAAAAGAAAACTAAGTGTTAAAAAAAATAAAATTCAATGTAGTTTTAGATGATTTTGATACCCCTAACACTTAGAATTTCTCTTTAATTCAGTACAAAACCCGACCTTTTTCACTAAGCCCACACCCTAATGGGCTGCCTCTCTAATGGACCTTACTCTTTCTCTTAATCTCTATAATATATGCCTCATATATGCCTAAGGGGAGCCACTCCCTATTTACGTCGAGAAGCCTTCTCATGCAAATCCTTATATTGAGCACATGCGCTTTGCATCCCACCAATTTGGGACTAAATCCGCCCAGTTAATTTTAAGAATTGAATTCCAAGCCCGTGTCTTTTCTTCTTTCTTTATCTCTTCTCCTACGCACACACTCCTCTTCTTTTCTCTCTAAGTCTCACACCCTTCTTTCTTCTATTTATTTTTCTCGTTACAATAAAAAGGGTCTGGCATGAGTAGAGCAACAGTCCAGCCCAGATCGCAATGCCCTATTGGGCCACCCAAATGGGCCTCAATTTTAATCATCCTAAATGGGTCGTAAGCGTGTGTGTGATGGGTATGGGGAGTTTACCCCCTGATTCTGGCAAAGCAATCAAGAGGAGCAGAACCTCTTATGTTGCATGAAGAGCTTTGTCCCCAATGATGTGGGACTAAAGCTTGAGGTTGAATTAAAAAAAATAACAAGGCAATTAACCACTAAGAATTTAGAATTGACGTGCTTATTCCATGTTTAATTAGCACTAACCAAGGATCATTAGATGTGATAAAGCATTAAACAATTAACAATCCATAATGTTTGAACAGAATATTGCAATAAAGCCCTTAAAGAGTCAGAAGTAATAAATATACCCTTTTCAGTACAAGAAAAAAATTCTAAAGTAGACCCTAAAAATAAACAAAAATTTGCATGGAGGTCCTTGATGAAGCAGCCGTTCAGGTGTTGTCTTCTCCAATGATGGTTTGTCAGAGGATGTTTGAAAGTTCAATTTGGCCATCTTGATGACTTTGGCAAAGAGCATAAGGTAATCGCAAGGAGGTTGCCGACTTATTGGTAGGACCTGATGGACGATCAGAGCTGTGGAGGTGACAGAGGCAGCGGTCGGAGTTGGAGAAGATAAACTACTCTAGTGAAGTCTTGTAATCAAAACACGAGGTCATTCAACCTCTTATCAGTACCAAAAGCTTCAGGGAGATGCCCCAAAGCAAAGCCCTATGGCTATTGGGTGAGTGTGTGCATAGATGAGTGGGGCGGAGAAGCTTCGAAAAGCTTCTAATGGAGGAAGTGGTTATGTGTGACAGAGGCAAAGAAAAATCTAATTAAACTATCATAAAGCTAATGCTACCTATGGAGAATGAAGCCCTTAACTAATTGAAGAAGAAAGGGATGGGAAACCTGTGGTGATGGCAAGCACACTGGTGAAGGAGGGAGGAGATTGGATTAGAAGAAGGTCTCTCAAAGGCCAAAACTTCTCATGAAGCTTCAAGGAAGAATGGGGAAGGTGATCCACTACTCGATTGGCGGCAAGTAGCAGCAAGGAAGGAAGGTTGAAGAGCTCCAAGTCCACCAATGGTGACACATCAGGGAAGAAGAAGAGGGCATTTGTGCACGATTTATGGACAATTTGAACTAGTAGCGAGCGTTGAAGCTTTATAAATTAATTGCCCTCACATTTAAGGCAAGAAATCAACATGATTATGTTGATTGATAGCAAGATAGCGCACAAACTTTGGTCGTGATTGCGAATTTGATTGAGGAATTAACTTACCAAAATTGGTAAGGATCTGTCAAGAGGATTGCGAGAGATTGATCTCCAAAATTGTGATTAAACAGCATGCGAGCAGCTTCTTGCACTGCTAAGGAAGATGGAGAAGCTGACGTCATAATGACATCACCATTGGACCTAAATGCAAAGTATGTCAAAATTAGATTTAATTGAGTCCAAGTTTTTAAGGTAACCAAATTAGAACCCAAAGAATCTAATGGTGACAACAAATTTGGGTTTTGATGAAGTTTGAACAGTCAATTTTGCATTTTAACCTAAAATGTAGTAAACGTTAACCTTGGTTTTTGACTTAGGACAAATTGGGTTCTTTTTGTAAAATTAATCATTCTAAATCTTAAGAAATATTTTTTTGTGATTTTTAAAAGATTTAGATTATATTTACTTAATTAGAATCCTTTGAGCTTAAGTGAGATGAAAATTAGGGTTTTCAATGGTAATTTAGCCTTTTTGTCGATCCTTTTATTATTGATTAATAAAATCTTATACAACTACTAACACTTGTAGTCATCTTTATATTTTCAAAAAAAAATAGTGATTTAGCCTTTAATCCTCTGGGAAACCCTAACTCAATTCATGCAAGCTCACTTATTGAAATCTTAGCCTTAGTTGACCTTCAATTGAGTGTAGGTTCACCCGGCAGCTAATCTACATTTATATTTCTCTATTAAAATAGTAGAATTAACCAATTTTGATGCATGCCCTTAAATTCTTGATAATCTTAAGTTATACCCTTTAATATATGGATTATCTGAATTTAACTTTGGAAATTAGTCAATTTAAGCTAAATATAGAGGATGATGGTGCTTCCATCACACTAGATACATGGACACATACCAGACATGTCTAATATATGTTGAGATATTAGTTGTTATGCCCTGATAGTTGCATCAGTCATTTTCAAACTAGAATAGAGATGGCGATTCTAGAAGATAAGAATGTGATAGAAGTTTTTTATGCTACCATTGGCAAAATGTCCATTGTTCTAGCTAGGGATGTGATCGTCGAAAAAATTGCAAAGAATAAGTTTGGAAAACCATGTCGTAGTAGCTCGAAAAAATTCAAGATCAAATAAATAACTAAAGGTGAGCTCGAGTTGAGCACGGGAAGGCAACGTTCGAAAATCTGCGTGAGTTTTTTACTTTTTGGTATTTTGTCACTTTTGTAATTTTTATGATTTTTTATATAAAGAAGATGAAGGAGAGAAGTAGGACAGCTTATATAGAACACACAAATTAAAAAGAGAGAGAGAGAAAGAGGGAGAGAGAAAACTGGAATTATAAGCTCAAATTATTTTACAACTACAGAAAATACAATAAAAATAAATAGAATAAAATAAAAGAGAGGGGGGATGTGAAGAATCTCCTAAGAGGGCTACTCGGCGAGACAACGTGCTTAGTGGCAGCTTGAAGATGGAGGTATGGTGGTTGGACGACAGAGGTGAGGAGTAGGAAGAAGCCAGGTAGAGGAAGGCTTTGACCAAGCTATGGTGGAGTATGGGGGTGAGAGAAGGTTATAACTAGAGGGGAATGGAGGTAAGAAGGTGGAGGTGATTTTTACCTAGAATAGAAGTGAGAGGACAACTTTAAGAGGCCCTACGAAGGTGGTGAAAGGATGGACGGATAAAGAGAGAGAGGGATTTTTTACTATTCTAATAAGGCACCTAATAGCTGGGAGGGTAGGTTGGAGCTTTGATGGGTTACTGATGTAAACACATTTATTGAGGGTAAAATGCCTATTCATGCATGTTCCTGAGCTTAGATTTGCATTTCATGTTATAAATATTGCATAGCATGCATCAATCTGCATTTAAAGTAGTTTTATATAATTTAGGTTAATTGCATCCTTTTTATGATCAGGAGAGAAGGATATTTATTTCGAAGCCTCGGATTGATGATCCGACCATATGGATCTGATCACGACAACGATCGGAGTCCAACGCCTCCGAAATCGCCTCGATCGGAGTCCCATAGCATCATATGCAGTCTGAGGAAGATTAACAGCTAAGGGACTAGCTGACATAATTCAGAGCTTCAAATCATAAATCCGACCGTACGGATGAATTTGGGTCAATGATCGCAGCCTAACGGCGCGAAAATTGACTCAATCCGACCACTGTAGCAGCCTCTACGGTGAAAGAAGATGGACGACCCAGATTGCACCACGTGACACAGCCCAAGCCGCCCATGCACACGCATGCACCAACGCACACATGCAGCAACGTCGGTGTGCGCACATGCGCGGAGGCGCACATGCGCACAGCGTAGTGCTAGCACGTGAGCGTGCACGCGCGTGCCAGCGACGCACGAGCTAGCCTACAGAGATGCATAAGCTAGACTTACAGCGACGTTTACAGCCATCACTAATTCTTTGCGCACCAGCAAAGCTAGCTGTCGGCGTGAGCAAGCATGAGCTGCCTACAGCGACGCTTCCAGCGACAGCTTGGATGTCACTAATGGTCCCATACTTATTTTTGCCTCTTCTCCACTATAAAAGGACCTACACCCCCTCCCTTCCAAGCCATCTCTACCTACTCTACTCCCACCAACTCCCAAGCTCTAGCAAGCCTACCAACGCACCATTAGAGCTTGCTCTCAAGGTCCCAAGGCTCCTATTAGTGTAGCAAACCTCTGCCTCACCAAATATTCGTCCATCTTCCCATCCCCATTCATAGGTCGCCTTGGAGCCGTCCTCCCACCTGCATTCCAGTAGCAGATCATTTCCGCCTTCTCACCTCCATTCTAGAGCAACACCGAAGCTTTCCTCTACCCAACGTCCTCCTGCATCTCACCTCTGTCGTCCCACTCCTCACCTCCTTCATCCGAGCTTCCGCCAAGCGCCATCGTCTCGTCGAACAACCGATTCAGGAGATTTCCTCTCACCTCCCTCTCTTTTTATGCTTGCATAGAATATTGTAGTAGACATTCATGATATATAAAATATTTGTTCCATATCTCTTCTGATTTATTCTACTTGTCTTCTTTTTACAAAAACACAAAAAAATAACAAAACCCTAAAATACCAAAAAGAAACAAATCGAAGCACGATTTTCAGTTAAAGTAAACGTCGCCTTCCTGTGTTTGACCCAGGATTCCCTTGGAGTTTCGGTATAAATTTTATCTGATCGATGAATTTTGCAACTACGACGGCAGGTTCCTTGTAGCCCTGACTTCTAACACGCAAAACACATGTGACCATTTTGGCGTCATTGTCGGGGACAATACGACCATTTTGGCATCGTTACCGAGGAGGCAACGGAATTTACTTTATTATTTTCTGCACTTCTTTTCATTTACATAACACTAACCCTGCTTATCTCTAATCTATTGTCTTGCAGGTACCCTAGCATGGAGAACCAAGTGCGGTAGATCGGAGTAAAGTGTGGGTAGAGTGTTTTGTAAGTGTCCCCCACACCACCCCCACCTTAGTTTTCATTCCATAACCTAATAACTAAAACCCAAATCAACTTAGGTGCTTTGCATAAACCTTATGATAGATTTTGGTTATTTGATTGTCACTCCACTCACCTCACCCACCCTCATATATAAAAAAATATTCTTCTATTGTGGGTTTTAACTGAAAGCTACACACTTAACACCTACAATTTCTTATCATAAGGTGCACAATCACTTTGATTCTACCACTTAACCGGGATATGACCTGTAGACCCGGTACACTTCAACTCAATACACATAAGTGAGTAGAAATCTGAATAGGATAAATATTCTTGTGTGCCTTAACAAAGTGGTGCAATAAGCCAATTAATTGAGCTGTTTGGGCCACACCACTCAATCTAAAACTGATCCACCAAGTAGCTGGCCACATAGGGTTGATTCTTAGGGCTAAACCAGGCACTCTACATTATTTTTTATTTTCAAAGGAACATATCATCACCCATGTTTTCAAAACTTGGAGTGTTCTACTAAACCTTGATTAAACCAACCTAAGAATTAAACCCTAAAAGCTACTAAACAAGGTTAAATCCTAAAAGACACATCATCAAATAACCTTGTTTGAGAACCCTGGTTGTACATGCACACACATTTTAACTGATCATTAAGGGCACAACCCATCTAAAGGGTCCATCACATTCCAAGAGCACGATCATCCCAAGCCTAACTAAAATTGAGTGGACGTTGGCCTTAAGGATTGATTCGCTCTTTGGGGCTTAAATTGATTTTTTTTTTTATTAATCTGCTTTTGCTGATCCATCTGATGTCTAGCTAGGGGAGCAGCTTCAAACGACCATAGTTGGGGGATACAGTAGGAACCGAAGGCGTAAGTCAAAGGAAGAACCTTCTCCCCAGTCCCTCCTAACTGGTTGGATTGACCGGATAAAAGTAGACCAAATCGTTTATAATCTCAAGACGAGTCCTGGGAGTCTATAGGTCTTTAGGCTACCCACATAAGGACAGGTTTAGTTGATTGTATTGCAGGGCACCTTTTCTCTTCCCCATTTTCCCTCCGTTTCTACCATGTACCCTTCCACACCCTATACACATTTCACATCCTATCCTCCTACCACCACTTATCCCCAAGATGATAACTATCCTGACTTGACTTGTAATTACCCATCCACTAGTCGGGATGACTTTGATTGGGGCTATGAATATGGACCTCAGTGTCCAAGGCCTAACCCTGGACAACAAGATTATGATTACTATCCTACCCAAAACTACAATGATTATGGATCTCCATCCTTTGATGATCAAACCAACCCAATCTACAATTAGGAAGGATATAATGATTATAACACCTACCCTCCCCAGTATTCCATTGAATATAGGTTGCCACCATCCTTTGAACAACCTAGAACGACCTACTTTCAAGGAGGGACCCGAGAACCTCGACGTCGTGACTCCCTTAGATTTAACCCAAACCCAGCCAAACCAGAATAGAACCAGTCAGTTCAGGTGAACCAGATCTAGGATAGGGTGTTGGCTGATTTGAGGAACACTATACAATCTTTAGAAGCTCAGCCAACACCATACACTGAAGCACTGGAGCCTATGATCAAAATGATTAATGAACTTAATAGTTCTTTATTGGATTTGCTCCAAAGTGTTAGGGATGGGGACCTGGGTGAGTTTCTTCTTGGGAAATTATCGAGGTTGAGGATGAAATTTGTGGTTGCCCTAGTCAAATCTTGGGATGATTCTCAAGATGAACCCCCTTTAGGAGAGCCAATGTCTTAACCTGCTCAAGCGCCTGTCGAGGGGTTACATATTCTGAGATTGGAGATGACCAGGTTGGGCTAGAGCAACCCTTTGAGGATGAATTGAGTTTCTCACCCGAGATCCTAGAGCCAGGGAATGACGAAAAATGTCTCCATTGACCATGAAATGACATATGATTTTGAGACATATATAAATGAGGATCATAGATTCTTTGATTCTGAGAGTAAGGAATCTCTTAATGAAGTCTTACTTGAGCTTAAGGAAGATGATTTTAGTTAGACAAATGAGCTCGAGGAGCATGACGAACCATTTGATAGCCCAGTCAATGAAATTTTGATTCGGTTGGGGCTAACGTGGAGGATTCGAATCCTCATTTACTTGATGATTCAATAAGTGATCCCATTCCTCATCTGCACCCCGAAGAGATGACTTGTGAGATCATTGTGCCCAAGTCAATCTTGATTCAGCCACGATTTCTGGACTTAGGAGAATCATATTGGGTGAATGATATGCTAGAGGTCCTAAAGCCTGAGCCCTTGATGTTGGAAGATAGAATTGTTGAAATAAAAATTTGGGAGGCTAATTCTGAGGGAACTTCGATTTTGGATCTAAGGGTACTTATTGACTTGAAGCCACCAACTTTCTACTAGGACCCTTACGATATCTTTCATGTGCAACCTAAGCTTGAAATAACTGATTATTTTTCTGAGCTGAATGTTAAGTGGACATCTGAAACTAGTGAACCAAATCTACCTATTGTCCACCATTTTGGTCTTGGGTTGCACACCACTAAGCCGTAGGCCCTGCCCCGCAAACACACCAGCCTTCGATTCTGGGTGATTTTCATCCAGAACATGAGAACCACTCGACCCTGGGGCATGGGTCTGCATCATAACTTGGTCCACATCTATGGAAATATTCTGTTGGTGAGTTTGAGGATCAATATTTTTATTTTGATTCTGACCCACACTTGTGAATTATCAATTTCTTCTTTGTATGTATGTTATGCCTAGCTGAAGGCATTAAACTTAGCACGTGTGTATAGACTCTCTCTCTATGGAGCTGACCGGATTTTCACGACGCTCAGGTGATATTCTGTTTACTCCCTCCTTTTAATGTCTTTATTTTTATAATGAGGACATTGCATCATTTAGGCATGGGGGGGTGAATACTTAATCCTAAAATCATTTTGTTAACTTTGCAGAATTTCTTCTAGTTTCTTTATAAAAAAATTGAAAATTTGAAAAAGATATAAAAAGAAAGAAATTAGGAAAAGAGAACTTAAGCATTTGGAAGTTATTAACTTTAGGAAATGATACGAGAAGACCTAAACACTTAGACTCTTTAAGTCTTCAAGCTTAATTAGCCCAAGTGTCCACTTGAATGTGGACTTAGCCTCGAGTTCTCGCCAATTCCAATTCATTTTTAATTTGGCTAATAAATTGGGATGATAAGTATGCGACTTATCAACCTGCCCTCTGATTTGGGGGCACTTTAAGCCTAAGCATCTACACACATTTTTTTACACTAACTCACTTTTCGGCGGTTTCTTCAAAAATTTGGTAGCTAATAAACTATCTAGGGTGGTATGGCCGACAAGTTGTCGGTGGTAATAGCTCATCGGTCGGTTGTCCAGAGTCCAGTCACAAGACCATTTTCATTGTACTACCTTTAGGTAAATCTTAGATCAGGAAAGCCACCTACTTAAAAAAGAAAAAAAGAAAAAAGAAAAAAGAAAGAAAAGAAAAGAAAATATAGAGGAAAAAAATAGAAAAAGGAGAAAATAAAAAAATAAATAAAATCACACTTCATCACACGAGTATGACTGCCAAGTTGTCGGTGGAAATAGCTCATCAGCTGGTTGTCCAGAACCTAGCTCACAGAAAAAAATGCACAATAATTCCCAAAACACTTAGGGAAGAAGCGGGGAGTAGAATAAATCGGGGAGATATACACTGGGTTCACCCTTGTGTTGACCCCATAAATAAAAAAAGTAAAGAGAAAGCTACCATTTGAAAAGATAAACCTCTAAGCAAGGTCAACTAGGGTCGTAGAAACCCGAAGTCCATTTTAACAGTCGTCTAGTGAGTCTTTCACTATTTTCACAAAATGCTTAGCACTTAGAATGCTTTTCGAGTCTTGGGCGGGTCGGGTAGCTGTAAAAAGTTATCTCAAAACTCTCAAACTCCAAAAGTACAAAAAAATTAGAAAAGAAGAAAAATAATAAAAATATATATCTTCTCTTTTCAAATAAGGCGAGGACTTGGGCGGTCTGCATTTTAGAAGGCACCAGGGTACTATTGAGTTTTCGTAATTTAGGACCTTAGTTGAAATTTTCTATTGTTAATAAACGACTTAGGCCTAAGAGATCTAATCCTAATTCCGCTTTTATACATAGCATATAGTTTAATTTTGCTAGAGACTAGCAAAAGATAGGCATGGGGGTATGATGTAAACACATTTATCGAGAATAAAATGCCTATTCATGAATGTTCCTAGGCTTAGATTTGCATTTCATGTTATAAATATTGCATATCATGCATCATTCTGTATTTAGAGCAGCTGTATATAATTTAGGTTCATTGCATCCTTTTTGTGGTTAGGAGAGAAGGATATTTATTTCGAAGCCTTAGATTAATGATCTGACTGTACGGATCTGATCAAGACGACGATCGAAGTCCAATGCCTCCAAAATCGCCTCGATCGGAGTCCCGTAGCATCATATGCAATCTAAGGAAGATTAACAGCCAAGGGACTATGTGACATAATTCGAAGCTTCAAATGACAAATCTGACCACGTGGATGGATTCGAGCCAATGATCGTAGCCTAACGGCGCGAAATTGACTCAATCCAACCTCTGTAGCAGCCCCTACAATAAAAAGAAGATGGACGATCCAAATTGTACCACGTGGAGCAGCCCAGGTTGCCCATGCGCACGCGTGCAGCAGCGTGGGTGCATGCACGCGCAGAAGAGGCGAGGACAGCGTGTGCCAGCGACGCATAAGCTGGCCTACAGCGATGCATGAGCTGGACCTATAGCGATGCTTACAGCCGTCGCTAATTCTTCGCGCACCAACAAAGCCAGCTGTGAGCGTGAGCGGGCATCAGCAGGCATGAGCTACCTACAGCAATGCTTCTAGCAACAGTCTTGATGTCACTAATGATCCCATACTTATTTTTGCCTCTTCTACTCCACTATAAAAAGACCTACACCCCATCCCTTCCTAGCCATCTTTACCTACTCTACTCCCACCTACTCCCAAGCTCTAGCAAGCCTACCAACGCTCCAATAGAGCTTGTTCTCAAGCTCCCAAGGCTCCTATTAGTGTAGCAAACCTCTGCCTCACCAAATATTCATCCATCTTCCCATCCCCATTCATAGGTCTCCTTGGAGCTGTCCTCCCACCTCCATTCCTGTAGCAGATCATCTCTACCTTCTCACCTCCATTTCGGAGCTACGCCGAAGCTTTCCTCTACCCGACGTCCTCCTGCATCTCACCTCTGTCATCTCACTCCTCACCTCCTTCATCCGAGCCTCCGCCAGGCACCGTCGTCTCATCGAAGAGCCGATTCGGGAGATTTCCTCTCACCTCCCTCTCTTTTTATGCTTTCGTAGAATATTGTAATAAACATTCATGATAAATAAAATATTTGTTCCATATCGCTTGGGATTTATTCTGCTTGTCTTCTTCTTACAAAAACACAAAAAAATAACAAAATCCTAAAATACCAAAAAAAAAAAACAAATCGAGGCGTGCTTTCAGTTAAAGTAAACATCGCCTCCCTGTGTTCGACTCGAGACTCCCTTGGAGTTTGGTATAAATTTTATCTAATCAATATGTTTTGCAACTACAACAACAAGTTACTTGTAACCCTGATTTCTAACGCGCAAAACACGTGCAACCAGTTACCTTAGCTTTAGTAAAAGTAGAGAAGGTGTAGGTATAAATGGTTTGAAGATGGAGGGAGTGTGGCCCTTTTATAGTTGAAGAAAAGAAGCTTTTAGCTAGCCACAAGTGCATTCTACATGCACGGCATGTGCGAGGGGCAAGATTTGCATGCAGAGCATGTGCTAGTTGAGCTAGGGGTGCTATGTCATGGCTGGCGCACGGATCGCATGCATGAGAGATGGTTGCCATGCGAATTGCATGCGTGAGAGCTAGCGGGTGCACGGTTCACACGCACTATGCGTGAGCGTGCTGGCAACTGAGTCAGAGGCATGGTTGGTGCGTGGAGATCACGCACAAGCATTCTTCTTGCACGTGGCTCGTGCGCGAGCTACACATGAAGCTGGAAATTAATGTCATGTGGTCTCTTCTTCTGAAATTTGCAATGATACCCATATTTCCTTGGAAAGTTTTGTGGTTCCAAATAAACTTAGGTATATTAGAGGTGGACCTTAGTATTGGTGGACATATTGCAATAAAGCCCTAACATCTTGGTAAATTTGCATTATGCCCCTCATAAAACATGTTTACTCTTAAAGCTTCAGTTATAATATTCCAACCTCTTACTTCAACTCCACATTTCATACTTGCATAAATTACTATTATTATAATATATACAAATTATTTATAAATGCAATTATGAGCCTAATATGCCTTGATTGACTATAATGCGTTATTTACAACCTAATTATGCTATGTTTACTTAGAAATTAGCCCAATTTAGGCATCATAAGTGTATTAACTATGTAGTTCTCATATGTTATTGTGCTATAGGTAGGATAGGTTGGAATACATTCCTTTATGGGATGAGAACTGTATGTGTTTGGATTTTAATATACTTAATTAGCTAATTAAAACCCTAATTGGTTGCTTAATGGTTAAACTAAGGGCCTTGGGAATTGAATAACTCCTAGAACCATTAACAAAAATTTATGTAATGAAAAGTTGAGGGGCTATTTAGGAGAAAATGATGTCAGTGGCCTTTCTTGGAAGTCAAGAAAGGGAGTGGAGGGACTTGGGTGAAAAGTTTACCACCCCTTATATGATTCAAGCCAATTTAAAAGAAAATTAAAGCAAAAACGCCATTTGGCTTCTTCTCCAAGACCCTCCTCCCCTCCCATTGGTGGGCCTCTCCACTTAGCTCCATCGACCAATCACCCTTCATCGAACATCACTGTTACTGTGGTCGAGGAGGTTGCGCAACTGTTGTTGGTGCAACTACTGCTATCGATGCTCAAGTTGTTGCTACTGTTGTTGCAACTACTACTACTCCTATTACTGCAGTCGTTGCTACTATTAAGGCTTGTTGTTGTTGCTACTGCTGTGTTGCTACTGTTGCAGTTGCTGCTATGTGTCGTCGCTACTGCAGCTGTTGCTGCCATTGTTGCTACTCAAGCTACTACTCCTGTAGCTACTATGCTATCGTAGCTATTGTCGTTGCTGCTGCTATGTTGTTGTCGTTGTTGCTGCTCGTGCTGGTGTGTTGTCGTAGCTGCTATTGCTGCTGTTGTTGTGTTGCTGCCATCGTTGTTGCATGAGAAGATAAGAGAAGAAGGGGGAACGAGCTCCATCTCTTTATGTACAGACTATTACTGTGCTTTGATTTAATTTCTCTTGTTTCCTATGATGTGGAATGCTTTGTATGAGCCAAAAGATGAGGATGGATCATGATTTGAGGGCTAATGGCTGCATGATGGAACTATGTCATCTTCATAGGTTTTGGGGGAAAATGGATGGTATTGTTGCTAAAAAGGGAATTAAGCGAGTTTTGATAGATTGGATTCTCTCCCTATATTTTAATTAGATTTATATTGTTTAAACCCTACTCAAAAACTAAAGCAAGCCTTTATGATTAAAGGGCCTAATCTAAGGATAATGAGAGACTTGGGCTTACAAGAACAAAGTAAATTTTACAAGAGAACCCTAATGGCCTAATGCATGGTTGCATAAATCTTGAAACTTCCTAATGAACCTAAATAGATCTTAATGAACTATGTAGGGCCTAACCATGTAATGGTAGAGGAAAAGGTTTTGGTCATGGAATCGATCCATAAATGAGGGTTTTAGGGTTTCTAACACTAAGGAACCTAATTAAGGGATGATTGAGCCTTATCTAGAACCTAATTGGGGATTTAGTAGATGCCCTAATAAGGGAAAAAATGGTCAAATTGCTGTTAAACCCTAGATGGGTGTAGGATGCTTTTAATTGAACTTGAAGCTCTATAAATTAACTAAAAGTGACCTAAATTGGCTAAGTAAAAAATGAAACCCCATCATGACATCTATAACTCAACTAGAGTCTATTAAATGAGATGCTTGGATCCTAAGGTCTTGGGTAGGACCCCAGGCAATCCAGTAGGTCTCTAAGGTTGCCTAGTCAGGTATTGATCAGGGGAAAGGAAACTAAGGAGCAATTAGGTCAAATAGGTGAACTCGTTGGGTGAGACACTGGGACTTAGAGAATGGTATGTTCATTGTTGCGGGTTGGAGACTCGAGAGTACAGGTAGCTAGATGCTACCGCAGTTCAACCTCAGAACTGGAGAAGTTACTAGTTGGGGTACAGTCAACATTCCTACGATCAGAATGGGCATTCTTATATGGTGGACATGAGTGCCTTAATCTCTCTGAAGGCTAAGGAGGAGTTATGGTACAAATGTGCCATTGGAGAGGATACATCAAGATCTCCTTCAATATGAAGGGTTGATTTTGTCACTCTAGGATTGGATGGCAAGTAATAGAATCTTGGATCGTTAGGATAGTTACATTAGAACGAGTATCATCAATCAAGGTGAATGATTAATGGGCTTGAACCACAGTGGTTGGTCAGGTTAAATCGGGTTAGGGTTGAAACCTTGGGTGTTGGGTTTAGTTAGGAATCTAGCCAATTAGCGAAACTGTACACTATCCTATTTTTATTGAATTACAATAGTTGTTTGTTCCCTACCGAGTTTATTGGCTCATCCCTATTTGTGACCTACTTTCAGGTTGTTACCATTGTATGTCATCGACAGGCAAGATTGGTTGTCATGCAATGTCTTTCGAGTGTTGTTTGGCAGGTAACCTTGATGGTTCAACTTAAGGTGAATTTCTTGTTTCATTTGCCAACTTAGAGCTTGTTTAATTTGTGCCATCCTTTTGCTACTTTCTTCCATTTTGTTTATCAAATGGAATTTTTTTTTGTATCTCAACTTTGTTTTGTGCAGCCTGAATTAAATAAACCAGCTCTTTTCCTATTGCCACCCTCAGATCTCTGACCTTTGTTTAAGGGCCTGGGTTTTAGTGTGTGACAAGAACTATGCTATCAGAAGGGAAGTATCCTAAGCCCTTTGCCATCATTGTAATCTCATATGTCAATGGTGACCTGCCTTTAGCAGAAAATCGCCAATCGTAGCCAATATGAAAGCATATATGGTGCTATAAACACTTTAGTTAGAAGTTATTTTTCTAAACGTCATATGTGCCATCGAAAAAATAATTTATGCCATTAACACCAATATACTACCATGCGGCATCAGAGGTACCTGTGCCGCCATTGGCAGCATGATGGAGATAAGGTGCCTATGCCAGGAATTGGAAACTACTGTAGGCAAGAGTACTTATCCCTTTGATGGCACTACAACACGATTGTATTAAGTAGTAGTTTTAGGCAGAAGTGTTCGTAAACGTTTGAGGCTTCAAACAATAATGTAAATCATCTAGTTGATAAAAATCTACTGTAATGTTGATGAGGGGAAATTTGCTGCCATTGGTAGGTAAGTAGGGATGATTTCTGTCATCGGTAGCCTAATATCTATCATTGGAAGAACTGTAAATACTTGCATATAAGAATGAAATGCCTTCACTAGAACTGTAATGATTTCAATATAAGAGTGAAAGATCTGGCTAGCAAAGGGAATGCGCTGTCGTTGGCAGGTTAGCTTAGCTGATGGGTAGGGCTAGTTCTAGCAAGTAAGGGACTAAAGCGTGCTAGGAAATGCAACTGCTATTGGTAGGAATAGATTATCAATGTCATAGGTGTTGTATCATAACTAGTTATAGTTGCTTTTGTAAACATTATAGGTGGCGTAAACATCATAATTGGTTACAATTATCTTTGTAAACGATACAGGTGTCGTCGGCAAAGTAGAATGTGATGTTGTTAGCAGAAAATGTGGTGTTGTTGACAGAAATTGTATTTTCAAATGAGAAATTAGCTATGATAAGACATAGAATAGATGTTCACATTAAGAAGGTAGAGTAGGATAGTACAAGAGACAATAATCATAAACGTCAAATAGATAAGTTTCACTTTAATTAAGGGTTCCAATAGACAGTGCTATGGTATGTTGAAAATGGATGAAATGGATGTGAACAACCGCCATCAACAACGCTCTCCTACGTAAAACCTCCTTCCCCAATATTGGAAATGGAATCCATATGAGTAGTATCAACATTTCTCCTGTATCTATTCTGGGTAGCCTTCCCTTGATTCTTCTCCCTAGCCGATCTTTTACTTTTCTCAAGTGGCCTACCAACTTGTCGTACATGGTCAAGGTTTAGGATGGGACGTTCTCTTGGTCCTTCATTGCCAACATATAAATAAAAAAAGAAAGAATCGTAAGTGAATATATATGGTAAATTTCAAAAAGGAAAAATTCATTACAAGAAGAGTGCAATAGAGATGCATAACGTATAGAAGTCTTCGTACAAATGTAATCCAACACCTAAAGCATTAATGGTCACTTTGTAATTCTGAGCAGATGTGGACACAATCAAAAACACCATGCATTTCACTCGGACATCTTTATAATGGTCAACGGGATCATCCCACACTTGATTATTCGATAGTTGAAGATCTACTCTCCCAATTGACATGTCCCTCTTCCACCTATCTATTATAATCATTTGCACACCCTCTTCTTTGAAAACAAAAAGATAATGGTGACACAATAAATCACGAGTCTCTCATAATTTGCATATGCAACAAATGTTCAATAACTGAGGTGAGAAAAACACAGTAAAGTTCTTAAAATTGACATACTGACCATCCATTGTAAGAATGCATCTCTCTCCTGAATGTCGAATTTATCAACACATTCAACAACTATGCAATCTATTCTTGTACAGTACAAGATTCTAGAGACCCCTATCTTCAAAATCGGTCGCAGAAGTTGGATCATGAACAATCCTCTTGATCTCATCCCTAGTGCTTGCATCACTCCAAAATTTATGTGGTAGCTTTTGCATTATGAGCCACAAGCATTTTCGATGTTTTGCATTTGAAAATACAATAGCAACAACATTGATCATTGTTGAATAAAAAAAGGCATTTCGATGAGCCGGCAAGCATGGACAGTATAACATCACATGTAAGGTTGCTTACAGATATAATAACGACATGAACATAAGCCTAAGAGATGCCGACAAAACCAATGACTATCTTCTATGGAAGACAGTGACGATGCTGCTGATTGCAGAAAACATACAAAATGTTCCCTTTTGCTAAAGGCATAATATAAGACTTGCAACAAAAGAATAGAAACAGCTAGTCAATTTGAAAATAAATTATAGGTGATAGAGCCAATGAAGAAGCACAATAGCATCTCATTATAGGTAATTACGACTGAGAGATCCTCTTCCATCAATAAAGTATGCATGGTGCTATCAACAACATGGGAATGCATTGATCATGATGAGAATGCATTGATTATATTGAAGCATTAATTAAGCATGTGGTGATGAAGGCAGCAATGACATGTTGTTATGGTAATGAATGTACTTCATGTCAACGGCAACACCGACCACAAAATGAAGATAACAATGACGCTACTTACAACAAGAAACACCTATTTAAGTGATTAAACATTATAAAGTGAAACAAAAGTAGAAAAAAATGTGAGAACATCGAGAGTAAATTGATTATGTAGTGGGCATGCGTAAATTCTAGGTGGCCAATGAAGTAACACAGGTGTTGTCAGCAAGAGTGTCCAAGTCAAACTCTCAGGAAAGCAAAAAAGCATGTAAACACTAATCTCACATGCATTGAAGCCAGACACGAAAAATCGAAATGAAGTTGTCCGTTGTCTCACAAAGAAGACCACATCTAAGAAGGATAGGGTTTCTATGATGATTTATACCAACAAATGGTGCAAATGGCATCTCATATTTATTAGTAAGATACATAATGTTAAATGTCACAACAATACCAAAGAAACAACATGCAAGTTGAGAACTATCTCAACAAAAGACATTCTAAAGCCATTCCTCACAATCAAGATCTAACAAATAAAAAAAACTCTAAGAACTTGGATCGCATACATACAAAATAATCATGCAATGCTTGTGCATCACCCTCACCCATTCTTAACACACGTGACTGCTTTACAGCATTCAAAGCATTACTTTCTATGAATGGTATATTCTCATATCCACCATATTTTGTTACAAAAGAGGCCACTACTTTCAATAAGGGAATACATGCCCAATCATTCAATGTATCATCTCCTTATGTGACTTCAAGACTCTTCTCCTAAAAGAAAGAAGACGCAACTGTGATGCATCTAATAAATCGTGGTTATGTACATTGAGAAATTCAGCCACATAATATTTCCAATCCATTAGCCTTCGAAACCTTAGCTTTGCAAGACAAGTTTTACAAGATGATGTAGACACATCTATTTCACATAAAATACCTATTTATGTATGTTCTTAAGTCCATATAAGCATCATGTATTATAAATATTACATAACAAGTAACATTATGCATTTATATTAATGTGTACAAATTGTAGATTAATTCACCCTTTTTTGTGGCCAGGGGACAAGACGACATCATTTTGAGGCCTTGGATTGAAAATCAACCAAACGGATCTGATCAAGGTGACGATCAGAGTCCAATGCCTCCGAGATCACCCTGATCGGACCTCCATAGCACCATATGCAGTTCGAGGAAGATCAAAGGCCAAGGGGTAAGGTGGTGGAAATACAAACTTTAGACGACAAATCCAACCATACGAATGGATTCAGATTGACGATCGCAGTCCAACGATGTGAAAATCAACCCAATCCGACATCCATGGCACCACCTAGGAGCAATTAAAGATAGACGGCCCAGATAAAGTCATGTGGCATCATCTAGGTTTCCCAAAGCCACAGCTGCCTGATTGCACAGTAATCATGCAACCTAAATCACCTGAATTAAGCTAGAACCTAGCATAACTTAGGATTAATGCATTCATAGGCATCGTAATTTGCACAATAGCAAGTTTATTAGTCATATAGATAATATTATCATTTTATGACCTAAAAGAGAGATGATTTCAATCGCAGATGATTCAAAGCCACAGATGTCAGATAAGACCGGATAGATCAGATCAAAAATGACGATGGGAGTCAACACTTCCAAAATCATCTCGATCAGACAACCAGGGCATCTTGTGCAGTCCATAAAAAAATAGAGATCATAAAGCTAAAGGACAAAGATCCGAGCCTCAGATGAAGAATCTAAGTGCACAGATGAATCTGGATCGATAATTGTAGTTCAACGGCACAAAAATCAACTTGATCGGAGGTCTATATCACCAGATACAAGGAAAAGAAGATGGGCGGACATGATGGTGCCACGTGGCACCATCACAATAGCTCCCTCACCACTGCCCCATCTAGGAAGGCCACACCGCATGCTGTGGGCCATTGCATCTTCATCTAATGGCCACAAGTGTGCACGTCGCCCATCCAGCTAGAAAAGGATAAATAGGAACAAACAAGTATGTATATCAGAACGTTCGCACAGCACGTTGACTCATGCGCGCACGCACGGAAGTAGATGAAGCATGTTCGAGCTAGGCTTTGCACGAAATTGAAGCTGTGCCGGGTGCGGGCGTAATTGCGTGACCGGAGGGCGGAGGCGCAACCACGTGGCACGATCAGAGTGAGCCGTAGGCGGATGCACGATCCCACGCATTTTGCGAGATCAGGAAGGCGAGGCAAGTGTGCTCGAGCTGTCCGATCTCACAATCGAACAACTGAGGATCAAACGTTGAAAAGTGCCATGTGGGTGCACGTGTGGAGAGAGGTTGTTGCAACAGGCACACAAGGAGGAAGCGGGGTCATGCGATCGCGATCCAAGGGCACAACGGGTGCCACGTGTTAGCTAAGGATTAAATTTGTGTGATGAAGGCGAATTTGATGGTTTTTTGAGGCCAAATCTGATCTGTTGATCACCCGACCAACGGATCTGATCAAATAGGAGTTGTTACATGAGATTAAGGGCTAAAATATCCTTTTTGCCCTCCACAAAAGCAATAAAAGAAGGCCCAGGGCCCCCCATTTGAAGCATCTCTCTCTTCCATCAACTCCAGACATATTCCACCTTCTCTACAACTCTCTGTCCCTCTACAACTCCATTCCAACATTCATCCCGACGTTCTGGATCTGAAGTGCTGCCTCATCTCGCACAAGCATCCCACAAGCAGTGTGTCGTTTCTATACCACTTTCTTCTCTCTCTCTATCTATCTATCTGTCTCAATTAGCATTTTCTACTATGAAAAACATCATCTAATTGCAATAAAATTATGATTATCTGGATGTCTACTTTATACATATATACATAAATATATCTAGTTAGAATTAGTTTTATTGAAGCGCTTCTACATAAATTGCGATTGCCTCCCTGCGAATGACCCGACACTCACCAGAGTTTTGTAAATTTACTTGTCGATGTGTTTTCATGCTATACTCCAACTAAATAATCCTTTAAAATGTGATTTACATGCCAAACAAGTCGGCGCCGTTGCCAAGGAGGCAACAGAAATTTTTGAAGCATTCTTTGGTGCAAATTTGAGATTTCTAACTTGCTATCTTCGTTGATTTCATGTGTGCAGGAAAGCAACGAAATCAAAATGAAACACGACAATGGGAATTGCAGGTTCGAACCTCAGGTAAGTTCCCATAGTTTAGATTACTTAAATTTAGGATTTGCTTGAACCCTAGGATTAGTTAGAATTTATTTTCATATAAAAAAAATGCTCTTGATTTTCGGGCCGAAATAAAACTTTATCTCAAAAATTCCATTCTTGAAGATCCGTAGGTTCAAAAATTTTCAAAGTTCTACTGGACATGGATTTAAAAGTCAGGAACAACATATCAAAATTTTGCACAAATCAGAGTTACAGAAAAATTTTAAAAATTCATGTATTGATCTGTTATCAATTCGATTATTGTTCCTGATTTTTTGGAGTTCAAAAAATTATAAGAATTTTTATACAACTCTGATTGTCCTAAAATTTGTGGCACTGAATGTTGAGATAATCAATAATTTAGGAAAAATATGAAAAAATTATTTATTACACGTTTGATCACACAGATTATCCAATCACCAACTGGGGGTCAAAACATATTGCAAAACCCCCACTACACTTTAAATCATAAAAAAATAGGAAACGTGCATTAAAAATTCTTGAAAAATATTTTCTGAGTGCCTAGTTAATGGTGCAATAAGATCAATTGATAGCATTGCTTGGGTCGCACCACTCATCTGATTTTGAACTTAAAAGAATCATCTAGAATTATTTGTGCTTAGAGTTCCACATTAAGGATAGAGCACACCTGCATTTCTATATTTAAAGGAAATCTATCAAACAAATTGGGATTTGAAAACCTCTTGTGTACCTCATCAAAACCTTGATTGAAAATATTAACTCAAGATAACCCTAAAACTCATTAACACAAGCATTCAAATCTTAAAATTCACTTCATAAAAAAAAAAATTACTTGTGAACCCTTTTTGTCTTCACACTACACATTTAAAAATTAATTTTAAGGGCAAACACCCCATAACGTCCATCATATTCAAAAAGCACATCAAACCCAAGCCTAAAACTAACTAGACGTGCCCTAGGCAGGAATAATAGACTTGGGGACTTAAAACTAGATTGGGCTAAGGTCAAGGCCTTGTCTACTTGGACCCACTTGTGACAAGAAAGGTCGGTGTGGTAACCGCATTAACCTTTAGTGGTGTCCTGCCATGCGGGGTGTCCTAAGAGGTCCCACCCTTCTGGCCAGCAAAGTAATTCAAGGGTTGATCAAACCCAGTCGTGTTTTGGGGAGCCAGGATCAGGTCTAATTAGGGTTGACACTCTAAGGACCAGTTTGATTGCTTGCATTGAGCAGGCGAGGATTTCTCTCATCTATCTTCTCTCTCATCTACAAACATTCTTCTGGTGCATGCAAGGTAGAAGATCTCAAAATCCTTATTTGCTACCACCATTAGAAAGAAATCCTAGGAAAAGACATATTTATCCAGAATCTGAATCTAAACCCTCCACAATGGGTAGTCATCATGAGGAAGAAGAGATTGATGAACAAAATCTGGATCCGATGACTTTCTTACAAAGGTAGATCACTAAGCAGGGCCAACATCATGATCGACAAATGGAAGTCATAGTGCAGGCCATCACTCGACTCCAAAACGAAAGGCAGACCGACCACTCCGTGACTTTTATAACCCTCCTAATGCCCAACCTGAACCTTGTGTTAGGGCACCTCAGGATGGGGAAGATTTTAAACTCAAACCTCATATCATTAACTTGATTCCCTACTTTCATGACCGTGAGTCAGATGACCTCTTCCACCACCTGAAAGAGCTCCTACACATAGGAAGAACTTTTGGCTCTAGGAACATGAATGAAGGTACCCTGATGATGAAGATGTTCCCATTCTCCTTGAAAGATAGAGCTGCACATTGGTTGAGGACAATTGGTAGACCAATCATAACTTGGGAAGATCTGAGAAGCACATTTCTAAAGAAATTCTTCCCCATAGGAAAACTAATGCCCTTAGATGTGCCATAACAACCTTTAAGTAGAACCTCGGGGAACAATTACATGAGGCTTAGGAGAGGTTCAAAGATTTAGCTTGGAAATTCCCTCATCATAGGATTCCGAAGTGGCACTTGGCCCATATTTTCTATTATGGGTTGAGTAATAATATGAAGAATTTTGTTGATGCGGTGTGTGGGGGCAATTTCCTGAGTCAAGATGCTGAGGGAGTCTTTTAATTGTTCGAGAATATGAGTGAAAATTCCCTCAACAATGCTTCAATGTCCACCTTCAACAGAGCCAATCAACCAAGGAGCGAAGTTTGTGAAGTTAACAATAATTCAAACTTGGTTGATTTAGAGCTAATTGCACAACGATTAGATAAGGGGGAACACGTGAGAAAGAACGTGGAGAATTTGGATAAGAAACTACATAACCTTCTAAAGGGCGGGAATTCCTTAGGTACACAATCCATATTAAATCCTATGCCTACCCAAGGAGTGCCTATATTAACCCACAACCAATTTCCCAACCCACTAGGTCAGGAATCAGTGCACAACATTAATGACCTAACCATGGCTCCACCTATGAGCAACCTGTACTTGGACCCATCCCTTTCTGGGTACCAAGGAGGGACCTTGATGCCCTCGAATTCTAAACTAGGTAGCCCGATGCCTAGTTATCCTAAGGATGTGAATGCACTCCAGGGTTACACTAGAAATGAGCCTTATTCAAACACATACAACCCTGGATAACGCAACCATCCTAACTTTGCTTGGTTAAGTCAGAAACCCACCCAGGGTCCTAACTTGACTAAACCAAACACTTATGGGACACACAACCACGCACGTACCAGCCACAACCTACTCAGGAAAACCAACCCACTAATCTGAGCCTGGTCCTCAAAGAAATGAGAGAAATGAATCTGAGACATAAGGAAGAAATGAATCAATTGAGAAAAGAATTGACGGGAGGACTGGACCAGCTAGTAGATGCTAGACAACATGGGATGTTACCATCCCAAGCCGTCCCAAACCCAAGAAACTTCAATAGGGTTAATCAACACAACACACAGGAGCAACAAGCACACCTAATTCAGCCTGCTCCCCAGCACCCACCAGGTTTTGTTAACCCTAACCCAACCTAGGCTCAACCCATTTTACAAAACCCACCTTACCCTTCTAACCCTAATGCACATGTCTGTGCTGTTACTTTGAGAAGTGGGAAACAAATCCAAGATCCTTCTACATCAAAATCTTATCAAGATCTTAAGGAGCCTAAATCTGACCTAGGAGAACAAACTAATTTAGAAAACAAGACTTAGGATTTGAATACTCACGATTTTTCTCAAGCACTTTTTCCTGAAGACTTGATCAAACCCAGGGAAAATAAACTGATCAATCGAAGGAGTGGCTTGAGATTCTAAAGCAAGTTTGATCGCGTTTTTGCACTATTTGTTAAATTAGGGTTTAAGTCGTTGCAACACACAAAAATGGATTCACTTTTAAAATTTGTAAGACCTAGATAGGGGAGTATCTAGGGTCGTCCAAGGAGGCAATATTTGATAAATCAATCTCTTACTTGGAAATGCGAAAATCACCTTTCTTTTTGGTCTTTTCAAATATATATATTTCTTGTAGGTTTTTGAAATAAAGGGGCAATCGCAAGATGGTGGAAAAAGACAATCTAATTTAACTACTAGGTGACAAGAAAGTCCTCTTCTCAAGCTCACCCAAGGCACGTGAAGGCCTAGGATAATTGAGAAGAGGGAGTGAAAGTGCTAAAAACTAAAGTAAAAAGAGGCTACACCAAGTAGAAAAAGGCAACTTAATATTAAGCGGATTTATGTTTACAAAAGTAGAGGAAAACTTCTACAAAAAGTAAAACTGCAAAAATTAAAACACAAATCCTAGATGATGATAGCGAAGAGGGAATGCTCCTTGCTCCAACTGCGGCTGCTCCCGCAGTTAAAAAGGGTCCTCCTTCTCTTCTTGAACCAGAGATAGTCTCCTCCTAGCAAGCCCTCAGGGGGGCATGCTTAACTCCTCCAAGGTGGATGGATTTCCACCTTCAAAGGCTCCTCCTAAGGTGGCATGGACCACCTTTGATTCCTCATCCAAGGGTGGTAGTGTACCACCCTCAAGTCCTCCACTTCTTAAGGTAGGCATGTACCTTAGGTTGTCCTCCAATGCCTGGCTTCCTTCCTTGGCTGGCGTGGGCACAAGAGAGAAGAGAAGAGGGGAAGGCACCAAGGGGACAAAATATCCCCTTAATCTTCTTCTTCTTCTCCTGACCTTTTATGTAGGTGGAAATATAGGTAGAAAAATTGTAGCCAAGGGTGAATTTTTTTGGTGGAATATGATGGGTATTTATAGAGGTGGAGAGTGGGGTAGTAGGCGTGGATTAGGTGGATGGCTAGGATGTATTTAGGTGGTGGTTATGGGTAGTTAGGTTGATCCTCGGGATAAGGATAGTTGGCACCAACCAAGGGGGTGTCATGGGGTGGTTATGGCCGTGAAGAGGCACTTATGGTTGGAGCCAATTATGGGGCTTCTAGAAGGTAGGTGAGGTGGATGGTGGAGATGATTTTTGGGAGAGGTGTATGGTGGAGATGAAGGGGATTTTGGAGGAAAAAAGTGGCACCAACATGGGGTGGTTATGGTGGTTTTGGTGCCACTTTGTTGGTGCCATTTGGTGGTGGTTGAGGGGTGGAAGGTGGTGATGGTGGTGGCGCCAACTTGGAGTAGGGTGGAGCTAGCTTAGGTGAGCTTAGGTAGGGTTGAGTTGGTGGAGCTAGATAGGAAGGGTTTTTAGGTGGTGGATTGCCAAGAGAGTTGGAGCTTAGCTTAGCTAGTAGTGGAGTAGAGGAGGAGGTGTTGGAGCTAGCGTTTGAGGATAGGAGCTGAGGAGAAGTCTAGAGCTTGAGCTAAAGCTGGCAGTTGCTGAAAAGGGTGGCATGTGATTTCTGAACACTGAAATGCCAGGCCAAATCATCAAAAAGGGTAGTGATTTCTGAACAAGTTAGTGCCATCGTCCTAAATAAGCTCCCTCCTAAAAAGAAAGATCCAGGGACCCCCTTAATTTCATGTGAAATAGATGGATTCATCCTGGATCGAGCCTTACAGAACCTTGGTGCCTCCATCAACTTAATACCCACATAATTATATGAAGAGTTGAATTTAGGCCCCTTACAACACACTGAAGTGACCCTTCAGCTCGCTGATAGGTCAACCAAAATTTCGAAGGGCCTTCTGCAGAATGTGATTATAAAAGAGAGATTTTGAGTACCCTGTGGACTTTCTTGTTCTAGATATGGAGGCATCAAAAAACTTGAACCACACCCCGATAATCTTAGGGAAACCTTTCTTGGCCACGGCCAAGGCTCTAATCAACTGTGAGATGGGGATTATGCACATCACCTCTGGAAGGAAAAATTGTCAACTCAATATCTTTAAAACTTTCCAAAAGAATAAGGTCAATTGTGGTTCCATTGAGGTTGTAGGAACAATTGAACAAGTGTTGGCAATTCATACTAAAGATGATCCAAATCCTGCCAAAGTTCAAGACCAACACAAAGGGAAAGAAAGGGATGTACTTGAGGATAATTTTGATCTACCATCTCCCATGGAAAATCAAATTGAACAGGGAGTAACTTATGAGAAAATCTTGACATTAGTGGGATTGAGAAGCTCCTGGGAGTAACAAAGTTTAAGTCTTGCATCAAATAGCCAGACTTGTTGATTTGGCTCGAAGGTTTTTCTATTAATGTGTTTATCATGGACAGCTTTCATCTTCTCCTTATAAAGTCTATTGTTCTCGTAAGCGCCCCGACGGATTTCCTCAAGCTTGGAGAGTTGGAGCTTCCTTTGAGTTCCGACCATCTGGGAATCCATATTGCACTGCTTAACAGTCCAGTATGCCCAGTGCTCCAACTCGACTAGAAGGTGGCAAGCTTTGCCAAAGACCAATCGATACGGCGACATGCCTATCAGGGTCCTAAAAGCGATCCTGTATGCCCTAAGGGCATCCTCCAATCGTGTGGACCAATCCTTCCAGTCAGGTCTCACAGTCTTTTGTAGAATATTTTTAATATGCCTATTTAAGACATCAGTTTACCCATTCGTTTGTGGGTAATACAGGGTGGCAATGCAGTGAGTAACCCCATATTTCTTAAGTAGGGCACAAAATTGGGTATTAATGAAGTGACACCCACCATCGCTGATCATGGCATTCAGTATCCCAAATCGCGAAAAGATATTTTTCTTAACTAAGTCCATGACAGCCTTATGGTCACATTTTCAGGTAGGTACGACTTTGATCCATTTCAAGACGTAGTCCACTAAGACTAGTATATACTCGAAACCATTTGATGGTGGAAAGGAACCCATAAAATCGATGCCCCAGACATCGAAAATTTCGATGATCAAGATGGGTTGTAGAGGCATCATCTTTCCTGGTCATAGTCCCTAAGGTCTAACATCTAGTGCAAGTCTTTGCAATGTTATGTGCATCCTTGAAAAGTGATGACCAGTAAAAATCGGACCACAAAACTTTTGCAGCCGTCTGCTTCCCAGACAAGTGGCCACCATAGGCTTGGTCATGACATAGCACACTTTGAACTTCCTCTTCAGGAATACACTTCCTAATGATTTGGTCAACACAAAGTCTAAACAGCATAGGATTATCCTAAAAATAATACTTGGCCTCAGCCAAGATCTTATCCTACTGCTGTCTGGACCAGCCATGTAGAGTTTGCCCTACCACTAAATAGTTGACTAAGTTCACATACCAAGGTAGACTCCTTCAATGCATGGTAAGAAGTTGTTCATCAAGGAATATGTCAATTAAGGGTAATGAGGGTCCAATGAGTTCTGGGTGAAGTCTGGATAAGTGGTCAGCTACAACGTTCTTGGACTCAGCTTTGTCGCGAATTTCCAGGTCAAATTCCAGCAAGAGTAGGATCCATCTGATTAGCGTGGGTTTAGTGTCCTTTTTGGCTAACAAATGCCGGGTAGTCGAGTGGTCAGTGTAAATAATCACGTGGGATCCTAGAAGGTATGATCTGAACTTTTCTAATCCAAAAATTACAGCGAGCAGTTCTTTTTTCATGACAGTATAATTCCGTTAAGCCTCATCCAAAGTTTCGCTCGCGTAGTAGATCACCACGGATTTTTTCTCTCTTTTGTCCTAAGACTGCTCCAACAACAAAATCTGATCCATTGCACATTATCTCAGTCCTGGGACCAGTTTAGGGGTTGTAAAACAAGTGCAGTTGAGACTGTATCCCTAAGCGTGTTGTAGGCATTAATGCAATCAAGTGTCATGTCAAAAAGTACATCGTTGGCTAGAAGGTTAGTCAAAGGCTTGGAAAGTTTGGAAAAATCCTTAATGAACCTTCTATAGAAGCCAACATGTCCTAGCAAAGATCGGATTTGCTTGACCAAGATTGTTATAACCCGGGGCATCAAACGTCGTTTAAGACGTCTGGGAAGTGGTCCAGACGTCTCTAGAAGCCTTCCCAGACGTCTGGAATTTAATTTTTTCGGCGTACGGGTTCGCGTCTGCGCGCATGCAGACGCAGCCCTTTTTTCTCTTCTTCTTCTTTCCTCCCTGCAGACACAGCCCTTTTTCTCTTTCTTCTCTTTCCTCCCTCCCTGCAGACGCAGCCCTTTTTCTCTCTCTCTCCCCACGGCTACCTTCAAATACACCCCTCTCTCTCCCTCACCCTCACTCCACCGCCTTCTTCTTCTTCCTGTTAGCGAGAGAGTGAGCGGGCGAGGGCGGCAACAGCGGCTGCTACGAGTGTGTCGGGAGGAGGGGCTGCTGCGAGAGGAAGAGAGAGCCCGATCGCGAGGTTGCGAGCTCGCCGGAGCAGCCAGAGCTGACCAGCGGATGCGCAGCAAGCGTGTAGTGCTGGGGAGGAGCTGCTGCAACTCAGGCAGTAGGTGAGCGCGGCGAGGCACAGCCGTGCGCTGCGGGCGGAGGGCGAGGAGGTCCTGATTCTAGGAAAATTTTCCAGAATCAAACGCCTAGACATACGTCCAGACGACGAAGGAGACGTCTGGAGGAAGGTCCAGACGTCTGAAAGGTATGATATTTTTACCTTCCTTCTCCTTTCGCGTGTACGGCCATGCAGCCATTCCGCCAAAGGTTTCTGCATCGATGCGTGTTGAGGACGGCCGCGTATGTGTGCAGGACTCGTTCGGGAAGGTGCAAGGGCATGCCATCCCACACAGATCAGACGTCTGGGCACAGCACCAGACGACGGAGAGGGTCTCAGACGTCCGGAGTGACATTCGAACGTCATGAAACTAAGTCCAGACGGTTCAGTGGGCTTTTGGACGTCTGAAGGACAACGCAGGATCAAGGTATGACTTGAGCTATCATTTAAGACATTTGGAAGATATTCCAGACGTCAGATTTTGGACAGACTTGTCGTTTTTGACCCACTTAGGGTCAGTAAGAAGTACGTTTTCCGCATTTCAAGTTTCGTTCTTCTCAGATTTGGTTCCTCTACCTGTTTACAGTAATTGTATACTGTTCTGAGTAGCTCATTGTAATTGATCTTTGTGTTAGGGCCCCGTTCCGTTGCGACTCTGGGGGTTGCGGAGGCGCGTGGGCTTGCCAATCACGCCCCCAATACTCCCGATTTTGCGGGTAGAGTGGCCCTTTTAATTATTTATCAAAAATTATGCACTTGTGAAATAATTAATAGAGTCTAGGGTATTGCATAAACCCTAGGACTGAAAAACTAGATTGAATGAAAGATCCTAGGGTATTGCATGAATCCTAGGACTAGAAAACTAGATTGAATGATAGACCCTAGGGTATGGCATGAATCCTAGGACTGGAAAACTAGATTGAATGTATATACATTGCAGTCTTGAAAAAGTAGAAAGGAAACGATAACTGCCTATAATTTGTTAACAGTTGCCTGTTTATGAATGGATATGTATTGTTGAGAATATGGGTTATATGAATATAAAGCTGAAATGATGAAACCTAAATTGGCTGAGTTAAAAGAGCATGAACCGGGGGAATTAGGAGTAGAACTCCTGGGAAGTGAATGGAATAGACTTGGCGAAGTGAGCTGGCCCTTGCGTACGGAGTACCAAGAAGAACGATTGTCCCCCTGTTTAGTGCAGAGCGGAGCTAGCCGCCCCAGGGACCCGGGGTTAGGTCTGGCCACTTTGTACCGACTTTTGACCCTCGTGTACACAGTACCGAGGAGAGCTACTAGTGTAAGGGGAGCACTAGCTACCCCATGGGCCCCGGGGTTCTGCTAGCCCTCCTACACTGACTTGTTAGGCCCACTGGGCAAACAAGGGTAGTCAGGCGAGGGTGCGCGGACTGTGGAGGGGCAAGACCCTTGTTTGGTTACTGTGGAGGGGCTGGACCCCTGTTACTGAGAGGGCTCTGCCCTATACCGGTTCCGTGCTATGCTTTGGGCGCACTCGTTAACGGAAATGACTGACCGCGTGCTAGTGTGGGGTAGCTACCCGTGCGTTTATCGCGCGTGTTGTAGTCACCGTTACGTCTGTTAGCGACCTTGGGGTGGTTGACTGAGGGTAGGACCACCACAGGGGACTCTCCCGGCCAGGAGAGCACACGTGTTACTTCTACTTTTCGGAAAAGACTGCAATCAAGATCGTTCCCACGAGGAACATTCAAGATCAAGAGAAAGATCTTAGAAATAATTCAATAATAAATAAATGGAAAAATAACAGAAGAGATTAAGAATATAACAGCTACTGTCCACCTTACTGTTTTCTTAGCTTTTGGTTGCCACTCTACTCAGCGTTTCGCTGACGTGTCACCTTTTCAGGACCAGGTGTTGAGCAGCCAGAGTCGGCGGCTGCGGAGGCTGCTGGGCCTAGCAGAGCCCAGTAGTTTTACTTGTCTAGTACCCACTGTACTTTTCCTTCAATTGTAGTGAGTATTTTCTGTTACCACTGTACTCTTTTCTTGTAAGCATCATGTTTATGTACATGTTTATTTCTTTACTGTTGTGGTGGTGTGTACTGTAGTATTTCTCTTCTTTACTGCTGTATTTTGTTACTGCTAGTTATATACATGGTGAATGTGATTTATTTTACTGCTCTTTTGGTTACTTTCTCGTTGGACAACTGCGTCTTGGGATCAGTCGAGTCGGTCCGATTCTCATGTCTTGTAGGGATTCGGGAATCGGGTCGTAACAAGATGGTATCAGAGTAAGGTCATCCCAAGAGTGAACCAATGACTGGAAAATAACCAATTCATGTGTCTGTAACTAGAGTAGCCACCACAACGTTCTTTTGACATATGTTCTTAGACTTCTCTGTTAGATATCGATTCTTATTGACGTGTTTCCTTTCTGTATTCACATCTCCTTGCAGGAGATGCCTCAACGCGGGACTAGCTAGGCGGGCCGCGGGCGCGGCCGAGGACGAGGTCGGAGGGGCGGGCGTGTTGAGGTCGACGTTTCAGTAGACCAGCCACTACTCCCGGGCATTCAAGCCCAGGACCTTGCCCAGCTGATACGGGACATCGTCCGAGAGGAGCTCCACCCGTCGCCACGATTGCCTCTCCCTGGGGCTGCGGAGGGGGAGTCCTCTGTGGGACCACACAACAGATGTGGCGCCGGACGCGGGGGAGGGGATGGGCTATCACCGCCCCCACCTTCCTCCGACACTTCTGTGCACGAAGCTTCTTTACCTAGAGGTGCACCAGCATCTCCACTGCAGCGCCACTTAAGCTTTTCGGACAGTTCTGGAAGCTGAAGCCCCCCTCCTTCAAAGGGGATGAGGACCTGACCGAGGCGGAGGACTGGCTCGAGCAGATCGAGAAGGTTTCTGACACTCTTCAACCCCGGTGGAGTGCCGCGTGGCCTTTGCCATGTACCAGCTGGAGAGCACGGCACACAGTTGGTGGAGGGCGGTCAGGGGACAGGAGAGGGACGAGCCGACCTGGGACCGGTTCGTCACCCTCTTCTGCGAACAGTACTTTCCCCAGACGTGGCAAGACCAGAGGAGGAGGGAGTTCCACACTCTCCACCAGGGGACGATGACCGTGAGCACGTACCGCAAGCATTTTGTGGAGCTGTCTCGCTTCGCAGCGATAGCAGTGGCCACTGAGGAGGGGCGCCTTTGGAGGTTCACTGAGGGGCTCCAGCCTGCTATTTGGGGGTATGTCAAACCCCTGAAGCTGCCAACGTTCTCGAGGGTGGTGGAGGCAACTATGACATACGAAGAGACCAACTCGTCCGCACGAGATGCTGACAGCGGGCGGAAGAGGCCCTATCAGCCAGACTTCTCACAGGGCCGGCGAGAGAGGAGACACGTGGCACCTGCAGGATAGTCGTCATGTTTTGCAGGGCCATCAGTGGCCTTTGGGGGCCCTCGACAGGGACCAGTTGCTAGCACCGGACCCCCGCCCAGCCGACAGTAGGGACCCACTGAGGGCGGGAGTCGGGTCCCCCTCTGCTACCAGTGTGGCCAACCAGGCCACATCAGGAGGGACTGCCTGTCTAGGGAAGGAGGTCAGCAGATGCTTCCCGCGCCGACAACTGGAGGGCGAGCAGGAGGCCACGGGTTCCAGGCACAAGGAGGAGGACAGCAGTCACGGGGAGGGTACCAACCAGCAGCTACCCGTCCGACACAGAGTGTGGCTACTTCGTCCGCACCTAGGGCTGAGGGACCTATCAACGCCCTGACACACAGGGATGCCAGAGCTTCGAGATCGGTGGTGGCAGGTATGGTTTCAATTTCTGGCAGACTCGTTTACAAGATTTTTGATTCCGGCGCTACGCACTCGTTTGTCGCCGCTAGTTTCGCGGTTAGTCTGGGGCAGGATTGTGTGCTGTTAGAGGATCCGTTCGTGATCAGAGGTCCGAGTGGTCAGCTGTTTGTAGCTGAGGAAGTATACACGGGTTGCGAGGTCAGTGTTGGGGGACACGGCCTTCCCACTGACCTGATTATGATACAGATGGAGGACTTTGGCGTAATTCTGGGAATGGACTGGCTGTCCGCTTACCATGCCTTGGTGGACTGCTTTAAGAGAAAGATCGTCTTCTCCATACCGGAGTTGCCTTCTTTCGAGTTCCACGATCAGCCAATGGACGGAGGCTTCAGGTGCGTTTCAGCACTTCGGGCGGCGAGACTTTTGAGCCAGGGGTGTGAGGGCTTCCTAGCTTGTGTGGTGGCAGAGCCCATCCCTGTGGCAGACTTCCAGAGTATCCCAGTGGTCAGAAAGTACCCCGACGTGTTCCCAGATGAGTTGCCAAGACTACCGTCTGAGAGTGAGATCGAGTTTGAGATCTCACTAGTACCAGGGACCAGCCCCATCTCCACAGCACCGTACAGGATGGCACCACTTGACCTGCGAGAGCTCAAGTCTCAACTGCAGGATCTTTTGAAGAAGGGCTTTGTGAGGCCCAGCACGTCTCCCTGGGGAGCCCCGGTACTGTTTGTAAAGAAGAAGGATGGTACCCTACGCCTTTGTGTGGACTACTGACAGCTGAATAGGGTCACCATCAAAAACAGGTATCCGCTGCCGAGGATTGATGACTTGTTTGACCAGCTGCGAGGTGCCACGGTATTTTCCAAGATCGACTTGAGGTCTGGATACCGCCAGTTGAGGATCAAGGAGGCAGACATCTCCAAGACAACTTTCCGCACCCGGTACGGACACTACGAGTTTTTGATCATGCCGTTTGGGCTGACCAATGCCCCCGCTGCCTTCATGGACTTGATGAACCGGATGTTTAGACCGTACTTGGACCAGTTTGTGGTGGTATTCATTGATGATGTGCTCATTTATTCTCGAGATTAGACGCAGCACGGGCAACACTTGCGAATGGTTCTGGACACACTGAGACGACGTAGGCTGTACGCCAAATACAACAAGTGCGAGTTCTGGTTGAGGGAGGTGACCTTCTTAGGTCTTGTGATCTCTAGGGATGGCTTGGCTGTGGACCCAGCCAAGGTCGAGGCAGTGCTCAGGTGGGAGAGACCACGTACGGTTACTGAGATTCGTAGTTTCTTGAGACTGGCAGGCTACTACAGGCGGTTTATCAGTGGCTTTTCAGATATTGCACGTCCTATGACACAGTTGACCCGGAAGGACGTGCCCTTTACTTGGACAGACGCTTGTGAGGCGTGTTTTCAGGAGCTGAAGGAGAGGCTGACTTCGGCTCCTGTGCTCACCATCCCAGACAGTAGTGGCGGGTTTGTTGTGTACACGGATGCCTCTTTGCAAGGGTTAGGGGGTGTGCTCATGCAGAGGGGTCACGTTGCCTACGGTTTGCAGCAACTGAAGCCCCATGAGCATAGCTACCCTACCCACGACCTGGAGCTGGCAACTGTCGTCTTCGCGCTGAAGACCTGGAGACACTACTTGTACGGTGAGACCTTCAAGATTTTCACAGACCACAAGATCCTCAGATACCTATTTGATCAGAAGGAGCTCAACATGAGACAGAGACGGTTGGAGCTCCTGAAGGACTATGACTGCAGCATTTCCTACCACCCGGGAAAGGCCAATGTGGTGGCTGACGCCTTGAGCCAGAAGGCACCCGCACACTTGGCCAGTTTACAGGTGCAAAGTTAGAGCCTCTTGGAGGAGATGGGCAGTTGGCGACCCCTAGAGTTACGAGGGCACTGTGGGGCAGTGACTGTGACACAACAGACGAGGCCAGAGCTGATAGATCGCATCATCACAGGATAGATGGCCAACCCATACTTGCAGTCCTTGCGTGACAGAGTATTGTCAGGAGACCCTGGAGACTTCTCTTTTACAGACCAAGTGCTGCGCATGAGGGGACGTTTGTGCGTTCCCAAAGACGATGAGCTGTTGAGGGAGCTCCTGACTGAGGCACACGGTTCCAAATTTACCATACATCCCGGAAACACGAAGATGTACCATGACTTGAGACGCGACTTTTGGTGGAGGGGGATGAAGCGGGATGTGAGTGAATTCATGCAGCAGTGTTTAGTGTGCCAGTAGGTGAAAGCCGAGCATCAAAGGCCTGCAGAGTCGCTGCAGCCACTTCCAGTGCCAGAGTGGAAGTGGGAGAGCATCACCATGGACTTGGTGATGGGATTACCTATTACCCAGCGAGGACACGACGCAGTCTGGGTAATCGTTGACAGATTGACGAAGACGGCCTGTTTCTTGCCTATCCGAGTCACCTTGGGACCAGCACAGTTGGCAGAGAGGTATATCCGCGACGTGGTACGTCTACACGGAGTTCCGCGGGAGATCGTATCCGACCGGGATACCTTCTTTACGTCCCAATTTTGGGCTGAGTTTCAGCAGGCCCTGGGGACGCAGTTGAGGTTCAGTACAGCTTACCACCCCCAAATGGACAGACAGACTGAGCGCACGATACAAACACTCGAGGACCTTTTGCATGCTTGTGTACTAGACTGGAGGGGCTCCTGGGAGGAGCACTTGCCCCTGGCGGAGTTTGCATATAATAACAGTTATCACTCGAGCATCGGTATGGCACCCTACGAGGCTCTGTACGGACAGAGGTGTACGGCTCCCTTGAGTTGGGTTGAGGTGGGGACCAAGTGGGAGGTTGGCCCCAGGTTGATCCGGCAGAGTCAGGAGGTGGTCGAGCAGATTCACAGGCGACTCCGCACTGTCAAGAGCAGACAGAAGAGCTATGCAGATCGGAAACGCAGAGAGGTGCAGTTTGAGGTTGGGGACCACGTCTTCCTTCGTGTTTCACCCATGAAGGGCCTACAGCGGTTTGGGGTGAGAGGGAAGCTCGCGCCGAGATTCGTGGGGCCCTTTGAGGTCCTGGAGCGGGTTGGACTCGTTGCTTACAGGCTTGCCCTTCCTCCCCAGCTTTCTGGTGTGCACAACGTGTTCCACGTGTCCAACCTCAGGAAGTACGTCGCCGATCCCAATCACGTCCTGAGTCACGAGAGCGTCAAGGTGGGCGACGACCTGACCAACCCCGAGCGGCCAGTGCAAATTCTCGATATAGCCGTCCGCAATTTGAGACGGAAGCAAGTACCCCTGGTGAAGGTTTTGCGGAGGAGCCAGCGGTATGAGGAGGCTACCTGGGAGCCTGAGGCGGCAATGCGAGAGCGGTACCAAGAGCTTTTCGCGGGTACAACTTTTCGAACCGGCTTCGGTCCTCTTTGAGTTTGTTATGCATATATTGTTCTTTCCCGCACGCTAGTTAGCGCAAGTTTCGAGGATGAAACTTCCTTTGAGTTTGTTATATTATTATAATTCGGGGCATCAAACGTCGTTTAAGACGTCTGGGAAGTGGTGCAGACATCTGGTCAGACGTCTGGAAGCCTTCCCAGACATCTGGAATTTAATTTTTTCGGCGTACGGGTTCGCTTCTACGCGCATGCATGCGCAGACTGAACCGCTGCCCTCTTTCTTCTCATTCCTCCCTCCCTGCAGACGCAACCCTTTTTCTCTCTCTCTCTCCCCGCAGCTGCCTTCAAATACACCCCTCTCTCTCCCTCACCCTCACTCCACCGCCTTCTTCTTCCTGTCAGCGAGAGAGTGAGCGGGCGAGGGCGGCAGCAGCGGCTGCTGCGAGTGTGTGGGGAGGAGGGTCTGCTGCGAGAGGAAGAGAGAGCTCGATCGCGAGGTTGCGATCTTGCCGGAGCAGCCAGAGCCGACGAGCGGGTGCGCAGCAAGCATGTAGTGCTAGGGAGGAGCTGCTGCAGCTCAGGCAGTAGGCGAGCGCGGCGCGGCACGGCCGTGCACTGCGGGCGGAGGGCGAGGAGGTCCTGATTCTAGAAAAATTTCCTAGAATCAGACGTCTGGACATACGTCCAGACAACGAAGGAGATGTCTGGAGGAAGGTCCAGACGTCTAAAAGGTACGATATTTTTATCTTCCTTCTCCTTTCGCATGTACGGCCATGCAGCCGTTCTGCCGAAGGTTTCTACATCGCTTCGTGTTGAGGACGGCCGCGTATGTGTGCAGGACTCGTTCAGGAAGGTGCAAGGGCATGCCATCCCACACAGATTGGACGTCTGGGCACAGCACCAGACGATGGAGAGGGTCTCCAAACATCCGGAGTGACATTAGGACGTCTGGAAACTAAGTCCAGACGGTTCAGCGGACTTCTAGAAGTCTGAAGGACCGCGCAGGATCAAGGTATGACCTGAGCTATCATTTAAGACGTTTGGAAGATGTTCCAGACGTCTGATTTTGGACAGACTTGTCGTTTTTGACCCGTTTAGGGTCCATTCGGAGTCTGTTTTCCACGTTTCAAGTTTTGTTCTTCTCAGATTTAGTTCCTCTACCTGTTTACAGTAATTGTATACTATTCTGAGTAACTCCTTGTAATTGATCTTTGTGTTAGGACCCCATTCCGTTGCGACCCTGGGGGTTGCGGAGGAGCGCGGGCTTGCCAATCACGCCCCCAGTACTCCCAATTGTGCGGGTAGAGTGGCCCTTTTAATTATTTATCAAAAATTATGCACTTGTGAAATAATTAATAGAGTCTAGCATATTCATGAACCTTAGGACTGAAAAACTAAATTGAATGATAGATCCTAGGGTATTGCATGAATCATAGGATTGGAAAAATAGATTGAATGATAGATCCGAGGATATGGCATGAATCCTAGGACTGAAAAACTAGATTGAATGTATATACATTGCAGTCTCGAAAAGTAGAAAGGAAACGATAACTGCCTGTAATTGGTTAACAGTTGCCTGTTTATGAATGGATATGTATTGTTCAGAACATGGGTTATATGAATATAAAGCTAAAATGATGAAACCTAAATTGGTTGAGTTAAAAGAGCATGAACCCTACGAGGAATTAGGAGAACTCCTGGGAAGTGAATGGAATAGAATTGGGGAAGTGAGCTAGCCCTTGAGTACGGAGTACCAAGGAGAGCGACTATCGCCCTGTTTAATGCAGAGCGGAGCTAGCCGCCCCAGGGACCCGGGGTTAGGTCTGGCCACTTTGTACCGACTTTTAGCCCTCGTGTACACAATACCGAGGAGAGCTACTAGTGTAAGGAGAGCACTAGCTACCCCACGGGCCCTGGGGTTCTGCTAGCCCTCCTACACTGACTTGTTAGGCCCACTGGGAAAACCAGGGTAGTCAGGCGAGGCTGCGCGGACTGTGAAGGGGCAAGACCCCTGTTTGGTTACTGTGGAGGGGCTGGACCCCTGTTACTAAGAGGGCTCTGACCTATAGTGGTTCTGTGCTGTGCTTTGGGCACACCCGTTAACGGAAACAACTGACCGCGTGCCAGTGCGGGGTAGCTACCCGTGCATTTATTGTGCGTGTCATAGTCACCATTACGTCTGTCAGTGACCTTGAGGTGGTTGACTGAGAGTAGGACCACCACGGGGGACTCTCCCGACCAGGAGAGCACCACGTGTTACTTCTACTTTTCGGAAAAGACTGCAATCAAGATCATTCCCACGAGAAACATTCAAGATCAAGAGAAAGATCTGAGAAATAATTCAATAATAAATAAATGAAAAAATAAAGGAAGAGATTAAGAATATACAACTACTGTCCACCTTACTGTTTTCTTAGCTTTTGGTTGCCAATCTACTCAGCATTTCGCTGACGTGTTACCTTTTCAGGACCAGATGTTGAGCAGCCAGAGTCGGCAACTGCGGAGGGTGCTGGGCCTAGCAGAGCCCAATAGTTTTACTTGTGTAGTACCAACTGTACTTTTCCTTCTGTTCTAATGAGTATTTTCTATTACCGCTGTACTCTTTTCTTGTAAGCATCATGTTTATGTACATGTTTATTTCTTTACTGTTGTGGTGGTGTAAACTGTAGTATTTCTCTTCTTTACTGCTGTATTTTGTTACTGCTAGTTATATACATGGTGAATGTGATTTATTTTACTGCTCTTTTGGTTACCTTCTCGTTGGACGACTGGGTCTTGGGATCAGTTGAGTCGGTTCGATTCTCGTCTCGTAGGAATTCGGGAATCGAGTCGTAACATAGGATGTGGAGGTTTGGAAATTAAATCAACCTTAGCTCGATCAACTTCAATTCCCCTTTGCAAGACAATGTGACCGAGGACAATCCCTTCTTGAACCATAAAATGGCTTTTTTCCCAGCTTAAAACTAGGTTGACCTCGATACATCGCTTCAGGATTTTTTCTAGGTTGCTAAGACAATGGTCGAATTAGTCACTTAACATGGAGAAATCATCCATAAAGACCTCCAAATATTCACCTACCATCTCTGAAAAGATGGTTAACATGCGACGCTAAAAAATAGTGGGTGCGATGCATAACCTGAATGGCATAGGATGAAATGCAAACGTTTCATATGGGCAAGTGAATGTAGTCTTCCCTTAGTCCTCTGGTGCAATAGCAACCTAGTTATATCCTGAATATCCATTCAAGAAGCAGAAATATTTCTGCCTTACTAGTCGTTCGAGAATCTGGTCAATGAATGGCAGGGAAAAGTGGTCCTTTATAGTGGCCTCATTAAGCTTCCTATAATCAATGCACACCCGCCACGCGGTTGTGGTGCGGGTGGGGATGGATTCACCCTGGTCATTTGTGACCACGGTGAGCCCGGCCTTTTTTGGTACTACATGAGTAGGGCTCACCCAGGGGCTGTTGGAAATCTGGTAGATGATTTCCGCATCAAGCCACTTGATTATTTCCTTTTTAACAGCCTCTCGCATATTTGGGTTCAATCACCTTGGCATCCAGCGAGAAGGTCGAGCCCCATCTTCCAAATAGATCTTGTGAGTGCAATAAGTAGAGCTAATTCCCCTTAAGTCAGAAATTGTCCACCCAATAGCTGCCCGATGTTCAGAAAGGGTAGTAATCAACCTAAGTTCTTGGTCCCTAGTTAGGTGTGCATTGATAATCACAGAGAAAGTCTGATCAGGTCCTAGGAAGACATACTTAAGGTTGTTGGGCAAAGGTTTCAATTCAGGTGCAAGTGGGACAATGTTTGACGAGTAAGGAAAGGGTGAGAGTTGATTAACATCAATCTCCTCAAATGGAGGTTGCCGGTGGTAATCAGCTCTACAGATTTCAACCTCTAAAGACTGGGATGAGTCAGGGTAGTCATCAACTGGTTGAATTAGATGGTTTTCTAAAGAGCTAACCGTAAGGCATTCTTCAATCAAGGTTTCCACAGGATCATACTCCTCAACCCAACCGTAATCAAAAGACTTAGTCACCTTGAAGATATCCAATTGTATCTTCTTATCTCCGAAGGCAATTTCCATACATCTCGTGTCACAATCAATGTTCGCCTTGGCCCTAGCCAAGAAGGGTCTGCCCAGGATGATGGGTGTGTTTTGTAGTTGTTCGAGGACTTCCATGTCAAGGACTAAAAAGTCAACTGGGAAGTAGAACTCCTTAACCCGAATAATTACATCCTCGACTACCCCTTTCAGGGTTTTCACAGATCAGTTGGCCAGTTGGATAGTTACAGGTGTGGGCTTTAATTCCCCAAATCCGAACTGGTGATAAAGGGTAGTCAGGATTAAGTTAATTGAAGCACCTAAATCCAAAAGCACTCTATCAAACCTCATGTCACCAATATTGCAAGATATCAGAGGCACTCCAGGGTTAGTTCTTTTCATAGGTAGGCTGCTCAATATCACTGAACTAGCTTGTTCCGAGAGCACTACCTTCCTAGGTGCTTGGGTTCTCAGCTTACGCTTAGGTATACAGACATCCTTCAAAAATTTAGCGTAAGCCGAGATATGCTTAATTGCATCGAGGAGAGGTATATTAATCTGTACTTGTTTAAAAATCTCCAACAACTCCTCATTCTTAGCCACATTTCTCTTTTTCTTTATTTTCTCCAAGGCTTCAGGGTATGGTATTTGGGTTTGAATTGGTTCAGGCTCTTGATCCTTGGGTTCCTCCCGCTCATCCTCAGAATCAAGCATCTCAGGTAGTGAAGTCACAGGAGGGGTTGGTTATTTGGGGTCCTGGGTTTGAGTGCCACTTCTCAAGGTAGCCGCATTGGCTGAGGCATTGGAACCATGGTTAGATCCTTGAGAAGAAGAAGAATTAAACTTAGGAGGTGTCTGTGGGGCTTGTTGGCTCATGTGGGCATGCCCCTGATTTGATTGGAACCCTTGAGGATTGTGGCCTTTGTTATTTACATTTCTCGGGTTCGGTTGTGGCTGAGAAGGAAGGGACCCCTGTTGTTTGTTATCCAACAGCTGACTCAACTATCCCTTCACTACTGCCATCTCCTCCTGATGTTTCTGATTCATATTAGCTATCATTTTAATCAGAGAGTCCATTTGGTTCTATGTAGGGGCCGCCTTATTCTGATTATAGGGGGTCTAGTAAGTGGACCTTACAATAGGATGGAGGATTTTGCCTAGGTTGGTTCTAGAATTGATTCGATTTTTTATTCGACCAGGCAAAGTTTGGCTGGTTGCGCCATCCAAGGTTGTAAGTGTTGGAGAAAGGGTCTAGCTTAGAAAATCCCTGGATGGCTTGGGCATCTTCAAAGGTAGAAGGTGTTGAAGGAGAGGGGAAAGAGTAATCAGAGTTTGAAGGATCAAAGGTCCCTCCCTGGAACATGTTCAAGGGTTGTTCCAGATGCATTTGGTTCATAGATTGAACCAAGTCCACATTGTGAGCTCCCTTCGTTAGGGAGAAGGTCTGTAATGGGGTTCGGGATTGGTTCAACAGCTCGTTAATCTTTTTATCCACCAACTCAACTCGATCCAACTTCTTGGCTATAATGTCCACGTCAACCATTCCAGAATTGATTTGCACCTCATAAATCCCACCACGAGGTTGACTGAACCGATTAAATTGGGTAATGGAGGCATGATTAAGTGAATTCTCGCTCATTAATTCAAAGAGCTTAAACACGCTCTCCTCATCTTTATTCAAAAAGTTGCCTCCACATGAAGCATCCACAAAATTCCTAAAGTTGTCCAGACCATGGTAGAAAATCTAGGCCAATTGCCACCTTGGAACCTCGCGGCGTGGGCATTTCCTCAATAATTCATTAAATCTCTCCCACACCTCATGAAATTGCTCTCCACTTTGCAGGGTAAAAGTAGTAATGGTTCTCTTAAGGGCATTAGTCTTTCCTTTGGGGAAAATCTTCTTAAGAAAAGCATGCCTTAATTCCGCCCAAGTGGAGATGAGTCTCTCTAAAGTCCTAAGCCAATGAGATGCTTTGTCACTTAGGGAGAATGGAAACATCTTGATTAAAATATCTAAACTGATGTTCCTAGGTTTTACAGTCCAAGCAATCCGCTCTAAGTCCTTTAGGTGTTGGAAAGGGTCTTCATTTGAGCTCCCATGGAAATGGCTTTGAATCAAGCTAAAGACATTGGGTTTTAGCTCAAAATCATCTCCCCTTTCAAAGACCCTAAGGTATGTCTCTACCTGGATGGCAGACAAATCATAAATCATGGAGAAGCCTTGGTTGGCCCTCAAGGGGTGGTAGTGGGTTAGGTGGGTTCAGTGGGGGTTGTCCTTGAGGGTTCTGTCCTTGATAATGCCCCTGAGGATTCTATAGTCGGTGTACGGCCTGCATGATGGTGTGAATCTGTTGTTGAAGTTGGTGGTTGGCGGTAATCTGAGCCTAAATCATGGCCATGGCATTGGGTTGAGGTTGATCCTCAGCCTCCTCAACTCGTGGGTCAACCATGTCCTCAGTCTTACCCCTAGAAAAATTAAGTTTTCTCCTAGTTTATCTATCTAAAGCAACCAATTCAGGATGAAGTGATCGCCTTTCGTGCAAACATCGAAGAAGAACCAGGAGAGATGCAAAGAGAAATAGATGCGAGAAGTGTGTGCACAATTGGGTGCAAGGACCCAATGCCAAAACAAGTGTTCCTTCACAAGCAAGATCAAGATGTGTGATTTTTAAGATTTAAATCTTGCTTTAATAGTTTTTTAAGTTCTCACTTGTTTACACCTTCAAACACGGAACAAATGTATAGGCATACGGTTGGTGAAAATTAATTTTCTTTAAGGCCTTTCGTGAGATTATATAAAATCAAAACTCCCCAGTGTAGAAGATCCTAGGGTGTGTAGCTTCTATTCAATGAATCTTTTTTAAGATTTTTTCAAGGGTTCAATCAAAACAAGCAATGACCCTATCCTGACCAAAATCGAATGAGCCTTTCAACAAAATTGATTTCAAAATTTTTTGAGGATAGTAGACCACCCAAATTCACTTTTTTCAAGAGGAGGTCAATCTGTCCAGAACCTCTTGATCAATGTGCAAGTTTAATATCTTGATTAAAACAAGTACTAATCAATTTTAAATGCAAAAGTTCTTCAGATGAAGTGTAGAGGATTTCAAGATCTTTCTAGAAATATAAATCTCTCACAAATGCAAGCTGCGTGGAGTTTGTAGCAGTAGCGAATTTCTCACAGCCAAACCACAAAGAGTTTGGCTCTGAAATGTGAAGGGGAGTTCGCCAACTAAAAGGGACACCTCTGAGATTTCTCCCAAAATTTTTAAAGGTGTAGAGTGTCCTTTAATCGTGTCCTCAACCCAAGTCCAGAAAATGATTTTTTTTCGAAGTTAACAGGTTGAAGACTTAAGTGGAGGTGTTTTTCTTCGACAAACAAAAGAGTTTTTTTTTATAACACCACCATTTCTTGGTCCAAGGATGGAAAGTTACCTTTGGATCATGAGAAGATAAGATCAAGCCTTCGAGTCGAAGGTGGTCTTCTTCTTACGCTTCCTTTTGATCTAACCTAACTCGTTCTCATCCCGTTGCTGATGCACAAGGTTTCTACAACGACAAGAAGAGCAAGTTAGATAACACAAGTATAAATAATGACTAAGAAAATGAAAGCGAATAAAAGATCCATTGCCTCACTGACAACAGTGCCAAAAACTGACGTTCGCTAGACGCGTTTGCGTCAAATCGTTTGTTGTAGCGCGTTTTACGACATCAATTTTAAATAAGAATAAACGGATGTGAGTCCGAGTGTCGAACACAGGGAGACGTGAAATTGGATCAAATACTTGCTTTGTGTCACAAAAATTCATCGTTTGTTTCACTTGCAAATCAGATAGAACGAGAAAGAAAGGGAGAGAGAGAGAGACAGATAGAGAGAGAAAGAGAGAGGAGAGATAGTGTTAGAATTCCATGATAAAATATGAGGACAATATCTAAAAGATCTAGTATATTAATTATCAAATGCTGTAATCCAGAAAATATAGAGGAATGCTTAAATGAAAGAAATGAACTATACTATCATATAAAATTAAACTAAGAACAAGGAACAAGAAAGCATCAAGGCGGCCACGGCGATTGATGTAAACACGTTTATATCACATAAACTGTCTATTTACGCATGTTCTTAGGCACAAAATTGCAACACATATTATAAATATTGCATAACATGCATCATCTTGCATTTAAGGTAATCAATATAAAATTTAGGTTCATTGTCTCCTTTTATGGCCAAGAACAAGGCAACTTGTTAATCAGAGCTTTAGACCGAGAAACCAACCGTACGGATCTGATTAGGGCAACGACGGGAGTTCAACGACTCCAAGATCGCTCTGATCGGACACCCGTAGCACTAGATATAGTCCCAAGAAGCTCATGAATCAAGGGCCAAGATGGTGTTAATTCGCATCTCAGACGACAAATCCGACCACACGGATGGGTTTGGATCGACGATCACAGCCTAACGGTGTGAAAATCGATCCAATCCAACACCCGTGGCACCGTCTACAACACAGAAGTTGGACGGCCAAGATGGCACCACGTGGCGCCATCTCAACTACCTGATCGACCTCAGGAACCGCAGCTGCATCTCCAAGGGGCCTTCCATCGCATGATCCTAGCCGTTGGATCATGATCCAACGGCCAAGATTAACTTTGAAGCACCGCTCTCGTCTTCAAAAGGCCTTGGGCATGGACGATCTGGACCGTTGGATCTCGATCCAACGACCACAGATCCGCGTGCTTAAACCCTCCGTGCGACAAAGACGAGGCATCACCGCAGTGGTCGCGCCCCTTTGAGCAACGCAAGGGTCGCGAGTTCGAATCGCCATGCGCCTGAAATCAGAACAAAAAGCGGGGGCATGTCGATTTTGGTCGTCAGATTGCAATCGTGCGAGCGATGAGCGGAGACATGGCACAATGAGGAGTTTTGGATCACGTATGCACACGATCACGTGAGTCTGCATGCCGCATCATACACGGATGTGCGGCAGCTGAAGCATAGCGCAGGTGAGGACGACTATAAGTCGTCCGATCTTGAGATCGGACGGCTGTCAAGATCGGACGACTGATATCGTCCAAACGTGGCGTACGTTTTAGGCACGAAAGAGGAGTAGGCGCGCACGCAATGCGCACACGTCGTCCACGACAGGCCTTTAGCAACGTTTAATTCTGTCACTAAAGGTCCCTTAATTAATATTTTGAAGTTAAAATGTCCAAATTGCCCCCAATCCTTCCAACTATAAAAGACCCCTACCCTACAAAATTCTCATCCCTTCTTCTCTTCTCTCACCCCTTCCAAAGCTCTAAGAGCTTGTCCCAAACCCGGGATGATCCTCTAGAGTAGAAATCATAATTTTTCCACCTTCGTCCCCCTTCGTGGAGCATCTTGCGGTTGTCCTCTCTCTGCATTCGGGAAGCGAATCCCGCGACGACAATGACGACATGCTGCTTCATTCCCGTTCCTCCCGCTTCGTCCTCCTTCCCGCTCTATTTCCTGTCTTCCAGGCATCATCTCATCCGACTCGTCCTCCAAGCAATCGTCGAGGACGATACTTCTCTCTTCATTCTTTTTACTGCTTTCTAGTATAGATTTCTTGCTTTCTAGTCGTAATTTGTAGTGCAATGAACAACTTCTGATAATGAAATCTATATTTATTCTACATCCCTTTTGCTTTTATTTGCAATATTCTCTTTCCCTCTTCTATTTATTATTTATTAAATAGATAGCTAGTTTTCAACCAGCTATTATGTTTTGTGACAAACAAAACAAATGCATATTTTTAATCAAATGTCTGCCTTCCTATGTTCGACCCAGAACTTCCTTATGGATTTTCGGTATAAATTTTATCTGTTGACGGATTTCTTTGCAAATCGAAATACAACAACAGATTTTCGAATCCAACTCCGAACACGTAGTTTTCCGCTCTCAACATTTTGGCGCCGTTACCAGGGAGGCGACGCTCTTTGATTCTTCACGTTTTACGACTTATGAATCGTTTACCTCACTTCTCTCCTTTCTTATTGTGATTGCAAGTACTCTTTTGAGATAAGCAAAAGCGGTAGATTGGAGCAAAGTGCTGTTGAAGGTTCTGTAAGTTTACCCCCACCTCCCACCCATTGGTTTTCATTCCACCACGTAATAACACAAACACAAATCAACCTAGGTGTTCTCATAAACCCTAAGGTTAGTTTTGATTGTTTGTTGACACCTACACTCGCCTTACCCTCCACACCTAAAAAGAAAATTTAAAAAAATCTCACAGAGGTACTCAACCTCATCTGATTTTCAAACTCAACCAATAAATCAATCTTTGGAACTGGTATACACACCCAAACACATAATCGAGTAGAAATCAAATTAAGTAATCACTTGTGTGCCTAATTAAGTAGTGCAACAGGCCAATTGTTTGAGTTGATTAGGCCGCACCACTTCAACTAAAATCAACTCATTAAGTAGCTGCCACATAGGTTCAACTCTTAGGGATTTACCAGGTACTCCACATTCTTTTAAGCTTCAAAGGAAAACATCTTCACCTGTGCTTTCAAAATCTGGTGTGCCAACAAAACTTGATTGAAAATACCAAAAGTTGAATCCTAAAAGCTGCTAAGCAAGATTTGAATCCTAAAATTCACGGCATCAAAAATAATCTTGCTTGAAAATCATTGGTTGTGCACGCACACACACATCAATCAATTATTAAGGGCACAACCCAGATAAAGGGCCCATCACATTCCAAAGCACATTCAAACCTAACCCTAATTAAAATAGAGTAGACGTTGGCCTTAAGGATTCGACTCGCTCTTCGAAGCCCAGAACGAGATTATTTTCGATTAGTCTGTTTCTACCGTTCAATCTGATGTTAAGCCAGGGGAGCAGAATCAAATGATCGTGGCTGGGGGTACACTAGGAACCGGAGGCGCAAGCCAAAGGAAGAACCTTCTCCCTAGTCCCTCCCTCTAACTGGTTGGATTGAATGGAAAAAAGTAGATCAAATCATTTCTTTATCTCAAGACGAGTTCTGGGAGTCTGTAGGTCTTTAGGCTAGCCCACTTAAGGACAGGTTTAATTATTTGTATTGCAGGGCGCCTTTCTTCCTCCCGTCTATCATGAATCCTTCCACATTTTATATGCATTCCCGCTCTTTCCCTCCTGTTATGACTTATCCTCAACATGACGATTATCCCGACTCGTACTATAATCAATCATCTGTTAGTTGGGATAACTTCGATTGGGGATACAGTTTTGGACTTCCGTGTTCAGGATCTGACCCTGGACACCATCATCAAGATTTTTATCCTTCTCAGAGCCACATCGATTATAGATCGTCATCCCTTCATGGATAACCTAATACGATCTACAATCAAGGAGGATACACTGATCCTTACCCATACCCTGAATACACTGCCTTTAGGTCATCACCACTTCATGAACAACCCGAAATGACCTATTATCAGGGAGGGTATCACGAATCTCAATTCGTTAACTCCTCTGCACTAATCCCAAACCCGCCCAATCCTGAACCAAACCATTTAGTTCAGGTTAACTAGAACCAAGAAAAGGTTTTGGCTAACTTGAGGAATATTATACAATCTTCAAAAGCTCAGCCAATACCTTACACTAAAGAATTGGAGCCCCTAATTGAAATGATTGATGATCTGAACAAGTATTTGTTGGATTGGCTCCAGGATGTTAAGGATAAGGACTCAAGTGAGTTTTTACTTGGGAAGTTATCGAAATTGAGAATGAGATTTGTGGTTGCTTTAGCTCAATCTTGGGATGATTCTCAAGATGAACCCCCTTCAGGAGAGCCAATGTCAGAACCCGCTCAGGCACCTATTGGGGGGAACACGTGTTACGAGACTGACCAGATTGATCTAGAGCAACCAATTAAGGATGATCTGATTTCTTCACCTGAAATCCCTGAGCCAGGGTACGAGGAAACGTATGTCTCTATGGATCAGAAAGTAATTGATGATTTTGAGACACACATTAATACAGATTTAGATTTCTTTAATTCTGAAGGTGAAGAATTAATTTGCGAAGTCTCACGTAGGTTTACAAAACACAATTTCTGTGAGACAACTGGCCCCGACAAATCCGATAGATCATATGATGGCCCAATAACTGAGGAAACTAATCTTATTAGGGTTTCTATGGTAGATTCAAATCCCTGCATTAAGGATTCAATTCAACACCCTGATTCTCAGTTACACCCCCTTGAGTTTATTAACGATTCTATTTTTGAAATAACTAGACCCAAGTCAATTCTGATTCAGCCACATTTTTTAGACTTGAAAATTTCAAACGGGGTGATTAATATACAGGAGGTCCCGGAATTTGACATTCTAAATGAGGATAGGAGTTGGGAAATATTGATTTGAGAAGTTAATTCCGGAGGACGTGAAAGATCAAGTCTAAGGGTACCAATTAATCTGAAACCATCAAATCAGGACTCTTACGACATTTGTTCTAAGGATGTCCAACCCAAGCACACATTCATTGATTATCCTTTTGTTCTCGAATTCTCTGTAACCCGACTTTTTAGTCTTGGGTTGCATCCTCATAAATCGCAGGCCCGACCCCACTTGCATACTAATCTCAAGTTCGAGGTAATTTTTATCCAGAACCTTAGATATACTCGACTATGAGGTATGGGTCTGCACCACAATCTAGTCCACATCTGTGGACATCTGCTAGCAGGTCCTAAGGTGAATCTTTTTATTCTGATTCTGACCTGCACTTGTGAATTCGTTATTTCTTCTTCTTCATATAGTGTGCTTAGCTGAAGGCACTAAATTCAGCACGTACACAGTTTCTGTTTGTCTTGAAGAGAACCTGTTATTCAGGTGCTTTCTACTCCACTCCACTCTGTTTCATGTCTTTTTAATATAATGTGGACATTGCATTAGATAGGCATGGGGGGGTGGATATTCATCTTTGAATTATTTCGTCAGCTCTGTAGATTTATTTTGTTTTTATTTATAAAAAAAATTGTGGAATTAGGAAAGAGAACTTGGGTTGTAGAAAATTTTCAATCTTAAGAAATAAAATTGTATGATTTGAACACAAAGACCCTTCAGGTCTTTGGACTTAATCAGCCCAGGTATCCACTAAAATGTGGATTTGTGTATCGAGTACTTGCCATCTTGAATTTTATTTAAATTTTATTAAATAAGTTTGGGTGATAAGTATACGACTTATTAACCCGCCCTCTGATTTGAGGGAACTTTAAGTCGAAGCATCTACACACTATTCGTCACTGACTCGTTACTCGGCGGTTTTAACGGAAATTGGGTAGCTAATGAACCTTCTAAGGTGGTATGACTAGCAAGTTATCATGGGTAACGGCCCATAGGTAGGTTGTCCAGATCCTAGCTAGTGGACCATTCCTTTCCTACTGCCTTTCGATAAATCTTAGACCGGGGAAGCCACCTACTTAAAAAGAAAAAGAAAGTTCAAAAAGAAAAAAAAAAGAAAAGGAGAAAAGAAAGAAAAAGAAACAAAAAAGAAATAAGCCACACTTCGTCGCACGAGCATAGCTGGCAAGTTGTCGATGGTAACAACTCATCGACCGGTTGTCCAGAACCCAACTCAAGATATCCACTAAAAATTCCAAAACACTTAGGAAGAAGAGGAGAAGTAGAATAAGCCGGGGAGATATACACTGGATTCACCCTTATGTTGACCCCATAAAAATAAAAGTAGGGAGAAAGCTACCGGTCGTATAGATACACTTCAGCATAGCAGTCGCACCTTTGTGGATGACGCAGGGGTCACGAGTTCAAATCGCCATGTGCCTGAAATCAGAGCGAAGACCGAGGGCGCGTCGATTCTGACCGTCAGATGGCAATCGAGAGGGCGATAAGTGGAGACGTGGCGTAATGAGGAGCTTTGGATCGCGTACGCGCACGATCACGTGAATCTGCACGCGGCATCGTACGCACGGGTGTGCGGCAGCTGAAGCGCAGCGTGGGTGAGGACAACTATAAGCCGTCCGATCTTCAGATCGGACGGCTGATATCGTCCAAACGTAGGCATGCGTTTTAGGCACCAAAGAGGAGCAGGCACATGCACAGCGCGCACACGTCGCCCACGACGGGCCTTTAGCGACATTTAATTCTGTCACTAAAGGTCCCCTAATTAATATTTTGAAGTTAAAATGTCCAAATTGCCCCCAATCCTTCCAACCATAAAAGGAGACCCCTACCCTATGAAATTCTCATCCATTCTTTTCTCTCACCCCTTCCAAAGCTCTAAGAGCATGTCCCAAACCCGGGATGCTCCTCTAGAGTAGAAATCATAATTTTTCCACCTTTGTCGCCCTTCATGGAGCATCCTGCGGTTGCCCTCTCTCTGCATTTGGGAAGCGGATCCTACGACGACGACGACGTGCTGCTTCATTCCCATTCCTCCCACTTCATCCTCCTTCCCGCTCCGTTCCCTGTCTTCCAGGCGTCATCCCATCCGGCTCGTCCTCCAAGCAATCATCGAGGATACTTCTCTCTCCATTCTTTTTACTGCTTTTTAAAGTAGATTTACCACTTTCTAGTATAGATTTCCCGCTTTCTAGTCGTAATGAGTAGTATAATGAACAATTTCTGATAATGAAATCCATGTTTATTCTACATCCCGTTTGCTTTTATTTGTAATATTCTTTCTCTCTTCTATTTATTATTTGTTAAATAAATAGCTAGTTTTCGACCAGGTATTATGTTTCATGACAAACAAAACAAACGCGTATTTTTAATCAAACGTCTGCCTACATGTGTTCCACCCGGAACTTCTTTACGGATTTTTGGTATAAATTTTATCTGTTGACAAATTTCTTCGCGAATCGAACTACAACGATGGGTTTTCGAATCCAACTCCAAATGCGTAGTTTTCTGCTCTCAATAGTGGTGGAGCTTCCGTCGGCGACTACATATCTTCACAACCTTGCTTGGGAGCTTTAAGAGTGGTGGAGTTGCTTAGGTAGATGATAGGTGCAAATGGGAGGGATAAGTCCCTTTTTATAGTTGAGGAGAAGGCTTAAATTAATCCTCGTGTCAACAGCGACATTCAATGGCGTCACTGAAGACCCACCGGAAGCGTCACCATAGCCCCCACCCTCGCCCTTAAGCCTTCAACGCTCTGCGCTGTGCTGCACTGTGTCGCGTGCACCTACTTATGCGCGCTGGTCTCCACGAGCTGCCTCGTGCACACTGCTGCCCGCGCGCACACGCGCTTACTTGCGCTGCTGCACCACACCTCAATTGCAAAATTGAGGTGCGGCGGGATTCGAACCTGTGTCGTGTGGTGGAGGCATGAAGTCTTGACCAATGCATTAAGGTCGTGCATTAGTCTTGCCTTTGCGTCTGGCGCCCGTGCACCTCAATCGTTGGATCTTGATCCAACAGCTAAGATTAGAGGGTGCGGATGATGCGGTGATGAAGGGCCGATGTTGGACGGCTTAGATGGCACCACATGGCGCCATCTGGGTCGTCCATCATCTTTTCTGTTGTAGAGGATGCCACGATGCTCAAATAGAGATGATTCCCATGCTGCCGAACTGCGATCGTCGCTTCGAATCCATCCATACAATCAGATTTTTCATTCGAGGCCCATAAGGATGTCACATTGCCCCTTGGCCGTTGATCTTTCTCGAGCTTGTTATGGGAGCTACGGAGGTCGGATCGAAGTGCTTTCGAGTCCGTTGGACTCCATTCGCCGATCTAGATCCATCCGTATGGTTTGATCGCTCATCTAAGACCTGTTTCAAAATGTACTTGTATACATGGTCATTAAACATTGATTCTAAGCGATTAAAATATAAAGGTCATGCAATATGCATTCAATGCTCCTACGCCCATCATAATCTAACATTATTGCACAAGTATCCCTAAAATTGATTCTAGTTGATAATATAACACTGAACATTGTAGATTCACCACCTCCCAACCAGTGCTAAGTTTAACGTCATTTGCCGGACTAATTTAGCTCAAGGTAATTATATACTTCAATGCTGTGGGTCAAGAGGAGTAATAAGTGTTGCTGGGAGAGATAGAATTAATATAAAGATATGATCAAGTGGTCCAAGAATCAATGATCCACAAATGTGGACCAGCTGATGGTGTAGCCCTACTCCGAAGAGTTTTTCTAGTCTGAAATACAAAATAGGGCCAGATAGATGAGGATAATAGAAATAAGGTTCATGATGCAAAGCCTGCTCATTAATCCAATTCCATAATTCAATGAGAGGTTGCAGCGGAAGTGGATTGATATTCTGATTAAAATGTCAGTCAGCTTCAAAGTTTGAATCATAAGGATCTTCATAGTGGTGATTGACATCCAAAATCATGATTTCTCCAGTCCCTAGGTCATATGAGGCTCAAGGTAAAGGCTATGAAATTGTGAATTCTATGTAGAATTCACTAAAATCCTCGTTAGATATTATCTTTTCATCATCAGAAATAATCTCATGCTCATCAGAATTAAGCCATCCATTATGATTAGTAGGATTATAAGTTTGACCCCAATTGGCTTTGTCTTGAACTAGATCTTTGAGAGAATATCTTCCGGTTTCCCACTAATCAAATCAAGTTCCTCAAAATTCCATCATTCAGATAAATTCTTTGCTTCCTCAGGTAAATCATCATAAGTCATCCCCAATAATTCTACAATCTCTTGAATATCTTTTTCATAGGGGGATTATCTATCTTGTTAAATCTCAAGATGTTGGGGATTAGAGTCAAGAGAAGGGAATATAGAATCAAGGTTTTCCTCAAGAATCTAGGGATGGGAAGAGAAGGGTAAGAATCAGCTGATACAAAAGTGAAAACAGATTTGGCTTTTGTATGGAATATCTCAAAATGATTAGTACCATCGAATCCAAATATCATAATTGAACCATCCAAGCACATATGGTCATCATAATCCATAGAAAAAAACATATTAGAACCATCTAAATGTACCTAGCTGGGAGTGTTATTGTCTTCAATCCCTCCATCCTCTTGAGGGGGTTCTTTATAATTTTCATCTTGTTATGATTCACCCTAAGTTTTCAAGATATCCAAATCCAAATCATCTGCATGGTCCAATTGTACATCTTTTAACATAAAGAACTCATACTTAGGCCGACCAGAGATTTGTTCCTCAAGATAAAATGATTGTAATCCAAGGCCTGAATCAAGATTTAGATCCTCGAGTGAGTCTTCCTCCCCAATCTCAACATGGTTATACGATATCTCCCAAGATTCAGGATCTTTAGATTGAGAATCATTCTTAGGGATGCCAACACTTTTCTCATCAATTTCCAGGATGGGATTTCCAGATGATTCAATTCCAGATGTGTCATAATTAGTTTCAAGGATCTCATCAGATGTCCCTTCCATAGACTTGTCATTCATTTCCAAGTCAGTCTTTGGGACATCAGAATTGTCTATTAGCACCAATGTAGGCCTGGGTAAGATCTATTCTAGATAAGCATAGGGTTGGTAGGTGGCCTTGATATAAGTAGAGGTTGGGATTGCATAAGATGTCATACATAAGGTCGGATCCTCAACCCTAAGTGGCTTACCACCAACTTGTGACACACTCGGACTAGGTTTATCAAGTTGTGCTTCTCATATTCTATTAAGCTCCTTCAACATGTTCTTAGTTTTTTTTATTAGATTCTCTCATCTCCTGTATCATTTGGAGCAATTGGGTATCCTCGGGATCACCGCCATGGTCAGGGGTTTGAGTAGGCTGAGAATAATAGTTTCCAACATTTCTAATCTCAATCAAATCAGAATATCTATCATTATTAGGATTTGAATACTTAGGGTAAGAATCATATTCTTGGTTGGGTCGTGTAGGCTTATCCCAATAAGAAGGTGGAATGGGTTGGGTGAAATTAGGATAATCTGCAAAGTGATTTTGGGGATAGGATTGGTATTCTAGGTATTAGGACTCTGAGGCATATCCCCGACTAGGGGAGAGATGAGTCTGGTTGAACTGGTCAAGATAGTTTGTCATGCCAATCAGGTGGAATGTCTTTTGAGATTGTAGAGATCCTTGATATCCAGAGATTCGTGTGGGATTCTGTAAGAATGAGGTAGGCCTAGCTATACCCAGAGAATATAAGGTGTAGGTAAGGGAATCAAACCCCGAGTGTTGAGGAGAGTTCTCCCATCCTGAAGAAGTTGGAGTAAGGGAAGGGTTGGAATAGGGAGAAAAAGAGGAATAGTGGAGAGAAAAAGAGTATGGCTCCAAGTTGTCCTCCTCAATGGGTTCTTCCTAATGGTAATTACCCATGGGAAAGGATTCAGAAAAAACAAGTCTTCTCCTAGGATTTCTCTCTAAAGGTGGCATCAAATCAAGGTTTGCAGATCTCCTACCTCTGATGCACCAAAAGAAAGTTGATACATGAGAAAGAGAAGATGGATGAGAGAATACCCACCCTCACGATACAAGCAATCATGCTAATCCTTAGATTGTAAACCCTAATTAGACCTAATCCTAACCCCCCAAAATATAACTAGGTTAGACCAACCCTTGAATTACTTAGCTGGCTAGAAGGGTGGGATCCCTAGGACACCCTGCACGATGAGACACCACTAGAGGTTAACGCAATTAATGCATCGACCTTTCTTGTCACCAGTTGACCCAAGTAGACAAAACCTTGATCGTAACTCAATCTAACTTCAAGTAACCAAGAAAATTAGTCCTACCTAGGGCACATCTACTCAATTTTAAGCTTAGGCTTAAAGTGCTTTTGAAATGTGATGAGCATTAGGGGGTGTTGTCCTTCAAAATTGATTTGACAAGTGAAGTGCACAATCAAGGGGTTCACAATACAAGCTCAATTGATGTAGTTACTTTTAAGGTTCAAGTGCCTGTATTAGTGAATTTCAAGGTTTACTTGGTTAAGTATATTCAAACAATAGTTCGAATCAGGTACACAACAGGTTTTTTAAGTCTCAATTATTCGATAAATTTCCTTTAAGTATGGAGATGCAGGTGTGTTCTACCTTAACGTGAAATCCTAAAAGTAGATAGTGCTAAGATGATCCTTTTAAATCCAAAATCAGAAATATGGTGCGACCCAAACAATGCAATCAATTAGACTTGTTGCACCAATAACTAAGCACAGAAAAAATATTTGTTTAGGAAGTTAATGCATGTTTTTCAAAATTTTCAAGATTTAAACTGCACTAAGGGTCCTATAGTCTGTTTTGAAACCTAGTTACCGATTGGATATTCCGTGTAATCAAAAGTATAGAAAATATTTTATTCAAATTTTTCCAAGATGCTATATTATCACATGAATCAAATGCAACAAATTTCAGACAAATCAGAGTTATATAAATATTCCACAAATTTTTTAAAGTCTGAAAATCAAGAACAATAACAGATTTGACAATTTTATTTTGGATATGTTGTTTTTGAGTTCAATGCCCACATCCAATAGAAATTTTAGAATTTTTGGACTAGTAAATTTTCAGGAATTTAATTTTTAATATCCAAGTTTGTTGCAGCCCGAAAATTTAAAGAGGTGATTTGTTGATTTCAAAGGGATAATGTCCACCAAGAAGATTTTTTTCTTTTTCTTTTCTTTTTTTTTGCATACAAACAACTAAAGCAAATGACTAACCTAAGGATCAAGCAAATCACCTAATTTTTTTGGATTTTTGTCCGAAAGAAAATCTAACATAATCTAAGATACAAGTACTTACTTGAGACTCAAACTCATTTTTTATTCGTTATTGTGTGTTTCTTCTCGCTATTCCGCAATTCCTATGCACACACAATCAAAGAGAATAGCAAGTTACAACCTCGAATAAGCACTTTATAAGATAAGCTTTTAAAAATTTCCGTTGCCTCTTCGATAACGGCGTCAATTTATTCGTTACTTTTCACGTAAAAAAAATTTTATAGTGATTTTTGCACGAAGCTTTTTAGGAAGATGTTCTAAGTAAATATTTATGTATGTATATATGTATATATAGACAAGCATTCATGAAATTAAATAAATATTTTATTGATAAAAAGATGTCTCACAAATCTAATAATTGAATGTTTGAAAATAACATGAAACAGAAGAATAAACTATGGAGTAGGAAATGACGAAGCCACTTATGGGATGTTTGTGCAAAATACGACAGCACTTCAGATCCAAGGTGCCGGGAAGAAGACCGGAGAGAGTCTGCAAAGAAAGGGGGCGTGCACTATGGTGGTCTAAACTAAACTATGACTAATTCATCTATCTCTAGGTATCTAAGTTTTGTTCCAAAGGATAGAGGCTGGGTCTTTTTATAGAAAAGTAGGTGGCTTCCTATTAGATGATCTAGAGTGCCTAGGATCACTAATTTGAATGGTTTAGATTTAATCAAAAGTAATGCCTATGATTGGTTGAATAGGGTCCTTAGGATCTAAGTTGTAGAAATAGGACAGAATGAGGGTTTTCTAAAAATAAGCAACCTAGGTGGGTGGATACCAAGAGATAAGATCTTATTACGGTTTTATAACCGTAATATCTTAAAGGTTTGCATACTTTTAAGGTTCCATAACATATTTTTTGTATTTTTCTATTCTAGTTATTTTGATTGGGACCCAAGTTGGAATTCTCATAATTCTTCTGTTTTAAGGTGTTAAAAGAGGTCTTGTAAAGAGGTTGTGCCAGTCTCATTCCAGTAGTACATTAGTGGATTGACTAGTGTCGACTAATCAAGAAATCCTAAGTTGGGAGGTTTAAGTAGTGATTTTTACCCAAAAGAATTTTCACTATAAATTTAAGTACAATCTGTCTGACTTGTTGTGGTTTGACTTTATATATATATATATACATATTCACTCCCCCTAACGTAGAAATATAAATTTTACAGGTACCCACAGGATTGTCACCCCTCCCTCATATAAAACCATGGAGCCCAACTCCTACCTAAGACTTCATTTAAATGTAACCATGAAACAGCTATCCCTTTACATCTATATGACTTAAGCCATGTTAAGAAATGCCAAGGTTGACATTGTATATCTAATACAACTTGTAAGTTAGTCTGTGATTACTCGTGCAATGGTATCTATAGCCTACTTTGCATGTCGTCTGGCTAAGAGATTAGTTGTTTGTGCAGCTAGCCCTTCATGCCATTTATTAGGTTGCCAAGCCCTTCCAACGCATTCATAGATTTGGACCCTTGATCCTTAGATAATAACATAACTAGCATAACCCTTAGGCTGCCCATCTTGCTCTTTGCCCTTTAACTACCAAGGAGTATGTGGTTTAACTTGAACATGCTATGTTACATAACCAAGGTTTATTTTATTCAAGTTGTCTCAATTATAAGGTATTACTATCTCAAGTTCTAATGGATGTAGTTATCCTTGGCCCATGTTTTTCCAACTTATGGTTTCCAAACCATGGTTTTCTATCCCATGGTTTTATAGCTAATGGTTTTCCCATCCATTGGTGTCCTAACACGTGATTTTGGTCATTTCATCCATGACAACTATGATTTCAAGTTGCATCACATCTAAACAACCCACATAGTAATTCTGGTTGGCAACATTTCCCCTTACTAGGTCATTGCTACAAGCCTACTCCAACCATCAAGCAAGTGGAGCCAAACACACAAGAAATCTTAGAAGAGAGTGGAAAACCGACATTCAAACAAAAGTGAGGATCATAGGAGATGGAAGAACCCTCACCTTGAGTCTTATGTGTCTATGCATTGCTCCCCTTCCTACATACTCCTTGTAGCCTTCTTCTCCTTTCTCTTTCACCCTCTCTCTATTGAGCATAGATACAAATTGGTGGATGGCTAGAAATGTAGGCTATAAGAGCATATTTATAGGGTTGCCCACCCCCCAAGATTGCATAAACTAACAATGTGATACCAAACTTTTATATCCCTGTCATCAATCCAATCAAGGCCATCCAATCATAATTTGTCAACTATACAACCTTGATGTTCTGGCATCCACCTCAACTACTATGTCAATTCAAAATGATAGATACACATGGTTTATGGTTTCATTGGAACTTATCCACAAGCCTTTACCTCCTTACAAGTAATTTTTCTTTCATCTGCAAAATGATTTACATTATTTTGAGTTCTTTTACACTCAAGCTCGAATTACACACCTCATGAAATGTCATGGCAATAGTGGCAGCATCAAGATCATCATTGAAGGTCCTCCTTCCTCCCTCACCCACCTCTGCACTTCCTTTCCCAACAGGTCGCCCCTCCTTTCTCCTCAACTCAACCAACACTCCCCTTCCCTCAATGACCACCTCTGCACCCTTCTCAACCCAACCAAGCCTCCACCTTCCTTCCCCCAATGACCACCCCTCCACCTACTTTAGCAGCCTAATCATACCCCTCCTCCTTCCTTCCCAACTTAGCCAACCGTCATCCTTCCATCCCCCTAGTGGCCACCCTTCCACCCTAGTCCTCATCCTTTTCAACCCTAATCCTTCTATTCCCTCTTCCTTTGTCCTTCCTTACTCTCTTGAGACCCTTTGCTTCCACACAACCATGATGACCCCCTCCGCCTCCCCGCAACCTCGATACCTCCCCGTTCCTTTTGACAGACTAACACACTCCCCCCCCACCACCCGCCCACAACCTAGAGCCTGTCAAGGGAGTTAGGAGAAGTCAATGGAAGGGTCACTTTCTCTCAAAATCTCACATTTTTTTTCAGGCTTACCCATAGTGAGACACATAGTTTGTTAACATCCAATGGAAAGGCAAATGAGTAATGACACAAGTTTGCAGGGGTGTATATGTAATATCAAGTAAATAAGGATATGGATGTAATTAAATATATTTATAGGAGCACAAATGTAAAAATCCTAAAATTTAAAAGTAGAAGCTACAAAGACTAGGACAAGATACCTTTCAATGGGTAATTGACTCAACTTCATTTTTAATCCTTGCATAAAGTATATGCTTTTTACCTTTGAAACCAAAGGCTCATTTTGAGAGTCATGAGTTGAGTCATATACCCATCAGAACTAATTGAAGGAATAGTAATAGGATTAAAATTAAAATATTGGTAAGAGCATAAACAAAAGCCATTATACTCATATTTTCCTTCACTATTTGATTGACTCAACTTATTGAAGAGTGCCATACAAAGCTTAGCAAATTTATCAATCGAGAATTTGCATGCCCAATGTCAAAATGTCACCCTTGTGCATCTACTGGCTAGTGTATCAAAGCAAATGTGGAAGGTTTGGCGGAACCAAAATGAAATCCCAATCCCTTGATCATACTTTCCAGTGCCAATCAACCAAAGCCTCAGCCTTAGAACTAGAGAGAGAGGGAAAAGGGGTGTTGTTGGCAGATCAAAAGGAAGAACATTTCTTTTCATCAGCCAAAACAGAAGACCATTTTTTTGTTTAAAGGGATTAAAGGAATTGAATTCCTTGTTGGGGAGGGGTGGAGGTGCCTGTATATTTCACCTAGAAAGGACTCAAGCCCTTCCCATTCTCGGTGGGGGATGATAAGTAAAGCCTAAGCTTATTAAAGTAATTGATGATTATATACGTAAAGGAAACATATATCTACTTAAAGGTAAATTGAAGAAATTGCACAATCAACGGGTGAAGCTAAAATGAATCTATGTTGCACAACTTTTTCCATGTAAGAAAAACCAATGCATCTCAGACAACGAAGGGATTAGCCAGGCATGCAAGCACTACAACATATTAGTTATCAATGTAAAATAACGGCTAATAATTTCCCACTAGTCCATGGTTACTCAACTTACATAAATACATCCTTATATCAGGCATACAGGAAGCAGAGTTGATTCTCAGCAGCGTCTCTTCCATTTTGATGATGAGTTGCAATGCCACACCCTTACAAGGTGAAAATCTCTTGTTAGCAGGCAAAACTTTGTGGCACTCAGGACCTGGGAGGTGCTGTAATAATTTTCCTCTGGAGTGCATAGCGAGTAGCTCTTTCTTGCTCAATAAACGACTACAGTAGCTCCAAGGATGATGAAATAAGCACTCCTCCAGTCAGGGCTTTCCATTCTGATGCCTTTGTGATCCTTGTGGATATCAGAGAAGTTACCTATCTAATAAGAGGTTCAGTAGTGCTGACATCCTTGTCTGGCATTGGCTTCCGGCAAATGCAATCATATGGAAACTCATGGAAATCACCCCTTCCAGGCCTCATTTCATCAGGCTCACCCATGAAGGCTCTTTGGCGAGATATTACTTTTCGTGCAAATGTCTCCCAATCTATATCATACCTTGCCTTGAACAGTGAGCTCAGCTTCTTAGCATTAGGTCTTATCGTTCGCTTGTGCCCTATATACCTCCTGAAACAACCACACGTTTTGCCAAAATAATTACATCCATAGAACAAGATGAAATTACCAAAAAGACAGCAGATAGGTAAGTGTTTGCAAGATAATGTGTATTTGTCAAAATCAGTCACCCATGATGAAATCATTTCATAAAGGTAAACGATAAATGGTGATATCCCAGATTTTTGGCTGCATAAAGCTCAAGCTATTAAACATATGCTTTAAGAGCTGAAACAATAGAGACCAAAGCAAGATATCTTTGAAAAGGTAATTAAGTCGACTTCATTTTTAACTATTGCATAAAATATATGCTTTTTACCATTGAGGCCATAAATTCATGTTGACATCAGTTGAATCATATACCTATTAGGATTAATATCAGGAATGAGATTAGAGTTGAGATTTGAATGAGTGAGAGCCTATACAAGGACCATTGATATTTCCCTCGAGAAAGATCAATTCAAATATCCAGCCCATAAGGGCTGCATTCTCATGATTTTACCGTTTACGTTTCTCCACGTTATCTTGATGCTCTCGGTGATTGAAATGCTGCACTTCCATATTTATAATTAATGACATGGATATGTTATAGTATTCCCAGGAGATCTAAAGGCTACTCCTATTCATCTATTGACCAAACAACCATGGTACCATAGGCTCAAGCAATTTAAAATATCAATACCATGCAAACATGTTCCTATCTTAGACTTAGATAAGTTATTTGAGCAAAACTCATTTGGCACCTCTTATATGATCCACCCATATGGATCAAAGGGTAGATTGCATATAGAATTTCATCGAAATAGGAAATGATTTTAATAGTCATTGACAAACAGAATAAAAGAAGACATCAAAATATCACACAATAACACTTAGAGCTTACATGGAAACCCCTCTCATGAGGAGAGAGGGAAACCATGGGAAAGCCCTAACAAACAAGCAGATACTATGTTATTCTTCTCAAAGAAACAATGGTCTACATGGACACATATATAGGTCCCCTTCACCTATTGGAACTCCAAGATACGTGAGGTGGGACTACATACAAAACTCAAATGACAAATATAATTAAGTCACCTCATGACCTAACCCCCCCTCCCCCCCAGCTTGCAACAAATAGAAAATACTTACAACCATGACATAACATAACATAACACATCTTTACCACATCTCACAATCTTTAAAGCGATAAGATGGTCCACAACTCACATTAGTGAGGAGGCAACAACTGGAGGTATAAAATGCTAGAAGATCTGTGTTGTTGCCTGAAGAATCATGGCTCTGGACTCTACACCAGTCACATCTAGACACCACAAATGATCACAAACTCTGAACATAAATTTGATGTTCTTCGTGCTACTATAGAGGCCTTTAGCATCACAACTGATCTTTAACACGTAGAGATTCACATGGGGTGAGAGTATGGAATCTTCACAAGTACAAACACCTAACATAAACAGCTTAATAATAAAGTCATCCACCCTCCAACTTGAGTCAAACAATGAGTGGAGACCAACACCAAGATAATCTGAGGCACTCCCCAGAATTCCTAATGGCATCTTCATTTCCCTCCCTACCTCCCCCCTCCCCCCTCCCTCTCCTTCCTCCCTCCAACTTAAAAGAGATTAAAAGAAAGGGTGTACCTCATCTGAAAGGGCACAGCACAAAAGCCCCAAGTCTCGACGCTTTCTAAAGCATAGCTTTCTAAGGCTTCAAAAAATCATGGTTTGCTTTTTTCTAAGGTTCCATAAGATATTTTATATTCCTGTGGCTTTGATTTGGGATTCAAGTTGGTCGGAGTCCCATTTTCTTCTCATTGTCAAGTGTAAAAGAGAAGCTTTGGTAAGAGATTGTACCACCGTAGTTGTTGAGCGGTGCGCTAGTGGATTGACTAGCGTTGACTAGCTGAAAAATCTTAAGCTAAAAGACGTAAGTAGTGATTTTTATCCAAAAAAGTTCACTATAAAATCGAGGTGTGATCTTTCTTATTTTTGTGGCTTGTATTTTTAAATTTTATATTATTCACCATGATACACTATTTAACCCCTCTAGGGTAGATTCATAAGATCCTACAGGTACACTTGGTACTCACAATTGGTATTAAAGCGAGGTTTTCTAAAGTGCAGAACGATGTCTGTTGAGTTACGTTTTATTGTAAGGGGCGTTTTGTTATTTTTATTTGTGTTGGGTTTATGATGTAACTTTTCCTTCACCTCTCTATATATAGAGGTGTAAGGATGACTTGGTAATTAAGATTATTAACTTCAACTTAATATCGAAGCCAAGTTGAGGACTCCACCTCCAAAAACCCTAACCCTACCTTGAAGCCCGCCACCGTCGCCGCCACCGTCGCCGCCACCGCCACTGGAAACAGCACCAGCCAGCAGCAGCAGCAGCCCGCACTGCCAACAGGGCACCCTTCCCAATAGCAACGCTGCCGCCTGAGCACTGGCTGCGCCGTCGCTGACTGTAGCGGTAGGAGTGGCAGGAGAGTATGCATTTCGACCCTCTTGCTCCTCTCCAACGCCCTCTTATTGTTGTTGGGTCTCTTCCGACAATAGAGAGAGGATTGTAGACCCCAATCTACCTTGTTTTCGGGGTCTAGGAGGATCCTCTACACGTTGGTGATGGAGTTTTGAAGCAAAGATATTCTAAAAATAGGTTTGGACATTCTTCTTTTATGGTATAATCAAATCAAAATTTTTTGTTCTATTTAGGGTGTGTATTTCCTTTGTTGATGCATGTTTTGGGGTGTGTATTCCCCGTTTGGTGCATGATGTAGACACATTTCTTTAGGATAAATTGCCTATTTATGCATGTTCCTAAGCTTAGATATACATTCCATATTATAAATATTACGTAGCATGCATCATTCTGCATGTAGAGTAGTTTGTGTATATATTAGGTTAATTGCGTGATCAGGAGAGGAGATTTAATTTAGGGCCTCGGATTGACGATCTGATCATACGAATCTGATCAAAACGATAATCGAAGTCCAACGCCTCCGAAATCGTCTAAATCGGAATCCCGTAGCTCTGTATGCAGTTCGAAGAAAATCAATGGTCAGGGGGCAATGCGACATCCTTACGGGCTTCAGATGAAAAAACCAACCGTACGGATGGATTCAGAGCAACAATCGTAGTCCGGCAATGCAAAATCATCTCAATCCAACCACCGTGGCATCCTCTGCAAGCGAAAGAAGATAGACGACCCAGATGACGCCACGTGGTGCCATCTACCCCGCCCAACACCGACCAGCAGCAACCGCTCACACCCTTCATCATCTGCACCCTCGAATCCTATAACCGTTTGATCATCTAACGGCTAGGAAGCCTATGCACCGAGTTCCAGAAGCTTCTCGCGACAATCCCTTAGGTGTAGAACGGTGGTCATGAGGTGTGTTCCCAAAGGAGGGGCGCAGGTTCGAAACCTGCAAAGCCCTCCCCTAATCCTCGAGTTGGACACCGAGGGCGCACTAGCCAGTGCATGCGCGTAGACGCGTGCGCACCTGCACCGTAGCGCACCAGCACCACAGCGCAAGCGCCGCCGTGCATGCACGCGCAACACGGCCACGTGATGGGCACGTGAGCACAGCTGCAAGCGAGCATGAGTTGGAGCGGATCTTCAGCGACAGATGGGTGGATCTTTAGCAACGTTTACGGACGTCACTAATTACCCATGTGCGACTAAGCCCTTCATCTTCCACTATAAAAGGACCCATACCCCTCCATCCACCATAATCTCTTCCTTTCTCTCCCTCACCACCTCCAAGGCTCTAGAGAAAGCTTCTCCAAAGTCCGAGATGCTCCTCTATAGTCGAAAACCAAATCTTTTTCCCATCTCTCATCCCCCTTCGTGGAGCATCCTGTGGTTATCCTCTCACCACCTTTCAGGAAGAAGATCCTCGCCGTGATGTCTCGTCCCGTCCTCCATCCTCCGACACCATTCTCCTTCGTCCTCCTCACCACCTTCGTCTGGATGCCGTCAAAGCGAACTATCCTCCAAGCGACTATCAAGGGGGACTCTTCTCACCTCTATCTTTTTCTGCTTTCTAGAGTAGTTTTCCACTTTCCAATTTGTAGCAAACTCTTTAGATATATATATTGATTGTTTCTCTCTCTCTCCCCCTCTTATTTCGCAAGTAGATTAATTAGATAATTATGTTGTCAATCTGATCTCTTGCTTTATAAATACCAAAAAAATCATAAAAGATAAAAGCAACAAAAACAAATAAAATCAAGGCACGGATTTCAAAATCGAACGTTCGCCTCCCCATCTTCGACTCGGAACTCCCTTTCGAGTTTCAGTAAAATTTATTTGATAGTGAGTTTTGCGACTAAGACGATGAGTTCTCCCGAAACCCTGATTTTACATCACGAAAACATGCTCATCATTTTAGCGCCATTGTTAGGGAGGCAACGTTCTTAGATTTTTTTTCCGCTTTTTCTCGCCTTAACTTTTTAGCTCACTTTGCTCCTTTCTATAATTACAGGTACCCTTCCAAGGTGAGCCAAAGTGGATAGATCGGAGTAAAGTGCAGTTAGAAGGTTTTGTAAGTGTATCCCCCCACCCACTCACTAGATTTTCATTTCACCACTCAATAACTCAAAACTCAAATCAACCTATGTGCTTTTATAAACCCTAAGATAGATCTGATTGTTTGATTGTCACTTCACCTCACCCACCCGCATAAATTCAAAAACAAAAAAATACTCCTCTTCTGGGATTTAATTAAAAGAGACACTTAACACCCACAAATTTACATCCTAAAGCGCACATCACTTTGATTCTACCACTTAACTAGGATTTGACCTATGAACCTGGTACACTTCAACTCAATACACATTAGAAATCTACGTAGGCTAAGACATTGTGTGCCTTAATATGTGGTGCGAATAGGCCAATTAATTGATTTGTTTGGGCTGCACCACTCAAAATAAAACTGATCCATCAAGTAGCTTGGCACTTTGGGTTGATTTTTAGGGCTGAACCAGGCACTCCACAGTATTTCTGATTTTTAAAGGAATATATCATCACTGGTGCTTGCAAAACTTAGAGTGTTCTCCTAAACTTGATTGAATACACCTTAGATTAAACGCTAAAAGCTACTAAACAAGGTTAAACCATAAGACACATCATCAAATAACCTTATTTGCAAACCCCAATTGTGAACACACATTTTAATTGATCATTAAGGACACAACCCATCTAAAGAGTCCATCACATTCCAAGAGCATAATCATCCCAAGCATAATTAAAACTGAGTAGACATTGGTTTTAAGAATTGATTCGCTCTTCAGGACTCCAACTGAGATTCTTCTCGATTAATCTACTTCTACCTGTCCATCTGATGTCTAGCTAGGGGAGTAGCATCAAACAACCGCGGTTGGGGGGTATCAAAGGAACTTGAGTCGAAAGCTAAGGGAAGAACCTTCTCTCCAACCCCTCCCTCTAACTCGTTGGATTAACCAGATAGAAGTAGACCAAATCGTTTCTATCATCTCAAGACGAGTCTTGAGAATCTGTAGGTCTTTAGGCTAACCCACTTAAGGACAGGTTTGATTGATTGTACTGCAGGGTACCTTTCTTTGTTCTGTTTTCCCTCCTACTTCACCATGTATTCTTCCACACCACACTTATTTCTAATCCTACCCTCCTACCAACACTTATCCTCAAGATGATTACTATCCCAACTCGACTTATGAATCCCCATCCACGAGCCGGGATAACTTTGATTGGGGATATGAATCCAGACCTCGGTATCCAGGGCCAAACCCTGGACAACAAGACTATGATTATTATCCTTCTCACGCCTACAATGATTATAGATCTCCACCCTTTGATGATCAACCTAACCCGATTAACAATCAAAGATATGATGATTATAAGTCTTACCCTCCCCAGGATTATACTAAACATAGGTCACCACCATTCTTTGAACAACCTGAAACGATCTACTATCAGGGAGGACCTCAATTTCTTGACTCCCCTACTTTTAACCCAACCTTGACCCGAACCATTCGGTTCAGTTGAACTAGGTCCAAGATAGGGCGTTAACTAACCTGAGAAACACTAAAACAATTTTTAGAAGCTCAGCCAACACCATGCACTGAAGCATTGGAGCCCATGATCAAAATGATTGATGAGTTTAATAGTTCATTATTGAATTGGCTCCAAGATGTTAACGATAGGGGCCCAGGTGAGTTTCTATTTGGAAAATTGTCGAGATTGAGGATGAAATTCCTGGTTGCCTTAGTCCAATCTTGGGATGATTCTCAAGATAAACCCCATTCAGGAGAGCCAATATCTAAACCTACTTAGGCACCTATCGAGGGGGATACATTTTCTAAGACCGGAGATGACCAGGTTAGCCTAGAGCAACCGATTGAGGATGAACCGATTGCCTCACCCGAGATTCCCGAGCCAAGAAATGAGGAAAAATGTCTCCATAAACCAGAAAATGAAAGATAACTTTGAGACATAAATGAGGATCATGAATTCTTTGATTCTGAGGGTGAGGTATCTTTTAGTGAAGTCTCACTTAAGCTTAAGGAATATTATTTTAGCGAGACAAACAGGCTTGAGGAACTTGATGAACCATTTGATAGCCCAACTATTGAAGATTGTGATCCGGTTGGGGCCAACTTGGAGGATCCGAATCTTGATTTATTAGAAGATTCAATCACTAGCCCTATTTCTCATCCGCACCCCAAAGAATATAGTGATCTTGAAATTATCAAACCGAAGTCAATCTTGATTCAACCACGATTGTTTGACTTGGGTATTTTAGATGGGGTATACAACGATTTGGAGGTCCCGGAATCATTGATTTTAGATGATAGGAATTTTTAAGTTAAAACCTAGGAAGCTAGTTCTGAGGGAAATACGATTTTGGATCTAAGGGCTCCTATTGACTCGAAACCACCTACCTTTTATCAAAACCCTTATGATATCTTTGATGTGCAACCCAAGCTCGGAATAATTGACTGTCTTTTTGAGCTGAAATCTAAGTGGACACCTGAACTTAGTAAATCAGATTTACCTATTATCCGCCACTTTAGTCTTGGGTTGCACACCACAAAACTAGAGGCCCAACCTAACAAACACAACAATGTTAGGTTCTGGGTGATTTTCATCCAGAACCTTAGAACAACTCGACCTTGGGGCATGGGTCAATACTACAACTTGATTCACATCTGTGAACATCTTCTGCTAGCGGGTCTGAGGATCAATCTTTTAATTATGATTCTGACCTGCACTTGTGAATTCCTAATTTCTTCTTTATTTGTATATTATGCCTAGCTAAAGGCAATAACTTTAGCACGTGTGTATTCCATGTTCTCTGCAGAGCTAACCAGATTGTCATAATATTCAGGTGATTATGTTATTATGCCCTTTTCATATCTTTATTTCTACAATGAGGATATTGCATCATTTAGGCATGGGAGGGTGAATACTTAATTCTGAAATTATTTCATTAGCTCTGTAGAATTTCATTTATTTTCTTTAAAAAATATATAAATAATAATAATAAAAAAAATTAGGAGAAAAGAACTTAGGCATTAGGTATTATTAACTTTAAGAAATGATACTTAAGGACTTGAATAGTTAGACACTTCAAGTCTTCAGGCTTAATCAGCCTGGGTATCCACTATAATGTGGACTTAATCTCGAGTATTCGCCAAGTTAATTTTATTTTAATTTTGTAAATAAATTGAGGTGATAAGTACACGACTTATCAACCTACCCTCTGATTTAAGGGGACTTTAAGTCTAAGCATCTACACACTATTTACACTGGCTCACTTTTCGACGATTTTTACGGAAATTTGGTAGCTAATGAACTTTCTAAGGTAGTATAGCTGGCAAGTTATCGTGGGTAACAGTCCATTGGCCGGTTGTCCAGAGTCCAGCTACATGACCATACTCATTATACTGCTTTTAGGTAAATCTTAGATCAGGAAAGCTACTTCAAAAAAGAAAAAAATAATACTCAAAAATAAAAAGAAAAATAATAGAAAAATAGAGAAAGGAGAAAAAAATAAAAATAGAAAAATAAACTTCACCGCATGAGTATGGCTGGTAAGTTGTCGTAATAGCCCATTGGCCGGTTGTCCAAAGCCTGGCTCACAAAAATGCACAAATAATTCCCAAAACACTTGGGGAAGAAGTGGGGAAGTAGAATAAACCGAGGAGATATACATTGGGTTTGCCCTTGTGTTCCCATAAAAAAAGAGGTAGGGCGAAAGCTACCAATCGGAAAGATAAACCTTTAGGTAGAAACTCTTTAAGATCACCTAGAGTCGTAGAAACATGAAGTCAATTTTAACGACCGCCTAGTAAGTCTATCACTCTTTCAAAAGATGCTTAGCACTTGGAGTCCTTTCTAAGTCTTGGCCAGGTCGAGTAGCTGTAAAAAGTTATCCCGAAACTCTCAACTCCAAAATTCAAAAAAAAATAAAAGAAAAGAAAAATAAGAAAAAAATGTATATCTCCCCTTTTCAAATAAGGCGAGGACTTCGGTGGTCTATATTTTGGCAAGCACCTAAGCACTGTTGAAGTCTTCATAGTTCAGGAGCTTCGTTAAAATTTTTCTATTGTTAATAAACTTAGGCCTAAGTAATCGAGTCCTAATTCTGGTTTTATATATAACATTTAGTTTGATTTTGCTAGAGACTAGCAAAAGATAAGCATAGGGGTATGATATAAACACATTTATTTAGGATAAACTACCTATTTATACATGTTCCTAGACTTAGATATACATTCCATATTATAAATACTACATAGCATGCATCATTCTGCATTTAGAGTAGTTTGTGTATATGTTAGGTTAATTGTGTCCTATGGCCAGGAGAGGAGATTTAATTCAGGGCCTCGGATTGACGATCTGAACATACGGATCTGATTAGGACGACAATCGGAATTCCGTAGCTCTGTATGCAATCCGAAGAAGATTAATGGCTAGGGGCAATGCGACATCCTTACGAGCTTCGAATGAAAAATCCGACCATACGGATGGATCCGGAGCGACAATCGCAGTCCAGTAATGTAGAAATCATCTCAATCCGAGCACCTGCCCAACACCAACCAGCAGCAACCGCCCTCGTCCTCCATCATCTGCACCCTCGAATCCTAGCCATTGGATCATCATCCAACGGCTAGGAAGCCTCCGCACCGAGCTCCAAAAGCTTCTCCTTGCGACAATCCCTTAGGTGTAGCACGATGGTCTTGAGGCGCATTCCCAAAGGAGGGGTGCGAGTTCGAAACCCGCAAAACCCCCCCAATCCTCCAGTTGGACGCCAAGGGTGCACCAGCCAGCACACGCACAAACGCGCGCGCACCGATACTGCAGCGCAAGCTCCAGCGCGCGTGCGACACGGCCGCGTAATGGGCATGTAAGCAAAGCTACAAGCGAGCGTGAGTTGGCGCGGATCTTCAGGGGCAGATGGGTGGATCTTTAGCAACGTTTACGGACGTCACTAATTACCTATGTGTGACTAAGCCCTTCATCCTCCACTATAAAAGGACTCATACCCCTCCATCCACCATAATCTCTTCCTTTCTCTCCCCCACCACTTCAAGGCTCTAGAGAGAGCTTATCCTAAGCCCGAGATGCTCCTCTAGAGTAAAAAATCAAATCTTTTTCCTACCTCTCATCCCCTTCATGGAGCATCTCGTGGCCATCCTCTCACCACCTTTTGGGAAGAAGATCCTCGCCACGACGCCATCCCATCCCGTCCTCCATCCTCCGACGCCATTCTCCTTCGTCCTGCTCCTCACCACCTTCGTCCGGGCGCCGTCAAAGCGAGCTGTCCTCCAAGCAACCATCGAGGGGGACTTTTCTCACCTCTATCTTTTTCTGCTTTCTAGTGTAGTTGTCCACTTTTCAATTTGTAGCAAACTCTTTAGATATATATATTGATTCTCTCTCTCTCTCTCTCACTCTCATTTCACAAGTAGATTAGTTAGATAATTATGTTGTTGATCTGATCTCTTGCTTTATAAATACCAAAAAAATCATAAAAGATAAAGAACAAAAACAAATAAAATTGAAGCACGGATTTCAAAATCGAGCGTTCGCCTCCCCATGTTCAACCCGGGACTCCCTTTTGATTTTCTGTAAAATTTTATTTGATAGAGAATTTTGCGACTATGACGACGAGTTCTCCCGAAACCCTAATTTTACATCGCGAAAACACGCTCATCATTGCATATTTTTGGGTGTGTATTCCCCATTTTGTGTCAAATTTCATATCTGTATTTGAAGAAGTTCAAGGGTTTGTACTCCTCTGCGTTGCATTGAAATCAGATTTGAGCAATTTAGTTTTATGAACATGGCAGCATCTCAGTCAAAGATTGTGCTAGGCACCGCCGTGGGTGATACTTCAACTACTAATGTAACGTGGTTGATTGACTCAAGTGCCTCTAATCATTTATCTAGTAATCTGCAATGTTTTGGGTAGAATCAACCTGTTTCTTGAGGTCGCACCGTACAGGTGACTGATGGGCGACTTACTCCTATTAGTAGTCAGGGGAAATTAATGTTACCCCTTCTCTGCAACTTAACCATATCCAATTCGTTCCAGGTTTGTCTATGAATTTTCTCTCTGTCAGTGAAATCAAGCAGATGAATTGTCATGTCATCTTTGGTAAGCATTGATGTATGTTTCAAGATCGAATGATAGAGAAGACTATTGATAGTGGATATAGAGGTGTTTACTAACTTCAATAGGGTCCCATGACTGCAGCATGTTAGATTAGTACTACTTCAAGGAGTGCTCTACAATATAGCATAAACGGTTGAGCCATCCTTCCTCATGTATCCCCAACTACGCACCTCTCCTGCGATGAACGTCAACTTGGGAAGCACCATAGATCTTTCTTCCGAGCTGCTACTGGACCACGTTCATCTTCATGTTTTCAGTTGGTGCATATCGATGTTTGGGGTCCCAGTACGACTCCTGATGGAGCAGGACATTGGTATTATTTGATTGTGGTTGATGATTTTTCCAGATTGTCTTGGCTATTTCTCATGAATAACAAGTCTAAAGTGGGTCCTCTAATTGAGAAGTTTGCATTGATAAAAAATCAGTTTGATGTCTACATTAAGACTCTCAAATCTGATAATGCACTGAAGTTTTGTACTCGTCGATTGGCGGATTTCTATGATTTGCATGGCATAATTCATCAGATCTCATGTCCTCACACCTTTCAGCAAAATGGGGTTACAAAGAGGAAGCACAAACACATCCTTGATATAGCCAGCACTCTTATTCACAACAGTGTGCCACAGAACTACTAGGGAGATACAATTCTCACAGCTTGTTACCTTATTAATAGATTGCCCTCAGTGATTCACGAGCAGATACCATGACAGGTGCTCTATCCAGATGATGAGCAGTTTGATCTTCCACCCAAGACATTTGGGTGCGTGGCTTTTGTACATCTGCTTGGACCTGGCTAAGATAAGTTAACACCTAGAGCAGTCAAAGTGTGCTCCTTGGCTACTCCCATACTCAGAAGGGATATCGATGTTTTGATCCCCTACACCAAAGGCACTACATTAGTGTAAATGTCACCTTTCATGAAGTTGTACCATATTTTTCTATTGCTGCCAGACAAGTGCAGGGTGTGTCAGAGTATGCTCCTTTGCCAGTTGCTCCTATACCATTTGTGTATTCACAAATAGTAGCAATTCTTCTCAGGCTACTGAGCTATCTGCCAACACATTCAGGCCAGTACCAGCAGATGAAAGATTCAAAGGTCACACCTATCAGTTACCAGTTGTCTATAGGGCAAAGCCCCCTCCGTCTATTCCACAGTCTCCTCAGGTTAATGTTGATAACCTAGAGGCTCCTTTAGATACAATGTCAGTAAGTGTGGAGGTTGAGAGTACGTCACCTGTGGATGTTTTTCTAGGTCCTGTTTCCATGAGTACTGATGAGGATATCCCTATTACTATCGGGAAGGCTCCACGATCTTGTGCACAATATCGTGTTGCTGGGAGTATTATTTCTGTTGATTCTCTGAGTTCAAAGTTTCATGCATTCATAGCTGCAATCTCCAGTGCTGAGATTCCTACCTCATACCAGCAAGCTCTACTACATCCACACTGGAAGGCAGCTATGGAGATGTCTGCTCTTACTACCAGAGGTACCTGGGAGCTGTCACCTCTACTGTATCTAGCGCGCACCTTGTTGGAGCCAAATGAGTCTTTGCCTTGAAGTACAACCCAGATGGGTCCATTTGTAGGCATAAGGCTTGCCTTGTGGCCAAAGAATTCACCCAAACCTATGGGGTGGATTTCTTTGTCATGTTCTCCCCTGTTGCACGACTCTTCACTATTTGCATACTTGTTTCTGCTGCAGCTCATTATAGATGGCATCAACATCAGCTAGATATCAAGAATGAGTTCTTATATCAAGACTTGGAGGAAGAGATCCTAAGAAGCAACCACCTGACTTTAAGGTTCAGGGGGAGTGTGAATGCAGGCTTCATAAGGCCATTTATGTCCTTAAGCAGAGCCCCCGAGCCTAGTTACAGCGCCTGTCTAAGAAATTGTCTGTTATTGGGATGCAAAGATCCTCATCTGATCATTCACTATTTGTAAGAAAGACCAGTAGTAATACAATGGCTCTACTTGTGTATATGGACGACCTTATTGTCACAGGTAATGATGCAAAGGACATTTCTCACTTGTAGGAGTACTTAGCACGTCAGTTTGTCATGAAAGATCTTGTGAAGTTGAGATACTTTTTGGGCATTGAGTTTTCCACAAGCAAGGGATAATTATATCTATGCGCTTGATATTCTTCAGGAGATATGCATGCTAGGATCCAAAGATGCCAATATTCCAATGGATCCTAAAATTCATCTATTTGATGATACAATGAAGCTGAAGGACAAGAAAACATATCGACAATTGGTGGGTAAGTTATTATATCTAACAATCATCAAGTCAGATATTAGCCTTATCATAAGTTAAGTCAATTCTTAGACAAACCTACTAATATCCATTAGCAGGTTGTGATACAGGTGTTGAGATACATAAAGGAATGTCCAGGTAGAGGCATTTTTTTTCAGAAGGCACCTATACCTATTGTTGCCTACTCAAGTGCAGATCATGCAGGAGATGTTGAAGACAGGTGATCAATTACTGGCTACTTTTGTAGCCGGGAACTTGGTGACCTGGAGAAGCAAGAAACAAAGTGTTGTTTCACGCTCTAGTGCTGAGTCTAAGTACAAGGCCATAGCACACACTGCAACTGAGATGATATGAATCAGATCTCTGTTACGAGATATTCATGTTACTGTTCAGGGGCCAATGGAAATGCATTGTGAAACCGGGCCGCAACTTACATTGCGAACAATCCTATGCTCCACGAGAACGAAACATGTAGAAATGGATTGTCATTGTACCAGGAGCTTGATTCAGTAGGATCTGTTTCGTACTACTCGTCTTACCTCCTCAGACCAGACTGCTGACATGTTTACCAAGCCGCTGCCTCGCCCCCAATTTGAGAAGTGCAAGAACAAGCTAAGCATGATGGATATATACGCTCCAGCTTGAGAGAGTGTTGAGTTACGTTTTATTGTAAGAGACGTTTTTTCATTTTTATTTCTGTGTTGGATTTATGATGTAACTTTTCCCTCACTTCTCTCTATGTATAAAGGTGTAGGGATGGTTTGGTAATTAAGATTTCTTCAACTATGTCAAAGTCCTCCGTTACCGACAAGGTTGCAGAAATCGACAATCAGTATTTAGTCAGTGAAGTCACCGACTAAGGAGTATATGGTATGCGAGTGATTAATCAGGGATTGACCTGTTTAGTATTTTTAAGTACTAAAAAATTTAAATATAATTATATATACTATCAGAAAAGGGAGCATGAAGCTCACCTGAACCTAAGTTACGTGAAGCTTGGTTAATATCTTCCACTATGAGTAATATTTTAAAGTGAATTTGGGAATTAAGATCACTTTATATGAACCTATTATAGACAAAATTTCGAGTCAATTTGACACTCCTGCCCCCTATATCAAAGGAGGATCAATTTCGACGACCTAAGTATTACGAAATTTGACCCTACTTGATAGAAGTGCTATGGTCATCCAATTTTAATAAAATTTTACACACTTTATATTTTCACTAAATAATTTCAATCCCTAAATTTTCATTTTGAAAGATTGATTGTGTATAGAAATATGCATAAGCTTCACGTTAGGAGAATGTGAGCTTCACACTCCCTGCCCTCATATACTATTATACATACTATATATACATATATACAAATTAAAAATATATACATTTGTATTAGTATTATTTTTTTGACATGCATACACTCATGGAGACTCGACAAGCAACAGGCAGAGCTGTGGTGATGGAGGACTAAGGAGAATCGAAGAAAGGGGTGCAGGTTTATGGTTTCATTAAGATTCGAATGTAGGGAGAGGGGGATGGAGAAGTCAGGTAGGGTTCTTTTTCTCTTTGGTGTGCCAATCAAGATAAAAAATTGAACTCCCAATGTTTGATCGGACGATTAATCAAATCGATTAATTAGATACTCAGTTGATTGATCCGTCCACCCAATTATAAACCTGAATATTGATATGCAGTTCGATTCCCGACCACACACGATTAATCTACCAATTTTTGCAACCTTGGCTACTGATGTCTATGTTGAAGGGCAATCTGCTATAAGACCAACTTTATTCAACGACACTAACTATGGTTATTGGAAAACCCAAATGCAAATCTTCTTAAAATCTATGGACTACAAAGTATGGGATGTCATTACATCCAAATACACATTACATCTGATGAGAAAAATCGGGCTACTCGCAATGCCATGGCAATGAATGTTATTTTTTGTGGCCTATCAAAAGAAGAGTACAATAAAGTATCAGCATTCAAAATAACCTTTAAGATACGGAATATGCTGGAAGTTACGCACGAGGGAACTTCAAAGGTCAAGGAAACTCAAATCAATCTCCTAACTTAGAAGTACGAGTTTTTTAAAATGAAGAAGGGGGAGACAATCAAAGAGATGTACACGAGACTTACAAATATCATAAACTCCTTAAGAAATCTCAATCAAGAAATAAAGAATAAAGCTCTAGTAAGAAAGATTCTCATCACTCACAAGTGATTGGAAAACAAAGACAACAACAATTCAAGAATCAAAGGATCTTTCTCAACTTCAGCTGGATGATCTTATAGGAAGCCTAATGGCATATAAAGTCCAACTAGAGCATATAAAAGAACACGAAGGTAAAGGAAAGAAGGATATCACTCTAAAAGCTCATACTGATACAGAAGAATCAGAGGATGAGAACGATATTGCCCTACTCTCAAGAAAGTTCAGAAAATTCTTAAAGAACAAGAACTAGAGGAAGAAGAAAGACGAATCAAAGGAAGATCAAGTCATCTGCTACAACTACAAGAAGAAGGGTCATATGAGGAAGGAATGCCTCTTGCTAAAAAAAGAATCAAATAAAAGGAAGGCCAGAAGATAACCCAGAAGAGAATAAAAGAAGAAAGCCTTATAAGCTACCTGGGATGACACTGATTCCAACTCATCGGAAGGAAAAGGTACATCAAGTGAAGCTCTCTACGACCTCATGGCACTTGAAGATGAGATGTTTTCAGTAATATTTGATAAACTTTTAGAATTATTTTATGAATTACATGATTTAGCAAAAGCACTAAAGATTGCAAACAAAAAATTACCAAAAGATTTAAATGTGGAAACTGAATTGAAAGACAAATTTGCTTCTCAAATCTCCAACTTTCACAAGAAATCACCTCAAAAAAACACATAAATTCACTTCAAGTTGAACCGCAAAAACTCAAGCAAAAGTCCGTTACTCTTGTAAATAATCTAGCTAAATTTACTAAGGGTAAAGATAATTTGAAAAAAATATTAAGAACACATACCCAAATCACAACCAAATTTAGGTTAGGTTATATTCCCAAAAATGATTATGAAGCATCTAGTTCATAAACTAATACACAATTTCTACCCATAAGGGCAAGAATAGGTTCACCTAAACATCACCTACTAACAAGAGTGGACCCAAAAGGAAAACACGGACGCCAAAGAAAATTTTGCAATCTTGTTTTGTAGGTCACCCTAACGAAGATCTCATAAAGTACAAAGACTGGCTATACAAAGAAAATGGTGGAAATCTTCTAGTCGTTAGATGAATTTCTGGACCTCACAAGCCTAAACTGATGATAGATCCCAAACAAAACATAAGTCATGGCCAACAGATGTTCCAAGCATATGATCGGAAAAGAGGGTTTGTACATCAAGAAGGGCAATGTGGAAGGCCAATGGTGACGTTGATGGTTGGCAATGAGTAGGTGGCGGTTCCGATGATCTTGGATTCGTCCACAACAAATTGAAAACTCTCGAAAATCCAATCCCTTCTATCTGCTTGTGAAATTTATTCATTTTTCAAAATGGATCTGTTGCATAAACTCCAACAGGATCAAGGACAAAGCAATGATCAAGTTGCTAACGGCATGCAAACGATAATGAGGGTTTTGGGGAAATGGTCATAGTGACACGTAATAGTTGTCGATATTCATGTGTGTCGTCGATAATGCCAGCGATAACCTCAATAACCTCTTACTAACCTTGATAACCTCTCGATAACCTCAATCTTTCACCCGTAAATTTTTTGTTTGTGTCGTGTTGTTGCTACTACTCTTACATGTTGCTCAAGGGTGCATCGAAGGAGGTTGACGACAACTGAAGGTGGTAGCGGGAGGTCACGAGTGGTCGAGCGACACCAGAGGTGAAAAAGGTGATCACTGTTGCACAACGAGCGGGCTGAACGAGTGCAGATGGTGACTAGTATTAGTTTGCATACATTCAATGGCTTATATGATTCACAACGATCATATATTTTAACTTTTTGAATAACCTAACGCACTTAGAAATTTATCAACATGCCATCCATATTGGCACTTAAAACCTAGAGACAAAGGTACCACCCAACAAAATCAATCCTTTCACAACTCACCAACTTTTGGAAATAATTTTTCTATGTTCACAGCTAGAAGATGAATACTCACATAGAGATAAAATAATCACAAGTCCATTGGAGGACAAATAATCTCAATGAAAACACCATGAGCGACGCTGATGATAAGAAGCATAAAGCACAATTGATGAAATAATGATACCAAATCCACCACTAAACTGATCTGCACAATGAAGATCGGATAGCACCACACCACTAAAATAGGACATCCTACTTCTAGCACAATCGTAGATCTGATGAAAATATCATATCTCAGATTTGGCATTGCCACTCGATGAAAATATCAGATTGTGGCGTTGCTACACAACAAAGTAATTGGAGCTTTCTTAGGGGTTCTGCTCCAAGATGATCTTTCCAGCAAGAAAATCAGCGGATCGTGCAGAATATAAAGCCTCTCGCTGCACTTTCGGTGGTCGCCATCAAGCCTTGCCAGCTGCCGCCAAGGATACAATAGTGTGGATCCCACCGCAACCACTGCTGTGGATCCCAACAACAATGACATCTAATCTCAACAATAGAACTCCAAATCTTCCAAGAATACGCATCACTGAATATAAATCCCAAAAATTGACTTGTACTAATACCATGTAGAAAAAGATAAGCAAAATAAAACAATCAAGATATCAAAATATTATACAATAACACTCGGTTTATGTGGGAACCCCTCTCACAAGGAGAGGGGGGAAACCATGGGACAGCCCTACCAAGTGGATACAATGTTATTCTTCTCCAAGAACAATGGGCTACATGGACACAAATATATAGGTCCCCCTCACCAATTGGAACTCCGAGATAGACAAGGTGGGACTGAATACATGACCCGAGGTACCCCTTTTACCCAAAGGGCAATTGGAAATTCTTTAATAAAATCAAAATCCTATCAAGCATACAATATTGGACTTGCAATTGCAACCATATCCATGGGATGATGACATGAAATTAACACAAATCTCTAGCATGCATCGCATTTCTTAATGAAGTCTTTGGCAACTTAGTCTTATTGAAAAAAAGACATCCTCATGCATATTTAGCCAATAATGCCCATGACTTAAAGGACAAAACTTTAGCTCCTTCATGATTACCAGAAAAATCTGATGTGAACTTCCTCTAATGCTTATTTTGCTTCATTCGACCCAATAGTTATCATTTGAACCTCATTTGTGAACCCAAGTCTCATAAGAATTATAGTTTTGGGGTGTGCCATTTATAAGACTAAAGGAGACCATTTATATTTAAGAAATTGGGCTTATACTTAGACCACCTAAGCAACCCTAAATGTTTAAACTCAAGTTATCACTTGAACCTCAGTTGTGAACCCAACTCTCGTAAGAATTATAGTTTTCGGGTGTGCCATTTATAAGACTAAAGGAGACCATTTATAACCTCAACCAAAGTCCAAGTACTTGATTCCAAAGTTGTCAAAAGATGTGGAGACACTTGATCTTCGCAAAAGGACTGTAGGTATGTTGTTTTATGTCGATGACATCAAGGACGTATCCACAATGGGGGCAGTTGCCCTTAATTAACTATTCTTATACTCATATGCTTATTTGTTGTGGTTATTGATCTTGCCCCCATTGTAAAAGGATAAAGACCATATCATTTAAAATCATCAAAACTCATCCCTTTTTATAGATTATTTCTATCCTCTCACATCCTACGATTTATCAAAATTCATGGTTAATAAAAAACCCATTATACTAATTGACTAGTTCGAGGGCCATACGGAGGTTGTTTCAATGGTCTTCTAAATTTGGGAAATTGGTGTTAAGACTTTTAATTGGACATACAAATCGAACCACATGCAAAGGTATATATTTTTAATTGTTAAGTGGTTTTTGGGTACTCCCAGTTGAGAAATGACTTGAATTATTCTCGAGCCTTACCTCACTTTATATAGAGAGAGAGGTGGATGTAAAATTACATAACAACCCCAATAGGAAAACAAAATAAGAAACACCATTATAATAACATAACATACTCAATACTTTCCCTCAAGTTAGAGTATAGATGCCAATTATGCTCCACTTGGTAACACAATTATAAAAGGAAGATCTTGCCAAAGGCTTTCTAAATATATCAACAGTCTGAGCCTCTGAAGTCACTTTGGAGGTAAAGATGAGCCCCTTCTGGATCAAATCTCTAGTGTAATGGCAATCTACCTCCACATGCTTGATGCGTTCGTGGAACATAGTGTTGTTTGCAAGATATATAGCAGCTTGGTTATCACACCTCAATTCCATTGGTCCGTCAACCTGTACATGAAAGTCAACAAGGAGAGATTTCACCCACATCAACTTGGCAAACGTCTAAGCCATAACTCTGTACTCAAACTCTACACTAGACCTAGAAACTGTCGTTTGCTTCTTGCTTTTCCAAATCACAAGATTCCCTGCAACATATGTACAGAAGCCTGCAAGTGACTTCCTATCATTATGACTGCCTGCATAACCTGCATCAAAGTACCCAACTATAGTCATAGATGCTCACATAAACAATAGACCTTGCCCTGGTGCCCTCTTTAGGTATCTAAGCACTATCATTGCTACCTCCCAATGAAGTCTTGTGGGCTTCTCCATAAACTAACTTAGCATTCTTACTATAAAGGAAATATCTGGCTGAGTTATAGTTAGGTATAACAGTTTTCCCACTAGTTGTCTACATTGCCTATTGTCAACTAATTCTACATCACCATTATACAGTCATGCCTTGGGGTCCATAGGAATATCTGCTAGTTTGGCTCCCAACATGCCTCTCTCTAAGAACATCAATAGCATATTTTTGTTGAGATAGAACAATCCCACGCCTACTACGAGCCACTTCTATCCCAAGAAAGTACCGCAGAGGCCCCAAGTCCATCACAAACTCATCTGCCAATGTCTGCTACACCTGCCACATCATTACAGTAACAATCAAATCATCGACATATACCTGAATAACCACAACCCCTTTCTCTGTCCTCTTTACAAATAATGAATGATCTGCAGATGACCTGAGAAACCCCACTAATTCAACCACCTAGGAAAGTTTCTGGAACCAAGCTCTGGGACTCTGCTTGACCCATAAATGGCCTTTTGCAACCTACATACACACTCCCCCCGAATCGTAACAAGGGGGGTTACTGCATGTAGACATCCTCGGCAAATCACCATAGAGAAACACATTCTTTACATCCAGCTAATAAAGAATTCAATCTCCATGAACAGCAACCGATATAAGTATTCAAACTGTAGACAAACACGCTACAAGGGAGGTGTCGAAAAAGTCAACTCCATGTGTCTATGTGCAAGGTTCGAAATGCCGATTTCGATGCCGTGCCGATGAAATTGTAAGTATGCATTTCCACGGCATTCCAAAGGTATGCCGTGGAAATGCCCGTTTTTCAATGGTAGATTTCGACGACCCGAAAAAATGACATTTCGAGGCACGCCGAGGGCATGCCGATGCATGCCGACAGAAATGATAGAAATGATTAAAATTTGAAAGACAACTAAATCAAAATGTTAGAAACATATTGACAGTTGTATGTAAGCCTATATGAACAAAAAAGCAATTGTTATTTAAGCCTATATGACAAAAAATCGTGTGTGTGTGCAGGAATGATTAAAATTCGAAAGACAACTAAATCAAGATGTTGGAAACGTATTTACAGGTTATTTGAGCCTATATGACAAAAAATCAACGTGTGTGTGTGGACTCTTCTCAAATTTTGAAAAGTATAACATGTCCCTCTTCCTTAAATTTAAACCTCCAATTCCTTTTCAAATTCCCACCACTCCAATTCCCAGCGCCACTCAGCAGATGGTCGGCATGCCGCCGTTTCGTCGGCAACTATCGGCATGCCGGCGAAACCCTCGGCATGTCCACGGTTTCCCTGCAAACCGACACTATCTTTGTGTTGGCATGGCTTTTCTCTAAAAATCCCCTTACCGACAGCATGCCATCGGCATTTAAATCACTGTGCTCATCTATATCTTAACGTGAACTGGGGGCATATTTCAGATGGATTGGGATCCTAGAGTGCCTAAGGTCGGGTAAGGAGGGTTTGTATGTAACTGACTCCTCTTGTATCTGTACATGAAGTACCATGAACAATATTTGGTCAGTGCAATGTTAGTCTTAATATATAGGTGTATATGCATCTAAACTAATCCTTCCATCTAAATGTAGTCACAAAATCATAGAGGAACAGCAAAGTAAGGAAAAGTAATAAGATGCCTTTACTAGAAATCTTAGCTACAACCCATTAATACATTGTTTAACGGAAGAAAACCCTAAGTGAGATGCATAAGTCATGCTTAATGGAATAATAATATATGAACATGCATAGTAGGGTTTCAGAATCAACCCCAAAGCAACATGCATGAATCATGGTTTATGGATTTGGGCAGAAACACTACCGAAATTGCTGTTAATCATGAAAAGGCGTAGAATATAAACTAAGAATGAAGATTGGCATCCAAGTTGGATGATGAAGACTCTATGTTGAGTAAGGTAACTGATTAGATGGCCTGCTGGATCTACCTCTATATCCAGTTAGTACTCAGGGTGTTAGTTGCATAACATTCTTTTTTTCTTTTCCTTTTTTTTTTTTGGGTGTGAATAGGGCATACTACTCAAGTTGAGGTGGGCCCTTTTTTCCCCTTTGTCTTCTTCTCTGAGAAGAATGAACTAGCTTTAGTCTACTTCTCTTGTAGGGGAGTTTGTTATGATGAAGCACATTATTTCTTAATTATCTCTTATTCTTGCTTCATCTTGCATTATGCAACATTGTATAAGAGTGACCTTTCGAGGTTTCCTTCTCAATGTTCATGGCAGTGATTTGTCTTGATTTCATGCTGTCTTAAGTTCCCTTGGTTGTTTACTTCCATTAGAAGATCATGTTGCTAAGAAAGAATCGTAGTTGGCTAGAAAATCTTGTTAAATAGAAAAAATGAGACTACCATAAGTTTCCAGCAAAGTCAATGACCTATTATGCTCAACTATATTTAAAATTAGACAGCATGCTAGATTGCTATTGGCGATTCGATAGCTTTCCTTTTCCTTTCAAAAAAAAAATTAGACTACATGCTCTCGGATTTGATTTCCAGATGTGATGTCTGGATCTGAAGAAGTCTCCCACACTCAAAACCACCATGTTTACACTTCATAAAAGGAGGCTAACAATAGGGTTGCAACAATTGAATTACATTAGACTTCAAATAGACTACGGATGCAGTGGCTAGAGTTGTGATGGGGGCCAGGGGGCAGGCTTGTGGTAGACAGTTGGAACTCTGGAAGCGAGGGCTTTGTCTTATATTCTGGTGAAGATAGTTGGAACATGAGGGTTTGTGGGACACTGCCTATCATAGGACTTTTGGGAGGTGCTTGTCATATTAGAGTCCAGTGCTTGTATTTTTACAAGGGGCAACGTTGGAGGTCTGTTGTTTTTAACTGTTGGGGCCAGTTGGGGGAACGAAATGGAATGATTTTGTGGCTCAGAATCCAGATGGCTTGTTAGGCAAGCGTCTGATTGCCTAGGATGTGGGAAACTTTGCAAGAGGATTCGATTGTTGGAAACATTTTATTTTTAGTGATGTTGCAATATATTAGATAAGAACGGATTCCTCTTTAATTCTCTGTATGGGCCACATGCAGAGATAGAGAGAAGGGTACTGCAAGACGATTTGAGACATGAACAGGGCCTTTTTCCAATTTACCAGAGTGCAGGTTGAGATTCTAATATTAAGTTGGAATACATGACCGACTAGGGGATAAAGTATCAAGGGATAGGGATGAGATGGAGTTCAGTGACGTTCTGGCTGAGCTTGCATTATCTAATTGTATAATCTGTAACTGTTGTTTTACTTGGTGAAGCATCACACACAGAAGCAGTGCCCATGCAATTACAGGTTTACTACATTAATTTTGTGGAGCTTTTCCCTTTATTTGAGGTGAACTACCTTGGATAGACATTTCTTTGATCACATTCCACAGTGTTGGAGATCAAATGATGATCTCAGGTGTGCAGTGTACTTCAAATTCAAGAAATTTTTGTTCTATGAACCTGGCTTTAGAGACCTTATACAGGAGCACCAATGTAAAGTACTGGAAGTTGATATAATGACTTGTACTCTGGCAGCAAGGTTATTTGCATCAAGAGAGTTTCTAAGAGGGTATGAGAAATAGATTAAAGAGGAGCACTGTTAGGTGAACAATGAATCTCTGGAGGTTATTTGTAGGTTAAATAGTGAGTAGGATTCTTTTTTGGAAAGGAATAGGCCATCGTGCCGCCAGCCAGTGCGGGCACTGGCACCGCACAACCTCCCGTTACCTTTGTCCCCTTTCCCCTCCCCTCCAAAAGAGTCATCATTGGAGGAAATCCAAAACATGCGGCGGTCACCCCCTACAGGGAGATGCTCCCCCACCTTCCCAGTAGGCAACAAGTCCACCACCAAAAAGGCGAGAAGTTCCATAAGTAACGATGCATGCTATAGCCTGAAGCAGCGGCAGAGATGGCAGTGGCAGTGGCATTAGCGGAGCGGAAGAGATGGCAATGGCAGTCTGCAGCAAGCACACATCATCGGCATCGGCACGTCGGCATGCCTCCGATATCGTCGGCATGCCGGCGAAACTCCTGACTTTCGATATTACAACCATATCGACATGGTCACCTTTCAAAACAGGCCTTGCCGACGACATGCCGTCGGCATTTAAATCAGTGTCTATGTGAAGCCCTTTGCTACCAAGCGGGCCATGTATCTCGCAACTGACCCATCTGGATTATATTTGAGTGCAAACACCCAACAACAACACACAACAATAGCACCTGTAGATAATGGTGTGAGCTCCCATGTCCTTCTAACACATAGTGCAGCCATCTCCTCCATGGCTTGGCGCCATTTTGGATGAAGCATAGTCTGCTGATACACAGCAAGAATCTCTAAGGTAGCAAGAGCACGGCGAAAGTTCCCAAAAGAATTCCCCAAACCATCAGTAAGAAAACTGCCTGCAACATTATATCTGACACAAGTCTAAGGATCCTTCTGAATAGCTATCGAAAGATCATAATCTACAGTCATGTCAGCTAAGGGTTCATCAATAGCAAAGAGCTTGCATGTCTATCCTGTACAATCACCACTAGACAATATATCATTAGTATCCAAAGCCTCAAAACTCACCTGAATAAGGAAGGTGTCGGTGAAAGTGGGGCATCTACAGGGTAGTATGTGGCTTCCTGTAACAATGGGATCAGTGAATTTAGGTGTAGTGGTGGTAGTAGGAGGCATAGCAATGGGTATATCCTCTATAGCAAAAGGAGGAATAGGCATGGGAGCATGACTCATCTCCATGGGTAAATCTCATCCAGAAGTGAAGAAATAAGTAACAGATTCATGGAAAGTAATGTCAACAGACACAAAATGACGAGAAAAGGAGTCAAAACACTTGTATCCCTTTTGAGTCCTTGAGTAGCCCAAGAAAATATACTTTATTGCCCTAGGTGCCAGCTTATCTCTTCCCAGAGTAAAATCATGAACAAAAGTAACACATCCAAAGACCCTAGGACTTACAGGAAACATCTCCTGATCTGAACACAAAACCTGCCAAGGAATCTGTTCATGTATAGCAGAGCTAGGCATTCTGTTGATAAGAAAACATGTAGTCAGAGCTGCATTGCCCCGATATAAAGGTGGAACAAAATGATGTATAAGTATGGGCAACATCAAGTAAATGACGATGCTTCCTCTCAGCAACTCCATTCTACTGCAAGGAGTAAACACACTAGTCTGATGAACAATACCACAAGAAAAATAAAACGAGCAAATTCGTTGAGTGCATAACTCTAAAGCATTATCAGATGGGATAACTTTGATAATAGTAGAAAACTGAGTCTTTATTTCTTTCACAAATTTTTCAATCATGAAGCCAACATATGACTTATTTCTCATCAAAAATACACAAGAAACTCTACAAAATTCATCAATAATAACCAAGAAATAATGATGACCTAGTCGGTCAGGGATCCAATTAGGCCCCCACACATCAATATAGAGCATCTAAAAAACTGAGGTACACCCAACACTCTATAAGGAAAATTAGCACGGTATTGCTTGCCAAGTTGACAAGCATTGCAGGTAATGAAAGTCACGGGAGAAATGTAGGGCATGACCCGCCTAAGTCTATCCAACGGAAGATGGCAAAGGCGAAGATACCACTGGAAAGGAGATCTAATAGCCAAAGAAACCTCCTCCTGACCAATAGAAGCAGTAGCAGTGGCAACAGATCGACTTAGGTAGTATAACTCCCCTTCTTCACGTCCACCACCAATCATCCTTCCCGTCAGCTTGTCCTGCAAGACACAAGACTTTGCATCAAATATGGCTTTGTAATTCATCTCCTTGGTGATATGTCTAACAGATAACAAATTCATAAGAAAATCAGGCACCAAAAGAACATTGGATAATTATAATGTGGAAGATAATGAAATCTCCCCCTGTCCAACTACTTGGAAATGTCTCCCATCTGCAACCTATACCGTGTGCCCTGGTGGAATAATATGTATGTGCAGAAAAGATCTCTGATCCCATAAATGCTGTGAAGCACCTGAATCTACTAGCCATTCACCTGATCTCTGAAACCGAGAATAGGAGCAAACCAACTTTGTACCTGAGGAAAAAACATAGGCAGCGATCTCTGATGGTGTACCATGAGAATGAGACAGCTGTGAGAATTTTTGTAGCAGATCATTGAACTCAACACAAGAAACAGTATCAAGAGGATCAGAATCCACTGCTTGATTGCCAATAGGAGATCTGCCATTCTTGGTCCAACATCAGTCCTCAGAATGAACTGATTTCCCACAGTAAGTGCAAGTAGTATGAGTACGACCTTCAACTCCCTGGCCATGACCTCGTCCATGAGTAAAAAGAGCACCCCTACCATGACTAGGGATAGTAACAAGGACAAAGGTTCGTCCAGTAGTATCAAGTGCAGGGAGTTGCACTGCAATCCTACTCAAATGACTATATGTGTCCTCTAAAGAAGGAAGCTTAGACATGGTCAAGATCCGAGAACGGGCAGCACTATAATCAAAACCAAGACCTAACAAAAAGAGAGAGGCTACTAACTCTCTCCTGTAAACTCACTAAGAATTACAAGTGCAGACAAGCCGACAGGCATTAGGTTTCTCTAGAAGGCCCTTCATAATCAAGTAATACTATGCTAGACTCTTTCCTTCCTAATGTAACTGGAAGAGCTCATGATAAGTCTAAAAAGCTAATACATAATTCTTTTCCTAGGAGCATGTCTCGCGAAGACTCTCCTACATCTTCACGATGGGGTAATACATGATTTCATCTCCGCTTCTAGGTATAACGCAATTCATAATCCAAGTCATAACAATTGCATTATCCTTCTACCAAACATTTGTTTTTGGTGTGGGCTCCGGTTAAGTCAAGATGTACTCCTTCCCATGACCTTTCACCGTCATCAAAAAGGTCTGTGACCATCTGGGATAATTGATCTCGTCAAGCTTTATCATCGAACCAAAGAATGGCCTCTTATAAGCCCCAATCTCCATAGATGTCTCTGAAGTTAACCCAAAGGAAGTAGAAGAGGAAGACATTGCCATCTTAGATACCGAAGTCCACACAAATCAATTTCCAATACGTTTCAGGGACAATAAAGCATGCAAATCAAATCATAAACCACATATTTGATTGCATATGTCGCTGATCAAACCAAAGAGACTATCATATCACCTTCAATCAATGGCCCTTCAGTCAGAGAAGATATGTAGCACCAAGGAAAATGGAGAAGCGATGCTTCAATGAAGATCTACAGTAGCAAGTGTTGTAGCATGCAACTAAGGCGTCTGGTGATGTGGAAGGGCAACGCTCCTGACCGAGCAGCGCTGCAAGCGACGCAGCACAACCAACCGATGGAGATCAACACCGTAGGGGACAATGCAAAGCCCTGATGGTGGCAATGGACCACACGGAGCAGGGCTAAGCGACGATGAATGTCACTACTGGTGGAGTTGGGTCACACGCAGCAGGTGGGGGGACCGGCGATGAAGGCCACCACCCGACCTGGTGACCAACGACGATGATGAAGCCTCCGAGGGAGAGGCTAGGGTTTTTTCTTAATGGAAAAGAAAGGTTATGGGAATCAAGAAGGGTATCAACTCCTGATTTAGAACCGCACTCTAATACTAAGTTAAGAGAAATGGCTTGAATTATTTTCAAGCCCTACCTCTCTTATATAGAAAGAGAGAGGTGAGTCCAAAATTACATAACCCCAATAGGAAAACAAAATAAGAAACACAGCACTACAATAATATAAAGTACTCAACAATCCCTTTGGAGACATCTGATAGAATTTGAACAGTATAGTGAAATAATCTATTGGATATTGTACATGAACATATTTTTCTCCTTGATAAAAAACACTTAACAAGAACATCAAAATTACTTTTCTTGGTTTATATTAAAAATAATTTTCTTAACTAGTAAAATTAAATATAACTAAAAGTGCAAACATTATGCTTGTACTGTGAAAAATCTTTGAAGTATAGCAGGAATTACATATATAATCATATCAAATGCGTGCATCCATTACTTACTGCCCCCACTAAAAAAAGTCCTAGTTTCGTCCTTGGATGACATAAGCTTCACTGGAGATGATATGAAAGGAATTGTTGAAACTAGGAATTTGGCTAGAAACTTGTCGCCAAAAACAGGGGTTGCTTGAGTTACATCCTTAGGATTGAAATCTCCCATAGCAAATGAGGTGTTATCCTGTCCCAAACAAAGTACATGATAAATTTACCATAAAAGACCAGTATGCCAGGGACTAAACGGCATCTATTTCTATGGACCTAAAGTTGCATGTGCATGATGGTACAAATGGTTTAGCAGATGCACGCCTGTTTAGAGGGTTGGTAGGTAAATTGCTCCATTTAGCCATCACCTATCCTAACATCTCCCAAACAGTGGGACAGATTAGTTTATGGAGAAACCTTAACAAAGTGTACTGGAATGCAGGCATAATGATTCTAAGATACCTAAAATCCTTGCCAAAGGAACATCCTAGAACATAGTATCTTACTGTGATGCAGACTACATAAAAAATCCCAAGGATAAAAAATATACTGCTGACTTTCGCACATATTTGGCAGGGACCTTGCTGACTTGGAGAAATAAGAAACAGGCAATTGTTTCTTGACCAAGTGCAAACCCTGAGTATCGTACCATGACATAAACAAACTGCTAAGCTCATTTGGATGCAATTAGCTCCTGGTGATTTCCATCTTTCAATGAGAATGCTTATGGAGATGTAATGTGATAATAAGGTTGCATTATCCATTGTCAACAATCCGATATTTCATGAGAGGACCAAGGTGGATTACCACTAGAGCAAAGGCCTAATCCAGAAGGGGTCAACACACACAATTCATGTTTCACACAAGGAACAAGCTTTAAACATCTTTACCGAGGTACTCCTACGTACTTCATTTAACCATTGCAATTCCAAACTGACACAATTAATATCTAGACTCTAGTCATCGTGGGAGTATCAAGATATGTTATTTTTCTATTCTATTTTTCATTATTTACTTCTTAAGGGCCCTTCTATAATTTTTTTCTCCATTCTCTATATTAAGAGCTAGGATCTTCGTAGAGAATCAATCGAATCATTTCTCCTACCGTTGTCCTTCGGGAGACAATTACTCCTTCAATGTAGGTTGTTGGAAATGAAATAAGAGCATTATTCTCAAATGAAGCCCTAGTCCATTTTATATAAGGCACTAGGCAAATTACAGTGAAATCCCAAAGCAAATAAAAATGGCACAACCCACAATATAACTTAATATAACTCTAACTCCTAGCACTTCCCTTCAAGATGAAGCATATATATTACGCATGGCTAGCTTGGAATATAAGAAATCATGACACTTATGTGAAAGTGCTTTAGTAAACACATTTACAATCTGCTGCTCTGAAGAGGTAGTGGGTGTGCAAATCTTCCCTGTAATGACCATCTCTCTTACAAGATGGTAGTCCACCTCAATACATTTGGTGTGCTCATGAAACATCGAATTTAATGCAATAAAGGTACCTAAGTGGTTATCACAGAAATAAGCATTGGGAGCATAATCTGGATACCAATATCACCAGGGAAATGAACCAGCCACATAATCTCACAAGCCATGCATGCCATAGCTCAATACTCTACCGCTGCACTAGATCTGGCTACCACTACTTGCCTTTTACTTCTCCAAGTAACGAGATTACCACCAAGAAAGGTGGCATAGCCTGTAGTCAACTGCCTATCCCCCACGAATCCTGCATAATCCACATCTGACTATGCATGCAAGTCCACATGCCCATTATTCTTCATATAAAACCCCTTCCCAGGATTACCCTTAAGGTACCTAAGGATAAAACAAATATCCTGCTTGCATCGAGGATTCTCCATAAATTGACTTGCCCTATTGATTGCAAAGTTGATATTTGATCTAGTGATTGTCACATAAAGAAGCTCTCCTACAAAACTCATGTATCTCTTTTTATCTTCAAATATGGGATCATCTTCTTCACTCAGCCCCCTAAGGGGCTCCAAAGGAATAAAAGAGGGTTTGGCCCCCAATTGACCAGTCCCTTAAGAGTAGTTCTAGCACATATTTCCTCTGTGAAAGTATCATCCCACTTGAATTCCTAGCAACCTCAATGCCTAGAAAATATCTCAATGCCCCAGATCCTTGGCAACAAAGGCAGACTATAGATAGTCCTTTTCCTCCTGAATGTTGCCAGTATCATCACTAGTAACATATCATCAATGTATATAGCTAAAATGAACAAACCTGAGTTTCTGCACCTAAAAAAAATGGAGTGATTAGTTGTGGACCTAATAAAGCCAATCTTCTAAATCTTAAAGCTAAGCCACTCAAACTAAGCACTTGAGCTTTGTTTCAGGCCATATATCGCCGTCTTCAACCTGCAAACATTCTCCCCCTCAACTACATAACTCGATGGTTGAACCATGTAGACCTCCTCCTAAAGATCACCATAGAGAAAGGTATTTTTCACATCAAGTTGATATAATAACCACGCCTTTTTGGCTATACTACAAACAAGTTAATGCAGATCGATTGAGTCTAGCCACAAAAGCAAAGGTGTCGAAGTAGTTGCTGAACACGCATATATATCAAAATAATGTTAGTTTCATGGTAGTAAAGGTATAATTGCATTAAGATATCTCATACTCTGCATATTTGCATTTAGGCCAAACAACAATCATTACAGGTTATTTAAACCTATTTTTGGATTATACTGATAATTCATGATTTTAATGCAAGCTGAGTCAAGATAACGGAGAGAAATGGAAGCTAGGAACAAGCTGGAACTAAGAATGGATAGAAATGGGTCAGAAATGGACATAGTTGATCATAAATGGGCAGAAATGGCAACAGAGCCCTAAAACCGTAATCCTAATCTTATGTGGCTAACATCCAACATTATTTTCCACCAAAAATTCACCTCCAATTATGAGTATTATTCTTTGAATAAAAAGAAATCAATCAAGAAGATTTTACTTCCAATAAAATTCTCCATTGATTCTTCTTTCTTAAATCTCTCAATTGTGAACATGCCTCCAAAAGATCCCCTTTGAGTTCACATTGGCACTGCCTTTGTAGGAGCTTTTGTACTCCACGCAAATCAAGAAGAAGACCAACTTGTTGGCCATCAACTATAGTCTAGAAAGATTCACTTTCCAATTGTCTAAAACCTAATTTCCTAAATTGGGAATCCTAATCCTATTAGGAATTCCAATTCCTTAATTATCTAGACCTACTTGTGGCCCACTCTGGCCACTCAAGCCCTTCCTACAACCCTAAAGGTCGGCCCCCTTAATCTATAAAAAGACCCTCCACACCACCCTTGAAACAAGGTTCGAAATGCCAATTTCAATGTTGTGCCACTGAATTTCTAACTGTGCATTTCGAAGGCAATCCAAGGGCACGCCATGGAAATGGTTGTATTTCGATGGCAAATTTTGACGATTTCGATAACCCGAAATATGGTATTTCGAAGGCACGTCGAGGGTACGTTGAAAAAAATGACTGAAATAGTCAAAATGATATAAATTTCAAGAAAATCAAATGCTAATTATGTAAGAATAAGACCACTATATCAAATGCTAAGCGCATCAGCAGGCAACAGGTGCAAGAAGGGTAATGCAATAATGGAGCGATAACTGTAGCAACAGCCTCTACAGGTCAATATGCCATTGTGTCGACCATATCGTCCGCATGTCAATGGAAAGGTCAGCATGCCAGCGAAATCCCTGTGTTTCGACACCTAACCCATGTCGATGTGGCCTATTTCCAAAAGCCACCATTTCAACGACAGCCAATGACATGCCATCGGTATTTAAAGCACTACTTTGAGAAGCATCCCCTCCCTTGCCTCCATAGCCACCACTTCCACCTTCTTCCAAAACCCTAATCCTCCAGCAGCTCTTCCATGCCCACCACCCTTCCTCCACCATATTGGTCCACCTCCTGGACTACCATCAACCCTTCCTAAAGGGTTGGATGTCCCCTCTCTCCCTTGCCATCATCTCCGTCTTCGCACACGAGAGCTTCATATTTTACATAGAGACATCTTGTTGGAGGACTTTAAGGAGGAGCTTTTGCGAGGAGTTCGCGAGATTTAGAGTAGACGAGATCTACTACGAGGAGTCTCGCACATGGAGCCACAATCTCAAAGGATTCAAGGATCTCTTACTTCTCTTGTTATTATTTTTTATAGAACTCCTGATTATTTTCAATGATAATGATTATTTCTTTGGAGATGATGCATTTTCTTGATTACCTATGTGGCCAATTTCTTTCCACATGCGGGTGAATGGGCAGAATTGCCACGTTTTTATCGTAAATGGGTTTTTATTGCTCTTGTATGATTACTAGAAAATGGAGTTGTTTCATGCATGCGTAAATTCACATAAGATAATCTAAGCCTAGGATCTGAGGTGGGTTATAACCTTAGCAGATTTGCATAGGATGAGACAGGCTTAGGAAAGAGCAATCATCACTGATTTGACTTGTCTAATCATCTTTTATTAATCGATTCTATTTTTCGAAACCCGCTGTGAAGTTTCGAGTCGATTAGAGCCCGTTTTGCATTCTTCCTCTTTTTTGAATTCGCGTACATTCTGATTTCCAATTTTAAAAATTTCTGGGAGTCCAAAATTCCTTAAATTTTGTTTAGAGTTAGGTCTTGAAGTATGGAAGAATTGTACCAAATTTCATTGACGGATGCATTATTAAAAAAAAGATAAAATCCATGCACTGATTGGGGGTCGTACTAAAAAAAGAACCTAAAAATTCTGGCTTGTCAGATTTTTAGTGAATTATTTACAACTTTGATTTGCATAAAATTAGTGGCTAAATCTTCCCTAATGAGTCTAGTGTCTAGAATAAATTCTCTATTTTTCTAGGGTCTTTAGTTCTAGGTTCTTGTCTGCACAATCACAAGGGATCAAACCAGTCCTTCTAACCTACTTGCTTTAGAAAATTCCAAAAAAATCAAAAAATATCTTCAAAAGTACCAAAAAAAAATCCTGAACTTGCCTAACTCATAAGAGAACACACACACGACATAAACTTGTTTTTTATGCATCCTTTCATGATATATTATTCATAAAAATGTTAACCTTTAAATTTTTTGATATTTTGTGATATTTTATGCCTTTCTGAGCAATTTCTCCAAAATTCACCGATATCAACTATATATCCCTGATATATCATTTTTTTGACTTGTCGATACGATATCGATATCGATATTTAAAACCTTGATTGGAACTCGACGAACACCAATAGTCAACACCGTAAGTCTGTGTAGCCCTTGGCTACCATCTAGACTCAACCACTTAACTACCTCATCTGGCCTGTACTTAACAGTGTAGACCCTTTGGCAATCAACAACCTGAGCACCTTTGAGGAGGTCTATTAGCTCCCATGTGCCCTAAGAGACGAGTAATCATCTCTTCGCCCATGGCTTGTTGCCAGCTCCAATCTGTACAGCGTGATAAGAGCAACGAACTGTCATAGTTGCCAAGGCTATAGAAAAACGTTATAAAACAAGACTGAGGTGATCAACAGAGGTGTAATCTAAAATAGGATGTAAAATACAACTCCTTACAGGCTTCCTCAAAGCAATAGGAAGATCGTTTGGCAGCAAGTAAGGGACATCAGGAAGAGATGCTAGTGGGGGGAGTGCTCCTGAGAACTGCCAATCGGCTCCTTAACCTGCATAGAAGGATGAGGTACGGACATCAGATCTTTCCGACAACACACATAGGTATGGGTAGACCATCCTAGAGAAGAGTCCTCCTTAGAGAAAAGAGCACCTTCTTAAAGAAAGTGACATCAACAAAGACATAGTAACACTTCCCCACTAGATCATAACATTGATAACCCTTCTAGAACCTAGAGTAGCCTAAAAACAAACATTTAACAGATCAACGGGACAACTTATCAACCACTCCAAAAATATGGACAAAACTTATACACCCAAAAATTCACAACAGCAATGCAAAAAAGGGTCATCAGCTGCAAAAGAACGAGGGTATCACTATTAAAAACAAGAGAAGGAACCTTATTAATCAAATAAGTACCTGTAAGGATGAAATCCCCCAAAAATGCTTAGGAACATTCATAACAATCATCAAGATTTAGGCAGCATCAAGAATATGGCACAATTTGCACTCAGCTATTGCATTTTGTTGTAACGTATGTAGGCAATAAGTCTGATGAAGGGTCCCATTATTTGATAGATCATGAACATCTTTTTGCATGAATTCAAGGACATTATCACAACAAAAAATTTAATGCTCATAGAGTAAAAATTGTGAACCTCATAGAAAACTTTAACAATAATTGAACTAACTTCAAACCAATCTTTCAGCAAAAAAGTCCATACAATCAACTAAAATCATCAATAAACAAAAATAAATAAATAATCGATAACTTATTCAACAAAGACCGCAAATGTCTGGATGAATTAAATTAAACATCGACTCCTCTTATTTTGGTTGGACTGAAAAGAGGCCCTATGGTGCTTGCCCAACTAATAGGCTTCACACTCTAGGGTTGCAAAAATAATAGACTCCGAAAACATCTTCCGTAGTCTAAAAACATATAGATGACCTAAACAATGATGCCAGAGCTCTGGGTCAGCTGAAATAGATGCAACACTAGCAAACAGTTGAGTGTCAACATAATAAAGGTCATCTCCCTCAATCCACCCACCAATCATCTTCCCCATCCAACTATCCTAAAAGAAAATATAGTGTTTGTCAAAAATCACCCGGTGGGAGAGCTCTTTACATCAACGACAAACATATTATAAACTGAGGGAAACTCCAAGCTACAATAAACATTGGCTAGATGCAGTGAGTTTGAAAACTGAACATCTTCTACAACTGTAATAGGAAAATGTGACCCATTTGCCAAACAGACCGAAGTAACTTCTAAAGTCTTTCGCACAAAAGTTAGAGCATCCTTCTTACTGGTGAGATGATTGGAGGCACCAAAGTCTACCACCCAAGAAGAGGTGGAAGTAGTAATGACCAGGTTGGCCAAAGTACCCATGGCAGCAATAGAAGTCATAGTCTCCTAAGAGGTAGACAAGCTACAAGCCAGGAGTTCCATAAGTCATGCACAGTCAATGGCAGTAAGTGTAAGGGTCCCAAAGAAAGCAAACCCCCCCCCCCATGAACAACATCCACATTGGCCCAACTTAGTCAAACTTCGTCCAACATTTCTCAAATAGGTGGCTGGTTCGCTGGCAATGGATACATGGTTCATAATACATCCTCATCCTCGACCACATCCATGACTAGCACTAGAACCACCAAGCCCCCAATCATTACAAAGGCAGATGCCTCCGTAAGGGGAGCACCTTGAGATCCAGTATCAGGAGCAATCTTCTGAAATCACCCATACATCGGCTCCAAATCAAGCATTTGTTCAAGTACAAGAATCTGGTCTCGTGCAAGCATACATCGGGAATTCAAACCATCCAGGAAACGGTAGACTTACCAATTTTGTCTCTGCACTATCTGTGTATCACAACATGATGGCTGAAACACATTGAGCTCCTCGAATAGAGACTCCATTTCTGTATAGTAGTCCACAAAAGATCGATTACCCTATGAAGTAGACCAAATCCGACGATAGATGTCAACAAAATGATAATGATTCAACCTTTGAGTATAGTTCTTGGCCAACTATCCCATATGTCTTTAGCAGTCTTCTTGTAGAAGAGGTTGGTAGCTATTTGGCCAATTCATGACCAAGTAATTATCTTATTCCCAACACTCATATTCTATAGACTGGGAACCAAGATAAGTCTTAGTCAAGATGTAGGGCTTCCTCTGTCTACTAACAAATATCTTAAATGCTTGAGACCAAAAAAGGTAATTCTAAACCCCATTAAATTTCATCGAGGTTCCTTGAATTACCAGAGATGTAGATGAAGTCATCGGCTTGACTTCAAGAGAAGTAGACAGCCCAGGCACAGCCATGTTGATGTTGGGAAGCTAGGGGCAGAGATCTAATGGAGATGTTCAACAAACCATCCACACAAGAGGAAAAAATCAGAAGATAAGGGCCACCAGAGGCAACGTTGACTTAAGGGAACCCCTAATGACGATGAAGAGGGCCACAACCTCTAGCAATAGCACTACTGACCTTAGAGGGGGTAGCAATGGGTCTAGGAGAGACCCAAGGTGGCTAGCGGTGACACTGGGCAAGGGAGGAGGTTGTTGTGGTGGTGCTAAGTCACTATAGAAGGTTGCGTGGGCAACAAAGGGTCCCTGCGACAGCACAAGGATGGCTGGCGACAACACTAGATGATATAGGAGACTGTTGCGATGGTTCTAAGGCACCACAGTAGGTCGCGAGGGCAGCCAAGCCTCCCCTACACTGACACAAGGTTGCTACAACAGGGGGGTTGTCCCAGCGATAGTGAGAAGAGATGAGAGAAGGAAAGAAAACTAGGGTTTTTGGTGGTAGAGATGCAAAAGCATGAAAAGTTTAGGACCCACCCTACTCTATACCATGTTGGAAATGGTGCTAGGCAAATTTCTAGGAAACCCCAAAGAAGATAAAAATGACAAACCATAATATACCTGTTAACTCTATTTAAGCTTTTTTATTAAGTTGCCTATGTAAAATAACTTCAAGTTGAGCTACCCTATGAATCAGCTTAAAATAGAGCTACCTTGGTAAGAAACTTGTCTAGATGTTTCTCTTTTATTATATAAGTTTCTCTTTGAAGTACACTCAAAAGAGCTTGAGCGTATCTGAGATTGAGTTACCTATAAAAATAACAAGGTGCTAGTGGATTGCAGGTTGATCATTAAGAAAATCCTAGCCAAGATGCTTAAGTAAAGGATTGATTGTTTAAGAGGACCTTTACATAGTTATTTGTGGTTAGCAACTTATGATGATTGTTTAGTATTACCATTTATGGGTTATTTATAGTTCAATTATTATTTTTGATATTTCTTGATATAACCACTTGACTTGTGATGCACTATTTGTCCCCATTTGCTATGGTGCATGTTTTTGCACCTTAAAATTTTTGAGCTTATTTTCATATTCAACTTTGATATTTTTGTTAATGCTGCAGAAAAATAGAGCATCTTATTTGAAACTAAAATCCTAACGTCTCTTATATAGAGAGGAGGGAAAGAAAAATTACATTAAAAAGTCCAACTAGAAATATAAAATTGACTAACAACCTCAAAGTTAAGCTAAATAGACTTCTAAGGACTCTAATACTCTAACACTCCCTCTCAAGTTAAAGCGTAGACATCAGTCAAGCCAAACTTGCTACAAAAGATAAAAGTCAACTCCCCCTCACTCAACACATCTTCTAGTTGGAGGAGCAAGCAAACAGTAGGAGTACGAAGACAAGCTGGTGAGTAGGTTGGTAGGCATTAAGTGACAGATCCCAAGCAATAGTATTAGGATACAATCCTATGCAGGTAAAAGCGAGAGACAATCCCAAGCAGGCAGAAACGAGAGATGATCCCAAGTAAACAAAAATGAAAGGCAATCTCAAGCAGTAGTAGTAGAATGGGAAACAATCCCAAGCAATCAGTAGCACAAGATGAGGACCTCACTCAAATCCCCAACCAATCATTGGCTTCGTCCGGATGTCTAGTAGGATGATCGGATGCTCCAAAACTAATGATCTAATCAGAACTTATAGAGGCAAAATTAGTTGCAACACCTTTAGCAACAACAGTAGCAGAGGAAGAGGGCTCTCTCATCAGTAAACTCCTCAAATGAGTCAATTTCTCAATAGTGAACGACAGAGTAAACTGCTCGGTAGTAGTCTTAATCCCAGGAGTCTTAACAGTAGATGTCTGATTAGCCAAGCGAACTTTCCTAACTTCTCCCAACACTTCTCGAAAGGGTGATTTGTCCTCTTGCAGCACTACATGCAAGGAGAATAAACACGACGGTCTCATTCGCAACCTCCAGTAGGACCACCTCTCCCTTCCAAAGCAACAAGGGTAAAGGTATTAGAAACAGTACCAAACAAAGCAGGTGTTGAGAGGCATTAATAATCTAAAGGCAACTATAGACTGTCTTTAAATCTAGCACCAAGGCTAAAGAAAATATATGATCTCTGGCTGACCCATACCATAGTGCTAGGCCATCTAGAAAACGATGTTTGCCACTCTACTCACTTAATGACCTGCTTCTTAAAACAAGCAGGCTGAAAGACAACAAGCCCTCTAAAGTAGTGAGGTACTCCACCAAGTACATATCCTCTTGCAAGTATTTCACATGCATCTATACATGTCTGCACAACGAGAGTTGCTCATCTGCAGGGAGTATCTCTTCTCTAAAGTCTTCCAGATCTCCTTGTCTCATTATACATGTTCATGGCAATCTTCGAATCAATGTTGTTCATTAGCCAATTCATTACTTAGTTTTTTTTTTTTGAAAAGCTAAAGCATGGTTATCTATATAATAGCCACCCAAATTTATTACTCAAAAAATAAATTACAAAATCACAATTACAAGGCAGACTCCTAAAACACCACATGGGAGGAAATGGAGCAAACAATATTTTTAACATACGACATTTCTCCCCTGAAGACAACCCCATTCCTTCCCAACCACACGCCCCACAGTACCACCAGCACCCTTGCCTTTTTTCCTCGTCCTGAAAATGTTGCTACCTCCATGAACGTAACCCCTCCAGAATGAAGACCAAAACCCAACTATGCTATAATAAGCAATCCAATCTATCATCATCCTCCTTCAAACCTGTGCAACAAAAGGACACCCAAAGAACAGGTGCTAAATATTCTCATCGCCCCTTTGCAGACGGGGCAACTAAGGTCCTCCATTCTAATCCACTTTGCTCTCCAGGCCATGGTAAAATTCTACCCTTTCTCACAAGCCAATTCATTACTTAGTTGTCCTTCCACTTTTTATATTTCATAGCATCCTTGGGATCTAGAGCTTTATCAAACAACAAGTGTAGATGATCATGTCCCCCAACAAATATGTGAAACGCTCTTGACCATATGATATGTTTAAGGGATTCAGTTAACTTCATCATCATCCCTTGAACTAAAACGGAGGTAGAAGTCTTGACCTCAAAAGTAACAGTAATAGAATTCGCATCTACCATGGGAATAGAAAGTGAGATAGTTAATCAGTCATGTGAAATCAAAGATCATGCAGAGATGTGTGATTTCACGCACAAATAGCATGCTTGATGTACACAGGAAAAAAAAGACCAATGGAACTATAAATCATATACAAGGTGCTCCGCATGCACAAACAGGCAGTACGCAGGCAACAAAGCAAACCATGTAGCAACACGCTGCAAGGGTAAGATGCATCCCAAAGGATGATCGTGCACTATACATGCAACAAGGCCAGGACCCATGCAACCACAAGCAATGCATGCAGCAAGTGCTACATAGCCACGCGCTGTAGGGGATGGCCATGTGTTATGCATGCAACCAGGCTAATGCGGCCAAAGCGATTCAGCGCCACCAAGCACCTAGGGGCCCCCATAGCCACACACTAAAGCCAGGCAACAATAACTCGTGAAGTGCCTGCCCAGTGTAGTCTCAATCACAACTTATCAATGATAAAAGAGAAAGAAGATAGAAGGAATTTTTCGATAAAGAGGTACCAAGCACAAAAGTTTATTACCCACCCTGCTTTGATATCATGTTGGAGAAAAATAGAGCATCTTATTCGAAATTGAAACCCTAACCTATCTTATATAGAGAAGAGAGAAAAATTGCATAAAAAGTCCAACTAGAAATATTGTTGAGAGAGTTGCATCTTTATTATTATTGTTCTGTGGTCATTATTTGTAGTTATTTATTTTATGTAGGCTACTTTATACTTTTTCCACCTCAATACATTGAGAGGTAAGGGCATGTAAAAAGTGAATTGACTCATTTTCTAACTTGGTATCAGAGCCACAGTCCTAGACTAGAATTCGATACCAACCTTGATTCTAATACATCTCTCTCGACCAAAAATGCCAAAAACCCTAGGCAGAGCTACACGTGGAATCTCACACCGCTACTGCTGGCCTCCAAGCCAATCGATGGCCCATAGCCAGTGAGAGCAACACCTCTCTTGCTACTCATGTCGACTCCCCGTGCTCCTCCACCTCTTGTTGCGTGTCGACAAGACCCATCATCAAGTTTTTTTCTTACTACAGCTTGTCGTGAGCAATTGCCAGAGCTTCGCTACATTCAGCACTACCACAAGAGGTTGCGCAATCTTCTCTGCCCCTATCAATCCCTAACGTGCCTCCGACAATCGTGTGGCCTACTACAATGCCTCCATCACTGCCTTTATGCTGGCTGTGAGTCACCACGTGACCCCAGATCAATAGCGAGACCATTATCACGATCTTGATGGTTTAATTTCTTCCATGTCTGCGTGTAGATTCTTGTTCAGGTTTTGGCTGAAGCAAAGATGGCTTCCGAAAGTTCGTCTGTGGTAACATCGAAGCAAGTTTCTAAGACAAAGGTGTACAAAAGGCCCTTCTTTGGTACCATGGTGAAGTTAAATGAGACCAATTATGCTCAATGGTCAGACTTTTTTAATGACGGTAGGTCATGATAAGGAGAATATTATGCTTTAACCACAACCAGAGTAAAAGATCAGTAAGAATGCTTCCTGGAAGAAGGATAATGCCATGGTCCTTGCATGGATCATAAACTCTATTCTCCCAACGATTAAGGATGAGATCATGTATTACTGCATTACTAAGGAGATGTGGGATAGTTTGAGACATGAATTTCCACAAGAACTCTAATCGAGTTTTCTGGATCTATAGCAAGCTACTCAGCTTCGTCAAGAGGGGTGTACCTTGTTCCAATACTACTCGCCCCTCATGAACCTATGCGACTAATTGCACAGCAATCATAGGACCTAATCTAGCTAAATTAAGTTAAATTTTACCTTCACTTAGGGACAGAGCATGCATGAGTATCATAATTTGCATCATAATTGATTTGTTAGCTTTATAAATAATAATGTTATTCTATACTCAAAGAACGGCTATATTAATTGCAAATGATTCAGGGCTGCAGATGATAGATCAGACTGTATGAATCTAATCAGGACGACGACAAGAGTCCAACACTTCTGAAATCGTCTTGATCGGACATCCATAGAAGCCAAAGAGTAAGATAGTAGAGATCCAAACCTCAAATGTCAAATCCAACCGCATGAATGGATCCAGACAACGATCGCAATCCAACGGCGCAAAAATCAGCTCAATCGAAGCCCTATAGAACCAACTACAAAGGCGGGAAGATGAATGGTCAGGATGACGCCATGTGGCGCCATCCCAACGACCTAGCTACGCGGCCCAAACGCTGAAGAGCAAAGCAAAGCCATTGTATCATCATCCAACGGTCACCGTTGCACCACGTCGCCCCTCCCCACACCCTTTATCAAAGGAGGAATCCATCTCAACCGTTGGATCGTCATCCAACGACTGAGAGCGACCACGCTTGAAAACCAAAACGCGACACAAAGGCACGCATAGCGCGTTGGTCTTAGTGCTTGCACGCAAGCGAGCGGCACGAGTTCAATTTGCGTTGAGTGCAAAATCGAAGAGGCGGTGGCGCTCGAGCGTAATTGAACTGTTGGATGAGATCGAAGGGTGCGAATGCGGCCACATAGCGCATGGAGGCGCGTTAGATGAGGCAATGCGGCGAACGCTTGGATGGACACAAAATCAGACACCCCAATATATGCGTGATCGAGCAGGTGAGAAGAGGCAGTGCGTCGCTCATTTTACGATCGGACAGCTGAAATTGAAAGCGCACGCGAGCGCGTCTGAAGGATGCAAGGTGGTAGATCCAACAACCAAGCGTGTGCCATGTGCCAGCATCTGGTAAATCCGTGCGTTTAAGGTGCGATGAAGGCTATTTTGAGGAGCGATTTAGTCTGTTGATCTCCCAATCAATGGATCTAATCGCACCTAAGGTGTTGCACGGTTTTAAGGGCCAAAATACCTGCTTTGCCCCTTATTTTAGCTATAAAAAGAGGCCCAGAGCCCCCATTTGAGAGGTAACTTCCACTAGACACATCTCTAGTCTCTCTCTCTACAACATCTCTCTGGTCTTCTTCCCGATGCTCTAGATATGAAGTGTTGCCGCACTTTACACAAGCATCCCTCAAGCAACACTGCCCTTTATCTACTTTTCTCTCTCTACTCTTTAGCATATTTTTTCTCTGTTTTTATGTTTGCATTAGGATAGATTAGTTTGTACGAAAAGCTTTGAAAATCGTGTTTTGCCTCCCTACGAACTCAGGACTTACCAATTCTGCTTTACAAATTTATTTGTTTCGACGTGATTCGCAACTACAACGATATAGAAATCTTTTAACGCGTTTCGCGATGAACAAGTTGGTATTGCCGAGAAGGCAACGAAAATTTTTAAAGCTTTTCTTCCTAGTGCTTATTTGAGATTTTTAACATGCTTTATTTTTGTTGATTTCATGTGTTCAGAAAATGCAAAAATTCGAGAAGAAATGCGATAACAAAAAATTACAGCTTTCTAAACTTGGGTAAGTACTTGTATCTTATATTATGTTAGATTTCCTTTCGAAAATAAAAGAATACGTATTTTGCTTAAACCTTAGGATTAGTATTTGTTTGCCTTTAAAAAAAAATCTCTTTTTTGGTGGATATTATCTTTTAAAGTCAGAAAAAACACCTATCAAATTTCGGGCTGCAACAATCTCCGATCTTAAAAATTCAATTTTCAAAAATTTACACGACCAAAAATTCTAAAATCTTTACTAGAAGTGGGATTCGAAGTCAGGAACATATCCAAATTTCACGCCATTCTGAGTTATATAAAAATTTTAAAAATTTGCAAACTGAACTAATATCAAATCTATTATTGCTCCTGAGTTTTCGAACTTCAAAAAAATCACAGGAATTTTTATATAGCTCCGATTGACTTGAAAATTATGGCACTGAATTATGTGAAAATTAAAAATTTCGGAAAATTCTGAAAAAAAATATTTTCTATACGTTTGCTTGCACCTACTATTCACTCACTAACTATAAGTCAAAACAGACTGCAAAATCCTAATATACTTTAAATCTGGAAAAAATAGAAAGCGTGCATTAAAAATTCTTGAAAAAATATTTCTAAGTGCCTAGTTAGTGACGCAATAAGACCAATTGATTGCATTGTTTTGGTCGCAACACATTCCTGGTTTTGAACTTAAAAGGATCATCTCAGCAAGCTACTTGTTTCTAGGGTTTCCAAACCTTAAGGTAAAGCACCTTTTACATCGCATACTTCTAAAGGAAATCTATCTCATAGATTGAGACTTGCAAAGAAACTCTTATGTGCTCATCAAAACCTTGCTTAAACTTATCTAACTACGAAACCTTAAAACACAATTATACAAGCAATTGAACCTTAAAATTTACTTCATCATAAAAATTGCTTATGAAACCCTTGCTGTGCACTTCACACTTTTGAAATCAATTTTAAGGGCAACACCCCCTTAACGCCCATCATATTCCAAAAGTACCTCAAGCCTAAGCCTAAAATTGAGTAGACACGCCCTAGGTAGAACTAATTTGCTTGGTGACTTAAAATTATATTGGGCTAAGGTTAAGGCATTTTTCTACTTGAACCCACTTGTGACAAGAAAGGTAGGTGTGCTAACCACGTTAACCCTTAGTGGTGTCCCACCATGTGGGGTGTCCTAGGGGGTCCCACCCTTCTGGCCAACCAAGTAATTCATGGGTTGATCTTAGTCGTGATTTGGGGAGCCAAAATTAGATCTAATTAGGGATTACACTCTAAAAACTAACTTGATTGCTTGTACTATGAGGGTGGGAATTCTCGCATCTGTCTTCTCTCATTTATAGACATCCTTCTGGTGCATGTAAGGTAGAAGATCTCTACATCCTGATTTGCTACCACCTTTAGAGAGAAATCCTAGGAGAAGACCTGATTGTCCAAGATCTAAATTCAAACCTTCTTCAATAGCTAGTCACCCTGAGGAAGATGAGGTTGAAGAAGAGGAACAAAACCTGGATCCAATGGATCTCTTACAGAGGCAAATTACTAGGCAGAGCCGGCATCATGACAGACAGATGCAGGTCATAGTACAGGTCATTACCCGACTCCAAAATGGGAGAGCTGACCAACCTCTCAGAGACTTTTACAATCCTCAGGCCCAACCTGAACCTTTTATCAGGGTACCTTAGGATGGGGATGATTTTGAACTCAAACCACAGATCATCAATCTGATTCCCTACTTCTATGGCCACAATTCTGATGACCTCTTCCACCACCTTGAAGAACTTCTACACATAGGAAGGACCTTTTACCCCTAGGAACATGAATGAGGATACCTTGATGAAAATGTTCCATTTTTCCTTAAAAGATAAAGCTGCTCAATGGTTGAGGACAATTGGTAGACCAATACTAACTTGGGAAGATTTGAGAAGCACTTTTTTGAAGAAATTCTTTCCCATAGGAAAAACAAATGCCCTTAGATGTGCCATTACAACCTTTGAGCAGAGCCATGGGGAACAATTGCATGAGGCTTGGGAGAGATTTAATGACTTAGCTAGGACATGCCCTCATCATGGGATTCCCAAGTGACACTTGGCCCATGTTTTCTATTATGGGTTAAGTGACAATTTTAAGAATTTTGTTGATGCAGCATGTGAGGGCAATTTCTTAAGCTAAGATGCTGAGGGAACCTTTGAATTATTCGAGAATATGAGTGAAAATTCCCTCAACAATGCCTCAATGTCTGCCTTCAATAGATCAAATCAACCAATGAGCAGAGTCTATGAAGTTAAGGATAATTCAAATTTAGTTGATTTAGAACTGGTTGCACAACGATTAGATAAGGTGGAACTCGTTGGAAAAAATGTAGAGAGTTTGGATAAGAAATTGGACAACCTTTTGAAGGACGGGAGTTTCTTAGGTACACATTCCAGAATAAACCCTATGCCTACCGAAGGAACTTCTATGCTAACCCGCACCCAACTCCCCAACCCTCCAGGTCAGGAAATGGTGCACAATATTAATGACCTGACCATGGCTCCACCCGTGAACCAACTCTACTTGGACTTCTCTTTCTGGGTACCAAGGAGGGACTTTGATGCCCTCAAACTCAGAATTAGGCATCCCTATGCCTAATTATTCTGAGGATGCTAATGCAATTCAGGGATACACGAGAAATGACCCATATTCAAACACCTACAACCTTGGATGGTGTAACCATCCTAACTTTGCTTGGTCAAGTCAGAAACCCACCCAGGGTCCTAACTTGACTAAGCCTAGTAGTTATGGGCAACCTAGTAGGTACACACAACCTTACACTTATCAGCAGCAGCCTACTCAGGAAACCCACCCATCTAATCTAAGTTTATTCCTCAAGGAAATGTGGGAAATGAATTTAAGATATAAAAAAGAAATGAATCAATCGAGGACCGATTTGACGGGACGATTGGACCAATTAGTTGATGCTAGACAATACGGATGTTGCCATCCCAACCCGTCCCCAACCCAAGAGACTTCAGTAGGTTAACCAAAATAGCACACGGGAGCAACAGGCACATATAGTTCAACCTGCTCCCCAGCACCCACCTAGCTTTGTTAATCTTAACCCAACCAAGGCTCAACCCATTTCGCAAAACCCACCTCACCCTTCTAACCCTAATGCTTATGCCTATGCTGTCACCTTGAGAAGTGGGAACAAATCCAAAATCCTTATTCTTCTACATCCAAATCTAACCAAGATCTTAAGGAGCCCGAACCTCACCTGGGAGACTAAGCTCATCTAGAAAACAAAGCTCAAGATTTGAACACTCATGATCTCTCAAGCACCCTTTCCTAAAGCCTTGAACAAATCTAGGGAAAAGAAAACCATTCAATTTAAGGAGTAACTTGATATTTTAAAGAAAATCCAAGTGAATATACCACTCCTTGAAGCTATTAAGAACATCCCGACCTATGTGAAATTTCTTAAGGAAATGTGCACACCGAAACGTCAGGCCAAATCATCAAAACAGGTCGTAATTTCTAAGTAAGCTAGTGCCATCATCCTAAATAAGCTCCCTCCTAAAGAAAAAGATCTAGGGACCGCCTTAATTGAATGTGAAATAGATGGTTTTATCTTGGAGCGAGCCTTACTAGACCTTCGTGCCTTCATCAATTTAATCCCCATGGAATTATATGAAGGGTTGGATTTAGGTCCCTTGCAACGCACTGATGTTACCCTTCAACTTGCTGATAGGTCAACCAAGATTCCAAAGGGACTCTTACAAAATGTGATTATAAAAGTGAGAGATTAAGTATCCTATGGACTTTTTAGTTTTAGATATGGAGGCATCAGAAAACTTAAACCACACCCGAATAATCTTAAGAAGACCTTTCTTTGCCACAGCCAAGGTCAAATCAACTGTGAGATAGGGAATATACAAATCACTTCTGGAAGGAAAACTCGTCAAGTCAATATCTTTAAAGCTTCCCAAAAGAATAAACTAAACTGTGGTTTGTTGAGAGTATTGTGGTTATTTAGTGCCACATTGGAAAGTGTACCTTGTGTGTGATGGCCTATAAATAGACGTGTACTCCTCCCATTTTACTTTGAGAAGAAATACAGAGAAATCATGCCCATAGGGTGCTTCTCCAGTGGTTTTCTCCCCGCTCCTTGTGGGTGGGGTTTCTATGTAAACCTAAGTATTTTGTGATTGCTTATATGCTTTGATATTATTGATTCTGCATTGTTTAGATTATTTAACTTGGTATCAAAGTAGTGGGTTATCTTGTTATCTCATTATCATGTTTTATCATTTTGTTTTTGGAGTTCAATTCATCATAGAGATGAAACTCGATCATGAGAGCTTCTGGGGTCAAAGAGCATGTGATGGGTTCCATTGAACCCTACAACAGAAGAGGAGATGCGACACGGAGGTAGCCCCTGCACAACATCGCCTGGATAGGATCGTGGCCCTGTCGTAGGCGATGGTCATGTTGCGAGGCGGAGTCGGGGCCACGATGGCGCTACGGTACTATCACGAGGTGGATCTTAGGGCTGATCGTGGTGAGGGTAAGATCGCAGCGATGATCTCACTCGATCGCAGGCGAAGACCGCAGCAGGTGGCGTCGCCCCCATGTTTGTGGTACGGTGCGCGAGGTTTGGTGGCATCGCCCAGACGTCAGATCAGAGAGTGGAGGTCAGGAGGCGATCGACCAAACCCTCACCCCGCAATTACGAGGCAGAAGAGGGGCGCCACGTCAAGGTGTCCCATGTGGTCGTTATAGTAGGGAGGAAGGAAAGCAGCCCCGTGTAGCCGTAGGTAGACTCGCAGGAGCAGTAGTAGAAGCGTCGACGGCACCAGAGGAGGCAATATCATGAGACGAGATCGCTGCAGAGATCTCTCACGAGATTGCGATGTGAAGCAGTGAGATCTCAGGCGAGGATCGCGGCGAGGATCTCGGCGAAGATCTCGTGAGATCAATAATCTTGGCGATGGAGTTGGCAGTCGCAGTTGGTAGAGGATCTCGACGATGGCGTGGTTGCGAGATCCCCGCATTAGCAGCAAAGATGGAGGCGATGAAGATGGCAAGGCAGTTTCATGATGATGGACCACAGCAAGTCGATGAAGATGGCGACGAGATCAAGCAACAATGGCATAGATCTCGGTGGAGATTCCGCGCAATCCTTGCGCCACTAACATTAGAGGCGATGGCAATTTAGCGGCGAAGGTCGAGGAGGCAATCAAGCGGCGATCGACAGCCCCCCGTAGAGGGGTAGCGGAGTTGAAAGCGTGGTTGTTGGTTGGTTCTCCCATACCCTAAATGAGGAGAAGCTCTTTTGTTTTTAAAAAGGGAGAAATCGAAGAGGAAAAAAAAAAGGAAGCAAAGAAGAGAAGAAATAAAAGAGAGAAGAGAGATTAAAAAAAAGGAAAAAGATAGAGAGAAAATTTGAAAAAAAAATAATAAAATGATGAAAAATAGAAAGTTCATGAAAGAAGATGTGAAGTCTTCTCCAAGCTTTTAATGTCTTATTTTCTTCTCGTCGTTATTATTTTCTCCCATACCAGTATGGGAGAAAGGGGGAGTGTGGAAACTTGTTGTAGTCACCCCCACTTGAGAGTCCCTTTCATTCATGGACTCCACATGAGAAACCCAACTCTAGGAGGTCCAGAGTTTCAAGATCCTCAGAGGAAGGACTCATTTCAGGTTTCTATGTCGGAGATCCAGTTTCGTGGACTCCAGAGAGGGAGATCCACCTTCGAGGTCTTTAGAGGAAGATCTATTTTCAGGGATACTGAACAGGGAGCCATCAACACCAAATCTTTAAAGACAACCACAATTCCTTCAGCAGCTCCAGCCTATGTTCCCGCTTGTGTAGAGAGTTTCTTTGTGTTACATGCTGAGCATTCCATGCTCCAGCTTGAAGGGGAGTGTTGAGAGTATCATGTGGTTATTTAGTGCCACATTAGAAAATGTGCACCTTCTATGTGTGTGTGATGGCCTATAAATAGGCGTGTACTCCCATTTTACTTTGAGAAGAAATATAGAGAAATAACACCCATAGGGCGCTTCTCCCGTGGTTTTCTCCCGACTCCTTGTAAGGTTTCCACGTAAACCCAAGTAGTTTGTGATTGCTTATATGCTTTGATATTATTGCTTCTGCATTGTTTAAATTATTTAACTTGGTTCTATTGAGGTTGCGGGAACAATTGAAGAGGTTTTGGCAATTCAAACTACGGATAATCCAAATTATGCCAAATCTCAAGATCAACAAGAGAGGCAAGAAAGTGATGTACTTGAGGATGCTTCTAATTTACCACCTCCCATAGATAATCAAATTGAAAAAAACATTAGTAAGATCGAGAAATTATTGGAAGTATCTTATGATAAATTAGATGATGACATTAAGAATCCTCAATATATACACCCCGAACTATTAAATTTTGAGGGGGTTAGAAAAATTGGACAACCAAAGGACATGAACCAAGAAAACGATGAAACCTTAGAAAAAGAAGCTCAAAGCATGATGGACTAGGGAAGAAATTATAATCCAACTGGTTCAAATGGATGGCTTGATTCTAAGGAAGAAGTGATTTCGGATAAGGAAGAGGTAATTTCTGATGACTTTAAGGAATTCAACATAACTCCACATTTATCATTGTATGACCCGGAGACTGGAGAATTCATGATTTTTGACATCCTCCTTATGACTCTAACTCAAAACCAGATTTAAATTTTAATCATAATTTTAATCCAGACCCTCCACTACCTCTTCTTGAATTATGGAATCGGATTAATGAACAAGCTCTGCATCATGAACCTCATCTATCTGACCATATTTTTTATTTCAAATCAGAAAAACTCTTCGGAGTGGGGCTACATCATCAGTTAGTCTGCATTTGTGGATCACTGATTCTTGGACCACACGATCATATCATTATATTAATCCTGAATCTCTCAACAACAATTACTCTCTCTTGACTCAATATTGAAATATATATTTCTTTTGGGTTTAGGTCCGGCAAATGACGTTAAACTTAACGCTGGCTGGGAGGCAACCCAATATTCTATATAGGTACTTTTCTATCCAAGCTGACCTGGATTAACAAGCTCAGTCAGGTGATATCCCTTCCTCTCGCTTATTACATTTTGATTTTTCTACATATATTTTAATGAGAACATTGTAATGAATAGGCATGGGGGTGGACATTGCATGTCTGATATGAATAAAAAAAATTCATGCATTAAGAATTTTTATCAAAAATGTTTTATTAGGGATTTATACTTGAGTTGATTCCTGAATTAAAAATCCAGTACAATTTCACACTTGCACGTAGATTTTAAATGGTTCATCTGTGAAGACCGATAGACTTCTTTAGTTTGTCGAGAAGAAGCAATGCTTCTCCTGAACCCTTGGACAGCAATTAGGGAGTCAGGCAAACCAGCTTCTAGTAGATCCACCAAATAAGTGTGAGGTGAGAGTAGAGTCTACTGGTGCTCTAAGGCTAGTATAAGGAATCTTAGTTTCTGGGTAATTGGAAAATGATACTCGAAGTTAGGCATAATTTTCGCTCTCGGTTCCTACGTAGAAATTCTTAGTGTATGAATTTTTCGAGAGCCACCAAATAAGGCAAATACAGAAAGAGTAGATTCTAATAAAACTAGGACTAAGGTGGATGGCTACAACTGTCCTTTATGGAATCCTCGGCTGAAGAAGGGTATTAATATCAAGGTCAGAAATACACTATCTCATCCATTCCTTTTCCAGTGTCGAGAGTATGTACTTCCACCAAATAAGCCATCTGATATCCTCTTGAATACCCCCAATCCCGAATAAAGCCTCGTGAATAAAAATGTGTATAAGTGTTGCATTACGTTATGTTGGTAGAAATAAATATATATGAAAAAAAAGAATAAAAAGAGAGAAAAGTAAAAGAATATATATATAGAAAAAATAACAAATAGAAAAATAGTAAAAAAAAAGAGTATGTTAATTGCGTTGTGTTCATTTCATGTTTAGCACATTGAGGCAACAACACCCATTCACTTTATAGTCCACCAAATACAGCCTTAACCTACTTTTCTATATTTCTGACTGCCAAAATACTGACCGAGAATTGCTGACTTAGTCATAGGGTTATCAAAACTTAATCAAAATGTTAATGCTATAAGAGGCCACCAAATATATTAACAAATCTTGCGAGATTGTGAGCTCAAAAATAAAAAGAAAGAAAAAAAAAGAAAAAAAAAGAGAATGAGTACAAATGAATTAAAGAAAGCATAGTTTCTTCGTCTCTCTCTGAGTTGATTTATTTGATAGTATGGAAATATAGGTTCTGTAGTACTAGTCTATACATAGCACCAGAGGAGTGTAAGCCACCAAATACAAACCCACCTGACACAGACATCTTCTACCTAAGCCAAAGGCCGAAGCTAAAATTACATATTATTTTATAGCCTTGAGGGAAGAAGATTATCTATTCCGATAAAATTTTACTAAGGGTCACATACGAGATTTAGATGTAAATTGACTTTTCACTTGGATTCGTTGTATAAGCTACAACACTACACTTTCATGATTGTCTGGATTTGTAAAGTTTTGAATGAAAACAAAAGAAATAAATTTTTAGTCGAACTCTTGATAAAAATTAGTCATTTAGGATCACTTTGCATTTAGTCTTGCATTTGCTATGGACCAAGATTCAGGCATGGGAGTGTGATTGCGCAGCAATCATAGGACCTAATTTACCTAAATTAAGTTAGATTTTATCTTAACTTAGGAACAGAGCATACATGAGTATCATAATTTGCATCATAATATATTTGTTAGCTTTATAGATAATAATACTATTTTATGCTCTAAGAGAGAGGTTATATTAATTGCAGATGATTCGAGACTGCAGATGATAGATCAGACTGAACAGATCTGATCAGGACGACGGAAGTCCAACGCTTCCGAAATCATCTTGATCGGACTTCCGTAGCATCATATACAGCCCGTAAAAGATCAGATACCAAAGAGCAAGATAGCACAAATCCAAATCTCAAATGTCAAATCCGATCACACGAATGGATCTAGATCAACGATCGCAATCCAATGGCACAAAAATCAGCTTAATCAAAGCCCTATAACACCAACTACAAAGGTGGGAAGATGAACGGTCAGGATGCCACCACGTGGCACCATCCCAACGGACCACCTATGTGCCCCAAACACTGAAGAGTGAAGAAGGGGTTGCACCACGTTGCCCTCCCGCACCCTTTATCAAAGGAAGAATCCATCTTCGTCGTTGGATCGTCATCCAACAACTAAGAGCGACCGCGCTTGAAACCCAAAAAGCGACACAAGGGCGTGCGTAGCACGTTGTTCTCAGCACACACACAAACGAACGGCGCGAGTTCGATTCGCGTTGTGCACGAAATCGAAGAGGCATTAGCGCTTGAGCGTAATTGAACCGTTGGATGAGATCGAAGGGCACGGATGCAGCCATGTGGCGCACGGAGGTGCATTAAATGAGGCGATGCGTCGCTCATTTTAAGTCGTCCAATTGTGAGATCGATGGATGAAATTGAAAGCACGCGCACGTGTGAAGGGCATGAGGCGATAGATCCAGCAGTGGAGCACGTGCCACGTGTCAGCATCTGGTGAAATCCGCGCGTTTAAGGCACGATGAATGCTATTTTGAGGCATGATTTAGTCCGTGGATCTCCCGATCGACAGATCTGATCACACCTAAGGTGTTGCACGGTTTTAGGGGCCAAAATACCTACTTTGCCCCTTATTTTAGCTATAAAGAGCCCTAAAGCCCCCATTTGAAAGGCAACTTCCACCAGACACATCTCCAGCCTCTCTCTCTGTAACAGCTCTCCGATCTTCTTCCCGGTGCTCTGGATATGAAGTGTTGCCGCACTTCACACAAGCATCCCTCAAGCAGCACCGCCTTTCATCTACTTTTCTCTCTTTACTCTTTAGCATATATTAATTCCAGTTTGAGAACTGTTTGCCATTAGAAATAAAAATTTGATTTTCTGAATATCTGGTCTGTTTCTATGTTTGCATTAGTATAGCTTAGTTAGTACAAAAAACTTTGAAAATCGCATTTTGCCTCCTTTGCGAACGACTCAGGACTCATCAATTCTGATTTATAAATTTATTTGTTTCAACATGATTCGTAACTACAACGATATAGAAATCTTTTTACGTGTTTCGCAACAAATCAAAAGGCTTGTCGTTGGGAGGTTGTAGTACTATAGTTCTTAACTGGTCTTGGACCTGACAATAGGGTTGCACGATCGCAATTTCTCACTCTTGCAGAGCTTCCTACACTAGAGGAAGCTTATAGTAGGATAAGCCAAATTTCGGTTCCACTTCTATGAAGTCTGCTGGACAGACCTCTGTACTGACAACCACTCAGGGTCATGGACGTGGTTTACCCACAACTTGAGGGAGAGGTAAAGGACATGGTCCTGTAAGGAGAGAGCGTCCCACACACACCTACTATGGGAAATCAGGACATATAGAGAGTAACTGTTAGACATAGCATGGACATCCTTTAGCAAATCAGGCAATTATGAGTATTAAACAGCCTGCAGACACTTTCTGTACCTAGGGTTGATTATGATGAGCTCCTCCAACGCCTCAGTTGCTGCATGAGACCCCATTTGTTTCTAAGACAACTGCATCCATTGCCTCATTAGGTATACAGCTTGCTCTTTGCACTCAGGTTGATGATTCCCATGATACAGACTGGTTGGCAAACTCTAGAACATCATAGCATCTTAGTGGAGATCAGAGGTGTTTCCATCGTCTACAACTTGTTCCTCCTAGGAGGACTGTTCAGGTGGCCAATGGGAGACATTCACCCATCACTGGTCAGGGGAAGGTGCATGTTATCACCATTATGAGGCTGACAGATGTGCTTCTTATTCTAGAATTCCCTATTAGTTTACTTTCTTTCAACAAAATAACCAAGGAGCTCAATTGTTGTACCATATTTAACATTGCTACTTCTACTCTTCAAGATACCCTAACAGGGAGGACTATTGGTGGCAACCATGAAGAGAGAAGGGTCTATCACCTGCTCCAATTGCCATTTGCTGCTGTTAGCCATGGAGGTCTCACTTTCTCTGTCAAGTCTCCCTTCCAGTGGCATCTTCCTCTGGACAAGCTTCGTCATATCAGATCTCTCCCATTGCAATCATTACTTGTGAGGCTTGTCAGCTGGGCAAACACCTAGTACCTACCCCACTAGTCATAGTCCTAGGTTTACTGAGTTATTTCAACTTATTCATACTAATATTTAGGGCCTTAATCATATTCTTGATAGATTGGGTCACCGACATTATTTGGTTATAGTTGAAGATTTTTCTTGCCTTTCTTGGCTTTTTTTTTATGAAGCAAAATTCTAAAGCCAATCAAATTTTGTATTCTTATAAAGACTATTCGTTCTAATAACGGTCTTGAATTTTGCACATATCTGCGTGACTTTTACAAATCCTAGGGCATCATCCACTACACATGTCCTCATACATCCTAGGAAAATGGGGTTCCCGAACGAAAACATCAGCATATTCTTGATGTAGCACGTGCCTTATTGATCTACAACAATGTTCCTTCTCTCAATTAGCGGATGCTATTCTTATTGTGCTATTTGATTAATCAAATGCCATCATCAATTATCCATGAGCAGATTCCCTTGCAAATCTTGTATCCAAAGGGAAATCTATTCCATGTTCCTCGTGTTTTATGGTGTGTGATATTTGTTCGCATTACTGCTACTGGTTGGGATAAGCTTACTCCTAGGTCTGTCAAGTGCATTTTCCTAGAATATTCTCATACTTAGAAGGGATATCAATGCTACAATCCGCTCACCCACCGCCACTATGTTAGTCTTGATGTTACCTTCCATAAGTTCGTTCATTACTTTTCTACTGTTGGGAGGAGTGTCCACCCTAAGTCTAATGAGGTGCCCATGCCCATTCCTCCAACTCCCTTGAGACTATCCCAATCTCTAAGCCTGTCAAGTTCCATGATGCTCCCATTATGAACAGGTCACTAATGCGTACACATCTAACTAGCTTAAAATGTCTATTTATGCATGTTCTTAGGTCCATAAAAGCATCATACATTATAAATATTGCATAACATGCATCATCATGCATTTAGATTAATTTGTATAAATTACATATTAATTTCCTTATTTTAATAGTTAAGGGAGAGAGCAACATCTTTCTAGGCTTCAGATAAAAGATCTAACCATACAGATGTGGTCAAGGTGATAATCGGAGTCTAACGCCTCCAAAATCACTCCGATCCGACATCCGTAGCATCTTGTACAAGCCACAGAAGATCAAACGCAAGGTGGAAAAATCCGAACCTCAAATGAAGAATCTAACTGCATGGATGGGTTCGAATTGACAATCACAGCCCAACGACACGAAAATCAATTCAATCCAACATCCATGGCACTACCTACAAGTCAAAGAAGATGGACGGCCAGGATGGCGTCACGTGGTGCCATCCCAGCCGCTCAAGGCCCTTTGCTCATCCCTAAAGGTGCCTTCATCATGCAATCTCAGCCGTTGGATCACCATCCAACGGCTGAGATAAGCTCCAGTCGGTCTTTCACATTCCTCAAAGGAGAGGCCCTCGTGAAATCTGGGTCATTGGATGGAAATCCAATGGCCACGAGAGATGGACACCGCCATCATCCTCGCGACAATCCAACAGCATAGTGCATTGGTCCCCCATGTCACTCGCAAAGAGCGGGCATGTGATCGAGTCCCCGCAAGCAAATTCAATTCATTGCGAAGAAGCATGCAAGAAATTTGGCTATTAATGCACGATATAACAGCAAGGGGAGTGGCGACGTGGCACACGGAGATGCGCACACAATGCACACGTGATCCAACGTGCCGATGCACGCAATTGGAAGCGCAGGCGTGAGCGACTCAGAGCCGTCCGATCTCCACAGATGGCCCTGATAAGGCCACGTAGTCACAACGATTGGATCAGCACGCCTCAACGATTGAAGCAAGCGAGATCAAATCCAAGTTGTCCAATTGAAATCTGATGGCTCACATTCAACGTGCACCAACAGCTACACTCGCCTTTAGTAATGCTTACATGCGTCACTAAAGGCCTTATATTAATTCTAAAGGCCTTGAAATTACCCCTTTGCCCCCATTTCTTCACCTATAAATAGCCTACCCCCCTCCACTTTTCTTCATCCCTTCCTTCTCTTCTCACCTCTCCTAAGAGCTAAGAACACAAGTTTTCAAGTTCGCTCTAGTGCTCCCAAGCTACAAGAAACTCCTCTAGAGTTAAAAATAAATATTTTTCCCACTTCTCATCCCATTCGCAGAGCTCTCGCCAACTGCCTTCTCGCCCCCGTTCCGGAAGCAGATCCCGCAACGATACCCTGCCTCACCCCCGGTTCTTCAAGTTTCGTCCTCCGTCTCCATTCTTCCTCTAGGCGTCGTTCAACTGGCTCGTCCTCCAAATAGTTGTCAAGGAGGATAATCTCTCCTCCCCTATCTCTTTACTGCTTTCTAGTGTAGATTTTAATTTCTCACAGTAGTTTTGTAGAAAATAATTTGTAATAAACATTTGCTTAGATATAGAAGTGATTTTTCTCTCTCATTCTCTCTCTTTTTCTCTCTCTATTTATTTAGTTGTAAGTAGAATAGAATAGAATTAGAAATATGATGATCTAATCTCTTATCGAAAATACAAAAAAAAAAATAACACGAATTTTCAAAAATCGACGTAGCCTCCCCGTGTTCGACCCAGGACTAATCAGAGTTTCGGTAAATTATTTGATAGCGACTTTTCTACAATGCAATGGCTTTAAAACATTTATCGCACAAAATATTCGCTTATCAGCCTCCCATTGTGTACAGGTCCCGACCCTGCCCCCTTTTGACGCCTGCTCCTCCCCAACATTAAGTGAGCACAGATAGTTTACAGACTGATGATGTGGTGGTTAGTGATGATACAGGTCCCTTGTAGGAAGACAATATAGCCTCAAACTCTCATCCTAAGCAACTGCAAGATGTTCCGAAAATCACTCCCATAGATCTAGATCTGGCAATTACTATCACGAAAGCACCACAAAGTTGCACCAGATATCCCATTTCCAATCCAATGTCTACTGCATTTTTGGGAAGTGCAAACAATCAGTTTTGTCTCACATTATCTACCATTCGCATTCCCACTTCACATCAATAGACACTTCTGGATCCGAAGTGGCACCAAGCCATGGAGGAAGAGATGGAAACTCTATGTTCCCATGGCATGTGAGATTTAGTTGATCTACCTCCTAATGCATATGTGGTGGGATGCAAATGGGTGCTTTCTATTAAGTATAACCCCGATTGGATTGTGACATAGCACAAATCTTGAGCTACTCGTCTGGTCGCCAAAGGAATCACGAAAACCTATGGCATGGATTTCTTTGATACCTTCTTTCCTATTGCATGACTCTCTACTGTGCGTATATTGATCTCTGTTGTTATACAAAAGAACTAGCCACTACATCAGCCGGATGTTAAAAATGTGTTCCTATACGTGGATCTGCAAGAAGAAGTCTATATGCAACAACCTCCTGGGTACGAGTCTTGGGGGAGTATTCTAGAGTGCCATTTACGGAAAGCCATTTATGGTCTAAAGTAAAGTCCAAGAGCTTGATTCCATAAGCTTTCTAAAGTTGTGGAGACAATGGGATTTCGCAAGTCATCATCAAATCAATCCTTATTTGTAAGGAAGACAAGGGGGTGATAGCTATACTTGTGTATGTGGATGATATCATTCTTACAAGAGCTGATAGGCCGAGTATTGCATAAGTGAAGAGGTGTCTTGCAAATAATTTTGTGATCAAGGTCCAAGGATCTTAGACCACTCAGATATTTTCTTGGGATAGAAGAGGCAGGAAATAAAATGGGGATCGTACTATCTCAGAAGAAGTATCCCCTTCACTTACCACAGCAAACAAGTATGTTGGGGGCAAAGTCAACAAATATATTCATGGATCCCAAGACACATGTATGATAAGCAGTCAAAAGTAGTTGATAGTCGTTAGTACAGAAAGTTAGTTGGCAAACTCTAGTATCTGATTATCACGAGGCCTGATATTTCCCTTGTAGTTAGAAAACTTAGTCAGTTCGTGGATAAACCTACCAGACCACTAGGATGCAACTATCATAGTGTTGAGATATCTAAGAAGCCCTAGGGAAGGGGATTCTATTCACCAAAGGGACCTCTATGAATACAGTTGCCTATACTAATGCCGATTATGCAGGATGCCTTGCAGACAGAAAGCCTACAATGGGATTCCACACCTATGCGGTTGATAATCTACTTACGTGGAAGAGCAAGAAACAAGCAATTGTCTTCAAATCCAATCCAGAGTCTGAGTATAGCACCATGACCTACAGCTGCAAAAATGATGTGGGTGAAATCCCTTCTGACAGATTTACATGTTACTATTGACTCTCTATAGAGATGAGATGTCACAACATAACATCAACATACATTGCAAATAACCCTATATTCCATGAAAGGACAAGCACGTGGAAGTTAATTGTCATTATACACGTGACCTGATCCAAAGAGGGTTCATCCATACCACACATGTAGCCTCTGAGGACTAGACAAGTGACATTCACGAAGGCATTATCCCGATCTCTCAATGACAAATGTTGCTCCAAGCTGAGCATGATAGACATCTATGCCCAGCTTGAGGGAGAGTATTGAGAGAGTTGTATCTTTATTATTATTGTTTTGTGGTCCTTATTTGTAATTCTTTATTTTATGTGAGTTGCTTTGTACTTTTCCCACCTTTATATATTAAGATGTTGGACTATGAAATAAAGTGGATTGACTCATTTTCTAACTAATATAAAATTGATTAACAACCTCAAATCTAAGATAAATAGACTTCTAAGGATTCTAACACAGTTAAAAACTAGCATGCAGCTTATGATGGCTCGCACAAATATATAATGAACATATAGTTGATACCTGTGACCTGCTAGAATCTTAGCCATATTACCATTGTTGTTGGTGACAAAGACATCACTCTCATCGCATACTATGTAATCAATGGCAGCAAGGCGGGAAGAAAAGGGATGAAATGGCTTCAGTTCTTTGCCTGCAAGTGTTTCTTTTGTGTAAAAATTTGGGAAAAGTTCCTTGAGAGGTTGCAATGTCTTGTCTCCACCATATATTTCTCCAGATGCAATGTACAGATATGAGTCATTTTGAAAACCAAGTGCCCTTAGCATCAATCCAACTTCATGGGGTGTCAAAGGACATTTCCCACGGCTACGTTCAGTGTCTGCATCCAAATCCTGACAGGAAGAAGTGAAGAAGAGCATGCCGTCAATGAACTTTCACACACTCCATTTGCTCATTGTGGAATGTATTTCATTTGGTTTGTGTCTTGGTGGCAAATCTACAGAAAAATGAAAGTATTGCACCAAAGTATAATAATAGGCACACAAAAAGAATCTTATTAAGTTCAAATGACAAAAAAAAAATCTACTTCAGAGTGGAAGCCAGCTGAAGAAAAGCCCCATCTATATCAATATGCTTTTTTGCGAGCCCTTCAAACTGCCAATCGGGTTCTTTCATGTGAGTTTTTTTTTGAAAAGCTGCCATCATGTCCAGATAATAAGCTCATTAAAGGAAATGGTTATTTAAGAATCAAGGTAAGATTAATGCTTCCAATGGCACAGTCAGGCAAGTAAAAGTGACTAATCTAGGCAAATCACAGAACCTGAAGATGATATTCCAGCAAACTTCAAAGAGATACTCAACAAGGGGAAATGGTATTCCAGCAGAATTGAGAGTTTGTCAGAATTTCAGTGGCCGTCTTTAGGTACACAATTAGGAAGAATGATTAAAGAACACTGACTTACTGGTAGTGTTGCCCAACGCTTTCTGATTTCACGCAACTCATCTATCTCTTTCTGGCCCCCACCATAGTAACAACCAGAAAATGCAAGCATGTCAGGCTCAAACCTGAGGAAGAATTCACAGGAAATAAAAGTTACTTCTCACAAAAAACAAAAAGGTTAGTAGAGCCCTTGAAATGTAAGTGAAACTCTGCATGAGACATACGTTGCTTAAATGTAAGTGGGAAAGCATAGCATTTAGTATCACAAACCATAACTTGAGAGCAAACAGCTTCAATTATTTTTCTTTTTGAATGTCAGAGAAGCCTCACAGCATAGATTACATAATTTGGAACTTTTTCTAGGGATGGATGAACACATGGTGTTTAAGTTGGGCTTTGAATCCTTGGGCCTTATCAACTACCAGAGAAGTTGTAACTTTTGGGGACTAATGTATTATTAAAGTAGGTATTTTCATTCAATAGTTATTCTTTTTTTATCGCTGTTGTTATTGCTATTTTATTTGTAATTCTGTTTGATAATAAGGCAACTCTACGATCCATAAATGGAGGATTAGCCTCTCAATTTGATCTCTGATTTTTTCTCAACATTATATCACAGACTCCCTAGGGTTTTTGTGCTTCATTCACCACTCAAGAACCACCAACGCATCCCCTCCCCTTTCCCCCCAGGTCTGCCAGACCACAACCAGCTGCCATCAGCTTGCAAAAGCCACTGACAGCCTTGAGTTGGTTGCCACCGGCCTGCAAAGGCCCCTGCCAGCTCAAATCAGCCTAGAAAAGGTTGTCCCTGGCTTGTTCTTGCCATCACTAATCTTGTTGGATGACCCAACATCATCGTTGATGACTGATCCCACTCTTCAGGGATCCTTGGGAGTACTGTGAGCCTAAATCTATCGCTTTGAGACACTTCTCGCCACCTAAGAAGCCCCCCTCTTGCCCTAGGATTCTGCCTTTGGGAAGCTCCACCTGATCTCTCAACCATCTAGTCACCCAACCTCTTTGGGTATTGTTTTGGTCAATACAAGAGGCTGCTAGGCTGCTATCTCACAACTTATGTGAGATCTGTTCATCTATTCACCTTTATTCCTTCTCATTTGAGAGTTCTTCATAAAGATCCTTACATAATTACCAAATTTTGTGGAGTACTTCAAGTATCTATGGTGGAAGATAAGCATAGTCATTCCTCAGTTCGGGCCCGTCTTTGAGAACCACAAATGATTTACCATATTTCCAAGGTACCACAGTTACATTAGCTAGACCTTCATCATTCCACCACTTAGTTGCCAGAAGAAACTTCACGTTCATCAGAAAGATGAACCAAGGGAAACCGGGAAAGATGACAACTGAGACTCAAAGAATGATTCGGTGGCAACTTGGATGTTTAATAGCATGCAACCTACTATGAGTCAGTAAGTACATATGCTTGCCTTAGCAAAAGCTATAACGGATATCCTTCATGAAATCCATTCTTGTTGAATAGCGATCACACATAAGAAAATACAAAGTTACATGGAAACCCTTTATGATGGGAAAAACCATAGGTGAATTTAGCTCCACACACCATAGAGCCCACTAGCAGCTAGTTTTGTTTTGGCTAATGAACAAAACATGGGGGGTGTTATATTTATAGTTACACAGTGTATATGGAGCCACACTAAGGAATACCAGTTTATAGAGATAATTCAAAATTGTCCGGCAAGTTGGGCACAGATGTCAAATATGCCAACTTAACCTCATTTCCCTCTATTGTAAGTTGCAACATATTTTGTTTGATTTTCTCTGTTATTGGTTCTTTTCTTTTATTACTTTATATTAGAGGGACTATGTATGCAATTTATCCTGTGGCCTTCTCTCTATAAATAGAGAGCCAAGGGTTTCGTGATAGATAAATGAAAGACTTTTCTCAACAAGATATCAAAGTGACGACCCTAGGCTAAAGCTTGATACCTACTTGATCATGCATCTCTCTTTCTTTCTCCATGGAATAAGGGTTGGGATTCTCCTCTTGCATTAAGATTCTAAATCCATCAAGAGAGGAATCCCTTGCATTGGAATCCACTCCTCCAAGGCCTCGACACTAGTTGCACCATCGCTAGATTATTGAAGGAGGCTAAAGGAGGAGCCAGACCCACCGAGAACAATCGGCAACCATCAGCGAAGGTGTCACCTGTTCACCCCCAACCAGTAAAGCACCGTCCGACCATTATTCTACGCCAGCAGCGCCACAAATTGGGACTTCCCTACCAGCACCGCCGCTAGCATCAAGAGAGGTAGGGGGCACATTGAGGCCCCATGTTAACCCAATTAAGGCACGATAGGGGTCACCCTGGACCCCTTGCCTCCTAGACCTAGCCAACGACCACCACATCGTCGGAAAGCCGCCTTAGAAGAGATCTTCCTTATTCAAAGGCTTGCTTTGACTGGAGGGACAAGATCACATGGTTTGGACTTATTTCTTGTTGATGTAGCCTTGAATAGTATTTTTTTATGAGTGGTGCACACCGACGATGAAGATTTCCGACTTATTTAAAGCATTAAATCTCCAATCGTGAGTACTATGGCCACCGAAGTCGTCAATTCTTCCACTCAAGGATAGGGAAGCTATGGAAAATTCAAGAGCTCCTTTTTTGACCCGATCGCGAAGTTTAACGGGTCTAATTACACACCGGTAACAATCGATCCTCAATGTAGTTGAGTCATGATAAAGAGCATATATTACTCGAACTGAAACCCATTGATGTGAGTCACAAAAACTCCACAGGACACAGACCATGGTAGGACATGTCCTGGCTGAGTTAAACCCCGCTTACGAGGCAACACAAACCTAGATGTTGACGCTGCCTAACATACCAACAATGGAGTTGTATAACCGATTGAGCAAACTTGCAGATCGATTCTTGTTGAGCACACATCTGTCGTGGATGCCTCTCAGGGAAGAGGTGGAGGCACTGAACAATTTACCTGTAGCCACAAACGAGGGTGAGGTAACCAAGGTCATGCTAAGCCCCAATTATTATTCTGAATGCCCACAACTTGCCTATGAAATGGCTTTTTTTCTAATTTGGGGCAATACCAGCACACATGTAATGTCGAAATGCAGGAGTGTCAGCAATCTTTTACCAAATATGGATAATATGTCAAGAAGTTCGAAGAAATGGATGGCATTAAGTACAATTCTTAAATCGTTACCATATTTTAAAGCCAATATAGGTGTCGCAATAACCAGTTTTTAACCATTACTCATTTTGCAAGTAATTTAAATTTTGATAGCATATTATTAGCATGTTGTCGAAATAGCTATTTTTGGGGTTGTCATATTAACATCAATATAGTGTCAAAACACAGGGACTTTGACGAAATGTCACTAAAATGTCCACAAGTGACAAAATGTACACAGCATTTCAACTTGCTGCTACTGCTTCTCACTCTTAATTCTCTTATTCTTCTTACTGCTGCTACTGTTGCTCACGCTATTGCTGCTACTCTATTTTTATCTGAACCAAATCTCCACTACTGCTGCTCCCACTCGTCTCACTGCTCCTCTCCTCTGACTCTCTTTAAGGTTTGGATCCACACCTATCCATAATTATAGAGTAGATCTACATACTATACTCTAGATCTACTGTTATTACAAACATATAGGTCTAATTACAAGTTAAAATTGAATAAACATTTGTTTAATTTCTAAAAATAAAATCCTACGTTTAGGTTAGCATTAAATAATAAGAACCTGCATCCATCTATAAGTGAATAAAACCTGAAAATTGCAAACACTAAGGGCCCATTTACCTCATGAATTAATCATCATTTACTTCAAAAATAACATCCAACCTAGAAACCCACGGTCCCATGTTTGATGGTGACAACCTATATTTTTTATACATAAATATCATACAACTAGATCTAAATATGACTCATAAGAAGTGGCATAAATAAAAATGGCTAATACAACACACACAGTTATGTTAATTTAGATCTATTCAAATTGATTAATATGCCTGCATAGTGAAAGACCTCAAATTAACTAATAAATTAATTTAATATAAGTTGGTTAGATATTTAAAGTTGAGCTTTTAAATTTTTTCATTAATTTTCTGCACACCATATATTTGAGTCTTTTATGTTTGCATGACTTAATTCAATTTGCGCAATAATTATTTGATATTTGATTCTTGAACTTGAACATGATATAGTAGAGTATATGTTGCATATAAATATTAGGATATAACATTATTATTCTTACATAAACATGTTTAAGCTTGTGATTTCCTTGAAATTCTAATTATTTTGACTACTACCACTTTTGTCGATATACGTCGTCGGCATGCCTCCAGCATGCCCTCACCGTGCCTCCGAAATGAATTATTTTAAAGGCATCAAAATCTGACGTCGAAATACGGGCATTTCTACAACATGCCCTAGACGTGCCTCTAAAATGCCCACTTAGAAAGTTATCGAAACAATGTCGAAATCAGCATTTCAAACCTTAGCCCCAATATTCCCACTACAAGAAGCATGGTCACTCAGAGGAGGCCTACTGGTCCAAGTATGGGAAGCCCACCAGTGCTCATCAATTTGTAGCTAGTTCAAAGATGAGTCCCGAGTTTGCACCTATTTCTAAAGTTGAGTATGAAGATATGATTCAAAGGCTATCCTAACATTGGATGTCAGCATCTTCAGTTGCTACTCCGAGCTCTTCTTCCAGATTTGGAGATACATCTACTATTGCCAAATCTTCAGGTATATGTCCTGCATGTCATGTTAGGATTAATGATGCAAATTGGCTGGTTGATTCTAGCGCCAGCCAACATTTTGTGGGAAGGCTCAACAGTTTACCAGATTACAACCAAAATCATTAGGCAGGACCATTGTTACAAATGGATGGAATTTCCATATCACAAGTCAGAGGAAGGTTCACATAAGGCTGCAAAATGTCTTCCATGTCCCAAATTTTCCTTTAAATCTTCTTTCAATCAATTGTTTTACAAAAGAATTAACCTTTTGGGCCATTTGTAACGTTGTCTTTTGTGATTCAAGATATGCTGACGGGGTAGGTGATTAATTGTAGCTGTACGGAAGGAAAGGTCTATCACCTTCTACAATCACCCTACACTGACCAGGCCACTATTTCTACTACAGGCTCTTCTAGTTATCTATGGCACCTAAGATTTGGGCACCTTCATTTAACGAAGCTGAGACGCATCATACCACAAATTCCACCTACCGCCACCTTTCAGTGTTAGACTTGTCAACTAGTAAAGCATCACAAGAGCTCATTTCCCAATCAACAATGTTGCAGTTCAGAGTCTTTTCCGATTGATTCATTCTAATGTTTAGGCTCCGAGTTGTGCTCATGATTGTATGGGGCACAAGTTTTATCTTGTAACTGTTGATGACTTTTCCATATTGTCATGGGTTTTTTTGTTGAAGTCTAAATCTGAAGTTGGCAGTGTAATCAAGAATTTTCTTGTTGAAATAAAGAATCAGTTTAGTGCCCATGTGAAAACTGTTAGAATTGACAATGCCTCAGAATTCTATACACATTCCTTCAGTCCTTGTTCTAGGAGTATGGGATAATCCACCAGACTAGATGTGTCCCTATACATCCTAGCAAAATGGTGTTGCTGAGAGAAGCATCACCATATCCTAAATGTTGTCAAGACTCTCCTTATTCAAAACAATGTTCTGCTTTCCTATTAAGAAGATGTTGTCCTCACCACATGCTACGTGATAAATCATATACCCTCTACTATCCTCAATGAGGAGGTTTCCTACTTTCTTTTGTTTCCTGACAAGGAACTCTTTGAGGTCCCTCTTAAGGTCTTTGAGTATGTGTCTTTTGTTCATATCTTTGGTTCCAACAGGGACAAATTCTCACCCAGAGTTGTCAAATGTGCCTTTGTGGGATAATCTTGGATCCAGAAGGGATATAGGTGTTATGACCCAATTAGCAGACGCCACTATGTTAGTGTCAATGTCTCCTTTGAGTCAAATCACACATTATTCTTCAGCAAGCTCTCGAATCGTGGCTTATAACCCTCAGAGTAAGTCTAACATCCCTATTCCAACACTTGATACTAATCAGAGACTGATGCCTAAGGTGAGACAATATGACAGACAGTTTAGACTGGTCTATTCACGTCAACCTAGGCAACAAGACTCCCCCCTCCTCCAGTGCTTGCACCATCATTTACCCCTAAGGTAATCCCTTCCTTTGCTAGCACTGACAATCCTACTAGCTCTGTTGCACCAAATACTCCTATACCTTAGGATATCTTGTCACCACAAGAGCATATATCCACTGAGGAGTCCATAGATAGCCGAGGAGATGGTGATCTTGATTTATCAATCACTCTAAGAAAGGGAACTAGAACATGCACTCAACATCCTATCTCTAAGCATGTGTCCTTAGCCAGTCTATCTCCAAAATATATGACCTTTGTCTCATCTTTATCTAGTACACAGGTTCTACTACACATCAGTTGGCACTTAGACATCCAAAGTGGCGAAAAGCCATGGAGGATGAAATGTCAACGCTATAGTCACGAGGGACATTAAGCCTTATCGACCCACCATCCAACGCCACCACAGTCGGATACATGTGGGTCTTCATGGTCAAGTACTTGCCTGATGGATCTGTGGAGTGGTACAAGGCAAGACTACTAGCAAAAGGATACATGCAGACTTATGGATTGACTATTTTGACACCTTCTCCCACACGGTGAGATTACCTACAGTTCATATCCTCATTTTAGTCGTTCACGTTGATTGACTATTACATCAGTTGGATGTTAAAAACACCTTTCTATATGGTGATCTCCTCGAAAAAGTTTATATGTACCAACCCCCCGGATTTGAGTTAGAGGGGGAGTGTTCCAAGGCATGCAGGTTACATAAGTTTATCTACGGCCTTAAACAAAGCCCACACACATGGTTTCAAAAATTAGCAAAAGTGGTTGAGCACCTTGGGTTCCACAAGTCTGCAGCAAATCACTCCTTGTTTGTAAGGATGACTGCACAAGGACGAGTTGTGATGTCAGTTTATGTCGATGATATCATCTTGACAAATGATGACATTAGTGGCATAAATACTACTACCAAGGAATTTCTGAAAGAACATTTTGTCACGAAAGATCTAGGGCCACTCAGATATCTCCTTGGCATTGAAGTTGCTCACAAGGAATGGGGTGTTGTACTTTCTCAAAAAAAGTACATACTTGATCTTCTCTGAGAGACAGACATGTTGGGTGCTAAATCGGCCTTCATTCCAATGGATCCTAATGTGCACTTATATGAAGACGATTCGGCTCTAGTGGATGCAAGGCAATTTACAGGCCTCATGGAAAAGTTCCTGTAACGATTACTTGACCTAACATTGCCCTTTTAATTAGCTTGGTGATTCGGTTAATGGATAAGTCAAGGAGGATTCATTGGGTTGCAACAATCATGATTCCGATATACTTGAAGTTTGCACTAGGGAAAGGACAAATATTCACCCGAGGTAATTCCTTCAGCGTAATAGCATACACTGATGCAAACTGTGCTGGATGCTCTAAGGATAGGAAGTCCACCTCAAGCTTCTGTACATTCGTGGGTGGAAATCAAGCAACATGGCATAGTAAAAAATAGACTGTGGTGACTAGGTCAAGTGCAAAATCGGAGTACAAGGCCATGGCACAAGCTACAACTAAGCTCATGTGGATTCATTCAATACTTACAGATCTTCATATTAGAATTGTTAATACTATAAAGATGAGATGTGACAACAAGGTTCCCTCATTCATTGCCAACAACCCTATCTTCCATGAGCGAACTAAGCATGTGAAAGTGGATTGCCACTATACAAGGGACATGGTCCAAAAGAGTTATATCTACACCATGCATGTGTCCAGGTGATCGCAACAGACATATTTACAAAGGCACTCCCTCGTTCTACATTCGACAAATGTTCCAAGTTGAGCATGATTGATATCTATGTTCTACCTTGAGGGGGAGTGTTAGAGTTCTCACCATATTTTCTTTGATTTTCTCTGTTATTGGTTCTTTACTTTTATTGCTTTATAGTAAAGGGATTGTATATACAATTTATCCTGTGGCCTTGTCTCTACAAACAAAGGGCCTACGGATTCATGATAGATAAATGAAAGACTTTTCTCCAACACTTTCAAATTGCTTCACAGGAAGGCCTTTAGGGAAGACATCTACAACCTAATCTTCAAATTTAATGTCCAGCAAGTAGAAGTCTCCAAAATCTATCCTTGTGCGAATAAAATTTTCTCCAACTCAATATGTTTGGTACAATCATGGAGAATCAAATTGCTTGCAAGGTTTATTGTCACAATACCACTTCATAGGCATCTTAGGCTAAATACTCGAATCAGCAGGAACAATCCTAACCCATAACATCTCCATGACTCCCAAGTGCCATTGCTCAATATTCCACTTCAAAACTAGAGCAAGCACACACTAACTACCTTCGCTTCAACAGGTGATGGGACCACTCCCTAAGTAAATGAAATATGTTATCGTTGATCGTCTACCATCAACTAATTATGCCCAATCTGCACTAGTCAAGACATCAATAGTCAATTCATTTCCCCTCTTGAGCAAAATTCCCTTTCCAAGATATCTCATTAAATAACATAGAACTTTGAATATGACATCACCATGAAATTTATAGGCACATGCACATATTTGCTAAGAATATTTACTACATTTAAATAGTCATCCTTCTCCCTTAGGAAACAAAAAAGAAAAAAAAAACATTTATCGTACATGTAATATCAAGTCGAGTCAAAGCCAAATCAACTTTCCTGCAAGCTTCCAATATATATACTCCTTGGCATCATCAAAAGGACCACCACTTTCCAGACTTGATTGATGGCTAACCTTAATTGAAGTAGCCACTAACCTATAGCTCAACTATCCAATCTCCTTTTAGCAGTCCAAAGCAATTTTCAAACCATAACATTTCACAAACAAGGTGTGATTGCCTTTTCCTTGGTTATACTCCTAGCTTTTCATGTTCGCCCACAATCCATCAAATCAAGCTCACAAAGACTGCTTCAACCCATACAAGAGCTTCTTGATCGTGCAAACTTCCCTTCTCCAACAAGGTCCCGCTAGGACCATGAATAAATGAGCCTTTTTGGAAGGCATGAAGGATGAGGTTAGTAGACTTCAATTAGATGACAGCAATACTGTAGACCGTATTGGATATGTCTCCTTTGATTTTGATCGCCATTTATTTGTTAGCTCGAATAATGGAGTGGTTAGTGATCAAGATCCATCATTCCTCTTCCCTACGATGGTGCAAGAGGTATCCATGTTGAAAGATTTTGAAAGCAATCTTGGCTTAGTTTCAACAGATGATACACAAAAGAGGACACCTCCTATACAATGTTTTCTGCCCAAACCTGATGCCTCATGAAGGAAGCAGCCCCATTTCGTTGAAACCAAAAGCCTTCTCCCAACTAGCCATATAAGCTTCTTGATATTGATTTAGATCCAACCGTAGGCATATCAACCTCTACGTTTGTTCAACGAAAAGAGGCTCAAAAGTGCTTCAATTTTTCTTCCATGTTGGAGGAAGATACATGTCCTTTGACGGATGTTCTATCGACTGCATCATTGGTGGTGGAGACTGGTAGTAGCTCAATTTTTTATCCAAATATGCCAAGTGAGGTGGGTGATGGAGAGGCTTCCGATTGTGCATCTACAACAAGTCGACAATCTCCATGTAGCATTCGCTTGTGGAAGCCAATTTTTAAAAACAGAGGTTGGTGTTAAAAGTACGCACTAGAGGAGGGTGAATAATGTGATGAGATAAAATGATGACCAAATAAAATAATAAAGCAACCACACAAGCATTCACCATATGAGATAGGATATTTAGGTGGAACCCAACCCAGACAAAAATCACTACCTAAGTCTCTCAACTTAAGAATTTCCGATCAACCGAGTCGATCAAAAGATTCAAAACCACTAACATACCACTTTAAACTAATGGTGGCATAATGTACCACTTTAAACCGATGCTGACACAACCTCAATTACAAATCACACTACGTTGAACAAGGGTAGCATGCCTCAAACCCACCCTTCTCCGTGAAGAGTTTTGTCTCCAGTAGAGACGAGAATTCGCAATGTGAATACCCAAACAAAAACAAACTACATAAGAACCTATAGAACCAAAAAATCAAGTTAAACTAGCTCCTATAGGTGTAAAGGGCTTCCCTGAAGTGGAAGTAGATTGGCGTGAATGCGCAGCGATTTGGAGCTCTCAGATTGGATGTAGTTTTGCTTCGAGAGTAGCTCCTCAACTCACAACTTAATTTCTCACTAAGTAGAAGCGGATGGAAGAATTCTAGCTCACAAATGTCTCTTTCCACTCTTATGTTATGTATAGGCTTAGAAGTGTCCTCTACTATTTATACAAGCGTTTGGAACACTCTACATAAGCCTAGGATGACAATATACCGGTTGGAACAATAATGGTTGACATTGGTTGCAATAGATTTCTAAAGATCAATGTAGACTCGTCAAACAATAGGAGCAGGTCGACGTATGGTTGTTCGACTAGTACCTGGCCAGTCAACCAACAGATCAAATAAGTCAACACCCTACAACAGGTCAGGATAGCCAAAGGTGACTTATACCGACAAGTCAACTATTAGTCCGCTTGGACTATAGTAACTGATCGATTGATGGTCAGTTGGCTACTAAAGAATTCTAAGTTCTAAGTTGCTAGACTTGAGGAGTCTTAGGCACAAGTCAACGCCTGCTATAGTATCAACCGCACCCTCTATAGAAATAGGACGACTGAGGATCAACTTGCTACAAAGGGTTTCTTAGGAAATCAAGCCTAATTGTTGGAGAATGTGTGTAGTTGATTTAGTGTCACATCATGAAATGTGGACTTTGTGTTGTTTGTGGTGGCATATAAATAGGCATGTACCCCCTACTTATTTCTTTGAGAAGAATAATATAGAAATCAGCCCTATCGGGGCCTTCTCCTACAGTTTTCTCCTCTCTCTTCGTGAGTGGGGTTTCCACATAATCTTGATTTCTCTATGCTTTGATATTATTCATTTCCGCTTATTTTAAATTTCAACTTAGTATCAGAGCAATTTTTTATCTTGGGTTCTTTTGTTCTCAAGTTTCATCATTATCTTGAGATTTTTTGCATCTCTATATTATCTCTGATCTCCAGGGAGAGGGCGAAACCATAATCTCCATCAACAGAGTGGTTCTGGCTTGCACTAGTGATGGTATAGGTCTTTTGAGCCCCTTACCAAGAAATGATGGAGGAGGCCACCAAAGGGGTCTCCCGAAGTCCTAGGGGTCGTGGCAATGCTCAGGTGAGCACTGGTGGTGGTGGCGGCGCTCGTGAGTATCAGCAAAAGCAGGAAATAAAAAAGATGATGAAGAAGGCGATGGAGGCCTCAATCGAGGCGGGGCACGCGAGGTTAGGAGGCACTGCCATTAGAGAGAGGAGATTCCGGCGAAGAGCGTGACAGAGATCTCGCACAGAATCAAATCCAGTGACTCACGCGATGGAGGTAAAGGTCTCGGTTAAATCTCGCCTTTGATTGTAAGAGCAGTAGGCGGAGATGAAGAGCCCACTCCACATGATTTTTGGTGATGGCGTCAAAGGAGAAGGCAAGATTGCGGCGCTGATCTCGCATGGTTTTAACGATGGTGGCGATGAAGCCGACAATGGAGATCGTAAGCACGAGTGCGTGTTCAGAGGAAGAGATCGTACATTTCTTTAAGCAACACAACCCATTAAGTGAACGAAGGGTAATGAACATCTTTTTTTTTGTCCTTTAGTGAGTTGTTGGTGCATCATGTGAAACCAAAACAAAAAGGGAGAGAAGGAAGAGTAAAGAAAGGGAAAAAGAAGAGGAAGTTTTTTTTTCTGGGGAATAAAAAATAAAAAGGAAAAAAAAGAAAAAAAAAAAGAAAAAGAAAATGATGATGAGAAGTGGAGAAGCTCTTCTTTATTTTGATTGCTACTTCTTCTCGTTATTTTCTTCTCCCAAATGAGTATGAGAGAAAGGGGAGTGTAAATGCCTATTGTAGTCAACTCCATTTGGAAGTCCGTTTGTTATAGATTTTCATATATGTGTGTTTCTGTCTTCCTAAGGCATGATAACATCCTTCAACAATTCTGAGATGACATCGGATATCACTACGAACATTGGGAGTTACAGATCATCACATAAGAAACCATACTATAAGAGGTCTAGAATTTCAAGGTCTCCAAAGAAGGAGATCCAATTTCGAGGTCCTCAGAGAAAGGGCCTTGGTTTCTATGTGAGAGATCATATTTCGTGGACTCCAAAGGGGAGATCCAGCTTCGAGGTATTCAAAGGAAGACCCATTACAGGGAACTAAATGGGAGCCACCAGCACTAGTTGAGGTCTCCAGAGGAGAGGCCATTCTCAAAGCTAGCTACAGCAATTCGTCAAGTAGCTCCAGATCTCGTTAATGTGTCATCATTAGCACACTCTCCTTCAAGCAAGAACCAGTTGAAAGAGTTGTGCTATGTTGTGTAGAGTGAGATTTCATTGTTGTACAATCAGAGCATTCCATGCTCCAGCTTGAGGGGGAGTGTTGGAGAATGTCTGTGGTTAATTTACTGCTATATCGTGAGATATGGACTTTTTGTTGTGTGTGGTGACCTATAAATAAGTCTGTACCCCTTATTTCGAGAAGAACAATATAGAAGTCAACCCTATCAGGGCCTTCTCCCATAGTTTTCTTGCTCTTCGTGAATGGGGTTTACACGTACACCTAATTGTTCTTGATTTCTTTAAGCTTCGATATTATTTGTTCCCGCTTATTTTAAATTTCAACTCTAATTAATACGATATTTAATGGCACAAGTTCCAAGGTTATTTTGAACATTAAAGGGCCAACATTTAGCTACTTAGTGACCGGTCGGTTGGCTATATAGAAGCCGATCAACAAGCAAGGCAGCCTATCGAGTGGCTACTAGAGAGCCAGTCAATTCATGTAGGAATTAGTTGACGCCTATGTGCTAACTATTGTTGTTTTGGGTGTTTTAAGGCATGGGTTTGATTCCTTATGTTGCCTAACGACCAACTAAGGTTCTTAAATCTATTTTGGGTTCTTTTACAAATATTCTAAGAAATCAAAGAGTACCAATCAAATGCATTGAATACAAATTAAAGATTATAAGTCCTATTCTTCTTTCTCTTTGTCTTCATCCAAAGCTTATCCCTTTAATGCCTTCCTTCTCCAAAGCTCCTTAATGCTTTTGTCCTCCATCAAGTTTCGTTAATCCACCATAGACTTGAGCTTGAAGTCCTTCAAACCCTTTAACTGATTGCATTAATCTTGTAACTAAACACTCAAATACAACTATTAAATACCAAAATGTTTTGTTATCATCAAAATCAAGGACCATAGTGCTCTTGCACCAACAAGTGTATCGCACTAAGAAACAATTGCGAACTCAAAAGGAGAGGGAGAGTGAGGAAACTTCAGTAAAATGATCGTGTTTCTATTTGTTGGGTAATTTCTTCTTGGTGGCAAGATTGGTTTTTTATGTTATTTTTGAAGTAAAGAGGAAGATCACCTGAGAGTGGTAATCATCCTAAATTTGTATTAAAAGAAGAAATGGAACAGGCTTACAGGTGTTGAAGCAAAAAATCAGAAAAACACTTCGCCTCTCTTACTACATTCTCAACCCAACAACAGTCATTCTTGAAGATCTTGCCATTTCTTTGCAACCATATACTCCAAATAATTGCACCATATCAAGGTCAATATGATCTTTGAAGCTCATCCAAAATCTATCAAAATCCGCAGTATCAACTATAGGGAGATTAAAATGACACCAAACATCTCTAGAGAAGCCACAACCAAAGAATAGGTGTTGGACATCCTCATTGGAACTTCGACAAAGAGGGCAGATAGTATCTCCATCTAGACACCATTTAAATCTAAACATCCTCGTGACTAACCTTCTCCTTCTAAAGAACCAAAGAAATAATTTAATCTTAAGTGGAATGTTACACCTCCAAACTAATTTGGAATTCCCATGAATGGAATGTTGTTGCGCACCATCATCCATCATCAATTTATAGGCGCAATTTACCGTGAAGCCATGTTTCCAAAAGTATGAATCTGGTATCGCTAGCATTGGAGGCAAACCTTCCACAACTTGTAAAAGCTGCTGGAGGTCATTGCAAGTGGGATCAGAAAGGCCCTCTGGTAGTCTGATGTCCCAACAATTAATCTCCACATCCCACAAATCTTTGACCACAACATCCTTATCAACAATATGCTGAAAAAGTCTTTGAAACCGATATGAAAATTTTCCATTATCGATCAATCAACAAGCCAAAATTTGAAAGATGAGCCATCACCCAAAGACGGAGAGAAGTCCAAAAACTCTCTCAAAAGCAGCCTAATAGACTACCAAACAACTGAAATTTTACTCCGCATCTGCCCTTTGTACCAAATTCATACAAACACCATAGGAATCTTTGAAAATAGAAGTAATCATAGATCTTTCATTGGAGAGCAATCTGACTACCTATTTCAGCAAAGTGCTTTATTAAATGGCAATAACTTGCAAACTCCAAGTCTACCCTCCTTTGGCTTACAAACCTCATCCCAAGTGACCAATTGGGCGAATCTACCCACAAATTTAGGACCTTTCTAAAAGAGTCTTTTTCAAATCATATCAATTTGTTTAAAGATCGTTTTTGTAGGCGAGAAAATCAACAAGAAGATCAGAATGGAGGAGAGAGCATATTTAAGTAAAACCAATCTTCCTCCCCTAGAAAGAAGTTTACCACTCCCAAAAAACAGCCTATCAGAGAATTTATCAATCAACGGTTCCAATCCAATGAGGTCATGTTTTCCCCTTCAAAGGAAGGCCAAGATATCTAATTGGTAGTCTCACCACCGCTGTCTCAAGTGTAGTAGAAATATCATTCTCCTCCATGCTCCCCATATTAAAAGGAACCAAACTAGATTTATTTTTGTTAATCTTCAATCCGGAGATCTCAGCAAATATTTTCGCCAAAGAAGAAACATGATTTGCCTCTCTTCTACCTCCCTTAATGAAAAATGTTATATCATCAGCATATTGCAAGAAAGGAGTTAGAATCCTACCGCCATTTGTGGTTGTGAAACTAAAGAAGAGATCACCATTACAAGCTTTAAATGCCATACCGACAAAAGAGTACCGCTATATTGAATAACATTGGCGCCAATGGACAACCTTGGCATACACTCGTTTGTGGTTGTACCCAAGAACCACACGCTCTGCCACTAATCAAGACCGAAAAAGATGTAACAAATCTCTTCATCAACAATATCCACTGATCAGGAAAACCCCTTCTTTTCAAAATCTCCCATGAACAACTCAATAAAATAGTCGTATGCCTTGGAAAAATCCACTTTCCATAGGAAAGCTGAACATCGCTTCCAGGCTGCCAAAAACTCAGCTAGCACATACGAATCTTGTAAGGACCTCCCTTTGATAAAAGCAAATTGTACCGGAGAAATAATATTAGGAAGAACATTACACAACTGGTTTGCCAAAATCTTTGAAATTAACAAATAGATGGAATTTGATAAAGCGACAGGTCTAAAATCCTCCAACTCCGAACTAGTTTTCTTTGGAAGCAAAAATAAATAGAATTCTTTCTCAAAAGAAAAAATAAATAGAATTTATTCAACCTCTCAATACCTCTGAAAATTTTCTTAATTATAGCAACCACATCCTTTCCAACAACATCCCAAATTTCCTTATAAAAGATGATTTGTAATCCATACAGGCCTGAAGAACCTTCTGCCTTCCTTCCACGCAAGGCACACAAAACCTCCTCATCAACGTCCCTAGTAAGCGCCCCCTTTGCCCCCTCTTCAACTTGTTCCATCTCCAGATTTGTTAGCCGCCAATCACCACAAGATTGTTTTATAGTGAAATCATGGAAATAATTTTTGAAAGCAATACAATTTTGTTCTCTTCTTTTCAACACCACATCCCCTACCTTTATATTATTTATCATGTTCTTCCTCCTCGTACTAGCAAATAAATGAAAAAATGATATGTTTGCATCATCTTCTTTAAGCCAAAGTTATCTTTTTTTTGTCTCCAATCCATCTTTTTATGATCTTCTAACACAATGGTTTGAAACCTTCATCTCTCGTGATAATCATCATTAGAAAGTGGTTCATTTTCCTCTTTTCTATCAAAAGTCAAAATCTTCAAAAGTATATCATTTCTTCTCTCCTCCCTACGTGTTTTGATATTACATTTGAACTCCATCATAGCCAATCTAACTATTTTAATTCTACAAGATAAAGTGCATGTGGCTGAAGTAGAAGCAGGGGTGGTAATCCATCTCTCTCGAATCAGATCTCTAAATCCTAATTATGTAGAATATCTTAAACCTTCATTATTGCACCAAATAATGAGGGCATGGTCAGAAAAAGGCCTATCACAAGCAATAATGTCTGCCATATGGAAGTTTTCCGCCAAAGCAATGTTACATAAAAATATGTCAATACAAAATACTACTCCACTACCATTTCTCTAAGTAAAACATCATCCTGATGTAGGCAAATCAATGAATTCCAAATCTTGGACCGCGTGCTGAAAATGAGTTGTTGAGTCAATTCTTCCATCCGTACTGTCTTCAGCACACAAAGCAACATTGAAATCTCCACAAATTAACCAAGGCATGCCTTCAACAATTGAAGAAGCCTACCTAACCTCCTCCCAAAAAAGCATCCTGGAACTGTCATCATAAGGGCCATAAATCGTACACACAGTAAATGAGAAACCATCAGATCTTTGAGAGAAAATCGCTATCATTGTTCTACCTGTCTTACATGATGAGCATAGATTAAATAAGATCTTCATGCCATAACATTAGCAAGCCCCCCGATCTACCATCTGCCTCCAATTCCATATAATTAGTATATAAATCACCACCTAGATTGGTCTTCAACTGGGGAGTAAAGCCTTCCAAATGCATTCCTGAAGACAAGCAACATCAATTTTTCACTCCAACAAATATCTCTTCAAAATATGTCTCCTATCATCTCTGAGACCTCGAATATTCCAAGATAAAATATTAACCATTGATATCGATCTTCAAATCCCCCTTGTGAACCCTCTTGGCCCTAATAATATTAAAGTCTTATAGGGATTTTTCCTTGATAGTGACATCTCAGTGGGTGCTTGCGTTGTAATATGTCCTGTGTTGGATGTCATTTTCTGATCTGGGAGTGGGTAACTCCTACTGGTAAGTGGCCGGTCAGCTGGCTATATAGAAGCCGATCGATGGGTAAGGCAGCCAGTCGACTGGCTACTGGAGAGCCAGTCGACGCCTGCAGGAATTGGTTGACGCCTATGTGCTAACTATAGTTGTTTTGGGTGTTTTAAGGCATGGGTTTGATTCCATATGTTGCTTAACGACCAACTAAGATTCTTAACTCTATTTTGGGCTCTTTTACGAGCATTCTAAGAAATAAAAGAGTAACGAACAAATACATTGAATGCAAATAAAAGATTCTAAGTCCCATTCTTCTTTCTCTTTATCTTCAAGCTCTTAGCTTCAAGCTTTGAGTCCAAAGCTTATCCCTTCAATGCCTTCCTTCTCCAAAGCTCCTTGATGCTTTTGTCCTCCATCAAGTTCCTCTAATCCACCATAGACTTAAGCTTAAGCTCTTTCAAACCCTTTAACTAATTGCATTAATCTTATAATTAAACACTCAAATACAACTATTAAATACCAACATGTTTTGTTATTATCAAAATCAAGGACTATGGTGCTCTTAGGCCAACACATGCATCGCACTCAAAAACAACTGCAGACTTAAAAGGAGAGGGAGAGTAAGGAAACTTCTGTAAAATGATCATGTTCTCTATTTGTTGGGTAATTTCTTCTCAATGGAGAGATTGGTTTTTGATGTGAGAAGTCTTATAAGAATTTCTACATGATAGTGATATCCTAGTGGGTGCTTGTGTTGTAATGTGTCATGTATTGGATGTTGTTTTCTGATCTGGGAGTGGGTAAGTCCTACTGGTAGTAGGTAAGTCCAACTAGTAAGTGGGTAAGTCCTCTGTCAGTTGTAATTACCTTTGACTTAATTCTTTAATGAGATGGCTACTGTATGTGCAGTAACCTTCCTATTTTCTTTCAAAAAAAAACACTTCTTGTTTATTACATGGAAGCATGTGCATGCCTTCCTTGAGGTCACCATGTAAGAATGTATTTATGGCATCCTAACTAATGTAGATGTCAACCAAATTTTGCCAATCAAATTCATTTTGACCATTAGGGCAAATGTCTCCAAATAACCGATGCCATATTTCTAAGAGAATTCTTTGGCTACAAGTCTAACCTTATATATATCTAATTTCTATATGCTTTGTACTTGATACTATACATCCAGTAGGACCCAACAACATAAGCCTTTCTCAGTGTATCCCCAACCTCCCAAGTGCTCTTTGTAAGAGCCTCCCATTCCCTTCTTTATGGCCGCAACGCATTTTAGATCCACTAAGCATCCACAACACTAAAATTCACAACAAAGTGAGTAAAGACAAAAAACATTACCTATGATTGGGGCTAACACAACAAAAAGTTAAGGTTTTAAATGTCAATATCAATGTTGTATCAACAAGTCAAAAAGGGATATGCCAGGATATATCAGAATATATGATTGATATCGCTAAATTTTGGGGAAATCGCTCAAAAAGGCCCCAAATAGCTCATATCACTAATTTGATAAAAATTAACATTTTAATTACTACATACACGAGGAAATGCCCGAAAATCAAAATCATAAATTTTGAATGAAAACATAATAGAAACGTACTACTAGCATATCAACAAAGTTATGTTATAGCATTAAAAAGAAAATGCACATAACATAGTAATAATTGAAGATGTTCATAGTATACTCAGAAGAAGAAATGAAATATAAGTAATAGCAGTGGACCACATCAAGCACCAACCAATGCCACCAAATCAACATCATGTTGAGCTTCGACTTGGCTAGATACCTATCCTCCGATTTTCTTGCTCTATTTGTAATACTCTAACATACAATAAGACTCTCATATCATGAAGTTGTATCAAGTATTGTATTCATTAACTATCGAAGGAGCTACTCCTGCTTCTAGATTGACCCTGACAAAACTCAACTCGATGTTAAATCATGATTATTTAGGCCACAAAGCACCACCAAATTAAGGATTAATTAAGGATTTTACTTAAGTAATGTGTAAACTACATCAATTTGTGCAATAATCGAGTATTGCACAAGATTTAACCTTGGTATGAATAGTAACCGAGGTTAAATCATAATGATTTAGCCCACAAATCATCACCAAATTGGGGATTAATTATGCATCTTATTTAAAAAATGTATAGATCACATCAATTTGTGCAATAATCAAGTGCAACACAAGATTTAACCTCGATATGACTAGCAATCAAGGTTAAATTGAGGTAATTTAAGCCTAATGATACAAAAAAAATGACAAGACTAAAGTAATTACCTTGTTTTGAGATGAACAAGAACTCCAAATCTCATAATAATCGAGGCTAATGGACCAGTGAACGCTCGCAGTAGGAAACAGCAGAGAATAGAGAAAAGGAGAGGAAGGAAAAGAAGTGGAGACTAGAGAGCAACTGCAGAGCTATCGCCTGATGTTGCTAGATATCGACTATATTTAGAAAAAATTGCACGCATGTGCTTCAATTTCGACGATATATATCGTCGACACACATCGACATGGTCAATATTTCACCTGACATCCTTGAAAAAAGGAAATTCTGGCAACGTCGACATGGGTATTGTTGATGATATCGACATATTGATGGCATGTCGCCAATATGTCGTGACATCTCTTTCACTATAGGTGATATATCGCTGATATCCTGGAAAAAAGATATATCGCTGATATCGATATAAGTCATGTTGGGGATATAGATATATCATCGATATATCGTTAACATAACGAGATATCTATTACCATACTAGAAGTCACATATTCATTGATGGGGTGTCTTGTACAACTTATGATTCCTTTGTTGAGGTTTATAAGAACCTCATCACAATTCTTTACTGCATCATCACTACCAGCATCTCCAAAATATTATCAATATCCTCAAATATTCATATTATCCAAAACATCATCTATTACTTCTGGGATTGAACTTGGAGCATGAATGGAAGAAGAGGTGTGATAGTTGTATCAGTCTCAAAATAAGGGTCAACTTCTATTTTGCTTCCTACAATAGACCTTACCATACAACTTGTCTACTCCTTGCTCCCCCTATCTATGAGAACTATGGTCCAAGTCACAAGATCATCTCCATCATCAGTTACCATGCACAACTCCTCCTCAATAATACTCTCCCCCAACGAGGCATGGAGAAATAAGACTAACCTCCTAAAGAAGGTAACACCCTTCACCTCCCAATATGAGGATCTAAGCACTAAATATCTCTTTTGGAATGAGTACCCAAGAAAGACACCCATAATTGCCTTTGAGTTCAATTTACTACTTCCTAGTGAGAGGTTATGAATGGAATAGACACCTTCCACCTCTCTTATTTTACCTTTCTTAATGAGGTTGTTCTGTAATTTTGCATCCACCTCTCTCTATATAAAGAGAGGTAGGGCTTAAGAATAAATCAAGTCATTTCATTATCTCAACTTGATATTAGAGCACGATCCTAGACCGACGGTTGGTACCCTCCTTGATTCTCATATTCTTCCACAAAAAAAACCCTAAGGTCTTCTCAAGGCTCCCGCCACTGTCGTCGACCACCAAGCCGATTAGTGGGCTCTCGGAGGACCTCCTCCTCATCGCAAAGGCCAACCACCGCCACGAGGGACTACTGCAACTAGCCCATCACCACCAACAACCCCTCACCTCCCTCTTCTCTTTCCTACGCCACCATAAGGCACTGCCAAGAGCGCACCTCACCCCTTCCCACGCTACACCGCCCGACAAGAGCATCGCCTTGCTCCTTTCCCACGCTGCAGTGCCACCTATTGCAATAAGGACCGCCACCACACTCCTTAGCACAACCACCACGGGTTGCAGCATCTACTGCAGTGCTTAGTGACTGGATCTGGGATCCGAGTGGCCTAATCTACCTTTAATGACCCTAGATCCATCTGCTTCCATCCTTAGAGGATACATATAGTCATCTGAGTAGGATTGCGGTGCAACTCCCTGCACTTGACACTACTGGCCAGACCTTTGCTCTTGCTAGTGTCCCAGGTCATGGTAGAGGTGCTTCCTCTACCCGAGTACAAGGTTGTGCATCTGGAGGTCTCTCTCACTGCGACAAGCTGGGTCATTCTGAGGACAAATGTTGGATTAAGCATGGCAGACTTACTTTTGTCAATTAGGCAATGGATGCTACAAATACCCTTAATACTGTCTCTCGTGTTGAGTTCAATGATCTACTATAGAAATTTTCACAGTTGTCAATCTCGTTCTCCACCTTCATCAGAGATCGTTGCTCGTCTCTTCCTTCTCAGGTACAAAGTTGGTTTGCCCCTCCTCTCAAGTTTCAGCAATGTGGTGAGTGGTTAGTAGATTCTGGCGCTCTTCACGTCATTTGTGTGGAGATCAAAGGTCTTCCACGCATCCACCTTGTTCCTCCAGGGTGCACAATGTAGGTTGTAAATGGGAGACATTCCCAAGTTGCTAGACAGGGGAAGATACCATTGTCATCTACACTGCAGTTTTCTAATGTTCTTTTTGTGTCTGATTTTCCTATGAATTTGCTATCTGTCAATTGTATCACCAAGGAGACGAATTGCAAAGCCATCTTTGATGCACAATCTTGTGTCTTGCAAGACAAGTTCACGGGGAAGATAATTGGTGAATGTGAAAAAGGGGGAGTATGCCGCCTGAGCTAGATCGTCTCCACTACTGTTGTTGGTCAAGGGGAGGTTGCTCTGGCCATTGGATCTCCTCTCCAATGCCACCTCTGCCATGGCCACCTCTCATTGGAAAGACTCAAGTGTATTATGCCCTACTTTTCTCCCACGACCGTCATTACCTATGATGCTTGCCAACTTGGCAAGCACCACCATGCTAGTTTTCCTTCTTCGCATAGTGGTGGGTCTACTTCATATAGACGTGTGGAGGCCTAATCAGATTCCTAACAGGCTAAATCACCATTATTTCCAAGTTATTGTCGATGATTATTCCAAAGTTTTTTTTTTGGGTATTTTTGTTGAGAAATAAAGCTTATGTTGGATTGATTATTCAGAATTTTTTTGAAAGAAATAAAGACCCAGTTTTCTACGGTTATCAAAGTTGTTTCATCTGATAATGCTTTAGAAATTATGTACCCAGCAGCTACGTTCATTTTATTTTTCTTATGGTATTTATCAAACTCCGCCTATGTTGAGGTTTGTGTGCATTTTCATTACTGGTCCCAAGCCTGGTAAAGGAGGGTTGCGTTAAGTAGCCGACAGCCAGCGTAAAATTTGTCGGATCTTTAAACATGGATTCTAGCAAACACTCAAATTTCGTTGGGGCGTTCCCTACTTGCGACGCGCTGCATCGACGCCCGGGTATAGTAATAAATGTGCAAGGGTTCTCGCATGAGAAACACATGCGAGCAAAGAAGTTAGTTCCGCTATATCGCCGCCCGGATATAGTCCAAAATGAGCAAGGGTTCTCGTATGAGGAACGCATGCGAGTAAAGAAGTTAGTTCCGCTATATCGCGCTCAGATGTAGTCCAAAAAGAGCAAGGGTTCTTGCATGAGGAACGCATGCGAGTAAAGAAGCTAGTTCCACCACTTCACCATCAAAGTGTGTCACAAAGAATGCTGAGATTCAGTAGTTGAAATATTGGTACTTTAACCAGCAAGCTCATGGAGATTGTGGATACAATGGTAAGGAGAATGATTCAAATTCTTTACCTTCAAGAGACTAACTGGGTTGGAGAAAAAGCAAAGGAAATCGAGAGAACATGTTTCAAACTATGGTATTCAGGAATGGACAAAGGTAGAAACGACGTAGGCATTATTATTCATAAGGATTTGAAGGAGAGTGTGGTTGAGGTTAAGAGATTGGGAGATCAAATTATTTTGATAAAATTAGTCTTAAAAGAAGAGATCATGAATGTCATTTCAGTTTATACACCTCAAGTTGGTCTGGAGGAAAGAATAAAGAACAAATTTTGGAAAGAGCTTGATATGATAATTCAAAGAATCCCACAGAGAAATGATTTTCTTGGGTGAAGATTTAAATGGACATGTGGGAAAAGATGCTTTAGAGTATGCAGGAGTGCATGGAAATCATTGTTTTGGTGTTAGAAATGAAGAAGGGAAGACGCTCCTTGATTTTGCTAGGGCTTATGATCTTTTCGTAGCAAATACTTTCTTCAAAAAACGAGAACATTTGATTACCTATAAAAGCGGCTTAACAAAAACGCAGATCGATTACTTTGCTTTGAGAAGGGATCGTTTATCTTGTAAAGATTGCAAGATTATTCCAGAGGAGAGTTTAACTTCTCAACATCGTCTTTTGGTGTTGGAAGTTCATTTGAAGAAGACAAAGAAGAGAAAATTAGTGTCTAAGAATTTGAGAATTAAATGGTAGAATCTTAAGAAAGAGCAAGTGAGATTTAAAGAGAAGATGATGCAACAGAAGACTTGGGATCTTGATGGTAATGCTTGTGAAATATGGTTAAATATGGCAAATTGTATTAGGAAGGTGGCAAATGAGATGTTAGGCGTGTCTAAAGGAGGTGTTCCGGGGCAAAAGGAGGCTTGGTGGTGGAGTGAGGAAGTGCAGGAAAAGCTTAAAATTAAAAGAGCCTGCTTTAAAGCCTTATATCAAGATAAGACTAATGAAAATATGGAAAACTACAAAAGAGCAAAGAAAGAAGCAAAGAAAATAGTTAGTGAAGCAAAAGCAAAAGCTTAGGAGCATTTTTATAAGAAACTTGATTCTAAAAAAGGTGAAAAAGATATTTTCAAGTTAGCTAAAGTAAAAGAGCGGAAAGCAAAGGACCTTACACATGTAAGATGCATCAAGGGTGAAGAAGGAAGGGTGCTTATAGCTAGCGAGGATATAAAAATAAGATAGAAAAGATATTTTCATAAACTATTTAATGAAAAATAAAAGAATGATATCATCTTAAGGCAGTTAGCCAACCCAGAAGAGAATGTGAATCGAGCATGTTATCGAAGGATACAAAAGAAAGAAGTAGAGGAGGCTTTGAAGATGATAAAAAGTTGGAGGGTTGTTGAGCCTGATGATATTCCTATAGACGTTTGGAGAATGACGGGAGAACGGGGTATAACTTGGCTCACAAATTTATTTAATACTGTGTGGAGAGGCAAGAAGATGTCAGAGGAATGGAGGAAAAGTTTTGTGGTACCTTTATACAAGAACAATGATGACATACAAGATTGTTAAAACTATAGAGGTATTAAGTTGATGAGTCATACAATGAAACGAAAGAATAATTGAAAGAAGGGTGAGGCAAGTCTCTATGGTAACTGAAAATCAATTTGACTTTATGCTAGGCAGGTCTACTATTGAGGCAATACATCTCTTGAGACGTATGATGGAGACATACAAAGTCAAAAAAAAGGATTTACATATGATTTTTATTGATTTGGAGAAGGCCTATGATTCTGTCCCAAGAGATCTTGTGGAGAATTTTAGAGAAGAGACAAATGCCAGCTATATATATCAACCTCATAAAGGATATGTACTATGGAGCAGCAGCTTGTGTAAAGACTAAGGATGATTTGACGGACTACTTTGATATCACCATTGGTCTGCATCAAGGTTCGACTTTAAGCCCTTATCTTTTTGCCTTGGTCATGGATAAGTTGACGAAGCATATCCAAGTTGAGGTGCATTAGTGTATGCTTTTTGCTAATGACATTGTGTTGGTTGATGAGACAAGAGATGGAGTGAATAGAAAACTTGAGCTTTGGAGAGAAGCCCTGGAAGATAAAGGATTACGCATAAGTAGGACAAAGACTAAGTATATAGAATGCAAGTTTAGTAGTAGAGGAAACAATGAAGGGATTGATGTAAAAATTGGAGACTAGTGCATTCCAATGAAAGATGTTTTTAAGTACTTGGGATCCATTTTCCAACATGATGGTGGAATTGATGGGGATGTTACACATAAAATTAATCAGGGTAGTTGAAATGGAGGGGTGCATCTGGTGTTCTCTGTGATAAGAGGGTTCCTTTAAAAGTCAAAGAAAAATACTATCAAGCTGTGGTAAGACTAGCCATGTTGTACGGTTCTGAAGGCTAAGCTATAAACTATAGGCATATACAGAAGATGTCTGTGGCAGAAATGAAGATGTTAAGATGGATGTGTGATCATACAAGAAAGGACCGTATTTTAAATGAGATTATTAGAAAAAGGTTAGGGTGGCACCGATAGAGGATAAAATGAGAGAGGCACGTCTCAGGGGTTTGGACATTTACAAAGAAGGCCATTAAATGCTCCGGTTAGGAGATGCAAGAAGTTAGAGGCTGAACCCGCTAAGAGGGGGCGAGTAAGACCAAACAAGTGTTGGAAGGAAACTATTAAGTATGACCTCAATTACTTTAATTTAAGTCCTGAAATGGTTGAAAATCGATCTGTGTAGAGGCAAAGAATCTATATAGCCGACCCCACTTAGTGTGGGAAAAGGCTTGGTTGTTGTTGTATGGTATTTATCAGACCACTTGTGCTCACTCCCCTCAACAGAATGGTGTTGCTAAGAGGAAACACTGCTACTTGATGTTGCATGTACTTTACTGATACATCATTTTGTTCCCTCGTTATATTTGGGTGATGCAGTTATGATGCTTGTTTTCTAATTAACAAGATGCCCAATTTTGCTATCCATGAACAAATTCCGTGGCAATTGTTGTATCTGAACCAAGAGATGTTTCCTGCTACTCCCTGAGTCTTTGCTTGTGTAGCGTTTGTCCATGATTTTACTCTGGGGTGGGATAAACTGGCACGTGGGGCAATTGAATGTCCTTTCTTAGGGTATTCGAGAGCTTAGAAGGGATACTGGCATTTTGATCCTATATCCTCACATCACTTTGTCTACTAATGTATACCTTCCTCCCCTGTTCAAGTGAGCTCTAAGACTTTAGACACTGATTATATATTGTCTAGTGGTAATTGTACAGGACAAACAGGTGAGCTTTCTCCTACGAACGATCCTTAAACCAATATAATTGCAGACTCTGATCTTCCGATTGCTATTTGAAAGGCCCCTCGGACATATGTCAGATATCGTTACCGACAGTTTAGCTACTGATGTCCTAGGGAACTCTTTTAGAAAGTTTTGCCGAACTCTAGCCACCTCTAAGATACCTGCTATATATCAACAAGTTATGCTTCATCCAAAATGGCGTCAAGTCATGGAGGAGATGGCCCCACTACGAGCTAAAGGGACCTGGGAGCTTACGCCCTTCCTGCAGGTGCTACTATTGTGGATTGTCGTTGGGTATTCACACTCAAGTACAATCCAGATGGGTCAGTTACAAAATACAAGACCTGCTTGGTGGCAAAAAACTTCACACAAACATACGAGTCAACTTCCTTGACACTTTCTCATAGTACATAGAGACTGGCCCCTTCATCAGTTAGATGTGAAGAATGTCTTTCTCTATGGTGATTTACAGGAGGTTTACATGCAATAGCCCCCCTGGCTACGAGGTTCAAGGGAGTATGTGTGTAGATTATAGAAAGTCATCTATAGCCTCAAGTAGAGTCCGAGAGCTTAATTCCAAAAGCTCTCTCAAGTAGTAGAGTCGGTAGGATTCCTCAAGTCATCCGCAAATCATTCCCTATTTGTAAGGACAAGAAAAGGAATAGTAGTTCTTCTGGTATATGTTGATTTAACTGTCATTGGTGATGATATAACAGGTATAGTTGAAATTAAACAAACTTTGGTAGATCAGTTTGTGATGAAGGATTCGGAGCATTTGCGATTTTTCCTTGGGATAGAGGTGGCTTGTAGTCAGCGTGGCAAGGTCCTATCTCAACAAAAATATGCCTTGGATGTTCTGAAGGAGGCAGGCATGTTGGCAACCAAACTAGCAAACATTCCCATAAATCCTAAGACACGGCTATATGATAGTAATGCAAAGATAGTTGATAGTAGGCAATACTGCCAGCTTGTGGGAAAATATCACTAGGCGTGATATTTCCTTTGCAATAGGAAAGCTGAGTCAGTTTATAGAGAGGCCTATGAGACTACATTGGGAAGCTGCTATGATGATGCTCAGATACCTAAAAAGAGCACCAGGATAGGATCTCCTCTTCAGTAGAGAAACATCTATAACAATAGTTGGATACTCTGACAAACTATTCAAGCAGTCAAGATGATAGAAAGTCTACTACAGGCATTTGTACATATGTTGCAGGAAACTTGTTGACTTGACAAAGCAAGAAGCAAATAGTTGTTTCCATGTCAAGTGCAAAGTCTAAGTACAAAGCCATGGCTCAAACCTCTACAAAGATGATGTGGGTGAAAGCCCTACTAACTAATATGCATACACAGATGGATGGATCCATGGAACTACGATGTGATAACTAGGTTACCACATATATTATCAACAAACCTGTGTTTCATGAACGCACCAAGCATATGGAGGTAAATTACCATTATAACAGAGATTGATCCAAAAGGGACTAATGTCCACCTCCCAGGTGACTTTAGAGACCCAGATTACTGATATATTTACCAAGCCATTGAGAAGATCCTTCTTTGATACTTGTGTGATCAAGTTGCGTATGATAGATATTTATGCTCCAACTTGAGGGGAAATGTTGAATATTCTTTGTTATTATGTTGGTGCATCTTTTATTTTTCTTTTCTTAATAGGATTGTTCTGTAATTTTGCACCCACATCTCTTTCTACATAGAGGTAGAGCTTGAAAATAATTGAAGTCATTTCATTTTCTCTCAATTGAATAATAAAGCATAAGTAACATCTAGAATATGTTTCGAATATGATCCAAAATCTAGAATGTACCTCCAAAATCTGTAAGTCCATTCCAATCTTTCTTAATGAAGCTTCGATGATTACCAAACTCCGGTAATCTTCCTTTTCCTTCTCAGAAGAAAAAAAAAATATCTAGAATATGTTTATTCTTTTACCTTGCCACTTCATTCTATTGGGAGGTGTAACTACAAGAGATCTCATGGACGATGCCCCAATCCTATAGAAAAACCTTCTTTTTTAGATGGGAAAAGGAAGATTACCGGAGATCGGTAATCATCCAACAATTGTATTAATCATGAAAAAGTAACAGACTTACAGAATTTGCAGCCAAAAATCAGACAAAAAATGCATCTCCTCAGTACATTATCCACCCAACCACGTTGAGCTTTAAAGATGACACCATTTCGTTGCAGCCAAATGCACCAAAGTGCTGCAAATGCAGTGATCCAACCAACCACATCAAGAGTACGGTAATCTTGGAAAGAGCTCCAAAAACGTTGCAGACTATCACATTTGGGTATAGAAAACCCTATATAAACGTATCTAAGTATTATTCTTTCAAAAAGGCATATCTAAGTACTCTCATAAAAAAAAAAAAATTAAACTAGAATACTTTCATCCAGGTGTTAAGTTGGCTTTTAACCATGGTAACAAACAATTCCACAATGCTTGGGACCTTAGATCTATTTTGCGTACCTACAAAAATGTAGATCAAGACCAATCATCCATGAAAGTAATAAAGTACTCAAACCAATTATGCAAGTGTCCAAGCATCTGTACACACGAAAGAAAATGGCCCAGTACCTCTATTCTCTACAACAACAACTACTACTACTACTACAACACCTCTATTCTCTAAATTAGAAAAAATAGTATGTGCAACAATCGCCTCTGATGCCTATCCTCCACCCTTGCCCAACAGTCACCGTTGTCCTCTCTCCTCCACCCTCCCCCACACTCTCACTCTCGCTCCATTCTCTGCCCATATATCAATGCATATTCACTATTTTACCTAATTTTAACAAATATAGAAACTCAAATATTCTCTCAATGAGCATCTTGCCTATGATAGATAAAGTGCATTTCCAATAAATTAAGGGATCCTTTTGCCAAATACCAACCTATGGCAGCATGATTTGAATAAAGAATAAAATAAGAAAAACTATAATCAGAATTAGATGAAGGTGAATAATGAAAAAGAAATGACACACCTATGTGAGAATAAGAATGTAATAAATCAACTTATTTTACATTACATTGAAAGCAAGTTTAAGAAGTTTTTTTCTAAAAAATAGAAACGGAAAGAAGCTATTCATTGGCCTGCCTTTATGATGGAAAGTTACCTTAAATGAACAGCAATAAAGCGAGACGCCATCTTTCTCATCTTTCCAACTAATTTTTGTCCAAGGACTTGTATAGAATTTGTATACCTCAGTGCATGATAATTCACTCGACAACGTAGCCTTTGTAATTCTACATCAAGGTTATTTGCCAACCTATAATCAAACTTCGTCAATTGTAGAGCCTGCAAGCACCTTTATATTATCAGCTAAGAATAACATAATATAAAGCTCTTTAAGATGGACATCAGTAATGACATAGGCAGTCTCCAGATTCTGGTACTCTGAACTGCATTCAAAACAATGAACCGGATAGATGACCAGGATACATTAAAAAACTATTTAGAAAATTCTCCAAACAAAAATCAAGAAAAGAATGCATGGCATAAGACAGTCAACTATCTGAATATTCAGTCATATGATGCCCTTTACCTGCCTCCGCAGAAGAATGGGAAGAACTTCATCTAGATAGAATTCAGGAGTTGACTTCCTTGGAACCCTCATAGTGTATGGAGGCTTTTCCATTGACCGCATTACTTTATCTGGAATTCTTTTGACAATTTTGACATCTTTCGAAAGGGATGAAATGAACCAATCCAAATCAAAAATGTCCATGAAATCACTGCATGGAAAAACAAAGTAAATTCAGCATACCAATATGAACTATCTTGGAAAAGACATCCAAAGATTCAGGGATGAAAGAAGAAAATATGATGCTTTATTGTGTCTTTGTGCCACTAAAAGTCAAAAATCACCTTTTATCCTTCCAATAGGAATAGTGATCCAGTACAGGTGCAACAAGTGTAGCATTTAAAATTCGAGCAACAACAACCGCATCGGTAATCTGCACACTCAAGAACATTTATAAGATTAACTTCGACCAACACCAAGCTCATCATCTGTACAAATGACGCATAGAATGAAAATACAGATATGAAGATTGACATTGGAAAACACCAATATTTTTCGTTATGATTGCAAAGTAACAGCACAACTCGCCAAGAAAACACATGTAAACCTCTCAACTGTGAAACTGGTTACTTGACTACCATATAAGGTGACTGCTGCAATTAGTCTTGGTTTTTAGCATAGAACTGATAAAATAAATAAATAAATATCTTTAACAATCAAAATTTTAAATAATGAAAATATGCAGCATCAACATAACACTACAACACTAGAATATAATGTGGAAAACCCCAAGGAGGAACTACAGGAGAAGCAGCAGAAAGACTAAACTTTTTAAGGAAAAATGATCTTCACATAGGCCCATTCTCTTACTAAAAGCTCAATCCTGAATTAACTAAAAAAAATGAAGAAAAGAGGGAGCAAAAGAAGATACGAAAAATGAAGCACTTGGTTTATTCTCAAACCCTACCTCTCTTTATATAGAGAGAGCTGGATGCAACTTATAGTACAATCCCATGAAACAAAAGAAAACTAACACACAGCACCAATAAAACAAAAGACTAATAGAACTCCGTAACACTCTCCCTCAAGTTGGACCATAGATATCGATCATGCTCAGCTTAGATACACACATATCAAAGAAGGATAGAGCCAGTGGCTTGGTGAAGATGTTGGCAGTCTACCTCCACATGTTTGGTGTGTTCATAGAACATGAGGTTGTTGGTAATATAAATAGCAGCCTAATTATCACACCGTAACTCCATGAGCCCATCAATTTGTATATGTAGATCAATCAATAGGAATCTCACTTACATTCGTTCTGCAGATGTCTGAGCCATGTCATGGTACTCAGACTCAGCATTGAATCTAGACACAGTAGTTTGCTTCTGGCTTTTCCAAGTTAGTAGATCCCTGCAACATAAGTAAAAAAGCACGTAGTAGACTTCCTATCATAATGACTGCCTACATAATTTACGTCAAAATATCCAACCACGGTCAAAGATGTCCCTCTAGTGAAAAAAAGACCATGTCCTGGTGCTCTCTTCAGGTACCTGAGCACCATCAAAGCTATATCTTAGTGTTGTCTAGTAGGCCTCTTCATAAACTGACTCAACTTTCTTACTACAAAGAAAATATCAGGCCTGGTAATCGTTATGTATAACAGCTTCCCTACAAGCTGGCGATACTGCTTGCTACCAGTTGGCTCTACGTCACTATCATTTATATAGCCATGCAATAGGATCCATGAAAATGTTTGCTGGTTTAGCTCTCAACATACCTGTCTCCTTCAACACATCCAAGGCATATTTCCATTTAGATAAAACAATGCTACGCCTACTACGAGCCACTTCTATCCCAAGTAAATATTGCAAAGGCCCCAAATCCTTCATCACAAACTAATCTGTCAAAGTCTCCATAATCTCAGCCACACCTGCAACATCATCACCGATGACAATTAAGTAATCAACATATACCAAAAGAACTACTATCTCTTTCCATATCCTCCTAATAAACAAGGAATGATTTGTAAATGATCTGAGGAATCCCACTGACTCTACCACCTGAGAGAGCTTCTGAAACCAAGTTCTTAGGCTCTACTTGAGGCCATAAATGGTCTTCTGCAATTTGTACACACACTTCACTTAAACCTCGTAGTCAGGGGGTTGCTACATGTATACCTCCTCCTGTAAATCCCCATAGAAAAAGACATTCTTCACATCAAGCTGATGAAAATCGAAATCAAAATCCACAATGTAGAAAGCCGAGCCACCGATGAGAAAATATCAAAGAAGTCGACCTCATATGTCTAGAAAAACCCTTTGGCAACAAGTTAGACCTTGTACCGTGCAACTAACCCATTTGGGTGGTATTTGAGTGCAAACACCCATCTACAACTAAGTACTATAGCACCATCTGGTAATGGTATAAACTCCCAAGTACCAGGTGAAGTAAGAGCAACCATCTCATCCTCCATGGTCTGACGCCACTTTGAATCAAGCATGACCTGCTAGTAGGTGGCAGGAATCTATGTCGCTAAAAGTGAACGGTAGAAGCTCCCAAAAGCAAACCCAAGTCCCTCAGTAGACAAACTACCTATAATTGGATATCTAGCACAACTCCGATGTGCCTTCCGAATGACAATCGAAAGGTCAAGATCATTTGTCAGATCCTCTTGTACTGGCTCTAAAGTAGAAATATCCTTATCTGAACCTGTAGCATCATCACTGGGTATTGTATCATTAGTATGCAAACTATCCGTGGTCACCTGAGCTAGAGAGGGTGATGTCTGTGTGGCTGTTGGAGAGGGTGGCATTTGTAAAGTACTATGAGGACATTTATAGGTAATAGTAGACTCAGAAAACTTCATAGGTCTAATCGTAGCAACTGGGGGAGCAAAAATAGGTATCTCCTCCAAGGGAACAGGAGGTATAGGTATGGTAGTCCGTAACCTCAGGAGATAGGCTCCGAGCAGCAATAGAGAAGTATAGTTTCCTTCCAACACTTGTTTGTTCTTCCTCGCCCCCTCTTGGCGGATTCAGCTTCCAACTTCTTGCATCTCCTAACTGGAGCATCTAGTGGCCTTCTTTGTAAATGACCAAACCACCTTAGACGTGCCTCTCTCATTTTATCCTCTATCGGTGCCACCCTAACCTTTTTTCTAATAATGTCATTTGAAATACGATCCTTTTTTGTATGATCAGACATCTATCTTAACATCTTCATTTCTGCCACAGACATCTTATGTACATACCTATAGTTGATAGCCCAACATTCAGAATTGTATAATATGATTGATCTTACCGCAAGTGCGTAAGAGCTGATAGAAGCCTATAGAGCCACAAAGCAAAAATTACAACACAAACCTATAAAGCCACAAAGTAAAAGATTGAATCTAGCTACTATAAGTGAAGGAACTTCCCTTTGCTGGAAGTGCGTTGGTATGATAACGCAGGTGCGTAAATCACGCAATGGAACGACGATACTCTCGAAACGAAAGCGGAAAAGCGGGTACGCAGCGAGAAGGTAGCTCTCAAGATGTAGAACGGTGGTTTGGAGAGCAAGATCTTCTTCTAAAGTGTTTGACACAAAATAGTATGGAAATAGTATTACTTGTTGTGTCTCTCCAAGGTAAGGGGCCTCTCCTATTTATAGATAGCTTAGGAAGGCCAAGGAAGGCTTTGAAAGCCTTAGGTAGCCGTTGGGGATCATCCCATGGCAAATCAAGTCGCAATCAGAATCATTAATGATTCTGACAGGGTCATCAAACGTCTTGCAAAAAGATCAGACGTCTGAAAGTTATGTTTAAGACGTCTGGAAACTAGATCAGACGTCTAATACTAGACGGGTTCCCTTACTGACTTTCATCAGACCAAAATAGGGTTCTAGTATAAATCAGTCAGACGACATATCAGACATCTGACACTAGGTTTGGACGTCTGGAAACCTAATTTACTGCGGAAATGAATTTCCCAAGGTCCAAACGGCTATACTCGTCTAGGAAAGCGATTTTGAGTCAATCGAGGGCTAATGGTCACTTATCAGATGTCTGAGGTCCTCTACGGACATCTGATAGAAGCCTAAATGTCATTTCTCAACGATCATATTGTGAATGCCAACGTTCCACTAATTGGACGTTTGGCCAAGTTACCAGACATCTGGACTAAGCGTTGGTCGTCTGATTTCAACAGACAAAACCTACTAAGTCTAACCTAAGTGTTCTTGGATGTTTGATTCAACATTCAAACGTCTTAAAGTTCACTATTAGACATCTGATTATCAGATTAGACGTCTGATAAGGTTGTTTGAAACCTATTTAGGTTTTTTAAGTTCTCTACGGAAAATCTAAGTATCCTAAGATTGTGCAAATGTTCCTAAAACTATTATGAGGGTACTTTGAGGCTCTTTAACAAGGATCTAAGAAAGAAAACACAAGGAACAATAAAACAGAGAATACATAAATAAAATATCTATCATATTTTTCATCTCCTTCCTTCTTCAAACTTTCGCTCCTCGCGAAGCTCCTCCAGCAAGCTCCTCCAATCCATCATGGATGCGAGCTCTGAGGTCCTTCACACTTGTATCCATTTGCAATTATCCTGAAATCTTAAACTCAAATGCAAATGTTAAAACACAAGCGTTTTGTTATCATCAAAATTAACGATCGTGGTGCCCTTGCACCAACAACCACCATTAGCGCAATGTTGTCAAGGCTATCACCTCAGGCTACTAGGCTATCGGGTCAGGCGAGAAAGCCAAAGTCACCTTGGAGCTATTCCAAGCTAGGGACTTCATCCGGGCTATTGCCCAATCGCCTTCTGTGTTGCTTGAGTCGCCTTGCGCCTCGTCGCCTTACTCCTAATTCACTTTAGGTACGACCACGAGACTCTTATTTAGTCTTAAGTTATATATATTATAGATATGTTTGTGTTATATATTGTTGTATATATATATATATATATGTTATTGACACTTTTTATATGCTCAATTTTGCCTTCTCTTCTTAACTTATACTATTGTTTGTCTATTAAGACATATGTATAAGTTATACATATACATTATTGTATGTCTGTAATGATATAATTATGATATATCGCAGTTTAATGATGTGTGTATGTATATATTTATTATTATCTATAACTCTCTAATGATATATAACAATATATACATAAAGTTATGTTATTAAGTTCGTATTGTATTGCAAATATAGCATATTATAATACATGTTAGTGTCTTTAGTATGACTCAGAGAACCTTTTGGGCTAGCATCTGAGGCTGTTGGTGGATGCCTCTATCTTGAGGAATGCCTTCACTTTATCGTGGTGCATTTGGCTCAAACATGGAGTGATTTTCCATAGGGAGTCTCAATAGAGAGAATGCTTTATCATTATAATACTCTATGAATTTTCAGTATAATTAGCTCCTTTTATTAATGCAGTGGAGGGTTAACATCCATTGTTAACCCTTTTTTTCTTAAAAAAAATTGCATGTCACTATCTTGTTTTGGTAGATATATATTATATATTTTGGATGTTTGTTTTGAGCTATAATTATAAATGTAATATGTATGTTTACACATTGTATGATAATATAAATATGCATGTTATTGTTACTTAAATATGATAGGATCATTATTTTTTCGTTCACTTAAATAGTATTATCATATGTTTCTTATGAAATCAATGTTCTCATATGAGTTTATTAGGTATATTCAATATTTTAAGAAATAAAAAGATTTGTCGCCTCAATTTATTCGGGCAATCACCTTTTTGTCGCCTCTCACCTCAGGCGATTAAGGAGCTTGTCGCCTTGCAATCGCCTAACGCCTTGACAGCTTTGCACTAGCGGTGGCGTTGGTGGTGGTGGTTGTTGTTGCGTCGCCGGCAAGGAGATCCAGCGAATGAGAGAAAGGAAACAGTGGAGGTGTTTGAGGCCTTTTTAGGTGGTGCCTAAGGCTTTGGTCTAGGAGCACCGCTTTGATATCAAATTGGGAAAAATGAAGTACTTAATTTATTCTCAAACCTTACCTCTCTTTATATAGAGAGAAGAGATAGGTGGGTGCAAACCTCATGAAGAAAAAGAAAAATACCATAGAGTACCAATAAAATAAAAGACTAACAAAACTCCATAACTAAAGAAAACTAACACAAAGGTTTGTTAAAGCAGTTCAAGACAATGGTGTGCTATCCTACATCTATCTAGGGTTACTTCTCTCAGTGTCAACAAACAACGCCCTAGGGATTCATTTATAGCCAACTACTTACTAGAACTCAAGCAATGGACAAAATACAAAGTCAACAACATACCCTTTGTACTTTACAACATTTACACAATCTTTTATGAATATATGATTCTATTAGCCCCCTGCAACTGAGCACGAGATTGGTGATTGGTAGGTGCTCAATTTGTCCTTTAGCTTGGAGAAATCATTGATGGAAATAGACTTTATTAGTATGTTAGCAACTTGTTTCACAGTACATGAGAATAGGATATGTGACACAATGTCCAACATCTGCCATAAAGGATACAATCCACCCCCCTCACATGTTTTCTAGGCCAAAGCCTTGTACTTTGCCTTAATACCAGACCACGAAACAACTAATTACTTCTTGCCACACCACGTGACTAGATTGACACCAAGAAATGTAGCATATCTAATGGTGGATCTTCTGTTAGGTAATCTTGCATAATTTGCATCAAATTAGGCACATAGGTGAAGATGGCCATTTTTCCTTGACAAAAGACCTCTTACTAGGGACCCTTTTTAGATACCTAAGAATAAGACACATTATCCAATCACCACAGCATGGCTTATCCATGTGTCAACTCACCATGCTCACTACAAAATTTATATATGGTTGTATGACAGTCCAATATAAAAGTTTTCCATCAATGCTTCCATACTTTTTAGGCAATCATCATCACTTCTATGTCTCTCGCTTAGTTCCGTGGGAATTGATGAGGGTCTGGCACCATTTAGCCCACCTCCTCAAGCACTTTTTTTTTCTTAAAAAGACCACATCTTTTCTTTGAGATTGAACAAGTCCTTCAGGATTGCCTGCAGCTTCAATGCCAAAAGAATATCCAAGTTTCGTAACATCTTTTGTCACAAATATTTTCTGGAGAGATGACTCAACCCCAAGATGCCAACACAATCATCACCTATCAACATCATGTGATCAACATGGATCACCAAGATAATAATGCCAGAGTCATGCCATCTAATAAAAATAGAATATATGGATGTAGATTTAATGAATCCAATCTTCTTAAGTTCACTGCTTCATTTTTTAAACCAAGTATTTGGATTCTACTTGAGACCACAGATAGCCTTCTTCAATCCACAACAAATGCCCCCTCTACTTCATAGCCATGAGGTTGCAACATATACACCTCTTCAACATGGTCACCATATAAGGATGAATTCTTTAAATCCAACTAAAAAGAGGCCAATCTATTTACCACAACAGATAAAATAACTATATCAGAGCTAAGCCTTCCAACAGGTGAAAAAGTCCAAAATAATCCACTCATTGTCAAGGAGAATTCTGTCCAATCTTGCCCTATCCTTTCCCACATAGCATGTGCAAAATGACATGCCAAAAGAACAAGTGGTCACAATACTCCTCCCCTCCCCCAAGTTGCAGAAGGAGCAATTCCCATCCACATTATGGTGGAATTTCTGGCAATATCACTACATCGTAAGCCTCCCCCTTCTAAGAAGCCATGCAAAAATCTTCAGCTTTACTTTTTTGGAAGAAAAAAATTCAACTTTAGCATATTTTATTCCTCCAAATAATCTTACTTAACCTGCACAAATTTTAAGTCCAGATTCTGCAGAGTTTGCAACAAAAGCCTGCAGATCTCCCTAACCAAAGTAGCATCTTCTAAAATCCATCTGTCCATCTTACTTGTTGCTAGTTTGAAACCTCTAATGGCCTCCTACAATCTAAGAAAATCCTCCACCCTCTAATCAGATAAATTAAAAAAGAAGATAGGTGTCCAACTCCGCTACCTCTCACCATCCTGTGAGCACTCCAATAAGATTCAAGCAGACACAAATAGATTCATGGTGAGGGAAAATAATCTCAAGAATCTGCAGGATAGCAGCTCCATGTCTGTCCAGCCATCCATCCAGAACTAAAAACCTATACCATCTTATGCTTGGCTTCAAAGAGGAACATGACAATAGGCATAATCCTTTTTTTTAAAAAAAAGACTAGGCATAATCTGGATCAAACCTCTCCAAAAAAGCGAAGCACCCTTACAGCATTCTCAAGTGTCACAAATATCATAGCAAGCAAACAGCATCTTATTTCTCTTATTGTAATCATATTATCATCCACTTAAAAAAATTAATCATTATCATCGTGATTATCCAGTTAGTTATCTCTAATCATCATGCCAAATTACTCCTATCACAAACTCACCTTCTGGCCAGCGAAGCAGAAACACTTTATTACGATGCTTCACCAGTCATGCCATACTCAAGTCTAAAGTACATTGACTGAAGGGCAGATCCTAGTCCAAAATCCACCAACTTGATTGCAGTTCAAGTCCAGTTCATGAGCTAGATGACACGGTAAAACAAAATAGCATGTTAACAGCAACATGGCCAATGCACTGGTGCCTAAGCTGCACTAGCACTAGGACATGAAACATGACCATTTTGGCCAAGGCCAAATTCAAGCAAAGGCATGCACTCACATTTAAAACAAGCAACAGTATTTTGCTGGCATCAGGTTCACAATCAAGTAATAGTGGCATTTACATATAAAATCATACTTAAAACTCCATATAAAAGGTGACATGTCAGGTGTCAAATCAAGCAAATTTCCATCAAATTCAACAAGGAGTTATTTAATACTCAATTTAACTTCCTAAAAGGTTGAAAAGTATTTAAAGTTACCCATAAGCATGATAAACAAGTCAAATGATTGATTATACATAAAAAGTTAATGCAAAACCAAGCATTGAAAATTACATTCAACTTAGATGTTTTGATTAACCTAACCTCTATAATTAATTGTTATCAAACCTCTCCATACCATTTTTAGTTTTATATGAGTTGTTTGCTATTTACTTATTTCTAATTGATTCTCTGATATAATTTTCCCAGTACCTCTCTATATAAAGAGGTGTAGGGTTTCTTTTTAGAATAAGATTATTTATTTCCTTTAAGTTGGTACCAGAGCGGCAGTCCTAAGTCAACGCTCTAGTATCCCACTGAAATAGACCTCCTACCTAAGCCACCTAAATCATAATCTCTCATCCCCTCTCCTCTCCATGTTGCCGACCTAACCCTCAACAACAACAGCGGCAGGTGCAGCAGCAACGACACCAAAAGCGACAGCAAAAGCACCACTGACCGATTGTAGCATCACTAGTGGGTGTTGCGCCACCTCTACACCAACAAAGGGGGGCAGCAGCAATCTTTGGAGCACCGCTAGGGGTCCCTCCTGACCCTAGTGTGCATTTCTTCTCTTATAGAGGGTTGTCATGTGGTATTGACGTGATTTCCATGAAATAGATTACGTGGATTTCATGTTGGATCACCCATTTCACTGATTTATAGTGATTTCATAGATCTAAAAAGTCTTTTAGATTTGATTGTGGTGATTTCTTGGATTTGTGGGCATCATGGCTACGTCTTCTTCATCTAAGGTATCATCAGAGACAACCCAGGATAGTGAGAACTATAAAAATCCGTTCTTCTTTCCCATCATGAAGTTGGATGAGACCAACTATGCTCGTTGGTCACAGACGTTCCTCATGACAGGTCATGATAAGGAATGTGTAAGGAATAAAGGGCCACGTGGCACACAGTGTGCCACGTGGCAATCAGTCCAAACAATCAATAAGAGGCACCGGCCCTAGTTGGAGTCTTAGGAGTCAAGTTTAGCTTGCTTAGAGTCCGAGTTTTCTTATTTTTAGTTAGGTATCAACTAGTTGAGTAATTACAATGATTTGATATTCCCAGATTTTGAGGAGATATGATACATTGTGATTGAGCTTGTTTCCTTGGTTAAAGATTAGGAATGTCTCCCTATATCAAGAGAGCCTATGTAATCAATTATTTCTTGAGTTGCAATATTAAAGAAATATCTTCACAACTCCTTTCTTCTCTCTCTACCGCCGGCTGCACCTCTCTCTCCTCTCTCCTTGTTCTACGAGCAACAGCCACTGCTGCTGCATTTTTCTCTCCACATGGAAGAGCCTCCTCACCACATTAACGCCAAAATCCTCACAAAACGTATTCTCCTTGAGCCAAAGCCCCAGAATAAGATAGAAAAATACGCTACTTGAAAGAAAGACAATGCTATGGTCAAAGTGTGGATCATAAATGCGATTTTGCCTCATATTGGATATGGTATTATGTACTACAAAACCGCTAAAGAGATGTAGGATTCTCTTCATGACACCTACTCACAGGAAAAGAATTCCAGCGAAGTGTACCAAATTGACAACGACATGTTTACATAGAGACAGGAGGGTCAGCCACTGGCTCAGTATTATGCCACCTTGAAGGAGCTTCTGAAGAAGTACAACACGTGCAAACCTGTATGCACGTGTACTAGTCAATGTGATTACCGCAAGGAGACAACAGTTCTCCACCTTTGTCTGGCTTAGGCCCAGAGTATGATGTTGCTCGCTCTCAGATGCTGACCTTGTCAGAGCTTTCGTCTCTTGAGGAGGCGTATAGTTGACTCAGCAAGATCACTGTTTCCTCTTCTTCACCAAAGAAAGTTGGATAAACATCTGCACTTACTGTTGGTGGTCGTGGTTCTCCTTCCACTCGTGGCCATGGTCGTGGACGTAGCAGACGGTAGGTTGGTAGACCTCGACCCACATACACTTTCTGTGGTCGGATTGGTCATGTTGAAGCTTCGTGTTGGACCAAGCATGGGAAGCCTCATATGGCTAATCAGGCATGACTACTTCTGAGGTAGAGTCAGATATTGTGTCTCGAGCAGAGTATGATATTGTGGTTCAGCAGCTTGCCCAGATCACTCAAGAGATGCCATCTTCTTCTGATACAGTTAGACACCTTCTTATTTATGTAAACGATCTCATTATCACCAACGATGATGCAGCTGGGATAACTGTGGTCAAGTAGAATTTGGCTGAGAGATTCGTCATGAAGGACTTGGGTCCTCTACAATACTTTCTAGGCATTGAGGTGGCAAGAGGCAAGGAATGCATTGCACTTAGTCAACGAAACTATGCAGTTGATGTATTACAAGAGACTAGGATGTTAGGACTAAAACCAGCCAACATACCCATGAATCCCAAGATGCATTTATATGACGTAGAGTCAAAAGCTGTAGAGAGCAGAGGATACAAACAGGTGATTGAAAAGCATCTTTATCATACTATCACACATCCAAATATTTCTCTTATTGTAGGCAAGCTTAGCCAGTCCATGGATAAGCTAACCAGGTAGCATTGAGATGCTGCAATGCAAGTGATCAAGTACTTGAAGCGAGCATGAGGGCGAGGATTATTATTCAAGAGAGGCAAGTCCATGACTATCGTAGGATATTCTGATGCAAACTATGCTGAATGCCTTTTTGATAGAAAGTCTACCACTAGTTTTTACACTTATGTAGTCTACCACTAGTTTCTGTACTTATGTAGTGACCTACTTGATGACTAAAAGAAGCAAAAAGCACAGTGTGGTATCTCAATCCAGTACCAAGTCAGAGTACAAAGCTATGGCACAGAGGGCAGCTGAGTTGGTTTGGGTGAGGTCTCTCCTAATTGATTTCCATGTTGAGATTGAGGAGCCCATGGAGAAAAGATGTAATAATCGTGCAGCTACATATATCACCAGCAATCCTATGTTTCATGAGCGTACGAAACATGTGGAGATTAATTGTCATTATACCAGAGATCTGATTCCAAGGAGAACTCTCTACATCACACCTATCACTTCAGAGAACCAAGCAGCAAATATGTTTACTAAGCCTCCTGCCAAGTCTGCTTTTGATGCAGGTTGTGACAAGCTAAACATGATTGGCATCTATGTTCTAACATGAGAGGGAGTGTTATGATACCTCTCCATATGATTTTTAGTTTTATATGGCTATTTACTATTTACTTATTTCTAATTGATTCTCTTATATAATTTTCCCAACACCTATCTCTTTATAAAGAGGTATAGGATTTCTTTTGAAAATAAGATCATTTATTTCCTGTGACTTTAATCATATTATTAAGGAAATCACAACAATGATATGGATTGAAAGGTTCAGCACACCAACATTCTATCATAGCAAGAGACAATGTAGCATGTCTACCGCATAATCTATGTCAATTGGTGCAAAATCTCAGTGATCAGACCTATTCACAATGTCCAACACATGTCAAAAACCCTAGTAGACCCTTAAATGGTCAAGAACCACTCCGAAATGCTCTTGATCTACTCTAAGCAATATGGCTTGTTCAAGCTTTATTCACAAGGAACAATATGCAAAAATGTAAAGTACAACTTCCTAAGGTGCAAACATTTCCTTCCAACTCATCTTCCTTAGAACAATGACAACCCAATGGCCTCCTACATTCTCTGTCGTCGATGGCCCCATACAACTATCACCTTGCCTATCGAAGCTTAACTGATTCCTGACAACTTTGCAAATGATAACGCCAATCTCCATTACTGCCCCTCACAATCTATGACTCCCTTTCTCCATGCATACACTATAGTCATGCTCCTTGCATCATGCCACTATTGGAGTTATGTTTGATTGTATAAGGGGCTATTTGGTATTTCTATTTTTCTTGTTGGACTTATGATGTAACTTTTCCCTCACCTCTCTCTATATATAGAGGTGTAGGGACGACTTAGTAATCAAGAAAACTCTTTTTATTCAACTTGGTATTAAAGCACCAAGTTAGGACTCCACCAAAGAAGAAACCCTAACCCTACCTTAAGCCCTCGCCGTCCGATGCCATCGCCACCACCAGCGGCAGCGCCGACGCCGCCTTGCTGCTGCAGCAGCGACTCGACAGACCACCACCGCCACTGTAGCAAATCAACGCTCGCGCACAGGTCCACGCTCATGCACCTGCTGCTGCAGCGCACCGCCAGAGAGACTCACCGTTGCGGTTTGCTACTACTGTAGCATGCCGCTCATGCCTCGCTACGCATGCTGCAGTAGCGTGCCGCACCGCACCCCATCGCATCCACCTCCCCTCACCGCTGTCCAAGCCAGCAAAGAGGGGGTTGCTCACCTCCAGAACTTCTAGGAAGGTTCTTGAGTATCTTGGGGATGAAGTTTTGAATCAAGAACCTTCTTATGTATGGTATGACTTCTTTTGATCTTGTGGTCTAATTTGGGGTGTGTATTCCCCTTGGTTGATGGTTTTTAGAGTGTGTATTCCCCTTATTACATGATTATTGAGGTGTGTATTCCCCAGTGAAGTGTTGAAGTTACCGTCTGTGAACTACAAAGTGAGTATTCCCCAATTTTTTGGTGTTTGATACCGAATTTCAGATCTGTTGTTTGTGTTCCTTTCTGTGTGATTTTAGTTAGCATGGCCTCATCTGCAGAGTATGAGGTGTCTTCAGGACAGAGTATAGAAAGTGGGATGTACAAGAGACCCTTCTTCGCTTCGATTGTGTAATTGGATGAGATCAATTACCCCTATTTGTCTCAAACCTTCCTTGTTACTGTGGAAGGTCATAAGAAGAAGCATATGCTTATGGAAGCACCACCGGAGCAGAAAACAAGTATACAACTTAGAATCAGGATGATGCTATGGTGAGAGCTTGGATCTTGAACAGTGTTATTCATCACATTGGAGATGAAATTATATATTACACCTCGACCAAGGAGATGTGGGATGGCTTGAAGATTGCTTATTCAAATGAGTTGAACTCAACTCAAGTATTTCAGATTCACTATGATCTATGCCATCTCAATAAGGAGGTGATGAGTCTGTCACAGTATTACTCTACGATGAAGGAGCTATTGAAGAAATATAATGCTTGCAGGACGATGTATACTTCCACCACATGCAGAGATCACAGGAAGGAGTTTGCAACCCATATGTTCCTTGCAAGGCTAAGTGATCACCATTCTGCGGCTCAATCTCAGATTCTCACTCTCTCTGAGCTTCCTCCTATTGAGGAAATTTACAGAAGGCTAAGCCTACTTATGATGCAATTGTCACCAATACATCTTCTGCCCATGCAGCTGTTAACACCCGTGGTGGTCGAGGTGGCTTCTTTCGTGGCAAAGGCAGGGGGCATGCTATTGGTGGTTGTGCCAAGCCTACCTGCACTTACTGTGGAAGACTTAACCATGTTGAGGCCAAGTGTTGGAATAAACATGGACGGCCTACTGTTGCTAACCAAGTTTCAATTACTACACCTCCAGCTGTGCCCATTGAGGCAATGTCACTTGCAGAGGCAGACTATGATACAGTTGTGCAGCGACTGGCACAGTTAACCCATGAGCAACCTCAGTCCTCAGGCACTGCAACCTTTGCATCCACATTAGGTATGAATGGTTCATAGTTGATTGACTCAGGTGAATCAGATCATTTGACAAGAAATTCCCAGTGCTTTAGGGAATTGCAGAAGACACCACAAGATCGTTCAATGCAGCTGGCAGGCCATTTCTGGAAGGGGGTCATGCCGACATGCATAAGTTGTCGATTTACAGGTGTGCCGCCGGCATGCCGATGAATTTCGCCAGCATGCCGACGGTTTCAGCGGCATGCCGATCGACGCTGCAGGAGATTTCGTCGGCATCCCTTCACGACTGTGCTGACGTGTGTATTGTCCAGTAAAGGGCCTGTCTTGGACAGACCAAAATCAGAAACCTTGGCGACCATATTGTCATCCAAAAGGATGTTGGTTGTCTTCACATCAAGGTGGATGATGGTGTACTTGGCACCGGTGTGCAGATAATGGAGGCCACGAGCAGCCCCGATACATATCTCAAGCCTCTGCTTCCAACTCAAGGGCTGGTTCTTGGGCTTGTAGAGGTGCTCGCGGAGCGTGCCATGAGCCATGTAGTCATACACCAATATCATCTCGCCATTCTCTTCACAGTAACCGATTAGAGAGACAAAATGGCGGTGGCGGAGCTTGGACAACATCTCAATTTCATTCTGGAACTCGTGCAGGCCCTGTTCGGACATTGGGTTAGCACGCTTGATCGCTACCATGGTCATCCCATCATCGATACTGCCGCGGTAGACCTTCCCAAAACCACCAACGCCAAGCAGAAGCTTCTCATCGAAATTATTCGTTGCGGCCTTGATCTTTGCAAACGTGAAGTGGCAGCAAAGATTGGAAGGCAAAGATGATCCATAGCTCACTGTCGTTGTTTTAGCCCCCAAGCTGGTGATGGAAAGTGGCAGCCAAGCATGGCCTGCTTCCTCATGTGCTTTGCGCCGATGACAACAGCAGAAGAACACCAAGCCACTTATCAACAACAACCCCACCATAGATCTATGGGCAACAACATGCCATATATCTAAAATCACATGCCTCAATCTAAAAGTACTCCAATGACGCTTTTCAAGCTGACAAGCATTACAACCGATGACAACAGTAGGAGATCCCTGTAGTATAACATGATGATTATCCAGAGATAAATAACATGATGATTATCCAGAGATAAATGACCCAAATAGAGATGCCACTGAAAAGGAAACTCAACAGAAGTAGTGACTCCACCAAAACTTACCGCAATAAAAGGAGATTAGAAGAGGCGATAGACTTCCCCTTCTTTACAACCACCACTAATCGTTCTCCCCATCAGGATATTCTAAAAAGTACAAGCAACTACATCAAATATAACCTAGCAATTCAATTCATTGGTAATTCTGCTAACTAAAAGTAAACTGATCGAAAAATCAAGAACAAGCAGGATATCAGTCAATCTCATGTTGGGGACGCCAGTAACCTCCCCTTGACCAGTAATGGGAGAAATCCTCCCGTCGACCACCTGTGCTGTATGTCCAGGAGGAACAAAGAGGAGACGACAGAAGCGTCGCCGATCTCGACTCAAATGACGTAATGCTCCTGAGTCCACTAGCCAATATGTGTCACATAAATCATCACTTTGTACAGAGAGTGTAGGCAATATACCTGAAGAGGTGGTTAGGGCAGCTTTAGCAGAGGTAGAAGAGGTCACCAGGATAGTAGTGTCAGATGCAGAAGTATCTTGAGAGAGCTAAGAAAGTCGTTGAAGAGGCTTATCATAGTCAAACCAAGGTACTGATACAGTGTCTCTTGGCTGCTCTTCAGTGGCAAGCACCTGATTGGCAAATAGTCGTCATACATGCTTGGTTCAACAAGTGCTCTCAATATGACCAAGCTTCCCGCAATATGTGCAGGATTTGCACCCTATGCCCTTAGCACCATGCCTCCCGTCGGTAGAGAGAATACCTTGTCCATGACCTTGGGCAACAACCAAGGAAAAAGCCTGACCTATGGACTCAATCGTGAGAGAAATGAAGATCCTACTCAGCATGTTGTATGCTTCCTCAAGACTAGGAAGCTCTGTTAATGTAAGCATCTAAGAATAAAAAGTCGCATACTGAGGCCCCAAACCAACCAAAAACTTCACAACTGCAACTTCCTTGTGATACGCCTTTTATGTGTCACAAGCACTAATCGGGCAACACGTATTGGACTTCTCAAAGACGTCCTTAAGTGTCGATTGTCACTGAGATAAAGTGCAACCTTCTGGTTGTCGTTCTGTTGCTGCAGTCTGTGATTTAAATGCAGACGGCATGCCACCGGCATGCCGTCGGTAAGGGATTTTTTGGAGGGAGGGCATATCGACACAAATATAGTGTCGGTTTGCAGGGAAACCGTCGGCATGCCGAGGATTTCGCCGGCATGCCGACAGTTACCGACGAAACGTCGGCATGCCGATGGTGGTTGAGCGGCGGGATACTTGAAAAGGGTGGGCGGGAAGCTTTTGGGCGGGAAATGGGGGCGGGGAGCGGGCGCGGGGGGATCTGGGAGGGAAGGGAAGGTCAAGGGCGTGGGGGCGGTCTGGGAGTGAAGGGAAGGTCACACACACACAGCTAAAATAACATGTTTTTATTATAAAAAAATGTTTCTAATATCTTGATCACACACACATACAGAGATAGATTTTCAGGCTAAAATAACCTATTTTTATTATAAAAAAACCTGTAAAACGTTTCTAATATCTTGATTTAGTTGTCTTTCAAATCTTAATCATTTCTGTCAGCATGCACCGGCATACCCTCGACGTGCCCTCGGCGTGCCTCGAAATGTCATTTTTTCGAGCTGTCGAAATCATCAAAATCTGCCATCGAAAAATGGGCATTTCCACAACATGCCTTCGGCATGCCCACGAAATGCATACCTACAATTTTATCGGCACGGTGTCGAAATCGGCATTTCGAACCTTGGATGGTAGACATGCCCTTATCTGTGGTAAGAGAGGGGTATCTGTTACACCCTCCATGCATCTCTCTGATGTTTATTATGTGCCTCATATGGCAATGCAACTACTATCTGTTAGTACTATTACTAAACAGTTGAATTGTCATGTCATTTTTGACGTCGTTGGATGCACTTTTCAGGACAGCATGACGGGGAGGACAATCGGTGGTGGTCATGAGGAGGGAGTGTGTACCGACTAGTTCAAAGTCCTGTTGCTGCAGCCTATCAAACTACCACTGCGAGGAGTGCTTTGCAGTGGCACAGACGACTAGGTCACCCTTCGCTGAACAAGCTACATCGGATCATTCCTCACTTGTCTCCTGCCATTAAGATTCAGTGTGACGCCTGTCAACTGGGAAAGCATCACCGTGCTAGTTTTCCAACATTTATCCAATCTATTAGTTTACCTATTTTGATTTGCTACATTGTGATGTCTACGGTCCTAGCCGTGTGGCAGACCACCAGAATTATAGATATTATTTGTCATTTGTGAATGATTTTCACGCTTGTCATGGACCTTTTTTATGAGAAATAAATCTAAAGTTGGTTCTCTTATTCGACAGTTTGTGATATTTGTGAAAAATCAGTTTGGTATGTGCCATCAGGACAGATAATGATTTAGAACTTTGTACGAAGAATTTGACCAATTTCTATGGATCATTTGGTATTATGCATCAAAAATCATGTCCTCACATGTCGCAGCAGAATAGGATTACTGAGAGGAAACATTGTCATATTCTAAAAACAACTAAAGCCTTACTTATCTAGAGTAATGTTCCGCATAGTTACTGGGGAGATGCGATTCTTACTACCTGTTATCTTATTAACAGACTTCCTCTGTGTTACATGAGCAAATCCCATGGAGTATATTATATCCTGATGCAGATCTGCTTCTCGTGCCGCCAAAGACTTTTGGTTGTGTGGCATTTGTACACCTCCTTGAGCCTGGTCATGATAAATTAGCTCCAGGGGTGGTTAAGTACGTATTTTTGGGCTACTCACACACGCAGAAGAGATGCAGGTATTTTGATCCTATACACCAGAGGCACTATGTGAGTGCAGATGTGACTTTTTAAGAGTCTATCCCTTATTTCTCTACCTCAAGTCATCAGTTGAGAGAGGTGGTGGCTACTCCAATGCCTGTACCTCATGTAGCCATAGAAGATTTTTCTCAGAGTAGTGGTGTATCTACTACAAATCAGACTATAGGCACATTCAGAGTTGTACCACCTAATGAGAAGACCTTTAAGGGTGATACATATCAATTTCCAGTCACTTACATAGAGAAGACACACACCCCCACTTCTTCAGTCCCTACTGAGCCACCATCGTCCTCCCCCGTTCAGGTATGTGTTGAGGGTACTGACAATCCTTCTCCTGATGTCTCCAGGTTCTCTTATGCCCACAGATAATGATATTCCCATTATTATCAAAAAGGCCCCACGATCTTGTGCACAATATCGTGTTGCTAGAAGTATTGTTTCTATGGATTCTTTGGGATCAGAGTTTCATGCATTCACAGCTGCAGTCTCAAGTGCTAAGATTCCTACCTCCTATCAGCAGGCTCTATTACATCAACACTGAAAGGCGGCTATGGAAGAGATGTCAGCTCTTACTAATAGAGGCACCTGGGAGCTGTCTTCTCTACCTTTAGGCACGCACCTTGTTAGGGCCAGATGGGTCTTTGCCCTAAAATACAACCCTGATGAGTCTATTTCTCGGTATAAGGCTCACCTTGTGGCCAAAGTGTTCACCCAGACCTATGGGGTGAATTTCCTTAACACTTTCTCTCCAGTTGCACGGGTCTCCACTGTTCGCATACTTGTATCTGTTGCAGCTCATTTTGGATGGCATCTACACCAGCTGAATGTCAAAAATGCATTCCTATATGGAAACTTAGAGGAGGAGATCTACATGCAGTAGCCACCTGGCTTTAAGGTTTATGGGGAGTGTGTGTGCAGGCTTTATAAAACCATTTATGGCCTGAAGCAGAACTCCCGAGCTTGGTTTTAGTGCCTATCTGAGGTGTTATATGTTATTGGGATGCAGAGATCTTCATCTGATCATTCCCTTTTTGTTAGGAAGACCAGTACTGGCGTTATGGCTCTATTGGTATATGTTGATGATTTTATCCTTACAAGTGATGATGAAAATGGCATTGATCAGGTGAAAGACTATTTAACATGCCAATTTGTCATGAAAGACCTTAGGAAACTGAGATTTTTTTGGCATTGAGATTGCAATGAACAAGCAAGGCATGGTGCTGTCTCAAAGGAAACATGCACTTGATATTCTTTAGGAGACAGGTATGTTATAGGATCCAAGGAGGCTAATATTCCTATGGACACTAAGGTTCATCTTTTTGATGATATAGTGCAATTGAAGGACAAAAAGGCCTATCGACAGCTGGTTGGGAAGCTATTATATCTTACTATCACTAGGCCAGATATCAATTTTGCAATACGTAAGCTAAGATAGTTCTTAGACAAGCCCACCAATGTTCACTGGCAGGCTGTTATGCAGGTGTTGAGGTATATCAAGGGATGTCCAAGCAAAGGCATTCTATTCCGAAAGAAGGCTCCTATGTTTGTGGTTGCCTATTCTGACGTAGATCATGCAGGAGATGTTGGAGACAGGCGATCTACTACTGGCTTTTGTACATTTGTTGCTAGGAACTTGTTGACCTGGAGGAGCAAGAAATAGTGTTGTTTCACACTCTAGTACTGAGTCTGAGTACAGGACCATGGCGTATACTGCAACTGAGATATAGATAAGATCTCTACTACAAGATCTTCATGTTGATATTCAGGAGCCTATGGAGATGCATTGTGACAACCGAACTGCGACATATATTGCTAGCAATCCATGTTCCATGAGAGGACGAAACATGTGAAAGTGAATTGTCACTAAACCAGGAGCTTAATTCAGCAAGATCTGCTTCGTACTACGTGCCTTGTCTCCTCCGATCTAACTGCTGATGTGTTTACCAAGCTGCTACCTCACCCCTAGTTTGAGAAATGTAGAAATAAGCTGAGCATGATGGATATATATGCTACAACTTGAAGGGGAGTGTTGAGTTACATTTGGTTGTGTGAGGAGCTATTTGTTATTTCTATTTTTCTTGTTGTACTTATGATGTAACTTTTCCCTCACCTCTCTCTATATATAGAAGTGTAGCGACAGCTTGATAATCAAGAAAACTATTTTTCTTCAACTCACAATTGTTGCCATCCTTCAATTGCTTAGCCACATTCACATGGTAACTCACCCTATGGCATCCTTGCCCCCATGACACTATAGGCCAGCACCACATGCACATCCACCACCACTCAACACACCATCACTCAACAAGGAGAGAGTGAGAGAGAGAGAGAAGTGACATTAGGGAAGGGAAGAAAGAGTTGTAGTAGGAGAACAAGATAGGTTTCATGAGAGGGAGAAAGAAACAAAGAGGAGAGGTTACATAAATAGGGGTTTTAAGAGAAAATATTTTTATTTAAAAGATTATAAATTTAAGATTTAATAAAAGAGAAGATGACTTGATTGAGAATTAGTATTTATTGATTAGTTTTTTCACCACATGTATCTAGAGCTAAAGGCCTCTCAATTTCATGACTCACGCTGTGAGAATCTTGGTGATGAGAGTAATGCAACGTGACTCGGAATTGGTTTTCGAGGTTGTTCCAATAAATAGATCATAGACATTTTGCATATAGGTTTGCATGTGATTTGTGCATCCAAGGTCCAATTCACACACAACCCTTGTTGATAATGTAAGAAGTCCAACGCCACTCTCAAATCATTTATTCAAGGTTTATATCACCAAAACAAATGTTACACATGCTTTTATTTTGTTTCACCTGCCAATGAATGCTTGGACTCTAACTCATGCATCAAGCATTGCCAAGTCTATTTTGGGGTAAGGAATGCAACTTTGGAATGAAACTTTTCCTCAAGGTCATTAAAAGAGAGGCTATTGACACGATGATGCTAGTTGCAGCGAGTAGTGGTTCAATGGCTTTGGTTGTCTCGATCGAGGAGATCTAACACCTCTGCCTCAATTGGAATTAAGATGAAAAGGAAAAACAGGAAAGATTTTGGTGGGGAGAGAAAAAAGGAGAGAGAGAAGGTACGCATCAGGCTTCAATCTAGGCCACAACTTTGATACCATATATTAAAAGCAATAAGCTATTAGCATAGAGAAGACACCCCGACCATGTAAACCTAAGATGATCTAACTATGAAATATAAAGACCATCTCAATGGTAACTCGCATAGGAGTGGTAACTATGCATGCACAATCACATGATTGTAATATTTGCAAACACACCCCTGAAATGGTAAAATTATAGAAATTGTATCCTATCAAGTCTTATAGCAACTCATATAAAATGAAATGTGTAGTAGTTTATGCTTTTTGGACGTTTCACTGTTTTGGAATCTGAATGAAATCATTTAAAACTACATAGTTTGTTTACATCAATAACATGTATAATCAAATATGTAAATAAATTAGAACTTATGTCATGCGATAAAGAGATGAAGCTCTCACCCCAATTCGTTGTTGATTCAATCCACCACTAGTTGCAATTAACAGATAACCATTTGATTTGCTTTCATGAGCAGTTCCTAAAATTTTGAAGTAGCTTGATTGGTCATTGAAAATTTACAAACTTCAATAAAAGTTGGAACAATCATAACACTGTCTTGTAAAAGATCAGTAATACTCCAGTACCAGTTTAAACAAAAGCACAAATACTCTTGAACAGAAGTAAAAAGCATGAAATATTCTGAAAAAGGTACAGCATGCCACATACTTTAAAAGCCCAGACAACAAAGCAATTGCTTTATATGGCAGAAGAAAAAAAAAACTCGACTGATTTATTTTATGTATAATCGGCAATGTGTCTATACAAACCAAGAGGAGAATACATGGCTCAAATTTTATCCCAATAAATTCAGAAGTCCATTTTAACTGTGATGATGATGCAGCCCCATTTTTGTTTCTTCAGGTGGTAGCATGTCACACTGGTATCCTTCAAATAAAAAGTGTCTTTTTCAAATTTAATTTCGTATAAAATGATAATGCCTTTTATCATGCAATAAAAACATCCAAATAACATAAGGTACCAATTGAAATGGCGTAGAACCATGTTACACAGGGCTGGCACCCAACATAATTTACACACCATCAGTTAAAGATTTGATATACCACCTTATCATGTAAGAGAAACAAGAGACGCAGCAAATTCCACAAAGTAATTCATAAATAAGAGTATGCAGAATAGTAGCAAAAATACACTACAAAAGTTCATTTTGAACTTTCTATGTTTTTCCAATTAGTATATAAAATTTCATACATCAAAATCAAGAACACCTTACGTTTGAAATGAGTTCCTCGCATACTGCAGCCCTGATAGAATCTCGAGGCTGTAGAGTTCCATATATCAATTGGCTCATGTTGTTTTTTGTCCTGCATTATTTTTTCAGACGAGAGAACAATAATGGAAGCATAAAATTTACATTGACAGAACACAAGCAAAAAAAAAAAAAGACAGTTCTTTGATTACTTGCCGAAAAATATGGCTAGCTACCAAAGCTTGGTAATCGTCCAAGCCTGATTCAAACAATGGACATTATGTCAAGGTTTACAAGTCGACCAGATGGCATAAAAAGCCATCACTAGCTTGTACACACTCCTCGCATAAGATCCCCCACATGAAGATTCTTTTGTTCTCCTTCTAAAGTATTCTGCAGACGATGGTTAGAACCAGCTGCACATTACCATTCTATGCCAGGCTCAACATAATCTTCAATCTAGAAGCTATCCTCGAGCAGAAATTATCCTACAAGCATCAATTGATGCACATACAGCTGGATACCTTAACTAAAGGAGAAAAGACCCAAGTACTACACGAGAGAAAGGAATGGCTCTTCCAATTTAATATCCAGGAAGAGTCCATAGACATCAAAAATCTCTAATCGGGACCAAGAGAGTCTTCTTGAAGGATGCCATTAGTTCATAAAACCTCAATGGACCCATAGAGTCCCACCCACATTGACTTTGACATTGCAAGAATCCAAGAAGATTCAAGAAAGATGTTATGTTTGGTTATGTATTTCAGTGGTCTTTATTATTTTTTATATTGTGTGGGTATGTACTTGTAATTTACCCATTGTGCCTCTCTATATAAAGGCATCTAGAGTTTCTAATAGAAAGTTCATTTTTGTCCTAACATGGTATCAGAGAAATGACCCTAGACCGGTGGTCTGGTATGCCAACAACCTAAGCCTTCACACCCAACCGAAAGCGTAGCTCACCTCTCTCTCCTCACAACCACTCGCCACTAGAGCACCGCCACCGTTAGGCTGCCAGACTTCCCAGGGCCCCCCCCATCGGGGCCTTCTCTTCCTACCACGCCGCCTTTAGCAGCCAATGGCTCATCCTGGGCGATGCTGTGAGGACTCTCCTCACTTTAGCGCTGCCGCTAGGGTCTGAGAGACCCCAGTGCCGCCATCTAAGGTGCCACCACAGCCACGAGGAGCCTCTCGAGGCCATCACCAACGCTTAGGAGGCTTCTTCGTCACGTCGTGAGCATGGTTGTGGCCTTCTAGAGGCCTCCACCAGTGGACTCTCTCCTACTGCAATGTCACCACAGGGCCACCACAGCATCACCTTGGCTCCCAGGTGCCGCCACAGCACCACCGTGGCTCTCTAGGTCCAACCAATCTCATTGCAGGGTAGTTCTCTTGCTGCATATTTGTTTCATGGTCTAGATCTGTCGTATTTTCATATATATGACAAGTTCCTAAGAAGTATGATCTACAGTTGTTGTGCAACACATTTGATTTAGTGTTTCCCATATATCAAGTGATATGGAAGACAAGAAGGAGCCATCTGGTGACTCAACGGGGAAGATATCTACCCCGAGCACATCTTCCTTTATACAAGAAACATCAATTAAGTTGGATGGTACCAACTTCCTTCTATGGTCTACATCTTTTTCCCGATTTGTAGGATCACATAGGAAGAAGTGCATTCTAACGCAAGAACCTGTTGTGAAGTCTATTGAAGGGAGGTAGATAGCAAAGCAAGTGATGTCTTATGTGTCAACTAAGAAGATATGGGAGGTCTTTCATGAGATACACTCTCATAAGAGCAATATTAGTCGCCTATACAGGGTGATTGAGGAGCTGCATTCCTTTCGAAAGGAAATCATGTCCCTAGCCAAATATTATGGCTCTATGAAAAACCATGAAAAACCTCTAGGACAAGCAGGATACTTATCAGCCGATTTCCACTAATGTCATTGTTATAGCAAAGCAACGGGAGGCCTTTCATTCTGTGTAGTTGCTTACAGGTCTTAGTCCTGAATACAAGCCTATTAAAGATCAACTTATGATTATGACCTTGGAGGAGATCCCTACACCTATTCAAATTTATGCCCGCATGTCCAGACTTGAGATATCTAATCATGTCTTGCCTTCTTATTCCTCTGCCATGGCAACTATTAGTCGTAATAGGGGGACCTCAGGAGGCAAGGGGAGAGGACGTAGCGCGAGAGCAGGAGGCCGTGGCAAAGGACGTGGTCTGTTTTGTGACCATTGTTACAAAACAAATCACACTATTAATAGTTGCTCGATAAAGCACGGATTTCCTCAAGGGCATCAGGCCCATCAGATTGCTTATGGTGGAGATGGAAGTCAACACTATCAGGAGGAAGAACAAGTCAATCCTCATATTACTATTTCCAAGGAAGAATATGACAAACTTGTGTCTTCCTAGGCCTCCTTTACTATTGGTGCTTCTATGGCTCAGATGACAGGCACTACTGCTAGTACCAGAGGTGTTCATACACCATCATAGCTTGCTGACTTAAGTGCATCCTCCCATATCACAGGAGATGTTACACTTTTTTCGTCTTTTAGACCATTAACTACTCTCATACATGTCAGCGTAGCTAATGGTGCCTTGTCCCATACGACAGGCTTGGGCGACCTCTCTGTCAACTACTTTGCCATTTTCTAATGTTAAGCATGCACCCAAATTTGCTTTGAATTTAATTTCTATCAGTCATATTACTAAGGCATTAAATTACGGAGCAGTTTTTCATGATCACTTTTTCTTTTTACAGTACCTCCTAACAATGAAGCATATTAGTGGAAGACTTGAGCAGGATGACCTCTACTACCTAGACCTTCCTGCTGAGCATCATTCCATGGTTGCCGCTTTTGCCACTTATACTTTACAGCGGCATCTCAAACAGGGACATCCTAGTGTTTCTATCCTTTGTCGTCAGTTTCCCAACATGCAGTTCCAAATTCTTTTTCTTGTAATGCCTGTCAACTTAGCAAGCATCATAGAGTTTCCTTTCCGAACAGTAATAATAGAACTAAATTTGTTTTCTCTTATACATGTTGATTTATGGGACCCATGTCAAGAGTCTTAAGGGTTTCGATATTTTTTGGTTATGGTGGATGATTATACCCGTGTGTTTTTATGATGAAGGAGAAATCTGAAACCTTGTATTGATTACAAATTTTGTGAATGAAATAAAGACTCAATTCTCTACCACCATTCGCATGTTTCAAACTAACAATAAGCTTGAGTTTGTAAATTCTACTTTAACTCAGTTTTTTTAGTCTCTTGATATTATACATCAAACCTCTTGTGTTCACACATCCCAATAGAATGGAGTAGCTAAACGCAAATTGACACCTTCTTGATGTTGCCCACACTATTATATTTCATATGCATGTTCCTGCCACTTTCTGTGCAGATGTTTTTACAGCTGCTTTTTTATTAATCGGGTATCATCTTATGTTCCTAATGAGAAGACTCCTTACTCTATTTTATTTCTTGATCGAAAGTTGTTTTCTCTTCCTCCCAAAGTTTTTGGATGTGTTTACTTTGTTCGTTTATTCAAGGTCGACAAGCTGGCCCCTAGATTAATTAATTACATTTTTGTGGGCTATTCTAGACACAAAAGGGGTTTATAGATGTTTTAATCCTCCTTCACACCAATTTTATGTTAGTAAAGATGTGACTTTTTTTTAAGGACATACCATATTATTCTGGTACAGGGAAGTCTCCCATTGTCACCCAAGATGTTCCATTGCCTGTGCCTACAGCTACGCCTCCAGGTCTCTATGAGCCTCCTGTCATGATGTCCCTCACATTACTTATCCTAGACATCCTGAGGTGACAGATGCCTTTCCTAAACAATTATAGTGCAGACCTTCATCTACTTTTTTTTTTTTTTGAAAAATCAAAGGATAGTTATCCAAGTGATAACCACCTACATTCAATTCATTCCATGCCACAAAAAATGAGTTACATCAGCATTACAAAAAGGATCCCCAAAACTCCACCTGGGAAGAAATGAATGAGACAAAGTTCTCCACATAGGGTGCCCCCTAAAAAGAACCCCACTTCTTCTCAGCCAAACACCCCACAAGACCGCCAAGACCTTGGCCCTATCCTTCTTGGATCTTTCATATGGGTCCATCTCGGGCATTTCCCCTACAGAAAGAGGACCAGAAGCTATCTGTGTCTCGAAGGGCAATCCAGCCGATCCCCATCCTTGCCATATTCGCACCACAAACGGACACTAAAAGAAGAGATGCTGAATGTCTTTCTCCACTCCTCCACAAAGGGGACAGCTCAAATCATCCGTAAGAGCTCATCTTGCCCTCCATATCTTCGTCATAATCCTCCTAGTCCTCACCAACCAGGCAAAGATCATCACCTTCAGTGGACACTCCGCTGCCTACAGTAGCCTACAATCCCTTAAAAAATCGATGTTCGAGTTAATCACACCACTACCCAATCTACAGAAGACCTTCAAGACTGAACTCTCCCTCTTCCAAAGAGTACGAGTCACCACTCACCTCCGTCTCCCATCCTTCCAACTCATGCAGCAGCCGCTAGAAATCTTCACACCCCTGATCTGAGAGGCCCCCCTGAAAGATCGAGCACCAAGTCCCGGTCCAGCAATCCTCCACCGAGGTCAACAGGTCCACCACTCCCCCAAAGAGACGAGAAAATCTGTCACTGAGGGTTGAGTCGACCCCCTGCTAGTCATCCTACCGGAGCCGGAAAGCATCTCCTTCCCCCAGCGTGAGGGAAAAGAAATCTCTCACCTTCTCTATCATCGCTACCAACCCCCTCATAAAGGAGGCCCTAATAGGAGAGGACTCCAGGGGCCCCCAAGAAAGGAAGAACACGTAGCAACTCCACATGACATCACCAAACAGCCCTTGGTCACGACCTACCAATCTGGCAATCCACTTTGCAAGGAGACAAACATTCACCTTGTCCACATCCCTAATCCTCAAGCCCCCCTCCTGTATCAGCCTACAGACCTCCTCACAAGCCACCAACCTCGCCCCCTTTCCTGCCATCCCCACATTCGACCAAAAAAAATCCCTCATCAACCCTGAAATTTTCTTCACAACCTTTCGCGGCATCCTAAAAACTGAGAAGAAATACGACGATATGAATGCCAGAACTGCCTTCACCAAGATTAATCTCCCTCCTCTAGATAAAAGTCTAGATAACCACCCTGTCAATCTCTTTTCCATCCTCTCCAGCATAGGAAGCCAATCCTGCAACCTTAGACATAGATCTGAAAGTGGGAGGCCCAAATACAACAGCAGTAAGGAACCTACAGCTGTCCCTAATGCACCACCCACCATCACCACCTCCTCATCCGCCATGTTCATCGGGATAAGAGATGATTTCTGGTAATTAATCTGTAGTCCTAATGCTGCACCAAAGAGCTCCAGTAAGATCCTCATCCTCCTAGCCTCCTGACCCGCATCTTCAACCAGAAATAGGGTATCATCAGCATACTGAAGGATTGTTGTCTCTCCATCCACCCCAGCCAAAAAGCCTTTAACCAGACCTCTGTCACAAGCCCTACGAGTTGTCCTAGCCAAAGCATCTACTGAAAGTACAAACAGCATAGGTGCAAGCGAGCATCCCTGTCTAACCCCTCTCCTAGGTTGCACCCAGCCACCTGCCGAGTTCCCATTAATCAAAATCGAAAATGATGCGATTGTCACACATCTCTTCATCCAATCAATCCACACTCTGGAAAAGCCCCTCCTCAACAAGGAAGCCGACAGGAAATCCCATTGCACCAAGTCGTAAGCATGGATGAAGCCCACCTTCCACAAGAATGCATGTTTCTTCTCCCTCTTCCAAGTGGCTAGTGCCTCTGTAGCGACTACAAAACCGTCAAGGATTCCCCTTCCCGGGACAAATGCCGTCTGAACATGGGATATCAGGTCATCAAGAAGATCCCTGAGCCTGTTCGCTAAGACTTTAACAACAATAAAGTACACAACATTCAACACGCAATGAGACGAAAGTCTTGAATCACTTCCGCACCTTCCTTCTTAGGCAATAGAAACATGTAATATCTATTTAGCTTGTCGAAACCTCTATTCCTGGCAGCGAACTCCTCCATCATCTGCATCACATCCGACCCCACCAAGGACCAGAATTCTCTAAAGAAAAAAAATGGGAAATCCATCCGGACCAGGGCACCCCTCCGCATTCAACCCCCAAACTGCCTATCGCACCTCATCCTCCGAAAAGGCAGTCGTAAGGTCTTCTGCCTGATCCTCAATGATACACTGCACATCCTCACCCCTCCACCTCCAACAACTCCTACTGCGCCTCCCTGTGAAAACTCTGAAATAATCTGTCACAGCTTGTCCCACCTCCTCCCTGCCGAAGAAAGTCTCACCGTGAATTAGCATCTTCTCTATCCAATTTCTCCTCCTCCTAGCAGACGTCATTTGGTGAAAGAACTTGGTATTAGAGTCACCTTCCTTCAGCCACCTCTGTCTCGACCTCGTCTTCCACTCTACCTCTGCTTTCCTAGCCTCCTGTACCACTCGTGTCAACCTCATCATGTTCTCCCTATCCTCAGATGAAATAGGAGCCTGATCCTGTCTGTCGATCCTGGTAATCTCTGCCAATGCCTCCTTTCTGCCCCTCCTAGATGCTCTCAATTCCTTCCTATACACCTTCAAGTGGCCTCGCAACACACTTAGCTTCTTTGCCAGGCGAAGCATGGCCGATCCCACCACCTCGATAGATCTCCACTTCTCCACCATACTCTGGAAGCCCTCCTCCATCATCTATCAAATTTGAAATACGTGCCAAAGAGTGCCCCCTCATTTGGACGTCACAGAAGTGGTGTATGGTCAGAGAAAGGTCTCTCCAAAGGAGACACATCCGCCAACGAGAACGTCTCTACCAACTCCACGTTGAAGAGAAATCTGTCAATATTGGACATCTGACTACAATTATTCCTCCAGGTGTATGCACAAGAAGCTGGGACCAAATCCACGAGGGCATGCGTGGTAACAAACTCTACAAAACTATCCGATCCGGGATCTTGCCTCCCTCGTCCTCCAAGTTTGTCTTCCGTCTATAGGGTGATGTTAAAAGCCCCTCCAAGCAGCCAAGGATACCCATGGCACTTCGCGACCACGGTCGTGAACTCCCACATAACCCCCTCGCCTGAGCATCCGAGGGTCCATACACGCCCGTGATTGTCATCCTGGCACCACCCACCTTTCTCACCAGTTTCACCGAGATGACGTGTTCTCCACTGAAACAATTTTAAAATGAGAAAACATCTTCTCGCCACCCCAGAATCTGCCCCCCCGAACTGCCAACTACTCCAAGGGACCGAAATCCTTCCATCCAAGAGCGCCCAATCTCCCGCCACATCCTAACATCGCAGGCTAACAACTTCGTTTCCTGCAGCAACACGTCTGCTCTCCACAGGCGAATGTATTGCCCCAAAGACGCCCTCCTCGATGAGTCATTGAGACCCCTTACATTCCACGTGATCACCCTGTTCATCTAGAACAGGTGGGGGCCCCCTCACAACTGGACAGAAGCCACAAACCTCTGCGGTCCGAAGCACCTCATCATCATTCTGATCCAACATTGCCACATGTTATGAGGGTTGTGGTGTTGTGCCACGACCACCACCACCACTCTAGGTCCTCGGCCGATTCCCCGAAATCTCCATCTTCTTCTATACCGGAGAGCGCCACCTCGGCCTCCGTTCACCAACCGCAGCCTCCATCCAATCAGGGGGATCCCCGCCCGGTCACCGGGTGTCGAGGATATCCCCCCCGACCATTGCTGTAGAAAGGCCTCATCAACCCTAACCTCCGGAGATTCCGCCACCATCCGCGAGACCCCGAAGTCCTCCCCGACAATCACAAGGTGATCAGCAGCCCCTCCCTCCGTAGAGATCGTGCCAACCGCCACCGTCGCCCCTTGAACCTCCGCCGACCACCGAGACGACGTCGCGGGGCCCTGCAAGCCTCCCGCGTCGACATGCATCAAGATTTGTACTCCATCTCAGACGGCGTCAAGCTCCGGTGTGCCTCCCTCCGTTAGCCTCACATGCGAAATCGAATGAAGGCATGAAACCTCCTCTCTGGACGAAGGTCCTACCCCATCCAGATCAAGAAAGGGGGATTGGCAAGCCCGGGTTACCGGATCCAGAATCAGGTCCATCTCCAAGCCCAAAGCCCCAGGCCCATGACAACCTCCATGCACTATTATAGCTGCAGAGGAACCACTTTCTACTATTCCTGCTCAGTCATCTGCTGATGCTATTGATTCCGATGGAGGTCCAGACAGCGCCACTAGAAGTACCTAATGTGGATCTTCTCATTGCTCAAAGGAAGCCACAGAGATCTTGTGCAAAGTATTATGTTTCCAATTATATGTCATTTAATCGATTACAGCAAGGAGACTTCTATTTCTTGCAATTGATAGCAAGCATGTTCCTAGGAACCATATTGAAGTTTCTCAGGACCCTTCCTAGAACTTGGCCATGGAGGAGGAGATGGCTGCTCTTCAGTCCATGGGTACCTGGGAACTTGTCAACCTACCCCTAGTGCTACTATTATGGGGTGTAGGTCGGTGTTCACCCTCAAATGCCTCCCAGATGGTACAGTGGAGAGATTCAAAGTACGGTTGATTACCAAAGGTTATACACAAACCTTTAGAATTGATTATTTTGAGACCTTTTCACCGGTTGCCAGACTCAACTCAGTGCAAATACTTCTTTCTGAGGCAGTCAACAGTGGTTGGTCAGTATCTCAACTTGACATTAAAATGCATTCCCCTGTGGTGATTTAGAGGAAGAAGTCTACATGCAACAACCCCCTGGCTTTGTGGTTGAGGGAGAGTGTCAAAAGGTTTGTAGGTTGAAAAGGGCGATTTATGGCCTCAAGCAGAGTCCTAGGACTTGCTTTGAGAGATTTAGTAAAGTTGTATAAGAATTTAGCTTTAATAGGTCTATTGCAAATCATTCTATTTTTACATGTATAGAGCCACTGAGTCTGTGATTCTTATTGTGTATGTTGATGATATACCACTCATTGGAAGTGATGAAGCAGGGATAGTAGCTACTAAGAAGGTCTTACATTCTCAGTTTGTCATCAAAGATCTGGGAATGATAAATTATTTTTTGAGCATTGAGGTACAACATGTCGATGGTGGCCTTGTTCAACCCCAAAGGAAATATGTACTTGACATGCTAAGAGAGGCAGGGATGTTGAGTTGCAAACCTACCAATGTTCCTATGGACCCATCTATTTCACCTGCAAATTTTGAGAGTCCACTGCTTGAAGATATTACCAGATACCATGCTATGGTGGGAAAATTATTGTACTTGACTATTACTAGACCTGACATTTGTTTTGCAGTTGAAAGACTGAATCAGTTTATGCAGTCTCTTAAGGAAGTGCATTAGAAAGGTATGTGTCAGGTGCTGAGATACCTCAAGCAAGCTCCTAGTAAAAGGTTGTCATTTATAAAGCATGACCATCTGGATGTCTTTGGATATTCTGATGCAGATTATGCAGGAGCTCATGAGGACAGAAGATCTACTACAAGCTATTGTACCTATGTGGGTGGCAACCTAATCACATAGAGAAATAAAAAGCAAAATGTTATCTCCAGATCCAGTGTAAAATCAGAGTATAAGGTTATAGCCCATACAACTTGTGAGCTACTGTAGGTGAGATCCATTTTACATGATTTAAGAGTGTCTATTTCTGACACTACTCCCATGTATTGTGACAAGGCAACTGCATTTATTACTGATAATCTTGCCTTCCATGAGCGAACCAAGCACATTGAAATGGACTGCCATTTTATCAGAAATGCCATCACTACTGATAAGATCACTACACCCGACATAGCCACTGAAGATCAGATTGCAGATGTCTTTACTAAAGCACTCTCCAAGAAGCGCCTTAAGTTGTTATGTTCCAAGCTAAGCATGCTTAATGTCTATGCTCCAACTTAAGGAAAAGTATTGAATTATGTTTTGTTATGTTTTTCAGTGGTCTTTATTATTTTTTATATTATACAAATGTGTACTTGTAATTTATCCTTTGTACCTCTCTATATAAAGACACCTAAGGTTTCTAATGGTAAGTGAGTTCATTTTTATCCTAACAAAAGACTTCTTAGAAAAAGACATATATACCGGATAATGGCAATGTATAATATGTGAAGAACAACAAAGGACAACGAGATACATGGACATTTCAACCAAATAATTTGATAGAAGAATCCCTTCTAGAATGTCCAAGTTCAATGTAACAAACCATCATATCAGTATTTGCTACCTCAAGACAGGCCAAGTCAAAGCCATGTTACATCACCATTGAGGAATTTTGAACAGTTCCAGAGGAGCTTGCAAGAGAAGATCCAACTATTGAGAAAAAGAGAAGATTTTGGAACCTTCTACAATGTCATCAGCTATCAACTGCATCAGCATGAGTGGTTATATTTTTTGTTTTGAAAAAGGAAAGAAAGGTTAACAAACCTTGTTAACCCCCTAAATTCATTAATAAAAAGAACTAGTTACACCAATGTTCATGTAACGAGGAAAAGTGATACCAAACCCCATCCATGCTAGTTCTCTCCCCTTTAAAGAAAACGTTGTTGCATTCCAAACAAGTACACCAAAGGAGTATGTAAGATCTCCTAACCATGTCTCTAGCTGGATCATCTACACAACCCCGAAAGCTATACCAAAAAGTTGCATGGGAAGATAAATCCAAAGGAAAAACTTGAGCACACCACCAACGTTGTTACACAAACGGGCATTCAAAAAATAGATGATCAACAGTCTCCATAGGTGAAAAGCAAAGCATACAAGAGGAGTCTACCTTTAATAACCATGTCTACTAAATTGGCAAGTAACGAGCCTCTTCCTCCCCAATAGCCAAATAAAGAAGCAAACTTTCAAAGGTAGCTTAGACCACCAGATGCCTGTCAGACCTCTACCAAAACAGGATCAAAGGAGCACTTCTATGAATTTCAGATACACCTTGTTAGAAAATAAATTAGTTATATATTTTAGGGATAAATTAGTTACAATTAGGTGTCCTATTTTCGATGGTTATTTTTGGTGAGTTATTGTGTTTCATAGTGTTTTCTTGCATACCTAAGCCCTCTCTCTATATAAAGAGGGATAAGGATTTCTTTTATAAATAACATGATAACCAAGTTGATCTTTTTCAAGTTGATATCATAGTAGGTTTGATCCCATTTGAGAAAAAATGGGAAGGAGAAACCCACCAAGCATGTGGCACATGAAGACTCTATTGTTGTCGTTGAAGAGTGGGGTCTTGAGAGAGATCTCCCGCCTCAGGACTATCATCAAAGGGCACTAGTACTCTTAGCAAAAAGGAGGGCTGCTCGATTACCTAGCAACCCCCACCGAGAGTCCTCCAAAAAGGCCCCATCTGCAGCAAGGGAAGTCGAAGTAATTTTTGAAGTCAACACAAGACCGCAATGAGAAGTAAACTCGAAAACCTTGATCGAGTCTCAACAAATCTTTACAGCCTCACACTAGCAAGAAGGATCCCTTCAGCAGGAAGTTGAAAAAGCGACCACAACCCTTTTCAGGGTGCTTCCAGACCGTTCTTATTACCCTACCTATAGCAAGGAAAAATCAACCACGTCTCCTTGTTGATGAAGGGAGTACTGTGGATGTCTTGCTCTTGAAAACCCTTTTCAAGTTGGGATTTCAATAGGACTTAGCCCTCTCTGCATACCCTATGGTGGTGGGTTTCGACAACCACAAGGTAATGCCTAACGGGGAAATTTAGCTGTCGGTGACCATTTGAGACAGTAGTCCGCACATAAACCAAATGCCCACTTTCACTCTGGCCAATTTGACGGTGGCCTTTGAAAATATATTAAGCCATCCCTCCCCCATGGTTTTCAAGCTATCCCCCCCCCCTCCATTTCAAATGGTACTATTCCATTCTCTTAATGGGATAGGAATAGTACATAGGGATCAATCTGTAAGGAGGGAGTTACTCCGACTAAAGGTCGAATCAAGCATGGAAAGACGACCCCCCTAAATCCTCAAAAGTGGGGGGAAAAGGTGAACCCAAGTCAATGCAATTCAAGGAGATTTAACACAGGACCCCCAAGCCTCAACCCCTAGTCATCTACAATGTTGGTCAACTTGTATCTAGAACAGGCTAACAAGTTAACTTAGGTGGAGGTAATCTGAGCACTGATGGGGCATAGAACCTCTTAGTCCTCAAAACACAGATGTTTTTGCTTGGTCCACAAATAACTTGCCGAGCATTGATCCATCTATTATTGAGCATCACCTGCATATTCTACCTGGGTCACGACTTGTGAAGCAAGCACGTCGGCACAAATTAGCGAAACAATGGCAAGCGGCAACAGCTGAAGTGGACAAGCTACTTGAGGCAAGTTTCATTAAGCAACCACTCTCTATCCTACCTAGTTGTCCAATGTGGTCATGGTGAAGAAAGCCAACGGCAAATGGCACATGTGTGTTAACTTCACCAATCTACATGACGCTTTTCCAAAAGAAGAGTTTCCCTACCTAAAATGAATTCTCTGACAGATTCCTGCTTAAGGCAATCACACATGTTACTTCTTTACGCATATAACGGATACCATCAGATAAGTCTGGCTCCGGCTGATAGGCCTCACACATCCTTTATAACAGATAAAGGATCGTTCCAATATCATGTAATCCCTTTTGGCTGGTGGGATCCTTCGTCGACTTAAAATAAGCCTTCTGCACAGAGAAGTCTCCCTCGTCCCAAAATAGACCGTCCCTGTCCTGCTCCAAGCCCATCCTTCAAGGGCCCCAAGTAGGTCCTGTAGCTCTTCACAACTCCCATCCGATAACGCTCCTATGATCCTAGGACACCAAGAGTCACTCTAACAGTCTTTGACCACCACCTCCTTGTCGACTACTCTACAGTAAAGCATGAGGAACTTGTCGCATAAGGGTCCATCACCCTACCAATCATCCACCAAGAACTTGAAGTCCCGTCCATCCCCCAGGATCAACGTGAGGAAGTCTCTAACCTTCAAGGCAACCTCCGCTAACCCCTTAATGAAATGCGGCACTCCCCTATCCGGCGAGGAGAGCGGCTTCCACGACACAAAAGGACCATAGCAACCCCCCATCACTTCCTCCAGCAAACCCTCTTTACCTCCTACCAGGCTATCCATTTAGTGAGAAGGCTCTAGTTGACTTGTTCCACTTCCGACAGATCCTGGATGGCACCGATTATCAAATACCTGACAAATGGTAATGTTCCGCCAGACATCACTCAACTAAAGACATTTCGTCTGAAGGTCACAAGATATGTTTTGGCAGATGGGATCCTTGATGAGTCGAAGGCAGACCAAGCCCTTCGTGATGCCCATTAAGGTATTTACAGAAACCATGAAGGTTATAAGGCCCTAGTGGCAAGGCTCCTCCAATATGGGTATTTTTAGCCTCGGATTTTTTCTTTTTTTGAGAGAAAAAAGGATGATTACCATTCACCATCCAAAGATACATTAAAAAAAATGGAACGGACAATAGAATGCTCAGCCACATCTCAGAATGATAAGATGCTTCCCTTACACCGCTGCAGCCAAATAAACCACAACATAGCAATAGCCTTCACCTAGCCTGTCGTATCTGCATGCACCAAGGACCGAAAAGACTCCCACCAGGAATCAAAAGAAGACATATCTGGCTACCTAACACCACAATTATCCCAAGCCTCCTTGGACAGGTCACACTAGAAAAATAAATTATGAAGATCCTCATCTGCCACCCCACAAAAGATACAATCCAGGTCGTTCTCACCAACCCATCTGGAACAAAAAACCTTAATCACCAGTTTCTCCCTTCTAAACAGCCACAGAAAGATTTTAACTTTCAAAGGGATGGGCAATCTCCATATCAAAGAACAATCCTCCCAAACAAGAGGAGACGGACCAACCTCCAAAGTCAACTTCTTGTAAGCCTTAGCCACGGAGTAAACACCACCCTCCCAACGGAACCATCCATGGGCCGATCATTAACAAAAACACCATGCAAAACCTCAAGCATCTCCTGCAACTCCTGTAGTGACACATTAGAGAGACTAGGTTGCAAAATAAGAGACCAGCATCTGGTATCTACATCCCATACCTCAGAAACAAGCACCTCTTTATCCTTGGCCAAACTAAAGAGACACGGAAACGAATTATGAAGTTTACCACAGCTCATCCAATCATCTTTCCAAAAATGAAAGGAACTCCCTGCACCACGCATTGGTCTGAAATATCTCAATGACATCCCCTGTGAAATAAGAGGCTAAACTGAGGCCCAAAAGGAAGACGACCGAACTAACCAGGAACGGCCAAGACCAACCTCCACCGACGTTCCATAAGAAGCTCTCAAAAGTTTATCCAGGAGGCCATTGCCACCCACCAAGAAACACCCATTTCATAAGGGGTGCAACATTAAACTCATCCAATTTTCTGACACTTAATCCTTCCCTCTTCCTCGACCTGCATACCTCCCACCACGGCACAAGCTGCAAGAAACGACCCTGATGATCCAAGCCTTTCCAAAAGAATCTCTTTCAGGCCATCTCCAATCTCAACAAGATTTTTTTCGGGGGTCTAAACAAGGAAAGGTAAAAAATCGGAATAGCCGACAACATAGCTTTTACCAAAACCAATCTACCTCCCCTAGATAGGAGCCTCCCACTCCACCCATTCAACCTTCTGGTCAGCCTCTCTTCCACCGACCTCCAATCAGATGCAGTCAAGCACCTCCCCTTCAAAGGCAAACCCAAATAAGTAACAGGCAGCCTAACTGGCGTATGGAGAATATCCGAGATACAATCCTTAGAGTCCCTATCCAAATGAAAGGGGATAAAAGCAAATTTCCTACCATGAACTTGCAAGTGAAAGATATCACCAAACAACCCAACCAAGACAGCCACATGCTTAGCCTAACTATCGCTGCCTTGAATAAAGAAAACTATATCATCTACATATTGCAGGAGCAAGGTGAGCAAAGAACCATCCCCAGAGAGAATGAAACCACTGAGAAGGCTAACAGCACAGCATCTAAAAGCCGAGAAAGACAAGGTATCAACCGCAATATTAAAAAAGGTATCAACCGCAATATTAAAAAGCAAAGGCGCCAACGGGCACCCCTGTCTAACCCCCCTCTGCGGCTGCGTCCAAAGCCTGGAAGACCTTCCATTAACCAGGACAGAAAAGGAAGTTGTCGTGACACATCGTCGCATAAGCCTAACCCAAGACTCTAGAAAACCCCTCCTTTACAGGATCTCCCAAAGGTATGCCCAGGATATAGAATCTTATGCCTTGAAGAAGTCCACCATCCACATGAAAGCTGCACGAGATGATCTATTCCAAGATGTCAGCATCTCCTCAGCTAAAGCAAAAGAGTTCATAATAGATCTGCCAAAGATAAAAGCTAACTGAACTAAGGATATCAACATAGGTAGCACTGAATGGAGGCGATTTGCAAAGGTCTTGGCCACTATTAAATAGATTGCATTTGAGAGAGCAATAGGGCAATAATCATCCACTGAGTCTACACCTTGCTTCATTGGAAGCAAGAAGAGGAAAAAATGATTCAACCTATCAAAACCTTTGTTCTCCTGAAAAATCTCCCTCACCATCACCAAAACATCCTCCCCAACAACATCCCAGAACTCTCTAAAAAAAAGGACAGGTAACAAACCACGAACCACCTAAAACACCTCCTCTATCACAAGCTTAAGCAAATCGTCCCTCATAGCATCATCCAATCTGCCCATCTCAGAGGATCCCAAGCTCCATCTACCCTATGGTTGCCTCCTAGTGAAATTATGAAAATGATCTGCAAAAACCTGCAGATTTGTTGTCTCTGTGTAATTATTGCCTCACCATAGCGAACAGAAGTAATCATGTTCATCCTCCTCCTGGCACTAGCTGTGAAGTGAAAAAACTTCGTATTTGAATCTCCTTCCCTAAGCCAAAATTGTCTGGACTTTTACCTCCAATCAATTTCTTTCTTTCGATCCTCCTCCTTGATCTTATTCTGTAAAACCATTCTTTCCCTCTGGCCATCGGCATCAAGCTCACCCACTTCCTCCTCATCAAGCATAGCCAAAGCCTGTAAAGCCTCCTCCATGGAATTTTCCCGCCTTCTCCTCACCTCCTTCTTGAAATCCATCATTGCTTGCTTAACAACCTTAATAAGCTTCGCCACTGTGCAAACTGTTGAGTCCCCCTTAGGAACAGACTGCCACTTCTGCATCACCATATCTTTAAAATCTACCTCCAACAACCAAGACTTCTAAAACTTGAAATAAGTTGCCAAAAAGCCTCTCCCCCACTGTCCCACACCAAAGGAGTATGGTCAGAAAAGGTCTCAGCAAAACCTTTACAAAAGCACCATGTGCAAACTCTGCGAGAGGTATGTTGTAGAAGAATCTATCAATCCACGACATCTGCCCAGCTTCATTCCTCCATGTAAAGCGAGCTCTAAAAATCAACTACCTCCCTGAAATGTTGCGCAGAAGAGCCAATGCATCCATCCGGTCGATCATCCAATAACATTAAAATCACTGCCAATTAACCAAGGTCCATCATCAACCTTTGCAGCTGCTTGCCTCAACTCACCCCAAAAGGAATCACACAACGATGAGTCACAAGGTCCATAAACTCCGGAAACTGGAAAATAGGTCCCATCCAAATTGCAGGTGAAGATTCCGGTGATAACATGAGACCCCACCAGTGAATCATCAAACTAGAGCAAATCTTCATTCCATAAGAGCCATTGTCTACCTGACCTACCCATCGCATCCACAGAAAGAAAAGTAGATAAAAAACCCCTTCCAACACTATCAACCAATGGGCGATCAGTGTGCACAAGGTGTGGTTCCTGAAGTAGAGCCATATCCACCCTCCAATCAACCAAATCCTCAAGACAGACCTCCACGCCCTATCCTAAAGGCCTCGCACATTCCAAGTAAGAATTTTAACCAAGAGTAACTACATTACCCCCACTGCTACGAGTCGAGGAGGCCTTTATCAGATTCAAAGCTTTAGCCATTCTCATCTCCAAATCATCCTCACTGTTCTTCCCAAAAATCCTCCTCTCCTTTATGAATTTTCTCTTATGACAAGAACAGTATAGAGAGCCACCTCTAACACCTTGATCCTCTAGACTCGGAAGACACCCCCCTCTTCTACTTGCATCTGCCTTCAAAGAGGTGCAAACGACAATAGGTGGTTTCAAAGCCGCACTAGGTTGTCTGCCATTGGAACACCCAGCAGCACCCCTAGCCTCCCTCCTTGTCCGAACGTGGGCAACCTCCTACCGAAGCCCACACTGAGTCGCACCTTCATCTTCATCAGCTTCTCTATCTACAGGGACATCGTCACCAGCAAGGGCATCACCCCCATTCACCTGTAACACAACATAATCCATCACAGCATCAGCCACAAAAATGCCAACAGTATTACCCACAGCCAAGGCCCTTGCCACACTCTCCGAAGAGGATTCACTAATGGACATGCAAGCACGTTTGGAAAGGCCACCAGCAACAGAACAAGGAGAGAAGTGGGCCTAGTTATTGGACCCGACAATAAATGGACCTTAAAAGGAACCAAAAAGGAACTCACCAACTCCAGATCCTTTTCCCTTTGTAGTGCCACAACCAGCACCCAAAGGGCCCACCATTAGGTCACGCACCGAGTGTCGATTTTGGGAATTAACCATTGCAAAATCAATGCACTGCATGTCGCGCAATTCTAGTTGTGCCTCGCGCAAAAAGGAAACTGTTGTCGATTGGGTTTCCAAGTTTGGCTCAATCTTAGGAGCTGAAAAGGAAAGACCATGCCCATCTAATTTGAAATTCAAACCAACCCCCTGGCCTTTCACCTTCCAAATTTGCCTTGTCACCGGAGCGCCGCCACCAACCACCTCCGACATCCGCCAGCAGATGCCACCCACCATTACCTCTGCAAAAGATCTCTCCCTTACCACCGACAACCTCTGCAGGAGGAGCAAACACGAACAATCAATGCATCTAACCACCAACTCCCTCGACAAAGAGCAGCCTTCCAACAACTCACCTTGGACAAAAACATTGGACAAGTCACTTTCAACAATGTCCAAACCCCAACAAGACTTTACCTTAAGAAAGTTCAAGCGAATCTCTTCCACCACCTCCCAACATCGCAACCTCAAAGGAAGACCAACCACTGAAAACTCAATTGTTGACCTCAGCTCAAAAAACGTCAGCAATCTCCATCGAAGCACACCTTCCCCAACCCTCATCTCCAAGAACTTCAGCCACTCCAAATCAAGATTCTCCAACCTAAATATGAAGAATTGTTTAGGGGGAGAGAAGATACCTCCACTTCGATGCCAACTTCAAGCCACACAGATGTCCCCTAACCTCCTCCAAAGAGGTACGACCTTCAAGAGGAAACCCCACAAGGAAATTCTCAAGCACCTCACCAGTCCCTCCCCGAGGTCACACACCCAAATAGGCCTCCATCGCAGGTGAGGGAGGAGGCATTGAGGAAGAAAGAACATAGGCTTTCTTCCTCAGATAGTCCCACCTTCTATGGCCAACACCTCTACATCCCACGCAAACTACAGGAACCCTACACTCTACCGCTCAATAGCCAAGTCCCCGGCACTTGTAGCAAAGAATACCCCGACGAGATGATGCCAAAGTTCCTCCTCTCCAGCCGCTAGATACCCCACCATCCTATCTCCTCCGCCGCACCCCCCTTCGATGCCTCACCAGGGTCCACGCACCACCCTCTCCACTCATGTCTCGCCTCAATCCCAACCAAATATTTTGATTTCCAACAGACAAAAGGCCAACCAAATATGTCTACAGTTCCTAATGATATCCACGTCCCTTTTGGCCTCAGATGAGACAGCAAGTAAAGTCATTTGTCAATAAATGTGGCAAATGTCAATTCTTTTCTAACGTCCCCTATCTTCTGCCTATGGAGATGATGCCTATCTATTCCCCCATTCCCTTCACCAGATAGGGAATGGACTTCATTGGACCTTTTACAACAGCCCCTCAACGAAAGAAGTATGCCCTAGTAGTAGTAGACTATTTTTCCAAATGGGTGGAGGCGGCAGCTATGGCAACTCCTAATGTCGACTGAGTTATTAATTTTGTCCATAAGAACATTATTTGTCGATATGGAATTCCCTAGTCTATCATAGCAAATAATGGTATCCAATTTACCTCAAAAAAATTTGAGGATTTTTACACAAGCTTAGGAATAGAACAAAAGTTCACTTCAGTAGCCCACTCATAAGTGAATGGGTAAGTCACGAACAAAACCATCATCTCTGCCTGGAAAAGGAGACTTGATGTTGCAAGAGGCAAGTAAGCAGAAGAATTGTTGGATATCTTATGGGAGTACAAGACCGAACAAAAGACCTCTACCAACCATATGCCTTTCAACTTAGTTTATGGAACAATGACTAAGGTCCTAGTCGGGGTTATTTTGCCATCCTATAGAACACAACCATATGATCCAAGTTTGAATGAAGAACAACTACAATTAACCCTAGATTTACTTGATAAGTCTAGGGAAGAAGCCTTCGAGTCCACAACAAAGTACAAGAGACGACAATCACAAGCTACAACTGTCAGGTCAAAAAGAGAATTCCAAGAAGGAGAATTTGTTCTTAGACAAACTGAAATATCTAACTCGATTGAGCCTGGCGAGAAGTTAGCCCTTACATAGGAAGCCTTATAAGGTCACTTTCACAAAGGATATAGGTACTTATAAGCTACAAACATTAAAAGGCCACCCATTTCCAAGGACATGGCATGCCATTAATTTGCATCCTTATCTTAATTAAGTACTTTTCGGTGCATTGTAAATATTCAATAGTTTGAGTAATGAACGTTATTTCATATCAACAAGAATTCCCTTCATTGATTTTCATGGAGTCCAATTACAAAACAAAAACTATCTCATTCCCACAACAAAAAATAAAAACACAAAAAGAAAAAGAAAAGCAACAACAAAGAAGGCTTCATGAATACACTTGCCAATAAGACGAGAATTCCTTGAATTTATTTTCCTAAATGCCAGAGGTACATTGGGCCTACGCTGGAGACAGCAGGACATTATCTTCTTTAGTCATCCCCTCTAGTAGTCAATTCCCCGACTACCTCTATTGTACCCTCCTTGAATGGCTCCTTCACCAAACTTTCCTCTACTGGCAATTCTTGCCCAGGTCCTCCCTTATCAAGCTCTCCCCTTTCCTCCAGGGAACTAAGAACTGGGGTCTCCCTTTCTAACATTAGCGGAATGGGATCTTGATCTTCAATCAGATTTTCCTTAGTCTATCGATCATATTCTTGGCTAAAGGTCTGATACGACCAACTAAGGAAACTCTCTGGCGAAGTCTGCCTTCCCACAAGTATGGACTATGCGGTCGCCAGAGTATATTTACCAAGACTCTCCATTATCATCCAGTGACTTTCTTTCATTAAGGAATCCTCGGCAAAGAACCACATCACAAGCTAAGATCTCATCTACCAACACCTTTTCTGTTTCAAATAATGTACCTTTTCAAACTCTTCTTTGCCATATTTGGCTATGACTTCTAAGTCATGCGTTATATGACACACCATTGCCTAAAGTCTGTGAGAGCCACCTAGGTCTTCTCCCCTATCTCTCATAATGCATCGGATCGCGTGTGTTCTTCCACTAATGCTTCTTCGTAGGACTCGAAGGTGGACCTCTTCCTAGCCTTCCCACTCTTGCTTTGCCATTGAGGCTTTCCAAGAGGCACCCACTAGGCGCTTCTCTATATCCGCCAACTTTTATAAGTGCCCTTCAAAGGCAACATGAATCTTCAACATGTCCCGCACATTTGTCTCCACTGCCTTCTGAAGAAATTTTAGATTCACCCAGGCACATTCCTCTCCTATTCACATCGTTACCAATTGACCGGAGAAAGCACTATTGGCAATAATTAAAGCTGCCAACTCTTCTTTGGTGGAGGAGGCTTCCTCCACCTTCTTCTGGGTTGCCCAGGCTTCATCTACCTGACGGGACATATCTCAGATGTTCGCCAAAGCCACCTCCACCCAACTTGTTGCCTACTCAGCAACAAAGCACTAGGAACGATCAAAGGGTCCCAAGACCGTATGTCGAGAAACGTGGCTCTCAAAAAGGATGTCTTGCACTGCTATCTCCACCTGGCAAGTAAATGATACACATAATGACACTTTCTATTGAGCGTAAAACTACATTATGTACCAAAATAAATTTTACTTGCCACACAAAGCCAAGACTTGTAAATATTCCATGTGTGAAGGAGCCCAAGGTAAAATCACCAAATCGACAACAGCTAAAAGCAAGTTAAGAATAGTTTACTCCGTGGTCAATTTAATGCGATTGAAGGCATCTAAAGGCACCTTAATCGCTAGTTGGGTTACTGCTTTGCCCCGTTGTTTGGGAGGAAGAATTCGCTCCTGAGATACCTGGGCCTTCTTAAGGAGCTTTGCTTTCATGACAAATGTAGTGTCCAATAGTATCTCTTCCTCAAAAAACTACCTGTCTGCCTCCCTTCTTTCCCTCTTGGGTTCCTCCATCAGGGGATATCGCTCCCCCACTGGCTCAATAACTAGGCTAGGAGGCATTTGAGTGCACTTACGGGGTGCCTACTCCTCCCAGGTCAAACCGCTATTGGAAGCTGCTGCCTAGTAAGTCCATGTCGACAGTGAATAAACAGGACCACAAGACTCCCCGATTGCTTATGCGAACCAAAAGACTAGCCACAACGAGTAGTGACGAAGGTCACTTGCTCAGGATTTGGTGATTGACCCTCTTCCTGGGCAAGCAGAGTGGATGCTTGAAGTGGTGAAAGAATCGATTGTAGCAGTTCATCCCCCAAGGAGCTTAAACATACGGCTTGTTGTCTTCGAGGGGGACGCACTGCCCCGACTTTTCACAGTTTATGCAGGCAATTGCTACTATAAGTGGTTTGCTCCATTTAAGGCCCTTTCCCCTTTCCAAGGGCCTAGAAGTGGTTGTTCGCTCTGGGGGGTCCTCCCTCTTTAACTTCTACTTCATGTCCCCCACTCCTATGAGAAGACTGGGAGGACGAAGACTACAATCTTGCCCCACCCAACTGATTAGCAGAGCCTTTCTCTACCTCGACTATCGTAGCATCCACAACCACCACGAGAGGTCCCTACTCCGCCAAGACCTCTCCTTTTTGGAGAGTCTAGCTTCAAAAAAGCACCACAAGCTACAAAAGATGAAAGTAAAGTAAATAAGCGTCTAGGTAAAATAATTAACTACCCCCTAAGCCCTCAAACATACTTGGCATCAGATAAAATCCCAGCAGCCAAGAAAGCACTTTCCAGACCTCCTTCTACCTACGTTCTACTGGTAGATGGAGCCAAAGTTTACAATGCAATCAGTGTCCACCTCATCAGAAGGGTCCAGTACAAGGGATGGCGAACCATCTTTAGGGGGTGGACCTTGCAAAGAGTTTGGGATAATCAAGGCTCCCCCATTGTGGATCATAACGAAACGACAATCCTGGCCTTTTAGGCTTCTTGAGAGGTTTACTATCCTATACCTAGTCTGCCTACTGTACAGAGTATACGTCCCAGATGGGGGCTTCCATTTCCTAACTTTCGTAGGCATAAGACCAAAAAAGTAGCCAGAAGAAGGGTAATTGGGAACGAATATTCAGATGAAGACAAAAAACAACAAAGGCATTAAGCACTAACCAACAGTTTAAACTAAGCTGGGAAGGTGTCAAGTTATAGTACAACAAAAGGAGACTATGAATGGGTTAAGAGGAACCCTAAGGCCATGTTCAATGGCATATGCACACACTATGAAGGAATTCTCAATATTGAGAGAGCATAAACAAAGCTCTCACCTAAGAGCCCCAAATTTTGCCTCTCCTAAGTCATGAGATTGAAGAAATGTCCTAATACCGAACCAACTACGAAATTTTGAACTAAAAGCGTATTGGGCAAAGGGTATTTGCTAGCAAAGGAGCAAAGGAAGAGGTGGACTCACGTTTTCTAGCAAGGCAGGACATACTTCCTTACGCTAAGCTCATTTCCCAACAAGTCCAGCTGAAAGGATGACGCAACAAACCAAGCACTAAATGCAGAAGTGTTAAGTGTCACAAGGGTAAAAGGATGCATTTACTTCTCACCAACCCCTCTATTTATAACCCTCCACGACAAACCTATGATAGGAATGTTACCGCCAAATCATGTTAAATGAGCCGAATCATTTTGACAATTAATGCGCACACTCGACAATCTATCTCCCCATGAATGAGACTGCAACACGTCAAATTCTCACTTTCCCAAGACCGCACTAATTAATGCGGCAATCATGACAATGTCATGCACATTATACCACTAAGTAGGAAAGCTCTTTGGTGGTAACTGGCCATCACCTGCCTTCTAAATGCGATTTGAATCACTGCCTCGCTAAGGGCACTTTCATATTCCCAGTAAAGCAAATCGAACCACCATATACTAGGCGATGATATGCTTATGAGTATCCTTTCAGGGCGAATATGCCTATGTCATAACAAGTAAAAAAAACATGAATTCTCATGCTTGCATCTTTTCCCAACTACAAGCAATCGCCCACTTGTATAAAACAAAGAGGTCACTTAATGACATTAATACTCTCTTAGTCAATATACTAACTTAAGAAAGTGAGGGTAATTGATAAGCGAGGGAAAATCCTCTCTTAAATCCAATAAATGGGAACTAAGTGCCCAATGTAAGCCCAGTAAACCTCATTACAAAGTCCATAAAAGCCTCATGACTAAAAGGAAACATCGAAGAGGACTCGCATCCACCCGGTCACAAGATTAATCGAATCCAAACCTGGTAGATCTAACTAGATAAATAGATAGACAGTCAGATATTTGTGTCGGCCGCATCACCTGACAATAGTCGGACACCCATGCCGGCTACTTCCCCCGATATTAACTACATGTCCATATCAATTGTATTACCCGACCAGTAATTAGATGCACATTCCCGACATATATCTACCAAATAATGGTGATGTCACCCTTTTCTCCACTACTACGACATCCGACAGTCCTCACCGAATTCATGTTGACGAATGGTCAACCAAGTCAATAAATTGACTACCTACAACCTCGATGATACCAGATGATGTGGGCAATGTGAGCAATGTGGCCTTAGTGGACCTGTCCATTGCGGATCCCCGAAGATCCGAAGGTCAAGGCTTGACGAGTCGTTATTCCAGCAGGTAGTCAGGGAGAAGGTGGAAAGGCCTACAAAAGGAGGGAGAGGGAGAGAGATTGCAACTTTTTCTGAATCTTTTCAAGAATAGAGCACATTTTAAGGGCTTATCTACCCTTCTCAGACGTACACTGTTATAAGGTGAAACTAGGTCACCAAACTTGATTGAGTTTCTTGTGTGATTAATTCTCTTGTGACAAGTATGGTTCGACTTTGCTACTAGTGTTGGTTTCTCCTTTTTAGATGACAATTATTTCACCTACAGTAACATGGAAAAGTAAGAAGAAATGAATGATACGTTGAGCTAAGCCTACCAAGGGTTCTCCCCACCAACCTAGACTTCAAGCAGTTCTGAATTAACTGAAATAATTGTGGAATTTTCTATCTTCGCCTGAAGCACTTGCACGCCTATGGTTTCCGCATTGCATTCCCCCACAATGCAACTTTAACCCCAATGCGTAGAACTAAATGGAACGTACATGATTGATAAAGTATTGGGCTTAAGAGCTGCTTAAATTCCAGGTGCCTGCATCTGTCTAGTCTGGCTAACGGGACACTCTGCTCATGCAGGAAAGAGGAGAGCCAAGGAACCCCCGGATTCGGCTGCCAGCCGACATGGCAGAAAAACGAAGAGAATGGGATTGAAGAAAGTTAAAAGGGAACATTGAAGCATACCTTTATCCATGGGAAGGGCCTGTGGGGATCGAGGGTGGAAGCCACGTGACCAATGAAGAGTGAGACAAGACCCAGGGCAAAGAGAACGGAGAGCAACAGGAAGGACCTCGGTACCAACTTCTTAGGGAGACGACAGTTGAACCCGAGCTCCTTTCTTCGACCCATACCCAAAGACGTCAGCAGCAGCTTCGACAGCTTTCGCAGAACGCACCTCCGGGCCGTCCCCATTCGCCGCCTCCTTCTACCACTTGCGGATCGTCCGGTCCATGGGAGCTCTTCCAAGTGGTAGGCATCTAAAGGATGATGGGTCAGATCGTCATTCCCCGTCGAATAAATGAACAGTTTGGAATGCAGCGACAGGCGACTAGGGCTTGGAGTGTCCCTCGTCCGACATTGTTCGTCACGGCGCTGACGGGTTTTGCTTCGGGAGTGGGGCTGGGTGCTGCCGCTGCTACGAAAACGCGGGCGGGCAGGCCGCCACACGCGCTCGCTCTCAGACTCAGAGTGGTGTCACGAGACCCCCGGAAGCGCTTCTTTGAGATCCAGAGGACGCAAATCGCTCTCACGTGATGTCCCTCTCGTGGGCTCCAAATCATATCCATCTGGTTGGTCGGCAAGTACACCCTGTCGTATTTCATAGCTAAATCTCTTTTATTTTTTTTCATTTTTTTTTATGACGAGAAACTTTAGTCAGGAAAACCTTGGAAGACTATACCGACCCACGTCACAATCGCAAGGTTAACTCATCATGTTTCATATCAATATCAACTTTTATATGTGATTATCTCGTAAAATGTCAAGTTGTGTGCTTTTGTGATGTGTGCTCTTAAATTTCAAAAGTTCTAACGGAGAAAGGATATCACCAAGATTGGTAAAAATCATATGGTTGAACGGTGGACTCTCGTGATTTTGATGGGAGAGATTTAAGTTGAGATTTTTATCCTCGCATTACCTAAGAAATTACCTAAGAAAGATGGTTAACTTTTTTCCTTATTTATTTGTATAGGATTAAAGGTTATCAAAATAAAATTAAGTGAAGGTGCAGTGAGTAAGAGAATATACTTTAACCATGTTCACTTTTAATTTTTTCAAAATCACATCGTTAAAAACAATAAATACCATATTCCAAACATTACATATAATGAATATATACGAAAGCACCAAAAATTATTTTTAAAAACTCCAGTACATGGCATTTCAATTTCATATATTTTGTACATCACATGCATGCTAAGCAATTATAGCATAAGATATTAATATTTACAAAAGACTAAGAACTTTTATTCTTGAAATCAAAAAAACAAAAGACTAAATGATGATTACATATCCTTTAAATATAGGAAAATAAAATAACCTTCATCTGACTCACTTCTATAAAGTTAAATCATGATCCACATCAACTAAGATTGAAAATAATAAAATAACTTTGTAAGTCAACAAAAGTGACTAAGTATTACCAATAGCTCAAGTAGCTAACCCATAGCCCCAAGCCAGAATTTCTTAAGTCCTAATATCATGTAAATGAGTTAATTCTTCTAGTGATTTCATTATGTGACAAGTGATGGATCCAAATCATCCATTCAATCCACATAAAGAAAATTCAATCTCAACACAAGATGAGCCTTTCCTTAAACTTTCCCATGAATGGCCTAAGTCAACAAGATGAGGTGAAGTCAACCAATGGATCTAGGCATCGAACAAGGAGCCTAAGGAACCTAATAGCCTTCTATTATACACCCTTAGCCAACATTTCAATGTTAGAGTTGTATGTCCTTGTTGAGTCATCTTATTATATAATTCACACAATAATTATATTTGCCATCTCCATTCACCTGAATAAATGACTATTTTTTAGTATGAATGTGTATTACCGGTCTCATTTTCACTTTTAAGGTTATTCACACAAAGGATTGATTAGACAAGTGAAGATAATAGATCAACTATCCAGAATGGTTCTCGATAGGAGATATAAGATGCAAACTTGTATATAATCACTATTGTTAACTCATTGTCTTGATCATGTTTTTCAATCTTAAAAGATATGACAATCTTTTAAGTTTATCATATGAGACTAACACCTTATTGAATTCCAGGTAGAAAGAGTTCCATAAGGAATGGAAATTATGGAATTGTCACGTAAGCATGATCAAATTGTTGATCAACAAAATTGAGATTGCAAAAGTCCTCTTTCGATCATTGTCCTTAAAGAAGGAGGTATGTATCCTTGTACCTAAGACAAGAATCTATGTTGGTATTCAAGCTATGTAAGGGTTTGAAAATTTAATAATGTTCTCATGATTAATCAAATCATTAATTAAATCAAAATGTAAGAGTTATGGAATAATTGAGCCTTAAACTCTTAAATCATGGATAAAAGGGGACGAGTTATTGAAATGTAAATGGCATGAGGGGCCAAATGTGATCTACTTGAGTTAGCAGCCCTATTAGTAAATTGATCTTTGGTAGGGGGTGAACTTGATGTTTCATCCATTTGTTTAATGGAAAATGAGAGGAATATCTCCTCATATGCATTTCATTTGTCTTGCATTTCACCTTGTTTCATCATTTGCATCACTTGCACCACCACTATCACAGTGCCCTTCACTCCTCTCCTTCTCCCTGCATTTCCCTCGACAATTCATTGCCAACAAAAAGAAAAGAAGAGGAAGAGTAGTTGTGGTTGTTGCTATTGCTAATACCAATGAAGCTTCAATAGGAGGGAAGGGAAGTGGAAGCTGCTGATTGAGCAAGAGGGAGTGGTTGTTGTGATTTTGAGGTAGGGATTTCTATCTTCTTGAACTATCCTTTTGTTTCCCTTAGTTAGATTATAGAATGCAGGTGTAAATTTGCTATGGAAGTCATTACAAGTGGAAATACTTGATGCATGTTTTTTATTTGAGGATTTGGTTGTGATAACATTCACAAAGCCACATGAAACCTAGATGTTTTTAGGTTTACAATTTGAGTTGATGAGCAATATGATGGTTTAAAGATGTTAGAAATGATTGTATGTAGGATGGCATCATTGAAAATGCATTTCAAACCCAGATAGGGTTTTAGAATACAGATTGGATGTCTAACATTGTGGCCAAATGTTTGATCATTCAGATTTATATGTCTGACTCAAAGATTGGGCATCCCTGTAGCAAGGTCTAAGCTTTAAGATTCCAGAAATTGATTAGTGGACATTTGACACCCTTGTCTAGATGTCCAGCATTAAGCTTGAACATCTGATACTGCAAAATTGGGAAGAGGATCTTCCTAGATGCCTTTCATTAGATGTCTAGACGATTGTCAGGTGCCTTATCGTGCCAAATTGGACGTCTGACACTAATGGTAAATGTTCAATAAGGCACAAGTGGTCCCGTTTTGACTAGAAAGTCCTCACAAGAATTGAGAACTTGACGTAATTGGCTAAGTCCAAGCTAAATATCAAAAGAGAAATGAATTAGATTTTGTTCAGAGTCTGGGATTCGTATCTGAGGGTCCTAAATGGAACCTCAAATGATCCATGTAAAACCACAAGAATGTGGAAATCTGTGTAATTGAAATTGGAAACAGAAATAAATGAGGTAAATAGGTTGTAATGGGCGGGACTGTATGGATAAACACATTGACCTCTTGAGTTTTGGGCTCATGGATGTGGGTGGAAGACCTAAGGAATCGAGGTAACTGGTGGCTACCAATAAACAACCTTCACTACAACAGTAAGCGTGCTTTGTGATGGTTGTAAACCATCGTCAAATCATATAAAACTATCACCAAAGATCGTCATTATAGATCCCGCCGCTGTTTTCATTTAGTGACGGTTTAATTCCCTTACTGTCGCCTTCTTAGCGTGCAGGGGCGAGCTGGGAAGTAAGTTTTTGTTAAGACCTAAGACATCAAATACCCTTTAAGACGTCTGGGAGTTGGTCCAGACGTCTAGTTAGACGTCTGGAAATAAATTTTGGCGTGCGTACGATCGCGAGTCTGCGCGCGTGCTGCGCGCAAACTGCAACCAGCCACCCTCCTCTTTTTCTCTCTCCCCTCGCCGACCTGCAGACGCCTCCCCCACGCCTTCAAATACCCCATCCCCTCTCCCTCGTTCACCACCCCACCGTCTCCTCCTTCTTCCAGCGTGAGCACAAGAGCAAGAGCGCGGGCAGCAGCTGCTGCCGGGTGCGGTGCGGAGAGGAAGAGGTGCAGCGAGAGGGAAGAAGAGGGAGAGCACGCGAGAAAGAGAGAGAGAGGCCGCCGGAGCAGCTCGAGGCCGGCCGGCGTGCGCGCGGAGGAGCGTCCTGCTGGGGAGATCCCCCCTGGTGCTGCTGCAGCTCGAGCAGGGGACAAGCGGCTGCGTGGCGAGCTCGCGCGCAGTAGGAAGAAGACGAGGAGGGTCTGATTCTGGGAAATTTTCCCAGAATCAGACGTCTGGACCTACATCCAGACGATGCGGGTGACGTCTAGAGGGAGCTCTAGATGATTGAGAGGTACGAAATTTCTCTACCTCCATTTTGCAGATGCAGCCATGCAGGCCGTTCCGCCGAAGTGCTGAGACGTGTCATGTTGAGGAGGTTTTCGTCGCGCGTGCAGGTTTCGTTTCGGGAAGGCGCAGGGACACACCCTCCCACGCAGTTCAGACGTCTGGGCACGGCACCAGACGGCGGAGAGCATCTCCAGACGTCTAGAGAAGTGGTCGGACGTCTGGAACTGGGCCAAGATGATTCAGCAGGATCCCTGGACGTCTGAGGAGCAGCGCAAAGTGAGGTATGACCTGAACCACTTTTTAAGATGTCTGGAAGGTGTTCCAGACGTCTGATTTGAGTCAGAGTTGTCATTTTTGACCCGTTTAAGGTCCGTTCGAGGTTCGATTTCCGCGTTTAAGATTCCGTTCTTCTTTGAATTAGTTCCTCTACCTGTTTGAAATACTTGTATCCTGTTCTGAGTGGTTCCTTGTGATGGATCCTTGTGTTAGGACCTCGTTCTGTTGCAGCTTTGGGGGTTGCGGAGGCACGTGGATTTGTTGATCACGCCCCCATCACTCCCTGTTTTGCGAGTAGAGTGGCTTTCGTTAGTTAATTACAAACATTAATGCATATCTAAAATAAATGATAGATCCTAGGGTATGGCATGAATCCTAGGACCTGAAAACTAGATTGAATGATAGATCCTAGGGTATGGTATGAATCCTAGGACCTGAAAACTAGATTGAATGATAGATCTTAGGGTATGGCATGAATCCTAGGACCTGAAAACTAGATTGAATGATAGATCCTTGGGTGTGGCATGAATCCTAGGAACAGGAACACTGAAACAAATGTCTTGAATGTCTGAATTGCAGTCTTGGATAAGTAGATAGAATAATGATAATCACCTGTAATTGGATAGCAGCTGCCTGTGAAATGTAAAGTACTGTTGCTAGTAATTGTTACATGTAATTTTTGTTGGTCGAAATTAAATACGAGCTGCTTGTATATAAATTGGAAATGAAAAGAAGTTGAATGTTGGAAACACGTTCTATATGTGAATAAACCTGAATTGATGAAACCTAGTATGGCTTGGTCTGAGAAACATGAGCATGAACCCCACGGGGACTTAGGAATAGAACTTCTGGAAATAAATGGAATGGAACTGAAAAAGTGAATGGGAAAGTTTGTTGTCTCTTGGGTACGTGGTACCAAGGAAAGCACATGTTACCTCTTAGTGCAGAGGAGAGCCACCTGCCCTAGGGACCCGGGGTTAGGTCTGGCCACTTTGTATCGACTTTTGGCCCTCGCGTACATCGTATCGGGGAGAGCTATTAGTGTAGGGAAGGAGCTAGCCACCCCACGGGCCCCAAGGTTCAGCTAGCCATCTACACCGACTTGTTAGGCCCACTGGACAAACCAGGGTAGTCAGGCGAGGGTGCGCGGACCGTGGAGGGGCAAGACCCCTGTTTGGTTACTGTGGAGGGGCAAGACCCCTATTTGGTTACTGTGGAGGGGCTGGACCCTATTACTGAGAGGGCTCTGCCCTATACTGGTTCCGTGCTGTGCTTTGGGCGCACCCGTTAACGGAAACGATGGACCGCATGCCAGTGCGGGGTAGCTACCTGTGCGTTTATCGCACGTGCCGTAGTCACCGTTACGTCTGTCAATGACCTTGGGGTGGTTGACTGAGGGTAGGACCACCACGGGGGACTCTCCCACCCAGGAGAGCACCACGTGCTACTTCTACTTTTCGGAACAGACTGCAATCAAGATTGTTCCCACGACGAACATTCGAGATCAAGAGAAAGACCCGAGAAATAAATCAAGAAAGAGTAAATAGAGGAATAAAGAAAGAAATTAAAAACAGCAGCTACTTGTCCACCTTTACTGTTTTTCTTAGCTAGCTGGTTGCCACTCTACTCAACGTTTCGCTGACGTGTCATATTTGTCACCTTTTTCAGGACCAGGTGTTGAGCAGACAGAGCCTACGGCTGCGGAGGGCCCTGGGCCTAGTAGAACCCAGTAGTTATACTTTCTTTGTACCCGTTTTTCTGTTGTAGTGAGTATTTCTGTTACACCTTGTACTCTTTTATCGTAACTTCACATTGCTGTACCTGTTTTTAATTCTCTACTGTTGTGGTGGTATGTACTGTAGTAGTTCTTTTCTTTACTGCTGTACTTTTGTTACTGTTAGTTACTTGCATGGTGAATGCGGTTTATTTTACTGCTTTTTGGTTACTTTCTCGTTGGACAACTAGGTCATGGGATCAGTCGAGTCGGTCTGATTCTCATGTCCTGTAGGGATTAGGGAACCGGGTCGTAACAGTTTTAGGGAGGGTTTTACAACCATCGCGAAAGTAAATTCGAAACAATTTTTGTGAAAACCATTACTAACTTTCTTGGCAGGAATCCAATTTACATGCTAAAAAATTACGCACTTTTAGATATGATTTTCACAAAAATCGTCCTGAATTTGTAATGGCGATGATTATAAAAACCATACTTAATTAAGTATAATGGTCATTAAAAGTAATGCAATACCTTGCGCCAAAATCGATAGGCCCATATAGCGAAGGTTTTACCATTGTCACCAATTGTAATTTATAACTATTTAATTAATAACAATCACTAATAGTTTTCCAATTTTTTTTTAAAAGTAATTCTTTTCTTTAGTACTAGAATTAGTTACACACAACAAATAAAAGAAATTCTAAAACACCATAAGTTGTTCAAAATAAACAATCAGAAGAAATTATATAATTGAACTAATTTATATATATATATAAACGAAGTTCAAATATTACAACAATAAAAGGGAAAAGAATATAAAAATATGGACACCATGCTGGGGCACCCACACCACCAGCCCTAGAATTACCACCATTATCGTTGTAGCCACGGTTCGAAATGTTGGACAATAAATGATGAAGTCCACCACTACCTCAAAGATAGGACAAGACCTCCTCCCACTGCTTGTTGTGTTGCTCCAACAACTCCTCTTGGCGATGTTATTTAAACTCTAGTTATTAGTAGTAAGGTTTTATTTTCAACATGTCCTTCTCATCCCCCTTATTATATATTGAGATTGATTTCCATCTTCTCACCATCATTCTTTTTATTCAAAAATGCCAAAAAAATTAGTTAGTATTTTATTTCGTGTTTTCTTACATTTAGGTTAGAATGACCATACGCCTCCTCGTGTTCAACTCAGGACTCACCAAGGTCTCGATTATTTTATTTCTGTCTCGAAAAATTGCACTACAACGAACGTGTTTTATCACCTAGTGGTTTCGCAAGATCACTCGTGCACCACAACAAAATGGTGTAGTGGAACGTAAAAATAGAACTCTACAAGAATGTCACTACCAGAAAAATGAGAATTGGTCATGGTATTTGGTCACGATTTTAGGAACTATGAGCAAAAGTAACTTATGGTCTCAATTCCACCCAAATTTGTGACCAAAAGGGGGGAGTGAGATTTGTCACTACAAGAAAACGTGAGATTTACGATGGTTCATAGACGACGGTTATTATCATCATTATCACCTAAAGAGTGCCCCCACATCCACCACCATGCTAAATCTTCAGGCTGAGATTTAGCAACGATTATTTCCTAAACTGTCGCTGAAAGATAATAATAGGCAACAGTTTGGAGATAATCGTCACCTAATGTTGGTTGGGGTGAAATTTCTACCGTTTAACGATGATTTATAGTAAAATCGTCTCTAATTCAATGAAATTAGCATGCGCCTCCAAAAGTTGAGGGAGGGAGAAATATTATTATGAAATGATTTAGCGACGGTTTAATGGAAAACCGTCACAAACCATGCCTACTTTTTTGGAAAGTGGCAATTTGAAATTATTATTTTAATGGATTTGGTGACGTTCTAGAAAAAAAATCGTCGCTAAATCTAGGACATTGGGGCTACACCACGCGAGCTTCGCCTCCTCACTCTACTCGTGAAGACTCTCCCTCTCCGATCCTCCTCACCACGTCAACCCCCTCTCTGGCCATGCTCACTATTGCCGACCTCCACGCTCGACAAGGTACTCTCTCCCCCTTTCCCTGTTCTCTTCTCCCCTCCCCCTTCGCCCCTTCCCTCTCCCAGCCTCGCGACCCCCCTTTCCCCTTTTGCGTCACCCCCTTGATGTACCATCTGAACTACTTGTTAATTAGGGTTAATTAATTATATCATAGTATAGTGTTTCAATCTAAACAGATGCCATTTATTTATATACAATTTTTACTACTTTTATTCCAAGTCGTTCACTATGAGGTAGTTGTTAATCACTCTCTTTTTTCCAAAAATCATCTTTTATTTCAAAAATATTAAGTTTATTTACAAATGAATGAAAGAATCAAAGAATGAATTAATCTACGTTAATTATGTACAAGAATGAATGAATTATGTTAATGATAATGCCTCAAAGGTATATACAGGTATAAAGGCATAAAAAACTATTCTAAACTAATTTATGTTAATTATATACAATACTATCTAAATAATGCCTTAATATAGGCACCAAAAGAATATATAAATACAACTATATGACATATTATACCGACATATATAAACTATATACACTAACACATATAAACATCACTAAAGAGCCATAAAAACATTTATATACAAAAAGGCAAAGAGAATGTATTTATTATATATTACATATACTCTATGTACATATATCTATACATGTATACTATAATATTGTACATACTATGTAAAGACCCGTCACACTTTTAACCTTTTAAGACGTCTGGAGTCTCAGTTAGATGTCTGTCCAGACGTCTGGACCCTTTCCCAGAAATCTGAAAATGAAATTTTTGTATGCACACTACGCCCTGCGCATGGGCGATACGTAGGACCTTCTTCCTCTCTCTCCTTTCCCTTCTTTCCCCAAACCCTAAAACCCCCCACACCATCTATTTAAGCCCCTCCCCTCCTCTCCACTCCACTCCACACACCACCATCATCACCTTCAGAGCTTGCGGGAGTGGCGAGAGGAGGTGAGCGAGGGAGAGAGAGAGAGAGAAGGAGGAGAGTGTGGGAGGAGGAGGTCGAGGTCGGAGAGCTTCGGTGGAAGCTCGGCGGAGCTCGCATGGCCATCGCGGGTGCGTGCGGGAGGAGAGAACTCAAGGAGGCAGCCTTCCGACCATCTACAGCGGCTGGAGTTGCGGCGACGCGAGGCGAAGCGCAGCGGAGGACGCTGGGAGGAGGTTCTGGTACTGGAAGTTTTCCAGTATCTGACGTCTGGAGTAGAGTCCAGATGACTGACAGAGCACCTAGACGTATGGAGTGAAGGCTAGACGTCTGAAAGCTCATTTATTGCGAAGGTACGCTCTTTTTCGCGGTTACAGCCGTGTAGGCCTCATCGCAGATGCATGTTTGGTCTGGTTTGGGGGCTACGGTTGTTGTATGCAGGAGTAGCCTTGGGAAGGAGCGCGAAACACTTTCTCACGCACTTTTGGACGTCTGATAAGATCACTAGACGTCTGAAGGTGCTTCCAGACAACCAGAGGCATTGTCCGACGTCTGGAACTGCCTTCAAACGATTGCAAAGGAAGCCTGGATGTCTGAGGTCACCGCAAGGACTTAAGGTAAGGTTCTGGTACCTTTTAAGACATCTGGACTTATTCCCAAACGTCTGATTTTGAATAGTTGGCACGTTTTTGATCCGTTTAGGGTCCGATCGGGGTCCGTTTTACGCAAACAAAATACATGTAGTTTCCTTGCGAGTTTCTCTACGTACTAAAGACCTTTGTACACTGTTCTGAACCCTCCTTTTGTGATGTATTCCCTGGTATAGGGTTTCAGCCTGCTGCGTGTTTGGGGCTCGCATAGACACCTAGGTCTGCGGTTCAAGCCCCCATTACTCCCATATTATCTGGTGGAGTGGTTAATTTTGTTAATAATATTTAAATAAGAATGTGCTTGTGGAAATAGCCAATGGAATCCTAGGATGTGGCATCAACCCTAGGATAGAGAAATGAACGAACCATTTGTGCTGTATAGTGTACTTGCATGCATGATTAAGCTAAACTGTTAGCAATTGCTTATATTATAATTATGAGCTACCTGTAAATTGTGAACAATTACCTGTGAGATCACTAATTGCATGTATCGAATTATGGAAACACGAGCTGCCTGTTTATGGACGAGAAATGAATTGTGAATGGTGAAATCTGGTTCGGAATAAATGGGGTGAACATGAGCATGAACCCTATGAAGAATTAGGAGTAGAACTCCTGTGGTTAGATGGAAACCTGGAATATAGACGGGAAGTGTGCTGGCCCTTGAGTACGTGGTACCAAGGAGAGCGACTGTCCCCTTTTCGTGTAGAGTGGAGCTAGCCGCCCTTGGGTTGAGACTCAGGGTTAGGATTGACCACTCTACACCGACTCCTGTTGGCCCTCGTGTACGCGGTACCGAGGTGAGATACTAGTGTAGAGAGAGAGCTAGCCACCCCATGGGGCCCGAGTTTCAGCTAGCCACCCTATACCGACTTGTTAGGCCCTCTGGGCAAACCGGGGCAGTCAGACGAGGGTGCGCGGACTGTGGAGGGGCGAGACCCTTGTTTGGTTCTGAGGGGCGGGACCCCTGTTCTGAGAAGGACAAGGCCCTATACTATTTCGTGCTGTACTTTGGGCATACCCGCTAGTGAAAATGATTGACCCCGTGTCAGTGCGGGGTAGCTACCAGTGCGTTTATCACGAGTGCCGTAGTTATTGCTACGTTTGGACAGTGACCTCGGGGTGGTTGACTGGGTGTAGGACTACCACGGGAGACTCTCCCGGCCAGGAGAGCACCACGTGTACCTTCTACTCTATGAAAAAGACTGCAATCAAGATCGTTCCCATAAGGAACTTGCAAGATCAAGAATATCTGGATGTTTGAGTAAAATGGGTGAAAAGGAAATGCACATAAAACAGATAAATAGAAAAGAGAATTATACATATTACTTTTACTATTTTAGATAGTATAGATACCACTCTACTCAGTGTTTGCTGACTCTGTCTTTTCATAATATTGTTCAAGACTAGGAGTTGAGCAGCCCAAGCTTCCGGCTGCGGAAGGTGCTGAGCCCAGCCGTAGTTTTCAGCACTTCCTTGTTGTTCCCTTACTGTTGTAGTAAGTATTAAACTTCTAGTTACTGTTTGTCTCTGCTGTTTACTTCCGTTTCCGTTGTTTTGTTGTTGTGGTGGTATGTAATAGTACAACAGATTTACTTTTCTTTACTGCTTTGTTAGTTTCTTCTGCTTAGTTATATTACATATGTGAATGGGGTTTACTTTTCTGCTTTTTGGTTATTTCTTGTTGGATGATTGGGTCTTAGGATTAGTCGAGGCGAGCCGGTCTTGGGTCCTGTAGGGATCCGGGAATCGAGTCGTAACATACTAACATACACATAACACCACACAGCTAACATGCTCACAACAGTTAACTCACACATATGCACACACTCATATGCTAACACTTAAGTTACGCACTCAACACTTAACCACTTTTAACCTTAACACAATACACTCTACCCAAAAATTTGTTATTAGCAGGTCCAACCCTCTTCAAGATCAACAGCCTACGGGGGTCGGATCAATCACTACAATGCTTGGACCCATAGTTTTTAAGTTAGTGTTTTTGCATAGTTTCAAGCCAATATTGACCCACATAGATCGTTCGGCCCAGCCTAACTGGGGCTCCTAACCCTTCCTCTCTCTCTCTCGCTCAATGCATGTTCAAAGGAATGGTATGGTGGGTGGAATCCGACCCCATACTGGACACGTTGCTTAGTGGTGAGATTGGTTAAATACCGTAGTAGGCACGCACACATCCACAATGTGGGACTTAGTTGAGTGCCCAAATTAGGCACGACAGCATGGTTTAAGACTAATTTTAGGGTTTAATTAAGGTGTTAATTAATAAATTAATTTACAATTAAATTATATGTACATGTAGCCAATACATAAGGCTTCTTATTGGTATAGTTTATTTACAATAATTAAATATACAAATATATTTAGAAATTCATTGAAGTTATGAATAAATATACCTTGCTTTTAAGTTTAATTCGTTAATTAAAGTATAGATTAATGGATTACTAGTACAATTGACTTATGCATTAGTTAGTTTACATTATTAACTTATTATTACAAATTTTTAGTTTATTTTTATTGATTTGTTTCTATTTATATATATTTAAATACACATTTATACATATATATACATATATATATACATTATAAGTACTGTTTACATGATAAATAGGTTATAAATATACTAAAATTACTTTAAACTATAATATAGAACTATACAACATAATTTATTTCAATAGTTTATTAATTTACTAATTTAAATTATATTAACTTACTAATTACCTAATTAACTGATGAATATAATTATGTACAATATATAGATAACTAAATAAATATAAGGATATATTACTGTACATTATAATTACTTTAAGTTATATCTACAGTTATAATTATGATTATAAGTATATACATAGTTATTTATAAATACACAGGGATTGTGAACATATAATATAAATAAATAAATATATAATTATATTATTATAATACATACTGTATAACTCAATATAAATATCTACCTAAGTAAATAAAATAGATATATAAGTTATTTGCATACTGTATTTTACATATAAGATACTATATACACTTAATTTAAGCTTATATACAAGTATAAATACTATATACAAAGGTATTTTGTGGAATTTTTGGAATTTTTCATATTTTTATTTTCTTTTTGTGTTTTATAAAGATAGAAGAAGAGGGGACAAAGATGAGAAGAGAAGAGACACTCTTTTTGTATTTTTGTTCTTGGTTTCTTTATTTCAAAACAAGAGAAGACCTAAACTTCTACTGGTATGTTCTACTAACGAAAAAGCTCAAAACATAAATCTAACTCAACACACACCTAAAACTAAACCTAATCTTACTTAAGACACTTTTCCTTTATTTATTTACAATTATTTTTTATTTTTTATGTATTTAAAATTTAAGCAAAAATAGATTTTTTGAAGAGTTAACAATGAGACCAAAGCCTTAGAACACTAGATGCAAGTGCTGGAAATAGAGAATATGGCATTAGAAACTTCTAGATATAGTTTAGAATCAGATTCACTAACATAAACATGATTTAAACATTGAATTCCATATAATTGCTCAGATGGGTAGATTTAAACAATTGAGTTACTGACAGCAAACTCCATAAGTGATTAACACGTGATTTTAAGCTCTAAAATTATACTAAACATGCTGGAAATATGGATGCACACATAATAAACATCCAGACATTGAACAATTATCAACACAAGACATTTAAACATGATTTAGTATTAAAATTATGCACAAATCATTGTTTGGACATATAATAGCCATTTCAGTTGCTGACATAGAATTCTCAGACTTCTACAAATGCATACAGATTAGAATTAACACCAAATAAAATCTATACATGTAGTTGAATGCTTGCTCTAACATCTAGTTATCTGAAAACTCATTAAAAACGAGAGAAGATTCAAAAGTTGCCCATATTAGAAATCCAGCACTTTTGTCAATACATTTCTACCATCTACGCCTTAAATCAGGTTGAACTGAAGCCTAATTCATGTTCTTCAATGCCTGTTGCAATGTCTAAGAATAAACCCATAGCAATCCCATTTCAGAGGCTCATAATAAATCTTAGATCAACCAAATTCCTTTTCAAAATCATGGTTAAATGCTCATCTAGAACCCTCTTGCCAGCACTCAGATGCTGGAACTGATCAAAACCATAGCAGACCTCCTTGAACATCTCAAAACATCAAAGTAACACTTTGACATATTCTCAATTCATTGAAAACCAACTTCAAATCTTGATCAGGTCATTATAATGCTAATTGGATATTAAAACTCCAAAACTCATCGCGAACCTAGGCACTGTAGGACAACATCCCAGATCTGACTACAAACAATGAAATACCCATTTAACTCATCATAAATAATCTTTGAAGAGTCTGGAACTCATTGCAGTTTAGATCAAACCTCGAAATCCAAGAAACCCTAATTTGGTTATGTTCTTACACTATAGACAGTGTGAAGGTCAAAACTCAAATAAGTCTTTCTTAGAACTTTAAATTCAACTTTAGACCTTCATTGGTATCCTTCAAACTCGATTAACTCTCAAAAACCAGATTCAAATCAATTTAATTCAAAAATAACGTGTCACCCAGGTGGGCACTTGATGTATGATCACCTTAGTGACTTGGTCACTTAGATAACTTGCACACTATTAATTAGTGTTCAAGTATCCTAAATGATCCTCTAAAAGTGATTTGGTCATTGCAAGGGTATCAAATCCATGCATCGAATTTTCTTGGCCCTTGCTATCCATCACAGACCAAAACTAGTGTCAACAGTTAAAATTGGGCATGAGCTCTATAAACAATAAGAATCCAATCTAAGAAGCTCAAACCCTTCGCAATTAATCCAATTACATTAATATAAACTCAATTTGATCAATTAAATTGATTGACATCAAATTGCTTGCAAAATTCATCAATCAACCTATAAAATCAAATCAGATTCAAACGGTCAAATCAAGCTCAATTTAGATCAAGGGAGGGTCCTTGTGACTCTTTGGAATGAATGGAAAGACCCTCTAAGGATTTAGCACCCTATTAGATCTGATAGCTACTGAGCTTCAAATCTAATAGGTGCTTAGATGGAGGAGATGAATTGCGATAAAAAACATAAGGAAAATAGGAGAAGGTGACTGTGAAGTGTAGAGGGAGACAGATGAATCAGGATGAGTGAGTGAGAAAGCCTCTCTGATCAGAATTGATTAGAGAGGATAGATCGAGGGAGTGAAGTGCTAACACTAATCTACTCCTAATCAAGTGCAATTGACTTGTAAATCTAACCTAATATAATGAATCTAAGCTAGAAAGCGATAAATCTAATCTAATAAAGTTGTAAATCTAACTAGGAAAGCGATTAAATCTAGCTATCAAATGAAGGTGGTGTCCAAGAGCCACCCACCGTTGGCTAATGGCAATGAAATGGGAGAAACCTCCAATAGGAGATGTCCTAAATCCACTAGCCATTGGCCAATGGTGAGAAATTGAGGGAGAAAGCCATAGTTGTCACCAATGATTGAAGAAGGGGTACTTAGAGTTGGAGGGGTGGAAGAAGCGACTAACTCTGGGAGAAGGAAGTGGTAGAGGGTCGCAGGAGGAGTGGGGATCTCCATATATAAGCTTTAGAGGTTGTAGTGACCTGATCAGTGGGTGAGGTCTGTTGGGCATCAACGATGGAGATGGAGGCTGGAGTGCACAGGAAAATTTTGGAGCAAAAGAGGATTGTCGGATGTGATCTGGAGGTGGTTGCAAAGCTATACACATCGGTGCTGGCTAGTTCATGGAGAATCGACTGTTGATCGGATGGGGAAAGGGATGGATGGTCGAGATCGGTTGTGTTCATTGCCGATGAATAGTATCAGGTGCTGCCTGCCCAGGTGTATGAGAGAATTGCGAAGAACCCTAAACGAGGCGAAACGGTATGACAATTGCACGTGAGCTCGTAAGTGGTGAAGAAACATAACTAAACAGTCCTTGACAGCTTTCAAATGAGTCCCTAACCTCTTTTAAGTAAATAAAATGTAAACACTTGAGGACCTAAATGTAAACCACTAAATGCAAGGTCCTAATGAGGTCAAAATGCAATGAGGTTTTTTGGCATATTAATTGAACATATTAGAATATAATTCAATGTTTCATTTGTCTATTCAAGCTCAAATTGGTGTTCAATTGGCATTCAAATCATCCACGTACATATTTGACATAATTATGCATTTTTAGAACAAATTGAGTGTTTTTGGTCATTTTCCCTAATTCCCATACTTAACCTATTTCATGTGTTAAGTGATAGTGTTTAACCTAGTTTCTAGCTTAACTTGGGTATTTTGGTTATGATGAGTCACACCTCATCACCCTTTCCCCTTCCCTTGCCGCCCCCTCCCCTACCTGCACCCTGCCGCTCCCCCTCCCACTTCGCCATCTACCGCCCCCTCCCCCACCTATGCCCTGCCACTTCTCGCCTCCTCCGATATCGGCTGCCCCCCTCCCCCTCCCCCACCCTCTACTCCCTGCCACCCCCCAACGCTATTTTTTTTTTTGGAAATTAAATTTGTCGTTTAATTGTAATATAATTTGCAATTTATTTTGCCTGTTGATTAATTGGTTCTTTGAAATAAAATTGTTGTTAATGTTATTTGTGAAATAATTATATTTGTGAATGCAATATTGATTCATGTGAAATGTTGTGATTTATAATGTGAATTATTTATGAATACTTGATGTAAATTCTTGTGAATTTGTGATGTGAATATTTGTGAATAATGCATGTGAAATGTGGGGTGTGCCCAAATGTTAAATTTTTTTTTTATTTGAGTTAAATGTAGGGTATGCCCACAAATATTATGACTTGTTTTTTTTTATATGCAGGAATTGGAAACTGTATATATTATAAAAGAAACTCTGACAAAATTTTTCAGCTTTAAGTTTAGTGTCTAGGTTTAGCATTTAGAATTTTGGGTTTGAGTTTAGAGTTTACGATGTTAAGTTTAGGGTTTAAGGTATTTGATTTGGGTTTTGAGTTTCAGGTGTTAAGGTATGTGTTTTGGGTTTAGGTTTTAGGATTTTGATTTTAGAATTAAGGGTTTTTGATTTTGGATTTAGGGTGTTAGGTTTTAGTTAAGGCTTTAGGGTATCGAGTTTAGGTTTTTTGATTTAAGATTTAGGATGTTGGGTTAGGGTTAGGGTTAGGTTTAGAGTTTAGGATACAGGGTCAAGGTTAGGGTTTCGATTTTGGTTTTATGGTTTTAGGTTACAATTTAGGGTTTAAAGGTTTAACATTTATGATTTAATTAGGGTTTAGGAGTTATGATTAGGTTGTATAGAGTTAATAGTTAAATAATTAATTTAAGATCAAAATCTTTTATATTATTTAGTCACATACTTGCAAAAATTTAGAAGTACTTCATGCCAAACAATAGGAATTCTAATACCTAGGTTACAGGTTGTGGGAGGGATATAATTGTCAAAATACTCACTCATCGAGACTTATGATCATGTTATATGGACAATGCAGAGTGTGTGTATACTTTATATATCTGCACGATGCGTTGTCTTTGTAGCATGGCATAAGTGTCAATCGTCTTTAGTTTGGTAAAGTACCAGGCTAAAGAGGGTCCTTGAAGATTTGATCACAACTTATGGTTACTTGTTACATGTAACTAGTGTGTAGAGAAATTTCGGTCTCATTTTCTCACTCTTCTTTGGTATACCAACTAATCTTAGCTTTGCTCCCGAAGCGCCCTTTAGTGGGGGCTATTAGGAATATAGTTAATATTAGTCTTGGGGGGTATACTGGAGAAGTGAGGGGAGATGCTGCCAAATTTTCTCTACACACTAGTTGCATGTAGCAGGTAATGTTGTGATAAAATCTTCAAGGATGGGCAATCAAGTGAAAACCTTTTTCAAAATACAAATATTTTTCGGGTGGTTTATTAAAAATTGTAGGTTATCATAGACAAATCTTTGATTGTTCTGAGGAATTTAGATTACATTCATGTTGATGAATGAAATAGGAGTTTTAAAGATGCATTCGTTGTAGTACACTCCTAAATCGCACAGTAAGACATTTAAGTTTATAAACTCATTCTAAAATGGAATCTGAGGTCGTTCGCAGGGAGAAAATATGAAACTCACACATTAATCTTCATTTAAAAAGATTAGCACAATAAACGAAGCACAATAGAGATATTCAATGAATTATTTACTCAAAAATGTATTCATTAAGAACCAATAGGATCTCAAACTCTCATTGGGATAAAAAGAAATAGAAATCCTAAAAAGAATGGTGATTTAAATCACTATATATGTTCTCATTTTAAGCACATCCCAACCATCAGATTATTTCGAATGAATGCACAGTGGTCGTGAACCACTCAAGTTCCAAATGATGCCGCAGTATCAAATGCTAATGCCTTATCAGACGAAAGCTTTCTCTTTCAGATGACTTAACAACACAAGTCAAAGCACAAAACTAAGGATCTCTAAGAGCCTTTCTTCTTTCACGCCTCTCTCTCTCTTCAAGCCTTCCTTAAGCACAGAGCATAGCCTTCTCTTTAGAGGCTAAGGGTCGCACAGGGGTACAAGGGTAGCGCAGTAAAACCCTCTCCCCACTCTCTCAAAATCCTCTTTCTCCTCTCTCAAAGACCCAGTTATAGGTTCAGGCAATCAGTCAGGTAAACGAATCCTCAGATTTGGTCAGACCCGCGGGTGTGCATCTCAGGTGAGGCGTGCATGGGTTCGTGAAGCGGGGACTCGACCCCTGGTGCTTGGGCGAAGAAGCTACAACACAAAATCAACTTATGTGTGCACAACTACTTATCCATCCACGATGTGGGACTATCCCACTCTCCTTCGCTTGCGTATCAGCCGAATGTGAGGCTACTGTGAGGCTTTGTCAGTTGGATGTGTTACTGGCGTTGAGGTCTTCAATTGGTGTTGTAGCTAGATACTCAAATGTAGTCCGCATCTCCTGGAAGTGACATTAGGCCTTGAGCTAATCGGAGCACTGCGGTCATGGTCGGAAACGATGGCGGTGACGGCGATCTCCGATCAACACCTGAAACACACATACAGGCTCAAAAGCCCCAATTAAATGATTCAAGAGAGTCACTGTGACTCAAGGAATGTGATGGTGGTTGTCCTTTGGTGGATAGATGTTGGGAGTGGTTAGATGGTAACGGAGAAGGCAAGCGAGGGTGGTTGAGTTCGGTGGGGCGATTCAGTGGGTTTTTAGTGGAATTAGGTGAGGGGTTTTGTGCGAAGGGATGAGGTGGAGCTTGTGGAGGTGGAGTGGGCGTGTTTGGTGCGGAATGGAATGTGGTTGACCTTGTCAGAGCTCGGCCGGTCGTGGGGAATAGGGAGGTGTGAAGGCCGGTTAGTCAGTTGAAATAGAAAAGAGAGGAGGTAGAAAAGATTTGGAGAGGGAGAGAAGAAGTTTGAACCTATTCTAAAGGATGAACAGGGAGGATTACGAGCACCGGTGTGATTGCAGGCAACGTGGAAGAAGCTTGCTCCATTGAGGGAGATGGTGGCGAGGAGAGGGGGAGGCAGCCCTCGCTGTGGTTGGCAAGACGCGGAGGATAATGAGGAAGAAGGACAGGCTAATTCGACCATTGGCCATCCGTAGGACGATGTGGAGGGAGGCCATTGGAGTCTAGGTTGGAGGATGCCGGAGATATGGAAAGAAGAGGATTTTTGGCCCTGTACCTAGTTAAGGAGCAAGGATTCTTATCCTGGGTTTTTTTATAGGACTAAGAGAGGAGTTCTAAGCTTGGAAACAAGCTCGCGAACTCCCACTATTTCACGCAAACCGGATACCCACATCTTCCAAGCGTTCGCATGAGAGATAGGGAAGGAATCAAGGTCCATGGCCGGGATCATTTGGAAGGGAATTCGTTAAGGAATCCCCTTTCAATTTTGGAAGTGTTTAATTGAGAATCGAGCAAGAAATCTTCGCTCAAATCTCGACGGAGCTTGATGTGTTCACACCAATGGTGGTAGGGATCCATTTGCAAAAAATGATGAGAAAGTTAGGGACTTGATTGCAAATATTTCAAAAGTTAGGGACATGAATGAGAGATTAAGAGTCTGATTGGGCTAAAATGCAAACTAGGTCAAGATGGACTTTGATTGGGTTCAAATTTTGGTACAAACCTAATTTAGACCCAAGAAATCTGATGGTGAAGTTGGACTTCAGTTTTGACCAAGTTTAACTGGGAAATTTGCGTAAAAACTCAAATTTGGGCAGAATTGTGTCTGTGACTCTGTTTGAGGTCAAAATGGGTTCCAAAGGTCAAATCAAGGACACCAAACCTCATGGAATATTTTTATATGAATTTTAGAATGTTTAGATGAATTTTATATTGACTAGAACCTCTGTTATTTAAGCAGATCTAAAAGTAGGGTTTTGGGAGCTGAATCAATTCTCGAAGTGCGTGAAATCATATTTCTGTCTATGTGAACCCTCTTATTAGACTTTAATACTCATTAGACCTTAGATTAACCCCTGGGAAACCCCGTGGTTACTCTTCATTCATGATATGATGTTAAAATTGCGGAATTAACCCTTTTTTAGTGTTCTCTCAGAAAAGATATGTAGGGAATTATGACTCTCAGGCAACTATGTAAGAGCATTTGTTACTTGGTTATAATTAATTAAAGTTAGTTATGGCTCATGATGATGTTATCAACACAACCCCATGCCTAACTTTTACCAGTCCCTTAGCAAAATCTTATGGAAAGAATTAGAGTTTTAGACCAGGCATTGTTGTTCAGATGTTTGATTCTTTTTACTCTTTAGAAATTAGGTTAGAATGCCAACAATAGTCCTAGTGGTACTCAAATATCAATCAATATCCAGACCTGACTAGCTTCAGCCTGAGTCTGCAGCGAAGGTTTCTAAGGCCCGCAAAAAACTACCCAGAGGTTCGTTGACCCCAGCAGTTAAAGTACCCATGCTTAGAATGTAGCATGTTTAGGTTTAGTTTGACAGTGCATTTTGATAAGAGAGATAGAAGGATATTTCATTTGGAGAGTTTTCTCTCTTTTCTTTTTATTTTTCCCTAAATCCAACCTCGAATTGGCCTTAAACACTGTTTGTATCGGATTCCTAGTCCCCACCATCATTCCTCGATGGGTTCCTGGCTTTCGATGCTTTGGGATAGCACCACTCATGGCAACCCCTAGAACTCCTGGCTTTCGACACTTTGGGATAGTGTCAACCGTGGCATTTTGTGGCTAAATTCAAACCTTAACAATAGACATTTCAGGATAATCCTGCCCATGGCACCTGAACCAACACAAGGTGCTTACATGCCCTTGGTTGGATATTTAGATATCTTAGGAGACAAGCATCGAGGAGATGATATGTTATTATGCATCTTCGAGGGGAATTTCCCACCTCTCCACACCGGAAACTCGTCCTATTAACTTGTGTTGTTGAGTTGCTCTTTCGCTAAATTTTCGAGATAACTTTTCAGAACAGAACACTTTTGGCAGGTTTTTCTTTATTAAGCGTACTGAACCAGACTTAGTGTGTGATTTTTGGGTTCTTAGGTTACCTAGTCCCGCAAACTAAAGGGCCGAATAATCCTTAAGCCTTAGACTTACTACGTCAGCTTAGCACCTTCCTCAACCCCTCAGATAGTTGAATTTCATATGTTTACACTTTAACACCCCCTATGCCTAAGTTTTGTAATGTCCTCATTGTAAACTAGGAGGATATCAAATCAGTTTGGTTCAAGGTTTAGAATAGGATCAAAGGGTGGGTGGACGGGTTGGTATGACTATTGTGAACGATTTCAAGCTTTGATACAAGCGTCAAAGGTGGAGTCGGCTATTCTAAATTGAACTCAAGAGTGTAGTAGGAGTGTAGCTCAAAAAGATGATCAAAGGGGTCCCGAGTTTTTTGGAATGACATGTTGCCTCCCGCTAAGCGCTAAATTCAATGCCTTCAGTCGAGCAGAAGGTGGTCAAGCAGATGGGGTGGTCAAATCAGATGAGTTTTGTAGAACAAGCACCTTGATCAATAGCCTATTTGGTCCAACAGGTGCTTGTTCAAATTGACAGGCTGATGATGTAGCCCAAACCCAATCAGTCTGGTGGGTTGATGGATGTGAATCAATAGATGAGAAGCCCACCAGATACTTTGTTGCTGAAAGAGATATGGCAATGAAAATCCTAGGTTCGATTGAGTCGGCTTAGCCTGGTTAGAGTAGGGATCCTCAAAAGAAAACAAAGCTGTAGAGGATGAAGGAACCCTACTGGTAGGATCAGAAAAGGATAAGAAGTGATTAACAGTCTAATCAATGTCTGAAACCTGATCAAAGGATGGAGGAGAATCATATGCAACCGGATTAGAGAGCAGTGAATCAGAGTAGAAGTTGATTCCGGTGGCAGGTCGAGGTTGGGATCATATTTTGGAAGTCTCTATATATGGATCAGAAGGTGTGGCTTCTTTGAGTTCTAGATCATTGACCTTAGCATCAGAATCAAAGAATGGATCATGGATGTTGAGGTCATAAATTGGTTCATAATTGTTAGGAAATAAAGGTTCTTCGAAGTCAGAGTAAGATTTGAAATCATCGGAGAATTTGCGAAGATTAGTCTCTGAACCTGATTCCAGATTGGGATTTCCACCAAGGAATGGATCAAGATGTGTAGAATTAGCAACCTGACTAGGATCTAACCTATTTTCAAATTCTGAGCTCAAAGAGGTGTCCTTATTAGGCATAGGCTCAGGTTCTTGGCTCTTAGGATAGGCCCAATCGAATCCCAACTCTTCCAACTCGATTTTGTATCATAGATCGATTTGACTTCTGAAAAATCAATTTGCACCTCTGAGGAGGTTGGAGAGGTGTAATCATCAAACGTAAGCCCATAATCATAGTCCAGATCCAAAATTTGATTCTCTTCATATTGGGCCTCATGATCATCCCAAATAGGCTCAAATCTAGATTTTAGGTCAACGGTAGGAATTGGGTCACTAGAATCTGGACTAGGTTCTATTGGGTTGTCAGAATCACTCTCGAGAATTACCTTAACAGGATAAGGCTCAGGAATTACATTCTCGAGAAGTTCTGAGTCAACCTTACCATCACAGGTGTATAGGGAATCTAGGCTTGATGGACCAGCTTTAAGGCTTTCTAAGGCTAGTTCAGAATTGGGGACACCTGTAATTGGGTCCTCCTAACCCTCATTAAGATCGGGCATGTCAATCATTATGAAGTTTGAATCTGATTTCATTTGGGTTGGGGGTCCACAACAACCCCTATTCTCAAACTCGAGTTCTGGGAGATCATTCTGATTTTTAATGTTGTTCCAAGGTGTCTCATCAATCTCTGAATGTTGATATGGGTAATTTTAATCAATGGCTTGGTGTAATGTATTAAGCATACCCCCACGTTTCTCCATGAGACCCTGGTGTATTTCCTATAGTTGTGGATTTGACAGATATTGTATATATCCAATATTGTGTAGTCTCCACAATTCATTGTATTTTGACACGAGCTCATTCCGGGTTGAACCATGTATCATTTGTTTAAATATCATTCTAGCAATGTTCATAATGAGGGTTGTTGTTTCTGTGACATTATCCTGAATGTGCCTAGATGGATTAGAGGTTTTGTAATATTCATCATGATATCTAGAAGCAACCTCAATCATCTTCTCTTTTATGGTCATTTGGGTTTCAGGTTTCCTATAAATTCTTCCAGAATTGTTAGGTTGCATTTTCAAATCAGGTGATAGATGAAGATGTAGAATCAAATTCAGGTTCAGATTGAAGTGATTGGATCAGATCAGAAATCCCCAAGAAGTTCAATTCTAATAAAGGCCTTTAGGTTAAACAACCTAAGGACCTTTCCTGTGTATGTGCTTTAAGGAAAAGATGAGGAACTGGATATGAATTGGACCCAATCAAGGCACCCAAAGATTTTTAGATGACTAATGCTTGTTTCGAGGTGCATGATACCTATGAATCAGAAATCCACACACCTAGGAAGTACCTGGGTAGTTAGGAAGGGAGAGCCCTGCAAAGACCCTTACACGGTAGAGTGTCCCCACAGGTTACAGGGTTTCCCCCACCCGACCTTCCTTGTCATTGCAGTTCCAAGTAGACCGGAATGTATGAATTGAGACCTTAAGTCTACCAATTTTAGCCTAGTTTGTGCCTTGGATTTCACTTAATTAGAAGTTAATTCAATTTGTGACCTAGTTTGGAGGTTGGTTGGCCCATAAAGTAGACCAACTTCACCTGACCTACCCTAAAAGATGAAGAATGAAATCTAGGTTAAGACCCAAAGATCACCCTAAATTGACTCTCAAGTTGTTAGGTCTAAAGTTTTAGGGTTCAAGTGAATTTAGAGTTCTATTTTAGGGTTTTCCTTGAATAGCTCTTTTCAAACAAGGGCTTGGGTAGTACATAAATGCGGGAGGGTCAATTTCCTTTAATTCAGGCAAGTGTAAACTAACACTTCAAAACCCTAGAGTTGAAACCCTAATTAGTTCTAATCCAAGTTTAATTTGATCTCAGATGTACACCTTGGACTCCAAACAAGAAATGCGTAGTCCAAGATGATCAGAAATTAAGTGCAAATCCCTAGTAGGTACACGCAATTTGGGTAGGGACCTCTAAACAGAATCGTCTCAATCTTTAATCAAATATTGATTTGAATTCACAAATCAGGAAACTTGCCTTAAAAATGATGATTACTAAGAAAATAAGTCAGACGAATCCTAATTGTTTTGTTTCCTTTTCTCTCTTCCAAAAGATTAGGAGATTGATTAGGGAAGAAGAGAGAGTTTACCTGCCCCTGGAGTGGTTGATTTGCGTGGAAGATTTCTTCGTGATGTACCTCGCAAAATCACAAGCAAAGCAAACAGAGCAAGTTAGTGCTCATATAAAAATCAAGAAAGATAAGACTAATGCATGAATTGCTCATTGCTCCCCAGCAACGGCGGCAAAATGTTGATGGATGAAATAGGAGTTTTAAAGATGCATTCGTTGTAGTACACTCCTAAATCGCAGAATAAGACATTTAAGTTTGTAAACTCAAAATCTAAAATGGAATCTGAGGTCGTTCGCAGGGAGAAAATATGAAACTCACACATTAATCTTCATTTAAAAAGATTAGCACAATAAACGAAGCACAATAGAGATATTCAATGAATTATTTACTCAAAAATGTATTCATTAAGAAGCAATAGTATCTCAAACTCTCATTGGGATAAAAAGAAATCAAAATCCTAAAAAGAATGGTGATTTAAATCACCATATATGTTCTCAATTTAAGCACATCCCAACCATCAGATTATTTGGAATGAATGCATAGTGTCGTGAACCACTCAAGTTCCAAATGATGCCGCAGTATCAAATGCCAATGCCTTATCAGATGAAGGCTTTCTCTTTCAGATGACTTAACAGCACAAGGCAAAGCACAAGGCTAAGCCTCTCTAAGGGCCTTTCTTCTTTCACGCCTCTCTCTCTCTTCAGGCCTTCCTCAAGCACAGAGCACAACCTTCTCTTTAGAGGCTAAGGGTCGCACAGGGGCACATGGGTAGTGCAGCAAAACCCTCCCCCCTTTCTCTCAGAAATCCACTTTCTCCTCTCTCAAAGACCCAGTTATAGGTTCAGGCAATCGGTCGGGTAAATGGATCCTTAGATTTGGCTAGACCCACGGGTGTGCGTCGCGGGTAGGGTGTGCATGGGTTCATGAAGCAGGGACTCGACCCCCAGTGCATCGGCGAGGAAGCTATAGCACAAAATCAACTTATGTGTGCGTAGCTGCTTATCCATCCTCGATGTGGGACTGTCCCACTCTCCTTCGCTTGCGTATCAATCGAAGGTGCTGTTGCTGTGAAGCTTTGTCAATTGGATGTGCTGCTGGCGCTAAGGTCTTCAATTGGCGCTACAGCTGGATACTCAGATGTAGTCTGCATCTCCTGGAAGTGAAATCAGGCCTTAAGCTCGTCAGAGCACTGTGGTCGTGGTGGGAAACGATGGCCGTGACGACGATCTCCGGTTAACACCTGAAACACACATACGAGCTCAAAAGCCTCAGTTAAATGGTTCAGGAGAGTCGCCGTGACTCAAGGAACGCGATGGTGGTGGTCCATTGGTGGATAGATGTCGGGCATGGTCAGATGGTGATGGAGAAGGTAAGCGAGGGAGGCTGAGTTCGGTAGGGCGATTCAGTGGGTTTTTGGTGGAATTAGGTGAGGGGTTTTGTGCGGATGGACTAAGCAGAGCTTTTTTAGGTGGAGCAGGCATGATTGGTGCGGTATGGATGGCGGTTGACCTTGTCGGAGCATGGTCGATCGAAATAGAAAAGTGAGGAGGTAGAAAAGTTCTAGAGAGGGAGAGGAGAAGTTTGAACCTATTCTAAAGGACAAGTGGGGAGGATTACGAGCGCCGGTGTGATTGCTAGCGACGTGGAAGAAGCTTGCTCCATTGAGGGAGATGACGGCGAGGAGAGGGGGAGGCAGACCTCGTTGTGGCTGAAAGAGCGATCTTCGTTTTCGTTGAAAACTTTAATATAAAATGATGTGTCATTGTATTTAATCGCGTGGTAGAAAATCACTTTTCAAAACATTTAAATTCTCAAAACTAACCTGGAAGAGTTAGGTCGTCTCCACAGGGAGGAATTAGCCTATAAAATGAGTAATAATGCATCAAGCAATCGGGAATATCAATGGAGGTGCATGCTAAGTAGTGCTCTCATCTTCAGCATAAATTCTCAATATAGATAATTAATCAAGAAGATGAGGGTGCACATGCAAACTTACCATAATATAATATTCTCAATAATGACCTTGGTAATAGTAAATAATGTTAATATTAATCTCCTAACCAATGTACTATAATCAATATCTCATGTTGTATGTCATTCATAAGGAGAAATCAATTATATGTAATTCCAAATTAAGCAAGGGGTGTCCATGCAAATTTGCTGCAATATATTAATTCAAAAAATAAATGAATAGTAGGTTTGACAATGGCATTTTCCATAATTTTTAATTGTAGAGAAAATAGAGCATTTACTCTCTCTCCTCCTCGCGAGAGAGAGAGAGAGCACCGGTGGGGTTGTGGATGCTCTAGGAGGGTTGGCTAAGATGAGGCCCTATCCGATGGAGGCCGCGGCGTCGATGGAGATGGCCGGCCGGCGGAGGAGAAGAATGTCGGAGGAGGTGCTGAAGTCGGACCTGCAGGGGTGAGGGCGCACTGCAGATGGCGCGCGCTTGCAGGTGTGGCGGGAGGGCGCGTGAACGAGGGCGGTGCAGCACCTTCAGTGAAGGGCACTAGCAGAGCGCCTGCGATGCGGCTGGAGCAAGCACTGGACGCCTGCGGGATAGAGGGCGCGCTGCAGGGAGGAGGGGCACGCTGCAGATGTCGCGGCCTGGCAGGTGATGGCGGGTGCGGGCAGAGATGGTGCGGGTGCATGAGTGGGTGCTTGCGGGAGGGGACGCGCCTGCTGGAGAGGGGTGCACCCTGCTAGCACTGGAGAGGGGCCTGCAATGGTGAAGGTGCCTGCGGGGCGATGGAGGCGCGCCTACAGTAGGGGGTGCTAGAAGGAGGAAGCGCTGAAAGGAGGATGCGGTGCACAGTGCATGCTTGGGTTGCGGTTCCCCACAGGGGGGAAGATGGATATCCCCCTCCTTTCTTCGCCTCCTCTGTTACGAACGCGCGGCTTCATACGTCTCTTAAGACGTCTGGGAGGTGGCCCAGACGTCGGATAAGACGTCTGGAACCCCTTCCAGACGTCTGGGATTCAGTTTCGGCGGCACGCGCGGTTGCGTCTGCGCGCCTGTGCGCGCAGACCTGGGGGTGCCTTTTCCCCTCTCTCCTGCGGCCGCAGGCTGCACCCTCTGTTCCGCTCTCTCTCTCCTCCCCGCGCGGCTTTAAAAAGCCACACCCTCTCCCTCACTCTCATCACCTCCACCACCTTCCTCTTCTCATTCCAGCCGGTGCGCGAGTGCGAGCGCGAGGGAGGAGGCGCTCGGCCGGGAGGGCGAGCTTGCCGGGGCTGCTAGGGCCGGCCGGCGGGGGGAGCAGCAGATGCGGGGTGACGCGAGAGGCCTGCTGTAGCTCGAGCAGCAGACGGATGAGACGCGGTGATGAGTGGCTACTCATCATAGCTAAAAGGCCGAAATTAAGCTAGACACTAAGCAAAACAATATCAAATTAACATATAAAAAGGGTTAAGTGTGGGAATTAAAGAAAAGACCTAAAACTTTTAATATGTGTTAAAATCTCCTAATTAGGTCACAAAAATGAGATATTCTGAAAACTAAAGAACAAATGATGATCCATGCATCAATTGAACACATAAACAAGTTTGAAAAGCCAAATCAGAAGTAAAATCAATGTCGTAAATGTTCAATTAAGCACATGTAAAAATTTGAAAGCAATTGGACATCATTTAGGCTTAGAAATAAATAGATTACAATTAGGTCCTTCATGCATTACATGTCTACCCTTCAAAACTCCTTTTTGGACCTATTTGCAAGCCGCAGGGACCCTTTTGTAAGACTGCAGGGCCCTTCCAGCTGCTATTCTTCTCACTTTGGGACCTGCACGCTATTCTTCTACCCCTTCTTCTAAGGGTCCGTCTGCAAATTTCCCCTTTATTTCAGCGAGAAGCTGAGTTCTTCACGCGCACTGTAGCGCGCGAAGAACACAGCCATTCTCGACCGTCCATCGCACTTTTGATCTCGATCTGCGGCTGGATTCAAATGGAACCTTCGCGCGATTCGGTGCGTGCGTTCACCTCTCTTCCCAGATCTCATCTGACGGTCAGATCTCTCTCTTGACTCGCCGCGCGCTCTACCCATCTCATCCTCACCGCCGGCCTGATTCTGATTAACCTCACCCTTGCGGTGATCTCAGTCACTGAGCTGCTATTTAAGCACCTCAGTGGTGTCGCGCGCGAAGGATCGCTCCCTCCTACATCTCTTAGCGATCAATTCTTCCACTCCAGTCTCTCCTCCTCACCTAGACCCTGATTTCACAGCCACCGGCTGTGGAATCATCGCCTGCTCTCGACCCTCCTCGTCGCTAAGGACCTCGTAGCACCTGAGGACGACCCTGGAGTCTCACTAGCAGACTCTTCCCTCCGCTGGAGTCACCCTCCTCCTTTCTTCCTCCTTAGCCGCCGGCTAAGGACCATAGGTCCCATTCTTCCTTTTAGTTTAGTTTTTAATTCTGCACAAGTAGTGTTAGATTTAGTTTGCAGTAGTTTAGAATAGATTTAGTTTTAATTGTTAGTGTTTAATGTTAGCTGTAGTTAGATTAGTCTTAGGAGTAGAATTAGTATTAGATCCCCTCCCTCACCTCCTCTGATCAGTCCAGATCAGAGGGGAAGAATCATCTGTTCATTAATCAATTTATCTCCCTCTTCATGTTTTGTTTTTCCACCATCCAATTCTGATTTATGTTCCTTTTAACGACGAATCTTTCATCTGTCACCCACACATCTGGACCCAATTCCAGATCTGATGGTGTACTGCCTCAGATCTGAAATTGGCGTCACAAGCACCATTTGGGGCTTCTCACTCACCCCATTTGTGTTCACAAAAGCCCCTTTTATTTTAGATTGATTGCCTCAGTTTGTCAGATTCACTTTAACATGGGTTTTGAAGAGATTTTGCTTTCTGAAATGTCTTGACAGATCTGACAAATTGAAGGGATTTTGGTTTTCCTTGAGGGCAAGGATTCTGAGAAGTTCTCTGGTGACAGAGAACAAATCAGAAGAGCCTGTCATGAATTTGCTTCTGCCTTGATCTGAATGCATTCGCTAGCTTTTATAAATTCCTTTAATGCATTCTTTTTCTGATTTGTCATTTCAGAACTGCCATACACCACCTGTTTGATAATTATTTTTGTATGGTGATTCTCTAACCTAAGGAGTTTTCCATACTCCTTAAGGTTGCAAGAAACTGGGATTGTATGTTTTGGTTTTAATTGATTGAGTTAAGTCTTCCTTCATGCTGTCTATGGCATTAGGAAGACTAACTCAATGCCATTTGTGTTTTGATTTGAAATGATGCTTTTGATAAGGGCTTTTCCTTGTGGGTATTTGAACTGAATTCTTATGTGATTTTCGTGAGATTTATACCCTTATCAGATTTGGATTTCAACTCTTTAATTTTTAGTTTGTTCTGAATTTTCTCTTATTCCCAGTTATACAGTAAAATGCTGCAAACTGCAGCAACATTCCCCTCTTCTCTAAATTCTCCTCTTCTCTGTGAATACTTTCCCCCTCTTCAAATGGACTAACTGCAGCAGCAGTTAGCCCATTTGACAGTGGCTTAAGCCACTGACACTGCTAAAACACCCTGAACAGCACATTCTCTTCCCTCTCCATCTTCTCTGACAGTAGCTTAGCTGCTGTTTAAAATGAAATAAAAACTTAATAACCCTCATTCCCTAAATTCCTACTAAAACCTAATTATACATACTTAATTTCACACTGTAAATATACATATCCATACTATTATAACTATAATATACAGCCTGATTATGTACGTAGACATACATAGATATACTGTAAATACTGTATAAACTTGTACATAAATCTATATACATATGTAATCTATGTAAATATATGTATAAATACTGAACTATTATGTATGTATTTACTGATATATGTATATGTATATATACAGATTCGTATGTACATATTCAGTAGCTATATTATAGAATAAATTAGCTAAATTAATAATTTAGAGCTATAATTAAGTAAATAAATCTATAGACTTAGGTTAACATATATAGTAAGTAATTTAAGTTAGTTAAAGTACAATTATACCTAGTATAGCTTACTGTAACTTAGTTTTATTTAAAACACTCAGAACAGCTAGTTTAACTTAAATAAAATAGAAATAAATTCGTAAATATACAATAAAAATATGTATAAAATACTTAAGTATGTAAATTGAATCTGTATAAGGTCAATTAGACCATTTACTAACTATTTTATAAGTAATTAACTATTTAATCACCTAAATCAACCTGTACAATCAGCCTAGTTTAGCGAATTTATTTGTATAGTAAACATATTTAAAATTCAAAATTAATTAATCAATTATGTAGTATTATGTAAATACTTTATTAACCATATTTTATTTTATTTTATTTAATAATTTATGGCCCCCAAATCGAGGGCCAAAAGCACGATCAGACGCAGCTGCGCCTGATTTCCAGCGCACGATGTGGCGCTGGAATAGCACCACATCGTGTGCTGCAAGTCAAGCGCAGCCACATAAATGGAATTTGTGTTTCCTATACACCAGTCGTCACGGGCGCCGGGCGCCCGAAACACTGCCTTTACCCGATTACCCGTTGAGCGCTGGTCTGAGTACTCTGTCTGATTTGCGATTAGTATGTGACGCGTGTGTGTGGCCGGGGGCCCGAGCGTGTGCGAGCATATGGCGTTGGGCTGAGGCCTGGCGCTGAGATTAAAGACATAATTAAGCCACCTAATCTGAGATTAGGGCGCGCTTAGTAGAGGTCTGGTCCCACCCTTAGGGTGCTGTGTATCCCTCGAAAAGCGTGCCCGCAAACTAAACACGTTTTAAACTAATGATATTAGCCTAATCCCCTCCCCACCGCAGCCTCTGAAATATGCTAAGACAGAAGAGTTAACAAAGAGAAGAACAAAGAGTTAACACGAGAGAAAAAAGCAAAGAGTACAAGAACAACAGAGAAAAGAACAAGAGTAATAAAAAGAGAAAGAAGAAGATGAATACTTAAAACAGAATATGAACACAAGAAGACAGGAGTTAAGAATACAAAGAACAGAGACTTAATGAAGAAAGAAGAGAAACAAAGAATAACTAGTATACATACGTATAAGTAAATCTATATAATTACTAACAGAATAAGCGACACTATAAACGTCGCTAAAGATCTCAGTTTTGCCTCTTTAGGTTGTATATAGTGTTTTCTGAGATTTAGCGACGCTTATATCTGTCACTGAAACTGCTGTATATGTTACTATACATAACAGACTAATAAGTTAAATTTCTACACCATTGCAGTCTAATGTATTATATATTATTATGATAGTACTAATAGGATAACTTGTAAATACATAGTTTAGAGTATAATAATAGATTGTTTGATGCTTGTTCATAGTTAGTGTTTTTGCAAGCATTTCTTAGTAATTAGGTAAATAAAACACACATTCATTCATTCTTTAATAAAATGTAAAGTTTTTCTTTTTTGAATAAGAAGACAATTTTGAGATAATCAAAGAGTGACCGAATTAAATTCAATAAATTGCCTCCCAGTGAACGACCTGGAACAAAACCAGTAAAAATTAGATAAATAAGCAAATGATAATAATGGTTGTAATGACTGGAACTCACCCATACTCACCACTATACGACATCCTTAATGTTATATTGTACACCCTGTACTACAACGACATAATCAACAATTATTACCAATTTCAAACACAACAACCATTTTTAGGCATCATTATTTTGGCGCCGCTGCCAGGGAGGCAACGCTCTTTGCACCAAAATTTTCTTTTCATTCTTTTGTATATAGAAATTCTTCATTCATTCATTATAATTGCTTTTATTTTCCATTGAATTAATTGTGTATACATTCCTTTATTCTTTTACTAATCATTTGTTTTTTCCACAGCACTTGAGGAGGAGTGTCGTCTTCCTGGTGGAGTCGCTGCGCTCCAGATCCGTCTTCCTGGTGGAGTTTTGCCTCGAAGTCGCTGTAGGATTTTAGTATTAGTTTTAGTATAGATAGTTTTAGGTTTATTGATTAGGAGCAATTGTTAGTCATAAGTTGTGAGAGCTTGTTCTCACACAATTTTTGTAATAATTCTGGACTATCTGGACTTTATTTCTTTATCTTCTTAATTTCTTTCCTTACTTTTGAATTGCATATAAAATTTTTCAGAAAAAAATCAAAAAGACCTCATACTTATCTAGTAGCAGCATAACCTCAGGCATCCATTTTTAGGATTGCATTTCATTCCTGCTAGATTTTAATTCAAGTCAAATCTGCATTAGAAGATTGCTGGAGTCAGGTACGCATTTCTTACCTAACTCTAACTCCTGCCATATTTGCATTTGACTTAAAATTAAAGAAGACCACTACGTGTTCTGAATTTAGTAAAAAGTGAAACGAGCAGCATAGAAAACACATTTTAATCACTTCAATTAAATCAAAAAGGAGATAGCAAAATTGGGTGAAACCATGTTTGAGATTTTAATCGCCTTGTGTTGAATGTTATCGTGCACACAGCACGATCACTTAAGGCCACAATACACGGGTTTCTACCTCATCTTTCTGCAACCACAGGATCTGGATTCGCACGCTCAGTCTTATCCAGATTTCCAGTGGATTTTAGAGGTCTGCACTTCGCTAGGTTTATCTTAGGATACGTACAATTGCTTGAAACAATTGTTTGCGTATAACATACTTTGCGTAGCAGCCTCTAGGAAAAATTTTCTCCGATTCATTTCGATTGATTGGTCTTCTTGAATTGAGATTTTATTGGGATTCTTCTGTTTTATTGTGAACGTTAAAATTTTTTCCCATTGAGTTGGATCGAATTAGAGTAAACGGGATTTCAAAAAATCAACTCAATGGAAGGTAGGAGATCCCAAAACCCAGAACTTGTACTCCCCTTGGGTACTGCTACCCAAGCTACTGCATCATCTTCTTTGCCTTCCACTTCTAATCCCTTACCTCCTGAGTCTCAAAATACTTTCCACAATCCCCCTCGCCAAGAGGATGATCTTGATTCTTCACACTTTGAGGATTTTGAAGAACTTCCTCCAGACTTAGTTGCACATCCTCTACCACAGCAACCACCTATCCCTAGGTTCCAACCTCCACCTTATCCTAATCATCCTAATCCACCCCCGGAGAGAGGACCTATGCCTCATCTTCAGCACCTTTTCGACACACAACTACAAATGAATACCTTAACCCAACAGGTGCAACAGCTTGCTCAAGCTGTAAATCTATTAGCTAACCCCCAACCACAACCACTTCAACCTAGAAATCCTCAGGCACCACCCCAACCCCGTAGACCTCAACTACGAGATTACTATAATCCCGCAGTTGCCCAACCAATGCCTGTGGTACGTTATCCCAATGGGGGTCGTGCTGCTGAACTGAAGCCGAACATTATAGCACTCATTCCTCACTTCCATGGACTTGCTTCTGAGGACCCTTTTCAGCATTTAGAGGAGCTGAAGAATCTTGCCCAAACTTTGGGTCCGCAAGGACATGATCAGCACACGCTTTTAATGAAAATGTTCTCCTTTTCATTAAAAGATAAGGCAGCCTTTTGGTTTAGAACACTTGCACGGACTACACCTATAGATTCCTGGGCTTCTTTAGAACATGAGTTCTTAAAGAAGTACTTTCCTGTAGGCCGCACTAATGCCTTAAGGCGTGCCGTCACCACCTTCACCCAGAATTTAGGAGAACCTATGCACGAGGCTTGGGAGAGATTCCATGAGCTTTTGAGAAAATGTCCCCACCATGGTGTCCCACGCTGGCAACAGGTCCAGATCTTCTACCATGGGCTCCATGATGACACACGGAATTTTGTAGATGCCGCTTGTGGAGGCAATTTCCTGTGTCGGGACGAGGACTCAGCCTTTGAGCTCTTTGAAGGCATCGCCGAAAACTCTATTAACAATGCTTCAATGAGCGTGTTTAATAGAAAATCCTCACATTCCCACTCACACACGGGGGTACATGAAGCCCAATCCAGTAGCAAAGACTTAGAGATAGTGGCTAGTCAACTGGATAAAGTGGGGCTTAATCGAGAAGAAAGTAGATGAAGTATGGAAATTTCTCTCAAAACACCCATCTTCTTCTTCTCAGTCACCAGCACAAAACACTTCTTCTCAGTTTCCCACAGGGAGGGAAACTGTGAATAACCTTTCTGTGACACAAACTGCATTACCGGATTTTCCATTTCCATATCCTTCACCGGTTGGAGGAACCTTTGTTCCTCCCTTCACTGACTTCCCTGCACCTTCTGGAGCTTCGGAGGAGCTTCATGCCATTCACAATGATCCTTTCACACAACCTATAACCCTGGATGGCGTAATCATCCAAATTTCTCGTGGTCGGGAAATTCACAAAGACCTCCTTTTCAACAACCTTCTGCACCACCATTGCACAACCCGATCCGAGCACCACCTCCACAATCACACGGATATCCACCGCGTACCTACCAGCAACCCCAACCCAGGCCCACCCAATACTCTCAATCTGGGCCTACACGAGATGACCAGTTGGGGTCTATCATGAAAGCTCTTGCTGATATGCAACAACAGAATATTGCTATGCAGCAGAGACAGGACACGGCCTTAGCTGAGATGAGAGCCCAGCTATCACACTTGACGGAGTCTCGTCAACCACATTCACTCCCATCCCAAGCACAACCCAACCCTAGGAACATACCTGCTCAAAGGTATGTCCAACCTAGACCAACACTGCAAAACCAAACACATGACATTTCACAAGCAGTGCACAACACTGAATTCTTCACTGACTCAAATTCTTCTCTTGCACAAACGCAACCACCTCTGCTACCTAACAATGATTTACCATCTACCTCTAGAGCTGAACTAAATGCCATAGTCACTAGGAGTGGTAAATGCACACTAGATCCACCTCTTCCAACACCTACCACTTCTAGTTCTACTCCTCCACTTCCTACTTCTCCTCTACCTATAACTGAACCTCTCACAACTCCAGTACCTTTTCCTGAAGCTTTAAAGAAGAAGGAGAAAGGAAAGAAAAAGACCTGTGTGGCACCTGAGGAGGATTTGCTTAAGCTCTTTGAGCAAGTCCACATAAACATCCCCTTGTTGGATGCAATCCGCCACATCCCTCTTACGCTAAGTTTTAAAAGACCTATGTACACCTAAGCGTAAAGCAAGAATTCAAAAAGGGAGTAGTCCAATCATTCTCTCGGAACAAGCTAGTTCCATCATCTCTAGTACCCTCCCAACTAAGATGAAAGACCCAGGCACCCCTCTCTTATCCTGCATGATTGGTAACACCACATTCAATAGAGCACTACTTGACCTAGGTGCTTCCATCAATCTTATCCCAACCTCTCTACTGACACATTTTGAGGTTGGCAATTTGAAGCCAACCAAGGTGTCCCTGCAATTAGCTGACAGATCAGTTAAGACACCTCAGGGAGTGTTGGAAGATGTCATAGTGCGGGTCAAGGATTTTTACTTCCCTGTAGACTTTATAGTCCTTGACATGGAAGTACCTGAAGATATCCAGAATACACCTATCATTTTAGGAAGACCTTTCTTGGCTACGGCCAAGGCAAACATCAATTGTGAGGAGGGCCTTATAGAATTAAAGTTTGGAGATCAGAAAATAAAAATTGATATTTTTCAGGCCCAAAGAGGACCGACCTGTAGTTTAATTGAAGAAATCTTCTCCCTGGATTCATTGGATCAATTGGTTGAGGACACCTTGATCAATTCATTAAATTTAGAACCTCAACACTCTTTGGACTCTGACGTGACTTCCACTGAGATACCAAATTTAGAGACTGAGGACCTTCCTCCCATTCCATTAGTATCTCTAGGATCTCCTGAAACTTTCACACCTGCTCCTTCTGATCCTGTGCCTGTTGAACTCAAACCTCTTCCTGACTCTCTCAAATATGTTTTCTTAGGACCTGATCAGACCTATCCGGTGATTGTTAACTCTTCCCTTTCTTCTGATCAAGAGTCACGACTCTTATCTGTCCTAAGAGCACATAGGCAGGCTATAGGATGGAGCCTTTCTGACCTTACTGGCATCAGTCCTTCTTATTGCACACATAGGATTTTCACTGAAGAAGGATCTAGACCTACTAGACAGCCCCAGCGTAGATTAAATCCTACATTACAAGAGGTGATAAAAAGTGAAATGATTAAATGGCTGGACAATGGAATTATCTACCCAATTTCTGACAGTAGATGGGTAAGTCCTGTTCAGGTTGTGCCAAAAAAGGCCGGACTTACCATCATCACCACTGATTCTGGAGAAGTCATCCCTACACGCATTGCTAGTTCGTGGCGAGTATGTATAGATTACCGAAAACTCAACCAAGCCCACGAAGAAAGATCATTTCCCTTTGCCCTTCATTGATCAAATACTGGAAAGAGTGGCAGGAATAGATTTTTCTGCTTTTTGGATGGCTATTCAGGATATAATCAGGTGGCAATTCACCCCGATGATCAGGAGAAAACAACATTCACCTGCACCTACGGAACCTTTGCATTCCGTAGGATGCCTTTTGGATTGTGCAACGCACCTGCTACATTCCAGCGGTGTATGTTTGCAATCTTTTCTGACTTAGTAGGCGATTGTTTAGAAGTCTTCATGGATGACTTCTCGGTCTTCGGGAGCACATTTGATGCATGTCTAGACCACCTGACCAAGGTCCTGCAAAGATGCATTAATGTGAATCTGGTACTTTCCTGGGAGAAATCTCATTTCATGGTAACTGAAGGACTTGTATTAGGTCACCTTATTTCTGAGAGAGGAATTGAGGTTGACCGCGCGAAGGTAAAGTTGATTTCTGATTTACCACTACCTTCGTCGGTTAAGCAAATTCGATCTTTCCTCGGGCATGTTGGTTTTTATCGCCGCTTTATAGCGGATTTCTCGAAAATAGCCCGACCTCTCACTACTCTCCTCTCTAAAGACGTAGGCTTCCAGATCTTTGACGATTGTGTTCGTGCCTATACGACACTTCGTGATCTGATTACCAAGGCACCCCATACTGCAACCCCCGAATTGGTCTCACCCTTTTGAGATCATGTGTGATGCCTCTAATTATGCAGTAGGAGCTGTCCTTGGTCAAAAATTGGACGGGAAACCCACAGTCATCTATTACGCTAGCAAGACCTTGGATGAAGCTCAGAGGAATTACACCGTCACGGAAAAGGAATTGCTAGCTGTAGTATATGCACTGGAAAAATTCAGACCTTATCTTTAGGTTCCCACATTATAGTCTACACTGACCACACGGCAATTCGATATCTTCTCGCCAAGAAGGACGCGAAATCTCGTCTGATTAGATGGATCCTACTTTTACAGGAATTTGATTTAGAGATTCGTGATAAGGCTGGAAAGCAGAATGTGGTAGCTGACCACTTATCCCGCCTTCCTTCTGAAGCGATTTCTCCTTCTTTACCCATCTCTGACCACTTCCCTGACGAGCAATTGCTGGTCATTCATTCTGATCTTCCTGGTATGCTGACATTGTCAACTACCTGGCTTCTGGACTCATCCCCACTAATTGGGTCCGACATCAAAAAGACAGACTTAGATCCGAGGCCAAGCACTATTACTGGGAAGAACCTTGGCTTTTCAAGCATTGTAAAGACCAGATCTTTAGGAAGTGCGTCCCTGATAAGGAGATTAGAAGCATCTTATCATTCTGCCACGACCAGGCGTGCGGCGGTCACTTCTCTGGCAAAAAGACCGCTGCAAAGATTTTGCAGAGTGGTTTCTATTGGCCCACAATCTTCAAGGATGCACACGAATATAGCAGGGCATGTTCACGCTGTCAGTCTCTTGGTAGTATTGGCCGCCGAGACATGATGCCCTTGAATCCGATCATGGTGTGCGAAATCTTTGACATTTGGGGCATTGACTTCATGGACCTTTTCCTAAATCTTATGGCTTCGAGTACATATTGTTGGCAGTTGAGTATGTTTCAAAATGGATTGAAGCCATCCCCTCAAGGACTAATGATCATAGAGTTGTGACACAATTTGTTCAAGATTTCATCTTCTCTAGATTCGGGGTACCTAAAGCCATCATTAGTGATGGAGGGTCTCATTTTAGAAACACACATTTTCAGTCCCTACTGCAAAAGTATGGGGTGTCACATAGGATTGCTACATCTTATCACCCTCAAACCAATGGACTTGCTGAATTATCTAATCGGGAGATCAAAAAGATTTTACAGACTACCATCCGACCTGATAGAAAGGATTGGTCTTCCCGCCTTTCTGATGCGTTGTGGGCATATAGGACAGCCCACAAAACCCTTTAGGCATGTCTCCTTTTAGACTTGTGTACGGGAAACACTGTCATCTTCCTGTCGAATTAGAGCACAAAGCCTATTGGGCCATCAGAAAGTGTAACTTAGACTTAGAGAAGGCCGGTGATCTTAGGAAATTACAAATGTCTGAGCTCGATGAATTAAGGAATGAATCTTATGAAAGCTCAAGGATGTATAAGGACAAACTTAAGGCCTTCCATGACCGTCACATTCTTAGGAAATCTTTTCACCCTGGTAAAAAAGTCCTTCTCTTCGACTCTAGACTGAAACTCTTTCCTGGGAAGTTAAGATCAAAATGGATTGGACCTTTCAAAATCTTGAGATTATTTGATAATGGAGCCGTTGAGATCACTGAACTTGACAAATCTGAACCCTTTATTGTTAATGGACAAAGACTGAAACCTTTCATTGAGCCGCAGGATCTCAGACTTGTCAATTCCACCATTTCGCTCCTACATTTTGAATTACCATGTAAGTTTTCGCCTAGCTGAAGGCGTTAAACTTAGCAACACCTACCCTTGTATATAGCTGTTTTACACTTTTCTTACTCTTACCTTTAATTGCATATAGTGTCTACCCTTGCATTCTGAGCATACATTCATTGCACACATGTCATGCATTTCACTTCCTAGCCCGACTGTTCACTCTGATCTTAGATCAGACTTAAAATCGTCCGCACAGAGATTTTATCTCCTCATTCCGACTTCCTTCCATCACCCAGCCTAGGATAGTGAAAAGCAGAGCATGCATTTGCATCCACCCTTTCATTCAATGAGGACATTGAAACATTTAAGCATGGGGGGGGTGTAAATGGTAAACCATTTAAACCAAAATGCAATTGTAGACACAACTATAGTACATATAGTATTATCAAAAAATTATATACTTCAAAAAAATTGAAAAATTTTGAAAAAATTTTTTTGAAAAAAAATTACAAAGCTAAAAATACAAAAAAAAACAAATCAGAAAAATTCCAAAAATACAATAAGGGACATGTACTTCATTGTCAAAGGAGGATATTCATTTCAAGAGAGGAGGGAGAAAAAGAAAAAAGAAAAGATAAGTGATCTTATAGCTGAAAACAAAAATAGAATAAGTGTCTATGGACATTCAACCATTACTGGTTTGACCTACCGGGCCATAGGAGCTTGATACAAGCTTAGGCTTAATACACTTCGAGCCTTGACAAGATAGACCACAGTCTCTCCTAACTTTAGGACAATTCTTGTACCTGAGTCACCAGTACAGGATTCGTTGGTTTGCTTTGACTTAGGAGTCTAAGTAACCTTGGCTTACACTACACAATGTCAGGAAAGACCACTTGAACCTAAACCTCAACCCTTGTGTTCATTAGGGAAGGTGGAGTCCTTACCTGTGCGTGCAGGTAGACTCTTTGTCCTAATCTTTAGTTTTGTGTCTAGGAGAAGCTCTTTCCACAAAAGAAATCCACCCACCAAATACAGTGCGCTCTACCAAATAAGTTTTGGAGACATACTGTTCAAAAAAAAAAAAAAAAAAAAAAAAAAAAAAAAAAAGAAGTTAAGTATGTTCTCCAAAATGTCTGAAAAACAACTCTTCCACCAAAATGTTTTCAGGGTTCAAAATAAATACCCTATTTTTCCACCAAAAAAATCTTCTCTGAGCCACAAATACAATAAGGGTTGGGTTTGAATACCATCAATTTTTGAGAGTCATCCGAAAACATGAGCTGAAGTTAGGACCAACCTGGACTTAAAAAGAAGTGAAACCCCGGGATTGAGCCTTAGAATTCACCTGGTTAGTCCTGACTTATCACAAAACACAGCCATAACTTCATAGCATTCTGAGTCTCTGTAAAAACCTCCTGAGTCCTGGAATTCGACTTAAGGTTTAAATATCAAGAGTTCTTGTTGGTTGAGAGATGGTCTATGTCATTTAAGCCTCGAGTTCTGGTAGGTTATCCTCAGTAACCAGGTTCTCACAATGTCCAAAAACACAGTTGGTATTGGAAAATGTTTCAGCTTAAAGATCATCATCATAAACACTTAAAAATTTTTGAAAGAAGAAAAGATATCTTTACACACTTACCTTGCTGATACTTAAATTGCCTTACACTTCAACAGATTGTTTGCTAAGGGACTAGCAAAACGTAAGCATGGGGGTATGATGAGTGGCTACTCATCATAGCTAAAAGGCCGAAATTAAGCTAGACACTAAGCAAAACAATATCAAATTAACATATAAAAAGGGTTAAGTGTGGGAATTAAAGAAAAGACCTAAAACTTTTAATATGTGTTAAAATCTCCTAATTAGGTCACAAAAATGAGATATTCTGAAAACTAAAGAACAAATGATGATCCATGCATCAATTGAACACATAAACAAGTTTGAAAAGCCAAATCAGAAGTAAAATCAATGTCGTAAATGTTCAATTAAGCACATGTAAAAATTTGAAAGCAATTGGACATCATTTAGGCTTAGAAATAAATAGATTACAATTAGGTCCTTCATGCATTACATGTCTACCCTTCAAAACTCCTTTTTGGACCTATTTGCAAGCCGCAGGGACCCTTTTGTAAGACTGCAGGGCCCCTTCCAGCTGCTATTCTTCTCACTTTTGGACCTGCACGCTATTCTTCTACCCCTTCTTCTAAGGGTCCGTCTGCAAATTTCCCCTTTATTTCAGCGAGAAGCTGAGTTCTTCACGCGCACTGTAGCGCGCGAAGAACACAGCCATTCTCGACCGTCCATCGCACTTTTGATCTCGATCTGCGGCTGGATTCAAATGGAACCTTCGCGCGATTCGGTGCGTGCGTTCACCTCTCTTCCCAGATCTCATCTGACGGTCAGATCTCTCTCTTGACTCGCCGCGCGCTCTACCCATCTCATCCTCACCGCCGGCCTGATTCTGATTAACCTCACCCTTGCGGTGATCTCAGTCACTGAGCTGCTATTTAAGCACCTCAGTGGTGTCGCGCGCGAAGGATCGCTCCCTCCTACATCTCTTAGCGATCAATTCTTCCACTCCAGTCTCTCCTCCTCACCTAGACCCTGATTTCACAGCCACCGGCTGTGGAATCATCGCCTGCTCTCGACCCTCCTCGTCGCTAAGGACCTCGTAGCACCTGAGGACGACCCTGGAGTCTCACTAGCAGACTCTTCCCTCCGCTGGAGTCACCCTCCTCCTTTCTTCCTCCTTAGCCGCCGGCTAAGGACCCATAGGTCCCATTCTTCCTTTTAGTTTAGTTTTTAATTCTGCACAAGTAGTGTTAGATTTAGTTTGCAGTAGTTTAGAATAGATTTAGTTTTAATTGTTAGTGTTTAATGTTAGCTGTAGTTAGATTAGTCTTAGGAGTAGAATTAGTATTAGATCCCCTCCCTCACCTCCTCTGATCAGTCCAGATCAGAGGGGAAGAATCATCTGTTCATTAATCAATTTATCTCCCTCTTCATGTTTTGTTTTTCCACCATCCAATTCTGATTTATGTTCCTTTTAACGACGAATCTTTCATCTGTCACCCACACATCTGGACCCAATTCAGATCTGATGGTGTACTGCCTCAGATCTGAAATTGGCGTCACAAGCACCATTTGGGGCTTCTCACTCACCCCATTTGTGTTCACAAAAGCCCCTTTTATTTAGATTGATTGCCTCAGTTTGTCAGATTCACTTTAACATGGGTTTTGAAGAGATTTTGCTTTCTGAAATGTCTTGACAGATCTGACAAATTGAAGGGATTTTGGTTTTCCTTGAGGGCAAGGATTCTGAGAAGTTCTCTGGTGACAGAGAACAAATCAGAAGAGCCTGTCATGAATTTGCTTCTGCCTTGATCTGAATGCATTCGCTAGCTTTATAAATTCCTTTAATGCATTCTTTTTCTGATTTGTCATTTCAGAACTGCCATACACCACCTGTTTGATAATTATTTTTGTATGGTGATTCTCTAACCTAAGGAGTTTTCCATACTCCTTAAGGTTGCAAGAAACTAGGATTGTATGTTTTTGGTTTTAATTGATTGAGTTAAGTCTTCCTTCATGCTGTCTATGGCATTAGGAAGACTAACTCAATGCCATTTGTGTTTTGATTTGAAATGATGCTTTTGATAAGGGCTTTTCCTTGTGGGTATTTGAACTGAATTCTTATGTGATTTTCGTGAGATTTATACCCTTATCAGATTTGGATTTCAACTCTTAATTTTTAGTTTGTTCTGAATTTTCTCTTATTCCCAGTTATACAGTAAAATGCTGCAAACTGCAGCAACATTCCCCTCTTCTCTAAATTCTCCTCTTCTCTGTGAATACTTTCCCCCTCTTCAAATGGACTAACTGCAGCAGCAGTTAGCCCATTTGACAGTGGCTTAAGCCACTGACACTGCTAAAACACCCTGAACAGCACATTCTCTTCCCTCTCCATCTTCTCTGACAGTAGCTTAGCTGCTGTTTAAAATGAAATAAAAACTTAATTAACCCTCATTCCCTAAATTCCTACTAAAACCTAATTATACATACTTAATTTCACACTGTAAATATACATATCCATACTATTATAACTATAATATACAGCCTGATTATGTACGTAGACATACATAGATATACTGTAAATACTGTATAAACTTGTACATAAATCTATATACATATGTAATCTATGTAATATATGTATAAATACTGAACTATTATGTATGTATTTACTGATATATGTATATGTATATATACAGATTCGTATGTACATATTCAGTAGCTATATTATAGAATAAATTAGCTAAATTAATAATTTAGAGCTATAATTAAGTAAATAAATCTATAGACTTAGGTTAACATATATAGTAAGTAATTTAAGTTAGTTAAAGTACAATTATACCTAGTATAGCTTACTGTAACTTAGTTTTATTTAAAACACTCAGAACAGCTAGTTTAACTTAAATAAAATAGAAATAAATTCGTAAATATACAATAAAAATATGTATAAAATACTTAAGTATGTAAATTGAATCTGTATAAGGTCAATTAGACCATTTACTAACTATTTTATAAGTAATTAACTATTTAATCACCTAAATCAACCTGTACAATCAGCCTAGTTTAGCGAATTTATTTGTATAGTAAACATATTTAAAATTCAAAATTAATTAATCAATTATGTAGTATTATGTAAATACTTTATTAACCATATTTTATTTTATTTTATTTAATAATTTATGGCCCCCAAATCGAGGGCCAAAAGCACGATCAGACGCAGCTGCGCCTGATTTCCAGCGCACGATGTGGCGCTGGAATAGCACCACATCGTGTGCTGCAAGTCAAGCGCAGCCACATAAATGGAATTTGTGTTTCCTATACACCAGTCGTCACGGGCGCCGGGCGCCCGAAACACTGCCTTTACCCGATTACCCGTTGAGCGCTGGTCTGAGTACTCTGTCTGATTTGCGATTAGTATGTGACGCGTGTGTGTGGCCGGGGGCCCGAGCGTGTGCGAGCATATGGCGTTGGGCTGAGGCCTGGCGCTGAGATTAAAGACATAATTAAGCCACCTAATCTGAGATTAGGGCGCGCTTAGTAGAGGTCTGGTCCCACCCTTAGGGTGCTGTGTATCCCTCGAAAAGCGTGCCCGCAAACTAAACACGTTTTAAACTAATGATATTAGCCTAATCCCCTCCCCACCGCAGCCTCTGAAATATGCTAAGACAGAAGAGTTAACAAAGAGAAGAACAAAGAGTTAACACGAGAGAAAAAAGCAAAGAGTACAAGAACAACAGAGAAAAGAACAAGAGTAATAAAAAGAGAAAGAAGAAGATGAATACTTAAAACAGAAATATGAACACAAGAAGAACAGGAGTTAAGAATACAAAGAACAGAGACTTAATGAAGAAAGAAAGAGAAACAAAGAATAACTAGTATACATACGTATAAGTAAATCTATATAATTACTAACAGAATAAAGCGACACTATAAACGTCGCTAAAGATCTCAGTTTTGCCTCTTTAGGTTGTATATAGTGTTTTCTGAGATTTAGCGACGCTTATATCTGTCACTGAAACTGCTGTATATGTTACTATACATAACAGACTAATAAGTTAAATTTCTACACCATTGCAGTCTAATGTATTATATACTATTATGATAGTACTAATAGGATAACTTGTAAATACATAGTTTAGAGTATAATAATAGATTGTTTGATGCTTGTTCATAGTTAGTGTTTTTGCAAGCATTTCTTAGTAATTAGGTAAATAAAACACACATTCATTCATTCTTTAATAAAATGTAAAGTTTTTCTTTTTTGAATAAGAAGACAATTTTGAGATAATCAAAGAGTGACCGAATTAAATTCAATAAATTGCCTCCCAATGAACGACCTGGAACAAAACCAGTAAAAATTAGATAAATAAGCAAATGATAATAATGGTTGTAATGACTGGAACTCACCCATACTCACCACTATACGACATCCTTAATGTTATATTGTACACCCTGTACTACAACGACATAATCAACAATTATTACCAATTTCAAACACAACAACCATTTTTAGGCATCATTACGCGGCGCTGCCGTGCGTCGCGAGCGGAGGGCGAGTCGCGCCCTGATTCTGGAAATTTTTCTAGAATCAGACGTTTGGGCTTCCAACCAGACGACGGGGATGACGTCTGGAGGACTGTCCAGACGTCTGAAAGGTGAGTTACTTTCGTCCTTCTTCCTTTTCTTCAGACATCCGTACTGAGAGAGAGAAATGGGTATGCGCAGGTTCTGGATTCGCCATCCAACGCGAATCAGACATCTGGCTGCAGTGCCAGACGACGGGAACAACTTCCAGACGTTTAGGGTGACCATCGGACGTCTGGGAACTAGGCCAGGTGCCCCCGCAGGCTTCTGGACGTCTGAGAGACCCTGCAGGACAAGGTACCATCTAATTCCCCATTTTTAAGACGTCTGGAAGAAGTTCCAGACGTCTGATTTTGCACTGTTTCGTCGTTTCGACCCGTTTAGGGCCCGTTCGGAGTCCGTTTTCCGCGTTTCGAGTTGCGTTCTTTTTGGAATTAAATCCTCTACCCATCTACAGTGATTAGATACTATTTTGAGAAACTCCTTGTGTTTGATCCTTGTGATAGGACCCCATTCCATTGCAGTCTCGGGGGTTGCGGAGGCACGCGGGATTCCCGACCACGCCCCCAGTACTCCTGTTGTAACTGGTAGAGTGGCTTTTAAGTTTATTAGTATAATATGTTAAATTATGGAACCATAAATAGAACCTAGGACATTGCTTGAATCCTAGGAATGAGGAATAGATTGAATGATAGATCCTAGGTGTTGCATGAATCCTAGGGCTGGAAAACTAGATTGTATGATAGATCCTAGGATATGGCATGAATCCTAGGACGGGGAAAACTAGTGGAATATATGAATACTGCAGTCTTAGAAAAATGGAAAGGAGCAAATAGCTGCTTGTAAATTGAATTAACAGCTGCCTGTTATGAATAAATAAACGTGACTGAGAACATGGATTGTAAGAACGTGAAACTGGAAAGTGAAACCTAGATGTTCTGAGTTAAAAGAGCTGGAACCCTACGGGGAATTAGGAGTGGAACTCCTGGAAAGAGAAAGGAATGGAACTGAGAAAGAAATACGTGGTAGTGTGCTGTCTCTTGGGTACGTAGTACCAAGGGAAGTACCTGTACCTGTTTAGTGCAGAGCGGAGCCAGCCGCCCCAGGGACCCGGGGTTAGGATTGGCCACTTTGTACCGACTTGCTGGCCCTCGTGTATGTAGTACCGAGGAGAGCTACTAGTGTAGGGTGGTACTAGCTACCCCACGGGCCCCGGGGTTCTGTTAGCCTCCTACATCGACTTGTTAGGCCCACTGGGGCAAACCAGGGTAGTCAGGCGAGAGTGAGCGGACTGTGGAGGGGTTGGACCCCCTGTTACTGAGAGGGCTCTGCCCTGTACTGGTTCCGTGCTGTGCTTTGGGTGCACCCGTTAACGGAAACGACTGACCGCGTGCTAGTGCGGGTTAGCCACCTGTGCGTTTATCGCGCGTGCCGTAGTCACCGTTACGCCTGTCCGTGACCTTGGGGTGGTTGACTGAGAGTAGAATCCCCACGGGGGACTCTCCCGGCCAGGAGAGCACCACGTGCTACTTCTACTTTTTGGAAAAGACTGCAATCAAGATCGTTCCCACGAGGAACATTTGAGATCAAGTGAAGCATTTGAGAAATAAATGAAATCGTGAGACAATTGAAAGACGTAAATAAAGAAAGTAATAGAACATAACAGCTACTGTACACTCTGCTGTTTCTTTTGTTTTAGTTGGCACTCTACTCAGCGTTTTGCTGACGTGTTACACTCGTTACCTTTCAGGACCAGGTGTTGAGCAGCCAGGGTCAGCGGCTGCAGAGGACGCTGGGTCTTGTAGGGTCCAGTAGAGTTACCACTGTTCTCTTGTACCTCTTTTTGTTCCACTGTAGTGAGTAGTTCTTGTTACCGCTGTACTTTTCTTTACCTGCAGTTCATATTATGTTATAAATGTTGTTCTACTATTGTGGTGGTACATGCTGTAGTAGTTTTTTTTCTTACTGCTGTATTTTGTTACTGCTAGTTATATTTCATGTTGAATGTGGTTTATTTTACTGCTCTTTTGGTTACTTCCTCGTTGGACGACTAGGTCTTGGGATTAGTCGAGTCGGTCCGGTTCCCGTGTCTCGTAGGGACTCGGGAATCGGTTCGTTACATCCTCTCTTTTAACTCCTCTCCTTTGCATGTGTGTGAGTTAAGGGATTTTCAAATCCCTTAGCTATTTCTGGCCTTGTTTGTTGCGGGAGGGCGACGGGAGATCAGATAAGGAGTTGCAGCTGGCTGGATATTTGTTGGGGAAATTATTCCCCCCTTCCTCTTTCCAAATATTTTTGCTGCACATAAAAAGAACATCATTACATATTAAGTTATAGAATAGATGTAAATCTAAATCATGATGCATGCAAATATTCTATAACTTAATGTAGTTATTGGCAAACCTAAAAGATACAATTAAAGTTACTTAGGCGTACTATTAGTCCATTAAAATAGACTCATCAGTGGCTGGCGAGACGCGGAGGACGATGAGGAAGAAGAAGGATGGGCCAATTTGCCCGTTGGTCGTCAATAGGATGATGGGGAGGGAAACCACCGGAGTCTAGGTCAGAGGAGGCCAGAGATAGGGAAAGAAGAGGAATTTTGGCCCTGTACCTAGTTAAGGAGCAAGGCTTCTTGTCCTGGGTCCTTTTATAAGCCTAAGAAAGGAGGTCCAAGCTTGGAAACATGCTCGCGAACTCCGGCTATTTTGAGCAAAACGGATACCCACGTCTTCCAAGTGTCTGCATGAGAGGTGGGGACGGAATCAGGGTCCATGGCTGGGATCATTTGGAAGGGAATTCGTCAAGGAATCTCCCTTTCAATTTTAAGTGTCTGATTGAGAATCGAGTGAGAAATCCTCGCTCGAATCTCGATGAATCTTGATGTGTTCACACCAATGGCAGTAGTGACCCATTTTCAAAGAATGATGAGAAAGTTGGGGACTTGATTCCAAAGATTTCAAAAGTTAGGGGCATGAATGAGAGAGAAAGAGTCTGACTGGGCTAAAATGCAAACTAGGTCAAGATGAACTCTAATTGGGCCCAAATTTTGGCACAAACCTAATTTAGGCCAAAGAAATATGATTTTGAAGTTAGCTTTTAGTTTTGATCAAGTTTGACTGGGCAATTTGCTTAAAACCTCAAATTAGGGCAGAATTGTGTCTGTGACTATTTGAGGTCAAAATGGGTTCCAAAGGTTAAATCAAGGGTACAAAACCTCATGGAATATTTTTATATGGATTTTATAAGGTTTAGATAAATTTTATCCTGACCATAACCTTTGTTCTTTAAGCAGATCTGAAATTAGGGTTTTGGGAGCTAAATTAGTTCTTGAAGTGTATGGAACCCTGTTTCTATCTGTGTAGACCCTTTTATTAGAATTTAATACTCATCGGACCTTAGATTAACCCCTAGGAAACCTTGCCGTTACGCTGCATTCATGATTTGATGTTTAAATTGTAGAATTAACCCTATTTTGTTGTTCTTATATCAAAAAGGATATGCAGGAAATTATGACTCTCAGGCGACTATGTAAGAGCATTTGTTACTTGATTCTGATATTATCATCAACTCAATATAAGAGTGGTGTGATCTCATTCTTGGATTGGGCCTTCAATGAACATAGGAAACAATAAAAGTGTGGAAAATTTTTTGGGAAAATATTCTGTTCATGTAGAAAGTATTTCAATGGATTTGTTCATGATAGAAAAATAGTTCTAGAGCATGTGATCTGTAATAGTTGGTGGCAACATTACACGAAGTGGACTACATATGGAGAGGAACTGTTAAGACCCGTGTCACCAAAACCCTTTTAAGATGTCTGGGAGTTGGTCCAGACGTCTGGTCAGACGTCTGGACGCCTTCCCAGACATCTGGAAATAAATTTTTGTGCGTACGATCACGTGTCTGCGCTCGTGCCGCGCGCAGATTGATCCCCAGCCGCCCTTTTCTCTTTCTCTGCCCTCGCCGACCTGTAGGACCTATTCCCCTCGCGTCTACAAATACTCCCCTCTTCTCCCTCACGCCACCCCACCCCATCCGTCTTCTCCTTCCTCCAGCGTGAGAGTGAGAGCGAGGGCGAGAGCGAGGGTAGCAGCTGCAGTCGAGTGCAGCGGCGCAGAGGAGAGGAGCAGCGAGAGGGAAGAGAGCGCACGCGAGCTGTGAGAGAGAGAGCTCGTCGGAGCAGCTCAAGGCCGGTCGACGTGCGCGAGGTGGAGTGTGTGTCGGGGAGGTTTCCCCAATGCTGCTGCAGTTTGAGCAACGGACGAGCTGCTGCGAGGCGAGGTCGCGCGCAGCGGGAAGAAGGTGTAGGAGGTTCTGATTCTGGGAATTTTTCCCAGAATCAGACGTCTAGACCTACATCCAGATGACGTGGGCGACGTCTGAAAGAAGCTCCAGACGACTGAGAGGTACGTGCTGTGCCTATACCTTCCTTTTTGCGGGTACGGCCATGTAGGCCGTTTCGTTGAATCTCTGTAGCGTGTTGTGTTGAGAGATTTTGCGTGCGCGTGCAGGATTTGTTTCAGGAAGGCGCGGGACATGCCCTCCCACGCGGTTCAGACGTCTGGGCATGGCACCAGATGACGGAGAGCGTCTTTAGATGTCCGGAGGGATAGTCGGACCTCTGGAACTAGGTCCAGATGATTCAGTAGGATCTCTGGACGTCTGAGGAGCAGCACAAAGTAAGGTATGATCTGGACCCCTTTTTAAGACGTCTGGAAGATGTTCCAGACGTCTGATTTGAGTCAGAGTTGTCATTTTTTACCCGTTTAGGGTCCGTTCGAGGTCTGATTTCCACGTTCACGATTTCGTTCTTCTTTATATAAGTTCGTCTACTTATTGGAATGCTTTTTATCATGTTCTGAGTGATTTCGTGTGGTTGTTCCTTATGCTAGGACCTCATTCTGTTGCGGATTTGGGGGTCGCGGAGGCACGTGGACCTGCCGATCACACCCCCATTACTCCCGATTTTGCTGGTGGAGTGGCTTCCCTTAATTAATTACAAACATAAATGCATATCTGGAATAAATGATTGATCCTAGGATATGGCATGAATCCTAGGACCAGAAAAACTAGATTGAATGATAGATTTTAGGGTATGGCATGAATCCTAGGACTAGAAACACTGGAACGATTGTATTAAATGCCTGAAATGCAGTCTTGGAATGAGTAGATAATAATTGCCTTTAATTGGATAACAGCTGCCTGTGAAATGTGGAGTACTGTTGTTAGTAACTGCTACATGTAATTTCTGTTGTTTGAAATTAAAAAGGAGCTGCTTGTAGATCAATTGAAAAAGAAAGATTGAATGTTGGAAACACATGCTATATGCGAATAATCCTGAATGATGAAACCTAGTATGGCTTGGCCTGAGGGACATGAGCATGAACCCTACGAGGAATTAGGAGTAGAGCTCCTGGAAATGAATAGAATGGAACTGGAGAAGTGAATGGGAAAGTGTGCTGTCTCTTGGGTACGTGGTACCAAGGGAAGCACATGTTACCTCTTTGTGCAGAGCGGAGCTAGCCACCCTAGGGTTGAGACCCAGGGTTAGGTCTAGCCACTTTGTACCGACTCTTGGCCCTTGCGTACACAATATCGGGGAGAGCTACTAGTGTAGGGAGAGAGCTAGCCACCCCACGGGGCCCGGGGTTCAGCTAGCTGTCTTACACCGACTTGTTAGGCCCACTGGGCAAACCAGGGTAGTCAGGCGAGGGTGCGCTGACTGTGGAGGGGCGAGACCCCTGTTTGGTTACTGTGGAGGGGCTAGACCCCTGTTACTGAGAGGGCTATGCCCTATACTGGTTCCGTGCTATGCTTTGGGTGCACCTGTTAACGGAAATGACTGACCTCGTGCCAGTGCGGGGTAGCTACCCGTGTGTTTATCGCTTGTGCCGTAGTCACCGTTACGTCTGTCAGCGACCTTGGGGTGGTTGACTGAGGGTAGGACCACCATGGGGGACTCTCTCGGCCAGGAGAGCACCACATGCTACTTCTGCTTTTCAGAAAAGACTGCAATCAAGATGGTTTCCACGAGGAACAGTCGAGATGAAGAAAAAGACCTGATAAATAAACCAAGTGATGAAAGAAAGAATAATTAGTTAAATAAAGAAAGAAATTGAAAACAACAGCTACGTGTCCACCTTTACTGTTTCTCTTAGTTAGCTGGTTGCCACTCTACTCAGCGTTTCGCTGATGTGTCGTACTTACCACCTTTTTCAGGTTCATGTGTTGAGCATCCAGCGCCTACGGCTACGGAGGGTGCTGGGCCTAGTAGAGCAGTACTTTTGTTGTACCCATTTTCTATAGTAGTGAGTATTTTGTTACACCTTTGTACTCTTTTATTGTAAACTTCATATTCCTGTACCTGTTTTTAATTCTATACTGTTGTGGTGGTGTGTGCTGTAGTAGTTACTTCTTTACTACTGTACTTTGTTACTTTTAGTTGCTTGCATGGTGAATGTGGTTTATTTTGCTGCTTTTTGGTTACTTTCTCGTTGGACGACTGGGTCTTGGGATCAGTCAAGTCGGTCCAATTATCATGTCTCGTAGGGATTCTGGAATCGAGTCGTAACAGGAACCAACACCGGACAACACGCGGAATACAATGGAAGTGGTTGAATCTGATGACGATGAAGTCGATGATAATCAAATTAATGAGATGCTTCATGAGATGAGGTAGGGTGATCCTAGTATTCCAAATGATGAGGAAGCATTCAATAGTTATAACCAGTTTTATGATGTAATGAAGGCAGCAGAGGAGCCTATAGTGCCTGGAATCAGTTCCATGATGAGATTTTCTTTCCTATTGAAATTATTTCAGATGAAAGTTCTGAATAGAACGACAACGAAATTGATGTCGTAGGTGCTTTAGTTCATACGAGAGTTGTTAAATAATCCCACTAGTATTTCAGAGTTGTGTATGAAGTAAAAAAATAAATACGAGTACTTGGTATGAATTATGAGAAGATTCACGCATGTTTAAATGACTGTGTCTTATATAGAAATGAGTATGCTACCTTGACTTTGTGCCTGGAATGTGGTAAGAAAAGATATAGAGGAGGGAAGAAACAAGCTTGAAAGGTTCTATGGCATTTTCTGTTGATTCTAAGGTTACAATGACTTTTTTTTCTAGTAAAACTACAACATGGTTGACATGGCATAAGGAGAACAAGTCAGAAGATGGCCATATTTGCCATCCAACTGATTCTGAAGAGTGGAAAAATTTTGATAACACACATTTATCATTTACAGAGAATTTGTGTAATGTTCGATTAGGTCTTGGAAGCGGTGCATTTAATCCTTTTAAGAACATGTACCTGTCGTACCTAATATGGCAAGTCGTGATAGTTACTTACAACTTACCTTCATGGCTTTGCATGCGAACATCGTTTATGATGCTGATTCTCCTAGTCCCTAGTCCAAAGCAACCAGGAAATGTAATCGATGTCTGCTGCAACCGTTAGTAGATGAACTGAAGCAGCTATGATACAACGGTGTTTAGACATTTGACTCAAATAAGAAAGAATTCTTTCAGATGTATGCGGCATTGTTGTGGACTCTAAATGACTTCCTAGTGTATGTATGATTGCATAGTAATCATGGGACTTAATTAACCTAAATTATGTTAGAACCTAGCATAACTTATGATTAGTGCATTCGTAAATTGCATATCATACATTGCATTCTTTTATCTAGCTACATATGTTATAATGCTATTTTACTGTATTTATTAGGGCTTATTCTTTTCTCTAGGGAATAAGGGGTTCAGAAGTTGTCCTGAGCGGAATAAAGTTGGATAGGAGCTAGAACTGTAGTAGAGCTGGAGTTGGATCTTTGGATTAAATTAGCTTGAGAACACAAGAAGAGTGAAAGAACAAATATGTTGACTACTTGTTTAGAATTAAAGCAGACAATGAAAGAGAAGAATTAGGATATCCCTATCCCATCTCTAAAACCCTAGGATAACCTTATCTTAGTACCTATCCCTGAATTAGCTTAACATTAGGATATTTGAGCTTGAAAGCCAAAAACATGGATAACCTTTTCCACGTACTTATCCACCCTATCCCCAGCCTTATCCCATTATCCATATCCGTAATCCACCTGTCCACTACCCAATCCCTAGCCTAGAAACTTGTTTAGGTCCATATCGTACCCAATTGACTCAATCTGAGTTAATTGGGTCAGCCATGTACCAATTATGTCCATGGGACGTAATTGGACTAATCCTAAGTAAATTAGACTCAGTTAAGTCTAATTTGACCCCACCAAACCTTATAGACCTAGCCACATCCGATTAGGTGCAATGCAACCTTATTGGGCGCACCCAACTCTGAATAGGTTCAATTGGAACCTAATTAGGTCAAGCCCAACCATGCCTTACCTAATTAGACTTAGTAAGTCTAATTGAACATAACCCTCACCTAATTCGGTGAACACCTAGTTGATTCAATGCACCTAATATCAATCAAGTTCACCTAGAACTTGATTGAGTCTGAATCAACCCACACATGTTCAATTGGGCTCAATTGGAATCCAATTGAACTTACCCACAACTTATTAAGAATACCCCCATCCCAATTAGATATCCATACACCTAATTAGACTAGAGCCTAATTAATTAGACTCAACTCATTTCCTTCTAGGCTAACCCAACCTATTTGGAACCTATCTCTACACACCTATTCCTACACCTAAACCTAATAGATCCTATCCTTTGATTTTTCTTATTCAAAGATAAAAGGATAAGATCATTTGGAAGCCACCAATTAGGATTTGGTTCTATCCCTTCATGGTCATCCAAGACCCCCCTTTGGCCTATAAAAAGCCACCAGTGGCCTTCCAACCGTCCTTAATTAGACCCCCTTAGTCCTCCTTCCTTACTCCTTAGAACCACCACCTTGAAGCCTTCCTCCACCACCTTCAAGGCTGAGCACCACTACCATAGGTGGTTGGCCACCTCCTTCTCCCCTTGGTCCCTCCAAGGCCACCAAGGACTTCCCTTTGGAAGCCCCTTAGTGCCCTCCTTCTAGTAGATTAATTCTTCTCTTAGTTTATGCATTATTTCTATTTGTGGTTCTAGTTCTCTTCTAGTTATCTAATCTAGTTCTAGTTCTAGTTGTAGTTGTTCTAGTAGATCTAGTTGTTCTAGTTATTCTTATTTGAATAGCAAGTTCTATTTCAATATTTCATCAAGTTGTGAACCAATGCTATATATTTCTATATGATGAATGAAAGTTGATTTATATTGTGGCATGTGCGATTTATTCAAATACTTTTATTGTGCCTCTTCTACAATAGGGTGTCCTTTGTTTGCAAAAGCATGATAGTGTTGGTTTTCTCAATCTGATAATTACTATGTCCACACGATTCACTCCTAATCCGTTTCCACACTTGGCACATCATATACACCAACAAACCCACCAAATCACAGTCATCGAGTTTCATTTCGATTAGACAGCATAGTTAACTTTCTTTTTTCCAAAAAAAAAAAATCACAAAAAAATAAAAAAAAAGAAAATCCAAACAAAATTGCATGGTCGCTCTTAATTGGATTAACGATGAGATGGTTCATCAGAACTCTCTCGATAGCGTTTACGTATTCAGAAAATTTCACGACGAGCACGACACGTATTCTTGCTATATCTATTTGCACTACACTATGATCGTACGCTACGAGAATTGAACAAGAGAATTCATAGTGTAGGAGATCCGCCACGCTTAGTAGATTTTAGGAATTAGATTTAGATTGGAAATAAGTCAAGTATCGATTTCAAATCTCGCATTATCATGACTCCTAGAGTTTGATCAGGACTCCTTCGAGTTTCATTATTTTAATTTTGTTGGTATTGATTTCGAGCACTATAATATGACAGTTTAAAATTCTATCTCAATCACCAATAATGAAAACTTGTTTGGATGGAGTACGAAAGGGAAGTTTGCCTGCCCAATATGTATTGACAATACACATCACTTGCATATCCCTAAAAGTAATAGTTTTTGCTATTTTGGGCACCACAGATTTCTTCCTATTGAGCACAGATGGCTGACATCACAGTTCAAGGATTGGTTTGACGGTAAACCTTTTTGGTATTAAAGAAGGAACTTGAGAAATAAGTTGAGCACAAATTCCATTAGGGTGTCAGGGTATGAAGTGTTTTCAAAATTGCAAAAGCTTGCGAACGTATGACTTGATCGTTCATTTAAGAAAGATCTGACAGCTTTAAAAGACTTAAGTTTTAAAAAGAAGAGTCTCTTCTTCATAGGGCTTCGTATTGGAAAGATTTTATAATACGTCACAACCTTGACGTGATGCATATTGAGAAAAATGTTATGGACAACATTTTACACGTGTTGAACTTCACTGATAATCCCAAAGACTCGTTACGAACAAGAAATGACATGAAGAAATTGGGTATTTGGCTTGAGTTGCATGTCATCGAAGGAGAGAAATTTCTAGTAGAATGTATAGTCTCAATTAAAGTCAAAGGGTGATGAACGGGTTTTGACGAAGAAATCAGGGTTTCAAGAACCCGTCGTCGTAGCTCGCAAAATGCGTTATCAAATACAATTTATAACTGAAACTCCATGGGAGACCTGGGTCAAACACAGGAAGGCGACATTTACTCTGGTTGAAATTTGCGTTTCATTTTGTTTCCTTTTGGTGTTTTGGGGTTTTGTTATTTTTCCTTCTGTTTTTATAGAAGAAGCAAGCAAGATGGATCATAAGAGAGATGAAACAACTATGATATATCACGCGAGTGTTTATTATAATAATCTATGAAAGCATAAAAGAGACAGGGGTGAGGGGAATCTCCCGAATCGGCTGTTCGGCAAGACGACGGTGCCTGGTGGAAGCTTGGATGAAGGAGGTGAGATGCAGGATGATGGAGATGAGATGCAAGAGGACGACGGGTAGAGGAATGCTTCACCGAGGCTCTGGAATATAGATGAGGAGACGGAGGTGATCTTCTATCGAAATGGAGGTGGGAGGACGACTCCAAGGCATCCTATGATGGTGGTGGGATGAAGGATGAATATTTGGTGGGAAATAGGAATATTACACTAATCGGAGGCCTTTGGAGCTTGAGAGTAAGATCTAATAGAGCTTTGGTAGGCTACTAGAGCTTAGGAGTAGGTGGGAGTAGAGTAGGTAGAGATGAAGAAGAAGGGGAGGTGTAGGGGCCCTTTTATAGTGGAGGGAAGAGGAAGAAATTATTGTATAGGGCTGTAGTGACAGCTACAAGAGTCACTAAAGACCCCTACAGCTGTCGCTGAAGATCACGCTCCCACCGCTCATGCCTGCAATTGTCCTCGCGCCTACAGGCAATTAGTGACAGTTGTAAGAGTCACTAAAGGCCCGCCCAGGCTGTTGACGAGTCGCTTTTCGCTTTCTAAAATGATGATTAAGAAGATTTATCGTTGTATTTCTAAGTGGTGGAAAATTGACTAATCAAAACAATTAGAATTAAAATTAAACCACTCATAGGAGAGCGGGTCGTATCCACAGGGAGGCAATGACCTATTTGAACTTGCATAGGTTAAAAACAGATGTTCACGATTAATTTTGTTAAGAAATCGAGCCAAATCCGCCTTCAGATTAAGAAAACATCAAGAGATGATGTTGAAATAGCATTTATGAGAAAGAGGGAGGTCACTTGCATAAATTAGTCATAATATTTAATTAATAAATTCAAAATAAAAAGAGTGGCAATGGCATGTGAATGTAAATATTAATATGACAAGAAACAGTGCATTTGCTTCCTTTGTGCATGCGCGATGAGGAGGCCGCGGTTGGGTGTGCGGAGCTCGAAGGTGGTTGGCCACGACGAGGGCTACGTGTGGGTGGTGATAATGAATCGAACGGCCATCGGTGGTCTCGCTAGCGACGAGGAAGGTCGGCAATGGTGGCAGCGGCTCGCCGGCGTGGGCGGGCTGCTGTTGGCCTTCAGAGGGTGTGGCTGAGTTCCTGAGGTTGAGGCGAGTTCGTTGATGTTGATGGCGTGAAGCTTCGAAGCTAGATGAGGCGGTTGCGCGGAGGACCACGATGACTTTGGGTTTCCTTCGGTCTGTTGGAGGAGAAGAAGAAGAAGAAGAAGACGGAGGTTGGCTTTGCGCAAGTGGCATGCTGGTGCTAGACGATGTGCGCGGCAGAAGAGGGCGCAGACGCGTAGGGGCGCTATTGAAGGGCACGCATGCAAGCGTGGCTGCTGCGGGCGATGCAGAGGAGCAGCGAGGGGGATGTGTGCACACAATGTGGGAGGCTGTTGGAGGTGCTGCTCGCTGGAGGCGCAGCGAGCGAACGTCCCTACGCGCTGGAGGTGCGCGGGCGAAGCTTATGCTGGTGATGCGCGTGCTCTGCATGCATGGCTTGGAGGCGAGGGTCGGTGGGTTGAGGGACGTGCACTAGGGGCTGGGGCGTGGAGGTCAGTGCACGCAGCAAGGGCGTGAGCACGCCTACCGCGGTGGAGCTGGAGGGCAGTCGCGCGGGGGTGGCGAAGGAGAGCACGTTGCTGCGTCTCGGGGCGGAGGTGCAGCGAGGAGGACGTGGGGATGGCTTTACTCTAAAAGCTGAGGAAGAAGAAGAAGAAGATGAAGAAGAAAAAGAAGAAGATGGTGTTGGTGGTGCATGGATAGGGAGGTTTATCTGGCAATTGCACGGTGATGGTTGTGTGGCCGTTGGTGATGCATGGGCGCGATGATGGCCGAGCTCGCCGGATTGGCGCGAAGAGCTATCACCTCGCCGACCCACGGTGTGGTGAAGCTTGACCTTGGAGACCATGGTGGTGGAGTGGAGTACACAGTGGTGGAGTTGGGCAGTGTCTCCCCAAGCATAGCTGCCTCCTCCTCTCCCTTATTGTCGCAACTGCCCCGACCAGATCCATCTCTCCTGCTTCTCCATGAATGGGGTCTTGAGTGCAGGCAGCTGGCGAAGAGTGAATGCACAGGCGAAGGAAGTGGAGCGGTTGTCTGCGGGAAGAAGGAGAAGAGTTAATAAAATAAAATATTAGGATTATTTATACACAAATCCTTAAGTTCTATGTTAATTAAAACAATGCATGTAATGCACCTAATTACATGCCATTCTAAGTCAATTCCAAATGCCTTTAATTATTAATGCAGTGCATGAATTATGTAATTAAATTAGAAATATAAATTAATATATTTACATCCTAATGCATGCTAAATAAATGTTAAAATTAACTTAATGTCTAGGTACTTAAATACTTAAATAGCCCACAAATATAGGCTAATCAACTGTCGTTGAAGGTTTGTGCCAACTCACGCCCGCTGCTGCTGTGCTTGCACGCTCATTACGTGCCATGTAGCACGCACACGCGCTGGTGTTGCTACGCGCTGCTCACGCTGCACTGGCACTGCAATGCAGGTGTGCGGGCTGGTGCGCACGCATCTGCGCGCGTGCGTTGGTCGGTGAGCTCCAATTGCTAATTTGTGGGGGGTCTGCGGGTCTCGAACCCACGCCCCTCGTTTGAGGAGCGGGCGCTTCATCGTTTGGCCAAAGCGCCACTTTGTCGAGTGGAGAGCGGTGTGGTCGCGCATGTCTCTGTCGTTGGATTGAGATCCAACGACTGGGATGTCTTCTTGCAGCGAGGTTGGGGATGCGATGGCTCAGATGGGACGGCCTGGATGGCTCCACGTGGCTCCATCTAGGTCGTCTGTCTTCTTCTTATAGAGGGTGCTACGAAGCTCTGATCGGGGTGATTTTTGCGTCGACGGACTGCGATCGTTGCTCCGGATTCATCTGTACGGTCGCATTTTTCATCTGATGCCTGTAATGATGTCGCACTACCTTCTTGCCATATAAAATGGAAGAATTAATGTACATAATACACAACTATCCTAAATGCCATGCAATGGATGTTATGCAGTATTTATAACATGATATGCAATGCTTGGCCTAGGAACTATCATAAATAAGTATTTTATCATGAATTATGTGTATTTATTAGAGAGATAGGATATTCTCCTTCTTAAAGGATATTCGGGTCTCAGATGGGTATTCTTCATAGCTTTCGCACTGTGTCAATGTTGTTTAGAAGAAAATTAGTGGATTGAAAAGCCATGATTCACTTATTTTCTTGCAGATCTTATTTTCATTAGCTATTCGTAGAGTGTTGTCTGATCTAGTGGTCAATTCAATCACAGAGGTGAGTCAATTTTTTAAAGTCGTCTCGTAAAAACTTTGAACTGTGAAATGTTAGACTATTGGAATAATCAAATTGTCATAACACTCTGCAAGATGGAGCAAATTTTCCCTTTAGCTTTCTTCAATGTCATGGTGCATCTAATGCTACATCTTGCAAATGAAGTAAGAGTTGGTGGGACAGTACAGTATAGATGAATGTATCTAGTTAAGCATTTTCTGAAGAAGCTCAAAGATTAAGTCTTAAATAAAGCAAAGCCAGAGGGGTCAATTGTTGTGGGTTACCTTCTAGAAGAATGCATAACTTCTGTGCTATGTACATGAACAATATTGATAACAGATTTAATCGACTTGAAGGGAATTTTGATGGGGGATACAACAAAATGAATGATGATTCCCTATCAATTTTTCATATGAGGAGAATGGTCGATCCTTTGCACGGAATACAGAATGATCGATTTAATGGATCGACAGTTAGTTCACTTGTATATCTTGAAACAAATTCCTATGGTTGACCCACTTTTCGATGAATTTAAATAATCTTCAGCTCCTTTTGTCCACGAGTTGTAGTTCCTTGATTAGTTTAAGCAGCGTGTATATTAGATGAAAGATAACAATGACCTACGTTGGGTGGATGACTTTGATGTAATATGCAAAACTCCATTGAGTTATAGACATTATCATTCTGGGTACATAATAAATGGATTTAGATTCAGAATAAAGTCAATTGATGATGCAAAAGCATTGCAATAGGTTTTAGTTTTTGTGTGTTGTGATATTGGAATGGGTTATGATGGCTACTATGGGCAATTCGTATAGATTATCGAGATGAGTTTCAGATATGTCTGTAGGGTGATTTTATTTAAGTGTGATATGTTTGGTGTTTTCAAGAAAGGGACTAGTTTCAAAAAAGATAACTGACATGATTTTATCAGTTTAAATAAGTACCGTCGAATTTTTCAAATAGATGAACCATTTACACTAGCTTCTCAAGTATCATAAGTTTTCTATGCGCTCGATAATAGCAGGAATGGGTGGATCGTACTCATAAAAATCGTGCCTCATGATTTTTTGGTGCAAAAAAGGATAGCGAAAATTTTGTCCAATTTGAAGCATATGAAGAATTTTCACAAGAAGTAGAAATAGGTCTCAATGCAATAAATGCTGATGTTTAAGGTATAACGATGTTTTCTTTTTTTGTGAATTTCATTATGAAATTTATTTTTACATATTTCTAATGAAGTTAACATTGTTTAGTTAGTTTCTTAAATTTCATTGTTTAAATTTTTTTCATTTATTATATAAATTTTCTAATATATGTTTAATTGATTCTTTTTTATTTATGTGCAAATGAGGCCATAGAAGAACCTAACTAATTGGGGGAGATATCTGCCTGCCAATTAGGTTAGGGAGGAGCACAGCCCCAACCTCCCATTTCCCAGCCTCCTCCCTACAGTCAGCTTGGACTTGTTTCCTAGTCCCGCCTACTTTCCCAGTATATCTAGGTTCCCTCCCAGTATATCGAGTTGATAGCTCCACATAATCTATCCCAGGGTTGTCACCATCATGGGTCTAGTAGGGGTAAGGCACCAATCTATACTTCCATACCACTAGACCTACATACCTATTCTATTGAGGTGAATCCTCAACATAAGACCCACCCCGAGGAGGACGACGGACATGAGGGGGGTGATCTAGAGGCTAAGGAGGTAGATTAGCCCTTTGAGTAGCCTACTATACTAATGTAGGCACGTCGGAGTAGCCTGCTAGTAAGGCAAACACGTCGCAGTAGCTTGGTACTTAGGCAGGCACTTGTGGTGGTAAAATTTCTAAGCAATTATTTTTTAAAGTTTCCTTCATTTATTAGATTATCTATTATAATATATTGTTTAATGTGCTTACCTAAGAAAAACACGTGAGGTCTGACACGAAATGCAAACCTCGATAGACTACCTGAGGGCACTAGGATTACGGTGACGATTACTGTAGCTGGGGAAGTGAAGAACTACCTCACCTTTACTAGTTGGTTGGCCATGATTATCAAGGCAACTATGCCACTTTCTTCTTTGACTGGAGGAGGGTCGACAAGGAGTTGAAGGCATTCATTATTTGGGAATTGCAGGTATAAATTAGAATACCATTCTTTCTTGCATATATATCAATAATAATTGATTTATATATTATTGAATACAGGGCACTTTTGATTCGGGCGACAATCCTAATGCGGCTAAGGATATCCTGCAGCATTCAAGCAGGATACATCGTGGATGGAAAGAGGAGATGGAGTACGGTAAAAAATTTCTTATTAAATTTAGAAATTATTGGCTTTTTTATATGAACTCTTCTATTTCTAATAATAAATTATAAAACTATTTTCATTTTATAACAATAGATCATATGAGGAGGAATTCAGAAATGTGCATCCAATGATTGCATCTAACATTTGGAGGGAGTATTGCTAGCATTGGAGAGATCCAGTGGTTGAGGTAAAAAAGTAATTTTTTATTTGATTATTAATTTCACTTTATAACTGTAAATTACAAAATCTTTTACTAATATAAATTGTATTTCTTAATAGAAGAAAATAAGGAAGAACAAGGCCAACAGCCCCAAGCTCCTCCCTGACCCACTGCTTGGGTTGAATGAGTATTGACTCATTAAAAGATAGATATGTAAGTATTTTAAATCAATATTATATATTTAAATAAAAAATTTAGTTGCATTAAGAAAAGTTAAAAATTTTATTTAATTTTCAGGTAGAGACGCATAAGGGTGCTGAGCTAGATCAAGTGGGAGTTTATGGGTAGACTCATAATAAACAACACTCGACGACCCCTGTGCATGGGTACATTAGACATACTAAGAGAAACATGTAAGTAATTACAAGTTATACTAATTTCATAATAACAAATATAAAATAATTATAACTATATATTTACAAGGTTGTATGATGGACTTGATCCATCCTCTATAGTTCGTGGACAAGAACTTTGGGACCATTTCGTAGGCTCCTTTGACAAAAGGGGCGACTTTTAGGACTATGATGAGTCCAGAGCATAGAGGCTTCGTCTGTAATGGTGGGAGGAGTGCGACAATCTCTTCTTGGTATGGTAGGAAAGGATCCTCCTTGTCAGCCCATGTTGATAGCCTGAACAAGAAGATTGAGACATTAGAGCATCGAGATGGGGGAGATGGAGAGGAGGTTGGAGGATGTCACGTCTCAGCTGCAGGTAGCCACTACCAGAATGGAGTGACAAGAGTAGTTATTGGAGCAGTAGAACAAGCAGTGGGAGGAGGTCATGGAGTATCTTCGAGGATCCGGACCTGAACATTCGACGTTCCTCATATCGAGGTATGACAACGACAATGATAGGGGTGGGTCTGGGGCTGGTGGCATAGGTGCCCCAGCATAGTGTTACATGTTTTGATATTTTCTTGGTTTGTTGTAATATTTGAACATCTTATATATGTATATATATATTGTTTTGACTAAAAAATTGTTGTGATTGAAGATTTCTATGTGGTATTCTATTTTTTTTCGTTTAATTCAATTATTACACTAAAAAATCAGTTTATTTATTTTTTTTAAATTAACACACTTTTGGCGACGACTATTTATAAACTTGTCGCTAATAATTATTAAGGATAATTTTTAAACCGTTGCTTAATGTTTACTTTATCGCATGCTAATTTTCACGTATGGTATTAACTCTTCTTTAGCGACCATTTTATAGCCATTGGCGACAATTTTATAAATCGTTGCCAATATGTATTCAGGACAGCTTACGAAATAACTGTTGCCAAATGTGTCAAAAATTTTAGCATGAGCTCCATAGGAGTTGGCGACAGTTATAAGCAAAACCGTCACTAGAAGAATTTAACAACGGGTAAATAATAGTCGCCAATTGCTGGGTTCCATTGCACCAACATTGTGCTTCATTTTGAGTTTCTACTCCATTCATGCCAACTTGATCTACTTGTTAGGAAATTACAAGGGAGTATCTTTGTTTACTTGATCTTGCTTCATATATTTACACAATTATCTTTGGAAGCATTTTGATTAAACAAGTTTCTCGTTATTAGAATCAAACGCTTTCATCTTTGAAGAGACTTTGATTTTACCCATTTTCTAAATACACTTCCTAAGCAAACAATTTGTTTTCTATTAAAAGGAAGTTTGAAGAGAATATATTTCACAAAGTTTGTTCTTAAGAGAATATACCACAGAATAATGTTTATTACAACTAATCACTACACTAGAAAGTTGAAAATATTACAACTAGAAAGCAGTAAATATAATCTAGAAAGTCGTAAGGAGAAGGGAGGTGAGAAATTATCCTCCTCGATGGCTGCTTGGAGGACGAGCCACATTGACGGAGATCCCGGAAGAATGTGGTGAGATGCGGGACGAAGGAGAATGACGACGGACGATGGGGTAGGGCGACGTTGCAGCGAGATCCGCTTCCCGAACGGCAGTGAGAAGACAACTGCGGAATGCTTCACGAAGGAAGTGAGAAGGTGGAAAATTTGTACTTTTGACTTTAATGGAGCATCCTGGGTTTGGGACAAGCTTTTAGAGCTTTGGAGGGGTTGAGAGAAGAGAGGAAGGGATGACGAATTCGAGTGGTAGGTGTCTCCTTTCATAGTTGTAGAGATTGAGGGCAATTTGGTCATTTTATGCTTTAAAACATTAATTCAATGTCTTTAGTGACGGATTTAAGCATTACTAAAGACCCCAAACGTGGGCTCAGTGCGCACGCTCACCGCACCTCCTCTCCTCACACGCTCAATGCTTCACACACGTTCTCTTCATCTTAGCCGTCCGATCCGATCGGACGGCTTAAGATGCGTGTGCCCGCGCCTTCAATGTGCACCTGCGCGTGCGATCAGGCGTTCTCATGCGCGTCTAATCACACGTGTAGCGCTCGTGCAATCTCGTGCGGCCACGTCGCCCTCCATCTGATTGTCGGCTCGCCATCCAATGGCTCAATTGAGCCCACGCCAGTGCTTGCGGTCGAGTTGAGCACTAGAAGAGGCTCGAACCTGCGTCTCTGCCTTTGCGTAGCACCTTCACCCAACGTGCTGCGTCTGCATTTGAGGTGTGCACACATTTTTAGGCACACGTAACCATGGCCGTTGGATGGTGATCCAACGGTCCACATCAATTGTTCGGTTGAGAGGAGAAAAGCGGCGGCGGGTCATGGGCTGGTATGGGCAACTGAGATGGCACCACGTGGCTCCACCTTGGTTGTCCATCTTCTGTGACTTGTAGATGGTGCCACGGATGTCGAATTGGATTGATTTTCGCACCGTTGGGCTGCGATTGTCAATCGGAACACATCAGTGAGGTTGGATCTGTCATCTGATGTACAGATTTACACCATCTTGGCCCCTTGATCTTTGATCTTTCTCGGACTGCATCTGATGCTACGGAAGTCCGATCTGGGCGATCCTGGAGTCGTTGAACTCCAATCGTTGCCTTGATCAGATCTGTATAGTTGGATCTTGAATCCGAGGCCCCGATTAAATGTTGCCCTATCACCTGACCATAAAAAGAGAAAATTAACATAAACTTTATACAATTTAACCTAAATGTAAGATGATGCATGTTATGTAATATTTATAATGTATGATGCAACTTTACGCCTAAGAATACGTATAAATAAACGGTTTATGTGATATAAACGTGTTTGCATCACACCCTCATGCCTATCTTTTGCTAGTCCTTATCAAAACGGCATGCTATTTATAAAAGAATTAGAATCAGATTTCTTGGGCAAAAGTTATTTTTCAACTCTTAGGAATTTCAACTAAGACTTAAACTACTGGGACACAATAGCTCCCGAGTGCCTATTAAAATGTAGACTGCCTTAACCCCTCGCTTTATTCAAAGAAAGATCTTTTTTTTTTCCCTTATTTTTTAATTTTTTTGGATTTTTGAGTTTAGGGTTTCGAAGAAGTTTTCTTCGGCCACTCAACCCACCCAAGACTCGATGAGAACTCTAGATTCTAAGCATCTTTTCGTGAATGTGATAGACTCACTGATCGATGATTATAACGAACTTTGGGTTTCTATGCCCCTAGGTGACCTTAAAAAGGAATTCTACCTAAGGGTATATCTATTCAATCGGTAGCTTTCTCCATACTTTTATTTTTATGGGATCAACACAAGGGTAAACCTAGTGTATATCTCTCTAGTTTATTCTACTTCTCTACCTCTTCTTAAGAGTTTAGGAATTATACGTGCATTTCTTGAGCTGGGATCTGGATAACCTACCAATGGGCTGTTACCCACGATAACTTGCCAGCCATACTCGTGCGGTGAAGTGTGGCTTATTTCTTTTCTTCTTTTCTATTTTTCTTTTTCTCTTTTTGGATATTTTTCTTTTCTTTTTTTTCTATGTAGGTGGCTTCCCTAATCTAAGATTTACTTAAAGGTAGTAGGAAAAGAATGGTCATGTGGCTAGGCTCTGGACAACCGACCAATGGGCTGTTACTCATGCTAACTTATCAGCCATATCACCCTAGAAGGTTCATTAGCTACCCAATTTCCGCTAAAATTGCTGAAAAGTGAGTTAGGGCAAATAGTGTGTAGATACTTAGACTTAAGGTCCCCTCAAATTAGAGAGTGGGTTGATAAGTCGTGTACTTATCATCCCAACTTATTTAACCAATTTAAAATGAATTTAAAATGGCAAGGACTTGAGAAACAAGTCCACATTTTAGTGGACGCCCGGGCTGATTAAGCCCTAAGACCTGAAGGGTCTAAGTATTCAAGTCATATAGTTTCATTATCTAAGATTGAAAATTTTCTAAAGCTCAAGTTCTCTTTCCTAATTCAACTTTTTTTTTAAATAAAAAGAAAAATAAAAAGAATCTACGAAGCTAACGAAGCGATTCAGAAATTAATATCCACCCCCATGCTTATCTAATGCAATGTCCTCATTGCATTAAAAAGACATGACAGAGTGAAGTAGAGAAGAAAGCATCTGATTTTCGTGATTAGCAGGTCAGCTCCGAGATGATAAAGAAATTGTATACATGCTGAATTTAGTGCCTTCAACTAGGCACACGATACAAATAAAAAAGAAATAAGGAATTCACAGGTGTAGGTCATAATCAAAATAGGAAAATCTAGTTGTGGACCTGCCAAGAGAAGATGTCCATAGACGTGGTCCAGATTGTGGTGTAGACTCATACCCCATGACCAAGTATATCTAAGGTTCTAGATAAAAATTATCCAAAACCTATGATCAGTATGCAAGCGAGGTCAGACCTACGATTTGTGAGGATGAAACCCAAGACCAAAAAGTCAGATTACAGAGAAATTAAGCTCAAAAGGATAATCAATGAATGTGCACTTGGGTTGGACATCCTCTGAATCAAAGATGTCATAAGGGTCTTGGTAGAGAGTTGGTGGTTTCAGACAAATAGGCACCCTTAGACTCAATTTTCTGCTTCCTCCGGAATTGGCTTCCCAAAGCTTCATTTCCAAATTCCTATCCTCATTCAGAATTTTGATTTCCGGGACCTTCTGCATATTAATCTCCCCGTCTGAAATTTCCAGGTCTAAAATATGTGACTGAATCAGAATTCACTTGGGTTTAGTGATTTCAAAATCAAAATTGTCAGTAAGCTCAATGGGTTGTGATTGAGGATCGGGGCAATGAATTGAATCCTCCATGAAATGAGGATCTGAGTCCACCATGTGAGCCCTAACATGATCAAGTTCCTCAATTTTAGGGCCATCAAATGATTTATCGAATTCCTCAGACCCAGTCGTCTCATTGAAATTGTGTGCTGTAAACTCAGGTGAGACTTTGCATAATGATTCTTCACCTTCAGAATCAAAGAATTCTAAATTCGCTTTAATGTATGTCTCAAAATCATCAATCACTTTCTATTCCATGGCGTTATACGTTTCCTCGTATCTCAGCTTAGGGATCTCAGGTGTAGAAATCAATTCATCCTTATTTGATTGCTTTAGGACAACCTAGTCAGCCCTGGTCTCATAAAACGTGTCCCCCCTATAGGTGCCTGAGTGGATTTTGACATCGGCTCTCCTGTCAGGGGTTCATCCTGGGAATCCTCCCAAGATTGGATTAGGGCAATTACAAATCTCATCCTTAATTTCGATAACTTCCTAAGTAAAAACTCACCTGGGTTCTTATCCTTAACATCTTGGAGCCAATCCAACAAATACTTGTTAAGATCGTCAATCATTTTAATCAGAGGCTCCAATTCTTCAGTGTAGGGTGTTGGTTGAGCTTCTAAAGATTGAATGATATTCCTTAAGTTAGCTAACACCTTATCTTGGACCTGGTTAACCTGAACCAAATGGTTTGGTTCAGGGTTGAGTGGGTTTGGGTTTAGTGTAGGGGGTGGTGGTTGGACCCAGTTAGGTTGTTAATATGGTGATTTTATCGTTGAAGTGTGTATAGTGGTTAACCTAAATCGGACCTAACCATCACTTTACAAAATTTTTAACCTGGCCTACTTGATTTTATCTTGGTCACTTTTAGGCCTAGGGTTGAATTCAGGGAAGTGGGGTTACAAGTCAAGTTTCTACGCTTTTCCTACAACGAATCTCTTCCGTTCGTTTATTGTGTTTTTGGTGTTTTTCTATTTAGATTTTTTTCTGGTAATTCTTGTCCTTGAGGCACACCCTCAAAATTGGGTTCTTGGCTTTGAGCCAAATCAGGGTTCCAAAATGGATCTTGCTATTTGCAAGACGGAGTACCTGCAAGTCAAGGATTATCTTTTCTCTTTTATATATATTTTTTATCTTTTTACTGGTATGCAAGAGAAATAGAAATAAAGTAAATATAGTATAGATATATATGTATATACTATATATGTATAAAGGGGTGGGGGTGGAGGCGGAGATGGAGTGTAGCACAGTATCGAGTTGGTCGTCGTCTAGAAAGACGCAACTGACAGGACGAGGTGCCGCGTGGAGTGGAGGATGGATGGTGGAAGATGAATGCGAACACGATTTTTGTACGCATGTATCGGGGAATATCAGCAACTGGTGCAGATATTCCCGTTGCTGATATTCCCGCGATACCACGTATGGTAAGTAATGTGAAAAAAAATATATAGATGTATATATGTAAATATATCTATATGTGTATATATATATATATGGTTATAAATATATAGGTATATATATATGTAGTTATATATGTATATATATATGTGTATATATATATGTAGATATATATATATAAGTATAAATATATATATATGTATGTATGTAGATATTTGTATATATAGATGTATGTATACTAATACTTATTTATATAAGTACTACTATATATATAGATATAAGTATATATATATATATGTATATAAATATATGTATACGTATATATATACATGCATATAATACTATATAAGTGAGAGTGTGTGTGTGAGAGTGTGAATGTGTGTGTATGTGTCGGTAAAGAGAGTGAGAGAGTGCTGTGTGAGAGAGAGGGAGAGAGAGGGAGAGGGAAGCCGCGCACTTCCTGCTGGTGTGAAGGAAGCTGCAATTAAGTCTTCTGTGGCAGCCCGGCGTCATCTAAAGGTTCCACGCGTGCATGCGCAGGCGCGTATGCGTTCAGAGAGGTGCACACTGGAGGGCGTGGGTGCGGAGAGAGGAGGCCACAGCACACCGCGCTGCGTGAAGAGTCGGGTGTGGGTTGGTAAACGCGGGCGCTGGGAGCGGGCGAGCGTACTCGGGCGGAGGAGGCAGGCGCTCGCAGACGCTGAAGCGAGCGGGTGCAGGCGAAGGCAGACGCGCCGGCAGGCGCTGGAGCGGGCGTGGGGTTGGACGCGGCTGTAGGCGCTTGCCGGTTGAGCCGCACCGGGTGACCGGATAAGTGAGAAGCTTACCGGTCACCCCACTGTAGGCGTAGTGTTCTGCATACTGGCATGAACAATGGCTACAGTGTAAGGCCGAGCCGCACAACCGGGAGCGGGCGGTGCTGTGAGTGCAGACTTCTCGGGGATGGCGCGCGCGGAATGGCGCACGCGTGGAAGGGTTGCGCCGGCCGGTGGCTTGCGGGCGGAACTTGCGACAGGGCCCGCGGAGAGGCTAGGTCGTGGGTGAAGGAGAGTGACAGGGCGCGCAGTGGGGCTACGGGTGTTGGCTGGCGTGCGCGGAGAAGCTTGGCCGGCCACTGCAGGGGCACGCGGTGGCAGGTTGCGGGTGGACAGGCAAGTGCATTGCGAAGAAGTGGGAGGCGAGGGCGCCTGCAGGTGCACGCTGGAGGGGCTTTGCGGCTGCTGCCGCCTTGCTGCTGCTGTGGAGCTTGGCTGGCTACTGCAGGGCGTGCGGTGTCTGGTTGAGCTTCACAGCTGAAGCTTTGTGGTAATGGCTGAAGTGGCTTCAAACGAAGAAACAAGGAATGAGCCACCACGCCCACCGGCTCTTTGATGAGCTGGGCGGTGGTGGACTCACAGTGGTGGTTGTGCACCACCGTGAGGTGCTCCTGTCCGCCGGGTGTCTCCTCAGAGGAGGAGGGCCTACGTATGGAGGGAGAGGGAGGAGATGGCCTTGAGAAGAAGAGAACCTGCTGTTGGGTTTTTTTCGTGGGGACCAGGCTGCTTTGCAAGAAGGCAGCCGAGCTCTTTTAAAGAAGAGGAAGACATGCACAGCCATGCCCTGGCTATGCATGCCTCAGCATGGCCGGCAGGGACATGCGGCTGCAGGGCTGGTAGGGAGAGGGGGAGCAGGACATGGCGCGAAGAAGAAGAGGATGTTCCATGGAGCCGCGGGGAAGATTTCAAAATCATATAGAAATAAAAATAAAGATGGAAATTTTGCGAGGCAACACTTGGAGAAAATGTAAATTGCGGGGCCATTTTATTCACTCTCCTCCCCTCTCAATTAAATGCATGCATGCATGTATTTTTACAAATGCGACTATGGAAACCTAATATGCACTGGTATTGCTAGGAAATAGCACAAGACGACACAATTGCAGGTGTATTTTTGCGATGCAATCATACCCCTATGCCTATCTTTTGCTAGTCTCTAGCAAAACATTTGTATTTAGAAATGATCTTTAAGCTGAAGATTTTCTCCTGAGGTATCATAGGTGTGTTTATTGTTGGATATTGTGAGAACCAATTGTAGAGAAGACTACCAGTACTTTAAGTCTCACATGACATAGATCATCTCTCAACTAACCAGGACTCTTGATATTTAAACTTTAAGTACGATTTCCAGGACCCAGGAGGTTTTTGCCGTACTCAAGAGCTCAAGAGATTATGGCTTGTGCTTAGTGATGGATCAAGACTGACCAGATGAACATTGAGACTCAAGCCCAGGGTTTCACGAATTTTTAAGCACAGGTTAGTCCCTGTTTCAGCTCGTGTTTTCGGATTGACCCTTAAAAGATGACGGAAAACTCAACTCCCATTTTCTGACATTTGTGGCTCACAGGAAAACAGGGTATTTGCGACTTACCTTGAAAAACTTTTTTAGAGTAGAGACTTTACAGACATTTGCGAGATATACTGACTTATTTGCAAGTTTTTTCTCTCTCTCTCTCTCTCTCTTTTTGAAACACGTGTCAGTATATCTCTTACAACATTATTTAGAGGAGCACACTTTTCTTTTTGGTGAGAGAGTTCTTTCTTGGTGGAAAGAGTCGCTCCTAAACACAAGACTAAAGCCTGGGATAAGAAGTCTACCTGTGCGCACAGGTAAGGACTCCACCTTCCCTAATGAATACTAGGGTTGGATCTTATATTCACCTGGTCTTTCTTGATATGTGTAGTGTGAACCAAAGATTACTTAGGCTCTCAAGTAGAAGCAAACCAACGGATCCTGTACTGGTGTCTCAGGTACAAGAATACATCCTTAGTTAGGAGAGATTTCGATCTATTTTGTCAATGCTCAAGTGAATTATGCCGAGCCTAAGCGAATCAAGCTTCTGTGGCCTGGAAAGTCTTCAAAACAGAGGTTGAATATCCATAAACACTTATTGTATTTTTGTTTCAGCCTTCAGATCATTACTAAACACTATATATATATTATATATATTTTTTTTCTTTTTCTTTTTCTTACATATTTATAAATAGGTGGAAACTGCATGATACCATAAAATACCCAGATCCTATGGATGCCTATCCACCCCCCCATGCCAAATGATGCTATGTCCTCATATGCATGCAGGGAAAGGTAGAGAAAGGACGAAAGATCGGGTAACGAGAGCTTAGGTGCAGGGTATACAGCAGGGAGGTAGGGTGGTTGGATGGTGGGTGGTAAAGTGAAAAGTGAAGTGATCGTGATAGTGGCGTGAAAAGTGATGGTGGATGGTGAAAGGTCTGGCATTTCCTGGGACAAGAGTGTCCCAGGCGGATCATAAAACAAGTCAGGAGGAAGAAATTGGCCCTCAGATTGGCCAAGAAGAGGGGCTTCTCGGATAGATGGATCCAAAAGGGAATAGCCCCAGTTAGTAGGATGTGGGCTCAAGGTCCTAGTGTGGAGTTGCAAATCTGCCTGATTTTGTGGGAAAGAAAGGGAAATCCGGTCTTCAAAAGTGTGGATTGGCGGTGAGTAGCCCGGATATGACTCAGACCACGTGGTATGGGAAGCGGAAAAAACCTTGTCAGAGGTCTGGTTAGGAGAAGGTACGGGAATAGGGAGGGATTGGGGAACGTCACAATTTATGTTAGTCAGGCAATCATCAGTGTTTATAGGTAATCCGCAGTAGTCAGAATAGGTCCCAATTAGTCTGATACACGCGCTGGTGGCCATGTCCTCGTCAGACGTGTCATCCTCAATGCAATCGCAATCAAAGTTCTTGGCTGCCTTGAAGATGTTAAGCTTAATCTTTTCAGATCCAACGACATTCTCAATACAGCCCGACTTGCAGTCGATAAGGGCACGGGCTGTGGCCAAGAAAGGTCGACCAAGGATGATCGGACAATCAGAAAGTGAGCTAGGAACTTCCATATCTAAAACAAGAATGTTAACAGGAAAACATAGACTGTTGACCCTAACCACCACGTCTTCCACCACACCCTTTGGGATTTTGACAGAACAATCTGCCAATTGTAACGCGACAGGGGTGGGTTTCAGATTTCCCAGGGAAAAATTTTCGAGCATGATGGTTGGTATAAGATTTATGGAAGATCCTAGATCAAGCAGGGCACGATTAAAATTGCAGCCTTGGATGCTACAGGAAATAAGTGGTGTGCCCGGATCTTTCTGCTTCGGTGGTAGGTTTGACAATATAGCACAACTCGCATGAGGTGAGAGAACCACCAGATTCTTGGTTCTCTTTGACTGTCGCCTGGGTGTTGTGTAGTCTTTGAAAAATCGGGCGACAGTTGGTATGTGGTTGATAGCCTCAAGCAGGGGTACCTTGATTTCTACATCCCTGAACAAATTACGCAGGTTATCAAAGGCCTACGTATCTTTCTTTTTGCCTTTTGGCTCCCTCAGTAGAGCCTCAGGGAATGGAACTGATTCTGGCACCAATTTGGGTGTATTGTCCTCTCGCGAATGCGGTGCGCATCCAGAATGAGAGGGCGATGAAGAAGACGGGCCAGGATCTGGTCGAGGCAGATCGACGATCTGCTTACCGCTCCTTGTAGTGATAACATTGGACGATGCGGGTCCAGTGGGATCATACGGCGGAGGAGGGTTTGCAATAGTGACATAAGAGTGCGGTGCTGCAGCAGGATTAGCCTGAAATCCCGGTGGAATGCTCGGAGCCAGCAAAATCTTATGAACCTATCCCTGAGAAGGTTGTACTTGTGGTTGCGGACCACAGGGTACGAATTTCGCGGGTTGGGAACAGGTTGGGTGGGAAGAGTGCCCCGAGATCGAGTTGTCATGTGTAGTTGACTGATCTCAGCATTCTGCTGCGCCAATTGGTGCTGAAGAGAGGTCATGTTCTCGTCATGGCGCTTTGACATTTCTGTCATCATTCGCATCAATTTATCAAGAGGACTTGATGCATGTTCTGCTTGCTGTACGCAAGGGCCTGATGGCGGATTCGCCAGAGGATTAAACTGGGCCCTTGGGATGACGGGTGTGGACGGTCGCATTGGTCCACTTGCGGGGTTTTGGCGCTGCGGGTTGTTGGACCATGCAAAGTTTGGATGATTTAGCCACCCTGGGTTATAAGTGGCAAAGAACGGGTTATTCCCCAGGGTGCAAGCGTCTTCTATGCCAGAAGATGCATCCGCATGTAAATATGCGTCCGAACACACGGAGGCTTGGTCCTCCGTGTCGAAATATTTGCTCGCAGAAGCCAAATCCACATGACTTATCGAGTCGCTCGGCGCGACACTCAGTAAGGAAGGTCTTACGGGGTTTCTCAGGATAAGCCTGGTGTTGGAAGAATTGGAATTGTGACGAAGTAGTGAAAAGGTGGTGTTTGGCATAGAACGGGCGGGGTTGGCCAGAAGCTCGTCCAGCTTCTTGTGCACGACGGAGACTTCATCCAGTTTTTGTTCGATAAGGCTGAGATCAGTGGATGAATGGGAGGGTCCCGTGTCAACTTCGTGGACATTACGGGGCAGGCTGGTACGATTAAAGGCGACAATAGAGGCATTTTTCATTGAGTTTTCACTCATATTTTCAAAAAATTCGAATGCTCCTTTCTTGTCTTTATTCATAAAATTCCCTTCGCAGGAAGCGTCTGCAATCTGCTTCAAAGTCTCATTTAGCCCATAGTGGAAAATCTGGGCTATATGCCACTTAGGAAGACCATGGTGCGGACACTTCCTGAGGAGGTCATTATATCTCTCCCATGCTTCATGAAATTGTTCACCGTTTTGTTGCATAAATGAAGTGATAGCACGGTGAAGTGCATTAGTTCGCCTGATTGGGAAGAATTTCTTGAGAAACGCTATTCGCATCTCTTCCCAAGAGTGGATGGTTCTCCCATGGGTGCGTAACCACTGCGACGCTTTATCCCACAATGAAAACGGGAACATTTTCATGTAGACTATAGGTAATCCGATATTTCTAGGTTTAACAGTTTCAGCCAATCGGGTTAGGTCTTCCAAGTGGAGAAAAAGGATCTTCACTTGCAAGACCATGGAAGTGAAAATTTATGAGGCCAATTATGTTAGGTTTTAATTCAAAGTCGTCCCCGCCCATGGGGACCCGAATTTGTCCTATGGTCTCTGTAGTAGCAGGATTCTGATAAGAGCTAAGAGACCTAGGCTCCTCCCATTCGGGAGGGTTCTGCATTTCCTCCAATGTTTCCCGAATGGCTTCAATTTGCTCATTATACATTTCCATTTGGGCTTGGAGGCGGGTTATGGGATCTAAGGCTCCATCACTTGGTGGGTTCTGAGGGCGGTTTCCTCCCTTAGGATTTGGGGGTGGGCGTGCAGCCATGTTTGTGGAGGAGGAGGACGATTCGGCTCCTTTTCTAAATTTATTAGACAATTCACACAGTTCAAGGTTTTGTGACCTCCTCCCAAACATGCACTACCACAGGAAGAATTGGGGAGATGAGAAGGGAAAAGAGATGAGAGAAATGACGCCGCAAAGGTACACTTGATGACAAATCAATGCAATCAAATTCCTAGCCTCTACAGTGTGCCCTTAGACCTAAAGATCTAAGTTACCTACTATCACGAACTACGGAATCGAATGCGAGCACCGCGGAACCACCGGGCCAAATTGAAAGGCTGTTTGCCCCAGTCTTAGACACCCGATAGCACGCGGGAACCCTCACCATCTTGTAGATGCTACATGCAGGTAGTTAGACCTCCAATCCTTAATAAGGGTCAAGTTACTACCAATTTTAGTTAGAGGCTTAGGATCAAGTGATTTTGGAATGTGAAGGGCGTTGTTTACGGGTAATGCCCAAGTGATTGATTTTATGAGTGTGTAAAACAAGCATGCAACAGGGAAATCTCCCCGAATTGAAGTTTTAATTGGTGAATGATTTTTAGAGTTCAACCTTAGGTAGTATGGATTTTAGGATTTCGCTGAAAAACCAATTCAACCAATCTTCGAATTTTTGAGAGAATACAAGTTTTTCTCTTCTAAGCCCAACAAACCCTTCTTCAATGTCAGTTGGTTAATGCATGCTAAAATGCAATGGGCTTCCCTAGATGGAGATTTCTATGTGTGGATGCTCGAATCAGTTTTAGATTAGTGTGAAAGGGAGCCAAAGCACTTCAATTCAAGTGCTCCCAATCACCAGAAAGATTTCCACACAAGGCTCAACCAAAAGATAAAGAAAATTAATTTGTTGGGGTTGAAATATTCGGGATCGAATCTTAGGCAAGTTGAAAAGTCGTGGTGGGGTTGGAATCAACTCAATTCCAAGTCTCTCCACCAAAAATGTGATCCCGAATTCGCAGATAAGTGAGGCATAGAGGGGTGCAGTCAATCTTTTTATGTTTGCCTCAAAGAATACTTCACACGGCGAAAAATTCAAGAATCAAGATTCTTGGATTTTCGCTATGCGAAGTAAGGCGGGAAATCCCGGGGCGGTGGGAGTAAAGGCAATCAATCAAACAAGTGAATTTTAATCCACTTGCCCCAAGAGATCCCAAGAAGTTTTTCTAGTTTTTTAGTTTTTTTAATTTTTTTTAATTAAGGTGACAAGTTAACCTAGGTTGCTAAGAAAGAAAGACCTACTTGTGCAGCAACGTGTGCAGAGCTCCAGTGCGGTGTCGGCATCTTCACGCTCTCGTTCCCGCCTTGGATCTGCCCACGTCTCCGACTTCGTCTGCCTGTCTTCTCCTTGCAACAAGTTTACCTGCACACCAAAACCGAAAACACCCATGAAGAGAGAAGAGAAAAATGAAAGGAATGGAGTAAAAACTTACTTGAAGGCGCACTTCCCCAGCAACGGCGCCAGAAAAGGATGGTGGTCGGACCCGGTTAGGTTGTTAATATGGTGATTTTATCGTTGAAGTCTGTATGGTGGTTAACCTAAATCAGACCTAATCATCTCTTTTCAAAATTTTTAACTTGGCCTACTTGATTTTATCTTGGTCACTTTTAGGCCCAGGGTCGAACTCAGGGAAGTAGGGTTACAAGTCAAGTTTCTACGCTTTACCTACAATGAATCTCTTCCGTTCGTTTATTGTGTTTTTGGTGTTTTTCTATTTAGATTTTTTCTGGTAATTCTTGTCCTTGAGGCACACCCTCAAAATTGGGTTCTTGGCTTTGAGCCAAATCAGGGTTCCAAAACGGGTCTTGCTATTGGCAAGACGAAGTACCTGCAAGTCAAGGATTATCTTTTCTCTTTTATATATTTTTTTTATCTTTTTACTGGTATCTAAGAGAAATAGAAATAAAGTAAATATAGTATAGATATATATGTATATACTATATATGTGTAAAGGGGTGGGGGTGGAGGTGGAGATGGAGTGTAGCAGAGTGTCGAGTCGGTCGTCGTCTAGAAAGACGCAACCGACAAGACGAGGTGCCGCGTGGAGTGGCGGATGGATGGTGGAAGATGAATGCGAACACGCTTTTTGTACGCGTGTATCGGGTAATATCAGCAACTGGTGCAGATATTCCCGCGATACCACGTATGGTATGTAATGTGAAAAAAAAAATATATATATATATGTATATATGTAAATATATCTATATGTATATATATATATGGTTATAAATATATAGGTATATATATATGTAGTTATATATGTGTATATATATATGTAGATATATATATATATATATATATATAGATATATATATATGTATGTATGTATGTATATGTATGTATATATAACTATATAGATGTAAATATGTAGATAGATATGTATATATGTATGTATGTGTATAAGTATATGTATATAGATATATGTATATATATATGCACGTATACTAATGCTTAGTTATATAAATACTACTTTATATATAGATATAAGTGTATATATATATGTATATATATCAATATATATATGTATACGTATATATATATATGTATATAATACTATATAAGTGAGAGTGTGTGTGTGAGAGTGTGAATGTGTGTGTATGTGTCGGTAAAGAGAGTGAGAGAGTGTTGTCAGAGAGAGAGAGAGAGAGAGAGAGAGAGGGAAGCCGCGCACTTCCTGCTGGAGTGAAGGAAGCTGCAGTTAAGTCGTCTGAGGCAGCCCAGCGTCGTCTGAAGGTTCCATGAGCGCACGCGCAGGTGCGTGCTAGAGGGCGTGGGTGTAGAGAGAGGAGGCCACAGCACACCGCGTTGCGTGAAGAGTCGGGTGCAGGTTGGCAGATGCGGGCGCTAGGAGCAGGCAAGCGTACGCGGGCGAAGGAAGCGGGCGCTCATAGACGCTGAAGCGGGCGGGTGCCGGCGAAGGCAGACGCGCGGGCGGGCGCTGGAGCTGGCGCGGGGTTGGACGCGGGCGTGGGCGCTTGCCGGTTGCGGCGCGCCGGGTGACCAGGTAAGTAAGAAGCTTACCGGTCACCCCACTGTAGCCACAATGTTCCGCATACTGGCGTGAACAGTGGCTACAGTGTAAGGCCGAGCCGCACAACCAGGAGCAGGCGGTGCTGTGAGTGCAGATGGCTCGGGGCTGGCGTACCCGGACTGGCGCATGCATGGAAGGGTTGCGATGGCTGGTGGCTTGTGGGTGGAACTCGCGACGGGGCACGTGGAGAGGCTAGGTCGCGAGCGAAGGAGTGCGATAGGGCGAGTGGTGGGGCTACGGGTGTTGGCTAGCGTGCACGGAGAAGCTTGGCTGGTCGCTGCAAGGATGCGTGGTGGCCTGTTGCGGGTGGACAGGCAAGTGCAGTGCGAAGAAGCGGGAGGCGAGGGTGCCTGCAGGCGCACGCTGGAGGGGCTTTGCGGCTACTGCCGCCTTGCTGCTGCTGCTGTGGAGCTCGGTCGGCTGCTGCAGGGCGTGCGGTGGCCGGTTGAGCTTCATAGCTTAAGCTTTGTGGTAATGGCTGATGTGGCTTCAAACGAAGAAACAAGGAAAGAGCCACCATGCCCACCGGCTCTTTGATGAGCTGGGCGGTGGTGGACTCACGGTGGTGGTTGTGCACCACCGTGAGGTGCTCCTGTCTGCCGGGTGTCTGCTCAGAGGAGGAGGGCCTGCATATGGAGGGAGAGGGAGGAGATGGCCTGGAGAAGAAGAGAAGCTGCTGTTGGGTTTTTTTCGTTGGGACCAGGCTACTTTGCAAGAAGGCAGCCGAACTCTTTTAAAGAAGAGGAAGACATGCACAGCCATGCCCTGGCTGTGCATGCCTCAGCATGGCCGGCAGGGAGATGCGGCTGCAGGGCTGGCAGGGAGAGGGGGAGCAGGACATGGCGCGAAGAAGAAGTGGATGTTCCATGCAGCCGCGGGGAAGATTTCAAAAATCAAATAGAAATAAAAATAAAGATGGAAATTTTGCAAGGCAGCACTTGGAGAAAATGTAAATTGGAGGTCTTTTTATTCACTCTCCTCCCCTCTCAATTAAATGCAAGCATGCATGTATTTTTACAAATGCGACTATGGAAACCTAATATGCACTGGTAATGCTAGGAAATAGCATAAGACGGCATAATTGCAGGTGTATTTTTGCGATGCAATCAGGGAGTCAATGAATTGAGGTTCTTGATACCCTTCTTGATAATAGGTCATTTCGGGTTGTTCATAAGGAGGTGATGACCTATAAGTAGTGTAATCTAAGGAAGGGTAAGGATCAGCATATCCTTCTTGATTGTAGATCATACTAGGTTATCCAAATGATGGTGATGATCTGTAATCGATGTAGCTTGGAGAAGGATAAGAATCACAATCATGGTATTCAGAGTTAAACCTTGAACACGGAGGTCTAGAATTGTATCTCCAATCAGGATTATTCCAACTAGAAGATGAATGAGAATAACTTTGGTTGGAATAATAATCATTTTGGGAATACGTAGTGGTAGGAGGGTAGGAGTGGAAGTGCGAATAGGATGTAGAAGTATCCATGATAGAATGAGAGGAAGAAAGGTGCCCTGCAATACAAACAATCAAACCTGTCCTTAAGTGGGCTAGCCTAAAGACCTACAGACTCCTAGAACCCATCTTAAGATGAAGAAACGATTTGATCTACTTCTTTCTGGTCAATCCAACTAGTTAAAGAGAGGGGCTGGGGAGAAGGTTCTTCCTTTGGCTTGCGCCTCTGGTTCCTAGTATACCCCTTAACCGTGATCGTTTGATTCTGCTCCCCTAGCTAGACATCAGATTGAATGGTAGATACAGACTAATCGAAAATAATCTCGATCTGGGCTTCGAAGAGCGAGTCCAATCCTTAAGGCCAACGTCTAGTCTATTTTAATTAGGGTTAGGTTTGAATGTTCTTTGGAATGTGATGTGCCCTTTATCTGGGTTGTGCCCTTAGTGATTGATTAAAATGTGTGTGCATGCACAATCTGGGTTTTCAAGTAAGATTATTTTTAGATGTGGTGAATTTTGGGGTTCAACTCTTGCTTAGTAGCTTTTAGGATTCAACTTTTGGTGTAGTCAATCGAGCTCAGTTAGCACACCAGGTTTTGAAAGCATGAGTAATGATGTTTTCCTTTAAAACTCAAAAATGTGGAGTGCCTGGTTAATCCCTAAAAGTTGAACCTATATGGCAGCTACTTGAGTTGTTTTTAATTGAAGTGGTGCGACCTGAACAACTCAAATAATTGGCCTGATGCACCACTTAATTAGGCACACAAGTGATTACCTAATCTGATTTCTACTCAATTATGTGTTGATGAGTATACCGGTCCCAAAGATTGGGTTACCGGTTGAGTATGAAGAATCAGAAGATGTTGTGTACCTCTGTGTGATTTTTTTTAATAAAATTTCTCTTTTATATATGGAGGGTGAGGCGGGTGTAGGTGTCAAACAAACAATCAAAACTAACCTTAGGCTTTGTAAGAACACCTAGGTTGATTTTTGTTTGTGTTATTACGTGGTGGAATGAAAACTAGTGGGTGGAAGGTGGGATATACTTACAAACCCTTCATAAGCACTTTACTCCAATTTATCGCTTTTGCTCGCCTTGTGAGAGTACTTGCAATCACAATAAGATAAGAGAGAAGTGAGGTAAACGATAAGTTAGTCAGAAAATGTGAAGAATCAAAGAGCGTCGCCTCCTCGGCAACTGCATCAAAATGTTGAAGCGGAAAATCCCCAGCAACGGCGCCAAAATGAAAATCTACAAAAAAAGAGTTGAGTTTTGAAAACCCATTGTTGTAGTGTAATTTGCAAGAAAAATTATCAACAGATAATTTAACTGAAACTCAAAAGGAATTCCTGGTCGAATACAGAGAGGCAGGCGTTTGATTAAAAATTATGTTTATTTTATTGTCATGAAGTAGATTAGCGAGTTAAATTGAATCTATGTGAGCTATCTGCTTAAAGAATAATTAATAGAAGAGAGAAAGAATAATACAAATAAAGACAAAATAGAGATAGAATAAACATGGATTTTATGACCACAGAATAACGTTCATTACAACTAATCACTACATTAGAAAGCTAGAAATATTACAACTAGAAAGCGGTAAATCTACTTTCGAAAGCGGTAAAGAGAAGGGATGTGAGAAATTATCCTCCTCGATGGCTGCTTGGAGGATGAGCCGTGTTGAGGGAGCACCCGAAAGAATATGGTGAGATGCGAGACGAAGGGGAACGATGACGGACGATGGAGGACAAGGCAGGGTGACGTCGTAGCGGGATCCGCTTCCCGAACGGCGATGAGAAGATAACCGCGGGATGATTCACGAAGGTGGTGAGAAGGTGGAAAAATTGTATTTTTAACTCTAATGGAGCATCCCGGGTTTGGGACAAGCTCTTAGAGCTTTGGAGGGGTGAGAGAAGAGAGGAAGGGATGAAGAATTCAAGTGGTAGGGGTCTCCTTTTATAGTTGTAGTGATTGGGAGCAATTTGGTCATTTTATGCTTTAAAACATTAATTCATGGTCTTTAGTGACGGATTTAAGCTTCACTAAAGACCCCAAACGTGGGCTTAGTGCGCACGCTCGCGATGCCTCCTCCTCTACCTGCGCGCTCAACACTTCACGCACGTTCTCTTTATCTCAGCCATCCGATCGCAAGATCGGACGGCTTAAGATGCGTGTGCTCGCGCTTTTAATGAGCGCCTGCGTGTGCGATCAGGCGTTCACATGCACGTCTGATTGCGCGTGCCGTGCTCACGCAATCTTCTGCGGCCACGTCGCCCTCCATTTGACCATCCGCTCTTCATCCAACGGCGCAATTGAGCCGACACTAGCTCTCACGGTCAATTTGAGCACTCAAAGGGGCTCGAACCTGCGCCTCTGTCTCTGTGTAGCGCCTTCGCCCAACGCACTGCATTTACGTTTGAGGTGCACACATGTTTTAAGGCACAAGCGACCATGGCCGTTGGATGGCGATCCAACGACCTAGATCAACGTGTGGTTGAGAAGAGAAAAGTAGCGGGGCGTCTTGGGCTGGTATGGGCAGCTTAGATGGCACCATCTTGGCCGTCCATCTTCTGTGACTAGTAGATGGTGCCACGGATGTCGGATTGGACTAATTTTCACACTGTTGGGCTACGATCATCGATCCAAACCCATCAGTGCAGTTGGATTTGTTATCTGATGTACAGATTTACACCATCTTGGCCATTTGACCTTTTATCTTTGTCGAACTGCATCAGATGCTACGGAAGTCCGATTGGGACGATCTTAGAGTTGTTGAACTCTAATCGTTGCCCTGATCAGATCCGTACGATTGGATCTTCAATCCGAGGTCTCGATTAAATGTTGCCTTGTCACTTGACCATCAAAGGGGAAATTAACCTAAACTTTATACATTCTAACCTAAATGCAAGATGATGCATGTTATGTAATATTTATAATGTATGATGCAGCTTTACGCCTAAGAACACGCATAAATAGATGGTTTATGTGATATAAACGTGTTTACATCATCTTTCTCTCCTAATTAAGGAGGGACTATCAGGCTTTGGTTCAAGAGAAGGATATGTCGACATCTCCTCTAGTAGAAAGGAACAACTTTTGGGAATCCGATCCACTGAGGCGAGTGGGAGAGCAATAATAACCATAATGTAATATGTGGAGTAATTGTTGGGAAGGGGCAGTTGGGTTAGTTAGCCTATAGTATAGCAACCCGTATACTACCCATTATTTTCTTGTGGTATACGCAATTTTCCCTACTATGTCGATTGGCTCACTTCTACCTTGTGAGCTATTTTCAGGATTAGTGGTCGTAGGATAGTATTATAACTATGGGCAGGTTAGAGCAAGTCATTTTAGTGTTGGCAAGGTGTCGGGTTTGCAAGGTACTCCAGGGCATAAGGGCTTAGATGGTGAAACCTCTACTCCTTGTATGATTGTGGGAGCCTCCCACTGACAAGTGATAGGAGGCACGGACAAAGCTTGAGACCATGAGTTAGTTAGTACTTTGGTTGTTTCAATTACTTGTAGGCCATGTTTGGTTTTGTTTATATTGCAGCTGGGCCCTACTTTTGTTGTTACTATTTCTGAATATAAATAGCTTTCGTCATATGTCTGGACTGTAAACTTTTTATGGCTCTTGTGATATTTTACATGATGTATTGTGATATACATACATATTTCAGTTATTCCTCTTTTTTCGCGTACGTCGTTTTATGTTATTTTTTCTTGCTGCTCCTCCTAATTTATATGCCATGTGGAAACCAATATGTTTATGATGTTTATTAGGTGAATAGGCTTAATAATTGATTAATTGACTATGTGCAACCCAAGTCACTCCGAGGAAAAAGGTGGGGCATATGAGCCTTCGCCCCCGTTAACTTGGTTCGATCTATCGGAGGGTTAGTAGGGCGTGTCACCATTAGCTAAGGTTTCACATAGTGTAAGGCCAATATGTCGAAAGGCTAGTCTGAATAATCTAATATTGGATATAGATGTCTTCTCAAGATAGGATAACACAACTCCAATAGTTGAAGTAGAGTTTAAACTCTATCATTATAGCTTTGGAGATCCAATTCAACTAGTGGTTGTTTCAATAGATAGATCGAAATAGAAATGAAGGAACTGGATAAACTTAGAGAAGTTATCTAGTATATTTTCCATCCAAAATATAATGTTAATCTACACAGATTAGTTCTTGAAGGGATGATAGTGGAAGAAGATCCTAAGCCTTGAACTGCTCATATGTGTCTCCATGTGTGTTGGACATATGGGATATACAATATGTTTTAAGGGGTTGGCTGTAGCCTTAATAATTTGATAGTTGTCATACTTTGCTAGGGTTGGATGATGAACACCTAGTGATTTTCATTACAAATGGAACTAAATGATAAATTAGATATTGCTCATAATTGGAGAATTATGAAGTAATTCAAGGATTTATTTATCAATGCATATATCTCAATTGGAGAATTGAGAAATGATTATTAGAATCAAATTAAATCAATTAGTATTTGATTTAAGTCCTTGATTTGGGTGACGAGGGAAAAACTCCTCAAGCCTTGTATACTAAGGACATGCCTTCACGAATGGGCCTTAGAGCAAAGTAACATTCAAATCGTAATACAGTTGGTAGAGCATGGTAATGATACAAAGGGAATCAATCATTGATACGATGGATGACCCACAAGTACGATTCAATTTCCCCCATATTGAGCGAGAAAAGCATTGTTAGGCTCCTTAATTGAGAACCCCCGATGCTGAGACTCCTTGAGGTAAATCTTTACTTCTATTTCATATATATTCCTGTTATACAACTATCCATAGGTCTCCCACGATTACCAAGTGGGTCAAAAATGGTAAGAACGTGAGTCATGGATGAGGTAGTGGAATATCCGATGACAACCACACCCCTACAATCTCTGGGAGTAACTGCCTTATGATTAGAGACAAAGAATAAGGATTCTTAAAGGGGGCATCGAATAAGCATGGGGAAATGGGATATAAAACGAGTGTTGGATTTTGTATGCCCTGAGTAAGGCATTTGTATTGTGACAACCTGGGTCCCACCAATTAAGTAAACTCAATGAGGCTCGAGCCATCGAGTAAGAATCATTAATCTAAATACAGGATCAGAGTCACCCAACACATAATAATAAAATAATAATAGCCAAACAAGCAAATTATAAAGCACTAATTAAATAAATGAACAAAATACTAACAAGATGAGCAATGTAGTCTAAGAGTATACAAATAAGGAAGATCTCCAATTATAGCTGCTGATGTTAATTATTGAATTACACCTAAGTATGGAATTCAAAAGATTATGTCAGCAAAAGCTGAGTAAAGTAGAGCAAACGACAGTGCAAAGAAAACATGAAGGGTTGGTACCATTCATATGCTAAGACATTTGTTTAACCTTGTTCATTAATCTGTTTATTGTAGCAAGCCAATTCCCTTTTAATTACGGTTACTCAACACTCAATTTATGCCTTGGGGCATGAGATGATCACCACATGACATCCTAAGGAGTAAGATCAATATAGGACACCCTCTTGGCCAAGAGAATGGTCTATATTCGTCCTACACCGCAATCCGTCACCTTGGGGTCATTGCGAGAAGGAATGATGGTTACATCGTGTGGCCTGAACATGTGCTAGCCTCACACACTAAACCATGGACAGTCATTCGTCCACTCACCGCTCGAGCATAGTAAAACAACTCCAACCCTTGAGCCATTCAATTTCTAATTAACCGCTAAGCCTAACCATGAATCACACAGGGAGGTCAACAACTCCCTAACTAGCCCAATCGGTCTAAAACAGACCAAAGCTACAACCAAAGTCCTAACGAGTAGCAGAGTTGAACCATTTATCCTAATTTAATTCCAACTAATCTGCTATTATCAAGTCAATAAATTTTTTTTGGATAACTGAATTACCATTGAGTTATGTCTTTTAAACCAACCAACATCTCTCATCAATTAATCAAGAATTCATTAATGGGTCAATCTCAATTTAGGTTCTTATTAATTCAAACATTAAACAAGGTACTTTAGTTATTAAAAACACCCTCATTCATTAAACCTAAAAATTAGGGATTTTATCCATATAAACTGATCTCCCAAACCTAGTTATCCACCAATCTTATTCTAATTATTCACAATCTTGATCCTTCAGTTTTAAGGGCAACCACAACATTATTAATGAATTTAAGTACCCAAAACAGTAAAGAAGGTATGAGTATGGACTCTAATCTTAGGAGGTAGGAACACATGCTAAACGATGCACACAAGAAGAAAATCGTGATACAGACCAAAATACATGGGAAAAAGAGAGACTACTCTACCTAACGTCATCGAGGGGTCACGGTGACTATGAAATATAAGTACAAAGCCTAGGGACACATCGAGAACTAGGGTCCAAAACTCATTAGAATAATAATTACATTTTTAACGTATGAAAAAGTATCCAAAAAGGAAAATAGGAGTCACTAGCGCATAGTATGTGTTGAGATGATTCCAATGATACGTTATTTGTGAAAAACAGAGGTCGTGTGGACCCTCCAACCAACTAAAATATGTGAAGGTACTTGAATTGGCCTTGAACTAGCCTACGCGTCTATGCTCGCGCGTGCATCCCATGCACTCAGTGTGTTTACCCATGCTCACACTTGCCTACTAATAAGTCGATTTTCACTTTCGTTATTTCGCATAAAGAATGTCGTGTTGTAGTATGCCAGTGGTGGAAAACCGCTAATCAAAATAATAAAAATAACCACTTAATTAGGAGCGAGTCGTATCCACAGGGAGACAATGGCCTATTTAAAACTTGCTATTGTTGAAACCAAATGTTCACTATTTGCTTCTCCCAAAAATCTAGCTAAAATCCCCTTTAGATTAAGAAATCAATGTGAGATAAAATTGGAATCATATTTATGAGAAAGATGAAGGATATGATTATAAATTTAACATAATAAAATATTCATAAAATAAAAATCCCCTCTTGCAAATCTATCACTGCCAGACATTTGCTCACTAATATAGTATAACATTTAACTTTGGTGTGACTAATAAGATGGAGGAAGAGATATAAAAAGAATGCAGGAAAAATAGAGAATAGTACAGGGGCAGACCAGCAAATGCCACAATATATCCTCCAATATTTAATTAAAAAAATGAAGTTCTCAATGGCATGTAAATGTAATAACTAATACCCCATTTATTGTAGTAAAACAAGGGAATGGCTTCCCCTTGTCCGTGTGCGAGGAGGAGACCAAGATCGACGATGTGAAGCTCAGAGGAAGATCTCTAGACTAAGGGCTTCGCGATGGTGGTCGTGGCGAAGTGTGAGGTGACCGAAGCAGGTCGGACGGAGCTATGGTGAAGGTGGGTTCCGACGGTGGCTATTGGCTGTTGCTGTGGAGGTGCGCGCACGCACGCGGGGAGGCATGGTGAATGTAGCTGCTGCTGCTCGCCGTGCGGAGTGAGGAGCTGGCAGAGCACAGCAACTGCTGCTGCACGCTACAGGTGCGGCGGTGGCGGTTGCTGTGTCTGCATGGGCAGCTGGGCACCGCGCGTGGGTGAGGAAGCCGCTGCATGCACGACTTCTGCTGGAAGAGGCCGCTGCATGCACGGACTGCTAGCTGCGAGCGTGGCGGAGGACGCACGCAGGGGTTGTGGTTGTACGCGATGGCTACTGGTGCATCTGCAGGAGGGGATGCGTGCAAGGAGTGCATGCAGAGGTGTGCTGCCGGCTACGTGCAGGAGGTGAAGGCACGGAGGACATCACCTGCCCTGTTGGGTGCATGCACAAGGGGGGCAGAGGAATGCATGCGTGGTGGAGGTGGCTATCGCTGTTGCTGTGCGTGCGGGGACTCGACGGGGGGGCTTGTGCTGCTAGCCACGTGTGGAGCGGAGGTGTGCAGATCGCGCGTGGTGTGTTGCTGCACGTGAGGGAGACTGGCACGAAGTTGGGCATGCATTGGTGTGCGTAGAGATGGTGAGGAGAGAATGCAAGTGGTGTTGGGTTCTCCTAAGGTGGAAGAGAAATAAAGGAAGAAGGAGAGAATGAAGGTGATGGTGGCGTTGGCTACATGGAGGAGAGGCGGAGGACGCACGGGCATGCGTGGGGTACTGCTAGTTGTGCAGAGGTGCAGTGAAGGGGGCGTCAGACGTCCGGGAAACTTCCCGGACGTCTTAACTGGCAGGGGAGATGAATGTTCAGGGCATGGAGTTGCAGTGTTTGCAGTGGGGGTTGCTGGTGATGGCGGTGAGGGTGGTGATGTTGATCCTGGTGATGCACGGTGATGGATGCGTGGCCATCAAGGACACACCTAACGGTGTTGGCACGAGTCCACCGGCTTGGCTCAGCGAGCTGTCACCTCGCTGGCCCACGATGTGGTGCAACTCGACCTTGGAGACCACCGTGGTGGAGTGGAGTACATGGTGGTGGAGTGGAGCGGTGTCTCCATGAGCACGGTAGCGGCTGCCCCTCTCTTGTAGCCGTCTGTATGGATTTGAAATGGAGAGGTGGGAGCAGATCCACATTCTCCGCTCGTCTTCACTGCAGCCATTATTACATGTGTTGCACCCTGTTGCAGCAGCCGTTGAAGAAGAAAAATAGATTAATAAAATAAGAAATGAAATGATGACTTATTTATCTTCAAACCCTCACATAAAATGTTAATTCTAATGCATGCATATGATGCAACCTAAAGACTAATGCATGTGATTCTAATGCATGCTAAATAATATATATATGAATGTAACGCATACAAGCAATTATATATAAACTAAATTATTTATTTCTTAATGCATGCTATGTATGTGATAATATTAATCTAATGCATAGGCACTTAAGTAACTAATTAGCCCACAAATATGGGCATTTTGGTAAGGTTTGGTCAAGGGTTTACCAAAAATACACATTTCTTGACATTCTATGAGCATTCTGGCTTGACCCAAACCTAAAGAGTAAATATGGATCCGAATTGATGCAAATGACTCCGAAACGGCTCAAAACCTGGATGTTGGGGTATTACCAATGTAACAATCTTAAAGGGAGTTTCGCCCCTGAAACTCGAGCAAGGTTATAGGTGGAGAGAAATGCAAAACACTATCAAGTCTACAACAACCTTAAAGAAGCATAATAACCTTAGAGAGAAACGAATTAGGGTGTTGTGAAGTCACTAGTAAAAAACCTTTGGATATTTCTCTTTCATTTCTGCCTCAGGTTCCCAACTCACCTCCTTGTACATTTAACTCCTCAGTAGCACCTTCATCAGAGGGATGTCTTTGTTTTGTAGCCTCTTAACCATTCTATCCAATACTTGTACTGGTTGCTCCTTATATGTTAGGTCCTCCTCGATCCCCTCGATCTCACAATTGAGAACGTGGTTCAGGTCTTTCACGTACTTCCGCAGGTTGGAGATGTGGAAGGCATCATCAATGTCGACTAAGGTGCGAGGGCAAGCCTGTAAGTGATAGGTCCAACTCGCTCTAGAATCTTAAATGGGCCCACTCGGTGCTAGGTTCCCCTTTACCCCAAACCTCTATATGGCCTTCATGGGCAATACCCTCAGAAAAACAAAATCGCTAACCTCAAACCAGATGTCACATGGCCTACGATCAGGATAACTTTTCTGCCAACTTTGTGCCACAGTGAGTTTCTTCTGGACCTGCTTAATGATCTCCTTGCTTTAACATATCAATCTAAATCATACCTCCTACTTTACTTCGACCTCATCCCAAGAGAAGGGAGACATGCAGTTCCTTCCATATAACTATTGGAGTTTTGTGACTTGAGCGAGACAACTTGACTTGAATCACTCTATCAATGTTTCAGTTTTGAGCATCTGATCATGGGGCCACACTGATACAATTATATGTGTCCCTTAGTATAATTGGGATAATATACTATTCCATGTTGCATATATTAATGACAAGTATCAAAGGATCTAAACGATTTGGGTTGAAGATTTTGATAAATTATCAAGAACCACTATGATATCCAAGTATTGTCTCCAGTTTGAGAAGAGTGGCAATCTTCTCTAGAGATTATTGCTTGATTGATGTCCTTGATGCACATCTTCTACATGGGAATAGAGATTCGGGGTTGTCACATAAGTTGAGTGAAGGAGTTGACTTGACGGGATGGAGATGCGGAAGTCCTTCTTTTATCACTATCATAGAGAAGGTGTATCCCTTGACCTAAGACAGATATGTTTCTTTGTGTCTTACCATGCACATTTGGTGGGTTGATAATTAATACACCCATCGTAGTGTTAAGACTGGAAAGTCGGTGTTTATATGAGAGCACAACGGACACATGATTTCTCGAAGGGTTCACACAAATTCGTTGTTGTAGGTGTATGCAATAGATCAAGAGATTGGAGCTCACTATGCGTATGTTAAGATGTACAAAATTCCATACACATGGTTGTTGATTGCGTAACAATCATAGGTCTTAATTGACCTAGATTAGGCTAGAACTTAGCATAAGTTAGGGTGATTCATGCATGCATAAGCATTATCTGCATCTTTACTGCTTTACTTTAGCTATGCATGAAATAATGTTATAATGTGCTGATTAAGTGCATTATGTCGATTGTAGGCAATAAGCTGATTAGGAGTTGGATTTGGAGCAGGATCTGAAGCTGGATCAGGAATAACGGGAGTTATAGTAGAGTTGGAGCAAAAGGCTTAGATTAGATGTAGGAATAATGATGTAAGGGAGTTAAAGGTTTGCTATTCTATTAAGTAGGAATAAAGTAGTAAAATGTGAAGAGCTTTGGTCCATCATAGCCCTAGGATAGCCTAGAGACTTCCCCAAGCCTTAGCCACCCTTAGATTAGGTCACAACAACCTAGGAAGCCCTAAAACCCTAGTTCCAACCCTTATCTGAACATCCAGGGAAGTTATAGGACGTCCAGGACCCTTAGCCAACTCCCACACACCTCAAACCCACTTCTACAGTGTTATTAAACATCCAGACACTTTGTCAGATGTCCAATTTCTGCAGAATACCCAAAACAGAACCTTGATTTCCCCCTAACTCAGATTGGACGTCCAGAACTGAAGTCTGGACTTCTGATTTTTGAGTTTAAGTCGTCTGATCACATTTTTGGACACCTGGTACTGGTCTCCAGTCCCTGTTTTGAGATTCAAGCCTTGATCTTGGATCTCTAGCTCCCTAGACCTAATCCCAACCCTATAGAAACCTAAATTAAGGTGTCCTAACCCTAGTACATCACCTCTAGACCTACCTAAGGGGTTAATTAGGTCCTCACCAAACCCAATTGACTTAGATCAAAGTCAATTACCTTCACTTAAGTCAATTGGACTCATTGAGTCCAATTGAGCTTAGATCTCAACCCACACAAGTTCAATTGGACCCAGTGAGAGTCCAATTGACCTAAACCCAACCTAATTGAGTTATTTCACTCTCAATTAGGTTCACACTCACCCAATTAAACTTAGGTTAAGTTTAATTGCAAATTCCCCTTAGCAATTAGGGTTTATAACCCTAATTCAAGACATACACCTACCTAAACCCCTTAGGACCTAACCTAAACCACCTAGCCACATAAAGCATGACCACACACACACACCCATTCACGCACACACACTTCTCTAGAGTTCTCTAGAACTCTCTTGAAGTGGCGCCACCTCTTGGTTGCCAAATTTAGCAACCAAGAGGCATTCAAAATGAGATCCGCATTTTTTGGATCTCATAACCATATGGCCGGCCACTCTTGGACTCTCTCTAGAGAGTTCCACACCTCTCTAGAGAGAGGCCCTTGGATCTATAAAAAGACTCAATGGGTGGCCATTTGCACCCATTCACATTCTTGGCACCCATTTACTCCATTGGCTCCATTCACATCCACCTCCACTTAGGCTAGTCGCTCCATCTCCACGAGTTCACCACCACCTTGAAGGACACCATGCCGGGATGCTGGATCACTCCTCTCTCTCTCCAAGGGTCGGCCTAAGCTCCATTGGCCATCCCTCATTCTCCTCCCGACCACTCCAAGGCCATCGGGACCACCCCCGAATGCCCTTTTGTTCTGCTAGATCTAGATTAGTAGTTTATGCTCTTCATAGTTTTACCGCTTTTAATTACTGCTTAGTAGCGTAGTCCTTATTCTCCCCGAATGATGCATGCAAAATTCCCCCGTAGATTCTTGTTTGCGATCGTTTTCTGATAGCTAGATTTATATTTTTAAGCATTTCTGTACAAGCTTTCCTCTACGTTTCATGTTGCAAACACTCTCCAAATGAATGAATGAAAAATATATTTTTTCTATATATATGTTTATGTGTTGAGAATCACCATGAGCTCATTGCAATATCTTTTGTGTGATTAATGTTGCCTGTTTTTAATTCTTGACGTTCTTGAAACTAAGCATGTCGTACTTAAATACGTAATAATCATGAACCGGCATGAAATTCTAAATAAAGTAGAGCGGTAAAAGATCGAAGTCAAAAGTAAAACAAACGCCTCCCAGAGACGAACGACCGGGACTCAAGTCTCATTATCTTTAGAAAATAATTTTTTGTTTGATTGTATTGTGCACTATACTACGACGCTTTTCCCATTAGAAATGCGCTCTACGCTTTCAACAGTTGTACAGAACTTAATCTGACCTATACATGAAAGAGAAGAAGATAGTCTTTTGGGAAAGGATATGGTCATCGTTCTTGTTCCAATGATACAAGGTGAGTGTGAAAAGTATGTAACTCATGATGGGATGGACAATGAGTCTAGAATTTAATCCTAGGGGTTACATATGCCTTCCAGTGTGAAAGATTCATGGGTAATTGGGATACCTGAGGGAGGCATATCATCATATTGCCAGTAATCCTAGATAGTTGATTATTAGCGTTTGGTGGGTTCCTATTTGATAGGATTGATTGATGTGATTTAAGGAGTTAAACCACATTCAATTGGGTGATTAATTGCACATAATTTGATTAGATACAAAATCCAAGGGTTGGATTGCAATTAATTAATGTTTGAATACTATACGAAAATATCCCATAAGTTATGTATTAATCCTATAAAAATCAAATAGGATTATATCCAAACCCTTTAATAGAGATCCAAAGGTTCCCATCATATTAGGTTTAGATTTGGAATCCTATAAATATATCCCTACACCTAAAGGGAAACCCTAATTGATTTATAATCAAGTGCAACCACCATTAAGGAGAGAAAGAAGAAGGGTCGTCGACCTTCTTCTTCCCTTCTTCCTTTGTTCTTCTTCTCTTCTTCCTGGAGCTATGAAGATGGAGGAAGGAGATGACCTTTAAGTGCATTGGAGCCTCCTTTCTTCCTTGCCAAGAAGAAAGGAGTCAACCAAGAAGTAGACCAGGTGGTACCCTCCTATGCTGCCCTATTGTAAGGCATTGTCTAAGGGGACCCTTGGACATCCATCTTGTGCTAGATTTGGGTATTTAATCCCTGGGGGCCTAAATCTCTTCTTAATCCTCTTGCCCATGTGTTGGCCATCGATCAGGAGAAGATATAGGTTGACTGGCTTATTCTTGGCCATGAGGATTTAATTCTCAAGGCCAAGTTCTTGGTGGTTTCGAGGTAAGGGTCACCTTTTGGATTGCAAAGGGGTTCACTGGATGCAAATAGTTCATGTCACATACAGAGGAATGAAGTGTTGTCGTGCAAAGGGTCTCATTCGCCTACCAAGAAGGAGTCCCTCTAGGTGGGACTTATTTGAGGTGTCACAACATGTGGGGTGTTGTGCTATACCACCCACAAGTATAATCTTTTACTCCTGGGGACCTTGAAACAAGGCGGTATTGGCTCTCTCTATGTGGTTCTAGTTAGATAGGCTAATGTTGTTTCTTGATCTCTATTGTTCTTATTTCCATTCATTGACCCAAGTTTTGTTTTGATAAAAATTTAAACGCCTATGATTTCATGCTTCTACGATGCCACGAGAATCGAAGATCAAATTGTTTGAGTCCCCACGCCTCCTCAATTGTCGAGCTGGTTTAGGATTTTTTCCTAACAATAACGTCTCATATGAAGCCATGTCGATGCTGGTGTGATAGCTGTTATTGTAGGTGAACTCCACAAAAGGAAGGTGATGCTCCCAGACCCCTTCCACTCAGGAATACAAGCTTGTAGCATGTCTTCCAGAGTTTGAATTGTCTACTCTGACTATCCATCTCTCTTTGGGTGATATGCCGTGTTGTGATTCAATTGAGTCCCCAAGGCCTGCTGGAAACTTCCCTAGAACTAGGAAGTAAACTAGGCATCTCTGTCTAAAATGATCTACTTGGGTACACCATAAAGTCTCATGATCTCTCAAATATGTAACTCTGCCAACTGTGACAGGCCATAAATCACCCTGATAGACAAGAATCATGCTGACTTCGTCTATTGATCGACAATCACCTTGACAGCATCGTCTCCTCTTTATGTCAATAGTATCCCAATAACAAAATCCATGGGATACTTTCCCACTTCCATTCCATGAGGAGGACTTGGTTAAGCTCTTTGAGCATGTCCAAATAAGCATTCCCTTGATGGATGTGATTTGCCACGTATCGACTTATGCACGATTTCTGAAGGATTTGTGTACACCAAAGCATAAGCCACGAAACAAAGATGGGAGTCCGATTGTACTCTCAGAGCAAGTAAGCTCTATAATTTTGAGTAAACTCTGCAATGGGCAAATGATCCTGGCACCCCTTTGATCTCCTGCAAGATAGGAACTTTAGAGTTCGATTGAGCCTTATTGGATCTAGGAGCCTCCATAAACTTGATTTCTACCTCCCTAGTAGACCAGTTTGAGGAGACTGAGCTCAAACTGACTAAGGTGACTCTACAGTTGGCTGACAGATCAATTAAGTCACCACGAGGAGTTCTCGAGGATGTTCTAGTTAGGGTAGAAGATTTTTACTTTTCGGTGGATTTCATAGTTTTGGATATGGATACTCCTGAAATTCTAAGAGATACACTAATCATCTTGGGGAGACCGTTCCTAGCAATTGCTAGGGCAAATATCAAGTACGAAGAGGGCCAAATTGAGTTAAAATTTGGGGAAAAAACATTGAGGATAGATATCTTTAAGGTCCAGAAAGGAATAAACTGCGGGACAATCAAAGAAGTATGTGACATAGGTTCTCTGGTTGAGGATCCAATTCCTGAGGTGAACCCGATTCTCTAAGATCCTCAACCACAAGAAGATATTGATCGAAATAAATTTGATTTGAACTTATCTCTAACTTCCACCTTAGCTTCTGAGGCTAACCCCAAACACCCACATGCTACTAATAACCCAGTATTGGAATTGAAACCTCTCCCAGATCATTTGAAATGTGTGATTTTAGGTTCGAATCAAACGTTTCCTGTGATTATCAATGCTTGACTCACCTCTGAGAAGAAAACAAAGCTGATTTTTATTCTCCAGTAGCATCATAGAGCCATTAGTTAGACTCTGGATGACCTATCTAGAATAGGTTCCTCATATTGTGCTTATCATATCTATACCAAAGAGGGCTCATGACCTTCTCGCGAGATGTAGAGAAGACTTAACTTGAATCTTCAGGAGGTCGTGAAAAAGGAGATCATCAAGTGGCTTGATGTAAGAATCAACTACCCCATCTCTAATAGCCGTTGGGTGAGTCCCATCCAAGTTGTGCCTAAAACGGCAGGACTCACCGTGATTACGACTGAATCCGGAGAAACCAACCCGACACGAATTGGAAACTTGTGGAGAGTCTATATTTACTATCAAAAACTAAATTCCTGCATGAAGAAAAACCATTTCTCTCTCTCGTCCATTGACCAGATTCTCAAAAAGTTGGCGGGAAATCGATGTTTCTATTTTTTGGATAGCTACTTCGGATATAACCAAGTGGCGATTCATCCCGAGCATCAAGAGAAGGCCACCTTTACCTACCCCTACGGTATGTACACATTCCGAGGATGCCATCTGGGCTATGTAATGCGATAGCCACTTTTAACGGTGCATGCTAGCCATATTCTCTGATATGGTGGGTAAATACCTTGAAGTCTTCATGGATGATGATGTGCATACATCTGATTAACATAAAATGTCTATTAATTCATGTTCTTAGTGTCACATTAGCATCATACATTGTAAATAGTGCATAACATGCATAATCATGCATTTAGATTAAGTTGTATAAATTGTACAGTAATTGTCTCCTTTTATGGCCAAGGACATGGCAACTTGCTAATCGGGACCTCGAATTGAAGATCCAACCATACAGATCTGATCAGGGTAGCGATTGGAGTTCAACGACTCCAAGATTGCCCTAATCGGATATCTGTAGCATCGGATAGAGATCGAGGAACCCTAGAAGATCAAGGGCCAATATGGTGTTAATTTTCACTTCAGATGACAAATCCGACCGCACGGATGGGTTCGGATCAACGATTGCAGCCTAATAGCATGAAAATCGATCATATCCAATACCCGTGGCACCATCTACATCACTCAGAAGATGGACGACCAAGATGGAACCACGTGGCGCCATCTCAGCCGCCCAACCGGACGCATGCACCCACCTTAGCTCATCTGGCCAACACTTCTCTGCTGTTGGACGCGCAACCAATGGCTGCAAGGCACGCATGCTTGAGATGAGCGCTCGACACAAATGCGCCCGTAGCGCGTTGGTCAGGCGCCCTATCGAGAAGAGGAGGCGCGGGTTTGAGCCCCCGCACGCCTCAATTTGGGGCGGGCGCGCAGGCGTGATCAGCTGTGCGATCGAGATCCAACGGCGCCGTGCGGCCGATAGCGCCCACGCGCTATCTGACGCCCCCGTGTGACATGGGATTGCACGTGCAGGGCACGCACAGATGAGGCAAGGAGAGGGGAGATCTTAGCCGTCCGATCTCACGATTGGACGACCAAGATTTGAAGGACATGAAGCACGCGTTTTAGGCGCGGAGGGCGAGCGGGCGCGCGAAGGCCACGTTCAGGCCTTTAGTAACGGGTTTGTCCATCACTAAAGGTTCTGAATTAATGTTTTTCAAAATGTAATGACCAAAATGCCCTCACTCCTTGCAACTATAAAAGGAGACCCCCTCCATTCGAATTTCTCATCCCTTCCTTCTCTTCTCTCCTTCTCCAAAGCTCAAGAGAAGCTTGTCCCACACCCGGGATGCTCCTCAAGAGATAAAGTCAATTTTTCGCCCCCATTTAAGAAGCGGATCTTGCGATGGAGATGACGTGCTACTTCATTCCCGTTCTTCCTGCCTCAACCTCCTTCCCACTCCTTCTTCGTCTTCCAGGCGTCGTTTTGTCCGGCTCGTCCTCCAAGCGATCGTCGAGGAGGATAACTTCTCTCTCCCATTCCTTTTTCCTACTTTCTAGAGTAGAATTTTCCTGCTTTCTAGTTGTAATAGTTTTTCTGCTTTCTAGTGTAATTTCTTGCTTACTTAGTTGTATAAATATTTTGAAATATCAAGTGGATGTTTTCTCTTTCTCTCTCTCTCTCTCTTTCTCCGATTGTTTATAGTGCTTCATTTCATTGTAATTACTCCGCTTTTTAACAAAAACACAAAAAAATATAATTGCGAATTTGGATCGACGTAGCTACCCTGAGTTCGACTTGGGATTTCTATTTCGATATAAATTTTATTTGTTGGACACGAGTTCTTCGCTATTCAAACTACAACGGCAGGCTTTTAAAATCGAATCTGATAGCATATTACTTCGACATTTCAACATTTTGGCACTGTTGCCGTGGAGGCAACGATTTTTCGATCTTATTTTCGCATTTCACGCACTTAATTATCTTCTAACTTGCTTTCTCTTGTGTCTATTGTTTTGCAGAGACCTCCATCAAGGAATCGTCAAGCGGTAGATCAGAGTAAAGTGCAGTTGAAGACAACTGTAAGTGCTTCCCATTCTTCCCCCTTCATAGATTTCATTTGTCACATTAAATTCAAATTCAAATTAACATAGGTGTTTGCATAAATCCTAGGATTAATTTGGTTGTTTGGATTTCCACTCACACTCATTTCACCTCGCTTATATAAAAAAAAAACAAAAAGATAATTTTGTGGGGTAATTTTCAACATACACACAACATACACTCACATTCAAGGTACTTAACCTACTTGATTTGATTTTACTCAACCGGATTCTGATCTGTGGAACTAGTACACACAAATCAACACATAAAAGAGTAGAAATCATTCTAGGTTAATCGTTTCTGTGTGCCTAACCTAGTGGTTTGGGTTGTTTGGGTTGTTTGGGCCACACCACTCAACCTAAAATCAACTCATCAAGTAGCCTCTTCTCAGGGTTTTCAATCTAGGTTCATACTAGGAACTCCACTTTATTTTTTGTTTTAAAGGAAAGAAATCTTCACCCATGCTTGAAAACCTGGTTTGCCTCAAACTTGATTGAAATCAACCTAATTCTAAACCCTAAAAGCTACTTAAGCAAGATTTGAACATTAAAATCTATGCATCACAAATAATCTTGCTTGAAAACCCTGGTTGTGCACGCACTTACACATACTCAATCAATTATTAAGGGCACAACACATTTTAAGGGCCCATCACATTCCATAAGCACTTCAATCCCAGGCCTTAATAAAATCGAGTAGACGTTGGCCTTAAGGACTGATTCGCTCTTCGGGGCCTAGTTTGAGATTGTTTACGATTAACCTACTTGTACTGATTAATCTGGTGTCTAGCTAAGGGAGTAGCGTCAAACGACCATGGCTGAGGGGTACACTAGAAACCAGAGGCGCAAGCCGAAGGAAGAACCTTCTCCCCAGTCCCTCCTTCTAATTGGTTGGATTGAGTAGACACAAGTAGAGTAAATCGTTTATAATCTTAAGGCGGGTTTAGGGAGTCTATAGATCCTTAGGCTACCCCACTTAAGGACAGGCTTGTTTTGTTGTGTTGCTGGGTCCTTATCCCCAGTCCTTCCGACCTTTTCCTAGTTTATGCTGGGAAGACGGTCATTGAATCCCCGATTGGAAGGACCACTAGAGTATTCTAGGAGGCGTAAATTGGATTTTGGTCCCATGGCCGATCAACAGCCTCCTCTGCCCCGGGATCCATAGGAGGAATTCCGAAGGCAACTGGAACAAATGCAGAGAATACAGGAAAGGTTCTAGAGAATGCAGGGCGCAGCCCTTGAAGGATTTTTATGATCCTTCAAATTACAGGGAACGTCCTGGCGTCCAGATTTTGGTCGGAGACGTAGAAATCAAGCCCCAGGTGTTAAGCTTGATCAAACATTACCATGGGCTTGGCTCTGAAGACCAGTTTCAGCACTTGGAGGACTTGACCACTTTGGTTCAGACCACCAATGCACGAAACATGAATGAGGAGCAAATGATCATGAAGCTCTTCCCCTACTCTCTTAGGGATAAAGCCGCTCATTGGTACAGGACTATAGGAAGACCAATTGCAGCTTGGAATGAGTTGAAATCATCCTTTCTGAAGAAATTCTTCCCTGTCGGATGTACCAATGCTTTGAGATGGGAAATCACTACCTTTACCTCGTGGCTGGGGGAGTAGTTTCATGTGGCCTGGGAGCGATTCCAGGACCTATTGTGGAGGTGTCCACACCACGAGGTGCCGAAATGGCAACTCGTGCAGATCTTCTACCATGGGTTGACTGAGCAACTCATAAATCATGTGGACACTTCTTGCGGAGGCAATTTTCTCAACAAGGACGCAGATAGCGTGCACGATTTGTTTGAGGAAATGAGCGAGAATTCAATCAATCATGCCTCCATGGATACTTTTAACCGGTCCTAGTAGCCCAGATTGAATGTTAATGAAGTCCATGACTCTCATTCATTCGATATGGAATTGATTTGTAACAGGCATGATAAGGTGGACTTGGTTGCTAAGAGAATGGAAGAGTGGATGGTTGGAAATTCAATGAACAATTCTCGATCTACTCAATCCCAGGATTCGGGATTCCATTCTTCGCGAGCTCCTTCTAGACGAGAGTTCGTGAATCAACTCGATGCGGCTCAACCTATGAGTCAGTATTATTCGGAACCCCACGGGTTCCAAACTGAGGCCTTTGATCCTAGTTTTTCTGATCCTACCCTTTCTTTCTCTCCATCCTCACCCTATGAGGATGTTTATGCTGTACAGGAGAACGTTAGATCCAACCCCTACTTTAATGCTTATAATCCGGGTTGGAGAAACACCCTAACTTCTCTTGGAAAAATCTGGGGCAACAGACCCAATTCTGACCCAGCAACAATGCTCCGCATTGACCAATGGGTCAGAGTCATGTGTATACTCAATTGCCCCCAAATCAGGTCAATCAGCCTGCTTGGAATGCCCGTCAACCTGAAGGGCAGGCTAATTTGAACCGACAAGTGGTAGAGATGCAAGGATCCATGCTCCAACTCATGCAGCAAATGAAAACCTCGCTAGACAACTTGCAAATCGGGCTCATAGCTAACTCTCGTCAATCCGGATCTCTACCATCCCAACCGGTACCCAACCTGTGAAATATCTTGAATCCGGGCAACCAAGCCTAGGGGTACGGAAATCAGAGGGACCCACACGCACATGCTCAGGTGGTTGAGCAGGGTTCTTCCTCTTCTTCTTCTTCTGCACATCAACAATTCCTGGCTAATCAAGCCCCTCCAATCTTTCCTAACCCTCCCCAAGACCCAAACTCGTATGCATCCGCAAATTCTGTTACCTTGTTGAGTGGTAAACAAACTTAGGATCCACAACCACACTATTCTGATTTACTGAATCCTGAAGAACTTGAGGAGAGGAAGGAGAATTCTGGAGAAGAAATCAAGGCTCAGGAACCTGATTCCGAAGATCTGACTCATGTTCCTTTTCTTGAACCCTTGATCAGATCAAAGAAGAAGTCTATTGATAGTAATAAGGAGCTTCTGAATATTTTCAAGAATGTTGAGATCAATATGCTGCTCCTCGACGCTATCAAGCATATACCGGCTTATGTAAGATTTTTAAAGGATTTATGTACACAAACGTGTAAGTCGAGAGAATCTGTTCCGAGGAAGGTGGTACTCTCTGAGCAGGCTAGTTCTGTTATCCTGCACCACCTCTCTCAGAAAAAGAGAGATCCTGGTGCTCCGTTGATTTCTTGTGTCATCGGATATTACACTTTTGATAGAGCACTTCTGGATCTGGGTGCTCAACCTAATTTTGACTTCTCTTTACGAGAAGTTTGGATTAGGTGAACTTCGGCCGACTTCAGTAACGCTGCAGTTAGCGGACCGTTCGGTCACAAATTCACGAGGCGTTATTGAAAATGTTATTGTTAAGGTTAAGGATTTCTATTTTCCTGTAGATTTCCTTGTCCTTGACATGGATGTATCCGAAAATCTGAGGAACACGCCCATCATTCTAGGGCGTCCATTTCTGGCTACTGCAAAGGTCAACATTAACTGTGAATGTGGTAGCATGGAAATCGCCTTTAGGAATCAACGAAGGAAATTGGATATTTTTAAGGTGATTAATGAATTTGAGGATTGTGGATTTATTGAGGAACTCGAGGATGATAATGTGAACATTGGAACTTGTATGATGGTTTCTGCAATTAAAAGTTCCTCCTTCAATGATGAATTGGACCCGCAACCCTCTATGGCAGACCCGCCATCTTCTGAAGAGGTTATTGATTTTGTTCACTCTCAACCTCTTCCTCTTGATTAGTCATCAGCATCTTCCCTACCTTCAATCATTAACCCGCCCCAGCTTGAACTGAAACCATTGCCTGACAATTTGAAATATCAAATTTTAGGACCACAGAAGACACTCCCTGTGATTATCAGTGCTAAATTAACAAAGGAGCAGGAGATTAAATTGATTAAGGTCCTGAAGGAACACAAGGAAGCAATTGGTTGGACCATTCATAACCTTAGGGGGATCGAGCCATCTTACTGCAATCATAGAATATTTTTGGAAGATGGATCTCGCCCTTCTCGTCAGATGCAGAGGAGATTAAATTCAAATATGCGAGAAGTGGTCAAGAAGGAGATTATTAAGTGGCTCGATGCAGGAATCATTTATCCGATCTCTGATAGTCCCTGGGTAAGTTCTGTGCAGATTGTTCCCAAGAAAGCCAGGATTACTATTGTGACTAATGAGAGAGGAGAATCCGTCACAACTTGTTTAGCTTCCTCTTGGAGGTTTGTATCGATTACAGGAAGCTGAACACGGCCACGAGAAATGATCATTTCCCTCTACCTTTCATTGATCATATTGTGGAAAGATTAGCCGGGTAGAAGTACTTCTGTTTTCTTGATGGCTACTCAGGATACAACTAAGTTCCTATTCATCCTGAGGATCAGGAAAAAACTACTTTCACCTATCCCTACGAAACCTTTGCTTTCCGTAGGATGCCATTTGGTTTATGCAATGCACCTACAACTTTTTAAAGGTGTATGTTAGCCATATTCTCTGACATGGTGGGAGAGTTTATGAAAGTCTTCATGAATGATTTCTCTATTTTTGGAAAATCGTTTGACTCTTGTCTAGCTAACCTAGAAATGATTCTTAAACGATGCATCAAAACACGATTGGTCCTTAGTTGGGAAAAGAGTCATTTCATGACACAAGAAGGCATCGTCTTGGGTCATGTAATCTCTGAACGGAGAATTGAAGTGGATAAAGCTAAGGTTGATGCTATCGCTAAACTTCCTCCTCCCACATCTGTTAAACAAATTCGATCATTTCTTGGTCATGTGGGATTCTACAGAAGATTTATCAAGGATTTCTTGAAGGTTTCTCGTCCTCTGAGCAATCTTCTTGCCAAGGAAACACCGTTTGTTTTTGATGAATCATGTCGTAAAGCATTTGATTTTCTTAAAACGACAGTCACTTGTGCTCCGGTGTTGCAACCACCGATTTGGACAACCCCTTTTGAGATCATGACCGACGCTTCTGATTATGTCGTCGGGGCTGTTTTGGGTTAGAAAGTTGACAGAAATCCTCTGTCATCTACTATGCTAGTAAAACTCTGGATTTAGCCCAGAGGAATTACACGGTTACTGAAAAGGAATTACTAGCCATAGTATTTGCTTTGGAAAAATTCAGGGCTTATCTCTTAGGGTCTCATGTCATCATTTATATCGACCACTCGACCTTGAGACATCTCTTGGCCAAAAAGGATGCCAAACCCCGGCTTATTCGTTGGATTCTTCTGCTTCAAGAATTTGATTTTGAAATCAAGGATAAATCTGGGGTACAAAATGTGGTGGCGGTTTATTTGTCGAGACTTTTAAGTGATTCTTCTCATCTGGACGTCCCGATTGCTGATACTTTTCCGGATGAAACCATCCTTACAATTTCAGGTGTCTAAACCCCATGGTTTGCTGACATTGTTAATTATTTGGCCGTTGGTCAAATCCCCCATGATTGGACCAAGCAACAACGGGATAGACTCAAATCTGATGCCAAATACTACTTCTGGGAGGACCCTGAATTGTACTGCATCGGCTCTGATCATATTATTCGCCGATGTGTTCCAGAGAACAAATTCAACAATATACTCGAGTTCTGCCATGCATCTGCGTGTGGTGGACATTTCTCCGGGAAAAAGACGGCTGCAAAAATTTTACAATATGGATTCTATTAGCCGTCTTTATTCAAGGATGGCCAGGATTTCTCAAGGTCGTGTTCTCGATGTCAGGCACTCAGGAGCATAACTAAGAGAGATATGATGCCCCTAAACCCAATTCTTCCGATCGAAATCTTCGACGTTTGAGGCATCGATTTCATGGGACCCTTTCTCCCTTCATTTGGACATCAGTACATTCTCGTCGCTATTGATTATGTGTCCAAATGGATTGAGGCGATTCCCACCCGAACCAATGACCACAAGGTGGTCATCGATTTTGTCAAGAAAAACATCTTCAGTAGGTTCGGGATTCCGAGGGCCATCATCAGTGATGGTGGCACTCATTTTACTAGTGCCCAGTTTCGTAATTTGCTGGCTAAATATGGGGTTAATCACCGAATCTCCACACCTTACCATCCCTAGATGAATGGACAGGCCGAGATCTCTAATTGGGAGATCAAGAATATTCTGCAGAAAACGGTTAGGTCTAATCGCAAAGACTGGACTAAAAAGCTTGAGGATGCTCCTTGGGCCTACCGTACGGCGTATAAAACGCCCATCAGCCTGTCTCCGTTTCGTTTGTTGTATGGAAAGGCGTGCTATTTACCCATAGAGATTGAACATAGGACATTCTAGGCAATCAAGCAGTGCAATTTAGATCTGAGTTTAGCTGGGAAGACCAGGAAACTCCAACTATATGAGTTGGAAGAGCTTAGAAATGAAGCATATGAGAATGCCAAGATCTACAAGGCTTGAATCAAAGCTCTACATGATCAATTGATTTCCTGCAAGAGCTTTGAGCCGAACCAGAAGGTCTGGTTATTCGATTTTCGACTTAAGCTCTTTCCTGGCAAACTTAGATCGAAATGGAACGACCCGTTCATTATCGACCATATTTTTCCAAACGGAGTCGTTTAGATCTCTGACCCAAAGATGGGTAATTCATTTAAAGTCAATGATCAACGTCTCAAGCTTGTTATTGATCGTACTATTCCGGAGCCCGTCTCAGACACGGTTGCTCTAGCCATATTGTGACTTCTTTGGCTGGACTTCGCCTAGCTGATAGCATTAAACTCAACAGTTGTACATATGACACAACGCTGACCCGAGCTTCATATTCAGGTGATATCTTTTATACTCTACCCTTTCTTTCATGTTTCTTTTTCTCAATGAGGACATTGCATCAGCTAGGCATGGGGGGGTGAATTCATTTTTAAATCATTTTGTTAGCTCTGTGAAATTCTTGTAAATTTTATTTCTCTTCTTATATATACATAAAAAAAAATTGAATTAGGAGGGAATACTTGGACATTAGGACTTTTCAATCTTAAGAAATATTACATTAGGATCTGAACATAAAGACCCTTTGGGTTTTTGGGCTTAATCAGCCCGTGTATCCACTAAAATGTGGATTTATTTTTCGAGTCTTCGCCATCTTAATTCTATGGTAATTTGATTAAATAAGTTTGAGTGATAAGTACACGACTTATCAACCCACCCTCTGATTTGAGGGAACTTTAAGTCTAAAGCATCTACACACTATCTTTTCATTGGCTTGTCGATCAACGGTTTTAACGAAAATTGGGTAGCTAATGAACCTTCTAGGGTGATATGGCTGGCAAGTTATCGTGGGTAACAGCCCATAGGTAGGTTGTCCAGAGCCTAGTCACTGGAACATTCTCTTCTTGCTGCCTTTAAGTAAATCTGAGACCAGGGAAGCCACCTACTTAAAAAAAGAAAAGAAAAGAAAAAAAAGAAAGATAAAAAGAAAAAGAAAAGGAGAAAAGAAAAAGAAAAGAAAAGAAATAAACCACACTTCACCGCACGAGTATGGCTGGCAAGTTATCGGTGGTAATAGCTCATCGACCGGTTGTCCAGAACCCAGCTCATGAAATGCACTGAAAATTCCCAAAACACTTAGGAAGAAGCGGAGAAGTAGAATAAATCGGGGAGATATACACTGGATTCACCCTTGTGTTGACCCCATAAAAATAAAAATAGGGAGAAAGCTACTGGTCGTAAAGATACATCTTGAGGCAAAACTCTCTTTTTAAGGTCACCTAGAGGCGTAGAAACCCGAAGTCCGTTCTAATTGTCGATCAACGAGTCTATCACATTCATAATAAGATGCTTAAAACTTAGGGTTCTCATCAAATCTTGGGTGAGTTGAATGGCCGTAGAAAGCCACTCTTTAACCCTAAACTCAAAAATTAAAAAAAAATTAGAAAAGAAGAAAAAGAGAAAAGGAAATTTTTTTTTGAATAAGGCGAGGGCTTGAAGCGGTCTGCATTTTGGCAGATACCCGGGTGCTGTTGTCTTTGAAAGTTCAGATCCTAAGTAAAAATTTTCTTAATGTTGAAAATAACTTATGCTTAAGTAATCCAACCTAATTCTTTTGTAAATAGCATGTACTTTTTGCTAGGGACTAGCAAAAGATAGGCATAGGGGTGTAATGTGCAAACATCTGATTAACCTAAAATGTCTATTAATGCTTGTTCTTAGTGTCACATTAGCATCATACATTGTAAATAGTGCATAACATGCATAATCATGCATTTAGATTAAGTTGTATAAATTGTACAGTAATTGTCCCCTTTTAGGCGAGGGATAGGGCAACTTACTAATCAGGACCTTAGATCAAAGATCCAACCGTACGGATCTGATCAGGGCAGCGATTGGAGTTCAACAACTCCAAGATTGCCCTAATCGGATATCTGTGGCATCAGATAGAGACCGAGGAACCATAGAAGATCAAGGCCCAAGATAGTATTAATTTTCACTTCAGATGACAAATCTAACCGCACGGATGGGTTCGGATCGACGATCGTAGCCTAACGGCGTGAAAATCGATCCTATCCGATACCCGTGGCACCATCTACATCACTCAGAAGATGGACGGCCAAGATGGTGCACGTGGCACCATCTCAGCTGCCCAACCGGCTGCATGCACCCGCCTCAGCTCATCTAGCCAACGCTTATCCGTCGTTGGATGCGCATCCAATGGTTGCGGGGTGCGCTCGCTTGAGATGAGCGCTCGACACAAACGCACCCGTGGTGCGTTGGTCGGGCACCCTATCGAGAAGAGGAGGCATGGGTTCGAGCCCCTGCACACCTCAATTTGGAGCAGGCGCAATCAGCCGCAGGATCGAGATCCAACGACGCTGCACGGCCGATAGCGCCCACGCGCTATCTGACGCCCCCGCGTGATGCGGGATTGCATGCGCAAGGCGCGCGCAGATGAGGCGCGGCAAGGAGTGATCTTAGATGTCCGATCTCACGATCAGACGACCAAGATTTGAAGGATGTGAAGCACGCGTTTTAGGTGCGGAAGGCGAGTGGGCGCGCGAGCACCATTCATGAAGGCCACGTTCAGGCCTTTAGTGACGGATTTATCGGTCACTAAAGGTCCTAAATTAATGTTTTTCAAAATGTAATGACCAAAATGCCCTTACTCCTTGCAACTATAAAAGGAGACCCCCTCCATACGAATTTCTCGTCCATTCCTTCTCTTCTCTCTCTCTCCAAAGCTCAAGAGAAGCTTGTCCTACACCCGGGATGCTCCTCAAGAGATAAAGTCAATTTTTCGCCCCCATTTCGGAAGCGGATCCTACGACGACGACGACGCGCTACATCATTCTCATTCTTCCTGCCTCAACCTACTTCTTCCCACTCCGTTCTTCGTCTTCCAGGCGTCGTCTCATCCGGCTCGTCCTCCAAGCGATCATCGAGGAGGATAACTTCTCTCTCCCATTCCTTTTTCCTGCTTTCTAGTTGTAATAGTTTTCTTGCTTTCTAGTGTAATTTCTTGCTTACTTAGTTGTATAAATGATGAGTCCATTTTAATGGACTATTATTAGGCCTAAGTACTTCAATTCTAACATAGTATGTTTGTTAATAATCAAATTAAGTCATTAAATAAGTGCATGCATCATTACTTGAGTTTTTATCTATTTTATTGCATTTCGTAGTATGTAATTATTTTATATTTTGTTGCAGGAATGATATTGGAAAAGAATAAGGAGTGGGGGGTAAATTTCCCCAACAAACATCCGGCTTAATCTCTTCCTCATCATTTGGCTCAACACATCCCTCAACAAATGCAAACCGTCGTCGGCCAAAATTAGAAAAAGGATTTTGAAAATCCCTTGGGAGGTGGAAGAGAAGAGATATAGAGGAGAGGCGGAGGGGATTGGAAGGGATCAAGGAATACGGGCAACCGTGCTTGCACTGTGCACCAAGCCTCTCACCGCAAATGCCCTTCCAGCCTGCACCGCGCACCCACTCCCTCTGCAGGTGCAGGCAATAGCCAAAACCTTCCAGTCGTGCTGCACCTTCCAACGCCCTACTGCCCACCGCGCACCCGCGCCCTTCGCACCTGGTCGCCTGCCCTCCACCGCAGCACGCCCTTGCCTGTGCCCACTCTCACCACGCCTGCAGTTGCTTCACCTTCCATCGCCCTTCCACTACAGGCGCTGCACCGCTACAGGTGCTGCATCGCTACAGGCGCACCCCCTCCAGCACCATCTCCGCTCCTACACCTCCATCATCGTGCACCCGCACCTCTGCCTGCCTTTGCACTCCTGCTGGCACCGCGCCCTCTCCACTACAGGCGCACTCCATCCAGCCCTCACCGCTACAGGCGCACCGCTACAGGAACACACCCTCTAATGCTATCACCGCTGCAGGTGCGCCCCTTCAGTGCTCTCCACTGCTACTTCCAACGCCCCCGCCATCGCCTTCCACCTCCAACTCCTTGCACACCCTCTGCAGGCGTGATAACACTGCATATGGGGGTGATAATTCTGTTAAATAGGGTCCATCTTAAGAATAAAAGGCACAACATAAGTAGAATAGGAGCATTGCATGCATCATATACCGAGATTGCTTATAAAATTGTATTAATGGCCATTTGTGTAAGCACTTGTCAAAGCAGGCCTCAGATGAGCAATCGGACCACACGGATGGATTCAGAACGACGAACGGAGTCCAACAGACTCAAGATTGGCCAAATCCGACATCCAAAGCTCCTACAATGGGCCCAAGAAGTTCTGACTGTTGATCTGATGATCAACGGCCCTCGTTGCGCCACGTTGCCCCCAGATCACCGCACGCCACTTCCTCCTTTAGCTGAGATCAAATCTTGGCCATCGATCTTCGATCGGATGGCCGAGAACCACGTGCCCACCCGTGGTCGCCGCGACAAAGTAGCGGGCATGACGCAGCGGTGAGCGCACATGCCCGCACGCAGGCGACGCGGGTTCGAGCCGCGCGGTGCGAGGAATTGAAGACGAAGAAGCGCGTGGTGAAATTAGGCCGCCTGATCAGCAGCGGGCGGCCGAGATCACGCCACGCGGAGCGCCCTCAGATAGAGAGTGCCCACGCACGCGAGCACGCCAGGCGACGATGCCCGCACGCACGCATGCCCGAGGTGCGATCCAAGCGCACCCGAGGAAGGATCTCAGCCGTTCGATCTTGGATCGGACGACTCTCACGCAGCGGCCGCGGATCGGGCGTGAAGAGGAACGGTGCGGGCATGTGATTGGTGGGCTGGAGGGCTTCATCGACGCTTTTGGAATGGTTTTAGCGACGTCCCGGATGTCACTAAGGCCCCTTCTTTTAGAAAGCCCTTCTCCCTATTTAAACCCCCTCCAACCGCTCATTCAAGGCATTCACTTCCATTGCAACTACTCCACCCCTCTCTTAGCTAGCTATAGGCCCTCTTGTAATCGCCGGAGACGACGAGCTGCCAACGGAGCCTCCTCCACCGTCGTGGCTGCCTCACCGCTCTCCCCCCCTCTCTCTCTTCCTCTCTTTTAAGCTTTCCTTTACTTTTGTTTAAGCTTGTATTTAATGTTGTAAGCTGTGAACTAAAGCTGCATGATTAATGAAGTTACTTTCCGTTCAGTGTTTACTTGATTTCCCATTTAAGTTGCATGATCAAGCAAAGAAACGACTCTAACCCTAATCTCTCTCTCTCTATCTCTCTCTCGCTTTTCAATCGCACCTTTCGCAAGCAAAACTCCGCAATTTCCGTGACAACAAGTGATAAGAAAAATCCGATTTTCACGCCTCCCTGAGACCGACACTCGGACTCACCTCCGTTTCCTTACTTTAAAATCGGCATGGCAAGTGCGACTATAACGACACTTCTTAACACACATGCACGAGTGCACGTCAGTTTTTGGCACCGTTTCTGGGGAGGCAACGGATTTGTTTTGTCACTTCCATTCCACATCCATTCTCACATCGTCTAATGCCCTGTTTTCCTTTTTACTTGATGGTTGCAGGAATTCGGTGCTTGGATGGCTAAGCGACGCATCCCACAACAATAACAAGGGAGTAGGCGCCACAAGGACCGATAGTGAGTAATTCTTCACTTATGATTGTTTGCTTGAGTGAAAAACTAAAGAAAGTGTAAAAATTGAAAAAATTGGCGTCGTGTATGATTGCTTGACCCACATCCTTAATACATCGCCCCACAAAAAAATGTACACTCTAACATTCTGAATAAATTCTTGGAGTGTTCTTTTCTCTTTTTGAGTGGTGTTTGCGAAGCCACCGTGAGTTTACTTAGGCCGCACCACTCAACCCTAAAATCGACTCATCTAATATAAGCTACATGATCATTAGGATGAGCACATTAGGATTTTAGAGCCTCTACGGAATAAAAGGAAATCTACTTTCACCGAATTGTGTGTAGAACTTGACGTGCCCACTGAAACTTGTCTGAAAACATTAAGACACGTCAACCCTAAAAGACACTAAAGTAAGGATGAAACACTAAAAGACACCACATCTTAAAAATCCTTGCTTGAAAACCATGTTTTGATAGAAGCACACACCTTGAAAGTGGAAAATTAAGAGGCACCACCCCAATCAACGCCTCATCACATAACCCTAGCACAAGCACTATCCTAGTCCTTTAAAACTAAGTAGACGTGCCCTAGGCAGGACTGAGTTAAGTCTCGAAAGGCGAGGTTTTGTTCGCTGGGCACTTGGCTTTCATTCCCTTGGTAGAATCTGGTGACTAGGCTGCGGGGCAGTGTCAAATGACTGCGGTTGTGGGGTCTACAGAACCGGAGGCGCAAGCCAAAGGAAGAACCTTCCCTACAATCCCCTCGTAATCAACCTGGCCAGATTAGCCTTGGGAAGGGGAGTCCAGTGCTTACGGACTTAATCACCCTTTGTGAGATTTCTAGGTCTACTAAGGAATGCACCATAAGGACTAGGCTTGTTTGCTTGATTAAAACACATTTCTCGCATTTGTCGCTCTCCGCATCCCCTCCTGTTCTTCTCTAGTGTATGAACGGGAGACGCTCACTGCATCCAGAGTTGTTTGTTTTGGGGCAGGAATCTAGGCGACGTGATTCTATTAGGAAGATGGCTGAACCTAGGGTAGATGAGGTTGAGGATCAACCCCCACCAGACATAATGGCCATCATCCAAGCCTAAATTAATGCAAACCACCGGCTTCAGTAACAACAAATCCACACCATCATGCAAGCCATACAACGGTTACAAAACCCGCAAGAACAACCACCACCACCTTTCCAAGGCGTACAAGGGCAACCACCACTCGATATACCACCATTTCAGGATCAGCCAAGGCCCCTCCGCGATTTCTATAATCCCTCCGTTGTTAGAGTCGAGCCACACCTTAGGATCCCCGAAGGGGGAGATGATTTTGAGCTGAAATCGAATGTCTTAAGTCTGATCCAGAACCAATTTCATTTAAGCGCAAATGAGGACCCCTTCTAGCATCTAGAGGATCTTGACCGCATAGCATGAACTGTGAAACCTAGGAAGATTAGCCTTGACATTGTCCTAATCAAGATGTTTCCCTTCTCATTAAGAGACAAGGCTTCTCACTGGCTTAGAACCTGTTACGAATGTGGCATTAGACGGATTTTAAGATGTTTGGGAAGTGGCCCAGATGTCTGTCCAGACGTTTGGAACCCTTTCCAGACGTCTGGTAATAAATTTTTTCGGCGTACCGGGTTGCGTCTGCGCGCATGCGCGTGCAGACTGCCCCCACCGCCTTCGTCTTCTTTTTCCTCTCTCTTCCTACAGACGCGCCGTCTCTCTTCTCTCTCTCCCCACGCTGCCTTATATAAACCCTCACCCTCTCCCTCACCCTCATCTCCTCCTTTCTCTTCTCCTTCTCCCTGCCAGCGAGAGCGCGAGCGAGCGAGCGGCGGGCGTGGGGTGTCGCGGAGGGGCTGCTGCAGCTCGGGCAGGAGGCGGACAGGGTGCGGTGCGGCCGTGAGTCGCGAGCGGAGAGCGAGTCGGGTTCTGGTTCTGGAAAATTTTCCAGAATCAGACGTCTGGACTTGTGTCCAAACGACGCCGAAGACGTCTGAAGGACGGTCCAGACGTCTGACAAGTAAGATATTTCTTACCTTCGCCTTTTGCGTGTGTACGGCCATGCAGCCGTCCGCTGCGTTTTCTTCTGCACTTGGTCGTGCTAAGAGCAGGTGTATGTGTGCGTAGGTCCTGCTCGGGAGGGTGCGAGGGCTCGCCACCCCACGTGAATCAGACGTCTGGCCGAAGTACTAGACTACGGAGAGGACCTCCAGACGTCCGGGGTGACAATCGGACGTCTGGAAACCAAGGCCAGACGTTCCAGCGAGCTTCTGGACGTCTGAAGGACTGCGTAGAACTGAGGTACGACTGATCCACCTTTTAAGACGTCTGGAAGATATTCCAGACGTCTGATTTTGGATAGTTTCATCGTTTTTAACCCGTTTAGGATCCGTTCAGAGTCCGTTTTCCGCGTTCCGAGTTGGGTTCTTTCCAGAATTAATCCCTCTATCCGTTTACAGTAAATGTATACTATTATGAGAAATTCCTTGTGTTTGATTTTTGTGTTAGGACCCCATTCCGTTGCAGTCTCGGGGGTTGTGGAGGCACGCGGGATTGCTGACCACGCCCCCAGTACTCCCGATTTCGCTGGAAGAGTGGCTTTTTAATTTATTTAATAAAATTTGTTACAATTATGAAATAATTAATAGAGTCTAGGGCATTGCAAGAACCCTAGGACTGGGAAATTAGATTGATTGACAGATCTTAGGGTATTGCATGAATCCTAGGATTGGAAAGCTAGATTGAATGATAGATCCTAGGGTACGCTATGAATCCTAGGACTGGAAAACTAGTTGAATATATAAATATTGCAGTCTTGGAATAGTAGAAAGGAAATGATAACTGCCTGTAAATTGGTTAACAGCTGCCTGTTATGAATGAATACGTATGATTGAGAACATGGGTTGTATGAACGTAAAGCTGGAACGGTGAAACCTAAATTGGCTGAGTTAAAAGAGCTTGAACCCTATGGGGAATTAGGAGTAGAGCTCCTGGAAAGGGAATGGAATAGAATTGGGGAAGTGAGCTGGCCCTTGAGTATGGAGTACCAAGGAAAGCGACTGTCCCCCTGTTTATTGCAGAGCGGAACTAGCCGCCCCAGGGACCCAGGGTTAGGTCTGGCCACTTTGTACCGACTTTTGGCCCTCGTGTACACAGTACCGAGGAGAGCTACTAGTGTAGGGAGAGTACTAGCTACCCCACGGGCCCTGGGGTTTTGCTGGCCCTCCTACACCGACTTGTTAGGCCCACTGGGCAAACCAGGGTAGTCAGGCGAGGGTGTGCGGACTGTGGAGGGGCAAGGCCCCTGTTTGGTTACTGTGGAGGGGTTTGACCCCTGTTACTGAGAGGGCTCTGCCCTATACTGGTTCCGTGCTGTGCTTTGGGCGCACCCGTTAACGGAAACGACTGACCGCATGCAAGTGCGGGGTAGCTACCCGTGCGTTTATCGCGAGTGCCGTAGTCATCGTTACGTCTGTCAGCGACCTTGGGGTGGTTGACTGAGGGTAGGGCCACCATGGGGGACTCTCCCAGCCAGGAGAGCACCACGTGTTACTTTTACTTTTCGGAAAAGACTGCAATCAAGATCGTTCCCACGAGGAACATTCAAGATCAAGAGAAAGATCTGAGAAATAAATCAATAGTGAAATAATAGAAAGACGTAAATAAAGAAAGTAAAAATATAATAGCTACTGTACACTCTACTGCTTCTTTAGCTTTTAGTTGCCACTCTACTCAGCGTTTCGCTGACGTGTCACCCTTGTTACCTTTTCAGGACCAGGTGTTGAGCAGCCAGAGTCAACGGCTGCAGAGGATGCTGGGCCTAGTAGGGTCCAGTAGGGTTACTTGTAGTACTTTCTGTACTTTTCTTCCACTGTAATGAGTAATTTTCTTTGTTACTCCCTGTACTTTCTTTACCAAAAACTTTATGTTATGTACATGTTTATTTCTCTGCTGTTGTGGTGGTATATACTGTAGTATTTCTTTCCTTTACTGCTGTATTTTGTTACTGCTAGTTATATACATGGTGAATGTGGTTTATTTTACTGCTCTTTTGGTTACTTTCTCATTGGACGACTGGGTCTTGGGATTAGTCGAGTCGGTCCGGTTCTCGTGTCTCATAGGGATTCGGGAATCGGGTCGTTACAAAACCTTAGGTAGAGCCATCATCACTTGGGAAGAACTGAGGCATGCGTTTTTAAAGAAATTCTTCCCCATAGGAAAGACCAATGCCCTCAGAAGAGCTATTACTACCTTTATACTCCAGGGTGGGGAACAGTTTCATGAGTCGTGGGAAAGATTTAATGAACTCTTGAGGAAATGCCCACACCACGAAGTACCAAGGTGGCAATTGGCCCAGATTTTCTACCATGGTCTGGACAACAACCTACGAAACTTCGTTGATGCCTCATGTGGGGGAAACTTCCTGAACAAGGACGAGGAGAGAGCGTTTGAGCTCTTTGAGTCTATGAGCGAGAATTCGCTCAACAATGCCTCCATGACCCAGTTCAACAGGTCCAGTCAATCCCATGGTGGGATTTATGAGGTACAAGCAAATTCTGGAATGGTTGACATGGACATCATTGCCAAGAAACTGGATCGAGTGGAATTGGTGGACAAAAAGATTGATGAGCTACTGAACCAGACTAGGAACCCCTTACGGACTTTCTCCCTAGCAAAGGGAGCACATAATGTTGACCTGGTCCAGCCCTTAACCCAACTGAACCTGGAACAACCCCTGATCACGTTCCAGGGAGGGACCTTTGCTCCCTCAACCCTTGATTATTCCCTTCCCTCTTCATCAACTTCGGCTATCCTTGAAGATGTGCAAGCTGTGTAAGGTTATGCGAAACCTGACCCTTTCTCCAACACTTACAACACTGGCTGGAGTAACCACCCCAACTTTGGTCGGACAAACCAGAAACCATCGCAATTCCAAAACCAGCCTAGGCCAAACTAGCAGCCACACTTGCCCCCTATTAGCAAGGACCACCAGTTAGACCGCAATATAATTAGAATAGGCCGGCTCCTCCCCCACAAAACCAAATGGACACCCTAATAAAGATGATGGCTGACATGAAACAGAAACATCAGGAGGAAATGGCCTTGGTAAAAGGACAGTTAAGCCAACTCTTGGACTGTAAACAACAAGGATCCCTACCTTCTCAGCCACAACCGAACCCGCGAAACATAATTAACAGAGGCCCCAATTCGCAAGGGTTCCAAGGCAATCCCGGGCAGGCTCACATGGTCCATCTAGCCCCATAAACACCCCCTGGGTTTGGTGCTTCTTCGTCCTCATCTTCTCAAGGATTAACCCATGGCCCCTATGCCTCTGCGAATGCGGTGACCCTGAGAAGCGGCACCAAAACCCAGGATCCCAAATGGCCGACTCTCCCCGAGACTTCACCGATTGAAATACCCGACTCAAAAGAGTCACCAACCAAGGACCCAGAAGTAGACTCGATCCACATTCAGACACCCTACCTGGAGGCCTTGGAAACAATCAAGAAAAAAAAGAATGTTGTGGAAACTAAGGAGCTTTTGGAGATCTTTAAGCAAGTACAGATTAATATTCTTCTCCTCGAAGCTGTCAAACACATCCTGGCTTACGCCAAGTTTTTAAAGGATGTCTGTACACCCAAACTAAGCCAAGACCTCAAGCACCTAAGAAGGTTGTGCTCTCTGAACAAGCAAGTTCCGTAATATCAAGTAACCTTCCGCTCAAGCGAACTGACCCAGGAGCACCCCTGATTTCCTTCAATATCGGGGACATGACATTTGATAGAGTGCTCCTGGACTTTGGTGCTTCTATCAATCTGATTCCAACAACCCTGTACCACCAATTTGGTTTCGGAGAGTTGACACCAACACCTGTCACCATCCAGCTGGCTGATAGATCCGTGAAAACCCCAAAGGGGGTTGTCGAGGACGTGATTGTACGGGTCAAGGACTTCTATTTCGCGGTCGAATTTTTGGTACTCGACATGGAAGTCCCTGAAAAATTACAGAATGCACCCATAATCTTAGGCAGACCTTTCTTAGCTACGGCTAAGGCAAACATTGATTGTGACACGGGATGTATGGAAATCGCCTTCGGGGACAGGAAAATGCAATTGGATATCTTCTGGGCGACAAAGTCTTTTGATTGCGATTGCGTTGAGGAACATGATCCCGTGGAAACTCTGATCGAGGAATGCCTCACCCTTAGTTCTGTATCAGACCACCAAACCCGTAATGACTGTTCTGACCCATCACCATCACTACCCGTGGACCTCTATAAGGCTGAGTACCATCACACAACACCATTTGAGGAGATCGATGTTGATCAACTCCCGCCCTTTCCCTTTCCATCAATTGTGGTTCCACCTGCACCTGAACTTAAGCCATTGCCCGAGAATCTCAAGTATGTCTTCTTGGGACTTGACAAGACCTTCCCTGTAATTATTAATTCTCATCTAACCAAGGATCAGGAAATTAGGTTGATCGCGACCCTTTCAGAACATCGGGTCGCCATTGGTTGGACCATTTCTGACTTAAGAGGAATTAGCCCCACCTATTGCACCCATAAGATCTACCTGGAAGACGGGGCACGACCCTCTTGCCAGATGCAGAGACATTTAAACCCAAACATGTGGGAGGTCGTTAAGAAAGAAATTATCAAGTGGCTTGATGCCGACATCATCTATCCTATCTCCGATAGCCCCTGGGTGAGTCCTACTCAAGTGGTTCCCAAGAAAGCTGGGCTCAGCGTTGTCACCAATGATCATGGCAAATCCATCCCCACCCGCACCACCATCGCATGGCGGGTGTGTATTGATTATAGGAAGCTCAATGAAGCCACTAAGAAGGATCACTTCCCCTTGCCATTCATTGACCAAATCCTTGAAAGATTGGCAGGGCAGAAGTATTTTTGCTTCCTGGATGGATATTCAGGATATAACCAAGTCGCAATTGCTCTAGAGGATCAAGAAAAGACCGCATTCACTTGCCCGTATGGCACGTTTGCATTCTGTCGAATGCCGTTCGGGTTATGCAATGCACCTGTGACCTTCCAAAGTTGCATGCTAGCCATTTTTTCAGAGATGGTGGGTGAATACTTAGAGGTCTTTATGGATGATTTCTCTGTATTCGGGAATTCATTCGACCATTGTCTGAGCAACTTGGAGAAAATCCTAAAATGATGTATCGAGGTTAATCTGATGTTAAGTTGGGAAAAGAGACATTTTATGGTTCAAGAAGGAATTGTCCTCGGTCACATCGTATCGCATAAGGGCATCGAGGTAGATCGGGCTAAGGTTGATTTGATTTCCAAACTTCCTCCACCTAGCTCGGTCCGACAGATTCGCTCATTCCTAGGACATGTTGGCTTCTACTGAAGGTTCATTAAAGACTTTTCCAAGCTTTCCAAACCCTTGACCGACCTTCTAACCAACAACGCCATATCCACATGTCTTCTGATTGCATCCAGGCTTATCACACCCTCCGGGACTTAGTCTCCACCGCACCTGTACTTCAACCCCCAGACTGGTCCCAAGACTTTGAAATTATGTGTGATGCATCAGATTTTGCCATAGGCACTGTCCTGGGACAAAGGCAAGATAAGAAGCCCGTGGTGATCTACTATGCGAGCAAAATGTTGGACGAGGCCCAACGAAATTATAGGGTCACAGAGAAAGAGTTGCTCGTTGTAGTCTTTGGACTTGAAAAGTTCCGATCGTACTTGCTGGGATCCCACGTGACTATTTACATTGACCATTCATCCATCCGGCACCTGTTGGCCAAGAAGGATGCAAAGCTTAGGCTCATCAGATGGATTCTGCTTTTGTAGGAATTTGACTTGGAAATCTGTGACAAGGCCGGATCGAAGAATGTGGTGGCTGACCACTTGTCTAGACTTCATCCAAACCACATTGGACCCTCCCTACCTCTATCTGACGCCTTCCCTGATGAACACATTCTGGCTGTGCAAGATAAGAGAATGCCATGGTATGCTGACTACGTCAACTACCTGGTTGTTGGACAAACCCCGCACAGCTGGTCCACACAGCAACGGGATAGGTTCTTGGTTGAAACCAAGCACTATTTCTGGGATGATCCCATGTTGTTTCACCTCTGTGCTGACCAGATCATCAGGAGGTGTATCCCCGAGAATGAAGTTTAGATTTTGCTTTCCTTCTGTCATGACCGGGCATGTGGTGGCCACTTCTCTGGAAAGAAAACGGCTGCAAAGGTTCTGCAGTCTGGATTTTACTGGCCGTCCCTATTTAAGGATGCACACAACTTTGCCAAGACTTGCTCACGCTGCCAAACGCTGGGGACCATGACCAAGAAAGATATGATGCCCTCCAGCCTATTTTGATTGTCGAAATCTTTGACGTTTGGGGTATCAATTTTATGGGCCCCTTTCCACCATCCAACGGCTCGAGTACATCCTAGTCTCGATAGACTATGTTTCCAAATGGATTGAAGCCGTCGCCACCCGCCGATGCGATCACAGGACTGTTATGGACTTTGTTAAGCAGAACATCTTTTCTCGATTTGGAATACCCAAGGCCATTATCAGTGATGGTGGAAGCCATTTTATCCATTCCCAATTCCGTGCCCTACTTAGAAAATACGGGGTGAACCACCGCATTGCTACCTCGTATCATCCGCAAACAAACGGGCAGATTGAGGTCTCAAATAGACAAATCAAGAACATTTTACAAAAGACTGTGAGAGCTAACAGGAAGGACTGGTCCACACGACTAGATGATGCCCTGTGGGCATACAAGACCGTTTTCAAGACCCCGATAGGCATGTCGCCGTATCGCCTGGTCTTTGGCAAAGCTTGCTATCTTCCTGTCGAATTGGAACACCGGGCTTACTGGGCTGTCTAGCAATGTAACATGGATTTCCAGTTAGTCGGTGCATAGAGGACGCTCCAATTATCTGAGCTCGAAGAAATTCATCGGGACACCTTTGAAAATAGTCGACTGTATAAGGAGAAAATGAAAGTTGTTCACGACTGACTTATTCATAGAAAAACCTTTGAGCCTAACCAGCAAGTCTGGCTATTTGACGCTCGCCTAAAACTCTTCCCGGGGAAACTCAGGTCTAAATGGACAGGACCATTTCGGGTGGTTAAGCCCTACTCTAATGGGGCGGTTGAAATCGCTGATCCTAACACTGGGCACACTTTTACAGTTAATGGTCAAGGATTGAAGCACTTCCTGGCCCAGGTTCCCCTAAAGGAGAGTGTCACCCTCGTTGAGGGATGACATGAAGCACCACCCAGCTGGAGGCGTTAAACTCAGCGCTTCCTGGGAGGCAACCCAGAGGATTCAGACTAATCCGGTATTTTACGTCACTCAGGTACTATCTTTTTGAACCCCCATGCATCCATGTATTTGCCAATGAGGACATTGTCCAACTTAAGCATGGGGGGGTGGTAAATTGCACAATCCTGAGCTCATTTAATTAGTTTGAATAAAATAAAATTAAAAAAAAAGTTGATTGAATTTAGGAAGAAACTTAGGCATTAGAAACTTGTCAATAGTGGGAAATAATACAAAAATAACTTAAACACTTAGACTTTTCAGGCCTTCAGGCTTAATCAGCCTTGGTGCCCGTTAAAATATGGATTTAGCTTCGAATCCTTTCAACCTTAAGCTATTCTAATCCACCTACTAAATAAGGTGATAAGTATACGGCTTATTAACTTACCCTCTAACTCAGAAAAACTTTGACTCTAAGCATCTGCACACATTTTTGCGCAGACTCACTCCTTAGAGATTTTGACAGAAATTGGGTAGCTAATGAACTCTCTAGGGTGGTATGGCTGACAAGTTATCGTGGGTAACAGCCCATTGGCAGGTTGTCCAGAACCCAGCCACGGGACTATTTCTTCTTCATTGCCTCTAGGTACATTTGAGATTAGGGAAGCCACCTACGGAAAAAAAGGGGGGGGGAAGAAAAGAAAATAAACCACACTTCACCGCAAGAGTATGGCTGGCAAGTGATCATGGGTAACAACCCATTGGTCGGTTGTCCAGAGCCCAGCTTAATAACTGCATAAAAAAGAACCAAAACACTTAAGGAAGAAGCGGGGAAGTAGTACAAGCCGGGGAGATATACATTGGAAAAATCCTTGTGTTGACCCCAATTAAAACAAACGTAGGGAGAAAGCTACCAATCGAACAAATATACCTTCAGGCAAATATATTTCCTCTTCCGGTCACCTAGGGGTGTAGAAACCTGAAGTCTGTCTAAATTACCGTTGAGTAAGTCTATCACGATCTTCACACCAAGATGCTTAGCACTTAGGGTTTTGACCGAGTTTTGGGTGGGTTGGGTAGCTGTAAAAAGTTACCAACCCACACTGAATTCGGCAAAAATTCTAAAAAAATGTATATATATATACATACATATACATAGTTATATACATTAAAGCAAAGATTCGGGCGATTCGTATTTTGGCAGACACCTGGCCGCTGCTTAGTCTTTGTAGATTAAGATCTTAGTATATTTCCTCCTATTGACAAGTGACGAAGTGTCTAAGCAATTACTTCTTAAATTATGAAAGAAAATAAAGGCTAGAATAAACCTTGCTAGGGACTAGCAAGGAGTAAGCATGGGGGTATGATAACACTGCATATGGGGGTGATAATTCTGTTAAATAGGGTCCATCTTAAGAATAAAAGGCACAACATAAGTAGAATAGGAGCATTGCATGCATCATATACCGAGATTGCTTATAAAATTGTGTTAATGGCCATTTATGTAAGCACTTGTCAAAGTAGGCCTCAGATGAGCAATCGGACCGCACGGATGGATTCAGAATGACGAATGGAGTCCAATGGACTCAAGATCGGCCAAATTCGACATCCGGAGCTCCTAGAATGGGCCCAAGAAGTTCTGACCGTTGATCTGATGAGCAACGGCCCTCGTTGCACCACGTCGCCCCCCGCTCACCGCACGCCACTTCCTCCTTCAGCTGAGATCAAATCTCGGCTGTTGATCTTTGATCGGATGGCCGAGAACCACGTGCCTGCCTGCAGTCGTCGCGAAAAAGTAGCAGGCTGGCGCAGCGATGAGAGCGCACGCCCGCACGCAGGTGACGTGGGTTCGAGTTGCGCAGTGTGAGGAATTGAAGACGAAGAAGCGCACGGCGAAATTAAGCCGCCTGATTAGCAACGGGCGGCCGAGATCGCGCCACACGGCGTGCCCTCGGATAGCGAGCACCCACACATGTGCGCACGCCGGGCGACGACGCCCGCGCGCACGTGTGCCCGAGGCGCGATCCAAGCACTCCCGAGGAAGGATCTCAGCTGTCCGATCTTAGATCGGACGGCTCTCACGCAGCGGCCGCGGATCGGGCGCGAAGAAGAACGGTGCGGGGTGTGACCAGCAGGCTGGAGGGCTTCACTGACGCTTTTGGAATGGTTTTAGCGACGTCCCGGACGTCGCTAAAGCCCCTTCTTCTTTTAGAAAGCCCTTCTCCTTGTTTAAACCCCCTCCAACCACTCATTCAAGGCATTCACTTCCCTTGCAACTACTCTACCCCTCTCTTAGCTAGCTGTAGGCCCTCTTGTAATTGCCGGAGACAACGAGCCGTCGACGGAGCCTCCTCCACAGTCGTGGCTGCCTTGCCGCTCTCCCCCCTCTCTCTCTTCCTCTCTTTTAAGCTTTCCTTTACTTTTGTTTAAGCATGTATTTAATGTTGTAAGCTGTGAACTAAAGCTTCATGATTAATGAAGTTACTTTCAATTCAGTGTTTACTTGATTTCTTGTTTAAGTTGCATGATCAAGCAAAGAAACGACTCTAACCCTAATCTCTCTCTCTCTTTATCTCTCTCTCGCTTTTCAACCACACCTTTCGCAAGCAAAACTCTGCAATTTCCGTGACAAGTGATAAGAAAAATCCGATTTTCACGCCTCCCTGAGACCGACACTCAGACTCACCTCTGTTTCCTTACTTTAAAACCGACATGGCAAGTGCGACTATAACGACACTTCTTAACACACACGCACGAGCGCACGTCAAGGCGCTGCAGGCCAACCTTCCTTCACTGCAGGCGCTGCACCGCTCCCTATAACACTCTTCAGCGCCTGTCCAGCACCCACTCCCGCACCCTCACTGCGCCATCACCCTGTCCAGCACCCACAGCTGGCGCCACCACCACGCCCGAGCATGCCTACGTGCTCTGCAGAGCACCCAACGCCCACGCCTCCATGCCTCTGCGTGCCCTACAGCGCCCTTTGCACCCGCGCGCGCCTTCACCAACAAGTGCGGCCAGCTGCAGCTTCTCCATCGCCGCCACTCCTCTCCTTCAGTAGGTCGGCTCCAGCCAACTCACGACGCACCGCTGCCACCACCGCGACGGCCTCGCTTCAGCCAACCTCCTGTAGGAGTATCTCGTCGATTGAACCTCTCTCCCATGCGCATGGAGGAGAGAGGTAAAACCCCTGTTTTTAAGTTAATTAAAATTTACATTTGAATGCCATTGCCACCAAAATCAATTTTAATTTATGATTATTTTATTGTGATGAAATTGTGATTGCATACTCATACTTTCTGATAATTGCGTGGTTATTGATATCCACATGTTTAACATTGGTTTTGGGATTAAAATGTACACAAATTTTCTCTAAGACATGTCAATTGGAAATTACATAAAATCATCACATATTTATTGAATATTTCAGTGAGGAAAAATTGCACATATACCCTTATATATTTTTTTGAGTTATGGTGCATCTTCTTTCCATTGCATTTCATGTTGGATTTAATTATGGATTTCGCACTTGATTGAAAGAATACGAAATAGTCAAGATTCTATTGCATCATTGCCTCCCTGTGGACATGACCCACTCTTTTGTGAGTGGTAATTCTTATTGTAATTATTTTGTTAAGCGATTTTCCACCACTTTGTTACTAAACGACAGATCATCTTAATCACATTATTCGAAAGCGAGAATCGACTTATTAATAAACATTTTGAAATATCAAGTGGATGTTTTCTCTCCTTTTCTCTCTCTCTCTCTTACTCTGATATTTTATAGTGCTTCATTCCATTGTAATTACTCCGCTTTTTAACAAAAATAAAAAAAATTTAATTGCAAATTTGGATCATCGTAGCTTCCCTTAGTTCAACTTGGGATTTCTATTCCAGTATAAATTTTATTTGTTGAACACAAGTTCTTCGCTATTCAAACTACAACGACGGGTTTTTAAAATCGAATCCGATAGCGTAGTACTTCGACGTTTCAACAGACGACTTCTCAATTTTTGGTCAAACTTTTGATGATTGCCTTCTGCACTTGGTTCATATCCTCAAACGATGTATTGATGTGAATCTGGTTCTCTCTTGGGAAAAGAATCATTTTATGGTCCCTGAGGGCATCGTACTTGGACACCTTATATTTGAGAAAGGTATCCAAGTTGACAGAGCCAAGGTGAATTTGATTTCCAAATTACCTGTGTTTTTCTTGGTCAAAGATATCTAATCAATTCTGGGGCATGTCGGGATCTATCGACGATTTATATCTGATTTCTCGAAAATTGGACTGCCCCTTGACGAATCTTCTCTCAAAGGACACACCCTTTGAGATGACACACGAGTGTGTTTGCGTTCTTGATATCTTTCGCGATCGAGTAACCCAGGCTCCAATCTTACAATCTCCTGACTAGTCTCAGCCATTTGAGATCATGAGTGATGCATCTGACTACGCAATGGGAGATAAATGATAGATGTGAAACCGGTGGTAATATACTACACCAACAAGAGACTGGATGAGGCGCAACGTAATTACACAATTACGGAGAAAGAGCTGCTAGTAATAGTATTTGGTCTAGAGAAATTCAGATCGTATCACCTGGGTTTCCATGTCATCATTTACTCAGATCACACTACTGATGAGTCCATTAAAATGGGCTAATATTAAGCCTAAGTATCTTTAATCGTATAGTTTAGGTGTGTTAATAATTGCAATTAAGTTGTAGAATATTTGTACGCATCATGATTTAAGTTTATTACATTCTATAACTTAATGATTTTGTTGTTTTTATGTGCAGGTAATAATATTCAGAAAGAACAAGGGTGGGGGGATAAATTTCCCCAACACATAACAGCCGCAACTCTTTCCCCCCTCCCCCACCGCACATGGGGTTAATCTTCCACCGTCCTCCCTCAACAAACGAGGCCAGCAATAGTTAAGGGATTTGAAAATCCCTTAACTCACGCACGTGGGGAGAGAGAGGATTTAAAAAGAGAGGAGGTGGAGAGAAGAAAAAAAAAATCTTCATCTTCCTCCTTGTAGGGAACTACCCAGCGGACACTGTGGATCCAGAGTGCACCTTGGCTTGAGCGACCATCCACCTTGAGCACCCGTAGGCGTGTGCCATCTCCAGCCGGCCTTGCAGTCACCGCACCTGCTGTGGCGTTCACCGCGTGCACAGAACCCACGCCACAGCAGGTGCATCCACCCAACCGCGTGTCTCTCACCTGCTGCAGGCACTCACGCCACCTCTGCCCGCACCCGCTCACCCATCTCCAGCCAGCCCTGCACCGCATCACAGGCGCGCACCAAGCCTTCTCGCAACTGCTCCAACCTTTGCAAGTGCCTACCTGCACGCCTTCCTCCCATCTCCAGCACACCAAGCCCGCACGCAGCCAACTGCAGGCACTGCGTGCAGACCGCGACGCCCTCACAGCACCCTCTCATTAGCTCACGCACCCACCTCTGCAAGCGCCTGCCCACGCGCACCAAGCCCGTGCCTCTCCACCCTGCAGGCGTGTGCCTGCACGCCCCACCGCTCGCTCCCTTCAGCGCGCCTACACGCCCCACCGCTCGCTCCCTTCAGCGCCATCTGCAGGCGCACCTCCCTTCACAGCGCCTCTCCACCACACTGTAGCAACGCACCCGTAGGCGCTACCTCCGCCCACCTGCAAATTGCACGCCTGCAGCCAACCGCCCGCGCTCCAGCCTCTGCCTCATCGCCTCACCGCAAGTGCATGCACGCTCGCACGCACCAGCCTCAGGCGCTGCGTGAACCTTCATCCTTCAATAGAGCCAACAGGCGGCGCTCCGGCCACCTCCGCTGGCCACCTTCGTCGCCGCCGCTGCCACCACCAGAGAGCCCTCATCCTCGCCGTCCTCCTAAGCCTCGTGACAGCCCCGCCGATGCTCTCTCTCTCGCGAGGAGGAGAGAGCAAAAAAGCTTTGTTTTCACACCAATTAAAATTTACATTAAATGCCATTGCCACCTAATTTGATTTTATTTACTATTATTATATTGTGGCAGAATTGCGTTTGAACACTCATAGTTCCTTATAATTGCATGATATTGATATTCACTAGTTTAAAGATTGATTTTTGGACTCAACTTAAGTACTAATTTTCTCTAGTACACATCATGTGAAAATTGCATAAATTCATCATAAATTTATTGAGGATTTCTGTGAGGGAAAACTACACATATATCCTTATCTTTTTAAGTTATTGCAAATCTACTTTCCTTCACATTTTAAGTCAGATTTGAATAGGGATTTCGCACTATTCGAAATAACATTAAATAATTAAGTATTGATTGCATAATTTCCTTCCTGTGGACACGACCCGCTCTTCTGTGAGTGGTTATTTTCATTATTTTTGATTAGTCAATTTTTCCACCACTTAAATACTATAACGCAAAGCGAAAAGTCGTCTTTCAACTACTATGAGGCACTTACTTGCAAAGAAGGATGCGAAATCGAGGCTAATTTGATGGATCTTTCTCTTGCAAGAATTTGACCTTGAGATACGTGATAAGGTAGGAAAGCAGAATGTGGTAGCTGACCATTTGTCCCGCATCCCTTCTTCGATCATTAACACCTCTGGACCATTATTGAGCACTTTTCGGATGAGCACCTTATGACTATTGTTACTAGACTTCTTTGATATGTTGATTTAGTGAATTATTTGGCATCACATCAGATTCTGTCTGATTGGTTGAAAGCCAAGAAAGACAAATTGATTTCAGATGCTAAAGATTATATCTGGGAAGATCCATATCTCTTCCACATTGGTGTCAATCAAATCATCTGGAGATGCATTCCCGACTCTGAGGTCAATGTATACTATCTTTCTATCATGACCAGGCCTATGATGGCCACTTCTCTGTGCACAAAATCACAGTGAAAATCCTCTAGTGCGCCTTCTATTGGCCTACACTGTTCAAAGATGCACACAATTATCATAGGGCATGTGCTCGTTGTCAGACCTTAGGCAACATGTGCCACCGCGACATGATGCCCTTGAACTCGATTCTTGTGTGTGAGATTTTCGACATCTAGGGGATTCATTTCATGGGTTCCTTTGCAAATTTAAATGGCTTCGGGTACATTCTTCTCTCTGTGAACTATGTGTCCAAATGGATCGAAGTCATTCTGACTCGAACCAATGATCACAAAGTTGTGATCAAATTCATTCGTGAACATATCTTCTCTCGGTTCAGTGTCCTACGCACAATCTCTGATGGAGGGACCCACTTCGTGAATGTGCACTTCTAGTCCCTAATGAAAAAGTATGGGGTGTTGTATCGTACCTCAACTCCTTATCACCCCTAGACTAATGGATTGCCTGAGCTCTTCAATCGGGAGATCAGGAAAATTCCTTAACTCACTGTTCAACCTGACAGAAAGGATTGGTTATCCTGACTTCCAGAAGTGTTATGGGCCTATAGGACTGCCCATAAAACCCATTTAGGAATGTATCCATTCAGACTCGTGTATGGGAAGGCATGTCACCTTAATGTAGAGATGAAGCATATTGCCTATTAGGCAGTATGGAAGTGCAATTTAGACCTCAGGGAGGCTGGGATCTGTTGCAAATTGCAAATGAGTGAGATTGATGAGCTAGGCAATGACATGCACGAGAACTTACGTTTCTACAAGGAGCGAATCAAGGACTTTCATGATAAGCACATTTCGCAAAAATCCATCTTTCCTGGTCAGAAAGTGCTTTTCTTCGATGCCCGACTTAAGCTCTTCCTAGGAAAATTGAGATTAAAATGGACCAAATCTTTTCTAGTCTGGAGGATCTTTGGAAATGTAGCTGTGGAAATCGACAAACTCAGCCAAGACTCAAACCCTTTTGTAGTGAATGGTCAAAGACTGAAACCATTCCTTAAACTTACTAATTCAAATTTGGCTGCTAAATCTTTTGACCTCCATTCAACATGAGCTACATTGTGCCCAACCGATGGCAATAAACTTAACACTTAACGGGAGGTACCCCATCATTTGGAAACCTGAGACCCTTCTTACCCATCTTTGAGTTGAATTCATATTACCCTTTAGGGTTTAGGACAATCAACTCCACCTCCAATATTCATATTGGAGATTAAAATCATCTGCAACAGTCACCTTGACCCGTTCACCCTCTCATCTAAACCTATTCTAAATAATGAACTGAGCTGAACTTGAACCTACCTAATTTACAATGAGGACATTACAAATCTTAGGCATGGGGGGTATTAAAGTGCAAAATGCTGTAAAATTCGATTCTTTGGGGGGTTTCGTTGATAAAAAAGGGGTTGAAAAAGGAGGAAACATTTTGAGCTAATTTCAAAATATGTTTTGAGGAGGAAAAACAGAGAAAGGAGCAAAAGGAAAAAATGTGTTAGTCCTAGTGTCTAAATGTGGAACCTACCTTAGTTCTAGGCTGGATCAGATGATAAATTAAGATTTGAAGTGCTAAAGAAAAGGAGATTAGTGAGGGATACCGACTTTAGGCCTCTTGGTCCTGTTTTTGGGCTTAAACACTCATGTATTTGTTAAGATCTAGAGTATTTCTTAAGAGGTTGAGGGAGTAGAGAGGCTAATGTTTTACGTCTAAGGCTTAGGGATTATTCGGCCCTATTGTCTGTCCTTTGGTTTGCGGGACTTGGTAACCTAGGCACCCAAAATTTACACACTGGTCTGGTTCAGTAAACTTAATGAAAAATAATGCCATAAAGTGTTCTGTTCTAAAAAAAATATTTTCTAAAAAATTTGACTTAGGAGCGGCTCAAAAACATAAGTTGATCGGATGAGTTCCTACCAAAGAGAGGTGGAGTAAATACTCCCCTTGAGGATGCGTTATAACATATCATCCCCTCAGCGCTTGTCTCCTAGGTTATTTAAATATCCTACCGGGGGCACATAAGGGCCTTGTGCTAGTTCAGGTGCCATGGGCGGCATTATCCCGAAATGTCGATTGTCAGGGCCTAGATTTAGCTACAGAATGCCATGGGCGACACTATCACAAAGTACCAAAAGCCAAGGTTCTGGGGGTTGCCATGGGTGGTGCTTTGAAAGCTAGGGACCCTTCGAGGATTGATGATGGGGACGAGGAATCTGACACAAACCGTGTCTAGGGCCAATCCGTTGTTGGGTTTAATGGAATCTAAAAACAAAAGAGAGAAAACTCTAAAAAATACATATCTCTCTCTGCTAAAAATACACTAGAAAATTGAATCTAGACTTTGCTTCAAGCATGAACAGGTGTTTTAATCTCTAGGGTCAGCGGACCTCTGGGTAGATTCTGGGGCCTTAGAAACCTTCGTTGCGAACCCAAGGTTGAGGCTGGTTAGGTATGGATCTTGGCTGGTACTTGAGCACCTCTACTCCTAGAGTTGGTATTTCAATCTGATTTCCATAGAGGTGGCACATGTAGGCATCCTGACAGTAAAATTTGGTCTAGAGATCTGGTCTATTCCATAGGATTTTGCTAGGGACTAGTAAAAGTTAGGCATGGGAGTATGATGGTAGCACCATCATTGGTGTTAATAATCCTAATTTAGCCAAACTATAGTAATAAATGCTCCTAATATTCATCAGAAGATCTTAACTCTGTCTTGAACTAAATATGAGAAGAAGACAGAAAATTGGGTTAATTCTGCTGTTTTAATGAGAAATCACTAATGCAAATTAATTAAAGGGCTTCATCTAAGGTTAAATGAGCTTAATTTCCCAATAAGTGTGCCTAAGTTGAATGAATTAGGGCTTTTTGGCTTTTAATGATCAATTTAATAATAAAAACCCTAATAATAGCCTCACTTCAATTAAATGGATTCTGGTAGAAATAAATGTAATCTAAACCTCTTAAAAATCATTGAAAAATACTCTAGGAGGTTTGAAACCTTCACTTTGACGAAAGGAGCTCGTCTTGACCAAAAATAAAGACTTTAGTGAGAATTTATTCTATTTTGGGCATCTATGTAATTTTTCTAGTCGAACTTGGTCAAAACTTAAATCAAGGCCTCCAGTAGATTCCTTGGGTCCAAATTAGCTTAATTGCAAACTTTAGGCTCAATCAGAGTCCATCTTGACCTGGTTTGCATTTTAGCCCAATTATCTTTATTTGTTACACTTGGACCCCTATCTTCTATGTTTTTCTCACAAACAAGCCCCCATCTTTTGTCATTCTCATGAATAGCCCCCTGCCCCCTTCCTCATTTCATAATCAAGCAACAACAACCTAAGCAACCCATTGATGCTGAGATTTAAGCATCAAATTGAGGGATCAAACCTCAATCAAATCTCGCCAAACTTGGCGAGATTGATCTTGAGATCAATCCCGATCATGTGAGCATATTTTTGGAGCCAATAACCCCCAATTTCACCGTCGGAGAGCTCCAGGAACTTGAGCTCAAGTTGCGGCAGTTGCACCTTCCAATTATGTGCTTCTTGGCTCAATTAAGAGGGAAACCTTCTCTATAAAAAGGCATTAACCCAAGCAAGTCAACTTCGTGCTCGATTTGACCATAAATCCACTCTTCTTCGTCCTTTCTACCCAAACTCTGATGCACCACCAGAGTTGCTCAAAGCCCCTTCATCCCCCTCTACCATGTACAATAGGTGGAGGGGTTCTCTTCCCCGTTCCTCGACGAAGCTCCACACAGAGTTTCAGCCTTCGACTCCCCCTCAATCGCTCCAGCAGCTCATCTCCTTTGTCTTCGATGTACCACCGGCAACCCTCATCCGATCTTCCTTTCCTCAAATTAGTATAGGGCTTTCTCTCCTTGCCTCGTCAATTTCCATTCTGGAGCTTTAGGGCTCTGTTCATCAACCCTATCATCTTCTCCAACGCCAGCTACCATTAGTATAGCCACCGTCATCGTCCTACCTCCTCCACTTCCCTCATGCTTAATTAACCTAAGAAAAAGCTTTCCCTTATTAAGCCCGACGTTTTGCCGAGGTTAATTGCCCCTCACATCACCTTCAGTTCCATCCCCAATTCCTGTCATTGAAGCTCTCTAGAGCTTCGCTGACTGGCCACCACACACCATCATTCACCAAACCACCACCACCACTCACTTCGCCGTGCTCTGACGAAGCTTCTGAGCACTTTAATTGGGGCCCTTGGCCCATATTTGTTTGTGTAGGTGCTTGACGAGTCGATTGTTCACTTTAAAGTTGTTTGCAGTTTTATGTGATGGAAAAATCAACTAATCAATATTTAAAAAGAAATAACCACTCGCAGAAGAGCGGGTCGTATCCACAGGGAGGCAATGACGTATTTAAATTTGCACCAGTTAAAAATGTTTGTTCATAGTTAGTTTCGACAAGAATCAAGCCAAAATTGCCTTCAGATTAAGGTTGAATCAAGAAATTGACGTGCCGTAGTGCGTGTGTGTTAAGAGGTGTCGTTACAGTTGCACTTGATACGTCGGTTTTAAAAGAAGTAAACGGAGGTGAGTCTGAGTGTCGGTCTCAGGGAGGCGTGGAAATCGGATTTTGTTTACCACTTGTTGTCACGAAAAAGGCGGAGTTTTGCTTGCGAAAGAGACGGTTTTGAAAAGCGATAGATAGAGAGAGAGAGTTTAGGGTTAGAAAGCTCTTGGTTTTGATCATGCACTTTAAACAGAAATTAAAATGGCGACTAAACGGAAAATAATTTCATTAAACATGCATTCATAGTTCATGGTTTACAACATTAAATACATGCTTCAACAAAAGTAAATGAAAGCTTAAAAGAGAGAGAGAGAGAGGTAGAGAGAGAGTGGAGAGCGACGAGGTAGCCACGGCGGTGGAGGAGGCTCCGTCGGTGGCTCGTCGTCTCCGGCGATTACAAGAGTGCCTAAAGCTAGCTAGGAGAGGAGTGGAGTAGTTGCAAGTGGGAGAGTATGCCTTGAATGGTGGTAGAAGGGGGTTTAAATAGAGTTAAGGGCTTCCTAAAAGAAGAATGGGCTTTAGCGACATCCAAAGCGTTGCTAAAACCGCTTCTATAAATGTCGGTGAAGCCTTCTCGCTGCCAGTCAGCCGCCCGCCCCGGTCTTCCTCTTCGCGCAATCCGTGGCCGCTGAACGAGAGCTGTTCGATCGAAGATCGGATGGCTGAGAGCCTTCTGTGCCCGTGCTAAGATCGCGCCTTGGGCGCGCGTGTGCGCGCTCGTTTTCGCCCGGCGTGCGCTTGCGGGTGGGCACTCGTGCGCTGAGGTCGCGCCGCGTGGCGAGATCGTGGCCGCCCGCTGCTGATCGGGTGGCCCAATTTTTCCGCGCCCTTCACCCGCCTTCAAATCCCGCTCCTCGCGGCTCGAACGCGCATCGCGGCGATGCGGGCGTGCGCGCTAACCGTTGCGCCACGCCTGCGCTTTGTCGCGGCGACCGCGGGCGAGCGCGCGGATCTCGGCCGTTCGATCGAAGATCAACGGCCGAGATTCGTCTTTGGCCGGTTTGAGGGTGTGCGAGCGATGGGGGCGGGGCGACGTGGCGCTCTCTGGGCCGTTGATCTCCAGATCAACGGTCAGAATTTCTTGGGCCCATTGTGGGAGCTCCGGATGTCGGATTTGGCCGATCTTGAGTCCGTTGGACTCCGTTTGTCGTTCTGAATCCATCCGTGTGGTCCGATTGCTCATCTAAGGCCTGCTTTGACAAATGCTTTACACAAATGGCCATTAATACAGTTTATAAACAATCTTGGTACTTGATGCATACAATGCTCCTATTCTACTTATGTTGTGCCTTTTATTCTAAAGATGGGCTATATTCAACATAATTACTACCCCCTTATGTGGTGTTATCATACCCCCATGCTTACTCCTTGCTAGTCCCTAGCAAGGTTTATTCTAGCCTTTATTTCCTTGGAGAATTCAAGAAGTAATTGCTTAGGCACGTCGTTACTTGTCAATAAGAGGAAATATACGAAGATCTTAATCTACAAAGACTAAGCAGCGCCCGAGTGTCTGCCAAAATACGAATCACCCGAATCCTTGCTTTAATGTACATATGTATACGTATGTATATTTTCTTAGAATTTTTTTTTTGAATTCAGTGTGGGTTGGTAACTTTTTACGGCTACCCAACCCACCCAAAACTGGGTCAAAACCCTAAGTGCTAACCATCTTGGTGTGAATGTTGTGATAGACTCACTTAACGGTAATTGAGACAGACTTTGAGTTTCTACGCCTCTAGGTGACCGGAAAAGAAAATATTTTTGCCTGAAGGTGTATTTGTTCGATTGGTAGCTTTCTCCCTACGTTTGTTTTACTTGGGGTCAACACAAGGATTTTCCAGTGTATATCTCCTCGGCTTATACTACTTCCCCGCTTCTTCCTTAGGTGTTTTGGTCTTTTTTGTGCAATTATTAAGCTGGGCTCTGGACAACCGACCAATGGGCTGTTACCCACGATCACTTGCCAGCCATACTTGTGCGGTGAAGTGTGGTTTATTTTCTTTTCTTCTTCTTCCCCCCCTTTTTTTTTCGTAGGTGGCTTCCCTGATCTCAAATGTACCTAGAGGCAGCGAAAAAGAAATGGCCTGTGGCTGGGTTCTGGACAACCTGCCAATGGGCTGTTACCCACGACAACTTGCCAGCCATACCACCCTAGAGAGTTCATTAGCTACCCAATTTCTGTCAAAATCTCCGAGAAGTGAGTCTGTGCAAAAATGTGTGTAGATGCTTAGACTCAAAGTTTTCCTGAGTTAGAGGGTGAGTTGATAAGTCGTATACTTATTACCTTATTTAGTAGGTGGATTAGAATAGCTTAAAGTTGCAAGGATTCACCGCTAAATCCGTATTTTAATGGACACTAGGGCTGATTAAGCCTGAAGGCCTGAAAAGTCTAAGTGTTTAAGTTCTTTTTGTATTATTTCCCACTATTGACAAGTTTCTAATGCCTAAGTTTTCTTCCTAAATTCATTTTTTTTTTCTTAATTATTTATTCAGACTGATTAATTGGACTCAGGATTATGCAATTTATCACCCCCCATGCTTAAGTTGGACAATGTCCTCATTGGCAGATTCATGGATGCAGCAGGGTTCAAAAAGATAGTACCTGAGTGACGTAAACTACCAGATCAGTCTGAATCCGTTGGGTAGCCTCCCAGGAAGCGCTGAGTTTAACGCCTCCAGCTGGGCGGTGCACAAATAGGAATGGTTTGGGTCAAGGAGATATGTTCAAAATTAATCAGACCCAAAATCAGAAGTCCACAGATGCGGATATGGTTGTGGTGGAGTCCCGTTCCTAAGGGGCGGGAATTCTATATCATGCATGCCCGTGTCAGAACCTCTCTTAGTTTGTGGGCATGCAAACAAGTTGTTGTGGATGAACGCACCCCAAATATGACACGCCAAACACTAAAGATGTAGGTTTTATATTCAGCTTGTGTCCCCATAAAATTGTAATCCATCGAAAATGTATCAATTCCAGTGCATTCGGGTTACGGGATTCTTATTCTGGTATGGCAGGTAACAGAGTCCGGAGTTTCATACTGAGCCCTACAACCAAGCATGAGGCCTCTCTCCAAAGACGAATCCATCTCTCCCGCAACTATGGTTTCATTGCTTATTTCCTCTAAGCCCTTGATCTCAAGAATATTTTCTTCAACCTCCTCTGTATCAGATTCACTGTTTGGGATTACATTAGAGGTAGGGTCAATTTCATCCTCTAGATCATATTCTTTCTCTCGGCCCTCCTCCAAATTTGTGATGGGGATTCTAACCGATTCATAATCAATTTCTTTGAAATTGTAACTCCATTCTCCATCTCCGACGTTGGCTGCTACTCCCACCGGATTACTTGTCTTGGGCCGATTAGATTCAGATTCCAAGGTCTCTCCCCTCACCTTCTCAGTTTCCTCCTGATGTTTGTTCTCAATGCTCCCCAAATTGTGTTCCAAGGAATCCTTACTGTCCTTATCCACTGAGCTGTCCAACTCCTGAGGGGTATCAATGGTGGACTGAACCAAATCAGGATGACTGGGTGTAGTCCAATTGATCATGGTAGGTCCTTGCTTTATGAATTCCATGAATGGCGTTGTGTGCAACAGCTTTCTTTGGCCTTCTTCCCCCAATTGTTGGAACAACTCCAACATGGCATGTTGCCCTTTAACTAATTCTTGATTCTGTCTGTGTAGTTCTAACTGGAGGTTATCAAGAATTGACATGGTGTCATTTGGTGTCCTTTGGATTTCCTCCTTGAAATCCAGGTTAAGAGAGTATGGTTGAGGTTGTGGATCAGAATCCATATTGGTGTTTAGGTTCTTGGGTGGGTCCTCTATTCTATCATGTTCAGGGTCCAGTTCTTCAAGAGGAACCATTCTCTGTTTGGTCCTACTCCAGAATAGTTGAGGTTCTAAGTCCTCCTCCCAGTCAGATTCTTCATCAGGGGACCAAATCAGAGGTTGATGATCCTGGGCTTGCCTAGATTTCTGATCATTTTCTGATTTCCATTTGTCTAGAACTCCTTCTAATCCAAAGGTCAAGTAGGCAAGGTTGTTGAATTCAGATGACCTTTCTTGGTTATTATCCTGAGATGGGTAGGGTTCTTAGTGTTCTCCTAAAGTGTAGGTCCTATCACAGTAGAGCGGGTCGGACCTAAATGAGGAGGCATCGTGAGGACAATCGAGATATGGAGCCCCATGATTTGAATCGTACCCTTGGGTGGCTATGTTTGTTGTATTCCAATAAGAGGTTGGTGCGGTTTGGTCATAGTTGGGCCAAGAGGGATATTCAAGGTTGTACCCCTAACTTGGTGGTTGGTTAGCCTAAGTAGGCTGTGGGTATGGTCCACTTGGGTTAGCATACAAATCCTGTTGGGGGTAGTTTGGGTAAGATGGATAGGCATTGAAATCCATGGTTTGGAAGAAATGGAGGGATGTGGGAAGAACAGATGCGAGAGAGTTGTGTCCTCAACCAAGCAAACAAGCCTAGTCCTTATGGTGTATTCCTTAGGAGACCTAGAAATCTCACAAAGGTTGATTAAGTCCGTAAGTACTGGACTCCCCTTCCCGAGGTTAATCTGGCCAGGTTGATTACGAGGGGATTGCAGGGAAGGTTCTTCCTTTGGCTTGCGCCTCCGATTCCATAGACCCCACAACCGCGGTCGTTTGACACTGCCCCGCAGCCTAGTCACCAGATTCTACCAAGGGAATGAAAGCCAAGTGCCTAGCGAACAAAACCTCACCTTTTGAGACTTAACTCAGTCCTGCCTAGAGCACGTCTACTCATTTATAAAGGGCTAGGATAGTGCTTGTGCTTAGGGTGATGTGATAAGGCGTTGATTGGGGTGGTGCCTCTTAATTTTCCACTTTCAAAGTGTGTGCTTCTAGCAAAACATGATTTTCAAGCAAGGATTTGTTAGGATGTGGTGTCTTTTAGTGTTTCATCCTTACTTTAGTACTTTTTAGGGTTAACGTGTCTTAATGTTTTCAAACAAGTTTCAGTGGGCACGTCAAGTTCTGCACACAATTTGATGAAAGTAGATTTCCTTTTTCTTCTGTAGAGGCTCTAAAACCCTAGTGTACTCATCCTAATGATCAAGCAGCTTCTATTAGATGAGTCAGTTTTAGGGTTGAGTGGTGCGGCCCAGGTCAACTCATGGTGGCTTCACAAACACCACTCAAGAAAGAAAAGAACACTCCAAGAATTTATTCAGCATATTAGAGTGTACATTTTTTTGTAGGGTGATGTGTTAAGAATGTGGGTCAAGCAATCATTCACCACGCCAATTTTTTCAGTTTTTTACAATTTTTTTAGCTTTTTCACGCAAGCAAACAATGAGAGACAGGTTACTCACTATCGGTCCTCGAGGCGCCTACTCCCTTGCTACCGTCGTGGAATGCGTCGCTTCGCCGTCCATGCGTCGAATTTCTGCAACCGTCAAGTAAAAAGGAAAATAGGGCATTAGACGATGTGAGAATGAATGTGGAATGGAGGTGATAAAACAAATCCGTTGCCTCCCCGGCAACGGCGCCAAAAACTGATGTGCCGTAGTGCGTGCGTGTTAAGAGGTGTCGTTATAGTTGCACTTGATACGTCGGTTTTAAAAGAAATAAACGGAGGTAAGTCCGAGTGTCGGTCTCAGGGAGGCGTGGAAATAGGATTTTGTTTACCACTTGTTGTCACGAAAAAGGTGGAGTTTTGCTTGCGAAAGAGTCGATTTTGAAAAGCGAGAGATAGAGGGAGAGTTTAGGGTTAGAAAGCTCTTGGTTTTGATCATGCACTTTAAACAAAAATTAAAATGGCGACTAAACGGAAAATAATTTCATTAAACATGCATTCATATTTCATGGTTTACAACATTAAATACATGCTTCAACAAAAGTAAATGAAAGCTTAAAAGAGAGAGAGAGAGAGGTAGAGAGAGAGTGGAGAGCGACGAGGTAGCCACGGCGGTGGAGGAGGCTCCGTCGGTGGCTCGTCGTCTCCGGCGATTACAAGAGTGCCTAAAGCTAGCTAGGAGAGGAGTGGAGTAGTTGCAAGTGGGAGAGTATGCCTTGAATGGTGGTAGAAGGGGGTTTAAATAGAGTTAAGGGCTTCCTAAAAGAAGAATGGGCTTTAGCGACATCCAAAGCGTCGCTAAAACCGCTTCTATAAACGTCGGTGAAGCCCTCGCCGCCGGTCAGCCGCCCGCCCCAGTCTTCCTCTTCGCGCGATCCGTGGCCGCTGAACGAGAGTCGTTCGATCGAAGATCGAATGGCTGAGAGCCTTCTACGCCCGCGCTAAGATCGCTCCTTGGGCGCGCGTGTGCGTGCTCGTTTCCGCCCGACGTGCGCGTGGGCACTCGTGCGCTGCGGTCGCGCCGCGTGGCGAGATCGTGGCCGCCCGCTGCTGATCGGGCGGCCCAATTTTTCCGCGCCCTTCGCCCGCCTTCAAATCCCTCTCCTCGCGGCTCGAACGCGCGTCGCGGCGATGCGGGCGTGCGCGCTAACCGTTGCGCCACGCCTGCGCTTTGTCGCGGCGACTGCGGGCGAGCACGCGGATCTCGGCTGTTCGATCGAAGATCAACGGCCGAGATTCGTCTTTGGCCGGCTTGAGGGTGTGCGAGCGGTGGGGGCGGGGCGACGTGGCGCTCTCTGGGCCGTTGATCTCCAGATCAACGGTCAGAATTTCTTGGGCCCATTGTGGGAGCTCCGGATGTCGGATTTGGCCGATCTTGAGTCCGTTGGACTCCGTTCGTCGCTCTGAATCCATCCGTGCGGTCCGATTTCTCATCTGAGGCCTTCTTTGACAAATGCTTTACACAAATGGCCATTAATATAGTTTATAAACAATCTTGGTACTTGATGCATGCAATGCTCCTATTCTACTTATGTTGTGCCTTTTATTCTAAAGATGGGCCATATTCAACCTAATTACTACCCCCTTGTGTGGTGTTATCAGAAATCATGCTGAAATAGCAATTCTTAATAACTAGAGGATATTTGTTGCCATGCAGAATCAATAAAATATCATTAAAACTTGACAATGGTAGAAAATGTAATTATTAATGGCAATGTTACTATAGCAAAATAGGGGATTTATTCCCCTTGGCCGTGCGCGACGAGGAGTGGATGCTGGAGGCGGGAAGCGCGGAGGAGGTTCCTTGGACCAAGGGCTTCGCAGCGGTGGTAGCGACGTGTCACGCGATGGTCGGAGCCGGCCGGACGGAGCTCCGACGGAGGTGGCTGCAAACGGTGCTACAGCTGCTATTAGCGGGCAATGCGCGGCCTGTTGGCGGAAGGCGCTGCAGGCGGGTGCGTGCTGGCTGGAGGGAGCGGGAGGACTGTTGCAGGCGTGCGGGTGGCGTGGGTGCACGCAGGCTAGTGTTGCGTGCACAGGCGGGAGGCGCTGCAGGCGCGAGAGGAGGGCGGCTCTGCTGCTGCGTGCGGTTGAGTGCTGCAGCCGGTGCTGCACGCTGACGTGGGTGCACAGGCTGGTGCGTGCTGGATGAAGGGCTTGCGGACGAAGGTTATAGGCGCGAGGGTGGTGCTGGAGCAGACGCGGGAAGGCTGCAAGCGGGTGCACGCGGCCTTTTGGCGGTGGGCACGGGTGCGCACGAAGGCTGGAGGCGCGGGAAGACTGTTGGCTATGCCCGCCTTGCGCGCGGCTGGAGGGCGTGGAGTGAGCGGGTGAGGTTGCAGGCGGAAGGTGAGTGGGCGAGTGTGGTTGTTGCAGGAGTGGGAGGTCGAAGCTCAGACGTTCGGGAAACTTCCCGGACGTCTTAATTGGCTGAGTGATTGCAGCGACGGTGGTTGTTGATGACGACGGCGAGGGAGGTGCACAACGAGGTGCTCACGGTAATGCGGACGACCTCCGGATGGCGGTGTGGCCTATCACACCACACGCCCACGGTGGTGGAGGGTCGTCGCCGCGGTTGAGGCCGGCGGTGTGGAATGGAAGAGATGGACTCTGCACAGTGTGGGTTGGGTGTGGAGGCCTGCATCGCTCGACAGCCTCTCTCCTCCTTTTGTAGCTGCCTGCACGAATTTGAATGGAGAGGAGGGAGCAGATCCACCTTCTCCGCTGATCCATGAATGTGGCTTTAGTGCGGCAGGAGGCGTTGTAGCGGCAGTCGAGCCGTTGCTGAGAAGAAGAAGAATAAAGGATATTATTAAAATATTATGATTATTTATATACAAACCCTCAACTTTTATGTTAACTAAAACAATGTACCTAATTGGTTAACTAATTAAATGAATGCCATTCTAAGCTAATTCTAAATGCATTTAAAATATGAATGCAATGCATGGATTATGTAATTAAATTAAAAATATGAATTAATCTATTTACATCCTAATTTACGCTAAATAAATGTTAGAATTAACCTAATGTCTAGGCACTTAAATACTTAAATAGCCCACAACTATGGGCTAATCAGTGCTCATTGTCATTGGTCTTCTTCTTTGACTCTGTCAGCTGCTATCCGATGACCATCCACCTTGTCACCACCTCCAATAGCTGTGGACCAACACCAGAACCCTTTTGGGGTCTTTAATTTGGAGAACCAACACCAACAACAATAGCAATTGAACCAGTTCTTTCACATGAAGCAAACGAAGGAAAAGGGACGCTGATAGTGCCACATCGTGCACAACTAATATTGAAATGCCTTCATAACCTTCAGCGTGCGTTACTCGCTACTCAGTATGAGGGGATCGGGTCCCCACACACATACAAGCCCATATGCACTCACCCTTGCCCGCACATGCAGGCCTGTGTGGGCTTGGGACCAGGTCCAGTTCTGGTTAGGGTTCGATTAGAGAGAAAAAATGGTTTGGCTCAGGGTAGGGTAGGGGGGTTTTTGCTCTGTCAGATTTAGTTACATTTGCCCAAACTTGAACTTTAAGTTGTTTGATCATTAGTTCTAGACATCTAATTAGAGTATTAAGTGTTGAGTTGAGCTTATTTGAACCATTTTTTGTTACTCAAACACTTAGATTTCTTTTTGGAGTTTTGATATTGCAATAAATTGAGCATCTATTTCTTTTTATATCAAGCTTCTTGTGCTTCATTCTTGTTACTTGATTAGTGGCTTAATTTGTGATTTATTGCTCCCTGAGACAACTTGAAACTCTTTTGATTTTGAGATTACAAATTTTAAATGTCGCTTTGCTTTTGTTGACTATACTATGATGCATATTTCAAACTCGACGAAAGCGCGTTGGCAGTGAACTCTCTTGGATTTCTTGCAAGGATTTGATCACAGAAAGTCTGAAACTCTAGATCACCCATTTGTGTACTCATGATGCGATCTATCAACTTTGGGCTTATTCATCTCATAATAGTCAACTCCCCCAAATAGCCAACCACTTATTCTCGAGCATCTGCTTCCACCTCTGGGTTTGGAGTGCTTTCTAATAAGTGCATCTATGACTATATTTCCCTTCCTAGGTGGTATATAATAGAGTAATATTAGTCTTTCAGGAGCTCCATCCAATGACACTACCTCAAGTTTAACTCCTTCTAATCAAATAGGTACTTCAGACTTTTGTGGTCAATGTAGATCTCAACGGCTCACCATAAAGATAATGTTACCATATCTTCAAGGGAAAGACTTGTTTGCCAACTTTAGGTCATGAGTTATGTGCTTATTATGTAGCTTCAATTGCCTAGAAGCATAAAGGACCAAGTGTCCACACAACATAAGCATGCAACCCAAACCCTGGTAAGATGCATCAATGTAGACCATGAATCCACCACCATTGTCAGGTATGGTATGTATAGGAGTTGTCGTCAACTTTTTCTTGAGTGTTTGGATGCTATCCTCACAATTCCCAATTCACACAAAGGGTGCATCCTTATGTGTTAGTTGTGTCAACGGATGAATGATCTATAAGAACCCCTAATGAATCATTTATAATATCTGTCCAGTCCTAGGAAGCTGTGAATCTACGTCATTGTCTTGGGGAACCCTAGTTTATCATCATTGTTAGGCTAATTATACACTTAGTTCCTAGCTATTTTGCATCTACATTGTAGTATTAGGGTTGCATTTAGGCATTCACTTGCATTGAAGATTAAAGCATGCATTATTAGATTTTCTTATAGTTTTGTGTACTTACATGTATCACTTGTGTGTTAGGGAATGAAACCACTGAAGATCACTAAGCCTGACACAATGAAAGGCAGAAAAAGTTAAGAAAAAGAAGACAGAAGCTCCAGATAGCTCATTCCAACTCATCTCTAGCTCATGCAGCTCATTTTCAGTTCAACTCAACTCAACTCCTTCAAGGTTAGCTACTAGTTACAAACTAGCTAGCTGAACTAGTTAAGGAGTCCTTAGGCAACTCAGGCCCAGCTCATTTCAGCTCCAAGCAAGATAAAGTTGGCTCCTTTCAGTTGAGCCCAACTCAGCTTGGCTACTAGGAAATAACTAGCTAGCTGAGCTAGATGCTAAGTCCACAGGAAGCTCTTCATCAACTCTCCTTAGCTCTAGACAAGCTCAAATCAGCTCAAGACTACTCCTCCTAGCTTCTACTAGCAATTAGCCAAGCTACCCTAGCTCGCTAAGCTAGCTCCAAAGTCCACCTACCTAGATCCCCACTACACCTTCTCCTCCTCCTAAAAGGTGGAACCAACATCCATTAATAACCACCATGAGGTGGTGCCAAAGTAACCCTATGGCACCCCTTCACTTTGGCGCTAACCTTGTAACCACCTCCACCTTTACACCCTTTCATGGGTGGCTCCAAAAGCCACCACCAACCACCTTTCAAAATGGCACCAACCTTCCTATAACCTCCACAAGAAATCCCTACCCTCTATCCATCTCCAAAGACCATCATAGCCATCCATTTTTGGCGCCAAAAACCCACCTTCTAGAAGCCAAAAGTTTGCACAAAAAATGAAAGCCACCTCTTCATGGTGTCGCCACATATGGTGTCCCTTCACCACATAACCACCACCCTCCCCTATCCTGTATATACTACCATTAACCACCATCATTCTTCATCCTTGGCTTCATTTATTTCCACCTTAGTCTACCTACAATCACTTGGAAGACGAAGGAAGGCATTGAAATTGGAGGGATCATCACCACCCCCCTCTAGTATCCAATTGCCCCCTTTTCTTCTTGGAGCCACACCAAGGAGGTCCACCTTTCGGAGGATGGCTAGGAGAGAAGAAAGGGGTGGACGTCCACCCTTGGAGAGCTAGGAGAAGGAGCAACATTTTCGGGAAGCAAGTAGGAGATTCTCTTCAAGTCAAGAGCACATCAAGGCTTGGAGCGAGGATCGATTACCTTTTCATTTCCGTAGACTTGTATCTTCAATTTTGTCTTTATTCTTGTAGTAGTTAATCATTCATCTACTTAGAGACTACTTGGGTGGAACTCCTCTATACAAGCACAAGTGAACTCTCTAAGTATTTTCTGTAAATACTACTTCTTCATGAAAAGATAAAAATTTGCCTTTCAATTTTAGTTGCACATAGATCCTTCCTAATTATCCTAGGCAACACTTGCCTAGGGTAAATTTAAGAAAGTTAGATTTTATTATTTTTCTTTTATCACAATTACTTAAGTGAGCTTCTATCTTTTGTTGCCCATACATTACAACAAATAAAGTCTAAAATGACGTTTACTTTTATCTAATATCGTTACTAATTTCTTAATATAGCCAAAAACATAAATAGCTTGATAACTATCCCTTCCAATATCACGAAAAAAAAAACACCCGATTTTCAAAACTGAAACCCCACCGTTCCAAAATCTGAAACCCTTCTCACCCCTCGTGAAACACCACCCGATGCTCCTCCTCAACGTTGTTGTCCGTCGCCTTCCTCGCCCAGCCCCCTCATTGCCTTCTCTGCCTTCCTTACCCTTGTCGCCCTCCTCATCCTCCTCTACCTCTCGTTGTCCTCACCCTCCTCTGCCTCGTCGCCCTCCTTGTCGACCACACTGTTGCTCTCCTGCCATCCTCATCGTCATCCTCTCCCATCTCCAGCAACTTCTCCCACGATGGAGGTTAGTAAACTCGCTGGCGCCCCACCCCCCGATAACCTCACCACACTCAGTCCCTCCCTCAACCATCCTACCTTTCCCCCACTCCCCGACGACTCCTACTGCCATCCTCTCCTCCCTCAGCCACCCCGGTTCCCCACGACGAACCCCACCACCCTCCTCCTGTCCCTCTGGCATCCCTCATAACCCCTGAAAACCCCCACCACCCTCCTTCCCTTCTCCTCCTCTCCCTCCTCTGCCATTGCTCACAACTTTCGAGTTAAATTAGGGCCCCTCGGCCTCGAATCCTCACACCTTCCTCCCTCGTCGTGCCCCTCACGGTCGAGACGGACGGGAGTCTCCCTTAGTGCAGACAACCTCCACCACGCGCGGCCTAAGCCTACGACGGTCCTCTTCGTCTACACCTACCACACCCTCCTGGACTCGCTCACCCAAAGCATTGCCCTCCGCAAGCCCATCACTGCAATCACATTCAGCCTTAGGCGTGTCTCAGAGCTCCTTGCACCCATCCACTAATGGCGCCACGATGGCATGGCTCCTGCGAGAGGGAGACCTTGTGGTTTACCCCGAGGGGATCACCTGCAGGGAACCCTACCTGCTTAGGTTCAGCGCACCATTCGCGAAGCTCGCCGATAGAGGGCACCACGGATCCCCTCTCGGCCTCCGTTATCCTTGACATTGGCCTATCCAAATACGAGCCATGAGATATCCCCTGTCAGTTCCTGCACCGTGTTTCCTTTCCTTTCATTAGATGCCTATAAGAGAATGACGATGAGGTGTTCGACGAAATGCATCGATAGAGGGACGTGTTCAAGTGGCAGAGCCGGTTGTTCTGTCATGTTTTGTTGATATTTCTCACCTGTGCAGGCTTTTATTTTGTTTGTGAGCATTATCTTATAACAGCATTTCTTTAGAATCTGTCTGGTTAACCTATTTAAGTATATGCTTGTGTTGTTTTCTTCGTATACACTGAAATGCCTAGAACATGTTTTACAGTTACTCCCTTTTCTGAGAAAGGCTCTATATGCACAATAGATTCTTCTTGGATCTTAATGGATGGCACTTATTTTTCTATGTCATTTTTTTAAATGACTCTTTTTTTAATTGAACAAGGAGGATATGACATGATCATAGTGGAAGAGACAAGATTGAGACTTCGAAGCAGGTTTCTACTTTTTCTTGGCAGTGGGGTGGACATAATTCGTGCTGCATTGTTTCTTTCATTGTTGGCCCATCGTATTTTCATTTTGACTGCAGTTTAAACAAGCCGAAGAAATTGCCAAAAAGCTTGATTTGGATGGGATTGTTGTGATTGGTGGGGATGATTCTAATACAAATGCATGCCTTCTTGCTGAAAACTTTAGCTGAGATTGAATTGATATTTTACATTTGAGATAACTTAGCTAGGATATTCCTTGAGATTTTACAGAGAAAAATTAGCTACGAAAATCCATGTGATCAAATTAGTTCGTGTTTAAGTAGGATGAATATGGCTAAACACTTGCTTTGGTATCATAATCTTCCTAACATGATGTCTTCTAAGAACATGCAAAAGAATATCAAAATAATATTCATTTACCCATATCATGAAATATAGAGAATTGTGTTTTTAAATGATTTAGATTCATGATGTTGCTCAAGGGTTTGATGTGTTTATCATGCATTTCATGGAATTTGGAGAATCATTATGAGTGAGCATGTCTATTGTAGGGCAGAGTTGTCTTTTTCCTGTGGAACGCATCTCATACCCCACCCTAAAAAGGTGACTACCTGCAGAAATCTGAATTTCTTCCACTCATTTTTTTTACTGTTATGGCAGCAAGAATTATGTGAGCACAATTTGAAACCATGCTGGCCTGTGTACCAATTATTTTGAAGCCTAAACCATAGATACCTTAAGGCCAATGTTTACTTGTGAATAATATGTTCTTTACAAGGTTGATACTGGTGGGGAGGAGGATGCATTTCTAGTAAGCAGTTATAATGGTGGAGTTCTAGTAGTTGCAGATGGGGTTTCTAGGTGAGCTAGAGACATGTTAACCCCCCTAAAATTTTGGATTTTCCTATAGTTTGTCAGCAAACACCAATGCTATCCAGGCATCCTTCAACTATTCAATGCTTTATTGGTAGATGGGATGAAAGAAATGTCAACCCTACACTTTTTTCTTAGGAGTTGATGAGACATGTTTCTGGCTTCATTCAAGATGAGGAGGTACATCCTGATATATGGTCACTTTCTCATAAAACTCATAGCGAGTTAATCGTATTGTCTTACATCTGGTTTAGACAAACATATGGGACATCCTAGAAATTCAAATGGATGTTTCACCTTACAAAATACATTGGTCTTCACTTCTTGAATAGTTAAACAAACATATGTTTCATATGCATTTGACACTGAATAGTTAAATAGTCTTAAATATCTTAAGTAGCCTTAAATAGTAAAAAGTATGCAATCCTTTCATCAAAAGCCTTCCCAGCTGAGGACTTAATGAGGGGATGGGGGCTCACCAACATGCCATAGCTTCTCAATGTTGCACAAAAGCCATGATTTTACATTATGCTAGCACTTATCGACTTATACACATCACATTTAACTTGTGAAAATTTTGTGCAAGTGGCTTTGACTTTTCGTTCAAACAGTTCTCTAAATGCCTTATGTTTTGTGATGTTTATTCCCAAGGGATGATCAACACTTTTTATTTTGAGAGAGCAGAAATAAAATTTACAATTTAAATTGTGATGGAATTGTTTGCGATTTTAGCAAATCATGTTTTTAGAGATGTGGATTCTTTCCTGGACAGGGACTCTTCAGCACCATTAGTGAAATTGGATGGAAGTTCAGTCCTGGGAATCTTCTTTTTTATATAGGGGCAGGTTTAGAATTTCCATTCTTTAATGCACAATTTCCATTTTGAGTGCATATCGAGGTCCTTGCCAAGCCTTCTACATGTAGGGACAAGGAAAAATTTTTTTTTTTTCCATAGTTTCACCTCCACTGCCTACTTGAGGTCAAAGGATAGAAAAGGCACTTCCTTGCAATTTTTTTTTGACATCAAAATAAACAAACAGCTAACTTTTGTCTATTTAAAATAAAGTGATTTTCCTTAATTTTAAAGTCATTCTGTTCCGGTGTATAACCATTGTATAACCGCTCAATTACCTCCCAATCTTTCCCATTTAATTCCTCCAACAACCTCTTCCCTATTAGAATAATCCCAACAATTACACCCTCACTCCCTTCTTTTCCCTCTCTTCTTGTTTACTACCCCCCTCACCCTTCGCAATTCAAATAGGGTAATTTCTTCTATAGGAAAGAAAAATTTGGAGGATAGAAAGTGGTGAAGATGAGACGAAGAGTCTCCACCCCTCACAATTGTAGCTTTCTGGGAGAGCAAGAAAAAAAAAATTTGAACGAGGTTAGAAACTGGTGAAGATGAAGTGAAAAGTTTTACCCTCCTTACTTTCCAACTTCACATAAGCAAGTTGGGCTTATCTAGGTTTGTGAATGATTTATTTTACTTTTCAATTCAAACCTGGATCAATCAAGCTTCACTCTCAAAACATGGTTATGTGGAGCAATTTACTCTTTATAATAGAGTTTATTATCTTTGAAAGATGCACCTATCCTAGGTTTTTAGTCTACCTTTTAGGGGTACAAATATCTTTCAAAAACTTGGCATAGGAAAGTGTTTAACGGGCGAGAGAGGAGATTTTAAAAAGATTGTAATTGTCGTAGCAAAGTTTCAATTGCTTGTAAACAAATAAAATTTATAACTCAGAATATTAAAGGAGTCTGAGGTCGAACATAGGGAGCAAATATGAAATTCTTAACATTAATCTCATGCAGAATAAATGTACACAATTAATTGAGCATTCAAATAGATATTTAATGAATAATAATATGTCACATTAGCTATTCAATGAAATTTGATGTATCTAGAGACAAAAGGAATATAGAAAAGTTAAAAAGTGGGGATTTAGATCATCAATTAGATCTCTAAGTAAGCAAGCATCTCATGATCAATTTAATTAAATGTTAACTTAATGCTTAAATCATTCAACAGTGCCAGAACTTAAGATCAGATGACAAATGTGTCAATCATACGCCTTAAGTGAAGCAAGCACACACTTTCTCTTCTTCTTCTTCAGAGCCTTCTCCTTTTCTTCTTCTTCTTCAGACCTTCTCTTTCACAAGCACAAGGGAGCCAACTCCTTCAGTGACTAAGTGTTGCACAGAGCACAAGAGAGCAAAACCCTCCCTTGCTCTCCCACAAGTCTTCTTCTCTCTAATAGACCTAGCGAGCACATAGTTGGATTCGGGTATTCGGGTCGAGAGCATGGACCAGGGTCATCGATGCGGGTGATGACTGAGGTGTGCTATAGGTGGGTTAACGGGTGAATGGGTGTATGGGGATCCAACCCCCTGTGCTTGGACAATAGAGCCTGAGCACAAAAACGATATATGACCTATTGTCGCTTTGGAATCCCACGATGTGGGAGTAAGGCGCCTGGCTTCTTCATGTGTAGTTGCAGTGGAGGTCTCATTCAATTGGCGCAAGCCTGCAGCTGGAGCCTCTGATTGAGGACCTGGGCATGGACCTGGAGATTTTCACGAGGCTTAGAGGTGGAATCGAGGGCTAATGCGGCTGGAGGACTGTGGACATCGTCGAAGATGATGGTGGTGGTGGCAGAGAGCGGCGAATACCTGAAATAGAAAGGACGACCTCATGATCAAATTAGAATACCTTAGGAGGATCGCCAAAGTACGACGAAGGTGGTGGTTGCGTGATGTGAAGGTGCGTGTGGTGGCCGGACAGAGGCGAGAACGTGGTGGAGATGTGGGTGTGTTCGGGGGCGTGATTGAGGTGGTAATCCCCTCAATTTCTTGAGGGGCTTGGTGTGGGTGAATGAGGCGATGCTTGTGGAGGTGATGGTGAGTCAAACGGTGGTTTGTGGTGGTGTGGAGGACTCGCCGGAGGTGCGATTGGATGTGGAGACGATGACGGGCAAATGGCGGCGTCGTACGTTAAATTGAGGGATAAAGGAGATGAAAAGGAAGTAAAGGGAGAGGGGAACCTAACTAACCTAAGCTAACGGATGAAAGGGGAGGAAGGTGTCGGTTGTGGTATCCCCGACATCGGAGAAGGTGAAGCCTCTAGGAGGGAGAACGGCGAGGAAGACGGAGGAAGGAGACGCCTGTTGGTATTGCAAGATGTGGACGAACTTGAGGAAGGAGAATTGGTCGATTATGGTCTATGGTGGCTGACGAAGAGGGTGGACGGAGAAGCTCACCGGAGCTTGCGGAGAGTTCGGTCGGAGAGAGGAGAAGGTGGAATCTGGTCCAAAACCAAGCTAGAGAGGACGGCTGCAACTCCATGAGCTTATATAGAGCTCCTGGGCGAGTTCTAGATCAGGAAAGAGCTTGATTGAGCTTGCAACTCAGGAAATAGGATTCTTGGAATCCTTGCGTTCGCATGGTGTGTAGGATCAATTCTAATCCCTAAAAAGGGGTTGGATGGATTCTTAATTGTCTAAATATTCATCCTTCCAATTATGGAAGGATTTGGAGTTGAAACAAGAGAGATCTTCTCTTCTTGGAACTTGGATCTTTGGGTTCACACCTGCCATGGCGGTAGGGACCTATTTGCAAAGAGGACGAGAAACTTAGGCATCTGTTTGCAAGGATTTCAAAAGCTAGGGGCTTGCGTGAAATAGAAAGAGTTTGACTGTACTGAAATGAAAATTAGGTTAAGATGATATCTGATTAGGTCCAAATTTTGGTATAAACCTAATTTAGACCCAAGGGATCTGATGGTGAAGTCAAAATTTAATTTTGATCAAGTTTGACTGGATAATTTACATAGAAATCCAAATTAGGGTAACTTGTCGTCTGAGACTCTGTTTTAGGTCAAAATAGGTTCAGATGGTCAATATCAAGGATACCAAACCTTATGGAATATTTTTTTATGAATTTTAGAAGTTTTAGATGGATTTTATCCTGACAAGAACCTTTGTTCTATAAGTGGGTTTGAAATTAGGGTTTCGGGTGTTGTTTTCACTCTCGAAGTGCACGAAAATCTATTTCTGTTTGCACAGACCCTCTTATTAGTCGTTAATGAACATATGACTTTTAATTAACCCCTGGGAAAACCTGTGGTTACTCTGCTTTCATGATATATTGTTAAAATCGTAGAATTAATTTTGTTTTAGTGCACTCTTCTCAGAAAGGATATTCAGTGAATTACGACTCTTCGACAATTATGTAGGAGCATTTGTCTCTTAATTGTGACTAATTAAAGCTAGTTATGGCTCATGATGACGTTATAATCATACCCCTATGCCTAACTTTTGCTAGTCTCTTAGTAAAATCTTATGAAAAGAACGAGAGTTCTAGACCATGCATTGAAGTTTAGATTCTTGATTTGTTCCATTTTCTAAAAATTAGGTCAGAATGCTAATGATAGGCTTAGAGGTACTCAAGTATCAATCAAGTTCCAGACTTGACTAGCTTTAGCTTGAGTTTGCCGCGAAGGTTTCTAAGGCTCGCAAAAACTACCAAAAGGTTCGTTGAACCCGACAGTTAAATCACCTGTGCGTAGATGTAACATGTCCAGGTTTAGTTTGCTAGTGCATTTTTTTGTAAGAGAGAGGGATAGAAGTGGATTTTTCATTTGGAGAGTTTGATGCGAAAAATTAGGCGGTTTCTAAATAAGTCGTTGTAACGCACAAAATCGATCAACTCTTAAATTTATAAATCTAGATAGTGGGATATCTAGGGTCGTCCAAGGAGGCCAAATGTTTGCAAAACTATGTATCTTGCTTGGAAATCAAACTAAACTTTCTTTTTGGTATTTTATATATATGATTTTTGTAGGTTTTGAAATAATGGGAACAATGCGGGTTTGTTGATAGCAAGAAAATTCTTTATACTAATTCACTACACTACTATTATAGTGACAAGTAGAGCCTCTCCCTAAGCTTACTCTAGGCGCGTGAAGGCCTAGAGTAATTAGGGAGAGGGAGTGAAAAAAGTTAAACAAGAATTCTACAAGACTATGTAATAAAAATATTAAAGAAGGCAACTTTGATTGAAAGAGAGTGTTTTACAAAAACTCTAGTAGATAAATGCTTCTACTACTAGATAATTGCAATAAATAAAATAAAACACAAGTCCTAGATTGTTGGTGAAGAGGGGAAGTTCCTTGCTTCAAACTTAGTGACTCCTAGGTTTGAAAATGGCTCCTTCTTCTCCTTCCTTGAGATGCTCCTCCAAAGTGGAAGCTACCACCTTCAATGATTTCCTTCAAGGGTGCGTGTGCACCACCCTTGCTCCTCCTTGCTTGGCCATCCTCCTAGTGGGGGAGTGCTCCTCCTCCTTGGCGTGGCACAAGGGAGAAGAAAAAGGTGAAGAAGGCACCAAGCGGGCGGGTATGATGGCCCCTTAATCTTCTTTTCTTCTTCCTTGGCCTTGAATTATGGTGGGTATATGGTAGACTAAACTAATGGAGGATGGGAATTTTGTGGTGGTAGGATAGGGTATTTATAGGATGGGAAGGGGGTGGTTATGGTATTTTTTTAGAGGGAAATGAAGGGGTGCTTGGATATTTTTGAAGGGAAAAATGGGAGGGAAATGAAGAGGTGCCTTGGTTTTCCCTCCAAAAATACCTTCTAGAAGGTATTGATTTTGGAGGGAAAAATTGGAGGGTGGAGATGGGTTTTGATGGTGGATGTAGGGTGGTGATGGAAGGGATAGTTGACACTAAAATAAAGTAGGAGTAGGTGGTCTAATGCTCCCGGGGAGGGCCTAGCTAGTTGAGGTAGCTAAGGTAGCTTAAGTCAACTAAGTTGAGCTAAGCTGAGTCTTCGGGAGCTGGACTTGAGCTTCCTGAGCTAAGATGAAGTCATCTTTAGCTGACTGGAGTTGAGTGGAGCTGGATGTAGCTGATCCTGAGTTGAGGTTAACTCCAGTCAACTCAGCTGAGCTAGCTAGAGCTCCCTGTGAACTAATGGGAGCTGAGATGAGCTAAATTCAGCTAAGTTGAGCTGGATTTGAGCTGACGTGAGATAGAATGAGCTAAGATGAGCTCTCTTGAGTTGCCATTCAGCTTATATGAGCTGAATGGGGCTAAGATGAGCTAACCCTAGTTCAAGTGAGTTGGAATCCAGCTATGGTGAGCTGGATCAAGTTGAGTCTAGCTAGTCTAAGCTTCTTCTTCATCAGTTGCCTTTTTGAGTGCTAGTGTTTTGGGGTTCTGACAATCTGTATATTCCTAACATTCACAAAAACACATTAAAAAGACAATAAAAAGTGCAATGCATGCTTAACCTAAATGATGCCTAAATGCAGCCCAAAAACCCTTTTTTGGGGTAAAATATTAAGAGCTAGGTTTGTTTTAATACATAAAAATGATGATAAACTGGCGTTTATTAGAGTTTTCTCTCTATTTTTTACTTTTCCCTAAATCATGTCTCGAATTGGCCTTAAACACGGTCTGTGTTGGATTCCTTGTCCCTACTATTAATCTTCGAAGGGACCCTGGCTTTCGATGTTTCGGAATAACACCACTCATGGAAACCCTAGAATCCTGGCTTTTGACACTTCGAGATAGTGCCATCGATGGCATTTTGTAGCTAAATTCTAACCTTGGCAATTGACATTTCGGGATAATCTCGCCCATGGCACCTGAACCAGCACAAGGTGCTTACATGCTCTCGGTAGGATATTTAGATATCATAGGAGACAATTACCGAGGAGAGGATATGTTATTACGCATCTTCGAGGGGAATTTCCCACCTTTCTGTACGGGAACTCGTACAATCAACTTGTGTTGTCAAGTCGCTCCTAAGCATAGATCTTTGAGATGGTTTTTCAAAATAGAATAGTTTTAGCAGATTTTTTTTCTTTGTTAATCGCACTAAACCAGATTAAGTGTGTGAGTTTGGGTGCTTAGGTTACCAAGTTCCGCAAATCAAAGGGTAGGCAACGAGGTTGAATATTCTCTAAGCCTTAGACCTAATACATCAGTTTTGCACTTTTCTCAACCTCTTAAGGACTAATGCAGATCTTAACGGATATGTGAATGTTTAAGCCCTAAAACAGGTTCAAGAGGCCTAAGATCAGCACTCATATAATCTCTTTGTCTCTTTGTCACTTCAGGACTTAATTTTTTTTTTTGATTAGGTTTAGAACTTAGTAACTTTCATAATCAAGTGCTAATGACTGTCAATTTTTTTTTTGATTTGTGCTCCTTTTTGCCATTTAAACTTTCTCCTCTTTTCCTCAAGTGAGATTTTTATTTTAGTTCGCAAAATTTCATCCCCTTTCTCCAATGCTTTTCTTTTTCAATTTTTTATTTTTTTTATCAATTTTTGAATATGTATATTTTTTGTGCGAACCCCTCAAAGAATTGATTTTTTATTTGTTTATACTTTAACATGGCCCATGCTTAAGTTTTGCAATGTCTTCATTGTAAACTGGAGGGTATCGAATCAATTGGGTTCAAGGGTTAGAACAGAATCAAAGGGTGGGTGAACAGGATGGGATGACTGTTGCGAATGATTTTAAGCTTTGATACAAATACCAAAGGTGGAGTTGGCTGTTCTAAAACTGAACTCAAGAGTGCAGTGGGAGTGTAGCTTAAAAGATGATCAGAAGGGTCTTGAGTTTTTGGAATGACGGGTTGCTTCCCGTTAAGCCCTAAATTCAATGCCTTCAGTCGAGTAGAAAGTAGTCAAGGAGAAAGAGTGGTCAAATCAGATGAGTTTTGTAAAAGAAGCACCTTGATAAATAGCCTGGTTGGTCTAGCTAGGTACTTGTTCAGATCTATAGGCTGATGATGAAACCCAAATTCAATCAGTCTGGTGGGTTGATGGATATGAATCAATAGGTATGGCGCCCACTAGATATTTTGAAGCTCAAACAGATATGAAAGTGAGAATCTGGGGTTTGGCTGAGTTGATTTAGCCTGGTCCAAGTAGGGATCCTCAAAAGAAAACAGAGCTGTAGAGGATGTAGGGACCCTACTGATAGGATCAGAAAAGTATGTGAAGTGATTATCGATTTGATTAATGTTTGAAACTCGATCAACTGATGGAGGAGAATCATATGCAACTGGATCAGAGAGGTGAATCAGTGTAGAAGTTGATACCGGTGGCAGATTAGGGTTGAGAATGGGTTTTGGAAGACTTTGTATGTGGATCAGAAGGTGTGGCTTTTTCGAGATCTGTTTGTTGAGGGCTCCTTTAGAAAAGATTCAAAGGTAGGTTCATCTAGAGGGGCCTCATGATGCTTGTCAAAATCAAAGGTAAATGCCTAGAGAGTGTTTATAGGATCATGGAAATCTGAGTCAATAAACGATTTGAATTTTGGATTGCAGACATTCTCGGCACTTATTGTTTCTGATTCCTGCAGATCATAAAAGAATGATTCCATTTCAATGGAACATGATTTTGAATCAATGATCTCGAGATCAGGGATCTTAGAGTCAAAGTCAAAGAACGGATCATGGATGCTGAGGTCGTAAATTGGTTTATAATCATCAGGAAACAATGACTCTCCGAAATCAGAGTATGATTCGAAATCATCGGAGAATTTGCGAAGATCAGTTTCTAAACCTGATTCCAGATCAGGATTTCCACCATTAATGAATCAAGATGTGTAGAATAAGTTATCTGACTTGGATTTAACCTAATTTTAAATGCTGAGCTCAAAGAGGTGTCCTTATTAGGCATGGGCTCAGGTTCTTGGTTCTTAGGATAGATCCAATCGAATCCCAACTCTTTCAACCTCTCTATTTTTGTATCATAAGTTGGTTTGACTTTCGAGAAATCAATCTATATCTCTGTGGTGGTTGGAGAGGTATAATCATCAAATATAGGCCCACAATCATAATTTAGATTCAAAATTTGATTCTCATCACATTGGGTCTCTTTATCGTCTCAAATAGGCTCGAATCTAGATTTCTAGGTCAAATGTAGGTGTTGGGTTACTAGAATCTTGACAAGGTTCTATAGGGATGTCAGAATCATTCTTGAGAATCACTTTATCAGAATAAGGAGCGGAATTTACATTCTCGAGAGGTTCTGACTCAATCTCATCATCACAGGTGTCAGGGAAATCTAGGCTTGATGGACCAGCTTCATGATTTTCTAAGGCTGGTTCAGAATTGAGAACACGTGCAATCGGATCCTCCCAACCCATCTCAAGATCAGGCATATCATTCTGTATATAGTTTGTATTTAATTCTATTTGGGTTGGGGGTCCACAACAATTCTGAGTGTCTAACCTAGGCTCTGGAAAGGCTCTAGAATCACTCCAAGATGTCTCATTAATGGCTTGTAGCAATAGATTTAGAATATCTGCACATTACTCAATGATATCTTGGTATATCTCCCAGAGTGATGGATTTGCAAAGCAATGTAAACCCTCCATGCTATGCAATTCCTAAACTTCATTGAATTCTGGTATGAGGGTCTCTTGGGTTGCTCAATTTTTTAATTGAGCAAGCAGTAGACAAGCACGGTTCAAAATAAATTTTGTTGTTTCTGGGACATTAACTTGAATCATGCTAGCTGGATAATCTTTAAAATATTTAAGGGCAACCTCAATCACTTTGTCTTTTATTATCACTTGGGGTTTAGGTTTCCTAATTGGTCTTTCTAAGTTGATAGGTTGTATTTTCAAATCAGGTGGTGGATTAGGATGCTGAATCAAACTCAGGTTCAGATTGAAGTAATTAGATCGTATCAGAAATCCCGTAGAAGATCTAATGAGGCCTCTTAGGTTAAAAGCCTAAGGACCTTCCTGTGTATGTGCTCTAGAGAAAGGATGAGGGACTATATGTGATTTGGACCCAATTAAGGCACCCAAAAATTTTTGGATGAGTAAGGCTTGTTTCGAGGTGGATGATAATTCTGAATTAAAAATCTGCACACCCGAGAATTACCTGGGCAGCCAGGAAGGGAGAGTCCCGTAAAGACCCTTACTCAGTAGAGCGTTCCCATGGGTTACAGGTTTCCCCCACCCAACCTTCCTTGTCACTGCTGTTCCAAGTAGATCGGTATGTGCGAATTGAGACCTTAAGTCTATTAATTTTATTCCTAATTTGTGCCTTGAATTTCACTTGATTAGAAATTGCTTTAGGTTGTGACTTAATTTGGTGGTTGATTGGCTTACAAAGTAGACCAACTTCACTTGACCTGCCTTAAAATATGTAGAATGAACTCTGAATCAAGACCTAAAGATCACCCTGAATTGACTTTCAGGTTATTAGGTCCATAATTTTAGGATTCAAGTGGGATTTAGAGCTTGATTTTATGGTTCTTTTGATTAGATCGTTTCAATCAGGGGCTTGGGTAGCACACAAATGTGGGTGGGTATGCTTCCTTTTATGTAGGCAAAATGTGAGCTAACACTTCAAAATCCTAATGTAGAAACCCTAATTGGTTCTATTTCAAGTCCAATTTGATCTTTAGATGTGCACCTTGGACTTCAAACAAGAATGTGAGTAGTCCAGGATGTTTAAATTTAAGCGTAAATCCCTGGTAGGTAGGGATCTCTAAATGAAATCATCTCAACTTCAATCAGATGTGAATTTTTTTGCAAATCAGGAAACTTGCCTTTTGAATGAAAATTACTATGAAAATAAGTCAGGTGATTGCTAATTGATTTGTTTCCTTTTTATCTTCCCAAGATTTAGAGGTTTGATTAGGGAAGAAGAGAGATTACCTACCCTGGAAGTGGTTGATTTGCGCGGAAGATCTCCTTGTGATGTACTTTGCAAAATCACAATCAAATCAAATAGGGCAAGTTAGTGCTCAGATAAATATAAAGATAAGACTAATGTGTGAATTGCGCATTGTTCCTCGGCAACGGCGTCAAAATGTTTAACGGGTGAGGGTGGAGATTTTGAAAAGATGTAATCATCGTAGCAAAGCCTCAATCGCTAGTAAACAAATGAAATTTATGTAGAAACTCAAATTAGGGCAACTTGCTGTTTGAGACTCTATTTTAGGTTAAAATAGGTTCAGATGGTCGATATCAATGATACCAAACTTTATGGAATATTTTTTTATGAATTTTAGAATGTTTAGATAGATTTTATCCTGACCAGAACCTTTGTTCTATAAGCGGATCTGAAATTAGGGTTTCGGGTGTTGTTTTGACTCTCGAAGTGTTTGAAAATCCGTTCCTGTTTGCATGTACCCTCTTATTAGTCATTAATGAACATATGACCTTTAATTAACCCTTGGGAAACCCGTGGTTACTTTGCTTTCATGATATATTATTAAAATTGCAGAATTAACCCTGTTTTTGTGCATTCTTCTTAGAAAGGATATTCAGAGAATTACGACTCTTCGGCGATTATGTAGGAGCATTATGTATTTGATTCCATCTAGGTGAGGGTTGTTTATCTGAACATGCCTGAATAAATCTATGAGTTCTTTAGTCGTGGGCTCAGATTTCTTCTTTCTGTTGGCGGTGGAGTGGAGAGCTGATACGGATCTTACACGGTTTGTAAAATACGTCATTGTAACTCGTAAAATCGATTAACTCTTAAAATACCTAGATAGGGAAGTATCTATGGTCGTCTAAGGAGGCAACTTTTTGCGAAATCAAATATCTTGCTTCAAAATTGAAATCAACTTTCTTTTTGGTGTTTTTCAATATATAATTTCTAGGGTTTTCAAATAACAAGGCGATGTGTTTTTGATGGTGGAAAAGACTAATGCCTAATAGCTAAAACCTAAGTGACAGAAAATGCTTTCTTTCTAAACTCACCCTAGGCACGTGAAGGCCTAAGGTAATTAGAAAGAAAGGGGAGTAAGTGCACTAAAGATAAAGTAAAAATAATTGCAATAAAGATACCACAAAAGCTATTTAAGAAGAAGGTAAATTTTTATAGAAAAGAGGAATTGTTTTACACGAGAAATCCTACTAGAGGAAGGCTTCTACTACTAGAAATAAAAAAGCAAAGAATAAAAACAATGATCCTCTGAAAATGTCGATGAAGACTAAGCTCTTACTCCAACCACAGCTACTCCTGTAGTTAAAAAGGGGTCCTTTTCTTGACTTTCTTCCTCCAAGGTGTGGCTTTCTAAGGCAAGCCCTAGGGGTGGGCGTGCGGTTGCTCTCCAAGGGTGGACGTCCACCCTAGGTGCTCCTCCAAGGGTGGGCGTGAACCACCCTTCTCCTCCTATGCCTGGCTATCCTCCAAGTTGAAGAATGCTCCTCCTTGGCATGGCACAAGGATGAAGAATGGAGAGAAAGAAGGCACCAAGAAGGCAAGGCATAGCCTCCTTAATCTTCTTCCTTTCTTCTTCTTGGCTGTGGATTATAGGTGGGTATAGGGTGGAATTAAACTGAGGATGGAAAAATGGTGGTGGTTAAGGATCTTTTTATAGAGTAGGATGGGGGGTATAGGTGGCTTTTGGAATGGATGGCTAGGATCGAATTCTAGGGTAGTTAATAGATCCTAAGGCTAAGGATGATTGGCACCAACCCAAGGGTCACATAGGTGGTATTTATGGGTGGTTGTGTCCCTTGAAGTTGGCACCAAAATGGCTTTCTCGAGGGGGGATTAGGTGGCGCCAAGGTAGGGTTCTAGGGGGGGTATGTGGATGGTGGATGTGGCTTGGAGGGGGTAGGTGTAGGGCCATGATGTGAGGGTATTTTGGTGCCAAAAGGGAGGGGTGGTTAGGGTGGTTTTTGGTGCCAAAATTGGTGCCTTTTGGTGGTGGTGATAGGGTGAAAAGGTGGCTAGGTGGTGGCGCCTAAAAGAGTAGGGTGGAGCTAGCTTAGGTGGGCTTAGGTAGGGTTTAGTTGGTGGAGCTAAGTAGGTAGGGTATTAGGGTGGTGGATGGCCAAGGGAGCTGGAGCTTAGCTAGTAGTAGAGTAGAGGAGGGGGCAATTGGAGCTAGGGTTTGAGGGGAGGAGCTGGACAGAAGAAGTCTGGAGCTGAACTGGAGCTGGCAGCTGCTGAAGAGGGTGGCATAAAGCTACTTTAGTTGGCTTAGCTTGCTAGTTATTTGCTAGTTGCTAATTCAAGCTAAAGCAAGCTGGCTTCTGTTGAAAGGAGCTGAGGTGAGCTGCGTTTGATGCTCCCGAGGACGACCTAGCTAGTTGAGGTAGCTAAGGTAGCTTAGCTCAACTAAGTTGGGTCCCCGGGAGCTGGACTTGAGCTTCCTGAGCTAAGATGAAGTCATCTTCAGCTGACTGGAGTTGAGTAGAGTTGGATGTAGCTGGTCTTGAGCTGAGGTGAACTCCAGTCAACTTAGCTGAGCTAGCTAGAGCTCCCAGTGAATTGATGGGAGCTGAGATGAGCTAGACTTAGCTAAGTTGAGCTGGATCTGAGCTGACTTGAGCTAAGGTGAGCTAAGATGAGCTCTCTTAAGCTACCATTCAGTTGAGATGAGCTGAATGAAGTTAGGATGAGCTAACCCTAGTTCAAGTGAGCTGGATTCTAGCTATGGTGAGCTGGATCAAGTTGAGTTCTAGTTGGTTTGGGCTTCTCCGTCACCAGTTGCCTTCCTGAGTGTTAGGGTTCTAGGGATCTGATAATCTGTTTATCCCTAACACTCACAAAAGCAAATCAAAAACACAATAAAAAATGCAATGCATGCCTAACCTAATTAATACCTAAATGTAACCCAAAAACCTGTTTGCGGAGCAAAATCCTAAGAGCTAGGTTTGTATTAATGCATAAGAATGATGATAAACTGGCATTTATCAAGAGCTTGGAGAAAAGGGATAGGAGTTGTGTCACGTGATTTTTGTGTTTCTTTTTCTTCCTGAGTGAGGGGGTGAGACTCAATTTGCATGGGAATGATAGGGGTTTCATTAGGCTGCTGTGAAGTCCTAGGATCTGTGGTGGTTTTCCCACTCCTTAATGTAACTGCATGTGCAGTTGGATTATTACTTGAAGGAGGTGGGGGGGCCTGTTGTTGTGAAAAACCTGATTGCTGCTGAGGTATAGGGTTAATGGGAGGCTGGTTATGGTGGATTTGAGTTTGATTTCTACCCTGATAATGATTCCTTTGATTATTAGGGTTGGGCATGGGTTGGGAAGGTAAATGTCCTGCAGGTTTCTAAGTCAGAGTAACCCTAATCTGATTATGCAGATTTGTAACTGTGTGGGTTACTTCCGACATTTTGTTTTGCATTTCCTGCAAGGTCTTCATCATCTTGGAATTGATGTCTTCTTGAGATGGCCCAGGAGGATAAAAAGTCTGATTTGACCCATACCTTCCAAATTGATTTGATTTTTGGGGAGGAATCGTGTTTGTCCAGGAGTGTTTCAGGTAGTTCCTCCAGTTGGAAGAATTTCTAAATTGCTCCTGGAGGGTAGAGATATTTTCAGTGGGGTTGGGATTTGGATGTGTAATTCCCCAGTGAACCATAGAAAGCCTCAAAATATTGATTATACTCAGTAGGGGTAGTGTTTAAATTATGCAAATGTTCTCTCCGTGGAATGTTAGGTAGGGTTAGATGTGGAGCTTGCATGGGAGTGGCAAGGCTTTCGTCGAATTTCTTTTGATTTATTGGCATCTGGTCGAGTCATTGGGCAATCATTTGTAGATTGTCTTGGGTGACGGGAATAGATTGAGTGCCTATTTCATGAACACTGAACTGCAGGTTGGAGGTTCTGCAAAAGGTGTTCATGGATGCTTGATTAAAGGACTTTTCACTCATGTCCTCGAATAAATCATAGGCACTTTCGGCATCCTTATTTAAAAAGTTGCTATCACACGAGGTATCGATAAAATGTCGAAATTGACTTTTTAATCCATGATAGAAAATCTACACGAGCTGTCATAAGAGAATCTCATGGTGCGGGCAATGATAGGTCCACTTTAGTGGACAAAATTAGAGACTAAGTACATGGTCAGTGAAATAGGAAATGAATTTAGAATATCCTTTATATTAACAAAATTATGTAAGAGAAAAAATCATCATTTCATACATTACATATTTTTGTTAGGAATACTTCTCAAATTGGAATGCTAGTTGATTTGTCAAATTGAAGAAAAAAATTCTCTACTTTCTATGTTCGACGGATTTCCTTTTTCTAAAGGGAATTTATTTTGCATAAAAAAAATCTGTGTTTGGAAGTCTATTAAAAAATAAAAAAAGGGAAGAAGAGGAGAAAAGGAAACTCGTTAAAACCTTCCCAATCCTCCTCATCTCTCCCTTTTTGTCACATGAAATAATGAGTTGGATTCTCTCTATATATAACAGGCAACAAGAGGTGGAAAGGATCATCGCCCTCCAGAGAGGTATCGGCCTTCCTCTCTCAACCTTCACCGTGTGCCCATCCACCACCGCGAACCATTGCGACTGTGCCCCCAACTTCGCCTCTGCGAGCCACCACCACATCTCCTCCGTGTGCTAACACCTCTACTGTGTGCCTTCCTCCGCCAATTGCAGCAGGAGGATTCCCAATGCTCTTCGTCTTCTCGCTTGCACACCTGCAGACCATGCACAACAGACCAGCCTCCTCCCTCGATTGCGTCCACGCACCATCGTGACCATAGCAGCACTGTGCGCCACCTTCCCCCTCGGTCGCGCACGCACACGCTCGATCTCCTCCTCTTCTTCTTCATTTGCTGCACCAAAGAAGGAACCCAACGACGCCATCCTTCTCCTTGGCATCAGTAGCCCTCAGGCGCCACCCATCTGCCACTGGCGGCTACACATGCGTGCAGCCACCCTTGTGCGCGACCTGTGCTGCCAGCAGTTGCTCCAAGCAGCGGCTTCAAACAACAACAATAGAGCGCCATCGTCGCCACCCCTTCTCGTCGTCGGCAGCCAGCTCCGGCCACCGCACGCTGCCACACCACCACCGGAGTGCTCCTCTCCTCCGGCCGATCTCCTCCATCCAAGCTCGATGGCTGTTGCTCCTTCGATCCATGCAAGTACATGCGAGAATTGCCTCCCTTGTTTCGCTACAGTAGGGGAGGCATTAGTTGGGTGAGGCTTTCCCGATTGAGAAGCACTATTGAAATATTTTTTACATTAGTTTATTCGATGCTTATTGCATGCATGTCCTTCAACTTCCTCCTATTCTCTGGATTTATGTGACAAATAGATGGCTTAGAACAAGAGATTAGCATTTAATTATCTTGCAACTAATTTTTTCTTGGAATGATTTTATGTGGAATTAATATTGGTGATCTTATTGGTTTTATGCCTCCTTATGATACGACTTGAAGTGGTATAATTTCAGTATTTTAGTAACTTTGATCGAAAGTTTTTTACCACATTATTTACAACGCATTATTTTTTTGATATACATCATCTTTGAAAAGAGAAGAACGAACGATCAGGCAACTTTTTAAGAGATCTTAGAATCGTTCCTAAGCATCATGAAGAGTCTTGCCAGATTTTTGTTGAGAGGTTGTAATAGATCTTTGTAGGGAATTAATACGACCTATGGGAAAGAATTTCTTTAGGAAAGCACTTGTGTGTTGAGGCCATGTGGTAATAGGTCTGCTGATGGTTCTGAACTAATAAGCAGCCTTATCCTTGTGAGATAATGGGAATAGCTGCATCAGCAAATATCTTCTTGCACATTGCGGGAACGAGTTGTTTGTGCAAGGAGAGTGAGTTCTTTAAGGTGGCTGAACGGGTCTTCCTTAGGAAGGCCATGGAAGTGCTTAATTTGGTTTAGAACTGTCGGTTCGATCTTGAAGTCCCCTTCTGGAATTACCACCCTTGGTCTATCTTCATAGTGAGAAGGATCATAGAAATCCTTTAGAGGGACGACAGGTTGCTAACGAGGTTGCTGACGAGGTGGTGGGTTTTGCCCTCGGTTGGATAGATTCGTTATAGTCCTAGTCAACTGTTGATTGGCTTGTAGTCGAGCCATCTACTTAGTTATCATGGAGTAGGGATTAGGCAAGGGGCTTGTTGTTTTTGTTGTGGCATCTCAGCATTAGGTAGCTCTAGGCTTGGTAGATGAGGGAGGGGCAAGTCAAAGATGGAGGGGTTAATTTGTATGTTTTGGTTGGAAGGGTCAAAGGTGGGATCAGAGGTGGATGTGGATGGGTTAGTGGACCTATCTTTTTGATTTTCCATTCTGTTAGAATGCATAGGAGAATGAGGAAAAAGGGGTCTTTTTGTGCTAGAGGCAAAATCAAGTGGTTCCTCCAAGTGTAGAGTTTGGGACCGTTGCCCGTGCATACAATGGAAGAATGGGGAGAGGAGGGAAAGATGAGAAGAAGTGTGCAATCAAGCAACAAAATTCTAAGCCTAGTCTTAAGGTTGACTCCATAAAACTTAAGACTTGGGAATCTAGAAAAGTAAGAAACCATTAATTAAACCCGCTTCCCCAAATCAACCTGGATAGACTAGAGAGGTGGCTTGGGCCCAAGCATGTCCTGGGAAAATCACCAGGGGCTTGTGTAAACCCGTACCCATCATTTGACTTTCCTCTTAGTCTAACACCATGTTTAATTAAGGGGATTGGGATAATTAGAGGTAACTTAAATTTCAGATATCAAGCCTAAGATGAAATAAAGTCCTTAGTGGTCAAATGATTACTAATTTTAATTTAGGCTTAGGAACTTAAGTGCACAAGGAATGTGATGGGTGTTAATTAGGATAATGCCCAATTATTTCTTTTTTGGTGTGTGCGAATTGGACGGTGTGAGTCCAATGCCAAATCAAATTGTCACATAATTTTTGTTGTTTTTCTATTTTTAGGATTTGATTTAGTTTAATATCTTTTATGATTTTCTTTTTATGAATTCAAACAAATTTGAGTTCCACAGTCAAAGAGAAATCAATTTGTGTTGGTGAATGTATATTTCCTTTAGAATGTGGGTCTATAAAAAAAAATCTTAATTGAGTTGAATCCTTAAGTTGAAATGTTACTATCAGTGAATCTCTTTAGGCTTTTCTCGTTAAGAAGTGGTCCAAACAGAGTAAACAATACTACTATTGGAAGGCAAATCAAACAAGGACTCCAAAAAGTATTTTTTATGATTTTAAGAATTTATTTGATATTTTTTTGAGATTTTTCTTTGTATTGGTGGCAAAGTCCAGAAATGATATCTGTAGGTATTTTAGACTTTTCAGTAACAGCACTAGCCACTAAAAATTTTTGTGATTTTATATGTTGTGTAGAATTTCACAAGAATTCCATAAAGATAAATTTCATAGAATTTGAACAAGTATAAAAATTCCTAAAATTTGTGGATAGTAACAAAATAATCAAATCAGAGGAGATGACTCCTCTGTGGTCCGAGAATTTTCAAAAATTATGTACAACTTCAAATGATCTGAAATTTGGAACAGATGTGCTTGACTTAATTTGAAATCCTTGGGTGAAATTTTAAGATTTTAGGAGGCCTTTGGTGTCGAAAATTGAATTTTGAAATCTGGACATCTGGATCTAAAAATTAGAAACCAACACCTTAAGTAGAGTGGTGTTAATTGATCATACAAGCAAACAATGGCTTTTAAAAGTCACAACTAAATTTTAAAATTTTTGATCCTGAATTTAATGTTATTTTTTATAGTTTTTAAGAGAAATGATGTGGCAAGAATGATGACACTAACCTTGAATCCGTAGGTGGAAAAGGAACTTCAAGCTTTTGCTTCCAAAATTCACGCCTTCTTCCTGTAGTGCTTGCACACACAAGATGAAAGAAAGAGAAGGGGATGAGATCTGTGTATCAAGCAAGAGAGATGAATGAATGCAAAGTTGTGCCTCCCTGGTAATGACGCCAAAAAGTGTTGCGAAAAATGCGTGATTTGTTCCAACTAGTGTTTTGAATCATTGTAACACGCAAATTTGCAGTCTCTTGAATTTATATACCTAGATAGCATTGGTATCTAGGGTCATCTAAGGAGGCAGAAATGCACTTTTAAACACTCTCGCTTGAAAATGGAAAATCAACTTTCTTTTTGTGATTTCGGAATATCATCTTTTTTTTTGGGTTTTCAGAAATAGTCGAACAATGGATGCGAAGATGAAAGTACACTAAAGCTATGCCCATCAACTACTCTAGAGGGACAAGGTACACTACAACTACAAGGAAAACACACTAAGTAGAACAGGAAATTGGAAGGCAAAAAACTTTATATTAACTAGATATGCAAAGTCATAAGTAGATAAATGCTTGAAACAAAAACAAAATCTAGCTAATACAAAAATAGAAAGTGATGAAGAAAAAGATGAAGATCCTCCCGTAGAAGCTTTAAGAAATCCTTACTCCAACTGCGGCTGCTCCTACATTGAAAAGAACTCCTCTTTGGCTTCTTCCTTCAAGTGGTCCTTCTCCAAGCCTTCTCCAAGGGTGGACGTCCACCACGCTTGTTCCTCCTCTTGCCTTGCCGTCCCCTTAGATGAAGGCTTCTTCCTCCTAGGCGAGGCACAAGGGAGAAGAAGAATGAGGAAGAAGGCACCAAGGGGGCGAGTAGGTTTGCCCCTTGATCTTCTTCTCTTCTTCTTCTTCTTCCTTGGCCTTAGGTGTAGGTGGTGTAATGGTGGAATATAGAAAGGGAGAAGATGTTCTTTTTGGTGGTAGTTAGGAGGGTATTTATAGAAGTGGAGAGGGTGATGATTGGTGCCAACCATGGTAGGCTTAGGGTTAAGTGGAATGTGGTGTAGGTGTAAGGTTAGGTTGAAGGCTTAGGATGGTGGTTAATGGATGGAGGGTTCGATTAGGTTGACGCCATATGTAGGGGTGTGTTGAGTGGTGGTTATGGTTCGGTTAGATGGGGTTGGTGGCACTTTTTGGTGGGGTTATGGGTTAAGGGTTGGCGCCAACAATTGGAGGGCTAGGATTAGGTTCAATGGGTAGTTAAGGGTGGTTATGGGAATCCTAGGGTGTAGGATAGTTGGTGCCATTCTTATGAATGAAAAGGGGGGTAGTTATGGGTGGTTGAGGGTTAAAGAGGCACATCAAATTGGCGCCAAAGGTGGAGCTTCTAGAAGGGTCTTAGATGGCTCCAAAAAAGTAGGGTGTTTGGTGGTGGATGGATGGCTAAGATGGAGGGAGAGGTTGGGGCCAAAAATCAAGGTGGTTGAGGGGTGGTTTTTGGCGCCAACTTTGGTGTCTCTTGGTGGAAGTTATGGGGTGTATAGGAGTTGGTGCCAAAATTGGTTTAGGACTAGGAGCTTAGGTGGACTAGGTTTAGGACTATTTGGTGGAGCTTGGCTAGGTAGGTTCTAGGGTTAGGTAGGGATGCCAAGGAGGTGCCTAGCTAAGCTAAGCTAACTTAACTAGCTTAGCTAGTAGGGAGTGGGGTAGGAGGCAGAGGGAGCTAGGGTTTTAAGGGAGAAGAGTTGGAGGTGGCTATCGAGTTGCAGTGGAGCTGGTGGCTATTGAAGAGAACTGCAGGGAGCTACCTTAGCTAGCTTAGTTTGCTAGTTCTTTGCTAGCTGCTAAGCCAAGCTAAGATGAGCTGGCTTCTACTGAAATGAGCTGAGGTGAGTTGGGTCTGGTCTTCCTAGAGTATCCCTAGCTAGCTGGAGTAGCTAGCTTAGATTAAGTATCTCAACTCAACTAAGTTGAGCTGAGTTAAGCCTTCGAGAGTTAGACTTGAGTTGGCTTGGGCTGGTTAATGACTTCTTCAGCTGATTAGGTCTAGCTAGTTGATGGTAGTAGCTATTCCTAGTCAGGTAGATCTTCCATGAACTCTTTTGAGCTGGAGGAGTTGGAATGGACTGGGATCAACTAACTTGAGCTAGTTTGAGCTGCCATCCAGCTAAGGTGAGCTGAATGGGGCTAGGGATGAGTTGATCCAACTAGAATGAGCTAGGAACCAACTGAGATGAGCTGGATCTAGTTGGGATTCAGCAGATATGAGCTTCTTTTTCATCTTCTGTCTTCATGAGTGTCAAGGTGTGCGGGATCTGACTTTCTATCTATCCTTGACCTCAAGTAAACACATCAAAAATACAATTAAAATGCAATGCATGCTTATCCTAGGTAAATGCCTAAATGTAGCTTGAAAACCCATTTGTGGAGTTAAAACCTTAAGAGCTAGATCTGTTTTAGGGCATAAGAGTGATGATAAACTGACGTTTATCACCCATCCTTGAAGATTTGATCACAACATTACTTGTTACATGCAACTAGTGTGTGGAGAAATTTCGACAGCATTTCTTTGCACTTCTCCAGTATACCCCTAAGACTAACCTTAACTACATTCCCAATAGCACCCAATTAAGGGTACTTTCGGAACCTAGCTAGAGTCAGTTGGTATACCTGAGAAGAGCAAGAAGATGATATTGAAATTTCTCTACACACTAGTTATATGCAACAAGTAACCCTAAGTTGTGATCAAATCTTCAAGGACTCTCTTTAGCCTGGGATCTTAACTGAACTAATGATGATCAAAACTTATGGCATTCTATAAAGACAACACATCATGCATGTAAGTGAAATATACATATACTCTACATTGTTTGTAAAACATGATCATAAGTTACAATGGCCAAGTATTTTGACACGATTATCCCCTCCCAAAACAATAACCTAGGAGTTAGAGTATCTATTGTTTGACTTCAAGTGCATCTAGATTTGTGCAAGCGTGTATCTATAAATTCATTAAAATAATAAAATTTGCAGTAAAAAATTAGTTATACATACAAAATAAAAATAGATCCTCCCTTTCCCTCCTTTCCCTTCCTTCATATTCTTCTTTATGTATCTCCTTCCCTCTTCCTCCTCTCCTATCTAGTTACTTATCCTCTCTCTTTCCCTCTCTTCTCCCTATCCTTCCTCCTCCTTCCCTTCCTTCATATTCTTATTATTTATGTATCTCTTTTCCTCTTCTTCCTCTCCTGTCTAATTACTTCTCTCTCTTTCCCTTTCTTCTCTCATTTCTTCCTCCTAGCTTCTTAAATTCATAAAAATTTTAATAGAACTTTCCCTACAATATAAGCTTCTACCCATAATAAATTAACGTAAAAATAGAATCAAATAAACATTCAGAAGAAAGTGGGTACACCTCACAATCAATTAAACAAATTCAATTTACTAAATCAAGTGGGTACACCCCACAATCATTCAATTTACTTAATCAAGTGGGTATATCCCACAATCATTCAAACAATTCATTTGATTAAATTAAGTGGGTATATCCCACATTCTAAACTTAATTAAGTGGTCATACCCTACATTCATTTACAAATTAAGATAACATAATTTGATACCTCAACGAAGTGCGTGAATCGGAGAGAAAGTGTTCGATGATGTGAGATACCTAAATCAATTTACAAAAACTTAGAAGTAAAAAACTTTCAAAAATTACAAAAATATAATCACATTTTAAATTTAATGAAACAAAAATTTTTTTGGGGAGGGGACGACAGTGGGAAGAGGAGGGGGTGGCTACATGGAGTAGGAGGAGGAGGGACTGGGTTGTGGGGAGGGAGGAGGGGGCGGTTGCGGCAAGTAGGAGGGACGGGGCTGTGGGGAAGGAGGAGGGGGTGTTTGCTGGGAGGAGGCCAGGTTGCATGAGAGGGGGCAGCAGTGAGGAGGAGGCGGCGACGTAGTTGCAGGGGATGATGGGGAGGAGGAGGGGATGAAGAGGGCCTTACTGATCGAAGGTGGTCGGGGAGAGAGAAGGTGGTGGCGGAGGGCTACGATTGATGGAGGTGAGGAGACTAAGGGCAATGGGGAGAGGAGTCGGGCACGACGCATTGTGTACTACGACTTGAAACGATTGTTTTTGTAAAAATTGTCATTTAAGGTTAAGTAGGGTGCGAAATAATGGTGCCTGGGCAAAATTCGTGATTAATATATATGACGGTTATTGTAAAATCGGTCGTATGAATTACGTAATGTCGGTTCCTACCACCATAGTATAAACCCAAGATTGAGGTGCCTCTTCACTTACTAAGGATGCTTTTACACATTTATTTTAGGAGACTATTTTAATGATAACCATTGTTTAGACTAATAAAACAATAGTGTTGAGATCGTCGTATATGTTAAAGATCCAAAGTCGGTGAAGGGGGCGGGTAGGCATTTTAGAAGACGCTTTTAAAAAAAAACCATTGTATCTATAGGATCGCAAATACGTTATTTTCTAGTAGTACAAGACTATACAAATAAGGAAGATCTCCAATTATAGTTGACGTTAATTATCGAATTACACCTAAGTACGAACTCCAAAGGATTATGTCAGCAAAAGCTAAATAGAGTAGAGCAAACAATAATGCAACGAAAACATGAAGGGTAGGTACTATTTGTATGTTAAGCCATTTATTTTATCGTATTCATTAATCCATTTATTTTAGTAAGCCAATGCTCATTTGATTATTATCACTCAATGCTTAATCTATGACTTAGGGCATGAGACGATCTCCACGTGACATCCTAACGAGTAAGACCAGTGTAAGATGTTGGAGTTATATGTTCTGAGTAAGCCAACTTGAGTTGAATCACTCGATCAGTGGTTTGGATCTGAGTGTCAAATCATGTGGACACACTAATATGGTTAGATGGGTCCCTCAATATAATCAGGATAATATACTACTAATTCTTTTATTCAAATGCAAATGTAACCATATTACATTATTCAGATGGCTCTCTCAGGACATACAAAATCTAACAAGTGGTTGTCTCAAGGTGGGCACCACCACCTTTGGCCTTGGCTTTGATTGTTAAGCCTCATTTACCTCATCTTTGTATAGAGGTTGTGAGGAGGCTTTTGTGGGTTGTGTGGACGTAGCGTCCTTAAGAATTTTGTGCGAGGGTTACGTAATCTCCTACTGATGCATGAAATTGACGAAGCGATAATTGTGTCATTGTAGCACAAAAATCATGACCATTTTAATTAGAATTTTCGAACTTGTAAAGAATTAATTGTAAAGATGGGAGTCTAAGTTGTCTCATAGGGATGAATAAGATTTAATTTCTTCCTAACTAGACCTAATTAATGTAGTTTTGGTTTTTCTGATTTTTCAATTTTTTTTGGTGTTTTAAAGATAGGGTAAGACAAAGGGAGCTCAAGATAGGGACTGAATTGCAAAATTAGGACCTAAACATAATTTATGTGTAAATAAATTTTCAAAAATGTAAAAATTCTAATAAAAATCTTAAAGGTTCCTTACTTTGTAAATGAGGTTTTTACCAAATTTCATGCAAAACTAATGTCCAGAATATGCCAGGTAAATTTGGAAATAAAATGTAGGGACTAAATCATGATAATGTCAGGACCTAAATGTAAATAATTTTTTAATTTTTTTATAGGAGGAATTTTTGTACACAAGTTTGTAAGTAATCTAAGCTAATATGCAAAGATGAAATATAAGTTTTTTCGATAAAATGAAATAAATGCAAAAAATTAGGAACTCAAATTAAGATGTGGAAACAAACACCTACACTAGTATGCAAGATTAACTAAAAGAAGAAAATATTAATTAGAAAGAAGGATAACACCAAAATATATCTCTTTATTAATAGAAAAAGTTCACTAGTTCATCAAATACAAATGACATCAAAAAGAAAAAACACAAGAAGAGTAGGGAGGAATGTCATAGAGTAGAGAATGAAGTTGCTTTCTGGGAGAAGATTAGAGTAGGTCATATAGGTGTTGAAGAAGATGCCGGAGAAGTCTTTTTGCAAATAGTTGTCGTGGAGGTGAAGGTACAGGGGGGTTGGCCTTATGATGGAGAAGAAGAGAAAGGTTAAGAGGGAGAGGTAGAGTTGCACCTAGGGTTTCTATGGAGAGTGAGAGAGCGTAGGAGATGGAGAGATGATAGGTGAATGGCCTTGAGAAATGGAGATGAAGATGGAAGATGGTGTGTGTGTGTATGGGGGGGGGGGTACATGGAGGGGATTATATAGGAGAGGTGGGGAGGGGTGGCATGACCTAATGGATAAAGGGCTAGGGTTAGGGTTTGTTGGAGGGGGGGTGGCATGGACTTTGTTGATGTGGCTTGGCTTAGGTGGCATCATGTGGGTGAATGGGAGGAGATGACGTGGATTGGTTGAAGAAGGGTGGTTGATCATGGAATGCGATGAATTCCTATTTAATTGTATAATTCATGCCCAACTCTTGTTGGTTTAAGGTTATTTTAGGACTAACTGCATTAGATTAGGTCAACTTAGTCATTTCTGCACCATTTTGTAAATACTACATTTTTAGGGGTTTTATTGTAAAATTTCTGCTTAGTTATATCTGGTGCCTTGATATGTGTTTTGTTGTCCTTGCAGGTACCAAGTTTAGTCCCAATTGAAGCTTGACCAAAATGACAAATCAATTGAGGTCAGTTGGGGCTAACCTTATTCTCCAAGCTAACCCAATTGACCCTTCACCTAGCCTAGATTTGCACCCAATTTCCACCACCAAAAATTCTACACAACCTAGCCCTAATCACCTCTAGATTGGACGACCACATTATCCAAAAATCCAACCTAATTGGTCACCCCTCCCTTGATTACATCTCTACCCTAGATCCACAATTTAAAGGCCTACAACCTATTTCTAAATCCAACCCAACAAACCTTGGTGGATGACCCCTTATCCCCTCCTAGCCAAATCATATGGTCGGGCACATCACACCTCTTAATCTCCACCACTCAAATCTCATCCTATGGCCCTAAACTAAACACCTACCTAAATCTAGCCCATATCCCTTCCAACAAATCTCATATGGCCTCCTGTAACTGCACCACTAAACCTCCTTTGGTTGGCCACTATTGATGCCTAATCCCATCCACACAAACCACATCCAAGGGCCTTGGTTAGGCCACCAAAACCTTAGCATAATCTAACCCTAAAACCACCTTTGGCTGGCCACCTTATTACCCTCATCACCACCATCAAAACCACATCCTATGGTCTAGAATCTCCCATCCTAAGACCTAATATGGCTAGCCATTAAACACCAAACAACACCCTTTGTCGGACATCATCTTTGGATCCCAACCCTCCATCCACTTCCATCATCTTTGATCTTCGCTCTCCATTTAATTGTAATAAAAACCTAAGCCTATCTAAAGTCCACACCGACACCTACATCAAATCCGATACCTTCATTTCTTGATACCACATCCTAGCCATCCAACACCTTGATCCAAACCCACATTTTTCCACCAATCACAAGCATTCCTCCTTCCTATTTCAACGCACCATGGCCGGTCATATAGAGGAGTTCCCTCCTTGGACGTTCCCCCTTGGGGGCTCCACCCTCTGCTTCTCCCAAAGCCCTAGCCTCCGCTTTCATATCCTCATCCTCCACTACTACTTGGGCAAGAAAATCGGGTAGGTCTCTCCATTGCCACTCCAGCGCTTTTGCACACACCATTCCTCTACTTTCCTACTTTGTCTTTACTCTAGTTCTAGTTGTTATTTACTTTTGTTCTAGTAGTTCTAGTAATTCTAGTAACTCTAGTTGTAGTTGTTTTCTAGTTCTAATTACAATCTTTCTTCCAGTTGTAATCAGGATTCTGTTATTGCGGAGCGCTATCTAGGGCTAAGTGAACTACGCTACATTAGCGAAGTAACGAGTTCAAGAATCCATTGTTGTAGTTAAGTTGCCCTTAGCACCTTGCATCTAATTTTTATTACGGAACTCGAAGAAATTAAATCGAGGGAGTCCTGGTCAAACTATGGGGAGGAGTGAATGAAATCAGGGACTTGAATGCCTTGGTGGAGTTCCTTATTCTATTTTTGCGATTTTTGTTGTTTTCATTTTTTTTCTTTTCTTACGAAATTGAAACTAACCTAAGACTACTTCACTTATTTTTTTAATTTTTGTTTAATACCAAAGCGGGAAAGTACCTAACTACTTTTTTTGTATCATTTTTTTTCTTTTACATTTTTTTGGCTTTTCGAAGTTGCGACATAAAATGGGAATTGTGTTTACAAATGCCAATTAAAAAGCGAGAGCGATTTTTTTTGGAGACTAAGCTAACAAAGCGACAGAGATTGAACTAAACTTTTATTACAATGAAGTGGAAAGAAACACTACTTGAAAGTGCAAAAGAGAATTCACTACACTAATGGTTGTGTAAACCACTTATGCAGAGCTTGGAAAGAAATATTTACATGACACACTCTTCACTCATTCACCAAGTAAGTGGAGATGACAAGGGTGACTTGGTGATTAGCTTGGCGGGGTGCTTCTTGTAGGAATGGGATCCATGTAGGTAATGGCACAAAGGTTGTGGTGGTGGTGATGATGGGGGTAATGAGGATTAGGTAAAAGGCCATCTAATGGAGGATGAAGTGCTTGAATTCTCTAATGTGGTTGAGGTTTAAGGGCTCGGTGATATTGGTGATGGTGTGTTCGTTGGTCTTGATGTTGGTGGTAATAACAATGGCGGAGGATAGGGATATGGAGATGAAGATTCTATACTTAGGGGTGACTAGGGTTTGTTCCAAGGTGTTCTCTAGGGAGTCTACTTGGTGGGCTCTATGGTAGGGAGAGGGGACGACCATGGACCTAAGGTGCTAATGTGTATGATGGTGGTAATGGGATTAGGAAATGGTCTTATGGGTGGTGGTGCTAATGAGTGTGAGTGAGTGAGAGTACTTGTGAGAGTATGTGATGGTGGGTATGTGTGGTGTTGGGAAGGGGATTATGGCGTGTGAGTGTGAGTGTGTGGGAAAGTGTGTGAGTGATTAATACTACTAAAGCAAGTAAAGAAAACAAAAAGAACAAGTATTGAAATTAATTGGAATAGATATCTACACTACTAAGCAAGTTATTGAAATTGCAAGTAACGGAAATGACAAAACTACTAACAAAAGAAAAAGAGACTGGGATGGAGAAGTAGGTATCCTTTCCAATGTGCAGTAGGCCTATTGGGAGGTGAGGAAGATCCTTAGGTTGAAGCCTACTTCCTCTCCACCTAGAGCACTAAGATCAAGGAGGCACATAAGATGCCATTGGTCTTGGAGAAGGAGCTCTCAAGGTGGAAGCTCATGGGAGTAATGGTGGAGGAGAGAGTGCTGTGTAGAGAGAGTGGGAGGGGGGTTGGTTAACACCCATGGGGAGGCCTTTTTATAGGTCATGGTACTAGCTATGATGGTCCTAGGGTGTAGGTTAAGGGCTCTACTTTAGGGTACGTCCTAAGGTTAGAAGGTTCTAGGTGGGTGCACAACTTAAGGTGAGGGTGTAGGTGTGGGTCAAATGGTGGATAAGGGAGAGGGATTGGCATGGGGTTTAGGATGGGCTTAGGTGGGATTAGTGGTGGCTTAGGTTGGCATGGAGCTAAGTAGGGATTAGGTTATGTGGAGGGTAATTAGGATGGTGTTGGGCTTGTGTAGGTTGGACTAGTTGTGTGTGTATACGTGGGCCTAGAGAAAATATGTAAATAATGCAATATTAACTACTACTAGGTCCATATGTATGTAAATGAAAATAGGGAAAATATGTATAGGTATTATAAATGTGCACCAATAGTATTCGTCTGTGATGTGTATAGAAAGTGATATGTAATACATGAAATAGTAATTTATGTCAATGTGCACGTGTATGAGTGTGCGTGAGGTGCATGGGTGTGTGCATGGTGTAGTGCATGGGTTGGTTAAATTGGACGTGAACACTGGCTTGCATGGGTTTGTCTAATTAGTTAGGGTTTGTCCTGGAATTGCATGATCCTATCTGCACCTTCCTTTCTTTAACTTCTGGTTGCTTCTCCTTGTTCTCAGAATGTAATGCATCATTTAGGTCCTAATGTTGCTCCAAGTTTATGGTCCTACATAAATAAATTGGCATTGTTACTAAAGAGACCATAAAATGGTAGAATTAGGGTTTGGGATATACAAATGCAATTATGCATGCAATGCATGTAATGAATGCAATATTCACATAATGTATGCTAGGTTTAAGCTTAATTTAATCAAATTAGGCCCTATGATTGCTATGCAATCAGTTATCAATAAAAGTTTTATTTCTACTTCATCTCTCTTGTCTCTATTCTTCTATTTGCTTGCTAGTATTTGTTTTCATTTTAGTTGCTTTCAGACATCTCTTTCACTTTCATCGTTCATAGTTAGTTGTATTTGTCATTTCGTTTTGCATTATCTCTCATATCTATCTTTATATTCAAAAACTCCAAAAAATTACAAATTAGAAAATACCAAAAAGATAATAATTAAGTGCTTTGAAAATGATTCAAAACTTCGATCGCCTCGTTGCAAATGACCCAGACTCCTGATTTCTGTTTCAAAATCATTCGAGTTCGGTACTTATAAATTTAAAACAATTGCAAAACCCATGCTACAACGACGCTGAAAGAGTGATCTTTATTTTCGATAAAAATTTTAACATAAAATGACGTGTCGTTATAGTTTGTTGCGTGGTAGAAAATCAATTTTTGAAACATTTAATATTCAAAATCTAACCATGAAAATAGTTAGGTCGTCTCTATAGGAAGGAATTAGCCTATTAAGCTAGTAATTGGTGTCTCATTTATTCAGGAAATTTAACGCGTGTGCATGCTAATTAATGCAACCTATTTTCAACATAAGTTCTCATTTTAAATAATTAATAAAAAATGTAAGGGTGCACATGCAAAATCACCACAATGGAAATACGTGAATCATGATCTTAGTATTGACAAATATCATCAATATAAATCAAAATCGAATCCGTTCCCTGTAGGCAATATTCCATACTCGATTAGTTAATAGATAAATACAACTATTTGCTATTCAAATAAACATGAAGGACATTCATGTAAATCCATCTGAATATAATAATTGGATAAATAAATGAACAGTGCATCTCACAATGGCATTATGTGTAAATATTAATTCAAGCAAAAGCAAAGGATTCTCCTTCTCTCCTTCGTGGGCGTGTAGGGAAGCCTCGTCGGAGGAGCTGCTTTAGGGAAAGGTCGGCCGGAGCGAGGCCTTCGCGTTGACGCGGGAGGCGCGATTGGAGGTGCCCGTCGGTGGCCTGTTGGCTTGCCGGAGGTTGGCGACGGAGCTGTTGCTATGGTATAAATTCACGTGTGTGAGGAAGTGGCGTGGCTGTGCGTGGCCGCGAGTGGCCGCACGTGGTTGGTGATGATGTCAGGTGGCGCTTGGCATTGCTGTTGAAGATCGGATGGAGCTTGATGGAGGTGTTGCAGGAGAGGCACTGTTGGGTTCCTTATGATGGAGAAACATGGGAGAAGACGAAGAAGAAGATGAGGAGGAAGTGGCAGTGGACAGCTGAGGTGAGCTGGGGATGGAGCGGCTGCATGTGGCGTGCTAGGTGGAATGGCTGCGGAGGCGCTGGCTACGCTATTGGTGGCGCGCCCACGCACGAGGTCAAGGAGGGCGGCTGGAAGTGGCTCCTACGGGCAGGTGCTGCGTAGTGTGCTTTGGGTTCCTTCGTGAAGTTGCAGATGAGGAAGAAGAGGAAGGGGTGGCTATGGTTGTAGGCGTGCGTGGAAAGGGGTTGTGGGATGGCGGTGGCGTTGGGTTGGCGGTGGTGTGTGTGCACCCTGTCACAGTGCACACATGATTGGCAACGTTGGGGGCACGACAGAGTATGCGAAATCCATAGTGCAGGCTTGTTTCACTGCGTATGTAGGTTCCACAATGCATGCGATGGAGAAGGATGGAGGAGATCCCCACAGGGGGGTCGGAAATCGATCCTTTGGATGATGGCCGATACTCCCTTAAAAACAACTCCTCTGTTGGTTTCTTCGACCCGAAGTTTCTCCAACCACTCGGCGAGGATCACGAGTGGTTGGAACAGAAGGATAAGATTCGCACGGTTTCCTTCAGACATCTGACGTTAACTCCAGAGGTCTTAAAATATGTAGAAACATGAACTTGTGATGGCAATTTCCCAGACATCCATACTGATCTCCAGACATCTTATAGACGCAGAAATGTATGTCTAAGTTCTTTCACCTAGCCTGCATTCATCAAATAAATTATATTATCATATCATATGTTATTAAATGTATAATTAGCGTATAAAATTAAATGCAAGCTAAGGTGAATTACCATATATCTCCTAGTCAATTAACAACTAAGAGTAAATAATTAAATAATACTTAGGCTAAATAATGGTCCACAAAAGTGGACTTATAAAATGCCCCCATGCCTAAGTTTTGCTAGTCCTTAACAAAAAGTGAAAAACAATGGAAGTAATCGAAAGGTTTCTTCTTTTCTTATTTCAAAAATTTAGAAATCTAGACAAATGTGAAGTGATAGTAGTCTAGGTAATGGATCCAAGTTAAAATAACCAACTTACATTTGCAGTTTGTACTTATCCCTTGGTAAATATTTCTATCGGGATAGGCGACTACTTCCCTTAGGGATAAAGTAGAAAATAATCTGTAATTTGATCCTGGCTTTTGGCTTAGGTAGGAGATACTGAGTTGAATTGATTTATATTTCGTGGCTCACACTCATTTGGTGCTACCTGTAGTTTAGTACTGCAGACTCTAACTCTCCAAACTATCAAATGAGTCAACCTAGAGAGAGGCTGAACAACTGTGCTCTCTTGGTGTTCCTTTGAGCTCACTCTTTTCCTTCTTTTCTTTCTGAGATCATAAATCTCACCAGATTTTGTAAATGTACTCAATGTTTGATGGCCTCACATGGCATTTACACTTCAATTAAAGTCCCAATAACCCTACAATTAAGTTAGAGGACCTCAGCCAGTATTTGGGTGATCAGAAATACTGAAAAGTAGGTATGAGTCATATTTGGTGGATCACAATTGGTGTTTTTGTTGTTGCCTTAAAAACATCGACATATATAAAAAAAATGACAAGAAGATGAAACTCCAAACTCGGACTCTTTTCTTTTTCTCTTTTTTTTTAATATTTTTTAAATATAAATATTTCTTTTTTTTCTCTCTCTATTTTTTTTTCTTTTCCCTTTTCTTTTTTCTTTCAACTATTAACACAAAACGACGCATACTTTTATTTGTGAGGCATTATTAGGAATGGTGATGATCAATAGGATATTGTGTGGTTTATTTGGTGGAAATGCCTACTCTCGACCTCGGGAAGGAATGGATAGGACAATCGTATTTTTGACCTTTGACATTACTACCCTCCTTCAGATGAGGACTCTATGAAGGACAGTCGTAACCATCTACCATAGTCATAGTTTTATTAGGACTCCATCTCTGTGTATCTGCCTTATTTGGTGTCTCTCAGGGATTCAGACAATATACGCACACAGGAACAGAGAGTGAAAATTATGCCTAACTCTAAGGTATTATCATCTAATTATCCAGAACTTAAGAATCCTTGCACTAGACTTGGTGCACCAATAATCTCTCTACTTTCTTCTCACAATATGAGGTGGATCTAATAGAAGATAGTATGCCTGACTCCGTATTAACTGTCTAAGGGTTTAGTAGACTAAAATACTTATTGATTTTCTTCAAAGATCCATTACCCAGTCTACGTGCAGGTGAAGTAACTATACTAGATTCTAAACTTAAGAAACAATTCAAGAAGAAAATCTTTAATGACACTTCCATGACAAAGATGTTTTGCTAGGGCTAACCAATTCAGCTTAAGAAAATAAAAGAGTGATTTTTTTTTATGCTAATGCACCTAACCTAAATGCATGTATTCTACCTAAAATGCAAAATGCACCCTCCCTATGCCTAAATCTTATAATGTCCTCATTGTTAAATTACAACAGGGGGAGAAAGGAAGGAAATCACTTGATGAGGCGTTATTTTGGACTTTGGGTTGCCTCCCAACAAGCACTGCATTTTCTCTCAGCAGCTAGACTTATAGGGAACCTGTAAGTCTGGTTCTAAACAGAAAGAGCTAGGCCCTAAAAATATGTGTAACAGCATGGGCCTAGAAAACAGGTAGCTACGGATGTTGGCGAGTTGATGATGCAACGTTATCCCAAATGCTTGCCAGAAGACATAAAAGCAGAGAACCTCGTAGGCTACCTGGGGAGGTCTAGAAATAATGAAAGAAACATGAGAATGGACCTCCTGAAATGGAATAAGTGGAGGATAACAAGGATCCTCCAAAGCAGGAAGGGTTTTAAAAGATATAATATAATAATTTCAAACCCTTGAATGGCGAGACTAAAAGTACAAGCATTAATCCACATTCGCCATTCTACCTGAGGATGTACTGGCCTGATATGCTCCCCAGAAAGAATGTATATGAGTAGAGACTTGAGCCGAGGATTAGGTAAGGAATCTACAGGTTGCTTGAGTGATTGGGTGGTAATTATTAAGTCTAAAGAGGGCTTAGTCTGTTTAGGGTCCATTCCCAATAAGAATTCATCTTCCACATCCTTACCTAACTTCATTGTTTTATGAACCTCCAACTGCTCCTCTACAATAGATGAGTCATGAATAGAATTCAATATCTCCTTAGTAGATTCATGATCAACATGCTTTGACGACAATTGGGTTTCCTGGGAAGTAGCGAGATCAGAATTATCATCAAATCCATCCCCAGGTTCTTTCTTGTCAATTACATCCTTTTCGGGGATTTTGTGTGCTACTTCATTATCCTTAATATCTTTAGGAGGATTATCATCTTTAATATTATGGAGAAAGCCTATATCACTGAATTCTTTGTTCTTGTTAGGGCATAAATCCTCAATTGATGTTTATTGACCTCGAGAGTCTCCCCTAGGCTTCTCATTATTGTGTTCATCCTCCAATATCAACTCTTGATTTTGCGGAGGATGACTCTCAAAATAAAAATAAGGGAGGAGTTCGGATTTCACCAGATTATTTATATCCTTAGGGGGTAAGTCATTGAATAACACATAATCCCCCTGTGATTCACTCCAGATTCTAAGGCTGGGTTCCTCCATCGGGTTATATCTTCCTTTAAAATAGACTCTTTGTACCCCTGAGACCAAAATTGATGCAATTCATCCTCCATTCCCTTAGGGTCGCCTTCATTGGGCGCATTTAAATCCTCAGAATGTTGGATGGTAGGTGTTGATTCCCTAAATGGAGGGTTAGGATTAGGCTCACTAAGGGTAAAATGGGTTCCACCAGATGATTAATAGGGGAAGTGATATGAATAATACGACCTTTACCCGGGTTATCAGGGGTAAGGAAAATACTGTCATCAGGGTCAAGGTCCTCAAGAGGTACCATCTTCCCTTTCTTTTGACTCCAATATAGCTCGGGTGGATAATCACTAGGATTGTTCTCCTTTAGTGGCCGTGTCTCATGGGGAGAGTCTAAGTGATAGCAACTCAAAATGGGATCCCTATTGTCCTTGGTTTCCTCAGAATTATTTTCATGATCACGGTTGTACGGGTAGGGATCAGAATCACTAGTAGCTGTCTAATTTCTTTGTTTAATTGCTGATTATTCATCAACATCTCTCCCATAGACTCCATCATTTCTTTTTGTTGTTTGTGCATTTCTATAATAAAAGAGGAGAGGCTACTACTATCAGATTGGGGAGGATAGTCAATCTCAAGCTCTGGTTGCCTAGGGGTATCGATGCAATCTCGATAAGAAAAATCATGAAGGGTAGGAGGGTTGGGTGTTTTATAGTAGTGAGGATTCCAGGGGTGGAAAATCTTGCTCCTAGGCTGTACTCAAAAGTGGGAGCTATCAGGCTAGTACTCTTAGGATAGGAATATAATTGATCCCATGAATTCTCATTGTACCCATCAAAGGATGGATATGCTCGGGACATGAGATCTTAGTTAAAAGATGGAAAGTATTGACTCTGATAATCTGAATGATAGGAGTAAGGGTGCTCCATTTCGTTAAGCCAAATAGGTTTAACTCTCTTAGGGTTTAGAAGCAATCAGAATAAAAGCAGAAACTTCCTAGAGAGTTCTTCCACTGTCAAAACAAACACAACTACAGTGGGATCTGTTTTTAGTAGATTCTAGGTCTTAGAATTAGGTGTTCAGTTGGTGGCCAAACATGTTTTGCAAGAATTATGCTTCCAAGGCTGACCTTCGTTGGTGCCTACAACCTACTTGTAAGGGATGGAAGTCTCGAATCGAGCCCATGCACGAGGAACTGAAGTAACTTGGTGGATAGGCTTGTTGATTTCCGATCGACTTCTCTTGTGGTGCAAAAGATGAGAGGTAGAAATTTGTCTAATGACCTTATGTGTGATGTGCACAGTGTCTCAGGTGTGCAACACATGTTCACGTTTTGAATTTTGAGATCTCGCAAACGAGATCCTTTTGCCCACAATTTCAAGTCATAGATTTTAAGGTCCAACCTCTTAACAGTCCCAATTTTTAAAGTGACCATTGAATTAACTAGATTCGAACACTTTAGTGGTCTTGGCTTTAAGTTCAATGCAAATGCATGACAGATATTTGATGCTAAAGAGAAGACATACCTTACTCCAGCTTTTTTCGTGCAAAATGTCTGCAATGCAGAAATATAAACTATATGCTGCTCATTCAATCCTAGATGATCGCCCTATTGATATGTAGCTTCTAGCTGGTAGTTCGATTTTTTTTTTTGATAATTAATACGCAAACAAACCTAATCTAATTTAGCTAACTAACTAACGTGCAGTTTTAATAATTCAAATAAATCTATAATATAAATAAAATGGGAACACACTCCCAAAAATACGCTCCCACATACAAAAGTGATAAGCAATAAAAACACTGGGAACAAGTTCCCAAAAATGCCTAACACGGGTCCATAAGACAGAAATTAAGTTCCAATGTCTATCTAAACTAATCTAAATCTAAAAGAAGCAAATAAATGTCTCTGGTTGCCGATCCTTCCTCCACGTGCGTCGGATTAAGGCCTACGTGCTCCTGTTGCTGCCCTCTAAGTGGAGTCAAGGTCCACCAAGAATATCGTCTTTGTTGTGCGTGCCCATCGCGTTTGTTTCCTCCTAACAGATGTACCTCTCACAGGAAAAAGAAATAGATCAATGAGTCAGAAAAGCTTGACAGAAAATCCCCGAAAAATTTAATAGGCGTATTTCCTCCTCAGCAATGACGTCATTTGAAAGGGTGATCTTCATTTTTGATAAAAACTTTAACATAAAATGACGTGTCATTATAGTTTGTTGCGTGGTATAAAATTGCTTTTCAAAATATTTAATATGCAAAATCTAACCACGAAAATAGTTAGGTGTCTCCATAGGGAGGAATTAGCCTATTAAACTAGTGAATGGTGTCTCGTTTATTCGTGAAACTTAATGCGTGCGCATGCTAACTAATGCAACTTATTTTCAACATAAGTTCTCGTTTTAAATAATTAATCAATAATATAAAGGTGCACATGCAAAATCACCACAATGGAAACACGTGACTCATGATCTTAGTACTGACAAATATCATCAATATAAATCAAAACTGAATCTGTTCCCTATAGCTAATATTCGATACTTGATTTGTTAAGAGATAAATGCAACTGTTCATTATTCAAATAAACATGAGGGACATTCATGCAAATCCGTCTGAATATAATAATTGGATAAATAAATGAACAGTGCATCTCACAATGGCATTATGCGTAAATATTAATTCAAGCAAAAGCAAAGGATTCTCCCTCTCTCCTTCGTGCGCGTGCAGGGAAGCTTCGTCGGAGGAGCTGCTCTGGGGAAAGGTCGGTTGGAGTGAGGCCTTCGCGCTGACTAGGAGGCACGACTGGAGGTGCCCACCGGTGGCTGGTCAGAGTGCCGGTGGTTGGCGATGGAGCTGCTGCTATGGTATAAATTCACGCGCATGCGGAGGTGGCGTGGCTGCGTGTGGCCGCGAGTGGCCGCACGTGGTTGGTGATGATGTCGGGTGGCGCTTGGCATCGTTGTTGAAGACCAGATGGAGCTTGATGGAGGTGCTGTAGGAGAGGCACTGTTGGGTTCCTTACGATGGAGAAACATGGGAGAAGATGAAGAAGAAGAAGAAGATGAGTAGGAAGTGGCAATGGACGGCTGAGGCGAGCTGGAGATGGAGCAGCTGCATGTGGCGTGCTAGGTAGAATGGTCGTGGAGGCGTTGGCTGCGCTGTTGGTGGCACGCCCACGCACGGGGTCGAGGAGGGCGGCTGGAAGTGGCTTCTACGGGCAGGTGCTGCGTAGTGTGCTTTGGCTTCCTTCATGAAGTCACAAATGAGGAAGAAGAAGAGGAAGGGGCGGCTATGGTTGCAGGCATGCGTGGAGAGGGGTTGTGGGATGGCGGTGGCGTTGGGTTGGCGGTGGTGTGCGTGTGCACCCTATCACAGTGCACACATGATTGCCGGTGTTGGGGGCACGGCAAAGTATGCAAAGTCCACGGTGCAGGCTTGTTTCACGGAGTACGCAGGTTCCACAGTGCAGGCAATGGAGGAGGATGGAGGAGATCCCTGCAGGGGGGCCGGAAATCAATCCTCTGGATGATGGTCGATACTCCCTTAAAAACAACTCCTCTATTTTTTGGTTTCTTCGACCCGAAGTTTCTCCAACCACTCGGCGAGGATCATGAGTGGTTGGAACAGAAGGATAAGATCCGCACGGTTTCCATCAGACGTCTGACGTTAACTCCAGACGTCTTAAAATATGTAGAAACATGAATTTGTGATGGAAATTTCCTAGATGTCCATACTGATCTCTAGACGTCTTATAGACGCACAAATGCACATCTGAGCTCTTTCACCTAGCCTGCATTCATCAAATAAATTATATTATCATATCATATGTCATTAAATGTAAAATTAGTGCATAAAATTAAATGCAATCTAAGGTGAATTACCATATATCTCCTAGTCAATTAACAACTAAGAGTAAATAATTAAATAGTACTTAAGCTAAATAATGGTCCACAAAAGTGGACTTATCTGACATGTTTATCTCTTTAGGGTTTTCGCGCATCAGAATGTAGTGCTGGGATGGGTTTTGGTGATGTGGACTTCTTAGGTTAGAAGGCTATGGCTTGTTTTATTTGTTATCGAAAGAGGTGGCATGCTATTTATGGATATGAGGCTAGAGGTGGCATGGAGTTAGGGTTTTGGGCTAGGGTTGCATGGGTTTAGTGATGAGGTGGCTAGGCTTGTTAGTTGGAGGTATTCACTCCTTCCTTGTGATGAATTAGCTTTGCTAGCTCAGGTACTCCTGCAAAGGAGATAAACATTTGTTAGGAGCTCTAGGCCTCAATATGCATTATCGACCCTAAAATGCACTAATGATTGAAATGCCGTAATTTTGCTACTCGACTAACATAAATTAGGAATGAAATAGCTAATAATTCTTTTATTCATTACCCAGCACTTGTCTTACTGGGTTCTGGGAAGGGGGTTGCCCCTATAGTAAGATGCCCTTCTTTTTCCTGGTTATTGGTTGCTTTATGTTTGTAAGGTTGACTGCCTTTTTTGTCCTTTTTCTCCTCTTTTTCTTGGAGGCTTGTTTGATCCAATGGTGACTTCGATGGGGGTAGCTTAACCTCACCAAGCCTAAGGGAGGGGTTGCCCCCTCTATGGCAGACTCTACTTGCCATTGTTGTTCTAGAGATCTGTCATGAAGCATAAGTTCTAAGCCTACCTTATGTAGGTCGAGGATTGATGGGGTGGTTCCTTGCATGCCCCTGTCTGCTAATCGAGGAATTTTTCGCTTTTTGCAAATAATAATAATAATGATAGTAATGATGTGCTAATAATGTGTTGTTGTAGTATAACTCGTGGTGGAAAAATCCTAGATCAACAAATATAATCAAGTAAGAAGATATGCATGAATCAGATAATTAATCAGTTTAAACATGCATCAACAATCCATATAAAACTCTAAACAAAATGAACCACAAAAATAAATGTTATCTCCACAAGGAGGCAAGTATGTGCATAGGTTCAGTAATTGACAATAAAGATGATAAGATTGTGTCCTAAGAATCAATAGCTACCAGGACTTGCTGGGATGGAGAAGAAAGGGGGTGCTAGGGTTTGGGAAGAAGACGACAGATGGAGGGTTTGGAGGTCTAGGAGACGGCGACAGAGAGAGAATAGAGGATGGGGGGGCTGGTTCACAAGTGGCCCAAGGTGTGGGTGGGTTTTGGAGGAGTAGGAGAGGGGGGAATGTAGATATTGTATGCTATCGGTGTCGAAGTCGAGGGCACATGGTGGTTGTGTGCAGGTCGCCGACCCTCTGCTTGGCTTGTGGGAGCTGGGGTCACAAGAAGGCAGAGTGCAAAACGAAGGGGAGGGCGATACAGCAAAATGGTGGGAAAGCCAGGGCTCAAGAAGCGAGTGGTGTTGTACCACCGCCACCCCCGACAGAGATGGGGCAGGTGTACGGTGTGGAGGTTCCACAATCGGAGGAAGTCATGGTAGTTGATGAGAGCCTCATCATGAGCCCTAACTAGCTCATTTTGACTTAAGAAAGAGAATAAGAGCTCCTACATAACCTAGGGAAGGGCTTAATTCAAGGAATAAGTGTTCTGAGAAGACAACATGAAATAAATGTTAAAACTGTAATTTTACCATTGCAGTACATAAACGGGATTTCTCAGAGGCAAACATAGGTTAAATGGTCTGAATAAGATAAAAAGTGGGTTGGTTCAGTCAGAAATGGGTTCATGTTTAATCTAGGAATTAAATGACATTCTGCAACCCTAAAATAGACCTGCTTAATTCAACAAGGTTTTGGTCAGGATAAAAATCAAGTAAACCCTCTAAAATTCATGGAAAAATATCTCCTAGGGTTTAGAACCTTCAAATTGGCCTTTGGAACATATTTTGACCTAGATTGGGGTCCTATCTCATTAATTAACCTAATTTGGATTTTTATGCAAAATATCCAATCAAACATGGTCAAATCTAAAATCCAACTTCATCATTGGATTTCTTAGGTCCAAATTAGGTTTGTACCAAAATTTGAACCTAAGGGGAGGTCATCTTGACCTACTTTGCAAATTAGTACACCCAATTACATTTTGGCCCCTATCTTTTGAAAACCATTGCACAGACATCCTAACTTCCTTGCCACTGTTACAAATAGGTCCCTCCGCCATTAATGGGGAGAAATCCTACTCCAATGAGGAATGGAGGGGGAATACTCCCTGATTCCTCAGAGATCTCTTCCCAGATTTGGAAGGGAGATTCTCTGATAAATTCCCTTCCATCTGAGCGTGGTCCTAACCCCTGATTCACACCCAATCTCTTGTGCGAATGCATGAGAGATTTGGGTATCCCACAGAATTCCATCTCCGGCAAGGTCTCTTATGCTCGGAGGCTTGTCTTCCAAGCATAGGAGTCCCTGCCAGCGACTGTAAAATGACACCCATCTCCGGCCACACCTCTTTAGCTCGACTTGGCCAGAGATCCACCTCAATTTCTTCTTCTCCTCCGGCCAAGTAGTCCAGCAAGCTTCGACGAGCCTCCCTCCTCTTTCTAGTCGCTCAGCCACAATACCAGTGGCAGAGCTGTCTTCACCATCTTCCTCCGCATTGCGCAACACTCGTGCGAGCATCCCTAGCCCTGTCGTCGCCGCCGTCTCCCTCCACTGGATACCTTCTTCTTCGGTGACAGCAGGTACTGTCAGTCGCCATCTCTCCCCCTTCGTCTACTTAGTTATGTTAGAATCACTCATCTCTATCCCCTCTTCAATTCCCCTCAATCTATTTCACAAATTACCCCTCGACTGCCACTGTCCGCCTGCATCTTCCCCATCTCCAGCCAACCTCTGGCGAGATGCATTCGTCACTCCACGCCTCCACACGTCTCGCCACCAACCTCAACACCTCCACCACAGTCCACTGAACACTTTCCACCCACTCACGGACCGCCACACGCACTCCACGCTTCCACCGAACACACCCACTCACACGGTCACAGTCCGACCTCGGCACGCATGCCTAGGCCAGTTTGAGCCACGCCGACCCCTATCTCACCTTCGTCGTGACACGGCGAAGGTTCTCCTGTGGTCTGATAGAGCCGCAAGGCTCCTTTTGTGTCATGCAGTGTAGAGCTCCCATCCGCCATTAACAAGCACACAAGCTCACTTGTTCTCCAGCTCCAGGCCACAAGCATCAGGTTCCAGGCTTCCAAACTGTGTAGATTGAGGGCGAGAGTGAGTCCAGCCTGAGAGCAAGTGCCGCGAGACCTGCAGTTGCGTTGTTACGACCCGATTCCCGAATCCCTATGAGACACGAGAATTGGACCGACTCGACTGATCCCAAGACCCAGTCGTCCAATGAGAAAGTAACCAAAAGAACAGTAAAATAAACCAGATTCATCATGCATGTAACTAACAGTAACAAAAGTACGGCAGTAAAGAAAAGAACTACTACAGTACACACCACCACAACAGTAGAGAATTTAAACAGGTACATAATTATAATGCTTACAATAAAAGAGTACAAGTGTAACATAATATACTCACTACAACAGAAAATGGTACAGCAAGTACAACACAAGTAGAACTATTGGGCTCTACTAGGCCCAGCACCCTCCGCAGCTGCTGGCTCTTGCTGCTCAACACCTGGTCCTGAAAAGGTGACAAAGGTGATATGTCAGTGAAACGCTGAGTAGAGTGGCAACCAGCTAGCTAAGGAAAAGAGTAAAGGTGTACAAGTAGCTATTATTTTTAATTTCTTTCTTTATTTCTCTATTTACTCATTCTTGAATTATTTCTCAGATCTTTCTCTTGATCTCGAATGTTCCTCGTGGGAACGATCTTGATTGCAGTCTTTTCCGAAAAGTAAAAGTAGCACGTGGTGCTCTCCTGGCCGGGAGAGTCCCCCGTGGTGGTCCTACCCTTAGTTAACCACCCTAAGGTTGCTGACAGATGTAACAGTGACTACGGCACGCGCGATAATCGCACGGGTAGCTACCCCGCACTGGCACGCGGTCAGTCGTTTCCGTTAACGGGTGTGCCCAGGTACAACACGGAACCAGTATAGGGCAGAGCCCTCTCAGTAACAGGGTTCTAGCCCCTCCACAGTGACCAAACAGGGGTCTTGCCCCTCCACAGTCCACGCACCCTCGCCTGACTACCCTGGTTTGCCCAGTGGGCCTAACAAGTTGGTGTAGGAAGGCTAGCAGAACCCCGGGGCCCGTGGGGTGGTTAGCGCTCTCCCTACACTAGTAGCCCTCCCCGGTACTGTGTACGTGAGGGCCAAAAGTTGGTACAAAGTTTCCAGACCTAACCCTGGGTCCCTAGGGTGGCTAGCTTCGCTCTGCACTAAACAAGGGGATAGTCGCTCTCCTTGTCACTCTGTACTCAAGGGCCAGCTCACTTCCCCATCCACTTTCCCAGTTCCATTCTGTTTATCTTCTAGGAGCTCTACTCCTAATTCCCTGTAGGGTTCATGCTCATATTCTCTACCCAAGCCATTTTAGGTTTCATCATTTCAGTTTTATTCTCATATAGCCCGTGTTTCCAATATTTAATACATTCATATACAAGCAGCTGTTATCCAATTACAGACAATTATCATTATTCTTTCTACTTTTCCAAGACTGCAATTCATGTATTCACGACATTCGTTTCAGTGTTTCTGTTCCTAGGTTTCATGCCATACCCTAGGATCTATCATTCAATCTAGTTTCCCAGTCCTAGGATGCATGCCATACCCTAGGATCTATCATTCAATCTAGTTTTCCAGTCATAGGATTCATGCCATACCCTAGGATCTATTATTTATCTCAAAGATGCATTAATGTTGGTGAAAACCAAGGGAAGCCACTCTACCAGCAAAATCGGGTGTAATGGGGGCGTGATCGGCAGGTTCGCGTGCCTCTGCAACCCCCAGAGTCGCAACGGGACGAGGTCCTAATACAAGGATCAATCACAAGGAACCACTCAGAATAGGATAAAACTATTTTAAATAAGTAGAGGAACTAATTCTGGGAAGAACGGAATCTCAAACGCGGAAATCAGACTTCGAACGGACCCTAAACGGGTTAAAAACAACAACTCTGCCCCAAATCAGATGTTTGGAACACCTTCCAGACGTCTTAAAAGATGGTTCAGATCATACCTTACTTCTGCACTGCTCTTCAGACGTCCAGGATCCCGCTGAACTGTCTGGACCTAGTTCCAAACGTTCGTCTATTACTCCGGACGTCTGGAGACTCTCTTCGCCGTCTGGTGCTGTGCCCAGACGTCTGATCTATGTGGGAGGGCGTGTCCTTACGCCTTCCTGAATGAAACTTGCACGCGTACGCATCCACTCTCAACACGACACGTCTCAGGGCTTTCGGCGGAATGGCCTGCATGGCCGCATCCGCAAGAAAGATAAGGATGAGAATATCGTACCTTTCAGACATCTGGATCTCACCCCAGACGTCCCCCGCGCCGTCTGGACGTAGATCCAGACGTCTGATTTTGGGAAATTTCCCATAATCAAGACCTCCTCGCCTTTCGCCTGCTGCGCACAGTTGCGTCACGCCGCACCCGCTTGCTGCCTGAGCTGCAGCAGCACCGGGGTAACCTCCCCAGCACCACGCTCCCATTGCGCGCCTGTTGGCTGGCCCTGGACTGCTCCGGCGAGCTCGCTCTCTCTTCCTCACGTGCTCTACCTCTTCTCCCTCTCGCTGCACCTCCTCCTCCCTGCGTGCACCTGGCAGCAGCTGCTACCCTTGCTCTCTCACTCTTACGCTGACACTGGAAGAAGAAGGACGAGATGGGGGAGTGGTGGTGAGGGAGAGGGAAGGGGGGAAGAGGATATTTGAAGGCGTTGGGGGAGAGAGAGAAAGAAAAGAGGAGTGCTTGCAGGTCGGCGGGCGCAGTCTGCACGCGCACGCGTGCAGACTCGTAATCGTACGCTGCAAAAATTAAATTCCAGATGTTTGAGAAGGCATCCTGACATTTGACCAGACGTCTGGACCAACTCCCAGACATCTTAAAAACGTTTGATGTCGTAGATCTTAACATGCGTCGATTGTGCGAAGACACTCTCCTGCAGGCCAGCAGAAGAGGGTGGGACTTTTACTCCCACCTCGGTAAGTCTCGCGCTTGCTGAGTAGTTTAAGTTGATTTTGTGTTCTTCCCTGTTTTCCTCGAAATCATTGGGGTGAGGTCCCTCGCCTCACCTATCACGCCTTTGACGAGTCGATTGTTCGCTTTAGAGTCGTTTGTAGTTTTATGTGGTGGAAAAATCGATTAATCAATATTTTAAAAGAAATAACCACTCACAGAAGAGCGGATCGTATCCATAGGGATGCAATGACGTATTTAAATTCGCATCGATTAAAAACGTTTGTTCGTAGTTAGTTTGGACAAGAATCAAGCTAAAATTGCCTTCAGATTAAGGTTGAATCAAGAAATCATGCTGAAATAGCAATTCTTAATAACTAGAGGATATTTGTTGCAATGCAGAATCAATAAAATATCATTAAAACTTGACAATGGTGGAAAATGTAATTATTAATGGCAATGTTACTGTGGCAAAACAGGGGATTTATTCCCCTTGGCCGTGTGCGACGAGGAGTGGATGGCCGGAGGCGGGAAGCTTGGAGGGAGTTCCTTAGACTGAGGGCTTCGCAGCGGTGGTGGCGGCGTGTCATGCGGTGGCCAGAGCCGGCCGGACGAGCTCCGACGGAGGTGGCTGCAAATTGTGCTGCAGTTGCTGTTGGCGGGCGGTGCGCGCGACCAGTTGGTGGAAGGCGCTGCAGGCGTGTGGGAGGCGCAGGTGCATTGGAGGAGGGTGGCTCTGCTGCTGCGTGCGGTTGAGCGCTGCAGCCGGTGCTGCACGCTGGCGTGGGTGCGCAGGCGGGTGCACGCACTGTTGGCGGTGGGGGCAGGTGCGCATGAAGGTTGGAGGGCGTGCGGACGAAGGCTGCAGGCGCGGGGGTGGTGCTGGAGCAGCCGGTCCCGCTGCTGTGTGCGCGGGTGGTGTGATGCGGGCGTGAGCGGTGAGGCATAGAAGGAGCGGGTGGGGTTACAGACTGTGCCTGCCTTGCGTGCGGCTGGAGGGCATGTGGGAGGACTGCTGGCCATTCCCGCCTTGCGCACGGCTGGAGGGCGTGTGGGCAGGCGTGGAGTGAGCGGGTGAGTGTGGTTGTTGCAGGAGTGGTTGTTGCAGGCTGTGACCGGTGGCTGGAAGAAGAACTAAGGATAGGGAAGGAAGGTGAAGGTGTGATGTAGGAGCTTCAGACGTCCGGGAAATTTCCCGGACGTCTTAACTGACCGAGAAGATGAAAATGTAGTGGTTGCGGCGGTGGTTTTTGGTGACGACGGCGAGGGAGATGCATGCTGAGGTGCTCACGGTAATGTGGACGAGCTTCGGATGGCGGTGTGGCCTGTCACACCACACGCCCACGGTGGTGGAGACTCGTCACCACGGTTGAGGCCAGCAGTGTGGAATGGAAGAGAGAACTCTTTGCACAGTGGTAGGTCGGTGGTGGAGGCCTACCCCGCTCGACAGCCTCTCTCCTCCTTTTGTAGCTGCCTGCACGAATTTGAATGGAGAGGTGGGAGCAGATCCACCTTCTCCGCTGATCCATGAATGTGGCTTTAGTGCGGCAGGAGGCGTTGCAGCGGCAGCCGAGCCGTTGCTGAGAAGAAGAAGAATAAAGGATATTATTAAAATATTATGGCTATTTATATACAAACCCTCAACTTTTATGTTAACTAAAACAATGTACCTAATTGGTTAACTAATTAAATGAATGTCATTCTAAGCTAATTCTAAATGCATTTAAAATATGAATACAATGCATGGATTATGTAATTAAATAAAAATATGAATTAATCTATTTACATCCTAATTTATGCTAAATAAATGTTAGAATTAACCTAATGTCTAGGCACTTAAATACTTAAATAGCCCACAACTTTGGGCTAATCAGCCTCGTTCGTGAATTGACCCTGCGGACCTGGCAACTTGACCAGAAGAACCTACCAAGCACTCCTCGCGCACCACACCCACGCCGGTGCGCCTGGACCCGGGCATGCGACCCGACCCGATTACCCAGCTCTGGGAGAGCGTACCGAAGAGTGATATACAGAGAGAGAGAGATGCAGGGGTGGGTAGAGGGGTAGGTTTTGCTCTTCAGTGTTGTGTGTGTAGGGAAGAAGGAAAGAAGCTAAAGAGAAAGAGGAAGTCAGAGGAGAGTTAAGGCTGAAGGAAACTAAGGCAGAAGCCAAGGAAGAAGAAGAAAGGTTGAAGACAAGGGAAGCAGAGCTAAGGAAGGCTAAAGGAGGAAGAAGTAAGAAAGAAGAAGACCTGCAGAGGAAGAAGGTGGAGCTGACACTTAGCCGTGGAGAGCCAGAAGAGAAAAAGGGAAGACAAGGCTGAAGCCAAGGGAAGCAGAGTGCTAAGGAAGGAAGCAGAAGGAAGAAAGGCACTGTGCAGAGGAAGAAGAGAAGGAAGAAAGCAAATAAGAGAAGAAAGAAGAAGAAGAGAAAGCTACAAGGAGGAGAATAGAAGGGTCATCATTTAAGACGTTTGATCCTATGATCAGACGTCCAACTCTTTTATTTTTGCTACAATTTTAACTCTTAAACTCTTGCATTTAAATTTTGAATTAAGTTTTGAGTAATTTTAAGTGTTCAATTACATTATTGAGATTAATGAATAAATTCCATTTGCTCCCTGTGTTAAACCTCGGATACTCAGGTTTTCGAGTAATAAATTTTTATTTGTTGTCAACGCTTGGTCACCTATACTACGACGCAACTGACTGTTAAAACACGATCAAGCAACTGCCAACAGTAGTGGAGATGGCGGTTCGGGGGGCCCTCATCGGCGAGATTATGGTGGGAAGGTTTGAGCGTGAGCGGATCCTGAATCTGGTAAGATCTCTGTTTCTGTCCTCTTAAGGGTGGAAGGTGGCGCATTTGGGTGGGGCAAGGTTTGTGTTATTCGACCTGGGTATGTTGGATGTGGAAGGGCTCCATTTTCGCACAAGTACCTTAGAGGGGCTTACTGTGATGTGGAGAATGGTTTCACCCTTCGATGGGGCTCTCCAAGACTGCCTCCTTAGAGGGCTGAGAATAGAAGGGGAGTGTTGGAGATCTGGGGACTACCATTACACCTGAGGATAAATGGGGTGGTGGCAGGAGTTGTGGCTAACTTCGCGGCTCTGGCAGAGAATGTCAATGTGGGTCTATGCGAGAGGGATGGGAGATCAATCAGGGTTGAGGTGAAGGTGACAAGGGGGGGCCCAATTCCTGACAGAGTCATCCTTAGGTGTGGAGGGAGCTCATGGCTCCTCATACTGAAATTTGGCCTTCTCAGCGGGGATGAACAGCAGGTGGAAACCCTGAAGGTGCGGCCAGAAAGGAAGGTTATCCAGAGTGATACTCAGGAGGGTGGGCCAAGAAGAACTGATAGGTAGGAGGTGAAGAAGAGGAAAGAGTTTCATTGGTCAGAGGTGCCTAATACTGCAATGAAAGGGGCAGACCAGTCGCTGACAGAGGATGTGATGGTGCAAGATGAAGGTGGGGGAAGAGAACTCATGGTTGTGCATACAGATCAGTAGAGACAACAGGAGGAGCATGAGCACACACCTGAGAACCCAGATAATTTCTTTTTTGTGACTCTAGGGGGATTGAAGTATGGAATGGGGTCTTCATCAAAGGGGGAAGCTATGCATTCTCTCTATAAATTGAGGGGACGAAGAGGTGGATGTGACCATAGATCCACTGATGAAAAAGTTGCAGCTATTTTGAATGTTGAGAGGAGGTCAGGGGGACTGCAGGGGACCTCGGAGTCCAAGGAATGATGGTGCTCACATGGAACATGCGTGGGTTGAGCGATCGGGTGCGGAGGGCCTCTTTGACTAGATATCTCCGTGAGTGGGAGGTAGATTGTGCCTTAATACAGGAGACACATCTAGAAGGTGGAGGGGACACTGCCTGGAAGTTGCTTCTTCAAGGGGGTTAGGCAGAGGTTAGAGCAGTGGATGCGCTTGAAAGGGTGGGTGGACTGGCGGTCTGGTGGAAAACATCCAGGCTGAGTCTGTGAGAGGAGTGGAAGGGCCAATTCATGCTCTCATGTAGATTCAAATTTCTAGGGGACGATCAGGAGCTGATTATATCATGTGTGCATGGTCCTTGTGCTGACAATCAGAGGACTGTGCTCTGGCAAGAGCTGCGCGTGATGGCGAGGAAGACAAATGGGTTGCCATGGCTTGTAGGTGGAGACTTCAATAGTGTCCTGTCAGAGAATGATCGAGGAAATGGGAGGGTGGACATATCATCACTTGGATTCCAGCTGGTAGTATCAGAGGTCAGATTAAATGAATATCCCTCAGCTGGGGTAGAATTCACATGGCAGGGGGGGGTGGGAATGGACGGGTCTCAAAATTGGACAAATTCTTCAAGAGTGTGGAGACATTGGAAAGATTCCAACTCTTGTCAGTTATGGGACTTGTTCGCCCCTTTTCAGGCCATACACCTTTGCTATGGGACAGTGGAGAGGAGTCATATGTTGGCACCTACTTTAAGTTCAAGAAATCATGGCTGCGGGAGGAGGGCTTTAAGGAGATGATTAGTCAGTAGTGGGAGCGTCAGCAGGTGGGTGGCTCTACCACTTATCACTTGGCCATCAAAGATTTAAAAGCATGTTAAAGGAATACAAACGGATTATGGAGATGGTGAGTCAGCGACGCTCTGAAGCCCTTTCCATGGTGAGAATGCTTGACGAGAAGGAGAATGGAGGACGATTGGCTGAGGATGAGGTAGCACAACAGAAATATTGGCAAGGAGTGGTGCAAGCGGAGGACTTGGCAAGGGAAGTGGATTGGCGTGAAAAATCGCAGCAATTATGGTTGAATGGGCAATGCAAATGCGAAAATTTTCCATATGGCAACAAGTTCCAGAAGGAGAGTGAACTTCATCTCCTCTCCAAAGAAAGGGGATTCGGTGTGTTGACTTTGCCAGATTAGATTAGAAAGGAGACAGCTAGACACTTTAAGGAAATCTCAAGGTTGAATGGGAAAGGAGAGTGGAGGATGGAAGCTTCAAATTTCTCTCGGGTGAAAAATGCAGCAGCTACAAAATTGATAGAAATTATTTCGGAGCAAGGAGTGGTAGAAGCTATGGTAGGGCTGAATGCAGAGGGCTCGCCGGGCCCAGATGGATTCCAAGTGTTGTTCTACAAGGAGTTTTGGCGTGTGGTCAAAGGGGACGTGACGGAGGTGATAGCTGAGTTCTAGAGGGGAAATTTAGGAGTTGAGAGACTAAACAAGTCGTACCTTTTTCTGTTACGAAAGTGTATTGGGGCAGAGACTTTGACAGATTTTAGGCCCATTGCGCTTTCGAACTCGATATATTTAATCATTAGCAAAGTGCTGGCTAACCATTTGAAGTGTGTCTATCTGATTTAATCAGCCTGGTGTAGTTGGCGTTTCTCCCCAATAGATTGTTGCAAGAGTCATTCATTGTGGCACAAGAGGTGGTTGCGGGGTGGAGCAGGAAAAAGAGCAAGGCCTTCATGTGGAAGGTAGATTTTAGTAGAGCATATGACTCGGTTGAGTGGTCATATCTTTGGGAGATTATGAAGAGGAGGGGTTTTCCATCTATCTGGATACAATGGATGAAGAGATGCATTGTTACCTCCTCCTCCCCTCTTGTGAATGGGAGGCCTTGTGGGGTGTGGATACAACCTCAATGTGGGTTGAGGCAAGGATGCCCTTTGGCTCCTTTTATTTTTAACCTAGCAGTAGACACTTTGGCACACTTTACATGCAGTTTGGTAGAAGCAGGGTTGATTAAGGGGTATTCTCTATCAAATTCAAGAGCTCTGGCACCAATTTTACAATATGCAGACGACACTGTGTTTCTTGTAGGAGGACTTCATGAAGCTGAAATACTATTCACTATGATCACCATATTCGGTGAGATAGCAGGCTTGAGGCTGAATGGGGCGAAGTCATCATTGATTTGTTCTAGCATGTCAGCTTAGGAAGGGGAGACAGTTTCTGCCACTGTGCACACTCCATCTACAACACTCCCTGTGAGATATCTGGGATTACCCTTAAGTGATAAGAAACTCAAGAAGAGTGATTGGGCCTCCTTATTTGAGAAAGTGAACGCCAAATTGGAATCTTGGAGCAACAGATTTCTTTCTAAGGGCAGAAGATTGATTTTGCTCAATTCGGTCATCACCTCAAAATCGATCTTCTTTTCGTTGTTTAGATCCCCGAAGGCAGTATGGAAGAGGTTGGAAGTAATGAGGAAGAGATTTTTTGGAAAGGTGTGAAGGTTGAGGGCAGGTTCTTGCATCTGGTGAAGTGGGGGCAACTTTGTAGGCCTCGGTCTAAGGGAGGGATGGGAATCCGCTCTTTGAAAGAGTTTAATGATGCTATGTTACTGAAGTGGGATATTTAAACTGACCACAGACGAGGGGAAGATGTGGTCTCAAATAATTAAGGAGGCATATGGTCCCAATCTAGTGCAACTGTGGAAAAATCTGCCAAGAAGGCCTTCCCCATTTTGGACGTCGGTTAAGAGAGCTGCCCAAGAACATCGGTCAGATTTTGCTCCTGAATTGGGGGACGACAGGCACTTCCTATTTTGGTCTGATGTGTGGTTTGAACTGGGCCAATTGTGTGTGGTTTATCTCAGAGCCTTTGCTGCAGTTGTGGACAGTGAAGCCTCAGTCAAGGATTGTTGGGATGCTGAGAATAGTAGCTGGGTTGTTGCTACAATAGCCACACAAGAGGGAAGATGCACATAGCTAGAGCATGCTCGGCTGATTGCAGATTTGGAGGCCTTCCAGTTGGTAGGCGATGTGGATTGCTTTCGGTGGAAACATGGCTTGTTTACCCCATCCAAGGAGTATAAAAGATTGATTGACGCTTGGGAGGCAAGCAGCACTTCAGAAGATCGTGATTGTAGCAAAGTGTGGAATTTGCAAATTCCACTTAAAATAAAGATATTTCTTATGGCTTTGTAGACGCGATAGGCTTGTTACAGGGGAAATGAGGTGCAGAAGGCTAGGTGCTCTAGTTCAAAATTGCCCGCTTTGTAACTTCCCCACAGATAGTAGGGAACATTTGTTTGCATCATGTTTGGTGATAGATCAAATTTGGAGGGGGCTCTGTGGGGAGCCCCTGCCTACTTGGGAGGAACTCTGGAGGAACCTTTGTAGACATGGGAATGTGCAGGTGAAGAAGGTGGTAGTTATGTGGAGTGTGTGGCGTGCTCATAATGAGCGTTTGTTTAGAGGGGGATCCATTAATGTGGGAAATATTGTAAGGGAGCACTGGGGGCATGTGAAGGAGTGGGAGAACTTCATGTAATGTTCTATTTTTTAACATAAATAAAAGGATCTCGGTCTGCTATCATCCTCGGTAGCATTCCTCATCATTTAAAAAAAAAATACAATAAAGAAGATAAACCATAATTCGAATAATCAGAGAAAAATCAATGAACTGCTAAAATCGAAACAAACGTAGTAAATCACGGTGGATGCAGAATCACGGTGAGAATACGCGATTGTGGATGCGGTAAGATGGCGAAGATGAGAGTGCTGTCACCACTCTCGTCGGAGAGGACATAGTCGAGATTGAGAATGAAGTCATAGTCGTGGCTGTTGGTGGTGTAGATGCAGTAGAGGAGCTCGCAGTGGTGGACAAATGTGGTGACGGGGACGAATGTTCGCAGCCGTGGTCGAGGCTGCTTGCAGTTGTGGTAGTGAGGGGGTGAATCAGAGTGTGAGCGGTTGAGAGAGAGGTTGAGGAGTGCAGGGGATGGTGATTGCGCAGCAATCATAGGTCTTAATTGTCCAAAATTAGGCTAGGACTTAGCATAAGTTAAAGTAGTTCATGCATGCATAAGCATTATTTGCATCTTTACTGTTCCTCCTATAGTTATGCATAGAATAATGCTATAATATACTAATTAGGTGCATTATATAAATTGCAGGAAATAAGAAGCTCAGGAGCTGGATCTGAGACTGGATCTGAAGCTGGACCTGAAGCCAGAGTTACAGCAAAGCTGGAGTAGAAGACCAAGAATAAGATGTAGTAGACAATAATGTAAGTGGTTGAAGTATGCTATTCTGTTAAGTAGGAACAAAGCAGTAAACTACGAAGAACTTAGGTCCATCCTAGCCCTAGGACAGCCTAGAAGCTTCCCCAAGCCTTAGCCTCCCTTAGATTAGGTCACTGTACCCTAGGAAGCCTAAAAATCCTATTTCTAGCCTCTATCTGGACGTCCAGATGAGTTATAGGGCGTCCAGAACCCTTAGCCACAACCCGTACACCTAAAACCCACTTCTGTAGCATTTTATGATGTCTAGACACTTGGTCTGGACGTCCAATTTCTACAGATAGAACCTTAATTCTTCCCTGCCTCATTTTGGACATCCAGACAACAAGTTTGGACATCTAACTTTTCATTTTAAGACGTCTGACACTATTGTCAGACGTTTGGAACTGCTCTCTAGTTCCTATTTTTGAATTCAAGCTTGGATCTTGAATTCCTAGGTCCTTAAACCCAATTCCAATCCCATAGGAACCTAAATTAAGGTACCCTAACCCTAGTACATCACCTCTAGACCTTCTTAAGGACCTAATTAAGTCCTCACTAAACATAATTGACTTGGATCTTAGTCAATTCCATAAGCCTATTCAATTGGACTCATTGAGTCCAATTGAGCCCTGATCTCAGCACATACTGTCTAATTGGACTCAGTGAGAGTCCAATTGACCTATACCTACCTTAATAGAGTTGTTTTATTCTCAATTAGGGTTTCACACATCCAATTAAACTTGTATCAAGTTTAATTGCATTTTACCTTAATGAATTAGGGTTTACAACCCTAATTTGAGACCTACCTTGACCTAAACCCACTAGAACCTAACCTAATCAACCTAGCCACCTAGGTTTCAACCCACACAAACCCACACACACCCACACACACCATCTACAGGAAAATACCTAGCCTAGAGTTCTCTAGAACTCTCTACCATGTGTTGTTTCCTTGGTAGCAACGAAGATGCATTCAATTTTTAGATCCACCAAATGTGGATCTAAAAACCACCCATCCATCCTCTCTCTCTCTCTCCCACGAGATCCCACCATAGGCCTCTCTAGAGAGTTCCACACTTCTCTAGAGGGGCTCCCTTGGGTCTACTTAAAGGACCTTTGGGTGGCCATTTGCACCCATCTATCCTTCCATCTAGTTTTAGCTTCATTCCACCTCCATTACTCCACCTCCATCTTCATGAGCACACCATGGCATCCTGGTCGAACTCGAATAGGTTATGTTAATATGGTGAAATTATTGTTGAAGTGAGTATAGTAGTTAACCTAAATCGAGCCTAGCCATCTTTTTACAAAATTTTTAACTTGGCCTACTTAATTTTATCTTTGTCATTTTTAGGCCCAGGGTTGATCTTAGGGAGGCGGGGATTAAAGGTGAAGAAGTTTTTACGCCTTTCCTAAAACGTATCTCTTCCGTGCATTAATTATGTTTTTGATTTTTTTCTATTTAATATTTTTTTTTTGTTGATAATATTGTCCTTGAGGCAGACCCTCAAAATCAGGTCCTTGGCTTTGAGCCAAATTATTCTTGGCTTTGAGCCAACTTAGGGATTCCCAAAAAACTGGTCTTGCTATTCGCGAGACCGAGTACCTGCAAGACAAGGATTATCTTTTCTATTTTACTCTTTTTTTTTATCTTTTTAATAGCAGGAAACAGAAGAGAAATAAAAATTAGGTAAGTTGCTTGTAGAGAAATAAATACAGTATATATATATTATATATATATATATAGGGGAGGGGGTGGAAGTGAAAATGGCGTGTAGCACAGTGTCGAGTTGGTCCACGTCTAGTAAGATGCAACCAACAAGACGAAGTGCCGCGTGGAGTGAGGGGCAGATGTGTGGGAGTGTGCGCGGAGGCGCTTCCTTTAGGCGGGTATCGGGAAATATGAACAACTGGTGCAGATATTCCTGCAATATAACACGTGGTGGAGTGACTAGTGCATAGGGATACAGGTAGGTGATGTGTATGTAAATATATATATATATATATATATTTATAACTAGATATATGTGTATATATATTTAACTATATATATATGTATATGTATATACATATATAGATATATATGTATATACATGTATATATATATAAGTATATACATATATATATATGTATATACATATAGATATAGATATATCTATATATATGTATATCTATATGTATATACATATAGATATACATATATATAGATATATCTATATCTATATGTATATACATATATATATATGTATATACTTATATATATATACATGTATATACATACATATATATATGTATATATATGTATATACATATATATGTAGATATATATATATGTATATATATACACCAAAAGACATACCCCCACAACCTCCTATACCCATAAGAGAATAGCCATCTATATATATACATATATATATAGATATATATGCATATATATCTATATATATATGTGTATATATATATGCATATATATATGTATATGTATATATATATATATATGTATCTATATATATATATATATGTATATCTATATATATATATATATATTGTTACGACCCTGTTCCCGAATCCCTACAGGACAGGAGAATCGGACCGACTCGACTGATCCCAAGACCCAGTCGTCCAATGAGAAAGTAACCAAAAAGCAGCAAAATAAACCACATTCACCATGCAAGTAACAAATAGTAACAAAAGTACAGCAGTAAAGAAAAGAACCACTACAGTACATACCACCACAACAGTAGAAAATTAAACAGGTACAGAAATATGATGCTTACAATAAAAGAGTACAAGTGTAACAGAATATACTCACTACAACAGAAAAGCAGTACAACAAGTACAACATAAATAGAACTACTGGGCCTTACTAGGCCCAGCACCCTCCGCAGCTGTAGGCTTTGGCTGCTCAACACTTGGTCCTGAAAAGGTGACACATCAACGAAATGCTGAGAAGAGTGGCAACCAGCTAGCTAAGAAAAATAGTAAAGGTGGACAAGTAGCTGTTATTTTTAATTTCTTTCTTTATTCCTCTATTTACTCATTCCTAATTTATTTCTCAGATCTTTCTCTTGATCTCGAATGTTCCTCGTGGGAACAATCTTGATTGCAGTCTTTTTCCGAAAAGTAGAAGTAGCACGTGGTGCTCTCCTGGTCGGGAGAGTCCCCCGTGGTGGTCCTACCCTCAGTCAACTACCTCAATGTGGTTGACTGGCGTAACGGTGACTACGGCACACGCGATAAACGCGTGGGTAGCTACCCCGCACTGGCACGTGGTCAGTCGTTTCCGTTAATGGGTGCGCCCAAAGCACAACATGGAACCAGTATAGGGCAGAACCCTCTCAGTAATAGGGGTCTAGCCCCTCCACAGTAACCAAACAGGGGTCTTGCCCCTCCACAGTCCGCACAACCTCGCCTGACTACCCTGGTTTGCCCAGTGGGCCTAACAAGTCGATGTAAGGTGGCTAGCAGAACCCCGGGACCCGTGGGGTGGCTAACGCTCTCCCTACACTAGTAGCTCTCCCCGGTACTGTGTACGCGAGGGCCAAATGTCGATACAAAGTGGTCAGACCTAACCCCGGGTCCCTGGGGCGGCTAGCTCCGCTCTGCACTAAACAGGGGGGACAGTCGCTCTCCTTAGTACTCCATACTCAAGGGCCAGCTCACTTCCCCAATTCCATTCTATTTACCTTTCAGGAACTCTACTCCAAATTCCCCGTAGGGTTCATGCTCATATTCTCTAGCCAAGCTATTTTAGGTTTCATCATTTCAGTTTTATTCTCATATAGCCCATGTTTCCAACATTTAATATCCATTCTTATACAAGCGGCTATTATCCAATTAGAGGAAATTATCATTATTCTTTCTACTTTTCCAAGACTGCAATTCATGTATTCATGACATTCGTTTCAGTGTTTCTGTTCCTAGGTTTCATGCCACACCCTAGGATCTATCATTCAATTTAATTTTCCTGTCCTAGGATTCATGCCATACCCTAGGATCTATCATTCAATCTAGTTTTTCAGTCCTAGGATTCATGCCATACCCTAGGATCTATTATTCAATCTAGTTTTCAGACCCTAGGATTCATGCCATACCCTAGAATCTATTATTTATCTCAAAGATGCATTAATGTTGGTAAATAACTAAGGGAAGCCACTCTACCTGCAAAATCAGGAGTAATGGGGGCGTGATCGGCAGATCCACGTGCCTCTGCAACCCTTAGAGCTACAATGGGATGAGGTCCTAACACAAGGATCAATCACAAGGAATTACTCAGAACAGGATAAAAGTATTTTAAACAAGTAGAGGAACTAATTCTGAGAAGAACAAAATTTCAAACGTGGAAATCGGACTTCGAACAGACCCTAAACGGGTCAAAAATGACAACTCTACCTCAAATCAGACGTCTGGAACACCTTCTAGACATCTTAAAAGGTGGTCCAGATCATACCTCACTCTGAGCTATTCTTCAGACATCCAGGATCCTGCTGAACCGTCTGGACCTAGTTCCGGACGTTCTACTATCACTCCGGACATCTGGAGACTCTCTTCGCCGTCTGGTGCTGTGCGCAGACGTCTGATCTGTGTGGGAGAGCATGTCCTTTCACCTTCCCGAATGAAACCTGCACGCGTACGTGAACGATCTCAACACGGCAATGAGGCAGAACCTTCTGCGGAACGGCCTGCATGGCCGTATCCGCGAAAGGAAGGAGATGAGAAATATCGTACCTTTCAGACGTCTGGATCTCCCTCCAGATGTCTCCCGCGTAGTCTGGACGTAGGTCTAGACGTCTGATTTTGGGAAAATTTCCCAGAATCAGAACCTTCTCGCCTTCTTCCCGCTACGCGTGGCCGCGCCGCGCTCGTCCGCTTGCTACTTGAGCTGCAGCAGCACCGGGGTAACCTCCCCAGCACCACCCTCCCGCTGCGCGCCCGTCGGCCAGCCCTGCACTGCTCCGGAGAGCTCGCTCTCTCTTCCTCACGTGCTCTGTCTCTCCCCCCCTTCTCGCTGAACTTCTTCCTCTCTCACGCCCTCAGCAGCAGCTGCTGCCCACGCTCTCTCTCTCACTCGTGCTCAAGTTGGAAGGAGGGGACGGTGGGGTGATGAGTGAGGGAGAGGGAAGGGTATTTGAAGGAGTGGCGGGGTGGGGAAAGGTGTCTGCTGGATGGTGAGGGAAGAGAGAGAAGAAAAGAGGGCGGCGGGTTCAGTCTGCGTGCGCAGGCGCGCAAACTCGCAATTGTACGCTGCAAAAATTTATTTTTGGACATCTGGGAAGGCATCCAGACGTCTGACCAGACGTCTGGACCAACTCCTAGACATCTTAAAAAGCGTTTGATGTCTTGGGTCTTAACAACATAACAAACTCAAAGGATGTTTCATCCCCGAAACTTGCGCTAACCAGGGTGTAGAAGAAGAACAATATACGCATAACAAACTCAAAGACGATCGAAGCCGGTCCGAAAAGACGTACCTTCAAAGAGCTCCAGGTACCGCTCCCGCATTGCCGCCTCAGACTCCCAGGTAGCCTCCTCGTACCGCTGGCTCCTCCACAAAACCTTCACCAGGGGTACTTGCTTTCATCTCAGACTCCGAACGGCTCTGTCAATAATCTGTACTGGCCGCTCGGGGTAGGTCAGGTCGTCACCCACCTCGACGCTCTCGTGGCTCAGGACGTGACTGGGATTGGCGACGTTCTTCCTGAGGTTGGATAGGTGGAACACGTCGTGCACACCAGAAAGCTGGGGAGGAAGGGCAAGCTTGTAAGCAACAGGTCCAACCCGCTCCAGGACCTCAAAGGGTCCCACGAACCTAGGCGTGAGCTTCCCTCTCACCTCAAACCGCTGCAGGCCCTTCATAGGCGAAACGCAAAGGAAGACGTGGTCCCCAACCTCAAACTGTACCTCACTGCATTTCCGATTGGCATAGCTCTTCTGTCTGCTCCTGAAGTGCGGAGTCACCTGTGAATCTACTCGATTACCTCCTGACTCTGCTGGATCAGCCTGGGGCCAACCTCCCACTTGGTCCCCACCTCAACCTAACTCAAGGGTGCCGTACACCTCCGCCCGTACAGAGCCTCGTAGGGTGCCATGCCGATGCTCGAGTGATAATTGTTATTATATGCAAACTTCGCCAGGGGCAAGTGCTCCTCTCAAGAGCCCCTCCAGTCCAGTACACAAGCATGCAAAAGGTCCTCGAGTGTCTGTATCGTGCCCTCATACTGTCCGTCCGTCTGGGGGTGGTATGCTGTACTGAACCTCAACCGTGTCCCCAAGGCCTGCTGAAACTTGACCCAAAATTGGGACGTAAAACGGGTATCCCAGTCGGATATGATTTCCTGCGGAACTCCGTGTAAACGTACCACATCGCGGATATACCTCTCTGCCAACTGCGCTGGTCCCAAGGTGACTCTGATCGGCAAGAAATGTGCCGTCTTCATCAATCTGTCAACGATTATCCAGACGGCATCGTGTCCTCGCTGGGTAACGGGCAAGCCCACCACCAAGTCCATGGTGATGCTCTCCCACTTCCACTCTGGCATTGGAAGTGGCTGTAACGGCCCTGCAGGCCTCTGATGCTCGACCTTCACCTGTTGACACACTAAACACTGCTGTACGAATTCACCCACATCTCGCTTCATCCCCCTCCACCAAAAGTCGTGTCTCAAATCATGGTCCATCATTGTGTTTCCAGGATGTATAGTGAACCTGGAACCGTGTGCCTCAGTTAGGAGCTCTCTCAACAGCTCCTCGTCCCTGGGAACTCACAAACGTCCCCTCATGCGTAGTACCTGGTCTGTAAAAGAGAAGTCTCCAGGGTCTCCTGACAGCACTCTGTCATGCAATGACTATAAGTATGGGTCGGCCATCTACCCTGTGATGATGCGGTCTATCAGCTCTAGCCTCGTCTGTCGTGTCACAGTCACTGCCCCACAGTGCCCTATTAACTCTAGGGGCAACCAATTTGCCCATCTCCTCCATGAGGCTCCAACTCTGTGCCTGTAAACTGGCCAAGCGGGCGGGCGCCTTCCGGCTCAAGGCGTCAGCCACCACGTTGGCCTTTTTCGGGTGTTAGGAAATGCTGCAGTCATAGTCCTTCAGGAGCTCCAACCAACGTCTCTGTCTCATGTTGAGCTCCTTCTGATCAAACAAGTATCTGAGGCTCTTATGATCTGTGAAAATTTCAAAAGCCTCACCATACAAGTAGTGCCTCCAAGTCTTCAACGCGAAGACGACAGCTGCCAGCTCCAGGTCGTGGGTAAGGCAGCTATGCTCTTGGGGCTTCAGTTGCCGTGAAGCGTAAGCGACAACGTGACCCCTCTACATGAGCACACCCCCTAACCCCTGCAAAGAGGCGTCCATGTACACAACGAACCGGCCACTACTGTCTAGGATGGTGAGCATGGGAGCCGAGGTCAGCCTCTCCTTCAGCTCCTAAAAACACACCTCACAGGCGTTTGTCCAAGTAAAGGGCACATCCTTCTGGGTCAGCTGTGTCATAGGACGTGCAATCTGTGAGAAGCCCCTGATAAACCGCCTGTAGTAGCCTACCAGTCCCAAGAAACTGCGGATCTTAGTAACAGTACGCGGTCTCTCCCACCTGAGCACTGCCTCAACTTGGCTGGGTCCACAGCCAAGCCATCCCCAGAGATCACATGACCCAGGAAGGTCACCTCCCTCAACCGGAACTCGCCATTGCTGTATTTGGCGTACAACCTACGTCATCTCAGTGTGTCCAGAACCATCCGCAAGTGCTATTTGTGCTGCGTCTGATCTCGAGAATAGATGAGCACATCATCAATGAATACCACCACAAACTGGTCCAAGTATGGTCTAAACACCTGGTTCATCAAATTCATGAATGCAGCGGGGGCATTGGTCAGCCTAAATGGCATGACCAGAAACTCGTAGTGTCCGTATCGGGTGCGGAAAGCTGTCTCCTTGATCCTCAATTGGTGGTATCCAGACCTCAAGTCGATCTTGGAGAATACCGTGGCACCTCGCAGCTGGTCAAACAAGTCATCAATCCTCGGCAGCGGATACCTGTTCTTGATGGTGACCCTATTCAGCTGTCTGTAGTCCACAAAAAGGCGTAGGGTACCATCCCTCTTCCTTACGAACAAGACCGAGGCTCCCCATGGAGACGCACTGGGCCTCACAAAGCCCTTCTCCAGAAGATCCTTCAACTGAGACTTGAGCTCTCGCATCTCAAGTGGTACCATCCTGTACGGTGCTGTGGAGATGGGGCTGGTCCCCGGTACCAGTGAGATCTCAAACTCGATCTCACGCTCGGGCGGTAGTCTTGGCAACTCATTTGGGAAGACGTCGGGATACTCTCTGACCACCAGAATACTCTGGAAGTCTGCCATAGGGCTGGGCTCCACCACCACACAAGCTAGGAAGCCCTCACACCCTTGGCTCAAAAGTCTCGCCGCCCGAAGTGCAGAAATGCACTTGAATTCCCCGTCCACTGGCTGCCTGTGGAACTCGAAAGAAGGCAACCTCGGTATGGAGAAGACGATCTTCCTCTCAAAGCAGTCCACCAAGGTGTGGTAAGCAGACAGCCACTCCATCCCCCAAATTACCCCAAAGTCCTCCATCTGTATCATAATTAGGTCAGCGGGAAGGCTATGTCCCCCAACACTGACCTCGCAACCTATGTACACCTCCTCAGCTACAAACAACTGACCACTCGGACCTCTGATCATGAACGGATCTTCTAACAACATATAGTCCTGCCCAAGCTAACCGCAAAACTGGCAGTGACAAACGAGTGCGTAGCGCCAGAATCGAAAAGCATGTGAACAAGTCTGCCGGACACTGAAACCATACCTGCCACCACTGATCCCGAAGCTCTGGCATCCCTGTGTGTCAGGGCATTGATACACCCCTCAGCCCTAGGTGCGGACAAAGCAGCCACACTCTGCGTCGGACGGGTAGCCGCTGGCCGGTACCCTCCCCGCGACTGCTGTCCTCCTCCTCGTGCCTGGAAACTGCGGCCTCCTGCTCGCCCTCCAGTGCTCGGTGCGGGAAGCATCTACTGACCTCCAGCCCTAGACAGGCAGTCCCTCCTGATGTGGCCCAACTGGCCACATTGGTAGTAAAGGGGGACTCGACTCCCACCCTCAGTGGGTCCCTGCTGACGACTGGGTGGGGGTCCGGTGCTAGCAGTTGGCCCTTGTCGGGGGCCCCCAAAGGCCACTGATGGCCCCACAAAATGTGACGGCTCTCCTACGGGCGCCACGTGTCTCCTCTCTCGTCAGCTCTGTGAGAAGTCTGGCTGGTAGGGTTGCTTTCGCCCGCTGTCAGTGTCACGTGCGGACGGGTTGGTTTCTTTGTACGTCATAGCTGCCTCTACCACCCTCGAGAACGTAGGCAGCTTCAGGGGTTTACCATACCCCCGAATCACAAGCCGGAGCCCCTCGGTGAACCTCCAAAGGTGCTCCTCCTTAGTAGCCACGGCTGTCGCTGCGAAACGAGACAGCTCCAGGAAACGCGTACGATACACGCTCACAGTCATCGTCCCCTGGCGGAGAGTGTGGAACTCCTGCCTCCTCTGGTCTTGCCATGTCTGGGGAAAGTATTACTCGTAGAAGAGGGTGACAAACCGGTCCCAAGTCGACTCGTCCCTCTCCTGTCCCCTGACCGCCCTCCACCACATGTGTGCCGCGCTCTCCAGCTGATACGTGGCAAAGGCCACGTGGCACTCCACAGGGGGGTGAAGGGTATCAAAAACCTTTTCGATCTGCTCGAGCTAGTCCTCCACCTCGGTTGAGTCCTCATCCCCCTTGAAGGAGGGGGGCTTCAACTTCCGGAACTGTCTGAAAAGCTCAAAGTGGCGCTGAAGTGGAGATGCTGGTGTGCCTCCACGTAAAGAAGCCTCATGCTCGGAAGTGCTGAAGGAAGGTGGGGGTGGCGGAGGCCCACCCTCTCCCCTGCGTCCAGCACCGTATCTGTCTCGTGGTCCTACGGAGGACTCCCCCTCCACAGCCCCAGGGAGAGGCGCTCGTGGCGGTGGGTGAAGCTCCTCTCACACGATGTCCCATATCAGCTGGGCGAGGTCCTGGGCTTGAATGGTTGGAAGTAGTGGCTAGTCCATTGAGGCGTCGGGCTCAACGCGCTGCCCCTCCGACCTCATCCTCGGTCGCGTCCGCGGCCTGCCTTGCTACCTTTTCGTTGAGGCATCTCCTGCAAGGAGACGCGAACACGGAACAGAAAAGACGTCAATATGAATCGATATTTAACGAAGAAGTCTAAAAACAGACGTCAAAAGGTAAGTTGTGGTGGCTACTCTAGTTACAGGCACGTGAATTGGTTATTTTCCAGCCAGTTAGTTCACTTCTCGGGATGACCTTGCTTTGATACCATTTTGTTACGACCCGGTTCCCGAATCCCTACAGGACAGGGGAATCGGACCGACTCGACTGATCCCAAGACCCAGTCGTCCAACGAGAAAGTAACCAAAAAGCAGCAAAATAAACCACATTCACCATGCAAGTAACTAACAGTAACAAAAGTACAGCAGTAAAAAAAAGAACTACTACAGTACATACCACAACAGTAGAAAATTAAACAGGTACAGAAATATGATGCTTACAATAAAAGAGTACAAGTGTAACAGAATATACTCACTACAACAGAAAAGCGGTACAACAAGTACAACACAAATAGAACTACTGGGCTCTACTAGGCCTAGCACCCTCCGCAGCTGCAGGCTCTGGCTGCTCAACACTTGGTCCTAAAAAGGTGACGAGTAGAGTGGCAACCAGCTAGCTAAGAAAAATAGTAAAGGTGGACAAGTAGCTGTTATTTTTAATTTCTTTCTTTATTCTGCTATTTACTCATTCTTGAATTATTTCTCAGATCTTTCTCTTGATCTCGAATGTTCCTTGTGGGAACGATCTTGATTATAGTCTTTTCTGAAAAGTAGAAGTAGCACGTGGTGTTCTCCTGGCCGGGAGAGTCCCCTGTGGTGGTCCTACCCTCAGTCAACCGCCCCAAGGTCGCTGACAGATGTAACAGTGACTACGGCATGCGCGATAAACGCACGGGTAGCTACCCCGCACTGGCACGCGGTCAGTCGTTTCCGTTAACGAGTGCACCCAAAGCACAGAACGGAACCAGTATAGGGTAGAGCCCTCTCAGTAATAGGGGTCTAACCCCTCCACAGTAACCAAGCAGGGGTCTTGCCCCTCCACAGTCCGCACATCCTCGCCTGACTACCTTGGTTTGCCCAATGGGCCGAACAAGTCGGTGTAAGGCGGCTATCAGAACCCCGGGACCCATGGGGTGGCTAGCGCTCTCCCTACACTAGTAGCTCTCCCCGGTACTGTGTACGCGAGGGTCAAAAGTCGGTACAAAGTGGCCAGACCTAACCCCGGGTCCCTGGGGTGGCTAGCTCCGCTCTACACTAAACAGGGGGGACAGTCGCTCTCCTTGGTACTCCGTACTCAAGGGCCAACTCACTTCCCCAATTCCATTTTATTTACCTTTCAGGAACTCTACTCCAAATTTCTTGTAGGGTTCATGCTCATATTCTCTTGCCAAGCCATTTTAGTTTTCATCATTTTAGTTTTATTCTCATATAGCCCGTGTTTCCAACATTTAATATCCATTCATATACAAGTAGCTGTTATTCAATTACAGGAAATTATCATTATTCTTTCTACTTTTCCAAGACTGCAATTCGTGTATTCATGACATTCGTTTCAGTGTTTCTGTTCCTAGGTTTCAAGCTACACCCTAGGATCTATCATTCATTCTAGTCTTTCAGTCCTAGGATTCATGCCATACCCTAGGATCTATCATTCAATCTAGTTTTCTAGTCCTAGGATTCATGCTATATCATAGGATCTATTATTCAATCTAGTTTTCAGACCCTAGGATTCATGCCATACCCTAGAATCTATTATTTATCTCAAAGATGCATTAATGTTGGTAAATAACCAAGGGAAGCCACTCTACCTGCAAAATCGGGAGTAATGGGGGCATGATCGACAGATCTGCGTGCCTCTGCAACCCCTAGGGCTGTAACGGGACGAGGTCCTAACACAAGGATCAATCACAAGGAACTACTTAGAATAGGATAAAAGTATTTTAAATAAGTAGGGGAACTAATTCTGAGAAGAACGGAATTTCAAACGCGGAAATAGAACTTCGAACGGACCCTAAATTGGTTAAAAACGACAACTCTACATCAAATCAGACGTCTGGAACACCTTCTAGACATCTTAAAAGGTGGTCCAGATCATACCTCACTCTGAGCTGTTCTTCAGACATCCAGGATCCTGCTGAACCGTCTGGACCTAGTTCCAGACGTCCGACTATCACTCCGGACGTCTGGAGACTCTCCGCCGTCTGGTGCTGTGCCTAGACGTCTGATCTGTGTGGGAGGGCATGTCCTTGCGCCTTCCCGAATGAAACCTGCACGCGTACATAAACGATCTCAACATGGCAATGAGGCAGAACCTTCGGCGAAACGGCCTGCATGGCCGTATCCGCGAATGGAAGGAGATGAGAAATATCGTACCTTTCAGACGTCTGGATCTCCCTCCAGACGTCTCCCGCGTTGTCTGGACGTAGGTCCAGACGTCTGATTCTGGGAAAATTTCCCAGAATCAGAACCTTCTCGCCTTCTTCCTGCAGCGTGCGGCCACGCCACGCTTGTCCGCTTGCTGCCTGAGCTGCAGCAGCACCGGGGTAACCTCCCCAGCACCACGCTCCCGCTGCGCGCTTGTCGGTCGACCCTGCGCTGCTCCGACGAGCTCGCTCTCTCTTCCTCACGCGGTCTGCCTCTCCCCCCTTCTTGCTGCACTTCTTCCTCTCTCACGCCCCCAGCAGTAGCTACTGCCCACGCTCTCTCTCTCTCATGCTCAAGCTGGAAGGAGGGGACGGTGGGGTGTTGAGTGAGGGAGAGGGAAGGGTATTTGAAGGTGTGGCGGGGTGGGGAAAGGTGTCTGCAGGACGGTGAGGGAAGAGAGAGAAGAAAAGAGGGCGGCGGGTTCAGTCTGCGTGTGCACGCGCGCAGACTCGCAATCGTACTCCACAAAAATTTATTTCCAGACGTCTGACTAGACATCTGGACCAACTCCTAGACGTCTTAAAAAGGGTTTGATGTCTTGGGTCTTAACATATATATATATGTATCTATATATATATATACATAGATATATATGTGTATATATATATATATATATGTATATACATATATATGTATATCTATATATATATATATGTATATATATATGTTTGTATGTATGTATATATATATGTATATATATGTATATATATATATATCTATATATATAGATATATATGTATATCTATATATATATATATATAGGTATATATATATATGTATTATGTATAGGTGTGTACAAGTGAGCGTGTGAGTGTACAAGTGTGAGTGTCTACGAGTGTGTGTTTACTGGAGAAGAGTGAGAGAGAGAGAGAGAGTGAGTTTAAGGCGTCTGGCAGGTGAAAGCGTCGTTTGGGTGCGCGGGCGCACGGATGCAGGCGCGCATGGGGCGTGCGCGGGTGCGCAGGTGCAGATGAGTGCGGGTGTGGGTGAGAGGCTGCAGCGCAGTGCACTGCGCTGTGGGCGAGAGTGGACGTGGGCGAGTGCGGGTGAGAGTGGACGCGAGCGAGTGTGGGCGCGGGCGTATGCGGGCGCTGGCGTAGACGTAGACGCGGGAACGCGCACGCGTGACTGGCTGGAGGCGATCGTTGCGAGGAGAGAGAGCGCGCGGTGACCAGATAAGTGAGAAACAAACTAGTCACCGCATTGTAGCTACAGTTCCGCGCTAAGAGGCGTGAACAGTAGCTACTGTGCTGCGCGAAGTGAGCAACCAGTTGCGGCCGGTTCTGTGTGTGCGCGCACTCTGGAAGGCGCCTGCACGCGCGGAAAGAGCTTGCGGACGTCGCAGGCGTGCGCGCGGTGGCCATTGCTGTTGCTGGAGCTCCGGAGCTTGGAGCTCTGTCAATGGCGGCGATGGTGTTCAGCGGCGAAACAGAGGAAATAACCACCAGGCCCACCTGCTCACGAAGGAGCTAGGCGGTGGTGGAACTCACAGTGGTGGTCGTGGGACCACTGTGAGCTTGCTCCTGCCCGCAGTGTGTCTCTTCAGTGGAAGAGATACTGCGTACGGAGGGGAAGAGGGGAGGAAGATGGCCTGGATGAAGGTGTCTGCGGGTGGTGTGTGTTCCAGGCTCCCTTTGCGCAAGGGAGAGGGCAGGGCTTTTTAAAGACGAAGGAGGCTGCCACAGCCATGTTGTAGGTGTGCATGACCAGCCATGTTGCTGGTAGAGCATGTTGTTGGCAGAGGAATGGCGCGGAGAGATGCAAGCCCCATGCCCTGAACCACGCGAAGGAGACAATTTCAAAGTCAAAATAAAAAAATGAAGAAGGTGAAATTACAAGGCAGCGCTTGAAGAAGGTGTTAATTAAATGGCCAATTATTCACATTCTCCTCCCCTCTTTAAAAATGCATGCTTGTGTCTTTTTACAAGTGCAACTATAGCTGCCTATTATGCAATGGCAGTGCTAGGAAATAACACAAGATGGCATTTTTATTGGTGTATTTTTGCTGTGCAATCATACCCCCATGCCTATTTTTTGCTAGTCCCTAGGAAAACATTTTGTATTGTATTTAGAAATGATCTTAAGCTGAAGATTTTCTTCTATGGCGACATGGGTGTGTTTATTTGTTGGATATTGTGAGAACCAATTGCAGAGAAGACTTCCAGTACTTTAAGTCTTATGTGACATAGACCATCTCTCGACTAACCTGGACTCTTGATATTTAAACCGTAAGTACAATTTCCAGGACTCAGAAGGTTTTTGCTGTACTCGAGAGCTCAATAGATTATGGCTTGTGCATGGTGAAGGATCAAGATTGACCAGATGAACATTAAGACTCAAGCCCAGGGTTTTACGAATCTTTATGTGCAGGTTTGTCCCAATTTCAACTCGTATCTTCGGATTGACCCTTAAGAAGATGACGGAAAACTCAACTCCCATTTTATTACATTTGTGGCTCAAAGACTATATAGTAGAAACAGGGTATTTGTAACTTGCCCTGAAAAACTTTTTAGGGAGAAGACATTACAGACATTTGCGAGATATACTGACTTATTTGCACTTTTTTTTTTTTGAAACAAGAGTTAGTATATCTCTTACAACTTTATTTGGAGGAGCACACTTTTTTTGGTGGGAGAGTTTCTTTTTGGTGGAAAGAGTTTCTCCTAGACACAAGACTAAAGCTTGGGATAAAAAGTCTACCTGCGCGCACAGGTAAGGACTCCACCTTCCCTAATGAACACTAGGGTTGGATCTTATGTTCACCTGGCTTTCTTGATATGTGTAGTGTGAACTAAGATTACTTAGGCTCTCGAGTAGAAGCAAACCAACGGATCCTATACTGATGTCTCAGGTATAAGAATACGTCCTTAGTTAGGAGAGATTCCGATCTATCTTGTCAATGCTCAAGTGAATTAAGTCGAGCCTGAGCGAATCAAGCTTCTATGGCCTGAAAGTCTTCAAAACAGTGGTTGAATATCCATAAACACTTATTGTATTTTTTGTTTCAGCCTTCAGATCATTACTAAACACCATTTTTTTTTTGTACATATTTATAGATGGATGGAAGCTGCATGATACAATATAATACCCAGATCCTATAGATGCCTATCCACCCCCCCATGCCAAACGATGCTATGTCCTCATATGCATGCAGGGTAGGATAGAGGAAGGTCCAAAGATCGGGGAATGAGAGCTGAGGTGCAAGGTATATAGCAGGGTGGTAGGGTGGGTGGATGGTGAAGTGAAAAGGTGCGAAGTGAAGTGTGCGTGACAGTGGAGGAGTGCTGCTGGGGTGCCTCCCAACGAGCGCTAAATTTAACGTCCCCAGCTGGACTCAGAATGAGGCACGATATTAGTTACCCTCCAGCAGGGCAACCATTTCTCCAATGGGGGCAGGTTCATGAGTAAGATATGGTTTTAAACACTGCCCATTGACCGTAAATTTATGCCCAGATTTGGGATCTTCAATTTCAACGGCCCCGTTGGGAAATGGTCTCGAGACCAGGAAATGACCAGTCCATTTGGACTTCAATTTCCCAGGAAAGAATTTGTGCCGGGCATTGTAAAGCCAAACTTGCTGAGATGGCTCAAATTCCTTCCGCCGAATACGGCTGTCGTGAAAAGCCTTGGTGCGTTGCTTGAAAGTTAAGGTAGAATCATAGGCTTCACGACGGAGCTCTTCCAGCTCTTGGAGTTGGAGTTTATTTCTCAACCACACAGGTCTGGGTAGAGGTTACATTGGCGAACCGCCCAATAAGCGCGGTGCTCTAGCTCCACGGGCAAATGACAAGGCCTCCCGTAAACAATTCTATAAGGAGACATACCTAGGGGAGCCTTGAAGGCGGTCTGATACGCCCAAAGTGCGTCAATCAGCTTGTCGGACCAATCCTTACGGTCAGGTTGAACCGTTTTCTGGAGAATTTGCTTGATTTGCCGGTTCGACACCTCAGCTTGGCTGTTTGTCTGAGGATGATATGGAGATGCGATATGATGGTGGACTCCATATTTCCTCAGAAGTGCCCAAAAAGAAACATAGGTAAAATGGCTTCCTCCATCCGAGATAATGGCTCGAGGGATCCCAAAGCATGAAAAAATGTGGTCTTTGACAAATCGAGTGAATGTGACATGGTGAGCATGGCGCGTGGGAATAGCCTTGATCCATTTCGAAAAATAATCAATAGCAACGAGGATGTATTCGAAGCCGTTGGACGGAGGAAAGGGACCCATGAAATTGATTCCCCAAATGTCGAAGATTTTAGCAGCTAGGATGGGTTGCAAGGGCATAATGTCACGACGTGACATTGACCCTAACGACTGGCACCTAGTGCAATGTTTGGCATAATTGTGTGCATTCTGGTGAAGGGAGGGTCAAAAGAAATCGCACTGCAACACCTTGGCTGCAGTTTTCCTCCCAGAGAAATGGTCTCCGCAGGCCTGATCGTGGTAGAAGGATAGCACACTGGGGAATTCGCTATCAGGAATACAGCGACGGATGATCTGCTCAGCACCTATTCGAAAAAGTAGTGGATTATCCCAGAAATAATACTTTGCTTCAGCAATGAGATGCTTGCGCTGGTTTTTAGGCTAGCCACGTGGAAGGGAACCAGAAGCAAGGTAATTGGCAATGTCGGCATACCAAGGTCCACTTGCCACATTAATTGCCAATAGGTTCTCATCAGGAAAAACCTTGTTAATCGGCAAGGTAAGTCCAATGTGGTTAAGGTCCAGTCTAGAGAGATGATTAGCCACAACATTCTGGGCTCCGGCCTTATCGCAGATCTCAATGTCAAATTCTTGGAGTAGAAGGATCCAACGAATTAGTCTAGGCTTGGCATCCTTCTTGTGCATGAGATGGCGAATGGCCACGTGATCAGTGAATACAATAACATGCGAGCCCAGAAGGTAAGAGCGGAATTTCTCCAGCCCAAAGACGACCACCAGTAGTTCTTTCTCAGTGGTTGTATAATTACGCTGGTCCTCGTCCAACGTCTTACTGGCGTAGTACACCACGAAGGGGTGTCTATCGCGTCTTTGTCCTAGGATGGCTCCAACTGCAAGGTCGGAAGCATCACACATGAGTTCAAAGTTGAGGGACCAATCGAGTGGCTGGAGAACAGGGGCCTTGGTGACAGCATCACGCAGCTGCGTGAATGCTCGTATGCAGTCGGGGCCCATATCAAAGGGTACGTTGGTCGATAGGAGATGAGTTAAAGGTTTAGAAATTTTGGAGAAGTCATTGATGAATCTCCTATAGAAACTAACGTGCCCCAAGAAGGAGCGGATTTGTTTGATAGAGCCAAACACAGGTAAATCAACAATTACATCAAGCTTAGCTCTGTCAACTTCGATACCCCTATCGGAGATGATATGCCCGAGAACAATTCCCTCATGTACCATAAAATGACTTTTTTCCCAGGAAAGCACGAGGTTCACATTAATACATCTCCGAAGGATACGGGTCAGGTTGGCAAGACAGTCATCAAAAGAGGGTCCAAAGATCGAAAAGTCATCCATGAAGGCCTTAAGAAAGTCACCCACCATGTCATGGAATATCGCCAGCATACATCTCTGGAAATTTGCTGGCGCATTGCAAAGTCCGAACGGCATCCTTCTAAATGCAAAGGTACCAAAGAGGCAGGTAAAGGTGGTTTTCTCTTGGTCCCTGGGGTCAATTGCCACTTGGTTATATCCATAGAATCCATCCAGGAAATAGAAAAATTTATTTCTTGCTAACCGCTACAGGATTTGGTCAATGAAAGGTAGTCGAAAGTGATCTTTCTTAGTTGCAGCTTTGAGTTTCCTATAATCTACACACACTCTCCAAGATGTAGGAGTGCTTGTAGGGATGGATTCGCCCCTATCATTGACACGGATGGTGAGTCTCGCCTTTTTGGGTACAACGTGAATCGGACTCACCCAGGGGCTATCGCTGATCGGGTAGATTATACTCGCATCCAGCCACTTAATAATTTCCTTTTTAATGACCTCCCGCATGTTAGGGTTGAGGCGTCGCTGCATCTCACGGGAAGGTCGAGCCTCCTCCTCCTTATATATATGGTGAGTGCAATAGGAGGGGCTAATGCTAGTTAAGTCTGATAAGGACCATCCAATGGCTGCCTTGTGTTCCATAAGGACCTTTGTTAGTTTGCACTCTTGCTCCTTGATCAATTTTGAACTAATGATTACGGGGAGCGTTTCATTTGGTCCTAAGAAAACATACTTAAGCGTATTAGGTAGCTCTTTCAGCTCGGGAGAGGATGGTGAAAGATCTGGCATTCCTTGGGACGAGAGTGTCCCAAGCGGATCAGAAGAAAATAAGTCAGGAGGAAGAAGTTGGCCCTCAGTTTGGCCAAGCAGAGGGGCATCTTGGATAGATGGATCCAAAAAGGGGTAGCCCCAGTGAGTAGTATGTGGGCTTAAGGTCCCAGTGTGGAGTTGTAATTCCGCCTGATTTGGTGGGAAAGAAAGGGCAATTTGGTCTTCAAGAGTGTGGACCGGCGGTGAGTAGCCCGAATATGACTCAGACCATGTGGTTTGGGAAGAGGAGAAAACCTCGTCAGAAGTCTGGTCAGGAGAAGGTACGTGACAAGGGAGGGATGGGGGAATGTCACAATATGTGTCGGTCAGGCAATCGTCAGTGTTTAAAGGCAATCCACAGCAATCAGAATAGGTCCCAATTAGTCCGATACACATGCTGACGGCCATGTCCTCGTCAGACGTGTCATCCTCGATGCAATCGCAATCGAAGTTCTTGCTGCCTTGAAGATGTTAAGCTTAAGCTTCTCAGATCCAACGGCAATCTCAATACAGCCCGACTCGTAGTTGATATGGGCGCGGGCTGTGGCCAAGAATGGTCGACCAAGGATGATCGGACAATCAGAAAGTGACCTAGGAACTTCCATATCCAAAATAAGAAAGTCAACAGGAAAATAGAGACTGTTGACCCTAACCACCACGTCTTCCACCACACCCTTTGGTATTTTGACAGAATGATCTGCCAACTGTAACGTGATAGGGGTGGGTTTCAGATTTCCTAAGGCAAATTTCTCGAGCATGATGGTTGGTATAAGATTGATGGAAGATCCTAGATCAAGTAGGGCACGGTTAAAATTGCAGCCTTGGATGCTATAAGAAATAAGCGGTGTGCTTGGATCTTTCTGCTTCGGTGGTAGATTTGACAGTATAGCACAACTCGCATGAGGCGAGAGAACCACACGATTCTTTGTTTTCTTTGATTGTCGCTTGGGTGTAGTGTAGTCTTTGAAAAATCAGGCGACAGTAGGTATGTGGTCGATAGCCTCTAATAGGGGCACCTTGATTTCAACATCCCTGAATAAATTACGCAGGTTATCAAAGGCCTGCATATCCTTTTTCTTGCCTTTTGGCTCCCTCAGTAGAGCCTCAGGGAATGGGACCGATTCTGGCATTAGTTTAGGTGTATCGTCCTCTCGCGAATGTGGTGTGCATCCCGAATGAGAGGGCGATGAAGAAGATGGGCCAGGACTAGGTCGAGGCGGATCAACGGTTTGTTTACCGCTCCTCGTAGTAATCGCATTGGATGTCACGGGTCCAGTGGGATCATAAGGCGGAGGAGGGTTCACAATAGGGACATAAGGGTGAGGTGTTGTCGCGGGATTAGCCTGAAATCCCGGTGGAATGCTCAGAGTCTGCAGAATCTGATGAACCTGCCCCTGAGAAGGTTGTACCTGTGGTTGAGGACCACGGGCTACGAAATTTCGTGGGTTGGGAACAGGTTGGGCTGGAAGAGTGCCCTGAGATCGAGTCGCCATACGTAGTTGACTGATCTCAGCATTCTGCTACGCCAATTGGTGCTGAAGAGAGGTCATGTTCTCTTCATGGTGCTTAGACATTTCTGTCATCATTCGCATCAGTTTATCAAGAGGACTCGATGCGTGTTCTGTTTGCGGTATGCAAGGACCTGATGGCGGATTCACCACAGGATTAGACTGGGCCCTTGGGATGACGGGTGCGGATGGTCGCATTGGCCCACCCGCGGGGTTTTGGCCCTGTGGGTTGCTGGACCATGCAAAGTTCGGATGATTTCGCCACCCTGGGTTATAAGTGGCAGAGAATGGGTTGTTTTCCATGGCGCAAGCGTCTTCTAAGCCAGAATACGAGTCCGCATGTAAATATGCATCCAAACAGATGGAGGCTTGGTCCTCCGTATCAAAATACTGGCTTGCAGAAGCCAGATCCACATGGCTTACCGAATCGCTCGGCGCGACACTTGGTAAGGAAGATCTCACGGGGTTTTTGAGGATAAGCCTGGCATTGGAAGGATTGGGATTGTGACGAAGTGGTAGATGCCGACGCGGGAACGCGTGCGCGTGACTGGCTGGAGGTGGTCGCGGCTAGGAGAGAGAGCGCATGGTGACCGGATAAGTGAGAAACAAACCGGTCACCGCACTGTAGCTACAGTTTCGCGTTGAGAGGTGGGAACAGTAACTACAGTGCCGCCTGAAGTGAGCAACCGATTGAGGCCGGTTCTGCGGATGTCGCAGGCATGCGCGCGATGGCCGCTGCTGCTGCTGGAGCTCCGGAGGTTGGAGATCTATCAATGGCGGCAATGGTGTTCAGTGGTGAAACAGAGGAAATAACCACCACGCCCACCTGCTCACGAAGGAGCTAGGCGGTGGTGGAACTCACAGTGGTGTTCGTGGGACCACTGTGAGCTTGCTCCTGCCTGCAGTGTGTCTCTTCAGTGGAAGAGATATTGCGTATGGAGGGGAAGAGGGGAGGAAGATGGCTCGGATGATGGTGTTTGCGGGTGGTGTGTGTTCCAGGCTCCCTTTGCGCAAGGGAGAGGGCGGGGCTTTTTAAGGAAGAAGGAGGCTGCCACAGCCATGTTGCAGGTGTGCATGACCAGCCATGCTGCCGGCAAAGCATGCTGTTGGCAGAGGAATGGCGCGAAGAGATGCAAGCCCCATGCCCTGAACCGCACGAGGGAGATGATTTCAAAGTCAAAATAAAAAAATGAAGAAGGTGAAATTGTGAGGTAGCACTTGAAGAAGATGTTAATTAAGTGGCCAATTATTCACATTCTCCTCCCCTCTTTAAAAATGCATGCATCTGTCTTTTTACAAATGCAACTATAGTTACCTAATATGCAATGGCAGTGCAAGGAAGTAACACAAGATGGCATATTTATTGGTGTATTTTTGCTGTGAAATCACATCCCGATCACCTCCACGCCAGGCCTAGATCACCTCCAACCTCTCTCCAAGGGTTAACCTAAGCACCATTGCCTGCCCCTCCTCCTCTCAACCAAGTTAAAGGCCATCGGAGCTACCTTCAAATGCCCTTCATTCTGTTAGCTAGATAAGTAGCGTAGTTCTTCATAGATTAATGCTTTATTGCTGCTTAGTAGTGTAGCTCCATATTCTCCCCTAATGATGCATGCATAATCCCCCTATAGATTCATGTATGCAGTCATTTTTTGTTAGCTTGTTTATTGCTTTCAAGCTTTCCTGTTCAAGCTTTCCGTGAGCTTCACTCTGTAGCCACCATGATGCAATCAATGAAATCATCTTTTATATATCTCTAGGTCTATGTGTGAAAATCACCATGAGCTGATTGCCATATTTCCTTGTGATTAAAGTTGCATGCGCGAAATTTGTATTCTCTTACAACTAAGCATGTCGTGCCTCAATACGAATTATTGTAAACTGGCATGCATTTCTGAATAAGTAGAGCGAGTTAGATTGAATTCAAATATGCATTTTCTAAATGCTTCCCAGAGGCGAATGACCAGGACTTAAGTCTCGTTATTTTATAAATTAATTTTGAAGAGCGTTTTCGCGCACTATACTATGACGAGATCTCTAGTTTCAAAACACATGCGAGAACCGCCTCTTGTCGAATGGTGCCGTTGCCGGGGAGGCAACGAAATTGATTTTGATCTTTTGAGCTTTTAGTGACAAATATTCCTCGCTTATTTGTTGGATGTGTCGGAAAGCTGGAAAAATGAGATCTGTGCCCACATCGGGCGCAGAAAAATCGTCATGTGCACATCTCCTCTTAGATTAGGATTTCCCTTTTTCCAACCTTAGGTTGGATTTCCTTCTGGCAATTTCATTTGAAAAAAAAAGCGTGTTTATTTTCATGAAAAAAAAAAGTCTAGGTAGTTAGATTAGGTTTCAGTTTGAATCTTAGGTTAGTTTGCTTGAAAAAAAAGAAAAAAATTTTTTTTGAAAAAAAAACTTTCCCTTAAAAAAAATTCAAAAGTTTTTGAAAAGAAAATTTGAAAAGAAAAAGAAATCATTTTGGTGGAAAGTTTGAATTTTGAATTCAAACACCTTTTAAAAGCTTTCCCATAATTCTCTGATTTTCGGCCAGATTTCAAATTCTGACTTAAAATTTAATTGCCAAAAAATTCTAAAATTTGGGTTTTATTTTCATTTTCAAATCATCTTTCAAACGACACCATTCATTTGAGGAAATTCAAAATAGAAAATTTTTAAAAATTTGTGAAGTGTAAGGGGTTTAGAGTGACTCAGATTTGAAATTTTTTAAAATTGAAAAATGAATTCCAAGCAATCCGCGAACCTGTTTTGACTAAAAATGGTGGTGTTTGAAATTTGACCTCATTGGCTTTAATTTCCTTATTTGTCCTGAATTTTTGAAGATTATTTGATACTATTTCCAAGCAGAAAATCGACCAGGGGTCAAAATTTCAGATTTGACCCCCTGACATTTAAAAATCTCTATAAATTTGGTTGAAATAGTAAAAATTATAATAAAATATTCTCTAAAAGGATAGTTAAAAAATGAATCTACTTGCCAAATTTCAACTTATTCTGATTCAAATTTTTATTAGAGAATTATTCTTATTTTCGTGGTCTGCTGAAGAAAAAACAACCCTGGAATTGCATGAACCCTAGGTTACACCTTTAGGGTTGCACTCTAGAGACCATACATTTGGGTTAGACTAGACTTAATTAAGTCTAAGGTTTAGCCTGTGAACTTGGTCACCTTGTGGACCTCTCACCGTAAACCCCAGCTGAAGAAAAAGGGCTAAAATTAATTTTAAAACACGAAATCAACCCGAATTCGTTGTCGTACTATTGGGTGTTTTCAACCCCTCTGCCCAAACTTGGTGACTAAATATGCAGGGTAGTGTCAAACAACTGCGACTCGGGGGTCAACGGAACCGGATGCGTGGGCCAAAGGAAAAACCTTACCCTTAGTCTCCTTGTAACTAGACTGGCTGGGTTAGCTTGAGGGGCGGGAATTACTTTCAGTTGGTTGAACGACGAATTTTCTCTTCAGGAATTAGAATTTAAATGAAAAATCTGGTCATCTGATCATAAGGACCATCTGTTTGACAGGGCCTTAGCCTTATCTGGTTGGTTGCACCAACCTAGGGGTTGGTTGGTGCATGCGAGGAAAGGGGTCACTCAGACCTCGATTGGTTGGACCTTGGGAGCCGCTCTTAAGGAGGTGAGTCACTTCACCCGGGCCATCTTCTCCCCCACCCTCTTCTTCTATCTCCTTAGCCGCAATGGCTAACCCTGGATCTGGACCTAATCAGGATCCAGAAGAGCTGGACCCACGAGCTTATTTGAGAGCCCAAGTCACTGAATCAGTCAACCTTGGGATTGGAACCCAAGTTTGCGAAGATGACTTTTCGCTTCGCCTGATCCTTCTCCTCGGGTTACCAAAATGGTTAACCCATATCCTAACCCTGGATATTATGACCCTACCAGCCGACCCCTCAAAGGATCGCATCTTATAACCCAGGATATGGATTTCATAGTCCTGCTTCTTACCCATGGAATATGGGTAGACCTAATTCACCCCCTAGAACCCCTGAAGAACTACCAGTGCATATGCGATCGCATTACAGAATACAGAGAGCCATAGCTCTCGCTAAGGAGAAGGCTGCATTCTATCTAAACAAAATCCAAGCTACTACTGATCCAAACAAAAGATGAAGTTGGATTCCGTATCAAGTAGCTTTGATGGAGCTCCTTCAGGGAATAATAGGGATAATAAGGCTAATTGGACAAAATTGAGAAGCTTAAGAACTACTGCTTTTGAGATATCAAGTGGAAAATAACCTTGAAGACCTCGAAGAATTTGAAATGACTACGCCGGATGGACACACAGGAGATTCTCGGGAGCAGATGTCAGAAGGTAATTTAGGGGAAGAAGAATCTAGCTTGGATATGAGACAGGAGCAGGAAATATTTAGAATGGGTTCTTCTAAGAACTCCATTCAGGAAACTGAGGAGGAAAGGACTGATATCTTTAGGACTGAGCCACAATCGAATTATCCTAAATCCTGGGAGATACCTCTTATGTTAGATAACCCAACCATGATAGGGGAAGTAGATCCATTTGAGGATATGGATATTAAGGCAAACATTACATGTGACACTACTGATCAGTCTAGGCCACTTCCCATTGTAGGTGAACCTGTGCTAGGGCCAACATCTTCTGATCTGCAGTCTTCTTCTTTCACCTACATCCCTAATGAGGATGCTAGAGATTCTGAGATGATACTTTCTATTCCTGATCCTGACATCCGAAGATCAGAAGTAGCTATGGATGACTTGACCAAAGAAATAAATATGCCACCTGAGGAAGAAATTACTAAGGAGCGCAATGCATACGAGGGTGAAGGTTTGAGCAGAATGAGCTGGGGATGCACCTACCATCTAAGTCAATCTAATGGATGGCACGACTCCGAGCCTGAAGAGTCAGCCTCTGATGAATCAGAGATGAGTACTGATGAGGACAAAGTAATTTCTGACGAGGATTTCAGTGACCTCCCCACAGATCTTCTACTTTCACGGATACCCCCATATAATCCAAAGCCTGGAGAGGGCATGATCTTTGATGTCAATTGTTGTTATGAGGATCCCTATGACTTAGATTTTGGTTTTGAGATACTCCCTCAGCAACTTCTTGCTGAATTGTGGGACATGATAAATCAGCTGAATAAACATCATGACCCCCCCTCTGATTATCCTCTATTTTCCACCACCACTCCACACTTTCTTATAACTAGACTTTTTGGAGTAGACGTGCACAATCAGTTGGTTCGCATCTTCGGACCACTGATTCTAGGAGCATATGAGCACATCTTTCTCTTAATCTTGACCGGCTCCTATGCTAGAACTGATACATTTGATTGAGTTTTCGCCCAGCTGGAGGCGTTAAACTCAGCATTTACCTCACATTCTACCATCACCTATACATACCACTTTTATACATAACATATTTTTCTTTTAGCATATTTCCTTTTCGCATATTGCATACTGTCAGGTTGGCCGGTGCTAAATGTTAAACTTCAGAAGCAATTCTAGGTGATTTCTACCCATTTACTCCCTGCTGTATTTATTTTCTTTTATATTCATCCATGAGGACATGCAAGAACTTAGGCATGGGGGGGTAGATGAGACAAAACTGAAAATTTTTATGCCAACATTTAGGAAAACCTCAAAGCTGCATGTCAAACGTACTTTAGGAACCTAAATAAAAGAACAACTGACTCCACCTCTAATGCTTGCATCGGAGCTAAAAATCGTCTGCAACAGCCACTTTCGACTCACCTGCTCACCTTTGTTCTAAATTTAGAGTCAAGCTGAATGTAACCCGAAAGGAAAATTTCATGAAGTACGAATATAAGAGGTTACTTATTTATAGCATATATACATAGTGCATCCATGAATAAGATTATCTTTTTTTTTTTTTGAAACAGTGAGGAAAGCTATCGTGAAATGATAGCAATCCGGAGGGCAATATATTTCAACTTAAATAAACATTACAAAATAGATCCCCAACTATGTATGAGGGACCAGCACTCATTTACAATTTTCTCACATCGATCTGGTCTCTCTTGAAAAAGCTTTTCATTTCTCGCCCTCCACACACACCACAAAGTGGCGGCCATACACCTGTACGGCCATCCAGGTGTATCAGACATCTGCCAAAGGGAGTCCTAGGTAGGTAGAGGTTGCTGGCAAATTTTCCTCCTGAGCTTGTCTCTGAACAGGCATGAAGAAAAAATATGAGATGCACTGTCAGTGTGTAATCCACAGAGATGATAGGCATTCAGCGTTGTCCCCATTCTTCTATGTTTAAGATCACTCGTGATCAAGCCTTCCCGCTTGCAAAGCCACAAGAAGATTTGAACTTTCAAAGGAATCTTCAATAGCTAAATCTTCTTGTCAATCGGATCATTCTCCACATTTGTGTTTGACCTGATGATCCTTTCATAGGCCTGCTGCATTGAAAAGATCCCATTCTAGCCATAAGTATCAGCCGCATCCTGCCTAGTGACGAGTCGATTGTTCGCTTTAAAGTCGTTTGTAGTTTTATGTGGTGGAAAAATCGACTAATCAATATTTAAAAAGAAATAACCACTCGCAGAAGAGTGGGTCGTATCCACAGGGAGGCAATGATGCAATAATATCTCACTTATTTCGTATTCATTCAATCTCGTGAGAAATCCGTAGTCAAATCTGACATGAAATGCGACGGAAAGAAGATGCACAATATCTTGAAAACATAAGGGTAGATGTGCAATTTTCCTCACTGAAATATTCAATAAACATGTGATGATTTTATGCAATTTTCCATTGACATGTATTAAAGAAAATTTGTGCACATTTAAATTCCAAAACCAATGTCAAACAATGTTAATTACAAAAGCCATGCAATTTTAAGAGAACTTGAGTATGAAGTTGTAAATTTTACCACAATAAAATATTCATAAACCAAAATTCTTTTTTCTGGCAATGGCATGAAATGTAATAACTAATTAACTCCATAACAGAGCATTTTACCTCTCTCCTCCTCGCGATCAGGAGAGAGGTTCAATCGAGGAGAGGTTCGCACACGCAGGTGGTTGAAGCGACGCTGTCGCGGTGGTGGAAGCTGCACGTCTAGCGGTGGCCGGAGTCGGCCGGACGGAGCTCCGGAGAGAGTGGCTGCCAACGGTGGCTGCAGCTGCTGGAAGAGGGGCGGCTGTGCGCACGCGTTGAGCACTGCTGCAGGTGGTGCGCGCTCACGTGGTAGTGTTGCAGGCATGCTGGAGTTGATGCTGCTGCAGGTGGTAGGCGTGGCGCGAGAAGGCTGCAGCTGCTGCTTGAAGGCGCGGGCATGCTGTAGATGAGCGAGGAGCGCTGCAGCAGGCGGTAGGCGTGAGCGCGTTGGAGAAGTGCTACAGGCTGTGCACGGTCTGCAGGCACACTTGTGCAGCCAGATGCACGCGTAGGGAGGAGCGCGCGCTTGCTGCGTGCGTGAGTGGTGCACTGGAGGCGGTGCTGCTACAGGCGGGGAGGCTACAGGCGTGGGAAGGCTGCTGGCGGGAGGCGTTGTAGGCAGGAGGCGTGGGTGTGCTGCTGTTGGCGGTGGGCGCGGGTGCGTTGCTGTTGGCGGTGGGTGTGCGTACTGCAAAGTGCAGGCGGTTGGCGCTGGAAGTGTGATGCGGGTGTGGAGTGCGCAGATGAGGGTTGGCGCTTCAGGTGAGCGGGCAAGGGCAGGCGGTTGGCGGTGAAGTGGGCGAGTGTGGTTGCTGCTGGAGTGGGGAGGTCAAAGCTTCAGACGTCCGGGAAATTTCCTGGACGTCTTAACTGACCGAGAAGATGAAAATGCAGTGGCTGCGACAGTGGTTGTTGGTGACAACGGCGAGGGAGATGCACGCTGAGGTGCTCACGATAATGCGGACGAGCTCCGGATGGCGGTATGGCCTGTCACACCACACGCCCACGATGGTGGAGACTTGTCGCCACGGTTGAGGCCGGCGGTGTGGAATGGAAGAGAGAAGAACTCTCTGCACAGTGGTGGGTCGGTGGTGGAGGTCTAGTGAGCTCGACTGCCTCTTCCTCTCTTTTGAAATCAGCTGCCCGACTAGATCCAACACATCTGCTCCCCCTTGATTGGGTTCTTCACTGCGGCAGCTGGAGGAAGAAATACAACCGTTGCATGTAGAAGAAGAATAAAAAATAATGATAAAATATTATGGTTATTTATATACAAACCCTCAACTTTTATGTTAACCTAAATTAATGCATGCAATGTACCTAATTAGTTAACTAATGCAATTCTAAGTTAATTCTAAATGCATTTAAATATGAATAAGATGCATGAATTATGTAATTGAATTAGAAATATGAATTAATATATTTACATCCTAATTTATGCTAAATAAATGGTAGAATTAACCTAATGTCTAGGCACTTAAATACTTAAATAGCTCACAAATATGGGCTAATCACCTAGGATGTATCTGCTGTAGTGCAGCCAACAAATTCTGCCTATCCTCCCATTGCTGTGTACCTATTCTACTGAAATCAAATCCTTCTAGCCTCCAACATCTCCCTGCAGCAGACCACAAGCTGCTGGCAGTAGCATCTTTGTCTGCAGCTGCATCATGTGCCCTTGGGTAAGCATCTCTTAGCATCCCCAAATCTGACCACTGCTCATTCCACAGGCCAAAGTCACAACCATCTCCAAGCCTAGGCTACATCAGATGCCAGTTGCTCTTGATTGCAAGGATAACTGATCTCCAAAAAGGAGATGGTTTAGCTGGATGTAGCCTCTTCAGTGCACTATTGGAGCCACCATAACAGTCTTTGATCAAGTCTGTCCAGATTTCATCCTTGCCCTCAAAGATCTTGATGGCCCATTTGATCAAGAGAGCTTCATTGAATTCCTTAAGAGCCTTAATCCCCATACCACCTATTTCCTTTGGCTTGCAGATCTTTTCCCATTTCACAGGCTGCATGAAACTTCCCTCATGACCAGCCCCTTTCCAAAAAAATTTCTTCCGCATTACATCCAATCGTTTCCAAATAGATTTCGGGGCCTTAAAGATGCTGAAATAGAAAACCGGGATGGAAGTTATGACTGAGTTAGGAGAATTAATCTCCCACCCTTAGATAGAAATTTACTACTCCACCCTTTCAGTTTGATAGATACTTTGTCAAACAGAATATTCCAGTCATTCTTCTTCATTTTTGCAGCTCTCAATGACAGTCCCAGATATTTCATTGGTAGCTTAGACCGAGGTGAACCCAATGTAGTCTCAAGATCCTTCTGTTCCTGCTCATTCATGCCAAAGCATATCCAAATAGACTTTTCTCTATTCAATTTCAGACCTGATATATCTCCAAAAATTTTCACCATAAGCCCTAAAGCATGGGCAGCAGAATTGGTTCCTTCCACAAAAAAAATCGTGTCGTCTGCATATTGCAAAATAGGAGCTAAGGATCTCCTATTGGATAGTGCGTACCCTCTGATGACCCCCACCTCTGTCATTCTACATGCATATCTTGCTAGCCCATCCACTGCAAGGTGAAAGATCAAGGGGGCTAGAGGACATCCTTGTCTAACCCCGCGTTGAGGTTGAATCCAAGCACCACATGGTTTCCCATTGATCAACGGGGAGAAGGAGGCAGTTGTGATACATCGCTTCATCCACTGGATCCATAGAGGGGGGAAGCCTCTCCTTTTGAATACCTCCCAGATGTATGACCATGAAATCGAATCATATGCCTTTTGGAATTCAACTTTCCACATAAATGCCTTGCATTTCCTTCTGTGCCATCCACTCACCATTTCTTGGGCCAAAATGAAGGATTCTTGGAGGGATCTATTGGGTAAAAAGGCATACTACACTGGGTGTATTAAGCTCTGTAGAACAGTTCTCAGTTGGTTTGCCAATATTTTACTTACCACAAGGTAGATGGAATTCGATAATGAGATCGGCCTGAAGTCTAAAAACTTCTCAGCTCCCATAGTCTTTGGCAATAAGAAAAGATATGATTTATTATCTTATTGAAACCTGCATTGCCCTTCTCAAATTCTCTTATGACTTCCATCACCTCCTTCTCAAATTCTCTTATGGTAATAATATTATCTTGTTAAGAGAATGCATTAGGGATTTTATCCTCTAGTTGATTCCTGTAATCTGGAATCCAGTACACCTTTCACAAACATGTAGAATTTGCAATGGATTTACGATGAAGGCTGATAAACGTCTTTAATCTATTGAGAAGAAGTAGTGCTTCTTTTCCTGAACCCTTAGACAGTGTTTTGGGAGCTAGGCAGATTTTATTTCAAAAATCCACCAAATAGTGTGAGATGAGAATAGAGAGTACTGGTGCTCTAAGATTAATGCAAGGAATTTGAAATCCTAGATAATTAGGTGATGATACTTAGAGATTAGGCATAGTTTTCGCTCTCAGTTCCTGCGTATACATTTTTGTGTGAAATTTTGAGAGCCACCAAATAAGACATATGCAGAAAGCGAGTTTTCATAAAACTAGAGCTATGGTGGATGGTTACAACCATTCTTTCCGGGATCCTCGGCTGAAGGAGGGTATTGATGTCAAGGTCAGAAATACACCGTCCTATCCGTCTCTCCTGGTGTTGTGAGTAGGTGCTTCCACCAAGTAATCCACCCAATGTCTCTTGAGTACCACCAATCCCTAATAATGCCTCCTCAATAAAGTTCATGAATGTATGCTAGCCTGTGTTGTGTTGAAAAGAAAAAATTATACATAGAAAACAAAAGAAGAAAAAGAAAAAAAAAGAAAAAAAGAAAGAAAATTTAGAAAAAGAAAAAAAGTAAGAAAAAAAGAGTGTGTGAATATTTAGTGTTTATTTCAGTTTCATTGAGGCAATACCACGAAATAAATTTGAGATCCCCCAAATAAGGCCTTAACTTATCTTTCTATGTTTCTGACCGCTCGAATACTGGCTGAGGAATTCCGACTTAGTGTTAGGGTTATGGAACTCAATTAAAGTGTTAATGCCAAGTGAGACCACCAAATACGGATCATACGTAAGAGTCTGGTGAGATTGTGAGCTCTAAGGAAAAAAAAAAAATAGAGAGAGTAAGAGAGAATGAATACAAAGGAACCAGAAAAGAGCATAGTTTTTCTCATCTTTCGTTGAGTTAAGTTACTTGATAATTCGGGAATCTAGATTCTGAAGTACTAATCTCTATGTAGCACCAACTGAGAGTGAGCCACCAAATAAACACCCGTACCCCTTAGACATTCTTTACCCAAGCTTAAAGCTGGGGTGGAATTCAAAGAATATCTTGAATACCCTGAGGGAAGAAGTCCGCCTATCCTGATAGAATTTTTTTACTAGGGGTCAAGTACAGGCTTTAGAGGTGAATCAGATCTTTCACTCAAATTCGTTGTAAAAGCTATGTAGCTACACTTTCACATTTGTTTGGATTTCAAGAGCATAGGATGAAAACAAAAAGGAGAAAAATCTCTAGTCATACACTTGATAAAATAATCAATCCCTTAGGGACCCTTCTGTGAATAATTTAGTTTTGCATTTTCTAGGGACTAGCAAGATTTAGGCATGGGGGTATGATTGTGTAGCAATCATAGGTCTTAATTGTCCAGAATTAGGCTAGGACTTAGCATAAGTTAGGGTAGTTCATGCATGCATAAGCATTATTTGCATCTTTATTATTCCTCCTATAGTTATGCATAGAATAATGCTATAATATACTAATTAGGCACATTATATAAATTGTAGGAAATAAGAAGCTCAAGAGTTAGATTTGAGACTAGATCTAAAGCTGGACCTGAAGCTAGAGTTGCAGTAGAGTTGGAACAGAAGACCAAGAATAAGATGTAGTAGACAGTAATGTAAGGGATTAAGGTATGCTATTATGTTAAGTATGGACAAAGCAGTAAACTACGAAGAACTTAGGTCTATCCTAGCCCTAGGACAGCCTAGAAGCCTCTACAAGCCTTAGCCACCCTTAGATTAGGTCACTGTACCATATGAAGCCCTAAAACCCTATTTCCATCCTCTATCTGGATGTCCAGATGAGTTACAAGATGTCTAGAACCCTTAGCCACAACCCGCGCACCTAAAATCCACTTCTGCAACATTTTAAGACGTCCAGACACTTGGTCTAGACATCCAATTTCTGCAAACAGAACCTTAATTCTTCCTTGCCTCTGTTTGGATGTCCACACAACAAGTCTAGACATCTAACTTTTCATTTTAAGACATCTAACACTATTGTCAGAATTCTGGAATTGCTCTCTAGTTTCTGTTTTTGAATTCAAGCTTGGATCTTGAATTCCTAGGTCCTTAAACCCAATTCCAACCCCATAGGAACCTAAATTAAGGTACCCTAACCCTAGTACATCACCTCTAGACCTTCTTAAGGACCTAATTAAGTCCTCACTAAACATAATTGACTTGGATCTTAGTCAATTCCATAAGCCTATTCAATTGGACTCATTGAGTCCAATTGAGCCCTGATCTCAGCACATACTGTCTAATTGGACTCAGTGAGAGTCCAATTGACCTATACCTACCTTAATAGAGTTGTTTTATTCTCAATTACGGTTTCACACATCCAATTAAACTTGTATCAAGTTTAATTGCATTTTACCTTAATGAATTAGGGTTTACAACCCTAATTTGAGACCTACCTTGACCTAAACCCACTAGAACCTAACCTAATCAACCTAGGTTTCAACCCACACAAACCCACACACACCCACACACACCATCTACAGGAAAATACCTAGCCTAGAGTTCTCTAGAACTCTCTACCATGTGTTGTTTCCTTGGTAGCAACGAAGATGCATTCAATTTTTAGATCCACCAAATGTGGATCTAAAAACCACCCATCCATCCTCTCTCTCTCTCTCCCACGAGCTCCCACCATAGGCCTCTCTAGAGAGTTCCACACTTCTCTAGAGGGGCTCCCTTGGGTCTACTTAAAGGACCTTTGGGTGGCCATTTGCACCCATCTATCCTTCCATCTAGTTTTAGCTTCATTCCACCTCCATTACTCCACCTCCATCTCCACAAGCACACCATGGCATCCCCATCACCTCCACGCTAGGCCTAGATCACCTCCAATCTCTCTCCAAGGGTCGTTCTAAGTACCATTGGTCGCCCCTCCTCCTCTCAACCAAGTCAAAGGCCATCGGAGCTACCTCCGAATGTCCTTCATTCTGTTAGCTAGATAAGTAGTGTAGTTCTTTGTAGATTATTGCTTTATTATTGCTTAGTAGTGTAGCTCCATATTCTCCCCCAATGATGCATGCATAATCTCCTCATAGATTCATGTATCGTTTTCTGTTATCTAGTTTATTGCTTTCAAGCTTTCCTGTACAAGCTTTTTGCGAGCTTCACTCTACAGCCACCATGATGCAATCAATGAAATCATCTTTTATATATCTCTACGTCTATGTGTGAAAATCACCATGAGCTGATTGCCATATTTCCTTGTGATTAAAGTTGCATGCGCGAAATTTGTATTCTCTTACAACTAAGCATGTCGTGCATCAATACGAATTATTGTAAACTGGCATGCATTTCTGAATAAGTAGAGCGAGCTAGATTGAATTCAAATATGCATTTTCTAAATGCTTCCCTGAGACGAACGACTGGGACTCAAGTCTCGTTATTTTATAAATTATTTTTGACGAGCGTTTTCATGCACTATACTATGTCGAGATCTTTGTTTTCAAAACACACGTGAGAATCGCCTCCTGTTAGATGGTCACAATCTTCGCAAGAGAAGAGAGGTGTTCAACTATTGAGATCGGAGTGGTAGTGATAGGAGCGCAAGGAGGGGTTCAGTAGTGTCTCTGTTATGTAGAGAAGAACGAAGCGGGTCGTGTGCCTCCGTAACGAGAACGAAGATGCTTCAACACCTTCATGCGTGGGTGTGAGATGAAGGTTGAGGGTGGTCCTTTGTTTCGTGGGAGCGGGCGTTGTTGTCTCTAGAGGAGGGAGGAAGACGAGCATGGGGTAATGTTTATTGTGAGAATTGTCGTTTTAAGAAATATGCATCATAGTATAGGATGAAATTCGCACAAACACTTAAATTTATAAAACTCGAAAATAGGAAATAGTCTGAGGTCATTCGCAGGGAGCAAAATGGCAAATTTCAATCACTAATCTCAATTATCAATAAAGATATGCAAATATAATCAAAATATTGCTCAAGATAAATCAGAATAATATTGCAATAAGACCAGGAATTAGAGTGCAAAAAGATGGGGTTAAAATGGTGATTTGAATCACCAAATTAGCCCTACAAGTTAAGCTCTAATTAGCTTAAATAAATGAACAGTTCTTCCTATCAATTATCTTAGCCATATCAGAATCAGTTGACATATCTAAGGCATAGACACCTTGATCAAAAAGCAGCAGACCCACAGAAGGCACAAGAGCCTTGCCTTGAACCTCAGAGGAGCCAAGGCATAATAGCACCAACACAAGTGCCCTTCTTCAGATCTCAACTAAGTGTTGAGAGAGGAGAGGGAGGGCACGAATCCCAAGGCCACAATGTAAATCCCTCCACCCTTCTCAGATTTCCCTCTTTCAGAACTCTGTCGGACCCAGTTAACCAGGTAAATGGATCCACTTCCTAGACTTGCGAGGTGTGAGCGTGGGCGAGGGCATGTGGATAAGCACGTGTATAGGCATGCATATGGGGACCTCACCCCTGTGCTTGTTGAGGTGGATAGCCTCTGGCACGAAATCAAGTTATACGCGGTGGCGAGGCTTGAAACGCACGATGTGGGACTATCCCATGTCTGTTCTTTGTGCGTTTGCAGCTTAGGAACCCTTTGTCAATTGGAGAAGCAGCTGCTATGGATGCACTCAGTTGAAGAACTGGAAGGCTTCCAGGATGAGTTCCGCAGGCCCTGGGCTTTGCAATTTAGTTGGAGATGGCCGGAGCACTATGGGCAAAGTCGGAGAAGACGAATGCGGCGGCAGAGCTTCGACGAAGTCCTTGAAACATGAAAATGATCTTTCAGCCCTATTAGAAGCACTCAGAAGATTCGCCGTGTGAAGGTGAGTGCGACGATGGTGGTTTTAGGGCATGGCGAGCTTAGTGGAGCTCTGTCGAAGCCACTGAAGGTGTATATGAGTGCTTGTGTTTGACAAAGGAAAAAAGAAGTGAAAGCCCCAAATTTCTTTGGGGCTTTTGCTTAGTGAGACTCGGTGGAGGTTTTGGTGGTGGTAGCGAGGCATTTGGTGCAGTGTAGCGTCGGTGCGAGCTCGCCGGAGCTTGTGCCGGATGTGCCGGATGTGGGGAAGACAGGGGTGTTGAGGGCCAAGCGATGGTCGATAATGAGATTTAAGTGGAGAGAAATGAAGTAGAGGAATAGGAGTGGAGTTTAGAGGGACTTAGGGCATTAGATGGAGGTGGGGGCGTTTGGCTGTGATGGGCCAGAGCCGAAGAAGATGAGTGCAACGACGAAGGTGTGGAGGACCTTTACTTTGACTGACGAGAGGCGGAAGCGAGGGAGGAAGGTAGTAGGCAGTCCAATTTGATTGTTGGATGGCCGGAGGAGGAGATCAGTGAGGGTTGCCAGAGCTGGAGATGTGGTTGGTGATGGTCGGCCCGGATAGGTTGTTAATATGATATTTTTATCGTTGAAATGTGTATAGTGGTTAACCTAATTCAGACCTAACCATCTCTTTACAAAATTTTTTAACCTGGCCTAATTGATTTTATCTTGTCACTTTTAAGCCCAGGGTCGAACTCAGGGAAGTGGGGTTCAAGTCGAGTTTCTACGTTTTCCGTAAAACGCATCTCTTCCGTTCGTTTATTCTGTTTTTGGTATTTTTCTTATTTAGGTTTTTTTTTTTTTTTGGTAATCCTTGTTCTTGAGGCACACCCTCAAAATTGTGTCCTTGGCTTTTAGCCAAAACAGAGTTTCAAAACACGTCTTGCTACTTGCAAGACGGGGGTACCTGCAAATCAAAGATTATCTTTTCACTTTTATACCTTTTTTTTTTATCTTTTTACTAAGAAGGAAACTAACAGATAGAAAGTAAATATAGTAGCTATAGATATATATATTTATATGTAGTATATATATAAAGGGGTGGGGGTGGAGGTGACGATGGAGTGTAGCACTATGTCGAGTCAGTCGACGTCTAGAGAGACGCAACCAACACGACTAGGTGCCGCGTGGAGTGTGGATGGAGGATGGATGTGTCCACGCTTTCTGTACACGCTGTATCGCAGAATATCAGCAACTGGTGCAAATATTCCCGCGATACAGCGTATAGTAAATAACGTGAAAATATATGTACATATGTATGTATATAAATGTATAAGTATATATGTATAGATATATATAGATATATATATATATAGGTGTATATATATATATATATATATATATATATATATATATATATATATGTATGTATGTATATATGTATATAGCTATGTATATATGTATATAAGTATATATATATAATACTATATAGATATATATATATATATATGTATATAAGTATATATGTATCTAGATATATATGTATATATATATGTGTATATGTATAAGTATATAGATATGTATATATATATATATGTATATGAGTATGTGTATATATATATATATATATATATATATATTATATGTATATGTATATATATATTATATTATATGTATGTATACATAACTATATAGATATACTACGTATATATAAGTATATATATATAGATATATGTATATATATATATATATATATATGTATGTATATAAGTTACTATTAGTGTGTGAGTGTGTGTGTCGGTGAATGGGTGTGTGTGTGTTGCTGTAAGTGAAAAAAGAGAGAGAGAGAGAGAGAGAGATAGAGAATACGTGAGAGAGAGAGAGCGGCAGACAGAGAGGGAGCGGGCGGGAGAGATCGGCGGAGAGAGAGAGCGGGCGAAGGAGTGATCGCGGACGCGCGAGTTAAGACGTCTGCCGGAGGCGGCAGACGTTTGACTCTACGTCGTCTGAAGGCGGAGGCGGACGTCTGATCGTCGCGGTGCACCGCGCCTTCGCGCAGTGGACGTGAGACGTCTCCTGCAGACCGGGTGCGAGGACGGAGAGCGGGTGATGGCGCGCTCGGAGAGGGCGGCGGGGAGTCTGCAGTCGGTCGCGGAGGGTTGCAGAGGTTGGCAGGGGGCGGCGAGAGGGCCTGGCCGGCCGCTGCAGTGCGCGCAGCGGCCGGTCGCGGGTGGAATGGCAGAGGCGACAAAGCAGAGGACTGAGCGGAGAAGTGCCCTGCAGGCGCGCGCGGAGAGCTGAGCGCCTGCGGGGAAGGTCGCGGAGGTGCGAGGGGAGGTTCTGCAGTGGTCGCGGAGGGTCGCGGGGGTCGGCGCGAGGCCGTAGCCGGCCGCTGCAGTGCGCGCAGCGGCCTGCTGCGGCTGCAACTGCGGCGTGGACAGAACGGAGACGGAGGCGGGGAACGGGCCTGCAGGCGCGCGCGGAGGGTTGCGCGCCTGCGGGGAAGGTCGCGGAGGAGGCGGGGGGTGCTGCTGCTGCTGCTGTCGCCGCGGTTTAGCTGCTGCTGCTGCTTCAAGCTTCGGAGCTTGAAGCGGCAGCAATGGCGTGGAGATGAAAACGAAGAGAAAAGAAAACACCACGCCCACCTGCTCGTTGAAGAGCTGGGCGGTGGTGTTCCCACTGTGGTGGTGAGCACCACGGTGGGTTCTCCTGCTCGTCGGGTGCCTCCTCGACAGAGGGCCGGCGTATGGGAGGGGAGAACGGGCGAGGAAGGTGGCTGCGGGTTTTTTTCAGTAGCTGCAACCGCTCCCTCGCGAGGATGAAGCTGCAGCTACTTATAGAGGAGGGGAGAGGGGCGTGTTGGCTGCAGCAGGGAGAGGGCGTGCGAGTTGCAGCTGTAGGGAGCGGCGTTGGCAGGGAGACGTAACGGGAAGAGGTGCTGCGTGGCTGCTGCATGCAGCTGCGGGAAGAGTGCAGCCGCGGGAAGGACGCAGCCGCGGGAAGGAGAGAAAAGCCGTGGGAAGAAGAAAGAAAGATGAAAATAAAATATGGAGAGGGGACTTTTGCAAAGAGACACTTGAAGAAAAATGTAAAAATGCAAGCCATTTATTCCATTCTCTTCTCTCAATTAAATGCATGCATGCAAGCGTTTTTACAAATGCAACTACAGGATTATAATATACATAGTTAATGCTAGAAAATAGCATAAGAAGGCGTTCTTATAGGCGTGTTTTGAGGTGCAAACAGTTGGCCGGAGAGGATAGAAGAGAAGGTATCTCCATCTTTTCTAACCTAAGGAGAACGTCTGTGCATAGGAAGCTTATGTTGAGCTTAAAGACGAGCTCAGATGAGGAAAATGGTCGATTTTGGCTGTGAAATCAGGGAGTAAGATCATTGATTTCTCCAAGTTTATTCGAGCTCTATGATGTGAATCAAGGTCTAAGATTTGGTTCAAACGATAGGGAATCTCCTAAAGGACAATCCCTCCAAATTTGGAGGGATTTGGTCATGATTCAAGAGAGAAATCTCTTCGCGAATCTCGATTGAGGTAAGTTCCTACCTCTAATGATGGTAGGGACCTAAATGAAGAAAATGACGAGAATTTAAGGGGCTATTTGCAAATAATTTGAAACCTGAGGTGCTAATGTTAGAAATAGAGTTTTAAAGGGATAAATTGCAAACTTGGTCAAGATGGACCCTGATTAGGCCCAAATTTTGGCCTTAACCTAATTTGAATTCAAGAAATCTAATGGTGAAGTTTGATTTGAGTTTTGACCACGTTTGACTTGGAAATTTGCACAGAAACTCAAATTTGGGCAAAATTACGTCTACAACTCTATTCAAGGTAAAAGTGGGTTTAGATGGTCAAACCAAGGGTAACAAACCTCTTAGAATATTTTTCTATGAATTTTAGGAGATTTAGATGAATTTTATCCTGACCAGAACCTCTTTAATTTAAGTGGGTCTAAAATTAAGATTTTGTGTGTTGTGATGGTTCTCGAAATACGTGAAATCTCATTTTTTTCTGTATGGACCCACATTTTGGACTTGTAAGCTCATTTAACCTTTATTTAACCCCTGAGTGATCCCGTGTTAATCTATGTTCATGATGTACTGTTAAAATTACAGAATTAACCCTGATTTCCCATTCTCTTCTCAAATTAGAATATTATGTAATTACAACCCTTCAATGATTATGTAGGAGTTTTTATCAATCATACCTAAATAAAGGTGACTAGTTAGGGCCTATGATGGTGTTCCCATCAAGGAAGATGGTCCTCCCTTTGAGAGAAAAATGAGAGGGAAAAATATCCCCCGATAGTGGGCTTTACGTAGGTGTTGATGCGGGAAATACATGGTTTGTTAAATGATTTAATTAGTATCATTGCAACGCGTAAATCCGCAATCAAACTTTTACATTTATAATACCTAGATAATGGAGTATCTAGGGTCGTTCAAGGAGGCCAATTTGTTAGTCACAAAGAATGGGTTCTCTCTTTCACCTCTCAAATCCACACTTATGTTTTTGTGATTTTGATTTATATTATTTTTAGGATTTTCAGAAATAATCAAGTTTTTGATGTGAAGATTAACTACACTAAAACTACGCCTAGGTGACAATAATGAAACCCTCGCTTCTAAGCTCACCCTAAGTGTGCCTAGGGTAATTAGAAGAGGATAGTGTAGTGTGCACTGCACTTGAATAACATGAGAAATACACTAAGATAAAGACAAGAACTTGGAAGGCAATTTGCAACTTGTATTACTAGCAACTAGATGGAATGTAGCGGAATGCTTGTTACATGAAAATAAAATCACACTAGCTAATACAAGAAACATATAAAGATAAAGAAGAGAAGGGATCCTTTGGCAAAGCTTTGGATAGCCTTGCTCCAAGTGCAGTTGCTCCCACACTTAAAAAGGCTTTTCTTGGCTTCTTCAAGTAGTCCTTCAAGCTTTCTCCTCCAAGGTGGGCGTCAACCACCTTTCTCCTCCTCAATGCTTAGCTATCTTCCCTTTGTGAAGAAGATCTCCTCTATGGCATGGCTAAGGGAGAAGAGAGAGAGGAAGAAGGCACCAAGGGGGCAGGTAGGTTGCCCCCTTGATCTTCGTCTCTTCTTCTTCCTTGGAGTGGATGAAGGTGGTATGGGTGGAACCTAACTAATGGAAGAGATCAGAATTATGTGGTGGTAGGGTAGGGTATTTATAGGATGGGAAGGGTGTGGTTATGGTATTTTTTGGAGGAAAATGAAGGGGTGGTTGGATATTTTTGGAGGGAAAAATGGGAGGGAAATGAAGAGGTTCCTTTGTTTTCCCTCCAAAAATACCTTCTAGAAGGTGTTGATTTTGGAGGGAAAAAATGGAGGGTGGAGATTGGTTGAAGGGGTAGGTGTAGGGTTGGATTTCAAGGGTTTTGGAGGGAAAAAGTTAGCACCATTTTTAGGTGGTTTTGGAGGGAATTTGGTGGTAGAGAGGGGTGAAGGGATGTATAGGGTTGGCACCAAGATTGAGGTGGAGTGGTGGTAGCTTAGGTGGACTTAGGTAAGGTTAGTTGGTGGAGCTAGTTAGCTGGGTTTTAGGGTTTGGTTTTGGTGGCCAAGGAGGTGACTAGCTAAGCTAAGCTAGCTTCGCTAGCTTAGTTAGTAGGGAGTAGGGTAGAGAGCTAGAGGGAGCTAGGGTTTTGGAGGTGATTAGCTGGAAGTAGCTGAAGGGAGCTGTACGGGAGTTGGTGGCTGTTGAAGAGAACTGTAAGGAGCTACCTTAGCTGGCTTAGCTTACTAATTCCTTGCTAGGTGCTAAGCCAAGCTAAGATGAGTTGGCTTCTACTGATGTGAGCTAAGGTGAGCTGGGTCTGGTCTTCTCGGAGATTAGTGAGCTAGCTAGGGTAGCTGGCTTAGGTCAAGTAGCTCAGCTCAATTAAGTTGAGATGAGTTAAGCCTCCGAGAGTTGGACTTGAGTTGGCCTGAGCTGGTTAAGGTCATCTTCAGCTGACCAGGTCTGGGTAGTAGCTAGTTCTAGTCAGGTTGAACTTCTAGTGAACTCTTCTGAGTTGGAGGAGCTGAAATGGAGCTGGGATCAACTGACTTGAGCTAGTTTGAGTTGCCATCTAGCTAAGGTGAGCTGAATGGAGCTAAGGTGAACTAGCTAGAGCTACCATTCAATTGAGATGAGCTGAATGGAGCTAGGGATGAGTTGGATCTAGCTGGAATCCAGCTGAAAGGAGCTTCTTCTTCATCTTCTACCTTCTCGAGTGCCAAGGTATGTGAGATCTAACTCTCTGTCTATCCCTGACACTCAACTAAACACATTAAAAATACAACTAAAATGCAATGCATGCCTCTCCTAGTTAAATGTCGAAATGGAGCCCGAAAACCCGTCTGTGGAGTTAAAACCCTAAGAGCTGGTCATCTTTAGGGTATAAGAATGATGATAAACTGACATTTATCAGGTGTTTATGTGTGGAAACTTGGAGAGTAGAAATTGTAGGTGGTGAATTTAGATGGAAAAATATGAGAGAAAATTAAAGATTGGTGATTTGAGGGATTTGAGGGAAAGGGAATTTGGGAAGGGCACATGCTAGGATTTCTTTCTCTCTTTTCTTTGATGTATCAACCACCACTTTCCTTTTTAATGGAATTTGCCAACAAGCAAGAACCAACGAAGGTAAGCCCCACTTGATTTCTTTTGCTATTTTTGTTTGGAAAATCAAATGCAAAGATGGCATTCCAAATCTTTGTCCTAAAATAATTCCTGCAAGAAAAACATATATGCATAAATAATAATTAGTATGCAAATATGCATTGAGTAAAGAACATATGCAAATGAAGTACATCAATTTAAAAATGCAAGAACAACAAATTACGAGCTTAATTAATTTCCTAATGTAATGTATGCTCGAAATTCGCTTAAATCTGTATATTGAAAGTTCTTAGGCATAATTATAGTCCACTAAAGTGGACTTATCACTTGCTTCATGTCCTTTGTTTCTCTAGTGCATGGCTTGGATACCCTTTTCTTCTTCCTATCGTTATTTTGGACAAGTGATGGTGCTTGATGTAAGGTTATGCTTGCAATTAAAATTGGCTTTATAATGTCATAGTATAGTGTGCAAGACAACCAACATATTTTATAAATTTATGAATTTGATGAGTGTAGGTCGTTAGCTGGGAGGCTTATTATAACTTAATTCACTATTTATTATCTTAAATTATCTTTGTTATCTTGATTATGTTAATTATACTTAATATTACTAAGGATTTAATAATTAATAAGTTAAGTTGACGACTCAACAAGTGGAAACCCTAGGATGAGGGGACATGGTGGCAGCGGTGTAATAGAGGAGGAAGAGGGCTGGAGGGTTTGGAGATCTAAGGGCTGACGTCGGAGAGATAAAGAAGGTTTGTCCTCATCTGCTGCTCGTTGTAGCCATTAGGATAGAGGTAGATGGAGATATGGAAGAAGAGGAAATGCAGAGATTTTATGGTACAGATGCAGAAGAAGAGGACACATGGCTGCAACTTGCAACTCCCCTATCCTTTGTTTGGCATGTGGAGGATTTGGCCATAAAAAGGATGCTTGCAGGAGAAAGGCATCTTCCTATCCAGGCAGGGAAGCATATCGAAAAGACCTAAATAAGAAGAATTTTCGGCCTCCTCCTCTACCCGAAGGTTTTAATCATGTTCTAGGTGTGGAGATTCCCTTATCCAAGGATGCTGGTGACTCGGAGATGATCTTGCGAGGAGCCCTTATCGGTGAGGCCATGATAGGGACGATTTCATTCGCACAAGCTAAGAAATTGGTGAGTTCCTTATCCCTATCCTCTAAGGGGTGGAGGATAGCGATGTTGGGTGGTTCGCATTTCTTATTGTTTGGTCTGGGCATGTTAGATGTAGAGAACCTTCATTTCCATGCGAGTCGCTTTGAAGGGCTGAATGTTATGTGGAGACTAGTATCTCCATTTGATGGGGCGATATAGGAGCGACATCTCCAAAGAGCACAGGAGCGAAAGGGAACTTTGGAAATCAGAGGACTCCCCTTGCATTTGAGAGTCCATAGTGTGGTGTCTAATGCGATTTCTAGTTTTGTAGCATTGTTGAAGGAGCAAGTGTGGGTTTGCTGGAGGGTGATGGAAGATGCACATCAATAGAGATCAAACTAACCTGGGCTGGCCAAGTTCCAAACAAAATAATCCTCAGATATGGAGGGAGTTTGTGGCTTCTCCATGTGAGATTTTTCCTTCACTGAGATGAAAAATAGGAGCAAGGAGGAGTGAGGTCATATGCAAAAGTGGTTGGGGTGCAGGGCAGTAACTCTGAAAGTCCGTCACACCATCAAGAAAGTCCTAATTCGAAGAAGAGAAAGGGATTCCATGGCTTGGCAACACAAGATGAGTTGATGGACATGCCTATTCGAAATCAACAGGGAGGTGAGGAGGAACTTGAATACCTTGAAGGAAGGGAAATTACGCCTGCAGGAGTGACTGTACAAGGACAGGAAGATGAACTGATGATAGATAAAGGTAAGGGGGTCAATTTTTCCTTTAAGGTGCCAGAAGGATTGAAATATGGGGTTGGCTCATCCTCAACAATCAAACTTGGTCTCTCTCCCTACAAGCTTAGAGGAAGAACAGTAAGTGGGTCAGAGAATTAATGAAAAATCTATAATTGTTCTTAATCTGGAGAAAAGGTAGATGGGGCAAAGGGGTGATGGCCAAACACATAGATGAGAGTCATTACTTGGAATGTGCATGGGTTGCACGATGGAGTTAGAAGAGCTTCATTTGCTTGATATCTCTGTGAATGGGAAGTTGATTGCGCATTGCTCCAAGAGACACATATTGAAGAGGATTGCAAATACTTATGGCATTTCCTAATGCAATGAGACCAGGTAGATATTAGGGGCGTTGATGCATAGGGGAGATCTGGTGGCATAGCAATTTGGTGGAGGTGCGCAAAAATGCATTTGATAGAAATATGGAGGGAATAGTAAATAATCACCAGTAAATTCAAATTACTGACAGCAGACCAAGAACTTATTTTATCTCGTGTTTATGGCCCATGTGTTGACAATGCAAGAAGCGCCCTTTGGCAAGAACTATCTTGGGCTGCAGATGTGGTGGAAGGGTGACCTTGGCTAATGGGGGGCAACTTCAATTGCACCTTAAATGAAGATGACTAATCGGGCATTTTTCGCTTGGCAAAAATAATGTGTCATTGTAGTGAAATCGCATGGTGGAAAAATCCCGAACAAAACTAATTATCAATAAAACTAACCACGGTGGATTAGGTCGTATCCACAGGGAGGAATAGATACAATAAATTCATGAATATTTCCCTTTATATCTGCCCAATCAAGTATGGAATTTGTGCCCAAATCTGTTGTGAAATGAGATGAGAAGAAGGATGCACACACTAACTAGAGAATGTAAGGTTGTGGGCATAGTTTTTCCTCGATAAAATATTCATTAAAAGATGTGATCATTAGTGGCATCTCATGTAAATTCCAATGGTGTTTGTACAAGAGTGGAATGACGCAAATCTGAGTCATAATTTGATGCAATCGCAAGTGGAAAACATGCACTGAATGATAACGAGAAAGTATAAGTGTATTGATGTAATTTCACCTCAATATAATAATCCAAAAATAAAAATTCAGAAGTTGACAATGGCATTGAATGTAAATTTTAATTATACCCAAAATAGAGGATGTGTTCCTCTTGATCCTGCGCACGCTTGAGGACATCGCTAGCTGCGAAAGCTTCAGTGGAGGTCGACCACGATGATGGGAACTCGATGGTGGTGGTGGCATGGCGAACGGCGGCCGGAGTTGGCGCCGGTGATGAGGAGGAGCAACGGCGGTGTTGACGGTTCGCCGGCAGGTGTGGTTGCTGTTGGTGTGTCTAAGGGCGTGGCCGAGCTCGTGGGGTCGAGGAGAGCTTGACGGAGGTGACGACGTGGAGAACGGTGGCGTGTAGAGGTGGCTACGTAGAGGGAGATCAGCTATGATGTTGGGTTCCTTTGTGGTTTGTTGGAGGGGAAGGCGGAGAAGAAGGAGAGGAGGTCAGGTGTCTCCTACTAATGTAGGTGGCTGCGCGTGGAGGAGGCAGGCCACGTGCAAGGGTGGTGCATGCGAGCGTTTGTGGAGGAGACCAGATGCACTGGTGGCACGCAGTGGACGCGTGCGGGTGTGTTGTTGGCTGTGGGTGCACGCAACTGTGGGTGTGCGCCATGGAGGAGGAGGTCGACGTTGGTGACTTTTGGATGGAGGAGCAGAGAAGGTAGAACGGAGAAGATGAAGAGGCAAGCGGCCTTAGAGGGAAGGGTGGAGATCCTCTGTGAGAGGGAATGTGGTCTTCAGATGTCCGAGAAGGTTCCCGGATGTCTTAACTGGAAGGCAAGCACGTGGTTGAAGGTTCTGTTGGTGGCTTGCAGTGGAGGAGAGGAGGCGTGGCACACAGTGAAGGTGTCATAGTCGTAGTAAGGATACGAAGAATGGTGATGAACATCGGAGATGCAGTTGCGGACGCGGTTGCGGGTGTCGGTGCTGTCACCACCGACCACAGTGATAGATTCGTCGGAGGCGAGATGCGGTGGTGGTTGTCGGAGGCGAGATGTGGTGGTGGTCGTGGTGTCAACGGTGAAGTTGCCTCCTCCCTTTGGAGAGGGAGAGAGTTCTGGAGAGGGCCATCCTCTCCTGGAGAGAGGAGATCCATCCCTTCAGTCTCTTCTTTCCTGCACATATATAGAAAAAGATACGAATAAGAGAGAGAATAGAGAAGGAAAGAGTCAAAAGAGAGAAAAAGAGTCGTTAAAGACAGGAGAGATTTGAGGGAGAGAGATTTGTGAGGGAGAGAGAGGGAAGGTTTTATTTATTTCCTTTTCTCTTATATAAAAAATTAAATCTCTAAAGATGCACTTTAAATTTAAGTATGATTTCATTTAGATTTCTCTTTCCATAATGACTTGAATTTATTTAATTAAGCTGTAAAAATGCATTGAATGAGAATTGTACATCTTTATTAATTTTATCTATGCAATGCATGATTCATATTACATTTTCATTTCAATAATAATGTTCTTAGGCACTAAATTAGTCCACTAAAATGGAACTATCAAATACCCCCATGCCTAAGTTTTGCTAGTCTCGAGCGAAATCATATGAAATAAACCAGGTCTCTAGGCTAGATTTTACCGTTAGGATGCCTTATCGTGCCACACTCTAGAAATTGAAATACCAACTATAGGCTTAAAGGTACTCAAGTACCAGCCAAGATATAGACCTGACCAGCCAAAGCCTTAGGTCCGCCGCGAAGGTTTCTAAGACCCGCAAAAACTGTCCAGAGGTTCGTTGAACCTAGCGGATAAAGCACCTGTGCATATGTGTAGCAAGGCTAGGTTTAGTTTGCCAGTGCATTTTTATTAAGAGAGAGGGAGAAATATTATTTCGAGAGTTTTCTTTCTTTCTTTTTAAATTCCCCTAGACTCAACATTGGATTGGCCTTAAACATGATCTGTATCAGATTCCTTGTCCCCACCATCAATCCTTGTAGGGTCCCTAGCAATTATGCTTTGGGATGGCACCGCCCATGGCAACCCCCAGAACCTTGGCTTTCGACACTTCGGGATAGTGCCACCCATGGCATTCTGTAGCTAAATTCTGACCCTGGCAATCGATATTTCGGAGATAATTCCACCCATGGCATCTGAACCAGCATGAGATGCTTTCATGCCCCCTGTAGGATATTTAGATATCCTAGGAGACAAGCATCGAGGAGACGATATGTTATAACGCATCTTCGAGGGATTATTTTACATTCCTCCTCTCCGCACTGGGAACTCGTCCAATCAACTTGTGTCTTCGAGCTGCTCCTAAGTCAACTTTTGGGGAAAACATTTCATAATGGATACATTTTTTTTTTTGGCATTATTCTTCTTTATGTGCGCTGAACCCGACTAGTGTATGATTTTCGGGTGCCTAGGTTACCAAGTCTCGCAAACTAAAGGCAGGCAATGGGGCCGAATACTTCCTAAGCTTTAGACTTAATACATCGGCCTCGCAACTCCCTCAACCTCCTGTGGAATAGTCCAGATCTTAACAAATACATGAGTGTTTAAGCCCTAAAACAGATCCAGGAGGCCAAAAGTCGGTATTCCTCACTTGTCTCCTTTTCTCTAGCACTTCAGGACTTTATTCATTCATTCATTCATTCATCCTAGCCTAGAATTTAGGTAACTCTTCCATAATCAACTGCTGGGACCAACATAATTTTTCTTATTTTCTCTCTATGTCTCTCTTCAATATATTTGAAATTTAGCTCAAAAGATTTCATCTCCTTTCTCTCTCTCTCTCTCTTTTATGCAAGATAAATGCCCTAATTATGCATGCAAAATATGTGTAAATGCTATAAACAACCTCAGGTTATATACCCCTATGCCTAAATCTGACAATGACCTCATTGAAAAGCAAAATGCAAGGAAAGATATTACTTGAGGTGGAGTTGGGATAGCTCGTAAATCGGGTTCTGGAAGGGACGCAGAAGGAGACCCACAGAAGATACATAACCAACTTGGCCTGGTAAGTAAGTAACCCAAGATGTTGGCAAGCTGGTGATGGATAGTGAGGCCAAATACTCGCCAGAGGCAGGTGAAAAGAGGGTACTCCTGAGCTATTTGTGGAGGTTTTACATAATACACATGAGTAGTGACCTTCGGGAGTGTGTGACAAGGAGGAAAAGGCTCCTCTAGCAGATATGTGTGGGAAACAAAGGTGGCGACGAAGCATACCCTAAGACTGATGGGTTGACATGAAAGAGTGTCGATCCACACTCACCACTCTACCACAGGGTGTATTGGTCTGGATATTCCCTCGTTAATCAAAAGTGTGAGTAGAGATTTTAGGAAGCTATTTCTGCTGGAGTGTAAGTCTCTTAGGTGTGGTGTAGGGACAAGGGTTAAAGAGGGCTTGAGCAGTTCGGCAGTCATCCTTGACATCCATTCCAGTTCCTGAATGTCATCAAAAGCAACCTTAGTTACCGATTTCCTTTCATGCTGCATATCATTGGTGTACGCATCCTAGAATGGGCCCAAATGTTTTTTGTCCAAATTGAATCGCTCAAGGGTGTCACTCATTTCATTATCATGTAGAAGTGGATTGGAAGCGATAGGGTTGTGAGTATCCTTAATAATGACATCCTCGGGTTTTTGTTCAATGCCAAGATCCTGCTCTTGGGGTGTATAGATTCTTTTCTTAAGAGTAGTAACTGCTTCCATTTCTTTCGACTGTTTGAGAGGATGATCTTGATAGTCAAAGGTATGTAAGAATCCGGATTTTGCTAATTCAGTTAGGTCCTTAGGGGGTAGGTCCTCGAACAAAACATAATCTCCCCTAGAGTCACTCCATACTCCTTGAGTCCGGGCCCCTCAAAGTCATCATCATCCTCTTCTACATTTTGTCCCTCTTGACTCTGAGACTCAAGACAATCTGTCATATCAGGATCAAGTGCTTCCTCAAAAATCAACTCTTCGTTTCCCTGTGACCAATATTGATCCAATTCGTCCAATTCAGCCTTAATTTCCTCATGGTCACTTGTGTTTGGGATTTGTGAATGCTAATAATAGTCAACGATAGGTGTTGGTCCACTTTCTTCTAATGTGGTTTCATTTGGAATCCAAGACTCCTGGAATTTGTTAACTTCGAACTCACAATCCTCAGGGAGCTCTAATTGAGGTACACGATTCTCAGAAATGTATGGTATATGCTCGGGATCCCTAGGATTGGGTAGAGATTCCACCTCAAGATTCAGACTGGGAGCTGGGTTGACTATTTGGCTGCGACTTGTTTCATCAAATGTAATGAAGATACTATCATTCGGGCCGAGTTCATCTAATGGGACCATCTTCCCCTTTGATTGGCTCCAATGAAGCTCAAGTGGAAAATCCGAGGAGTCCTCCTCTGTTGACTACCACCAATCTATATCACAATCCAGTGTCTAGCTACCTCTTTCAATTCTCATGGTATCCATGTAGCCTCCCTCCCCCTTAATGTTAGGACTTCTCAAATAGAGTTATCAAGTTTGGAGGCATCTACATTATTCTCAAAAGGGTAGCTATAATCCAAGATTGGGTCCCTAATGTCTCCTCCCATCTCATGGTGTGGCTCTCTCATGGGAGGTGTATCTAACATGGAGGGGTTATGATCAACCTCAAGGGAGAAAATCAAATGATCAATATCTTCTTTTAATTGTTGACTTGTCCTCAAAGACTCTCCTAAAGATTCTATCATTTCCATCTGTTGTTTTTGCATTTCCCTCTTGAAAAAGGAGAGGCTACTATTAAAATGCCGGGGATAGCCAATCTCAGGTTCAAGTTTCCTAGTATTATTGGTCCAACCTCGATAAGACAAATCATGTAGGGTGGATGGGTTGGGCATGGTCATGGAAGAGGTAGGGTTGGGATACCCTTCTCCTAGGTTCTGCTCATCACCACTAGGTTGGGGATTAATCAGACCAATGTTCCTATAGTAGGAGTAGAAAGGATCCCATTGTTCATTAGATGGTGGATCACTGTAGGTCATGGGATTGGGATTTGATGTTCTGGGGTGAATGTAAGAAGTGAAGTAGTTATTGTAATCCATTTGAAAACACGACTTGGATAACACACCCCAATCAAATGCAAGGCAATGTGACTCTCTTTTCTTTTTAGAATAGATTTAAGCCAACCTCCAAGCTACCCCTTAAAGCTGTCAAATGGAGTCAAGTTTTGCACCTGTCTATTCCCACTTTAGTGGTATAAGAGGGAGCTGTGACCTAAGATCCCTGACAAGCTCTTGGAGAAGACAGAGGTCGTTTACATTCTCTCTTGGCGGAAAAAGAAGTTTCACAATCAATTACGTGCCTTAATTCGACCTTGGCGTGCCCTAGGACTTACACCATGCTTCAATGATACTCTCAGGTGATCAAGTGAGAAGTTACTCCAAGGACGAACAAAGGGATGCAAGTTGGGTGAACCCTTCCTTTGAGGCGATGCGTAAGTGGTGCCTCTTAACTACCCTGTTGTCCTTTTAAGGGGTGTCCCCCTCCTTGAAATATCAAAACACTTAGTTAGAAGATAGTATTGAAAGAGCCGACTTTCCGCTTTATGTTGTAGTATTTAAGTGGTGGAAAAATCGACTAATAAAAAAAAATGAAAATAACCACTCACAGAAGAGCGGGTCGTGTCCACAGGGAGGCAATTATGCAATAAACTCTTAATTATTTTATATTCTTTCGGATAAGTGTGAAATCCCTATTCAAATCTAACATAAAATGCGAAGGAAAGTAGATTCGCAATAACTTAAAAAGATAAGGGTATTTGTGTAGTTTTCCCTCACTGAAATCTTCAATAAATATATGATGATTTTGTGTAATTTTCACGTGTCATATACTAGAGAGAATTGGTGTATGTGTTGATCCCAAAATCAATCTTAAAACTAGTGAATATCAATAACATGCAATTATAAGGAAATATGAGTGTGCATGCGCAATTCTACCATAATAAAATAATAATAAATAAAAAATCAAATTCTGTGGCAGTGGCAGTGAATGTAAATTTTAATTAACTTCAAAATAGAGCATTTGCTCTCTCTCCTCGTCGCGAGAGAGAGAGAGCACCGGCGGTCGTTGGAGAGGCTAGGGAGGTTGGCGAGGATGAGGGCTCTCCGATGGAGGCTGCGGCGTCGACAAAGGTGGCCGAAGGTGGTCGGCCGGCGGAGGAGACTGCTTCTGCCGTGAAGGTTCTATTGAAGGTTGAAGGCGCTGGCTGCAGGCGGAGTTTGGGGCACGCGCGCCTGCAGGCAGAGGCGCAGGTTGGCGGGTGCGCAAGGCGGATGCTTGCAGGCACTTGCAGAGGCACTCACTTGCGGGGAGGTGCTAGAGGGTGTGCCCGCTGGCTGATGAAGGTGCTGCTGAAGGTTGAAGGTGCTGGCTGCAGGCGATGCGCCTGCAGGAGTGTGGATGTGCCTGGTTGCCTGGAGTCGGGAGCGCGCGGGCAGTCTGCAACTTCTGCGGGCATCCGGGTGAGAGTTGAAGGTTGAGGCGTACGCGAGTGTCAGTGCACTGCAGTAGGGTGCAGGCTTGCGGGGAGGTTGAAGGTGCTGGTTGCAGGCGGCACGCCTGTGGGAGGGGGGGTGGCGCAAGGTGAAGTGGGAGCAGTGCTTGGAGTGGGCGCCAGGTAGTGCGCCTGAAGGCGGTGAGGTTGAGGCGCGCCTGCGGGTGAGAGGGTGCGCGCTTGCAGAAAGGAGGGGGCGCGCTTGCAGATGGCGCGGGCGTCTGGTGGTGTGGGCGGTGCGTTGCAGGAGTGGGAAAGAGGAGGCACTAGAAGGGAGATGGGAGCTTGAGATGGTGCTGGTAGGTGCAGGCTTGGTGCGGTGCGGCTGCAGGCGCGCGCAAGGTGAGGCGATGCAGCCTTGGGTGCGCGGGGAGGAGGCTTTGGCAGTGGCGTTGGAGAGGTTGTGCACAGTGCACGCTTGGGGTTGTTCCCCACAAGGGGGAAGATGGCAAAAGTTCTTCTCTCCCTGGATGATCCTCTCCTCTTTCTCTGCCTCTTCTTTTAACTCTTCTCCTTTGCGCATGCGCCAATCAAGGGATTTTCAAATCCCTTTTCTAATTTTGGCAGAAGGCTGTTGGGGAGACATTCTTCAGGCCGGCGGCTGTTGAGGGTGGCCGATGGAAAGGGAAGAGAGCAGCCGTCGGTTATTTGAAAGGGTAATTTACCCTTTCCTCCTCATTCTTTTGCCACTTATTTTTCCTGCACATAAAAAGCACATATTAAGTTATAGAATAGATGTAAACCTAAATCATAATGCATGCAAACATTCTATAACTTAATATAGTTATTAACAAACCTAAAAGATATAATTAAAGTTACTTAGGCGTAATATTAGTCCATTAAAATGGACTCATCAAGTACCACCACCACAAAGTGAAATAGGAGGGTCTTCACCGATAAAGAGATTGGTGCTTATAGCCTTAAGGGATCTAGCCTTAGTGCGGTGCCTAATGTGCGTGCTCAGTGTCAGAAGTGTGCATCACATTGCAATCATTTTTTTATTTTGAAAACGTAGGCAAGTCTCTTTTGAATTAGATCAAGTGTGATTTGATTTTAAGGTCGAATCTGATTATCAGTCCCAATTTCAGTTAGGCGACCACTAAATTAGTTTAATTCAATCAATTTTGGTGGTCTTGAATTTTAATCCAAATGCAAATGTGTGAACAGGAGTTAGATGCAAAGATAGAAATGTATACCTGTCTCCAGCAATCTTCGTGCAACTATGTACGCACTCCAGAGAAGAGATCTAGTATGCTTCTCAATCACCCCTAAATGTGCGCACCTAAGGGCATGCAACTCTTAAACAGGCAACTCGATATTTTCTTTTTTTTGTTTTAGAGGCAAGCACTCAGAAAAATGATTCACTCACGCAGAAAAATGAATCATGCCTGCAGAAGAATATAAACCCTAGTAGCTAAAGAATATGGGGATAGACCTCGAAAAATCAAACCCAATCACTACAAGGGAGAGAAGACTGAAATAAAACTTGTGACGAAGGAGAATCCCCTGTGAGAGCGGGATCTAGTTCTTCTGCATCTTCTCCGCATGTGGATGTCACTCAAGGTCAACGTTGTCTCTCAGTTGTGCCTGTCTCCTCGTCAAATTCCTCGCACAGAAAGATAAGGAATGATCAGATAAATGCACAACTCAGAATAATCAGAAATAATCAAGTGAAATTATTATGTCTATTGCCTCCCTGGCAACAGCGTCATTTGATCGGGCATTTTTTGCTTGGCAGAAATAATGTTTCGTTGTAGTGAAATCGCATGGTGGAAAAATCCCAAACAAAACAAATTATCAATAAAACTAACCATGGTGGATTAGGTCATATCTACAGGGAGGAATAGATGCAATAAATTCATGAATATTCTCCTTTATATCTGCCCAATCAGGTATGGAATCTGTGCCCAAATCTGTTGCGAAATGAGATGAGAAGAAGGATGCACACACTAACTAGAGAATGTAAGGTTGTGGGTACAATATTTCCTCAATAAAATATTCTTTAAAAGATGTGATCCTTAGTGGCATCTCATGTAATTTCCAACGGTGTTCGTACGAGAGAGGAATGACGCAAATTTGAGTCACAATTTGATGCAATCGCAAGTGAAAAACATGCACTGAATGATAACAAGAAAGTATAAGTGTGCTGATGTACTTTCACCTCAATATAATAATCCAAAAATCAAAATTTAGAAGTTGACAATGGCATTGAATGTAAATTTTAATTATTCCCAAAACAGAGGATGTGTTCCTCTTGATCGTGTGCATGCTTGAGGTCACTGCTAGCCACGAAAGCTTTGGTGGAGGTTGGCCACGACGAGGGGAACTTGATGGTGGTGGTGGCACGGCGAACAACAGTCGGAGTTGGCGCTGGCGACGAGGAGGAGCGGTGGCAGTGTCGACAGCTCGCCGGTGGGAGTGGCTACTGTTGGTGTGTCTGAGGGTGTGGCCGAGCTCGTGGGGTCGAGGAGAGCTCGATGGAGGTGACAATGTAGAGAATGGTGGCATATAGAGGTGGCTACGTGGAGGGAGAATGGCGACGAAGTTGGGTTCCCTCGTGGTCTGTTGGAGGGGAAGACGAAGAAGGAGAGGAGGTTGGGCGTCTCTTACTGATGGGGTTGGCTGCGCGTGGAGGAGGCAGGCCACGTGCAAGGGTGGTGCGCGCTGGCATTCGTGGAGGAGACCGGATGCATTGGTGGTACGCAGTGGACGCGAGGAGGTGGATGCGCAAGGGCACGTTGTTGGTTGTGGGTGCACGTGGCTGTGGGTGTGCATTGTGGAGGAGGAGGTTGACGTTGGTGTCTTTTGGATGGAGGAGTAGAGAAGGTAGAACGAAGAAGATGAAGAGGCAGGCGGCCTCAGGGGGAAGGGCGGAGATCCTTTGTGAGAGGGAAGGTGGTCTTCAGACATCCGGGAAGGTTCCAGGACATCTTAATTGGAAGGCAGGCATGTGGTTGAAGGTTCTGATGGTGGCTCACGGTGGCAGAGAGGAGGCATGGCATACAATGAAGGTGTCGTAGTTGTAGTAAGGATATGGAGAACGGTGATGAATGTTGGCGACATAGTTGCAGATGCGGTTGCGGGTGTCAGTGTTGTCACCACCGACCGCGGTGATGCATTCGTCGGAGGCGAGACGTGGTGGTGGTCGTCGGAGGTGAGACATGGTGGTGGTTGTGGTGTCAACGGTGGAGGAGTTGCCTCCTCCCTTTGGTGAGGGAGAGAGTTCTTGAGAGGGCCGTCCTCTCCTGGAGAGAGGAGATCCATCCCTTCAGTCTCTTCTTTCCTACACATATATAGAAAAAGATATGAATAAGAGAGAGAATAGAGAAGGAAAAAGTCAAAGAGAGGAGAGTCATTAAAGACAGGAGAGATTTGAGGGAGAGATATTCATGAGGGAGAGAAGGAAGGTTTTTATTTATTTCATTTTTTCTTTCTTTCCTTTTCTCTTATATGACAAATTAAATATCTAAAGATGCACTTTAAATTTAAGTATGATTTCATTTAGATTTCTCTTTCCATAATGACTCGAATTTGTTTAATTAAGATGTAAAAATGCATTGAATGATAATTGTTCATCTTTATTAATTTTATCTATGCAATGCATGATTTGTATTACATTTTCATTTCAATAATAATGTGCTTAGGCACTAAATTAGTCAACTAAAATGGACCTATCAATGACAGAGGAAGTGGAAGACTGTTTGGCGGAACCTTAGGATTTCATATGGCTATCTTAGCTCTTGGTTTATCTGTTTACCCTTCTTTACGGGCTGAATACACTTGGAGAAATGGTAATGGGCAGAGATCGAAGCTAGATCTCTTCTTGGGCAATGTTGAGCTGTTGGAGGGCTTTCAGTTATCATCGGTAAAGGGGCTAGACTGACCATTCTCAGACCATCTCCATTATTATGGGAGAGTGGAGAAGACTCTTCAATAGGCTCATACTTTAAATTTAGAAACTCATGGCTCTAGGAAGAGGGATGTAAGGAGATGATTGCCAACTAGTGGTCTTCCAAGCAGGTGAATGGCTCAGCTACATTCAGACTTGCAACTAAACTCAAAAAACTGAAATTAGTTATGAAAGAGTACAGTAAGGTCAATGAGATCATGAGAGATCAAAAGAGAATGGAAGCCTTAAAGAATGTGCAACTCCTTGTTGAAAAAGAGAACAGGGAGCAGCTAACTATTGAAGAATGCAGGTAATGCAAGATTTGGCAGGAAGTGGTCCTGGAGGACAATCTGAAAAGGGAAATTGATTGGAGAGAAAAATCTAGACAACTATGGCTGAAAGAAGGAGATGCAAATACCAAATTTTTTCACATGGCAACTAGCTCTAGAAGAAGAGTCAACTACATCTCCTCATTAAGATCAGGAGACCAGGTTCTGACTTCTTTAGGGGACACTAAAAGAGAAGTAGTCAGGTTCTAAAGAGAAGCCTCTAATGCCACTAAAAGAGGGAATTGGAGACTAACAAATTTTGATTTCACTTGGGTTGATGCAACTGCAGCTGAGCATTTGATTGAGTCTATCACAATCTAGGAGGTTAAGACTACAATGGCTAGCCTAAACTCTGAAGGCTCCCTAGGCCCTGATGGATTCCAAGTCTTCTTCTACAAGGAGTTTTGGCCGATGGTGAAATTAGATGTGATGGATGTCATAAAGGAGTTTCAAGAGGGTAATTTAGGCTTTGAAAGAATCAATAAATCATATCTTTTCTTACTTCCAAAGAAGCAAGGAGCTGAGTGTTTGCAGGAGTTTAGACCAATAGCTTTGACAAACTCTATTTATTTGATAATTGGCAAAGTCTTGGCAAATAGACTAAGAGGAGTTCTTGCACACCTAATAAATCCAGTACAGTCAGCTTTCCTCCCCAATCGTTCACTGCAAGAGTCTTTTATTGTAGCGCAAGAGATGGCTAGTGGATGGCGTAGGCGAAAATGTAAAGCCTTCTTGTGGAAGGTGGACTTCTCTAGGGCTTTTGACTTGGTGCCCTGGCCATACTTATGGGAGATTATGAAGAGAAGGGGATTCCCTCAAAAATGGATCCAATGGATGAAAAGGTGCATTGCAACCTCATCCTTCTCCCCTCTAATAAATGGTAGACCATGTGGAGCTTGGATCCAACCACAGCATGGGGTTAGGCAGGGCTGCCTTCTTGCCCCACTCATTTTCAATCTCGCAGTGGACACTCTAGCATGCTTCACTTGCAAACTCTTAGCAGCAGGTTTGGTGAAAGGTTACTCATTATCCAACTCTAGAGCTCTGGCACCTATCTTACAATATGCGGATGACACTATTTTTTTCATGGAAGGGGGAAGAAATGAAGCAAAGGTCCTATACACTATGGTCTCCATGTTTGGTGACATCTCTGGTTTGAAGCTAAATGGTCAGAAATCCACTCTCATCTGTTTTGGGCTAAATAACCAAGATAGTGCGACTCTATCTTCCAGTCTACACACACCTATTATAAATTTGCCAGTCAGGTATCTAGGATTGCCTCTACGTGACATTAAGCTAAAGAAGATAGATTGGAATCCCTTGTTTGAGAAAGTAGTTACCAAACTTGAAAGTTGGAGTAGCCGCTACCTATCCAAAGGAGGACGGCTTATCCTTCTGAATTCGGTCATCACCTCTATTCCGATTTTCTTCTTCTTAGTTTTGAAAGCTCCATAATCTATTTGGAAAAGATTCAACACACTGTGAAAATGTTTCTTTTGGAAAGGGGATAAATCTGAGGGCATATTATGTAGTTCCATCCCCTCAAATGGTAGCAGTTATGCACTCCCAAAAAATGTGGTGGTCTTGGCATTCGCTTGCTGCAAGGAGTTCAATGACTCCCTCCTGCTGAAGTGGGCTATAAAGCTCTTTGAAGACGATGATAGGATTTGGTCTATGATCATCAAAGATTCACATGGCTGCTCCCATGTAACCAGATGCATTGTAGCTCCCCATAGACCATCTCCATTTTGGAAATCAGTTTGGGCTGCAATGTGCGATAATTGGCAACACTTTGCGCCGGTGCTTGGAGATGGCCAGCACTTCTCCTTTTGGCACGATGAGTGGTCTAGCTTGGGACCTCTGAATAATCGATTCCCATGTGTATATAGTGCTGCAGTAGATAAGTCAGTAACGGTGAAGGACAACTGGGACTCCCTACATAACAGATGGGACCTGATGAACCATGCAGCGAGACAGCGTGGCTGATTGGAAGATGAATATGATCAGTTGATGAGAGAGTTGAAAATCTTCAAGCCGATGGGAGGCTTCGATAAGTTCGCATGGACTCATGGATTGTTCAGTCTTGCTAAGGCCTACAAATGGCTGATTGGTGGAGGCAACTACAACCCATCGCTGATAGACAAGGATTGTGCTATGGTGTGGCATTTAACAATACCTCTGAAAATAAAAATTTTTCTTTGGTTGAGTAGAAGAAATGGTCTCATTACAGGTGATTTAAGGCACTCAAGATTGGGTGTCCCACAACAAAATTGCCCGCTCTGCAACTTCCCCACCAATAATGGCTTGCACATTTTCTCCACTTGCTTGGTAACGGATCAGATCTGGAGAGCCATCTTTGGAGAAGCTTTACTGATAAACGCCAGTTTATCATCATTCTTATGCATTAAAACAAACCTAGCTCTTAGGATTTTACTCCGTAAACGGGTTTTTGGGCAGCATTTAGGCATTAACTAGGTTAGGCATGCATTGCATTTTCTTTTGTTGTTTCAATGTGTTTTTGTGAGTGTTAGGGATGAACAGATATACAGATCCCTAAAACCCTAGCACTCAAGAAGGCAAATGGTGAAGGAGGAGCTCAGACTAGCTGGAACTCAGCTTGATCCAGCTCACCACAGCTGGAACCTAGCTTACTTGAACTAGGGTTAGCTCATCCCAGCTCCATTCAGCTAATCTCAGCTGAATGGCAGCTCAAGAGAGTTCATCTTAGCTCACCCTAGCGCAAGTCAGCTCAGATCCAGCTCAACCTAGTTGAGTCTAGCTCATTTTAGCTCCCACTAGTCCACAGGGAGCTCTAGCTAGCTCAGCTGAGTTGACTGGAGTTCACCCCAGCTCAGATTTAGCTACATCCAGCTCCACTCAACTCCAGCCAGCTGAAGAACTCATCCCAGCTCAGGAAGCTCAAGTCTAGCTCCTGGGGACCCAACTTAGCTCAAGCTAATTGAGCTAAGCTACCTTAGCTGTCTCAACCAGCTCAATCCTCCCCGGGAGCACCAGACCTAGCTCACCTCAGCTCTATTCAATAGAAGCTAGCTCACTTTAGCTTGGCTTAGTAGCTAGCAAACAACTAGCAAGCTAAGCCAGCTGGAGTAGCCCCATGTTGACCTCTTCAGCAGTTGCCAACTCCACTTCAGCTCTGAACTCTTCAGAACCAGCTCCTCCCTCCAAACCCTAGCTCCAACACCTCCTCCTCTACTCCACCATTAGCTAAGCTAGCTTAGCTTAGCTATGCTCCAGCTTCCTTGGCTTGTACCACCCAAAAACCCTACCTAACAACTCCACCAACTAGCTCCACCTAAGCTCCACATAAGCTAACCCTACTTGGAGCCAACCTAGCCTACTCACCACCTCCAAAAGACACCTAAAAGTGGCGCCAAAACCACCCTAACTACCCCGTTGTTGGTGCCACTTTTCCCTCCAAAAATCCCCTTCATCTCCACCACACATCTCCCCTTAAACCCATCTCCACCCTCCACATAATCCCACCTTCTAGAAGCCTTAAAGTTGGCACCAACCCATGGCACCTCTCCAGGGTTGGCACCACTTTTAGGTGCCTCTTGACCAACCCTAACTACCCCCCTTACACCCCTTAGGTGGCGCCAACTATCCTTAACCCTAGGATCATCTAACCACCTCCATCCTCCCATCTTAGCCCTCCATTTCAAGAGGCACCTTAACCCCTCATCCTACCATATAAAAAGACCACTACCCACCACCATTCAAACCATCCTTGGCTAGCAAATTCACTCTCATATTCTACCTAGAGCCCATGCCCAAGAGAGAAGAAGAAGAAGAAGATTAAGGGGATATTCTATCCCTTTGGTGCTTTCCCCTATTCCCTTCTCTCTTGAGCCACGCCAGCCAAAGGAGAAGCCAGGCAAGGAAGATCTTTGTAGGAGATCTTGAAGGTGGTCCACGCCACCTTGGAGGAGCTTTTGAGGGTGGTGCACGCCCACCCCTTGGAGGAGAGCATTGAAGGTGGTAGCATCCACCTTGGAGGAGCTCTCAAGGAAGGAGAAGAAAGAGGCCCTCTTTTCAAGCCAAGGAGCAGCTAGGCTTGGAGCAAGAAGACTCCCACCAAATTTTGCAAGAGGATTTGTGTTTCTTTTATTGCTTTTAGATTTTTTCATTTCTAGTAGAAGCATTCCTCTACTTGTCTTGGAAAAGAACACAAATTCTAGGTAATCAAATTACCTTCTTTTTACTTTCTATTGCAATTGTTGTTTTTGTTCTAGCACTTGTTTCACCTCTTCTTCCTAATTACTCTAGGCCTCCACTTGCCTAGAGTGAGCTTAGGAAGAGGATATATCTATCTCTTAAGTTTTAGTTAAGTAATTATAGGTGTTAGTACTTTCCGCCACAATTCGCATTTTGCCCTCGTCTTTTCAAAACAAAAAAAATTACATATTTAAAATACCAAAAAGAAAGTTGAGATCTGTTTTGTAAGCAAGAGAATTAATTTTGCAAACATTTGGCCTCCTTGGATGACCCTAGATACTCCCCTATCTAGGATATAAATTTAAAAGCGTATGTGAATTTGCGTGCTACAACGACATTAAAAACCCACTTTTATAAATCACACGACTTTTCGCATCATTTACCCTCATGGGAGGACTTATGGATAGACTTCAGAACTTCGACCAAGCCACATTCATTGATGGCTGGAGTCTTATGGTGTATCTTGTGTGATCGTAACAAGAAAGTATTTCGAGGGATGCGAATAAATGTGAGGAGTATCATTTATGAGTGTTGGGAGTTAGTGGGAGCATGGAGAGCCTTCTTGTAAACATTTTTGTGGGTGTGGAGAATTCCCCTGTAATTTTTTGATTGATTCATTTTTGTGAATAAAAAGCTCCCAGTTTGCTATCATTAACGATAGTACTCCTCACCTTTTCAAAAAAAAAAAAGAAAAGTTAAGTTGACTACATAGCTTATAATACATAAATAAGTTAGATACTTAGCTTAGGTTATATATATATATATATAATGTACAATATACATAACTTAATTAAGTAGAATTTACTTAATAGCATATAGATTACATAATTTAACTTAGCTTTATTTACTTAAGTGATTTATAATTACAAGTATAATTACTGCTATATAAATAACTAGTTATTATAATAATAACTTACTTAATAGCTTAATTATTACTATTAAAACTCTAATCTAACTACTTAAATTAATAGCTCAGTTAACACTTAACTAATTTACAATTATAGCTTTATAGATAGCTATTACTTAACTTATATACTTAAGACTACATATAGCTTATTTACATTATATGAATTGTGTTACATATACTTAGATTAATTTAAACTAACTTAATAAGTTAAATATAAACATAATAGGTTAACTTTGTTACCTACTTAACTTATGAAATATGAGTTATGTTAGATTAATAAGGTTATATACGTTAATAAGGTTAATAGATTAGTTAAGTTAGGTTTAAGTTAATTATCTTAGCTTAATTAGATAATTAGCATATGTTAAACACTTGAATTAACGTCAAAAGATATACATGAAAACAAAGAAATTAATTCTTGAAATGAATACTAAACATACAAGAGATGAGCATTGAAACTTATTAACTTCAATTGCATAAGAAAAATGAAGAAACAATGCTAAAAAGATTTGTTCTTTACAACTAAGCACTAGCTTTAATCATCCACTAAGTTCAAGTCATAGCTAAAGCATAAGTACCCTCCACTATAAAAGATATGGCTTCAACGGCCAACATAACACCACGTGGCATTATCAGATTTCTCACCCATAGGCCGCCTCTCACTAGGCAATGGTCAAGATCATAGCAAAGCATAAGGGTCATATATGCTCATTAGGGGAGCCTACCCCCGATCAAGTAAGCAGCCATTGCATGCGATTCATGAAATATGCAGTTCAACGCTCAAGCGCCACCGAAGTAGGACTAAATTGTAAGCTTCTCCTTCAATGCCCCCTCGTCTCAGTAATCCTTCACAGCAGTAGTATTAGCTCTTCAATTTCTCTTCTCAACAAACATGCCCTTCATCAATTGAGCTCCTCAATAACTTCAGCCACTAATTAGAAGTTCAAATCATCACCTTGGACTTACTAGCAACTTGATTCCTCATTTCAGATTGGTTGTTGGCTTAATTTCTCACCATAGCTACTCTTGTGTAGCTACTTTATAAAGACTTGCAGTGCCTAATGCTATAGACTAGAAATAGTCTCTCTCGCACTTAATGAACTCATATTGCCTACTTAATAGCCTGAACCACTCGCAACCTAAAGAAAGAGCCTGGAACTCACTTACTGACCTAGAGACACTCAACAGATTCATATTAACCAAGGTAGGTAGAAACCCTTCAATCAACACAAACTTTGACCTTAAGCTTCTATACTTGACTTTAACATCTTCAGTAGGTCAGAACATACTCCTAAGGCTAAAGAAATCATAGGAAACACCTCTATAATCCTTAAAAGCTTCTTCGTAGTTCATTTGAACCTAACACACTTAGAGTAGCTCAACTAACTCAACTGACTTGAAACCTTCCTAAAAATGACTAACTAATTCCTAATGACTTCTGATATACGTTTCAACCCTTGGAAACAAGCTTAGAAGCTTTGAGCTCCAATGGTGACCTAGTATACTGACTAAGGCTAAAGTTTGACTTTGCACTCCAAGGCAATTCAGATCAATCTGAAGGTCCATTTCTAATCTACATGATCTATGGAATTTACTGGGATCAACAAATGAGGGACTTGATCATTATATAAGGATCCTAAAGTTTGTTGCTTGGGTTTCAAATGGGTTTTGGTCATCATCACTAATCAGAGGTCCAACAACCCAACTGAGGGTTGTTATAGATTTAGTTTATCACAATGATGCTAATTAACCTACTGGTAGAAGCTAAAGATGAATAAATGGCTTTACTCGACTCCACCAGAGCTGGGGAAGATGTGGGGATCAGAGAAGTATAAGTTATGAAAATCAAATATAAAGATTGGAAATTAATCATTGAAGAGTACTTGAGTGATGTAGAGTCATTAAGAGTTGATTCCAGTAGTTAATCTCAAGTTTGATGTCGCCGGAGGCGTTGGAGCTCCGATGATAGGAGGTGATGATCATCATAATACTAGACTTGATGAAACAACACCAAATTATGTGTAAAAGATTCTGGAGCATCTCAAAATGCTCAAGAATGTATCAATTTGATCATGAAGGCTTGAAAGAAAGCAATGAACTCAAAATGATTTGAGAAGAAACTTGAGTTCGTTATAACTCAAGGGTGGAGGATTTGATCAATTGAGTGAGATGAAATACTTTATGAGGTGAGGCAAAGGTTTGGAGGTCGTTAATTTGATGGAGGAAACCATTTGGACTTCTGTCATAGATAGAAGGGGTCTGGCCTGAGCAGAAAATTGGGTGTCTTCATTGTAGCAGCTAATTAAGGGAGAAAGAAGATGGATTTTGATCATGAAGTGATGAGGAAGGTGGATTTGTAGTCAATGTGGTGATAGAAGCTCAGGTGATGTGGGAATTTGCTCGTTGGAGTCAGAGAAAGGGATGAGAGAGATCAGAGCTAAGTCTATGCTAAGCTATCAATTAACTACCGTAATCTAATCTACGAAACTAAACCAAGCTAAAGAACTACTTACCTAGATGAAAGGGTGAGGAGGGTGCTGGAGGAGTGTCGTTGATGCTAAGAGAGAAGCAGTTGTGGTGAGAGAAGATCTCTGTTGTAGCGCAACTGAGGAGATTTATGAAATGGTCATTGTAGTACACTCCTCAAATCGCACAACAAACACTTAAATTTATAACCTCGAAATCTAGTTGGAGTCTGAGGTTGTTCACAGGGAGCAAATATGAAATTCACGCATTAATCTCAATTCAGAATTAATGAGCATAATTAATTAAGCACAATAAAAGATGTTCAATGAATAAACTGCTCAGAAATAATATTCAATAATAAATCAATGTATCTTAAGGAGAACATGGATAAAAAGAATGGAATAGAGCTATAAAAATGGTGATTTAAATCACCAATTATTTCCACTTCAGACGAGCCTTAAATGTCTCAACAGTATTAGATGAATAATGCCACAGTACCACCTCAGACGTCGGTGTAAGGCTTTAGACGCCTTAACTATCACCGCACCACAGTAAGGTGCATAAGGGTGCCATGCCTCAAGACTTCTTCTCAAGCACAACACAAGCCTCGCACAAGTGCTTCAGAGATTGAGTGTTAGCCTCTCTTCAACACTCACCCCAAGGTCATGAAAACCACAACAAAACCCTACCCCCTCCTCCTCACAATTTCTTCCTCTTCTCTCATAACTAGGCATAATCGGGTTAGAATGCAGGTAATCAAATCATGAGCATAGGTCTAGGCTCAGGGTGTGGGTGAGCGAGGGTGCATGGGCATGTGCGTGTGAGGGACCTATCCCCTCGTGTACTGGGCAAGGAGTAGATGTAACGAAATCAAGATATATGCGGTTGGAGGCTTTTCTACTCACGAGGTGGGACTATCCCACCTTTTTTATGCTCGCAGTAGCTGGAGCTCCTCACGTTGATTGCTTTGCCACTGCTACTTCACTTCTTAATTGCTGCTGCAAGAGAGTTGTCCAAATGATTCCGCATTGATTGCAAGTGACCTGAAGTGGAATGGTAGCTGACAATGGGTGAATGTTATCGGAGAAGATGGAGGTGGCAGCATGATCGCTAAAAAGAGTGATTTGTAAAAATCGCGAATTAGGTCGTTGTAACACGCAATTTGGATCGCTTTTAAATTTATAAACTCTGAGTACTTGGGAAAGTATTTGGGTCATCCCAAGAGAGGTAGGAATGCTTTAAACCAAATCTCTCACTTGAATCTTAGAAATCAGCTTCTTTTTTGGGTTTTGAAATATGTAATTTTTTTAGGGTTTTTGAATACGGGCAAAATAATACGAAGAGAGACGGAAATTGAAACTACAGAAATGCTAAGCAATAAGTGCCTTGCTTCTCCAACTCACCCTAAGCATGGAAGGCCTAGAATAATGAAGAAGCAAGTCACAACACAATCACAAGTTATCTAAAAGAAAGTAGAGGAATGCTTTTGTTAAAATGTTTTACAATGGGTTAGAGAACTCACAAGTGAGATGGGTTCTCACTTATAATTTCCAACCAAAATCAAACACTAAACTACTATGCAAAATACAAAGAAAATGTAGAAGAATGCTTATGAAGAAGATGGTGATGTTGCTGCAGAGTTTCCCCTCCAACTAAGGTTGCCCCTAGGTCGAAGAAAACTTGCTTCGCACGCCTGGCTCTCCTCTTCTTCCTGGCAAGCCCTAGGTGGGTGTGCCTCCTCCTCCTTGGTGTGGAAGATCTCCATTCCAAGAACTTCTCCCTAAGGTGGCATGGACCAGCTTCAGTATCTCCTCCTCTGGATGTCCTCCTTACTTGGCCTTCCTCCTTGGTTTGGTGGCGACACAAGGAAGAAGAAGAAGTTGAAGCCACCAAGGAGACAGGGTGTCTCCTTGATCTTCTTCCTCCTTTGCTTCTTTCCTTGGACGTTGGATATGGGTGGAGTATGGGTAGAAAAATGTAACCAAGGATGCCCTTTTTGGTGGTGGTTATGGGTCATTATATAGGCCAAGGGTGTTGGTGGTTGGGTTAAGTGGCGTGGAAGGTGATGTAGGGTTAGGATGAAGAGTTAAGGTGGTGGTTAATGGATGGAAGGCTTGGATAGGTTGGCGCCAAATGTAGGGATGTGTAGGGAGAGATGGTGCCAACTCTAGGTGTGGTTGGATGGGGTTGGCGCCAATTTAAGTTGGGTTAAGGAGGGTTGGTGTGGAGTGGCGTGGATGGTTAGGATGGGTTATTGGAAGGGTGGTTGTGAGATCTATGGTCATGGATGGTTGGCGCCAAGTGGAAGGGTTTGTAGGTGTATGGTTAAGGTTGATTAGGCTAGAGTTGGCACCATCTTTGGGTTTTATAAATGTCACCAAAATGGATGGTTAGGATTTGTTCTAGGTGGGTAGTTAGGGATCCTAGGGTTAAGGAGGTTTGGCATCATATGAATAGGTGTAAGGGGGGTAGTTATGGGTGGCTAAGGGGCTCCTATTGCCAACCATGGAAAGGTGCCATGGTTTGGCACCATCCTAAGGGGTTCTAGAAGGGGGGGTAGGTGTAAGGATGTGATGAGTTTATGGGGTATGTGTGAGGCTTGGACAGGGGAGTGTTTTGGAGGGGTTTCTAGAAGGGGAAGTTGGTTCCAACATTGGTGGCTTTTGGAGGTGGTGGTGTGAAGAGACATGGGGGTTGGTGGCCCCAACTGAGAGTTGAGTAGGTAGCTTGCTTAGGTGGTGGACTTTGGAGTGGAGTTAAGGGGAGTTATGTTAGGGTTTAGGTGAGTGGTGAACAGCCATGGAGGTGGAGCTGGTTTTGAGCTTAGCTAAGCTAGCTTAACAAGTAGAATAGTAGTGGAAAAGTGAGGGTTTTTTTGAGAAGAGGAGCTAAGGAAGAGCTGACTAGAGTTGCATTGGAGTTGAATCTGCTGAGGAGGTCTTCATAAGGAGCTCAACTACTAGTAGCTTAGCTAGCTAGTTCTTATGCTAGTAGCTAGGCTTGAGTAGTTGAGCTGGTTTCAACCTAGCTGAAGCTAGGTTGAGCAGGAATTGCCTCTGATGAGAACTCCCTAGCTAGCTTAGCTACTAAGTAGGCAAGTAATAGCTAAGCTGGAGGAAGTTCAGCTGTTGTGAGCTAAGTGGAGATGGGTAGAGCTAGACTTGGAATGAGCTCGAGCTGGAATGAACTCCTGTCAACTAAGCTGAGCTAGCTAGAGTTCCCAATGAACTAACTGGAGCTAGGATGAGCTAGACTCAACTAAGTTGAGCTGGATCTGAGTTGAGCTGAGGTGGGTTGATCTAAGATGAGCTACCCTGAGCCACCATCCAGCTAAGATAAGCTGAATGGAGTTGGAAGGAGCTAAACTTAACCAATGTGAGCTAATATCTAGCTGAGATGAGCTGGATCCAGCTAGGGTTCAGCTGATCTGGACTTCTTCACTTTCTTCCTTCTTGAGTGCTAGGGTTTTAATGGTTCGAATAACTGCTTAAGCTTAACACTCAAGTAAACATGTTGAAAATACAAAAAGAATGCAATGCATGCCTAATCTTAGGTTATGCTTAAATGCAACCCAAAAACCCATTTGTGGAGTTAAAAACCTAAGAACTAGATCTATTTTAGGTCATAAGAATGATGATAAACTGGCATTTATCACAGTGGAGGTGCGACGAGGACCTGAAAGCATTTAAAAGCCCCAATCAGAAAGCTCAAAAACATCGTTGGTGGTCATGGAGTGCGATGGTGGTGATATTGTGGTGTATGCGTGAGTATGGAGGGCTGTTGGTGACAGAGAGGGTGAACGGAGGAAGGTGTGTTCGGTGGAGGCGTCGAGGGCGTGACTCCCTCAATTTCTTGAGGGGTTTTGGTGAGTGTGGAGTGGCAAAGGTTTTGGGAGCATCGTGGGATGGTTTGGTGGTCGTATGTTGTCGAGCGACCACGTTGGAGGTACGTCGGACGTAGGGAAGATGATGAGGGAGAGAGGTGGTTGTGGGTCGAAATCGGGAGGAAAGGATCCTAATCTAAACTAGGGAGAGAGAGGGAGTGAAAAGACCTAAATTAATGGATGAAAGGGGAGAGATGGCGTTGGCTTTGATTGGCCAGCGTCGGAGATGGCAAATTCCTCTAGTAAGGGAGTTCGGTGAGGGTGAAGGGGTTGGAGAGCTCTCACTAGTATTGCGAGAAGCAGAAGGAGCGAAGGAAATTCCGGCTGCCAATGGTATGTGGTAGCAGGTGAAGAAGTCAGAGAAGGAGGTGTCGCCAGAGCTACAGCGGAGGAGGTTAGAGAGAGGAATTTGTGAAGAAATAAGGTCTGAACCAAGCTCAGGAGATTGGCATGAAGTTTAGGAGCTTTTATAGAGCTCTTAGTCGAGCTCTAAATGAGGAAAGAGCTCTGATTGACTTGGGAATCAAGGAACAAGGTACCCACAGATTTCATGGATTCACTAGGGCAAATCCCTACGATTTAGGAGCCAAGATTTATCTCAAATGATTCTATGTAGTGTGAACACCAATCTCACCAATTTAATGATTCTCTATAGTGTGAACACCAATCTCATCAATTTTGGTGAGATTTAGTGGTGATTTGATTAGGTTTTGATGTGGTCAAAGTTGGCTTGAAGGTTGGTTTGACCTCCAATGGTAGCAGGGATGTCTCTGCAAAGAAGATGATGAAGTTAGGGACCCATTTGCAAGGATTTTCAAAAATTAGGGGCTTGTCTGAAGGAAATAGACTTAATGGACCAAATTGCAAACTAGGTCAAGATAGATTTTGATTGAGCCCAAACTTTGGTAAAAACATAATTTGGACCTAAATAATTTAGTGGTGAAGTAGGATTTGAGTTTTGACAAAGTTTAACTAGGCAATTTGCGCAGAAATCCAAATTAAGGTAGAATTTTGTCTGAGACTATTCTTGGTCAAAAGAGGTTTAGATGGTCAAATCGAGGGTCCCAAACCTCTCAGAATATTTTTCTATGAATTTTAGGAGTTTTAAATGAATTTTATCTTGACCAGAACCTCCTCAATTCAAGCAGGTCTGAAATTAGGGCTTTATGTTCTGATTTGATTCTCGAATGCGTAAAATCCTATTTCTGTCTGTATGGACCCACTAATTGGACTTCAATGCTCATTTGACCTTTGATTAACCCCTGAAAAACTCCGTGGTTATTCTGCATTCATGGTATGATGTTAACGTGGTAGAATTAACCTTGTTTTAATGTTCTCTCAAAATGGATATGCGTGGAATTGTCTCTCAAGCGACAATTCAGGAGTATTTATCAATTAATCCTGACTAAATAAAGTTAGTATGGCTCATGATGGAGTTACCATCATACCCCCATGACTAAATTTTGCTAGTCCCTAGCAAAATCTCATGGAAAGAACCAAATCTCTATACCATGCTTTGATGTTCAGATTCCTGATTTGTGCCTCTCTAGAAATTAGATTAGAATGCCAACAATAGTCTTAGAGGTACTCAAGTATCAATCAAGATCTAGACTTAACCAACTTTATCCTGAGTCTGCCACAAAGGTTTCTAAGGCCCGCAAAAACTGCCCAAAGGTTCGTTGCATCCAGCGGTTAAAGGACCCGTGCGTAGACGTATCATGTCTAGGTTCAGATTGCCAGTGCATTTTTGTAAGAGAGAGATAGAGAAAGATATTTTTCATTTGGAGTGTTTTCTCTCTTTTCTTTTTATTTCTCCCTAAATCTAGCCTCAGATTGGCCCTAAATACGGTCTGTATCAGATTCCTTGTCCCTTCCATCAATCCTCGAGGGGTCCTTGGCTTTCAATGCTTTAGGATATCACTGCCTATGACAACCCCTAGAACCCTGGCTTTTGACATTTCAGGATAATGCCACCCATGGCGTTCCGTAGCTAAATTCAGGCCCTGGCAATCGACATTTCAGAATAATCCCACCCATGGCACATGAACTAGCACAAGGTGCTTACATGCCCCCGGTAGGATATTTACATATCCTAGAAGACAAGCACCGAGGAGACAATATGTTGTTATGCATCTTCGAGGAAAATTTTTCACCTCTCCGCACCGGGAACTCATCTAATCAACTTGTATTGTCGAGCCGCTCCTAAGCAAGATCTTCGAGATGGATTTTCAGAATAGAATACTTTTGGCATGATTTTCTTTATTAAGCGCACTAAACCAGACTAGTGTGTGCTTTTGGGTGCTTAGGTTACCAAGTCCCGCAAACCAAAGGGTAGGCAATGGGGTTGAATAATCCCTAAGCTTTAGACCTACTACATTAGCTTCACACTTTCCTCAACCTCGTAAGGACTAATCCGGATCTTAACAAATATGTGAGTGTTTAAGCCCTAAATCAAGCCCAAGAGGCCTAAGATCAGCACTCATTACTAATCTCCTTATCTCTAGCATTTCAGGACTTAATCTTTTATTTTGATTTGCTCTAGAACTTAAGTAAATCCCATAATCAATTTCTATGACCATCAATGTTTTCTGATTTTTGCTCCTTTTTGACATTTTGAATTCCCTCCTCTTTTTCCTCTTCAAGAAAGATTTTCAATCATTTCTTCAAAATTTTCCTCCCTTTCTCCAATATATTTTTTTTAATATGTATTTTTTTTGTGAGAACCCCTCAGAGAATTGAATTTCCATTTGTTTGCACTTTAACACCCCCCATGGCTAAGTTTTGCAATATCCTCATTATAAACTAGGAGGGTATAAATTCAGCTTGGTTCAATTTTTAGAACAGGGTTAAAGAGGGTGGGTGAACGGGTCGGGATGACTATTTGTGGATGATTTCAATCTTTGATACGAGTACTAAAGGTGGAGTCAGCTGTTCTAAAGTTGAACCAAAAGTGCAATAGGACTATAGCTCAAAAGATGAATCAGAAGGGTCTCAGGTTTTTGGAATGACGGGTTGCCTCCCGTTAAGCACTAAATTCAATGCCTTCAGCCGAGTAGAAGGTGGTCAAGGAGGAGTGGTCAAATCAGAGGAATTTTGTAGAACAAACACCTAGATAAGTAGCTTGGTTGGTCCAACCAGGTGCTTTTTCAGATCAACAGGCTGATGATGCAGTCCAAACCCAATAAGTTTGATGGGTTGATGGATATGAATCAATAGGTATGGAGCCCACAAGATATTTTGTGGCTCGAAAAGATGTGGAAATGAAAATTTAGGGTTTGGCTGAATTAGCTCAACCTGATCAGAGTAGGGGTCCTTAAAAGAAAATGAATCTGTGGAGGATGTAGGAACCCTATTGTTGAGATCAAAGAAGGATGAGCAGTGATTCTTGGTCTGATCAATGTCCGATTTCTGATCAAAAGATGGAGATGAATCATATGCAACTGGATCAGAGAGAGGTAAATCAGAGTAGAAGTTGATTTCGGTGGTGGGTCGGGGTTGAGATCAGATTTTGGAACAATGACTTTACTTTGTTTTTGCAAATGAACTACCCTTTCCTCCTTTTTTGTTGCTTTTTTTTTAGAGGAAAGAAAGCTATGTAACATTTCTATACATAAATGACCATGATGTTTATTTGTCAAACAAGTATTGTTACAAAACCCTTTTTCTTTTTGTAGGCTATGTACAATGCTATCTGAGGTTGTTTGCATGACAAGTGTTGTTGAGGATTTGGTCATCCATCATATAGAGTTTATAAGCCCTACCTTCGTATACCTGGGTTACTTTGCATGGGCCTTCCGAGTTTGGAGGGAGTTTGCCTACTTTCCTTGGCTGCAAGGCTTCTAGCATCCTTAGCATGAGGTTCCCCACGTTGAATAGATGGTGGTTGAACTTTTGATTGAAATACCTTGTCATGGTTTGCTTGTAGCAAGCTGACTGGGCCTCAGTCTCATCCCTCGGCTCTTGGAAGAGATTGGGCTTTTCTTGTTTGAGTCGTTTATTTTCTTTAATATTTCTCTTAGGAACTTCATTTCCAAGGGATTAATGACCTCTGTGTTGAAGGCCATCTTGAAAGGGCTGAATCCAGTGGCAATCTTCTATGAAGAGCGGTAGGCCCATGGGACGGCTGGAAACTATGCTCAGTTCACCTTGGCTTCTTTGAGCTTCTTCTTGATCTCGGCTAGAAAGGTCTAATTTGTGTACTCAACTTACCCATTGCTCTGTGGGTGAGTGACAAAGGTGAAACGTAGCTTAATTCCCTAGTATTCACAAACCTCAGTGAATCTATCTGAGATGAGTTGAGGGCCATGGTCACAGACAATGGTGATTGGTGTTCTATACCAGCACATGATGTCCTTCCATAGAAAACCTAGGACTTTGGCTACCGTAATGGTCTTCCACAGAAAACCTAGGACTTTTGCTGCTGTAATGGAGGCTAGTGCTTAGGCTTCCACCCGCTTGCTAAAGTAGTCCATGGACACGATCATGTACTCTTTTCCTCCAATTGCTTTTGGGAGTTTGTTGATGAAGCCCATCCCTGATTATGCAAAGGAAATGAAGGAGATCATGGTAGTGAGCTCATTGGAGGGTTGCCTTGGTATTTGGGAATTCCATTGGTAACAATTTCATATTCAGACATAATCCATAGCATCCTCTTTAAGCATATGCCAATAGTAGCCATAGTGTAATGCCTTTCCTACCAAGGTCCGAGCACCTTTGTTAGTACCAAAATCTCCTTCATGAACTTTCACTAATGCCTCCCTCTCTTGGGTGTGTGTGAGGCACCTCATAAGGGATGGGGAGAGGGTATTTCAATAGAGGAAGCCTCCTTGCAGGATAAACTCGACGACCTTCCTCCTGAAGGCCTTTGGGTTTGAATACCGTTCTGATATAACATCAGTCTGAAGGAATTAGATGAAGGGTTGATAAATGCCAGTTTATCATCATTCTTATATCCTAAAATAGATGTAGCTCTTAGGATTCTAACTCCACAAATGGGTTTTTGGGTTGCATTTACGCATCACTAGGTTAGGCATGCATTACATGATTTTTTGTGTTTTTGACACGTTTATTTGAGTGTTAGGGATGAACAGAAAGCTAGATCCCTAAAACCTTAACATTTATGAAGGCAACAGATGAAGAGGAAGCTCAATTCAGCTGGAACCTAGCTAAATTCAGCTGGATACCAGCTCACCTGAGTTAGGTTTAGCTTCTCTAGATCCATTCAGGTCATCTTAGCTAGATGGTAGCTCAGGGTAGCTCAACTTAGCTTAACTCAACTCAAGTCAGCTCAGATCCAGCTCAACTTTGTTGAGACTAGCTCATCTTAACTCCAATCCGTTCTCTGGGAGCTCTAGCTAGCTCAACTTAGTTGACTGGAGTTCACCTTAGCTCAGGTCCAGCTCTCCCCAACTCCAGTCAACTCTTGACAACTGAACTCCCTCCAGCTCAGCTACTACTTGTCAAGTTAGTAGCTAAGCTAACTTGAGAGTTCCCACTAGAAGCAGGTCCAGCTCAACACAGCTCCAGATAGGTTGAGTCCAGCTCAACTTAGCTCTACTACTGAAGTGTAGCTACTAGCAGAAAAACTAGCTAGCTAAGCTCAGTAGCTGAGCCCTCATGAAGACCTCTTCAGTAGATTCAGCTCCAGGAAATTAACTTCAGCTCCAGATGAACTTTAGATTGCTCCTCCTCTCAAACCCTAGCTTCCTCCTACCTCCTCTTCTATTCACGTACTAGCTAAGCTAGCCTTGCTAGCTTAGGTAAACTCTCCACTTCATGGCAGTCCACCATCATCCTAACCTTAACTCTAAATCCCACCTTAAGCTAACTCTACCTCAACTCCACTTAACCCCATCATAACCGCCACTCAACACAACCCTACACTCCACACCAACCCTAATCCACCCTCCATCCGTTAACTACCTAAATCCTAGATGTCCACCACACCATTCTACCTTTAACCACTAGTTGACACCAACCTACACCTATCCACTCTATAAAAAGACCACCAACCACCTACTTCGAGGGTACCTTTGGCTTCATCATTCAAGCATACTTCCACCCATACTCCACCATAGTCCACGGCTAAGAGAAGAAGGAGAAGAAGAAGATTAAGGGGACACTCTGTCCCCTTGGTGCCTTCCCCTCTTCCCTTTTCTCTTGTGCCCACGGCAGCCAGAGGTCCAGCCAGGCAAGGAGGATGTCCAGAGGAGGTTCTTTAGGGTGGTTCATGTCCACCCTAGGAGGAGGTTTTAGAGTGGAATCCTTCCATTCTTGGAGGAGCTAGGGCACGCCCACCAAAGGCTTGCCAAGGAAGACAACATATCTCTGGAGAAGCACATCAAGAAGGGATTTGGAGGAATCCTTTTCAAGCCCAAGAGCAGCTAAGCTTGGAGCAAGAATTCTCTCATCTTTACCAACATCACCAAGAGGATTTTTGTTTCATTTTGTATTTTTATTTCTGTAGTTGAAGCATTCCTCTACTAACAGCTTTTGTAAAATAATTTTCTCCATATATCAAGTTGCCTTTCTATAATTTTTGTCACATTTTATTTAATTACTTTTTACTCTAGTGCACTTACACCCTCTCTCTAATTACTCTAGGTCTTCACTTACCTAGGGTGAGCTTAAAGAGAGGTTATTCTTGTCACTTAGGTTTTAGCAATTAGGTGTAGTCTTCCTTCGCATTTTACATTTCGTTTCCTCGTTATTTCGAAAATCCAAAAAAAAAAATTATATTCAAAAAATACCAAAAAAAGGTTGATTTCCCGATTTCAAGCGAGAGTTTCAAAATTGGAAACTTGCCTCCTCGGACGACCCTAGATACCACTACTATCTAGGATTACAAATTTAAAAGTGATTGCGGATTTGTGTGTTGCAACGACTTAAAACCCTAATTTTAACAAACCACGCATTACAAACAGTGCCACCACTTTTTGGCACTATTGTCGAGGAGGCATGGCTTTGCAATTACTTGTTTCTCTTGCTTGATACGTGAATCTCATCCCCTTCTCTTTCTTTCTCTAGTGTGTGCAAGGTGCTACAGGAAGAAAGTGGGAATTTTGGAAGAAGCTTGAAGTTCCTTTTCTTCCTGCGGATTTGAGGTTAGTGCCTTTATACTTGTCACATTAAACCTAAAAAACTATCAAAAAATACTAAATCAGGCTTTCATAATAAAAAAACATTCAAATTAGGTTGAGTGGTAATTCTTAAAAGCCATTGTTTGCTTATTTGAGTTAACTAACACCACTCTACCCTAAGTGTTAGTGTTCTAATTTTCGGGTTCAGACTTCTATCCAGATTTCAAAAATCAATTCTTGACACCATAGGCCTCCTAAAATCTTGAAATTTCACGTAAAGGTTTCAAATCAACTCAAGAATATCTATTCCAAATTTTAGATCATTAGAGTTGTAGAGAATTCTTAAAAATTCGCGAATCACAGGGGGGTCATCTCCTTTGATTGCATTATTTTGTTATTGTTCGCACATTTTAAGAATTTTTCTACTTGTCCAAATTCTGTGAAATTTAGCTTTCTCGAATCCTTGTGAAATGCTACACAACATATAAAATCACAAAAATTTTTGGTGGCTGGTGGTGTTACTGAAAATCCAAAATACTCACAGGTATCATTTCTAGACTTTGACACCAGCATAAAGAAAAATCCAAAAGAAATATCAAACGAATTCCTAAAATCACAGAAAAATAATTTTTGAGATCTTTGCTTGTTTTTCCTTCCAGTAGTGATATTTTTACTTTGTTTGGACCACTAATTAACAAGAAAAGCCTGAAAAGATTAACTGATAGTAAAATTTCTACTTAAGGATTCAATCCAATTAGGGTTTGTTTTCAATTCTTAGTCCCACATTCTCAAGGAGATCTATCTTCACCAACACAACTTGATTTCTTTCTGTTTGTGGAATTCAAACTTATTTGAAATCATAAAAAGAAAACCCTAAAAGATACTAAACAAAAATCAAACCCTAAAAGCAAAAAAACAACAAATTTTTTTTTTTTGTGTCAAACCTCTTGTTTGGGCATTGGACCCACTCCGTCCAATTCTCACACACATTAAAAGTTGAAATAATAGGCATTACCCCCATCAACGCCCTCCACATTCCCATGCACATTTAGGTACCCAAGCCTAAATTAAAACAAGTAGTCATTTGACCACTTAAGGACTTCATAAAAGCTACCCTTGATAATCCGATATCTAAGAATCATTAAGCATTTCTAATTCCTTTTGAAAATGCGATGACAGACTTGGAGGGAAGTCAAATGACAGGTGTGGGTTTACACAAGCCCCTGGTGATTTTCCGAAGACATGCTTGGGCCCAATCCACCTCTTTTGTCTAGTCAGGTGATCTTTAGGAAGTGGGTTCACTTGTTGATTCCTTATTTATTGGGTTCCCAAGTCTTAGGTTTCTCTAAGGAGTCAACCTTAAGGTAGATTTAGGCTTAGTTATTTGTTTTGCACACTTCTCCTCATCTCATCTCTTCTCTCCCCTCCCCGTCTTCCAAGTGCATGCACAGGTGAAGGTCCCAAAACCCACATCTCGAGGGACCATTTGATTTTGTCCCACGCACCAAAACATCTTTGTTTTCTTCTTCCTTTCATCATTCCTCTGATCTTAATATGGAAAACATGGAAACTCGATCTAAAAATTCTACTTCTAACCCCTCCGCTTCCACCTCCCAACCCGACCCTAACTTCCAAAACCCATTAGCCGACTCGCAAGCTGACTTTCTGATGAACACACATAAATTCATGATAAATTGCTTATTTTTGATAGTTCCTAGGCTTAGTATTTCATATCATGTTATAAATATTGCATAGCATCCATTGCATGGCATTTAGGATAGTTGTATATTTTGTATATTAATTCCTTCATTTTATATGGCCAGGGGGCAATGCGACATCCATTCGGGTTTCAGATGGAAAATCCAACCATACGGATGGATCCGAAGCGACGATCGCAGTTCGACAACGCGGGAATCATCTCGATCTGAGCACCATAGCACCCTCTCCAAGAAGAAGAAGGACAGCCCAGATGGTGCCACGTAGCGCCATCCAAGCCGCCCAACAGTAGCCAACAGCACCGCCCAACTCCTTCATCCGTGCCCTTCAATCCTAGCCGTTGGATCAAGATCCAACGGCTGGGAAGTGGATGCACCAAGCTGCTCCACACGACATAAGGGAATGTTTGCCGCAATGATGGGAGCGCTAGTTTGCAAAGGGGGGGCGCAGGTTCGAATCCCCGCAGCCCCTCCAATTCGTAATTGGGCGGGCGCATGGAGCGGCAGCGCTAGCGCAATGCAGCACGCGCGTGCATGCGCACGACAACGCAAGGCAAGCGTGCACGCTAGCGCATAGCAAGCGCGCACACGCCAGTGCATAGCAAGCATGCACGCCAGCGCATAGCAAGAGCGCACACAGCAAGGCACTCACGGTTAGTGTGTGTGATGAGTGGGCAACGCGGCGCGGGTGCAAGGGCAGTTGGCGCTAGCTTTCAGTGACAGCTGGGCTGACCTACAGCGACGCTTATAGCCGTCGCTATTTCATTGCAAGCCAGCAGAGCCAGCTATGGGTGTAGGTGGAGGTGAGCTGACTACAGCAACGTTTCCAGCGACGGTCTGGAGGTCGCTAAGGGTCCTTTAATCCTTTTTTAGCCTCCTCCACTATAAAAGGACCTACACCCCCTCCCTTCCAAGCCATCTCTACCTACTGTACTCCCACCTACTCCCAAGCTCTAGCAAGCCTACCAACGCTCCATTAGAGCTTGTTCTTAAGCTCCCAAGGTGCCTATTAGTGTAGCGAACATCTGCCCCACCAAATACTCCTCCATCTTCCCACCTCCCTTCATAGGTCACCTTGGAGCCGTCCTCCCACCTCCATTCCGGTAGCAGATCAACTCCGTCTTCTCACCTCCATTCTGGAGCTACGCCGAAGCTTTCCTCAACCCGACGTCCTCCAGCATCTCACCTCCGTCATCCCGCTCCTCACCTCCTTCGTCTGAGCTTCCACTGAGCATCGTCGTCTCGCCGAACAGTCGATTCGGGAGATTTCCTCTCACCTCCCTCTCTTTATATGCTTTCATAGTTTCTTGTAATTGACATTGAAAGTAATATATCATATTTGTTCCACATCTCTATCTTGTGATACATTTACTTGTTTTCTTTTATTTCAAAAATACAAAAAAATAGCAAAACCCCAAGATACCAAAAAGAAACAAAATGAAGTGCGGTTTTCAAGTAAAGTAAACGTCACTTTCCTGTGTTCGACCTGGGACTCCCTTGGAGTTTCGGTATAAATTTTATCTGATCGACGTGTTTTGCAACTACGACGACAGGTTACTTGTAACCTTGATTTCTAACATGCGAAACACGCACGACCATTTTGGCGCCGTTGCCGGGAAGGCAACGAAATTTACTTTATTGTTTATTGCGTTTCTTTGCATTTACATAGCACTAACCCTACTTGTCTTTGATCTACTATCTTGCATGTGCCCTAGCATGGTGATCCAAGTGCGGTAGACCGGAGTAAAGTGCAGGTAGAGTGTTTTGTAAGTGTCCCCCACACTACCCCCACCTTAGTTTTCATTTCATAACCTAATAACTCAAACCCAAATCAACTTAGGTGCTTTTTATAAACCCTAGGATGGATTTGATTGTTTGTTTGCCACCTCCACTCACCTCACCATCCACATAAATAAAAAAAAGAATAAAAAAAAGTGTTATCTGATTGTGGGATTTTCTGAAAGCTTCACACTTAACACCCACAACTTCTTATCCTAAGGCACACGATCACTTTGATTCTACCACTTAACCGGGATTTGACCTGTGGACCCGGTACACTTCAACTAAATACACATAAGTGAGTAGAAATCTGAATAGGTTAAGCATTCTTGTGTGCCTTAACTAAGTGGTGCAATAGGCCAATTGATTGAGCTATTTGGGCTGCACCACTCAATCTAAAACTAACCCATCAAGTAGCTTGCCAGTTAGGGTTGATTCTTAGGGCTGAACTAGGCACTCCACATTATTTTTTATTTTTAAAGGAACATATCATCACCCGTGCTTTCAAAACTTGGAGTGTTCTACTAAACCTTGATTGAACCAACCTAAGAATTAAACTCTAAAAACTACTAAACAAGGTTAAATCCTAAAAGACACATCATCAAATAACCTTGTTTGAGAACCCTGGTTGTGCACGCACACACATTTTAACTGATCATTAAGGGCACAACCCACCTAAAGGGCCCATCATATTCCTGAAGCACCATTGTCCTAAGCTTAACTAGAATTGATTAGACGTTGGCCCTAAGGACTGGTTCGCTCATCGGGATCCAGATTGAGATTGTTCACGATTAACCTGCTTATACTAGTCAATCTGATGTCTAGCTAGGGGAGTAGTGTCAAACGATCGCGGCTGGGGGGTACACTAGGAACCAGAGGTGCAAGCCAAAGGAAGAACCTTCTCCCTAGTCCCTCCTTCTAACTAGTTGGATTGCCTGGACATAAGTAGAGTAAATCGTCTATAATCTTAGGATGGATTCTGAGAGTCTGTAGACCTTTAGGGTACCCAACCTAAGGACAGGCTTGTATTTTTGTATTGTAGGGCTCCTTTCTCTTTTGATTTCTCTCTTTACTTCACCATGTACCCTTTCACATCCTACACACATTTCACATCCTATCCTCCTACCACCACTTATCCCCAAGATGATTACTATCCCGACTTGACTTGTAATTACCCATCCACTAGCCGGGATGACTTTGATTGAGGATATGAATTCGGATCTCAATGTCCAGGGCCTAACCCTGGAAAACAAGACTATGATTATTATCCTTCCCAGAGCTACAATAATTATTGATCTCCATCCTTTGATGATCAACCTAATCAGATCTACAACCGTGAAGGATATGCTAATTATAACACTTACCCTCCCCAGAATTATGCTGAATTTAGGTCGCCACCAACCTTTAAACAACCTGAAATGACCTACTATCAAGGAGGGACCCGAGAACCTCGACACCTTGACTCCCCTAGATTCAACCCAAACCCACCCAAACCTGAATCAAACCAGTCGGTTTAGGTGAACCAGATCTAGGATAGGGTGTTGGCTAATTTGAGGAACACTATACAATCTTTAGAAGCTCAGCCAACACCATGTACTAAAGCATTGGAGCCTATGATCAAAATGATTGATGAACTTAATAGTTCTCTATTGGATTTGCTCTAAAGTGTTAGGGATAGGGACCTGGATGAGTTCCTTCTTGGGAAATTGTCGAGGTTGAGGATGAAATTTGTGGTTGCACTAGTCAAATCTTTGGATGATTCTCAAGATGAACCCTCTTCAGGAGAGCCAATGTCTGAACCCGCTTAGGTGCCTGTCGGGGGGGACACATATTCGGAGATTGGAGATGACCAGATTGGTCTAGAGCAACCCTTTGAGGATGAGCTGATTGATTCACCCGAGATCCCCAAGTTAGGAAACGAAAAAAATTATGTCTCCTTGGATGATGGAATGACTTCTGATGTTGAGACATATACAAATGAGGATCGTGAATTCTTTGATTTTGAGGGTGAGGAATCTCTTAATGAAGTCTCACTTAAGCTTGAGGAGAATGATTTTAGTGAGACATACGGGCTCGAGGAGTATGGCGACCAATTTGGTAGCCCGACTACTGAAGGCTGATTTGGTTGGGGCTAACTTGGAGGATTCAATACCCGATGACTCAATTAGTAGCCCCATTCCTCAACCACACCCTGAAGAGCTGAATGAGCATACTTTTGAGATCATTATGCCCAAGTCAATCCTGATTCAACCACAATTGTTGGACTTGGGTACTTTAGATGGGGTGTACAATGATCTGGAGGTCTCGGAAACCTTGATTTCAGAGGATAGGAAGTTGGAAATGAAAATTTGGGAGGTTAATTTTGAAGGAAAAACAAGTTTGGATATAAGGGTACCTATTGACCTGAAACCACCTATCTTTTATATGGACCCTTATGATATCTTTCACGTGCGACCCAAGCCTGGAATAATTGATTATTTTTCTGAGCTAGATGTTAAGTGGACAATTGCACCTATTGAACCATCTTTACCCATTGTCTGACACTTTGATCTTGGGTTGCACACCACTAAACTGTAGGATCGACCCCGCAAACACAACAACCTTCGATTCTGGGTGATTTTCATCCAAAACCTGAGAACCACTCGACCCTGGGGCATGGGTCTGCACCATAATCTCATCCACGTCTATGGACATCTTCTGCAGACGGGTTTCAGGATCAACCTTTTGATTTTGATTCTGACCCGCACTTGTGAATTCTCAATTTCTTCCTTGTATGTATTTTATGCCTAGCTAAATGCATTAAATTTAGCACGTGTTTATATTTCACGTTCTCTGCGGAGCTGACCGGATTCCTCACGATGTTTAGGCGATATTCTGTTTACTTCGCCCTTTTCATGTCTTTATTTTTACAATGAGGACATTGCATCATTTAGGCATGGGGGGGTGGATAATCGATTCCTAAAATCATTATGTTAACTCCATAGAATTTCTTTTAGTTTCTTATAAAATTAAAAAAAAATTGAAAATTTGAAAAAAGATAAAAAAAAAATAGAATTAGGAGACGAGAACTTAGGCATTAGGAGTTGTAAACTTTAGGAATTGATTCTTTGAGACCTAAATACTTAGACTCTTCAGGTCTTTAGGCTTAATTAACCCGGGTGTCCACTCGAATGTGGATTTAGTCTCGAGTCCTTGCCAATTAAAATTTATTTTAATTCGGTAAATAATTTGGGATGATAAGTATGCGACTTATCAACCTACCTTCTGATTTGAGGGGACTTTAAGCCTAAGCATCTACACACATTTCTTTTTTGCATTGACTCACTTTCTGGCAATTTTTACGGAAATTGGGTAGCTAATGGACTGACTTGGGTGGTATGGCTAGCAAGTTGTCGGTGGTAACAGCTCATCGGCCGGTTGTCCAGAGCCCAGCCACAAGACCATTTTTGTTGTACTACCTTTAGGTAAATCTTAGATTTGGGAAGCCACCTACTTAAAAAAAAAAGGGAAAAAAAGGAGAAAATAAAAAAAAAAATAAAACCACACTTCACCACACGAGTATGGCTGGCAAATTGTCGGTGGTAACAGCTCATCGGTCGGTTGTCCAGAACCCAGCTCACAAAAAAATGCACAATGATTCCCAAAACACTTAGGGAAGAAGCGGGGAGGTAGAATAAATTGAGGAGATATACACTGGATTCACCCTTGTGTTGACCCCATAAATAAAAGTAGGGAGAAAGCTACCGATCGTAAAGATAAACCTTTAGGCAAGGTCACCTAGGGTCGTAGAAATCCGAAGTCCGTTTTAACGGCCGTCTAGTGAGTCTTTCACTATTTTTCACAAGATGCTTAGCACTTAGAGTCCTTTTCGAGTCTTGGGCGGGTCGGGTAGCCGTAAAAAGTTATCCCGTAACTCTCAAACTCCATAAGTACAAAAAAAATTAGAAAGGAAAAAAAAATCTTCTCAAATAAGGCGAGGGCTCGGACGGTCTTCATTCTGGCAGGCACCTGGGCACTATTGGGTTTTTGTAATTAGGTCTTGGGGTTGAGATTTTCTGAAGCAATCAATGAATTTTGCCTAATTACTCGAATCCTGATTCTACTTTTATACATAGCATTTAGGTTAATTTTGCTAAGGACTAGCAAAAAGTAAGCTTGGGGATATGATGAACACACATAAATTCATGATAAATTGCTTATTTCTGATAGTTCCTAGGCTTAGCATTGCATATTATGTTATAAATATTGCATAAGATCCATTGCATGGCATTTAGGATAGCTGTATATTTTGTATATAATTCCTTCATTTTATATGGCCAGGGGGCAATGCGACATCCATATGGGTTTCGGATGGAAAATCCAATCGTACGGATGGATCTGGAGTGACGATCGCAGTTCGACAACGTGGGAATCATCTCGATCTGAGCACCGTAGCACCCTCTACAAGAAGAAGAAGATGGATGACCCAGATGGCGCCACGTGGTGCCATCCAGGTCGCCCAACACCGGCCAGCAGCACCGCCCAACTCCTTCTTCATCCACACCCTTCAATCCTAGTCGTTGGATCAAGATCCAACAGCTGGGAAGCGGACGCACCAAGCCGCTCCACACGACACAAGGGAAGGTTTGCCGCAATGGTGGGAGTGTTGGTTTGCAAAGGGGGGGCACGGGCTTGAATCCCCGCAGCCCCTCCAATTCGCAATTGGGCGGGCGCATGGAGTGGCAGCGTCAGCGCAAGGTAGCGCGCGTGCGCATGTGCACGACAGCGCATGGCAAGCGCGCATAGTAAGTGCGCACACAATAGGGCGCGCGCGGTCAGCACGCGTGATGAGTGGGGCAGCGTGGTGCGGGTGCAAGGGTGGTTGGTGCCAGCTTTCAACGACAACTGGGTTGACATACAGCAACGCTTACAGCCGTCTCTATTTTATTACAAGCCAGCAGAGCCAGCTATGGGCGTGGGTGGAGGTGAGCTGTCTACAGCAACGTTTCTAGCGACGGTCTGGAGGTCACTAAAGGTCTTTTAATCCATTTTTAGCCTCTTCTCCACTATAAAAGGACCTACACCCCCTCCCTTCCAAGCCATCTCTACCTACTCTACTCCCATCTACTCCCAAGCTCTAGCAAGCCTACCAACGCTCCATTAGAGCTTGTTCTCAAGCTTGCAAGGTGCTTATTAGTGTAGCGAACCTCTGCCCCACTAAATACTCCTCCATCTTCCCACCTCCCTTCATAGGTCACCTTGGATCCATCCTCCCACCTCCATTCCGGTAGCAGATCAACTCTGTCTTTTCACCTCCATTCCGAAGCCACGTCGAAGCTTTCCTCAACCTGACGTCCTACAACATCTCACCTCCGTCATCCTGCTCCTCACCTCCTTCATCCGAGCTTCCACCAGGCGCCATCGTCTCGCCGAACAGCTGATTCGGGAGATTTCCTCTCACCTCCCTCTCTTTATTTTCTTTCATAGTTTCTTGTAATTGACATTGAAAGTAATATATATCATATTTGTTCCACATCTCTATCTTGTGATACATTTGCTTATTTTCTTTTATTTCAAAAATACAAAAAAATAACAAAACCCCAAGATACCAAAAAGAAACAAAATGAAGCGCGGTTTTCAAGTAAAGTAAACGTCACTTTCCTGTGTTCGACCCGGGACTCCCTTGGAGTTTCGGTATAAATTTTATTTGATCGACGTGTTTTGCAACTACGACAACAGGTTACTTGTAACCTTGATTTCTTACATGCGAAACATGCACGACCACTTTCCCATTCCTAACATCCCACATTTGGAGCAACCACAAAACCAAGAACGGCTAGGTGGCTCTCAAAACTAAATGCAAACCCCCTTTCCCTTATGGTTGATTAATTGGTTCAATTGCAACAAAATCAACAACAGTTGGCTAGGAAAGTCACGAACCTAGCCAACCAAAGACTGGGTTAGCCACTCGGGGAACCTCTTGTACCACTTAAGGATTTCTATGATCCTTCCAATTACAAAGAGAGACCCGAAGTGGTTATACCTCAAGGAGATTTTGAAATTAAACCTGCCATTTTGAACCTAATTAAACATTTTCATGGTCTTTCGAGAGAGGACCCCTTTTACCACCTCGAGGAGTTGACTGTCCTCGCTCAAACCACCCATTCCCACAATGTGCAGGAAGAAGTGTGGCTTATGAGACTATTTCCTCTCTCATTAAAAGATAAAGCATCTCATTGGTTCAAAACAGTCGAGCGTCCTATCACCACCTAGCCCCAATTAAAAAATGCTTTTCTTAAAAAAAAAATTTTGATAGGTCTTATGAATGCCTTAAGACAATCAATTATGACCTTTCAACAAAAATCTGGTGAACCTCTCCATGAGTCTTGGGAGAGATTTCAAGAATTGCTAAGGAGTTGCCCCCAACATGAAATTCCATGATGGTAGTTAGTGCAGATCTTCTATCATGGATTAGAAGATCAATTGAAATGATTTGTGGATGCTTCATGTGAGGGAAATTTCCTTAATAAAGATGTTGAAAGTGCCTACCTCCTTTTCGAAGAAATGAGTGAAAACTCATTTAATATGGCCTCAATGGATGCTTTTGGTAGGACAAACAACCCAAGACTTGGAGTAAATCAAATTGACTCCAAATCCACATCCGTTCCAGTCACACAAGATGATCTACACATGATAGCTCAACGATTGGATCATATGCAAATTAACCAGAAGAAAATGGAAGGAAAGCCCTCTCAAAAACAAGCTCCTTACCCTCACTCCCCTCACCTTCTCAAAAGAGAAAATTTGCACAATATGGGTGCTACTCATGTTGGGCAACAGTATTCACCTGAATTTTCACAAGATCTGAGTGGGACTTTTGATTTCATGAATCAAATCTTTTTGACCCCACCACTGGAAACATTTTGGCCCTCCAGGAGCAATTTAGAAATTCCTCCAATTCTTACAATCAAAATTGGAGGAACAACCCGAATCCTTCCTGGAAAGCCCAAAATCCGGTTCCGTTTCTTAAGCAAAATCAATTTGGGACTTATGGGAAAAACATATATCAACCTAGGCCATCCCAAGAAGATATCAATACCTAGGTCATGAAAATTCTGTAGGGAATGCAGACTCAAATGACTGAAGTAACCCGCATGATTACCAATTTACAACATCAAGTAAAGGTTACCCCTGATCATAGACCTGCTGGCAACCTACCATCCCAACCCATGCCCAACCCAAATAATCAATGGAACCAATATCAAGGTGGATATCCCAATCAACCTATTTACCCAGCACCCCAACACGCACCGAGTTTCAATCAAAACTAGACCTCCCATCCTCCTCCTAGAAACAACCACACTACAAATGCAGTTACTTTGAGGAACGAGAAAACTACTCATGATCCTATGCCTGCTCAAGAAACCCACTTTAGAGAAAAGCATATCACTCTTCTCCATCTCCTTCTAACCTTGTTTAGGAACCAGCAATTGCAAAACAGGAAAATACCATACCTTTCCCACGAGCCCTTCACTCTACCAACAACAAGAAGAGAAATCTGAGCCCACTGATAAGAAATTGATGGATCTTTTTGGGAAAGTAGAAATAAACATCCCTCTCCTTGATGCCATAAAATTTATTCTTGCCTATGCCAAATTCTTAAAAGATTTATGTACTCCCAAAAGGCAGCCAAGAAACTTAGGAAAGGTGATTCTCCCAGTGATAGTGAGCTCAGTTGTGTAGAGCAAACTGCCTCTGAAAAGGAAAGATCTAGGCGTCCCCTTGATTCAAGTGGTCATTAATGACACTTCATTTGATCGTGCCTTATTGGATCTCGGTGCCTCAATTAATCTCATCCTTTCTGTTGTTTTTGAAGAATTCAAGATTGGTGAATTAAAGTATGTCGAGGTAACACTTCAATTAGCTAAATGATTTACAATTAAACCAAAGGGGATCATTGAGGATGTCATTATTTGTCGTAGCCTTTTTGGTCTTGGACATAAAGGTACCAAAAGAACTAAAACATGCCCCCATAATTCATGGAAGACCATTCTTAGCCACAATTAAAGCAAACGTTCATTGCAATTCTAGAAAGATGAAAATCATGTGAGGTGGTGAATCTATTACCCTAGATATTTTTCAAGCTTCTAGGAGATTCCAAGAACCAGATTTCTTTGATGACTCAGATTTTGAAATAGAAAATTTAGTGGAGGAAACAATGCAAATTTCACACATGGGCTCTTGCTTTGTAATTAATACAGTTCTTGAACAATCTTCTGATTTAACCCACCCTCCTACCCTAACCGCACCATTTGTACCTAACTCTTCACCTAACTCCTCTCTCACTTCACTCTTGGACCAAAAAGTAGAAATCACTGCAGAGCCGAGCCCCCAACTAAAGTTAAAACCTTTGCCCGACTCCTTTAAATATGTTTTCCTTGGACCTAACCAGAGCATGCCCCTGATTATCAATTCTGAACTTATTGGAACATGAGGGAAAAAGCTTCTCTAGGTTCTTAGTCAAAACAGAAAAGCTATTGGCTTGACCCTTTTTGACCTTAAGGGTATCAATCCGTCCTATTACACTCATAGAATATACCTTGAGGATGATTCTCGCCCCTCCCACCAACCACAAAGGCGCCTGAACCCTAAAATGCAGGAGGTGGTAAAAAAGGAGATAATAAAGTGGCTTGATGCTGATATCATCTACCCCATTTATGGCAGCTCCTGGGTTAGTCCCATGCAAGTAGTGCCTAAAAAGGCTGGACTAATGGTTGTCACAAATGAACATGGGGAAAATATAGCCACTCGGACCGCTTCTTCTTGGCACGTGTGCATTGATTATCGTAAATTGAACACCGCCACCAAGAAGGACCATTTTCCTCTCCCATTTATTGATTAAATCTTGGAGCGCTTATCTGGACATGATTACTATCGTTTTGTCGATGGTTATTCTGGCTATAATCAAGTTGTTGTCCATTTTGAGGATTACGACAACACTTGCCCCTTTCGGAACCTTCGCTTTCTAGAGGATGCCCTTCGGTCTATGCAATGCACCTGCGACTTTTCAAAGGTGTATGCTTGCAATTTTTTTCAAACTCGTTAGGCACGTTAAAGATTAGTTCTGTCATAGTTGCGAATCGTGTCAGAACAAATAACATTTGTAGATTTTCGGTGAGTACCGAGTCATTCGCAGGGAGACAAAAACACGATTTTCATGCGAAAGCTTTTCAAAAAGTCATTCTAAGAAAATATTTATATATTTATATATGTATATATAGACAAGCATTCATGAGATCAAATAAACATTTTATTATCAAGAGGATGTCTAATAAATCTAATGTAACTATGCTAAGGAGTAGAGAGAGATAGAGAGGGAGAGCAGATGAAGGACGATGTCGCTTGTGGGATGCTTGTGAGAAGTGTGACAACACTTTAGATCCAGAGCACTGGGAAGAAGATCGGAGAGAAGTTGCAGAGAGAGAGGTTGGAGATTTGTCTGGTGGGAGTTGTCTCTCAACTGGGGGGCCTTGGGGCTCTCTTTATAGCTTTAATGAAGGGAAAAGTAGGCATTTTAGCCCCCAAAATTGTGCAACAACCTTGCTTTGATTGGATTCGTCAATTAAGAGAACAATGGCTTTGATCGCACCTCAAAAAAACCTTAAACGTGCCTTCAACACTCGGATTTCTTTTGCAACTGACACGTGGCATGCTCTTGCTCATCTGATCATGATTCGTGGCGCTCGCTTGTGTGCCTCACGCTCCTCATGCGCATGATTGTGCACTTTCAAACTCAACCATTTGATCTGATGATCGGACGGCTCCTATTGCTCGCCACGTCAGGACACCAAACATTGAGTACATTTACAAAATTTGGCAAGATATGTGATCTCAGAAGAGGAGAAGAAGAAAAGAGAAAGTGAGAGAGCATAAAGGGAACACAAAGAGAGCACAGTTTTTAGCCTCTATCTCTAGGTTGACTTGTTTAATAGTCTAGAGATCTAGAGTCTACAGTACTAGACTACATGTAGCACCAGATGAGTGTGAGCCACCAAATATTAATCCATTCAACTCAGTTTCTCCTACCTAAGCCAAAAAGTCGAGGTTAAATTACAGATTATTTTTTGTGTTATTCCCTGGGGAAGAAGTTGCCTATCCTAATGAGGTTTTACCAAAGGTTAAGTAGGAACTGTAAATGTAAGTTGACTTTTCACTTGGATCCGTTACCTAGGCTACTATCACTTTACATTTGTCTGGATCTCTAAATTTTTGAAATAAAAAAAGAAGAAACCTTTTGGTTACTTCCATTATTTTTTTCACTTTTTGCTAGGGACTAGCTAAACTTAGGCATCGGGGCATTTGATAAGTCCACTTTCGTGGACCATTATTTGGCCTAAGTACTTTCTAATTAGTTATTCTTATTTGTTAATTAATTAGGAATTATATGGCAATTCATCTTAGTCTGTATATAATTTTATGCATCAATTTTACATTTAATAACATATGATATGATAATATAATTTGTCTGATGAATGCAGGCTAGGTGAAGAGTCTAGATGTGCAATTCTGCATCTATAAGACGTCTGGAGATCAGTGTGGATGCCTAGGAAATTGTCATCACAAATTCCTATTTCCACATATTTTAAGACGTCTGATGATGAAGTTAGATGTCTGATATAGAATGGCCAATGCTTATCCATCAGTTTCAACCACTCGCGATGTTCGCAAGTGGTTGGCGAAGCCGGCGACAGGCGGAACAGATGGGGGGATTTTTATAAAGAGAGAAAACCCGCACACCAGAAGAAAAAAATCTTCTCCCCCTAGCGGGGATCTCCTCTTAGCCTCCATCATGAAACAGGTGTGCACCATGAATTAGACTACCATCGTGCTCCTGGCGTACACCATAGAACGAGTGAACATTGTGAATCACTACGAGCTTCCACTGCGGCCACCTCTTCATCCTCCTGGGCAGCAACGAGCGTGGTGACAGTCGCTCACCGCTGTCTTCAACCCGCCACCTTCCTCAACCTCAAAAGAACCCAACTGCTAGCTTCACGCGTGCACGCCACCACTGCAGACCACCGGCCATGTGCGTGTGCAGCAGTGCATTCCCTCGCGCGCCATCGTGCCACCATCACGACATAGCCGCGCACGCGCTGTGCGCATGCCACCACTACAAACCACTCTCCAAGCACGTTCCACACGCACTAGCAGCAAGCGAAGCCCACGCTCCAGCCCGCGTGCATGGGCAGCTGAACCCCATGCTCCAGCCCGCACGCATGCACCTGGCTTCTTCTTCTTCTTCTTCCTTCCACCGCCACTTGCAACTCCAAACGAAAGAACCCATTATCGGCGTCAAACATCCCCACGCAGCTACCTTATCCGAATGTTGTTCTCCGTGCCGTCTACTTCCCCACGCTCGCCTAAACACCACGAGGTCACCCACAACCACGGTGACTCTTCCCGCCATCCACACGCACACGCGTGCAAGCCACGCTGGCGTTCTCTTCCTCCACCAGCCGGCCGACTCCGGCTGCCTCCGCCTCCACTGACACCACCAACGCAATGGCCAAGAGCTGGCCGACCTACACCGCATGCAGTACGCCCTCCGGTGCTCCTTCCCGTGCATGAAGAGGAGAGAGGAAGAATCCTTTGTTCTTCCTCCAATTTCTATTTACACCATATGCCATTGTAGCTTCTCCTATTCATTTATTTATCTATTTAATATATTACAGTAAATTTGCATGCATGTCCCTCAAGTCTAATTGAATTACATATAGTTAAATTCATCTCATGAATAAGCAAGCATGTATATTTGCTATAGGGAACAAATTCTGATTTAATTAAATTTGATGGTGCTTGTCAGTATTAAGATCGCAATTCAGGTATTTCATTGGTGGTGATTTTGCATGTGCACCCTTACATTATTGATTAATTCTTTAAATCAAGAAATTATGTTGAAAAATGTGCACCAGTTAGTATGCGTATGCATTGAGTTTCCCGAATAAACAAGACATGATTCACTAGTTTAAATAGGCTGATTCCTCCCTGTGGAGATGACCTAACTCGTCGTGGTTAGTTTTGAATTTTTAAATATTTTTGAAAAGCAATTTTCTACCATGCAACATACTACAACAATGCAACATTTTATGTTACAAATTTTATCGAAAACGAAGATCGCTCTTTTAAACTCAACTTGAATTCTCTTCACAGTAGCTACGATCTTTAGCAATTGAGCTCCAATTTAGCTTCAATGACTCCATCCAAACTCAGATCTTCATCTCCGATCATCAACACTCGATCCCTCACCATTGATTGGTTAAAGACCTCAATAGCTCATCCTTAACTAAGTCTATGCAATGGCTTTACAAATGAACACCTATAGACCAGCGCTAAAGCCTAAACTCTCTTTTACTCGCACCTAACAAGCTCTCAGTGCCTAACTAAGATCCTAAGCACATTTGCAAGACCTAAAGGAATACATGGAACTCAACTAATGACCTGGAGACGCTCGATCAGACACATACTAATAGAGGAAGGTAGAGGAGACTCAGATCAAAGCAAATCCTAATTCTAAGCTTCTAAACCTATTTTAAATGACTTTAGCAACTCCCTAGATACTCCTAGAACTAAACAAAACTTGGGAAGCACATCTAAAATCTTAGAAGACACCTACGTAGCTTAGGCTGAACCTAACAACCTTAAAATGAACTAACTAACTGAACTTACCTTAAATCTTCCTAAAATTGACTCTAACAAGTTCCTAACAAACCTAGGAACACAATACACCCCTTAAAAATAAGCTCGGGAGCTCCGAGCTCCAATGGCGATGTAGGGTTGACCAAATCAAGGTGAAAGTTGAATTTAAGTTGTACTGTAATTTAGATCAAACCAATAGCTAGGTAGACCTTGCATAGCTAGTAAAACTTGTTGGAATCAAAAAGAGGAGAATTTGATCATGCTAATGGAGTTGCTATGGTTCACCGCCTGGGTTCTAATGTGTGTTTGTTCGACAGAGTAAACCAAGAGACCAACAACCTATTAATAAGTTGTTCTAGACTTAGAGTGATCTATTGATGCTATTCGACCTAATTTAGAGCTAGGAGAATGAGGAAATAGCTCTACGTAACTACGTCATAGCTAGAGAAGATAAGGGTGGTTAGAGGAGTATGATCATTAAAAATCAGTTATAAAAGGAGGAATTTAATCCTTAGAAAGCACTTGAGTGAATTAGAATCACTAAGAATCGAATTAATCAATAAATCTCAGAGTTGATGTCACTGGAGTTCACCAGAGTTCCGGTGAAGTCACGAGATGGAGAAATCGGGGGGTGGGGGGGAGCCTATGGTGGCTACTGATTAGCCCATATTTGTGGGCTATTTAAGTATTTAAGTGCCTAGACATTAAGTTAATTCTAACATGTAATTAGCATAAATTAGGATGTAAATAGGTTAATTCATACTTCTAATTTATTTATAAAATTCATGCATTGCATTCGTATTTAAATGCATTTAGAATTAACTTAGAATTGCGTTCATTTAATTAGTTAACTAATTAGGTGCATTGCATACATTAATTTAAGTTAACATAAAAGTTGAGGGTTTGTATATAAATAATCATAATATTTTAACATTATTTTTTCTTTCTTCTTCTTGCAGCAACAGCTGCATTTCCTTTAGCTGCTGCTCCAACACCACCAGCTACCGCACTGAAATCTGCATTCAAGGACGAGCGGAGAATGTGGATTTGCTCCCGCCTCTCCATTCAAATTTGTGCAGGTGGCTACAAAAGGAGAGAGGCTGCCGAGCGGGGGAGGGCCAGCATTCCAACAATCCACATTGTGCAAAGAGTTCATCTCTCGTCCATTCCACCACCGCCGGCCTCAACTGCGGCGGCGAGCCTCCACCACAGTGGGCGTGTGGCGTGACAGGCCACATCGCCATCTGGAGCTCGTTTGCATCACTGTGCCTCACCAGAATCAACATCACCACCCTCGCCGTCATCACTAACAACCTCCATTGCAGCAACTGCAACTTCACTCCTCCGTTAGTTAAGACGTCCGGGAAGTTTCCCAGACGTCTGAAGCTTAGTCCCCACACACAACAACAACCGGCTCCTCACTCCCACGCCCGCGCCCCTCCGGTTGCCTGCATCCAACAACAACCGCCTTCACGCTTGCACCAGCCCACGCATGCAGCCGGTGTGCCCGCCAGCGTTTGCGCCACCCTGCAGCACATCTCCAACGCACCTGCAAACTGCGTACCGCCTGTAGTAGCAACCACCTCCACGCGTGCACCCTGTAGCACCGGCCACCAACTACTCACCTACGTGCATACGCACTGCCTCCAGCAGGCGCACGTTCTTCTCTGCGTGCGCACCACTTGTAGTGCCAAGCCCGCCAGCACTTCAGCACACACCACCTCCAACACGCCCACTCCAACACGCCCGCCTTCAGCCCTTAGCACACCCGCCTCACCTCCTGCAGAAGAGCCTTCCACCTACCCGCCTACGCCTTCCTTGCAACGTGCGACTAGCAGCTCCAGCACCTACGGCCAATGTGCCTCCAGCAGTGCGAGCGGGCTCAGTGCGCGCAACAGTAGCCTCCATGCGCACCACCTGCAGTAGCCTCCGCGTGTGCCCATCTGCGCTTCCTCCAGCAAGTGCAGCCACTGGCGCAACCCACCTTTACCGAAGCTCCATCCGGCCGACTCCGGCCACCTCGCGACTCACCGCCACCACCGCTGCGAAGCCCTCGGTCCAAAGAACTTCCTCCGAGCTTCACGCCTCCGGCCGCTCCTTCCTCTTCGCGCACGGCCAAGGGGAAGAAATCCCCTATTTTGCTACAGTAAAAGGCCTATTAATATTTACATTCTCTGCCATTGCCAACTTTTATTGATATTTTATTAAATCTGCATAGCAAAAAATATCCATTAGTTGTTCAAAATTACTATTTCAGCATGTTCTCTTGATACTATCTTAATCTGAAGGCAGATTTGGCTCGGTTCTCGTCGAAATTAACTACGAACATATGTTTTTAACCGGTGCGAATTTAAATATGTCATTGCCTCCCTGTGGACACGACTCGCTCTTCTACGAGTGGTTATTTTAATTATTGATTAGTCGATTTTTCCACCACATAAAATTACAAACGACTTGAAAAGCAAACAATCGACTTGTCAAATGGCGTCGTTGCCAAGGAGGCAACAGACGCAATAATTTCACCTTTTTTTCTTCATTTCTGATTATTTCTCATTGCACAGTGATTTGACCATTTATTTTTTTTTCTGTGCGAGAAATTTGTGCTAGGAATCAACCATCGTGAGAGGCGACCCTTGACGTCGCCAGAGGAGAAATTGATCGAGCTACCTTGCAAAGGAGGGGAAGGACGAGGACACGACGATCATCTAGTCGCTGATTTAATTAGAATAGGATTAAGACTTTAGATTTAATTTTTCATTGCACATTTGGTTTGAAACCCTTGTTCTGAGGTATATTTTGAGGGGTTTGTTCCCCAATTTTGTTTTAGGCCTGTGTTGGGTAATTTTTGGGAGCCTGTTCCCTTTTCTTTAGATTTAGGTTTTTAATTTATTTTGTGGATTATTTACTTTTATTTGTTTGTGCATAAGTAGTTAAAAAAAAAAAATGAGCCGCCTACTAGAAGCTGCCTGCCCCTAGGACGAACCATTTAGGTTTGTATTAGCAGCCTCTAGATTTACTTCTCTGCATTGCGTGCATTCTTGCATCGTTGATTGCTGGAAGCAAGGTACGCATTCTCTTACTTTGCATCCTACTCTTGATCACTCATTGCATTTGGACTTAAATCGAAGACCACATAATTTGTCTTGAAGCGATCTAACAAGTGGTCACATATATTCCTGAAAAAGGACTAATTAAAAGAGGGACATCTAAAAATCAAGGACTTGATTGTCAAATATGGTGTGCGATTCAAAATTCAAAATCTTTTTGCGGTGAATGCACACTTATATCTTTTGCACCACGGCACTCATTTAGACACTCCTAAGTCTTGAAACGACTAAGACAAGAGCCCTCCTACCGTCGGATTCTGAAGTGTTCAGAACTTGAGATCAAAGGTTTTGTAAATCCAAAGAGGGGGATACCCTGTCACGGATTTTTGGGGGTAGTTGAGAAGCACTGCGAAAGCACAGCTTCAAAGGAAGGCTTAGGCCTACTTTCATCCCTTAATTTTCCATCTTTGGATTTGCTTTATCATTTGAGATTTAGGGAAGAATACCTAAGCTCTAACTAGGTCTTTTTAGGCATTTCGAAGGTTGACAATAAGCGCATAATTGATTGGGCAACTTGCTTTGTCACCTACAATTTGAACTAAAGTCAAAAGCCTAAATTTGTAAAGACCAAACAAGTCCTTCTGAATTGTGTTTGTAGTGCATGCTTCGTAGGCATTCTCTTAGGAGACAACTTATGTTTGATCCTGAACCTGAAAGAATCTTAAGAAGAGACCTTCCAAGGGTAGAAATGGCCGGTCAAAGGAGCCTTAAGGAATATTTCATCCCAACCAATCAAGCTGGCTCTGCACTACGTAGACCTGGAGGGGACAATCCTTATGAGATCAAAAGTAGTACCATATCCTTGCTGCCCTCCTTTTATGGTACTACTAGGGAAGACCCTTACAGGCATATAGAGGAATTCACCGAGGTCTGCTCCATGGTGAAGCTGCAGGGCGTTACTGATGATGCTCAAATGCGGACCCTCTTTCCCTTCTCCCTTAAGGACAAAGCCAAGTATTGGTATCACACCCTTGATAGTATTAATACTTGGGATGCCCTGAAGAAGGAGTTTTTGCAGAAGTACTTCCCCATGAGCAAAACCAATCACTTTAGGAGGGAAATTATGAGTTTTGTTCAAAAGGATGGGGAAGCATTCCATGATGCGTGGGAGCACTTTAACGACTTGCTGAGACTTTGCCCACATCACCAGGTGCCTAAATGGCAACTGGTTGAAAGGTTCTACACCAGACTTAATGATTCGCATAGGCAAACTGTGGATGGTGCCTGTGCAGGAACCTTTCTATCTAAGACTGAGGATGAAGCTTGGAACTTATTTGATGCTTTGAGTGAGAATTCTATTCACTTGAATTCTACCTACATGGATAGAAAGCCCACTCTCATGCAAAGAAAGTTGGAGGCGAATGAGGCAAGGGACACCCAGAATTTAGCCTATCAGATTCAATTATTGAACCAAAACATGGAAAGGCTTATGTCGAACCCGAGTTCATTCGTATCTAACACCTCCACATCCCAAGCTTCCGAATGCTTAATTTGTCAAGGCAATACACGCCACTGTGGATTGCCACTTGGCCTCCCAATTATGTGAGCTTGTACAAGAGGATTTGAATGCTGCTCAAGGGTTCCATCTTAGACCTCGTAATGACCCTTTCTCCAACACTTATAATGAGGGATGGAGGAACCACCCAAACTTTTCATGGAGACAAGGAAATGTCTCAAATTCAAGGAATTACAAACCACAATCCTTTCAAAACCATCAAATGAACCAACCTTAGACCTTTGCCCAACCTAAGACCTTTGAGATGGATGAATTGAAGGAGATGTTGAAAACTATGCAAGAAAGTCAAAGTGCCATCATCCAATCTCATGACAGGACTATACATGAGATGAAATCACAAATTGGACACCTTTTTAAGGCCATTAGACAGAGGGAGATTGGGAAGCTCCCCAGTGCTGCTGAGGAAAATCCTAAAGGAAAAGGGATTGTCTTTAGGGAGCATGCTCAGGCGGTGACTATTCTGAGGAGTGGGAAAGAAATTTCCAAACCTGATGCTCCTATAGTCTCACCCCCTAAAAAACCATCCACCCCGACTTTCACCCCACCGGAGAAGACTTGGCCAAACCTTCTCCGCTTGAAATCACCTCACCGGAAGAAGTTGCCCCCATTCCACCCCTTACTCGACATGACAACCCTTCCACCCAGAGATCGAGAGTGCCTTTTCCAGAGCGCTTATCCACCTCTGGGCAGACTTCTACTGGCTCATCTGGAGCCAAAGATAAGACAGATGAGATTATGGAAACTTTCAAGCAAGTGTAGATTAACCTGCCTTTGCTTGAAGCTATCAGGCAGATTCCGTCTTATGCCCGCTTCTTAAAGAACCTGTGCATGAAAAAGTGACAATCTAGAAAATAGGTCCAATCAAAAGTTGTCCTGCCTGATTTTGTTAGCTCAATTGTTCAACATGGCACACCCCCGAAACTTAAGGACCCAGGAGCCCCATACATCTCAGTAATTATTGGTGACTTACAAATTGATGAGGCTCTACTTGATCTGGGTGCGAGGGTGAACATCCTTCCGAGCTACGTGTATGAACAACTTGGGGGAGGCAATCTGAAGCCTAGCCCTGCAATCCTTCAAGTTGCTGATCGATCACTTAAGACACCATGGGGAATTTTGGAAGATGTCCTCATAAGAGTGGAGGATTTCTTCTTTCCCGTTGACTTCTTAGTTTTGGACACTGACCCTACCAACAAGCCAACCAAACCCTCCATCATTTTGGGCTGCCCCTTCCTTGCAACTTCGCATGCTTTAATCAATTGCAATACTGGGGCATTGAAAATGGGCTTTGGGAATAGGAAAATCTGGCTTAATGTGTTTGATGCTTACAAACAAGCCGGACTTGAGGATTGTTCTCAAGTTGAGGTGATAGATGACCTGATTGAAGAGGAAACTCCTGCAATGTTATGTGATGACCCCCTTTAGCATGTCATGCTAAATGAGCATTCCCATCTCTTGGAGTAATGTGAAGGGGATATACTAGAACTTGAGGAATTGCTAGGTGTTTCTGCTGAGTTTCTTCCCCCATCATTTCTGCCGAAGGTAGATCTACTACCTGAGATGGGGACATCTATTATGAAACCCTCAACCATACAAGCCCTCGACCTTGAGTTGAAACCCCTCCCTGACACTCTCAAGTACATTTTCCTAGGTGCCAATGATACGCTCCCCGTTATCATTTCGACTGTGCTATCTGAGGCACAGGAGGGAGCCTTGATTGAGTGCTTGTCTAGGCACAAGGAAGCTATTGCTTGGAGCATTACTGACATTAAGGGTATAGAATCTACACTCTGCATGCACCACATTTATACTGATGATTCCATCAAGCCATTTAGGGACATGCAGAGATGTCTAAACCCTAATATGAGGGAGGTGGTAAAAAAGGAAATCCTGAAGTGGCTGGACGCTGGGATCATATATCCCATTGCAGATAGTAAATGGGTAAGTCCTATTCATGTGGTGCCAAAGAAGGCAAGCTTTACTGTGGAACTCAACGACCAAGGTGAACAAGTTGTCACTAGACCCTCAACTAGATGGAGGGTCTGTATTGATTACTGCAAGCTGAACACCGCTACCTAGAAGGATCACTTTCCTCTGCCTTTTATTGATCAAATTCTCAAAAAATTGGCAGGGAATAAGTACTATTGCTTTCTCGATGGATATTCTGGGTACAATCAGGTGGCAGTCTTTTCTGATGACCAGGAAAAGATGACATTCATGAGTCCTTATGGTACTTTTGCATTAAGGCGTATGCTGTTTAGATTATGTAATGCCCCTACAACTTTCCAGCAGTGTATGATGTCTATCTTTTCAGACATGATTGTCGAGTGTGTTGAAGTGTTTATGGATGACTTCTCCATTTATGGCTCGTCTTTCGACTAGTGTCTCCTGCACCTGGAGAATGTGTTGAAGTAATGTAAGGAGACTGGTTTAGTCCTCAGCTAGGAGAAAAGTCACTTCATGGTACAGAAAGGAATTGTACTTGGGCATGTTGTATCCGAGCAAGGTTTGGAAGTAGATAAAGCCAAGATTGATTCTATTTCCAAACTTCCATTGCCTACGAACGTCAAACAGATTAGATCCTTTCTGGGCCATGCTGGCTTTTATAGGCACTTTATTAAAAATTTTAGTAAAATTTCTAGGCCACTTTGTGACTTGTTGGCGAAGGAATCTTCCTTCAATTTTGATTCAAAGTGTGCCGAGGCCTTTCAAACTCTAAAGGAGGCCTTGATCTCTGCGCCTATTCTCCAAGCTCCTGATTGGACACTCCCATTTGAGCTGATGTGTGATGCTTCGAATTATGCAGTGGGAGCAGTCCTTGGACAAAGGGTTGAGGGAAGACCTCATGTGCTGCATTATGCAAGCAATACTTTAACCGAACCTCAGCAAAACTACACCATCACTGAAAAAGAATTACTTGTACTTTTTTCTTTGGAGAAGTTTAGGTCTTATATGCTTGGGTCTAAGGTGGTTATTTTTATTGATCATGCGGCAGTGAAACATCTCATTGCTAAGAAAGATTCTAAGCCACGTCTGATTAGGTGGATCCAACTCCTTCAAGAATTTGACTTGGAAATACATGAAAAGAAAGGAGTAGAACATGTTATGGCTGACCACCTGTCTTGCCTTCCTCTTAATGACTCTCTTTCCGGAGACATTCGCGAGACATTTCCCGATGAAACTCTGATGGCGGTAACACCAACTTTACCTTGGTATGCAGACACTGTAAATTACTTAGTCACTGGACAAACTCCTGGCTCTTGGGATGAGCAGAAAAGAAAGAGATTCATTTCTCAAGCAAGATATTTTCATTGGGAAGAGCCAGAATTATTTAGAATTGGACAAGACCAAGTATTGAGACGTTGTGTACCTGAAAAGGAACAACAAAGTGTGCTGAGTTTTTGCCATGAACTTCATTGTGGAGGACACTTTGGTGCTAAGAAAATTGCTTTTAAGGTTCTCCAGTCCAATTTTTGGTGGCCTTCCTTATTTAAGGATTCTCATAATTTTGTTAAGGCTTGTATTAGATGTCAACGGACTGGAACGATTGGGAAGAGGAATGAAATGCCTCAACATCCTATTCAATCTATTGAAATTTTTGATGTGTGGGGAATTGTCTTTATGGGCCTCTTCCCATCGTCCCATGGTTATGAATATATCTTGGTGGCAGTAGATTATGTCTCTAAATGGATAGATGCCATTCCTTCGTGCACAAATGACCACTCTGTGGTTTCGAAATTTGTGAAGGCCAATATCATATCCCGTTTCGGCTGCCCCAAGACCATTATAAGTGATGGGGGACCTCATTTCCGAAACCACCACTTCAATCGGCTAATCAGGAGTCTGGGAGTGACTCACAAGGTCGCTTCCCCTTACCATCCTCAGATAAGTGGCCAGGTTGAAGTGTTGAATAGGGAGATAAAAAATATTTTGGAAAAGACCGTTAGACCTGATAGAAAAGACTGGTCCTAAAAGCTCGATGATCTTTGTGGGCATATCGAACGGCCTATAAGACCCCTTTAGGTACTTCTCCCTTTCGGATTGTGTATGGAAAAGCATGCCATTTACCTATTGAGTTGGAACATAAGGCACTTTGGGCTATTCGAAGTGTTAACATGGATTTAGAGAAGGCAAGTAAGGCACGACTTCTAAAATTAAGTGAGCTCGAGGAGATGAGGAATGATGCTTATGACACCTCTCAAGCTTATAAAGAAAGAACTAAGGTCTTGCATGATAAGTTTATACTTCGAAAGACCTTTGAGCCCAACCAACAAGTCTGGCTTTTCAATTCCAGACTTAAGCTTTTTCTTGGGAAGTTAAAATCTCGTTAGGATGGGCCTTACATAATCACCAAAGTATTTCCACATGGAGCTGTGGAGATTAAAAACCCTTCCTCTTCAGCAACTCCCTTTATCGTCAACGGTCAACGGTTAAAACCCTACATAACTTTGGATGGCCATCTGGTTGACAAAGTCACTCTTGAGGAGCCTTAGTTCCTACCATTCTCCGCCTCAGGTAATATCTTCCTTTAACTATTTTTGTTTTCAATGAGGACATTGTTTGAACTAGGCATGGGGGAGAGGACCTGAGGCATTTTGTTTGTAGCATGCATACATTTGCATTAAAAAAAAAAAAAGAAAAAAAGAAAAAAAGAAAAAAGAAAAAAAGGGGTTTTGAGCTTAACTGGCTAGGTCTTGCATTCTTAAGCAAATCAAAACTCTAGGGTAGACTAAGTTAATTCTAGGGTCAAACTTTAGAGGCTAAATGAGCTACTAGATTTAGACCTTTAGGGTCCTTTGTGGACTTAAAAACTTAAGTAGGAGTTAAGTTGTGGACCATTCCTCAAGAGGTTGAGGAAGGAAAGCTAGGGTTTGAGTTAAAGGTGGTGTAGTACCTGGAGTCTTATTCTACCTTTTGGTTTACGGGTCCTTGTAACCCAAGCATCCAAATTTCACACACTTGGTCTGGTGTAAATAAGTAATCAACTTAATTCCTTTCTTAAAAGAGATTTGGTTCTCTTAGTTTTGACTTAGGAGAGGCTTGAAAACACAATTTGATTGGAAGAGTTCCCGCCGCATGAGAGGTGGAGTATATACTCACCTTGAGGATGCGATGATAACATATTACCTCCTCGGTGCTTGTCTCTTAGGATATCCATCCTACTGGGGGCATGTAAGCACATTGCGCGGTTCAGGTACTATGGGCGACCCTATCTCGAAGTGCCGATTGCCAAAGGCTTGAATTCGCTTAAGAAATCCATGGGCGATACTATCTCGAAGTGTCGATTGCCAGGAGTTCTTGGGGTCGTTATGGGCAGTGCTATCTCGAAGCATCGAAAGCCAAGCACCCTTCGAGGTATGGTAATGGGGACAATGAATCCGACACAGACCATGTTGATAGCTGATCCAAGGTTAGACTTAGAGGAATCAAAAAAAAAAATTTATATAAAAAAAAAATCCTTTTTCCTTTAACTCAAATAACTCAGACCAATGCACATGCACGGATGCTTTAATCTCAGGGATCAATAAACCTTAGGGTAGAGTAAAAAATTAAAGAAACTCGTGCCTGCAACTCATCTTTAGCTGACCTAGTCTGTAACTTAGCAACTACTTGGGAACCTTAGGTCTAGAGTCAGAACTTAATATGTTTCTAAAGGAAGACCGATTGAGTTGGCTATTCTACTTGGAGTGTTAGGTTTTGCTTGGATTTGCTAGGGACTAGCAAAAACTAGCCATGGGGGTATTATTGCGTCTGTTGCCTCCCCGGTAACGGCGCCATTTGACGAGTCGATTGTTCGCTTTTCAAGTTGTTTGTAATTTTATGTGGTGGAAAAATCATCTAATCAATAATTAAAATAACCACTTGTAGAAGAGCGGGTCGTGTCCATAGGGAGGCAATGACGCATTTAAATTCGCACCAGTTAAAAACGTATGTTCGTAGTTAATTTCGATGAGAACCGAGCCAAATCTACCTTCAGATTAAGATAGTATCAAGAGAACATGCTGAAATAGTAATTTTGAACAACTAACGGATATTTTTTGCAATGCAGATTTAATAAAATATCAATAAAAGTCGGCAATGGCAGAGAATGTAAATATTAATAGGCCTTTTACTGTAGCAAAACAGGGGATTTCTTCCCCTTGGCTGTGCGCGAAGAGGAAGGAACGGTTGGCGGCATGAAGCTCAGAGGAAGTTCTTTAGACCGAGGGCTTCGCAGTGGTGGTGGCGGCGAGTCGCAAGGTGGCTGGAGCTGGCCGGACGAAGCTCTGGTGAAGGTGGGTTGCGTCGGTGGCTGCACCTGTTGGAGGAAGCGCAGATGGGCCCGCGCGGAGGCTGCTACAGGTGGTGCACATGGAGGCTACTGTTGTGTGCACTGAGCCCGCTCGCACTGCTGGAGGCACGTTGGCCGTAGGTGCTGGAGCTGCTGGTCGCATGCTGCAAGGAAGGTGCGGGCGGGTTGGTGGAAGGCTCTGCTGCAAGAGGTGAGGCGAGTGCGCTAAGGGCTGAGGGGGGGCGCGCTGGAGTGGGTGCGCTGGAGGTGGTGTGTGCTGAAGTGCTGGTGGGCTTGGCGCTGCAAGTGGTGCACGCGCAGAGAAGAACATGCGCCTGTTGGAGGCCGTACGTACGCGCGTAGGTGAGGAGTTGGTGGCCGGTGCTGCAGGGTGCGCGTATGGAGGCGGTTGCTGCTGCAGGCGGTACACGGTCTGCAAGTGCGTTGGAGAAGTGCTGCAGGGTGGCGCAAACGCTGGCAGGCACGTCGGCTGCGTGCGTGGGCTGGTGCAGGCGTGAAGGCGGTTGCTGTTGGATGCGGGCAGCCGGAGGGGCGTGGGAGTGGGAGTGATTAGCCGGTTGTTGTTGTGTATGGGGACTAAGCTTCAGACGTCCGGGAAACTTCCCGGACGTCTTAACTGACGGAGGAGTGAAGTTGTAGTTGCTGCAATGGAGGTTGTTGGTGATGACGGCGAGGGTGGTGATGTTGATTCTGGTGAGGCACAGTGATGCAAACGAGCTCCAGATGGCGGTGTGGCCTGCCACGCCACACGCCCACGGTGGTGGAAGCTCGCCACCGCGATTGAGGCCGACGATGGTGGAATGGACGAGAGATGAACTCTCTACATAGTGTGGATTGTTGGAATGGTGGCCCTCCCCCGCTTGGCAGCCTCTCTCCACCTTTTGTAGCCACCTGCATAGATTTGAATGAAGAGGCGGGAGCAGATCCACATTCTCCGCTCGTCCTTGAATGCAGATTTCAGTGTGGCAGCTGGTGGCGTTGGAGCAGCAGCCGAAGGAAATGTAGCCGTTCCTGCAAGAAGAAGAAAAAAAATAATGTTAAAATATTATGGTTATTTATATACAAACCCTCAACTTTTATGTTAACTTAAATTAATGTATGCAATGCACCTAATTGGTTAGCTACTCTCTTAATAGAGAGGGCTCCTAGGTATGGTGGTAGTGAGGAGTAGGTTAAGGCCTAGCTTTAGGGGTACATCCTAAGGATTAGAAGGTTTTAGCATGAGGAGCAACTTAAGGTGAGGGTGTAGATCAAGGTTGGTCAATGGAGTGGATAAGGGATAGTTTGCGTTGGATAAGGCTTGCTTTAGTGGAGGCTTAAGTGGGTTTAGTGAGGGTTTAAGGGGTGCCGTGGAGTATAAGTAGGATTAGGCTAGGTGTGGGTGGTTTGGGTTTTGGTTAAGGTGGTAGAAGGCTTCTAATGAGGGTACGTAAGGTGTAGGATGAGGTAGAGTCTAGGTAGGTGTGCTAAGTGAATGGGAAAGGGATGGAACCATTAGCTTCAAGTTTTACGCTTGTACTAGGTTTTTGGATGTCTTAACATAAGTCTAGACAACTTAAGTTTCAAAATCAGACATCCAAAGTGAAGTTTGGATGTCCAATATTGGGACAGTGTGAGAGTTTAGGTTCCTAGATTGGGATTTTTGGGCTTATGCAGAGATTAGGCATCCAACCTAAATGCCTGGATGTCTAGAATAGTGCTAGAAAGTGGTTTTTGGGGTATTGTAAGGTGGGTTTTGTTCCTAACTACTTGGGTGACCTAAATAAGACCTAGGTAGGGTTTAGATGATCTTCGTGATGGAGATAGAGGTAGATCAGAGCTTAATGTGGATAGTGAGAATGAGTGGTTGAAGTGAGTGAGTGTGTGTGAAAGTGGTGTGATGCGTGCACATGTGTTTGTGTATGATTTGTGAGTGCATATAAGTGTGTCTCAAAAGCATGTGTATGTGGGGGTATGTGAATTAGACATGTAGGAGGGTCTACATGGACTTGTCCCGACTGAGCCAAGCTTGTCCCGAATTTGCATGCTCTTGACTCCTTCTCCATCTCTTTAATTACTGGTTTCTTCTTCATGTCTTCAGGATGCAAGAATGACTTCTCTTCATCATTTTGATCCAAATGTTGCTCTCAAACCATGGTTCTACATATATAAAATCTCAGTATTACCAATAGGACCATAAAATGATAAAATCTTGGTTAAGAATGTACATATGCAATGATTCATGCAATGCATGAGATGGATGCTCTATTTACATAATGCAAGCTAGGTTATTAACTTAATTTAGTCAATTTAGGTCTATGATTGCTATGTAATCAACAACTATGCGTTAACGAGCAACTGTCACCACGCTTGCGGAAAGGAGGTGTGGTCACGATCGACAGGGAGGAGCGTAGTGGGTGGTGGTCGCACAGTGAGGTCTGAGAGAGAACAGGTGATGGTGGCATTGGGTCCTTCATTTATAGAGAGTGTGGGGTAGCGTAGAGAGGGAATAAGAGAGAGAGATATCCACGCTCAGAGGAAGCGAGGGGGGCAACTGTGAAAAATGACGAGGTGGGGTGATGTTCTTTATCTGCGCATGAGGAGTAAAGAGAGAGAATGAGAGCGGCAGAGGGTGGAGGCATAGTGGCGATCTCTGAGATGAGAGAGAGAGAGAGACAAGGATGAGCAGTATAGAGAATACATGACAAGGGGTGGTGTTGTTTGGTGATTAGCGAAAAAAATGAGGGGCTTGCATTCGTTGTGATTGAGGAGAGGGAGAAAGGAAATTAAGAGCATAGGGGGTTGGTGCAATTTTAGGAAGACAGAGAGGTCCTGCCTTTTCTAGAGAGAGATCGGTAAAAAAAATCCAAAGAAATCCTCAAGGCATTCAAGACAAGAAAGAAACTTAGGCTTTCCAAAAAAAATGCCCCCCTCTCTTTTTGGTGATAAATAAAATTGCCAATTGCATTCCCAATTAAGATTTGATGTGATGCTATTGCACTTCCCAAAAATGACCCTACATTAAAAATAAGTAATTAATCTAACAAGGTATGTAGAAATTAATGAAATGCAGGGAATGATAATTCCAAAGCTTAATTAATTTTATCAATGCATTGCATGCTTTAAATTAAATTCCCATTCCAACAATGATATATTTAGGCTCTAATTTAGTCCACTAAAGTGGACCTATCTAATGCCTCCATGCCGAAGTTTTGATAGTCTCGAGCAAAATGATATAGAGAAAACCAGATCTCTACACCAGAATTTTGCCGTCAGAATTCCTTATCATGTCTCACTGATCTACGTAAATTTTGCGGGGAAAATTAGGGTTTTGGAGAACCCATCATTGCAGTCGTAAAATCTCACTTACAAAATAAAGTTTACCGAACTCAAAGTGAGTCCTGGGTTAAACACGGGGAGGTTAATGTTTGGTTTGGAAATCCGCATTTCAATTTTATTTGTTTTTGGTGTTTTGGGGCTTTGTAATTTTTTTAGTATTTTTGGATAAATATAATAGTAGACAAGGATTTATCTAACCAATCTACTCTACAACTAATTAGAGACAGAGAGAAAATTATTAATATATAACCAGAGTCTATTACAACTAATGTCAAAGTATAAGACTACACTAGAAAGTGATAAAAGATAAAATGAGTTGAGAAGAATCCCCCTCGACGACTACTTGGAGGATGACTTGCTTTGACGGTGCCTGGACAAAGGTGGTGAGATGTTGGAGGAAGGAGAACGGCGTCACAGCTAGGATCTATTTCCAGATCCGGGTGAGAGGACAACCACGGGATGCTCCATGAATAGGGGTGAGAAGCTAGAAAAAATGTTTAATTTCTACTCTAGAGGAGCATCCCTGGCTTGGGACAAGCTCTCTCTAGAGCCTTGAAGGTAGTGAGGGAGAGAAAGGAAGAGATGAAGAGAAATGGGGGATCATGGGCCTTTATATAGTGGAGGAGAAGGGTACATTTCGTGCATGGGTCAATTAGCGACATTAAAAACATCGCTAAAGATCCATCGCAAGCATTGCTAAACGGCCCGGTAGCACTCGCACACAACTGCTGTGCGCATCCGCTAGAGTGAGGTTGGAGATTGGGGGTCATTGGATGGCCATCGAAGGTCCTTGAACGCGTGGCTGAAGATCGCGCATCACATTTGCTGGCAAAAGAAGACATCAACCATTTAATTCTCATCACATGGTTGAGGCGTGATGTTAAAATCGTGCCTCCACAATTCAAATTGCGCGATTCGTGCTCTTGCTGGTGAGGGTGGCATCAGAGTCGTTAGATCACGGATTGAGCACCCAGATGAGATCTTTCGCACGCCTCAAGGCCGCATGTTCAAGATGTGTGGCCTTGGTTCAAATTGGATATGCAACTAAAAAATAAGGAGGCATGTGGGGACTCAAACGTTAGTCGCTTGGTTGCACTCCAAGTCTCCAACCAATGCGCTACAAGGGACTTTATGTTTAAAACTTGGAATTTCTCTTGCGCGCATGGAGCATGCCTATGGTCATTGGATCATGATCCAATGGCCCAGATCTGATGATTGGCTGGAGAAGGAGAGCAACAATGATCCTTAGGCAGCTGTGGGTTGTCCAAATGATGCCATGTGGCATCATCTGAGTTGTCCATCTGCTATGCTTTGTAGATGACGCCATGGATGTCAGATTGGATTGATATTCATGCCGTTAGGCTGTGATCATCGATCCAAATCCATCTGTGCAGATGGATTTGTTGTTTGAAGCTTCTAATTATGTCACCTAGCCCCTTAGTCGATCTTCCTCGAATTGCATAAGGTACTACGGGACTCCGATCAAGGCGATTTCAGAGGCGTTGGCCTCCGAACGTCGTCTTGATCAGATCCATATGATTGGATCGTCAATCAAAAGTCCCGTAATAAATCTCCTTCTCTCCAGTCACAAAAATGAGCAAATTAACCTATAGTTTATACAATCTATCCTAAATGCAGAATAATGCATGCTATACAATATTATAATATGAAATGCATCTATAAGCTTAGGAACATGCATAAATAGCTATTTTATCCTAAATAGATGTGTCTACATCATTCGCCTTTAGAGGTTAGTTTGAAATATCAGCCCTAGACCTTAAGGTACTTAAGTACCGGTCAAGATGCAGATTTGATTGGCCTAAAGCTTTGAATCTCTGACAAAGGTTTCTTAGGCTCTCTTAGCCTACCCAAGGGTTTGTTGACCCTAGAGGTTAAAGCATCTATGTGTTTGTGCAAGTGGTCTTGATTCATCTCGCCAGCGTATTTTTTAGATAGAAGGGGAAGATATTTTTCGAGATTTTTCTTTTCGTAATTTTTTTTTGTGATTCCTCTAAATCTAACCTCAGATTAACTCTCAATACGATTTGTGCCAGATTCCTCGAAGGTGTTGTGAGTGAATTAAGGTTTGATAAAGACACATCGTAGTATAGTTGAAACACATGAAAATAACTTTTAAGTTCATAAATCTTGAATGTTAAAATCCAAGGTCATTCACTAGGAGTAAATGTTTTACACAACTATCACTATCTTCTTTGCAAAGATTAAGCATAGGAACTTGTTGCAAAAGATATAAACTTAAGAACTAGGCAATCAAACTCAAAATAGAAAAAGATATCAAGTGCCAAAAATAAATATTGCAAAAAAACTATTTTTCAATTTAACCATAGTGCACTATAAGCTTAATTAACCTTCTTTACTTTTCTCTTCACACACTCTTCTTTACTCTTCACTTCTTTTTTCTTTTACTTACCCTTCTTCCTTGCTTCACAAAAAGGGGTCCAACTCATAATAGTCCACAGTCCGACCCAATACACCTGTAGGCTGACCCTCTAGGCCCAATCACAGATGGCTATTGTCGAATAAGTTTTGGCGTAACATGCTTCCGTAGGCACATAGCTCTCACTAAGACCTGTGGAGGCATTTCCAATTATACTCCTCAAATCTTCTTTCACCCATTAATGTGGGACTAAATGTCCCCCTAATTGTTGTGAAGAAAGATGAAATCAAAGTCGCAACGAAGGTTGTGGATGGCAGAAGAAGGTCTTAAGTCGAGGAAGATTTGGAGACCACCTGAGAGCTTGTTAAGTACCTTAAGAGTGTCACACAACCTCCAAGAAGCTTTGTGCAAAGCTTTAGAACTCAGGGTGGGTGGAAGGTGGTGGCTAAAGTCAAAGAAGATGACGAAGGTGGTTGAGATCGCAAGAGGGCTGGAGAATGTTTCAGAGCCAAGTAATTGGCTCGGGAGTTTTGTCGTAGCCTGATAGCGAAAAAGAGTGATTTGTTAAAATCAGGTTTTTGGTCATTGCAACATGCTAATTCGATCACTTTTAAAATTTGTAATTACTGAGTACTCGAAGAGTATTTGGGTCATCCCAAGGGAGGTAGAAATGCAACTACGAAATCTCTTGCTCGACAATGGAAATCAACTTTCTTTTTGTGTTTTGAAATATATAATTTTAGGGTTTTAAATATGGGCAAAAGTGAATGCAGAGATGACGGGAATGAGAAATGCTAATATCATAGCAACAAGTGCTTTGTTTCTCTAACTCACTCCAAGCACAGAAGGCTTGGAATAATGGAGGAACAACACACAACGAGAGAGCAACACAAGCTAACTAAAGAACAATAGCGGAATGCTTCTTTAAACAAAAAAATTTATTATACAAACAAGGTTGGAGAACTCACAAGCAAGAAGGATTCTTAGTTGTAATCTCCAACACAAATGCAAACACTACACTATAATGCAAAAAAATACAAAAGGTAGAGGAAAGCTTATGATGAAGAAAGTGATGCTGCTACAGACTCCAATTCTAGTTGCCCCAAAATCAAAGGAAGCTTTCTCCTGGATCTCATCCTCTTAGCAAGACCTAGGTGGGGCGTACCTGGCTCCTCCTAGAGTGGAAGGTTTCCACTCTTGAAGTCCTCCTTAGGTTAGACGTGTACCACCCTATATGCTCCTCCTCCTAGACATCGTCCTTGCCTAGCTGACCTTTGGCTAGTGTGGGCACTAGGTAGAAGAAGAGGAAAGGGTGAAGGCACCACGGGATCGGGTGTATGCCCCCTTAATCTTCTTCCTCTTCTCTTCTTCTCCTTGGCCGTTGGTTATGATGGAAGAAAGATGGATGTGTGCTTGTGAATGTGTAGCCAAAGGTGGATGGTTGTGGTAGTTATGGGTGATATATATAGAGTTGTAGGAAGGGGGTAGGTGTGGTTAAGGGGGGGCAGCTAGGATGGCTCATAGATGGTGGTTAGAATATCCTAAGGCTAAGGTAGATGGCACCAAAATGGAGGGGTACCTAATGGTTGGCACCATCTTTTGGTGGGAACTAGGGTTAAGGTTTGGTAAGGTGTGTTGTAGGGCTAGGATTGGCTTAGATATGGTGGTTATGTGATGGAGGGCTAAGGTGGGTTGGCGCCAACTTAAGGGGTGTATGGAGGTGGAGTTAAGGAGGGGGGTGGCGTCAACCTATGGTTCTAGAAGGGGGTCATTTTGGTGCCTAAAGTGGATGGTTAGGATGGATCAAATAGGTGGATGAAGGCTGGATATATAAGGGAGAGTTGGTGCCAACTTTTGGTGGTGTTTGTAGGATGTGTTGGTGCCAACTTAGGGTAGGTTAAGAGGTGGTTATGGTGGTGGAGAGGTGCTTATTTTTGGTGCCAAGATGGTTTTCTAGAAGGGGGGTTAGGTGGATGGTGGAGATAGGTTTTAGGGAAGATGGAAGGTGGAGATGGAGGGGTTTTGGAGGGAAATTAGTGGTATCTTTTGGTGGTGATTGAGGGGCTAAGGGATGCTTAGGTTAGCGCCAAAAATAGAAAGGGGAGTAGGTGGTTGTTAGTGGAGCTAGTAGCTAGATTGGACAGCCATATAGGTGGAGCTAAGTAGGAGGGGGTTGACCATGGAGTGGTGGAGTAGAGGTGAGGTTAGCTAAGTTAGCTAAGCTAGCTTAGCTAGTAGAAGAGTAGAGGGAGCTAGGGTTTAGCTAGAAGAAGGTAGCTAGGAGTTGTCTGAAGTATATCTGGAGCTGAAGCAAATTTCGTGAAGTTGATGATGGTTGAAGAGGTCTTCTTAGGAGCTCAACTACTCAGCTTAGCTAGCTAACTTTTCTCTTAGCAGCTAAGCTTAAGTAGTAGAACTAAGTTGAGCTGGTCTCAACTTATCTAGAGCTGGGTTGAGCTGGACCTACTTCTGTTGAGAACTCCCGAGATAACTTAGCTACTAAGTTGACAGGTAGTAACTAAACCAGAGGAAGTTCAGCTGCTAGGAGCTGAGAAGAGCTGGGGAGAGCTAGACTTGAGATGCGGTGAACTTCTGTCAACTAAGTTGAGCTAGCTAGAGCTCTTAATGAACTAATTGGAGCTAGGACAAGCTAGACTCAACTAAGTTGAGCTGGATCTGAGCTGAGTTGAGCTGAGTTAAGTTACCTTGAGCTACCATCCAACTAAGATGAGTTGAATGGAGCTAGAGAGAGCTAAACCCAACCCAGGTGAGCTGGTGTCCAGCTGTGATGAGCTGAATTCAGCTATGGTCCAGTTGGAATAAGCTTCTTCTTCACCTTCTGCCTTCTTGAGTGCTAGGGTTTTCGAGATCTGGTTATCTGTTCATCTCTAACACTTAAATAATCGTGTCAAAAACATAAAAAATATGCAATGTAGAGGTGTTTATACCTAAATGCATCCTTAAAACCCATTTATGGAGCTAAAACCATAAGAGCTAAATCAATTTTAGGGCTTAAGAATAATGAAAATTTGGTGTTTATCATAGCCTAAGGAAGCTAAAGTTATGAATGTTCTTGAAGGCCGGAGATAGGTTGCCGTGGTCGGAGAACACAGCAGAGGTGACAGAGGTTGACTTGGCTAAGGAGTTGGTTTTAGTCTCAAGCAAATGGCTAGGAAGCTTCACTTGATTGAGCTAAAGGTGATGGAGTGGTTGATTTGATGTGAGAGTGCCAGAGATGGGCTGCCAAACTTATGGAAGGTAGCGAAGGGGTGTGATGTCCGACAAAGGTCTAAAGGCGTCAAAACCTTCAATAGGTTGAGGGGTTTTGCTCCCTTCAACCTGTTGAAGCTTCTACGGTGGTCGGAGGTGAGTGTGATTCTAGGAGGGGTGACGTAAAAATATGCGGAAATAAAAATATAAAGCAATCTCACAAAAATAAGCAATCACAATGTACACAGGTATTTTTAGGTGGAAACCCAAACCGGGTGAAAACCACCACCTAACCCTCTCGAGTTAGGATTTTCCGATCAACCTAGTTGATCAAATCCACTAACCGAATCACTTTGAACGAGGGTGATTCAACCTCAATACAACCACGCTACAAGTACGAGGGTAGCGTTCCTCAACCCCTTCTCTCCACGAGAAGGATTTTGTCCCACGAAGGAGACGGGAATTCGCAAAGCGAATACCCAACCAAAATACAAAGATAAAATAAAACAACAGTCCTATAGAGCCAACAAAATTAAACCTAGCTTCTATAGGAAATAGGAAACTCCCCTTTGCAAGGAGTGCGTCGATGATGACGCGGTGCGTGTGCCACGCGACGGCGCTACGTCGCTCTCGTTATCAACAGCGGGAGAGCGGGCGCGCGAAGGCTTAATGCTCTCAAGAGAATGAAACTAGAGCTTGGAGAGCAAGGGCCTCAATTGGACACAAAAGAGTGGAAGTAAGTTGCTTAGGTGTGTCTCTTGTTTCTCTTAGTGTGTATCTTGTGTTTTTAGGTGTTGCAAAGGCTCCCCTATATTTATAGAGGCCTTAGGAAGGCTTTGGAAGGCTTGGAAAAGCTTCCATAGCCGTTGGGTGCAAAGCCCAAGAGAATCAGGCCGAAATCAGGACAATGATTACACTTCACAGGGTTATCAGACGTCTAATTATGGCATCAGACGTCTGGAAGTCCACTTTAAGACGTCTGATTCCAAGGTCAGACGTCTGATTCTATGCGGGTTTCTCCCTGACTTGAATCAGATCTAAACAGGGTTTTTGTACAAGTCCATCAGACGACATAGAGGACGTCTGGCACTAAGTCTGGACGTCTGGAAACCTACTTTTATCGTGGGAATTGATTTCCAAACGTTGCAACGGCTAGAAAATCTCTGAGAAGAGATTTTGGGTCAGCCGAGGCAAAAACGGTCATTTATCAGACGTCTGTGAAGTCCTATGGACGTCTGATAAGGCTCTAACGGTCATATTCTTCAGTGTCTTCTAAGCCAGCCAACGGTCCACTAATCTGGACGTCTGGCAAAGTCATCAGACGTCTCCTAAGACGTCTGGTATAAGGTCTGGACGTCTGAATTCATCAGACAGAACTAACTATGTCCAGCCTAACAGTTATCAGACGTCTGAAACAACAGTCAGACGTCTTAAAATTCTTTATCAGACGTCTGATTCGTGAATTAGACGTCTTGAGATTCTATTTTAACCCTATATTGGTTTTCTAAGTGTTCTACAGAAAACCTAAGTATCCTAGGGTTGTGCAGGTGTTCCTAGGACTACTGTTAGGGTTCTTTGAGGCTCTTTAACATAATGTTCTAAGGAATCAAAAAGAGCAAGAAAATAAATACAAGAGATACATGAAAGGATAAAAAAGAATCTATCCTATTCTTCTTGTCTTCCATCTCCAATCTTTCGCTCCACGCGAACCTCCTGTGTTTTCCGTCAAGCTCCTCCAATCCGTCCTGGATGCGAGCTTGAACTCCGTCTAAACACGTCCACATTTGCAATTGACCTGAAATCTAGGACTCAAATTGCAAATGTTAAATAACACGTGTTTTGTTATCATCAAAACAAATGATCGTGGTGCTCTAGCACCAACAATCTCCCCCTTTTTGATGATGACAAAACCGTAAATAATAATGCATAAAAAATCCTCCCCCTTTTTGACATTATCAAAAAGGTTTAATTGATTTTAAATTTTCTATTACTCCCCCTTAAAACATGCTCTTCTATTTATTTTTAACAAAGGTAATGTCCTCCCCCTTTTTATAACAACAAGATAGCTATTATTTTTCTCCCCCTTACTAAAGGAAATTTAGCTAACTTGTATCTCCCCCTTAAAAATTGACAATAAGCTCATCATTTTTAACTCCCCCTATCTAAATGCTTATAAAAAGGATAGGGTTAAGAATTTTACCTCACCTACCATGGCCAATAAAATGGCCCGAATGGTGGTGGTGGATGCCACATCGGATGGGGCTCCCATCCGTAGCTTGGAGGCCCGGGCATTGGCGCCGGTCTCCAATCTGGCGGTCGACGTGCGGCGGGTCCGTCGTTTGTTCGCCGTCTCGTCGGTCTTCTTGTTCTCCTCCTTGGTCTACTCATTGGTTCTCCCAACTTAAGTTGACCAGCCTTGAGCTTGTAGGTCCAATCCTTTATGTTGTAGTCATTCCTGAACCCTACAAAACAAGATTCTAATTCTTTTTTCGGTATCCAAGTGGGCTTGGATCCGGATTTGTTAGAGGGTCTCCTTGATGGAGATCCTTTCTCAACCTTAGGGCTATAAAACTTGTCTACTTTGTTGATTAATTTGTTAGAATTTTCCCTAAGACATGCAATTTCTTTTTCTATAATGTTCATTTTAGTCTTTAAATCTGAAATTTCTAATTTTAGACTAACATTTTCCTCAATCAATTTATTATTTTCATTGATGAGGTTATGATTATCTAATAATAGGTTATCATCCTTAGGACTAGCTTCTATGTCCTTAAGTTGTTTTTCTAACCTATCATTTTCATTTTTAAGAAAACTAAGGTTCTTCTTCATGCTTTTGTTTTCTATTTTTAGTGATTTACTAATCTCGAATAATTCATTAAAAGCTTCTTGTAAATCAAAATTTACCTCGTCGTCGGAGTCGCTTCCGCTTTCACTGTCGCTGTTGCTTCCTCTGGCCATGAAACCAAAGCAAGCGGTTTCTTCTTCTTCTTCTTCTTCCTCCGAGCTGGAATCGTCCCAAGTGGCTTGGAACGCCTTCTTCTTAGATTTTTCCTTTTCCTTTTTCTTCTCCTTTTTGAGAAGAGGGCACTCTGGTCGTAGGTGCCCTTTCTCGTTGCAATGGTAGCAACGTCTCGGGCTTTCCTTTTCCTTTTTCTTTTTATTTAATTCCCTACAAAACTTGGAAAAATTTTTAAGTAAAATTCAAAAGTCTTCGTCGTCGGAACTTACCTCGCTATCCGACGCGGCTCTGAAGGCGAGAGTCTTCTTTAGTTTAGGCTCCGGTGTATCCTTCTTCTTCTGCTTCAACTTAGTCTCGTAGGCCATCAGATTGCCTAGGAGATCTTCCATGTTGAGCTCCTCCATTTCGTTCGCCTCTTCGATGGCGGTGACTTTCTGTTCCCATTCCGGTCCAAGGGAACGAAGAAGCTTCCCTTGAAGCTCCCCCTTGATGAAAGTCTTTCCTAAAGCTTTCAAGTTATTTACAATGAGAGTGAACCTAGTGTTCATCTCACTTAAAGACTCGTTAGATTTCATTGAAAAAGATTCAAATTCTTGAGAAAGTAAATTAATTTTTGAGGTTTTTACCTTAGAGGTACCTTCATGAGTTACCTCGAGTGTGTGCCAAATCTCGTATGCGGTGGCGCACTGCGAGATTCTGTTGAACTCCTCCGGGCTGAGCGCGCAATACAACGCGTTCATTGTTTTCGCATTGAGAGAGAGCTCCCGGATCTGCTGCTGCGAGTAGCCTCTGGCGGGTTTCTCTGGGATGTCGAAGGGGGTCTCGCACCTGGCCCAGACTGTGAAGTCGGTGGCTTGAAGCCACGTCTTCATCCGCAACTTCCAGTAGGGGTAGTTGCTCCCGTCGAAGAACGGCGGACGGGTTGTGGACTGCCCCTCAGAAATCCTGCTTGTGGAACAGCTTCCCTCCATGTGATCTTTCCGCGGATGTTACTCCTGTCGGCGGAAAACCTGCTCTGATACCAATTGAAGGTTCCCTTCTAGGAGGGGTGACGTAAAAATATGCGGAAATAAAAATATAAAGCAATCTCACAAAAATAAGCAATCACAATGTACACAGGTATTTTTAGGTGGAAACCCAAACCGGGTGAAAACCACCACCTAACCCTCTCGAGTTAGGATTTTCCGATCAACCTAGTTGATCAAATCCACTAACCGAATCACTTTGAACGAGGGTGATTCAACCTCAATACAACCACGCTACAAGTACGAGGGTAGCGTTCCTCAACCCCTTCTCTCCACGAGAAGGATTTTGTCCCACGAAGGAGACGGGAATTCGCAAAGCGAATACCCAACCAAAATACAAAGATAAAATAAAACAACAGTCCTATAGAGCCAACAAAATTAAACCTAGCTTCTATAGGAAATAGGAAACTCCCCTTTGCAAGGAGTGCGTCGATGATGACGCGGTGCGTGTGCCACGCGACGGCGCTACGTCGCTCTCGTTATCAACAGCGGGAGAGCGGGCGCGCGAAGGCTTAATGCTCTCAAGAGAATGAAACTAGAGCTTGGAGAGCAAGGGCCTCAATTGGACACAAAAGAGTGGAAGTAAGTTGCTTAGGTGTGTCTCTTGTTTCTCTTAGTGTGTATCTTGTGTTTTTAGGTGTTGCAAAGGCTCCCCTATATTTATAGAGGCCTTAGGAAGGCTTTGGAAGGCTTGGAAAAGCTTCCATAGCCGTTGGGTGCAAAGCCCAAGAGAATCAGGCCGAAATCAGGACAATGATTACACTTCACAGGGTTATCAGACGTCTAATTATGGCATCAGACGTCTGGAAGTCCACTTTAAGACGTCTGATTCCAAGGTCAGACGTCTGATTCTATGCGGGTTTCTCCCTGACTTGAATCAGATCTAAACAGGGTTTTTGTACAAGTCCATCAGACGACATAGAGGACGTCTGGCACTAAGTCTGGACGTCTGGAAACCTACTTTTATCGTGGGAATTGATTTCCAAACGTTGCAACGGCTAGAAAATCTCTGAGAAGAGATTTTGGGTCAGCCGAGGCAAAAACGGTCATTTATCAGACGTCTGTGAAGTCCTATGGACGTCTGATAAGGCTCTAACGGTCATATTCTTCAGTGTCTTCTAAGCCAGCCAACGGTCCACTAATCTGGACGTCTGGCAAAGTCATCAGACGTCTCCTAAGACGTCTGGTATAAGGTCTGGACGTCTGAATTCATCAGACAGAACTAACTATGTCCAGCCTAACAGTTATCAGACGTCTGAAACAACAGTCAGACGTCTTAAAATTCTTTATCAGACGTCTGATTCGTGAATTAGACGTCTTGAGATTCTATTTTAACCCTATATTGGTTTTCTAAGTGTTCTACAGAAAACCTAAGTATCCTAGGGTTGTGCAGGTGTTCCTAGGACTACTGTTAGGGTTCTTTGAGGCTCTTTAACATAATGTTCTAAGGAATCAAAAAGAGCAAGAAAATAAATACAAGAGATACATGAAAGGATAAAAAAGAATCTATCCTATTCTTCTTGTCTTCCATCTCCAATCTTTCGCTCCACGCGAACCTCCTGTGTTTTCCGTCAAGCTCCTCCAATCCGTCCTGGATGCGAGCTTGAACTCCGTCTAAACACGTCCACATTTGCAATTGACCTGAAATCTAGGACTCAAATTGCAAATGTTAAATAACACGTGTTTTGTTATCATCAAAACAAATGATCGTGGTGCTCTAGCACCAACAAGAAGCTCATGTAAATCCCTACGGGAGGGGGTGAGATTTGCAAAATATATCTAAAATGCATAATAAAATATCACAAACTCACAAAAAGAACAATCGCACAATTTACACAAGTATTTTTAGGTGGAAACCCAAACTAGGTAAAAACCACCACCTAACCCTCTCGAGTTAGGATTTTCCGATCGACCTAGTCGATCACATCCACTAACGTACTACCTTAACAAGGGTAGTACAACTTTAATTATAACCACGCTACAAGTACGAGGATAACGTTCCTCAAACCCCTTCTCTTCACAAGAAGGATTTTGTCCCTCGATGGAGACGGGAATTCGCAAAGCGAATACCAAACCAAAGACAATAAAATACAACAACCTATAGAGTCGCAAAGAATAAAACCTAGCTACTACAGGAGTTAGGAAACTTCCCTTTAGCGGAAGAGCGTCAACTTGATGTGGGTGCGTGAACCATGAAGCGACACAACAATGGTCTCGAAACCGATGGTGGGAGAGTGCGTGCACAGCGAATGTGGATCTCTCAAGGTGTGTGAGATAATCTCGGAGAGCAACAACACTTCTAGATGATCTTCTTCTTCTCTAGGACACAATGTATGTGGAAATAGTATTGCTTGGTGTATCTAAACAAGGGAGGGCTACTCCTCTATTAATAGGTGGCCTAAGAAGGCTTTGGAAGGCCTTAGAAGCCTTAGGTAGTTGTTAGGGTTCATCCCCAGGCGAGGCAAGCCACAATCATAATCATTAATGATTCTGACAGGCTCATCAAATGTCTGGGAAAATGATCAGATGTCTTGAAGTCACTCTTAAGACGTCTAGGAACTAAGTCAGATGTCTAATTCCATGTGGGTTTCCTTCCTGACTTAGTTCAGACCTAAACAAGGTTCTAGTGTAAAACCATCAGACGACATACAGGACGTCTGGCACTAGGTCTGGACGTCTGGAAACCTAATTAAGTGTAGGAATGGATTCCCAACAGCCTAAACGGCTATAATCCTCAAGAAAAGTGATTTCGGCTCAATCGAGGCTCAACGATCACATATCAGATGTCTAGGGTCCTTTACGGACGTCAGATAGAAGCCTAAAGGTCATTTTCCTAAATGTTTACTTTGTTAGCCAATGTTCCACTCATTGGATGTCTGGCACACCCATTAGACATCTTCTAAGATGTCTAGACTAAGGTCTGGATGTCTAATTTCAACAAACAGAACCTACTAAGTCCAGCCTAAGTTATTGGACATTTGAGTCAACAGTTAGATGTCTTAAAAGTCAAGATCAGACGTTTGATTTTCAGATTGGACGTCTGATCAGGCTGTCTGATGCCTATCTTGGATTTCAAAGTTCTCTATGAAAAGCCTAAGTATCCTAGGGTTGTGCAAGTGTACCTTGGACTACTGTATTGTTACTTTGGGCTCTTTAACAAGTAATCTAAGAAATAAAAGAGCAAATAACAAAGATATACAAAGTACAAGATAGAAATGACATTTATCCTATTCTTCTGACTTCACTCTTTCACTCCTCGTGAAGCTCCTTCTTCGTCAAGCTCCTCCAATCTTCCATGGATGCGAGCTCGAACTCCGTCTCTACACTTGTCTCCATTTGCAATTTGACCTAAAAGCTAGGACTCAAAAGCAAATGTTAAATAACAAGTGTTTTGTTATCATCAAAATAAATGATCGTGGTGCTATAGCACTAACAGCTCAAGCAGCAACAACTTTGATTGGTTATTGCATGGAAGAAGAGATTGAAGAAGTCACCGGAGTCAGAGACGAAGGTGATCACGACGAAGAAGGGTAGGATTCACGATCTAATCTCAACTACCCAGAAGAAGAGAGGATGGCGAAGCTTTATAGATGAATTGTTACGAAAATTTGAGACGAGAGTTTTGGCTTGCCAATGATGGACTTGCAACCAACTAGAGCTTTGAAGGGCAATCAAACCTCATGATGCCTGCAGTTGGAGGCGTTTAGTGATGCTAGATGTGCACGCAATCATCCCAAGACTGTCCTCACCAATTTTGGCGAGCAGTTGATGCTGATGCCGCAAGATTTGCTTAGTCAAAGTGACAGTTGAGGAGCAGCTATGGGCAGAGGGTGGTTGGTGAAGGAGGTGGTGCAGGGACTGGTTAGAAAGAGAATTGAAAACCTAGGGGGCTATTTGCAAATATTTAAGACATCGAGACAAATGATGTAATTTAGATTGAAATAATGTTTGATCAAGCTAAAAATTTAGGGTTAACCTAATTTTGACACGAGAAATCCAATGGTGAAGTCAAATTTGGGTTTTGAGTTTATTAGGTCAGGAAAAATTGCACATAAACCCAATTTATCAAGTATTACTTCTTAAATGTCTTCCAAGGTTATTTATGGCTCAAAATGCATAAGTGACTTGCCCAAACCCTTAGAATTATTCTTAAATGAATTTTAGAGGGTTTAGGTTAAGAGAAAATTGCAAGTATGCCCCTATAATTGTAGATTCTAAAATTAGGGTTTTGGGGTTTTGATTAGCTCGTTTTCCTCTTAAAACCCTAGTTATCAAGTGTTCATGCCTTTCTAAAGATTTTCAAGGACTCTCATGACCTTGGTGAATAGCTTGTGAACCCTAAATTAAGTCTTCCTTCTTACTTTCTCAAAATTAAGGTAGTTATGTTGTGTGCCCTCAAATTCTTGATATTTTTAAATTATACCGTTTTATAGATTGACAATGTTGATTTAACTTTAGAACTAAGTCAATTTGAGCTAGTTATAAGAGATGATGGTGTTACCATCATACCCCCATGCCTAGCATTTTTTAGTCCCTTACCAAATTCTTAGAGTTTAGCATAGATTTTTAGCTTACGAGTATTTTTGGCTTTCAGCTCAAGTTCATTACAAATTTGAAATAATTTATTTTGTCAATCTTGGTCAGATCTTCAATACAAACCAAAAGTGCTCTTATGCCTAAGACTTTGGACATCCAGACTCCTCAAGACACTAAGATCTAATGGCTCCTTACTTTAATTTCATCTGATTATTGATTTTTAAACACATAGGCGCATGGTTCAGGTTGGTCTCAGTTTCTCTTCTGGTTTCATTGTTATCAAGGTTGGAACATATGTAGTGAAAGTGAATTGAGTTAAAGGTCCTAAGTGTCCAATTAATAACTGTCATGCCCCAAAATCCCAGGCCCCCAATGAGGGTCAGAGTTCAGAGGAATGGCAACAGAAGAGGTGCTGGTTTATTTAATTCAGTTTGTACCTAACTAAGTTAAGCTATAAAAGAGTTCCATTTATCATATAAAATGGAAGAAAATATGGGAAGAATGGCGCATAATTGATGCAAAAAAGCAGTAACAAAACATAAATTTACTTTAAACCAAAGCATGAAAATTACCTGCCAATAGGTCATCCAAAAACTTGCGCAGCGACAAATCCTGTGCATCGAAGACTCTTGATGACAACTTGAAAGTATGTCACAAAGTTGGGGTGAGCCAATCGACTTAGTAGGGAACAAACAACTACTATATCTCAACCAAACAAGATAGTGTACAATTTCATTTACCGACTGCTTCCTAGCCCAATCCAATACTTTAGGTCCTAATTCTCAAACCCTATCTAACACGACTAATCATTGTGATCCTACAACCCATTAAACAAGTTACCCAAATTATTCCTAGGATTTGGTATTATTAATTTATTCTCACTCACCTCAATGATCAGATTCTGGGAATCATCCCTCTCTATCAGAGGAGATTGAGATGCATCCTTTCCTTTTAATCCTAGCCTGATAGTCTCATCTTGGCAGAGGAGAGGCTAGCAGTCTGTTGATCCTTAAGAAAGGTGTGCCCGTTCTCGATGTATCAAGTACGTTGTTAACTTCCATCAGAAGAGTTAGGCCTCTTAGGAGCTACCCAGGCCTATGGCTTGCGATCACGAAGCACAAGCTCAGTTCGTGTCCAACAAGTACCAGTCACAGATAAAACTAGATTATCATCATAGGATTGACCAGAACTGTTGAGCCACACCAATGCTCCTCATAGGAGCAGCTCTCAGTAGGAGCACAGTATGCGGGTGTGCCTTCTCAATCCGTCGTTGGACGAGGTCTCAACCAATCCATTATGGTACTGCGGTGAATTCTGTCACCAAGTGAGCCTCTCGAAACAAGTACTAAGCACCCTTTGCGTCCCCTGCTGCGCATACGGGTGCCTACAGTGTCTAGAGTCACGAGTACCTCCTCATTGAGTTGGATTTGGGTACATTCAAGTACCAAACACCAATGACAGCCCAAGGCATGTCACCGGACCTAGGAACCTTTCAAGTTCTGAGGTAGATTCCCTTGGTAGCCTCTTGCTACCGCAACAACTTGGGTTCTCTACCCAAGCAATGAACCCATGGTTCACCAAGTCTAAGGGTGTAGCCTTTCGAGCTCACCTAGTAGACTTACCATCATTTGATTCCATTGGGTTCTGTGTCTGGAACAAAGTCATAGGGACCTAGTGGATCACCTGGGGCCTTACTCAAGACCTTAGGATTCAAGCATTTCCTCTTATTAAACCCTGGTCGAGTCATAGATATCATCATGTGAGGTTCAAATCATTACTTAGACAATTCAGATTTGATTTTAATGCACTTAGGGAGCTTCAAGCTCGAATTTAAGGCACAAGCATACACACACAGCTGCACACATATCCTATCTTGGGTTTAACTACAGTTTCACCATTTTCCCAGCCTATTGGGGTACCTACTAGACCCCAATTTGGTTCCGTCATGCCTTATGATTTCTAGTGACAGAAACCCACTTTTAGGCCAATTAGCATCTCCAACAAACTACCTAACATTAAGGAGCTATTACCTAACTCTAGGAAACCCTACCAACATACATCTATTGTTAGGTAATCCTAACCAAATGTTAGGTCGGGCTACCTGCCCATTTCAGTGCTGCAAAACTCACCTTTCATGCCTAAAACCTGAGTTTTGCACCCCCAAAAAACCTGTAACCTTGACCACCAATACACATATGCTAGTACATTAAACTTAAGAGATCCTTAATCCCAATATTTTGGTTTTGGTCCCTAGCCAGATTCATCAATTTTATCTCTTCTTAGAGTTCAAGCAGTAGAGAACAGGTACACCAGTACTGATCCTAGTTTTAGGTATCGTTGCTGGGAACCACTACCCTCACTAGGCTATAATGTACTAGTACCGGCACAGAGTTTTAGCACCTATATTGGGTACCCACAGCACAACTTCCATCAGACTAGCCAGTATCGGTACTAAACACCAATATTGATACTAGGCACCCACTACCCATATCTACTGAACTCATCTAGTATCGGTACGAGTCACAGCTACCAGCACTAGGTGCCTTCAGTAATAGGCTTAAGTCCCTTTTTAGCTTGTGTTGATTCAATTAGTATCGATACTAGTCACTGGTACTGGTACTAGGTGTCTTCAGCACCCAGTTCCAACCCTTAAACCTTCCATTTGATTACCCATGTTTATGCACACATCCATCAACAAGATTAATCAAATAACAAGGAAGTAGGTATACCCCACGAACTTACAATATAATAGCACAAGTGTAAAGGTAATGATTCCACAAAATGCGTAATAGCAACCCATTGCTATAACCAATCCTCTTCCTTACTCAGGACATACTCTAGGTACATAAGTACCTCCCATGATATAAGGTTTAGGACTTCATTACTAAAATTATCGACAGGAATTTCACCTTGCTCTCCCGTAATTGTGCCTTACTTAGCAATTTAGGATTCCTATACTCATACTAGGATTCTTAAGGCTTTAGCTTGAACCATACCTTAGGCCATGCTGGTATGCTTATGACTTGGCCTTATGGATCCACATTTAAGTCTTCCCTTTTCTCAAATTTTGACCTGTGACCCCAAAGGGCTTACTCTATTTCTCATGAGGGACTAACCATCATAGGACCCAGTTATGCCTAAAATCTTGGTTTCTAATATTAAATACTAATAAGGATTAATAGCTTCATTTCTTAAGTATTAGACCTGTATTTGACTAATTAGACTAGGTTCCTGATCCTCATGGGGAAATTCTACACAAAACAAGATCACTAGTGTCTTATTGGATGTCTAGCACAAGTGTTAGACATCCAAAAATGCAACATAAGTCGTCACATCTTAGACATCTAGAGTCAACAACCGCGAAGATCCATTCCATGCCAATAGTATTGGACGTCTAGGATATTCCCTTGGACTTCCAGAGACCATTCTGGACATCTAACCATAAGTCCAGGCATCCAAAAATGGCATCACACTCCTAAAGCTATAGGCAGCAATAAGAGACCGAGTGATTTCATGGCTAGTCGTCTAATCACAAGGGGGCTCAGTCCCTAAAATTGCAGCCGAGTTGCAGGGATGTCCAACCCAAGAGATCAAATGCCTGGATAAGGGCTATCCGATGTCTAATGGATTCATCAAGCATCTGATAACCCATTCAGAACCACATCTGAGTTCTAAACAAGTTTTCTACCAAACTAAAACCACACATAAATAGCCTTAATCCAAACAATCAATGTTTACAACCCGAATTCAATCCGAAACACATAAAACCACGTGGTTTCATAGATCTTATAATCCAACTTGACCCCAAGTGGAAATCCCCAATTACATACTCACAAAGATTTGGCCCAAATCTAAAGGATAACCCAACTATTTTCACATGCAACCATAAATCAAGCAAATCCATGCGTCCATTCCACAATCTAATCTAGGAAATCAAGAGAAACCCAAAAGAGATGGAAGTCCCTACCTTCAATGAAGCTTTGATGAGAACCTCATCATGAGCCATAACTAGCTCATTTTGACCTAATACAAAGGATAAAAGCTCCTACATATCTCAAGGAAAGGCTTAACTCAGAGAATCCTGAGTTTGAGAAGAAAACAAGTCATAAGGGGTAAAAATGCAATTTTACCAGTATAATCTGCATACAGGGTAATTCAGGGCCCAAACATAGGTCAAAGCAGCTTAATAAGAATAAGAGTGGGATGAAATGATCTAGCAAGGGCTACAGCAATTCCAAGAAACTAAATGATAATCTGTAACCCTAAAACAACCCACTTCAATTCACAAGGTTCGAGGCAAAGTAAAAATAGAATAAACCCTCTAAAATTCATAGAAAAATAATCTCCAGGGTTTAGAACCTTCAATTTGGCCTTCAGAACCCTTTTTGACCTACATTGAGAACCATGCCCAATTAATAACTTAATTTGGGTTTTTACGTAAATTGACGGTCAAACAAGGTTTAATATGGAAATGAAATTCACCATCAGATTCCTTAGGTCCTAATTAGTCATGTATAAAAACTTGAGCCTAAGAAGAAACCTCCTTGACCGACTTTACACTTTGGTCCTCATATATTTACTCTTTGGCCCTCAACTTTTGAACCCTCGCATTTTGGCCCCTAACTCTCCTTCGTTCTTTGCAATCAGGTCCCCCCTGCAAAACCTGCCAGCACCATGCTCCGGCGACCTTGCGCGGAGCATGGCGCCGCGCAGGGTGAGGTGGGGGACCTGGCAAGTAAACTGGGGGTGCCCTGCGTCGTCAGCCGTCGCAGGGACACCCCCTGGTCGTTGTAACCCACCATACCGGCCGTGCGAACGCACGGACGGTATGGGTTCTTGTTTCCGGCCATCCTCCGGCGAGGGAGACACGTCGTCTCCCTCCGCCTTCCTCCCTGTTTGATCCCTATAAATACCCCCCGTTGCTCCACCGACCGGGGCAGCCTGGATCTGACGGAGAAAATCCCCAACTTTCCTCCCTTCTCTCTCCGGCAGACGCTCACCAGCTCCGACGGTTCCTCCCCCTCCACCTCTCCGCTCTGCCGCAATACCAGCAGCAGAGACTTCCTCCCCTGCTCTTCCCGCGCCACGCCGCACCCAGCTGGCGCCTCTCCGGCTCTCTGCTCGCCGCCGCCCCTTTCCCTGAGCATCGTCTTCTCCGGCGACAGTCGATACGACTGTCGCCCTGTTCCTCCCCCTTCGTCCCTGCAAGTAAGCTAGAGCTACTCCCCTTCTTCTCCTCTTTCTTTCCCCGCTTTCAATTTATTCAATTAAGCCTTCGACCGACCCTGAGCATCGTCACCCCCTTGGTCTCCGGCCACCCTCCGGCGAGCCGCTCCCATCACCCCAGCGACCCACACGGCTCGCCGACCACCGCAGGACCTCCGCCTCCTCACCCTGATCAACCCCCGCCCTGCCACTTCCCCCACATCACCCTCTGCAACCCCACCGAACAGACCCATCCTCCGACCCACAGTCCGACCTAGGGCAGCCCTTGCACGCCGCCCCGCGCCTCGCCACCACCCACACGAGCTTCGCCGCACCCTGGCGAAGCTCCTGGCACTTTCTGATTAGGCCGAGAGGCCGTTTTCTTGTGAACAGACCACCCGACCTCCGCCGCCATTGCCGCGTAGGAGGAACTGCTTCCGCCTGCAGCTACAGGCGCGCCACGCTCAGCGCCACGCCCAGATTCAACTCCCAGGCCTTGCGAGGCGTTTTGGCAAAACACCAGGCTCGCAGCTAAGGCAGAAAGCTTCGCGTGACGCCGCAATCTCCCGCTGATTTCCCCGCTGCGGGCGCGCAATTGAGGTGGGACATTTAGTCCCACCTCGGAAAAGCCTGAAGAGGCGCAGCGATATAAGATGCAAAAGTGCTGGAGGCTTACTGCCTCAGCACACGGGGTGAGGTCCCCTTCACCCGCCCGGTTACCCGGTCTCGTCCGCGCTCACGCCCCGCGGACCTGACCCGACCCGACCCGACTTAAGACTGACCTGCACTCCTCGCCCACCACGCACGCCGGTGGGCCTGGACCCGGGCCTGACCCGAACCCGGTTACCCGGCAGCTCTGGGAGAGCTTTCCCAAGAGTGGTTTCAGAGAGAGAGAGAGACGCAGGGGGGGAGGGTAGAATAGGTTTTGCTTCTGACGAAAAACTCTGAAGTGTGCAGGCACAGGCGAAGAAGAAGACCCGCGGAAGAAGAAGGAAGCTGACTGTAGCAACAGGTAGTTAAGTCGTCTGATTTGGAAATCAGACGACGGCCTGAAGGGAAAAGAAGAAAGGAGGGGTGACGTCCCTGGCTGAAAAAGAAAAGAAGAAGCTGACACTTAGCCGCAGGGAGGAGAAACAAGAAGAAACTCTAAAGAAGAGGCTGAGCAAGGCAGAAGAAGAGGAAAGGTTGCAGAGAAGAAGTACAGCAGAGCCAAGGAAGAAGAAACCTTCACAGAAGAGACTGCAGAAAAAGAAGAAGAGAGGCCAAGACAGAAACCAAGGAAGAAGAAGTAGGAGATCTGAAGAAAGAAAGAAAGAAGAACATCACGAGGAGAAAACAAAGAGAACAACAAATTCTTTCCCTCTCTCTTTCTTTATTTTGTAAAAGAAATATGTATATCTCTAGAATACAACTTGCTCCCTGAGTTCGACCTCGGGAACTCTTTTATTTTCCGTGTAAAAAAATTTATATATTTGAAATGTTGGTAATAACTGGCTATACTACAACGTTATAACAATAAAACCCGGTTGTACCACACCATTTCAAGCTTCTTTTTCTTCTCCTTGTCTCACACATAGCAGCAGCAGCAGGTACACGCAGCAGCAACAACTGGAGTAAGGTGCCATTCCTTCTTTCCTTCTCTCTTTCTCTCTTCTCTCTTTCTTTCTCACATTGGGGCAAAAACAAGGAGGAGGGTGGCTTGGAGAATATAAAGGGGAGGTGGATTCTCAATGAAGCCAAAAAGAGTTGGCTTCCTTAACAAGCCAAACAAATAAACTAAGAGAAAAGGGAAGAATTGTGAAGGAACCCCCTCCACTCCTTTCTTAGGCTCCAAGAAAGGCCATTAACCTAGTTATCCTTTTAAAAAGCCCCTCAACTTTTTATCGTTTAATCTTTTATCAATTATTTCAAGGAATTACTTAACTCCTAAGGTTACCCTTACCAAATTAAGGTCTCCAATGCCCTTAAATCCATTATTAAGCAAATAAGTAGGGTTTTAACTAGCCCATTAAGTGTATTAAAATCCATACCATTACAATAACCTATTGGACTCAGTCGACTGCTCCCACATGAATTTGACAACTTTCTAGCTTCCTGCAAGGTCAACCTCAGGGTATATCTTCCCAGAAAAAGAAAAATAAAAACTAGTACCATTTTTTCTTTTCTTCTTTTTTGTTTATTTATTTATTATTATTTTTCCTTTTCTTTTTGTGGTGCATGTGTGAGGCATTTGTGTGCCATTTGGGGTGGTGAGGACAAGCATACTACTTAGACTCACACATGCAAGCCCACCAAAAACAAAGAAAGGGGAAAAGAAAGAGTAGAGGAGGCGGACAAGTGGTTGTCGGGGCGTGAAATCAAAAATAGATAAGGGGAAAAGAAAGAGTAGAGAAAGGGGACTTATCTGCAAGGTGCTGGACGAAGGGGGAGTAGAGGAGGCGGATAGCTCGTATGTGCCGTCGTTGGAGACGAAGACCCAGAGAGAGAGAGGCAGCGACGACGAGAGGGAGAGAGGCGCGGGCGCAGGTGTGGCGCGACGTGAACGAAGGAGGCGGAGGCAACTCCGCCATTGCTATGGTGGCAGAGCGACGAGAAGAAGGAGGAGTCGCCGGAGCTTGTTGGGCTTTTTGACCGGTGGGGAAGGGAGGAAGATTTTGGGGTAATCTCAGGCCAAAACAAGCGTGAAATAATCGGGGGGATCTAGGGTCTCTTTTATAGTCGCAGGCAGAGGGCTTGGTGCTTGGAAGCAAGCTTCCAAGAATGGCAACCTCGCCGGACTTGGAAGGTAGAGAGATACCCAAATCTCTCATGCGTTCGCATGAGAGATTAGGTGGAAATCAGAGCTCATGATTGGGTTCATATGAACGGGAATTCCTCAAAGAATCTCCCTTTCAAATTTGAGAGGGATTCTCTGAGTCAAGGAGATATCCCCCTTGAATCCTCATCGGAGTAGGATTCCTCTGCTGTAATGGTGGAGGGACCTAATTGCAAAGAATGACGAGGAAGCTAGGGAGGTGTCTGCAAGGGCCTTCAAAAGCTAGAGGCATAAATGTAATTGGGTTGGACTGTTTTGCAAAGTAGGTCAAGGTGAACTCCCCTTAGGTCCAAATTTTGGTATAAACCTAATTTAGACCTAAGGAATCCAATGGTGAAGTTGGATTTTAGGTTTGACCACGTTTGACTAGGCATTTTACACAAAAACCCAATTTAGGGCAAATATTTGACTAGAACCCCTATTTAGGTCAAAATAGGTTCTAAAAGCCAAATTGAAGGTTCTAAACCCTAGAGGATATTTTTTCATGAATTTTAGAGGGTTTAGTTAAATTTTATCCGGACCAAAACCTTGTTAAATTAAGTCGGCTTGTTTTAAGGTTACAAGAAGTCATTTAATTCCTAGATTTCACATTAACCCTTTTCTGATTAAACCAACCCACTTTTTATCTTGTTAAGATCATTTGACCTATGTTTAGCCCCTGAGAAATCCTGTTGTTGCACTGCAATGGTAAAATTACAGTTTTACCCTTTGTTTCTTACTTTTCTCTCAGACTAATTATTCCTTGAATTTGACCCTTTACTTGGTTATGTAGGAGCTTTTTGTTCTCTTTTCTAGGTCAAAATGAGCTAGTTAGGACTCATGATGGTATTCCCATCTATCATTAATGTAAATTTGAATTAGAATATGTTCATTATTCTTTCTTTTAGTGAATAAAGTTGGATCAACTTGCCCAATTTTAAAGTCATTGTCTAAAATATAATTTATTGATCTTTCATACCAAGCTCTAGGAGCTTGTTTTAGTCCATATTGTGCTTTTTTTAGTTTAACAACATGATCAGGTTTTCTGAATTTTCAAAGCTAGGTGGTTGTTTCACATAAACCTCTTCTTTAATAAACCCATTAACAAATGTACCTTCGACATCCATTTGAAATAATTTGAATCCCATATGGGTACCAAAAGCTAGCATCATCTGAATGGATCCTAGTCAAGACACAGGTGCATATGTCTCATCAAAATCAATTCCTTCTTCCTGATTATAGCCTTGAGCCAAAAGTCTAACCTTATTCTTACTACTTTTCCTGATTTATCAAGCTTATTTCTAAACACCCACCTGGTTCTGATTAGAGATTGAGATTTGGGTCTAGGAACTAATTCCCAAACATTATTTCTTTCAAACTAATTCAATTCTTCTTGCATAGCTACTATCCACCATTCATCAGAAAAGCTTTTTTGATGAATTTAGGTTCTAATTGGGATACAAGATGCTTAGTGCAATATTGTTTATTGAAGATCAGGATTGGGCACCTTTGGTAAGTTCACTAATTACGAGATCCTTGGGGTGATCCTTAGAATAAGTTAGATCATTGGGTAAGTCACAAGCTATGTTATCCTCTAGGACATTTAATGGATCTTCTAAGATCAAGTCTTCATCTCTGCTTGAAGATTTTTCCTTGTGATTTGATTCATCAAATGAAAGATGTAGGGTTTCCTCAACAATAGAGTTTTTCTTATTGTAAACTCTATAAGCTTTGCTTCTAGATGAATATCCTAAGAATATTACTTCATCACTTTAGGCAACAAACTTATCCATATTTTCCTTTGTATTCAAGATAAAACATTTGTAGCTAAATACTTTAAAATAGGGAATCTTTGGTGATCTATCATAATATAACTCAAATGGCACCTTCTTTAAAATTGGTCTAATGGAGGCCTTATTTTGTACATAGCAAGCAATGCTTACTGCCTCAGCCTAAAAATATTGAGGTAGCTTTGACTCGCACAACATTGTGCAGGCTCAGTCCTACAGTGTTTTATTATTCCTTTCTACAACACCATTCGGAGGAGCTGCTCTAGGAGATGCACATTCTTGTTTGATCCCATAATCTGAGAAAAAATCTTGAAATTTCTGGTTCTCAAATTCTCCTCCATGATCACTTCTAAACCTAGTGATGGAATATCCTTTCTCAGTTTGAATTCTTTTAGCAATCTTACTAAATTCCTCAAAGGTAGAACTCCATGATCACTTCTAATCCTAGTAATGGAATATCCTTCCTCAGTTTGAATTCTTCTAGCAATCTTACTAAATTCCTTAAAGGTAGAATCTTTGGCTTTTAGAACAAGTAAATCACGAAAAGTCATCATTAATGATGAAACAATATCTACACCAACTAAGGCTCTCAGACTTGATTGGTCCAAAGAGGTTGAGATGAAGCAACTCAAGTGGTTTAAAGTGTTAACCATATTTTTAGGTTTAAATGAAGTTTTATGAAACTTGCCAAGTTCATAGTATTCAGAGATATATTTCTTTTTAAAACATATCTTGGATAAACCTTGTACTAAGTCATGTTTCACAAGCCTATTTATATTAAGCATGTGGACATGCCATAGTCAACGGTGCCACAATATTAACTTGTCATCCATTGCAACTAAGCATTTTAAGTTGCTGCAGTTGTCAAAGTCAACAATGTAGATATCTTTGAATTTATTTCCAGTTAAGAAAATTTCTTTGACCCTTTCATCTTTAATTTGAAAACCTTTTGAAGAAAAATTTACCTGGTATTCTTTGTCACGGATTTGACTTACACTAAGTAAATTATGCTTTAGCCCTTTAACTAAATGAACATTATCAAAAGAAGTTTGAGAGTTACTGATTTAACCAATACCAATAATACGACCCATGTAGTTGTTTCCAAAGGTGACTATGCCACCTTCCTTGCGATTGAGCTCAACAAACAAACCCTCTTCTCCGATCATGTGCTTGGAGAATCCGTTGTCTATGACCCATCTTTTGTTTGGGACCTGTCATTAGTTTAGGCTTTTGAGGTGCTAGGATATTTCCATCATTTTCTTTGTATAGCTAATCTTTATACTTTATGAGAATTTCGTTAGGGAGACCTAAAAAACAAGATTATAGAGTTTTCTTTAGTACCCATGTTTTCTTTTTGGGTCCACTCTTGTTAGTAGGTGCCTACTTAGGCGTGAACCTATTCTTGCCCTTTTGGCTAGATATTTTGTGTGTTGGTTTGTGAACTAGATGCTTCATAATCATTTTTGGGAAATCACCTAACTCAAATTTGGTTGTGGTTTGAATGTGTGTTCCTAACAATTTTTCCATATTATCCTTACCTTTAGTGAATTTGACTAGGTCATTTATAAGAGTGACTTTTGTTTAAGCATTTGTAATTCTACTTGAAGTGAATCTTGTGTTTTTCCAAGGAGGTTATTTCTTGTGAAAGCTAAAGATTCTAAGAAGCAAATCTATGTTTTAGTTTAGTTTCTACATCTAAGTCTTTTGATTTTTTTTTTTTGCAACCTTTAGTGCTTTTACTAAATCATGTAATTCATAAAATGCTTCTAAAAGTTCATCAAATGTAAATGAAGATACCTCATCTTCAAGTGCATGAGCCCGCAGAGAGCTTCTTCACTTAATGTATCTTCTCCTTCAGATGAACTGGAATCAATGTCATCCCAGGTATCTTATAAGGCTGTCTTCTTTCCTTCTTTGCTGGGTTGTCTTCTGGCTTTCTTTTTATCCGATTCCTTCTTTAGAAAGGGGCATTCCTTCCTCATATGACCCTCCTTCTTACAGTTGTAGCAGATAATTTAGTTGTCTTTCTTCTTCCTCCAGTTCTTCTTGTTCTTCAAAAATTTTCTAAACTTTCTTGAGAGCAAAGCAATATCATCCTCATCTTCTTCTTCCTTTTATTCTTCTGTATTAGTATGAGCTTTTAGCACAATATCCTTCTTCTTCCTTCCTTTACCTTCATGTTATTTCATATGCTCTAACTGGACTTCATATGCTAGCAGGCTTCCTATGAGATCATCCAGTAGAAGTTGAGAAAGGTCCTTTGATTCTTGAATAGTTGTTGTTTTGTTTCCCAATCATTTATGAGTGATTGGAGAATCTTCCTTACTAGAGCTTTATTATTTATTTCTTGATCGAGATTTCTCAAGGAGTTTATGATATTTGTAAATCTTGTGTACATCTCCTTGATTGTCTTACCCTTTTTCATCCTAAAAAGCTCATAGTTTAGAGTTAAGAGGTTGATTCGACTCTCCTTGACTCTTGAAGTTTCTTCATGCATAAGTTCCAATGTATTCCAGATCTCAAAGGTTGTTTTGCATGTTAATACTCTATTGAACTCTTCTTTTGATAGGCCATAAAAGATAGCTTTCATTGTCATTGCATTGTGAGTAACCCTCTTTTTCTCATCAGATGTAATTGCTAGTCCTTCCTTCTTTTCTAGACACGTGTATTTGGATGCGATGACATCCTAAATTTCGTAGTCCATAAATTCCAAGAATATCTACATTCAAGTTTTCCAATAACTGTAGTCGGTGCCATCAAATAGAGGTGGTTTTACAGCAGACTGCCCTTCAACATAGACATTAGTAACAAAAGACTTTGACATCATTCTGCACTTTTGAAAACTCAAGCTTTGATGCCAGATGTGAGCACTAAAAGTACCTGTAGGATCTTATAAGTCTACAATAGAGGGGGATGAATAGTGTATAAAGGAAAGTAATATACAGTTTAAAAATATAAGTCACAAAAGTAAGACAAATCCCACCACAATTTTATAGTGGAAACCCTTTCAAGTAAAAACCACTACGTAAGCCTTCCAGCTTAGGATTTTTTGACTAGTCACCACTAGTCAATCCACTAACGCACCAGTTAACAACGAGGGTGGGACAACCTTTTTACAAAAGTTTCTTCTCTTTTACACATGACAAGAGAAGAAGAATGGGACTCCCAACAACTTAGGTCCCAAATCAAAACAACTGGAATATAAAGAAATATTCAAAATATCCTATGGAACCTCAGAAATAAGCAAACTGTGATTTTTGGAGTCTCAAAAAGCTATGCTTTACAAAGTGTTGAGAATAGATGCAAATGTGCGAAAACACGAGAAAGTAGTACTTTTTACTTTAGAAATGCTCTGAGAGGTGTGTTTTGAAATGAAGGTCAAGGGGTCCTCTTTATAGGTGTTTTCTTGCTGATTTAGAATGTTCGTAAAAATGACGTTGGTCGATCAAAAATACTGTTTGGTCAATCAAATAAACTTTGGTTGATTAAAACTATATTTTGAACAATTACAAGTTGATCAATAACAAGATGATTTTGTTCGACTTGAGGTGCAAAATCAAGATTTGATTGTTGGGTGATTTTGATCGATTCAAAAGATATGTTTGGTCGATCAAAGGCAATTGGTTGATCAAAGGTAATTATTTGGTCGATCAACAATACTGAAAACTTGGTTTTTAACCTAAGTTCATTATCTAACGAATGTCAAATTGAAGTGATTGGTATTTTTGAGGTTCCTTGCATATTTCGAGACTCAAGAAAAGTAAAAATTACAACTCTAAGATTATAATCTTCTTCTTGAATCCAACTTCTTCAATTGTAGTCATTCCACCATGATTTGACATTAATACAACCTGAAATGATTAGTCTACAATAAAACATAATTTTGTTACATTAAAATAAGGGTATCAACACCTGCAAGTCCTTGTAGCAAAGTTCGTACTAGTTGACTGTCAGCTAGAGCAGGCAATATGTTTTGCAGGCTTTAGCCGCAAGAAGTCCTAGGAGGGTAATTAGATGGCTAGCTTGTGGTTCTTCTCTTAGGTTAGGCCCCTTTCTTCATGTTGTGATTGATAAAGTTGGGTTCCTTTTTGTTTAGCCCTTTGCAAGATAGCCTTTTAATGTATAAAGGAATTGTGTATAGAAGTTGTGGTTACTTGTAAATATTATGATGTGACTGTATATGATGGTTGTGATGGTGATATTCTGATGCTGGCTCTCCTATGATTTTCTATGCTTTTTACTGCTTGTTGTGGCGAGGTGTACCCACTTGTTCTCAGGCTCTTTTTGTTCCATATGTGTTGACTGTGAGGTGTACCCACCTTTTATATCATGGTATGCATGCAAGGTACATGTTTAAGTATAGGTTTTGGAAAAATGTCAAATAAATAGAGAAAACTCTGGCGAGTTTCTTGCAGGTTTTGACCCTACGATTAAATAATAATCGCATCCCTAAAATGTGCCTAATCATTTGAATTGCACTTGTAACTCTAACTGCTTGGTAGCTGGGACCCGATGATGTGATGCAAGCGAGAGATAGACACTAAATCACAATTATGTGTCGTTGTAGTAGGATTCTCACATGTATGTGCTAGGTCATTTAATTATTACGGAACTCGATTTGATTGTAATTAGGGAGCCCCGGTCGATCCAACGGGGAGGCTAAGTAGAAGAGGGCCTAGATTGGAGTTCCTTATTCTATTTTTGCATTTTTATCTTTTTCCATTTTTTCCCTTTTCCTTTTCTTAACAAAAGACTAAGTAAGCAAAACCCTAACTATGCTCCTAATTTTTTTGGAATTTTTGTTGGTTGTGGAAAGAGAGAAAGCTATCTATATTTTTTATCTCTCCTCCTTTTAATTTGTTTTTTTATCTTTTGGCTTTAGTCACAAGAATGGGAAAGTATTTACAAAGTCTAACTACATAAAGCGATAAATATTTTTGCAATTTTCATCTTTGTGAGTCTTTTTCCCTTTTTTAAATAAGAGAACATAAACAAGAAAACAACACTAACTTTTCATTAAATGAAAGGTGCTATGACAACTTGGAAAGAAACACTAAAGATGGTTCATTACACCAACTATTTGTAGCTTGAGATACTTATACAAAAATTAGCAAAATATGTACATGGATGCTTCTTCAAGACATGCCCATGGGGAAGGTGGTTATGACAAGCACGATGGGATGTGTCCTTTAGCGAGGGGCTTCGTAAAGAAATGGGGTCCAAGTGGGAGATGGGACAATGGTGGTGGTAGTGGTGATAATCGGGGTGATTAGGACTAGGTAACAAGCCATCTAACTAGGTCAAGATGGAGTGGTGAATGGACCTAATGTGACTAATGGTGAGTGGTTCGGTAATATATATGAGTAATGATGTGCTCGTTTGTCCTAATGTTGGTGGTAATTACTATAGCGGATGTGAGGGAGATGGATATGAAGACTCTATACTTAGAGGTGATAAGTGTTTGTTCAATAGTGGTGTTTTCTATTAAGTTTATTTGGTGGGCATGGTAGTATGGGGAGGGGACAACCATTAACCAAGCTCCTAATGATGGTTCTAGTGATGGTGGGATTGGGTGATAGGTTAGGATGCTAAGAATGGGTTTTATCTAGGATGTGTGTGTGTGCTAAGGGATAGTGTGTGTGTAGTGTAGTGAGTGAAGTGTGGAAATGGTGTGTGTGTGAAGTGGAGGTGAATGGTGGGTGAGAGGAGTGTGTGCAACGTTAGTGAAGGTGGTGGCGTGCAAGTGTGAGTGGTTGAGGGGTGTTGGCGTGAGTGTATGTGTGGTGTTGATGGAGAGAGTGAAATGGCGTGTGAGTGTGCGTGTGATTGTGTGAGAATACTAACTAGGAATCAAGTAGACAAAATAGATAACAAGTAAAGAGATGCTAGAATGGAAATGTTACTCTACTAAGTAATTACATAAAGTAAACGATAAGAAAGGAAATAAACTAATCTACCAAGAAAAACACAATTAGAAGGGGGAAGAACACTTGGTGTCCTCTCCAATGTGAGTACTTGGCCTATTGGGAGGGGAAAGGGATCATGGGCATGTAGCCTACCCTCTCTTCACCTAGGAAAGCAAAAACCAAGGGGGCACAAGGGTAGTTGTTGGCTCATGCTTAGAGAGCACTAGGGAAGAAGCTTTGAAGGTGGAGGCGATGGAGGGAAATGGAAGGGCAAGGATTGGGGGGGGGGGGGGGGGGGGGGGCACCTATGGGTCTCTCTCTTTTTATGGAGAGGGGTCCAAGGTGTGTTGTTCCTAAGGGCTAGTGTAGGGTATAGGCTAAGGGGTATAGCCTAAGGTTTGGAAGGTTCTAGCCTAGTGTATAACTTAAGGTGGGGGTACAAGTCAAGATTGGTCTAGAGAGCGGATACAGGAGAGTTGGCATGGAGGATAGGCTTGCTTAGTGGAGGGCTTAGGTGGGTTTAGTGAGGGGTTTAAGGTGGCATGGGATCTAAGTGTGATTAGGTTAGGTTGGAGATGATTAGGAAGGTGTAGTGGGCTTGTGTTGGTGGGCTTGTGTTGTGTGTGTATGAGCCTAGAAAATAAATAGATAAAATACAATATAGGAAATTGCTACTAGGCCCATATTTTAGTATAGATAGAATAATGGAAATGTGTGTGTAATAATTCAAATGTGCACATTAGGTGTACATGTGTTTTAGTGTGTGGATAGTGGACTGTGCACGTGTTTGTGTAATTGGATTGTGAGTGCACATATGTGTGTGTGTTACAATTGCATGAGTGTAAATGGGATTGTGAGGGTGTGTGAAACGAACATGTTGGAGGGTTTGCATGGGCTTGTCCTGACGGGACTAAGCTTGTCCTAGCTTTGCATGCTCTTGTCTCCTTCTCTTTGATTGATGGTTGCTTCATTATGTCTTCAGAATGCAGGAATGACTTCTTTGCATCATTTTAATCCAAATGTAGCTCTCCAATCATGGTCCTACATATATAAAATCTCAATATTATGAATAAGACCATAAAATGATAGAATGTACATATGCAATGATGGATGAAATGCATGAGATAGATGCTCTATTTACATAATTATTAGCTTAATTTAGTCAATTTAGGTCATATGATTGCTATACAATCACCTAAGTGCCTGCACACTTGGTGGTCCCTTCCCTATTCGTTGGGAGGATTATTGGGGCATGACTATAGAGCATTTATTACTTTTGGCCAACACTTGTTCTATTTATTTATTTGGTTAATGTTCTATGTTTCTCTTGTTTGAATATAGTTGTTTTATGATTATTTATTGGGTGACTATGGATTATGTAGTTTGGATGAGAATGTGTACTTTGTAACTTTGGTTCTATCGAGTTCAATAGGTTGGTTGAACTAGATTCGTCATAATAGTTGTGTCTATCAATGTGGGTGCAAGCATGTTTAGGAATATTGTTATGCCTTTATTAATCCCTTCTAGCATAGAGATCAGCTTGGCTCAAGCTCAACTCCACATGGTTATCAATTCCAAACATTGGCTTAGACTAAACTTATCAATTAATTGGATGAGCTCACAAACCCTTATCAAGCTCACTCTATGCTAAGTTCATCAAGCCCAAGTTTTCTTGACAATCTTAGAGCTTACTAACTTTTGCCAATATACCATAGTTCTGATGGAGCTAAAGTGTAACAATGGTTCAATAACTTGCATCATTAATAATGTAGTGTGTTTCATGAGAAAATGGAGCATAAATAGATTGCCATTATGGTACATAAACAAGTTATAGGAGGATGATATCTTTACTATCTAATTCTCCATGTAAATGGTAGTTTGCGTAGAAATTTGCCAAAAGATTGTTTGATAAATACCAGTTTATTATCATTCTTAAGCTCAAAATCACACTTAGTTCCTAGGGTTTTTGCATTTGGAGTACATTATTAGGTTGCATTTAGCATTTCATGCATAATTAAGGTATAGGTATGCATTAGTAGGATTTCTTATAATTTTATGTACTTACAGATTTCAATTAGTTGTTAGGGATGATGGCATATTGAAAATCAGTTCAACCCTGACAATGTGAAAGGCAAAAAAGCAAAGAGAAAAACATAGAAGTCCCATCTAGCTGTATCCCTGCTCACCTCAGTTGGATCCTAGCCCATGCAGCTCATCTCAGCTCAACTCCTTCAAGCTTGGCTACTAGTTGTGAACTAACTAGCTAAGCTAGCTAAGGAGTTCATAGGCAACTCAGCCCCAACTCCTCTCAGCTCCAAGCATGATGAAGTTAGCTCCTTTCAGCTAACCCAAATTCAGCTTGCTTATTATCCCTAAGCTAGCTAGCTAAGGAGTAGACAGGATGCTCTTCATCAACTTCTCTCATCTCCATGCAAGCATAGAAGAGCTCAAGTTAGCGATTTGTAGCTCTTACTAGCTACTAGCTAAGCTAACTCCTAGCTCCACCCCCCCCCCCTCTACTTAAAGTGGACGAACACCATACCCTAAAAATGCTACCAAATAACCTCTACCTCCTCCTCTTTCTGGCGCTAACTTATGGTAACAACGACAACCACTCACACCCTTTCAACCTTGGAGCCAAAACCATGCACCCCTTCATTACCTTAACCACCAAAAGGTTGCACCAACATTGATCTAGCCACCACCTACACAACTCCCAATAGTTGGTGCCAAAACCAAACCCTGTATCCACCCTTCATCCATCCTAAAACCTCATCACCACCCTCCTTTTTGGCACCATCTTCTAGAACCATATTTTGGCGGCAACCCCACCTTCCTACATCCCTTCATGTGTCACTAGCCTACTCCACCATCCATCATATAACCACCAACCTAAACCCCATCCTAGCCCTTGACACATCCCATGCCACCTAACCATAGTCCTACCATGGTTGGCACCAACCACCAACCCCCTTATCCTATAAATAAACCAAGTAACCACCACATCACAACCATCCTTGGCTCCATTTATTTCCACCTTAGTCCACCTACAATCACTTGGAAGAACAAGGAAGGCATTGGAAGTGGAGGGATCATAACCGACCCCCTCTAGCATCCAATTGCCTCCCTTTCATCTAAGATCCACACCAAGGAGGTACACATTTGAGAGGACAACTAGGAGAGAAGAAAGGGGTGGGCTTCCACCCTTGGAGAGCTAGGAGAAAGAGCAAAATCTCTAGGAAGCAAGGAGTAGATTCTCTTCAAGTCAAGAAGCACATCAAGGCTTAGAGTAGGGATCGACTACTTGCTCATTTCAAGAGATTTTTATCTTCAATTTTGTCTTAGAGTGGGAAGGCTTAAGTAGTGATTTTTACTCAAAAGGGTTTCCACTCTAAATCAGGTATCATTTCTCTAGTTTGTGCATATATCTTTTTGATCTACGGCGAATGTTTTAAAGTTAAATATTTTTTAGATACTACACTATTCACCCCCCCTCTAGTGTATACTTGATCCTTTAAGCTCCGCTTGCACTCACATCTGGTATCAGAGCAAGGTTATTCTCTAACCAGGATGTCAAAGTCCTCGGAAGTATATGCTAAGGGTCAATCTGCAGTTAGACTACCTCTATTTATGGCACAAACTATGGCTATTGGAAGACCAAAATGAAAATATTCTTGAATCAATGGATTATGAAGTCTAGGATGTGGTTGCATCCAAATACACCAGACCAAAAAAGAAGAAAGGAATAGTCATCACTGCAAACCAAAATAAAATGGCCACACACAATGCCAAGGCCATGAATGCCATATTCTGCGATATTTCCAAGGAGAAATTTAATAGAGTCTCAGCATGCAAAATTGCATACGAGATCTGGAATATCTTTGAAGTCACTCACGAAGGGACTTCAAAGGTAAAGGAGAATCAAGTTAATCTCCTTACCCAAAAATATAAACTCTTTCGTATGAAAAAGTGGGAGGCTGACAGAGGGCGATTCTCGCACATGTTTTGAAAACAGAGATCTCGTCGTAGTATAGTGCACGAAAACCCTCGTCAAAAAAAATTTATAAAGATAATGAGACTTGAAGTCCTGGTCGTTAGTCTTTGGGAGGCGTTTATGGAAATGCAGATTTGAAATCGATCTCCCTTGCTCTACTTATTCAAAATTGCATGTCGATTTATGCTAAGTTCGTATTGATGCATGACATGCTGTTGCCAGAATATCAAAAATTGAAAACATGCAACTTCAATCATACCAAAAGATGATAAGCAAGCACATGGTGATTTCAACATATATATATATATAAAGATGATAATAATAGAGTTGCAGTGCACCGGTAGTGGAATGCTTGTACAGGGAATGTAAAAACTAACAGCTAATAGAAAATGACTGCATACATGAATCTACGAGGGATTATGCATGCATCATTGGGGGAGAAGTAAGGAGCTACACTACTAAGTAGTAATAAAAGTAGTAAAACTATGAAGAACTATAATCTAATCTATCAGAACTAAGGGCATTCAGAGGTGGGCTCCGATGGCCTTTGACTCGGTAGAGAGGAGGGGCGGCCAATGGTGGTTAGGTCGACCCTTGGAGAGAGGTTGAGGAGGTGATCCAACATCTTGGCACGGAGATGGTGGTGGCCATGGTGAAGCTACTCATGAAGGTGGAGTGGAGGTGGAATGAAGCTAAGCTAAAATGGAGCCAAGAGTGAATGGGGGCAAATGGCCACCCCTTAGATCTTTTTATAGACCTAAGGGAAGCTCCCTAGAGAATTATGGAATTCTCTAGAGAGGCCTATGATGGGAGCTCGTGGGAGAGTGAGCGTGAGGATGGATGGTGGTTTTTAGATCCACCAAATGTAGATCTAAAAATTGAATGGCTCTTGGTTGCTAATTTTAGCAACCAAGGCAACAACACATGGTAGAGAGTTATAGAGAACTCTAGGATAGGTATTTTCGTGTGGATGGTGTGTGTAGGTGTGTGTGGGTCAAAACTTAGGTGGCTAGGTTGATTAGATTAGGTTCTAGTGGGTTTAGGTCAAGGTAGGTCTCAAATTAGGGTTGTAAACCCTAATTCACTAAGGTAAAGTGCAATTAAACTTAATACAAGTTTAATTGGGTGTGTCAAAACTTAATTGAGAGTAAAATAACTCAATTAAGCCAGGTCTAGGTCAATTGGACTCTCATTGAGTCCAACTGGACATGTGTGCTGAGATCAGGGATCAATTGGACTCAATGAGTCCAATTGAATAGGCTGATGAAATTGACTATGATGCAAGTCAATTAGGTTTAGTGAGGGCCTAATTAGGTTTTTAGGTAGGTCTAGAGGTGATGTACTAGGGTTAGGGCACCTTAATTTAGGTTCCTATGGGGTTGGAATTGGGTTTAGGGACCTAGAGATCCAAGATCAAGGCTTGAATCTCAAAACAGGGTATGGAGGGCAGTTCTAGACGTCCAATAAAGTTATCAAACGTCTTATAGTGAAAAATCAGAAGTCCAGACTTGTTGTCTGGAGGTCCAATCAGAGTCAAGAGGGATTTTGGGTTCTGTCTTAGGTATTCTGCAGAAATTGGACATCTGACCAAGTGTCTAGACGTCCAATAACACTGCAGAAGTGGGTTTAAGGTGTGTGGGAGTTGGCTAAGGGTTCTGGACATCCTATAACTCATATGGACGTCCAGATGGAGGTTGGAATTAGGTTTTTAAGGTTTCCTAGGGTGCGGTGACCTAATATAAGGGTGGCTAAGGCTTAGGGAAGCTTCTAGGCTGTCCTAGGGCTAGGAAGGACCTAAGTTCCTCACAATTTATTGCTTCATTCCTACTTAATAGAATAGCATACCTTAACTCCCTTACATTATTACCTACTACATCTAATCAAGGTCTTCCACTCCAGCGGTATTGCAACACCAGTTATTCTTTATTCTTCAGATCCAGCTTTAGATCCAGCTTTAGATCTAGCATCTGATCAGCTTATTACTTGCAATTGACATAATGCACCTAATTAGTACATTATAGCATTATTTTATGCATAGCTAAAAGAAAGCAGTAAAGGTGCTAGTAATGCTTATGCATGCATGAATTACCCTAACTTATGCTAAGTCCTAGCCTAATTCTGGACAATTCAGACCTATGATTGCTGTGCAATCAGAGGCCATCAAGAAAATGTAAACAAGATTCACTAATATTATCAACTCTCTAAGGAACTTGGATCAAACAACCATAAATGAGCTGTTGGTTCGAAAGATACTTAGATCCCTCACAAGCAACTGGGAGACAAAGACAACAGCAATTCAGGAGTCAAAGGATCTTTCAGTACTTCAATTGGATGATCTCATAGGTAGTCTAATAACCTATGAAGTTCAACTCAAGCATATGAAGGAGCATGAAAGTGAAGGAAAGAAAAAGGACCTTGCTCCCAAAGTAGACACTGTTTCACTAAAGAGTCAAATATGGAAGAAGAAGATATAGCTCCTCTCTAGAAAATTCAAGAGGTTCCTAAAGAACAAAACTAGCTGGAAGAAGAAGAAAGAAGAACTTCAAGAAAATTCAGTCATCTGGTATAATTGCAAGAAGAAAGGGCACATGAGAAAGGAATGCCCTCAACTCAAAAAGGAGGATAACAAAAAGACGACCTGGAGATTTCCTAAGCGCAATGCAAAGAAGAAAGCATTGCAAGTCACGTGGGCCGACAGTGACACAAGCTTAGGAGAAGAAAGCAATGACACTTCGAGTGAAGAAGCTCTCTGCGGTCTCATGGCTATTAAAGATGAGGTATCATCTTCTACTTCTAATGAATTATTAGAAGCATTTTATGACCTACATGATCTAGCTAAAGGACTTAGAGTAACTAATAAGAAATTGATAAAAGATCTAGATGAAGAAACCAATTGAGTAGTGTTGAATCTCAAAATCAACAACTGTCATAAGAAATCACCACACTTAAAGCTCATGTTGACACACTTCAAATAGAATTAGAAAAATGAAAACAAAAATCTGTTGCTCTAGTAAGTGGCCTAGCTAAGTTTACCAAAGGAAGAGCTAACTTGGAAAAGCTATTAGGCACACAAACCCAAACTTCCACATAATTTGGGTTAGGATATATTCCTAGTAATGATCATGAAGCATCCACTTCACAAACCAACATACAAATTCCCCTTAGTCCTAAGGCCAAGAATAGGTCCACGCCTAAACAAGCACCGACTAACAAAACTAGACCCAAAAGAAAATGGTACCAAAAAAAGATCTGCAATCTTGTTTTGCAGGAAAATCTCAAGGACTAATAGAGTACTCAGACTGGGTCTACCATCTAAAAGATGGACATCTTGTAGCTGTAAGGAAAAATACTGGACCTCACCAACGGAAACCAATGAAAAGTTCAAGGAAAAGGAAGATGGGTTATGGATAGCGGCTATTCAAAGCATATGACAGGAGAAGAAGACCTGTTCATCAACCTTAATTCGAAGGAAGGTGGTTCAATCACCTTTGGCAACAACCACAAGGGTCATATAACTTATATTGGTCGAATTGGTAACTCTAACACTTCCTTTGATAATGTTCATCTTGTAAGCGGTCTAAAACACAATCTACTTAGTGTAAGTCAGATATGTGATAAAGGATATAAAGTTACTTTCACTGCAAAAGATTTTAAAATTAGAGATAAAAATTCTAAGGAAATCCTTTAAATTAGAGATAGATCAAAAGACATCTACACTATTGACTTTGATGAATGCAATGTTCTCAATTATTTGGTTGCATTAAATGATGAGTCAATATTATGGCATTGTCGACTCGTTCATGTTCACATGCGAAATATAAACAAGCATGTGAAACACAACTTAGTGCAAGGATTTCTTAAGATTTCCTTCATAAAGAAGAGTGCCAGTTCATCCTTTGAACTTGGAAAAATGCAGAAAACCTCTTTTAAACCGAAAAACATGGTCAGTACTTCCAAGCGACTTGAGTTGATCCACTTAGATCTTTTCGGACCAACCAAGTCTAAAAGTCCAAATGGGTGCAAGTACTGTCTTGTCATAGTTGATGACTTCTCCAGATTTACTTGGGTATTATTTTTAAGAATTAAAGATTCTACCTTTGAGGAATTTAGAAAACTAGCCAAGAGAATCCAAACCGAATCTGGACTACCCATCACTAGGATTAAGAGTGATCATGAAGGAGAATTTGAAAATAAAAGATTCTAAGATTTTTGTTCTACTTATGGAATAAAATAAGAATTTGCTTCCCCTAGAGCAGCCCCCCAAAATGGTGTTGTAGAAAGAAAGAATAGAGCCCTACAAGAATGTGCCCACACTATACTGTGTGAGTTAAAGCTATCTCAGTATTTTTGGGCTGAGGCAATTGATAAACGCCAGTTTATCATTATTCTTATGCCCTAAAATAAACCTAGCCCTTAGGATTTTAACTCCACAAACAGGTTTTTAGGTTGCATTTAGGCATAACCTAGGATTAGGCATGCATTGCATTCTTTTTGTATTTTTAACAACTTTACTTGAGTGTTAAGGCTAAGCAGATGTTCAAACCATTAAAACCCTAGCACTCAAGAAGGAAGAAAGTGAAGAAGAAGTCCAGATCAGCTGAACCCTAGCTGGATCCAACTCATCTTAGCTGGATATAAGCTCACATTGGATAAGTTTAGCTCCTTCCAGCTCCATTCAGCTCATCTTAGCTAGATGGTAGCTCAGGGTAGCTCATCTTAGGTCAACCCACCATAGCTCAGCTCAGATCTAGCTCAACTTAGTTGAGTCTAGCTCATCCTAGCTCCAGTCAGTTCACTGGGAGCTCTAGCTAGCTCAGCTTAGTTGACGGGAGTTCATTCCAGCTCCAGCTTATCCTTGGTTACATTATTCTACCCATACTCCACCCATATCCAACGTCCAAGGAGAGGAGAGGAGGAAGAAGATCAAGGAAACACCCTATCTCCTTGGTGGCTTCAACTTCTTTTTCTTCCTTGTGTCGCCACTAAACCAAGGAGGAAGGCTAGGCAAGGAGGACATCCAGAGGAGGAGATCCTGAAGGTGGTCCACGCCACCGTAGGGAGAAATTCTTGGAGTGGAGATCTTCCACACCAAGGAGGAGGAGGCACGCCCACCTAGGGCTTTCCAGGAAGAAGAAGAGAGCCAGGTGCCAGGAGCAAGTTTCTTCAACCCAGGGGCAAGTAGAGTTGGAGTGGAAACTCTACAACATCATCACCATCTTCTTCATAAGCATTCTTCTACATTTTCTTTGTATTTTGCATAGTAGTTAGTGTTTGATTTTGGTTGGAGATTATAAGTGGGAATTCCTTTCACTTGTGAGTTTTCCAACCCTGTTGTAAAACATTTTCCAATTAAGAAGCATTCCTCTACATCTTTTTAAATAGCTTGTGTTGCTCTTTTGTTGTGTTTTGTTTTACTCATTATTTCAAGCATCACTTGCTTAGAGTGAGTTAGACAAAATAAGACACCTGTTGCTTTATTTTCTTGTAATTCAAATTCCCGCCTCAATCCATATTGTTTTGCCCATTTTCAAAAACCCTAAAAAAATTTACATATTTCAAAACCCAAAAAGAAGTTGATTTCGAAGATTCAAGTGAGAAATTTGGTTTGAATCATTCCCACCTCTCTTGGGACGACCCAAATACTTTTCTAAGTACTCAGAGTTTACAAATTTAAAAGCGATCCAAATTGTGTGTTACAACGACTTAAAAACCCTTTTTACAAATCACGCTTTTTAGCGATCAGCTGTAAACACTACTTGTTATATCCAAAATAGGGCTTCCATTAGACTCATTCTTAAGAAAACACCTTTTGAACTCTACTTTGATAAGACTCCTAAGATCTCTTACTTTAAAGTGTTTGGTTACAAATGTTTCATATTGATTACAAAGGAAAACCTGGATAAGTTTGATGCAAAAAGTGAGGAAGGAATCTTTTTAGGATACTGTTCGTCGCGCTTTTGTGCGGTTTGTTAAAAGATAATATCGCGTTGTAGTATAGCCGCGAAAGCATTCAAAACAAATAAAGATTTTTATTACTCGAAAACCGGAGTATCCGAGGTCGAACACAGGGAGCAATCTCAGTACTTTGGAAAACCCAAGAATACAACTGTTACATGAAAATATAATTGATTCAAAGAGTTTTTAGAAAAAGTAGAATTAGACGTCTGATTTATGTATCAGACGTCTTAAATGTGATCTTTCTTTCTTCCTTCCTTCTTCTCCTTTCTGCTTCTGTATCTTTCCTTCTGATCTCTTTGCAATCTTCCCTTGTCCTTCTTCTTCTTCTCTGCGAAGACTTCTAATCTTTCTGCCTTCCTTCTCCTGCGAAGGCTTCTTTCTTCTTCTTCTGTCTTCTTCTTTGGCTTGCTTTTCCTTCTTCTGCAGCGGCCAAGTCCTTCTCCTGCGATCAGCCTGCCTGCACAGGAGCAAAACCTAACCCTTCTCCCTCTACCCGCGCGCCTCTCTCTCTCAAGCAATTCACTCTGACCTGCTCTCTCAGAGCCACAAGCATTATCGGGTCGGATCGTACCCGGGACCAGGCGCACCTGAAGGTGGTGTGATGCGCGAGGAGTGCGTACGTCTAGGTCGGGTCAGATCCGCCAAGTCCGCGTGGTCAGGCCGCGGACGAGGCGGGTGGGGTCAGCGAGGGACCTCACCCCTGTGCTTACTAAGGCGATAAGAATATATCACAAAAGAAATTTATAGTGTACCTGAGGTTTGTAATCCCACGATGTGGGACTAAAGGTTTCGGCCTTCCCTCACACGCGCCCGCAGACTCTCGTGTGCAATCGCCCACGCTGAAGGCCCTGCTGGTGCTCCTCGCTGAACTCAGTCACCTCGCGACACTTGCGAGAGCCTGCTGCACCTGCCGCCTGGGAAGCCTGACGCCTGCTGCTGCTCCAAGCTTCCTGCTGCTTCGGCTGTTAATGGCGGCCGGGGCGTTCACCTGAGATTCCACAGAATGGCCTATTGGCCCAATCAGAATAGCTGGAAACCTTCGCCGTAGCACGGCGAAGGCGGTGGGTGATGCTGCAGGTTGTCGGTCGGCCTAGGCGTGCACGCCTAGGTCAACCTGTGGCCGGAGATGGTGGGTTGTTCGGGGGGTGGTTATGGAGGTCTGGAGTGGCAGTTGTGGGGTGGAGCGAGTTCCTGGTGGTGAGGCGGAGCTCACGAGGTGGTTGGCGAGCCGTGTGGAGTGGCGGAGTGGTGTGGGCGGCTCGCCGGAGTGCGGTCGGAGGCGAGGAAGATGAAGGCGGTTAGGTACTGTCGAGGGGTAATCAAGTAAAATAGTTGGGGGAAAAGAGAGAGGAGAGGATGGAGAACGTATCTGGGGTTGTCTGGAGGGAAGGGAGGCGGCGGAGAGGACGGCTCGTAACTGCTGTCGTCGGGGAAGAAAGACCCTGAGGGAGGAAGCGGCGACGAAGACGAGGTCAGAAGCGCGCGCGCGGGGTACAGCGCGACGCGGGAGGAAGCGGCGGAGAGGACTCTGCTGTTGGTATGGCAGCAGAGCGACGAGAAGGAGGGAAGGAGGTCGCCGGAGCTTGTGGGTCGTTTGGCCGGAGATGGGAGAGGGAGGAATTTGGAAGGGATCTCCGTCAAAATCAAGCTTAGCCTCTTCGGCCGGAGTTGTGAGTTCTTATATAGGCGCTGGACTGGGTGTGCAGGGCGTGAAGGGCACGTAATTGCCTGAGGTTGCTCGCCGGAGATGGAAAGGAGTTAGGATACCCAAATCTCTCGTGCGTTCGCACGAGAGATTGAGTTCACACCAGCGATTGTAATTGACTTTATAAGGAAGGGAATTCCTCAGAGAATCCTCCTTCCATTTCTGGGAGGGAATCTCTGAGGGATTAGAGAGCAATCCCTCTCCGAACCTCGCGGAGCTCGGTTCTGCCCTAGCAATGGCGGCAGGACCGGTTTGCAAAGGAGGCGAAGAACCTAGGGGGTTCTCTGCAACGGTATTCAAAAGATAGGGACCAATTTGTGATTTGGGTGTACTAAATTGCAAAGTAGGTCAAGATGACCTCTCCTTAGGTCCAAATTTTGGTACAAACCTAATTTGGACCTAAGGAATCCAATGGTGAAGTTGGATTTTAGGTTTGACCTCGTTTGACTGGACATTTTGCGTAAAAACCCAAATTAGGTTAATTGAAGAGTTAGGACCCTAATCTAGGTCAAACTAGGTTCCAAAGGCCAAATTAAGTGTTCCAAACCCTAGAGGATGTTTTTCCATGATTTTTAGATGGTTTACTTGCTTTTTGTTCTGACCGGAACCTTGTTAATTTCAGCGGGTCTGTTTTAGGGTTACCAAGTGTCATTTAGTTCTTAGATTGCACATGAACCCATTTCTGATTGACTCAACCCACTTTTTATCTCATTTAGACCATTTGACCTATGTTTTGCCTCTGAGAAATCCTGTTTACGTACTGCAATGGTAAAATTGCAGTTTTAACCTTTATTTCATGTTTTCTTCTCAGGGCACTTGTTCCTTCAGTTAGGCCTTCTTCTAGGTTATGTAGGAGCTTTTATCTTCTTTATTGGGTCAAAATGAGCTAGTTATGGCTCATGATGAGGCTCTCATCAGATACTCCTCTAGAAGTAAAGCCTACAGAGTCCTTAATAAAAAGAATTTGGTAGTTGAAGAAACTCTGCATGTGTCTTTTGATGAATCAGATCAGTTAGATAATGCATCAACGAAAGATGATGATCAACCTTTAGATGATCCTTCAAATATACCTGAAGACACCATCTCTAATGAACTTCCTAAAGACTTAACCTACACCAAATATCATCATAAAGATTTAGTGATTACTGAAGTCTCAAAGGGAATTTAAACTAGATAACCTTGCACTTAGCATGTCTATATCCCAACTAGAACCAAAATCTATGAATGAAGCATTTACTAATGATTGTTGGATTATAGCTATGTTAGAAGAGTTGAATCAATTTGAAAGAAATGATGTTTGAAAATTAGTTCCTAAGCCAAAATCTCAATCTATCATTGGAACAAAGTGGGTCTTTCAAAATAAGCTTGATGAATCAAGAAAGGTTGTAAGAAACAAAGCTAGACTTGTGGCTCAAGACTAGAATCAAGAGGAAGGATTAAACTTTGACGAAATTTATGCTCCCGTAGCTAGACTAGAATCCATTAGAATGTTACTAGCTTTTGCTGCTCATATGGGATTCAAACTATTCCAAATGGACATCAAAAGCGCATTTCTAAATGGGTTTCTAAAAGAAGTCCATGTGAAACAACCTCCTGCTTTGAAACTACAAGTAATCCTGATTATGTTTTCAAACTTAACAAAGCTTTATACAAACTTAAACAAGCTCCTCAAGCTTGGTATGAAAGGATAAGAAACTACTTAATAGAAAATGACTTTAAAATCGATTTAGTAGATCCAACTTTGTTTACCAAAAGAAAAGAAAATCAACTGATTTTAATCCAAGTTTATGTTGATAACATAATCTTCGGTGCTACTAATGATCTTTTGTGTCAAGAGTTTGCGAAAATTATGCAGAATCAATTCGAGATGAGCTTGATGGGAGAATTAAAGTTCTTCCTAGGATTACAAATTGATCAGCTGGAGGATGGAATCTTCATTTCACAGACAAAGTACATAAAAGAGATTCTTAAGAAGTTCAGAATGGATAAAACAAAAGGGAAAGATACACCAATGGCTACCACGACTCAACTCAAAGAAGATGAGTCAGGTAAATATGTAGATCAAAAATTATATAGAAGCATGATAGGATCCCTACTTTACTTGACTACTAGCAAACCTGATATATTGTTTAGTACTTATCTGTGTGCTAGATTTCAAGTAAAGCTTAAAGAATCACATCTAAATGCATTAAAAAGGATACTTAGATACATACTCAACATTGTTGATCTTGGTCTATTCTACCCCAAATCAACCACAATTGACTTACTCTCCTACTGCGATGCTGATTATGCGGAAGTCAGACTAATCGCAAGAGTACTATTGGAAGGTGTCAATTTCTTGAAAATTCCCTAGTATCTTAGGCCAGCAAGAAATAAAATAGTGTTTTTCTGTCCACAACTAAAGCTGAGTGCATTGCTACATCGTTAGCATGTTCACAGATTCTATGGATGAAACAAACACTTAGAGATTTTGGACTAATTTTTGAAAATACTATGGTTCTTTGTGATAACACTAGTGTTGTAAACCTGTCCAAAAACCACATTCAACACTCTAGGACAAAACATATAGATATTAGACATCACTTTCATAGAGATTATTCCCTAAAAAAGAAAATAATTTTAGAATTCATTCAAACGGAAAAATAATTAACTGATATCTTCACAAAAGCACTAGCTAAAGAAAGATTTATATTAATTAGAAGAGATTTACACTTAACAAGACTTGCTAAGCTTTGATTGTTTTGTCTTGACAGCCTTTGATTGATCAAATAATTTATCTTGATCGATCAACAGTTGAGCGATCAAATGTTTATTCTGCGAATCTTTTGAGTGAGAAATTTCCCTCCAAAATTTTTGACTTTTGATCGACCAAACGTTGGTTTTGATCGATCAATTTTTGGGCAAGAATTTTCCCTCCACTGGAAATTCAACTTTAATCGATCAATTTCCCTCTATGATCGACCACGGTTGAATTTGGTCGACTAATACGTAATTTTGATCGACCAAATCTAGGCGAATTTGACATTGCTGAGATTTCGTTTGGTGATTCTAATCACTTCATTTGATCACTAATCACGATCAATCTTTGATTTCGTTGTCTAATCACCTATTACCTTATTTGGTTTACCTATTCTCTATAAAAATAACCTTTTTACCACAACTTTTTACCACCCATCTCTTCTCTCCATCAACCAAAACAAAACAAACAACCCTCTCCAAGGCCCCACAACCTCCAACTCCTCTCCACCGTGGCCCCCTCCTCCTCTCCATCAACCAACTCCTCCTCCATCGACTAAGGCACCGCCATGACGTGGACCACACATTGATCAACCACCCATCAGCTGCACATCCTCTCTGGAGACCTTCCGGTCGACCACCGCCGACCGGCCACCTCCGACGAGCCACCTCTGCCTGACCACTGCCGATCGGCCACCTCCGATGAACCACCTCCGGTCATCCCTCCTCCTTCTTGCCATCGCTCAAATCGATCCTTGGTATGCCTCGTTTCTTTACTTGTTTCCTTAAAAAATATGTCCATTTGGTCTTATTTTGATCTAGTTTATTGTGCTTTTGAAACTTTTCCAGCCACTGTTCTCTGTGTTCTTCATCGTTCTTAGTTGTTCTTCATCCGTTTTTCTCGTTTGATCCATTTTCGTTCTTTCATTTTCGATTCTGTCAGTTTTTTATCGATCAAAATGTTGACGTTGATCAACCAAAAATAACTTGTTCAAAACTCTAAAAACCCAATTTTGATCAACCACTTTGATCTTTTTGATTGACCAACATTTGATCGACCAACTCAAAAACTTGATTGACCAATTCATCGAACCCATCTGTTAACTTGCTTCCTATCTATTTTTTTATCGACAAAAAATTTTGACTTGATCGATCAATCACCTATTTTTAACCAACCAATATTTCTTTCGATCGACCAATCTACTTTTACTGACCGACCAAAACTGTAACAAACCTCTACCTATGGCTCCTAAACGTACCTATGGTTCTACCTCCATCCCCAGGGATGACACTTTTGATCGTTTCTTCATTAGTGATGAGGAGCATCACAATTTCTCCCTTTACTCACACCTTTCACCCATGTTGGTTATCTCATTGATTCGGGCTACTTCAAGCACATCTTTCTAGGTCTTAGAGACCAAGTCACTAATTTGTCGGATTTGCATGCGTAAAGGGTTCAAGTTTGGAAAACCCGTCGTCGTAGTTCGATTTGCGAGAAAATCCATCGATCAGATGAAATTTATAACCGAAACTCGAAAAGTGAGTCCTGGGTCAAACACGGGGAGGCAAACATTTGGTTTTGAAAATCTGCATTTTGCTTTAATTTGTTTCTATCGTTTTTGTCTTTTCTAATTTTTTTTGGCACTTTTAGCAAGTAAGAGATTAGGTCGATGAATTCTTATCTAACAAATCTGCTTGCAAAATATGAGAGAGAGAGAAATAATCACATATATCTCAACAAGTGTTTTCTACAACTATGAAAGCAGGAAAAACTACATTAGAAAGCAGTAAAGATAAATGGAGATGAGAAGAATCCCCCTCGACGGTCGCTTGGAGGATGACTCGCTCTGACGGTACCCGGATGAGGGTGGTGAGGAGCGGGATGAAGGAGAATGGTGGCGAAAGGAGGACGGGGCGAGACGTCGTCGCGGTAAGGATCTACTTCCCGAAGTAAGTGAGAAGATGACCATAGGATGCTCCACGAAGGGGGATGATAGATGGGGAAAAATATTTGATTTCTACTTTAGAGGAGCATCCCAGGCATGGGACAAGCTCTCTTTAGAGCCTTAGAGGTGGTGAGAGGAAGAAAGGAAGAGATGAAGAAAAATGGGAGGGGTAGGGGCCCTTTTATAGTGGAGGAAAGAATCTAATTCGTATACAGGACATTTAGTGACGGTCATAAACATCGCTGAAGGCCCACCGCAAACATCACTGAAGATCCCGCTCACTCGCCCCTACTGCCATATCGTTGGCGCATGCTCTACGCACCCTTGTCGTGCACGCATGCGCGCTACGCGCCCACACGCCTCGCACCCATGCATGCCTCAGCATGCGCGAGCGCACCTACACTACTAAGCACGTTCGGTGGTGCGTGCGTGCACATGGGCGAGCTAGGTTGAGCCATGTGGGGTGACCTAGGCCATCCATCTTCTTTCCTTTGTAGGGACTGCTACAAAGGTTGGATTGAGTCGATTTTCACGTCATTGGGCTGCGATCGTCGACCTGAATCCATCCGTGCGGTCGGATTTATCATTTGAAGGTTCAGATTGCATCACGTAGTCCCTTGGATGTTAATCTTCCTCAGACTGCATGGTGCTACGGGACTCCGATCAAGGTGATTTCGGAGGCATTGGACTCCGATCGTCGTCCTGATCAGATCCGTACGGTCGGATCGTCAATCCAAGGCTCCGAAATAAATCTCCTCTCCTGACCACAAAAAGGGTGCAATTAACCTAAAATATACACAACTACTCTAAATGTAGAATGATGCATGCTATGAAATATTTATAATATGGAATGCAAATCTAAGCCTAGCAACATGCATAAATAGGTATTTTAACCTAAATGGATGTGTCTACATCATACTTTCATGCATATCTTTTGCTAGTCCCTAGCAAAATTAAACTACATGCTATGTATAAAAATAGAATTAAGATTTGATCACTTAGGCCTAAGTTGTTTATTAACAAAAGAAAATTCCAAGTAAGGTCCTAAACTACGAAAATTCAACAGTACCCGGGTGTTTGCCAGAATGCGGACCACCCAAGTCCTCACCTTATTTGAAAAGGGAAGATACATTTTTTTTATTTTTCTTCTTTTCTAATTCTTTCGGACTTTTGGAGTTTGAGAGTTTCGGGATAACTTTTTACGGCTACTCGACCCACCCAAGACTCAAAAAGGACTCTAAGTGCTAAGCATCTTGTAAAAGGGTGATAAACTCACTAAACCACCATTAAAATGGACTTCAGGTTTCTACGACCCTAGGTGACCTTAAGAATTTCTGCTTAAAGGTTTATCTTTCCGATCAGTAGCTTTCTCCCTACTTTTTTTAAAATTCGTTTGTGGGGTCAACACAAGGGCGAACCCAGTGTATATCTCCTTGATTTATTCTACTTCCCTGCTTCTTCCATAAGTGTTTTGGGAATTGTTTGTGCATTTTTGTGGGCTTTGCTCTGGACAACCGGCCAATGGACTGTTACCCACGACATCTTGCCAGCCATACTCATGCGGTGAAGTGTGGTTTATTTTTCTATTTTTATTTTACTCATTTTTCAATTTTTCTTTTTTTTTTCTCTTTTTATTTTTGAGCATCATTTTTTTCTTTTTCTAAGTAGGTGGCTTCCCTGATCTAGGATTTACCTAAAAGCAATAGAATGAGTATGGTCATGTAGTTGGGCTCTGGACAACCGACCAATGGGCTATTACCCACTACAACTTGCCAACCATACTACCCTAGAAAATTCATTAGCTACCTAATTTCTATAAAAACTGCCGAAAAGTAAGTCAGTGCAAATAGTGTGTAGATGCTTAGGCTTAAAATCCTGTCAAATCAGAGGGAGGGTCGATAAGTCGGTTACTTATCACCCCAAATTATTTACCAAAGTAGAATAAAATTACTTGGCGAGGACTCGAGACTAAGTCCACATTACAGTGGACACCTGGGCTAATAAAGCCCGAAGACCTGAAGAGTCTAAGTGTTCAAGTTCTAAAGTATCATTTTCCAAAGCTAATAACTTCTAAAAGCCTAAGTTCTCTTCTCCTAATTCTATTTTTTTATTTTTTTATCTTTTTGAATTTTCATTTTTTTAGTAAAAGAAATTCTACAGAGGTAACGAAATAATTTCAGGATTAAGTATCCACCCCCCATGCCTTAATGATGCAATGTCCTCATTGTAGAAATAAAGACATGGAACAAGCAGAATAACATAATATCACCTGAGTTTCGTGACAATCTGGTTAGCTCCGCAGAGAGAAGAGAGTATACACACGTGCTAAGTTTAATGCCTTTGCTAGGCATAAAATACATACAAGGAAGAAATTGAGAATTCACAAGTGCAGGTCAGAATCAAAATCAAAAGATTAATCCTCAACCCACCAGCAGAAAAGGTCCACAGATATGGACCAAGTTGTGGTGCAGACCCATGCCCTAGGGTTGAGTGGTTCTAAGGTTTTGGATGAAAATCACCTAGAACCTAAGATTGTTGTATTTGTGGGGTCAAGCCAGTGGTTTGGTGGTGTGCAACCCAAGATAAAAGTGTCAGACAATGGGTAAGTCCAAATCACTATGCCTATTTGTCAAGTGGAATTTGGCTCAAAATATAATCAATTATGATATGCTTGGGTTGCACATCAAAGACATCATAAGGGTCCTGATGCAACCGCTTTGGCTGTTTTTGCATCTTTATGTTTATTATAGCACAGTCGTTATAGTATGAGACAAAACAGCTACGGTTATCATTACAAAAGATTTTTTTTTACTCGGAAGTTGTATTCCCGAGGTCGAACTCAGGGAGCTACTGGAATTCTAGAATTACAAGGGTTCTCTAATTAGATTACAAAATAAGAGAGAGAGAGAGCGAGAGAGAGATCTTTTCTTCTTCTTCTTTCTCCTTCCTCCTCTTCTTTACTCTTTTCCTTCTTCTTCTCTTTTCTTCTTCTGTTCTTTCTTGTCTTTCTTTCTTTCTTTTGCTTGCTCTTCTTTCTTCTTCTCTTCCACAGAGTTCTTCTTCTTCTTCCTTTTTCTTGCTCTTCTGTCTTCTTTTGGCCACTGCTTAACCGTCGTCTGATGCAGTGGTCAGACGGCTTAACTGTGGTTTGCTACAGTGCTCCTTTTCTTTCTTCTGTTTCTCTCCTTCTCTTCTCCTTCCTGTCTTCTTCTTCTTCTGCCTCTTCTCTGCCTTGCCTTTGCCTCTGCTCGGCCTCTCTTCAGTGCTTCTTCCTTCTCCTTCCTGCGGCTAAGTGCTGAGCCTTTTCTCCTTCGGCACTCCGTTCCTGCACACAAGGCAGCAAAACCTATCCCTTCCCTCTACCCGCGCGTCTCTCTCTCTGCAAACCGCTCACAGGAAGCTCTCCCAGAGCTGGGTTAACGGGTCGGTTTGCGTACCCATGGACCAGGCGCACCGGCGTGTTGTGGTGCGCGAGGTGTGCTCGGTAGTGTCGGGTCGGATCCCGCCAGGTCCGCGTGGTGAATCCACGGACGAGGCGGGGGTGGGGCGCGGGACCTCACCCCAGGTGTGTTGGAGGCGAAGAGCCTAATTCACAAAAATAATTTAAACCAGTGCGGCGCTTTGTGAACTCACGATGTGGGACCAACTGGTGCCTCTCCTCGCGCGCGCCCGCAGGAAAACCTTTTCGCAATCTCCTCAGCTGCAGCCTCGATTCTCGTCGGTTGCTGGCTGGCTGCCTTCGCAGCAGTCTCCCCAATCCGCAGCAGCTGAAAACCTGGAGCTCTGAAGCCTAGACCTCGGAAGAAGCTGCTTCAAGGTGGCTTTAATGGCGGTCGAGCCTCAGAACCTGTCAGACACGAATACGGCCTCTCGGCCTAATCAAACTACCAGGGAACCTTCGCCGTGGCACGGCGAAGGTGTTGAGCTGTGCAGCAGGCTGTGGGGCGGCCTAGGCGTGCGTGCCTAGGTCGTCCCGTGGCAGGAAAGATGGGTGTGTTCGGTGGCGTGTTGAGTGAGTGTGGAGGGACTGTGGAGGGGCGGAGGGCGTTCAGTGTGATGAGGCGGAGCTTCTGGGACGGTCGGCGAGTTGTGTGGAGCTGCGGATCGACGGGGGCAACTCGCCGGAGGGTGGCCGGAGACGGGGAAGGTGATGGTGGTCAGGGACAGTCGAGGGTCGGTTTGAATGAAATAATGTAGGGAAAAGAAAGAGGGGAAGATGGGGAGTAATTATAACCTACTTGCAGGGACGAAGGGGGCCGGAGAGGCAAGCAGTCGTATCAACTGTCGCCGAAGAAGAAACACCCATAGGGAGAGAGCGGCGACGAGGAAGTAGGTAGGGAGGCGTGCGCTTGGTGCGGCGCGACGCAAGAAGATGAGACGAAGCAGACACTGCTGCTGGTATGGCAGCAGAGCGACGAGAAGGAGGAGAAGTAGTCACCGGAGCTTGTGGGTTTCTTGCCGGAGAGGGAAGAGAGGAAATTTTGAGGGATTCTCCGCCAAGACAAGTCTGCTTCAAGAGGCTGGTCCTGGGGTTTCTTTTATAGGCACAAGCAGAGGGTTAGATGCACGGAGGGTGAGCAAAGCTCTCACCGGAGGTCGCCGCAGGTACAACCCCCATACCTCTCGAGCGTTCGCACGAGAGGTATGGTGCGAATCAGGGCATGGGGAGCTGCTCAGGCGGTAGGGGACTTCTGCGGGAACCCCCCTTCCAAATCTGAGAGCAGCTCCCTGGGGAAGCGAGGAGAAATCCTCCTCGAAACTTTGCCGGAGTATGGGTCTTCTGCTGCATTGGCAGAGGGACTGGAATGCAGAAAGTGACAACAAAACTTGGCGGGGTTTTCGTAAGGGTTTTCAAAAGTTAGGGGCCAGAATGTAATTGGGTGAACTATTTTGCAAAGTAGGTCAAGATGACCTTCCCTTAGGTCCAAATTTTAGTACAAACCTAATTTGGACCTAAGGAATCCAATGGTGAAGTTGGATTTTAGGTTTAACCACGTTTGATTGGACATTTTTCGTAAAAACCCAATTTAGGTCAATTGATGAGCTAGGGCCCTAATTTAGGTCAAACTAGGTTCCAGAGGCCACTTTGAATGTTCTAAACCCTAGGGGATATTTTTCCATGATTTTTACAGGGCTTACTTGATTTTTATCCTGACCGAAACTTTGTTCAATTAAGCGAGTCTGTTTTAGGGTTACCAAATGTCATTTAATTCCTATATTGCACATGAACCAATTTCTGATTGATTCAACCCACTTTTTATCTTATTTAGATCATTTGACCTATGCTCTATCTCTGAGAAATTTTGTTTATGTACTGCAATGGTAAAATTGAAGTTTTAACCTTTATTTCATGTTTTCTTCTCAGAACACTTATTCCTCCAATTAAGCCCTCTTCTAAGTCATGTAGGAGCTTTTATTCTCTGTATTAGGTCAAAATGAGCTAATTATGGCTCATGATGAGGTTCTCATCAGGTCCTTATAGAAAGTAGGTGATTTCGGGTCAATAGGAGCCCTTAGATCCAAAATCGTTGTTCCCTCAGAAGTAGCTTCCTAGATTTTAACTTCCAAATTCCTATCCTCTAAAATCAAGTGTTCAGGGTCTGGGACCTCTAGCATATCATTCACCCCATATGATTTACCCAAGTCCAAAAATCGTGGCTGAATCAGAATTGACTTGGGCACAACGATCTCAAAAGTATGATCATTCATCTCTTCGAGGTGTGGTTGAAGAATAGGGCTATTGATTGAATCTTTTAGTAAATGAGGATTCAAATCCTCCAAGTTAGCCTTAACCAGATCATAATCATCAATAATCGGGCTATCAAAAGAATCATCATGCTCCTCGAGCCTGATTGTCTCACTAAAATCCTCTTCGTTAAATTCAAGTGAGACTTCACTAAGAGATTCTTCACCCTCAGAGTCAAAGAATTCTTGATCCGCATTTATATATGTCTCTGATAACACCACACAAGGGGGTAGTAATTAGGTTGAATATGGCCCATCTTTAGAATAAAAGGCGCAACATAAAGTCGAATAGGAGCATTGCATGCAACAAGTACCAAGATTGCTTATAAACTGTATTAATGGTCATTTGTGTAAAGCATTTGTCAAAGCAGGCCTCAGATGAGCAATCGGACCGCACGGATGGATTCAGAACGACGAACGGAGTCCAACGGACTCAAGATCGGCCAAATCCGACATCCGGAGCTCCCACAATGGGCCCAAGAAATTCTGACCATTGATCTAGAGATCAACGGCCCAGAGAGCGCCATGTCGCCCCGCCCCCACCGCTCGCACACCCTCAAGCCAGCCAAAGACGAATCTCGGCCGTTGATCTTCGATCGAACGGCCGAGATCCGCGCACTCGCCCGCGGTCGCCGCGACAAAGCGCGGGCGTGGCGCAACGGTTAGCACGCACGCCCGCATCGCCGCGACGTGCGTTCGAGCCGCACGGAGCAGAAATCGAAGGCGAGCGAAGGGCGCGGCAAAATTGGGTCGCCCGATCAGAAGCGGGCGGCCAGGATAGTGCCATGCGGTGCAACGACAGCTCCCTAGCGCTCACGCGCGCACGCACGCCGGGAGGAAACGCGCGCGCGCACACTCGCCCTAGGTGCGATCTCAGCATGGGCGCCGAAGGCTCTCAGCCGTCCGATCTTCGGTCGGACAACTCTCGATCAGCGGCCACGGATCGCGCGGAGAAGAAGACCGGGGCAGGCAGCTGACCGGCGGCAAGAGGGCTTCACCGGCGTTTATAGAAGCGGTTTTAGCGATGCTCTGGATGTCGCTAAAGCCCATTCTTCTTTTAGGAAGCCCTTAACTCTATTTAAACCCCCTTCTACTACCATTCAATGCATACTCTCCCACTTTCAACTACTCCACTCCTCTCCTAGCTAGCTTTAGGCACTCTTGTAATCGCCGGAGACGACGAGTTGCCGACGGAGCCTCCTCCACCGCCGTGGCTGCCTCGTCGCTCTCCACTCTCTCTCTACCTCTCTCTCTCTCTTTTAAGCTTTCATTTACTTTTGTTGAAGCATGTATTTAATGTTGTAAACCATGAACTATGAATGCATGTTTAATGAAATTATTTTCCGTTTAGTCGCCATTTTAATTTCTGTTTAAAGTGCATGATCAAAACCAAGAGCTTTCTAACCCTAAACTCTCTCTATCTCTCGCTTTTCAAAACCGTCTCTTTCGCAAGCAAAACTCCGCCTTTTTCGTGACAACAAGTGGTAAACAAAATCCGATTTCCACGCCTCCCTGAGACCGACACTCGGACTCACCTCCGTTTACTTCTTTTAAAATCGACGTATCAAGTGCAACTATAACGACACCTCTTAACACACACGCACTACGGCACGTCAGTCTCAAAATCATATGTCCTTTCATAATCCATGGAGACATATTTTTCTTCATTCCCTGGCTCAGGGATCTCAGTGAATCAATCGGTTCATCCTCAATTGGTTGCTCTAGACCGAGTTTGTCATCTCGGGTCTCAGAAAAGGTATCCCCCCCGACAAGCGCCTGAGCGGGTTCAGACATTGGCTCTCCTGAAGGGGGTTCATCTTGCGAATCATCCCAAGATTGGACTAGGGAAACCACAAATTTCTTCCTCAATCTCGACAGTTTCCCAAGCTGAAACTCACCCAAGCCCATATCCTTAACATGTTGGAGCAAATCCAATAAAGAGCTATTCAACTCATCAATCATTTTTATCATAGGCTCTAATGCTTTAGTGCATGGTGTTGGCTAAGCTTCTATAGATTGTATGGTGTTCCTCAAGTTAGCCAACACCCTGTCTTGGACCTGGTTCACCTGAACTGAATGGTTCGGTTCAGGGTTGGCTGGGTTCAGGTTTACTCTAGGGAGTCAAGATATTGAGGTTCTCGGGTCCCTCCCTGATAGTAGGCTATCTCAGGTTGTTCAAAGAATGGAGGTGACCTATATTCAGTGGAATACTAGGGAGGGTAGATGTTATAATCATCAACTCCTTCCTGATTGTAGATCGAGTTGGTTTGATCATCAAAGGATGGATATCTATAATCATTATAGCTCTAGGAATGATAGTAATCATAGTCTTGTTGTCCAAGGTTAGGCCCTAGACGCTGAGGTCCAGATTCATATCCCCAATCAAAGTTATTCCAGCTAGGAGATGAGTAATCATAAGTTGAGTCGGGATAGTAATCATCTTGAGGATACGTATTGGTAGGAGGGCAGGATTGGAAATGTGTGATAGATGTGGAAGGATACATTGTGGAGTAGGAGGGAAATCAGAAGAGAAAAGGTGCCATGCAGTACAATCAACCAAACCTATCCTTATGTGGGTAGCCAAAAGACCTACAGACTCCCAGGACCCGTCCTAAGATTATAAATGATTTAGTCTACTTTTATTCGGTCAATCCAACCAATTAGAAGGAGGGGTTGGGGAGAAGGTTCTTCCTTTGGCTTGCACCTCTGGTTCCTTTGATACCTCCCAACGGCAGTCGTTTGGTGCTACTCCCCTAGCTCGACATCAGATGGACCAATAGAAGCAGATTAATCGAAAAGAATCTCAGTCTGAGCCCTGAAGAGTAAATCAATCCTTAAGGTTAACGTCTACTCAGTTTTAGTTAGGCTTGGGATGATCTTACTCTTGGAATGTGATGGGCCCTTTGGATGGGTTGTGCCCTTAATGATCAATTCAAATGTGTGTGCATGCACAACCAGGGTTTGCAAACAAGGTTATTTGATGATGTGTCTTTTAGGGTTTAACCTTGTTTAGTAGCTTTTAGGGTTTAATCTTTAGGTTCATTCAATCAGGTTTAGTAGAACACTCCAAGTTTTGAAAGCACTGGTGATGATATATTCCTTTAGAAATCAAAAACTAATGTGAAGTGCCTGGTTCAACCCTAAAGATCAGCCCTAAGTGGCAAGCTACCGATCGATCGCTTTTAATTTGAGTGGTACAGCCCGCACAGTTCAATAATTTCGCCTATTGCACCACTTAGTTAACTCACACAAAAATGTTTGGCCTATTTATATTTTTACTCACTTATGTGTGTGTTGAGTTAAGTGTACCAAATTCACAGGTAAAATTCTGGTTAAGTGATAAAATCAATGTGATTGTGCACCTTAGGGTAAGAAGTTGTGGGTGTTAAGTGCATAGCTTTCAGTTAAATCCCACAAGAGAAGAGTATATTTTTTTATTTTTTCATATATGTGGAAGGGTGAGATGAGGTGAAGTGACAAATAAGACAAACAATTTCTATCCTTGGGTTCATGAAAACATCTAAGTAGATTAGGTCTTGATTATTAAGGTGGCGAAATGATCTAGTGGGTGGGGAAGTGGGAGAAAACTTACAAATGTCTCTACCCGCACTTTACTCCAATCTACTGCCTTCGGCTCTTCGATCAGGTTCCTGCAAGACAATAAATTGAAGAAGAAAGATATGTTAGAAAAATATGTAAGTAATGCGGAAAAAAGTGAGAAAAACCAAAGAGCGTTGCCTTTCCGGTAACGACGCCAAAATGATTCGTCGGATTCACACGCGTAAAGGGTTCAGGTTTGGAAAACCCATTGTCATAATTCAATTTGTAAGAAAATCCATCGATCAGATAAAATTTATAACTGAAACTCGAAAGTGAGTCTCGAGTCGAATACGGGGAGGCGAACGTTTGGTTTTGAAAATCCGTGTTTCACTTTATTTATTTTTGTCATTTTTGTCTTTTCTAATTTTTTTGGTATTTTTAGCAAGCAAGATATTAAGTCAATGAATTCTTATCTAACTAATCTACTTGCAAAATATAAGAGAGAGAGAGTAAGAAACAATCACATATATCTCAACAAATGTTTTCTACAACTATGAAAGTGGGAAAAACTACACTAGAAAGCAGTAAAGATAGATGGAGATGAGAAGAATCCTCCTTTACTGCCGCTTGGAGGACGACTCACTCTGACGACGCTTAGATGAAGGTGGTAGGAGTGGGACGAAGGAGAACAGCGGCAGAAGGAGCAGCGTAGGTTTGCACACTTGCACATGCCTCCGCGCGCACGTGTGCACCTGCGCTACCGTGCGCATGTAGTGGTGCGTGCATGCTCATGGACAACCCGGGTTGCGCCACGTGGCGCGACCTAGGCAATCCATCTTCTTTCCTTTGTAAGGGCTACTAAAGAGGTCGGATTGAGTCAATTTTTACACCGTTGGGCTACGATTGTTAACCCGAATCCATCCGTGAGGTCGAATTTATCGTTTGAAGCTACGGATTGCGTCACCTAATCCCTTGGCCATTGATCCTCCTCGAACTACATATGGTGCTACGGGACTTCGATCAAGGCGATTTTGAAGGTGTTGGACTCTGATCGTCGTCTTGATCAGATTCGTATGGTCGGATCATCAATCGGAGGCTTCGAAATAAATATCCTTCTCACTTAACCACAAAAAAGATGCAATTAACCCAAAATATACACAACTACTCCAAATGTAAAATGATGCATGCTATGCAATATTTATAATATGGAATGCAAATCTAAGCCTAGGAACATGCATAAATAGGCGTTTGAACCTAAATGGATGTGTCTACATCACTCATCTACCACAAGATAGGTCGACTCTTTGATCGGACCTTTTATGCTGGTGCTAGGGGTAGTCGAATCAAGGGTGTAGACCCTATGACTTGTCACCTCTTCTATTCCAACCTTCTCAATATTGGTGAAGGTTTCGACATTCAGTTGACATTCAATGTTTATGGCATTGAGGTCCTTATCAATGCCAATGTTCTTACTGAGGTTCTTGGATGTCCTTCTGGCCTTACTTACCTTGAGCTCCACCATGACATTTCCTCTGAGGTCATTCAAGAGACTTTGAAGACCCCAGAATCTTTTGACTTGGGGAAGCCCACCAAGTCCCCTTATTTCCATTCTCTCCTGTGGTTCCTTAACCACGCATTTCTTTGTAATTTCATGCCCAAATCCACTTCTTTCGAGAACTGTCCCAGTCCTATGCTCATAACTCTCTATGCCATCATGACTAATCAGGCGTTTAATTGGAACCACTTCATACTCACCTTCATGGATTGGAAACCCACAAGCATCTTCCCTTTGGTACACTTCTCTCCCAAATCTTCCTACATTTTAATGTCCCCATGGACATTAATCATAGGTAGTTCATCTCTCATGTTTCCATTTTTGGAGAGCTCACCTACTCCAAAATTGAATAGGAGCGTCAGGCCCGTTAGGATCCATCTCAGGTAGTAGCTTCCACTTCTCAACCTCCTCCTTCTCAGGCTGGTCCTTCTTCTAGTGCACCTCCTTACCCTCCCTACCAGCATTTTGACTCGTACTACCTGCCTCCAGTTAGACCCTCTCCCTCATTAAATGAAATGGAGTGGCCTTGCCTTGACAGGCAATTCACCAGACATGATAGCTTGGGAGTCTAGAACGTGACAGATGGTATCTCTCTAATGATGCACTGCCAGAGATGTAGTTTCCCTTCGAAGAGGGGGTGACGTAATAATTGCGGAAATAAAATATAAACAATCTCACAAGATGCAATCACACAAAGTACACAAAGTATTTTTAGGTGGAAACCCAAATCGGGTGAAAACCACCACCTAACCCTCTCGAGTTAGGATTTGCCGATCAACCAAGTTGATCAAAATCTACTAAACCGAATCACTTTAAAACGAGGGTGATTCAACCTCAATTACAACCACGCTACTTAGACGAGGGTAGCGTACCTCAACCCCTTCTCTTCACGAGAAGGATTTTGTCTCGCGAAGGAGACGGGAATTTGAAAAGCGAATACCCAACCAAATAACAAAGATAAAACAAGTAATCCTATAGAGCCAACAAATTAATATTTAACCTAAGCTTCTATAGGAAATAGGATGCTTCCCTTTGAAAGGAGTGCGTCGACTACGCGGATGCGTGTGCCACGCGACGGCGCAACGTCGCTCTCGTGAACGACGGGAGAGCGGGTACGCGAAGGCTTGATGCTCTCTAGATGTAGAACTTTGAGCCTGGAGAGCAAGGGCTTGTTTTCTTGGACACAAAAGAGTGGAACTATGTTGCTTAGGTGTGTATAGGTTTCTCTTAGTGTGTCTTTGGTGTGTAAAGGCTCCCCTCTATTTATAGAGGCCTTAGGAAGGCTTTGGAAGGCTTAGAAAAGCTTACATAGCCGTTGGGTACAAAGCCCAAGTGAATCAACCCGAAATCAGGAACAATCATTGTTCTGACAGGCTTATCAGACGTCTAATTCTGGCATCAGACGTCTGGAAGTTCACTTTAAGACGTCTGATTTCAAGGTCAGACATCTGATTTTGGGCGAATTCCTTCCTGACTTGAATCAGATCTAAACAAGGTTCTTGTGCAAGTCCATCAAACGACATATAGGACGTCTGGAAACCTACTTTTTCTGTGGGAATGGATTTCCAAATGTTGCAACGGCTAGAACATCTCTGAGAAGAGATTTTGGGTCAGCCGAGGCAAAACGGTCAATTATCAGACGTCTGGAAAGTCCTATGGACGTCTGATAAGGCTCTAACAGTCACATTCCTGACTGTTTGCTAAGCCAGCCAACGGTCCACTAATTGGACATCTGGCAAAGTCATCAAACGTCTCCTAAGACGTCTGGTCTAAGGTCTGGACGTCTGATTTCATCAGACAGAACTAACTATGTCCAGCCTAATAGTTATCAGACGTCTGAATCAACAGTCAGACGTCTTAAAATACTTTATCAAACGTCTGATTTTGGAATTAGACGTCTGGAAACTCTGTTTGAACCCTATATTGGTTCTCTAAGTGTTCTACAGAAAACCTAAGTATCCTAGGGTTGTGCAGGTGTTCCTAGGACTACTGTTAGGATAGTTTGAGGCTCTTTAACATGAATCTAAGTAACAAAAATAAAGAGCAACAGAAGAAACGAAAAAATACAAGGAGTACAAGAGAAGGAAATCTATCCTATTTTTCATCTCCTTCCTTCTTCAATCTATCGCTCCTCGCGAATCTCCTCTGTTTTCCATCGAGCTCCTCCAATCCGTCCTGGATGCGAGCTCGAACTCCGTCTAATCACGTATCCATTTGCGATTGACCTGAAATCTAGGACTCAAAGTGCAAATGTTAAATGACACGTGTTTTGTTATCATCAAAACAAATGATCGTGGTGCTCTAGCACCAACAAGAGAGAGACAAGAGAGATGATGATGGAGCATGGCACTCAGGTTTCGTCAAACCTGAGTAGGTAGGGTCAGTTTTTAGATCAGCTTGAAGAGCAGATCCATGTACTTACTGTCCATAACCATAGACCCCCCCTTCCGAGGCCAACATTCTTCTGCAGCAGCTCCTCCGCCGAGTACTACAGCACCACCCCCCTCCAGACAGACACAGGCTACCCGTTCGCTCGTCCAACAGCCGTACCGTGGATCAACAGAGCTTCTGATCTCACTAGTTTCAAGATGTAAATGACGTTTCTCCTCCACTGAAGGACCCAGCACCAGCACACCACCATTCACTCTAGATGATCTTATGGATGACATGGAGTTTCCAAACATTGAGACCATCCTTAGCTTCTTCTAGTTTTTGGTGTTTTTCATTCTATTAGCATGTCGTACATTATATATTTCATTTCTGTATGGACTACTACTTATCTTGCTTTGTAGTATTTCTTTTATGCCATTGCAGTATTATTTTGAATTATCATGTCCTAATATATTGTTGCTTATCCTGCTTATTGAAATCTGATCTTATTTCTATTGCATAACAGCATGTCATGAATTGCATTAACATTTCAATAAGGGGGAGCATGTTCTACTTAGTTAAATTTCTTTGTTCTTTTTGTTAATAATAAAGGGGGAGAAATTATTAAAATTTGACTATATACCATGCATAAATAATTATAATTTTGTCATTATCAAAAAGGAGATTGCTAATACCCTTATTCTGATATTAAAATTATATTTTTATTGTGGACTAACCATTACAGGTTAAGTCAAATTTATGGCATAGATGTGTTATCGTCACCTTAGTCATCAAGGAAGAAAAGGACTTGACTTGAAGATTATCTTGAAGATCTTTTAAATTTTATTGAATCTATAAATATGTACTAAACCTCAAAAAGAAAAGCAAACGTAAGCCTTTCATTTTCGTAAAAATTATTTTTCCTACTATTGATTGAACCCCCTTGATCGACCAAGTATTGATCGACCAATTAATTATTTTAATTGATCAAAAACCTCTAACGGTTAAATTTTTTTATCAATCAACCTATTTTATTTAATTGATCAAATTTACTCCAACAGTGAATTTCTTTTGAAATCTCAGAGTCGATCAATTTTCAATTTAATCGATTAACATTGAATCGATCAATATAATTATTTGATCAACCAAATACTCTTTTGATCGACCAAACTTAATTTTGATCGACCAAACCCATATTTCCAGAACTGTCGAAAAGTGCCTATAAATAGGTCCAACAACCCCCCTCTCAAAACACACCTCAAGAGCTTTCTAAGAGAAAACGCCTACTCTCTCTCTCTCTCGTGCTTTCACGCCTCTACATCTACAATTACTGTGATCTAAAGCACGCTCGCTTTCTTGCGATTCATGAAAGCTCAATTTCTTCATTAATATTTTTGAGTTTCCATAGGAATATTGTTATATTATTTTATTTCTATTGTTCTTGATCTAGGATTCCAAGTTGGATTGGAAGTTCCGTTGCTTTTCTCTCTATCAGGTGTAAGAGAAGACGTCCTTTAAGAGGTTGTGCCACCCTCGTTCAGTTGATACGTATTAGTGGATTGACTAACATCGACTAATCGAAAAAATCCTAAGCTGGGAGGCTTAGGTAGTGGTTTTTACCCGAAAAGGTTTCCACTCTAAATCATGTGTCATTTCTCTAGTTTGTGCATATATCTTTTTGATCTATGGTGAATGTTTTAAAGTTAAATATTTTTTAGATACTACACTATTCACCCCCCTTAGTGTATACTTGATCCTTTAGGCTCCACTTGCACTCACAAGATATTCACCCTATCTATGTTTATAAATTTAAAACTTAATCAATTTTACATGTTACAACGATTACAAAACCCATCTTATAAAACCATGTAAAACTCGTTTCACTCTCCCACTCTTTTCTTTCAATCATTGCAATTGTAAGCTAAGCATGATAAACATCACCATTCTAACTTGAGTGGAAGTGTTGAGATTTCTAAATTGTTTACTCATCATTTCTCCATTTTTAAAATATAAAGTTTTCCAATCATTTCTCTATGTAAAAGGGTTTAGGCTTTCAACAAACAATAGAAATTCACTTTGCACCAATGTAATTAAATGCAAGGAATATAATTTGCGTGTAATTAAATTACCATGGATTATATTTTGAATGGTTTTTTTTTATGACGACGAACCCTCTTGCGAGGTAAATCCTAAGAGACCGCAAGTGCCCCAACCCATAGTGGAACTATTTTGAATAGTTAAACTATTGCAACTATCTAAAAAATACAAATGGAATACTTTCCCATGACACTTTTGCGGTGGCATCATCATGGACAATTTAGATCATAAGATTTGATAATGTACTATAGATAAAAAAGGTATTAGCATCTAATTATATAATATTTTTTTATATTAAGGGATTCAAAATGAGGCCTTAAGGGAGCTTGATAATGTACTTCATATGTAATGTTTCCTCTATAGTCCCTTAGGAGGTTAAGTTGAAAGGATAATTGATAGGTTCACTTTAGTGGTGTCGATGGAGCGTGCCATTACGTCTTGTTCATCTCCTCGACTACGACCGTGCTTCCTCTAGATGAGCGTGGTGGCAGCATGCTCCCCAACATCCGCTACCGCGAGCCATCGACTCCCTCAACCAACCACCGACCGTGCGATGCCCATTGACACCACAACCGTGAGCAGCCCCTACGGCCACAGGAGCACCATGCTCCACCTTCTTTCTTCTCTCCGACGTTGCACCACCGTACTCCACGTGAAGCTCCCTCGCCCTCACAACTGCGACCGATCACCTTGCTCCTCCTCTCATAACGTCCTCACGACCATGCCATCCACCATCGCTCCACACGACCTCCACGTGAAGCTTCCACATCGCGAGCCTCCATCCTCGACCACGACCTTCCTCCATCGTGACAGCAGGCTGATGATCGGCCATTGCCAAGCTTCCTCTTCTTCTTCGTGCTTCTTCTTCTTCATCTCCACTGCCTGCACTGAAGTGGAACCCAACATCCTAGCATTGCAACCACTACCGGCCTCCGTTCTCCGCTCCGCTGACGCCATCGACCTCGCCTCGACATCACACACCCAACCACACCCTCAGCCGCACCTTCCGCGACCCACGCACGCCCATGGACAACCCCACCTCTAGTGAGCATCTCCTCGTTGTCCAGACAATGCCAGCCGATTTCGTCGATGTTGTCATCGCCATCAGAATCCCATCCTAACCAACTATCTCCTCTACGCTCAGCATCACCGGTCGAGACTCCCTCTCCTCATGCAAGCAAAGGGGAGTATTTCCCCTATTTTGCTATAGTCCAAGGCCTTATTAAAAATTACTGAAAATGTCATTGTCGAAAACACTATTGCCATATTTGATGAGTTAATTTATTTGAGTGAATTTTCTTACAAGCCCTCACATTTCTCTCTTTTTCTCTCATGCACTTAGCTATCTTTATGGCGCATTGTGTTCCCAACATGATTTCATGAAATATCTCTAAGTGCAATCTTTTTTGTGTGATTATGGATATATTTGTGAGTTTATTGGTTTAAGCCTCCTTATGGATACAACATAACTTTCATGGTTAGTTTTGATTGAGAATTTTTCTACCATGCGCTTTACTAGACGACAAATTTTCTTGATATATCTATTCAAGCGAAAAAATCTCGATCAAATGGCACCATTGCCAGGAGGCAACAGACGCAATAGGTTAACCTGATTTTATTTCTGATCTATTTTGAGGTGCACATTCACATGACTATTGGCTATTTTTCTATGCAAGGAATCTGACGAGACGACAGGCGCAGTGACAGCATCGACCTTGAGCAACGACCACACATGTAGAGAGGATTCGAAGAGAAGGAGACCTGGATCCTGCTTTCACAGGGGATTCTCCTTCATCACGAAATTTATTTCATTTTAGTCTTCTCACCCTTGTAGCATCGAGGTTGATTTTCGAGGGTCTGTCCCCACTTTCTTTATTGACTAGAGCGATTTATCTATGGTTCTCTACTTGCCTACCCTAAAAAAAAAGGAGAAAAAATTTTGAGCTGCCTGTTTAGGAGTTGCATACCCTTAAGTGGGCGCATTTAGGGGTGATTCAGTAGCATGTTAGATCTCATTTTGCATTGCATCCATTATCTACATGAAGATTGCTGGAGTCAGGTATACCTTTCGATCTTTACATCCAGCTCCTGTCTCGTATTGTATTGGGATTAAATATCAAGACCACCAAATTGATTGAATTGACCTAATTCAATGGTCGCCTAATTGAAATTGGGACCAGTAATCAGATTTGGCCTTAAAAACAAATCACAGTTGATCTGATCAAAAGGGACTTGTGTGTTATTCTTCTCAAAAACAAACTGATTTGCAATGTGATGCACACTTTTGGCATTGAGCATGCACACTAGGCACCGCACTAGGTCACAATACCTTGAGGCTATAGGCACTGATCTCTTTATCAGTGCAAACCCTCCTATTGCACTTTATGGTGGTGATACTATCCTGTGACCAAGTGCTTTAACACTTCAAGGAGGGGGGACACTGATTGTACAGCAAAAATACACCTGTAATTATGCCATCTTGTGCACTACCATTGTATCTTATGTAACTATAGTTGCATTTGTAAATTAACACATGCATGCATTTATTGAAAGGGGAGGATAATGCGAATAATTGGCCATCTAATTAACATCTTCATCAAGGGCTGCATTGCAAATTCACCATTCTCATTTTTTATTTTTACTTTGAAATTCTTCTCCCTCGCGCGGCTCAGGGAATGGGGCATGCACCTCTTCATGCCACTCCTCTGCCAGCAGCATGGCTGGACATGCAACACCTGCAACATGGCTGTGGTAGGCTCCTTCTTTAAAAAGCCTTGCCCTCTCCCTTGCGCTGGGAGCCTGAACAGAGAGCACCTTCAGACACTTTCCTCCAGGCCAATCTCCTCCCCTCTCCCTCTCCATACGCAGTATCTCTTCTCACTGAAGAGACACACTATGGGCAAGAGAAAGCTCACAGTGGTCCCACGACCACCACTGTGAGTTCCACCACCGCCCAACTCCTTCAAGAGCAGGTGGGCGTGGAGGTTTCACCTTCTGTTTACATTGCTGGAAGCTCTCACCGCCATTGCCAGAGCTTCAAGGTCGGAAGCTCCAGTCGCAGCAACGATCGCCTGAAGCAGTGCAGGCCACCGCGCGCATGCCAGCAGACCTCCGTGAGCTCTCCCCGCGTGCGTAGGCCCTTCCCAGCGTGCCTGCACACACAGAACCGACGCTACCTGTAGCCCGCATCTGCGTGGCACTGTAGCCACTGTTCACGCCTCTCAGCATGACACTGTAGCCACTGGCTTGTTTCTCACTTAGCCGGTCGCACAGCGCTCTCTCTCCTCACCCGCAACCTGCTCCAGCCGGTCGCCTGCTGATAACACCGCACATGCGAGTGATAATTCTGTTAAATAGGGCCCATCTTTAGAATAAAAGGCACAACATAAGTAGAATGGGAGCATTGCATGCATCATATACCAAGATTGCTTATAAAACTGTATTAATGGCCATTTGTGTAAGCACTTGTCAAAGTAGGCCTCAGATGAGCAATCGGACCACACGAATGGATTCAGAACGACGAACGAACTCCAACGGACTCAAGATCGGCTAAATCCGACATCCAGAGCTCCTACAATTGGCCCAAGAAGTTCTAACCGTTGATCTGATGATCAACGGCCCTCGTTGCGCCACGTCGCCCCCGCTCACCACACGCCACTCCACCTTCAGCAAAGATCAAATCTCGGCCGTCAATCTTTGATCAGACGGCCGAGAACCGCGCGCCCGCCCACGCTCACCGCGACAAAGTAGCGGGCATGGAGCAACAGTTAGAGCACACGCCCGCACGCACGCGACATGAGTTCAAGCCTGCGGTGCGAAGAATTGAAGACGAAGGAGCGTGCAGTGAAATTGGACCACCCGATCAGCAGCTGGCAGCCGAGATCGCGCCATACGGCGTGCCCTCAGAGAGCAAGTGCTCACGTGCGCACACACGCCGGGCGACGACGCTCACGCACACGCGTGCTCGAGGCACGATCTGAGCATATCCATGGGAAGATCTCAGCCGTTCGATCTTCGATCAGACGGCTCTCATGCAACGTCCTCGGATCAGGCGCGAAGAAGAATGGCGCAGGCGTGTGACCGGTGGGCTGGAGGGCTTCACCGATGCTTTTGGAATGATTTTAGCGACATCCCGGACGTCGCTAAAGCCCCTTCTTCTTTTAGAAAGCCCTTCTCCCTATTTAAACCCCCTCCAAGCACTCATTCAAGGCATTCACTTCCCTTGCAACTACTCTACCCCTCTCCTAACTAGCTTTAGGCCCTCTTGTAATCACCGGAGACGACGAGCTGCCGACGGAGCCTCCTCCACCGCTGTGGCTGCCTCGCCACTCTCCCCCTCTCTCTCTTCCTCTCTTTTAAGCTTTCCCTTACTTTTGTTTGAGCATGTATTTAATGTTGTAAGCTGTGAACTAAAGCTGCATGATTAATGAAGTTACTTTCCGTTCAGTGTTTACTTGATTTCCTGTTTAAGTTGCATGATCAAGCAAAGAAACGACTCTAACCCTAATCTCTCTCTCGCTTTTCAAACCGCACCTTTCGTAAGCAAAAACTCCGCACTTTCCGTGACAAGTGATAAGAAAAATTCAATTTTCATGCCTCCCTGAGACCGACACTCGGACTCACCTCTGTTTCTTTATTTTAAAATCGGCATTACAAGTGCGACTATAACGACACTTCTTAACACACACGCACAAGCGCACGTCAGTTTTTGGCGCTATTGCCGAGGAGGCAACGGATTTGTTTTGTCACCTCCATTCCACATCCATTCTCACATCGTCTAATGCCTTGTTTCCTTTTTACTTGATGGTTGCAGGAATTAAACACTTGAATGGTGAAGCAATGCATCCCACGACGGTAACAAAGGAGTAGGCGTAACAAGGATCGATAGTGAGTAATTCTTCACTCATGATTGTTTGCTTACGTGAAAAAACTAAAAAAATTGTAAAAATTGAAAAAAAAATTGGCGTGGTGTATGATTGCTTGACCCACATCCTTAACACATCACCCCACAAAAAAATGTATACTAACATTCTGAATAAATTCTTGGAGTGTTCTTTTCTCTTTTTTGAGTGGTGTTTGCGAAGCCACCATGAGTTGACCTGGGCCGCACCACTCAACCCTAAAATCGACTCATCTAATAGAAGCTGCATGATCATTAGGATGAGTACATTAGGGTTTTAGAGCCTCTACAGAATAAAAGGAAATCTACTTTCACCGAATTGTGTGCAAAACTTGACGTGCCCACTGAAACTTGTCTGAAAACATTAAGACACGTCAACCCTAAAAAGCACTAAAGTAAGGATGAAACACTAAAAGACACCACATCTTAAAAATCCTTGCTTGAAAACCATGTTTTCATAGAAGCGCACACCTTGAAAGTGGAAAATTAAGAGGCACCACCCCAATCAACGCCTCATCACATAACCCTAGCACAAGCACTATCCTAGTTCTTTAAAACTGAGTAGACGTGCCCTAGGAAGAATTGAGTTATGTCTCGAAAGGTGAGGTTTTGTTCGGTAGGCACTTGGCTTTCATTCCCTTGGTAGAATCTGGTGACTAGGCTTCAAGGCAGTTTCAAACGACCGCGGTTGTGGGGTCTACGGAACCGGAGGCGCAAGCCAAAGGAAGAACCTTCCCTGCAATCCCCTCATAATCAACCTGGCCAGATTAGCCTAGGGAAGGGGAGTCCAGTGCTTACGGACTTAATCACCCTTTGTGAGATTTCTGGGTCTCCTAAGGAATACACCATAAGGACTAGGCTTGTGTGCCTGATTGAAACACATTTCTCGCATTTGTCGCCCTCCACATCCCCTCCTGTTCTTCTCTAGTGTATGCACGAGAGACGCTCACTGCATCCTGAGTTGTGTGTTTTGGGGCAGGAATCTAGGCGACGTGATTCTGTTAGGAACATGGCGGAACCTAGGGTAGATGAGGCTGAGGATCAACCCCCACCAGACGCAATGGCCATCATCCAAGCCCAAATTAATGCAAACCACCGACTTCAGCAACAACAAATCCACACCATCATGCAAGCCATACAACGGTTACAGAACCCATAAGAACAACCACCACCACCTTTCCAAGACATACAAGGGCAACCACCACTTGATATACCACCATTTCAGGATCAGCCGAGGCCCCTCCGCGATTTCTATAATCCCTCCGCTATTAGAGTCGAGCCGCACCTTAGGATCCCCGAAGGGGGAGATGATTTTGAGCTAAAATCGAATGTCTTAAGTCTGATCCAGAACCACTTTCATGGAAGCTCAAATGAGGACCCCTTCCAGCATCTAGAGGATCTTGACCGCATAACGCGCGAATTGTGAAACCTAGGAACATTAGCCTTGACATTATTCTAATCAAGATGTTCCCCTTCTCATTAAGAGACAAGGCTTCTCATTGGCTTAGAACCCTAGGTAGACCCATCACCACCTGGGAAGAACTGAGGCATGCATTTTTAAAGAAATTCTTCCCCATAGGAAAGACCAATGCCCTCAGAAGAGCTATTACTACCTTTACACTCCAGGGTGGGGAACAATTTCATGAGGCGTGGGAAAGATTTAATGAACTTTTAAGGAAATGCCCACACCACGAAGTACCAAGGTGGCAATTGGCCCAGATTTTCTACCACGGTCTGGACAGTAACCTACGGAACTTCGTCGATGCCTCATGCGGGGGGAACTTCCTGAACAAGGACGAGGAGAGCGTGTTTGAGCTCTTTGAGTCTATGAGCGAGAATTCGCTCAACAATGCCTCCATGACCCAGTTCAACAGGTCCAGTCAACCCCGTGGTGGGATTTATGAGGTACAAGCAAATTCTGGAATGGTTGACATGGACATCATTGCCAAGAAACTGGATCGAGTGGAATTGGTGGACAAAAAGATTGATGAGCTACTGAACCAGACTAGGAACCCCTTACGGACTTTCTCCCTAGCAAAGGGAGCACATAATGTTGACCTGGTCCAGCCCTTAACCCAACTGAACCTGGAACAACCCCTGATCACGTTCCAGGGAGGGACCTTTGCTCCCTCAACCCTTGATTATTCCCTTCCCTCTTCATCAACTTCGGCTATCCTTGAAGATGTGCAAGCTGTGTAAGGTTATGCGAAACCTGACCCTTTCTCCAACACTTACAACACTGGCTGGAGTAACCACCCCAACTTTGGTCGGACAAACCAGAAACCATCGCAATTCCAAAACCAGCCTAGGCCAAACTAGCAGCCACACTTGCCCCCTATTAGCAAGGACCACCAGTTAGACCGCAATATAATTAGAATAGGCCGGCTCCTCCCCCACAAAACCAAATGGACACCCTAATAAAGATGATGGCTGACATGAAACAGAAACATCAGGAGGAAATGGCCTTGGTAAAAGGACAGTTAAGCCAACTCTTGGACTGTAAACAACAAGGATCCCTACCTTCCTAGCCACAACCGAACCCGCGAAACATAAATAACAGAGGCCCCAATTTGCAAGGGTTCCAAGGCAACCCCAGGCAGGCTCACATGGTCTAGCTAGCCTCGCAAACACCCCCTGGGTTTGGTGCTTCTTCGTCCTCATCTTCTCAAGGATCAACCCATGGCCCCAATGCCTCTGCAAATGCGGTGACCTTGAGAAGCGGCACCAAAACCCAGGATCCCAAATGGCCGACTCTCCCTGAGACTTCACCCGCGGAAATACCTGACTCAGAAGAGGCACCAACCAAGGACCCAGAAATAGAACCAATCCACATTCAGACACCCTACCCTGAGGCCTTGGAAACAATCAAGAAAAAGAAGAATGTTGTGGAGACTGAGGTGCTGTTGAAGATCTTTAAGCAAGTACAGATTAATATTCCTCACCTTGAAGCCATCAAGCACATCCCTGCTTACGCCAAGTTTTTTAAGGATGCCTATACACCCAAGCGTAAGTCGAGACCGCAAGCACCTAGGAAGGTTGTGCTCTCTGAACAAGCAAGTTTCGTAATATCAAGCAACCTTCCGCTCAAGTGAACTGACCCAGGAGCACCCCTAATTTCCTGCAATATCGGGGACATGACATTTGATAGAGCGCTCCTGGACTTAGGTGCTTCTATCAATCTGATTCCAACAACCCTATACCACCAATTTGGTTTCAGAGAGTTGACACCAACCCCTGTCACCATCCAGCTGGCTGATAGATAAGTGAAAACCCCAAAGGGGGTTGTCGAGGACATGATTGTACGGGTCAAGGACTTCTATTTCCCGGTCGACTTTTTGATGCCTGACATGGAAGTCCCTGAAAAATTACAGAACACACCCATAATCTTAGGTAGACCTTTCTTAGCTACGGCTAAGGCAAACATTGATTATGACACGGGATGTATGGAGACCGCCTTCAGGGATAGGAAAATGCAATTGGATATCTTCCGGGTGACAAAGTCTTTTGATTGCGATTGCGTTGAGGAACATGATCCCGTGGAAACTCTGATCGAGGAATGCCTCACCCTCAGTTCTGTATCAGACCACCAAACCCATAATGACTGTTCTAACCCATCACCATCACTACCCGTGGACCTCTGTAAGGCTGAGTACCATCGCATAACACCATTTGAGGAGATCAATGTTGATCAACTCCGGCCCTTTCCCTTTCCATCAACTGTGGTTCCACCCGCACCTGAACTTAAGCCATTGCCCGAGAATCTCAAGTATGTCTTCCTGGGACCTGACCAGACCTTCCCAGTGATTATTAATTCTCATCTAACCAAGGATAAGGAACTCAGGTTGACTGCAATCCTTTCAGAATGTCGGGCCGCCATTGGTTGGACCATTTTTGACTTAAGAGGAATTAGCCCCACCTATTGCACCCATAAGATTTACCTGGAAGACGAGGCACGACCCTCCCGCCAAATGCAGAGACGTTTAACCCAAACATGCGAGAGGTCATTAAGAAAGAAATTATCAAATGGCTTGATGCCGACATCATCTATCCTATCTCCGATAGCCCTTGGGTGAGCCCCACTCAAGTGGTTCCAAAGAATGCTGGGCTCACCGTTGTCACCAATGATCATGGTGAATCCATCCCCACCCGCACCACCACCGCATGGCAGGTGTGTATTGATTATAGGAAGCTCAATGAAGCCACTAAGAAGGATCATTTTCCCTTGCCATTCATTGACCAAATCCTTGAAAGATTGGCAGGGAAGAGGTATTTTTGCTTCCTGGATGGATATTCAGGATATAACCAAGTCGCAATTGCTCCGGAGGATCAAGAAAAGACCACATTCACTTTCCTGTACGGCACGTTTGCATTCCGTCGAATGCCGTTCGGGTTATGCAATGCACATGCGACCTTCCAGCATTACATTATAGCCATTTTTTCAAAAATGGTGGGTGAATACCTAGAGGTCTTTATGGATGATTTCTCTGTATTCGAGAATTCATTCGACCATTGTCTGAGCAACTTGGATAAAATTCTGAAACGATGTATCGAGGTTAATCTGGTGTTAAGTTGGGAAAAGTGCCATTTTATGGTTCAAGAAGGAATTGTCCTCAATCACATTGTATCGCATAGGGAAATCGAGGTAGATCGGGCTAAGGTTGATTTGATTTCCAAACTTCCTCCACCTAGCTCGATCCAACAGATTTGCTCATTCCTAAGACATGTTGGCTTCTACCGAAGGTTCATTAAAGACTTTTCCAAGCTTTCCAAACCCTTGACCGACCTTCTAGCCAACGACGCCATATTTCACATGTCTTCTGATTGCATCTAGGCTTATCACACCCTCCGGGACTTAGTCTCCACCGCACCAGTACTTCAACCCCCAGACTGGTCCCAGGACTTTGAGATTATGTGTGATGCATCAGATTTTGCCATAGGCGTTGTCCTGGGATAAAGGCAAGATAAGAAGCCTGTGGTGATCTACTACGCGAGCAAAACGTTGGATGAGGCCCAACGAAATTACACGGTCACAGAGAAAGAGCTACTTGCTGTAGTCTTTGGACTTGAAAAGTTCTGATCGTACTTGTTGGGATCCCACGTGACGATTTACACTGACCATTCAGCCATCCGGCACCTATTGGCCAAGAAGGATGCAAAGCCCAGGCTCATCAGATGGGTCCTGCTTTTGCAGGAATTCGACTTGGAAATCCGTGACAAGGCCGGATCGAAGAATGTAGTGGCTAACCACTTGTCTAGACTTCATCCAGACCACATTGGATCCTCCCTACCTCTATCTGACGCCTTCCCTGATGAACACATCCTAGCCGTGCAAGGCAAGAGAATGCCATGGTATGCTGACTACGTCAACTACCTAGTTGTAAGACAAACCCCGCACAGCTGGTCCAGACAGCAACGGGATAGGTTCTTGGCTGAGGCCAAGCACTATTTCTGGGATGATCCCATGATGTTTCGCCTCTGTGCTACCAGATCATCAGGAGGTGCATCCCCGAAGACGAAGTTCAGAGTGTGCTTTCCTTCTGTCATGACAAAGCTTGTGGTGGCCACTTCTCTGGAAAGAAAACAACTGCAAAAGTTTTGTAGTCTGGATTTTACTGGCCATCCCTATTTAAGGATGCACACAACCTTTCCAAGACTTGCTCATGCTGCCAAACGCTGGGGACCATGACCAAGAAAGATATGATGCCCCTCTAGCCCATTTTGATTGTTGAAATCTTCGACGTTTGGGGTATCGATTTTATGGGCCCCTTTCCACCATCCAACAGCTTCGAGTACATCCTAGTCTTGGTAGACTATGTTTCCAAATGGATTGAAGCCGTCGCCACCCGCCGATGCGATCAAAGGACTGTCATGGACTTTGTTAAGCAGAACATCTTTTCCCGGTTTGGAATACCCAAGGCCATGATCAGTGATGGTGGAAGCCATTTAATCCATTCCCAATTCCATGCCCTACTTAGAAAATACGAGGTGAACCACCGCATTGCTACCCCGTATCATCCGCAAACAAACGGACAAACTGAGGTCTCAAATAGACAAATCAAGAACATTTTACAGAAGACTGTGAGACCTGACAGGAAAGACTGGTCCACACAACTTGATGATGCCCTGTGGGCATACAGGACCGCTTTCAAGACCCTGATAGGCATGTCGCCTTATCGCCTGGTCTTTGGAAAAGCCTGCCATCTTCCTGTCAAATTGGAACACCGGGCTTACTGGGCTGTCAAGCAATGTAACATGGATTCCCAGTTAGCCGGTGCGCAGAGGACGCTCCAATTATCTGAGCTCGAAGAAATTCGTCGAGACACTTTTGAAAATAGTCGACTGTATAAGGAGAGAATGAAAGCCGCCCACGACCGACTCATTCATAAAAAAACCTTTGAGCCCAACCAGCAAGTCTGGCTGTTTGACGCCCACCTAAAACTCTTCCCGGGGAAACTCAGGTCCAAATGGACAAGACATTTTTGGGTGGTTAAGCCCTACTCTAATGGGGCGATTGAAATCGCTAATCCTAACACTGGGCACACTTTTACAGTTAATGGTCAAAGATTGAAGCACTTCCTGGCCCAGGTTCCCCCAAAGGAGAGTGTCACCCTCGTTGAGGGATGACACGGAGCACCGCCCAGCTGGAGGCGTTAAACTCAACGCTTCCTAGGAGGCAACCCAGAGGATTCAGACTGATCCGGTATTTTACATCACTCAGGTACTATCTTTTTGAACCCTTATGCATCCATGTACTTACCAATGAGGACATTGTCCAACTTAAGCATGGGGGGGTGGTAAATTGCATAATCCTGAGCTCATTTAATCAGTCTGAATAAAATAAAATAATAATAAAAAAAGAAGAAAAATTGAATTTAGGAAGAAAACTTAGGCATTAGAAACTTGTCAATAGTGGGAAATAATACAAAAAAGAACTTAAACATTTAGGCTTTTCAGGCCTTCAGGCTTAATCAGCCCTGGTGTCCGTTAAAATATGGATTTAGCTTCGAATCCTTGCAACCTTAAGCTATTCTAATCCACCTACTAAATAAGGTGATAAGTATACGACTTATCAACTCACCCTCTAACTCAGAAAAACTTTGAGTCTAAGCATCTGCACACATTTTTGAACAGACTCACTCCTCAGAGGATCCGACAGAAATTGGGTAGCTAATGAACTCTCTAGAGTGGTATGGCTAGCAAGTTGTCGTGGGTAACAGCCCATTGGCAGGTTGTCCAGAACCCAGCCACGGGATCATTTCTTCTTCATTGCCTCTAGGTACATTTGAGATCAGGGAAGCCACCTACGAAAAAAAAAAAAGAGGAGAAGAAAAGAAAATAAACCACACTTCACCGCATGAGTATGGCTGGCAAGTGATCGTGGGTAACAGCCCATTAGTCGGTTGTCCAGAGCCCAGCTCAACAACTGCACAAAATGAACCAAAACACTTAAGGAAGAAGCGGGGAAGTAGTACAAGCCGGTGAGATATACACTGGAAAAAATCCTTGTGTTGACCCCAATTAAAACAAACATAGGGAGAAAGCTGCCAATCAAACAAATACACCTTCAGGAAAATATATTTCCTCTTCCGATCACCTAGGGGTGTAGAAACCTGAAGTCTGTCTGAATTACCGTTAAGTGAGTCTATCACAATCTTCACACCAAGATGCTTAGCACTTAGGGTTTTGACCGAGTTTTGGGTGGGTAGGGTAGCCGTAAAAAGTTACCAACCCACACTGAATTCCAAAAAAATTCTAAAATATATATATATATATATACATATACATATGTATAGTTAAAGCAAGGATTCGGGCGATTCGTATTTTGGTAGACACCCGAGCGCAGCTTAGTCTTTGTAGATTAAGATCTTGGTATATTTCATCCTATTGACAAGTGACGAAGTGTCTAAGCAATTACTTCTTAAATTCTGAAAGAAAATAAATGCTAGAATAAACCTTACTAGGGACTAGTAAGGAGTAAGCATGGGGGTATGATAACACCACACATGGGGGTGATAATTCTGTTAAATAGGGCTCATCTTAAGGATAAAAGGCACAACATAAGTAGAATGGGAGCATTGCATGCATCATATACCAAAATTGCCTATAAAATTGTATTAATGTCCATTTGTGTAAGCACTTATCAAAGCAAGCCTCAGATGAGCAATCAAATCGCACGGATGAATTTAGAACGATGAACGGAGTCCAACGGACTCAAGATTGACCAAATCTGACATCCAGAGCTCCAACAATGGACCTAAGAAGTTCTAACCGTTGATCTGATGATCAACGGCCCTTGTTGTGTCACGTCGCCCCCACTCACCACATGCCACTCCTTCAGCTGAGATCAAATCTCGATCGTAGATCTTCGATCGAACGACCGAGAATCGCGCGCCCGCCCGCAGTCACCGCGACAAAGCAGCGGGCGTGGCGCAACAGTTAGCGCGCACACCCGCACGCACGCGACCCGGATTCGAACCGCGCGGTGTGAGGAATTCAAGACGAAGGAGCGCGTGACGAAATTGGGCCGCCCGATCAGCAGCGGGCGGCCGAGATCGCGCCATGCGACGTACCCTTAGACAGCGAGCGCTCACGCGCGCGCGCATGCCGGGCGACGACGCCCACGCACACATGCGCCTGAGGTGCGATCCGAGCACACCCAAGGGAAGATCTCAGCCGTTCGATCTTCAATCGGACGGCTCTCATGCAATAGCCGCGGATTAGGAGCGAAGAAGAACGGCGCAGGCGTGTGACCGGCGGGCTGGAGGTCTTCACCAACACTTTTGGAATGGTTTTAGCAATGTCCCGGACGTCGCTAAAGCCCCTTCTTCTTTTAGAAAGCCCTTCTCCCTATTTAAACCCCCTCCAACCACTCATTCAAGGCATTCACTTCCCTTGCAACTACTCTACCCCTCTCCTAACTAGCTTTAGGCCCTCTTGTAATCGCCGAAGACGATGAGCCACCGACGGAGCCTCCTCCACCGCCGTGGCTGCCTCGTCGCTCTCCCCTCCTCTCTCTCTCTTCCTCTCTTTTAAGCTTTCCCTTACTTTTGTTTGAGCATGTATTTAATGTTGTAAACTATGAACTAAAGCTGCATGATTATGAAGTTACTTTTCGTTCAGTGTTTACTCGATTTCCTGTTTAAGTTGCATGATCAAGCAAAGAAACGACTCTAACCCTAATCTCTCTCTATATCTCTCTCTCACTTTTCAAACCACACCTTTCGCAAGCAAAAACTCCACACTTTCCATGACAAGTGATAAGAAAAATCTGATTTTCATGCCTCCCTGAGACCGACACTCAGACTCACCTCCGTTTCTTTACTTTAAAATCGGCTTTGCAAGTGCGACTATAACGACACTTCTTAACACACACGCACAAGCGCATGTCACCCACGTCTGCGACTGCGCCCGCTCCCGCCACAGCGCTGTGCGCTGCGCTACGCAGTGCACTGCACTGCACTCCTGCACTCGCCTGCGCGCGAAGATAGCGCACGCATTCCCTCCAGCGCCCGCGTGAAGCACTTATGCGCCTGCGCGCGCTCCTGCGAGATCAGACGGCGGACACTACCGCCAAATGACTTAAACTCCTCCCTCTCTCTCACAGTCACCCGCCAGTACGTGCACACACACACTCACTTGTACACACTCACGTGTACTCTCTCACACACACTTGTACACACACACACCCTTATAAACTCACGTCTACACACATATATATTTATATATCCACTCAAATATATACATAAATATATATCTACATATATATATGTATATATATACACATATATACATATATATATCTTTATATATCTATATACATAGATACTTATACAAATATATCTATATACATATATACGTATACATATATATATACATATATTACTATATATATATATTTATAAATATATATATATACATATATATACATATATATACATATCTATATATACACATAACTACATATATACCTATATAGTTATAACCCTATCTGTATATATACATATATATATATATATATCTTTACATACACATCACCTACCTGTATCCCTACGCCCTTGCACTAGACACTCCACCACGCATTCTATCGCGGGAATATCTGCACCAGTTGCGGATATCCCCCGATACCCTCGTAAAGCAAGTGCCTCCGCACACACTCCCACACATCCGTCCCACACTCTATGCAGCACTTTGTCTTGTTGGTTGCGTCTTACTAGACGTGGACCAACTTGATACTGTGCTACACGCCATTTTCACTTCCACCTCCACCCCTATATATATAATATATACATATCTATATATATAGAGACTGTATTTATTTGTCTACAAGCAACCTACCTTATTTTTATTTCTCTTTTGTTTCCTGCTATTAAAAAGATAAAAAAAAGAGTAAAAGAGAAAAGATAATTCTTGTCTTATAGGTACTCGGTCTTGCGAATAGCAGGACCATTTTTTTTTGGAAACCCTAAGTTGGCTCAAAGCCAAGAACTTGATTTTGAGGGTGTACCTTAAGGACAATATTATCAACAAAAAAATCTTAAATAGAAAAAAAAAAAAACATAATAAACACACGAAAGAGATACGTTTTAGGAAAGGCGTAGAAACTTATTCACCTTTAATTCTCGCCTCCCTGAGATCGACCCTGGGCCGAAAAGTGACCAAGATAAAATTAAGTAGTCCAGGTTAAAAAAATTTTGTGAAAGATGGTTAGACTCGATTTAGGTTAACCCACTATACTAACTTCAACGATAATTTCACCATATTAACACAACCTATTCGAGATCTACCACGCTTTTTCTAGCGTCGTTGTCGGGGAGGTGCGCATTGAGGTAAGTTTCTACTCCATTCCTTTGATTTTCTCTTCTCACACCTTTCTCTTCACGGGTGTTTTTGTTTACTGGTGTACAGGTAAACCAGTTGCAAGGAGGAGGCAAGCAGAGGAAGTCGGAGATGTGGGCAGATCCAAGGTGGGAATAAGAGGTGAAGTCGCCGGCGCCGCACTGGATCTTCACCCACGTTGCTGAAAAGGTAGGTCTCTCCCTCTATTAGCAACTTAGGTTAACTTGTCACCTAGATAAAAAAACCTAAAAACACTTCTTAGGATTTCTTAGGGCAAGTGGATTAAAAAAAATACTTGCTTGATTGTTTGCTATCACCCCCACCTCTATAGGATTTCTCACTAAACTTCGCATAACGAAGATCCAAGAATCTTGATTCTTGAATCTTTCGTCGTGTGAAGTGTTCTTTGAGGCAAGATTAAATAGATTGACTACCATCCCTCCTTGCCTCATTTTATCCACAATTCAAGATCACATTTTTGGTGGGGAGACTTGGAATTGAGTTGATTCCAACCCCACCACGACCTTTCACGTGCCTTAGATTTGATCTCGAATATTTCAACCCCAACATTTTGATTTTCTCTACATTATCTAGTGGTTGAGCCTTATGTGTGGAATGTCATTTTTGGTGATTGGGAGCACTTGAATTGAAGTGCTTTGGCTCCCTTTCACACTAACTTAAAATTGACTCGTGCATCCACACATAGAAATTTCCACCTAGGGAAGCCCATTGCATTTTTAGCATGCATTAACCAACTCACATTGAAGAAGGGTTTGTTGGGCATAGAAAAACTTGTATTTTCTCAAAATCCAGAGATTGGTTGAATTGGTAACTCAGCAAAATCTTAAAATCCATACTACTTAAGGCTGAACTTCTAAAAACTATTCACCAACTAAAACTTCAATTCAAGGAGATTTCCCTGTTGCATGCTTGGTTTACACACTTTCTAAAATCAATGCACTTGGGCATTATCCGTATACAATGCCCTTCACATTCCTGAAGCACTCGATCCTAAGCCTCTAATTAAAACTGGTAGCAACTTGACCCTTATTAAGGATTGGAGGTCTAACTATCTGCATGTAGCACCTACGTGCTGGTGCGGGTTTTCGCGTGCTATCAGGTGTCTAAGACTGGGGCAAACGGCCTTTCAATCCGGTCCGATGGTTCTACGGTGCTCGCATTTGGTTCCGTAGGTTGTGATAGTAGGTAACTTAGATCTTTAGGTCTAAGGGCACATTGTAGAGGTTAGGACTTTGATTTCCTTGATTTGTCATCAAGTGTACCTTTGCAGCATCATTTCTCTCATCCCCTTTTCCCTTCTTATCTCCCCAATTCTTCCTACAGTAGTGCACGTTTGGAAGGAGGTCACAAAACCTTGAATTGTTTGAATTGTCTGATAATTCTAGAAGGAAAGAAATCGAATCGTCATCCTCCTCCACAAGCATAGCTACACGCCCACCCCCAAATCCCGAGGGAGGAAACCACCCCCCCAAAATCCCACCAGGTGGTGGAGCCATGGACCCCATAACCCGCCTCCAATCCCAAATGGAAATGTATAATGAGCAGATTGAAGCCATTAGGGAAACCTTGGAGGAAATGCAGAACCCTCCCGAATGGGAGGAGCCTAGGTATCTTAGCTCTTATCAAAATCCCGCTGCTACAGAGACCATAGGACAAATTCGGGTCCCCATGGGCGGGGACGATTTTGAGTTGAAACCCAATATAATTGGCCTAATTAACTTTCACTTCTATGGTCTTGCCAGTGAAGATCCTTTTCTCCATTTGAAAGACCTAACCCAATTGGCTGAAATGGTTAAACCAAGAAACATCGGGTTATCAATTGTCCTCAAGAAAATGTTTTCGTTTTCGTTGCGGGATAAGGCGTCGCAATGGTTACTCACCCTTAGGAGAACCATCCATTCTTGGGAAGAGATGCAAACAGCATTTCTCAAGAAATTTTTCCCGATCGGGTGAACCAATGCGCTTCGCCGTGTATAACTTCCTTTATGCAACAAACAGCGAATAGTTTCATGAGGCTTGGGAGAGGTATAATGACCTCCTCCGGAAGTGTCCACACCATGGTCTGCCTAAGTGGCATATAGCCCAGATTTTCTATTATGAGATAAATGAGACTTTGAAGCAGATTGCTGATGTTTCCTGTGGAGGAAATTTCATGAATAAAGACAAGAATGGAGCATTCGAATTATTTGAAAACATGAGCGAAAATTCAATGAACAATGCCTCCATTGTCTCCTTTAATCGTACCAGCCTACCCCGTAATGTTCACGAAGTTGACACGGGACCCTCCCATTCATCCACTGATCTTTGCCTTATCGCACAAAAATTGGATGAAGTCTCCGTCGTGCACAAGAAGCTGGACGATCTTCTGGTCAATCCCGCCCGTTCTATGGCAAACACCCCCACCTCACCACTTTGTCACAATCCCAATCCTTCCAACACCAGGCTTATCCCCAAAAATCCTATGAGATCTTCCTTACCGAGCGTCGTGCCAAGCGATTCGGTAAGTCATGTGGATCTGGCTTCTGCAAGCCAGTATTTTGACACAGAGGACCAAGCCTCCGTGTGCCCGGATGCAAATTTACATGTGGACTCGTCTTCTGGCTTAGAAGATGCTTGCGCCCTGGGGAACAACCCGTTCTCAGCTACTTATAACCCAGGGTGACGAAATCATCCTATTTCGCATGGTCCAATAACCCGCAGCGCCAAAACCCACGGGTGGGCCAATGCGACCATCTGCACCCGTCATCCCAAGGGCCCAGTCTAATCCTGTGGCGAATCTGCCATCGGGTCCTTGCATACCGCAAACAGAACACGCATTAAGTCCTCTTGATAAACCGATGCGAATGATGAAGGAAATGTCTAAGCGCCATGAAGAAAACATGACCTCTCTTCAGCACCAATTGGTGCAGCAGAATGCTGAGATCAGTCAACTATGCATGGCGACTCGATCTCAGGGCACTCTCACAGCCCAACCTGTTCCAAACCCACGAAATTTCATACCCCATGATCCTCAACCACAGGTACGACCTTCTTAGGGGCAAGTTCATCAGATTCTGCAAGCACCGAGCATTCCTCTGAGATTCCAGGCTAATCTCATTGCAGTACCTCACCCTTATGTCCCTATTGCGAACCCTCCTCCAGCTTATGATCCCACTGGACCCGCGACGTCCAATGTGATTACTACGAGAAGCGGTAAGCAAACTGTCGATCTGCCTCAACCTGATCCTGGCCCATCTTTTTCATCGCCCTCTCATTCGGGATGCGCATCGCAATCGTGAGAGGACGATACACCCAAACTAGCGCCAGAATCAGTCCCATTCCCTGAGGCTCTACTGAGGGAGCCAAAAGGCAAGAAAAAGGATACACAGGCCTTTGATAACTTGCGTAATTTATTCAGGGATGGTGAAATCAAGGTACCCCTGTTAGAGGCTATCGACCACATACCTACTATGGCCTGATTTTTCAAAGACTACACTATACCCAGGCAACAATCAAAGAAAACAAAGAATCCAGTGGTTCTCTCGCCTCATGCGAGTTGTGCTATACTGTCAAATCTACCACCAAAGCAGAAAGATCCGGGCACACCGCTTATTTCTTGTAGCAACCAAGGCTGCAATTTTAACCGTGCCCTGCTTGATCTAGGATCTTCCATCAATCTTATACCAACCATCATGCTCGACAAATTTGCCTTAGGAAATCTGAAACCCACCCCTGTCACGTTACAGTTGGTAGATCGTTTTGTCAAAATACCAAAGGGTGTGGTGGAAGACGTGGTGGTTAGGGTCAACAGTCTCTGTTTTCCTATTGACTTTCTTGTTTTGGATATGGAAGTTCCTAGCTCACTTTCTGAATGTCCGATCATCCTTGGTCGACCTTTCTTGGCCACAGCCTACGCCCATATTGACTGCGAGTCGGGCTGTATTGAGATTGCCGTTGGATCTGAGAAGCTCAAGCTTAACATCTTCAAGGTAGCCAAGAACTTTGATTGCGATTACATCAAGGATGACACGTCTGACGAGGACATGGCCGTCAGCGTGTGTATCGGAATAATAAGGACCTATTCTGACTACTGTGGATTGCCTTTCAACACAGACGATTGCCTGATCGACACATATTGTGACATTCCCCCATCCCTCCCTTTTCCCATACCTTCGCCTGACTAGACTTCTGACGAGGTTTTCTCTGCTTCCCATACCTCATGGTCAGAGTCATATTCGGGCTACTGATTGCACCGCAAAAATACACCTGCAAGTGTGCCATCTTGTGCTATTTCCTAGCATTACTAGTGCATTTTAGGTAGACATTGTCGCATTGTAAAAATACACGCATGCATGCATTTAATTAAGAGGGGGGGAGAGTAAATAAAATGGCCTTGCAATTCACGTTTTCCTCAAGTGTTGCCTTGCAAAATTCACCATCTTTTTATTTTTAATTCTATTTTTATTTGACTTCTTCCCGCGGCTGCAATGCATGGCGGCCTTTTCCTCACGCCATTTCCTGCTCACCATGACTTGTGTAGCCACTCCTTGCTGAGCCCCATGCAGAGCCATGCACAGCCAGGGCATGGTTGTGCATGCTTTCTCCTTCTATAAAAAGAGGGCGGCTTCTTCCTTTGCAAGGCAGCTTGGTCCTCCACACAAAAAAACCCCACACAACACAGCAGCTCTTCTTCTTCCATGCCACCGTCCCCTCCCCTCTCCCTCCATACGCAGGACCTCCTCCTCAGAGGAGCCACTCTGCGGGCAAGGGTCTTCACTGTGGTGCACACCCACCACCGTGAAACCACCACCGCCTAGCTCATCAAGAGCCGGTGGGCATGGTGGCCTTCTTCCCTGTTTCACTTTCCAGCCATTCCAGCCATTGGAGTGGGAGCTTCAAGCTTTCAAGCTCAAAGCTCTGCACGCAGCAGTAGCAGTACGCAGCAGCAGCAGCAGCCCAGCCCTTTCCGCACACGCCTGCAGGCCGCCCCCGCCTCCAGCGCATGCCTACAGGCACGCTCGCCTCCCACTTCTTCACACTGCACTCACCTGTCCGCCCGCAACTGGCCACTGCGCACCACTGTAGCAGCCGGCCAAGCTTCACCGCGCACTGCAGCCAACACCCGCAGGCCACCGCGTGCCCTGTCGCGCCCCTTTGCTCACGACCCAGCCCTCTCTGCACGCTCTGTCGCGAGGTTCCGCCCGCAAGCCAGTAGCTGGAGCCACTCTTCTGCGTGCGCCAAGCCGTCCGCACTCACAGCACCATCTGCTCCCAGTTGCGCGGCTCAGCCTTACACTATAGCCACTGTTCACGCCAATCTGCGGAACACTGTGGCTACAGTGGGGTGACCGGTAACCTTCTCACTTATCCGGTCACCCGGCGCACCGCAACTGGCAAGCGCCCACGCCCGCGTCCAGCCCCGTGACCGCTCCAGCGCTCGCCTGCGCGTTTGCCTTCGCCCGCACCCGCTCGCTTCAGCATCTGCAAGCGCCTGCTTCCTTCGTCCGCGTACGCTCGCCCGCTCCCAGCGCCCGTGTCTGCAACCCGCACCCAACTCTTCACGCAACGCAGTGCACTGCGGCCTCCTCTCTCCATGCCCACGCCCTCCAGCGCGCGCCTCTCTACGCGCATACGTGCCTGCGCGCACTCGTGGAACCTTCAGACGACGCCTGGCTACCTCAGACGACTTAAACGCCTCTCTTTTCCTCAGCAAAAGCCCTCTCTCTCTCTCTCTCTCTCAGCACACTCTCCCTCTCTCTCTGCAGAAACACATACACACACACTCACACTCTCGCACACACACACTCTCACTTATATATTATTATATACTTATATATATATACATATACATATATATATTGATATATATACATATATTTATATACATATATATATACTTATATCTATATATATAGTAGTGTTTATATAACTAAGTATTAGTATACATATATATATATACATACATACATACATATATATATATATATATATATATATATATATATATATATATATATATATATATATATATATATATATATATACATATATTAGTACTTATATAACTATGTATTAGTCTATATATATATATATACACACACACATATATACTTACATATATACATATATTCGTATACATACATATATATATATATATATATACACATATATCTATATATATATTATTACCTATATAACTAAGTATAAGTATAGATACATATATATATATATACACATATGTACACACCTACTTATATATATATATATATATATATATATATATATATATACAAACATATATACATATATATCTATATAACTATATATACATATCTAGCTACATATATCTATATATACATATATTACTATATACATATACATACATATATATACATCTATATAGTTATATATATATACATATACATATATATATATACCTATACATATATCTATCTATACATATAGCTACACACACACACATATATATATATACTTATATATATATACATTTATACATATATATACACATATAACTACATATATATACCTATATATTTATAACCATATATATATATATATATAGATATATTTACATATATATATATATATATATTTTCGCATTACTTACCATACGTGGTATCACAGGAATATCTGCACCAGTTGCTGATATTCCCCGATACACGCATACAAAAAGCCTGGTCACACACATCTTCCACCATACATCCTACACTCTACGTAGCACCTCGTCCTGTTGGTTGCGTCTTTATAGACGACGACCGACTCGACACTGTACTACACTCCATCTCCGCCTCCACCCCCACCCCTTTATACATATATAATATATACCTATATATATATACTATATGTACTTTATTTCTGCTTCTCTTTCATGCCAATAAAAAGATAAAAAAATATATAAAAGAGAAAAGATAATCCGTGACTTGCAGGTACTCCATCTTGCGAATAGCAAGACCCGTTTCGGAACCCTAATTTGGCGCAAGGCCAAGAACCTAATTTTGAGGGTGTGCCTCAAGGACCAAGATTATCAGAAAAAAATATAAATAGAAAAGCACCAAAAACACAATAAACGAATGGAAGATATTCATTGTAGGAAAGGCGTAGAAGCTTGACATGTAACCCCACTTCCTTGAGTTCGACCCTGGGCCTAAAAGTGACCAAGATAAAATCAAGTAGGCCAGGTAAAAAAATATATATATATTTTGTAAAGAAATGGTTAGGCTCGATTTAGGTTAACCACTATACACACTTCAATGATAAAATCACCATATTAACAACCTAACCGGATCCGACCACCATCCTTTTTCTAGCGTCGTTGCCGTGGAAGTGCGCCTTCAAGTAAGTTTTTACTCCATTCCTTTCATTTTTCTCTTCTCTCTTTATGGGTGTTTTCGTTTTTGGTGTACAGGCAAACATGTTGCAAGGAGAAGACAGGCAGACGAAGTCGGAGACAAGGGCAGATCCAAGGCGGGAACGAGAGCGTGAAGACACCGACACCGCACTGGAGCTCCGCACACGTTGCTACACAAGTAAGTCTTTCTTTCTTAGCAACCTAGGTTAACTTGTCACCTTAATAAAAAAAAAACTAGAAAAACTTCTTGGGATCTCTTGGGGCAAGTGGATTAAAATTCACTTGTTTGATTGATTGCCTTTACTCCCACCGGCCCGGGATTTCCCGCCTTACTTCGCATAGCGAAAATCCAAGAATCTTGATTCTTGAATTTTTCGCCGTGTGAAGTATTTTTTGAGGAAAACATAAAAAGATTGATTGCACCCCTCTTTGCCTCACTTATCTGCAAATTCGGTATCACATTTTTGGTGGGGAGACTTCGAATTGACTTGATTCCAACCCCACCACGACTTTTCAACTTGCCTAAGATTCGATCCCAAATATTTCAGCCCCAACAAATTAATTTTCTTTATCTTTTGGTTGAGCCTTGTGTGGAAATCTTTCTGGTGATTGGGAGCACTTGAATTGAAGTGCTTTGGCTCCCTTTCACACTAATCTAAAACTGATTCGAGCATCCACACATAGAAATCTCCATCTAGGGAAGCCCATTGCATTTTAGCATGCATTAACCAACTGACATTGAAGAAGGGTTTGTTGGGCTTAGAAGATAAAAACTTGTATTCTCTCAAAAACCTGGAGATTGGTTGAATTGGTATTTCAGCAAAATCCTAAAATCCATACTACTTAAGGTTGAACTCTAAAAACGATTCACCAATTAAAACTTCAATTCGGGGAGATTTCCCCGTTGCATGCTTGTTTGACACACTTGAAAAATCAATCACTTGGGCATTACCCGTAAACAACGCCCTTCACATTCCAGAAGCACGTGATCCTAAGCCTCTAACTAAAATTGGCAGCAACTTGACCCTTATTAAGGATTGGAGGTCTAACTACCTGCGTGTAGCGACTACGTGCTGGTGAGGGTTCCCGCATGTTATCGGGTGTCTAAGACTGGGGCAAACGACCTTTCAATCTGGCCCGATGGTTCCACGGTGCTCGCATTCGACTCCGTAGTCTGTGATAGTAGGTAACTTAGATCTTTTGGTCTAAGGGCACACTGTAGAGGTTAGGAATTTGATTGAATTGATTTGTCATCAAGTGTACCTTTGTGGCGTCATTTCTCTCATCTCTTTTCCCTTCTTATCCCCCCAATTCTTCCTGCGGTAGTGCATGTTTGGGAGGAGGTCACAAAACCCTGAACTGTTTGAATTGACTGATAAATCTAGAAAAGAAGCCGAATCGACCTCCTCCTCCACAAACATGGCTACACGTCCTCCCCCAAATCCCGAGGGAGGAAACTGCCCTCAAAACCCACCAGGTGGTGGAGCCTCAGATTCCATAACCTGCCTCCAAGCCCAAATGGAAATGTATAATGAACGAATTGAGGCCATTCAGGAAACATTGGAGGAAATGCAGAACCCTCCCGAACGGGAGGAGCCTAAGTCTCTTAGCTCCTATCAGAATCCCGCTGCTACAGAGACCATAGGACAAATTCGGGTCCCCATGGGTGGGTACGACTTTGAACTGAAGCCTAACATAATTGGCCTAGTAAATTTTCACTTCCATGGTCTTGCAAGTGAAGATCATTTTCTCCACTTGGAAGACCTAACCCGATTAGTTGAAGCTGTTAAACCAAGAAATATCAGGTTACCTATAGTCCTCATGAAAATGTTCCCATTTTCATTACAGGATAAAGCGTCGCAGTAGTTACGCACCCTTGGGAGAACCATCCACTCTTGGGAATAGATGCGAACAGCGTTTCTCAAGAAGTTCTTCCCAATCGGGCAAACCAATGCACTTCGCCGTGCAATCACCTCCTTTACGCAACAAAATGGCGAACAATTTCATGAGGCTTGGGACAGGTATAATGACCTCCTCAGGAAGTGTCCGCACCACGGTTTGCCTAAGTGGCATATAGCCCAAATTTTCTACTATGGGCTAAATAAGACTTTGAAGCAGATTGCAGACGCTTCCTGCGGAGGGAATTTTATGAATAAAGACGAGAATGGAGCATTCGAATTGTTTGAAAATATGAGTGAAAACTCAATGAACAATGCCTCCATTGTAGCCTTTAATCATACCAGCCAGCCCCGAAATGTCCACGAAGTTGACACGGGACACTCCCATTCATCCACTGATCTCAGCCTTATTGCAGAAAAATTGGATGAAGTCTCTATCGTGCACAAGAAGCTGGACGAGCTTCTGGCCAACCCCGCCCGTTCTATGGCAAACTCCACCTCTTCACCACTTCGTCACAATCCAAATTCTTCCAACACCAGGCTTATCCCGAGAAACCCCGTAAGACCTTCCTTACCGAGTGTCGCACCGAGCGACTCGGTAAGTCATGTGGATCTAGCTTCTGTGAGCCAGAATTTTGACACGGAAGACCAAGCCGCCGTGTGCTCGGACGCATATTTACATGCGTACGCGTCTTCTGGCATAGAAGACGTTGCGCCCTTGGGAATAACCCGTTCTCTGCCACTTATAACCAAGGGTGGCAAAATCATCCAAATTTCGCATGGTCCAACAACCCGCAGCGCCAAAACCCTGTGGGTGGACCAATGCGACCATCCGCACCTGTCATCCCAAGGGCCCAGTCTAATCCTATGGAGAATCCGCCATCAGGTCCTTGCGTACCGCAAAACGAACACACATCAAGTCCTCTTGACAAATTGATGCGAATGATGACGGAAATGTCAAAGCGCCATGAAGAGAACATGACCTCTCTTCAGCACCAATTGGCGCAGCAAAATGCTGAGATCAGTCAACTACTTATGGTGACTCGATCCCAGGGCACTCTTCCCACCCAACCTATTCCAAACCCGCAAAATTTCATACCCTGTGGTCCTCAACCATAGGTATGACCTTCTCAGGGGCAGGTTAATCAGATTCTGTAGGCTCTGAGCATTCCACCGGGATTTCAGGCTAATCCCGCTGCAGCATCGCACTCTTATGTCCCTATTGCGAACCCTCCTCTGCCGTATGATCCCACTAGACCCGCATCGTCCAATGCTATCACTACGAGGAGTGGCAAGCAGATTGTCGATCCGTCTCAACCTGATCCTGGCCCGTCTTCTTCACCACCCTCTCATTTCAGATGCGCACTGCATTCGCGAGAGGACGATACACCCAAATTGGTGCCAAAATCAGTTCCATTCCCTGAGGCTCTACTGAGGGAGCCAAAAGGCAAAAAGAAAGATACGCAGGCCTTTGATAACCTATGTAATTTGTTCAGGGATGTAGAAATCAAGGTACCCCTGCTCGAGGCTATCAACCACATACCTACTGTCGCCTGATTTTTCAAAGACTACACAACACCCAGGCGACAATCAAAGAAAACTAAAAATCCAGTGGTTCTCTCGCCTCATGCGAGTTGTGTTATACTGTCGAATCTACCACCGAACCAGAAAGATCCAGGCACACCACTCATTTCCTGTAGCATCCAAGGCTACAATTTTAACCGTGCCCTGCTTGATCTAGGATCTTCCATTAATCTCATACCAACCATCATGCTCGAAAAATTTTCCTTGGGAAATCTGAAGCCCACCCCTGTTACGTTACAGTTAGCAGATCGTACTGTCAAAATCTCAAAGGGTGTGGTGGAAGACATGGTGGTTAGGGTCAACAGTCTCTATTTTCCTGTTGACTTTCTTATTTTAGATATGGAAGTTCCTAGCTCACTTTCTGATTGTCCGATCATCCTTGGTCGACCTTTCTTGGCCACAGCCCGTGCCCATATCGACTGTGAGTCGGGCTGTATTGAGATCGCTGTCGGATCTGAAAAGCTCAAGCTTAACATCTTCAAGGCAACCAAGAACTTTGATTGCGATTGTATCGAGGATGACACGTCTAACGAGGACATGGCCATCAGCGCGTATATTGGACTAATTGGGACCTATTCAGACTGTTGCGGATTACCTGTAAACACTGACGATTGCCTGACCATCACATATTGTGACGTTCCCCCTTCCTTCCATTATCCCGTACCTTCACCTAACCAGACTTCTGACGAGGTTTTCTCTGCTTCCCATACCTCGTGGTCTGAGTCATATTCGGGCTACTCACCGCCAGTCCACACTCTTGAAGACCAGATTACCCTTTCTTTCCCACCAAATCAGGCGGGTTTGCAAATCCACACTGGGACCTTGAGCCCATTTACGTCTCACTGGGGCTATTCCTTTTTGGATCCATCTATCCAAGAAGCCCTTCTTCTTGGCCAATCTGAAGGCCAATTTCTTCCTCCTGACTTGTTTTCTGATTCGCCTGGGACACTCTCGTCCAAAGAAATGCAAAATCTCTCAACATCCACCATCACTTTTCACGCCACTATCACGATCACTTCACTTTTCACTTCACCACCCACCCTACCACCCTGCTGTATATCCTGCACCACAGCTCTCGTTACCTGACCTTTTGTCCTTTCTCTACCTTTCCCTGCATGCATATGAGGACACAACATCGTTTGGCATGGGGGGGTGGATAGACAACCATAGGATCTGGGTATTTTATGGTATCATACAGTTTCCACCTATTTATAAATATGCAGGAAAAAGAAAAAGAAATATATATATATATAATAATAATAATAATAATAAATGGTGTTTAGTAATGATCTGAAGGCTGAACCAAAAATACAATAAGTGTTTATGGATATTCAACCTCTGTTTTAAAGACTTTCCAGGCCACAGAAGCTTGATTCGCTCAGGCTCAGCTTAATTCACTTGAGTATTGAAAAAATAGATCGGAATCTCTCCTAACTAAGGACGTATTCTTGTACCTGAGACACCAGTACAGGATCCGTTGGTTTGCTTCTACTTGAGAGCCTAAGTAATCTTGGTTCACACTACACATATCAGGAAAGACCAGGTGAACATAAGATCCAACCCTAGTGTTCATTAGGGAAGGTGAAGTCCTTACTTGTGCGCGCAGGTAGACTTTTTATCCCAGGCTTTAGTCTTGCATTTAGGAGAGACTCTTTCCACCAAAAAGGAACCCTCCCACCAAAAACAAAAAAAAGTGTGCTCCTCCAAAAAATGCTGTAAGAGATATACTGACACATGTTTCAAAAAAAAAAAAAAAGATGCAAATAAGTCAGTATATCTCACAAATGTCTGTAAAGTCTCTACCCTAAAAAAGTTTTTCAAGGCAAGTCGCAAATACCCTGTTTTCCTGTAAGCCACAAATGTCAGAAAATGGGAGTTGAGTTTTCCATCATCTTTTAAGGGTCAATCCAAAAACATGAGCTGAAACTGGGACCAACCTGTACTTAAAAATTCGTGAAACCCTGGGTTTGAGTCTTAATGTTCATCTGGTCAGTCTTGATCCTTCACTAAGCACAAGCCATAATCTCTTGAGCTCTCGAGTATGGCAAAAACCTCCTGGGTCCTGGAAATCGTACTTAAAGTTTAAATATTAAGAGTCTTGCTTAGTCGAGAGATGATCTATGTCATGTGAGACTTAAAGTACCGGTAGTCTTCTATACAATTGGTTCTCACAATATCCAACAATAAACACACCTATGTTGCCTCAGGAGAAAATCTTCAGCTTAAAGATCATTTCTAAAATACAACAAAAAAATGTTTTGCAAGGGACTAGCAAAAGATAGGCATGGGGGCATGATTACACCGCAAAAATACACCTGCAAGTGTACCATCTTGTGTTATTTCCTAGCATTACTAGTGCCTATTAAGTAGACATTGCCATATTGTAAAAATACACGCATGCATGCATTTAATTGAGAAGGGAGGAGAGTAAATAAAATGGCCTCGCAATTCACGTTTTCCTCAAGTGCTGCTTTACAAAATTCACCATCTTTTTATTTTTAATTCTATTTTTATTTGACTTCTTCCCACGGCTGCAATGCATGGCAGCCTTTTCCTCACGCCATTTCCTGCTCACCATGACCTGTGCACCCACTCCCTGCCGAGCCCCATGCAGAGCCATGCACAGCTAAGGCATGGCAGTGCATGCTTTCTCCTATAAAAAGAGGGTGGCTTCTTCCTTTGCAAGGCAACCTGGTCCTCCACACAAAAAAGCCCCATACAACACAGCAGCTCTTCTTCTTCCAGGCCACCGTCCCCTCCCCTCTCCCTCCATACGCAGGACCTCATCCTCAGAGGAGCCACTCTGTAGGCAGGAGTCTTCACTGTGGTGCACACCCACCACCGTGAAACCACCACCGCCTAGCTCATCAAGAGCCGGTGGGCATGGTGACCTTCTTCCCTATTTCACTTTCCAGCCATTCCAGCCATTAGAGCGGGAGCTTCAAGCTTTCAAGCTCAAAGCTCCGCATGCACCAGCAGCAGCAAGGCGGCAGTAGCAGCCGCCCAACCCATTCCGCGCATGCTTACAGGCCGCCCTCACCTCCAGCGCGCGCCTGCAGGCACCCTCGCCTCCCACTTCTTCACACTGCACTTGCCTATCCGCCCACAACCGGCCACCACGCACCACTGCAGCGGCAAGCCAAGCTTCACCGCGCACCCCAGCCAACACCCGTAGGCCACTGCGCACCCTGTCGCGCCCCTTCGCTCGCGACCCAGCCCTCTCCGCGCGCTCTGTCGCGAGGTCTTGCCCGCAAGCTAGTAGCCAGAGCCACTCTTCCGCGTGCGCTGAGCCGTCCGCACTCACAGCACCGTTCGCTCCCGGTTGCGCAGCTCAGCCTTACACTGTAGCCACTATTCACGCCAGTCTGCGGAACATTGTGGCTACAATGGGGTGATCGGTAAGCTTCTCACTTATCCGGTCACCCGGCGCACCACAACCGGCAAGCGCCCGTGCCCGCATCTAGCCCCACGCCCGCCCGCGCGTCTGCCTTCTCCCGCACCCGCCCGCTTCAGTGTCTGCGAGCGCCCGCTTCCTTTGCTCGCGTATGATCGCCCGCTCCCAGCGCCCGTGTCTACCAACCCGCACCCGACTCTTCATGCAGCGCGGTGCGCTGCGGCCTCCTCTCTCCACGCCCATGCCCTTCGGCGCGCGCCTCTCTGCACGCATACATGCATACGCACACACGTGGAACCTTCAGATGACGCCTGGCTGCCTCAGACGACTTAAACACCTCTCTTTTCCTCAGCAGAAGCCCTCTCTCTCATGCTCTCTATCTCTCTCTCTCTCTCTCACAGCACACTCTCCCTCTCTCTCTGCAGAAATACATACACACACACTCACACTCTCACACACACACACTCTCACCTATATATTATTATATACTTATATATATACGTATACATATATATATTGATATATATACATTTATTTATATACATATATATATATACTTATATCTATATATATAGTAGTGTTTATATAACTAAGTATTAGTATACTTATATATATATACATATATCTATATACTTATATATATATATATATATACACATATTTATCTATATAACTATATATACATATCTAGCTACATATATCTATATAGTTATATATATATACATATATCTATCTATACATATAGCTACATACATATATATATATATACATTTATACATATATATACACATATAACTACATATATATACCTATATATATATATATATATATATTTTCACATTACTTACCATACGTGGTATCACAGGAATATCTGCATCAGTTGCTGATATTCCCCGATACACGCGTACAAAAAGCGTGGTCACACACATCTTCCACCATCCATCCTACACTCCACGCAGCACCTCGTCTTGTTGGTTGCGTCTTTCTAGACGACGACCAACTCGACACCGTGCTACACTCCATCTCCGCCTCCACCCCCACCCCTTTATACATATATAATATATACCTATATATATATACTATATTTACTTTATTTCTGCTTCTCTTTCATGCCAATAAAAAGATAAAAACATATATAAAAGAGAAAAGATAATCCTTGACTTGCAGGTACTCTGTCTTGCGAATAGCAAGACCCATTTTGAAACCCTGATTTGGCTCAAGGCCAAGAACCTAATTTTAAGGGTATGCCTCAAGGACCAAGATTATCAGAAAAAAATCTAAATAGAAAAACACCAAAAACACAATAAACGAACGGAAGAGATTTGTTGTAGGAAAGGCGTAGAAACTTGACTTGTAACCCTACTTCCCTGAGTTCGACCCTGGGCCTAAAAGTGACCAAGATAAAATCAAGTAGGCCAGGTAAAAAAAAAAATATTTTGTAAAGAGATGGTTAGGTTCGATTTATGTTAACTACTATACACACTTCAACGATAAAATCACCATATTAACAACCTAACCGGGTCCGACCACCAGCTACTCACCACCGGTCCACTCTCTTGAAGATAGGATTGCCCTTTCTTTCCTACCAAATCAAGCAGAATTGCAACTCCACACTAGGACCTTGAGCCCACATACTGCTCACCGGGGCTATCCCTTTTTGGATCCATCAATCCAAGATGCCCCTCTACTTGGCCAATCTAAGGGCCAACTTCTTCCTCCTACGTTGTTTTCTTCTGATCCGCTTGGGACACTCTCGTCCCAAGAAATGCCAGATCTTTCACCATCCACTCCCGAGCTGAAAGAGTTGCCTGATACACTTAAGTATGTTTTCTTGGGACCCAATGAAATGCTCCCCGTAATCATTAGTTCAAAATTGACCAGGGAGCAAGAGTGTAAACTAACAAAGGTCCTTATGGAACACAAGGCAGCCATTGGATGGTCCTTATCAGACTTAACTGGCATTAGCCCCTCCTACTGCACTCACCGTATATATACGGAGGTGGAGGCTCGACCTTCCCGCAAGATGCAGCGACGTCTCAACCCTAACATGCGGGAGGCCGTTAAAAAGGAAATTATTAAGTGGCTGGATAAGGTAGCGGAAAGGCCCCTGGGTGAGTCCGATTCATGCCGTGCCCAAAAAGGTGGGACTCACCATCCGTGTCAATGACAGGGGCGAATCCATCCCTACACGCACTCCTACATCTTGGAGAGTGTGTGTAGATTATAGGAAACTTAATGCTACAACTACGAAAGATCACTTTCCGCTACCTTTTATTAACCAAATCGTGGAGCGGTTAGTAGGAAATAAATTTTTTTGTTTCCTGGATGGATTCTCTGGATATAACCAGGTGGCAATTGACCCCAGGGACCAAGAGAAAATCACCTTTACCTACCCCTTCGGCACCTTCGCATTTAGAAGGATGCCGTTCGGACTTTGTAACGCGCTAGCAACTTTCCAGAGATGTATGCTGGCGATATTCCATGACATGGTAGGTGACTTTCTTGAGGTTTGATTGCACAGCAAAAATACACCAACAAATATGTCATCTTGTGTTATTTCCTAGCACTGCCATTGCATATTAGGTAGCTATAGTTGCATTTGTAAAATTGACACATGCATGCATTTATTTGAGAGGAGAGGAGAGTGAATAATTGGCCATGTAAATAACATCTTCTTCAAGTGCTGCCTCGCAATTTCACCATCCTCATTTTTTATTTTGCTTTGAATTTCTTCTCCCTCGCGCAACTCAGGGCATGGGCTTGCTCTTCTTCACGCTATTATCTGCCAGCAGCATGCTCTGCCAGCTGCATGGCTAGTCATGCACACCCAAGGCATGGCCGTGCATGCCTCCCTCTCCTTTAAAAAGCCCTGCCTTCTTCCTTGCGAGGGGGGCGAGGGAACACATAGAATACAGCAGCCACCTTCATCCAGGGCATCTTCCTCCCCTCTCCCCTCCATACGCAGCACCTCTTCCCACTGAAGAGATACACTACGGGCAGGAGTAGGCTCATAGTGGTCCCACGACCACCACTGTGAGTTCCACCACTGCCCAGCTCATCCAAGAGCAGGTGGCCGTGGTGGGTTCACTCCCTGTTTCCACCGCTCAACACCTTCCCGCCATTGCCAAAGATCCAAGCTCTGAAGCTTAGCAGCAGTAGCAGCAGCACCAGCACCAGCACCAACCCCGCGCGTACGCAAGCAGTCAGCTGCAAGCTCCTTCCGCGTGCGCAGGCGCCTTCCAGTGTGCCCGTGCATGCAGAACCAGCCGCAACCGGTTGTTCAAGCCACGCGGCACTATAGCTACTGTTCACGCGTTTCTGCGTGACACTGTAGCTATAGTGCGGTGACCAGAGAGTTTCTCACTTATTCGGTCACCGTGTGCTCTCTCCCCTCACTGCTACCGCCTCCAGCCAGTCGCCACGCCCGCGCCAGCGCACATGCCCGTGTCTGCACCCACACCCGCTCCAGCGCCCACGCTCGCACCCGTCTGCGCCCACTCCCGCTCCAGCCCACAGCGCAGTGTGCTGCACTACGCAGTGCACTGCGTTGCGCTCTCCTTTACTCGTACCCACTCCAGCGCCCGTGAGCAGGCTTGCGCACCCGCGCCATCAGACGACACCTGCGGCTGCCAGACGTCTTAACTCACCACTCCCACTTCCACACTCTCCAACAGACACCCTCACTCATACACACACACACAGACTTGTACTCTCACACTCACTTGTACACACCTATATATACTTATATGCATATACATATATATCTTTACATATATATATATATATATACCTATACAACTATATATAAGTATATATACATACATACATAAATATATATATATATTTTTTTTTTTTTTATTTATATATATATACTTATACATATATATATATATACATATATACATACATATATACATATATATCTATATATATATACATATATTACTATATATATATATATTTATATATATATATATCTATATCTATAGTAAGATATATATACATATATATCTAGTTATAAATATATATATATACCTATATATATATTTACATATCTATATATATATATATATATATACATAACTACATATACACCTATATAATTACAACCCTATCTATATATATACATATAAATATATATTTACATATATACAGATATATATATATATATTTACATTCATATCACCTACCTGTATCCCTACGCATTAGTCACTCCACCACGCATTATATCGCAGGAATATCTGCACCAGTTGCTGATATTCCCTGATACCCGCGTAGAGAAAGCGCCTCCGCACACACTTCCACACATCCATCCTACACTCCACGCGGCACTTCGTCCTGTTGGTTGCGTCTTACTAGACGTGGATCAACTCGACACTGTGCTACATGCCATTTTCACTTCCACCCCCACCCCTATATATATATATATATAAAATATATATATACCTGTATATATATATATATAAACTATATTTTTTTTACAAGCAACCTATCTTGTTTCTATTTCTCTTTTGTTTCCTGCTATTAAAAAGATAAAAAAATAGTAAAAGAGAAAAGATAATCCTTGTCTTGCAGGTACTCAGTCTCGCGATCAGCAAGACCAGTTTTTGGAACCCTAATTTGGCTCAAAGCCAAAACAATTTGGCTCGGAGCCAAGGACCTGATTTTGAGGGTGTACCTCAAGAACAAAATTATCAGTAAAAAAATATTAAATAGAAAAAAACCAAAAACATAATAAACGCACGGAACAAATTCGTTGTAGGAAAGGCGTAGAAACTTATTCACCTCTAATTCCCGCCTCCCTGAGTTCGACCCTTGGCCTAAAAGTGACCAAGATAAAATTAAGTAGGCCAGGTTAAAAATTTTGAAAAAATTTAGGTTAACCACTATACTCACTTCACCGATAATTTCACCATATTAACACTACCTATCTGAGCCTATCAAGGTTCTCATGGATGACTTTTCGATCTTTGGATCCTCTTTTGATGACTGTCTTGCCAACCTGACCCATATCCTTCAGAGATGTATTGATGTGAACCTCGTGCTTTCCTAGGAAAAAAGTCATTTTATGGTACACGAGGGAATTATTCTCGGGCATATCATCTTCGATAGGGGTATCGGGGTTGACAAAGCTAAGCTTGATGTAATTGCTGATTTACCTGTGCCTAGCTGTGTCAAACAAATCCACTCCTTCTTGGGACATGTCGGTTTCTATAGGAGATTCATCAAAGACTTCTCGAAGATTTCTAGACCTTTAACTCATCTCCTATTGAACAACGCCCCCTTTGTTATGGGCCCCGACTGCATACGAGCATTCACGTAGCTGCGTGATGCTATCACCAAGGCCCCTATTCTCCAGCCACCTGATTGGTCCCTCGACTTTGAACTCATGTGTGACGCTTCCGACCTTATAGTCGGAGCCATCCTGGGACAAAGACGCGATAGACAGCCCTTCGTGGTGTACTACACTAGTAAGACGTTGGACGAGGCCCAGCGTAATTATACAACCACTGAGAAAGAACTACTGGCAGTCGTCTCTGGGCTAGAGAAATTCCGCTCTTACCTTCTGGGCTCGCATGTTATTGTATTCACTAACCACGCGGCCATTCGCCATCTCATGCACAAGAAGGATGCCAAGCCTAGACTGATTCGTTGGATCCTTCTGCTCCAAGAATTTGACATTGAGATCCGCGATAAGGCCGGAGCCCAGAATGTTGTGGCTGATCATCTCTCAAGACTGGACCCTGACCACATTGGACTTACCCTGCCGATTAACGAGGTTTTTCCCGATGAGCACCTATTGGCAATTAATGTGGCTAGTGGACCTTGGTATGTTGACATTGCCAATTACCTTGCTTCTGGTTCCCTTCCACGTGGCTGGCCTAAAAACCAACACGAGCGTCTCATTGCAGAAGCAAAGTATTATTTCTGGGATAATCTACTACTTTTTCGAATAGGTGCTGACCAGATCATCCGTCGTTGTATTCCTGACAACGAATTCTCCAGTGTGCTATCCTTCTGCCACGATCAGGCCTGCGGAGGCCATTTCTCTGGGAGGAAAACTGCAGCCAAGGTGTTGCAGTGCGATTTCTTTTGGCCCTCCCTTCACCAGGACGCACACAATTATGCCAAACATTGCACTAGGTGCCAGTCGTTAGGGTCAATGTCACGTCGTGACATGATGCCCTTGCAACCCATCCTAGCTGCTGAAATCTTCGACATTTGGGGAATCGATTTCATGGGTCCCTTTCCTCCTTCCAATGGCTTCGAATACATCCTCGTTGCTGTTGATTATGTTTCGAAATGGATTGAGGCTATTCCCACGCGCCATGTTGACCATGTCATATCCACTCGATTTGTCAAAGACCACATTTTTGCATGCTTTGGGATCCCTCGAGCCATTATCTCAGATGGAGGAAGCCATTTTACCCATGCTTCTTTTCGGGCACTTCTAAGGAAATATGGAGTCCACCATCGTATCGCATCTCCGTATCATCCTCAGACGAACAGCCAGGCTCAGGTGTCGAACAGACAAATCAAGCAAATTCTCCAGAAAACGGTTCGGCCTGACCATAAGGATTGTTCCGACAAGCTAATTGACGCACTTTGGGCGTATCGGACCGCCTTTAAGGCTCCCCCTGGTATGTCTCCTTATAGAATCGTTTACGGGAAGCCTTGTCATTTGCCCGTGGAGCTAGAGCATCGCGCTTATTTGGCGGTTCACCAATGTAACCCCAACCCAGACCTGTGTGGTCGAGAAAGGAAACTCTAACTCCAAGAGCTGGAAGAGCTCCGTCGTGAAGCCTATGATTCTACCTTAACTTTCAAGCAACGCACTAAGGCTTTTCATGACAACCGAATTTGGCGGAAGGAATTTGAGCCATCTCAGCAAGTTTGGCTTTACAATGCCCAACTTAAATTCTTTCCAGGGAAATTGAAGTCCAAATGGACTGGTCCCTTCTTGGTCTCGAGACCATTTCCCAACGGGGCCGTTGAAATTGAAGATTCCAAACCTGGGCATAAATTTACGGTCAATGGGCAGCGTTTAAACCCTATCTTACTCACGAACCTGCCCCAGTTGGAGAAACTGTTGCCCTACTGGAGGGTAACTAATTTCGTGCCTCATTCTGAGTCCAGCTGGGGACGTTAAATTCAGCGCTCGTTGGGAGGCACCCTAGCAACACTCCACTGTCACGTACACTTCACTTCGCACCTTTTTCACCTCACCACACACCATCCACCCACCCTACCACCCTGCTATATACCTTGCACCTCAGCTCTTGTTCCCCGATCTATGGACCTTCCTCTACCCTGCATGCATATGAGGACATAGCATCGTTTGGCATGGGGGAGTGGATAGGCATCCATAGGATCTGGGTATTATATGGTATCATGCAACTTCCATCCATCTATAATTATGTACATAGCATAAAAAAAATAAATAAAAGGGTGTTTAGTAATGATCTGAAGGCTGAAACAAAAATACAATAAGTGTTCATGGATATTCAACCATTGTTCTGAAGATTTTCCAGGCCATAGAAGCTTGATTCGCTCAGGCTCGGCTTAATTCACTTGAGTATTGACAAGATAGATCGGAATCTCTCCTAACTAAGGACGTATTCTTGTACCTGAGACATCAGTACAGGATCCGTTGGTTTGCTTCTACTCGAGAGCCTAAGTAATCTTGGTTCACACTACACATATCAAGAAAGACCAGGTGAACATAAGATACAACCCTAGTGTTCATTAGGGAAGGTGGAGTCCTTACCTGTGCGCGCCGGTGGATTTTTTATCCCAGGCTTTAGTCTTGTGTCTAAGAGAAACTCTTTCCACCAAAAAGGAACTCTCCCACCAAAAAAAGTGTGCTCCTCCAAATAAAGTTGTAAGAGATATACTCACACTTGTTTCAAAAAAAAAACTGTGCAAATAAGCCAGTATATCTCGCAAATGTCTATAAATTCTTCTCCCTAAAAAGTTTTTCAGGGAAAGTTACAAACACCCTATTTCTACCATATATTCTGAGCCACAAATGTAATAAAATGGGAGTTGAGTTTTCCGTCATCTTTTTAAGGGTCAATCCGAAGACACGAGCTGAAATTGGGACCAACCTGGACTTAAAGATTCGTGAAACCCTAGGCTTGAGTCTTAATGTTTTTCTGGTCAGTTTTGATCCTTCACTATGCATAAACCATAATCTCTTGAGCTCTCGAGTATGGCAAAAACCTTCTGAGTCATAGAAATTGTACTTAAGGTTTAAATATCAAGAGTCCGGGTTAGTCGAGAAATGGTCTATGTCACATAAAACTTAAAGAACTGGTAGTCTTCTCTGCAATTGGTTCTCACAATATCCAAAAAATAAACACACCCATGTCACCTCAGAAGAAAATCTTCAGCTTAAGATCATTTCTAAATACAATACAAAATGTTTTACTAGGGGCTAGCAAAAGATAGGCATGGGGGTATGATTGTACAGCAAAAATACACCAGTAATTATGCCATCTTGTGCACTACCATTGTATTTTATGTAACTATAGTTGCATTTGGAAATTAACACATGCATGCATTTATTGAGAGGGGAGGATAATGCGAATAATTGGCCATTTAATTAACATCTTCATCAAGGGCTGCATTGCAAATTCACCATTCTCATTTTTTATTTTGACTTTGAAATTCTTCTCCCTCGCACAGCTCAGGGCATGGGGCATGCACCTCTTCGCGCCACTCATCTGCCAGCAACATGGCTGGACATGCAACACCTACAGCATGGCTGTAGCAGGCTCCTTCTTCTTTAAAAAGACTTGCCCTCTCCCTTGCGCCGAGAGCCTGAACAGAGAGCACCTTCAGACACTTTCCTCCAGGCCAATCTCCTCCCCTCTCCCTCTCTATACGCAGTATCTCTTCTCACTAAAGAGACACACTGCGGGCAGGAGAAAGCTCACAGTGGCCCCACGACCACCACTGTGAGTTCCACCACCGCCCAACTCCTCCAAGAGCAGGTGGGCGTGGTGGTTTCACCTTCTGTTTTCATCGCTAGAAGCTCTCACCGCCATTGCCAGAGCTTCAAGGTCGGAAGCTCCAGCAGTAGCAACGGCCGCCTGAAGCAGCGCAGGCCACCGTGCGCACTCCAACAGACCTCCGCGAGCTCTCCCTGCACTCGCAGGCACTTCCCAGCGCGCCCACGCACGCAGAATCGGCGCTACCGGTTGCCCGCTCCCACGCGGCACGGTAGCCACTATTCACGCCTCTCAGCGCGACACTGTAGCCACCGGCTTGTTTCTCACTTAGCCGGTGGCACAGCACTCTCTCTCCTCGCCCGCAACCCGCTCCAGCCGGTCGCTCGCGCCTGCGCCCACTCCCGCCCGCAACGCTGTGCGCTGCACTCCTACACCGGCCTGCGGGCGAAGACAGTGCGCGCGTTCCCTCCAGCTCCCGCGTGAAGCGCTTGTGCGCCTACGCATGCTCCTGTGAGATCAGACGGCGGACGCTTCCACCAGACAACTTAAACTTCCTCTCTCTCACAGTCACCCACCAGTACGCGCACACACACACTCACTTGTACACACTCACGTGTACTCTCTCACACACACTTGTACACACACACACACCCTTATAAACTCACGTCTACACACATATATATTTATATATCCACTCACATATATACATAAATATATATATATATATATATATATATATATATATATATATATATATATATATCTACATATATATATATATATATATATTTACATATCTATATATATGCATAACTACATATATACCTATATAGTTATAACCCTATCTGTATATATACATATATATATATATATCTTTACATACACACCACCTACCTGTATCCATACGCCCATGCACTAGTCACTCCACCATGCATTCTATCGCAGGAATATCTGCACCAGTTGCTGATATTTTCCGATACCCGCGTAAAGCAATCGCCTCCGCACACACTCCCACACATCCGTCCCACACTCTACGCAGCACTTCGTCTTGTTGGTTGCGTCTTACTAGACGTGGACCAACTTGATATTATGCTACACGCCATTTTCACTTCCACCTCCACCCCTATATATATAATATATACATATCTATATATATAGAGACTGTATTTATTTGTCTACAAGCAACCTACCTTGTTTTTATTTCTCTTTTGTTTCCTGCTATTAAAAATAAAAAAAAAAAGAGAAAGAGAAAAGATAATTCTTGTCTTGCAGGTACTCGATCTTGCGAATAGCAGGACCAGTTTTTTTGGAAAGTTTTTTTGGAAACCCTAAGTTGGCTCAAAGCTAAGAACTTGATTTTGAGGGTGTGCCTCAAGGACAATATTATCAACAAAAAAATCTTAAATAGAAAAAAAAAAGCAAAAACATAATAAACGCACGGAAGAGATACGTTCTAGGAAAGGCATAGAAACTTATTCACCTTTAATTCCCGCCTCCCTGAGATCGACCTTGGGCCTAAAAGTGACCAAGATAAAATTAAGTAGGCCAGGTTAAAAAAATTTTTTGAAAGATGGTTAGACTCGATTTAGGTTAACCCACTATACTAACTTCAATGATAATTTCACCATATTAACACAACCTATTCGAGATCTACCAGACACCCCTTAAAAGAACAAAAGGGTAGTTAAGGAGCACCACATTCGCATCGCCTCAAAGGAAGGGCTCACCTTACTTGCATCCCTTAGTTCCATCCTTGGAGTAACTTCTCACTAGAGCACTTGAGAGTATCATTAAAGAAAGATATAGGTCCTAAGGCACTCGAAGGTTGGCTTAGGTCGCGTAACTACATTAAATAACTTGTTTAGCCATCTATATCAACCAATGTAACCTCAGCCCCCTCAAAATAGAGTTGGTCAACATCTTAAGTAGCCACTTTCCTTTTGTACCACTTACATGGGAATGGAGGGACATCGCCTTGACCCTTTTCGACTGATCTATTAAGTGGGGGTTTCACTTATTCAATTGGCAAGAACTTGAATTGTGATTGGTAGATATTGTATGCTTAGTAGATGCTCTCTTGAGAGTAGTCTAGTGTTTGATCCTGAGCCAGAGAGAATCCTTAGGAGAGCCCATCAGGGAGAAGAGAGAAGAGATGGTTGATCAAGGACCAAATAACAAAGGACCTTGAGAGACTACTTCATTCCGACCAACCAACTCGCTCAAGCACTGAGACAACCGACAGAGGATAATCCATATGAGATCAAGAGTAGTATCATATCCTTATTGCCCTCCTTTTATGGTACTACTAAGGAGGACCCCTACCAGCATTTAGAGGAAACTTTAGAACTTTACCGACGAAGCTCTAATAAGGACCCTCTTTCCCTTCTCCCTTAAGGACAAGGAAAAACACTAGTATCACACTTAAGGGAGAATTCCTGAAGAAATACTTCCCGATGAGCAAAACCAACCACTTCAGGAGGGAGATCATGAATTTTACTCAATTAGATGGGGAAAAATTCCATGAGACTTAGGAGCACTTTAATGATTTGATTCGATGATGCCCCCATCATCAAGTGCCCAAATAGCAATTGGTAGAAAGGTTTTATACCAGACTTGCTGCTTGTGCTAGAACCTTTCTTACCAAAACGGAGGATGAGTCCTAGACATTATTTAAGTCACTGAGTGATAATTCCATTCACTTGACCTCAACCTATCAGGATAGAAAACCATCCATCCTCCAAAAGAAAGCAGAAGCTAGTGAAGCTTGGGTAGCTCAAAATTTAGCCTTCCAAATCCAACTGTTGAACTAGAACTTTGAAAGACTTATGCAAACCCTAGTACATTCCCACAACCAACTTCCCAAGTCCAGGCTCTTTCTAAATGCTCCATCCACCAAAGCACTCTTCACACCTCTGTTGAGTGCTATTTAGCCAATCAATTCCCCGAGTTAGTTCAGGCAGACCTGAATACTACCCAAGGGTTTTGTCCACCTCCCAGGAACAACCCTTTTGGAAACACCTATAATCCTGAATGGAGAAACCATCCCAATTTCTCATGGAAGCAAGGTGATGCTTCCAACTTAGGGAACTCAAGAGCCCAACCCACCCAACCCTTTCAGGCACAACAATATCAACCTCCTCCTCATCCCAACAACTCTGACTTGGATGATCTTAAAACCATGATGAAGGCAATGCAAGAGAACCAGAATATGATCATTCAATCACAAAATAGGGAAATTCAAGAAATGAAATCTCAAATTGGCCACCTTGTTGAGGCTGTTAGACAATGTGATCCTGGGAAATTGCCCAGCTCATCTAAGGAGAATCCTAAGGGTAAAGGGCCCTTCATAAGGGAGCATGCTAAGGCTGTGACCATTCTGAGGAATGGCAAAGAACTCTGCAAACCTGAACTCACTCCTATGGTCACCCCTCCTATCAACCTGACGACCACTTGCATATCCACTGAGGAAGAGCCACTCAACCCCTCCTCCCTTGAAATCACCCATCCGAAGGATGTTGTCCCCGTTCCACCTCTATCCCGCCATGACAACCCCTCCACCCAAAAGCCGAGAGTGCCCTTTCCTGAGCGCTTATCCACCTTTGAGGCACCTTTTGCTGGCTCATCTGGAACCAAAGATAGGATGAAAGAAATAATGAAGACATTAACTTGTCTCTATTGGATGCTATCAAGAAAATCTCATCCTAAACTAAATTTCTAAAGGACCTATGCACCTAGAAGAGAAAATCAAGGAAACAGGTCTAGGCTAAAGTCGTCCTGGCCGACCTAGTCAGCTCGGTCCTACAACAAGGTACACCCCCCAAAATGAAGGACCCAGGAGCCCTGTATATTTCTGTGGTCATTGGATACCAACTCATAGATGAGGCTCTCCTCGATCTGGGTGCAGGGGTTAATATATTGCCGAGTTTGATCTATGAGCTATTAGGAGGAGGTGAATTGAGGCCTAGTCCTATTATCCTCCAAGTAGCTGATAGATCACTGAAGACACCACGCGGGCTTTTAGAAGATGTCCTGGTGAGAGTGGAGGACTTCTTCTCTTCCGTCGACTTTCAGATATTGGACACTGACCCATCCAACATGTCCACCAGACCTTCAATTATCTTAGGGCGTCCCTTTTTGGCTATGGCCAATGTGTCCATCAATTGCAAATCAGGGGCACTCAAGATGGGCTTCGAGAATCGAAAAATTTGACTAAATGAGTTTGATGCCTATAAATAACCCAGATTGGAAGATTGTTCCCAAATCAAGGTGATCGATGAAATTATAAAGGAGATGACAACAATTCTTTTGTGTGATGATTCCTTCCAAATGGTTACTTCTAAGGACCATACCCCGAGTCTTAAAGAAGGAGAGGGAATCATGCCGGAATTAGAAGAGCTGTTGGGTGTCAAAGCCGAGTCCCTCTCCTTGCCATGGACAATCAAGGTAGAACCGCTACTAGAGGCAGGGACATCGAACATAATTCCCTCGATTCAGAAAGCTCCCGACTTATATATTAAACCACTCCTAGAGACCCTCAAGTATGTTTTCCTTGGGCCCAATGATACACTCCAGTCATCATTTCAACTGCTCTATTTGAGACACAGGAGGGAGAATTGATTGAATGCCTAAAATAGCATAAGAAGGCCATTGCTTGGACTATAGCAGACATCAAAGGGGTTGACTCAACTCTCTGCATGCATCACATTTACATGGATGACTTTGTGAAATCCTTCTGAGATATGCAGAGATAGTTAAACCCCAACATCTGGGAAGTGGTGAAGAAGGAAATCTTAATATGGTTGGATGCGAAGATAATCTACCTTATTTGTGATAGTAAATGGGTCAGTCTTATTTACATGGTGCCCAAAAAAGCGGGATTCACAGTGGAGATCAATGAGAAAGGGGAGAAAGTCACCACCCGACCCAAAACAGGCTGGAGGGTATGCATAGACTACCGCCACCTTAACACCGCTACCTAGAAAGACCACTTCCCCCACCATTTATTGATCAGATACTGAAGAAATTGGTGGGAAATAAATACTTCTATTTTCTCAAAGGATATTCTAGGTACAATCAGATTGTCGTCTTTCCAAACAACTAGGAGCGCACTACTTTCACAAGTCTTTGTGGTACGTTTGCCTTCCGCCAGATGCCATTTAAACTTTGTAATGCTCCGGGAACATTTCAGCAGTGTATGATGTCCATCTTTTCAGACATGATTGACGAGTTCGCAGAGGTTTTCATGGATGACTTTTCCATATACGGCTCGTCATTTGACCACTATCACTCGCATTTAGAAAAAGTTCTCACCCACTGCGAAAAGATAGGATTGGTGCTCAGCTAGGAGAAAAGCCATTTTATGGTTCAGTAGGGCATTGTTCTTGAACAAGTAGTGCCCGAGTGAGGTTTAGAAGTGGATAAAGCGAAAGTTGAGTCCATTTCAAAGCTCCCACTACCCACCAATGTTAAGTAGATCTGATCATTCCTGGGCCATGATGACTTTTAGAGGCACCTCATTAAAGACTTTAACAAGATTTCTAGGCCACTTTGCGACTTACTAGAGAAGGATACAGCCTTCATTTTTTATGCAAATGTGCTGAGGCCTTCCAAGTCTTGAAGGAGGCCCTAATAACCACGCCTATCCTACAAGCACCTAATTGGACCCTCCCATTTAAGTTGATGTGCGATGCCTCGGATTTTGACATGGGAGTGGTCCTTGGTCAAAGGGTTGGCAAAAAGCCTCATGTGTTGTACTATGCTAGCAAGACCCTTACTGATCCACACCAAAATTAGACAGTGATAGAAAAAGAACTTCTTGCAGTAGTATTTTCTCTGGAGAAGTTTAAGTCTTATCTTCTAGGATCTAAGGTTGTGGTGTATACTAATCACCTGGCCTTCAAGCATTTGCTCACTAAGAAAGACATCAAACCTCGGTTGATTAGATGGATTTTGTTACTACAGGTGTTCGACCTTGATATTTGTGACAAGAAAGGGGTCGAAAATGTAGTCGTCGATCATTTATCCAGGTTCCCAGTTGAGGCTTCAGCTCCATCAGGAGACATTCATGATACCTTTCCTTACGAAACGATGATGGCGATACAACCAACGACCCCTTGGTATGCTAACGTCGTCAACTACTTGGTCACTAGTGAAACCCACAATATGTGGAATAAGCAGAAGTATGATAGATTTCTCACTGACACTAAGCATTATCACTGGGAAGACCCCAAGCACTTTAGAATAGGCTGTGACCAAGTCTTTCGTAGGTGTGTTCCAGAGGAGGAACAACAGAGTTTTAAATTTTTGTCATGCACTGCACTATGGAAGACACTTTAGTATGAAGAAGACTGTGTACAAGGCTCTCCAGTTTGGTTTCTGGTGGCCCTCACTATTCAAGGACACATATACTTATGTGGGGGCTTGTCTTCCTTGTCAACAGACTAGAACGATTAGGAAGCGAGATGAGATACCACAACAGCCTATGCTTCAGTCAAGATATTCGACGTCTAGGGCAGAGATTTCATGGGCCCCTTCCCATCGTCTCACGGCTATGAATATATCCTTGTGGCAGTTGATTATGTATCAGAGTGGATAGAAGCTATCCCGACTAGGACCAATGATCATTCCATGGTCCTGAATTTCATTAAGGCCAATATCATTTCCCGATTTGGCTGCCCGAGGACGATCATTAGTGATAGGGGACCTCATTTAGGAATGCACACTTCACTCATCTACTCAAAAGTCTTGGTGTCACCCACAAGGTGGCCACCCCATATCACCCACAGACGAGTGGACAGGTCGGGGTATCCAATAGGGAGATCAAACAGATTCTAGAGAAACCTGTGAGACCCGATAGGAAATATTGGTCGAAGAAACTAGATGATGCAATATGGGCTTACAAAACTACTTATAAGACCCCTATGGGTATGTCTCCCTTTCGTATAGTCTATCGTAAAGCCTGCCATTTTCCTATGAAGATTGAGCATAGGGCTTATTAGGCTATTAAGAATGTCAACATGGATCTTGAGAACGGAGACAAAGTGCACTTATTAGAACTGATTGAGCTTGAAGAATTGAGGAATGAGGCTTATGAGACTTCTCAAGCTTATAAAGAGCGCACTAAGGTCTTTCACGATAAACACATCCTCCGCAAAACCTTTGAGCCCAATAAATGGGTCTGGCTGTTCAATTCTAGACTCAAGCTATTCCCTGGGAGACTTAAGTCCCATTGGGATGGGCCATACACTGTCATGTAGGTGTTCCCGCACGATGTAGTTGAGATCCAAAATCCCTCATCTGGTGAGGCTTTTAAGGTAAATGGCCAACGTTTAAAGCCATATGTTACTCTTTCTAATGACCAGGTACTGGACACCTATAGGATGGAGGAGCCTTAGCTCCAAACACTCTCTACCATAGGTAATATCTTTCCTTACTTTTGCTTTCCAATAAGAACATTGTCAGATCTAGGCATGGGGGGTATAACCTGAGGTTGTACATAGCATCTATATATATTTTGCATGCATGTAGTTAGGACTTTTATTGCATAAAAAAAAAAAAAGAGGAGTGAAAAAGAGAAAAATGGGGACAAGAGAAGAAAGGAGATGAAATCTTTACAAGCTGAAGTGTAAAATTATTGAGAAAGAAGAAGAAAAGGTAAACACAGAAAGGAAAGGAAAAATTATGTTAGTCCCAACAATTGAGTGTGGAACATGCCTAAGTTTTGGGTTGAATCGGATGATGAATTAAGTCCTGAAGTGCTAAAGAGGAGATAAGTGAGAGAAATCAACTTTAGGCTTCCTAAGTTAGTTTTAGGGCTTAAACACTCAAGTATTTGTTAAGATCTGGACTATTTCTCAAGAGGTTAAGTTGTGAGGCTGATGTATTAAGGTTAAGGCTTAGGGATTATTCAGACATGTTGCTTGCCCTTTGGTTTACGGGACTTGGTAACCTAGGCACCCAAAAGTCACACACCGGTCTAGTTCAATGCATGTAATGAAAAATAATGCCAAAAAAAAAGTGTTCCATTCTGAAAATATTTTCTCGAATATTTGACTTAGAAGTGGCTTGAAGACACAAGTTGATTGGATGAGTTCCTGACGTGGAGAGGAGAATGAAAAATACTCCCCTAAAAAATGGGTTATAACATACCGTTTCCTCAATGTTTGTCTCCTAGGATATTTAAATATCTTACCGGGGGCATGGAAGCACCTTATATTGGTTCAGGTGCCATGGCAATATTATCCTTAAATGTTGATTGCCAGGGTCTTAATTTAGCTACAGAACACCATGGGCGACACTATCTCGAAGTGTTGAAAGCTAAGGTTCTGGGGGTTGCCATAGGCGGTGCTATCTCGAAGCATCGATTGCTAGGGACCCTACGAGGATTGATGGTGGGGGCAAGGAATCCGATACAGATCATGTTTAGAGCCAATCCGATGTTGGATTTAGAATTTAAAAAGAAAAGAGAGAAAACTCTCAGAATAAATATCCCCCTATCTCTCTTATAAAAAATGCACTGGGAAACTGAACCTAGACTTGTTGCACATACGCACGAGTGCTTTAACCACTGGGGTCAACGAACCTCTAAGCAATTTTTATGGGCCTTAGAAACCTTCGCGGTGGACCCAAGGCTGAGGCTGGTCAAGTCTGTATCTTGGCTAGTGATTGCGCAATAATTCATGTCTCTAATTAGGTCATCTTATGCTATTTCCTAACATTAAGCATTTATATTAGATAGCTATGCATGTATCTTGTAAATATTCACATTTATGAATTTTATGGAGAGGAAGATAGAGAGAGAGAGATTGAGCATCCATTCATCCATTTCATCCCTTCCATTTCCACCTTATTACCATTTAAATCCCACCACTTATTCCTCCTAATAACAAGCTACATTAATTTCCATGACACTTCAAGTGCCTACATGCAAAAACCCTAAAACAAGTCTCACACCTCAACGGCCTCCCTTGTCATCTTCTGTACCCCCTCATCTATATAAACTAATTCACTTCACTCCACATAAGTCATCGGCACCCATCACTCACCACACCTTAAGCCATTCCCTCCACCTCCACTCCCTGAGACGCACACACAACCATCACACAACACACAGTTGGCCACTCCCCCTGAGCTCTCCTCTCTCTCTCTCTCTCCATACGCAGCCCCTCTACTCACCAGCTGAGAAGAGGCACACTGTGTGCAGGAGATGCTCTCCCGTGGTTGCAACCACCATAACTAGAGTCCACCACCTTCCAACTCCCTCGCGAGCAAGTGGGCGTGGTGGTTTCCCCATTTTGATTTGTTCTATTTCGTTGATTTTGGTTTTTCTTTTTTTTGTTGTTACTGCACATCACCATTGCTGAGCAATAGCAAGCTCTGAAGCTTGCTCTGCTGAAGCTCACGTGCCGCCGCACGCTCCAGCCCTTCCCCTCACGCCTCCACATGCCTCACCATCCCTTCCGTGCGCCTGTGCGTGTCTCCCTGCCTCTCCAGGCCCTTCACCACACGCCTCCACCTTCGCTTCCCGCACGCAGCTCAGTTAGTCACACCGCACAGTCTTGGTCACCTTTTTGCCCTTGGCACTGTAGCTGCGACCTCACGCGGCTACAGTACGGTGACCGGGCGTTCCTCAATTATCCAGTGACCGCACGCACTCTCTCTCCTTCCACGACCCGCTGCAGCAGGTTGCAACACCCCCGCCTGCGCTTCTGTGCGAGCCGCCCTCCGTGCGCACTACCTCCCCTGCGCCTTGCACTTTTGCACGCAGTGCCCTCACTCCTCTCCCCAACATGCTTGGCGCACGGCCTCTCTCTCCCTCTTACTCCTTCCCGCGCAGACACACACACACACACCCTCTCACACACATATGGACACTCACTCACACACATATATACACATATATACATATATATATATAAAGATATATATATCTATACATATATATATTTACCTATATACGTGTATATATATATATACATATATATATTTGTACATATACAGATATATATAAACTTTTAAGTAGAAACTTATACAAATATACTATACATATATATATATAAATATATATATACTTATGTATATATACTTATATATACTTATATATACTTATATAGCTACCATATATATACATATATAAATACACACATATATTTCACTTCCACTTTTACACACTTCCACATATCTCCCACCCACAATATCGTGCACATATCCACTTACCGCGTATTTTATCGCGAGAATATTTGCACCAGTTGCGTATATTCCTCGATATTCGTGCATATTAAGCTTTCCACCCACATTTCCACACATCTGCTCTACACTCGCACATGGCACGTAGCTAGGTTAATCCCATCTTTCTATACAACAGTTAACCTAGTATTGTACTAGATTTCTATTGAATCCTAAATTCAGTACTCACTATCCTATTATCTAGTTATATATACTTATACCTATATATATATATAAGCTAAGTATTTCCATTCTTTTCTTTTATTTTGTTAATAAAGAAAAGACCAAAAAAAAAATCTAAACTAGAAAAGATAACTCTTGTCTTTACAGGTATTAGATCTTGCATGTAGCAAGATCCTCTTTGAACTTGATTTTTGGTGAATTGCCAAAGATCAATTTTTGGCGGTAACCAAGAACAAATTTTTGAGGGTGTGCCTCAATGACAAGACTATCCAAACAAATTATAAAATCAAGAAAAACCCAAAAATATAATAAACAAATGGAATTGATGCGAGTCATAGGAATCGCGTATAAACAGTCTAACCCCAAACCCACCTCCTTGAATTCGACCATGAGCCTAAAACTGACAAGTTAAAATTTGATTTAGCCTATGTTAATAGATTTTGATAAACTTTGTAGATCCACCTGTAAGTAATCACTTCCACTATATACTTTACGATGCTAATATCATCATATTAAATAATCCTACCCACGTTCTAACAGCTAGTACTTAAATACCTTTAGGCTTATAGTTGATATTTCGATCTAATCTCTGGAAGTGCGGCACGATAAGGTATCCTGACGATAAAATCTAGCATAGAGACCTGGTCTGTTTCACATGATTTTACTTGGGACTAGCAAAACTTAAGCATGGGATATTTGATAGGTTCACTTTAGTAGATTATAATTAAGTCTAAGTATCGTATTATTTGGGTGGAAATTTAATTTCGAGCATACATTGCACTAGAAAATTCGTTAAGCTTATGAATTGACATTCATGTATTTTTATTTACTCCATATACATATGTTTGCAGCGCACATCCGAATAGTGGTTTATTTACTTATTTACAGGATTAATTGAGGATACATTTTGGTATTTTGGATGTCCACCGGAAAAAGAAAAAGACAGACCACGCGAGAGGTTGACTATGGGATTCTTAAATATTCCTCTTTCAATCAAAAAAAAAAAAAAAAAGGAAGGAAAAGCCACCCCCCTCTTCAATCTCCTCTATCGTTCCCTCAGTCACAGCCAAACCCTTCTTTCCTTCTTTGTCCCACTGTTTTTGAGGAAGAGAAATAAAAGGCCTCCACGACCCCAACCCCCCTTCATCTTCTTCTGGCTACCTTTCCCAACAGAGCTCCACTAACGCACCCAACAAGCAGCAGCCACCTCCACCGCCGATTCCATTATCGTGAGTTCCACGACCACCACCGCGTGCCAACCGCAGCCGTTCCGCCACTACGTCTCGTTCATCTCCTCGACGACGACCGCGCTTCCTCTCGACGAGCGTGGTGAAAGAACGCTCCTCGACATCTGCTACCGCGAGCCATCGACTCCCTCGACCAACCACCAACCGCGCAACGCCCATGGCCACAGGAGCACCGTGTTCCACCTTCTTTCTTCTCTCTGACGCTGCACCACCGTACTCCTCCGCGTGAAGTTCCCTCGCCGTCGCGACTGCGACTGACCACCGCGCTCCTCCTCGCACAGTGTCCTCACGACCAAGCCATCCACCACCACTCCACACGACCTCCACGTGAAGCTTCCACACCACAAGCCTCCATCCTCGACCACGGCCTTCCTCCACCGCAATGGCAGGCCGACGATCGGCCACCGCCAAGCTTCCTCTGCTTCTTCGTGCTTCTTCTTCTTCATCTCCACCGCCTTCACAGAAGAGGAACCCAACAACCTCCTACGCGCAGCATCCACCACCGGCCTCTGTTCTCCGCTCAGTCGACGCCATCAACCTCGCCTCAACACCACGCGCCCAACCACGCCCTCAGCTGCGCCTTCCATGACCCACGGACGCGCGTGGACACCCCCACCACCAATGAGCATCTCCTCGTCGTCCGGCCGGCCCCGGCCGGTTCCGTCGACGCAGTCATCGCCATCGGAATCCCTTCCTCACCGACGATCTCCTCCGCGCTCGACATCGCCGGCCAGGACTCCCTCTCCTCGACGGAGTATTTCCCTGTTTTCCTACAGTCCATGGCCTTATTAAAAATTACCGGAGATGACATTGCTGAAAACACTATCGTCATATTTGATGAGTTGATTTATTTGAGTGAATTTTCTTCCAAGCCCTCACATTTCTCTTTTTTTTCTCTCACGCACTCAGCTATCTTTACAGTGCATTGTGTTCTCAACATGATTTCATGAAATATCTATGGGTACAATTTTTTTTGTGCGATACTCTGCCGGCTTTAATTATGGATATGTTTGTAAGTTTATTGGCTTAAGCTTTCGTGAGGATATGATCTAAGTTTCGTGATTAATTTTGACTAATTATTTTGATTGAGAATTTTTTTAGCATATATTTTACTACGGCGACATATTTTTTTGATATATCTGTTCAAACAAAAAAGTCTCAATCAATAACTACACTATAAAAAAGAGTAGAAGAAATGCTCACACAACACATAGGGAAATGTGAGGTTTTCACCATGTTCCACAACAAAGGTGCATGTCTTAAGTAGGTCTTTAAAATATAGTCTCGTAAAAAGCTCTACGTAAGTCTCCACCTCTCTTCAAAATATATGGCGAACTACATTAGGTCATTTTATAAAATGCTGAGATATCTCATGTGCCTATTCATAAGGATATTACATGTTTCTTCATTAAGGGTTGTGATCAACGTTTGGACCATAAGTCATGACTCAAAGAAATATAACTATTCTCAATAAGGGTTGGCATAAGCCTCGTCTCCATCCACCATCCGAGTCAATGACCAACCAATCATACAACTACACAACCAATGACCTAGAATTGTTATATCATTTCTGCTTGTTGTAGCCTTACCTTTGAATAGGAGTTGTCCTTTCCAAGCATAGAGTGGCATAACAGGGGAATTCTTTTTTTGAAAAGTAACAAAGGGAACTTACAATGAATAGGGATCTCACTAGTAAAGCAAAGTATGGCCAACAAAAAAATTACACAAAAAGCATTTGAGGAAGGAAGACTTGCACAAGTGTCTTTTTTCTTTTCTTCTTTTTCTTCTCTCATTTGTTTAAAGTGAAAACATTCACAAATGAAAAATTCATACATGGAGCTACTTTTGAGCTAATGTTTTGTTGGACCACTAAAATCGCAAGTACAACCACTTGGTTGGCAAGTGCCAATTGGTTACTAAGGAAAATTGTTTAAGGACATGAGGACTCAAGCCCTATCTTCCTAGGCTTGGCCTTTCTAGATGCCAAGGTAGCCATCCTCACAAATGAAGGGAAACTAGTTGCCTGAAGTGCTAAAAGGGATCATCAACACCCTTTCCTCCCTTACCTGAGAAACCCTAATGCCACCCCCAACCTATCCCCATCCTTATGCACCATCGAGCCCCCAACTAGCCTCAGCGTGCAAGCTAGGGTCCCCCGCCCTCCCCCGACCCCTTCCTCCTCTCTTCCTCCTCTACTCCTCTCACCTTTACCCTTGCCTCGAGCTCCTGTGCATGGCAACGAGCTCCTACATGGTTGAGCTCCTATGCATGGCAGTAAGCTCCTACATGGTCAAGCTCCTATGCATGGCAATAAGCTCCTATGCATGCACTCCATGTTGGGAAATTTCGAGTCCTCGTAGGGAACTCTGCTCAAAAATTGAGAGCTTAGGAATTGAACAATTTGATCCTCGTTTCCTATGGCATTGTGGAAGCATGAAAAAATAGGTTTCAAAACTTTTATCAAATCAAAACTTGGGTTGATGTCTGAAAAAATCCGAATAGTGAAATCGAAAAAAAAACCTATGTAATGGGAACTACATGAAAAGATCTAGCATCTCTCAATTCTGGGATCTCCACGAGTTAGAGGTATACTTGTTGGTGGCATAGCGCAACACCCCATGTGTTGTGCCTCCATAAACAAGTCTCGCCTCAGGGACTCCCTTTGTCTCTGTAGGCAAATGAAGCCCTTCACATTGAGGATGATTGAATTGGGAGTGTACCTTGTGAACCTTTCGCATCCCACAAACTCTTTCACGGGTACGGAGGTGACTCACCTTGAAAACCACCAAGAGATGGGACCAAGAGGATCAAATCCTCTTAACCAGTAGTAGCCGGTCGACCCTTGTCTTGTCGATTAGTGCCCTAAAACGGGCGTTGTAGGATGAGGAGGGTCGCAGCCTCCAAGAGTAAAGGAGCAACCCCCCCCCCCCCTCCCCAGGCAGTACTTGCCGGTTGGTCGACTGGGACATTGGTCGACGCCCTTGTAGTGTGGGGAGAGGAGGGCACTGCTTGAAGAGGAGAGGGCGGACTGCCTTCTTCTTTTCCAGGAGAAGGGAGCCGACTAAAGCTTGAAGAGGTTGGCCTCCTCCTCTGCTCCATGGTTGCAGGGAAGAAATTAAAAAGAGGAAGAATAGTGACCAAGCACATTGACTGGTGATAGATACACATTTATTTATCATAAAATGTCTATTTATGCATGTTTCTAGGTTAGTAGATGCAATTAGCATTGTAAATAAAGAATAACATCCATCATCTTTCATTTAATGTAATTGTTGTAAATTATACATTAATTTCTCTCCTCTAATGACCAAGGCACAAGGCGACGCACATCCGAGCTCCAAATGACAAATTCAACCATATGAATGGATTCAGGGCGACAATCGTAGTCCAACACCACAAAAATCATCTCAATCGAACCTTTGTAGCATTCACTACAAGGAAAAGAAGTTGGATGGCTCAGATGGTGCCACATCACACCATCACGACTGCCCACACCCAACCTCAACCTCCCCCTAATGCCTGCACCCTTGGATCTTGGCTGTTGGATGAAGATCCAATGACCATCATCGCTCCATGCCTCCTGATTAGCCCATAGTTGTGGGCTATTTAAGTATTTAAGTGCCTATACATTAGATTAATTCTAACATTTATTTAGTATAAATTAGGATGTAAATAGATTAATTCATAGTTTTAATCTAATTACATAATCCATACATTGCATTCATATCTTAAGTGCATTTAGAATTAGCTTAGAATAGCATTCATCTAATTAGATAATCAATTAGGTACATTATTTTTATTAACATAGAAGTTGAGGGTCTGTACATAAATAACCCTAATATTTTAACAATATTTTCTTTATTCTTCTTCTTTCAGAACGGCTGTCTGCCGCTCCAACGCCCGGCTGATGCAGTGAAGAAGCCATTCAAGGGGGAGCGGATGTGGTGGATCTGGTCGGGCTGCTGATTTCAAACTTGTGCAGGCCACTACAAAAGGAGGAGGGAGGCAGCCGAGCTCGACAGGCCTCCGCCACTGACTCACCACTGTGCAGAGAGAACCTCTCTCTTCCACTCCACACTGCCGGCCTCTACCATGGCGGCGAGTCTCCACCACCGTGGGCGTGTGGTGTGACAGGCCACACCACCATCCGGAGCTCGCCCGCATTACCGTGAGCACCTTAGCGTGCATCTTCCTCGCTGTCGTCGCAGACCACCACCACCGAGCTACTAATCAGCCACCCTCTCAGTAACTTAAGACGTCTGGGAGATTTCCCAGACGTCTGAAGTTACCCGCTCACCTCCACTTCCTCAGCCTGCACTCTCCAACCGGCCACCAGACCGCCTGCACCCTCCACCGCTCACCGGCTGCAGACCTGCGCACGCCTGCAGATCAGCCCATGCCACCTTCCCCGCGCCCATCAGCCTGCAGCACACCCGCGCCCACCATCAACCGCGCCTGCAGACCACCGTAGCCATCTCCACGCGCCTGCAGACCACCGCCCACGCCAATCGCGCCAGCGCCCTCCGCAGACCCTCCGCAGCGCACGCCATCCTCCAACCGCGCTGCAGCACCCTCCGCCGCGCTTGCAGAACCGCCTGCAACGCCCTCTTCCCCGCGCCTGCAGACGAACGCCTGCCACGCCAGCCGCAGCAGTGCCCACGGCAGCGGCAGCAGCCACCCCCGCAGCAGCAACAGGCGGCGGACTTCACGCCAACAGGCTGCGCAAGCTGCCGGCTGCAGCACCTCCGCCGGAGCTCGTCCGGCCACCTCCGGCCGCCGCGCGACTCGCCACCACCACCGATTCGAAGCCCTTGATCCAAGGGACCTCCTCCGAGCTTCCCGCGCCCGGCCATCGGCTCCTCGTCACGCAAGACAACGAGGAAAAATTCCCCTATTTTGTTACAGTAAAGCGTTAATTAAAATTTACATTTTCTGCCATTGCCACATTTTAATCATATTCTATTGACTCTGCATTGCGGAAAATATCCTGTAGTTTCTCATAATTGCCATTTCAGCATTGTTTCTTGCTTAAACCTTAATCTAAAGGCAATCTTGGCTTGGTTCTTGTCCAAATTGACTACGAACAAACATTTTTTAGTGGCGCGAATTTTAATACGTTATTGCCTCCCTGTGGATACGACCCGCTCCTCTGCGAGTAGTTATTTCTTGTTAAAAATTGATTAGTCGATTTTTCCACCACATTAAACTACAAACGACTTAAAAGCGAAAGATCGATCAGTCACCTCCCCCACACCCATGCACCCTCTCAATTGTAAGACCAAAACTTCATCGTGCATCTCAGCCATTGGATCAAGATCCAACAGCTCTGATGTGGCCACATTGCCCGCTTTGCCATGCCTCCTAATATCAAGGGGACTCCTCACATGATACCAACAATTGGATGTTCATCAAATGACTTCAATCGTGAGGGAAAGAGTGACAGCTCAGTGGAACGAATGCGCGCCTCTCAACAAGGGAACGTGCATTCGAGTCCTCCCAAGCACACTCCCTTCAATGAGAAGGGCACAAAATCCGGCCGTTGGATCAGCCACGAACGCACACGATTGAGACACATCGTCCCCTTGGATTTGAAGAAGCACACTGATAAATGCCAGTTTATCATCATTCTTATGTCCTAAGACTGATCTAGCTCTTAGGGTTTTAACTCCACAAATAGGTTTCCAAGTTGCATTTAGGCATCACTTAGGTTAGGCATGCATTGCATAAATTTTGGTATTTTTGACACATTTATTTGAGTGTTAGGGATAAACAGATATCCAAATCCCAAAAACCCTACCATTCAGGAAGGCAGCAGGTGAAGAGGAAGGTCATTCTAGCTGGATCCTAGCTAAGCTCATCCCAGCTGGATCCTAGTTCATTCTAGCTAGATCAACTCATCTTTAGCTCCATTCAGCTCATCTCAGTTGAATGGTAGCTCAAGCTAGTTCACCTCAGCTAGATGACAGCTCAAACTAGCTCAAAACAGTTGATCCTAGCTCCATTATAGCTCCTCCAACTCAGAACAGTTCACTGGAAAATCAACCTGACTAGGACTAGCTACTGCCATCAACTAGGTAGACCTAGTTAGCTGAACATGACCTCAACTAGCTCAGGCCAGCTCTCAAGTCCAACTCCCAGAGGCCGAATACAGTTCAACTTAGTTGAGCTGAGCTACATGACTTAAGCTATCTAGGTAATCTCCGAGAAGACCTGACCCAGCTTACCTCAGCTCATATCAGCAGAAGCTAGCTCATCTTAGCTTGGCTTAGCAGCTAGCAAAGAACTAGCAAGTTAAGCCAACTAAGGTAGTTACTTGCAATTCGCTTCAGCAACCATCAGCTCCAGTGCAACTCCAGGCATCTCCTTCCAGCTCGTCACCTCCTAAACCCTAGCTCCCTCCACTACTACCCTACTAGCTAAGCTAGCTTAGCTAGCTTAGCTAAGCTCAACACCTCCACTCCATGGCCGACCCCCCTCCTACTTCTCCCTCCTTTCTTAGTGCCAAAAAGACCAACCACCATCACCTTCACACCCCTTCACCATTGGCGCCAAATATGGCACCTCTTCACCCATCAACCACCACCTTAACCACCTGCAACCACCACCTAAAGTGGCACCAAAAAGGGCCACACACCTCCCTATTTTGGTGCCAACCTATGAGCCCATCTACACCTTACACATACCCCATCCCCACCTTCCATTTGTCAGCGCCAAAAACCAAACCCACAACCACACATAAAGCCACGACAACCACCCTTAACTCTACCTCCATGCATCCCCTCCTTTGGTGCTAATAAACCCTAGCCCTCCATCCTATAACCACCACTCAAAACACCATCCTAACCCTACACCTAACCTACACACCACCTTAACCATACCTCCTCATGATTGGCGCCAACATGGTGGTGTATAACCACCATGTATGGCCACCCTTCCACCATAACCTCCACCCTTGGAAACCCTTCATTTGGCGCCAAACCACCATGGCCCTTAGATCACTAACTACCTCCATGAACTCATCCTAACCATCCACCTACCATCCATGCCAAACCCCCCCTTCCTCCACTCTATAAAAAGGGCATTAACCACCCACTTCAAAGCACCCTTGGCTACATTTTCTATTCTTCCACCTATATCCCACCAGCCAAAATCGGCCAAGAGAAGAAGGAGGAGAAGAAGATTAAGGAGAACTCTATCTCCTTGGTGCCTTCCCCTCTTCCCTTCTTTCTTATGCCCACACCAAGGGGTCCAATTCCAAGGAAAGCCAAGCAGGAGAACGGGCAAAGAGGAGGACTTTTAGGGTGGTCCACGTCCACCCTAGGAGGAGCTTTTAGAGTGGAATCCTTCCACTCTAGAAGGAGAAAGGCATGCCCTATCTAGGGTTTACCAAGGAGGGGAATCATCATCTTCTAGAGGAGTACTTCAAGAAAGGAGTTGGAAGGTTCTTTCTAAGCCCAGGAGCAACTGATCTTGAAGTAAGGACCCTTTCCTATTCTTCATCATCTTTGGGAGAAATTTTATTTTACTTGCATATTTAAATTTTTGTTGGTGAAGCATTCCTCTACCATTCTTGTAAAATAAGTTTTCTTCCTTTATGAAGTTGCCTTTCTATTTTGTTGTACTTGTTTACTTGCTTGTTAGTTGGTGCACTCACCCTCTCTTTGATTAACCTAGGTCTCCAAGTACCTAGGGTAAGCTGGGAGAGTGGTTCCTCCTATCACTTAGATTTTAGTAGGTGTAATCTCTTTTCGCATTTTCGTTGCCCTTTTATTTCAAAAATCTAAAAAAAATCTTATATTAAAAATTTCAAAAAGAAAGTTGATTTCCGTCTTGTTAAGCGAGAGATTTCAAAATTGCAATCTTGCCTCTTTAGACGACCCTAGATACTCATTCTATCTAGGTTATAAATTTAAAAATGATTGCGGATTCACGTATTGCAATGACTTAAAAAACCTAATTTTATCAAATCATGCTTTTTCGCTATAATGCACCCATGTGCGATCTGGGCCATGCAATTATGATCGAGCGGCTGCAACTTTGACACATGGCACAACGGATGGAGGCAAACACAAATGTGCGATTGAACGCAAGCCCTCAATGCAATCTCAGCACACGATATGTGCGCAATCTTGGCCCTACGATGAAGATCGGACGACGAAGGCAACCTGTAGCTGTGCCAACGCAAGGGCAGCATTGCGTGCGCGTGTTGCACGCGCGATCCATGCCTTGAGCAAAGCTCTTGAATGCCTTTCATGGCAAATGATTTGATACACCTTTCTTCCACTATAAATACCCTACTCCTCTTCCCTTAGCACCCCATCCCTTCCTATTCCCTCCTACCCTCTTCTAGAGCTTAAAATCTCTTCACGAGCTCTAATTCTAGTGTTCCCAAGACTCGAGAAGCTCCACCGATTAAAAACAATAATTTTGATCCCTCTTCTCATCCCCGTTCATGGAGATCTCATCGGCCATCCTCTCACCTCCATTCAAGGAAGCGAATCACCGCGACATTACGCTATCTCTCGTCTTCTTCCTCCAGCTCCATCCTTCATCCGAGCACCGTCTAAGCACTCGTCCTCCAAGCAATTGTAAAGAGGGACTCTCTCTTCGTCTCTTTTTATTGCCTTCTAGTATAGACTTATTTCTTCACACTATTTAACTTTTAAAAAACATTGTTTCTCTTTTATATACATAGTTGTTATCTTTCTTTCTCTCTCTTATTATCGCTTAGCTTAGATTAGTGTTACTCTACTATTCTGCCTATATAGAATTACAACAAAATACATATAGCAAAAAAATGCAAAAAAGAAATAAATCAAACGTTCACATCCCCGTATTCGTTCTGAGACTCATCGTCTCGGTTATAAATTTTATTTGATCTTAGATTTTTCTCACGTACTATGACATGGGTTTCTCCAAGACCCTAATCTCTACTTTTCTTCGCGAATTTTCTGAGCATCATTTTGGCACTATTATCGAGGAAGCAACGGACTGTGATTTTCCGCACTCTCTATATTTATTTATCTTCTAACCTCTCTTTTCTATAATCTATTGCTCTGCAGGTACCCGATCAAAGAGAGCCAAAGGCAGTAGATCAAAGTAAAGTGCAGGTTTTGAAGACTTGTAAGTACACTCCACCTTCTCATAGATTCATTTCTCCATTAAAACAACTCAGATCTAAATCTACTTAGGAGTTCGTATAAACCCTAGGCTAGATTTGCTTGTTGATTTTCACATCCACTCACTTCACCAACCCATTTATAAAAAAATAGAAAAAAATATATCTTCTCTGATTGTGGGATTTAACTGAAGTTTACAAACTTTAAACACCCACAAACCTAAGGCACACCATCTCTAATTTAGTCACTAACTAAGATTCTAACTTGTGGACCCAGTACACTCAAACTGATTTCACATATAAGTGACTAGACATTTGAATAGGTCAAATGAATTTGTGTGACTTAAAATTCACATAATTGATTGAATTGTTTAGGCCACACCACTCAATTTAAAATTGATTCATCTAGTAGTTGCCCCATAGGATTCAATTTTTAGGGCTAAACCAAGCACTCCACATTATTTTTTATTTTAAAGGAATATATCTACACTTGTGAGTTCAAAATCTGGTGTGCCTTACTGAACCCTGATTGAATAATCCTAAGAATTGAATCCTAAAAGCTACTAAATAAGGTTGAATCCTAAAAGGCACTGCATCTTTAAATAACCATGGTTGTGCATGCACACATGTATTAACTAATTTCTAAGGGCATAACTCATCTAAAGGGCCCATCACATTCTCAAGCACACTCAATCCTAAGCCTAATTAAAATTAAGTAGACGTTGGCCTTAAGGATTTGATTCGCTCTTTAGGGCTCAAATTGAGGTTATTTTTTATTAATCTGCTTCCATTGATCCAACTGATGTCAAGCTAGGGGAGTAACGTCAGACGACAGTAGTTGGGCAATAACAAAGGAACCGAAGGCCCAAGCCAAAGAACCTTCTCCCCAATTCCTCCCTCTAACTGGTTGGATTGATTGGATAGAAGTAGACCAAATTGTTTTTAATCTTGAGTTGAGTTCTAAGAGTTTATAGGTTTTTAGGTTACCCTACCTAAGGACAGGATTGTTTTTTTGTGCTACAGGGCTTCTCTTTCTGTCCTTCTGACTTCCTTCTAGTGCATGCTCGGAAGGAGGTCACTGAATCCTAGTTTGGAAGGACTATTAGACCATTCTAGGAGGTGAAGGTTGAGTTACAGCCAAGTAGATCCCATGGCTGACAACCCACCCCCACCTCCTCCACCTCTGAATCAGCAGGAGTTGATTCAGAGGAAGCTGAACCAATTGTAACAAATGCAAGCATGGTTCTAGCATATGAATGGTCAAAGTGCTCGACCCTTGAAAGATTTCTATGATCCTTCAAATTATGGGATTGTCTCAGAGTAGTAATCCTTACCGGAGATGTTGAAATCAAGCCCCAAGTTTTAAGCCTAATTAAACATTTTCATGGGCTTGGCTCTGAGGATCCATTCTAGCATTTAGAGGATCTAACCACTTTGGTTCAGACCACCAAAGCCAGGAATGTAGACGAGGAGCAAATACTCATGAGGCTTTTCCCCTACTTACTCAAGGATAAGGCCACTCATTGGTACTAAACAATAGAAAGACCGATTGCTACCTGAACAAAATTGAAATCAGCCTTCCTAAAGAAATTTTTTCCAGTGGGGCAGACCAATGCTCTGCAATCGGTGATTACTACTTTCGCCTAGTGATCAGGGGAACCGCTTTATTACGCCTAGGAGTGATTCCAGGATTTATTGTGGAAGTATCTACGGCAGCACGTGCAAATTTTCTATCACAAGTTGACTGATCAACTCTGGAACCACGTGCATGCTTCTTGCAGAGGTAATTTTCTCAACAAAGATGCAGATAGCGTATACGAATTGTTTAAGGAAATAAGCCAAAATTTTATAAATCATGCCTCAATGGACATTTTTAACCGATCCCAACAACAACCCAGATCAAATGCCGCTGAGTTTCAAACGAATTCTTATAAATTTTATATGGAATTAATATGTAATAAATTAGATAAAGTGGATCTAGTTTCCAAGAGAATGAAGGAGTGAATGGCTAGAAATTCTAGAAACACTTCTAAATCCACTCAATCCTAGGGTTTGAGATTTCATTCTTCGTAAACTCCTACAAGATGGGAGTTTGTGAACAAACTTGAGTCAGCTCAATCTTCGAGCCAACACTTGTCGAAACCTTACGGGTTCCAAACTGGGGCCTTTGATCCCAGTGTTTCTAATTCTTCTTACTCTTCATCCTCACCTTATGAGGATGTTCACGCTATACAGGAGAATGTTAGGTCCAACCCGTACTCGAATGCTTATAATCCTGGTTAGAGAAATCACCCTAACTTCTCTTAGAAAAGGGGCAGCAGACCCAAACTTAACCCAACAACTATGTACTACAGAAACTCATGGATCAGGGTCATGTATATACTCAATTGTCCCTGAATCAGGTCAATCAACGTGGAATGCCTCACAACCCGCAAGGCAGGCTAATTCGAACCTGAAGATGATAGAAATGCAAGGTTCAATGCTCCAACTCATGCAACAAATGAAAAATTCATTGGACACCTTGAAATCCAAACTTAGTGTAACCAACCGGCAGCCCAGATCTCTACCATCCCAACCCGTACCGAACCCAAGGAATGTGCAGAACCGAGGCGCAGGGCCTTAAGGATTTGCAAATGGTGGGGAGCCATAAGCTCAGGCTCATGCAATCTATCAGGATACTCCAACCCCTCCCAGAGTTAATCGAATGCCCACTATGATTAACCAAAAGTCACATGTTTTGCCCAACCCTCCTCAAGGAACAAACCAATAGCATTATGCCACAACGAACACCATTACCTTGAGGAGAGGTAGTAAACCCAAGGGTCCTACCCAACCCCAAGTTAATAACCCTAAGATCCATAATAAGCAATCCAAACTCCCGACCAGGAATGTGATCGACAAAAAACTTGAGTTTGAATCTAATTTGGGAGTAAGATGTTGTTACATGGGCAAATAGAAAAAGTGAGAGGAGAAATTTGAGGAAAGAATATCTTTGATACAAGGATTTAAGTTAATAATTACCCTACTTCTCGCAGCTATTCAATCCATTCCCGCCTATGCTAGATCTTTACTAAGTCCATATAAGGAAAAGTGTAAGGCAAAATCTGAAAACATTAGGAAGGTAGTTTTGTCAGAAAAAACCAGTTCATTGATCTTAAACAAACTATCTCCTAAGAAGCAAGACCCAGGAGCACCGCTTATTTCCTATACAATAGCTAACATTACTTTTGACCAAGCCCTCCTTGATTTGGGTGCTTCCATTAATGTGATCCCTACCACACTCTATAGGAAACTTAGTCTAAGCCACCTAAAACTGATGTAGACACATTCATTTAGTATAAAATGCCTATTTATGCATGTTCCTAGACTCATAGAAGCATCCAACATTATAAATATTGCAGAACATGCATTATCATACATTTTGAATAGATTGTATAAATTGTATAGCAATTTTCTTAGTTTAATGGCTAGGGAACATGGCAACATATTTCTAAGCTTCAGATGGAGAATCTAATCGTACAAATGTGGTTAGGGTGACGATCGAAGTCCAATGTCTCCAAAATCACCCCAGTCAGATATCTGTAGCTTCCTATACAAGCCATAGAAGATTGAGGGCCAAGGGACAAGGTGACACAAATCCGAGTCTCCAATAACAAATCCGACTGCACAGATGAGTTCGGGTCATTGATCGCAACCCAATGACACAAAAATCGACCCAATCTGGCATCCATAGCGCCATCTACAAGCCAAAGAAGATGGACGTCCAGGATGGGGCCACGTGGCGCCATCTCAGCCTCCTAAATCTGCCCTCAGCACACTACCCCTCCTCAAAGGCGCTTCCCTAGTGAGATTTGGGCTGTTGAATGTCCATCCAATGGCCCCCGTGTAGCCATGTCGCTCCGTCACCCCACGCCATATGCTCTACAAGAAATCACAACCCATGATCGCATGGCCACCCCGTATGCGAAGATGTCCTTTGAACACAAAAGCACTCCTAGCGCAGTGGTGTGCGAAGGCTCTCCCAAACAAGTGACGCACATTCGAGTCCCTACAGTGCCCTCTCCTCAACACAAGTTGATTTTGTTGAGGCCGTCCCATCATGAGCGAACGGATTTGATCGCTCCACGTCACCCCCCGCAAGCATCCTTCACAACTGCAGTGCGAGCTCGCGACCGTGCGATCGTCATCAAGCGGTGCAAGCGGTGACCACGTGGCGTCAGAGATATCAAGCACATCAAACGCACGATTCGATGCGCGATCTAAGGTGAGCGTGCACACGTAATCACAGCCCTAAATTAGAGGTCCAATTGCACATGGCTACTCGTTTGCAGATGCGCGCGCAAGCGCGATTGCTAGCGCACGATCAACATCTTCTCTCAACCACTCGATAAAGAATGAATGGTCCATATTTTCTCTCTCTAGGCACACCTTACAAGCCCCTTGCATGCAAATGGGGCTCTTTCCATGCATACAAGGTCGAACTCTCCCTTTCCATCACCTATATAAACCCTACCAAGTCCCCCTTAGCATGGCATCCCTTCTTTGATCTTCCTACCCCTTTCCAAGGCACTCTAGAGCTTGTCCCAACCCTTGGATGCTCCACTAGAGCTAGAAAATAATTTTTAGTCTCGCTTCTCACCCCCATTCGTGGAACACTCATGGCCATCCTCTCACCCCATTCTTGAAGTGGATCGTCGCTGCAACGTCGCCTTGCCCCGTCCTCCTTCATCCGACTCCATTCTCCTTCCTCCAACTCCTTACCACCTTCATCTAGGACATCATCCAAGCGGCTCGTCCTCCAAGCAACAGTCAAGGGAGGTTTCTCTCACCTCTTCACTTTTACCGCTTTTTTAGAATATATTTTGATTTCTGTACTAATTTTTGTACTAAACATTTGCTATACATATATTGGAAATTGTCTCTTTTCCTTTCTCTTTATCTCTCTCTCTATTTTATTCTACAAAGTAGAATAACATATTTTGATCTGATTTCTACCCTAAAAAGATATCAAAAAAATTATATAGCCATAAAATACCAAAAAGAAATAAACTAAATGTGATTTTCCTAAATCAAACATTCACCTCCCCGTGTTCTACCCAAGACACACCTGAGTTTCGGTTATTTTATTTGATAAGCAGATTTTCACGACTGCAACAACAGAATTTTCCGAACCATGATTTTTCTCATGCAAAATCTCACTGATCAAAAACCCACTGACATAACCTTACAATTGGCTGACCAATCAATTAGAACACCTAGGGGTCTTTTAGAAGATGTTTTGGTCAAGGTCAATAATTTTCATTACCTTGCAGACTTTATGATCCTTGACATAGAAGCGTCAAGACAGCTCAATCACACCCTGATCATTTTAGGAAGACCTTTCCTAGCCATCGCCAAGGCAAAGATTAAATGTGAATCGGGAGATATAGAGATTTCCTCTGGGAATCAGACAGATCATTTTAATATTTTTGAGACATCAAAGAAAAACAAAATTAGGTGTGGTTTGGTTGAAAAGTTAGGCAGAATAGAGGATGTTATGTCCATACACACCCTAGAAAACCCCCTAATGGACAATTCAACCCAAACTCAGGAAGACAATCACGAGGTTGCAAGCATGATTAAGGATAGCAACAATTTCCAACCAACTCTGAAAAATCGGGATGAGGATCTTATTTGTAAGAAAGATATTCGTAAACTCGAAAGTTTGTTGGAGGATTTACCTAGTCAATCAAAAACCCAACAAACCCTTGTCCTGAATTACCAAAGTTTGAGGTTCAATCAATGGGTGAAAAACATGAAGACAAAGATGGTTGGATCTGTTACGCACAACCTGTGACTGAGAAGGAATTTATGATTCTGGAAGAAACTCTTAGGAAGCCTAACCCAATTCCTAAATTCAACTTAAGCATACTAGAGTATAAATCTATACTACCCAAGGACCCCTGACACCTTCTAGAAGCTTTATAATCCTCTCCCTTCTAAGCATTACACAATTCCTGCACCCAACCAAACCTCCTATGTGTACATCCAGGAAAACACCTATTGGAGACCGTTTCGACTCTCCCAGCATCACCAACTTGCCACTTTTCTTGATTATCCTCTCCCTTTACTCTCATCCTCTGGGACTGGCATGTTAGGCCCGGAAACTCCACTATAGTAGCCGCAATTTCTATAATTTCTATTGGTGGACTGTGCCTAGCTGACAACACTAAACTCAAGACTTTGTACAGGTTGTATATACTCGGATATAATTGGGACCGTCACGAAATTCACGTTCTATTTTGATTACTCTACTCTCTCATGCCTTTAATTTATAATGAGGACATTATAGTAACTAGGCATGGGGGGGTGAATATACTCAATTCTAAATTATTTTGTGAGCTTCATAGAATTTTTTCATTTATTTTTATAAAAAAATTAAAATTACAAAAAGATCAAAAAATTAGAAATTAGGAAAAAAGAATTTAAGCATTAGAAGTTTTTCAACTTTAGAAAATAATACAGAAGAATCTGAATACTTAAACTTTTCAAGTCTACAAGCTTAATTAACCTGGGTGTCCAATAAAATGTGAACCTGTTTCTCAAGTCCTTGCCAACTTAGAATGTACTGTAAATAAATTAGGGTGATAAGTATACGACTTAACAACTCGCCTTTTGATTTGAGGAGACTTAAAATCTAAGCATTGATGACTCTACAATTTGTAACGTTAATTGTATCAATAAGAGTCAAATTCAAGGGCTCATTCACGTAAATATAATAATATAGTAGATCTGGGAGCAATGCATGCATGTAGTATAATCTTTATATTAAGATTACTTGAAATTAATGTTTAATGTAATGGCCAAGTTGTACAAGTGCATAATGAAATAGGTCTTAGATGAGCAATCTAGCCACATGGATGGATTTAGGACGAAAATCACAGTCCAATGGCTCTAAAATCACCCCAATCCGACCTCTGTAGCTCCCACAAGCCCAAGAAGTTCTGACTATTGATCTGATGATCAACGGTCCACAATGCACCACGTGGCACTATCTCAGCATTCCATCCCACGTCAGCAATGCCCGCTTCCTCTCAACGTGCGGACATGTGAGATCTCCACCGTGCAATCGCCATCCAACGATCCTCATTGCGCCATGACTCCACTCGCACTGGCACAATCGACCATTGACAGTCAAGATCAGCCCATCCCCGACCACAGCATAGCAGGCGAGCGCTCACCTCACAAGCAAGGGACGTGTGATCAAGTCACGATCTACGCCCTCTACTCACGCAAGCACTCAAAAATTGTCATCCGATCATCCATCAACAATCCTAATATGTCTACACCACACGATCACACAATCTACGTGATCTGAGCGTTCGATCACACGTTCATCTGAGCCGTTTGCCCGTGATCTACGAAGCCAATGAAGCCGCATGGGTCAAATCTAACCTTGCAACTCGAGAGGCACGATCGTACGCAGGCTTGAAGGTGCGATGGGGGATGCTCCACAGCCATTGGATGAGGAAATTGACAGCCAAGAATCGGCCATGCCAGCCCATGTGCCAGCACGCATGGATGTCAATTCGAGTGAGAAGAGTGGTCCAACGCAGTTCAAAGCGATCTAGGCACAATTTGGGGGAGGTTCAAGGCCGAATCTTTGGTGTTTCTTCACCTATAAAAGGCCCCTAAGACCCCCATTGCAACATATCTCTTCTCCTAGCTTTCTACCACCTTCTAGAGGTTCAATGCAAGTCCCCAAAGCTGCTAAGCTGCCGACGGATCTTCCACCACCACCATGGCTGCCTCGACTCCACTTCGCCTACGCTCTTCTTCTATATATAGTTTATAGCATTATTCTTTTCAAGCTTCATTCTAGCCATGATACTCATTTTTTGTAAACCACTTGCTACATGATTCATCATAATACTTGTTATTAGGCATTCAGATTTAGGCTCTCATTCTAATTATAGTATGCTTATTGTTATGTTTAGTGCTTAGTTATGTTATTGTATAGCTAGCAATCATATTCTACTTTGGATTTCTAACCTTACTCTCTCTCTCTCTTGATGCAAGCAAATAAAACAATGCATCATGACACAATAAACTAAGCGACAAAAAGGATTTGATTTCTCACCACCCTATGCTTGACTATGCTCAACACTTGAACTCAACATCCATCTTTTTAAAATTGATGTTGTAAATGCACGCTACAACGATGAGTTACCAGAACGCGTTTTCCGACATCAATTTTTGACAAAACTGATGTCGGAAAATGCCTTAAGATAATTCGTTCGTTGTAGCGTGTGCTTATGACATCAATTTTGAAAAGATGGATGCTGACTTCAAGTGTTGAGCATAGGGTGGTGAGAAATCAAATCCTTTTTGTCGCTTAGTTTATTGCGTCATGATGCATTATTTTATTTGCTTGCGTGAAGAGAGAGGGAGAGGGAGAGTAGAAATCCGTGGTAGAATATGAGTTCTAGCTACGCATTTACATTACTAAGCATGAAAGATGCAAGCATATGAAAAGCAACATGAAGGTATAGCTTAGCATAAAATAACACAGGCATAATGGAAGAGAAAGCTTTTTGAAATCATAACAGTGTTTTACAATTACAAGCAAAAATATAAACTAGAGGAATGCTTAAAAGAATGCATAAACTAAAGAAAACTAGAAGCGAGTCGAGGTAGCCACGGTGGTGGAGGAAGCTCCATTGGCGGCTCAACAGCTCTAGGGACTTGCGTTGAAGCTCTAGAAGGTGGAGAATTGCTTGTGGAAGAGATATGTTGCAAGGGGAGGTCATATGACCCCTTTATAGGTGAAAAGAGGCCTTGGTTTGGCCTGAACTACCCCTAAACTGCACCTCTAAGCGCACTGGACCAGCCTGGCACACTGAACCAGTGCCTCCACTCTTGCACATGTGCTGGAACTTGCGTTGGCACGCAGTGGCAACGCACCTCAATCATGATTGTCTGCTTCTACACTCGACTAAGAGAAGAGCTGATCGCACCTTCAGATGCGTGCTTCACCGCATCTGATTGAGCTGGCTATGTGACACAATGTGCGCTCGGAGATCGCCCCTTCGACAGTGGAGATTCACATGCCAACGAGCAATCGGATTTGCACATCAAACACATGCGATGGATGGCTACATGGCATGCTGCGGCTCATCAAATGCTAATCGGATGACGCTATTGCGTACGCTTCGCTCGCTAAAAAGCCGCAAACCGCGATTCGAACGCGTGACCTTTAAGCATGGAGGCTGAGTGTTGACGGCTACACAGTGCGGGGTACGAGAGGATCTCAATCATTGATCTCCGATCGTGCAACCACGAGCGACGCAAGGCATGGCGTGACGTGGACTGTCCAATGGTGATTAAACGACCGAGATCGCACTCCCCAGCACGATGAAGAGGGTGAGCAGTGGACTAAGGCGCGGGATGGAAGGTTGAGCACACACCACGTGGTGCGTTGTGGACCATTGATCATCAGATCAACAGCCAAAACTTCTTCGTCTCATTATGGGAGCTATAGAGGTTGGATTTGGTCGATCTTCACGTCGTTGGGCTACGATCATCAACCCGAATCCATCCGTGCAACTCAATTGCTCATCTGAGACCTACTTCAATATGCATTTGTAAACTTTACCATTAAACATTCATTTTAGGCACTCTTAGTGTAAAGATTATACTATGTGCATGCATTCTCCCAAACCTACGATATTATGATTTTTATGCACATGCACCCTCAAATTTGACTTTAGTTGATAAAATTAACATTACAATGTGTAGAGTCATCATACCCCCATGCCCACCTCTTGCTAATCCCTAGCAAGGTTAATAAAAAAGAACCAAAGCCAAGGAGCAACTGTCAAGGCATAGTTATCTACCGACCAGAGGAAATTTGATACCTCAGGTCTTAATTACTAAGACTTAACAATCTCATGATGCCGACCAAGATACGGATCACCCTAGTCCTTGCCTTATTCATACATACATACATACATATATATATATATATTCTTTCTTCCGTGTTCAGGATTTGGAGCAGCGTTCTGCTACTATCCAACCCACCCAAGACTCGAAATGATCGAAAAGTGCTAGCATCTTTTTGTGTATGTGATTGACTCGCTATACGGGCAACTAAAGCGGAACTCAGGTATCCATAAGCTCTAGGTGACCCTAAAATGAACTTATTGTCACCTAAAAGTTTTTCTCCGATGGTAGCTTTCTTCCTCCTACTCTTTTCAAGGGTCAACACCATGCGCACCCAGTGAATATCTCCCCTTAGCTTTTATTTCTACTTCTCTGCTTCTTAATTAGGGATTTATCCATGCTTTTCGTAGGCTTGGCTCTAGACAACCGACAATAGGGGGTTACCCACGGCAACTTGTCAGTCATACCCGTGCAGTGAAGTGTGGTTTAGTGTATTTTTTTTCTTTTCTCCTTTTATTTCTTTTTCTCTTTTTTTTTCTTTTTTTGTGGTACGTTTCTCTTTTTTTCAAGTAGGTGCCTTCTCTAAGCTGAGACGTACCTAAAGGTGGCGGCTAAAAAGGGATATGTCCGATGGCTGGGCTTTGGACACCCAACAATGGGAAGTTACCCACTGCAACATGTCAGCCATACCACTACTAGTCTTATTGGCTCACTAATTTCTGCTACAATCACCTGTACAATGAGTCAATGCATAATGTGTGTAGATGCTTAGACTTCTAAAATGCTCCAAATCGAAGGGTGAGTTGATAAATCGCCTACATATCACCCCACTTTATTTACTTTATTGCAGTTAAATTAAGTTGGCAAGGACCAGGAGAACAAATCTATATCTTAATAAACCTCAGGACTAATTAAGACGCTCGGCCTGAAGAGTCCTAGTGAAAATATCCTAACTGTATTATTTCCTATGGAAGGTAAAATTCAATGCCCAAACTTCCTAGCTCTTCTTATCTTTATTACAATTTTTTCTATTATTTTAACAAAAATAACAGCAATTAATTCAAGCTGACAATTATGTGCTTAAAAAATAAGAATTACCACCTCCCATGCCTATCTAGCACGATGTCCTCATTGGAAAAATAAATGCATGCAAGGGAGAAAGAATAGAAATCACCTAAGCATCAATTTTGTAACCGGTCAGCTTGAATCCTCTGGGTTACCTCCTAGGAATCACTAAGTTTAGTGCCTCCAATCGGATGGAGCTCTAAGTTAACCCTCAATGAGGGTTACTACTTCCTTTGAGGGTACCTAGGAAAGAAAATGTTTTAATCTTTGTCTATTTACTGTAAATGTTTTCCTAGTCTTAGGATCAACAATTTCGACTACCCCATTGGAAAATGATCTAACCACCCAGTAAGGTCCCATCGACTTGGATCGTAACTTCTTGGGGAAGAGTTTGAATCGTGCACTCCCCGCTCGCGAATTGCGCGTGATTTCAACTACTCGATTGACATACAACGTCCTTGATGCTGCCACATCACTCGCACTCCGATTGTACGATCTCATATGTTTTCTTGCATATGAATCTCAGTCGCCTGTGCACAATCATTGGGTAGAAGATGCGCCACATGGACAGCCTAGATGAGGCGAAGTGACGAACGCACGATCTCACGCGGGGGGTGGGGGGGCTGATCTGAGGAGCGCAATCACGCGAGATCGTGACCCTCCATCGACAATCCAACAGCCAGCAGATGTTCTTGTACATCCTGCACTATGCTGTGTGCAGCTATGCGTGGCCATGACGCACGCGCACATGTCTGATGCGTAGCAATTAGTGCGCTGTCGTGCCAAATCATTTGGCATGGCCTATAAAAGGGTGTTGTAACCCTTCATTGTAATCCATTTCTTTAACAAGCAATTCTCCACCTTCTAGAGCTTCAATGCAAGCCCTTGAAGCCGACGAAGCTTCCTCCACCACGTGGCTACCTCGACTCGCTTCTAGTCTTCTTTAGTTTATGCATTCTTTTAAGCATTCCTCTAATTTATATTTTTGCCTGTAATCATGAAACACTGTTATGATTTCAAAAAGCTTTCTCTTCCGTTATGCCTACGTTATTTTATGCTGAGCTAGACCTTCATGTTGCTTTTCATATGCTTGCATCTCAAATGCTTAGTCATGTTAATGCGTAGCTAGAACTCATATTCTACCACGGATTTCTACTCTCTCTTTCTCCTTCTCTCTCTCTCTCACGCATCATGATGCAATAAATTAAGCGACAAAAAGGATTTGATTTCTCGCCTCCATATGTTCAACACTTGGACTCACCATTCATCTTTCTAAAATTTATGCCGTAAGCACACGCTACAATGAACAATTATCTTAATGCATTTTCTAACGTCAAGCATCAACACGCTTTTTGCACCGACTCATTTTTCGGGCGATCTTAACGGAAATCACGTATCTAATAAACGCACTAGAGTGGTATGGCTAGCACGTTGCTGTGAGTAACCTCTCATAGCCGGGTGTCTAGAGCCTAGCCATGTGACCTATTCTCTTTGGCTACTACCTTTAGGTATATCTTAGATCAGGGAAGCCACCTGCTTAGCAAAAGATAAAAAATAGAAAAACACCCAAAAAGAAAAAAGGAGAAAATGAAAGGAAAAAAAAGAATAAGCCACACTTCACCACATGAGTATAGCTGCAAGTTACCGTGGGTAACCCTCATTGCCATTTGTCCAGAGCCCAATACTCAAAATGCACAAATAATCCTAAAACTTAAGGAGAAGCAGGAAGTAGAATAAACCCGAGGAGATATACACCAAATTCACCCTTGTGTTGACCCCACCAAAAATAAGAGCAGGGGAAAACTACAGATCGTAAAGATAAATTTTTAGGTAGAAATACCTACACTTAGGGTCACCTAGGGTTTATAAATACCTAAGGTCCATTTTGGCTATCATTTAATGAGTCAATCACTTTTACACAATAAGATGCTTAGCACTTAGAGTCCTCTTGAGTCTTAGGTGGGTTAGGTAGTCGTAGAAAGCTACCCGAAACCTTAAACAAAAAAAAGTCTGAAAGAAATTAGAAAAGAAGAAAAAGAAAAAAATTTTCTCTTTTATGTACATAATAAGGTGAGGACTTGGAGTGGTCTGCATTTTGGCAGTCACCCTAGGTGCTGTTGTCTTTAGAGTTTAGATCCGAAGTGTGAATTTTCTTCACTTCATTAACAACTAGTGCCTTAGTAATCATATTTTAATTTTGTCTTTATAAATAGCATTTAGTTTAGTTTTGCTAGGAACTAGCAAAAGATAGATATGGGGGTGTGATAGATACACATTTATTTAGCATAAAATGCCTATTTATGAATGTTCCTAGGTTAGTGGATGCATTTAGCATTGTAAATAATGCATAGCATTCATCTTTCATTTAAAGTAATTGTTATAAATTGTACATTAATTTCTCTCCTCTGGTGACCAGGGCACAAGGCGATGCACATCCGAGCTCCAAACGATAAATCCAACCGTACAAATGGATTCAAGGCAATGATCACAGTCCAACGCTGCAAAATCATCTTGATCAAACCTATGGAGCATCATCGGCTACTAGGAAAAGAAGTTGGATGGCTCAAATGGTGCTATGTGGCACCATCATGGTTGCCCACACCCAATCACAGCATCCCCCTCAGGCCTGCGCCCTTGGATCTTGGTCATTGGATCAAGATCCAATGGCCATCATCGCTCCACGCCTCCCGCACACTCGCGCACCCTCTTAGCTGCAAGAGAAAAACTTCATCGCACGTCTCAACTGTTGGATCAAGATCCAACGGTCAAGAAGTAGCCATGTCTCCCTCCTGGCCACGCCTCCCAATCTTAAGGGGGCTCCTCCTCACATGATACCAGCCATTGAATGTTCATCCAACGGCTCCGATCACGAGGGAGGAGCGACAACTTGGTAGAGCAAATGCACACCTCTCAATAAGGGGACGCGTGTTCAAGTCCTCCCAAGCACACTCCCTTCAGTGTGAAGGGCACAAAATCTGGTCATTGGATCAACTGCGGACACGTGCGATTGAGCCACGTCCCCCTGCAGATTTGAAGAAGCGCATCCACATGTGATCTAGGCTGCACGATTATGATCGAGCAGCTGCGGCTTCAACACATGGCGCAACGGTTGAAGGAAGGCACGCAATTGAACGCACACCCTCAACGTGATCTCTACGCGAAATATGCGAGCAATCTTGGCCCTACGATGAAGATCAGACGACAGAGGAGACGCATAGCTGTGCTAACACAAGGACAGCATTGCATGCACGCGCTGCACGCGTGTGCGTAGGGTGCATACCTTATGTACTGCTCTTGAATGCCTTGCACAGCAAATGATTTGATACACCTCCTTTCTTCTATTATAAATATTATATGCCCCTTCCCCTAGCACCCCATCCCATCCTACTCCCTCCTACCCTCTAAAGCTTAGAATCTCTTCTTGAGCCCTAATTCTAGTGTTCCGAAGCCTCAACAAGCTCCACTAAATTAAACAAAATAATTTTGATTCCTTTTCTTATCCCCGTTCGTGGAGCTCACGTTGGCCGTCCTGTAACCTCCATTCACGGAAGCAGATCACCGCGACACTGCCCTGCCTCCCGTCTTCTTCCTCCAATTTTTACCTCCTTTGTTTGGGCACTGTCCAAGCACTCGTCCTCCAAGCAGCTGTCAAGGGAGATTCTCTCTCTATCTTTTTTTATCACTTTCAAGTGTAGATTTATTTCTTCGCATTATTTATCATGTAATAAACATTGTTTTGCTTTTATATACATATTTGTTATCTTTCTCTTATTATTGCTTAGCTTAGATTAGTGTTACTCTGCTATTCTACCTATATAAAATTACAAAAAATATATATAGCCAAAAAATATCAAAAAGAAATAAATCAAATGTGAATTTAAATCAAATGTTCACCTCTTCGTATTTGACCCGATACGCACCGTCTCGATTATAAATTTTATTTGATCTCAAATTTTTCCTATGTACTACGATGCAGATTTCTATGAAACCCTAATCTCTATTTTTCCTTGAGAATTTTTTGAGCATCAACTGCCTACCCTTATCCTCTTCTTATATTGGCCACTACTTATTGATTAAGTCATCTAATCAAACCACTTGATTAGAAATTAAGGCAATCAATCAAACATTTTGATTGATTTGATTAGGAATAAATTGGGATTTGCCTTTTAGCATGAGATATTTATTGGGATTCCAAACAAATCCTAATTTAATGTGAACCCTTAGATCTTCATCCAAGGGTTTGGATTAATTCCTATATAATTTTCTCATGATTAGCCCATAACTTTTATCTGTGTTTAAATCAAGTATCTAAACATTAATTTATTGCAATTTAACCCTTGAATTTTATACCTAATCAAATTAGGTGCAATTAATCGCCAAATTGAATCTGATTTAACCCCTTAAGTCGATTCAATTATTCTAATGAAATAGGAATGCACTATGATTTAAGTTTAACTATCAAAGCACAAATTTAGCTAAGCATAAAACATATAAAGTTAATACTAATGCGAAAGCATGAGTGAAGACAGAAGATAGGAAATACGATTTTTCATTAATTCAAAAGAAGAGTTTATTACAATCAATAAGAATGAGATTACAACTAAGAAGAAGAAAAATATAAAGAGAAAAAGAAATAAAAATGAAATTACAACTAAAACATAAAAAGAAAAATAGAAGTTGAAAATTATCGTAGATCGGACTGGATGCAGAAGCCACTAGGCGGTGGTATTAGATCGTCCACCCAAACTTCTTTCCTTGTGATGGTAGGAACGAAGTAGGAGAGGGTGCCTAGAGGGACATCTAAGGTAGGCCTAGGCTAAGGGGGTGTGGAAGTAGAGGAAGGCTTAGGGTTAGGGTTATGGTAGTAGGGAGGTGGCTATGGAGGGACCTAGTGGACAGCCATTAAGGTGGAGAATGGACCTAAGTTTTCTACTAAGGAAAGCTTATGAAAGTGAAAGTATCCCAATTGGAGGATAGATAGAATTGACTTAAATTGAGATTAAAGTTAAAATCATTTTGGGGATTTCCTCTTTAGTTCTAGGTCAGGTTAGCATAATCATATTGGGATAGTGACTTGGATTGAAATTAAGCTTGAGGAGGATTGGGATTCAAATACTAATATCCAGGATTAGAATCATATCCCCGATTGGAAGGAGGCCTATTCCAATTTGAAGACGTGGAAGTAAAAGATGAATTAGGATAAAGATTGAGATCATTGCGAGGAATAAGAGTATATCCTTAATGTTGATATCCTGAGTTATATCCCCAGTTAAAAGCAAAGTTATCATAATTAGAAGATGGATAATGTGGGGTCAAATTGAGACAAAAATCAGATTGGGGATAAAAGGAGCTTAAAGGATAAGAATTGAAGTCCATGGATATAGACAAAAGAAATTACAAATAAGAGCAGGAGAGAGAAGGTAAACCCAAAAAAAAACCAAGCACATAAGACCTACCCTAATTTGTACACCTAAAAAGACCTAATCCTAGTACCCCAAAGACAGATTGAGCCACACCAACCCGTGAAGTACTTGGCTGACCAGATAGGTAGAATCCCCTAAGACACCCCACATAGCGAAACACCAATAGAGGTTGACGCAATTACCACACCGACCCATCTACTCACTAATTAGTCCAAGTAGACATGATCTTGATTTGCCTCCACTTTACTTTTGTGCACCAAGATACTCAATTAATCCTTTTTAGAGCATGTCTACTCTGTTTTAGGCTGAGGATATTGGTGCTTTAGAGATGATGGGCGTAAGGGGGGTGGTTGCCCTTAATTAACCAATTTGAAGTGTGTGGTGTAGTAGAAAACCAAGCATACAAGGCCTTTAATTGAATTTGAGCATCTTTTAAGGTTTAGCCTTGTTAGATTAGATTTTTGGGTTTCTCTATTTACTGATTCAGACAAGTTCCATGCACACAACAAGTTTTGAAAATATAAGTGTAAATATTTTCCTTTAGCAAATAAGTCCAGGAGTTGTGCCCACTAAATGCAAAACCCTAAATTGGTTGCCTAAATCATGCAACTTCTACTTGATTTCAAAATATAGGTAACCAATTTTTAAGTCCAAAGTGGGCAGGCCTAGCTCAATCAAGCAAGCAATTCCAAGTTTTGTTGCCTCAGTAGAAATAGATTAGAAAAAGATTTTTGTTAGAATTTATTTTAGGTTTTTGATATTTTATATGGATTTTTATATTTCATATTAGTAAAATAGACAGCTAAGACCCCTGACAGTCAATCAGTTAATTAGGAAATTTAAAATAATCAGAAAATTTTGTCCAATTTTTTCAGAGATTCCTTGATTGGTCAGAAATCCAATGCCACAAATTTCAGACAATTTAGGGTAGTACAAAAATCAGGAAAAATCTAAGAATTTGAATTTTTTTTTGTTCTATTTTCAATTTTACCCACTATCCGTCAAAGAATTTTAAAAAACTAAACACAGTGAATTTCCATACAAAATTTGATGGGTCTATTCCTAACTTGTTAGGGCACCTTTAAGTTGAATTTCAGAATTTTCTAATGCAACAAATATTCGAATCAAATTTTTGAAATCAAATGCAGAGATCTGATCTAAATTCAAAAAGCTGCAGATTTTAGTATGTGGGTCAAGTAAGCACAAACCATGACAATTTTAGGAGATTTTTTTTGTTCATTAATTTTTTTTCTTTTCTTCATCTAACTAACAAAACAAAATATATGGATTCAAATACCAACCTCGAGTCTTCACTCTTTTAATGCACTTCATCGCAAATCTGCTCGTCTAAGTTCCTATACATCAAAGACAAGCAAAGAGGCAATTGTTGGTACTAAATCAAAAGAGCGAGATGAAAGAAATAGAAAACTTATAAGTGCCTCCCCAGCAACAATGCTAAAAACTGATGGGCGAAAATCACTTTGGATAAAAACTTAGCATTATAGAGAAAAATCCATTATCGTTTGAAATTTGTAAAAATCGAACTTGCAAAAATATCAAATAGACTCGGGAGTTGAAGTTGTTCATAGGGAGACAACTTTTAGTCAATCAATTTTCAAAATGCTCTTTTATTATATTTTTTGTATTTTATCTTTTCTAAATTTTTTGTTTTTTTAAATAAGGAGCAAGATGTGGAAAGACACTATGATTTAAGTCCAATTACAAAAGCACAAATCTAGATATGAGCATAAGATAGATAAAGCTAATACTAATATGAAATCATGAGTGAAGACAGAAGATATGAAATAAGATTTTTCATCAATCAGAAAGAAGAGTTGATTATAATCAATAACAATGAGATTACAACTAAGAAGAAGAAAAACATAAAGAGAGATAGCAATAAAAATGAAACTACAACTAAAACATAAAAAGAGAAATAGAAGCAAAAAATTGTTGTAGACTGGAGTGGGTGTAAAAGCCACTAGGTGGTGGTGGTAGAGGTTCCACCCAATCTTCTTGCCCTTGAGATGGTAGGAAGGAAGGAGGAGAGCATACCAAGAGGGACATCTAAGGTAGATCTAGGCTATGAGGGCATGGAGGTAGAGGAAGGCTTAGGGTTAGGATTATGGTGATAGAGAGGTGGCTATGAAGGGACCTAGTGGATGGCCATAAAGGTGGAGAAGGGACCTAAGCTTCCTACTAGGGAAAGCTTATGAAAGCAGTGGAGGAAATGGACAGGAAGAGATGATCTTAATGTGCAGCATAGGTGGTGTATTTATAGGAGTGGAGGGCTACTTAGGGATGGACAAATGTCACTCTAGAATTGGATGTTAGGAGGGCTCTTGGATTGGTCTTGTATTGGAGGGTTGAGATGTGGTTTAGGTTGGATCAAAGGGTAGGATTAGGTTGGTTATCCAAGGTTTAAAGGGGGTGTGGATTGGACTAACGATGGCCAGCCAAGGGAGGTTCTAGAAGGCATTCAAATGGTCAGCCATGGAGGTTATGTGTGAACCATTGATTGAGATGGAAGGTGGGAATGAAAGCTAGGTTGGCTTTGACTAAATATAGCATATTGGTTAAGGCCCTTAGATGACGAATGAATGGTAGAGATGGATAGGCATCTATTCTAAAATTAGGTTCGAACCATAGGGCATCAACTGATTTCTCGAATCGAAAATTTTAAAACAATTGATTTCACACTTCCATGATGCCATTGGGGACAAACAGTTTTAATCCCAACGCCATTCTCCTTGACTACATTCTGTTGCCCCCTTTCACCATCCATGATCACCTTGTGATTAACGAGATTCGTACACTAAAAGGTTTGAGTTTGAAAACCCTGTCGTTGCAGTCACATAAAAATTCGTCATCTCGTGCATGCACACGCTCCTCCATCTGGCGTGCGATTGGGTGCCACGTGGAGGCCACCATTGTCGTTCAATATGAATCCAACGGTCGAATTTGATGCGCGCACCTCTTCAGGGATTAATTCCGCACCACGTGCCTCGAACACGTGTCGCTCCCTCGCGATGAAGCCACCAACCACTGTGCTACGCGCACTCTTTGGTCATGTTTGTGTTTTAAGGGGTGAGCACTCGCAACCGTTGGATGGCAATCCAACAGTCGAGAGCGCTTGCACCTTTTTCTTCAGTAGAATTGGTGCACGGCCTGAGATTGAATCTTAGCCATTGGATTGATGATCCAACGGCTAAGATGCGTTGATCATCACGTGAACAGGTGCTGCGGGAAGCTTGGGCTATTTTCGGCGGCTAGGATGGTGCCATGTGGTGCCATTCTGGCTGTCCATCTTGTCTGACTTGTAGATAATGCTATAGATGTTGGATTGGATCGATTTTCGCGTCGTTGGGCTACGATCGTCAATCTGAATTCATCCATGTGGTTAGATTTGTCGTCTAAGGTATGGATTTTACATCACCTTGCCCCTTGACCTCTGATCTTCTTCGAACTGCATCTGATGCTACGGAGGTCCGATCAAGGCGATCTCAAAGTCATTGAACTCCGATCATCGCCCTGATTAAATCCATATAGTTGGATCTTCAATCCAAGACCATAAAATGATATTTCCCTACCCTAGCCACAAAAAAGGAAAATTAACCTATATTTTGTACAAACTGGTCTAAATGCAAAATAATGCATGTTATGCAATATTTTTAATGCTGAATGCAATTATATGCCTAAGAACATGCATAAATAGATAATTTTTATAACATAGATGTGTCTACATCACACCCCATGCCTCTCTTTTACTAATCTCTAGCAAAACTACATGCTATATATAAAAGAATTAGGATCAAATTACTTAGGCAATGATTCTTTCTCGACACTAAGAAATTTCTACTAAAGACTTGAACTACAGAGACACAATAGTGTCCGGGTGTCTGCTACAATGCAAACCACCCCAAGCCCTCGCCTCATTCAAAAGCAAAATAATCTTTTTCTTTTTCTTCTTTTCTAATTTTTTTTTCTGATTTTTGAGTTTAGAGTTTCGGGGTAACTTTTTATGGCTACCCAACCCACCCAAGACTCAAAAAGAACTCTAAGTACTAAGCATCTTTTTGTGTAAATGTGATACTTACTGATCGGCAATCAAAATGGACTTCAGGTTACCTTGAAAAGAAATTCTAGCTAAAGATGTATCTATCCGACTGGTAGCTTTCTCCCTACTTTTTATTTTTATGGGGTCAACACAAGGGTAAACCTAGTGTATATCTCCCCAGCTTATTCTACTTCCCCACTTCTTCCTAAGTGTTTAGAAATTATTTGTGCATTTCTTGTGAGCTAGGTTCTAGACAACCAGCCAATGGGCTGTTACCCACGGTAACTTGCCAGCCATACTTGTGTAGTGAGGCGTAGCTTTTTTTTTCTTCTTTTCTTTTTCTTATCATTTATTTTCTTTTTTTTTGGTATTTCTCTATTTTTCTTTTTTTTAAGTAGGTGGCTTCCTTAATCTAAGATTTACCTAAAAGCAACAGAAAGAGAATGGTCGTGTGGCTGGGCTCTGAACAACTGACCAATGAGTTATTACCCACGATAACTTGCTAGCCATACCATCCTAAAAGTTTCATTAGCTACCCAATTTCTGTTAAAATCGTCGAAAAGTGAGTCAGTGCAAATAGTGTATAGATGCTTAGACTATAAATTCCCTCAAATCAGAGGGCAGGTTGATAAGTCGTGTACTTATCACCCCAACTTATTTAACCAATTTAGAAATGAATTCAGAATGGCGAGGACTTAAGAAACAAGTTCACATTTTAGTGGACACTCGGGCTAATTAAGCCCGAAGACTTGAAAGGTCTAAGTGTTAAAGTCCTACTGTATCATTTCCTAAAGTTGAAAAACTCTAATGTCGAAGTTCTCTTTTCATAATTTTTTTTTCAATAAAGAGAAAAATAAAAAGAATCTACGAAGTTAACAAAATAATTCAGATAAAGATATCTACCCCCAATACCCATCTAATGCAATGCCCGCATTGTATTAAATGACATGAAAAAGAAAGGAGTAGAAAAGAAAGCACCTGAATTTTGTGATTACCCGATTAGCTCCAAGATGAAAACAAACTGTATATGTGCTGAATTTAGTGCCTTCAGCTATTCACACTATACAAACAAGGGGAAGAAATAAAGAATTCACAAGTGAAAGTCAGGATTAAAATAAGAAGATTGATTATTTAACCTGCAAAGAGATGTCCACAGATGTAGACGAGATTGTGGTGCAAACCCATACCCCATGGTCGAATGGTTCTAAGGTTCTAGATAAAAATTACCTAAAACCTAAGATCAGTATGCAAGTAGGGCCAGGCTTACAATTTGTAAGGATGCAACCTAAGTCCAAAAAGCTGGACAATAGAAAAATCAACATCAAAAAAAATAATCAATGAATTTGTGCTTAGATTGCACAACCTCGGAATCAAAAATATCATAAGGGTCCTAGTAAAAGGTTGGTCATTTTAGGCAAATAAGAATCCTTAGATGTAGAATTATGCTTCCCCCAAAATTGGCTTCCCAAATTTTCATTTTCCAGTTCCTATCCTCCATAATCATAATTTTGGATTCCGGGACCGCCTGCATGTTTTGCACCCCATCAAAATTGTCCAAGTCGAAGATTTGTAGCTGAATTAGAATTGACTTGTGTCTAGTGATCTCAAAAAATAAAATCATCATTATGCTCAATGGGGTGTGTATGAGGAATGGAGCTACTAATTGAATCATCCATGAAGTCAAGATCTGAATCTTCTGAGCTAACCCCAACAAGATCAATTTCCTTAATTACTGAGCTATCAAATGATTCATCGAATTCCTCAGGCCCAGTCGTCTCACTAAAATCATTTCCCTCAAACTCAAGTGAGACTTCACATAAATATTCTTCACCCTCAGAATCAAAGAATTCTAGATCCTTATTCATTTATCATTTCCTGGTCCATGGAGACATACTTTTCCTCGTACCCTAGCTCAAGGATCTTAGGTGAAGTAATCAATTCATCCTCAATTGGTTGCTCTAGACCAAACTGGTCATCCCCGATCTCATAAAATGTGTTCCCTCTTATAAGTGCCTGAGTGGGTTCTAACATTGGCTTTCCTGAAGGAGGTTCATCCTGGGAATCATCCCAACATTGAACTAAAGTAGCCACAAATCTCATCCTCAATTTTGACAATTTCCCAAGTAAAAACTTACCCGGGTCCTTATCCTTAACATCTTGGAGCCAATCCAACAAATATTTATTAAGATCATTAATCATTTGAATTAGAGGCTCCAATTCTTCAGTGCAAGGTATTGGCTGAGCTTCTAAAGATTGAATGGTGTTTCTTAAGTTAGCCAACACCTTGTCTTGGACTTGATTTACCTGAACCAAATGGTTTGGTTCAGGGTTGGGTGGGCTTGGGTTCAATCCAGGGGAGTCAAGGAATTGAGGCTCTTGGTGCCCTCCCAGATAATAGGTCACTTCGAGTTGTGTTGATCATATAGAGGCGGAGATCTATAATCATTATAGCTCGGAGAAGGATAGAAATCATGGTCATGGTGTCTAGCGTTAAACCCTGAACACAGAGGTTTGGAATTGTTTCCCCAATCTGAGTTATCCCAACTAGTAGATTGTTGATTACAGCACGGGTTAGGATAATAATCATCAAATTGGGGATAAGAAAAGTCAAAAGGGTAGGAGTGGAAATGTGTGTAGGATGTGGAAGGATCCATGACAAAATGGGAGGAAGAAAAGTGCCCTGTAATAAAAACACTCAAGCCTATTCTTAGGTAGGGTAGCCTAAAGACCTACAGACTCTCAGAACCTGTCTTGAGATGAAAAGAATGATTTGATCTACTTCTTTCCAATCAATCCAACCAGTTAGAGGGAGGGATTGGAGAGAAGGTTCTTCCATTGGCCAACATCCACTTAATTTTAATTAGGCTTAGGTTTAAGTGTGCTCTGGAATGCGATGGGCCCTTTTAATGGGTTGTGCCCTTAAAGATTGATTAATATATGTGTGCATGCAAAACTAAGATTTTCAAACAAGGTTTATTGATGATTTTCCTTTTAGAGTTCAACCTATTTAGTAGCTTTTAGGGTTCAACTTTAGGTATATTCAATTAAGTTCAGTTGGCACACCAAGTTTTGAAAGCATTGGTGAAGATGTTTTCCTTTGCATTGTAATCAAAATAAGAATGTGGAGTGCCTAGTTAATTCCTAAAAGTTGAATCCTATGTGGCAAGCTATTTGATGAATCAGTTTTATCTTAAGTGATGCGGCCCAAACAACTCAAGCAATTGACCTGATGCACCACTGAATTAGGCACACAAGTGATTACCTAATTTGATTTCTACTCGATTATGTGTTGATGAGTGTACCGATTCCAAAGATCGGGTTACCGTTTGAGTATGAAAAATTAGAAGAGGTCGTGTACCTCTGTGGGATTTTTTTTTAGATTTTTTTATATATGGAGGGTGAGGTGGGTGAAGGTAGCAACCAAACAACCAACTAAGCCTAAGATTTATGCAAGCTTCTAGGTTAATTAGGGTTTGTGTTATTTATGTGATGGAATGAAATTTAGGAGGTGGGAGGTGTGGATATGTGGATATACTTACAAACCCTTCAACACCACTTTACTCCAATCTACCACTTTTGCTCCCCTCGTGAGAGTACCTGCAATCACAGTAAGAAAAGAGAAAAGTGAAGTAAAAGATAAGTAAGGCAGAAAACGTAGGAAATCAAATAGTTTTGCCTCCCCAGCAACGGTGCCAAAATGATTAACAAGATTCGTACGCTCAAAAGTTTGAGTTTGAAAACCATGTCATTGCAGTCGCATAAAAATCCGTTAATCAGATAAAAGTTATCGAAGCTCAAAGTGAGTCCTAGGTTGAATACGAGGAGGCGGCCATTTGATCAAAAATCGCATTTATAATTATTGCCACGAAGTAGATTAGCTGATCGAATTAAATCTACACTAGCTATTCTACTTAAAGAATAAACAATAAAAGAAAAAGAAAGAATACTACAAAGAGAGAGAGAATAATACAGAGAAAAGAGAAAGAAAATCAATATTTGATAATCATATATTCATTACAACTAATTTGTATAACTAGAAAGCTGGAAATCTACACTAGAAAGCGATAAAAAGAGAAGGGGGTGAGAAGTTATCCTTCTCGACAGCTGCTTGGAGGATGAGTTGCATTGATGGAGCTCCCGAACAATGGGGATGAGATGCTAGACGAAGGAGCACGAAGCTAGAGGATGATGGACAGAATAGGATGACATCGCAACGGGATCCACTTCCCGAACGGCGGTGAAAGGACAACCGCAGGATGCTTCACGAAAGAGGTGAGAAGATGGAAAAATATTTTACTCTAGTTTTAATGGAGCATCTTGAGTATGGGACCAGCTCGTAGACCTTTAGAGGAAATGAGAGCAAAAGAGAAGGGATGAAGAAATGTGTGGTAGGGGTAGGCCTTTTATAGTTGTAAAAATGGGGGGCATAGAGGTCATTTCAAAGCATTAACATTAATGCTAGGATCTTTAGTAACGGATATAATCGTTACTGTAGCCAAGCGCTGGTGAAGGCATGCCTCTTCTCCTTCAGCCATTGAGGCACTTCATCGCATTCAAGCGCTATCAGTCGTCCGATTAAGAGATCGAATGGCTTAAATAGCATGAGGCTGATTCCTCTTGATACGTTTAGCACGCCCATGTGCGATGGCACATATGATCGCACGTCATCTCGCGCATGCACGCTCCTCCATCCAGCGCACGATAGGGCACCACATAGAGGCCACCATCGCCTTTCGATGTGCATCCGACGGCCGAATTTGATGCGCACACCTCTTTAGCGGATTAATTCCGCACCACGTGCCTCAAACGTGCATCACTCCCTCATGATAAAGCTTCCAACCACTGCACTACGCGCACTCTTTGGTTGTGTTTATATTTTAAGGGGCAAGCGGGTGCAACCGTTGGATGGCGATCCAACGGTCGAGAGTGCACCCTTTCCTCGATCCAACGGTTGAGATGTGTTGATCATCGCATGAAGAGGTGTTGCGGGAAGCTTAGGCCATTTTAGGTGGCTATGATGGCGCCACTTAGCGTCATCCTGGCCGTCCTCTTCTCTAACTTGTAGATGGTGCTGCGATGTCGGATTGGATAGATTTTTGCATCGTTTGACTGCGATTATTAATCCGAATTCATCCATGTGATTGGATTTGTCATCTGAGGTACGAATTTTACACCACCTTACCCCTCGACCTATGATCTTCCTCAGACTGCATCTGATGCTACGGAGGTCCGATCAAGATGATCTTAGAGTCGTTGAACTCCAATCGTCACCCAAATCAGATCCATATGATTGGATCTTCAATCCAAGGTACCAAAATGATATTGCCTTATCCCTGGCCACAAAAAAGAGAAATTAACCTATATTTTGTACAAATTAGTCTAAATGTAGAATGATGCATGCCATGTAATATTTATAATGCTGAATGCAATTATATGCCTAAGAATATGCATAAATAGATAGTTTATGTGACATAGATGTGTCTACATCACCCTGCTATTCGCCACCCCCTATAGGTGCAATGATCCAAATCTGAATTCTAGAGCTATTTCATAATCAAGTGCACCGAAATGAACTCGTCGATGCTTGTTGAATGTGAATCGGGTTTGTGTAGCCAGAAAATGAGAAAACACGTATTTTGGTCAACCCTTCGTTAAACCTTGCTTGAAATATATCATATATGATGTCATGGGGTTTGCCCCATCATAAGCTATTCAATGAGTCCTATTTTGTAAAAATCTAAGTTATGTAGCTCAAGTTATGCAAAAAACATGTTAAACGAGGATATAAGTGCACGTAGATCGAATTAGGGGCATTGTGGTCTAAAATTGAGTTTTTCTAAGCCTACTAACCTTAAGGCCTATAAAAGTCACTCCTCAATCTCCACACCACCGTCACATCATTCAGCACTTTGAAAATCAAGAACCCTTGAAGAGAAGAGAGAAAGGTTAGTGAGAGAGAGAGAGCCAAGAGAAAGTTGACAGAGAGGTCACTCCTCTCTTACACACGTAAGGTGAGGAGAGGTGGTCGTATGGCCATACGGGCAGCAAGGTCAAAAACCAATAACGTGCTGCCATATCGCAATAGGAAAGGAAGTAGCAGCGATGCTAAGCGGGAACGAGAGCACAAGGAGTGTGCTTAACACATGTATGCCTGGGCATGCAAAGGCCAACAGTTGGGATTGCGCCAGGCAAGCGATTTGCAAGTGCATGGATGCTCCAATTGCTACTTGACACATGTCAAGTGGCCCCCAACACTAGTTGAGACACTAGTTCAATAGAACCAATTTTGGCTAGACCAGTTCAAGCTTTATTTTAACTATTTTTGACTAGTTTGAAGCATTTCCAACCTCAGATTTCAACAAAGAAGGTATTATTGGAATTATCTTTCAAAGTACTACGTTCTAGTAAACTCCAAACTTCATTTTGACCTCTATGTACTTCATGAAATCTTAGAATAGTCTCTTGACGCGTAATTGTCGCTTTCTATTATAGGTAGACCTAAAGAGGCAAACTTAAAGCATACACGAGAAGCATGGAAAGTATCAAGAGCTTACAATCTAATTATTCAAAGTTGATGTGACCCTCCAGCAACCTTAGGTAAAGTAGTCTTGCCTCAATCTATACAACAATATTCTGTGCACATGATTAGACTGTAATCTATTTATTTCTTAATTTTACATGTATTTGTTCTCTTGTTGAGTAGACAAGTCCCTATTTATCATCCACAACCTTCTCTATTGGGTACTCAAATGATCTAATTAATGCTTGTAATTGGCTAACTATAATTAGTTATGGAATCTCCTATTTAATAACCGATACGCAAAATCATGAAAGATAAGAAAACACGTTGTAGCCACGAAATTGCAATCATGTTAAATTTGCAGTTTAATTCTAACTCTTAAAAATCTAAGTGACATACGAGAGTACAAGTCATCTTATAGGGAAACATAATGATTGATTTGGTTCCTAATCTAACGTGGATGCTATGTGAAATTTTTTTTAGGATTTTTGGATGGATTTTTCTATTTTTTTAGATTTTTCTTTCTCAAGTAAGGTAGAAGGACTATTCTGATTCTACTTGAGTGTGACACCAAAAACCTAAATCTACAATCGTAAGAAAAATTCACCAATTTTACTCAAGATTCCTGATTTATAGGGCAAACAAATGCAAGTTATTTCATGTGACTTGGATATGTAGATAATTTGGTAAAAATATGGGAAGTCTGAAATTTTAGGATCTATTCTGCAGTGTCACCCCCATAAGTGCATGAATTTTCTAATTTTGTTCAAAAGGAGTTAAGCAACAAAATTTTGTAGCAAAAATCCCAACTTGATGCCCAACCCACAGACATAGTTTGGTGATTTTTTGATGACTACAATTTGCAAAAGTGAATTTCTAACCTATATCTACAATTCTGAAATCAATACAAATTCCTAATGGACTTCAATAAGGACTCTTTTTGTTGGTTTTTCAATTTTTTAGATTACATATATGTACATGAAAATAGTAAAATAAATCACATCATAATAAGAAATCATAGGGGCACAAAGGTTGTAAAAATAAAATTTGCATTAAAACATACGTTCTTCAACTAAACATTAATAAAAGAAAACAAGAAGAAAGAGTAATGAAGAAAAAGAAAAACAAGATAGAGAAGTTGAGGACAATGGTGGGCTCGTGGCAATGGTAGAGAGTCTTGCCAATGACCACCGGGATGCGAGAGCACGAAGGAGATCAGGAATGCAGTACCCTGTCATGGAGCTTGTAGTAGAGAAGAAGGTGGAGAAGAAGAAGAGATATACTAGAAAGGGATTACTTAATGGCTAACCTAAATGCTGATCTAATGAGAGGGTAACCTAAGAAACTAATAAGGAGAAGATGGAGGTGGAGGAAAATAAGATAGAGGATGGAGACCTAAGAGCATGCCTATTAGGAAGACGATAAAGATGGAGAGGAGGGGGTGATCAAACCTAAGGGCAAGAGAGCCTAAGGGGAGACGGCCATGGGAGAAGAAGAAAAAGCAGAAGAAGAGGAAAAGGAGGAAGAAGATGGTGAGATTTGGAATGTTGGAGGCTATTATTAGCATTGGCTTTTTATGGTAGGCTTTCATTGTGTTTTCACATGGATTTGAGAAATGTGGAGTCTCTTTTTGCGTGGAGGTATGGAGGTTGGGAAGGTTGGGGTAAGTTTAGGTTTCTTAGTAGGAAAGTTTAACAGTGCTTTGTTAGGAAAGATAGGATATCTAGGAAGGTGTTAATGGGGATTTTTTTTGTAGGGATTTGAGAAGTGTGGCATGGGATTTTTTGTGTGGAGATGTTAAGTGGTGTGCTATTGGCGTGGAAAATAGTCGTGGGTAGATTAGGAAGGTGGCAATTTTAGTGGTGGATTTGAAAGGTAATTAGGCATGTAGGTTTAGGTTTAGTTAGGAAAATTAAGGTTAGAGTTTGGTGGTGATATGGCTTGGAATTGGCTAGGCTAGGATCATGGGAAATGGCTAAGTGGGCTAGGAATTTAGGCTAGGAATGGGGTTAATTGGGTTTGATGTGGAATTTTAAGATGGAATTAGGGTTAGGTGTGGGTTAGGTGGACCAACTTGTTCCTCAATTTAACTCAAGTTCACTTCCAAGAAAAGTAAAGCCCTTTATTAGTAATTACAAAACAAATTGAGCTTAATTATGCAATCCTAGTTTCAATATACATACATGCACATGCACACACACATAATGTCCTAAATCTAACGCAATTAATGCTACAAAACTAGCATAACTAAGCATGCTATATCGTAATTATATATGCTCGTCAACAACATTAATTATTTGAACTACAAATGTGAATGACGAGGTCATAAGAAATTAATGGATGGGTCCAAATCCAACAATGAACCATGCTTGCAATGTCATTCTACAATAACTAAATTATGACTATTAATTCTAATGCATTATAATAAACAATTGACTAAGTATTGGATAAATGAATTAATTGGTGGCAACATCGAGGTATTATGTCTGTTTAAGTTAATACGTTTGGACTCCACACAAGTTTTGGTAAGTAGTAGCACAAGTCTACAGCTACAAGTGGAGATGGTATGGATTTGACTTCAACATCATAGTTGATCAGTAGGACCTTCCTACACGATCTTAATTTACTTTCTTTATTTCAATGTTATTTCAATACTATTTTCTTCGAGCTCATACTTGTTCATTTTTCATTGATGATTATGAATAGTTATTTATGAATTCTTTCTACTCAACTTTTATCTTAGCTTCAGTTTATTTTCTTCCTTTCTTAATGTATGTTTAGATTTGTTGTGTAATGACATGTTTTATGATTATTTGTTGGATAACTATGGATCCTAGATCAGTATCAAGAAATTGATCTAGATTCCTACTAGGGTGGTGGTTTAGGTCTTTACAGAAGGTTGCTTCTATGGTCCCCTTTTTCCATTGGCCCATCCTTGGCCACCATCCATGGCCCTCTTCCTAGCCACCATGGCCTCCTACTACTACACGTGAGCCCTCGCAGCTTCTCTTGTTAGCTTTCTTGGCCCTTCATCATGGCTTTAGCTAGCCTTACCACCCTAGAGTCCCTTATGACAAGTCTACCCAAATTCCCCTACGTCGTCCATGGCCACCTTTCCTTGGCTTGGTGGCCTTGGTCTAGTTACCCTAAAAACATCCCCCCCAATTGGCCCATGGTGGCCTTTCTCTAATGCCTCCTCTAAGGACAAAGCTCTTTCAACCCTAAGGACAAGACCCATGTTTTTGTTGTGGCATTTAGATCTTCTGCTAAGGACATGAGGTCAAAGTTCCTTAGCATTACTATTGGCAATCTTTTATGATGGGTCGACAACAAGCTTTCTCTCAGGACCAAGTAGACTACTCTAAGAACAAGCTCTCCTACAACTACTACTCTATAATTTGCTACTAACGTTGTTTGTTACTGCATCTCCAACAAGACTGTTTTGCTTGTACATCCTCTTTGAGATCTGGTTCTCTTTGTTAGGAGTTTTATCTTGCTTGTTGTCTTTTAAGCTTGTTGGTAAGCCAGCTTTAAGCCATTTTTTGAGTAATAAAATTTACTCACCACTCAAGCGAAAAAAGTTGCCTAGAACCCTCACGTTGACCAACTTGACAAGGAGGGCAATGAGATCGATTAGAGAGATAGAGAACCTTTGAGCTATCACTTTCAAAACATGACCTCACAAGGCAACCATGACTCTGCTGGCCACACAACATCATGGCTGAACCAAGTCAACCACCAAATAGGAAGGTATCATTGGTTATGATAAGCCTAACCAGCTAAAGAGTTATGACTAATTGAGTGATTATTCTATCAAGCTAAAGTAGACATGTACAGAGCACATTTCCAGTAACCTATACTGTCATCATCAACATCCATTGCACCAGCTTTTTTTTAATAAGGTAAATATCTGATTTCTTGGATACTAGTGGAGCACTCCACCACTAAGACAATCCCTTGATGACTGCACCAACACTTTTTAAATCATTTACTATGTAACAATTTGACAAAGTACCAGTTTGCTTTTTCTGTTCGGAAAATGGTCATTTGCGGCCACAGTTTATGGACACTTTGGCTGAGTGCCGTATTTATCGAATCAAGGCTGTTAGGCTCAACGATTAAAACATCATGTCTACGCATCTATGTAAGCAGTCTACAAGAGGAGAGAGAGTTCAATCTTTTTCAAGCCTCTTTAAGTCAAACTTACATAGGAACAATTGTCCATAGATACTTTTAAACTTGAACGTTACATGTGCTCATCATAATTGATAACGGATAGAACTGAAGATGGCCGGAACTGATATTTTGCAGGAATATGCATGTTCACACGTGAGATCAGAGATCCTGTACCATACTAGCATAGATGGTGGACAGTTCTCAACAAACAAAATGATGCATCACACTTTCTTCAGTAACTCAGGAGTGGCTAGAGAGCAAAAATATTGAAAATTCCAGCCGAGGAAAGAGATGCCTTTTATTCCCTACACATGGTTTAGCCAACAAAGAAATTGTCCTTAACGAAGCATGGAACAGTAATTACGACAAGTACCAACAAAGAATTACACAAAATCTAATATCTAAAAATGTCTTAATCCTCAACCTGGCGAACATATATAGTTAGTTCAGCACATGGAATAAAGACTTGCATAAAGAAGCAATCTGGACAAGTAAAACCTTTTCTTTAGCAGAAACATGCATCAGCAATGTCCCTATCTGCACTACATTTCTAAGCAAGCTTCATCTGCCCCCTTGAATTTGAGAATACTCAATTTTTTTCAGTGACTTTTAAATTGACTGGAGGATTATAAGGTTATAATAATTCAAGTATAGTTTTTGGATAGTAATAAATCAATTACAATGAAATACAACTAGCATGAGGCCTGCATTGCACAGGAAGAATTTATGCATACATATTGATGTATCATGTGGAGAATCATAGCCCAACAATGTACCTTTTTTTCTTACTTTTTTATTTTATATTTTTTTAAAGAATAAAAACAACGTCACTAGATTCAAACTCTCGCAAGGAAATCCTATGTACCTAAAAGACACAGTAGTTATGATTACATCATGTCAGTATATGTATATAAAAATGGCACGTTGTATAAGTTCATAAAATAGATGATAACCCTAATCTTAAGGAGAAGTGAGGTGTTCGCTTCCCCCTACTTCTCCAGGTAATGTCTGGGAATTTGAACTTGCATCTCCCACTAAAGTGATTTTGACAAGCGGGCAGCCACAATATATCATATATGTACATATTTAATTTTCAGGTGCACAATATGTAACTGAAAAATCTACAAATAAAAAAGCACAATAATATTAATTTTAAATTTCTAAGAGAGGGAAGCTCATAAACATTTTAGGTACGATTGAAAGAAAATATATCTCAAGCAACTCAAATTAAAAGGCAACATGATCTTCAAGGGAAAAACAGATAGCATCTCATCATTTGATTCAGAATAGCAGAACTGCATTAGATTCTCCCAAAGCTAAAATCATGTAAATTAATGAAACAGGTTAGAATGGTACCTAACCAAGCTCATAGTTTCAGTATATTGGACTTGTTAGAGATAAACCCATCATTAGTGCTGAGTGTTGTGAAATATTAGTAGATGGGTATATGGATCTCAGGTGTGGGTCCATGTGTGTCTCCTATAAATAATATAAGACATCCCCCACCATTTTTAGTTGTTGTCATAGTGAAAGCAAAATCCTAAGTGCTAGTGGGCACTAGAGCCTTGTGGAACTTGTGCTCTTGTGGCTTTTCCCATAATGGAATTTCCATGTAATATCATTTTTCTCATGTAAGTTTGTGTTTCATTCAACAATTAGAATTATTCCCTATGATATGCAATGAGATGTCACAAAGGAAGAATGCTCTCGACCTTTTGCAGGAGACTAAGGTGCTTGGTTCCAAACCATCCCATATAACTATGAACTTCGAGATGAAGTTGCATGACAATTTTCAGAAAGCACTGGACTTCCAACAATACAAGAGCTTAACCGGGGAGCTACTTTATGTCACTCCAGATATTTTTCTTGTAAATTTAACCCATTCATGGCTAAGGCTACAATGAGTCACTTAGGATGCGGCTATAATGTTACTTAGATGCCTAAAGTCCTCTCTACGAAAGGGACTTCTTGTTCACCAAAGGAGGTTTCTTGGGCATTATTGCCAGCCTCTCAGATGCAGGCAATCATAACCCGCTCTAGTATGGAGTTGAGAGTATCGAGCTCTGGTTTGGACAATTGTTGGGATGGTTCAAGTCAGATCCATTCCATAGGATCTTTGGGTCTGTAGCAGAAATCCCATGGAGTTGCAGTTGATGACGATCACATAACTATGTTTATTGCCACAATTTCATGTTTCATGAAAAAATATAGATCTTTAGCATAGATTATTTTAAGCATTCTCCATTGTGTCACGCCTTAGCGTTGTAAGCGTAATTCTCTCTAAGTGCTGTCAATAAAGAATAGCCCTGGTACCAGTTAGACATCAAGATGCATGCCATGCATGCCTTTTTATCTTTTTGAAGAAATTTGTATGTTTCAGCCACCTACACATGTTGGATAAAAAAAGAAATCTATGGGTATTAAGCCCAGGAACATCATTCAATAGACTAAATACTGAAGAAATAAAGAGTGGGTTCTATAAATCTACCTCAGATTATCTAAATTTATTAGATTTTTGCAGCTTAACTTGTTTCAGAAAATAATGTATATAATTGTTAAAGATCAACGAAACTTTTAACTTTTTTTTGAAGACCTTTAAAACAAGACTTGGGAAGCTACAATATTTGCGTGGATAGAGGTAGCTAGAAGCCCAAAAAGCCTGATGGTCTTTACATACAAATGCATGTTGGAGAAGACAGGTATTCATGGATCAAAAACTTCTTTTGTTCATATCAACCCCAAGGTGAGCTTGATGGCAGTAGATGATTAGGGACTCTTTTTTTTTTTTTGAAAAGGTCGTCCTAGATATTAGGAGAGGGAAGTTTCATGATTGAACTTGTTGGATGTAAAAGATTATTCTATTTCACAAAGAAAACCTCTCTTATATAGAAACAGGATATGGGTAAATTACATGAAAAGTTCAGTAAAAAAATAAAAATAACTAAAGCCAACTAAGGCAACATAAGTGATATGAAATAAACTAAATAACTCCACATCTAACACTCCCTCAAGTTAGAACGTAAATGTTCTTAAGGCCCAACTTGTAACATAGGAAGTAATGTCGCTTTCTAGGAACCACCTTAGTAAAAAAATTTTTTTTTTTTGAGAAGGGAAAAGGAAGATTACCGGAGATCAGTAATCATCTAGTAATTATATTAATCATGAAAAAGGAACAAACTTAAAGCTTTTACAGTCAAATCAAACAAAAAACATATCTCCCTCCGTACATTATCCACCCAACCATGTTAAGCAGCTTGACATATTTAAGCACCATCTTGACCCTTCCCAAGAACCTTCTTGACATATTTAAGTACCATCCATGCTGCATCTCAATGCTAATGTGTTGGCTTAGCTATGAACTGACTCAGTCTCCTAACTGCAAAGGAGATGTCTAGTCTCATGATAGTAAAATATAACAGCTTACCCACAAGCTATCTGTACCGTCTGCTGTCCACCACCTATACATCCTCATCATAGAGTAACATCTTGGGGTCTATAGGAATATTGGCCTCCTTGGCCCCAAGCATACCAACCTCTTGCAAGATATCCAAGGCATACTTCCGCTAGGACAGGACCACACCCTCCTTGCTGCAAGCAACTTCAATACCAAGAAAATACCATAAAGCCTCCAGGTCCTTCATGACAAACTGCTCTGCTAAGATTCTCTTAACCTCAGCAATACCCTGCATATCGTCCCATGTGACGATCAAATCATCAACACAAACAAGAAGTACCACAGTACCTCATCTAGTCCTCACAAATAGTGAAAAACCAACTGTTGATCTCCTGAATCCAGCTACCTCTACAACCTATGACAATCTCTGAAATCAGGCTCTGGAACTCTGTTTGAGGTCATATAAAGCATACACACTCCTAACTTTCAAAGCCAGGTGGCTACTACATATAAACTTCCTCTTGGAGATCACCATAAAGGAAGGTATTTTTCACATCTAACTAGTGCAAGAGTCAATCTAACTGAACTGCCACTACAATCAACACCCGGATCGTGGGAAGTCTGGCAACTGGGGAGGTGTCAAAGAAGTCCATCCCATAAGTCTGAGTGAACCCCTTTGCCACGAGGCAAGCTTTGTACCTAGCAACACCACCATCAGGATTGAACTTCACAGTGAATACCCATCGGCAACCAACGAGTGTAGCACCATCAAGAAGTAGCGTAAGCTCCCAAGTCCCACGGCCTCTAAGAGCGACCATCTCATCCTCCATGGCTACCCATCATTTTGGATCAAGCATGGCCTCACGGTGAGTAGCTAGAACCTGTATAGTAGCTAACGCCTGAGTAAATGCAGCAAATCCAGAAGCTAGACTATCAGTGGCAAGTGCCCCAACCGTAGGATAAGTAGTGCAAGTCCGTGGTCGCTTCCGAATGGCTATCGAAAAGTCAAGATCATCACCTGACACATCATATATCCTGTCCCTATGACCATCACATGGTAAACACACGTCAGTATCTAAAGGACTCACCTGGGAAGCCAATGATGAAGGCGAGGATGGGAGTCCCTGATAGGTAGCATGAGGGCATACATGTCTGGAGGGGCCCAGTCAAGCATGGAAAGGGATGCATAGCAGGTGGTGGTGATGATTTGGTGAGGACATGAATTTCAGGAAAGCTCCAAAAGCGAATGGAAGAATATGGCATAGGTGCCATATCACCCTCGAGAGACATCTCAGCAACCGTCACAGAAAAGAAAGGTACAGCCTCATGAAAGGTAACATCCGCTGAAACATAATACCGAAAATAAGCAGATCAAAACACCGATACCCCTTTTGAGTCCAGGTGTACCCAAGAAAAACAAACTACTCTTGATGTTAGTTTATCTCGACCTAGTCCCAACAAATTGACAAAGGCAACATAATCAAAAGTCCGAGGGGTGATGTGAAATAAGGAACAAACAGGATACATGACCTGAATAGGAATGCGTTCATGCAATGCGGTATTAGGCATCTGGTTAATCAAAAACAAGCAGTCAAAAACAGCGTCACCCCAATAGAGAGGGAACAGAGTGGTGAATCAATAAAGTGCAAGTAACATCAAGAATATGGCGATGTTTCCTCTCAATAACACCATTTTGCTGAGAGGTATGAGGACATGTCTCATGGATAATGCCACAACTAGAGAAGAAATTACGCAAATGCAAAGTACAAATTCTAATACATTATCAGAACGAAAACACTTCACCAGACAAGAATGCTGAGTTTTTATTTCTTTGACAAAGTTCTCGATAATTTATCCCACATCAGACTTATTGGTTGAAATGAATTGGTTTCATTAAAAACCCTGGGGTTCTCTTATATAAAAAGAAACCCTAGGGTCAAAAGTACAGGAAAATCCCTGAGAGACAAAACACATCAAGCCCTTACAATAAGTAAACAACTACACAACATAAGCTAACATTATTTTGTCTTGAGGGTCTTTTTGTTATGTTTTTATTTCATTGAACTCTTGTTATATTTTTTTCCTCACCTCTCTCTATATAAAGAGGTGTAAAGCTAGCTTAGTTTCAAAGCCAAGTTGAGGACTCTACCAAGAAAAAACTCTAACCCTACCTCAAACCCCTCCACCACCATCAGCACTGCCACCGCAGCCATCGGCTGTAACGCCGCACTACAGCACCACCGCTCGACATTTCCACCCAAGTGCTACTACAGTAGCACCTCTACTCGACACTACCGCCCAGCACTGCAGCAGTAGCGCCACCGCTCGACTCCGCCCTCCAACGCTACCACAGTAGGCACTGTGCCACTGCCCAATGCTGTAGCAGTAGGGCAATGTACCGTAGGGGGAGGCTCAGACAACTCATGCTACTGCCTTCTCTCTGCCGAGTTGTTTCCGATGGTAGGGAGAAGGCAGTAGGTCGTAAGTCTCTCTCTGGCAGTTGCTAGGAAGGTTCTTGGTGCCTTGATGATGAAGTTCTAGATCCAGAACCTTCCTACCAGTGTAGTGGTGCAACACTAAACTGTGGTATGATTTTTTTCAGATTTGTAGTTTGATTTTGAGGTGTATATTCCCCTTATTGATTTTTGGGGTATGTATTCCCCTTGTTAGATGATTCTTGGGGTGTGTATTCCCTTGTGAAGTGTTGATGATATTATGCACAGATTACGGGATGTGTATTCCCTGGATATTGGTATTTAAAACAAAAATTCAAATCTGCAGTTTGTGGCTTTTTAATTGTGTTTGGAGTTAGCATGGTTTCATCAACAGAATATGAGGTGTCTTCAGGACAGGGTGCAGAAAGTGGAGTGTACAAAAGCCCGTTCTTCACTCTAATTGCGAAACTGGATGAGACCAATTACCCTCGTTGGTCTCAAACCTTCCTTGTTACTATGGAAGGTCACAAGAAGAAACATGTGCTTATGGAAGCACCACCAGAGCAAAAAATAGGGAAAAATGCAACTTGGAATAGAAATGATGCTATGATGAGAGATTCCATCTTGAATAGTGTTATTCCCCGCATTGGAGATGAAATTATGTATTACACTTCAGCCAAGGAGATGTAAGATGACCTGAAGGTTGCTTATTCACCTGAGTTGAATTCAACTCAAAGTATTCCAGATACACTATGATTTATGCCATCTCAAGAAACAGTCAATGAGTCTGCCATAGTATTACTCCACTATGAAGGAACTGGTGGAAAAATATAATGCTTGCAGGCCGATGTGTACATCTACTACATACAGGGATCACAGAAAGGACTTTGCAGGCTATATGTTTCTTGCAAGGCTAAGTGATGCTTATTCTGCGGCTCGTTCTTAGATTCTTACTCTCTGAGCTTCCTCTTATTGAGAAAATTTACAAGAGGTTGAGCAGATTGCAGGTTCAGTCTACTCATAATATAGTTGCCACTAATACATTTTCTGCCCATGCAGCTATTAGCACCCGTGGTGGTCAGGGTGGCTTCTTCCGTGGTAAAGGCAGAGGACCTGGCGATGGTACACGTGGCAAGACAACATACACCTATTGTGCGAGGATTGTCCTTGATGAGGCCAAGTGTTGAAACAAGTTTGGAAGGCCTACTATGGCCAACCAAGCTACTCTAACACCTGCACCTATGACTTCTACCGAGCCCCTCACTCTTGCAGATGCAAATTATGATGCAATGGTACAACGTCTGACACAATTGACTCATGATCTGGCACAGTCTTCAAGCACAGCAGCTTGTGCATCAGCTTCAGGTATGAGTAATACTTGGTTGATAGATTCAGGTGCTTCAAATCACTTGTTTGGAAATCTTCAGTGCTTTGGAGGTATACAGGAGGTTCCACCAGGACGCTCAGTCTAGCTTGCAGATGGTAGACATGCCCCCATTTCTGGAAAAGGGGGGGTGTCAATTTCTCCCACTCTACACCTGTCAAATGTTTATTATGTTCTTGACATGGCTATGCAGTTGCTCTCTATTAACACTATTACAAAGAAATTGAATTGCCAAATCATTTTTTATGCTGTTGGGTGTCTCTTTCAGGACCGCATGACAGGGAGGACAATTGGTGGTGAACATAAGGAGGGGGATGTGCACCGGCTAGTGCAAAGTCCAGTCACAGCAATCTGTCAAACAAGTCCTGCTAGGAGTGTCTTGCAGTGGCACAGACAACTAAGCCATCCATCTCTGGACAAGCTAAGCCAGTTCTTTCTACATCTGTCGCCAGCTACGAAGATTCAGTGTGGTGCCTTCTAGTTGAGGAAGCACCACAAATCCAGCTTTCCAATTCCACGCATCCTAGTAATTCTGCTTGTTTTGACTTCATATATTGTGATGTTTGAGGCCCTGGCCGTATGGCAAATAGACAAGGATATCGTTATTTGATTCTAGCGGATGATTTTTCTTACCCTTCATAGCTATTTTTGATGCATGATAAATCTGATGTTGATATCATTATTCAGTTTTTTTGTGGCTTTTGTGAAGAACCAATTTGGGGTCTGCATTAAAATGTTAGAACTGACAATGCCTTAGAGTTTTGCACCAAGCAATTGATGGGATTTTACAACTCTCTGGGCATTGTACATCAAACCTCCTGCCCCCACACATCACAGCAGAATGGAATTGCAGAACGAAAACATAAACACATTCTGGATACAGCTCGAGCGTTATTCAGAATAGTGTACCACATACCTACTGGGGAGAGCAGTACTTACAGCCTATTACCTTATTAACAGGCTTCCTTCGTTTGTTATCCACGAGCAAGTGCCATGGACAGTGTTGTACCCTGATGTGGAATTGTTTCCTGTTCCTCCTAAGACATTTGGTTGTGTAGCTTTTGTCCACTTGCTTAGACCTGGTCAGGATAAACTTACCCCTAGAGCAGCCAAGTGTGTGTTTCTTAGCTATTGTCACACTCAGAAAGGATATAGATGTTTTGATCACATCTTTAGAAAACACTATATCAATGCAGACATCACATTTCATGAGTCTTCCTTTTTTCTCCACATCGAGATATCAGTTACGGGATGTGGAGACTACTGTGCCTATGCCTATGCCTCCAGTATCTATGGATGACTTTGCCAATAGTAGCAAAAATGTTACCTCAGAGCAACCTATGAGCACATTCAAAGTAGTACCAGCATATGACAAGATATTCAAAGACTACATATCAGATACTTGTCAATTATAGAGAGAAGCATACACACACACACACACCCTCCAGTGACCACTGAACCACCATCGTCCTCTGTTCAAGTATATGTTGAGCAATCTGACAGTGCTTCTCCTATTGATGTTTTCTCAAGTCAGGTGTGTGGATATTAATGATGGCATGCCTATTGCCATTCAGAAAGCTCCCCGTTCTTGTGCTCAGTAATGTGTTGTAGGGCATGCAGTCTCCACTGACACTCTGAGTACCAAGTTTCATGCATTTACTGTTACAATTTCTAGCTCGACGCTTCCTACTTCATATCAGTAAGTTTTACTTGATCCTCACTAGAAGTCAGCTATAGAGGAAGAGACATCTACTCTCTATGACAAGGGCACCTGGGAGCTCACTCGATTACCTTTTGGTGCGCATCTTGTTGGCACTAGATGGGTTTATTTTTCGGTATAAGGCTCACCTTGTGGCCAAAGGATTCACCGAAACCTATGGGGTGGATTTCTTTGACACTTTCTCACCAGTTGCTTGCCTCTCCATAGTCCGCATACTTGTTTCTATGGCAGTACACTACGGATGGACGTTACACAAACTAGATGTCAAGAATGCATTCTTATATGGGGATCTTCAAGAGAAGATATACATGCAACAGCCCCCTAATTTTGAGGTTCAGGGAGAGTGTTTGCAGGCTTAGAAAGGCTATTTATGGCCATAAGCAGAGCCCCCAAGCCTGGTTTCAGCACCTGTCAGAGTCCTTGGATGTGGTTGGGTTACAGAGGTCGTCTTTTGACCATTCCCTATTTGTGAGAAAGACCAGTAGTGGTATTGTGGCTTTAGTTGTTTATGTGGATGACCTAATACTCACAAGTGATGATGTAAGTGGTATTTCTCAAATGGAGTACTTGGCTCGCCAGTTTGTCATGAAAGACCTTGAGAGGCTCAGGTATTTTCTTGGCATTGAGATTGCTACGAGCAAGAAGGGTATTGTTATGTCCCAGAGAAAATATGCTCTAGACATTCTCCAAGAGGCAGGCATGTTTGGGTCCAAGGGTGCTAATATCCCTATGGATCCAAAGGCTCACTTATTTTTGATAGCACAGCAAAACTAAGGGATAAAAAGGCCTATAGACAGCTAGTGGGAAAGCTGTTATATTTGACCATTACGAGGCCTAATATTAGTCTTACAAAGGTAAGCAAAGTCAGTTCTTATACAAACCTACTACTGATCATTGGCAGACAGTAATGCAAGCGTTGAGATATATCAAGGAGTGTTCAAGTCGTGGTCTTCTATTCCAGAAAAGAACTCCTATGAGTGTTGCTTTCTCTGACGTTGACTATGCTGGTGATATTGGGAACAAAAAATCTACTACAGATTTCTGTACATTTGTAGTAGGAAACCTTGTGACCTGGAGTAAGAAACAAAGTGTGGTCACATTCGAGCGCTAAATCAGAATATCGTGCCATAGCACACACAGCAACAAAGATCTGGATACGGTCATTGTTGCGTGACCTGCATGTTACAGTTGATAAGCCTATAGAAATGTACTGTGATAATAGGGTTGCAACCTATATAGCGAACAATCTCATGTTCCATGAGAAAAGTATGTGGTGGTGGATTGTCATTTTACTAGAAGTCTTATCCAACAGTGGTTACTGTGTACTACATGCGTTGCTACTTCATATCAAACTGCAGATATGTTTACTAAGCCGTTATCTCGCCCTATGTTTGAGAAGTGTAGAGACAAGCTGAGCATGGTAGATATATATGCTCCAGCTTAAGGGAGTGTTACGTTATGTCTTGAGAGTCTTTTTGTTATTTTTTATTTCATTAGACTTTTGTTATATTTTTTTTCCTCACCTCTCTATATATAAAGAGGTGTAAGATCGGCTTAGTAAAATAAGAATTATTTTTTTCAACTAAAACTCTTGGAAAGATCTCTGAGATTGGCCCTAGATCACACCATTTTTCAGTCCAAAACTTGAGTAAATTTCCATCACCCAACACCAGTTCAAAAGCAGTAATGTTCTTCACCATAATCGGCTACAAGGAGTGCCAAAAAGTTGACATTCCACGTCTAACACTTGATCTTTCATTTAAATTCATATTCGAACCATAGGAGTCATTTATCGCAGATTTTTCACTAGAGAGGACTCTTTACCACCTACTTCATAAGTAGAGCTTCATTAAACGCCTCCAAATTTCTCACTCCCAAACGTCCTTTTTTGGGTGTGCAGATTTCCTTCCAAGGAACCAACTGTGTAAATCTACCCTTGTGATCTGTCCCCTTCCAAAAAAACACCTTCCTAACCAACTCCAACTGTGTAAGAATCTTCTTTGGTGGCTTAAAAGTAGACAAGAAAAACATCAAGATGGATGACAAGACCAATTTCAGCAAAACCAAGCATCCCCCTGGTGAAAGCAACCTACCACTCCACATTGGGAGTCTCTTCGAAATCCTCTCCACAACATATCTCCAATCAAATGAAGTCAATTGCTTTCCCTTCAACAGCAGCCCAGGATATCTAATGGGTAAGTGACCCACTAGCGTCTCCAAAATATTTGCAATATTAATAACCTCCGACCTCAAGAAGGAGAACGGCACCAGAACCGATTTTGTCCTATTTATTTTGAGACCCGACAATGAGGCAAAGATTCCCACCAAAGAAGAGATGTGTTCAACTGCAAGAGTGCCTCCTTGAATAAAGAAGGTTGTGTCATCCGCACATTGCAAAAGAGGTGTAAGAATGGATCCATCACTATGGCATGTAAATCCTTCAAATCGGTCACCATCACAGGCCTTGAATGCCAGAGTAGCAAGGGTGTCAACTGCTATGTCGAACAAGAGAGATGCCAAGGGGCAGCCCTAACACACCCCCCGTTGTGGCTGAATCCAAGCTCCACTCGACCGACCATTCACCAATACGGAAAAAGATGACATTGTGACACAACGCTTCATTAATTGTACCTATCTTTCGGGAAAACCTTTCCTCCTAAGAACATCCCACAAGTATCTCCAGGAGTTGGAGTAGTAGGCCTTGGAAAAATCCACTTTTCAAAGAAAAGCACGAGTACCTCTTTTTCTCCAAGTAGTAGCCATTTCCTCAGCCAAAACAAAAGAGTCCTACAGGGAGCGCCCCTATATGAAAGTTGATTGGATCGGTGATATAATACAGGCATAACCAGCCATAACCTATTTACAAGCACCTTAGCCACAGATAAGTACCATTTGACAGGGAAATTGGTCTAGAGTCATAAATGGACAAAACACTTGTCTTTTTTGCTAAAAGAAACAAGTAGAAGTGGTTCAATCTATCAAAGCCCCTATTGCCCTCCATAAATTCTTTCACAAGGGCAACCAAATCAGGTCCCACCATCTCCCTGAAAAAAAGGACTTGCAAACCATCAGGTCCCGAAGATCACTCCGCCTTCAAGCCTCTAAGCGCAATCAGAATTTCCTCCTCGCCTACCTCCTTTAGAAGCTCCTTCTTCATCTCTTCTTTCACCTAATCAAGATATAGTGACCCCAGCTGCCTGTCCCCACAAGGTTGTCTCCGAGTGAAATCACGAAGATGTGTCCTAAATGCATCACAAATATGTTCTCTCTGGTGCAAGGTAGAGCCACCCACATCAAGGGTACTAATCATGTTTTGTCTCCTATTGCTGGCTTCCAACTGGAAGAACTTTGTATTTAAATCACCCTCCTTAAGCCATAACTGACGCAACTTCTGCCTCCAATCCATCTCCTTTTTGTGATCTTCCTCAACTATTACCTGCATTTGTCTACATTCATTGCAATCATGAATAGACAAAGGAGAAACCTCTTCGCGCCTATCCAAGTCAATAATCTTCTTCAATGCTTCTGTCCTCCTCTCCTCCCTACGTCTTCGCAATTCACATTTGAAATCAATCATTGCTTGCCTTACTGCTCAGATTCTGCATGCCACCGTTCTTGCAACCGATGAAGACTAGTGTAGCAGACCACGTGTCCCGAATCATCTCCCTAAATCCAGGGTCTTTCAACCAAGATTTACAGAACTTGAAATATGTGGAAAAGTTTGTTGCCTTGTTACTAAACCCCAGGTGTGTGATCAAAAAATGGCCTATCGCATGCATTCACCTCCGCCCCAAGAAAAGATTCTGCACAAGAGATGTTGCACAGGAATCTATCTATGCATGAAACCGCCCCATTTCCATTCCACATAAAATGTACACTGCTTATTAGCAGATTTATCGATTCCAACTCTTGAATCACACTGAAAATTAACTGAGGCCCTGTCTCTTCTACCATCTAGCCTGTCTTCTAGATGCAGAGTTGCATTGAAATCCCCCCCTAACAGCCAAGGCCAGCCATCCATAAACTGTGAGGCCTGCTCAATCTCCTCCCATAAAAGCACCCTAGCCGAATCTTCACACTGTCCATATGCACCAGAAACAACAAAATTAAAGGCATCCATTTTCCTGCTAAAAACTATTGTAGCCACCCTTCCTGCCACTAAAGAAACCTCTAGAGCAAACATGTCACCATGTCACAAGATAAGAATGCTTCCCGACCTCCCTTTCGCCTTCACTTCCAGAAATTCTATATATCTATCACCACAAATGACATTCCTGATCTATGCGGTTAGACTCTCAAGATGAGTCTCCTGTAGCACCACAATGTCCACCTTCCATTCCATGAAGTACCTCCTCAAAGTCGCCCTCCAACCTTAATCCCGCAGGCCACGCACATTCCATGAAAGAACTTTAATCATGGGAAGTATGGCTAGACCCCCCTTTATGCACCTTCTTCACACCAATCACTCTGGCTACCTGGCCATCAACCTCCCTGATTTCCCCTTGCATCTCACCAGTACTCCCCTCCATAGTGGGCTTCTTTGTTGACCTTTTCCACTCATAACAAGCACTGAGGACCAACCTATGCTTTTGTGAAATAATTTTAGGATGCGAAGAAGACTTGCTTGAGGCCGATTTGCGTCAATACTGATTGTTCTCAAACATCCTAACTCCTCTACCGTCCCTCGAATACCACATCAAATGCGGCATTGTCGGGCGTATCGGTGCACCCCACAAAGTGTACCAGCAAATCCTCGTCACTCGCCTTTCTTGATGCAGGGAGATGGTCCTTGTCCATGTTTTGGGTGCCAAAAATGGACCCAAAAGCAAAAGGTATCCCACAGTCCTGTTGAACAGTGGAAAAAATAGCAGCGATCTCCACTCCTTAGGGTACATGATAGCAAGCAATCTCCGGAAACAATGTCAAGAGTGAACTCACCACGTTCGGACCCATGCACAGGTCCGACGTCCACCTGTGGAGCACGCAACACACTATCCTTCCCGTTCATGAACGCATGGTCCTCACTTTCCCCATCCTCATAAGCCATCATCTTCACCGCCATAATCTTCTCCTATGTCGTCGTGTGAACACCCTGCAAATCATAACACGTAGCAGACAAAGGCCCCCTACTTTGAAATTCAACAAGTCATTAGGGATCCAGTCAAACTCACCATGCCTAGATCTGTTTAAGGATCCAGACAAAACCTGCCCTGTACTGGCGAAGTAATTTGATGGCCCATCGTGCCTTCCAAAAATGGACTAGCATCCAAGTTTGCAAAGCCAGCCACGATCTTTCCAAGTACAAGACCCACGTTTGAATCTTGAAAAGTCAATGACATTTTCCCATGCTGGCGCTCCGTTGATATAGCAACCGGTCTCCACAATTGTAGGGAACGACATTAACCGCCCCTGCTCACAGCATCCAATCTCTGCCCCTCCTGACCACCATCGCTACCCGCGGTCACCACCCTTCCTCTGCCATCCAGGGTTGATCGTCCTGCTACCACCACCTCAGCGCACAAAAGACAACGATCTCCACAGACTTCATTGAAGGAAACAATGCATGCACATCCCCGAAGCGTAGAACCTCTTCGGAGGGCAATCTTCTTCCTATCAACAACTCTCCTTCGACTAGCACACTTGAAAGATCTCCCTCAAGGAGGCCAAGACCACTGCACCTTAGTATCCTTGCAAAGGAGGCACACAAGGAGGTGACAGTGACCACCGTCCACCTCAAAGGAATACCAAAGATACAGAAAACAATAGCGGGCCACAAAGGCACCCTCTCATTAGACACACCCTCATAAACACTCGGAGAGGACCAACGAATACTAACCTTTTCATTTGACATCACCTCGTACTTCAAGCAAGTGATATCAATGGCCTCCAGTCCGAACACTAAAACCTTTGTTGCACCATAAACCGCCACCTTCAAGCCACGAGAAATCAACCCGACATCAGAAAGCATCAACCTAACCACCTCCACGGATGGGGAACCAACAAGGAAGGTCCCAACCACCAAATGAGTCCAACACGAAATCGTTCACCTCCACCTCATCCAACCAAGGGGTCTCCACCTCCAAGGATGGTGGCTTGCTGGGTGGTGAAGGACGAGCACGTGCCATAGGAGGGACATGGACCTTCTCACCAATCATCTTACACGACCCCTAACGATGGCCAATCCCCCTGCACTTGAGGCAAACCACACAATTCTTGCAATCCCTCGCCCAATGACCCCTTTCTACACTTGAAACAAATCTCCTGGCTACGACGTCGAGAGAGAGAATCCCTCCCGTTGCCCCCTCCCCCCCCCCCCCCCCAAGTGATCATTTTTACCCAAGGGATTTTCTACCTCCAACCATTCCTACATTCCCTCGCTCAATGACCCCTCTCTCTACACTCGAAACAAATCTCCTAGCTATGCCGAGAGAGAGAACCCCTCTTATCGCCCTGCCTTAGTAAAGATATCGACCAACTAGAGTTTAAACGAAATGTAGGGTGTAGCTATCTTACCTTCCATCACAGCATTGCGTATGGAATGACAATCTACTTCAATGTACTTCATCCTCATAAAAAACAAGACTCGACGTAATATAAGTGGCTGATCTGTTATCATAATACATAGGAGTAGGACTCTTCACTAAGATACCCAAGTCATTGAGAAAGGAAGTAATCCTCTCACCACCTCACAAGCTGTATGTCATTGCTCTATACCCCACCTCTGCACTAGAGCATGCTACAATAGTTTATTTCTTGCTATGCCAAGAAACAACATTCTCGCCAAGAAAGATAGAAAAACTAGTGGTGGATTTTCTATCATCATAAAACCCAACATAGTCTGCATCTGAATAAGATAGCTTAAGATGACCATATTTCCTATAACAAAGGCCTTTGCCAAGGGACCCCTCTAGATATTCCAGAATGAGGCAAACGTCATTCCAATGGCCATATTTGGGCTTATCCATGTACTGACTAGCCCTATTCACAACATAACTAATATTTGAACAAGTGATGGCCAGATATACTAGCTTTCCCACAATACTCATGTACCTATGCACGACCTCAAACATAGTATCTCCAGAGTCACTGTACTTGCCTTTCTACTCTACAAGGATAGCAAAAGGCTTACTACTAAGAGGCCAATATCCTTCAAAATCTCAAGAGTATATTACCTCTGAGTAGGGGTGCTAATTGAACCGAACGAACTCAAACATAGGTATGTCCAAATTCGAGTTCGATAAAATATTCAATGTTCAAGTTTGCTTCGATTACAAAACCGAACATTCGAGTTTGGTTCGTTATTAGTTCGTTTGCTTTGTTCGAACGAACATGTTTGATTAAGTTCGATAATATGTTCGATAACAGCATATGTGCTACCCGTTCGTTCAATAATAGTTCATTCGATAATTATCTTTAATGGCATTTTAAAATTATTTCATGCCACAAAATATACAGCATGACTAAAAAATTTTGCACATTTTGATAATCAACATAACTATATATTCTTTAATTTTCAGTAACAAACCAATGCTATTCCAATGAGGAAGAAAAAAAAAATTTAAGATTAAAACAGCTTGCACTTTTAAGATTAAAAAGTTGATTCAAAATTTCTCAATGGTTAAATTCTTATAAGTATAGCAAGGTAATAAAACTCTGCCCTGCAACAAAATTTCAGACTAAAAAGAATTTAAAAATGAACAAAGTAAAATATTCTAACAGCTTGCAGAGAAAATTGTACAATGAAAAACTAAGGAAATTGTTAGGTAAAAGAAGAACCAGCTTTGAGAAATTCACTGGTTCTTGACTGTAGACTGTATTCTATGTACAGTATGTACTGTCAAGGTTGTGATGTTTCCACAAGGATGTCTTAAGGCCCTTGGGGTTGAGCTTGCTGAGGTTCTTTGGGTGGAACACGTCGATAACAGGTGTTTAGTGGTTCTTGGAGACAAGTTCACCTGCTCCAAGGCCTAGAATTGTAGCTGCAAAGGGTAGTCCCTTACGCAACCTATTCGAGGGCCGACCCCGCTAGACCACTGCCTTCCTAACTACAATGACTTTGTTCTCTTTGTTGAATTGATCCTCTGTCAAAATTTTTTAAAAGAAGATACAAACATGTCCCACATATAAGTTCTTTGAAGTACTCGAAACAAAAATCCACTTCAAACCCGGGGAGCCACTTGAAGAATCAAGGAGTTGCCTATTCTGCTTGTAGATGAGCTTCCCACCTTCCACTCTGACTTCGTATGCCAACAACTCCCAAGTAGCGTGCAAAAAAAACATGCAGGATTAAAATGATTCAGTGCTTTGGGGAATGAAAGTGATGATTTTGCAAAACAAGCTTTTGTGACTTGCAACAATCTGGATGGTTAACATTTCACAGACAAGAACCAAATGCCTGACAGAATTGAGAGCTTAACATTGCCGATGATATTCATTTAATTATGCATGAAAATGTATTTAATCTAGATAGTAACCGAACAAAAAAGGTCCTTTACATTAAATGCCAGGAACGGGCAAACACTGATGCTAGCTATTCCCCTAAATTGAGCTCTGAAAGTGCATCAACCCTGTTATATACAAGTAACATGATAACTTGCTACACATGTGGAGTGTACTGCCATTGCCAGCTTCACTCTGATTGGATAAAATATTCTCTAGATATTATAGACATGTAATTCATTGACAAGGTTTGCACTCAATATATTCATATCTTTTTTTTAAAAAAAAGATATATATGCAACATGAAGTCTCAGCCTAAGGACAATATAGCAAATACAAGCAGAAAATGCATTTTAATAGTTATTTCTATTTTTCAACAGGATGAGATCCGAACTTTTTGTAGAGACAAAAACAACAGGGACATACCCAACTCAATCATCTCTATTTACATGTTTTTCAACATATGCAGCGCCACTGAAGGTAGTACTAGCCACCATGGACCCCTCATACCTCTACACATCCCTCCTAGAGGAGTGCACCGCCACCATGGACCCCTCCCAGGGCTCCCTCGTCCACGACCACCTCCGCCGGGGCGGTGGTTGCAACATCCAAGGTTAGGATGCTCTCCTTGTCGCCAACCGCTTGCTGCTGGTGCTAGGCAAGGGGACTGGAGGGCAAGGGAGGAGGGTCGATGGTAGCAAGCCATATGGGGAAATGGAGAAGTGAAGAGCAAGGGAGGAGGGTGGTAGCAAGCCATATGGGGAAGGGGACTCGAGGGAGCACCGAAGGAAGGAGGAGGCTGAGGAGCTCACCTCGATGATGACATCGACGACGATGGAGCCGTTGACGGAGACGGGGAGCCTGCAGCGACGTGGAGCGCCTTGAGTCGAGGATGGTCAAATGAGCGCCACTACACCGCTTAAGGTTTCAGTCTGTAGAGTGAGCGGAGGGACTCAGGTCGGGGAAGGGGAGGGGTTGAGATTCTGAAATCTGAGATTAAGGCCGCTTGAGCAGGTGGGAGCGGGGGGTGAAATGGGGTATTTGAGAATTAGGAACCACGGGAAAGATTTCCTTTTTTTTGTTTTTTGTTTTTTTTTTAACTTTTGAGATTGAGTGTGAGAGGGAAGGCGGAAAGGTTTTTTTTTTTTAATCAAATGGGATTTTAATATCTATATAATATACAATTATATCCACATTTTATTTGTATGTATTTTCGAACTCAAATTTTTATCAAACGAACATACACTATGTTCATATTTGGTTCGTTAAACTAACAAATACAGTTTTAATGTTCATGTTTGATCCTTTTTTTTTAACGAACTTTTATCAAATTTTTCATCAAATGAATTCGAGTCAAACTCGAACTGTTCAATTCGATTAGTAGCCCTACCTCTGAGATAATGCCATACCAGATCAATCTCCGACAACTTCAATCCCCAAAAAGTAATGCGGCTCACCCAAATCTTTAGTCACAAAAGACTGTTGTAGGTAGCCCTTAACCTCTTAAATTCCCATGATGTCATTTCCTATAAGGATCATGTCATCTACATAGACAGCAAGTATCACTACATCAAACTTCGTCTTCCTGATAAATATGGAATGATCAGATGTAGATTTGTGAAAGTCAATCTTCATAGCCTCAGTACTGAGCCTATCAAACCATACTCTAGGGCTTCGTTTGAGGCCAGAGATAGCCTTCTTTAATCTGTAGATAAACACCTCAACCTCCTAACCTGGAGGTTGACGCATATAGACCTCTTCATGAAGGTCACTATAGAGAAGCATTTTAATGTTGAGCTAGTAGAGAGGCTAGTCCAAATTCACAGCAATAGACAAAATAGTCTTGATAGAGATGACCCACGCCACTAGAGAAAAGGTCTTAAAGATATCTACCTCATAGGTTTGGGTGAGTCCTTTGGCAACCAGCCTTTCGTTGAACCTGTCAACTATCCCACCTATACGATACTTGACTGTATATACCCATTTACAATCCACCACTTCGGCCACTTGAGAAGCATGAACAACGTCCCATGTGACCTTTATAGTTAGAGCTTCTATTTCTACAACCATAATAGCCATTCAATTTGGATCTTGAGCTGCCTCATGATATGATCTTGATAGAATAGTACTGTTGAGTGCCTGTGAAAAGTTTTGCATAGAAGAATCCAAGTGAACAGTAGACATATAATAAGACATAAGATGCAAGGTACAAGAGCGAACCGATTTCCTTATAGCAATAGGTCGGTCATCATCATTCCCACTGTGACCCTCCACCTGGGGAAAAGGAACATCCGAAGCAGCACTAGTAGGGGACAGAGCACCTGATTAACTAATACTTGCATCAACATCAGTAGTAATAGATACAAGAAGGGCATAGATATATTTGATGGGGAATCTCTTATGTGATACACCTGAGGCTGAAACTAGGCATCATGACCCTCAAGAGAGAAATGACTCTCAAAAAAGGTGACATTAGCACAAATACGGTATTGCCTACCAATCTATAACCTTTCTGGGCACAAGAATAACCAAGACATATGTATTTGGTAGCTCTGAGCGACAACTTGCCCATATTGTTAAAATTATGCACAAAATAGACACACCCAAAAGTGCGTAGAGATAAAGGAAATAGCTCCCTATCAGGATAGAGAAGCTTAAAGGAAATTTCACCTCTAAGCACAAACGAAGGAAGTCTATTTATAAGATATTCAGCAATGAGGATAGCAGCACCTCAAAAAGATTTAGGAACACTTATCAAGAGAAGTATCGTAGCAATATCAAGTAGATGTCTCAATTTTCTTTCAACAGCCCAATTCTATTGAGATGTATGTGGCAGGAAGTTTTGTGGATAGTACCATTGTCCTCAAGAAATAGCTGGAGAGGACACTGAACAAACTCAAGGGCACTGTTAGACTTGAAACATATAATCTTGTAGAAAAGGAATTTTACACCTCTGGAAAAATTTTCTTTGTTACTAAAACCAACTTAGATTTCTCTTTCAATAAAAACACCCAAAAAGCACAACTAAAGTCATCAACAAAAAAAAGCAAAATACTTATCCCAGACATGCAACTAATAAGACATGGACCCTACACCACAATTAAGTGATGAACTAAATCAAGAATACCATCTCTGTCTCTCAAGTAAAGAATGAAAAGAATTGTGGTAATGCTTTCCTAGCTGGCAAACATCACACTCAAAGGTCATGGAAGGAGGAATATCAAGAAACATTTGGCAAAGCTTGGACAAGAAGGGATGACCAAGTCTGGTATGCCATAACAAAGGATTGGACGAAATAGAAGTGGCTCCAGCAAAGACAGACGGCAAGTCCAAGTAATAAAGTCCATGGTGCTCATAGCCCCCACCAATCATCTGCTTCATCCTGATGTCATGAAAATAACAATGATGTTAATCAAATATAGTATGACATTTCATCTACTTGCAAATTTGACTAACAAATAGTAAACTGAGAGGAAAATCCGATACACAATAAACATCCATCAACTATAAACGAGAAGAGAGGCATGCTTTCATTAGCTAATCGGACCGATGTAATAATATCAGCATCTCTGGATGAAAATAGACTAGTGGCTTTACTCGTCAAGTAGCCTCAAAATCAATAACCCAATCAATTGTACCTGTATAAGCAGTGTACGTTGCAATACCTATAACAAAGGCAGCAGTAGAGGGACCCTAATCAAACCTCAAAAAGGCGATCCAACTCATCAACAGTGAAAGGAAATTCAGTCTGATCAGTAGCAATCTCAATCTGGCAGGCATAGTATCAGTAGAAGTTTGATTAGTCTAAGCAGGCCTTCCAAAGTTCTCCCAACAAAGATCATAGGGATGGTTAGCCTTCTAGCAGTGGACACAAGGGAGATAGATGTGCCTACCATGACCCCCATCACAGCCACACCCACATCCACATCTACCAAGCCAACCACTTCCCCCCCCCCCCCCCCCCCCAAGGCTGCAAGAGCAGCAGGCTCTAGCATAGTAACAGCAATAGCTAGACCAAAGTCAGCATAAAGTTTCGGAAGGCAACCATAGACTGTCTCCAGACTAAGAATGGAATTACTGCCAATATCTGATCCTGACTGATGGCGAGTTGATAACACATCAAGGAACTTGTATGTCTACTATTTTGCCCTCTCATTTACCTGCTTATCACAGCAAGTAGGCTAAAACACAAATAGCTCTTCAAAAAGTCCCTCAAGTGTAGTAAAATAATCTACTCGAGTCATATCACCCTAATTAGTGCTCCATATCCTCCTATAAATACCCACTCGTTATAAACTGATGGTCTGCATAGAATATCTACACTCCAAAGCCTCCTAAATGTCCTTGGCCATCTTTTTATATAGCATATTAGATACAATCTTTGGATCAATACTATTCATTACCCAATTCATGAATAGATAATTGTCCTCCCACTTTCGAAACTTCTCATCCTTAGTATCCGGGGCAACATCTGTAAGCACATGTAGACGCTCCTATCCTCCAACAAAGATACGGAAGGCTCTCGACCAAAGTACATAGCTCTAGGATCCTATAAGCATTATTGTGGTCCCTAAAACAAAGGCAGAGGTAGAGATCTTACCCTCTGAGGTAAGAATTGAGGCTTCCACGTTGTCCATAAGGAGGACCAATATCACACTCAGATACTACTAGTCATACAAAAATGCATACAAAAGTGCATCAAGAGGCGCACAGAAGCACACATAAGACGGGGTCAAAGGTGCCTAAACCATTCAATCAGAGGAAAAGGATCACATAAGCTGATATGTGGACCCAAGAAGGAACTGAATCAACCTGCAGTAGGTTGATTTGACCCTCAAGGAAGTTGCAGCAACCACAGGAGATGAAGCGCCACTACAATCCTCAGAACTGGTTGAGAGCCGGTTGGTGCTGATGCAGACCTAGTGCAAAACCAGATGGAGTACGTTTGATAGCACAACATAGAGGCAGGAGGGGTGGCGCAGACCTGAGGAGACAATCTAGGGCCTGCAGTGTGGATCAGAAACCTCCATCAATGTCACTGGTGGCTCCAGGCAGGTGCTGCAACCCTTACAGCACTAGTGGTGGCTGGCGGCAGGAGTTGTAGCCCCTAAGGATGGTGGCAATGGAGGGGATCCCCCCTTTCGGGGATCAAACTCTTGCAAGGAATCTCAAGAATAGAGATAAAGATCACTAACTCAAGAAAAAAAAAAAATCGGTGGTATTTAGTGGGATATCAGAACACTTGTCTAGAACTGTTGCTTTGATATCATGTTGAATGTAAAAGATGATTCTATTCCAAAAAGAAAATCCTAGTCTCTCTTATATAGAGAAGGGTCATGGGCAAATTACATGAAGAGTCTAGTAAGAAAATAAAAATTACAACTAAGGCCAACTAAGGCAACATAAGTGATATGAAATAAACTAAATAACTCCACATCTAACATATCTGTTATGAGAAAAAATATCAGTTTGTTGTCAATGCTTGGATCATTTTATGAAGAAGCCTGAATATAGAAACTGGCATTTTATTTACCTCATTCTTGAATTTGATCGGATTACCAGTAAAACACACATTTGTGTTTATGTGCTACTTCACATGCCATCCAAGCTCTTCAGAGAACACAAGACCAGATACAAGTTGCAGCACCTTTCTTGGGATGAATCTAGGCACACAGAGTTTTAAAAAAAAAAACAAAAAGACAAAATATTGTGTCTTAATCAACTGCACAAGGAGTTTTTTTTTTTTTTGGAAGGGAATAGGACAGCTACTGGAGGTCAGTAGCCATCGGTTATATTAATAAGTCCAAGTGCACGAGTATAAAACTACGACACACACAACCGACAAACTGATGTGGTTCACATTTTACAAGATCTGGAAATCTTCCTGAAGCGAAACCTTCTTTTGTTCTTCTCATCCTAAGGTAAGCTTCACGGGAGTTGACGACTAAAGTTTGATGATGCTACACACTGCAGAAGCATCGCAGGAAGAATATCATTTCTCAAAGGAAATGGTAGGGTACTCTTAAGGTGATAAATGGGAAATAGCTTAGCTGGCTAGAGTGTTGGTCTATCAAGCTAGAAGTTCAACTCTCAAAACAACAACTATTGCACTTTTGTTGGAAGGATCCATAGCCACTTCATGGAACGTGATCGAATGAAAAGAAGGCAAAACATGTGAACAAGGCGTAAAAAGGGATGCTTGTTCATTTCAAGTAAGAGCACATTGTTAGTGCATGAGTCAATTTATAAAGAAGCCTGACATAGCCATCGGCATGCTTTCTCCTTATTCTTAAATATTTTAACAGTTAAATAATTTGAAAGGATCACATGTAATTATTGCTTTTTATGAAAGATGCTCACTTAGTTTTTATGTGCTTCTTCACATGCTAAGCAAGCTTCCTACAAGAATCAAGACCCACTATAGATCACCTTTCCTTGGAAGATCCAATTACATGGAGCAAAAGAAAACATTGAGCCCCCTTTCAATACAAAGAAAAAAGAAAAAAAGAAAAATGCGGTGCCTTAATCACGTGAACTGAGTGTAGAGCTACGATACATGCAAACTACAAATTGATGTATGTCATATCTTCTTAAAAGCTTTAAGGCAGCAATTGGATGCAATTTAGTGTGCATGTTTACTCCTATTGGGTAGGTTAGGATGAATAGTGGCATGGGTTTAGTGGGGTTTACGAGAGAAATCATCTCACAAACTCATCATTACCTTAATAACCACTTACTCCACTTTCCAACAAAATAATAACAAATGAACAACAAAAGATCGAATATAAAACAAATAAATTACCAGCCTTTCTTTACATCTTCATTCTCAATACAAACATAAAAATACAACCTAAAACATATCAATTAACCTCACATCTAACCTACATTGACCCACCACTTATTCCACCACCTTCATAACTTGGCACTACCTAAACTTTATCCCAAGATAAACACAAATACTCGTCCAAATGCAACCTAAAAGTAGATGTCAAGCTTCCTATGTCCAATGCAAGAGTTGTTGCATTTACCACCTTGAATCCATTGTTCCATGAGCAAACAAAGAATATTGAGGTGTATTTTCATTTCACTTGCAATGTTGCTGCTAAGGGAACGATTATGTAAGGGCTCGGATTTAAACTTGGCCTTAATCAAGCTCATGGACTTTAATTAATGTCATTAAGAGCTAATTAATGTGATGAAATTAGCCCTAAGTGGATACAAAGTCTTATATAACCTAGACCCAAGTTAATTTCATTAACAAATGTTGCATGAGGGGTTACTTGAAAAAGGGTAGAATTGAGGGATTACTTCATAACTCAAGTTATTGGGTGGAGGTTCTTTTATGCAAATTTATAATTGGTATAAAAGGCTCATGAAGAGAAATGGAGGCCATTGGCATCTACCAATTGCCTCCTCTCCAATCTCATTCTCCACCGACTAACCTCCCTTCCCCTCCTCCACTGACTTCACGCTTTCCTCTCCTCTTCTTGATGATGGCTGCAGCAATTAAGGTTCAAAACTGAAGGTAAGCACCATCTCTTGGCCCCTAAACTAAGTTACCATGTCTAATTTTTTATTCTTGGCATCAAGGGAAGCTTGGAGAGCAAGAAAAGGGAGAAAACAGGAGAGGAAGTTTACTGCTGCTGGGAACCAACTCTTTGGAGTACACGATTAAGAAGATTTAGGACAAGGTAAAGATAGGGAACAATGGAGGAGGAAGGAGGAGGACTCAAGCTGAAATATAAAAATTCAGTAAAAACAAGTTATTCAAGGCCTCAATTGAGGTGATTCTTGGTTGTTCAACCCTCAAAACAAGGTAGGGACCTATCTTCTTTTTATGTTTCCTCTTGGATTCCTAAAGCTAATTAGGTTAATTAGCATGAGATTAAAATCATTTTATGGCTGAATAATGGAATCTAGACTCGTGTGTATAAATTTTAGCCATGCGTGAGGGATTTTTAATGACTTTAATAATTGAATGGGTTCAAGCTCTCCCTTGTGGTCCTTGCATGATCTAGCTTGCGAAGAATCATGTTTGGATTCACTGTTAATAGATTTTACATGTGGATTGGTTAGATGCATGTTTGCATGTTGTGGTTCTTTCATGAATTCGAGCTTTTGGTGGGCAATTAGAAAATGGATTTATAGTTTAAGATTTTGAGATGTTTTTGCCCTAACCATTAGGTGTAGAGAGTTGTTCATTGCCTTTTTAAGTTTTCATCATTTATGATGAAGATCAAAAATAAATCACATGGGATTTTGATAGGGGAAAAAGTTTTCCCATGGAAGTTCATACAGAGTTTTAAAGCTTGTTATGCAATCTGAAACTAAGCAATTAGTCTAGTGGCTTAATTTCTGCCCTATTGTACTTCCTAATCATCTAATGTTTTCTCTTAATCATTTGATTTCAGTCCAAATAGAACGTTAAAGTTATATTTGGACTAGTTTAGAAAGGATTATGATTGGTTAAATTAGTTTTAAATAACCTATTTGGGATGGAAATTGAGAATTATCGATAATGTTAGCCTTAAGTATGATTAAGTGGTAAATTGGGGTTAACCCTAAATTGAGGATCGATTGAGAATCCTAACAATGAAGGCAATCATCATTGGGCTAAATGGATCTTGGCGTTTGTTTAGTGTTAGATAATTAGGATTAGTAAGTTATGAGTCCGATTATGACAAGGTTTAATCTATTTAATTGGGTTTGAGAGTCCTAATCCTTTTCCTATTCCTATTAGTCAGTTTCGTATTTTTGTTGGGTCTCTTCAATTCTCTATATAAAAGGGATTGGGGTTCCTAATTTCAATAACAATGATAAGAAGACTTTCTACTTTCTCCGACATGATATCAAAGTGGGTCTATGGAAAGAATACCTTAACCTTAACTCTTTTCCCCTAGTTTTCTCCTTTTTTGAGACATGAACCATTAATCGGCCCTAGAAAGGCCTCCATTGCTGCCTGTGGCCAACCGAAGGACTTTGACAACTACCCACCTGCATCACCCGACCCCAGCAACCCTCCTGCAAGAGCCGCTAGCCCTCCTGCAATGCTAAGCAACAATAATACTGCTATTGTCACCCTTGTTGCTGTTGTAGCTATTATTGTTGGTACTACCGCTATTACTGTAGTTGATGCTACTATTGCTACCTTATGGAGGGCAACCAAGGGTCTGACAACCGCCCTCCTCTCCAATGACCAAATATGGTCACCATAAGGCCAAATCCAATGGAAAACACACCTGGGAAATGTCGTCGATCACTATTCCGAAGTTGGCAAAGCCTCGGTGACCTCGACAACTACTCTGATCACTGTGTCCCCACTAAGGAGTTGCAAACTTCGCTTGCTTGGTTTGATGATTCGAGTCTCCAATGGCCTACTACTGTAGTTTCAAACCACCTAAATGTTGTGATTCCAATCCTCCTTGAGCCTTGATTGAAGATCCTAACCTTCATCTACTAATGTTCTTATTGATTTAGACATTTAAATCCAGATTTGCTCCTGATATCGTGATCTTCCCCTGTTCGGTTATTGTGATTTGGTTTCTCTAATTAGACCTAGGGAACTTCCCTGGTCCTACGTGCATCGTGTACACTTACGGTGCAGCATACGCTTTGATTTTGCACCCAATATATCTTCTACTACCCTACATATGATCAAAGTTCATTTCTCTATCCTCTATGTGCATGGTCTACACTCTTGTGCATGAAATCATGCATTCCTGCTTAATTGCCAATCCTACTGTCCACATGACGGACTTAGGATCTTCCCCACTAACAACTTGAGATCGTCTCTCGACTATTGCCTGCTTGGGATCGTCTCCCACTTTTGCCTACTTCTGCTACTACTTGAGATCATCTCCTACTACCTACCTGCTCCTGTTGTAAGAATATCGTTTATTGTAACAAGTTGGGCATGATTATCATCCACACTCCAACTACGTGTTAAAGCATTAGGAAAGTGTCAGATAATTAGGATTACTTAGTTCTCAATCAATTAGGTTTAGTTTATTTAATTTGATTTAAGAGTCATATTCCTTTTCTTATTTCTATTAGTCAGTTTGCTATTTCTATTGAGTCTTTTATGTAATTTTTCTAACCTAACTCTCTATATAAAGGGGTTAAGGTTTTGATTTTAGAAACAATAAGAAGAAGACTATTTTCTCCAACATTGAGGATTTAAGAAAGGACTTAAATGGCAAATCAATGGCCTAAACCTTGAATTGGCCTAAGTATAGTAGACTTATAATTCAAATTATTGTTAGTTGTTTATGGATAAGCTCAAAAGTAGTTTTCTGACATATTAATTACTTAAACCCAAGTTTTATGGGTTGATTTAGCCTAATAAATTTCAAATATGAACTTTAGGTCATCTAGATAAAAAGGGACCTTAAAAACCTAAGTGGGTTGTAACCAAGGTGTTAAGCTCTAGGGTGAGCCAAACACAAAGAAACATTAGGTAACGACCATTAGGTCATATTTAGGTGGAATTGTAAGATGGAACAATGTAACTCTATGAACTTGGGGTTCCCCTTGCTAGGTTGAGCAACCAAATAATGCTAATAGTTAGTGGCTACCAATGATTAACTAGAACTTGATGAGTTCGTGGTCGTGGGCCAATTGTCAAAATAAGATACTCATAACAAAAGCTTTGTAGGTGCTCGCAAGTGCACATGATGCTAAGGTACCTGGACTTGTGACTTACAGCACTTATAGTGAAAGCTCTAAAGGTGTATAAATCGATAGTCGGTATTTAGCTAGTAAGATCACCGATTAAGGAGTATACGATATATAAAAGAAAAATTGATGATTAATCGATTAAGTATTTTTCAATATTTAAAAATTTTAAAAATATTTTTTTTACATAAAAAGGAAAGATTACTAGAGATCGATAATCATACAAAAATAACTAATAAGAAAATCAACTTGGTGATTTTTATTATGAAGAAAATGAGACATTGGCCCTCTTTATACAGAGGGCTTAAGCATATATAAGGAAACCATAATAGCTTGCCAACTAAAAATAACAAAACTAAAATAGAAGGTAATAACTCGCCTACTAAAAATAACAAGAACTAAATAGAAGGAAATAACTCTCATAATAAAAATAACAAGAACTAAATACGACACCCACCTAATTATGAATTACCATATACAACAACAACGAAGCCTTTTCCCACACTAAGTGGAGTCGGCTATATGGATTTTTTGCCTCCATACAGATCGATTTTTAGTCATTTCAGAACTTAAATTAAAGTAATTGAGGTCATACTTAATAGCTTCCTTTCAACACTTGTTTGGTCTTCCTCGCCTTCTCTTAGCAGGTTCAGCCTCCATCTTCTCACATCTCCTAACTGGAGCATCTAGTGGCCTTCTTTGTAAATGTCCAAACCACCTTATACGTATTTATCCTCTATCGGTGCCACCCTAATCTTTTTTCTAATAATCTCATTTGAAATATGATCCTTTCTTGTATAACCACACATCCATCTTAACATCTTCATTTCTGCCACAGACATCTTCTGTACATGCCTATAGTTGATAGCCCAGCATTTAGAACTATACAACATGGTTGGTCTTACCGCAGCTCGATAGTATTTTCCTTTGAATTTAAAAAGAACCCTCTTATCACAAAGAATACCAGAAGCACCCCTCCATTTCAACCACCCTGCATTAATTCTATATGTAACATCTCCATCAATTCCACCATCTTGTTGGAAAATAGATCCCAAGTACTTAAAAACATCTTTCATTAGAATGCACTCTTCTCCAATTTTTACATCAATCCCTTCATTGTTCCCTCTACTACTAAACTTGCATTCCATATACTTAGTCTTTGTCCTACTTATGCATAATCATTTATCTTCCAAGGGTTCTCTCTAAAGCTCAAGTTTTCTGTTAACTCTATCTCTTGTCTCATCAACCAACACAATGTCATCAGCAAAAAGCATACACCATGGCACCTCAACTTGGATATATTTCGTCAACTCATCCATGATCAAGGCAAAAAGATAAGGGCTTAAAGTCGATCCTTGATGTAGACCAATGGTGATATCAAAGTAGTCCGTCAAATCATCATTAGTCTTTACACAAGTTGTTGCTCCACAGTACATATCCTTTATAAGGTTGATATATAAAACTGGCACTTGTCTCTTCTCTAAAATTCTCCACAAGATATCTCTTGGGACAGAATCATAGGCCTTCTCCACATCAATAAAAATCATATGTAAATCCTTCTTCTTGACTTTGTATGTCTCCATCATACGTCTCAAGAGATGTATTGCCTCAATAGTAGACCGGCCTGGCATAAAGCCAAACTGATTTTCAGTTACCACAGACTTACCTCACCCTTCTTTTAATTATTCTCTCCCAAAGTTTCATCGTAAAACTCATCAACTTAATACTTCTATAGTTGGAACAATCTTGTATGTCACCCTTGTTCTTGTATAAAGGTACCATAAAACTTTTCCTCCATTCCTTTGGCATCTTCTTGCCTCTCCAAGCAGTATTAAATAAATTTGTGAGCCAAGTTATACCCCGTTCTCCCATCATTCTCCAAACGTCTATAAGAATATCATCAAGCCCAACAACCCTCTCATTTTTTATCATCTTCAAAGCCTCATCAATTTCTTTTTTTTGTATCCTTCGATAACTTGCCCGATTCACATAATCTTCTGAGTTGGCTACCTCCCCTAAGATGATATCATTCTTTTATTTTTCATTAAAAAGCTTATGAAAATATATTTTCCATCTTGTCTTTATATCCTCACTAGTTATAAGCACCCTTTTTCATCCTTGATGCATCTTACATGTGTAAGGTCATTTGTTTTCCACTCTCTTGCTTTAGCTAACTTGAAGATATCTTTTCCACCTCCTTTAGAATCAAGTTTCTTATAAAAATATTCCCAAGCTTTTGTTTTTGCTTCATTAACTATTTTCTTTGCTTCTTTCTTTGTTTTTTTATAGTTTTCCATATTTTCATCGGTCTTATCTCGATATAAGGCTTTAAAGCAGGCTCTTTTAATTTTAAGCTTCTTTTGCGCTTCCTCACTCCACCAAGCCTACTTTTATCCTGGAACACCTCCTTTAGACACGCCTAACACCTCTTTTGCCACCTTCCTAACACAGTTTGCCATATTTAACCATATTTCATCTGCACTATCATCAAGATCCCAAGTCTTTTGTTGCATCTTCTCTCTAAATCAGGCTCATTCGATATATGAATTACCATATATCTAATTTTATTTCCTAACACTCTCCCCCTAGTTGGGGCGTAGATATCAGCAAGTCCTAACTTGTGACGCAAAAAATCATGTCTCTTCTTTTTAAGGTCCTTGATGAGGATGTCTGCTAACTGAAGCTCTGAAGAGATATATGGTATGCTAATCTTCTCGTCCATGACTGCATTTTGGATGAAATGACAATCTACTTCGATGTGTTTAGGATGCTCATGGAAAATCGAGTTGGACACTATATGTGTTGCTAAGTGATTATTACAATAGAGCAGAATCATAAATTGCACCTCCACGCCTAAATCCCATAGAAATCCCACAACCCACATGATCTTACATGCAACATAGGCTATGGCACGATACTCAGGCTTAGCACCAGGCAACCACATTATATTTCTTGCTTCGCCAAGAAACAAAGCGTATCCCAAGGTAGACCGACGATCCTCAATAGACCACGTATAATCTGCATCAGAATAAACCATGATGTCCATGGACCTATTTTTTCTATAGTAGAGTCCCCAACCCAGATTTCCCTTGAGGTACCTCAAAATAAGACATACCTCATGCTAGTGACTATAATGTGTTACCTGCATGTGGTAACTAGCTCTACTGACGGCGAAGCTAATATTGGTCAAGTGATGGTCAAGTACAAAAGGCGACCAACTAAGCTGCAATATCTAGAGACATCCTCGTAGGGAGAATCATCCTCCTCAGTATTATGAACATGTCGTGCCTCAACAGGAATGCTAGAGGGCTTGACTCCCAGTAAGCCAACCTCCTTAAATATCTGGAGGGTATATTGTCTCTAAGATAATGACAAATGAGGTCCCTTCCTAACGCCCTCAATCTCGAGGAAGTATCGTAGGTCTCCAAGATCCTTTGTCACAAAGGTGGACTGCAGGAAGACTTTAGTTTGACAAATACCTTCCTCATCGTCACCTATAAGCACCATGACATCGACATAAACAGCTAGAATAACAACTCTACTTGTAGACGAATCTTTTATACTCATGAGGCTAGTAACTCAGGACACATTTGGTACATCTTCCTGATTGAGGGATGTCCGAGTCATCTATGCCAAACAGGGGTCACCGGCTATGTACACTGCTCCAGCAAATAGTGTCATGTATCCACGTAATAAAGATTGTCTCTCTCTATCCCATCACCAATGATCTCATTGGTGCGTTTATCCTAGAAGTAATAGTGCATGTCATCAAACACAACCTGCACTAGAGATCTCTGCAGATGCAACAAACAACAAGCTCATGGGAAACTCTAGGGCACTGTGCACATATGTAATCCTCATAGTAGGGGAAACCTAATTTTCCCCAACTGTAGTAATCGAAAAGTTCACTCCTTTGACCACCCAGACCTCTCGAATTCCACGTGTCCTGGCAACATTCTCATCTCATCTACTCTTCCGGTGAGATGAATCGAGACACTAGAGTCAATAACCTATGGTCCAGGCCTCCCATTGCTCCTCTTTGATCCATCTAGAACAGAGAAACCAACTTTGATCCGATCTGAATTGTCTCTTTTTTTGGCAAAATGAACTCAAGTTGCATGAGAGAAGGCTCATCATGCCAACAAAGGAAAAACTCTTCAATAGTGGTGAGAGAAGACTCATCACTCTCAACTTCAGGGTACCTCATGAGAGAATGTTCATCATGTGGTCACCATGGACAGAAAACCATTGGTGGACTCTTCGTCAACCGACTATAAGACAAAAGGTCAACTGATGGCCCCCACTAGCGGCACTGGCGGCACTACAAGCCATATGACAAGGTGTGGAGGCAACAATGGTACTGCTAGGTCTCCTCGCAGTGTCACTACTGTCGACAATCTCCTCACCGATCATCTCCATGGATCACCAAATCGTTGGTAATCGAATCATCATATTTGGTAGATATTTGGTGGGATACTAGACCACCAATCTAGGATTATTAATCTGATACCATGTTAAAAAAATCAACTTGGTGATTCTTGTTAATAAAAAAATTAGGCCTTGGCCCTCTTTATATGAAGAAAGAGCTTAAGCATACAAGGAAATCGCAATAACTTGCCTACTAAAAATAACAAGAACTAAAATAAAAGGTATTAACTCGCCTACTAAAAATAATAACTAAATAGGACATCTGCCTAATTACAACTTAACATATATCTAATTTTATTTCCTAATAATAACAAAATAAAAGGAACAGACCTATAGTATATCAGGCCATAACCCCGATAGGCCGCACGCCACCCTTACATTGTTCTCAACCAACACCCATTCCTTTTTGAAAATTGTAGCATTCCGCTGAAGCCAAATAGACCACAAGTTTTTTTCGAAAGCGAAAAAGGGAAAATACCTTAAAGGTACTTACCCAGGTGTATTCATTAAATCAAGGGGCGTTGCATCAGAAACACATTAGGAAGCAACATCCCAAAACACTAACCGAAAGGAAATAGAGGAGATAGCATTCTCAACATAAGGGGTGTTCCCCCTGAAGACCACCATGTTCCTTCCTAGCCAAATACCCCAAAGAATCGCCAGCACCTTGACTCTCTCCCTTTTCGTCTTGAAGGTGTTACATCCTGACCGTGCCGCACCTCTACAGAAGGATGCCCAAAAGGTGTCAAAAGAGGTCGAGTCAACCCAATAAGGTCCTAAACCTTTCCAAATCTACGAGACGAAATGGCAACAAAAGAAGAGATGGTCACTATCCTCTTCTGCCTAACACTACAATGAGGGCATGAAGTATCCTCCGAAGATGCCCACCATGCTCTCTTTGCCTTCGAAAGTACCCAATCACACCTAAGGAGTCACACAAAGAACCTGATTTTCATAAGGCAATCCACTGACTAGAGAAGCCTGTAGTCTCTCATAAGATCCACATCCACCGGCTGGGTGATCAATGTCAACCTGCAGTATGCTTCCTTCACAAAAAGGGCCCTATCATCCCAACACAGTGCGTCCCTGCTGCTTTTCGACTCCCCAAGACATGCAGCAATTCTTGTAAATCTTCACATCTCTAATCCAAGAGGGCCCCTTGGAAGGTTGGGCACCAAGCATTCTCCTAATATGACCTTCCTAAAGAGGCCCTCCTCTCCTCCACCAACCTAGAAATCCACTTGGTGAGGAGGCTCAAGTTGGCTCCTTCCATGCTCCTGACTCCAAGTCCTCCCTCTTGAATGGGTTTACAGACGTCATCCCAAGAAACCAACCTCGCTCCTCTGCCAGCATTGCCAAAGTTCGTCCAGAGGAAGTCGCACATTACGCCAGTAATCTTCTCCTCAATTTGCCAAGGGACCTTGAAGATCAAAAAGAGGTACGTCGACATAGAGGAAAGGGCTACCCCAAAGAGCGTCAGCCTACCTCCTCTGGAAAGCAGCCTAGATGCCCATCCCGCCAATCTCCCCTCCATCCGCTCCAATAGAGAAAGACAAGGTTGCATTCTAAGCTGTATGTCGGTCAAGGGCAACCCAAGGTAGGGAAGAGGTAATCCCCTAACTTTCATGCCAAGGGTGACCCCACATGCTTGTTGCTCCTGTGAAGACAAATTGAGTAGGATGAAGGTGGATTTTGCATAGTTGATCTGCAGGCCTAACGCCACACCGAACATATATGCAAGACCAAACGAACTTTATGCTCCTCCGAGGCGGCACCCTCCACGAGAATCAAAGTATCATCAACATATTGTAGGATCGGTACCTTACAGTCACCTCTAGCTCGAAAGCCTCTAAACAACCCTTGCAGACAAGATCCCATCACGACCCTAGCCAATGCGTCCACCGCTAGGACGATAGGCATGGGGGCCAAAGTGCGGCTTGCTTGACACCCCTTCTCGACTGCACCCAGCCCCCAGTGGGATTATCGTTGGTTAGGACAGAAAAATAGGCCGTGGTGACTCAATGCTTCACCCAATCAATCCAACTGCTCGAGAAACCTCTCTTGTCCAGAGAAGACCGGAGGAAGGACCACTGCATAGTGTCAAAGGCCTTATTGAAATCAACCTTCCAAAGGAAGGTCTTGGTCTTCCGCCAACTCCAACTGACCAAGGCTTCGAAAGCCACAACAAAGCCGTTCAAAATTTCCCTTCCAGGGACAAATTTTGTCTACATCAAAGAGATAAGGTTAGGTAGGAGCCCTCTTAGCCTGTTCACCAAAGCCTTGGTGACAATAAGATATGCAACATTGGAAAGCATGATCAACCTTAAGTCTTCAATCGCCTTGGCTCCTTCCTTCTTCGAGATCAAGAAGAGGAAGGATCTATTTAGCTTGTCAAATCCAGTGTTCCCCACTTCAAACTCGGCCACCATCCATATCACATCATCCTTCACCAAGGGCCAGAATTCCCTATAGAAGTGCATAAGGAAGACATCCGGCCCCGAGCAACCGTCAACGTTGAGGCCCCAAACCGATTTCCTGATCTCGTCCTCTGAGAACTCCCCCACAAGGGTCTCAACCTGCATCCCCAAGATTCGCCAAGTGTCTTCCCCTGTTTACCGCCAAGCTCCAGCACATCGCCTACCAAAGAAGTCTCTGTAGTAATCGGTCACTACTTACCCAACATCCTCTCTCCTATTGTGCCGCGTTCCACCAACAAGTTGTTGATCCAGTTAGTTCGCCTTCTAGCTGAGGCTAGCTGGTGGAAGAACTTGGTGTTGCAGTCGCCTTCCTTGAGACACTTTTGCTGAGATCTAATCATCTACTCTACCTCTACCTTTTTATCCTCCTCTTGAACCACCTTCATCTCAGCAGCCCTACGAATTCAATTTGCCTCCAAAAGCTAGCCCCCATCCTCCAACTTGTCAAGCCTACTTATCTCGGAAAGCACTTCGATCTTTCTTTATTCTTTCCTTTACCTCAGCGTCTTCCGATATTCTCTGAGGTGATTCTTCAGACGAGCCAACTTCCTAGCCAGATGAGCAGTCGCCGTCCCTTCCACTTCCAGAGAGCTCCACTTATGCTCAATCATTTGTTTAAATCTTAACTCCAATAGGCAAGACCTCTCGAACTTGAAATAGGGGGACAACCTTCAGGCTCTCGTTGGACTGCCAAAGGAGAGGGGTGTAATTGGAGAAAGGCCTCTTCATTGGTGAAACGACAGCTAAACAAAAAGCCTCCACAAGCTCAACATTGGAAAGGAATCTATCAATGTGCACCATTGACCACTACCATTCCTCCACATGTAGGAACAAGTTAGGACGGGGTCAATTAGGCCAAAGGTCGCTATGGATACAGCAAATTGTTCTAAGCTCGGGTCTTATCGTCCACAATCGTTCAACCTATCCTCCACTTGCAAGGTGGTGTTGAAGTCGCCACCCACTAGCTAAGGGCATCCATGGCTAGTTACCTCGACCAAGGCGAGCTCCTCCCAAAGGCAATCCAGTGCGTGAACGTTGCATGGCCCGTATACTGCCGTAACGAGTGTAGCGCCATCCCTCCTACAAAGAAACCTTGCAGAGATGATGTGCTCTCCCATGAAGGAGTCTTCCAGTGACAAGGTATCCGTCCGCCAACCTACCAACTGACCTCCTACCCGATCTACTGCATCAAGCTTGACAAACCCATCTAGCCAAGAACCTCTGATCTCCCTCCAAGTCCTAATGTCGTAGCAAGCTTGGATTCCTGAAGCATGACGATGTCAGCCCTCCAGTATCTGAGGTATCCCCCCCAGCACCACCCTCCTCGTGGGGTCACTATGACCTCGCACATTCCAAGTAAGAATATTCATCATGGAGCAACTTCGGGCACCACCTTGGCAACCGGCTTGAAACCAATGGCGTAGGAGACAACAGCGACCTCCTCAACCTCGCCGCTAGAGCCAATAGCTCCCCCCCCCGAGCCTAGGTACCAACCCACGACCTAGCATCAATCACATCATGTGGCAACCCTATCCAAGTTTTCCTTCCACGGTAGGACCACCGCTCGACGAAGCGAAGCCCCCCTCTCCAAACGGTGGCCTAGGCAAGGTTCCCACATAACCATCTCACAAGTTGTGGCTTCTCGCTTCAACCAACGTCGCGACCGAGTGGCCACAACGCAAACCACGTCACGATTCCCTCCAGAAGGGGGAAGCTCACCTTCTTCAAGGTCCTGTTGCACGATCGACTCCGACATGTCTCTGACTAGCGCACCAAGGACGTGGGTTGCTGCGTTGGTCGCGGTGGGGTAAGATCCCACAGAAGCACCCTACAGGTGGTGTTAAGAGCAAGACTGGTGAGGGGAAAACCAGGTTGGTCAAGCCCCCTTTGCTCGACCCGACCCGCAGATCCAAGAGAGGCACCCCAAAGTCCACACAATCCTCAAAGAGAGGGGGCGTGTCAATATAAGTGAGAGGAGGCAAAGGGAAAGGGTGCAACCCCTCGGTCCTCTACAGAAGCGCCACTCCTTGGTTCCTTCTCCAAGGCACCTCTCAAAGACGCATGATCCTCTGAAGCCCTAGCAAGGGTGCAACCCGATGAGCGCAACTCCTCAACCACCACATCCGCCACCAACATCGCAGTGGATGCTGCCACGTTAGCAGGATTCAAGCAAAGCAATTCTTCACCATCCGCACCCGCCGCCGAATCTGCAACGTCAACAATACCCGAGCGAAGCATCTCCTCCCCAACCACGTCAGCACACCCCTCTTCCCATGACACGTCAACACGTCGAACCTCCTTGAAATACACCGGCCTCCAAACACTAGCGATACTGAGTTTGCATCGCACGATGGTGCCAACACAGGCCTGCTCCTTACAGCGAGGCCATTCCCTAGCAAGGGCCCACACCAGCCAAAGACCACCTCAGCGAAGGTTTAACGCAAGTCCACCTCCATCAACACGCATACATCAAACGACCCACGAGAAGCCTCTGTGGCAAAGGAGCACCGCCTCCAGTGGGGAGGCACCCACCTTCATCTCAACCACTGCCTCAAGGGACTCTACAAAGATCCTTGTCCCGCAAACCTCTCTCAATTGCGCAAAGGGGGAAACAAGAGCTTCGACAACGGCCACGATTTGCAGCCAACATGACAACCCCTCAAGACAAAGGCGTAGATTCAACCTCTCTGATGGTTGCTCCTTCATTGGCCCATCATGAATCCATAGGAGTCGCCAATGAATCACCTCCTCTGACAGGTAGAGCTCCAATGAGCAGAGGCACTCTTGTGATGAAAGGGCCAACCCCAGCAGAAGGAAGCGCCCAGGACGGAAAGGCACCACCTTCATCTATGAGCACCCATCCAAGTACTCACTGAACCACCTTGAGACCTCCTTCAACTCCACTTTCCCCTGCACCACATCTCCTATGAGCCCCTTGGCAACCACTGCTTCCGGACCCTCCACCTCACTTAACCAAGGGGCACCCACCTCTGCCAAAGGAACCAAGGCAAAGGGCGGTGGAAGGAGAGCACGCAGCTAGCCCCTCCTCCCCCTTCACTTACAAGCCACCTTCCGATGTCCAACCCCCCCATGTCCAACACTTAGGGGGTCCCGTGATTCCCCTACTGTTGAAGCAAAAAATCATCACAAAAAGATTGAGTTTGAAAAACCTATCGTTATAGCGTAATTTGCAAAAAAAATCCGTCAACGAATAATTTTAACCGAAACTCAAGGAATTCCAGTTCGAACACAGGGAGGCGGACATTTGATTAAAAATCATTTTTGTTTTGTTGTCACGAAGCAGATTAGCTAGTTGAATTGAATCTACATTAACTATCTACTTAAAGAATAAAGATTAGAAGAGAGAGAGAAAATAATACAAATAAAGACAAAATAGAGAGCGAATGAACAGGTATTTCATAATCATTGAATTAAGTTCATTACAATTACTCGTTATACTAGAAAGTAGGAAATCTTACAACTAGAAAGTGGTAAATCTACTCTAGAAAGCAGTAAAGAGAAGGGAGGTGAGAAATTATCCTCCTCAAAGGCTGCTTGGAGGATGAGCCACGTTGACGAAGCGCCCGGAAGAATGTGGTGAGATGTAGGACAAGGGAGAACGAAGACGGACAACGAAGGATGGGGCGGGGCGACGTCGCAGCAGAATCCGCTTCCCAACAGCGATGAGAAGACAACCGCGAATGCTCCACGAACGGGATAAGGTGGAAAAATTCTAATTTTAACTCTAATGGAACATCCGGAGCTTGGAACAAGCTCTTAGAGCTTTTGAGGGGGTGAGAGAAGAGAGGAAGGGATGAAGAAAGTGTGGGGGTCGTAGCACTATTTATAGGTGAAGAATGGAGGGGCAATTAAGTTAATTCATGTTTAAAACATTAATGTCAGGGTTTTTAGTGATAGATTTATTCTTCACTAAAGCCCTGAATGTGGGCTTAGTGCACGCCCACGTGCGCCTTCTCAACTTCAACTACCTTCAACGCTCACCCACGTCCGTTAATCCTCAGTTGTCCGATCATGATATCAGACGGCTTAGGATCGATCTGTGCCTGCCTCCTCATCGCGTGTCTGCACGTGAGATTACGCATGCATGATCCGCACGCTCTGGTGATGCCATGTCTCTGCACCCCAGCCACTTGATGCTGATCCAACGGCGCAATTTTGCTCGCCGCACCTCTCTATAGAATTAATCCACTCCACATAGATTGAACGCGTGCTCATGCCTTGATAGTGGCGTCTACCACCAATGTGTTGTGCTGCTGGATAGTGGCGAAGATGAGAATGGCATCCAGAGCTCGTGGCCATTGGATGGATGATCGACGGTCCAAATTGCTTGATGAAGAGTGCTTAGAGATGAGAGGCGTGGAATTGGCTTGATCTCATCCAACGGCTGAGATTAAGTGAGCGGTTGAGAATGACTCATGCGGGCGTCAATGGGCCGGTATGGGCGGCTAAGATGGTGCCACATGGCACCATCTTGGCCATCCATCTTCTGTGACTTGTAGATTGTATTACGGATGTCGGATTTGACCGATTTTCACATCGTTGAGCAGCAATCGTCGATCCAAACCCATCCATGCGGTCAAATTTGTCATCTGAGATACTGATTTACACCATCTTGGCCCATTGTCCTCTGATCTTTCTCGAACTGCATCTAATGCTACGGAAGTCCGATTGAGGCGATTTTAGAGTCATTGAACTCCTATTGTTGTCCTGATTAGATCCGTACAGTTGGATCTTCAATCCGAGGCCCCGATATGATATTGCCCTATTACCTGATCACAAAAAGAGAAAATTAACCTAAACTTTATACAATCTAACCTAAATGTAAGATGATGCATGTTATGCAATATTTATAATGTATGATGCAACTATATGCCAAAAAACATGCATAAATAGACGGTTTATGTGATATAAACATATTTACATCACCTACCCAATGGCTGAGGCCAAGGCAGCCGAAGCAACTTCGCTTATCCTACGGGACCCCCTTGGCCCCACCTCCTTTGGCCTTATCTCCCTCTCATGTCGCCGAGGAACCTTCTTACAGTTTCTTCCTCCTCCACCATCCTCCCCTCTAACACCCCTACTTCCGTCAGGGGTGAAGATCCTTGCATGTCCCTGTGGAGGGCGTACCCACAGCCAATCGCATAGCATGACTCCACCTCTCTCCTCCCCCGCGGTCACCTCCCCCCTCCTCTTCTCCAAGCTCTCCACTTTTCACCACTCCTCCCTTCTCCATCCCCCCTCCACTTCACCCTCGAAAAGAAAACAAAATTGATGGATGCTCCATTGTCCTCAAATAGACAAGTTAGCAATTGCTTTTCCCAACCAATCGTATCAGTGTGGACCAAAGACCAGAAGGAAGCCCACCACATGTCGGAAGATGTAAAAACAGCCCTCTGAACACATGCACTGCCAAGCCTCCACTAAAAAATGTCAAGCAAAGAAAAGATGATCCAAGCTCTCCTCCACAGCTCCACAAAAGACACTCCAAATCCAAATTCAAAGCATATCTCAACTGCAACACCTTCGAAACTAACTTCTCTCTTTTAAAAAGCCACAAAAAGATCTTTACTTTCAAAGGCAATGGCATCTTCCAAATTAAAGAACAATCCTCCCAAATCAACTACAACAGACCCTCCTCCAAAGAAGGTATTTTAAAAGCCCTTGAAATAGAAAACCTCCCCTTCTTTCAGAAAAAACCATCCACAAGGTCATTGCCAACAAAAATCCCATGGAGCATCTCCAACAAACCCTACAACCCCACCAAAGAAGACTCTGAAAGACAACTCTAAAATAGGTGACCAAGCACCATAGGCAACATCCCAAACACCTGAATTAGAAGCATCCTTGGCAAGCATCAAACCAAAGAATCGCGGTAAGAGATCCAAAAGAACAGTACATCCTGTCCAATTGTCTTTCCAAAACCAAAAGGAACAACCTTTACCAATCTTCACAGTAAAAAGATTTGAGAAAAATCCCCGCTATATAGAAGGCTCCACTGAGCTCCAGAAAGCAAATGGCCTAACCACCCTAAAACACCTGTATACCACATCCATAGGATCATCATAAGAATCCCTCAACAACTTGTCAAGAAGGCCATCACCAACATGCAAAAATCTAACCACCTACTTCATCGGGAGCGACTCATTAAACCTCTCCAACGACCTAATCCCAAGCCAACCTCTTATCTTCAACCTGCAAATCTCCCTCCATGGAACCAACTACAAAAAGCAACCATTATGATCCGAACCTTTCCAAAAGAATTATTTTCTGGCAATTGCAAGCTTGAAAATAATCTTCTTAAGCGGTTTGAACATTGAAAGATAGAAAACAAGGATAGCCAACATAACTACTTTAACCAAAACCAGTCTCCCTCCACGAGATAGAAGCCTCCCACTCCAACCAGCCAGCCTCCTATTCATCCTTTCCACCACCACCCTCCAATCAGCCACCACCAACTACTTTCCCTTTAAAGGAAGACCCAAATAAATAATGGGAAGTCAAATAGCAAGTGTGCCAAGAGCCACAAAGATAGCAGACTCCCCCACCCCATCCATGTGAAAGGGGACAACTGCAGATTTTCTTTCGTTAACAAGATCAAATATATCACCAAACATTATTATCAACTATCCTACATGTTCTACCTAACGAAAGCCTCCTTAAATAAAGAAAATTGTATCATCTACATAATGCATGTCAAGAACCAAAAAGGAAGTAGTCATAATGCACCTCTTCATTATCTTGACCCAAAACACAGGAAAGCCCCTTATAAGAATCTCCTACAAATAAGCCCAAGCCACCAAGTCATATGCCTTAGAGAAATCAATTTTCCACATTAAGGCAGGAGAAGCAAGTCCAGGAAGCAACCATATCTTCAATTAACACAAATGATTCACAAAGGGACCTTCCATAAATGAAAGCATATTGAATTGGGGATATCAATCTAGGAAAAACCAGGCAAAGCCGATTAGCAAAGGTCTTCGCCACAACCAGGTAAATAGCGTTCGACAAGGTTATCGACCTAAAATCATTCAAAGTATCCATGCCCTCTTTCCTCAGAAGCAAAAAAAAGGTAAAAGCAATTAAGCCTCTCAAAACCATGAAAAAACTTTTGGATCATTGTCACCACGTTTGGCCCAACAACATCCCAGAACTCCTTATAGAACAATACTTGAAGGTCGTCTGGACCAGGAGATCCCTCAACCTTAAAGTTACGCAAGGTAAGCAAAACCTCATCCTCAGAAATTTTCCCAAATCAACTTTATCCCAATACTATCACCCAACCTCTCCATATCTAACGACCCAACCTCCACTCCCCATGAGGTCTCCTCCTAGTAAATACATGAAAATGCTCCATGATGGCCTGACAAATTTGTTATCTACCATCCAAAACCTCATCACCCATACAAAGAGAGAATCATGCTGGCTCTTCTTCTAGAACTGGCCACCAGATTGAAGAACGTGGTGTTGGAATCACCCTCTCTAAGCCACAACTACCTGGACTTCTGTCTCCAATCCATCTCCCTTATTCGATCCTCCTCCCGGATAACCTTCTGAACATTAATCCTCTCATGTTGTTCACTTTACCCCAATTGGCCCAAACCTTCTTTCTCATCTAGCATAACCAAAGTCTCCAAGGCTTCCTTCTTCGCACCATCACGCCTCATCATAACCCCCTTTTTGAATTCAATCAACACCTACTTCACACCATCTCTCCCTGATGAAGTCACGGAAACTAGACTCCAACAACCACAACTTATGGAACTTGAAATACGTCGAAAAAGATCAATTGTCACCACTATCCCATACCACAGGCATGTGATCAGAAAATGGTCTAACCAAAGCCGAGACTGCAGTTCCATGACAAGCCTCTACCAAGGAAATATTAGAAAAGAACCGGTCAATACAAGAAGCCTGACTAGAGCCAATTCTCGAAGTAAATTGCATTCTAGAGATCGGGAAATTAAGCAACTTAAGCTCATCAGCAATTTGACAAGCCTTGACAGAAGAGCCATGCAACCTACCACCATGCCAATCATCCACCAGAAGAGCAACATTAAAACCCCCCTACCAGCCAAGGGAAATCATCAACAAGCTCTAATGCCTGCCTCAACTCCTCTACAAGATCATCCTAGAAGTTACATCAGAAGGTCCATACACACCAGAAAAGGCCCAACTTGAACCATCAAAGATTTGAGAGAAAATTCTAGTAACCACACATGAAGCCAATCTGGAACTCAAGAGATGAAAGATGTTGCTCTTCCACGTAAGAATCTGACCCCAATAGCCTCAATCACCAACATATCAAAGAAATAATCACCACACAAACTCCACTTGGGCTGGCCTAACCCGTCTAAATGTGTCTCCTGCAACAACACAACATCCACTCTACTATGCCAAGTACCTCCTCAACAAAGACCTCTAAGTCAGATCTTGAAGACCCCTCACGTTCCATGTTAGTACACTAATCATGAGTACCAACTGAGACCCTACCAGAGCAAGAACGTGGCACCTTCTTGAGATTAAGTATCTTAGCCAGTCTAAGCTCCACATCTAACCCTTTATCATCACCAACCATAAATTTGGTTTTACAAGTTTCCTTGTACAAAAGGATCCATATCTCAAACCGCTCCTCACAAATAGGGATCGACATGCCCCGAACTTCATACACCCTGATGTGGAAGACATGCCACATCTCCTAGCCACAGTCATCTTGGAGGAATCCTGTTGAACCTTTGCAACAGCCTTTTGCGTAGCATGCTGCCCCTGATCAGAGACACCATCAGCAATTCTATCAATCAAAGGCACATCACCTACCCTATCTACACCTACATCAGCAACATGGACCCTATGATGATAATGCGAGGAGATTCTGGGAGGAGGTTGAACAGGCGTCATCTTTTGTACAGGGAATGCCTTGGTTATTATGTGGTGATTTTAATGCAACACTATATGCAGAAGACCGACCAGATAGCAGAATTGATGTGTCCACAACGAATTTTCAGCAATTGGTGCAAGACAGACCCTGGATTGTAGGATTAATGCTATTTGTATGGCAATGATGGAGTTTAAACATGATTTCAAATAACATAGGGAGGAAAGAAAATGCGAGGCTCTTAAAATGATCTCTTCGCTAGACCAAAAAGAAGAGGTGGCACCTTTATCTATTGAGGAATGCCATGAAAGACGAAGGTCTCAATCCGTGGTGCACGAAGAGGATCTTAAAAAGGAGATGGATTGGAGACAAAAATCGAGACAACTTTGGCTCAAAGAAGGTGATGCCAACACAAAATTCTTCCATTTGTCAGCTAGCGCCAGGAGGAGGAAAAACTTGATAAATACATTAAGAGTGGGGGTGTGGTCCTTAATAGAAGGGACCAAATATGTAGTGCTTTCAGGGACTATTTCCAAGATTTCACTAGGAGGAAACCATGTGGTGATTGGAGGCTTGCTAACCTGCAGATGGAACAGATTGGGGAAGATGCAAAAACCTCACTCATTAAAGACATGGATGAGATCTTAGGTGCTTTAAGGGGAATGAAAGCAGAAGGATCTCCTGGGCCCAACGACTTGCAAATTGTGTTCTATAAAGAGATGTGGGATATAGTGGGGCCAGATGTTATGGCGATGATTAAAGAATTTTTTGAAGGGAATAGTGGTATTGAGAGAATTAATAATTTTTACTTATTCCTCCTACCAAAGAAACTTGGTCCAGAGACGATAGGTGATTACAAACCCGTTGCAATTGTCATGTTCAATTTATTTATTAGTTGCAAAGATTGCATCATATTCTTCCTGATATCATTTCCCCAGTTCAATCTACTTCTGTGAAGGGAAGGTCTCTACAAGATTCATTTGTTTTGGCCGAAGAGTTTTTGGCAACTTGGAAGAGAAGAAAATGTAAGGCTTTTATTTGGAAAGTCGATTTCTCAAAGGCCTATAACTCCATTTCTTGGAAATATTTATGGGGCATTCTAAAAAGGAGAGGTTTTCCGAATCTGTGGATTGTGTTAATGAAAAGATGTATTACCACTTCCTCATTTTCAGTTTTGATCAATGGAAGAGCCAATGGTTCTTGGATTCAACCGCAAAGGAGTGTGCGTCAAGGGTATCCCTTAACAGCTATGTTATTCAATATTGCAGTTGATTCCCTTATATGTATGGCTTTTAGGGCCTCTTTTGGTGGTTTGTTCTCTAGTTACACGACATGTGGTGATGGTAGGGTCATAACTCTCATATTACAATACGCAGATGACACGACTTTTTTCATTAAGGAAGTAGAGATGCAAGACATGTCTCCTCATTAATGAAGATCTTTGCTGAAATTTCAGGCCTCAAAATTAACAGAGGGAAGTCGGCTTTGGTTCCTTTTGGTATGGGTGCTTTGGAGGAAAATGATGTCTCTACTATCCGTGGTAAGATACCTATTAAATATCTTGATTTACCTTTGAAAGGAAAAAAAGTGACTTCTTCATATTGGAAGTCACTTCTTGAAAGATTATCAGGGAAGCTATCTTCTTGGAGTGGTAGACTTCTCTCTAGAGAAGGTAGGTTGATCCTCTTTAAGTCTATTCTTTCTTCCATTCCGATTTTCTTCTCTGTTTCTGCACCAACCAAAAAATACTCAAGAGTATTGATATGATTAGAAAGAGATTTTTCTAGAAGGGGCAGATTATGTGGGAAGATTTGCTCATTTGGTCTCTTGGGAGGAGGTTTGTAAACCAAAGAGAGAAGGTGGTCTTGGCGTTGGAAAACTATCATCATTCAATAAGGTCCTCTTACTGAAATAGAGACATGGTCACTTCACATTTGAAGGATTCATATGGTGAGAATATGGATCTGAACCAGCGGGCAGCCTCAGTCAGTGGATCCTCAGCTGTTTGGCACTCTATTCGACTGCTTTTGATTGAATTTTCATATTGCTTTTCCCATTCTCTGGGTGATGGGTCTTCTTTCAAGTTTTGGTATGATAATTGGTCTGAGAATGGAGATTTTTCAGACCTATTTCAGAGATTGTTTCAACATACTCAAAATAAAGATGTTTTCGTGAAGGAGGTGTGGGATAGTGAGCTTAAGATCTGGGACATCAGAGACTCCCACAAGGTCTGTTCGATACAACCTTTCATGATTTTCAACATCTTGTTCAGATGTTAGCTAACTTCTCACCAACGCCAGCAGAGCCAGATTGCTTCCTTTGGAAGCATGGAAAGTTTACTATTAACAGTATCTATAAATTCATAGAATTGAATGAGGGGACACAGCAAGCGGTTGGCGAGATACAGTCTGAACAGTGACTCCAAGCTCTTTGTGGTTGTTGTTGAGAAGGAAACGACTGGTCACCAAGTCATTTAGATCAAAATGGTGCACGAATGGTGATGTGGTTTGCCCGCTTTGTGGGGTTGCTGACGAAGACGTCCAACACTTATTTTTTGATTGCGGTTTCTCTAGGGATGTTTAGGGAAATTTCAACCTTCCAACGGTGGATTATACAAACTTTGAAGATTTTTGGTCTAGCTTTAGGCAACATATTGATCTTGATATGGCTGGTTGGTCACAGGGTGTTGCTATCCTTTGGGGCATTTGGCTGTAGTGGAACGGAAAGGTTTTCAAAAATGAGCGTTGTTGGGTGGATAATGTAGTGAGAGAGGTAAGATGTATTTCTGATTTTTTGCTTCAAAATCTGGAAGTCCATTCCTTTATCCTTTTTAATACAAGCTTAGGATGATTACCATCCTCAAGTAATCTTCCTCTTTTTCCTCAAAAAAAAAAAAAAAAACAGCAGCCTTCGAGAAGCCCCTAGCCCCCAACCGATCATGGGAGCAGTACCTACCAACTCCATTGCCTAGGCTACAAGCCACATTGCGGGCGCCACTAGCATCACTGGGTCTCATAGAGCATCCGAAAAGGAACCTAATTTCCTACACAAATGAGGAGCACAGGCAGGCCCAACAAGAGAAGAAATGAAAATATTTGGGTTATCAGGCCCAAATAGAAGTTGTTCCAAGAAAGGCTTAAATGGATACTCACTAACTCTACGGAGTCACCCTATATAGCGCCTAAATAATTGCCACAAGGGCCCAAATGGCTCACCGCCACGTCATCAGCGAGATCAACATCGGGAGAGGCATTGCCAACAACAGCATTTTCCACAAGAATAGGAACAGCTTGGCGTTGATTGGCCTCTCCAAAATTTATGGAACCAACTCTAGAAGGTCCACCCATGCGAGATCCAAATTTCGAATCTCCACAAATATTTTTTGATTTCTAAACTTGGTGAGAAAGCCCCCTCACCGGAGCAACAAAGGGTCAACCATCCTCTCCATCCAATCTTCAACCACCACGAGCCACCACCTCTACAAAAGAGGATCCATGAAAGGAACCCACCACATTCTTCTCGTAAAAGATCACCCAAGAACAACCATCAATCCTTATGACAGCTTTCACAGGCAAAGAACCACAAAGAACCTCACTTCCACAAAAACCCGAGACATATCTCCATCAACAAGACCAACTCCCTTACACCACCTAACCCACAGGAATGGGACACACCTTCTCCACCACCTCCTAGCTCCTCAAACGCAATGGAATACCGACATTTGAAAATTGAATGGTCGACCTCATAGGCACACAATCGTCGTGAGCACCAACATACAAAGGGGGCCTCCAACGAATCACACCTTCACTAATCTTCATCTCACCAAAGCGCAAACGCTCAACATCTTCATCCATGAGCCCGAACAGAAACAACTTTGAAGAAGAGAAGAAAGAGAGCTACTTACCAAAAACAAGACTAACCTTCTCCAAAAAACTCTTAACCTCCTCCAAAGAAAAATGACCACTAACCAAAGCACCAACAACTACAAAACAAAGTACCTCATTAAGGCATTCACCTCTAAAGACTTTGTCAAGCGCCACCTCAAGAGATAGAGGAGCCAGAAGGATCTTCCTCCTCAGGCAACTCCACTACTGATGGCCCACCCCCTTGCACACAACACAAACCACCGAATCACAATAGTCCGCCGCCACATGACCACGACTTCTACACTAGAAGCAAATCATTGCATAACGATCCCTCTCCAGAGAGAAATGTCCCCTCCCAAGCACTCGCCTCACCATCCTCCCTCTTTAATAACCAATGTTTAAAAATAATTATTGTTAAAGAATTACGAAAGAGCTTTTTGAATTAGTTAAATTAAGCAAAAGTTATTTTTTATCTCTTTCTATTTTGTAGAGATTTGATTTGATTAGGATTTGATGTGATTGAGTTTGTTTCTAAATTTAGTTAGTAGGATTAGGATTGCCTTTGTAATTTCCTCTTTATATAAAGAGGGGTTAAGAATTGTTCTTGTCATTCAATTTTCATTCCGTTAAAATCTATTTTTTCAACTTCTTAGACATGATATCAGAAAAGGAATGGTCCTAAGGAATTCCCTAAACCATCGACCCTCTCTCCTGTATGCGGTCTCCTCTGCATGTTCACTATTCGCACCCCATCGCCACAGTTCATCTTCGTGCCCGCAGCACACGTGGAAGACTATCTGCCCACCCCACCTCTATGTATGGGTCTTCTTCCTTCACGTGCAAGCCACATGCATGCTACCCTCTCTCCATGCAAGAACCACGCATGCTACTACCCTATCTCTATGCTTACCTGCGTACAATCTGGACCAACCTCATGCATGCCTACGAGTGATCTACAATGGCCTCACATGCACTTGCATGTGATCAGCGCTGACTCCGCGTGCATCAGCATGCCTCCTGCTACGGGCACCAACATGCACCACACATGTGCACACAACCCACATGCATCTCTGCACCTCCTCGTGCAGGGTTGTGTGATCAACTTCGTTGATCACAATGTCAACTTCGAGAATGATTTTTGCTACTACTAAGCCAAGACTTTGGCCTCTACTACTACTTCTCCAAACCAAGGTACTAGGACTTCTAATCCAGCAGCTGGCTTCTCGGTTGAAGTTAATGACTAGTGGGAACTTTAAGCAAGGCTCTCCTACCTCTATTACTACGTGCTTAAGAACGTTTCCCGGTGTGTGGTCACTACTACTACTATAGCCATTGTGCGGTTGCTACTTCTGCTACAACCCTACTTCTATTGTCTTTGGCCACTACTAATGCTACGACTATTCTATCCTACTACTTTGCTACAATGTCTAATACTCTACAGCGACTACTACTTCTGCTACAATATGTACTACTCCTCAGAATGTCTACATTAGGGGAGAGTTCTCGTTTTGTTGTGTCTCCTTCAAGTTAGATGTTATATGCTTCAACTTGGAGGAAATCGTTAGAGAATTAGAAAAGAGATATTTTATTATTATTAAATTAGGCAAAAGTTATTCTATCTCTTTCTATTTTATAGGGATTTGATTTGATTAGGACTTGATGTAATTAAGTTTATTTTTAAATTTAATTAATAGGATTAGGATTGCCTTTTTAGTTCCCTCTCTATATAAAAAAAGGGTTGGGGATTATTTTTATCATTAACTTTCATTACAATAAAATCTATTTTCCAAATTCAACAATTATATATGTATAATTATTTGTGTGTTATCAAACTCTTTGTTAGGGTTAGGAAACAAGTGAAGTTAGTAAAGTAACCCATGAAAGTGGGAACATCCATGGAAGTCAAAGATTATCAAAATAAGGGAGTCAATGCAATTAAGGAGCTACATAACTTATAGCTTATTGGTACTTTTTAGTTGGCAACAGAGTCCTCTAATTGCAAGGTCCCTAGGATCAAAGAAGTGTATGGCTTCTCTCTTCCTTTAGCCTCCAATCCTAGTATGATTTAGCTTTTGAATGCAAGTAGGGAGCCTTATTTTCTCATCTTCCAGGAAAGTCGTATGAGGGTGCCTATGGCATTGAAATTATATATATATGCATTGGTATTATTATTTCAACATACATATTTTATCAATTAGCAATAACTAAAGATCTAAATTCCTTGAAGAAATCCTCTTATATGTAAAATAAATCAACACTTAATATATCGAAATTCTTATGTTGGAAGTTGAAAATAACATGGTAATAATAACCAATTTTAATATTATCAACAAATGAAGCACAACCACCCTATAAAATTCTAAAAGACAAACAATTATTGACAAGCATCATAATCAATAATGACAATTTACCACAAGAATAAAGAAATACATTCAAAATAGAACACAGCCAACAAAAAAACAAGACATGAAAAATTTGGAAATAAGTTTTGAAATGAAAAAATTAGGGCAAAAAAGCATAAATTAAAAAAAATAAAAACATAATAAAAGAAATTGCTCAACATGCCACATTCCATAAGGCCAACATGCCTTATTAAAATATATATAAGAAAACCTTTGCACGAAACTAAGGTTATGTTTGATAGTGAGATAAAAGTTATCCTAAGATAAAGTACTATAGAAATAAGTAGAGTAAGATATTTGTTTGAGTGGTGGAATAAGTGGTTGGATAAAATGATTCATATAATGATGTGATGTTAGTGAATGATTTTTAATATTATGATATGGTGTTAGGAGGGGAAACAACATATTATGTGGGGAGTCTCTGGACATTAATCTCGTTAGGGATTGTAAGTTGCTATGCTCTGCAACTTGCCCTTTGAAGGTGCGTACCTTCGCTTGGTCACTTAGGAGAGGCAGATTGATGAGTGATGATAAGGTGCTGAAGGGCAAGGTAGGTTCCAACAGCTGATACTGCTTGTGCCCTTTGTGGGCCTAATCAGGAAGATATCAACCATCTTTTTTTCTAGTGCACCATCACCAACGAAATTTGGAGGCACTTCAACTTTGACTAGATCAACCACTCATGTGAAGGAATTCCGGGCTTCTTTTAGAAGAGGTTGAAGGGGAGACAATGGTAATATTTTCTGCACGGAGGCAGAAAAGGCGAAGTTCTTCACACTTTTGTGGGGCATCTAGCTAGGAAGAAATCGGGTTGTTTTCATGGGAAAAACCTCGTACTATGAGTGTTGGGATTGGAGTCGGCCACGTGGCACGTCACACGTGACAGGATCTAAGGCCCACATCAAGGCCGATGGTGATGGTCCAACAGGACCAATTTTAGTGCACCAAATTTGATTATTTCCTATTTTTAGTAAAGTTATTTTTTGGGAAATATGTTTAGGATTTATTTAATTAAGAGAGATCATTCCTGATGAGATAAAATCTTTCCTCAATAGGGATAGAATCTTTTGTTTCTATTTATAGGGATATGTTCTTTTTATAAATAGAAAACCTTCCCAACATTTCTATTTTGAGTTAATCAAATATATCCCAACAACCGAAGAGGCTCCTCTCCAGTCTCTCGTCTCTCTTTCTTAAAATCGGCGGCCACCAAGGCCATTGTAGCCACCATCCAGCCAACCACCAACCCACACGGTGGTGCTCCTCCAAGCCACACGTGCATATTCCCCATCACGTGGACTATTTTTCCCATACACTAGAAGTCTCCACACTCAAATATTTTGTCAAATCTTGACGTTGTATCAGAGCCTTCAATCTAGGCTCCTTGTGTGTGGGGGTATCTAGACCACACGTTGGTGGTTCTTGCATCTAAGAAGTCCTTGACAAATCCGACATCTTACGTGGAAAAGGAGACTAGGAGAAGATGTCAGAGGCTGCCACAATGGTTGGAGGTGCCACGCTCGACCCCAGAGAAAGCAAGGTGGTTGTCTCCGAGACAACCATCAAGCTTAGTGGCGCTTCCAACTACGTCTTGTGGGCTTGCGCCTTCAAGATCTTCATTGGAGGCCAAGAGAAACTAAGTATTCTCCTAGAAGAGGCGCCAAAGTTCAAAGTTGACAAGAGGAAGTACGAGAAGAACTACGTCGTCATGAACTGGCTTATGAACTCAATGGATCCGTCCATAGCCTCGAATATGCTCTACAAAAGGACGCGTTCGAGATTTAGACGACCCTCAAGAAAAGGTATGCCCAAACCTCAAACAACGCCCGCATCACCAAACTCCACATGTATCTGGATGGCCAGTCAAGGAGATCTTCCCTTTACAAAATACTACAAGAAGATAAAGGTGTTATTTGAAGAATTGGAGATCTACAAGCCTCTCTGTTGCGACAAGCAGGGAAGACACGGGCGGTTTGGCAATCTACCAAGTTTTTATCGGGATTGAATTCTCGTTATTGAGCCACTCGCAATCAAATTCTTGCTTCAAAAGGAAAGATGGATATTGAGACCATCTTCCGTCGTCTCCTCAAGATGGAGATCCCTGAGGAAGACATGCCAAGAGGGTAGAACTCTACACTTGCTATTCCAGAAGCAGGTGTAGGGCGAGGACGAGGGTGTGGACGTGGACCTGGCCACATCTACCCAAAGTGTCAACACTGTAGATGAGACAATCATCCATAAGATAAGTGTTGGGAGAAGTTTGGGAGGCTACCACATGTGGCTACTAGCACCTCACGCGTGAACTTCCTGACTCAAGAAGATCTTGAGAAGCTGCATGCTCTTCTGAGAGAAAAGCCCACAACGACCGTCGCGGCGACTACTCAGGTTGCCACAAAAGCAACAACTCCGGAGGTCGCGAGAGGGTTCGCTATCAATTTGTCCAAAGAGAAGACCGAGAGCTTTGCTTTCGAAGAAAATGAATGATGGAGCGTCTAACCTCACAAGTTGAAGACCAAATCATCGGCCTCGCAACCTTCGACTTAAAGGGGAGTATTGGAATTGGAGTTTCCCAACATTTCTATTTTGAGAGCCTTCCCAACATTTCTATTTTGAGTCAATCAAATATTTCCCAACAACCAAAGAGGCTCCTCTCCTCTCTCTCTTCTCTCTCTCTCTCTCTCTCAAAATCGATGGCCACCAAGGCCACCATGGCCACTATCCAGCCAGCCACCATCCCACACAGTGGTGCTCCTCCACACCTCCAAGCCACGCATGCATAGTCCTCCTCACGGGAACTATTTTTCCCATGCACTTGGAGTCTCCATGCTCTAATATTTTCTCAAATCTTGACAATGAGAATTTTACTACTTCCATTTCTTCGCTTTTTTTAACCTGGGAGAAAACTTTGTAAAGATAGATTCCTTTGTCAAGATTTGTACAATGCATGGAGTGTAGAGGCTCCTAGGCATGGGAAAAATAGCTCACATGGGACTGTTCCACGTTGGAACAGAGAGAGAGCAGCAGCAACAGCAGCCACCAGCTAGTTGTGGTAGCCGATGATGGTGGTCAACGGCTATGGTGGTGGCCGGAGGCTATTGAGAGAGGGGGGGAGAGAAGTTGGAGATGTTGGAAATATTATTTCATTAACTCAAAAATAAATACAATAGGAAGACTCTCTTTAATAGAAGAGAGAACATATCCTCTAAAACAAGAAACTAATCTTATCTCCTAAATAAAGAAGAACAACTCTGAAACAAAATAAAATCCTCTAAACAACTTTCCTAAAAACCAACTTAACAAATAAACAAACTTGCAAACTAAGCAAAGGACCAAATTCTAAGACTCTAAAACTCAACCGACGACCTTAGTGGCCTCCTAATTTGCTACCATGTGGCCTCTCTTATTCCTAACACTTCCCCTCAAGTCAAGTCTCGGAGGACGATACTTGGTCTTCAAACTTGCGAAGATAGATGCCCCACCACTCTTCTTCTTCGAGAGTCATGCTCTCAACCTTATCTTTGGAAGAAGCGACAATGTAGCCTCTTATGGCCTCCGAAGTTGTTGCGTCTATAGCAAATTCTATAGTCGTCATGCCATTGTCTTCTCCTCTTCACGAATCATGGCTCATATCTTCTCAAGATCCTCGGGAGTCAAGGAGTCAATCCGTGAGGCGCTAATAACCTCACGTAGAGACCTCCCGAACTTGTCCCAGCATCTCTCTTGTGGATGATTTGTACGTCCATAATACTGACACTTAGCGTAGATGCGACCAAGGCCTCGACCACGCCTTCTTCCACGCCTTACACTTGTCTCTAGGATTGCAAGTGCAAAGTTGTCACCCTTGGACGTGACTTCTTCTTCTGGAATCTCCATCTTCTCAAGACGACAGAATATGGTCTCAAGATCCATCTTCCTGTCGGATGCAAGAATCTGATCGCGAGCGGCTCGATAACGGGGATGCAACCCTGATAAAACCTTGATAGATTGCCAAACTACCTGTCTCCCCCTGTTTTTCGCAATACAAGGGCTCGTAGATGTCCAACTCCTCGAACAGTGCCTCTATCTTCTCATAATATTTAGTCAAGGAGAGACCTCCCTGATTAGCTGTCCATAGACCAGTATATAAATCAGTAATACGGGCGTTGCTCGATTTTTGGGCATACCTTTTCTCGAGGGCAGTCCAAATCTTGTATGCACTCTTTTTATAGAGCATGTTCAAGGTCATGACTAGATCCACTGAATTCATGAGCCAATTCATAACGATGTAGTTCTCCTCTTATTTCTTTTTCTTCGCTTCGTCCTTCTGCTCCGGTGGTTCTTCAAGGAGAACATTAAGTTTCTCCTACCCTCCAACGAATATCTTAAAGCACGGGCCCATAAGACATAATTGAAGGCACCTTGCAACTTGATGGATGTTCCTTAAACAACCACCTTGCCCTCTCACGAGGCCAACATGGCATCAGTGACTAAAGCGATGGCGTCCGTCATCTTCTATGATCTTCCTTCTCCATGTAAGGCATTAGATTTGTTGAGGAAGACTTTGTTGGAGACGGAAACCACGCATGTGGTCACGAACACACGCACGCCGAGGAGTCTAATCTGTAGGCTCTGATGCCATGTCAGGATTTGCGCAATGCGTGGAATGTAAAGGCTCCTAGGCATGGGAAAAATAGCCTACGTGGGACTATTTCACGTTGGAACAAGGAGAGAGAGAGTCGTAGCCACCAGCTACTTATAGCGGTCGATGATGGTGACCGGCAGCTATGGTGGTGCTCGGCGGCTATTGAGAAAGAGGGAGAGGAGTTGAGATGTTTGAAATATTATTTCATTACCTCAAAAATAAATACAATAGGAAGACTCTTTTGTAGAAGAGAGAATATGTCCTTTAAAACAAGAAACTAATCTTATCTCCTAAATATGGAAGAACAACTCTCAAACAAAATAAAATCCTCTAAACAACTTTCCTAAAAACCAACTTAACGAATAAACAAACTTGTAAACCATGCAAAGGACTAAACCCTAGGATTCTAGGACTCATAACTGGTAACCCTAGTGGCCTCCTGATCTACTGCCACGTAGCCTCTCTTATTCGCAACACTCTTAATTGGTGATTAATAAAATTTCTGGGTGGTTATCACTCTGATAACTGCCTTTTACCTTAAAAAAAAAATAATCTGATGTGAGTGGGTTGATGTGATATAGTAATGTATTTTAATGGGTATATTATGTTGAATTTAGCATATTTTAACATATATTAGTATTGATGTGATGTAACGAGATAATTTAATGTTGATGTTGATTGATAAAGTAGGATAAGTTGTATCCCTTGACTTTAGATTTTATTACTTTGACATTCCTTTGGTATTCCTTTGACCGAGGGATAACGTCCCTCTATCAAACAGAGCCTTAAAAAAACACAAAAGAGAAGAAACCAACATGCCCTATTCAATCAGTCAATCGATTAGTTGACTAATCAAGTAATCAATCGAGTAATTGGCCTAACCGAACATATTCCCGCATATGCGTATGCAGTTCTTTCGGTAACCATAAACAAATAATTGGCCAACCAAACCAATTTTTGCAACCTTGGAAAGCTCTGTGGACGCTTGCAAATGCGAATGATGTTAGGGTATCATAAGATGGTTAGATGTGGGATACTCCTCCCTAGGTAGGAGTTGGATTGATGGATGGTTTAGGGTTCTTGAGAATAGTTTTTTAGAAGACCCACACGTATACTACTGATGGGAGTTAAACATTCCAGGGGTCCACCTACTCTCATCACTAAAGATCTAGAAAATTCAAATGGACCATTGCTTGACCAATCTTGTGTGCAATAGGTTTCTAAAGATCTCGAGTGTTAGGCATTATGGGTGTCCATCTCCAAAATCTAAGAATCACAAAGGAATGTAACTAATACTTAAAGGATCTTAATTGGAATAGCTTTCCAAGGATCTTGAGTATAAAGAAGATTGTGAAACCTTCTAAATCCAATTTGTATAATGGAAACTCATCAGCAGCTTTTCCTCTAGAAAGAATGATCCAATTAGATTACCTTAAACTCGAGAAATGATTCCTTGGATGGTAAACCCTAAGAGAGAAAGAGAGGGCAAAGATGTTGAAATGCTAGATTATGGATGTTAAGACCCACGACATCAAAGGTCTTGTAAGACATCTGGGAGTTGGTCCAGACGTCTGGTCAGATGTCTGGAAGCCTTCCCAGACGTCTGGAATTTAATTTTTGCGGCGTACGATTACGAATCTCCGCACATGCACGTGCAGACTGAACCCGCCGCCCTCTTTTCTTCTCTCTCTTCCCTCCCCCATCCTATAGGCGCCTTCTTTTTCTTCCTCTCTCTCTTCCTCGGCACCTTCAAATATCTTCCCCCCTTTCCTCTCCCTCACCACCACTCCACCGTCTCCTTCTAGTGACAGCGTGAGAGTGAGAGAACGAGGGCAGCAGCTGCTGCCAGGTACGCGCGGGGAGTAGGTGCAGCGAGAGGGAGAAGAGGCGGAGAGCGTGAGGAAGAGAGGGCGAGCTCGCCGGAGCAACCAGGGCCGACCAGCGGGCGCGCAACGGGAGCGTGGTGCTGGGGAGGTTACCAGGGTGCTGCTGCAGCTCAGGCAGCAGGCAAGCGTGGCGCGACACGGCCGTGCGCAGCAGGCGGAGGGTGAGGTCCTGATTCTGGGAAATTTTCCCAGAATCAGACGTCTGGACCTACGTCCATACGACGCGGGAGACATCTGGAGGAAGATCCAGACATCTGAAAGGTACAATATTTCGTTCCTTCTTCCTTTCGCGGGTACGACCATGCAGGCCGTTCCGCCGAAGGTTCTGCCTCTTTGCCGTGTTGAGATCGATTGCGTACGCATGTAGGGTTCGTTCGGGAAGGCGCAAGGACACGCCCTCCCACGCAGATCGGACGTCTGGGCACAGCACCAGACGGCGAAGAAAGTCTCCAGACGTCCGGAGTGACAGTCGGACGTCTGGAACTAAGCCCAGACGGTTCAGCGGGATCCTGAATGTCTGAAGAACAACGCAGAAGTGAGGTATGATCTGAACCATCGTTTAAGACGTCTGGAAGGTGTTCCAGACGTCTGATTTGGGGTAGAGTTGTTTTTGACCTGTTTAGGGTCCGTTCGAAGTCCAATTTCCGCGTTTAAAATCTCATTCTTCTCAGAATTAGTTCCTCTACTTGTTTAAAGTACTTGTATCCTGTTCTGAGTAGTTCCTTGTGTTAGGACCTCGTTCTGTTGCGGATCTGGAGGTTGCGGAGGCACGTGAACCTGCCGATCACGCTCCCATTACTCCCGATTTTGCGGGTAGAGTGGCTTCTTTTAGTTGATTACAAACATTAATACATATCTGAATTAAATGGTAGATCCTAGGGTATAGCATGAATCATAGAACCTGCAAAATAGATTGAATAATAGGTCCTAGGGTGTGACATGAATCCTAGGAACAGAAACACCGAAGCAAATGTCTTGAATGCCTAAATTGCAGTTTGGATAAGTAGATAAAATCATGATAATCACCTGTAATTGGATAACAACTGCCTACGAAATGTAGAGTACTGCTGCTAGTAACTGTTGCATGTAATTTCTGTTGTTGAGATTAAATACGAGCTGCTTGTATAAAAATTGGAAATGAAAAGAAGTTAAATGTTGGAACGCATACTATATGCGAATAAACCTGAAATGATGAAACCTACTATGGCTTGGCCTGAGAACATGAGCACGAATCCTACGGGGAATTAGGAGTAGAACTCCTGAAAATAAATGGGATAGAACTGGAAAAGTGAATGGGGAAGTTTGTTGTCTCCTGGGCACGTAGTACCAACGAAAGCACACGTTACCTCTTAGTGCAGAGGGGAGCCAGCCGCCCTAGGGACCCGGGGTTAAGTCTGGCCACTTTGCACCTACTTTTGGCCCTCGCGTACACTGTACCGGGGAGAGCTACTAGTGTAGGGAGGGAGCTAGCCACTCCACGGGCCCCGGGGTTCAGCTAGCCGTCCTACACCGACTTGTTAGGCCCATTGGGCAAACTAGGGTAGTCAGGTGAGGGTGTACGGATTGTGGAGGGGCAAGACCCCTGTTTGGTTACTGTGGAGGAACGAGACCCCTATTACTGAGAGGGTTCTGCCTTATACTGGTTCTGTACTATGCTTTGGAGCGCACCCGTTAACGGAAATAACTGACCGCATGCCAGTGCAGGGTAGTTACCCGTGCGTTTATCGCGTTTGCCGTAGACACCGTTACGTCTGTCAATGACCTTGGGGTGGTTGACTGAGGGTAGGACCACCATAGGGGCTCTCCCGACCAGGAGAGCACCACGTGCTACTTCTACATTTCGAAAAAGACTGCAATCAAGATCATTCCCACGAAGAACATTCGAGATCAAGGGAAAGATCTAAGGAATAATTCAAGAATGAGTAAATAGAAATAAAGAAATTAAAAATAACTGCTACTTGTCCACCTTACTATTTTTCTTAGCTAGTTGGTTTACCACTCTACTCAGCGTTTCACTGACGTGTCACCTTTGTCACCTTTTCAGGACCAGGTGTTGAGCAACCAGAGCCTACAGCTGCAGAGGGTGCTGGGCCTAATAGAGCCCAGTAGTTTTACTTGTGTTGTACCTACTGTACCGTGTCTTCTGTTGTAGTGAGTATTTTTTTATTACAATTGTACTCTTTTATTGTAAGCATCATATTTATGTACCTGTTTAATTCTCTATTGTTGTGGTGGTGTGTACTGTAGTAGTTCTTTTCTTTACTGCTGTACTTTTGTTACTGTTAGTTACATGCATGATGAATGTGGTTTATTTTACTACTCTTTTGGTTACTTCTCGTTGGACGACTGGGTCTTGGGATCAGTCGAGTCGGTCCGATTCTCGTGTCTCGTAGGGATTCGGGAATCGGGTCATAACAAGATGGTATCAAAGTAAGGTCGTCCCAAGAAGTGAACCAACTAGTTGGAAAATAACCAATTCACATGTTTGTAACTAGAGTAACCACCGCAACGTACCTTTTGACATCCGTTCTGAGGTTATTTTGCTGAGTATCGGCTAGATTTGACGTCTTCCTGTTTTGTGTTTGCATCCCCTTGCAGGAGATGCCTCGTCGGGGAACTAGGAGGGTGGGTCGTGGGCCTGGCCGAGGTCGAGGTCGAGGCTCGAGGGACAGATGTGTCGAGCTTGGAGTACATACTACCCCTTCTCTTCTCCTGAGCATACCGTCTCCGAACCTCGTCCATCTGATCCGAGAGGTGATTCGAGAAGAATTTCAGCTAACACCCACTTCGCCACCCGCTCATCTCTCTTCCGAGGGTACGACAGGGGAGTTTATCGTGGAACAAGATTTCCGCCGTCACACTAGGCGGGTTAGGAGAGCTCAATGGAGGCACGCGACACCTGTAGGAGGGCGATCGCGCTTTGCGGAGCTGTCAGTAGCCTCTGGGGGGCCCCGACAGGGGCCAGCTGTCAGCACTAGACCCTCACCCAGCCGCCAGCAGAGACCTACCGAGAGGAGACGTCGAGTTCCCCTCTGCTACCAGTGTGGCCAGCCGGGCCATTTCAGGAGGGACTGCCCGTCTAGGGCTGGAGCACAGTAGACGCTCACCACTTCGAGCACTGAGGGCCAGTCGGGTGGTCGTGGGTTCCAGGTACCTGAGGGAGGACAGCCGCCACGAGGATACCGACCCGCTGTCACTAGCTCCGCCCCGGGCCTACCTGTTTTGTACACTCCCAGTACCGAGGAGTGTCGCGATGTCGTGACTCACGGAGACATCATAACTTCAGTTTACACGACGACAGGTATGGTTACAGGTTTGGTCTTTTTGGAGTATGTAATTTCCTGCTTCTAGTACGATGTACCTTCTTGCTTCACGAGTTGTTACTACTCTAGAGTCCGATAGCACTCCATTAGGAGATTAATGGCAATCAGAAATCTAAGCGGCCAGCTGTTTGTAGCTGGGGAGATAAAATGGGTTGTGGGGTCAGTGTTAGGAGACACAGCCTTCCCGCTGACATGATTATGATACAGATGGAGGACTTTGGCGTAATTCTGGGGATGGACTGGTTGTCCGCTTACCATGCCTTGGTGGACTGCTTTGAGAGGAAGATCGTCTTCATACCGGAGTTGCCTTCTTTTGAGTTCCACGAGCAACCAGTGGACGGAGGTTTCAAGTGCATTTTTTGCATTTCGGGCGGCAAGACTTTCGAACCAAGGGTGTGAGGGCTTCCTAGCTTGTGTGGTGGCAGAGCCCAGCCCTGTGACAGACTTCCAGAGTAACTCGGTGGTCAGAGAGTACCCCGACGTGTTCCCAGACGAGTTTCCAGGACTACCGCCCGAGCGTGAGATCGAGTTGAGATCTCACTAGTACCGGGGACCAGCCCCATCTCCACAGCATCGTGCAGGATGGCACCACTTGAGCTGCGAGAGCTCAAGTCTCAGTTGCAGGATCTTCTGGAGAAGGGCTTTGTCAGACCCAATGCGTCTCCATGGGGAGCCTCGGTATTCGTAAAGAAGAAGGATGGTACCCTACGCCTTTGTATGGACTACAGACAGTTGAATAGGGTCACCATCAAGAACAGGTATCCGCTGCCGAGGATTGATGACTTATTTGACCAGCTGCGAGGTGCCACGATATATTCCAAGATCGACTTGAGGTCTGGATACCACCAGTTGAGGATCAAGGAGGCAGACGTCTCCAAGACAGCTTTCCGCACCCGGTACGGACACTGCGAGTTTCTGGTCATGCCGTTTGGGTTGACTAATGCCCCCACTGCATTCATGGATTTGATAAACCGGGTGTTTAGATCGTATTTGGACCAGTTTGTGATGGTATTCATTGATGATGTGCTCATATATTCTCGAGATCAGACATAGCATGGATAGCACTTGCGGATGTTTTGGACACACTGAGACGACGTAGGTTGTACGCCAAATACAGCAAGTGCGAGTTCTGGTTGAGGGAGGTGACCTTAGGTTATGTGATCCCCGGGGATGGCTTGGCTGTTAACTCAGCCAAGGTCGAGGTAATACTCAGTTAGGAGAGACCGCATACGGTTACTGAGATCCGCAATTTCTTAGGACTGGCAGGCTACTACAGGCGGTTTATCAGGGGCTTCTCGCAGATTGCATGTCCAATGACACAGCTGACCCGGAAGGACGTGCCCTTTACTTGGACAGACGCCTGTGAGGCGTGTTTTCAGGAGCTGAAGGAGAGGCTGACTTCGGCTCCCGTGCTCACCATCCCATATAGTAGTGGCGGGTTCGTTATGTACACGGACGCCTCTTTGCAGGGGTTAAAGGGTGTGCTCACGCAGAGGGGTCACATTGTCGCTTACGCTTCGCGGTAACTGAAGCCCCATGAACATAGCTACCCTACCCACGACCTGGAGCTGGCAGCTGTCCTCTTCGCGCTGAAGACTTGGAGACACTACTTATACGGTGAGACCTTTGAGATTTTCACAGATCACAAAAGCCTCAGATACCTATTTGATCAGAAGGAGCTCAACATGAGGCAGAAACATTGGTTGGAGCTCCTGAAAGACTATGACTACAGCATTTCCTACCACCCAGGAAAGGCCAACGTGGTGGCTGACACCTTGAGCCGGAAGGCGCCCGCCCACTTGGCCAATTTACAGGTGCATAGTTGGAGCCTCTTAGAGGAGATGGGTAGTTGGCGACCCCTAGAGGTACTGGGGCACTGTGGGGCAGTGACTGTGACACGATAGACGAGGCCACAGCTGATAGACCGCATCATCACAGGGCAGATGGCCGACCCGTACTTGCAGTCATTGAGTGACAGTGCTATCAGGGGACCCTGGAGACTTATCTTTTACAGACCAGGTACTGCGCATGAGGGACGTTTGTGCGTTCCCAGAGACGAGGAGCTGTTGAGGGAGCTCCTAACTGAGGCACACGGTTCCAGATTCACCATACATCTCGAAAACACAAAGATGTACCATGATTTGAGACGTGACTTTTGGTGGAGGGGAATGAAGCGGGATGTGGGTGAATTCGTGCAGCAATGTTTAGTGTGCCAGCAGGTGAAGGCCTAGCATCAGAGGCCTGCAGGGCCGTTACAGCCACTTCCAGTGCTAGAATGGAAGTAAGAGAGCATCACCATGGACTTGGTGGTGGACTTACCTGTTACCCAACGAGGACACGACGCAGTCTGGATAATCGTAGATAGATTGACGAAGACGACACGTTTCTTGCCGATCCGAGTCACCTTGGGACCAGCACTGTTGGCAGAGAGGTATATCCACGACGTGGTACGTCTACACGGAGTTCCGTGAGAGATCGTATCCGACCAGGATACCCGTTTTACGTCCCAGTTTTGGGCTGAGTTTCAACAGGCCCTGGGGACGCGGTTGAGGTTCAGTACAACATACCACCCCCAAACGGACGAATAGTCTGAGCACATGATACACACTTGAGGACCTTTTGCGTGCTTGTATACTGGACTAAAGGGGCTCTTGGGAGGAGCACTTGCCCCTGGCGGAGTTTGCATATAATAACAACTATCACTCGAGCATCGGCATGGCACCCTACGAGGCTCTATACAGAAGGAGGTGTACGGCACCCTTGAGTTGGGTTGAGGTGGGGACCAAGTGGGAGGTTGGCCCCAGGCTGATCCGGCAGAATCAGGAGGTAGTCGAGCAGATTCACAGGCGACTCCGCACTATCAGGAGCAGAAAGAAAAGCCATGCAGACCGGAAACGCAGAGAGATACAGTTTGAGGTTGGGGATCACGTCTTCCTTCGTGTTTCGCCCATGAAAGGCCTGCAGCAGTTTGGGGTAAGAGGGAAGCTTGCGCCGAGGTTCATGGGACCCTTTGAGGTCCTGAAGCGGGTTAAACCCGTTGCTTACAGGCTTGCCCTTCCTCCCCAGCTTTCTGGTGTGCACGTATTCCACGTGTCCAACCTCAGGAAGTACGTCGCCGACCCTAGTCACGTCCTGAGTCACGAGAGCGTCGAGGTGGGTGACGACTGACCTACCCCGAGCGACCAGTGCAGATTCTCGACAGAGCCGTCCATAGTCTGAGACAGAAGCAAGTACCCCTAGTGAAAGTTTTATGGAGGATCCAACGGTACGATGAGGCTACCTGGGAGCCTGAGGCGGCGATGCGGGAGCGGTACCCAGAGCTCTTTGAGGGTACATCCTTTCGAACCGACTTCGGTCCTCTTTGAGTTATGCATATATCGTTCTTTTCCGCACTCTAGTTAGCGCAAGTTTCGGGGACGAAACTTCCTTTGAATTTTTATGTTGTTAAGACCCACGACATCAAACGTCTTTTAAGATGTCTGGGAGTTAGTCCAGACGTTTGGTCAAACGTTTGGAAGCCTTCCCAGACGTCTGGAATTTAATTTTGTGGCGTACGATTGCGAGTCTGAGCGCATGCACGCGCAGACTGAACCCGCCGCCCTCTTTTCTTCTCTCTCTTCCCTCCCCCGTCCTGCAGGCACCTTCTTTTTCTTCCTCTCTCTCTTCCCCGACGCCTTCAAATATCTTCCCCCCTTTCCTCTCCCTCACCACCACTCCACCATCTCCTCCTTCCACTGACAGCGTGAGAGTAAGAGAGCGAGGGCAGCTGCTGCTAGGCGCGCGCGGGGAGGTGCAGCGAGAGGGAGAAGAGGCGAAGGGCGTGAGGAAGAGAGGGCGAGCTCGCCGAAGCAACCAGGGCCGACCGACGAGCACGCAGCGGGAGCGTGGTGCTGGGGAGGTTACCCCGGTGCTGCTGCAGCTCAGGCAGCAGGCGAGCGCAGCACGACACGGCCGTGCGCAGCAGGCGGAGGGCGAGGAGGTCCTGATTCTGGGAAATTTTCCCAGAATCAGACGTCTGGACCTTCGTCCAGACGACGCGGGAGATGCCTGGAGGAAGATCCAAGCGTCTGAAAGGTAAATATTTCGTTCCTTCTTCCTTTCACGGGTACGGCCATGCAGGCTATTCCGCCGAAGTTTCTGCCTCTTTGCCGTGTGAGATCGATTGCGTACGCGTGTAGGGTTCGTTCGGGAAGGTGCAAGGACATGCCCTCCCACGCAGATCGGACGTCTGGGCACAGCACCAGATGGCGGAGAGTCTCCAGACGTCCGGAGTGACAGTCGAACGTCTGGAATTAAGCCCAGACGGTTCAGCGGGATCCTGGACGTCTGAAGAATAGCGCAAAAGTGAGGTATGATCTGAACTATCGTTTAAGACGTCTGGAAGGTGTTCCAGATGTCTGATTTGGGGCAGAGTTGTCGTCTTTGACCCATTTAGGGTCCGTTCGAAGTCCGATTTCCGCGTTTAAAATCTCGATCTTCTCAGAATTAGTTCCTCTACTTGTTTAAAGTACTTGTATCCTGTTCTGAGTAGTTCCTTGTGTTTGATCCTTGTGTTAGGACCTCATTCTGTTGCGGATCTAAGGGTTGCGGAGGCACGTGGACATGCCGATCACGCTCCAATTACTCCCGATTTTGTGGGTAGAGTGGCTTCCTTTAGTTGATTACAAACATTAATGCATATCTGAATTAAATGGTAGATCCTAGGACCTGAAAATTAGATTGAGTGATAGATCCTAGGGTATGACATGAATCCTAGGACCTGCAAACTAGATTGAATAATAAATCTTAGGGTGTGGCATGAATCCTAGGAATAGAAACACTGAAACAAATGTCTTGAATGTCTGAATTGCAGTTTGGATGCGTAGATAAAATCATGATACTCGCATGTAATTGAATGACAGCTGCCTGCGAAATGTAGAGTACTGTTGCTAGTAACTATTGCATGTAATTTCTGTTGGTTGAGATTAAATACGAGCTGCTTGTATAAAAATTGGAAAGAAAAAGAAGTTGAATGCTGGAACGCGTACTATATGCGAATAAACCTGAAATGATGAAACCTAGTATGACTTGGCCTGAGAAACATGAGCACGAACCCTACGGGGAATTAGAAGTACACTCCTGGAAATAAATGGGATAGAACTTGAAAAGTGAATAGGGAAGTTTGTTGTCTCTTGGGTACGTAGTACCAAGGAAAGCACACGTTACCTCTTAGTGCAGAGAGGAGTCAGCCGCCCTAGGGACCCAGGGTTAGGTCTGGCCACTTTACACCGACTTTTGGCCCTCGCGTACACTGTACCGGGGAGAGCTACTAGTGTTGGGAGGGAGCTAGCCACCTCATGGGTCCCAGGGTTCAGCTAGCCGTCCTACACCGACTTATTAGGTCCACTGGGCAAACCAGGGTAATCAAGCGAGGGTGCGCGGATTGTGGAGGGGCAAGACCCATGTTTGGTTACTGTGGAGGGGTGGGACCCCTGTTACTGAGACGGCTCTGCCCTATACTAGTTCTGTGCTGTACTTTGGGGCGCACCCGTTAACGGAAACGACTGACCACGTGCCAATGCGGGGTAGCTACCCGTGCGTTTATCGCACGTGCCGTGGTCACCGTTACGTCTGTCAGTGACCTTGGGGTGGTTGACTGAGGGTAGGACCACCACGGGGGACTCCCGGCCAGTAAAGCACCACGTGCTACTTCTACTTTTCAAAAAAGACTGCAATCAATATCGTTCCCACAAGGAACATTCGAGATCAAGGGAAAGATCTGAGGAATAATTCAAGAATGAGTAAATAGAAATAAAGAAAGAAATTAAAAATAGCAGCTACTTGTCCACCTTACTATTTTTCTTAGCTAGTTATTTGCCACTCTACTCAACATTTCACTGAGGTGTCACCTTTATCACCTTTTCAGATCAGGTGTTGAGCAACCAGAGCCTGCGGCTGCAGAGGGTGCTAGGCCTAGTAGAGCCTAGTAGTTTTACTTGTGTTGTACCTACTGTACCATGTCTTCTGCTGTCATGAGTATTTTTCTTTTGTTACAATTGTACTCTTTTATTGTAAGCATCATATTATGTACCTGTTTAATTCTCTACAGTTGTAGTGGTGTGTACTGTACTAGTTCTTTTCTTTACTGCTGTACTTTTGTTACTGTTAGTTACATGTATGATGAATGTGATTTATTTTACTGCTCTTTTGGTTACTTCTCGTTGGACGACTGGGTTCTGGGATCAGTCGAGTCGGTCCGATTCTCGTGTCTCGTAGGGATTCGGGAATCGGGTCGTAACAATGGATGTTGATCATTGGAGTGAATAATGATTATTGTGGCAATCTAAGGTATTAAGATTGGCATCTGAAGGGTGTATATAGAAACCAAACTGGATCTTGACATTATCTTGCCTTCTGAAAAACAATGGAATTATATTCCTACTGAGGCACTTGGCTCATCCCTACTTTGTGATTTATTTTCAAGTGAAGCAATGGATTGTTGAGTTCTAACTATGTCAAGGTGAAACTTGAGTTCAATAAGCCAATATTTTGAAGTAAGAGGATTCGAGTCTAAGCAATATATATGTTTACAAATTCTTGAATGCTATTTTACCTTGTTCTATCCTATGGAATATTGTATGTTATTATTCTCCATTATTTATTTGTTATATCTTTCTTCTTGTGTTGTAACTTAAGCTTAAGAGATCAAATCGATTATTACACCACTAAAGCAACCCTAATTATTTAGGCTCGGGTTAACACCAGAACCTTGTCAACAAACCTAAATTGTCACAAGAATTAAAGTTTTGGGACGTGATATCTGTAATGTCTTAATGCCATCATCCCAAGCTATGTGGCAAGCTTATTAGCATATGCATTTATTTTATTTATGAGTGGACTTGTATTCTTTTCTTATTTTGGTGTTGTACCGCAACTTTTTCAGTGCCTCTCCCTATATAAGAAGAGGCAGGGCTCAATAATAGATTATCTCATTTCCTCCAATTTGATATCAGAGCAGCGATTCTAGACTGAGGCTCTAGGTATCCCACTCCCAAAGCCTCCAAACCCTAACCAACAAATCTCTCTCTCTCTCTCTCTCTCTCTCTCTCTCTCTCTCTCTCTCTCTACGTCGATGCATCATGCTCCCATCGGTGACGAGCACACGGCCCAGCGCCACTGTAGCAAGGGTCCAGCAGCGCGATGATCTAGGTGAGGTGTTGTTGATCTAGGCGCTATAGCGAGGTGCGGTGATGCAGGCGACGCTGATCTAGGCACAGCAAGGGCCTGCAACGAGGCACGATACGCAAGCGACCGGTGGTGCAGCGTGCGGCAATCAGGCAAGCACTGCGTGCAATCTAGCGACGACACAGTTCACGTACACAGCAACCGGCAGCGACTGTAAGGGGTTTGTAGCCCTGTTCTAGGGTTGCATTCCTTGTAGTCACAAGGAGAGGGAGTCTAGGTCCCCTTTAGGCCATCTTGGGTGCCTTCCCCTACACCCGGGTTAGGCCAACACCCGTTCAAGGGGACTTTCCATTGAAGATATAGATCTAAAACCATACACTTTCAGATCTATCGATGTTTCTTTGATGATAGAAGATTGGTTGAGGCTTACAGATTGCAAAGATGGCTTCTTCAGATCAAACCGAGGTGACATCGGGCTCTCTTTCGAACACTGGGGTACTAAAAAACCCATTCTTCGGTCCCATCATCAAACTAGATGAGACCAACTACCCGCAATGGTCCCAAACCCTTCTTATGACCGTCAAAGGTCATGGGAAAAGTCACGTTCTTACGGATCCGAAGCCTACAGACAAGACTAGCACAAATGCCAACTGAGACAGAAACAACGCCAGGGTTTGTGCATGGCTTATGCAAATTGTTATTCCCCGAATAGGGGATGAGCTTATGTACCATTCGATAGCACAAGAGATGTGGGAGTCTTTGCGTGAGACGTACTCACACACCAAAAACTCTGCACGTGTTTTTCAGGTTTTTCACGACCTCTTTTACTTGCATCAGGAGGGACACACATTGTCGCAGTACTACTACCTCATGAAGGGAATGCTAAAGAGGCATCACTCCTATCTGCTAGAGTGTACCTGTGAGTCCTGGAGGAGATTTCGAAGACAGCTGGTAGTCTCCCTTGTCTTGGCAAGCCTTGAACCTAAGTACACAACCAAAAATCAAATCCTCACCACTCCTGAGCTTCTTACTCTGGAGGAAGCCTACAGCAGACTTAGCAGAATAGCAGTGCACACTTCTACTTCTGACTCTGGTGCTCAGACATCCGCACTGGCTGCAATCCCTGGACATGGCAAGGGTGCTCCCCTCCCTGCACATGGTCATGAACGTAGACACTCTTCTAGTACACGTAGTCGGTCTCCGTGGACCTACTGTGGCAGGATGGGCCACTCTGAGGCTACATGTTGGCAAAAGCACAGTAGGGCACCTATGGCCAATCAGGCAGCCGAGGTCACTGATGGAGCCTCCTCGAGTCCTGATGTCAATTCTCTCAGTACAGAGATTGAGACTCTGCGGCAGCAGATTGCTCAATTAGCCCAGGCATCCTCTTCTCAGCCTCCAGACACTACAGCCATTGCCTCCTCTTCTGAGGCACCTATGACTAGTATGCCGTCTCTTTTATTTCCTAGCGATTGGTTGATTGACTTTGGTGTATCCAAGCACCTGTGTGGCGACAGAAGATCCTTTTCTCAGTTAACACCAATTACACTAGCCACGACTGTACAAGTGACAAATGGGAGACACTCATCACTTGTTAGCAAGGGAGATATGCCTTTATCTCCGACCTTGCGACTGACAGATGTTTTTTACGTGCCTGATTTTCCATTAAGTTTGTTATCTATTAGCAATATTACCAGAGATTTGAACTGTCGAACTATATTTGATGCGTCTTCTTGTGTCTTGCAGGACAAGCTCACTGGGAAGACGATTGGTGGAGGGCGAGAGGAACGGGGGTGTACTGTCTGAGCCGTACTATTGTTACTGCTTCTGCTACCTAGGACCTTAGTTCTGCTAGGTCCCCTCTCCAGTGACATCATTGCCTTGGTCACCTACCTATTGATCATCTTAGACGAGTTCTGCCACACATACCCTCCATTACTGCTCTCACCTATGATGGTTGTTAGCTGAGCAAGCACCACAGGACTAGTTTTTCCACGTCTGTTTCTGTTTCCTCTGTTGCTTTGTTTGATCTGGTTCACTTGGATATTTGAGGTCCCAGTCGTATTCCTGGTCGCCTAGGGAACATATATTATTTGGTGTCAGTGGATGATTTTTCCCTCTTTCTTGGCTGTTTCTTTTGAAAAATAAGTCCAATGTGGGACATTGTTGAAAATTGTCAAAGAAATAAAAACTCAGCATTCCTGTTTTGTGAAGCATTTTCGGTCTGATAATACCTTAGAATTTTGTACTACTCGGTTGCGTATTTTCTTTTCCAGTTGTGGCATTATTCATAAGACCACTTACCCTCACACCTCTCAACAGAATGGTGTTGCTAAGAGGAAGCACCATTGCTTACCTTAATGTTGCTCATGCCTTGTTGATTCACCACTCGATTCTCTCTCTTTATTGAGGTGACGTTTTGACAAATCATTTTTTGATTAATCGGATGCGTAACGCTACTTTACACAAGCGGATCCCTTTGCAGGTTATGTATCCCGACAGGCCCCTGTTTCACGTCACCCCCCAGACTTTTGGTTGTGTTGCTTTTGTCCATTTGTTGGGACCGAGCCGGGATAAATTAATACCGAGAGCAGTTAAGTGTGTTTTTCTTGAGTACACTCAGACCTAGAAGGCGTATCAATGTTTTAATCCGGCTACTTCTCGACATTTCGTTTCAGCAGACGTTACCTTTCATGAGGCGATACCCTTCTTTTCCATATCTGCAATTAAGCTACCTTCTGAGGGTGATATGGCACCCATGCCATTTACACCTATTCACTTTAAGAGTTTTCCTGAGATTCATGTCCCTATTATACCACCGTCACCACCATCTGCTACGCCACTCTTTCCACATCTAACTAAGCCGCTTCAGACATATACCCGTCCTCACACTACCTTTCGAGGGGACCTCCCTCGCCTCCATCATCGGATTCTCAGGTGAATCCCTTAGACACTGATGCTAGTTTGCTACATGTTGATCACAGTGACAAAAGGTGATGTGACAGGTGATGATCTGGATCTTCTGATAATTGTTCGGAAGAGGCCATGGATTTGTGCTACTTACCCGATAACTGGGACACTTACTACTAACAACCTAGGCCCCGGGTTTGCAGGCTTCACACAGGCGTTTGCTGGCTTCACACAGGCATTTGCTGCTACTCACATCCCAGCGAGCCATGAAGGATGAGAAGGCTGCTCTTAGGGGTCGTAGGACCTAGGAGCTCACTCCATTTCCAGATGAAGCTACTGTTGGCTGTCGATGGTTTTTCACAGTGAAATTCAACCCAGATGAAGGCATCACCGAATACAAAGTACACCTTGTGGCGAAAGGATTCACCCAAACCTATGCGGTGAACTTCTTTGACACCTTCTCACCAATTGCCAACCTTCCTACAGTACAAGTGTGGTAGCTGTGGCGATTCAACTGGATTGGCCCTTATATCAGCTGGACGTAAAGAATACATTTCTCTATGGTGATCTCCAAGAGGAAGTCTACATACAGTAGCCGCCAGGATATGAGGTTCATGGGGAGCACGTATGCAGACTGCAGAAAGTCATATACAGCCTGAAGTAAAGTCCCAAAGCATGGTTCCAACAGCTGTCTCAAGTTGTGAAGGCAGCTAAATTCAAGAGATCGACGATTGATTTCTATCTTTTTGTCAGGAGGACTAGGCAAGGTACTATGGTGCTTCTTGTATACGTTGATGACTTGATTATTACAGGGGATGATATGCAGGGTGTCACTGAGATCAAGCACATTCTGGCAAAGCAATTTGTCATGAAAGATTTAGGGATTATACGATACTTTCTTGATATTGAGGTTGCCCGGAGTAGGAAGGGCGTAGTCTTGTCCTAAAGGAGGTAAGCATTGGATATTCTGCAGGAGGTAGGTATGCTTGAGGATAAGGCAGCCAACATTCCTATGGATCCCAAGATACCACTTTATGATGAGAAGGTATAGTTGGTGGACAGTAGGCAGTACAGGCAGCTTGTGGGTAAGCTGTTATACCTGACCATCACGAGGCCTGATATCTCGTTTGCGATGGGGAGATTGAGTTAGTTCATGGCCAAACCAACACGATAGCACTGAGATCAGCATTGATGGTGCTCAGATACATCAAGAAGGCTCCTGAAAAAAGACTTCTCTTCTCCAAGGGGTCTTCTATGACTTTGGTCAACTACTATGATGCAAACTACACTAGATGTCACATGGATCGAAAATCCACTACGGGCTTCTACACCTTTTTTACAGGAAATCTGATCACATGGAGGAGCAAGAAACAAGACACGGTTGCTAGGTCGAGTGCTGAGTCTGAGTACAAGGTCATAGCTCAGACGACTGCAGAGATGATGTGGATCAGGTCCCTACTTATTGATTTAGAGGTACAGTTTTCTAACACGATAGAGATGCGGTGTGATAACAGAGCAACTACCTTCATTGCCAACAACCCAACATTTCACGAGAGAACGAAGCATGTCAAGGAAGGGGCTGCTATATGCAACACCAGTCACATTTGAGGAACAGGTTGCAAATATCTTTACCAAGTCTTTGACAAGACCTTTATTTGATTTGTGTGTTTCCAAGATGAGCATGATAGATATCTATGCTCCAACTTGAAGGGAAGTGTTAGCATATGCATTTATTTTATTTTATGAGTAAGCTTATATTCTTTTCTTATTTTGGTGTTGTACCGCAACTTTTCCCGTGCATCTCCCTATATATGGAGAGCCAGGGCTCAATAATAGATTATCTCATTTTCTCCGATTAAGCTCATGTTAGATATACATGCTCTACCTGGTGTAGAATGTTGACATAAGTTGTTTTTACTACTTTGTTCCATTTGTTCACACATTTCATTATTTTATTGATTCTGGTGTGCAATTTTTCCATAATCTCTATTTACAAGAGATTATGGTGTTAACTTCCGATAATAGCATCATTACGTAAGCTTTAACTCCTGATTCATCATATGAACCCATAGAGTCCCTTCTCAAGAAGCTGTAAGCCTCTCAAACCCTACCAAGTCCCAATCTACGATTCACCAAATCCACACTGTCCATCACAGACTTGGACGCTTCCTTCACATTCAAGGATGTGTGCATTTTATATGCAAACGATTTAGAGAGGAATTCTAAAATATCTATTGCAAATTCAAGTGACAACTTCAGGAACTCTTCTCAGTTGAAGTACCATTGAAGTATAAGTCAAGGGACAATCCATCTGCTTGAAAAGATCTTCATCCCTTTCTTGGTTTGGTAATTTGATCATATTTTACAAATGTAATGCGTAGCAATCACTAAGCTCTGCATCCCCATCTTCTCGATCTGAAACCATTTCGTACAATCTGATCCAACTATCTTCCTCGTATGATCAAGCTGAAGCACATGAACCTACTCAGACAATAGAACTGAAGTAAATTATTATTTTCTTATGAGTAACAAATACAACTGATTACCTTATTAGAGAAAATAACCAATGGCATATATGTCTAGCACAAAGAATTATGGACAAGAGGTAAGGTGGAAAAGAAGTCCGTCGCCTCTCTCCATGCGAAAGTTACTTCCTATCACACCAAGGACTGTGTAATGATGAAAAGGATGTCAACCCCGTATCAAAGGGGGATCAGTTATCAAAGGTCCTGAATTAGGTTAACCCCCATTTTGGTGGGATAACCCACCTACAAAGATAAGTCATTTACAGCAAAGTGGATAACGGTAATGTATCAAACCATTCTTTTCCTGTAAAAACAAGAAATTGGTTGGCACCAAAAGATTAGTAAATACAATTCATAACTAACTGGATATTAGGGATAGTTTCAAAAAAGGTTCTATGTGGTGTTGCATTATAGGTGATGGGAAGATAACATTTGCATACGAGTCAAGAATTAAAACCAATGATTAAAATATCATCGGCATGCCGGTAAAATGCCACAATTTGGAATAGGATCATTTCGATATGGTGCAGGTGCCGATTTCAATACACACCAACAAAATTTCAACTACTTCGAGGAAAATTTGACCATGCCAATGAAATTTCAATGAACAATTATGCTCCTTGTGAATTTGATGTAATAGCATTTGAATTTCATGAAATTATGAGGGCTAAATTCGTCAAATTGGACATCATGTGGTTAGGTTTTGTGGAGGCTAATAGAATGTGTGCTTGTTTAGATTGAATATGTGGATGCAGGAAGTTGTTGTTGGTAGATCATTTGATTGCTGGAGATTTTCAAGCAATTGAATTGTTTCTATAGTTCCAGGTCAATAACGATTGCAAATATAATTAAGCTACATTTAAGGCCCACCGTGAAAGGATATGATTGTTTAAAAAAAAAAAAAATCAAAGGATAGTTATCCAAGCAATAACCACCCACCATCATCTCATTCCATAGAAAATAATTACATCAAAATTACAAAGAGAAACCCCAGAACTCCACCTAGGAAGAGATGAAAAAAAAAAAATTCTCTACATAGGATCTTTCTCCCCTAAAAATGATCACATTTCTTCCCAACCAAACACCCCACAACACAGCCAAGACCTTAGCTCTATCCCTTTTTGATCTAAAAGAGATAGTTCCATCTAGAGCATTTCCTTTGCGAAAGGAAGACCAAAAGGTATTCGTGTCCCAATGAGCAATCCAACTAATTCCCATCCTTTGCCACACCTGCACCACAAACGAACACTGAAAGAAGAGATGTCGTATGTCTTCCCCCGCTCCTTCACAAAGAGGACACCTTACGTCATCCATCGGGCCCATCTTGCCCTCCACCTCTTTGTCATAAGCCTCCCCCTTCTTAACAACCAGGCAAAAATCTTCACCTTCAATTGGCACTCCGCTGCCCAAAGCAGCCTGCAGTCTCTCAAGAGGTCGACCTCTGGGGTGACTGTAGCGACATTCAACCTACGAGAGACCTTTGCCACAGAGAACCCTCCTTCCTCCCATGAATACACATCACCACCTTCTTCTAGCTCCCATCCTTCCAACTCCTGAAGCATCCGCTGGAAGTTTTCACACCTCTAGTCGAAAAGGCCTCATCGGAAGATCGGGCACCATGCCCCGGTCCAACAGTCCCTTACCGTAGCCAAAGGATCCACCACTCCCCCAAAGAGACATGGGAATCTGTCAATGAGTGTAGATCCAACGCCCCACCAATCATCTTGCCAGAATCGGAAAGCATCTCCTTCCCCTAGTGTAGGAGAGAAGAATACTCACACCTTCCTCGCCACCTCTACCAGACCCCTCTGAAAAAGGGAGATCCCAGGAGGAGGAGACTCCAAAGGCCCCCGAGAGAGAAAAGTTCCATAACATCTCCGCATGACATCACCAAACAGCCCCTGCTCACGTCCCACAAGTCCGGCTACCTACTTTGCAAGGAGACTAATATTCGTTTTATCCACATCCCTAACCCCAAAACCTCCATCCTGTATCGGTCTACATATCTCCTGCCAAGCCACCATTCTCGCCCCTCTTCCTGCTGCCCCCCCATTCGCCCAGAAGAAGTCCATCATCAAACCAGAGATCTTCTCAACTTGCCGCGGAATCCTGAAGACTGAAAGAAAATATGCTGGTATGGAAGCCAGAACTGCCTTAACCAAGGCCAATCTCCCACCTCTAGATAACAACTTAAAAGACCACCCTGCCAGTCACCCCTCCATCCTCTCCAACAAAGGAAGCCAATCTTGCAATCTAAGACGCCGATCTGACAGCGGGAGGCCCAGATACATCAGTGGCAAAGAACCAACTTTTGTCCCCAAAGCATCGCCCACCCTCTCCACCTCCTCATTTGCCATGTTCAGTTGGATAAAGGACGACTTCTGGTAATTAATCTGCAAACCTGAAGCCGCGCCAAACAACTCTAAAACGATCCTCATTCTCCTAACCTCCAGACCCATTCCTTCAACTAGGAATAGGGTGTCATCCGCATACTGAAGGATCGCCGTCTCTCTATCTTCCCCAGCTAGAAAGCCTCTAATCAGACCTGTAGCACATGCCATGTGAGTCACCCTCGCCAATGCATCTACCGCCAGAACGAACACCATAGGTGCCAACAGGCACCCCTGTCTAACCCCACTTCTAGGCTGCACCCAACCTCCTGCCGGATTCCCATTAACTAAGGTCGCAAAGGATGTCGTTGTCACACATCTCTTCATCCAATCTATCCACAATGTGGGGAAGCCCCTCCTCAACAAAGAGGCCCATAGAAAGTCCCACTACACCGAGTCATATACCTTGCTGAAGTCCACCTTCCACAGAAAGGCCTGCTTCTCCCTCTTCCAAGTAGCCAGTGCCTCCATAGCAACGACAAAACCGTCTAGAACTCCCCTGCCTGGGGCAAAAGCCATCTATACGTGGGATATCAAGCCTCCAAGGAAGCCCCTGAGCTTGTTAGCTAATACCTTAGCAACGATAAGGTATACAGCATTCAACAACGCAATCGGATGAAAGTCCTATATCGCTTCCGCACCTTCCTTCTTAGGCAGCAAAAACAAAAGGTATCTGTTAATCCTGTCGAAACCTCTGTTCCCAACTGCGAACTCTTCCATCAACTGCATCACATCCGCTCCAACCAGGGAACAAAACTCCCTAAAGAAGAAGACAGGAAAACAGTCCGGTCCAGGGCACCCATCCGCATTCAACCCCAAGACCACCTGCCGCACCTCATCCTCTAAGAACCCGACCATAAGGCCTGCTGCTTGATCATCACTAATACCTTGCATCTCCTCTCCTCTCCATCTCCAGGACTCCTTATTGCACCTCCCTGTGAAGACTCTGAAGTAATCTACCACAGCCCGTCCCACCTCCTCTCTACCGGAAAAGGTCTCCCCATGGACCACCATCTTCTCTATCCAATTCCTCATCCTCCTGACAGATGCCATTTAGTGAAAGAACTTAGTATTGGAATCACCTTCTCTCAACCACTTCTATCTAGATCTTGTCTTCCAATCCAACTTTGCTTTTCTGTCTTCTTCTTGTACCATACGCATCATCCTCGTTCTGGTCTCTCTTTCCTCAGCCGAGATGGTAGCCTGATCCTCCTGCCTGTCAATCCTAGAAATCTCTGCCAAAGCCTCCTCTTTTCTGCCCCTCCTGTCTGCTCTGATATCCTTCTTGTAGACCTTCAAGTGATCATGCAAGATACGTTGTTTTGTTGCCATGCGAACTGTGGCTGATCCCTCCACCTCTATAGACCTCCACTTTTCCTCCACCATACTCCGGAAACCATCCTCCATTAGCCATGATCTATCAAATTTGAAGTAGGTACCGAAGAAGGCCCCCATATCAAGGCGCCACATAAGCGGCATGTGATCCAAGAAAGGCCTCTCCATAGGAGACACCTCTGCCAGCGGGAAAGCCTCCACCATCTCCACGCTAGAGAGGAATTTATCAATTTTGGACATCTATCTACAGTTATTCCTCCAGGTATATGCACATGATGCCAGGGACAAATCCACAAGGCCATGTAAGGCCACAAACTCTACAAAACAGTCCGACCCAGGATCTTGCCTCCCTCGTCTGCCTGGTCTGTCATCCATCTGCAAGGTGACATTAAAATCCCCTCCAATCAGCCAAAGCCTCCCGCAACAGTTGACAGCCACAAACGAGAACTCCTCCCACATCACATCTCTCGCCTGGACATTTGAAGGACCATATACCCCAGTGACCGTCATCTTGGCGCCTCCCACCATCCACATCAGCCTGACAGAGATGACGTGTTCTCCACAGAAACAATCCTCCAAGGAAAAAACTTCCTCCCGCCACCCCAGAAGCTGTCCTCCTAAACGACCAACCGCTCCAATAGACCGAAACCCTTCCATCCACGAGGCACCAATCTCTTGCCATATTCTACAATCATAGTCGGACAATTTCGTCTCTTGCAACAAAACAACATCCACTCTCCACTGACAAATGTAGTTCCCCAAGGACGCCAGCCTCGATGGGTCATTGAGACCCCTCACATTCCACGTAAGGATACCATTCATCTAGAACTGATGGGAACCTCCCTAACTGTTGGTCGGAAGCCACATGCCTCCGTAGTCCGACACACCTCATCTTTCTATTCCAGCACCTCCACCTCCAATGAGAGCTGAAGTGATTCGCTACGACCATCCACCACCACTCGAGAACCTCGGCCACTTCAACGAAAACGCCATTTCCGTCTATACCGGAAAGCACCACCACAGCCACCTTTCACTAGCGTCGGCCTCCACCCGATCAGGGGAACCCCCTATTGGCCAGCAAACCCCAAAGAGAGGTCTTCAGACTGCTGTTGCAGCAAACCTCCATCAGTTTGGCTCCCCGGAGATCCCACCGCCTACCGAGCATCCTCAGCTTCCTCCCCATCCGCCATAGAGGCACCCGCATCCTCCTCTCGCCTTAACCAAGGCGCGTCGACCTCCACCGTCGCCCCTTGAGGATCAGCTTCCCTCTGGGTAGCCACCGAGGGCTCCAACAGGAGCTCTGCACCCACAGCAGTCAAAGATGGTGCTTCACCTACGCCATCGTTCACCTCCGACACACCCACCTCAGCCAGCCTCGCACCCGAAGCCGAGAGGATGCCCGAGGCCTCCTTCCCGACAGAAGGTCCCCCTGGCCTGTGTTTCAGGACCCATCGTATCCGGATCCAAAATAGGAGGTGGCGTAGTTGTCTATTCGGACCCAAGTTCAGATCCATCTCCTCCGGACCCAACACACATAAGTTCGACTCCAGCTGGCAAGAGGCTCCTCCAAGCGCAGTCGCTTCCAGCTGGGGCTCGAAGGGCGATCCCACGAAATCCTCCTCTGCCTCTTCTGCTTCCGCATTCAATGGGTTCGTCGCAATCTCGAGACGTGGCAGATCCTCACGCGAGATCTGTGGAGATCTATCGGGGACCAAGGCAACGCCAGCGACCGCTCGCCTCCTCCAAACCTTCGTCAAGCGCCACCTCTCCGCCCTCTGCATCGAAGCAGCGGCATCGACCACCGGCTGCGTTGCCCGACGTAAGCAGGACACCACCCACGACGAATCCCCCAGGCAGAGCACGATCTTGTCGATCACCTCTGCCCCGATCTTCGGCTCCATCACCGCCACTAGTGGACCTTCCGCGAGGCCCACCGACCAACACCTCACGAGCCGAGCAAACGATGAAACCACCGCCTTCACAACCTCCACCTAGCACAACCACCACGAGACACCTTCCACAGACACCTCAACCAACGGCCGCTCCGGCAACCTCTCCAACGATGCTTCATCGTGAGAGCAGGGTCGTCGCCATCTCCATCTCCCCATCTTCAATTGGACCTCAGTGAAACAAAGCACCTCCCTCCTCGAAGTAGGAAGACCGAGGACAAGGATCTTCCTACCATCCAAGATGAGGATCTCCACCCCTTCACACTCGATGTCACTACCCAGCATCTCCTTCACCTCCGACCGAGAGACCCATCCTTCCACCACATCTCCCACAAGCCTGCCCTCAATCTCCTCCCGCAGCCCCCTTAACTCCTCTGACCAAGGAGCTGCAACCTCCATCTGCAGCACACTTCTCAGAGGCGAAGGTGGCAACACCACGGCATCTCCACCACAACCAACACGGCATCCCCCACTCCTATGCCCGAGGCCACCACATCTCCAACACCTCCACAGCTCACGGTAATCCCGAGCCCAATGGTCACTACCCAAGCACTTGAAGCATCTCCCTCCCCCTCCGGCGACGTCTTTCTATCCAACCGCCTCCACAGACGTTTGCAGCCTTCTCTTCCTCGCCACCACCAACCATCCCTACACCTCGCTCTCATCCGCACCTCCTAGAAGTCACACACCACCCCCTCCAACCCGACCGGCGACCACCCCCTTCTTTCCCCTCTCGTACCTCACCCTCTCTCTCACCTTCTCTCGAGCTCTCTCCATCCTCCACCAATGGTCTGCAAGGATATGATATATTCAATATCATGGAGACTATATTCAGTAGCTATAGGTGCCATATAGTCATCCATGCATAAATAAAAGAAATGTCACACATATTTTCAACACATAATCCATTTGAGCAATGGTTATATTGTTTACTACAATTGTGGGCAATGCTTAGATCCTAAATTCTAGGCCTAGACTTCAAAGTGGATAAGAATTAAACCATGCTACCACTACATGGTAATCAGGCAACATGAATGGTCATGTGAACTTTGCAATTTATTATATTCGAATCTTTTATGATTTCATCTTTACATGCATCAATTCAATTCAAACTATAGGTATTCGATAATTGATTTTTAAACTTGAACATGCTAAACTACATGTTTCCTATGAATATTAGGACATAACATTCTAATTCTTATATAAAACTTATTAAACTTGTGATTTTCTTGAAATTATAATCATTTTGACTACTTCTATAATGGATTATTTTTAGGGTATCGAAATCATCAAAATTTGACATCAAAATACAAGCATTTTCATGATCTGCATCCAAAATACATACTTAGAAATTTATCGAAACGACACCGAAATTGACACTTAAAATAAAACCTTGATTAAAACAACACAATTAACAAAGATAAGAAGACTTGCAAATGCTTTGCAGAATAGATACACTCTTGAATAGCGTGCTCCAGTTCCCTATAAGAGCCAGGGCTCCCCCTTCAATTCAATTCTGTTGTCATTCAACAAGCTGAAGAAAGAGTATCTATCTCCGTCATCAATCAGTAAACTTACCGAATTCCAGGAAGGCATTGGACCTCAAAATTTACAGAGCAAAGTGAGGTGGAGAAACTAATTACCGATGGCCTTGTTGTTGCATCACGATCAAACCATCAAGAAAGACTACTATTATTATCATCATCCCATTGCATACTTGAGAGAATCACCGGTCCCCTGGAAAAAGCAGTAGGAGAGGGCAAAATCCGCGATGAAGATACTGACGAGAGATATAACGACAGCAGAGGTCGTGGACTCCCCGACACCCTTTGCCCCACCGATGGTGGTGACGCCCCAAGCGCAGCTCACAACCGCCACAATGGCGCCAAACACCTGCGACTTGATCAATGCGCTGAGGATGTCCCACGGCCTGAGGGCCCTCCTGGCGGAGTCCAGTATGATGTTGACGCTGACCCCGAAGACGCCGTCGGCGAGGACGGCGCTGGAGGCGAGGCCCACAGTGAAGCAGAGGAGGGTGAGGACGGGGAGGGCCAGGCAACAGGCGAGGACCCTGGGGGTGACGAGGTAGTCGATGGGCTGGGCGCCCAGGACCCTGAGGGAGTCGGTCTGCTCGGAGACCTGCATGGTGCCGAGCTCGGCGGCGAAGGCGGAGCCGACGCGACCGGCCACGATGATGGAGGTGATGACGGGGCTGAGCTCGCGGGAGAAGGCGAGGGCGAGGACGCCGCCGACGGAGCGGGTGAGGCCGAGGCGTGTGAACTCGCGGACGAACTGGATGGTGAAGGCCATCCCAACGAAGGCCGAGGTCAGGAGGCAGACACCCACGGAGTGGGGGCCCACGCGTTCCAGCTGCTGGAGGGTGTTTTCCCAGTGGATGTTCCCGTGGATGGCGCGGTAGATCACCTGACCTGCCATCACCGGGACGGAGGCCGTGCGCCAGAGGGCTCGAGGGGGGGTCCTCCACCTGCTCAGAGGAGCTACAGGTGGTGGTGGTTGTGGTTGTGGTTCGGGGGGCGCGTTGTTGTTGCTGGTGGTGGTGCTGGCGTTCTCGTCTCCCACTCCATGGCATGACGCCGCGATGCTTCTGCCGATGGGATGGTGAGGTGCTCCTGCTGCTGCTGCTGCTGAGGAGGCTTCGACGGGGGCTGACAGGGTGGTTTTTCTTGGGCTTGTTCTCGTTCGTGGGCGCCGGTGGTGGTGGCGGCTTGAGACGGATAGGGGAAGGAGGGTCGGGCGGATGAGAGGTTGGGTTAGGATGGCCGCGGCCATCTATCTTGGTGCGTCGGCGGGCAGTGGTCGTCGGCTCTTCAGCTTCAGCCCCTACTATAGGCCGTGACCAACAAGGGAGGAGGAGAGGGGAGCATTTGCGGCGCTCCCACAATTTCCCCGACAATCCTTCTTCTTCTTCTTCTTCTTCGGAATGAATTGTATTTTATATCCACCGCCTTTTATCTTTGTCGTATCGACACCTAAGTTCTCTTCTTCTTCTATTTCTTGTCAAACAATATAACATTTTTCTCAGCGGTAAATTAAAATCACATCCGTGGAACATACAGTGTGTGCTTGGCTATGGTACAGAACGGAAGGGACTCGTACAAGAGAACAACTCAGAGGAAGATAACTCTCCTTAATTTGGGGTAATTACAAAAATTAATAACCAAGAATTATTTGGTAGCTTCAATGATTCTTTTTGTTGAGATGCAACTTACAGTAATCTCGGGAAATGATTCAAAGAATGTTATGCTCATGGGAATGAATACATGCTAAATTTTCATAGAACTCAAAAACATTGTGCTTTAATTTACGAAAAATCTTAACATCACTTTACTATGTCTGTCTTTTTTACTCCTATTTCTGAGAAAACTCAGGTTACCTCTAACTTGAGTTCTCATAGATGTTAACTTAACACCCCCATTCACCTTTGTTTTCTCTTCCTCAACCCCAACCTCACCTAAAAGTCAAAAACCTCTCTACCACTTCTCAAGGTTTCAAATACCTATTTCGACATCATTTTGATAAATTTTTAAATGTGTATTTCGAAGGCATGTCAAAGACACGTCGTGGAAATGCATATATTTCAACGTCAAATTTCGATGAGTTCGATGCTTAAAAATAGTTCATTTTAGAGACATATCGACGTATACCGACAAAAAAAATAAAAGTAATCAAAATAATTAGAATTTTAAGAAAATCACAAGCGTAAATATACTAATGTAAAAATAATAATATTATATCTTAATATTCACATATAACATATAGTCTATTATATCATGTTAAAATTCAAAAATCAAATATCACATGATTGCTGTGCGAATTTAATTAAGTCATGCAAAGATAAAAAATTTAAATATATAATTTGTAGAAAATTAAAGTAAAAATCTAAAAGCTAAAATTTAAATATTTAATTAATTGATTTTAAATTAATTAATCAACTAATTTGAGATCTTTCACTCTACTAACAGATTAACCAATTTGAATAAATCTAAATTAACATAACTATGTGTGTTGGGTTGACTATTTTTATTTATGTCATCCCTTATGAGTCACGTTTAGAACTAGTTATGTCATATTTACGTATAAAAAATATAGGCTGTCACCTTCAAACATGGGATCATTAGTTTCTAAGTTGGATGTTACCCTCGAAATAAATGATGATTAATTAATAAAGTAAACAGACCTTAGTATTTGTAATTTTCAAGCTTTATTCTTTTATAGATGGATGCAAGTTCTTTATTCTCTAATACTAACCCAAACTTAAGATTTTATTTTTCTAAATTAAATAAATGTTTTATCAATTCTAAATTGTGATTAGACTTATATATTTGTAATAATAATAGATGTAGAGTCTAGGATATAGATCTACTTTATAATTATTGATAGGTGTGGAATAAAACCTTAAAAGAGTTGGAAGATAGGAGCAGCAAGACAAGAAGAAGCAGCAACAAGAAAGATTCGATTTCGATAAGAATAGAGTAGCATTAGTAAAGAATGGGAGAACTAAGAGTGACAAGCAATGGTAATAAGTCTAAATGCCGAGTGCATTTCGTCGCTTGCTGACATTTCGACAAAATTTCGACAACATTTTGTCGAAGTCCCTGTGTTTCGACGTTATGTTGATGTCGATATGACCTAACCCCAAAAATAACTATTTCCACAACATGTTGTTAATTTAAATCAATTACAAAAATAGGACTGGATAGAAATTAAAAGTACACTGGAGAATGGTGAATAGTGTAATTAAAAAATAATATGTAAATAAGATACAATCACACAAATCAATCCCACAATTTCATAAGTATTTTTAGGTGGAAACTTCAAAAGTAAAACCACCACCTAAGTCACCCTAACTTAGGATTTCCTAATCGACCTAGTCGATCAAATTCACTATACATACCACTTAAAATGAGGGAGAACAACCTCAATACAACCACATTACTTTAAACTGAGTATAATGTACATCAAACTCCTCTTCTTCACGAAGACTATGTTGTCTCACGAGGAGACGGGAATTCACCATGCGAATATCCAACCAAAATATAAAATAAAAACAATGCTTATATAGCCACAAAGTATAAGTTAACATTAAGCTCCTATAGGCAAAGATTACTTCCCTTAAAGTGGAAGTGGATGGGTGTGATCGTGTAGCGTTTTGGTGCTCTCAAATGCGAAGTATAGATCTTGGAGAGCAAGGACAAGTTTCTTCTTCTTAGATCTTCCCTCAAAAGGGTATAATGGTGGAAAGAATTATCTCTTATGTGTCTTTAGCCAAGGAGAGGTTCCCCTCTATTTATAGGGATCTTAGGACTGTCCAAAAAGGCTTAGGAGAGGCTTCTTAGTCATTGATGGCATAGCCCAAGAGATTGAGTCGAAATCTAAATCAAATTAGGCCATAATTAAGTCTAATAGCAGAATTAGACACCTGATAAATTGATTAGATGTTTGATAAAAAAAAATAGATGTCTAATTCTATAAAGTGGTCTCCCTGAAATGGGATTAGATCTTGTACAGAGATCTTGTATCAAATAGTCAAACATTTGATAAAAAAGGATTTGCCAAGAATCAAATTTTTCGTGAGTCAGGAAATTGTGATTTCGTCTGACAATAAGATTTCTGTCAAATTTAATCATAACGGCCAACTATTGGACGTTTGGGATTGTCTCTGGACGTTTAGAAGAGGTTTTAGACGTCTGACACAAGGTATGAACGTCTAAAAGCAAATGCCACAAACTATATTCTGGAATTCTGGTTATTAGCATCTGATCGAATGTATGGATGTCTGAACATGAGTTATTAGACATCTGATAATATGTCTGGATGTCTCATAAGGCTTATTGGAAGTCTGATAAGATGTCTAGAAGTCTAATAAGGTAGGTTGCTTGCTATTTTGGCTTTCTAACTTGATTTTAAGATTTTCCTAACTATCCTAAGGTTAAGTGAGTGTGTCTAGGACTTAGGTTATTATATTTTAGGCTAATTTAAGGAAATAAAATATGTGGCATAAGAACAAAATATTTTATCCTATTATTCTTTCTTCTCTACATCTTCAAGCTTTAACCATTATTCTTTCTCTCCTTCATCATGCTCGTTAATGCTTTGCTTCTAGCCAACAACTCCTCCATTTCTCCATAGACTTGAGCTTCAATTCCTTCACACTTACTTCATGATAGATACACATTTATTTAAGATAAAATACCTATTTATGCAAATTCCTACGTTAGTTAGATGCACCTAGCATCGTAAACAATGCATAAGAATATCATCATGCATTTACAGAAATTCATATAATTTTTATACTAATTTTCCCTATTTTTATGCATATTTATGCAAGTTCCTAGGTGAGTGTGTTTAGAACTTAGGTTATTATATTTTTGGCTAATTTAAGGAAATAAAATATGTGACATAAGAATAAAATATTTTATCCTATTATTCTTTCTTCTCTACATCTTCAAGCTTTAACTATTCTTCTTTCGCTCCTTCATCATGCTCCTTAATGCTTTTCTTCTAGCCAACAAACTCCTCCATTTCTCCATAAACTTGAGCTTTAATTCCTTCACACTTGCTTCATGAAAGATACACATTCATTTAAGATAAAATGCCTATTTCTTCAAGTTCCTAGATTAGTTAGATGCATTTAGTATCGTAAACAATACATAAGAGTGTCATCATGCATTTAGATAAATTCATATAATTTTTATACTAATTTTCCCTATTTTTATGGTTAGGGGAGAGGATGTCACATTCTTAAGCTTCAAACGACAAATCCAACTGTATGAATGGATTCAGGGTGACGATCGCAATCCAATGCCACAATAATCCACATCAATCAAACCCCTATAGCCTCCGTTACAAGGAAACGAAGATGGATGGCTTAAATGGTGCCACGTGGCACCACAAGAGCCACCCTCAGCGCCCGCAACTACCCCTCCACGTCTCTTACGAGAGAATGCACATGAAGCGTCAGCCGTTGGATCTCTATCCTACAGCTGACCTCTTGCCATGCCATCGAGCAGCAGCCCTTCATCCTAGCAATTAGATCTCAATCCAATGGCTCAGATGCAACCTCATCGCACCCTTCGCCATCAAAGAGGTGCATTGTGCGTAGCCCTCGACTGTTGGATTTCAATCCAACGACCCACATCCACCTCACCAGAAGCAGCCCAGCGATCCCCCAGCGCACCTTTCAAATAGAAGGCGCGAATTCTAATCTCAATCAGCACCTCCTCAACACATGTGAAGGATGCAAAACGACCACATGATCAAGATCTTGCAACCATGAGTGAGCCACGCCAGCCCCTAGCGTTCCTCACTCACTTAGTAGGCACGCGTTTGCGCATCTCAGCCGAGCCATCATGATCAAACAGCAACGACGTCGACACGTGGAAGCTCAAATGCCAAGCACACGATATGCACTAAAATTGACTCCACGCATTAGTGACTAAGAATTTTTCTGCGTGCCTTGATCAGTGGTGCCATAAGCTAATTATTTGATCTGTTTGGCCTGCACCACTTAATTTAAAATAGATTCATTCAAAAGCTTGCTCCCATAGGACTCAACTTTAAGGGTTGAATCGGACACTACACATTTTTTATTTTTAAAAGAATATATCTACACCTGTGATTTCAAAACTTGGTATGCCTTACAAAAATTTGACTGAATAAACCTAAGAATTTAATCCTAAAAGCTACTAAACGAGGTTAAACCCTAAAAGACACATCATCTAATAATCTTGTTTGAAAATCCTGGTTGTGCAAGCACATGCATAGTAACTAATTTTTAAGGGCACAACCCATCTAAAGGAGCTATCACATTCCAAAGCACACTCAATCCCAAGCCTAATTAAAATTGAGTTGACGTTGGCCTTACTGATTGACTCACTATTCGAGGCTCAAATTGAGATTATTTTTATTAATCTATTTCTACTGATCCATCTAATGTCTTGCTAAGGGAGTATTGTTAAACAACAATATTTGGGGAGTATCAAAGGAACTAGAGGTGCAAACCAAAAAGAAGAACATTCTCCCAAATTCCTCCCTTTAACTGATTGAATTGACCAGATAGAAGTAGACTAAATCGTGTCTAATCTTAAGTCGGGTTCTGAGAATCTGTAGGTCTTCAGGCTACTCGCTTAAGGACAGGTTTGGCTTGCTTGTATTGCAAGGCACCTTTTTTTGCCTAATTTCCCTTCCGTATCTCCATGTATTCTTCCACTTCATACCCGCACTTCCACCCCTACTCTCCAAACACACCTTATCCTCGACATGATCACTATCCTGACCCGACCTGTACCCACCCACCCGCTAGTTGGGATAATCCTAAATGGACACTACTAGAAAAATGGGCTTTCGCGACGCTTTTGTAGCGACGATTTTTGTTAAAACAGTCGTATATAGCAAAGTTCCTAGACGACAGTTTAAAAACCATCTTATTCTTCATATATACAACGGTTGGAATTACAACCGTCGTATATATTTACCGTGAATCCCACGCAATAAGAGTGGTGGACCCACATATATTTACATGACGGTTTATATAAAAACTGTCGTATTATAGACGACAGTTCTATCTTGTAACTATCATCTATATTGATTGCAAATTTTGGTCGGGCGGCATTTTTTTGCGCCCTACCCGACTTTAAACGACGATTTTTACAAAAACCGTCGTCTAAAGTTCATGTGCCTTTAAACCAACGCCTAACCCCCCGCGCGCTGTTCATCTTTATTCAACCTCTCGCATGCTTCTCCTGATCAAAGCTCTCCTCCTCAGAGATCTCACCACTGCGCGCTCCTCCTCCTGATCATCCTCCTTTGTGCGCGCTCCTCCTCCTGCTCATCCTGCATCCACGCGCAGCCGATCGTCCTCCTCTCATCCGCACGCAGCCCCAACCCCCTCCTCATGCGCCACCACTCCTCCCATCTGCGCGTAGCCTTAGATCCTCCTTCTTCTCCTTCCAGCAGCGCCGCCGCTGCCTCCTCAATCCCATCGGCAGACCCCTCCTCCTCCTCCTTCCAGCAGCCGCAGCCCCTCCTTTTCCTTGCCGATGCTGCCCCTCCTCCTCCTCATCCCCAAACTCAACCAGCCCCTCCTCCTCCCATCCGCAGGCCCCCCCTCCTCCTCCTCATCCCCATCCTTGATCAGCCCCTCCTCCTCTTCATCCCATCCATAGCACCTCATGCTCCTCCTCCTATTGTTCCTCCTAATTACAAAATATCTTGTATTAAGTAAATGTTAAATTTGATTAATTTTTTAAATTTATTTTAGTTTTTACTTATAAATATTTATAATTTTATTTAGGTATCTTATATCGTCGGACACTTTCTATGTGATTCACGCGCTTTATTGAGGTATGAAATTAAGTTGTCTTAATTCATTTGTGAATGAATGTGGGGTGTACCCACTTAATTATGTTTAGAATGTAGGGTGTGTCCACTTAGGTTAAGAAAGTGTAGTGTGCCCACTTAGGTTTAGAATGTGGAGTGTACCCACTTAGCTAGGTTTAGAATGTGGGGTGTACCCATTTGATAATATTATGATGTGTGAATGTTTATATGAATGTGGGGTGTGCTCACTTGATGCTTATTTCTAAATGCTTATTTGATTGTATTTCTTTTGTGAAAATTTTTATGAATTTAAGAAGTTTGGAAAATGTAATGAGAGAAGAGAGGGAAAGTGAAAGGAGATGGAGTAGGAGAGGAAGAGGAGGGAAAGAGATGAATAAAGAAGAATATGAATTAATGAAGGGAAGGAGGAGAGGAAGGATAGGGAGAAGAGAGGATAAATAAATAGACAGGAGATGAAGAAGAGGGAGAGAGATGCATAGAGAAGAATATAAAGGAAGGGAAGGATGAGAGAAAGGATAGAAAGAAGAGAGAAATAGAGTAGAAGGGAAGAGGTAAGACAAGGAGATAGGAGAGAAGGGAGAGGAGGGAAAGAGAGGAAAATTATATTTTTATTTTGTATATAATTATTTATTTTTATTGTAAATTTTATTATTTTAATGAATTCATAAATACACACACTTGCATAAATCTAGATGTACTTGAGGCCAAACAATATGTATTCTAACCCCTAGGTTACAAGTTTTGGGAGGGGATAATCATGTCAAAACACTTGCTCGTCGACACTTATGATCATATTATATGGACAATGCAAAGTGTTTGTACACCTCACTTACATTAATGAACTTTGTCTTTATAACATACCATAAGAATCATCGTCCTTTGTTTAGAGAAGTTCTGAACAAAGAGGGATCCTTGAAGATTTGATCACAACTTAGGGTTACTTGTTACATGGAACCGATGTTTGGAGGAATTTTAGTAATATCTTTTCGCTCTTTTTCGGTATACCAACTGATCTTATCTACGTTCCTAATGCACCCATAAATGGGAGTTATTGGAAATGTAGTTAAGGTTAGTCTTCGGGGGTATACTAGAAAAGTGCAAGGAGATGCTGCCAAAATTTCTTCAGACACCAGTTACACGTAACAAGTAACGTTGTGATTAAATCCTCAAGGAAGAGCTATTAAATGAAAATCTTAATTAAAATACAAACACTGTTATGAAATCAGATTAATTACAATTATTGGATGATTTTATTTTATTTTTGTAGATTATTATGGATAAGTCTTGGATTAGTTTGAGGAACTCGGATTACTCTCGATACAAGAATGGAGTGAGAGAGTTCCTTGATTGGGCATCTCATGATGATAGAAAGTCATTCAGATAAGGAGACAAGTTCGACAAGATATTTTGCCTATGTAAGAGGTGCTTGAATGGATATTCACATGACAGGAACATTGTATACGAGTACACGATTTGCAACGGTTGATGGCAGCATTATACTAACTGGATTGCTTATGTAGAGGATCAGACAAAGGAAAACAGGCGATCTCCAATAGATTTCAATGAGACAACTGTTGACATTGAAACTGATGACATCGATGAAATGCTTGATAAGATGTGAGCAAGAGTTGAAGATCTGACTAGTGGAGAAACTTGTAATCAGTTTTGTGATGCTATTAAGCCAGCAGACGAACTTATTGCTCCTGGTATCACGTCCATTTTTAAGGTGTCATTTTTTTTGAAATTATTTTGGATGAAGGTTATGAATAGAGTAACCTCTGAATTTATGTCCGAGGTGCTTGAATTCATTGAAGAGCTTTTAAATTATCCGAAAGGTTATCCAAAGATATGGTTTGAAGCAAAGAAACAGATTTGTAGACCTGGTTTAAATTGTAAGAAAATTGACGCTTGTCTAAATGATTGTGTTATACAGAAATGAATATGCAGAGTTTAGTAGTTGTTCATATTGTGGTGTTGAGAGATTTAAAGTAGGAAATTCACTAAATATAAGGGTCAAAAAAGAGTCAGAGAATGTTCTACGTTACTTTCTATTAATTCCTATGCTTCAACGCCTTTTTATTTTAAATAGAACTGCAAATTTGATTACATGGCATAAGGATAATATGTTACAAGATAGTCGCATTCATCTTCCTGTAGATTCAGAAGAGTAGAAAATGTTTGACATCACTCATTTAGCATTTGCAGAGGATGCAAGGAATGTCAGATTGAGTCTTACAAGCGATGGGTTTAATCCTTTCAAGAACATGTACCCATCCTATTTAATTTGGCCAATCGCTATGGTAACTTACAACTTACCTGCGTGGCCGTGTATGCGATCATCGTTTATGATGTTGACCCTCCTCATCCTCGATCCAAAGCAGCCAGAAAATGCAATTGACATTTATCTTCAACCATTGATAGATGAACTGAAATTGTTATGGTGTAATGGCATTTGTACATATGATGCACACAAAAAAGAATTATTTGATATGCATGCTGCATTATTGTGGACCATTAATTAGTTCCCCGTATATACAAATTTGTTAGAATTGAGTACAAAGGGAAAGTCTGCTTGTTCAGTATGTATGGATGACACTTGGCATCTTCGACTACTTGAAAGTAACAAGTTCTATTATTTAGGATACCGTAGATTCTTGTCAGTTGAGCATAGATGGCGAACAAAGTGTTTAAGGATAAGTTCGACGGTAAAAGTTGTCGATATTCTTCTAAGAATCCAAGGAATAAGCTAAATACAAATTCAATAAGGTTAACAGGTTTTCAAATAATAAAGAAATTACAACTTGACAACATACAATCAGGTCGTCTATTTAAGAAAGATCAAATAGCTTTGAAACATATGGGTTTTAAAAAGAAGAGTATTTTCTTCATAGAACTCCCGTATTAGAAAGATCTAACTAGTTGACATAATTTTGATGTGATGTTTATTGAGAAGAATGTCATGGACAATATTTTGGATGTGTTTAACTTAATTGATAGTCCAAAGGGTACAGTGAAAACAGGAAAAGATATGATAACTTTAGGCATTCGTCAAGAGTTACATGTTACTGAAAAAGAAGGCGACAGTTATGACTTTCCGGTAGCCATTTATAGCTTAAACAATGATCAACGAGACAAGTTTTCACCTTTTTGAAAGAAGTATGGTGCTAGATGGCTATTCTTCACAACTTTCTCGATGTGTAAATGAAGCTCAAAAGAAAATTAGTGGGTTAAAGAGTCATGACAGTCACGTTCACATGAAAGTCTTGTTCCCACTAACTATTCGTGGAGTGCTACCTGATCTAGTTGTGAATTCAATTATAGAGATGAGTCAATATTTCAAAGCTATTTGTTCGAAAACTATACATTTTGATTTATTACAGTATTAAGATAAGCAAATAGTCGTCACATTATGTAAAATAGAACAGATATTTCCTCTGGCATTTTTTGATGTCATGATTCATTTAACTCTGCATCTTGCAAATGAAGCGAAAGTTGCTAGACCTGTGCAATACAGATGAATATATCTAGTTGAACAATTTTTGAAGAAACTTAAAGATTATGTGTTAAATAAAGCTAAGTCTGAAAGATTTATTGCGAAAGGATATCTTATAAAAGAGTCCATTAACTTCTGTGCCATATATATGGATGAGGCAGACAATCGATTTAATCAATTATAAAGAAATTATGATGGATGGTACAATGAGAACGATGAAGATTGTCTTTCCATATTTGATATTCCAGGAAGGTCTGTCCTCCACACAAAGTACAAATCAATCTCTGAAATAGATCGACGTCTAGCTCACTTATACATTCTTAAATAGATTCTAGAAGTTGATGCATTTTATAATGAATTTAAGGAGTGTTCATATCCAGAAACATGCAAGGTCGACTTTCTCAAGTGGTTTAAAGAACGTGTTATGCAAATGAAAGAAGAGAATGACCCACGATGGTTGGAAGAGACTTTGACATAATATCGGATCAACCGTTGAGTTATAGACATTACCATTAAGGTTACATTACAAATGGATTTAGATTCAGATAAAATCCATAGATAATACGAAGGCCACGCAGCATGTTGGTGTTATTGTCAGTTACGAATTGAACATTGGTTGTGATGGCTACTACGAACATATTGAAGAAATCGTTGAGATGAGCTTTAGATACGACCGTAGAGTTGTCCTTTTCAAGTGCAATTGGTTTGACTTGTTTAAAGAAGGCATTGGATTCAAACTTGATAAGAAGCACGATTTTTTAAGTTTGAATAAGAATCGTCGAATTCTTCATTCTTTATAACCATTTATATTAGCATGTCAAGTATATCAAGTCTTCTACGTCCCTGACAACAGTAGAAATTGATGGATTATACTCGTACGGACAATTCCACGTGAATATTTTGACGTGCAAAAAGATGTCGAAAATGACGTAGAAACAGATACTTATCAAGAACACTTACTAGAAGTTGGTGTAAGTGTAATGGATATTGATATGTAAGATATAATTATCTTTACAATATTGATGCCTTTTTCTTATGTCATATTTTCCAATCTCCATGCCCTTTTAAAAAAAAAAAAAATTCCCATCTCTATGCTTGCAACAACGCAGGTGGATGAGCCATCAAAGTATGGTGTTGTGGTTATGGAGAAGACTGGAAAAGTGGAGAAATTTGTGGAGAAGTGAAAAATATTTGTGGGCAACAAGAACAATGCGGTGTTGTTTTCAGATTGAAGAATCTGAGATGCATATGTATATTCATAGATATATAATGTAGCAAGATTTCATGTTTATTGTGAAGTTGTTTTGATATTTATGTAAATCTCTTAAGCTTCTGCTAATGCGATGTATATCAGCTCTTACATCTAATGGATGTGTGAATATTTCTTCTAGGCTCGTGTTGTCGGCTTCAAGAGTCCAATCTATCTATATAAATTCATCAATTTATAGTAAATTTTCATGTTTATGGTAAGTTTTCATGGTAAGTTTTCATAATTACGGATAGGAAAAGGACATATGAAAACTCACAAAAAGCTAGATATGGAACGCATTAAAATAAAGTGAAATCTAGAAATACTATACGATTGAAATGTCCCTTCTAGAGGAACTCTTCTTCGCGAGGCAACACAACTCCAATAGTTTCTAATTATTAAGCATAAAATGCTTTAACCAGAGTTATCAAGTGATAATTTCTAATTCTTTTCAATCCACTAATTTTGCTGAGTTTATGACATGGAGCTAGTTTTTTTTATTAGGATCCGCTGCACTTAAATTATCAACATCATAATTGTCACTTGATTTTGACCCAAGAGCAATTCTTTTCTTCCATCAAAGGAAGCTTGCTCTATGTCTAAGTCTAATTCCGGTTGACTAACTTTAGCAACACATTGGGCATGGGTACCTTAACCTAAAGAGAACCATCTAAAATGCGTGACCTAAGTTTGCAAACAGTAGTCTCAAATCCTTTGTAACACACTTAATTTCCAAGGTTTACGAAGTAGCACTGCTTTTTGGTTGTTACATCCAAACACATCTTGAATTTGATAAACAAAGACATGAATGAAATAGTTGTGTATGTTAGGATTGAGGAGTGATATAGATCAATAGTTGAGAAAGAAACTATCATATGCCCCATTAATGGGAAAACAAGTTCACGGATGTCATTAACTAAAACTGATATTTGGGTCCAAGCCTGACAAGCATTGGGTTGGATGCACCGGGTTCTAGACCAGATTGGGTGGTTGGCTGGCAATCATCATTTAGGAGTAACCCAAATTAACTTCTCTAACAAAATAATAATTTGGAAAAAGAATAACCAGTTACTTTTATGTTGGAATAATATTCAAAGTATTTTTTTCATTCATTATGTTTATGTTTTTGTTTTGAAGGTTCCATTATGTTTATGTTTATGTTTTACTGTAGAATGTGTGATTTTATACCATATAAAATGTGTCATTTCCTTTTTACAGGATTTTTAAAAATATCCGTAATATAGTGGAAGCTCTAGCGAATTTTTTCATATTTTTTATTTTTATTTATTTATTTTTTAAATTTATACAAATACTAATTTTTTTAATGCATATACATATGAAATTCAAGAAATTTGTTAATAAGGGTAAGGATGAGCAGGGCACCTTAGTGAGTAGGGATTAGACCCAGCCACCTTGCATGCAGCCCACGTAGCCCCCACGCACTCAGCCACCTCGCACCCAGCCCACCTAGGCCCCCGCACCCAGCAACCCCGCACACAACCCCCTAGCCCCCCCGTACCCAGCCACCCCGCACCCAGACTCCCCCATCCGTTCCTGAGTACATCCGTCTAGGTACACCCCATGCACACCCAGTTGTCATGGTACCTAATCCTGCATTTATCCGCCAACGTGAATATGTCCAACCTAGTGATCTTGCCTGGCAGTACCAAAATAAGGGCAAGAGGGTGGTTAACTAATGTAGTGCGAGAGCCAGAGCCAGAGGCTGCCACCCACTACCTTGACGACGACGAGGATGAGGACGAGGGTGACAGCAGTGGCGAGGATGAGCGTGAGGAGGGTGAGGACGATGTTGAGGTACAGAGGCCACCTCAGCAGGACCCTCAAGCTGAGGTAGGGACCAGTTACACTAGTATGAATTATCGGTAAAATCTTAACAAAATTTATTGATAATGTTTTAACTTTTAATATTTATATTTTTCTTATCAGTTAATAAAAAAAAGAAAGAGGTCCAACAAGAAATGCACATCTAGATGCACTTCCAGAGGGGATGAGAATCAAAGTGCATATCAGCGAAGCTGGAGAAGATCCAGATTATCCTCCTTTTACTAGCAAACTGTCTAGGATGGTAAAGGAGCTCGTCCCGCTTTATTCTTTTAACTGGAGGTTGATCTCAAGAGAAATCAAGGGGCAGTTTATTCATAATATAGAGATAAATAGTTATTTATTTATATATATATATAAAAGTTCACTTTAATAATATTTAATTCATTTATACGATTTGTAATATTACAAACGATCTTTGATTAGGGTGACGATATGAATGTCACCAAGTACATTCTCTATCATGCTGCGAGATGACATTGTGATTGAAGGATGACAATGAAGAGAAAGGTGAAATTTGTAATATTTCTTATTTTTTATTATTTACTTAATTAGTTTTTTTTGACGATTTATTTCAATAATTTAGTCTTATAATTCAATATCGTCTAATGATGAGGCATTCAGGAACGTGCCTCCTACAATAGCAGCAGATGTGTGGAGAGAATGTTGTGAGCATTGGAATAAGTCTGACACAGAGATAATTACAATTACTTTTAATAGCATTTGAAGATAAATTACTCAATTATTTTCCATTACAATATATTATATATATAGGATCATACGAAGAGGAACAAAGCCAATAGGGCCAAGCTCCACCACAGACCCACTGTTTGAGTCGAACCAGTATAGATAGAGCTAAGGCTAAATATGTAAGTAATTCCTTATAATTATGTTACTTTTATGTTTTTAATTAAAGTTTTAATTACAACTATTACCTGCAAATCTCTGAAATATATTTATAGGCACATTCAAACGATGGTGCCACGCTCTATCGAGTTGGTGTGTATGAGGTTACTCATAGCAAGGCCACCACCGACGGTGGGTGAACATGGATACATGAGACATACTAGACAAAACATGTAAGTAACATTTATTTATTCACTTAAATTTTTATACTTACTTTAATATGGTAATAAATTATTGTAATTTGCAAGGAGAAATAATGAATTTAATCAACCACCTACAAACATTGCTTCCAGCACTCAATAGCACCCTCCTATGACACCTGAGGAGGCTTTTAGGAGCACTATGCCTCCGGAGCATAGAGGCTTCGTTCGTAGTGGAGGTGGAGAAGTTGGACGATCTCCAGCTGGTGTGGGTGGAAGGGGTCAGCAACAGTAGCCATCATCCAGCAGATGCAGACACAGCTCCATGATATCACCTCACAGTTTCACCAGTATACTCATGCTTGGCAAGATGCCAAGAAATTCATGGAGGAGTAGAGGAAGGAGATGGAGGAGCAGAGAGTGGAGATGAGAGAGATGATGACGTTATTATGAGGCAGTGGTCGGGGTCACAATTCATATCACTACCTGCCTTGTAGAGACGACGACGACCTCGGAGGTGGTGGAGCGGGACGGGGCTAGGAGCTGAGGGATAGCTTTATATTATTTATCTTTTGTTTTGTTTGGTTTTGTATTTTGACAGTATGTCATACTTTTATCATTAGGTTTATATATATATTTGTTGAATGTTGAATATTTTATGTTCCATGTCGTATGTTGAATTCTAATATTGTATGTGTTTTGTATGTTATATATGTTTTAAGGCGTTGTAAGATTCTAAGATTATAGAATCTTATAACTCTAAGCACTATATTAATAAAAAAAAATACATATATATACGACGGTTCTACAAATAACCGTCGTGTTTATATAGATGACGATTCTCGGAGAACCGTCGTTTATACAACTATACGACAGTTGAACAACCGTCGTCTACAGTTTACGTATATGGTAGACGACAATGATCCAAATAGTCATTTAGAGCTTATTGCCAACAGTTTGTACAAGAACTGTCGTCAATAAACGAGACGACGGTTTCTAAAACCATCGTCTAAAATACGACGGTTTTAAATAAAAATCGTCATCTATACACTTTCGCCACAACAGAATACAACAGTTTGCATGGAATTGGCAATGGTTTTCAACCGTCACGAAAACTATTCTTCCCTGTAGTGGGGGATATGATTTAGGACCTCAAGGCCTAGGGTTTAACCCTGGACATTAAGACTTCGATTACTATCCTTCTCATAGCTACACTAAATATAGATCTTTGCCCTATCATGAACAACCTAGTACGATTTATGATAAAGAAGGAAACGTTGACTACAACCCCTACCCTCCCCAAGACTACATTGTACATAGGTCACCATCCCTTAATAAACAACCTACAATGACCTATTATCAGGGAGTGATTGCGCAGCAATCATAGGACCTAATCAACCCAAATTAAGTCAGATCGTAGCTTAACTTAGGAATAATGCATGCATGAGCAACATAGTTGCATCTTAGTTGATTTCTTTAGCTGGATAGAGAATAATGCTATTCTGATACACTAATTGATAGGTGATAATAATTGCAAATGATTTAGGACTGCGGATGATCAATCTGATCGCACAGATGGACTCAGAGCAACTATCGTAGTCCAATGATTCAAGAACCGCCTCGATCGGAGCCTTGTAGCACCATCTACAAAGGCGAGAAGATAGACGATCAGGATGGCACCACGTGGCACCATTCACCCACGCTCACATCTTCTGAAGGCAATCGCATGTGCTTTGTGGGTTGTTGGATCGTCATCCAACAACTACAAACACGTCGCTGGTGCCTAGTGCTTCGTCAAATGAGGTCTCATCTTAGCTGTTGGATCGTCATCCAATAGCTAAGAGCACGCGAACGTGAAATAAAGAGAGCGACACAAACGCACGTGTAGCGCGTTGGTCGAACTCCCTATGCGAAGCAAGCGGCGCCCGTTTGAGATGCATGGAGGGGCGATATCGCACTTGCCTCTAGGTGCGCAAAATTGGACCGCACGATTACGATCAGACGATGATGAAGCAGCTACGTGGCCCACCGAGGAGCGTTGGATTCGCACATGCGTGATGATGAGCGAATACACGTAGATGCGCAAGCAGCGCACGTTGAGAGCACGGCATGGATTCATCAGGGACGTTGATCATCATGATCAGACGACTGTGATTGAGCACACGCGATGCGCGCGATGAAAAGAGAGGCAGTGGCGAGTGACGTGCTCCTGACCGTGCGATGAAAATCAAATGGCACTAATCGCGCCACATGGTTGCATCTGGCGGCAGAGGGCATTGGAGGCACGATGGAGGCGCAGGTTGCACGTGGTCTGAGCCGTTGATTTGCGATCAGATGGCTCTCATGCAATCTGGCTTGTTGGCGCAATTAGGGCTCCTAAAAGATCTGTTTTGCCCCTCATTTTGGCTATAAAAGGACCCTAGAATCCCCATTTGGAGGCATTCAACCACCAAGCATCTTCCTCTCCATTCTACTCCAGAAAAAAACACTTCCTTCAAGTTCCTCACCACCCCCTTACCTTTTTTATCAGAAGGAGTTGAACTTGAGACAGAGGTAATGGATGGAGCTCTTGAAGGATTATAACTGCTCGATAATCTATCACCCCAAGAAGGGGAATGTTGTAGCAGATGCCCTCAGTAGGAAGCCACCAGCCAAGTTGGCAGCTCTTCAGTCACAGAGATGGACCAGTATGGTTGAGACAACTCAATGGAAGCCTTTACGGGTGAGAGGACACCTGGGGGACTTGACGGTGATGAGGAACACCTGCCCTGATCTGATCTCTCGTATAGTTGACTAGCAAATGGAGGATGCCGAGTTACAGATTCTCCATGATCAGGTACTTGCAGGAGACCCCAGTGAGTTAACCTTTATAGATGGAGTGATTAGACTCCATGGCAGATTATGTGTTCCAAGAGATGAAGCACCTCGGAAGGAGTTGTTGTCTGAGGTTCATTGCAGCAGGCTCACCATGCATCCAGGGAACACTAAGATATACCATGATCTGAAGGACTTCTGGTGGCGTGGTCTGAAGAAGGATGTGAGTGAATTTGTGAGACAGTGCCTAGTATGTCAACAGGTGAAGACTGAGCATCAGAGACCAGCCGGTCAGTTACAACCCCTTCCCATTCCCGAATGGAATTGGGAGAGCATCTCCATAGACTTTGTGACTAGTTTACCTTTGACTCAGAGGGACACGACGCTATTTGGGTGGTTATGGATCATTTGATAAAGTCAGCATGATTTCTGCCGATCAAAGTGACTTATGGCCCTTCGCAACTAGTGGAGTTGTATATACAGGAGATTGTATGATCATATCGTGTGTCCAAGGAGACCATTTCATATACAGACACCCGTTTCACTTCCCAATTTTGTGGAAGTTTTCAGCAAGCCTTGGGTACAGAATTGAGCCTGAGTATATCTTACCACCCGTAGAGTGATGGACAAATAGAGAGGACCGTTCAGACATTGGAGGACTTGTTTAGGTACTGTATACTTGAGTGGAGAGGCTCTTGAGAGGAGCACCTACCTCTGGTGGAGTTCCTCTACAATAACAATTATCATGCCAGATCGACAAGGCCCCGTATGAGGCGTTGTATGGTCGGAAGTGCACCTCTCCGCTTGCTTGGGATGAGGTGGGCGTAAAGTGAGAGGTAGGTCCCAGACTAATTAGGTAGAGTAAGGAGGTCATCAAGCAGATTCACAAGAAACTCCTTACTGCACAGAGCCGGCAGAAAAGCTATGCAGATCGTCGACAGTGGAATGTACAGTTTGAGGTTGGTGACTCGATGTTACTCAAAGTATCACTAATGAGGGGGATTCAGAGATTTGGGGTAAAGGGTAAGCTAGCTCCAAGGTTTGTGGGCCTGTTTGAGATACTGGAACGGGTCAGACCAGTGGCTTATAGACTCACCCTGCCACCTTAGCTAGCCAGCATCCACGACGTCTTCCATATCTCTAGTCTGCGAAGGTACGTATCGAATCCGGACCATGTTCTTAGCTACGATAGCATGGGGATAGAGGACCTGACCTATTAAGAGCAGTCGGTGCAAATATTAGATCGTAACATTTAGAGGCTACAAAAGGAGATACCTTTGGGGAAAGTTCTTTGAAGGAGTCAGAAGTACGAGGAGATGAATTGGGAACCAAAGGTAGAAATGAAGAAGTACCCGAATCTTTTCATGGGTAAGTTCTTAACACCCTGGGTTGTTCCTCTTTAAGGTTGTTATACACCTGACACAACTTTTCCTTTACCTCCGCATTCGCTTGAGTTTCGGGGACGAAACTTCCTTTAAGGTTGTTATATCTATAACGACCTAAAATCCAGGCTCCGAGTCATTTCAAGGTGATATGGGTCAATTCGAATATGAAAATCCAGTTGTGGTTCAATGATGGTGTCAGTACCTCCTTAAATTACCAAAAGTATGTATTTCGAGTCAACCCCTAGCCAAACATTATCAAAAGGGTGCTATATATGGTCCAATTGGATTCCTCTCGCCGCAAGCTTTTCAGTGACACTTGTTTTGTGCAAATTTGAGATGTATAGCTTTAGTTATGGCAAAAACAAGTCAACAAGAACCTAAATGTAAGGTGGACCCAATTTTAGGGGTATTTTGGGTATTTCACCCTAATAAACCTATTTGAAACAACCTTTAGGCCTATTTAAGGACCCCTATGGGTCATTGGGTCATCATTAGCCCTTAAGCCACCAAAAACCCAATGAGAAAGAGAGAAGGAAAGGACTGATTTTCAATAAGAAAATCTAATTAGGTTTCGCAGGGACCCAAGTGCGATTCCGAATTTTGCAGGCTTCCCACGGAAAAATTTGCAAAAAGCATCGGCAGCGACGATGACTCACATTGAGCACGTGACGCGTGGCAACTTCGGACGTCTAATGTGCGACACGTGGCGAGGGGAAGACACGAGCGTGCGCGGTCTCGTGCCGAAGAGGTTTCACGAGCGACAGGGATTCGCGACATGTGTCACAAATCGGATGGGGCGCGGTGACGTGTGCGCGATCCGAAGGCACGTGTGAGCGCGAATCACCGTGCGACATGTGTCACATGCGGTTTAGCATGGATCAATGGGCCGGTCTGGTGGAACCAATTCGGTTTAGAACCCCCTCGTGTTGTTTCGTCCGGTTTGAGGCCTTCCTGACCTTGGAATTCGACAAATAAGGTATCGTTGGAATCGTATCAACACAGACTACGTATTAGTATAAATTATTTTCACTTTTGATTATTGTTCCTTTATTGAAAAAAAAAATGTGATTAGGTGTCTTCGACCCTATTTTTGACCCGTGTGAACTAAGTCTTACCCCCGGTACGTGCGCGGGTTCCGAGGCAGGCATGGAGACAGTTCCCAGGCCTTGTATGCATGGTTTGGAGTCACCGTGACCCTTCGATGATATTAGGTAAAGTGGTCTTTTCTTTTCTCGACTCCAACCGATTTTTAGGTACCTGTGGACTCATCTGAGGTGATCTTTCGCGTATACTGCTTTGATTAGCATATGCCCCTCCTTGTTGCTGAGTTTGGAACCCCTCTGGTAGTTCCCTGACTTATGGGTACTTTAAATAAGAAAGAACTTGTTTTAATGAGGATTAAGAATTAATGATTATATATACCCTTGTTATCGCATGTGTTAAACGAACTCCGATTTCCATGAAATAAGTTCCGTTCGGTTCGTTGATTGATAAATAGTATGGGACCATTATCGTAAATTAAAAATTCTCTGTAAACTGATACCTTTGAAGGTTAATGTGAATATTTGATAATCCTAGACTAAATAATGTGGGATTATTAAGTATAGTTTGATTTGATGAAAATAAAAGAAACGCCTATTTGTAATTAGTTATATAATCAATACGATGGATATGTCGAGAATTAAAAGGATAAGATAACTGGTTTTAGCCCCACTATTCGCCGGAGTTTGGCTGTAGCTTTAGTCTTTCATATCGATTTCAGGGGCTGGTTAGGAGAGTTGCTGGCCTCCCCACGACTCTTTGGTTAGGCTTAACGGCCAACTGGGATGGTAGGATGCAGGGCTCGAGGTTTGGTTCTTTCTCAACTAAAGTGTGGGTCATTGGTTGTTTGTGGTTCAGTGTACGTAGCTCTTGTACGTGTTTACGCTACATGACGTAGCCATCACCCCTTTCTGCAATGACCCTAGGGTGATGGAGTGTAACGACTCAATAAGTATAAGCGGTCTTCCTAGCCAGGAGGATTGCTTTTACCAATCTTGTATCGCAGGAAGTTACACGAGATCTCTCGTGCCCTAAGATGTTGATTGATAGATTATGAACTATAAGAACATGGACAAGGTATATGAACGGAATTAATTAAGAAATAAATTATAAACGGATGAACTATTGATATAATGTCCTTTTTATGTACTCCTGTTACTGTTATCACCTGTTTCATTTACTCTACTCAGTTTTCATTGACTTATAGTTTCGGGTTCCATACTCAGGTGTTGTTGAACAGTCAGGTGCAGCGGCAGCTGTCGGTCAGGCTTCTGTGGAACTGGGTCCTACCTGAGAAGACAGTCTGTACTAACCCAGTGGCTCGTAGTAGAAGGTTCTTCCACTGTTAGTTTTTATTTTCCTATCTTTTGGTGAATATAGAAGGCTCTCATTACTTTCTATTTTATGGTGAATTTTAATTATATTGCCAGCACTTTAGTTTTCTTTCATTTAATGCATCATGAATGAATGTTGGCTATTGACATTTTATGGCTATGTGTTGAGTGAATGCGATCTTGTGGGTGTTCGTGCTATTTGGTAGCACACGGCGACCTAGGTTCCATCATTTGGCAAGACTCGGGTTGTCACAGGTTGACTTAAGGACAACCATACAATCTTTAGAAGCCCAGTCACTACCCTATAATAATGCATTGGAGCCCCTGATTGAAATGATTGATGAGCTTAACAGTTCCTTACTAGATTGGCTCCAAGAGGTTGATGATAAGGACTCGGGTGAGGTGTTACTTGGGAGGTTATCAGGATTGATGATGAAATTTGTAGTTGCTCTAGTCTAATCTTGGGATGATACTTCGGATGAACCCCCTCCGATTGAACCAATGCCTAAACCCTTTCAAGCACATGTAGGGAGGACATGTTTTATGAGACCTTAGATGACAAGGTTGATTTTACAGAGCAACCAATTGAGGATGAACCGATTTCTTCACCCGAGATCCCCAAACCATGGAACGAAGAAAAATGTCTCTGAGGACCAAGGAAGAATATATGATCACAAGATATATATTTATGAGGATCAAGAATTCTTTGATGGTAAGGGTGAAGGATCCCTAAGTGAAGTCTCACTTGAAATATTAGAGTTTGAGGAGAATCTTAGTGAGACAAACGAGCCTGAGGAACTTGATGAATTAGTTGAAGGTCCTTTAATTGAGGATTGTGATTCAATCGATGCTAAAATGAAGTATCCAATTCCTAAAATCATGGATAATTTAATCTGTAGCCCTACTCCTCAACCTCATCCTGAAGAGCATAATGAAACTCTATTTTTGAAATCACTGAATCTAGGTCAATTTCGATTCAATCACAAATTTTGGACTTAGGACACTTTTTATTGGTTTTGTAACACTTTGGAGGTCTCGGAAATTGAAATTTTGATTTTGGAGGATAGGAGCCTGGAAATAAATATTTGGGAAGATAATTCTAGGGAAGACAACAATTGGGATCTTAGGGTTCCTGTATGCCTTAAAGTACCAACTTTTTACCGATACCCTTATGATAATTGTGATTCTGAGGACATGAAACCCAAGTGCAGAACAATGGATTATCAAGTTGAGCTGACTTCGAAGTGGACAAACACATATATTGGTTTAGACCTAACATTTGTATGAAATTATAGATTTGGGTAATAGGCTCCCAAATTTCAAACCATAACTTGGCCTATAAGTGGAAAGAGCTTCGATTATGGGTAATACTCATTTAGAACACCCAACCCTGGGACATGGGTCTGCACCATAATCTGATCCACATGTGTGGGCACACTCTTGTGAGTCTGAATGTGTTAAATTGTAAATCACGATATTAATAGATTTAGTTGTAGTATAGTCGTAAAATCCAACTCAAACAAAAATATTAACGGAACTTAGGTGAGTCCCAGTCGAACTTAGGGAGGCGTGAGTAGAAAATCCGATTCTGATTCTCTACTCACTTAAAAATGCAATTCAATTTCTAAAATGCATAGATAAGATTCACTAGTAGCGTTGTTGAAACAAAGAACATGCGCATGAGTCAAAAAGATAACGAAAGTGAATGTTTGAGTTTCCGTTCTCACTACTTCCACTATTTGCGAGCTACCGACCTAATTTCTATCTAGTAGAAAATCGTTTATGTTCTTTGATACTAACATGATTATTTGCTAAGAAGAAAAGATGATCCCAATAATGATAATAGGAATTTATTTCATTGAATCATCACGTCTACAAACAAAATGTAGAGGAAAGCTTATACATGGAAATTAAAATCTATTCTACTACATCTAACAGAATCTCATCCTGCCAAGAACACTCGAGGAGCCATCGGTACCAGAGGATGAGGGTGGTGAGACCTTGGGTATGATGGCCCATCTATACCATGTAGAGAGCTACATGCCTAAAGCCCAAAGAGCTCTTAAGCGTGCACTCAAGAAGAGGGATCACTACACTACAAAGCAGGAAATCAATGCAATAAATTAAAGCTATGAAGAACTATGATATCTAAGAGAGTGGGGCACCAAGGGTGAGGCTCCTAAAATAGGTTCACTTAACCTATTACTGATGTGGTAGCTTCAATTAAACGTAGCGCAAGTTTAATTGAATCATAGTGTGTGAAATTGGGATAAGAAATTTCCAATTAGGTTGTAGGTGAGACAATTGGACTATGATTGAGTCTAATTGAACTTGCATGGGTTGAAAAAGGGTCCAATTGGGTTCCTTGAATCCAATTAGAAAAAAGGGCTAACCCAATCGACTTGTACTGAGTCAATTAGGTGTAGTGTGAACCTAATTAGGTTCTTAGGTAGGGTTAGTGGTAGTGTACTAGGCTTAGGTGGTCTCTAAATAAGTTTCCAAAGGTGTATGGTAGGATTCCTAGGCCTAAAGAAGCAAGATATGGCTTCTGATTCCAAAATAGGAACCAAAGATGACCTCCATGTAGGTTTCTGACAGAGGGTGAGATTTGCATGATAAATAAATAATGCAGAAATAAAAGATATCAATCACATAAAATAATAATCACACAGATACATAAAGATTTTTAGGTGGAAACCCAAACTCGTGTAGAAACCATCACCTAAGCCTCTCGACTTAAGATTTCTCAATCAATAAAGTCGATCAAATCCACTAACATGTCACTTAAACGAGGGTGACTTAACCTCTTACAACCATACTTCTTATACGAGTGTAGTGTCCCTCAAACCCTCCTCCTCACGAGAAGTATTTTGTCCCACGAAGGAGATGAAAATTCGCAAAGCGAATACCCAACCAAGAACAAAGGAAAAACAAGAACCTATGAAGCCACAAAGTAAATCTAATAATATGCTACTATAAGCAAGAATCCCCCCTTAGTAGAAAGTATGTAGGCGTGATCTCGGCAGAGTATCGATGCTCTCGAATTTGTTAAATGGGGCTTAGAGAGCAAAATCACTTCACTTCTTGATAATTGCTAATCTATGACACAAAGTGTGGAATTAGTGTTACTTGGTGCATATTGCAAATGAAGGGTCCTCCTCTATTTATAGAGGCCCTAAAAAGGATTTAGAAACCTCGTTTAGCCGTTGGAAGGCTTCTCTAGCCATTGGGAATTATCCCAAGGTAAATCAGGCTGAAATCAAGGTCATTAATGATTTTGACAGGGTTATTAGATGTTTAAATCTATTATCAGACATCTGGGTTATCGTCTGATCAAGGGATTGGTCGTTTGATCTAAAAGGGTAGAAGATCTGGACTGGGTTAGATCAAGATGGACATCCAAAGAAGTGTTTTAAGACGTCTGGGAAACTAATCAGATGTTTAATTGTAAACGGATTTCTTTCCTATTTTTGTTAAGATCGAAACAGGGTTCTAGGCTAAGTTGTACAGACGATAGATTAGACGTCAGGCACAAGGTCTGGGCATCTAGAAACACAAATTACTGCGGGAATGAATTTCTCGAGGCACAAACGGCTATAAGGTCTTAACCTAACGTCTACTTATCAAACATCTGGGATACACTACGGACGTCTGAAAGTGAATGTGAATCATCTTAAGAGTTAATCCTTAACGATTAGATTTCTTAAGCCAATGGTCCTCTAGTTGGACGTCTAGTAAGGTCCTCAGATGTCTGGACAAAGGGCCGGTCGTCTGAAATCAACAGACAGAAAGCACTAAGTTCAGCCTAAGTGTTTAGACATCTAATCAAACAGTCAGACGTCTTAAAGTCTAAGATCAGACCTCTGATCATGTTGTCTGAAACCTATTTTTATTTTCGAGGTTCTCTAAGAGAAGTCTAAGTATCCTAGGGTTATGTATGTGTTCCTAGAACTACTGTTTTGATACTTTGGGCTCTTTAACAAATGATCTAAGGAAATAAAAAGCAAAGAACAATAAATACAAAGTACAAGAACAGAATAATCCTCTATCCTATTCTTCATCTTATTATTTTCAAGCTCTCACTCCATGCGAAGCTCCTTCTCCTCCAATAAGCTCCTCCAATCCACCATGGACGTGAACTAAAGCTCCTTCACACTTGTATCTATTTGCAATTTTCCTGAACTCATAAACTCAAATTGCAAATGTTAAATAACAAGTATTTTGTTATCATCAAAATTAACGATCGTGATACCCTTGCACTAATACTCTAGACGTCTAGAAGCTTGGTCAAACAACCTAAACTTCAAAATTGGAAGTCTGAGGATCAGGTCTGGACATCCAATATTGAAATAGTATTGTAGTCGGGGTTCTGTTCATAGATTCTGTAGGAATTCAACGTCCAACACATTGTTTGGACATCCAGAGGTGTGCTGGAAAGTGTATTTAAGGTTTTCTAGGCTAAACTAACCTAATAGGAGAACGGCTTAAGGATGGGAAGGTGGATAAGGTTATTCTAAGGACTAGGGATAAGTGTAGGGTTGTCCTAAGTTCTTCATTACTTTAGTTTTTACATTTATTCCTACAAGTAGTCTAGTATACCTCCTTCTTCCTCTTTGTCTTGAACTCTTCTTTATTCCTAACTTTATTCTGGGCTTTTGCTCTAGCTTCGGGTCATCTTCTGAGCTTTTTGTTACTTGCAAAGCCAATTATTCACTGATTAGTATGGAAATATAACATTATTTCATGAACAGCTAAGTAGAGCAATTATAATGCAAAATATGCAGCTAATGCATACATTATTCCTAAGTTAAGCTAAGATCTAACTCAATTCAGGTCAATTAAGTCCCATGATTGCTGCACAATCATACCCCAATGCCTAAATCTTTCTAGTCCCTAGCAAATGCAAGAATGAAAGATGAATGCAAGGTGTATGATCCATACTATTTACAACTCGACCCCCAAAGGACTGCTAGTTCCTTTTTATCAAGGGTTTGACAAAAGATTTATTCTTTTCTTCCAAAAGTTTATAGATCTAGACAAATGTGAAAATGATGTGATAGTAGCCTAAGCAATGAGTCCAAATGAAAAGCCATCTTACATTTAAAGTTCATACTTGAACCTCTGTAAAAATTTATCAGGATAGACAAACTTTTTCCCTTGGAGATAACAAACAAGTAATTTGTGATTTCTACCCCGACTTTTTGACTTACATAAAAGATGTCTGAGTTAAATGGTTTCATATTTGGTTGCTCATACTTATCTGGTGCTACATGTAACCTAGTACTACAAACTTTAGATCTCTAGACCATCAAATAAATCAACCTAGAGAGAGGCTCAAAACTATGCTCCCTTTGAGTTCCTTTGTGCTCACTCACTCTCTTTGGTTGCTTTTTCTTTTTGAGCTATTCTTTAGAGAACTCACGAACTCGTCAAGTTTGTAGAAGCACTCAATATTTAGTTGACTCACATGACATCAACATACCAATTATAATTCCAATAACCTTACAACTAAGTTAAAATCTTTTAGCCAGTATTCGGGCGGTCAGACATACTAAAAAAGTAGATAAGGGTTATATTTGGTGGATTACAATGGATATTATTGCCTCAATGAAATCAACATGACGAAATCTACACATAAGCATAAATATGAACTTGAACACTTTTTTTCTTTTTCTATATATTTTTTCTTTTTTTTCTTTCCTTTTTTTATAATTATCAACACAACACAACACAAACTTTATTTGCGAAGCATTATTGAGGAATGATGATGTTCAGGAGGATATTGTGTGGCTTATTTAGTAGAAGTGCCTACTCTCGACACCAGGGAAGTATGAATGGGACAAGTGTACTTCTGACCTTTGGCACCAATACTCTCTTTCAGCATAAGATTCTATGAAGAACTACATTAACCATTCACCATAGTCATAGTTTTATTAGAACTCAATCTTTACGTATCTGCCTTATTTGGTGGTTCTCAGGAATTCACACATAATGCCCGCATGCAGGAATTGAGAGCAAAAACTATGCCTAATTCTGAGGTATAATTATCCAATTATCCAGAACTTAAGAATCATTGCACTAGACTCAAAGCACTAATAGACACTCTACTCTCACCTCACGAATGTTTGGTGAATCTACTGGAAGATAGTTTGCCTAACTCCCCAACTAACTGTCCAAAGGCTCAGGAAAAGAAACAATGCTTCTCCTCGACAAACTAAAGATGTCTATTGCTTTTCACAAAGTGTGACGACCCGATTCCCGAGTCCCTACGAGACACGAGAACCGGACCGACTCGACTAATCCCAAGACCCAGTCGTCCAACGAGGAAGTAACCAAAAGACAGTAAAATAAACCACATTCAGCATGAATATAACTAACAGTAAGAAAGTACAGCAGTAAGGAAAGAAACTACTACAGTAGGTACCACCACAACAGTAAAGCAACATTTATCATATAACAAAAACTGCAGGTAAAGAAGGTACAGCGGAAACAAAACTACTCACTAGAACAGAAACAAAAAGAAGGTACAAAGCTGTAGTAACTCTACTGGACCCTACTCGGCCCAGCGTCCTCTGCAGCCCCCGACCCTGGCTGCTCAACACCTGGTCCTGAAAAAGGTAACGAGTGTAACACGTCAGCAAAACGCTGAGTAGAGTGGCAAACTAACTAAAGGCAACAGTAGAGTGTACAGTAGCTGTTATGTTCTATTACTTCCTTTATTTACATCCTTCAATTTTTCTCACTATTTCATTTACTTCTCAGATCCTTTACTTGATCTCGGATGTCCTCGTGGGACGATCTTGATTGCAGTCTTTTCCAAAAGTAGAAGTAGCACGTGGTGCTCTCCTGGCCGGGAGAGTCCCCCGTGGTGATCCTACCCTCAGTCAACCACCCCAAGGTCACTGACAGACGTAACGGTGACTACGGCACGCGCGATAAACGCACAGGTAGCTAGCCCGTACTGGCACGCGGTCAGTCGTTTCCGTTAACGGGTGCGCCCAAAGCACAGCACGGAACCAGGGCAGAGCCCTCTCAGTAACAGGGGTCCAACCCCTCCACAGTAACCAAACCGGGGCCTTGCCCCTCCACAGTCCGCGCACCCTCGCCTGACTACCCTGGTTTGCCCTAGTGGGCCTAACAAGTCGGTGAAGGAGGCTAGCAGAACCCCGGGGCCCGTGGGGTAGCTAGTACTCTCCTAACACTACTAGCTCTCCTCGGTACTACGTACACGAGGGCCAACAAGTCGTACAGAGCGGCCAAGCCTAACCCCGGGTCCCTGGGGCGGCTGGCCCCACTCTGCACTAAAAACAGGTACAGGTACTTCCCTTGGTACTGCGTACCCAAGAGACAGTACAAACTACATCTCAGTTCCATTCCTTTTCTTTCCAGGAGTTCCACTCCTAATTCCCCGTAGGGTTCCAGCCCTTTATCTCAGAACATCATATGTTTCACTTTCCAGATTCACGTTCTCAATTTCCATGATCTCAAACATGTTTCTTTGTTCATAACAGGCAGCTGTTAATTAAATTCACAGGCAGCTTATATATTCCTTTCCATTTTTCCAAGACTGCAGTAATATACATTCCACTAGTTTTTCCATCCTAGGATTCATGCCATATCCTAGGATCTATCATACAATCTAGTTTTCCGGCCCTAGGATTCATGCAACACCTAGGAGCTATCATTCCATATATTTCTCATTCCTAGGATTCATGCAATGCCCTAGGTTCTAGTTATGGTTCCATACTTTAACAGATTTTATTAATACTTAAAACCACTCTACCAGGTACAACGGGAGTAATGGGGGCGTGGTCGGGAATCCCGCGCGCCTCCGCGACTCTCAAGACTGCAACCGAACGAGGTCCTATCACAAGGATTAAACACAAGGAGTGTCTCAAAACAGTGTATAGCTACTGTAGGCGGGTAGAGGAATAAATTCTGAAACGAACGCAACTCGAATCGCGGAAAACGGAGCCCAAACGGGCCCTAAACGGGTCGAGAAAGACGATACTGTGCAAAATCAGACGTCTGGAACTCCTTCCAGACGTCTTAAATGGTGGATCAGAGAATTACCTGTTCGGCTTGGTTCCCCGGACGTCCAGAAGTCTGTGGGGACGTCTCTCCTAGATCCCAGACGTCCGATGGTCTCTCCGGACGTCTGGAGGTCACTCCCGCCGTCTGGTACAACTTCCAGACGTCTGATTCGCAAAGGATGACGAATCCGAACACCTGCGCACAGCCAACCCTCCTCCCTCAGTACGGTCAGTCGACAAAAAGAAGGAGAAAGCGGAAACTCACCTTTCAGACGTCTGTATGATCTCACCGACGTCGACCTTGCCGTCTGGATATCAATCCAGACGTCTGATTCTGGAAATTTTTCCAGAACCAGAACCTTGCTCGGCCTCCGCTCGCGACGCCGCCCGCGTCGCACCTCGCGCGTCCGCTGCTCCGCCCGCAGCAGGTCCTTCTCCGCGACGCTCTGCGCCCCCTGCGCCCTCCGCCGGCCGGCCAAGCCGCTCCCGGCGAGCTCGCCCTCACGGCAGAGCCCCGCCCTCGCACGCCGCAGCTCCTCCGCGCCTACTGCGGCCGCCGCTGCCGCTGCGCCCTCGCGTCCGCTCGCTCTCGCGCACAGGCAGGAGAGAAGGAGGAAGATGGTGGAGACGGGAGGGGAGGCGCGCCCCCCCCCCCCCCCTTTTAACGCCGCGCGGAGAGGAGAGAGACGGTCGCAGTCGCCTGCAGCCGCAGAGAAGATGCAGGATCGCAGGTCTGCGCGCACAGGCGCGCAGACGAATATCCCGTGCGAGCATAACTGTTCGCCAGACGTCTGTAAACTATCCCGGACGTCTGGTCAGACGTCCGGATGTGATCCCAGACGTCCTTACAGACGTCTGGGCCACCTCCCAGACGTCTTAAAAGACGTCTGGGGCACGCGCTCGTTACACAAAGGATCCATACAAAGTATACGTGCAAGTGAAATAATTGTACTGGATTCTAAACTAAAAAATAATTCAAGAAGAAAATCTTCAATAAAATCTCCTTCATAAAAAACTTTTGAACAGATGCATGAATGCAATATGTATAAATGTTATGTATAGATGCCTCAGGTTTTTCAACAATAACCTTTCATAGTTGCACTTCAATATCTTCACTTATTCGGGTTCACATTTAGCTTGGTTCCTAATTTAGAACAGAAAGGTGAGTGGATGAGTCGGAAATCACTGTTGCGGATGATTTCTAGCTCCAATGTAAACATTGGAGGTGGAGTCGGCTATTCTTAATTAAGGACTCTGAAGTGCAGCGTGATGTTCAAAAATACGAAACGTTTTTTCTAGGTGTTGGTAGAAAAAATTTTTCAGCATAAGTGTACTACCTCCCTCGTGCCTACTTTCTTGCATGTTCTCATGCATAAATATAATGAAAATCAATGCAAGGCAGGAAGTATAAAGGATAGAAATCAGTTGGAATAGCTCTTGAATTGTTCATAATCCAACACCTATGAGGGGAAAGAAATATGTAGGAAAATATGCTAAATAAAATATGCCATGTATAAGTGCCGAGTTTAATGCCTCTAGTTGGACGAAAAGTCGATCATACGTCCTCGAGAAAACTGATGACTTCATCAGTGGGAGGAGGTTCCTGGGCCATAAATGGCTTGAGACGTTGGCTATTTACCGTAGAAACATGCCAATTTTTGGGTCCATAATCTCGACCGCCCCATTAGGATAGGGGTGAATCACCATGAATGGGACCGTCCACTTGGACTTGAGCTTACCGACAAAGAATTTTAGCTTACAATTGAATAACCAAACTTGCTGGGTGGGCGTGAAAGTTTTCCTCCAGATGTGACGATCATGAAAGGCCTTGGTCTTATCCTTATATATCTTCGCATTCTCGTAGGCCTCCCCTCGGATCTCTTCTAATTTATTAAGCTGGAGCTTCCTTTCATAACCACCTGCATTGAGGATAAAATTACACTTCTGCACTACCCAAAAGACGCGGTGCTCCAGCTCGACAGATAGGTGACAGGCCTTTCCATACATCATGTGGTATGGTGACATTCTGAGCGGGGCCTTGTACGCTGTCCAATATGCCCATAATGCATCAATCAAATGATCAGACCAATCCTTCCTATCAGGTCTAATTATCTTTTGGAGGATGATTTTAATTTGACGATTAGATACTTCAGCCTGTCCATCGGTCTATAGGTGATACAGGATAGCAATGTAATGATGTACTCCATATTTCTTTAATAATTATCGGAAATGGGCATGGATGAAATGACTTCCCCCGTCACTAATCAAAGCACAGGGGACACCAAATCTTGCAAATATGAATTCCCGAATGAAAGATATGACTGTTTTATGATTCGTTCACCTCGCTGGGATAGCCTCAACCCACTTCGAGACATAATCAACTGTGAGAAGAATATACTCGAAGCCATGCGAGTTTGGGAAAGGGCTCATAAAATCGATGCCCTAGACGTCTTACACTTCTACAACCAAGATAGGTTGGAGAGGCATCATGTCTCTCTTAGTCATATAACGGACTGACTGGAATCGTTTACAGCACTTGGCGAATTTTTGTGTATCTTTAAAGATGGTTGGCTAGAAGAAACCTGACTGCAGAATCTTTGCAGTGGTTTTTCTGCCAAAAAAATGACCACCACAAGCATTGCTGTGGCAAAAAGATAACACACTAGAGAATTCAGAGTCTGGGACACACCTCCTAATTATCTGATCAAATTGAATGTGGAAAAGCAATGGGTCGTCCCAAAAATAGAATTTGGCTTCTGACATAAATTTGAGTTTCTGGTCCTTGGATAATCCCACGGGTATCTTGCTTGAGACAAGATAATTCTCAATATCCGCGTACCAGGGAAACTCCAATGAATCCACATCCAATAGAGATTCATCCAGAAAATGATCCGAAGTAGGCAGGGAATCTGGGATGTGGGCTAGGTCAAGCCGAGGTAAGTGATCCGCTACTACATTATGTGCTCTTGCTTTATCACAAATTTCAACATTAAATTCCTGTAATAGAAGGATCCATCTGATCAAGCAGGGTTTGGCATCCTTCTTGCCAACAAATGTTGAAGGGCGGAATGATTGGTAAATATGATTACTTTCGACTCGAGAAGATAAGAACAGAATTTCTCCAGCCTAAATACTACCACTAACAGTTCCTTCTCAGTAATCGCGTAATTACGTTGAGCCTCATTCAGCATTTTACTAGCATAGTATATAATAAAGGGATTGCATTCTTGACACTAGCCTAGAACAGCTTCGACAGTGAAATTGGAGGTGTCACACATCATCTCGAAATCGAGAAAGCAATCAGGTGGCTGAAGAATCAGAGAATAAAAAACAATGCTTCATAAGATCTCGAAAGCACTGAGACACGATGAATCAAAATTGAAAGAGACGTCCACTACCAAAAGATTTGTCCAAGGCGAGTGATTTTCAAGAATCTTGAATGAATATTCTGTAAAATCCAACGTGATCCAAGAAAGATCGAATCTGCTTGACCAAACTAGGCGGAGATAATCGAGAAATAACTTTTGATTTAGCTTAGTCGACCTCGAGTCCATTTGTCAAGATCCTGTGACCTAGTACTATGCCATCCCTTACCATGAAATGACTTTTCTCCCATGAAAGTACTAGATTGACTTCAATACGCTTAGGATCTTAACGAGGTTATCAAGACAAGACTGGAAATCGTCTCCAAAAATAAAGTTGTCCATGAACACTTCCACGAAATCCTCAATCATATCAGAAAATATGGCCATCATACAACACTGAAAAGTTACAGGTGCGTTGTAGAGGTTAAAGGGCATTCGCTTGAAAGCAAATGTACCAAAGGGACACATGAAAGTCGTCTTATCTTGATCTTTCGAGTTAATCGCAACCTGATTATTCCTGGAGTATACATCCAAAAAGCAGAAGAACCTTCAGCCGACTAACCTTTCTAAGATCTGGTCAATGAAAGGTAATGGAAAATTATTCTTTTTGGTAGCCGTGTTTAGCTTCCAATGATCAATGCAGACCTCCCATGAGGTCGTGGTGCAAGTCGAGATAGATTCGCCCTTTTTGTTCTTAATTACGATGAGTCCCACCTTTTTGAGCATGATCTGGACACTACAATAGTTTATACTTTTACCGAGAGTCAGAAATTATTAGTGTAGATCAATAATACCATTACTATTGCTCCAAATACCTATTTCGACAGTCAACTTTGGTGTTGTCTTAAGATGTGTCAATATAGAGTATATTGATGGTAAAAATCATCAGTGTTGTGTCCTACCCTATGGTAACAATCAATTTAGATGCTGGTGTTTGGCAAACATGCCCTATAGAGACGATTTTTACCGTCAATGTAGATCATTAAAATTCATCTTGTCTATTGACCAACGACCAAGAATGTTAACAAAAACATCACTATAGTTGAGAACTCCACAATGAAGTTTGAATATTTAGAAACAACAAGAAACGACATTACTACTGTCACTATAGTTAAATGAGTTAAGCTTTTAGAAAGATTATGTCAATTTTCTCCAAGAGACCATTAGATCTAATTTTTCCTATGTCACATAAGATATACAAATTTTCCAATATCCAAGTTACTTTTCTTTAAATCTAAAGTATGCAACAAAAAAATCAATTTTATTCCATCAAGTCAGGAGTACATATAGTGTCGTCGCAGGAAAATTACCAAAAGTTGAATACAAATTAAAATAAAATACAAAGTATCTATTTTTACAATAGAATAAAATTTAAAAGATAAAAGCCGAAAAAGAGGTTACCACCCAAACTTCATATCTCATCCCTTGGCATCATGCTCCAATTCCAACCATCACTTGGCTTTAAAGGCTTTTGTTCGATCTTCATAGCTACCTTCTTGTATATCCCGATGATATAGATATTCACAAACTTTAAGTATTTTTACTTGATCAAGATCAAAAGAGAGTTACAAGAATCTTGTGAAATTGATGGCTACCTTGGTATCAACTAAACTATTAATTATTCAAAATACTCAAAACACAAGAAACATGCCAAAAATCAACAAGAAATCTAAAGATGGTATTCGGTAAAGCAAGATCAAGGACATATATGCTTGGCCATCAAACCGATCTTCCAATCTTGTCTCCTTTTTGTCAAGAGTTGTCAGTGTTACATTGGATGCATTAGATCCATCTACAAGTTCATTGGTTCTTTACCATCCCAAAACATCTATATTGCTTTAACATTGCAAATAGATTACCTATGTTTCCCTACATATTTATGTACAAGATTTATGGTTCAAGTAAAATTGACCTACATGAACAGATGCAACCTGTCATGCAAATACCCTTATTAGGCATGGTTCAACATCAGACAATAAAGAGCAACAGCAATGCAACCATCCTTGCAATTGTTAATCTTTAAAAAATGTGTTACCCAAAATAAAATATTATTTTATATTTCACATATGTCAAATGCTGTTAAAAAAAAAAACTCTCTAAAGGAATTAGAATATCTAACACTTATTAGGATATTCGAGGACCTAAGTAGGTTAAAAAAGGATGTATTGTTAAAAACTCACCATAAATCTTTAAACTGCTTTCTAGTTTCATAAATCAAAGAAACAAACAAAAAGAAATGATCAAAGCAAATAGTCACTCCTAAGAAAATCACACTTAATTCTTTAAACGGAGTTATGCGTAACTAATGAATGGATCAAAATGCTCCCTAGAGAGTTCACACAAGGGAATTCCTTTTGTATCATGTCACTTCATGTATTTTTTTTCTTTCTTTTTGAAAGGAAAATTAATACAAGGAGTTTGAGCTATGACATTGGCAATCATCTCAATACCTAGTTAGAGGTACTATTTTCTTGCATAAGAAACCAATAAAGTGTGATGATAGGATATTCTATTATCTAATAGAAAAATAATAAACCATTTTTCTATTACCTAATATTTCGAAAACCCTCTACCCAATAAGAAAAATAAGGCACCTCCATGTAAACCATTGGATTTGGATTGCAATAATACAAAAACACAAATAATGTTACATTCATATATTCCCATCCCTATTGTTCTAGTGCATTTCTTAATGATCTTCAAGATTAGATATTTACCGAAGGAAATTACTATCTCACTATAAAGTACATCCAATAGAGCAGCATTGGAATCATTACTAGCAAGAATTAACATTATTATACTACGAAAAACACATTATATTCCTCATTTTAGGAAGTGAAGCAATGCACCGAACTTAAGAAGCTTTCATGTTGTCAAGTTTAACACTAACCTACAAAAGGCCAACACAAATTTGGGCAAATAAAGGAGTTTCTAAAAGAAATTAGTGGAATTAAAAAAAGTTTGACACATCTTTCAAACAAAAAATTTATGTATCTCTCTAAGGAATGGAGCAAAAATTCAACAAAATTGACAAACTGATCAACAATTTATGTATCTAAGGAATAGAACAAAAATCCATGAAAACTCCAAGCCAATGTGCTTGATTAATGTGGTCAACAGTCACCCATGACCTGGCCCAAGAATAGTATCATTGATCATGAAATTCCAAGCATTGATGGTTATAACGCCCCAATAGCTCTCCCACATCAGACCTATGTTTAAAAAGAATTAGTGTGCTGCAAAGATGGCTCTGGAAGTGTGGCAGATTGATAGGTGCAAAAGCAGTTTAGCTTGTTTATGATCTGTTTTGACATTTCATATACATCTTTATGAACATCTCCTAATGAGTCAACTGATATATTCGTAGGCCTGAAACATAGTCACCATTTAGTTGGCATACTCAAGAGAGCCATAATGAAACCCTTCTCATGATCTTGCCATATGACATTCGCTCTAAATATGATTTAACCTATAATGCAACCTATCAACCCATGCCAGTGATAACAAGTTCACAGCACAGGCACAACAAAACTATATGGTTAGGAAAGAGGGGCCGTGGGAAATATCTTAACTATAATCACTTGGTTCCATAGAATTGTAGGCTTTGTGGTAAATATAATAGAGCTCACTTAGTTGCTCATCCATCGAACAAGATCCCTAACAAGCTTGAAAAGCTGGACATATATCCATTAGTTTAGCTTTTCAAAAAATATATATGCATTGGTTTAGTGTGTTTGGACCACTGAAACACATATTTGATGCTATACCTCAAGATGTAGTTAGGTTGATGAAATTACCTAAGTGGAATTAAGTGAGGAATTTCTCGTAACTGGAATTAACAGTGGAACTATGGCCTTTTAGTGTTTGCATCATCATATGTCACTTTTGGGAATGAAGTGATGGGGGAATTGTTGTGAGGAATAAACTAATTCCACCAATAATGTGGAATTGGTTTATTCCAAAATTGTGGGCTCAAAATGGAAATTAGCCAATTCTGAAATTGAGGATGCTAAATGCGGAATTGAGCCCCTAATTCCAGGAAAACAGACAAATACCAGGAAGTATTAAAATTTCCACTGCCATGAAACCGGAGAATATCAATTTTCTTGCACAATTGACTTTGTGTGCTTGCTCATTGAGTAGGATTCATATTCCTTCCCTCATAGAAGCCCCTGTTAGTAACTTTTCCTGCTAAAGGCATCTTGAACAAGGAGAACTGCTTCCAAGCTTTTCTAGGTTTCACAAGTTTCACAATTCAAATTGCATAAAAGCAAAGACAGAAATATAAAAGAACATTTACAGTCCCACTTCCAAATCAAAATTTCAGGTGATCTGTTATCAGATGGCTCTTCTATGGGACAGAGGCATTGCCAAAAAAAAGCCATCACAGATGAGGATTACAACATGAAAATTTACTTTGGTGAAGTACAAAGAGAAAGGTTAAAGTTTTAATGAGTGAAGAATTTAACTAAAAAAGAAAAGGAAACAAAAACAGGAATCGAAAGAAAAGCTTCTGACAACTTCTTACATGTACACAACTAATGCATGAAAAACTCCAGACATACCATCATCATGCAGCCCTCCTTTTTTTTACTATTACAAAAGTCCACCTTGATGGTTCCTCATATCAATTAAACACCAATAAAACAAAAAAGGGAACCAAAAGGCATGACTTGGGAAGATCAATCACAGCTCCATAAACACCCACACAATTAGGATCAATCGAATGATGTTAAACACATACGCAACAATGAACCAAAAAGTAAGCGTCTATGGACTCAATAAACAACCAACCAATCAGAACCAAAAAAGTTACCAATTTGGCATTTTTAGGCTTGCTTCCCGGTGCTGCAGCCATGAGATGCAATCAATGATGCAAATCGAAAGAAAGGAAGGCAAAGATCATGAGAGGAATATCGCAAAGTAGAGAAAGAGAGAGAGGGAAAGAGTGACAAGAGTCTAAACCTTGGAACTGAAGGCAATGAAGAAGAAGACTCAATTTTTCAAAGGAGCTCCGCGTTCGCATACATTGCACCGTTGGAGCTCTTTGATTAGACAAGCATTCTTAGATGAAAGTAATCATTACCGCGGCAAATTTAAGACATTTTATATACAAAATGAATTCAAATAGGAACAAAAAATTAAACAATATCAACGAAAAATTGTTTCACCTCTTATGTAACTAAAATAAGTGCAGCAAAATAATAGACAAGAAAAAAAATCTATCGTCTTATGTATGCTTCACATGTTTTTCTCCTCTGAACTTATCTTGCTTATAGTTTGCTTTTGCTTCTATATTTCTTATTTACCAAATCTTTCTCTATTACTAATGTTGCTTTTCATTGGTCAAAATCATGCTCTGGGATTTCCTCTCATCGCTGTGCACATTTACAAGGTGATCTTAAGTTCGAAATGGTATTATTCGTGGAACTCTTCCAGATATTTAACATTCTCCATATTCATTCTTGTCAGATACAAACTATGATAATACTGAAATCCTTCACAAGTTAATTACCTCAAAAAAAAATCTTGATATCCATTAATCTAGCATCATCTTACAAAATAATCACTTAACTAACAAAATGTTTGCACAAAAATTTACTAACAAATCAAACTGACCAACATAAATCTGAAAATACACCAGCCCCAGAAAGGCACATATAGTTATCACAGTTTCCAACCCAGATCAATGAAACCAGTAAACAAGCTATTTCCATTTTGAAATATTCAATCACACTCATATAACGAGCAAGGTGCGACATGTTGAGTTAACCTGCATACACAGGTAAAGCATTAAAAATATGTAGAGAGTATGAAATTTTCTTTAGTAGCCAAAAGAAATATAATAGATATCAAATTGTTAAAAAGATGATAGCAAGACTAGAAAAATAGAGCTGGATCCTTAGAAAAAAAGGACTAATATTTGGATAAACTCATATAGCGCTAGACTCAAAATAAACAATAAACCTAGAAGATTATTGATGGTTCATCCATATGAGCTTCTAGATATGACAAAGGATGCAATAAAACTTCACTGTAGAGAAGAAAAAAGCACCATTAGAAAAAAAATGTGTAAATTACAGGATCATAAATAATGCACTGATAGCTGATTTTACAAGAATACATATTCTTGTATTAGCCTAAATCACTACAACAAATATTTATGAAGACAATGATGAATAAATAATCGTTATATGACTTGCCAACGAATAATTTTTTCGTCGCCACATTCGTTGCTATGCGAGCAATTGTCAAACTTCATTTATCTCTCCCAAACTCTTAAAAGAAGGAGGGCTTCCTTGAAAATGGGTAGGATGGGAATGCAACGGTAATGATTGCTTTCCTATGACAGAATACAACTTCTAATGGCACCTCTTCCCCTTGCTTTCATCTCCATGAGAATATATAGCTACTTTTTTTTCGTAATAGGGCGAATGAATAAGTCATGCTAATTCATCAAGGAAGCCCCCTTTCAGAGTTTAGGAAGTTGTGTAGTTTTTTTCTAAAAGAGCTATGTGTAGTTCCAGAGTGCTGCATTCAAGAATAACTAGTTGTTACCTAGAAATGCATAACTTCAACTAAGATGATCTTGAGACAATCTTTTTCCTGATAAATTCTACAGACAAGATCTTGACTAACAGTGGCTACAATGAGAGTACGTTTTCCCTTATTCAAAGTCCAAATGACACAATAACGAAGGTGGAAAAAAGCTTGGTGCCAAAGGTGGCAATTAGCCTGAGGAAGGATCATGCTTTTGGTATAAATCTCAAAGCAACAATCCATTTCATACAATGTTGAGAATTGGGTTCTATTGGGGGTAAAATAACAATAGGTTCCTCGTAATCTAAAATGAAAGAAAATTGATTCATTTATAAGAAAATTTTCAATCCATCATCAGCAGTACCTTCCTTGTCAAACTTCTGCCATGATTCCCATAAAGTCCACTAAGTGGGTTACTCCCCACTTTTCAATTAGATATTACTAGCCTTTAGATTCTCTTAAGTAACATTTTCCTCATTCTTTTTTAAAGGTATCGTGTCCAGAAGGAGTAATTGTAAACAGAGTTGGAATGAACTAGTTTGAGAGATGGAATGAATTGATTTGGTTCAATCTTTTGTGAACTGTTCATGCTAACATAGATAATAGGGAAACATAATGCAAACCTCGTACTTGATGTAGGTTGTACATATATACCATGTTAATGAAAGAGCAAGGACATGGTAATTGCCAAAGGGAGAACAAATCGCTCTATTCTCAATCAGCTTCCAATGCTTCTTATCAGGATTCCCTAAATGTACAAAAAATTTCACCTATGCTTTTGATTTATCCATCACCATTGGAAGAAACATTCTTACATTTTGATACCAACAATGCCTAAAGACACGCCTGATTTTTTCTTAAAGATAAAGCACTCCTTATTCTAAAATTTAAAGATAAGCATACAGCTTCTGAAGAACTCATCCATTGAGCTGTCAAATAGACATGACTTGTGAATGGCCAACTTGAGACCTATCTCTAAAAAAACATTCAAAATGAAAAATATAGAACTTGCAAGGAAGGAAAAGAATCTTAAGGCATGTAATTACCAGACAAGCACTGCCTTGCCCACTGAGATTTCCTGAAATCCAAGTCCCATTATGCCATCAAATTTAGCAGTAATAAAAGTCAGACTAGGTTCCTTTGTAGCTTCTATAAAATCTTGCCATGTTCAGAAGTGAGTGATGATAATTGACCAAAACGAGTCCTCGTTGAAATATCATATACAGCCAAAAAAGGAAACCAATAATGATTAAATTTCTATGAATAGTAAATCTCACCTGGTATGTTGCGGCAAGGCCACCTACTTCAACATTGTCACTGCTAAAGAAACCTGAAATTAATCCTGTCCCAAACTGAATTGCCACAATGTTGTGCTCTCTGCTACTTTTGAAAATAAGATCACATCATACATCCAAGCATTGAAAAGAGTATGTAACCTTTTAGGATATACCAAGTGGCTGCAAAGAGCTTCCTGATGACATCAAAGACAAGAAATTCATTGGACATTTCTAGCCATACCTTGTGGGTAGACAATCTTACATGCCTTTTGCAGTAAACATACACAGTAGGTTGGTTACAAGCTTCATCTCTATAATAACCTCAATATTTCTAACTCAACTATGAGGTGTACTTATTGAAATTGACGAAGAAGGAGCCCTTGATGGTCGTGCAAACGTTTCCTTTATTGGAGTATGTTGTTGCATATGTAGACTTATAGTCCTAGCTTCTACTTGACAAGGAAGATCTTGCTAAGGTATGCTCAGAAGATGGATTCCTTAAAATGAAAGTCAAGATATCCCTGGGAGAAAGATGATCCTTATCAAAAGATGTAATCTCTCCTTTAACTAGAAATAAGATTAAATAAAAAAACATCCAAAAATGTATGTAACAACTCTCCGCACTCTACTGTGGCATTTCATCAAACACATCAGGTGCACTACACGACCTTCACCCTCTCACAGAGCCGTTTCTTCATTCGAACATTCCCCTGTAACCACCGCCACGACCATCACGAGAACACCGCTGCCACCATCACATGGACACCACTACCACCACGACAACCCTCCCATCACCATCAAAACCACCGCACCACCAAGACAGAGCCACCAAACTACCACAACACACACGCAAACTCTAAGAACAGATAGTACCTCAAAGGGGAACACCTTTAAGAGTCGAGTGGGAATCGATCGATCTCGTAGGTGGAGGAGGAGGAGAGGTAGCGATCGATCAAATGGCAACGGTGGAGGGAAGGAGGTGGCTTGGAGGAGAGGCATCGGGTGGTAGTGGTGGTCGTTGAGGGAGGAGCAGTATCTGGACTCGAGGCAGGAGAGCCTGCGCTCGAGGTCAACAAGGAGTGGCGGAGGGAGGAGGCCTCGATGAAGGCGACGTCGCTGGAGCAGGTGGCGATGAGGAGTTTGCGGGAGAGGATCGAGGCTGCACGCTTGGTCGCTGCTCTCGTGACTAGGTATGGGACGAGAGATGTGCTAGATAGTTACGTGACAGGGACGAGAGGCTAGCTTATATTACAATCTAGCGAGCTCAGGACGAACAGAGATAATCATTGTTATATTTAAGTTAGGTAGTGATAAATAATTAAAATTATTATTAGATTTAAATTAGATAATAATGAATAAATAAATTATTATTATTTTTAAATATAATAATAAATATTATAATCATCATTATTTATTTGTTATTTTTTATCTTGTTTATTGTAATGAATGCCATGCAAACTTTCATTAAAAGTTGTTCAAGTCACAAATCCAATGAAATAGTGAATTGAGTAACTTCTAAAAACTTGCCATTAAGAATTGAAAGATAACGAAGTTAAGGGAAAAAGTCAAATGTGACACTTCAACTTATCAATTCCGATAATAACTTTAGACAAAATGAACACTTTAACCAAACACTTACCTCTCACATGTAAGTTAGGCAAAATCAAACTAACCAATAATTTCGTAAACTTTGCATAAGAATGTGATATCGTTCACTTTATTATGAATACCATTATATCCACTTCTCACAATTGACGAGTTACCCCTCCTTTAACTTCTAAGGACGAATTCCTTTACTACACCCAAAATGGGAACAAGTTAATGCCTGGACGATGAATTTAACATGGCTTTACTAGAGGTTCTAAGAACAATAGATTTTTTTTTTTAAGGTGAAAGGGAAGAAATATATTTTTATTTCAAAATTAATTTTGCATTGTAGGTAAAGAAGAATATAAAGCTTATCTTTAACATTGTCGAATATTCTAGACAAAGGGCATAGATTCTCATAGTATGGATACAATTTCAAGGGAAATTGTGTTATCTTACTGAAGATCAAAGTCTACTAGCCCTGAGTTGCCACTAATGAATTTTTCAATAATGCATTTGGATGGCTATAGACTACAACTAGTCATCCTTCCTCTTTAAGAAAAAAAAGAGGATCAGAAGAAAGAAACAACACTTCAGGCACACCCTCAATCACAAAATCAACTAGATCATCTGACAAAACTCCATTTTCCGTCACAGTGTTGACAACAACCTCTTATCCAACAAAGAGACATAAAACCAACAATTAACTCAATTTCCATTCAACCTAGTCCCAAACCCCTTAAAAAAAAAGGCCATCTAGAGGAAGATAAGTTGTTTTTTTCTTTTACAAAAAAAATCAATCCTACTGAAAATAAAATAAAAGGAAAGGAAAAAGGAAATGAAGAACCACACAGGCATTACCAAAAAGTAATTAAAATAGTAGGACACCATCGACTTCCTTGCTTACTTCTCTTGACTCACAAACTGGAAGGAACCCACTAAACTCCTTGAAATTAGAGGAATTAATAAGCATCAAAAGGTTTTAGCACGACGACGTTCTTATCTAACAAGTGAAATGCATACAAAACCCCAAAATATGCAGTGCATGCAATATGTTAGTGCCCTTGGCAAAACAATAGTGCCACAAGGATGGAAACTAGTGGACACCACATCATCTGCTTTTACCTTCTAAAGAATTTGGTCCATAGATACACCAGGAGAAAACATAGCATGGCAAACAGGATAACGTGAAGAACATGATTGGAAAAAAAATCAATGCTTACTATTGTCCATAGATACACCACGTCATCTGCTTTTTTTGTAAACCATGTCTCAAGCCTTCAAATTACTATTGGGTGTTCCAATAAAAATCAATGCTTAACATTCTGGAAAAAATAAAATTAAATCTTTCTTTCTATGGAAAAAAGAAATAAAGAGGATGGTTAATGCAAAATGATCAGACAAATTCATGATCATTGTATTGGTGGGCTAGCAGTGCTAAGTAAGAAACAATCACAAAAGATTTATTAAAGTACCTCTTGCAACTTTCCCTTATTATCATATATGTTTGATAACTAAACATACATAGTAACCTAGATCATGCTAAATTTCTCTCTATCTAATAATCATCGAAGTTGGAGAACTTATTATTTGAAGCAATTAAAGCTATCCCAATTGATTGTTTTTGATGACATGCTACTACCTCATGGATTAACCCAAAGAAGCAAATAGAACGGATTTTCAGTAGTAGCACATGCCAACAACCACAAAAAAAATAGTTTGGCAAGGAAAGAGATTGAATCACCTTAGATTAGTCCTAAAACTAGGGGATGGTTTGATCTCTTACCTTGGGCATTACTATCTCATTGATTTTCTATCTAACTATGTTATCTAAAACCCTTAAAAGAAAAATCTAAGTGCAAGATCAAAGAGATTTCAAAAAAAAATAGTGGTTTCATGTCTGATTGAAGGAGCCAGCAAGTGAGAGTCACTGATAGAGAGAGATAAATTGAATATGAGAGATCGAGTAGGAGAGATCTAATGGAGCATAGATCTGATCGAAGGAACAATGAGATAAGTTGAATGAGAGAAATCAAATGAGAGATAGATCAAGTGATAGAGATCGAGTTGAGTAGAAGAAATCTGATCGAATGGAATATCATCAATGGAATAGTGAGAGAGATCAAGAAAGAGAAGGATTGATTTGACTGCAGATTTGAGACCAAGTGTAAGAATGTGAGAAGGTGATTTATCGATTAACTTACCTAACTTGAGTGGTGTCGACAAGAAGTGGCGATGCGAGACATATCGATCGACTAATTAATTGGGGTGGCGACGAGAAGTGGTGATCAATTGGAGGAGCTCGATCGGGATAAGTGTCATTGCTTGAGGTATAGAGGAATGCCATTGCTTGATCGGGATATAAATTCTTTGAAGGTCATGCTATATCAACTTTTCTTGTTACGAGTACTTAACAAACAGACAAGAAAATAAGCAACAAAAAGTTGGGAATCTAAAGAAAAAAAATTGACTCAAGAATTAGCTTTTGCAACACCCATCAAACAAAAAAGACTAAGGGGCAGGATCTAATCCCTAGAGCAAGGAATATTTCTCATCAATCACAAAAGTAAGATCTAGTCCCCAAAACTAAACTCCAAGTGCAAAAATTATCCACAACAAATCAAGTAGAAATGATATCACCAAATTCATCTCCAGTCAAGAGTCTAATGGGATTGACATGTTAAATCTTGAAATCAAACCTACACTAATAGAATTGCTACATAAACTCTTATTCACTCAGTGCCATTTCATCAAACACATAGCATGCACAACCCCACCTCTCCAAACTATAGCACCACAATGGCTACTGATGAGAATCTCATCATGAGCCATAACTAGCTCATTTTGACCTAATACAGAGAATAAAAGCTCCTACATAACCGTAGAAAGGCTTGGCTCAGAGAGATTCTGAGTTTGCAAAGAAAACATAAACTGAGGGGTAAAAATGCAATTTCACCAATCCGATCTGAAAATAGGGTAACTCAGGATCCAAAAATAAGTCAAAATAACCTAATAAGAAGAAAAGTGGGATGAAATGACTCAATAAGGGCTACAGCAACTCCAAGGAATTAAATGACAGCCTGTAACCCTAAAAACAAATCCACTTAAATTCATGTGGTTCGATGCAAGGTAAAAATCAACTAAACCCTCTAAAATTCATATAAAAATAATCTCTAGGGTTTAGGACTTTCAATTTGGCCTTAGGAACCCATTTTGACCTACATTGAGAACCATGCCCAATTAATAACTTAATTTAGGTTTTTGCATAAATTAACTGGTTAAACAAGGTTTAATTTAGAAATAAAATTCACCATCAGAATCCTTAGGTCCTAATTAGTCATGTATAAAAACTTGGGCCTAAGAAGAAAACTTCTTGACCAACTTTTCATTTTGGTCCTCATCCATTACTTTTTGACCCTCAACTTTTGAAACCCTCGCATTTTGGCCCCTAATTCTTCATCATTTTTTGCATTTGGGTCCTCCCTGCAAAACCCTGAGCAGCGCCATACTCCGGCGAGGCATGGCGCCGCGCAGGGTGAGGGCGACCCCCTGCCAAGACAATGGGGTGTTCCCTGCGACGTCCGCTGTCGCAGGGACACCTCCACGATCTCTGCCATCGCCCACACCTTCCGTGCGAACGCGTGGAAGGTATGGGTCGCGATCCGGCCATCCTCCGGCGAGGGAGGCACGTCGTCTCCCTCCGCCCTCCTCTCTGATTTCGCCTCTATAAAAGCCACCACCGTCTGCCGCTTTCGGTAGCTCAGATCTGACGGAGACACCCCCCTAAATTCCTCCCTTCCCACTCCGACAGACGCCCCCGTGCTCCGGCGGCCTCTCCTCCTCCTCCTCGTCGCCCTGCCGCACTACCAGCAGCAGGGTTACCTTCCCTCTATCTTTCCGCGTCACGCCGCACCCAGATGACGCCTCTCCGGCCCTCTCCTCGCCGCCGCCCCTTCCTCTGGGCAATTTCTTCTCCGGCGACAGTCGATACGACTGTCGCCTGCGTCAACCCCTCCTCGTCCAGCTTAGCAGGTATAACTTCTCCTCTTCCTCCCCTCTTTCTTTTCTATACTGAAAACCCTTACTGTCGCCACCTATTTCCCACCGATCACCCTCACCTTCTCCACCTCCGGCCAAACTCCGGCGAACCACTCCCATCGCTCCAGCACCCCACACGGCTCGTCGACCTGTGCATAACCTCCGCCTCCTCACCCTGATCCTCCTCCGCCCTTCCACTGCCCACCAAACGCCCTCTGCAGACCCACCGAACACACCCACTTCTTCGCTCGCAGTTTGACCTAGGGCGACCTGTTTGCTCCACCACGCCCCCTGCAGACCCTCTGACCACCTTCGCCGTGCCACGGCGAAGGTCCCCCGCCTATCTGATTTGGGCGAGAGGCCGTTCTTCTATGACCAGGTGACTCTCCCGCCGTCGCCATTACTGAGCAGGCAGAGCTCCTTCACCTGCAGGTGCAGGCACACCTTCGCCCAGGTTCGACTCCCAGGTTGCGCGGGGCGTCTCCACGAAGCGTCCCAGGCTCGCAGTTGGGGCGAAGGCCTCGCGTGAAGCCACGATCGCCCGCTGCTCCCTCCGCTGCGGGCGCTCAATTGGGGTGGGACATTTAGTCCCACCTCGGAACTTTTCAGAGGCGCGCGGGAGCATAAAGGCAAAAAGTGCCTTATGCTGTTTGCCTCCTGACCACGGGGTGAGGTCCCTCTCACCCGACCCGGCCTCGTCCGTGATCACGCTCCGCGGACCTGGCCCGACTCGATTAACCCGACTTGCACTCCTCGCCCACCACCGCATGCCGGTGGGCCTGGACCTGGGCGCGACTCGTACCCGATTACCCGGTTGCTCTGGGAGAGCTGTCCTAAGAGCGAACTCAGAGAGAAAGAGACGCGCGGGGGAGGGGGGTAGAGTAGGTTTTTGCCCTCTGACTCTGAACTCTTGAGCGTGCAGGCACAGGTGAAGAAGAAGGAAGCTAAGGGAGACACTGTAGCAACAAGCGGTTTAAGTCATCTGATTGAGAAATCAGACGACGTCCTGAAGGCAGGAGAAAGCAAAGAAGAAGAAGGAAGGTGAGGCAGAGGAAAAGAGAGGAACACAGAGTAGCCAAGTGAAGAAACAGAAAGCAGAAGAAGAGAAGCAAGAAGAAAAGAAGAAGAAGAGCACGGGAGGAAGATCTGAAGCAAGAAAAGAAGAAACAAAGAAAATAAAAAGAAGAAAAAGACAGGATCGTCCAACCAAGAAATAGAGGAAGAACACGAAGAACAAAAGCCAGCGAGGAGAGAAGACAAAGAGGAAGAAAGAAGAGAAGAAGAAGCCAAACTTTCATCTCTCTCTCTCCCTCTTTATTTTTGTAATAGAACATGTATATCTCTAGAATACGACTTGCTCCCTGAGTTCGACCTTGGGCGAACTGTATTTTCCGAGTAACAAATATTAGCAAATGATGGCAATAACTATCTGTACTACAACGACTTAAGAAAAGCTAGTTGCTGCCACCGTTTCGCCAGTTGGTGCCGTTGCCGGGGAGCAACGGCTATTCTAGAGGTAAACATTCTTTTTTAGTTCTAATAATCTCCTCTCTTTTGTGCAGCTACAGGAAATCAAGAAGACAAGCAGCCACACGACAACCACTCCGAGGACAGGTAATTTTCTATCCTCTCAACCCCTAAATTCTAAAGAGGAAGAAAAGAAAAGAACAAGCAATATAGGGCTAACATGTCTTCTATACTTAGTAAACCATAAAAAGTTGCATGTTTTCAACCCATTATTCCTGCACACTATTAAGGGTATTTAAGGGCTAACACATTCTTGCTTGAGCCCTAATTACCCAACAAAGAACTAACTGGACCAAATAGAGCCAACATAAGATTCAACATTAGGGTTTTAGAGACACACTACCTAAATCAAGAATGGAGAAAATCCAAAAAAAAAAGTGTGCCTAAACCATTGATTGAAAATACCTATCTAAAGAAACCCTAAAATAAGATTAGCTCTTTAAACACTTGAACCCTAAAAGACAAGACCTAATAAGCAAAACTGGTAGGTAAAGTTGACCATTTGGGTCAACTAACCTTCAAATTAGGTCACTCTTTGCACTTAAAAGACTAAAGTTCAAGTGGAACCCTAAGCACCTTGATCTTGAACTAAAATTGGTAGACTTAAGAGGTCAAGATCCCCATTCTGGTCTACTTGGAACCACAGTGACAAGAGATGTCGGGTGGGGGAAACCCTGTAACCCGTGGGGACGCTCTACCGTGTAGGGGTCTTTGCGGGACTCTCCCTCTCTGGCTGCCCAGGTAATTCTCAGGTGGTCGATCTTTCTGATCAAGGGGTCCATCTGCCCCGCACCTCTATAGTCACCCAACACATTTTTGGGTGTCTTGATTGGATCCAGCACCTTCTAAACTCATCTCTTCCAACAGTGCATGTGCGGAAGGAGGTCCTTAAGACCACCCTTAAGACCTCCTTTAGAAATTCACTCTCGTCAAGGCCAAGCCTCGACGCTCGTGTTTGTGCAGCAACCCCCTCACATTATTCTCTCTTCTGATTCAGAACCAAGTTCTTCTTCTTCCCCCATCATGGCTCAACCAGTTGAGGAAGAAAACAATCTGGAGCACCAGCTCTAGCGACTCAACGACCTCTTCCAAAACTTTGTGCACCCACCGCAGTGCCCCATGATGCAGGACCACTACAATCCTGCTGCGGTGGCTGTTGAGCCTCGAGTCAGAATCCCGACAGGAGGACCTGATTCTGAATTAAAGCCCAATATGATTCATGCTATACCTAAATTCCATGTGCTTAATTCTGAAGATCCCTTCCAGCACATCAAACAGCTTAAGCATCTGGCCCAAACTTTCGGGTCAGATGCACAAAATCGGGATATTCTTCTCATGAAGATGTTCTCCTTTTCTCTTATGGACAAGGCTGCCCATTGGTATCAAACTCAGACCCGGCCGATCAACAATTGGGAAGAACTTCAGTCCGAGTTCCTGAAAAAGTTCTTCCCTGTTGGACGGACCAACGCCTTGCGCCATCAGATTACACACTTCACCCAACAAACAGGGGAACCTCTCCATGAGGCATGGGATCGTTTTCAGGATCTCATGAGAAAGTGCCCCCATCACGGAGTTCCTAAATGGGAACAAGTCCAATCTTTTTACCAGGGACTCCGTGAGGACATCCGTCTTTTCATCAATGCAACCTGCGGAGGAAATATCATGGGTCAACATGAAGACACCGTGTGGGAGATTCTCGAAAACATGTGCGAGAACTCCATCAACAATGACTCCATGGGATTATTCGACAGGACGAATACCTGCGCAGCGACGAATCTCAGGGGAGCACACGAGACGCAGGGCCTGTCCGCATCAGTCGACTTGGAGTTAATGGCCAGTCGATTGGACAAGGTCTCGATTATCGAAAAGAAGGTGGATGAGCTGACTCAGCATCTACAGCGAGCCACCTCTGCACATAACCCTTTCGCACAGCCTCCTTCCACAAGGGAAACTGTGCAAAACATTCTCCATCGATCTTCTCCTAAGATGGACCCATCATCCGAATCTTTGCCCGGAGGTCCTTCCGATTCCTTCTACACCTGCCAGGGAAATTCCATTCCCTCTTTCTCTAACTCTCTGGAGGTTCCTCAGACCTGCGAGGACCTCAACGCCATCCAGAACGACCCGTTCTCCAACACCTATAATCCTGGATGGCGTAACCATCCTAACTTTCAGTGGGCGGGAAATTCCCAAACCCAAAGACCATCCTTCCAACCCCACCCACAACCTCCTCGTCCTTACCAGCCGCCTCGGCCCAACCCTACCTACCCATCTGGGTCAAATCAAGATCAAATGTCCCTTATCCTTCAGACCCTGGCTGACATTCAAAGAACGAATGCGGCTATCCAAAAACAACACAAGGATGAACTTACAGAGGTCCGAAACCAATTGACCCAGTTGGCAAACTCTCGCCAGCCAGGTACTCTTCCTTCCCAACCTCTGCCTAATCCTAATAACGTGCCAACCCAGCAGCGCGTTATGAACCCAAACCCGGGCCATGCCCATATGATTTATCAGGCCCTCTCTGTTCCTTCACCCGACGGGATAGAGGCCCTCACTTCCTTTGCAGGTTACCAGCAGCAAGCTATCTTACCCAATCCCAACCAGAACCAGGTAGGACTTAATTCCGTAACGACCCGTAGTGGTAAGGAAACCCAAGACCCACCTCATCCGAACCACTCCAAGCCTGGTAGTGATCCCAAGCCTAGGATAGTAATCCAGGATGTCCCCACCCCTATCCCAGATCCACAACCAGGACCTATCCTAGAAGAACCAACCAAGATCCCGTTTCCCGAGGCCTTGACCAAGGGAAAGAAGACCACCAAGCCCGTGGCACCTGAGGAGGGCCTGGTCAAGCTCTTTGAGCAGGTCCACATAAACATCCCCTTGATAGATGCAATCCGCCACGTACCAGCTTACGCACGATTTTTAAAGAATGTGTGTACACCCCAGCGTAAGCCGTGAACCAAGGGTGGGAGCCTAATTGTTCTGTCAGAGCAAGCCAGCTCTGTAATCCTCAGTAAACTCCCACCCAAGGCAAAAGATCCTGGTACTCTCCTGATTTCCTGCAAGATAGGTGCTACCCAATTTGATAGAGCTTTGCTAGACTTAGGTGCATCTATAAACCTGATACCCACATCCTTACTTGACCATCTAGAAGAATCTGAGCTAAAACCAACCAAGGTGACATTACAATTAGCAGATCGATCTATAAAGTCACCAAAAGGGATTCTCGAGGATGTTATCGTAAGAGTGCGGGATTTCTATTTCCCAGTGGACTTTATAGTCTTAGATATGGACGCACCTAAAAACCCTAGGGATACACCAATCATTCTAGGGAGACCTTTCTTGGCTACTGCTAGAGCCAACATCAGCTGTGAGGAGGGCCAAATAGAGCTTAAATTTGGAGATCAAACCTTAAAAATTGATATATTTAAGGCCCAACAAGGAATTAATTGCGGTGTCATCGAACAGATTTGTGACGTTAGGATTTTGGTTGATGAGTCACACCTCCAGAATGACTCGATTATGCCTCATCAATCACAGAAAGATCTTGACCCGCAAACAGAGGAGTCGAATCCAGACATACACAACCCAATAACTCCTACCCTTGAACCTCACATCTACACTGAACCATCCGCTGCTGCTGATAACCCTATCCTCGAGTTAAAGCCTCTTCCTGCTCACTTGAAATACATCTTTTTAGGTTCCAATCAGACCCTTCCTGTGATTATAAATTCCACCCTCAATTCCGAACAGGAATCCCGTCTGATTACTGTTCTCCAGCAACATCGCAGAGCCATCGGGTGGACTCTCGATGATTTGACTGGAATAAGCCCCTCTTATTATACTCATCATATCTATTCAGAAGAGGGCGCACGACCTTCTCGTGAAATGCAGAGACGTTTGAACCCTAATCTACAGGAGGTTGTGAAAAAGGAGATCATTAAGTGGTTAGATGCCGAGATCATCTACCCGATCTCCGATAGTCGTTGGGTGAGCCCAATTCAGGTTGTGCCTAAGAAGGCAGGACTCACCACCATAACGACTGAAATCGGAGAAATCATTCCTACCCGATTAGCCAATGCGTGGAGAGTCTGTATAGATTACCGCCGACTCAATTCCTCCACAAAGAAGGACCATTTCCCACTACCCTTCATTGATCAAATTCTCGAGAAACTAGCGGGAAATAGGTTCTTCTGCTTCCTTGACGGATACTCTGGTTACAACCAGGTGGCAATCCATCCTGAGGACCAAGAAAAGACCACATTTACCTGCCCCTTCAGAACGTATGCTTTCCGAAGGATGCCTTTCGGTCTTTGCAATGCACCCGCTACTTTTCAGCGATGCATGCTTGCCATATTCTCAGATATGGTAGGTGATTTCCTTGAAGTATTCATGGATGACTTTTCAGTCTTTGGAGAATCTTTTGATGATTTCCTCCAACACTTGGTCCCGATACTCAGGCGATGCATTGAGGTGAACTTGGTTCTTTCCTGGGAAAAGAGCCATTTCATGGTGCCTGAGGGAATTGTCCTGGGACACTCAATTTCGGAAAAAGGCATCCAGGTGGATCGAGCTAAGGTTGATCTGATTTCTCGCCTTCCCGTACCTAGCTCGATCAGGGACATCCATTCCTTTTTAGGGCACGTTGGTTTTTACCGCCGTTTCATTCCAGATTTCTCGAAAATCGCGCCCCCCTTGACTTCTCTTCTCTCTAAGGATGTACCTTTTGAAATCTCCAAGGAATGCACGCTAGCCTTTGAAAACCTGCGTGATCGAGTCACCCAGGCACCTATCCTACAATCCCCTGACTGGTCTCAACCCTTTGAGATCATGTGCGATGCGTCTGACTTCGCTGTAGGAGCGGTCCTGGGGAAGAAAGCTGACGGGAAACTCGTGGTCATCTACTACGCTAGCAAGACACTTGACGAGGCTCAGCGTAACTACACGGTTACGGAGAAAGAGCTGCTAGCCGTAGTATTTGCCCTTGAAAAATTCCGATCGTATCTTCTGGGTTCCCATGTCATCATTTACTCGGATCACATGGCTGTAAGGCATCTCCTTGCCAAGAAGGACGCGAAGCCCCGACTAATCCGTTGGATCTTGCTGTTGCAAGAATTCGATCTTGAGATTCGCGACAAGGCGGGAAGGCAGAATGTGGTAGCCGACCATCTGTCCCGTCTTCCTTCTGAGATTATCGACCCTTTTGGACCCATCACGGAACATTTTCCTGATGAGCACCTGCTTTCTGTTGGTACTAAACTTCCATGGTTTGCTGATATAGTAAACTACTTGGCATCTCATCAGACACCGTCTGATTGGCCGAAGGCCAAGAAAGACAAATTGCGTTCTGATTCCAAGTATTACATTTGAGAAGACCCGTACCTTTTCCGCATAGGTGCTGATCAAATTATTCGGAGATGCGTCCCGGAAGAGGAAATCAGTGATATCCTATCTTTCTGCCATGACCAGGCATGCGGTGGCCATTTCTCAGGGCATAAAACCGCATCCAAAGTCCTCCAGTGTGGCTTCTACTGGCCTACACTTTTCAAAGACGCATACAGTCACTGCAAGGCATGCAGTCGTTGCCAGACTTTGGGCAACATGAACCATCGTGACATGATGCCTTTGCAGCCGATTCTCGTATGCGAAATCTTCGATGTTTGGGGGATTGATTTTATGGGCCCCTTTCCTGTTTCGAATGGTTTCGAGTATATTCTGCTTGCGGTGGACTACGTGTCCAAATGGATCGAAGCCATACCGACCCGAACCTGCAATCACAAGATTGTTCTTAAGTTCATACATCAAAACATTTTCTCAAGGTTCGGGATTCCCCGTGCTATTATCTCGGATGGGGGGGCCCATTTTACAAATGCTCAGTTTAGGTCACTGATGGCCAAATTTGGGGTGTCTCATCGAATCTCTACTCCTTACCACCCCCAAACAAATGGTCTAGCTGAGCTATCAAATCGGGAGATCAAGAAAATCCTGCAAGTCACTGTTCACCCTGACAGGAAGGATTGGTCGTCCCGACTTCCGGAGCATTGTGGGCCTATAGGACCGCCCACAAGACCCAATTAGGCATGTCTCCCTTTAGACTGGTGTACGGAAAGGCATGTCACCTTCCCGTAGAACTGGAGCATAAAGCCTATTGGGCAGTACGGAACTGTAATCTAGATCTTTCCAAGGCTGGAACCCACAGAAAACTCCAAATCAGCGAGATAGATGAATTACGCCTAGACGCGTACGAGAACTCGCGAATCTACAAGGAGCGGGTTAAAGCCTTCCACGACAAGCACATCTCGAGAAAGATCTTTCATCCTGGTCAAAAGGTCCTACTCTTTGATGCCCGACTCAAACTTTTCCCGGGGAAACTGAGGTCCAAGTGGGTCGGATCGTATTTAGTCCGACAGGTTTTTGGAAATGGAGCCATTGAAATCAGTCCACTCAGCCATGATTCCGAACCTTTCATCGTGAACGGTCAGAGACTCAAACCGTTCATTGATGTAACTTCTACTGATTCGGCTGAATCATCCCTCACCCTCCATTCCCCTTGAACTTACTGCGCCCGACCGACGGCATAAAACTCAGCGCTTAACGGGAGGCAGCCCGTCATTTCTTGAAAATCTAAAACCTTTTTTCTGACACAATTGTGCACTTAAGGTTCACCCTTTAAGACAGCCGACTCCACCTCAGATGCTTGCATCTGAGATTAGAAATCGTCCGCAGAATTCATCCCGACCCATTCACTCACAAAAATATCTGTCTTAAGGAATAAATTAACTAAATAAAAACCCCTAAATCACAATGAGGACATTGCAATTCTTAGGCATGGGGGGTATAAGTGCAAAACTTGTAGAAAAAAAAGGTTTTAAACAAAAAATTCACATATGCCAAAAACACCATAAAAATTAAAAATTTTTCAAAATAAAAAGAATAAGAGGAGAAAGGAAATTTTGAGGAGAAGGAAAAGAAACAAAATGAAAAGGAGCACAAAAAGATGAAAGAAAAGAGTAATAGTCATTAGTAAGAAGCTAAGGAATTAACCTTAGTCTAGACCATTTTTTTCAAGAAAAGAAATGAAAAGTGCTTGGTAAGATTAGTAAGAACGCAAACCTTAGGCATTCTTGATAGACTCTTAGTACCCATTAAGATCTAGACAATCCTCAAGAGGTTGAGGAAAATGAACTTAGGGAGTATTTGACCTCGCTAACTAACTTATGGTTTACGGGACTCAGTAACCTAAGCACCCCAACCTCACACACAGCCTGGTTCAGCAAGCATAAAAATCAAAATCACGCAGAAGCGTCGAAAATTTTTTTTTTCTGAAAAGTACACCTAGAGTAGGAGCGGCCGATCAACACAAGTTGATTTGGACGAGTTCCCAGCACAGAGAGGCGGGAAATCCCCTCAAAGATGCATAACAAAATATCATCTCCTCGGTGCTTGTCTCCTAGGATATTCACACATCCTACTGGGGGCATGTAAGTACCCTGCTGGTTCAGATTCCATGGATGGCATTATCACGAAGTGTCAACTGCCAGGGTCTGAACGCGGCCACGGAACACCATGGATGGGATTATCTCGAAATCTCAATAGCCAGGGTTCTGGGGGTTACCATGGGCGGTGCTATCTCGAAGCATCGATCGCCAGGAGCCCTTGAGGATTCATGATGGGAGCAATGAATCTGATACAGACCGTGTTGAAAAGCCAATCCTAGGCTAGAACTAAAAAGAAAAAGAGAGAGAAAACTCTCCAAACAGAAAAACTTTCTATCTCTCTTATAAAACGCACTACGAACTGAACCAGGGCTAAAATCATTTCAAGCACGGGTGCTTTAACTACAAAGTCCGATAAACCTTAGGTTAGTTCTTGTGGGTCTTAAAAACCTTCGCTAAGGACTGAGGCTGAGGCTAGACAGATTTGGATCTTGATTGGTACTAGAGTACCTTTTAAGCCTATGGTCAGCATTCTAACCTAATCTAAGTTTAAATGAAAAAGCACTTATCTGAAGCTATTAAAGAACTTCATGGTCTAGAACAAGGGTTGAAACCTTAAGTTTTTGCTAAGGGACTAGCAAAAGCTAGGCATGGGGGTATGATGAGAACCTCATCATGAGCCATAACTAGCTCATTTTGACCTAATACAGAGAATAAAAGCTCCTACATAACCGTAGAAAGGCTTGGCTCAGAGAGATTCTGAGTTTGCAAAGAAAACATAAACTGAGGGGTAAAAATGTAATTTCACCAATCCGATATGAAAATAGGGTAACTCAGGGTCCAAACATAGGTCAAAACAACCTAATAAGAAGAAAAGTGGGATGAAATGACTCAATAAGGGCTACAGCAACTCCAAGGAATTAAATGACAGCCTGTAACCCTAAAAATAAACCCACTTCAATTCACATGGTTCGAGGCAAGGTAAAAATCAACTAAAACCTCTAAAATTCATATAAAAATAATCTCTAGGGTTTAGGACTTTCAATTTGGCCTTAGGAACCCATTTTGACCTACATTGAGAACCATGCCCAATTAATAACTTAATTTAGGTTTTTGCGTAAATTAAATGGTCAAACAAGGTTTAATTTAGAAATAAAATTCACCATCAGAATCCTTAGGTCCTAATTAGTCATGTATAAAAACTTGGGCCTAAGAAGAAACCTTCTTGACCAACTTTTCATTTTGGTCCTCATCCATTACTTTTTGACCCTCAACTTTTGAAACCCTCGCATTTTGGCCCCTAATTCTTCATCATTTTTTGCATTTGGGTCCTCCCTGCAAAACCCTGAGCAGCGCCATACTCCGGCGAGGCATGGCGCCGCGCAGGGTGAGGGCGACCCCCTGCCAAGACAATGGGGTGTTCCCTGCGACGTCCGCTGTCGCAGGGACACCTCCACGATCTCTGCCATCGCCCACACCTTCCGTGCGAACGCGCGGAAGGTATGGGTCGCGATCCGGCCATCCTCCGGCGAGGGAGGCACGTCGTCTCCCTCCGCCCTCCTCTCTGATTTCTCCTCTATAAAAGCCACCACCGTCTGCCGCTTTCGGTAGCTCGGATTTGACGGAGACACCCCCCTAAATTCCTCCCTTCCCACTTCGACAGACGCCCCCGTGCTCCGGCGGCCTCTCCTCCTCGTCGCCCTGCCGCACTACCAGCAACAGGGTTACCTTCCCTCGATCTTTCCGCGTCACGCCGCACCCAGCTGACGCCTCTCCGGCCCTCTCCTCGCCGCCGCCCCTTCCTCTGGGCAATTTCTTCTCCGGCGACAGTCGATACGACTGTCGCCTGCGTCAACTCCTCCTCGTCCAGCTTACCAGGTATAACTTCTCCTCTTCCTCCCCTCTTTCTTTTCTATACTGAAAACCCTTACTGTCGCCACCTATTTCCCACCGATCACCCTCACCTTCTCCACCTCCGGCCAAACTCCGGCGAACCACTCCCATCGCTCCAGCACCCCACACGGCTCGCCGACCTGTGCATAACCTCCGCCTCCTCACCATGATCCTCCTCCGCCCTTCCACTGCCCACCAAACGCCCTCTGCAGACCCACCGAACACACCCACTTCTTCGCTCGCAGTTTGACCTAGGGCGACCTGTTTGCTCCACCATGCCCCCTGCAGACCCTCTGACCACCTTCGCCGTGCCACGGCGAAGGTCCCTCGCCTGTCTGATTTGGCCGAGAGGCCGTTCTTCTGTGACCAGGTGACTCGCCCGCCGTCGCCATTACTGAGCAGGCAGAGCTCCTTCACCTGCAGGTGCAGGCACACCTTCGCCCAGGTTCGACTCCCAGGTTGCGCGGGGCGTCTCCGCGAAGCGTCCCAGGCTCGCAGTTGGGGCGAAGGCCTCACGTGAAGCCACGATCGCCCGCTGCTCCCTCCGCTGCGGGCGCTCAATTGGGGTGGGACATTTAGTCCCACCTCGGAACTTTTCAGAGGCGCGCGGGCGCATAAAGGCAAAAAGTGCCTTATGTTGTTTGCCTCCTGACCACGGGGTGAGGTCCCTCTCACCCGACCCGGCCTCGTCCGTGATCACGCTCCGCGGACCTGGCCCGACCCGATTAACCCGACCTGCACTCCTCTCCCACCACCGCACGCCGGTGGGCCTGGACCCGGGAGTGACTCGTACCCGATTACCCGGTTGTTCTGGGAGAGCTGTCCTAAGAGCAAACTCAGAGAGAAAGAGACGCGCGGGGGAGGGGGGTAGAGTAGGTTTTTGCCCTCTGACTTTGAATTCTTGAGTGTGCAGGCACAGGTGAAGAAGAAGGAAGCTAAGGGAGACACTGTAGCAACAAGCGGTTTAAGTCGTCTGATTAAGAAATCAGACGACGTCCTGAAGGCAGGAGAAAGCAAAGAAGAAGAAGGAAGGCGAGGTAGAGGAAAAGAGAGGAACACAGAGCAGCCAAGTGAAGAAACAGAAAGCAGAAGAAAAAGAGAAGCAAGAAGAAAAGAAGAAGAAGAGCACGGGAGGAAGATCTGAAGCAAGAAAAGAAGAAACAAAGAAAATAAAAAGAAGAAAAAGACAGGATCGTCCAACCAAGAAATAGAGGAAGAACACGAAGAACAAAAGCCAACGAGGAGAGAAGACAAAGAGGAAGAAAGAAGAGAAGAAGAAGCCAAACTTTCATCTCTCTCTCTCTCTCTTTATTTTTGTAATAGAACATGTATATCTCTAGAATACGACTTGCTCCCTGAGTTCGACCTCGGGAGAACTGTATTTTCCGAGTAACAAATATTAGCAAATGATGGCAATAACTATCTGTACTACAACGACTTAAGAAAAGCTAGTTGCTGCCACCGTTTCGCCGACTACCATCACCAACCAACACTCGTTTCAATAGCCAGTTAAACTTATATGTTTCATTACATGTCTTTCTTAATTTGTTAATGAATATCTAAAACTATCTCACACAAATGGAAAATTAGACCTTATAACCTATATTATGAAATTCCAAAATGTATATTCTAAAAATACAAAGTATATATATTCTGAAACTACTACATGAACCTCAATATTAAAGAAATATAACAATCAATAGAAAAACAATGTAGAGGATTTGCAGTTGGTACCTTAATCCTGCTCAAGATTGCAAGTGTCCTAATGTGAGATCCAACTCCACTCAAAAGCCCCTGCATACAAAACACAAATCACATAAACAAAGAATTAATCATATAGCTTGTTCCTAAATCAAATACTAGCACCTAACCCTGACCTAAATCACTTTAAACAAAAAGTTAATCATGTAAACCTAACCCTAAACTAAAGTTGTCAATGATCGAGAGAGATCAACATCAATCAGACACAAGTCTACAAAGAGACTGCAAGAAAGATAGAGTAAGAAAGAGACATCGATAGAAACTAGATCTAATCAAGAAAGATCATATCAAATGAGAGCTCTTAATCATGAACGTTGATTGAGCAAGCATTGAGCTCCGATTGGCCCAAATCTATGAAACGCGAATCTAATTGCATGAATAAGAGATCGTTGTGAGTGAAATCAATGGAGAGATCTGAGTGATATGAGGTCCAAGATCTGGCATTCATGCGAGCTTTGGAGAATGAGAGAGAAAGAGAGAGTGAGCAATTGAGTGGAGAGGAAAGAGAGAGCGAGAGGCAACAAAAGAGATATGGCAAATAGAGAGTGACCTGAGAAAGTGATCATTAGTAGAGATCGACAGAGGCTCTGATGTCGAGGTAAGTGAGAGATTGGCGGAGGCCCTAATGTCGAGGTGTGTGAGCAGTAATCGAGAGGAGAGGAGATAAGTGATTGGCGATCGGAGGCCTTGATGTCGAGAGGTGATGTGAGGTGAGTAAGCAGCGATCAAAGGTTTTGATGTCGAGTTGAGAGGTGTTAAGACCCATGCTGTTTAAGCCTTTTAAGATGTCTGGACTTTAGGTAAGATGTCTGGTAAGACGTCTGGACTCATTCCCAAACGTCTGAAAATCAAAAATCTTGGGTACGAACTCGCGTCTACGCACGTGCTACGCGCAGACAGTACCCCTCGATTTTTCCTCCTTCTTCTCTCTCTCTTTCGTTCCCAGCAAAACCCTAACACCACCTTATATAAACCCCTCCACCTTCATTTCCCCCACTTTCCAGCCACCTTCATTCTTCCCTCTAGCGAGAGCGGCAGAGCAAGCGAGAGCGCGGGAGTGGTGTGAGGAGAGGAGGAGCAGCGTGAGAAGGAGAGGAGGAGTTGAGCTTGCGAGCTCGCGTAGGAGCTCACTGGTGAGCACATGGCCAGAGCGACGCATGCGTAAGGTGGAGGAGTGTGTCGGGGAGGTCCTCCCCGACACTTCTGCAGGCGAAGCTACAGGCGGGAGGGCGCGGCGTGGTTACGCGCGGCGCGAGAAGGCGGAAGCAGGTTCTGGTTCTGTGTTTTTCCCAGAATTAGACGTCTGGAGAGACATCTAGACGATGAAGCCGATGTCTAGAGGGGGTTCTAGACGTCTGAGGAGGAAGTCTCACGAAGGTACGTCTCTTTGCGGATATGGCCATGCAGGCTGCTCCGCCGATACACCTTTTCATGCCCGATTTGAGAAGATTTGGTTCTGCATGTAGGATTCGCTTCGGGAAGGCGCAGGACACGCCCTCCCACGCATTTCAGATGTCTGGGCAACCTACCAGATGACGGGAAGTGCTTCCAGATGTCCGGAGAGTGGTCAGATGTCTGAAACTGGGTCCAGAGGAGTCCAGAGGAGTTCCTGGACATTTGAGGATTGGCGCAGGACTTGAGGTATGGCACTAGACACTTTTAAGACGTCTGGAAGTTGTTCCAGATGTCTGATTTGAGTCAGAAACGTTATTTTTGACCCGTTTAGTGTCCGTTTGAGGTCCGTTTTCCACAATTAAAATACCGATGTTTTCCGTATGAATTCCTCTACTTGTTAGAAGACTTTCTATACTGTTTTGAGTATTCTCTTGTGATTGATCCTTGTGATAGGACTTCGTTCCGTTGCGGGTTCGGGGCTTGCTGAGGCACGTGAGCCTACCGTTCAAGCCCCCACTACTCTTGGGTTTACTGGTAGAGTGGCTTCCCCTTAACTTAATTAAAACCTAAATGCATGTGTGGAATGAATGATTAGAACCTAGGATATGGCATGAATCCTAGGACGAGAAACACTTGAAATGTTTGTAATGGATGATTGAATTACAGTCTTGAACGAGTAGATAGAATGATAACAATTGCCTGTAAATAAATAACAGCTGCCTGTGAAATGTAAAGTACGTGTGATAGCAAACTGTTGCATGCAAATTCATGTTGTATACATTAACTGACATAATACTAGTTGGATGTATATAAATTGAGAATGGTAACGTGAATGATGGAAATACGAGCTACCTATGTATAACCTGTGTACGGAAATGTGAACGATAAAAATACAAGTTGCATATGTATAACATGAGAATGGAAATAGAAATGATGAAACCTGGTATGGCATGGCCTGAGGAATATGAGCATGAACCTTACGGGGAAATAAGAGTTGAGCTCCTGGAAATAAATGGAATGGATCTGGAAATGTGTTGGGAAGTGTGCTAGCCCTTGAGTACGTGATACCAAGGGGAGCGCATGTTACCTCTTAGCGTAGAGGGGTGCTTGCTACCTTCGGGTTGAGACCTGGGGTGGGTTTGGCCACTTTGCACCGACTCTGTGGCCCTCATGTACACTGTACCGGGGAGAGCTACTAGTGTAGGGAGAGAGCTAGCCACCCCACAGGGCCCGGGGTTCGGCTAGCCGTCCTACACCGACTTGTTAGGCCCACTGGGCAAACCAGAGTAGTCAGGCGAGGGTGCGCGAACTGTGGAGGGGCGAGACCCCTGTTTGGTTATTGAAAGGGCTAGGCCCTACACTGGTTCCGTGCTATGCTTTGGGCGCACCCGCTAATGGAAACGACTGACCGCGTGCTAGTGTGGGGTAGCTACCTGTACGTTTATCGCGCTTGCCGTAGTCATCGTTACGTCTGTCCGTGACCTTGGAATGGTTGATTGGGTGTAGGATCACCACGGGGGACTCTCTCGGCCAAGAGAGTATCACGTGCGCCTTCTACTCCTCGAAAAAGACTGCAATCAAGATCGTTCCCATGAGGAACATTCAAGATCAAGAAAGAGACCAGATAAATAAACCAAGTGGTGAAAAAGAATAATTAGTTAAAGAAAGTAATTGAAAAACAATAGTTACCTGTCCACCTTTACTATTTTAGTTAGTTGGTTGACACTTTACTCAGCGTTCGCTGACGTTTTGTACTCATAACTCTTTTTAGGTCCAGGTGTTGAGCAGCCAGAGTCTACGGCTGCAGAGGGTGCTGGGCCCAGTAGAGCCCAGTAGTTGTAGTTTCTTGTTGTACTCCCTTTCTGTTGTAGTGAATAGTTTCTTGTACCCCTATACTCTTACATTCTGTACTTTATATTCCTGTATCTGGTTACTTTTCTATTGTTGTGGTGGTGTGTACTGTAGTAGTTTTACTTCTTTACTGCTGTACTTTTGTTACTGTTAGTTGCTCAGCATAGTGAATGTGGTTTACTTTCTTGCTTTTTGGTTACTTTTTCGTTGGACGACTGGGTCTTTGGATCAGTTGAGTCGGTCCAGTCTCGTGTCCTGTAGGGATTCGGGAACATGGTCATAACAATAGGTGTCGAGTGCGTGTGTTCGACGGAGGCCCTAATGTCGAGGTGTGTGAGTAGGGATCGAGAGTGGAGGAGACGAGTGATTGGCGGTTGGAGGCCCTGATGTCGAGAGGTGATGTAAGGTGAGTGAGCAGTAATCGGAGGCCTTGATGCCAGGTTGAGAGGCGTCAAGTGCATGTGTCCAGTGAAGGCGTTGAATTGAGAGCCGTCATGCGTGTATTGGGCTTCGGTAGTGGGGGGGTTTGTATCGATTTAGGGTTTAGGACGAAGAAGAAAAACTAGGAGAGGGAGGAAAATGGAAAAGAAAAAGAAAAAAAAATCAATAGCAATGCGTTTTAAACATCGTTGCAAGGCACCCGTTAGCATAAGTTATTTTTTTCGTAGTAGGATAGGACTCATCCACTGGCTATCGGATATGAGATATATATACAATATCAACGTCCAACCATTTGATGATCTCCTTGACAACCTCCAGCATATTCAGGTTTAATTGTTGATATTTCCATGATTATTTATATAATTAATGCCTAACTAATATTAGTTTAAGGGTAATTTGTGTTAGATTGCATTTAGTTAAGTTACATTAGACATTTTAGGTCATTTTGCAAATAATGCATACTTTTGAAATTTTGTGAAAATTTTCCTATAATCGTATCTAATTCCTTGATATGTTTGTTTTTTTATATGTACAGATATAAAATTTTAGGTTAATCGGAACAGTGTTGATTGAATTCCTAAATTGAAACTCATTTGCAGATGACCAATCCTAATTGGTAGACCTATTTAAAGACTTAATTAGACCTTAATCTCAACTTATCTAGGAACCTAATTTCCTTTACCAAATTCCTAACCTAAACCAATTTATTCAATGCCCCAATCTTCGTAACTTTAATTTCCAAGAAAAACTTCACCCAGATATTTTCCAAACCCACGTCCACGTAACCTATTTTCCCTACCTAAATCCCACCAACATCCTCCGTACTCCTGTTCCCTCAATCCCATCAGACCACCAAATAACCCCAGCCTCCACTTACCCCATGCCACTTACCTACGTAATCCCACCCACTTACGTAACATTCCCACTACATCCATCGAATGCCATACAATTTCCATGTCCAGCCCATGTAACCCTCATGACCCACGTAACCCAAACCCATGTAAACACCTCCTCTTTTCCACAGTAAATCGATCCCCTACTTAAAATCATACCCACGTAGATCCTATTCCAACCATACTACAAATTTCATGGACACTACAAACAAAACCCACATAAGCTCCCTCCCATCCCCACCGAACTCAACAAACCCATGCAATATCACCCACCGACATTACCTTTTCTTTTAAAAAATCCTATTCTATCTCCTATCTAACCCATCGGGTGCTTTCCCTCCACATCATTTCCACCGAACTTTCCACACCTATCCCCTACGTAACCACAAAATCCATGCGACAGATCCCATCCAACCTCTCCGGTACTTATTTATTCTCCCAACCAAAAAAAAGATAATAAAAAAACAAAAAAACTCACATTTGGCTACATCCCCCCAGCATATTTATCATCCTCTATTTAGTTATTTAATTGACAATATCTTTATCATTTAATTCTAGCCATCCATTACCCAACCTATTTAACCTAGACCTTCAATTTATTCAAAAAAAAAACCTAACCTATCTTATCACCTAACCTTTAATCCAAACCTTTGATCTTTAACCCACTAATCCCAGCCATCCAATTAACAATCCTAGATACCTTAGATCGACCGATAGAAAGCCTCCTAGAGTCCTATATAAATCCCTAGCCTTCACCCCTTAGGAGCCATCTCCTACTTAGAATTCCTTTTGACTGCCAAATCGGCCACCAACTAGTACTAGTTCTTCTTCTTCTTCTTTTGGAGTTCGTGGGTGCGCCTTCGCATTCGCTACTACGCCGCTGCTCCAGATTCTGCATTCGAAGTCCATAGTTCCTAGTCTTTATTTTTTAGTTCTAGTTGTCATTAGATTTGATTTCAAGCATTCTTCTAGTTGTAACCATTTTATTTTGACATTTGATTTGCAATAAAAGTTCTAATAGTTTTTCTTCAACTCACCTTCGAGTTATTTGTCTACTTTTTATTGTAGTACTTGATAATACTGCATCTCGGGGTGATAACTCTGTTAAATGGGGTTTATCTTAAGAACAAAATGCATAGATAACATATCATAAATAGGAATGGGAGTATTGCATGCATAACACATTAAGATTGCTTATAGAACAGTATTAATGGCCATTTGTATGAGCACTTATCAAAACAGGTCTCAAATGAGCAATCGGACCGCACGGATGGATTCAGAGCGACGAACGGAGTCCAACGGACTCGAAATCGACCAAATCCGACATCCGGAGCTCCCGCAATAGGCCCAAGAAGTTCTGATCGTTGATCTAACGATCAACAGCTCACAAGGCGCCACGTGGTGCCCGATCAGCACCCGCATGCCTCGCCAAGTCCCCTCCATCAACCGCAGAACGATCTGAGTCATTCGATCTTCGATCGGATGGCTGAGAACACCGCACCATCGCCTGTGCCATCACTACAATCCTCGCTCGAGCAGATCACGACCGTCGAATCTCAATCCAACGGTCGGTAGCAGCCAAGCACCGACGTGCAACCGCAACCATCCACGCAGGGCAGCGCAGCAGTCAAAGCGCTCACTCGTGCTTACGCGACATAAGTTCGAATCGCGCTGCGCTGAAATGCAGAGGCGAAGGCGCGCGCGGGCGAAATTGGACTGCCCGATCAGCAACGGACGGGTGCAATTGCGAGATGTGGTGCCCGCAGATGCGCCTTGACCAGACACGCATGATGACGGGGGGGCGAGGGCGCGATCCAGGCGTGCGCCCCACGCGGGATCCTAGCCGTCCGATCTTCGATTGGACGGCTTACGACGCACGCACACGGATCAGGCGCGAAGAAGCACAGCCGTGGGCGAGCGATCGGCGGGCAGGGGCCTTTACCGACGTTTTGGGAAGGGTGTTAGCGATGTCCCGGACGTCGCTAAAACCCCTTCTTCATTTGGAAAGCTCTTCTTCCTATTTAAACCCCTTCCAACAACTCATGAGGGGCATTCACTCCACTGGCAAGTGTTCTACCCCCTAGCTACCTTTAAGCCCTTTTGTAATTGCCGGAGACGACGAGCCACCGACGGAGCCCTCTCCACCACCGTGGCTACCTCGCCGTCCCTTCTCTTTCTCTCTCTTTCCTTCTTTTAAGCTTTACTTATATTCAAGCATTTATCTAGTGTTGTAATTATGAACTAAAGTTGCATGTTAAATGAAGTTGTTTTCTATTCAATTGCTTGCTCTATTTTCTATTCAAGTTACATGTTGCGAATGAAACAATTCTAACCCTAATCTCTCTCTCTCTCTCGCTTTTCACCCGCACCTTTTTGCAAGCAAAACCCCATGATTTTCGTGACAATAAGTGACAAGAAGAATCCGATTTTCACGCCTCCCTGAGATCGACACTCGGACTCACATCCATTTCTTTACTTTAAAATCGACATCGCAAGTGCAAGCTATAACGGCACTTCCAAACACACGCGCACGCGCACGTCAGTACTCTAGTTCTAATAATTTCATATTCGTAATTCTAGTCAATTTTATTTGCATTTTAGTAAGTAGTGATCTCACATCCAAATCTATTTTCCTATTCTTAGTATTTAGGAAAGTGAATTTGAGTAGTAGCCTCCCTACGAATGACTCGAACTCTAGCTTGAAAACATCAACTTAGTATTTTTTGAGTTCAATTTAAATAAATTTAGGAGTTTCCAACACGATTATACTATGACGAAAGCATATTTTACGCAATCACATCTGTGTTCAGAACAACCATCTTTGAGGCTGTCAAGAAGGTTTTACCCCCAAATCCATGCATATATGATGAGTGCAATACAAGGGGCGAATACTGTGGAGATTAGCAATGCTCCACCCAATAGCACCCCTATGTGTGTGCAGTACAGAAATCAATTGTTGCTCCTGTTTTTAGGTTAAGTGAGCACTAATAATGATTGAATATGTCTCACTATCACCTAAGAACACATATTTCAAAGAATCAAGTAAGGGCTTCAGTTCAATCACAGGTGGGGAGGGAATAGATTCGTGAGTGGGAGGAGAAGAATCAACAGCAAAAATCTGATGATCCTGATATGTTTTACCATCTATTGATTCCACACCTGAAAGGAGGTCGGTCGTGACTGCATAGCAAGGAAATCATCCGTAGCAATCATGCTATCCTACACTGGCAGGGGCAAATCGGGAAGTGATAAATCAGGAGAATCAAAATCTAGCGTGCTGAGGTCAGAAAGACACTCTAGACAATCAAATTGTTGGGATGAAATGTGCATTGTGATAGTCTAAGTCCAGTGTGGATCAACACCTAAAAACTCCGATAGTGAAGATGAATGCAACATTGGGTTACTACAGAGAAGCCTAATGTTTCCACAATAAGCCGAGTTCTCAACTTCATCATCCTCCTCGATAAGATCACAATCAAAATTTCTAGATGCCCTAAAGATATTCAATCTAAGTCTCTCATTTCCTAAGGTAATTTGCACACACCTAGATGTACAATCTATGTTTGCTCGAGCTGTCACCAAGAATGGGAGATCGAAAATGATCGGTGCATCACGAAGATTAGGAGGAACCTCCATGTCCAGAACGAAAAAGTCCACTGGAAAGAAAAGTCCACTAACTTTCACAATAACATTTTCAACGACCCCTTGGACGTTTTTATTGATCTATCAGCCAATTGAATGGTAACCGAGGTGGGCTTCAACTCCCCAAATTGAAATCGATCAAATACGGTGGTGCCAATTAAGTTGATGGACAAACCCAAATCTAGAAGGGTCAGGTCAAATGAAGAATCCTACAAAAAGCAAGAAATGAGTGAGGTACCAGGGTCATTCTTCTTTAGTGGTAAGTCAGCTAGAATAACAGCATTAGCCTCTTTTGACAGTACCACCTGTCGTCCTATTTTCTGTTGTCGCCTTGGGGTACAATAGTCCTAAAGAACCTAATGACAACAAGGATGTGATTAATCGCATCGAGGAGTGGGACCTGAATATGAACCTCCTCAAACATGGCTTTCGGGTCCCCATAATTCAGCATTCCATTTTTTCTTCGCTAAATCCTGCATAAGAGCTTCAGGAAAAGGGATGGGAATCTTACGGTTTAAAGGTCATTTGCCCTTATCTACCTTAGGTGGCTCTTGAGAAGAAGAAGATGAGCCATCCTATGGTAGAGGACAAGAAGAATCATGACTCACCTTCCTAAATGGTGGGTCTTGTGTGGTCTTCCCGCTTCTCAAAGTGATAGCCTTTGCATTAGTGTACCATCCTTGATGTGGTGGAGGAGCGAAAGGGGCATAATAGGTGGGGTTCGGCAATAAAGTTGGTGAACCTTGCGCATAAATAGGTGGTGTAGGAGGTGCCTGAAGTACTGGATGCGCCTGTCTTTGTGGTGCTTGGAACCTAGGAGATGTGCCCGGATTCTGCACATAGCTTGAGTTTAGGACGGGCTGGGAGGGCAAGGCTCCCTGTAATCTATGTTTCTGCAACAACTGGTTCTGTGTGTTCTGGATATTCTGTATCTGGTTAGCCATGGCTTTCATGATCTTCAAATTATCATGATTAGATTGTTGCACGAATTCTTTTCACTCCTCTTTTAGTTCCTCCAAAGGGTCAGCCCACTTTGGAGGATGATTGGTAGCATGATGCAGCAGCTAATAAATGGAGTGTGACTGCTGCTGAGACAATAATGGATGCTGCCTTGGGTACGTGTTTTGTACATTCCCCTATTGCCTGGTCAGGTGTTGTGAATCTTAATTTGGCCTCTATGTATTACCAGACCAGGAGAAATTCAGATGTTGACGCCAACCAGGGTTATACATCTCCAAGTACGAGTTATTACGCCTGTATCCTTGGATAGTGCTAACATCTTCGTAGGTTGAAGATGTTTGAGACATATATTCGTCAAGGGAATATGCACCATAATCATCATGCAGTGCATAACCCTGATCATAGGGCATCGGATCCAGATTATTCACGGGTTCCTGATACGCAGGATCCTACGAAGAAATAGATGGAGAAGATACATCCCAAGTGAGTAGATGTACTTGAGCAAGAGGGACTTGGGATGCAGAGGAAGAGTGGGATGCAACAGCATTACCGGAAAATCCTGGACAAGCGTGAATCAGTTCAACGAGCATATTGTCCAACAGATCCACATTATCCAGCTTCTTGGTGATAATGTCCATGTTGGCTCGGGCTAACTCAGTATGAGCCTCGTGGACATTAACTCGTTGCTATCCAAGTCCTTGGCATTGGTTCATAGATGCGGCATTCATGGAGTTCTCTACTAAAGACTCGAACAACTCAAAAGCGTTGTTCTCATCTTTAGAGAGGAAATTCCCGCTACTAGATGCATCGGCCAGGTACCGATGTGTGTCATCTAGACCATGGTAAAAGATCTGGGCAAAGTGCCATCTGGGCACACCATGGTGCGGACATTCCCTAAGAAGATCATGAAATCTATCCCATGCATCATGTAACTTTTCCCCAATCCTTGGGAAAAAGTCATGATCACTCGCCTCATTGCATTTGTTCGATCTATTAGGAAGAACTTTTGGAGAAATTCTCGATGTAATTCCCCCCAGGTTCCAATTGGCCTCCCAATGGTCTTGAACCAATATGAAGCTTTATCCCTTAGCGAGAATGGGAAAAGCTTCATGAGAACAATCCCAATTAGACTCAGATCCTCGATGTGCTGGAAGGGATACTCATTCGAGTGTCCACGAAAATAAGTCTGAATCAGACTTATTACATTCGGCTTAAGCTCGAATCTGTCTTTGCCTGTAGGAATCTGGACTTGAGGTGCTACAGTCATATTTGTCGGATCGTAGAAATCCTGCATCCGTTCTCCGCACGATGGATGCTACATCCTGCCCAGTGTATTCAGAATCCGATTGATGCTCTACTGATGTCACTCCTTAGATGCAGCAACTCTGGCTTTTAGACGAGCCATTGAATCTTGGTTCTCATGATTAGGATTAGGATTAGCCATTTCAGCTAATTGAGAAGAAGGGTGAGAAGATGAAGAAGGAGGAAATGCAAAAAGTCACCTCCACCACCTTGGGTTAGGTTCCCAAGGTCCAACCAAATTAGTTCTTAAAGACCGCCCTTGCATACACCAACAGAAGGGTTGGTGCAGCTAAGCCAACAAGGCTAAGGCCTTGTAATCAAGTGTGGTCCTTAGAGTTAGATGACTGGATTTTTCGTTCAAATTTGAATTCCTGAAGAAAAGTTGTTATAAAATTGACTGCAAATAATCCTAATTTCCTAAGCCAACCCTGCTAGTTTGAATACGAGAGGACTAAGAGGAATGTTCTTCCTTTGGCTTATGCCTCCAGGTCCTTGATACCCCTTAGACACGACCATTTGGTACTACCTTACAGACTTGGCATTGAGTTTGGCTAAGGAAATTAAGACTATCCAGTAGTTAAACAACAAATGTAGGTTAAATTAGAATTTTGCTTTACGTATTTTAACCTTTCTTCAAGTGATTGGATTGGGTGAGGTGGTCAACCAAGTCACTCAACTCACTGGCTAGGCAATGAACTCAATTGAGTCTAAGCTAGTCAATTAGTCTTTACAAATGAAATCCCTAAATGTGATACCTAAGGTTTATGCAATTTCTACTCAAATCAGGCAACAGACCAAGTAATCAAATTAAAAACATTCTCCACAACACAAATGAAATTCAAATTGAATAAAATTTGGCAGGCAGATTCCTTTTCAAATAAGCTTTCCAGAGAATACTTTTATGAGATTTGTACTATTTCAAGTGATTAATATTAATTTCTAACTAACAGGGGTAGGATAAGGCAGATTGGCCCCTTGTTTGTTTTTCTCCAGTATCAAATCAGTTCCAAAAATTCAGAAAAAAAATGTGAATTAAAGCTTGTTTGATCACCTTTCAAACCCCACTAGTTTTAGGTCAATCAAATCTATATGCTTTCAGAATCAACATTTGAAGATCAAAAGAAATCGATTTTTAATCTGTTTGACCCCCTTGTACTTCGTGAATTTTCAAAAATTGCACAGTGCAAATTTTCAAAATGAAAGGTGGTGTTCAAAAGCTAGTTTGAAAGCCTTCATTCAGCTCGAATTTCAAGATTTTTGGATCAGCAGATATTTAGCAAAATAATTTTTAAATCGTGAAGAATTTTTTGGCCAAATTTTCAAAAATAATAAAGAGGCTTTTCAAGAGGTTTTTGAAAGAGAATAAGCCTTTTACTCATATTATATATATATATCCAAAATTTACAAAATTTTTTTCTTATTTTTTAGGTTTTTTCTCTCTATTTTTTTTTTCAAAAGCAAAACACCTAACCTAAGATTCAAATGGAAATTATAAACCTAAGATATGTATTGTCCACCTAAATGTCTTCAACTGTGCCTGATGTGTGCGCAGAATCCTCGTTCCGTTGCTGCACATCAAAAAGCAAGTAGATGCAAATGTGCCAGAAATAAAATTACAACTCAGAAATCAAGTTCGCCATGTCTCTCCGGCAATGGTGCCATTTGTTGAATCGTAAATCACGATGTTAATAGATTTAGTTGTAGTATAGTTGTGAAATCCAACTCAAACAAAAATATTAATGGAACATGGGTGAGTCTCGGTCGAACTTAGGGAGGCGTGAGTGGCAAATCTGATTTTGATTCTCTACTCGCTCAAAAATGCAATCCGATTTCTAAAGTGCATAGATAAGATTTGTCGGTCGCGTTGTTGATACGAAGAACGTGCATGTGAGTCAAAAAGATAACAAGAATGTGTGAGTTTCTATTCGCACTACTTCCACTATTTGCGAGCTACTGACCGAATTTCTATCTAGTAGAAAATCGTTTATGTTCTCTGGTATTGACATGATTATTTTCTAAAAAGAAAAGATTATCCAAATAATGATAACAGAAATTTATTCATTGAATCACCATGTCTACAAACAAAATGTACAGGAAAGCTTGCACATGGAAATTAAAATCCATTCTACTACATCTAATGGAATCTCATCCCGCTGGGAAAACTCGAGGAGCCATTAGCACTGGAGGATGAGGGTGGTGAGACCATTGGTATGATGGCCCATCTACACCACGTAGAGAGCTACACGTCTGGAGCCTAGAGAGAACTTATGTGTGCACTTAGGAAGAGGGATCACTACACTACAATGTAGGAAATCAATGCAATAAATTAAAGCTATGAAGAAATATGATATCTAAGAGAAAGTGGGGCACCGAGGGTGTGCTTGGTGGTTGTGTGGCTAGAGGTGGAGGGAGGGAATGGAGGGCGACCACAGGTGGTGGTGGCTGGCCTCTTGGTGGTGAATGTGGTGGAGCTCGAGTGGAGAGAAATGGTGGTCATGGAGGTGGAGTTGCTTGGGGCAAAGAAGATTGATCATGGGCAGCCACATGTGGTGGCTTTTTATAGAAGTTGGGAGCTCTCTTGAGGTGGCGTTGGAAGACTCTAGAAGTAGGTCTAGTGGGAGTCAATTGGGAGGGAGGAAGGGATCCTTGAGATCCACTTTTGGTGGAGAGGAGTTGAGTGGATGTGGACTTGGTTGGAGGTGGGTTTAGGTCTTCAAGTTGTCACCTCCTAAGGGTGATGTGTTGCCACTTTGGAAGGGTGTGTGTGGACCTAAGTTGGGTTGGGTAGACCTAATCTAGAGTGGCGGTTAAGGTGGTCCTTGGTTGAGTCTAATAGGTCTAGGTAACAAGTTTAGGTGAGGCTCCTAAAATGGGTTCACTTAACCTATTACTAATGTGGTAGGTTCAATTAAACTTATCACAAGTTTAATTGAGTCATAGTGTGTGAAATGGGGATAATAAATTCCCAATTAGGTTGTAGGTGAGACAATTGGACTATGTTTGAGTCCAATTGAACTTTCGTGGGTTGAAAAAGGGTCCAATTGGGTTCCATGAATCCAATTAGAAAAAAGAGCTAACCTAATTGACTTGTACTGAGTCAATTAGGTGTAGTGTGAGCTTAATTAGGTTCTTAGGTAGGGTTAGTGGTCGTGTACTAGGCTTAGGTGGTCTTTAGATAAGTTTCCTAAAGTGTATGGCAGGATTCTTAGGCCCAAAGAAGCAAGATATGGCTTCTGATTCCAAAATAGGAACCAGAGATGACCTCTAGACGTCTAGAAGCTTGGTCATCATTTTTTGTTAATCTTCAAAAGTTTTTTTAGTTGGATAAGGAGGTGAGAGATGGGGTGAAGGAGGTGGTCAGAGGTTGGAGTATGGGGGTTGATAACACTGTATCTTGGGGTGATAAATCTGTCAATTGGGGTTTATCTTAAGAACAAAATGCACAAATAACACATCATAAATAGGAATGGGAGCATTGCATGCATCACACATCAAGATTTCTTATAGAATAGTATTATTGGCCATTTGTATGAGTACTTGTCAAAATAGGCATTAGATGAGCAATCAGACTGCATAGATGGATTCAGAGCGACGAATGGAGTCCAACGGACTCAAAATCGGCCAAATCTGACATCCGGAGCTCCTGTAATGTGCCCAAGAAGTCCTGGCCGTTGATCTGATGATCAATGGCCCATAGCGCACCATGTCGCACCCCCACAACACATCCGCGCCATCGACGAATTTCGCCTTCAACCTGAGGATGAACCTCAGCCGTCGATCTTTGATCGAACGGTTGAGAGCTGCCCGTGCGCCCGCCCTCACCGCGACAAAGCAGCGGGCGTAGCGCAGCGGTTGAACGACACACACCGCACAACCGGCGCAGGTTCGAATCGCGCCTTGCGGAAATTAGAAGGCGAAGGTGCGTACCACGTAAATTCAACCGCATGATCAGCAGCGGACGGTGCGGATGGAGCGACGCGGCGTGATCTCGCGCGTCCAAAGTCGACACTAGCGATGATGCGGGAGGCATGGGCGCGATCCACACCAACGCCCCGTGCGGAAGCTCAGCCGTTGGATCTTCGATCGGATGGCTTACGACGCGCGCACGCAGATCAGGCGCGAAGAAGAACAGATGCGCACGAGTGACCGGCAGGCAGGGGCCTTCACCGACGTTTTGGGAAGGGTTTTAGCAATGTCCCGGATATCGCTAAAACCTCTTCTTCATTTGGAAAGCCCTTCTTCCTATTTAAATCCCTTCCAACCACCCATGGGAGGCATTCACTCCATTTGCAAATGTTCTACCCCCCTCCTAGCTACCATTAGCTCCCTTTGTAATTGCCAGAGATGACGAGCCACCGACGGAGCCCCCCTCCACCTCCGTGGTTGCATCGCCGTCTTCTCTCTCTCTCTTTCCTTCTTTATCTTAAGCTTTACTTTACTTATGTTCAAGCACTCATCTAGTGTTGCAATTATGAACTAAAGTTGCATTTCAAATGAAGTTGTTTTCTATTCAATTGCTGGCTCTTTTTTATGTTTGAGTTGCATGCTGTGAATGAAAAGAATCCTAACCCTATTCTCTCTCTCTCTCTCTCTCTCTTTCTCTCCCTCACTCGCTTTTCACCCACGACTTTTCGCAAGCAAAAACCACTATTTCAGTGACAACAAGTGACGAGAAAAATCCGATTTTCATGCCTCCTTGAGATCGACACTTGGACTCACGTCCATTTCTTCATTTTAAAACCGACGTTGCGAGCGCAAGCTATAATGACTCTTCTAAACACACGCGTCATGCACACGTCAGTTTTTGGCGCCGTTGCCGGGGAGGCAACGGATTTAGTTTGTCACTTCCATTTTACATCTATGCTCACATCATCTAATGCCTTGTCTCCTTCTACTTGATGGTTGCAGGAATTCGACGCTTGGATGGCGAAGTAGTGCAACTCGTGACGGTAACAAGGGAGTAAGCGCAACAAGGACCGATCGTGAGTATTTCTTCACCCATGGTTGATTGCTTGCTTAAAAATCTAAAAAGAAAATTGTAAAACTGAGAAAAAATTGGCGTGATGCATGATTGCTTGACCCACATTCTTAACACATCACCCAACAAAAAAAATTACACTAACATTCTGAACAAATTCTTGGAGTGTTCTTCTTTCTTTTTGAGTGGTGTTTGCAAAGCCACCTTGAATTGACTTGGGTCGCACCACTCAACCCTAAAATCGACTCATCTAATAGAAGTTGCATGATCACTAGGATGAGTACATTAGGGTTTTAGAGTCTTTATACAACAAAAGGAAATCTACTTTCACCGAATTGTGTGCAAAACTTGACATGCCCATTGAAACTTGTCTGAAAACATTAAGACACGTCAATCCTAAAAAAACACAATAGTAAGGATGAAACATTAAAATACACCACATCTTAAAGAAATCCTTGCTTGAAAACCATGTTTTGATAAGAGCACACACACTGAAATTGGAAAATTAAGGGGCACTACCCTAATCAACGCCTCATTACAAACCTTAGCACAAGCACTATCCTAGCCTTTTAAAATAGAGTAGACGTGCCCTAGGCAGGACTGGGTTAAGTCTCGAGAGGTGGGGTTTTGTTCGCTGGGCACTTGGATTTCATTCCCTTAGTAGAATCTGGTGACTAGGCTGCGGGGCAGTGTCAAACGACCGTGGTTGTGGGGTCTATGGAACTGGCGGTGCAAGCCAAAGGAAGAACCTTCCCTGCAATCCCCTTGTAATCAACTTGGTCAGGTTAGCTTTAGGAAGGGGAGTCCAGTGCTTACGGACTTGATCACCCTTTTGGAGGTTTCTAGGTCTCCTAAGGAATACACCATAAGGACTAGGCTTGTTTGCTTGATTGAACGCACACTTCTCACATCTGTCGCTCTTCGCATCCCCTCCTATTCTTCTCTAGTGTATGCACGAGAGACGCTCATTGCATCCCGAGTTGTTTGTTTTGGGATGGGAATCCAGGAGACTTGATTCTACTAGAAATATGGCTGAACCTAGGGTAGATGAGGTTGAGGACCAACCCCCACCAGACACAATGGCCATCATCCAAGCCCAGGTTAACGCAAACCACCGGCTTTAGTAGCAACAGATCCACACTATCATGCAAGCCATACACCGATTGCAGAACCCACAAGGGCAGCCACCACCAAGGGTAACCGCCACCTGATTTACCACCATTCCAGGACCAACCTAGGCCCCTCCGTGACTTCTACAATCCTTCCGCTATTCGAGTTGAGCCACACCTTAGGATCCCCGAAGGGGGAGATGATTTTGAGCTAAAATCAAATGTCTTGAGTCTGATTCAGAGCCACTTCCATGGAAGCTCAAATGAGAGCCCCTTCCAGCACCTAGAGGATCTTGACTGGATAGCCCGAACTGTGAAACCTAGAAACATTAGCCTTGACATTGTTTTGATTAAGATGTTCCCCTTCTCGTTGAGAGACAAGGCTTCTCACTAGCTTAGAACCCTAGGTAGACCCATCACCACCTGGGAAGAATTGAGGCATGCATTCTTAAATAAATTCTTCCCCATAGGAAATACCAATGCCCTCAGACGAGCCATGACTACCTTTACACTCCTGGGCGGGGAATAGTTCCATGAGGCGTGGGAAAGATTTAATGAACTCTTGAGGAAATGCCCACACCACGAAGTACCAAGGTGGCAATTGGCCTAGATCTTCTACCACGGTCTGGACAGCAACCTACGGAACTTCGTCAATGCCTCATGCGGGGGGAACTTCCTGAACAAAGACACGGAGAGAGTGTTTGAGCTCTTTGAGTCTATGAGCGAAAATTCGCTCAACAATGCCTCCATGACCCAGTTTAACCGATCCAGTCAACCCCGTGGTAGGATTTATGAGGTACAAGCAAATTCTGGAATGGTTGACATGGACATCATTGCCAAGAAATTAGATCGAGTGGAATTGGCGGATAAAAAGATTGATGAGCTACTGAACTAGACCAGGAACCCATTACAGACCTTCTCCCTAGCAAGGGGAGCTCACAATGTTGGCTTGTCCAGCCCTTAAGCCAATTGAACCTGAAACAACCCCTGACCACGTTCCAGGGAGGGACCTTTACTCCCTCAACCCCTGATTACTCTCTTCCCTCCCCATCGACATCGGCTATCCTTGAAGATGTATAGGCTGTCCAAGGTTATGCTAAACCTGACCCTTTCTCCAACACTTACAACACTGGCTGGCATAATCACCCCAACTTTGGTTGGACAAATAAGAAATCACCTCAATTCCAGAACTAGCCCAGGCTAAACCAGCAGCCAAACTTGCCCCCTATCAGTAAGGACCACCAATTAGACTTCTATACAATTAGAACAGGGCGGCCCCTCCCCTGCAAAATCAAATGGACACCCTGATAAAGATGATGGCTAAAATGAACCAGAAACATCAGGAGGAAATGGCCTTAGTAAAGGGACAGTTAAGCCAACTTTTGGACTGTAAACAACAAGGATCCCTACCTTCCCAGCCACAACTGAACCCCCGAAACATGATTAACAGAGGCCCCAATTCGCATGGGTTCCAGGATAATCCCGGGCAGGCTCACATGGTCCAGCTAGCCCCACAAACACCCCCTGGGTTCGGTGCTTCTTCGTCCTCGTCTTCTCAAGGATCAACCCATGGTCCCAATGCCTTTGCGAATGCGGTAACCTTGAGAAGCAGCACCAAAATCCAAGATCCCAAATGGCCAACTCTTCCTGAGATTTCACCAGCTGAAACACCCGACTCAGAAGAGGCACTGGAAAAACCCAAGGACCCAGAAATAGACCCTATCTATGTTCAGACACCCTACCTCGAGGCCTTGGAAATAGTCAAGTAGAAGAAAAGTGTTGTAGAAACTGAGGAACTTTTGGAGATCTTTAAGCAGGTTCAGATTAATATTCCGCTCCTCGAAGCCGTCAAGCACATCTCGGCTTATGCCAAGTTTTTAAAGGATGCCTGTACACCTAAACGTAAGCCAAGACCTCAAGCACATAGGAAGGTTGTGCTCTCCGAGCAAGCAAGTTCTGTAATACCAAGCAACCTTCCACTCAAGCGAACTGACCCAGGAGCACCCCTGATATCTTGCAATATCGGGGACATGACATTTGATAGAGTGCTCCTGGACTTAGGTGCTTCTATCAATCTGATTCCAACAACCCTGTACCACTAATTTGGTTTCGGAGAGTTGACACCCACACTTGTCACCATCCAGCTGGCTGATAGATCTGTGAAGACCCCGAAGGGGGTTGTCAAGGACGTGATTGTGCGGGTCAAGGATTTCTATTTCCCGGTCGACTTCTTGGTGCTTGACATGGAAGTCCCTGAAAAACTACAGAATGCACCCATAATCTTAGGCAGACCTTTCTTAGCTATGGCTAAGGCGAACATCGATTGTGACACGGGATGTATGGAAATTGCCTTCGGAGATAAGAAAATGCAGTTGGATATCTTCTGAGCGACCAAGTCTTTTGATTGCGATTGTGTTGAGGAACATGATCCTGTGGAACCTTTGGTTGAGGAATGCCTCACCCTTAGTTCTGTCTCAGACCACCAATCCTATAACGATTGCTTTGACCCGTCACCATCGCTGCCCATGGACCTTTGTAGGGCTGATTACCATCAAACAACACCATTTGAGGAGATTGATGTTGATCAACTCCCGCCTTTCCCTTTCCCATCGACTGTTGTTCCACCCGCACCTGAGCTAAAGCCACTACTTGAGAATCTCAAGTATGTCTTCCTTGGACCTGACCATACCTTCCCTGTGATTATTAACTCTCATTTAACCAAGGATCAGGAACTCAGGTTGACTGTGACCCTTTCGGAACATCGGGCCGCCATTGGATGGACCATTTCAGACTTGAGAGGAATTAGCCCCGCCTATTGCACTCATAAGATTTACTTGGAAGACGGGGCACGACCCTCCCGCCAGATGCAGAGACGGTTAAACCCAAACATGCGAGAGGTCATTAAGAAAGAAATTATCAAGTGGCTTGATGCCGACATCATCTATCCCATCTCTGATAGCCCTTGGGTGATCCCCACTCAAGTGGTTCCAAAGAAAGCCAGGCTCACTGTTGTTACCAATGAGCATGGCGAATCCATCCCCACCCACACCACCACCGTATGGCGAGTGTGTATTGATTACAGGAAGCTCAATGAAGCAACCAAGAAGGATCATTTCCCCTTGCCATTCATTGACTAGATCCTTGAAAGATTGACAGGGCAAAAGTATTTTTGCTGCCTGGATGGATATTTAGGATATAACCAAGTCGCAATTGCTCCTGAATATCAAGAGAAGACCACATTCACTTGCCCGTAAGGCACGTTTGCATTCCGTTGTATGCCGTTCGGGTTATGCAATTGATGAGAACCTCATCATGAGCCATAACTAGCTCATTTTGACCTAATACAAAGGATAAAAGCTCCTACATATCTCAAGGAAAGGCTTAACTCAGAGAATCCTGAGTTTGAGAAGAAAACAAGTCATAAGGGGTAAAAATGCAATTTTACCAGTATAATCTGCATACAGGGTAATTCAGGGCCCAAACATAGGTCAAAGCAGCTTAATAAGAATAAGAGTGGGATGAAATGATCTAGCAAGGGCTACAGCAATTCCAAGAAACTAAATGATAATCTGTAACCCTAAAACAACCCACTTCAATTCACAAGGTTCGAGGCAAAGTAAAAATAGAATAAACCCTCTAAAATTCATAGAAAAATAATCTCCAGGGTTTAGAACCTTCAATTTGGCCTTCAGAACCCTTTTTGACCTACATTGAGAACCATGCCCAATTAATAACTTAATTTGGGTTTTTGCGTAAATTGACCGGTCAAACAAGGTTTAATATGGAAATGAAATTCACCATCAGATTCCTTAGGTCCTAATTAGTCATGTATAAAAACTTGAGCCTAAGAAGAAACCTCCTTGACCGACTTTACACTTTGGTCCTCATATATTTACTCTTTGGCCCTCAACTTTTGAACCCTCGCATTTTGGCCCCTAACTCTCCTTCGTTCTTTGCAATCAGGTCCCCCCTGCAAAACCTGCCAGCACCATGCTCCGGCGACCTTGCGCGGAGCATGGCGCCGCGCAGGGTGAGGTGGGGGACCTGGCAAGTAAACCGGGGGTGCCCTGCGTCGTCAGCCGTCGCAGGGACACCCCCCTGGTCGTTGTAACCCACCATACCGGCCGTGCGAACGCACGGACGGTATGGGTTCTTGTTTCCGGCCATCCTCCGGCGAGGGAGACACGTCGTCTCCCTCCGCCTTCCTCCCTGTTTGATCCCTATAAATACCCCCCGTTGCTCCACCGACCGGGGCAGCTCGGGTCTGACGGAGAAAACCCCTAACTTTCTTCTCCTCTCCCTCCGGCAGACGCCCACCAGCTCCGGCGGTTCCTCCTCCTCCTCCTCTTCGCTCTGCCGCAATACCAGCAGCAGAGACCTCCTCCCCTGCTCTTCCTGCGCCACGCCGTACCCAGCTGGCGCCTCTCCGGCTCTCTGCTCGCCGCCGCCCCTTCCCCTGGGCATCTTCTTCTCCGGCGACAGTCGATACGACTGTCGCCCTGCCCCGGCCCCTTTCGTCTCCGTAGCTAGGTCAGAACTCCTCCCCATCTCCCCCTCTTCCTTTTCCTCACTGTCTTTTATTTGATTAAACCCTCGACCGCTCCTGTTCACCCTCACCTTCTCCGCCTCCGGCCATCCTCCGGCGAGCCACTCCCATCACCTCAGCAACCCACACGGCTCGCCGACCACCGCAGGACCTCCGCCTCCTCACCCTGATCAACCCCCGCCCTGCCACTTCCCCCACATCACCCTCTGCAACCCCACCGAACAGACCCATCCTCCGACCCACAGTCCGACCTAGGGCAGCCCTCGCACGCCGCCCCGCGCCTCGCCACCACCCACACGAGCTTCGCCGCACCCTGGCGAAGCTCCCGGCACTTTCTGATTAGGCCGAGAGGCCGTTTTCTTGTGAACAGACCACCCGACCTCCGCCGCCATTGCCGCGCAGGAGGAACTGCTTCCGCCTGCAGCTACAGGCACGCCACGCTCAGCGCCACGCCCAGATTCAACTCCCAGGCCTTGCGAGGCGTTTTGGCAAAACACCAGGCTCGCAGCTAAGGCAGAAAGCTTCGCGTGACGCCGCAATCTCCCGCTGATTTCCCCGCTGCGGGCGCGCAATTGAGGTGGGACATTTAGTCCCACCTCGGAAAAGCCTGAAGAGGCGCAACGATATAAGATGCAAAAGTGCTGGAGGCTTACTGCCTCAGCACACGGGGTGAGGTCCCCTTCACCCGCCCGGTTACCCGGTCTCGTCCGCGCTCACGCCCCGCGGACCTGACCCGACCCGTCCCGACTTAAGACTGACCTGCACTCCTCGCCCACCACGCACGCCGGTGGAACTGGACCCGGGCGTGACCCGAACCCGATTACCCGGCAGCTCTGGGAGAGCTTTCCCAAGAGTGGTTTCAGAGAGAGAGAGAGACGCGGGGGGGGAGGGTAGAATAGGTTTTGCCTCTAACGAAAAACTCTGAAGTGTGCAGGCACAGGCGAAGAAGAAGACCCGCGGAAGAAGAAGGAAGCTGACTGTAGCAACAGGTAGTTAAGTCGTCTGATTTGGAAATCAGACGACGGCCTGAAGGGAAAAGAAGAAAGGTGGGGTGACGTCCCTGGCTGAAAAAGAAAAGAAAGAAGAAGGAGATCTGAAGAAAGAAAGAAAGAAGAGCATCACCTCTGCAGAACAAAGAAGAAGAAGGAGATCTGAAGAAAGAAAGAAAGAAGATCATCACAAGGAGAAAACAAAGAGAAAAGAAGACAACAAATTCTTTCCCTCTCTCTTTCTTTATTTTTTGTAAAAGAAACATGTATATCTCTAGAATACAACTTGCTCCCTGAGTTCGACCTCGGGAACTCTTTTATTTTCCGAGTAAAAAAATTTATATATTTGAAATGTTGGTAATAACTGGCTATACTACAACGTTATAACAATAAAACCCGGTTGTCCCACACCGTTTCATTTTGGCGCCGTTGCCGGGGAGCAACGGCTATTCTAGAGGTAAACATCCCTGTTTCTTTTTAATTTCTGATAATCTCCTCTCTTTTGTGCAGAAAACTACAGGAAATCAAGAAGACAAGCAACCGCACAACAACCACTCCGAGGACAGGTAAATTTTTCCTCTCGCTATTAACCCCTAAAACTCAAAAGAAAGAAAAGAACAAGCAATATAGGGCTAACCTGTCTTCCATACTTAGTAACCATAAAAGTTGCTTGTTTTCAACTCATTATTCCTGCACACTATTAAGGGTATTTAAGGGCTAACACATTCTTGCTTGAGCCCTAATTACCCAACAAAGAACTAACTGGACCAAGTAGAGCCAACATAAGATTCAACATCAGGGTTTTAGAGACACACTACTTAAATCAAGAATGGAGAAAATCCAAAAGAAGTGTGCCTAAACCATTGATTGAAAATACCTATTCAAAAGAAAACCTAAAACAATTGGCTCTCTAAACACTTGAACCCTAAAAGACAAGACCTAAAAGCTCTCAAAGAAAACAAGAGGTAAAGTTGACCCCTTGGGTCAACCAACCTTAAATTAGGTCACTCTTTGCACTTAAAAGACTAAAGTTCAAGTGAAACCTTAAGCACCCTGATCTTAAAATTGGTAGACTTAAGAGGTCAAGATCCCCATTCTGGTCTACCTGGAACCGCAGTGACAAGAGAGGTCGGGTGGGGGAAACCCTGTAACCCGTGGGGACGCTCTACCGTGTAGGGGTCTTCGCGGGACTCTCCCTCTCTGGCTGCCCAGGTAATTCTCAGGTGGACGATCTTTCTGATCAAGGGGTCCATCTGCCCCGCACCTCTATAGTCACCCAACAAATTTTTGGGTGTCTTGATTGGATCCAGCACCTGCTTATCTCATCCAGTCCTTCAGTATTTTTCAGGAGGTCCTTGAAACCTCCTATAGAAATTCACTCTCCCCGAGGCTAAGCCTCGGCTCCTTTGTTTTTTTTTCAAAAATCATTCACACAGCCCTTCTTTCCTCTGATTCTGAACAAAATCCCCTTCTTCCATCTTGGCACAACATGAGTCTACATCGAAGCCTTTAATTCCACATCTTGATTCCACCACCTAATCCAAATATGCAGCCAAACCACCTAAGACTATCATTCAAGAAACCTGAATATCGGAGATCTATGAAAGATAAAATGATCGAGGATGCCATAAAATTCTATGAAAAAGAAGAAAAAACCTCAACACCAATAGGAGATATTCAGGTTGATGTCCCAACAACCACAGCCTTCATCATAAACTGTGCCCAAACTCTATTAACAGGAGCCATAAAAGGATCAACCCGAGAAGTTCTCCTAACAGGATACATTGAGATAGACAAATTACACAAATCTGAATACCTTCAATGCTTGACAAATCCTGTACTTTGGGAACAAAACCAAGATGCTCTTGAAAAACGGGTAGAGATGATGAGACTTTTAGAAAAAACTATCAACCAAAAATACCCGTATACACCAGAAACAAAGGATGAGTCATCTTGGAACAGTACTAAGAATCAATCCAGTTTCCCAGACCTCGGGATTGAGGCACAAGGTGGTTGTCGACTCCCAACCCAAATAGAAGATAGCATTAAAATAGGTTGGGAAGTTGCAGGAGAAAACAATGCTGAGCCAACCCTAGGCCATAAATCACCAAGCTTAGAACTCCAAGACTCCTGCAATAACAAGATTAGAATTGAACCTCTGGAGGGTATAAATTCCACCCCTTGTTTTGATAAGGTGACCCTCGAAGGTTATTCGGACTTAGGTTCTAATAATTCTACCCACATCCTAAGCCTAGAACCTAGATCTGAAACTTATTGGGAAGATTATGAGGCCCTTTATGAGAAAGATCAAATTTTTACAGAATATGATTCCGGGCCTCTATTTAATGAATATCCCTCTCCAACATCCTCAGGAAATCTGATCGATTTTTCAGAAAACATGCCAATTTATGATACAGAAACTGAGGAGTTGGATGAGCAAGGTTTTAATGGGGTCTATCCTACCAGCTTAGAGCTTGAACAGAACATCTTTTTGAGCCCAGAAGTGACATATAGGCTAGAACCCAGTCAGGCTGCTGATTCCACATCTGATGATTTTTGCTGTGGTGGAATTCATGATCATTTTCGCCAACTCTCCGACAATTTCAGATCTGACTATAATTGCGGAGAGATTCCCCTTCCCGAACACGCCAGGCCTATCTACGACCTCAGTTCACATGACTCTGACTCTGACTCTGAGGTCCTGATTCCCGAGATCACTAATAACACAGAATCACTCCTTTTCGATCCTCAGGAACCAAAAATAGAAAATGCCAAGAGTGATTACAACCAAGAATCCAAATTTTTTCTCAAATCCGATTCCTTTCATCCTACAGACACTCTTCCGGCATTTGATAGTTACCTAGAGGACTCTCTACAGAAAACCACCTATCATCTGTTTCTAGAATAGCCCTCATACACAATGGCCACCTCGGCCGCACACACAGAACGGATCAAAACCTCTCCCAAACCCCGACCCGCAACCGGACTCAAGTTCTATTCAGATTCACCTCTCACCGAGCCGATTGCATTTCCACATCGGGTTTCGAACATTGATCAGACTACATACCATGCTCTATCATTCTCTGATCACCACTGTAGGGTTTCCGCGTCATTCATTGATTATTCTACGGGTCCCTACTCTGACCAGGCTGATTCGACTCAGCCAAACCCTGCGTTTACACTTCCACATCCATCTGAGCTTCATAGTTTATGGTGGGTTCCACACCTTTTTATCCACATCTATCAACCCACCAGATTGATTGGGTTTGGGCTGCATCATCAGCCTGTTGATCTGAACAAGCACCTGGTTGGACCAACCAGGCTCTTAATCAAGGTGCTTGTCTTACAAAACTCTGCTGATTTGACCATCCCCTCTCCATCGCATTTCCCGCTTGGCTGAAGGCATCAAATTTAGCGCTCAACGGGAGGCAGCCCGTCATTCTCTTTGAAAACCTGAAACTTGTTCTGACAGCTTTTTGCACTTGAAGTTCACACTTTAGGACAGCCGACTCCACCTCAGGTGCTTGCATCTGAGATTCATCAAAACAGCTATCCTAATGTATGAACTTAGTTGAATAAAAACCCCTAGGTTACAATGAGGACATTGCAAATCTTAGGCATGGGGGGGTAGGAAAGTACAAAAACTTGTAAGAAAAGGTTTCAAACAAAAAAATTCACATATGCCAAAAACACCATAAAAAAAAAAATTTTCGAAAAAGAATAAGAGGAAAAGAGGAGAAGGAAATTTTGTGAAGGAGAAGAGAAACAAAATGAAAAAGGAGCACAAAATTATAAGAAAAGGTGATAGTCATTAGTAAGGAACTAAGGAATTAACCTAAGTTCTAGACCTCATTCAAGAAAATAACTGAAAAGTGCACAATGAGATTAGTAAGAATGCAAACCTTAGGCGTTCTTGAATAGACTCTTAGTACCCATTAAGATCTAGACACTCCTCAAAAGGTTGAGGAAAATGAAAAGCTGAAGTATTAGGTCTAAGGCTTAGGGAGTATTTGGCCTCGTTAACTAATTTTTGGTTTACGGGACTCAGTAACCTAAGCACCCTAACCTCACACACAGCCTGGTTCAGTAAGCGTAAAAATCAGAATCACGCAGAAGCGTCGCAAAATTCTGAAAAGAACACCTAGAATAGGAGCGGCCGATCAACACAAGTTGATTTGGACGAGTTCCCAGCGCGGAGAGGCGGGAAATCCCCTCGAAGATGCGTAACAAAATATCATCTCCTCGGTGCTTGTTTCTTAGGATATTTACATATCCTACTGGGGGCATGTAAGCACTCTGCTGGTTCAGATTCCATGGATGGCATTATCTCGAAGTGTCAATTGCCAGGGTCTGGATTCGGCCACGGAACACCATGGATGGGATTATCTCGAAATCTCAATAGCCAGGGTTCCGGGGGTTGCCATGGGCGGTGCTATCTCGAAGCATCGATCGCCAGGAACCCTTGAGGATTGATGATGGGAGCAAGGAATCTGATACAGACCGTGTTGAAAAGCCAATCCTAGGCTAGAACTAAAAAGAAAAAGAGAGAGAAAACTCTCCTAACAGAAAAACTTTCTATCTCTCTCTTACAAACGCACTGCGAACTGAGCCAGGGCTAAAATCATTTCAAGCACGGGTGCTTTAACCACGAAGTCCAATAAACCTTAGGTTAGTTCTTGTGGGCCTTAAAAACCTTTGCTAAAAGACTGAGGCTAAGGCTAGACAGATTTGGATCTTGATTAGTACTAGAGTACCTTTTAGGCCTATGGTCAGCATTCTAACCTAATCTATGCTCAAATAAAAAAGGCACTTATCTAAAACTATTAAAAACTTCATGGTCTAGAACAAGGGTTGAAACCTTAAGTTTTTGCTAAGGGACTAGCAAAAGCTAGGCATGGGGGTATGATGAGAACCTCATCATGAGCCATAACTAGCTCATTTTGACCTAATACAAAGGATAAAAGCTCCTACATATCTCAAGGAAAGGCTTAACTCAGAGAATCCTGAGTTTGAGAAGAAAACAAGTCATAAGGGGTAAAAATGTAATTTTACCAGTATAATCTGCATACAGGGTAATTCAGGGCCCAAACATAGGTCAAAGCAGCTTAATAAGAATAAGAGTGTGATGAAATGATCTAGCAAGGGCTACAGCAATTCCAAGAAACTAAATGATAATCTGTAACCCTAAAACAACCCACTTCAATTCACAAGGTTCGAGGCAAAGTAAAAATAGAATAAACCCTCTAAAATTCATAGAAAAATAATCTCCAGGGTTTAGAACCTTCAATTTGGCCTTCAGAACCCTTTTTGACCTACATTGAGAACCATGCCCAATTAATAACTTAATTTGGGTTTTTGCGTAAATTGACCGGTCAAACAAGGTTTAATATGGAAATGAAATTCACCATCAGATTCCTTAGGTCCTAATTAGTCATGTATAAAAACTTGAGCCTAAGAAGAAACCTCCTTGACCGACTTTACACTTTGGTCCTCATATATTTACTCTTTGGCCCTCAACTTTTGAACCCTCGCATTTTGGCCCCTAACTCTCCTTCGTTCTTTGCAATCAGGTCCCCCCTGCAAAACCTGCCAGCACCATGCTCCGGCGACCTTGCGCGGAGCATGGCGCCGCGCAGGGTGAGGTGGGGGACCTGGCAAGTAAACCGGGGGTGCCCTGCGTCGTCAGCCGTCGCAGGGACACCCCCCTGGTCGTTGTAACCCACCATACCGGCCGTGCGAACGCACGGACGGTATGGGTTCTTGTTTCCGGCCATCCTCCGGCGAGGGAGACACGTCGTCTCCCTCCGCCTTCCTCCCTGTTTGATCCCTATAAATACCCCCCGTTGCTCCACCGACCGGGGCAGCTCGGGTCTGACGGAGAAAACCCCCAACTTTCTTCTCCTCTCCCAACGGCAGACGCCCACCAGCTCCGGCGGTTCCTCCTCCTCCTCCTCTTCGCTCTGCCGCAATACCAGCAGCAGAGACCTCCTCCCCTGCTCTTCCTGCGCCACGCCGTACCCAGCTGGCGCCTCTCCGGCTCTCTGCTCGCCGCCGCCCCTTCCCCTGGGCATCTTCTTCTCCGGCGACAGTCGATACGACTGTCGCCCTGCCCCGGCCCCTTTCGTCTCCGTAGCTAGGTCAGAACTCCTCCCCATCTCCCCCTCTTCCTTTTCCTCACTGTCTTTTATTTGATTAAACCCTCGACCGCTCCTGTTCACCCTCACCTTCTCCGCCTCCGGCCATCCTCCGGCGAGCCGCTCCCATCACCTCAGCAACCCACACGGCTCGCCGACCACCGCAGGACCTCCGCCTCCTCACCCTGATCAACCCCCGCCCTGCCACTTCCCCCACATCACCCTCTGCAACCCCACCGAACAGACCCATCCTCCGACCCACAGTCTGACCTAGGGCAGCCCTCGCACGCCGCCCCGCGCCTCGCCACCACCCACACGAGCTTCGCCGCACCCTGGCGAAGCTCCCGGCACTTTCTGATTAGGCCGAGAGGCCGTTTTCTTGTGAACAGACCACCCGACCTCCGCCGCCATTGCCGCGCAGGAGGAACTGCTTCCGCCTGCAGCTACAGGCGCGCCACGCTCAGCGCCACGCCCAGATTCAACTCCCAGGCCTTGCGAGGCATTTTGGCAAAACACCAGGCTCGCAGCTAAGGCAGAAAGCTTCGCGTGACGCCGCAATCTCCCGCTGATTTCCCCGCTGCGGGCGCGCAATTGAGGTGGGACATTTAGTCCCACCTCGGAAAAGCCTGAAGAGGCGCAACGATATAAGATGCAAAAGTGCTGGAGGCTTACTGCCTCAGCACACGGGGTGAGGTCCCCTTCACCCGCCCGGTTACCCGGTCTCGTCCGCGCTCACGCCCCGCGGACCTGACCCGACCCGTCCCGACTTAAGACTGACCTGCACTCCTCGCCCACCACGCACGCCGGTGGAACTGGACCCGGGCGTGACCCGAACCCGATTACCCGGCAGCTCTGGGAGAGCTTTCCCAAGAGTGGTTTCAGAGAGAGAGAGAGACGCGGGGGGGGGGAGGGTAGAATAGGTTTTGCCTCTGACGAAAAACTCTGAAGTGTGCAGGCACAGGCGAAGAAGAAGACCCGCGGAAGAAGAAGGAAGCTGACTGTAGCAACAGGTAGTTAAGTCGTCTGATTTGGAAATCAGACGACGGCCTGAAGGGAAAAGAAGAAAGGAGGGGTGACGTCCCTGGCTGAAAAAGAAAAGAAAGAAGAAGGAGATCTGAAGAAAGAAAGAAAGAAGAGCATCACCTCTGCAGAACAAAGAAGAAGAAGGAGATCTGAAGAAAGAAAGAAAGAAGATCATCACAAGGAGAAAACAAAGAGAAAAGAAGACAACAAATTCTTTCCCTCTCTCTTTCTTTATTTTTTGTAAAAGAAACATGTATATCTCTAGAATACAACTTGCTCCCTGAGTTCGACCTCGGGAACTCTTTTATTTTCCGAGTAAAAAAATTTATATATTTGAAATGTTGGTAATAACTGGCTATACTACAACGTTATAACAATAAAACCCGGTTGTCCCACACCGTTTCAGCAATGCACCCGCTACCTTTTAGCATTGCATGCCAGCCATTTTTTCAGAAATGGGGGGTGAATACTTGGAGGTCTTTATGGATGATTTCTCTGTATTTGGGAATTCATTCGACCACTGTTTGAGTAACTTGGAGAAAATCCTGAAATGATATATCGAGGTTAATTTGGTGTTAAGTTGGGAAAAGAGCCATTTTATGATTCAAGAAGGAATCATCCTCGGTCACATCGTATCGTATAGGGGCATTGAGGTGGATCCGGCTAAGGTTGATTTGATTTCCAAACTTCCTCCGCCTAGCTCGGTCCGGCTGATCCGCTCATTTTTGGGACATGTTGGCTTCTACCGAAGGTTCATCAAAGACTTCTCCAAGCTTTCCAAACCCTTAACCGACCTTCTGGCCAACGACGCCATATTCCACATGACCTCTGATTGCATCCAAGCTTATCACACCCTTCGGGACTTAGTTTCTACAGCACCTGTACTTCAGCCCCGGATTGGTCCCAGGACTTTGAGATTATGTGTGATGCATCAGATTTTGCCATAGGCGCTGTCCTAGGAAAAAGACAAGACAAGAAACTTGTGGTGATCTACTACGCGAGCAAGACGTTGGACGAGGCCCAACGAAATTATACGGTCACAGAGAAAGAATTGCTCGCTGTAGTTTTCGGACTTGAGAAGTTCCGACCTTACCTGTTGGGATCTGACGTGACCATCTATACTGACCATTCAGCCATCCGGCACCTGTCGGCTAAAAAGGACGCGAAGCCCAGGCTCATCAGATGGATCCTGCTCTTGCAGGAATTAGGCCTGGAAATCCGCAACAAAGCTGGATCAAATAATGTGGTGGCTGACCACTTGTCCAGACTTCACCCAGACCACATTGGACCCTCCCAGCCTTTATTTGACACCTTCCCCGATGAATGCAGTTTGGCTGTGCAAGACAAGAAACTGCCTTGGTATGCTGATTATGTCAACTATCTGGTTGTAGGACAGAGCCCACACAGCTGGTCCAGACAGCAACGGGACAAGTTCTTGGCCGAGGTCAAGCATTATTTCTGGGATGATCCCATGCTGTTTCGCCTCTGTGCCGACCAGATCATCAGGAGGTGTATCCCTGAGGATGAAGTTCAGAGTGTGCTATCTTTTTGTCATGACCAAGCTTATGGTGGCCACTTCTCGAGAAAGAAAACGGCTGCGAAGGTTCTGCAGTCTGGATTTTACTGGCCTTCCCTATTTAAGGATGCACACAACTTTGGTAAGACTTGCTCTCGCTGCCAAACATTGGGGACCATGACCAGAAAAGATATGATGCCCCTCCAGCCCATTTTGATTGTCGAGATCTTCGACGTTTGGGGTATTGATTTTATGGGCCCCTTTCCACCATCCAACGACTTTGAGTACATCATAGTCTCGGTAGACTATGTTTCTAAATGGATTGAAGCCATCGTCACCCGCCGATGCGATCATAAGACTGTCATGAACTTTGTTAAGTAGAACATCTTTTCCTGGTGTGGAATACTAAAGGCCATGATCAGTGATGGTGGAAGTCATTTTATTCACTTTCAATTCTGTGCCCTACTTAGAAAATACGGGGTTAACCACCACATCGCTACCCTGTTTCATCCGCAAACAAATGGGTAGACTGAGGTCTCAAATAGACAAATCAAGAACATTTTACAGAAGACTGTGAGACTTGACAGGAAAGACTGGTCCACATGACTGGATGATGCCCTGTGGGCATATAGGACTGCTTTCAAGACACAGATAGGCATGTCGCCTTATCGCTTGGTCTTTGGCAAAGCCTGTTACCTTCCTGTCGAATTGGAACACCGGGCTTACTGGGTTGTCAAGCAGTGTAATATGGATTCCCAGTTAGCCGGAGTGCAGAGGACGCTCCAACTCTCTGAGCTCGAAGAAATTCATCGGGATGCCTTTGAGAATAGTCGACTGTATAAGGAGAAAATGAAAGCCGTCGACGACCGACTCATCCATAGGAATACCTTTGAGCCTAACCAGCAAGTCTGGCTTTTCGATGCCCAGGTCCAAGTGGACAAGACCATTTAGGGTGGTCAAGCCTCACTCCAATGGTGCGGTTGAAATCGTTGATCCGAACACTAGGCACACTTTTACAGTCAATGACCAAAGATTGAAACACTTCCTAGCCCAGGTTCCCCCAAAGGAGAGTGTCACCCTCATTGAGGGTTGACACGAAGCACTACCCAGCTGGAGGCGTTAAACTCAGCGCTTCATGGGAGGCAACCCAGAAGATTCAGACTGATCTTGTATTTTAATTCACTCAGGTAATATCTTTTCAAACCCCTGTTGCATCCATGTATTTGTCAATGAGAACATTGTCCAACTTAAGCATGGGGGGGTGGTAAATTACATGATCCGGAGCTCATTTAATCAGTCTAAATAGAATAAAATTAAAAAAAAAATTGAATTTAGGAAGAAAAACTTAGGCATTAGAAATTTGTCAATAGTGGGAAATAATACGGAAAAAACTTGAACACTTAGACTTTTCAGGCCTTTAGGCTTAATCAGCCCTGGTGTCCGTTAAAATATGGATTTAGCTTTAAATCCTTGCAACCTTAAGCTACTCTAATCCGCTAACTAAATAAGGTGATAAGTATACGACTTATCAACTCACCCTCTAACTCAGAAAGACTTTTAGTCTAAGCATCTGCACACTTTTTTGCACAGACTCACTCCTCGGAGATTCTGATAGAAATTGGGTAGCTAATGAACTCTCTAGGGTGGTATGGTTGGCAAGTTATCGTGGGTAACAGCCCATTGGCAAGTTGTCCAGAGCCCAACCATGGGACCACCTCTCCTTCATTGCCTCTAGGTAAATTTGAGATCAGGGAAGCCACCTACCAAATAAAAAAAAGGGAGAAAAAAGAGAACAAAATAAACCACACTTCACCGCACGAGTATGGCTGGCAAGTGATTGTGCGTAATAGCTCATTGGTCGGTTGTCCAGAGCCCAGCTCAGTAAATGCACAAAAAGAACCAAAACACTTAAGGAAGAAGCAGGGAAGTAGAGCAAGCCAGGGAGATATACACTGGAAAAATCCTTGTGTTGACCCCAATTAAAACAAACGTAGGGAGAAAGCTACCAATCGAACAAATACACCTTCAGGCAAAGCACTTCCTCTTCCGGTCACCTAGGGGTGTAGAAACTCGAAGTCTGTCTAAATTACCGTTGAGTGAGTCTATCACAATCTTCACACCAAGATGCTTAGCACTTAGAGTTTTGTCTGAGTTTTAGGTGGGGTAGGTAGCTGTAAAAAGTTACCAACACACTCTTAATTCCAAAAAAATCTAAAAATAAGAAAAAAAAAATATTTACATACATTAAAGCAAGGATTCAGGCGATTCATGTTTTGACAGACACCCGGGCGCTGCTTAGTCTTTGTAAATTAAGATCTTAGTATATTTCCTCCTATTGACAAGTAATGAAGTGTCTAAGTAGTTACTTCTTAAATTCTGACTGGAAATAAAGGCTAGAATAAACCTTGCTAGGGACTAGCAAGGAGTAAGCATGGGGGTATGATAACACTGCATCTTGGGATGATAAATCTGTCAATTGGGGTTTATCTTAAGAACAAAATGCACAAATAACACATCATAAATAGGAATGGGAGCATTGCATGCATCACACATCAATATTGCTTATAGAACAGTATTATTGGCCATTTGTATGAGTACTTGTCAAAACAGGCCTCAGATGAGCAATCAGACTGCACAGGTGGATTCAGAGCGACGAATGGAGTCCAACGAACTCGAAATCGGCCAAATCCGACATCCGGAGCTCCTGCAATGTGCCCAAGAAGTCCTGGCCATTGATCTGATGATCAACGGCCCACAGCACGTCATGTGGCGCCCCCACAATGCATCTGCGCCACCAACGGATTTTGCCTTCAACCGGAGGATGAATCTCAGCCGTCGATCTTCGATCGAATGGCTGATAGCCGCCTGTGTGCCTGCCCTCGCCGCGACAAAGCAGCGGGCGCAGCACAGCGGTCGAACGACGCACACCCGCACAGTCGGCTCGGGTACTGCGCGGGTTCGAATCGCGCCTCGCGAAAATCAGAAGGAGAAGGTGCACACTGCGTAAATTCAACCGCACGATCAGCAGCGGATGGCGCGGATGGAGTGACGCGACGCGATCTCGCACGTTCAAAGCCGACACCCACGTTGACATGGGAGGCGCAGGCGCGATCCGTGCCAGTGCTCCGCACGGAAGCTCAGCCGTCCGATCTTCAATCGGACGGCTTACGATGCTCGCACGTGGATCAGGCGAGAAGAAGAACAGACGCGCGCGAGCGACCGGGGGGTAGGGGCCTTCACCGATGTTTTGGGAAGGGTTTGAGCGACGTCCTGGACGTCGCTGAAACCCCTTCTTCATTTGGAAAGCCCTTCCAACCACCCATGGGAGGCATTCACTCTATTTGCAAGTGTTCTACCCCCCTCCTAGCTACCATTAGCTCCCTTTGTAGTTGCCGGAGACGATGAGCCGCCGACCGAGCCCCCCTCCACTGCCGTGGCTGCCTTGCCATCTTCTCTCTCTCTCTTTCCTTCTTTATCTTAAGTTTTACTTTACTTTTGTTCAAGCATTCATCTAGTGTTGTAATTATGAACTAAAGTTGCATGTCAAATGAAGTTGTTTTCTATTCAATTGTTTGCTCTCTTTTATGTTTGAGTTGCATGCTGTGAATGAAAAGAATCCTAACCCTATTCTCTCTCTCTCTCTCTCACTCGCTTTTCACCCACGACTTTTCGCAAGCAAAAACCCGCTATTTCCGTGACAATAAGTGACGAGAAAAATCCGATTTTCATGCCTCCCTGAGATCGACACTCGAACTCACGTCCATTTCTTCATTTTAAAATCGACGTTGCGAGCGCAAGCTATAACGACTCTTCTAAACACACGCGTCACACACATGTCTGGGGTGGAGGAGGTGGTTATAGGTGAGGAGGAAGGGAGGTGAACTGACGAGGGGAGGTGAGGAGGAAAGGGGTGAAAATTTAAAAAATAAAATTTGAGGACTAGATAAATTTTTACTAAAAAATAATTTTTTATTACATTTTAGTCCAAGATCATTAAGTTTAATGGTTATGGCTAATAGAGTGGCAAATACGAAAACGATGCTACCTTTTTAATGGCATATCTATAAATACACTGAATTGAATGGCATTTAAGTAATTTCAAAATATTTTGTATCATTCACATAAAAAGCCCAAAGAAAATTAGAGAATTAGGAAAAGAGAACTTAGGCATTAGAAGTTTTCAACTTTAAGAAATAATATAGTAGGATCTGAACACTTAGACTTTTCAAGCCTATGAGCTTAATTGACCCGGGTGTCCACTAAAATGTGGACCTGTTTCTCAAGTCCTTGCGAACTTAGAATTCGTGTTAATTAGTTAAATAAGTTGGGGTGATAAGTATACAACTTATCAACCTACCCTTTGATTTGAGGGGATTTAAACTCTAAGCATCTACACACTTTCTGCACTGACTCATTTTTTTGGCTATCTTAGCAGAAATTTGGTAGTTGATAAATGTAGTAGGGTGGTATGGCTAGCACGTTGCTGTAAGTAACCTCTCATAGTCTGGTGTCTAGAGCTTAGCCACACGACTTAATCTCTATTGCTATTGCCTTTAGGTACATCTTAGATCAGGGAAGCCACCTGCTTAAAAAAAGAAGAAAAAAAAAGAAAAACACCCAAAAAGAAAAGAAAAATAGAAAGAGAAAAAAAAAGTTACACTTCACCGCACGAGTATGGCTAGCAAGTCACCGTGGGTAACCCCCATTGTCGTTTGTCCAGTGTCCAGCCCTCAAAAATGCATGAATAATCCTAAAACATAAGGAGAAGTAGGGAAGTAGAATAAACCCAAGGAGATATATGCTGGGTTTGCCCTTGTGTTGACCCCATCTAAAAATAACAGAAGGGAGAAAGCTACCGATCGAAAAGATGAACCTTCAGGCCGAAACCTTTCACTTAGGGTCACCTAGGGTTTGTAGATACCTAAGGTCTATTTTGGTTGCCGTTTAATGAGTCAATCAATTTTGCACATTACTTAGAGTCTTTTCGAGTTTTGGGTGCATTGGGTTGCCATAGAAAGCTGCTTGAAAATCTTCAACACAAAAGTCCAAAAAAAATAGAAAAGAAGAAAAAAAAAACTCTTCTCCTGTATGTACATAATAAGGTGAGGAGTCGGATGGTTTGCATTTTGGTAAACACCGGGGATTTTGTTGAGGCTTTGTAGGTTAGGTCCTTAGTATAAATTTCCTGTTGTCGATAAACAAATTGTGCCTTAGTTATTGAATCCTAATTCTATTCTTATAAATGGCATTTAGGTTAGTTTTGCAAGGGACTAGCGATAGATAGGCATGAGGGTGTGATAGATACACATTTATTTAGCATAAAATGCCTATTTATACATGTTCCTAGGCTAGTTGATGCATCTAGCACTGTAAATAATGCATAATAGTGTCATCATGCATTTAGAGCAATTTGTACACTAATTTTACCTATTTTTATGGCTAGGGGACAAGGAGACACACGCTTGAGCTCCAAATGCCAAATCCAACCATACGGATGGATTTAAGGTGATGATCGCAGTCTAATGCCACAAAAATCATGTTGATCAGACCCTTGTAGCCTCCATTACAAGGAAAAGAAGATGGATGGCTCAGGTGGTGCCATGTGGCACCATCATAGCCGCTCTCAACAGCACCAGTTGCCCCTCCATGTCTTTGAGGAGAGCACACACGCAACGTTAGTCATTGGATCTCCATCCAACGGCTTGAAATTGCACTAGAGGGGGGGTGAATAGTGAATTTATTAAATATTGTGATACAAAAAATTCAATCATAAAAGAGGCACCAGATTTTTAGGTGAAAACCCAAGACGGGTGAAAACCACCACCAAAGCCAATCCCTTGACTTAGGATTTTCGATCACAAAGTGATCAATCCACTAACCACACTACTTAAACGAGGGAAGTGTACCTCAATTACAAATCCCACCTCTGACCCCTAAACAGAGGTTTCTCCCTTCACAATGAAGAGATGGGTACCCGACAGGCCGAATACCCAAAGTACAAAAATAAGAGTTAAATAGCACCTATAGAGCACCCCAATAATTTGATTACTTCCTTATCTATTAAGCATAAAGAGAACTCTTTGAGAATTTGTAGAATGAAGTGAACCGGGAGTGTGGGTTTGCCTTTTAATTAGAGTGTTGGCACAGCACAAGGGTAAGAGGAGGCTAAGAGTAGTGAGCAAGTGATTTTTCTAAGGAAATTGAATCTCAAGAGGTGCGTTTTTCCTAAGAGGGATTGTAGTCTATTTATAGGCAAGTTTGGAACCTTCAAGAATACTTGAGAGAGATCTCCTAGCCGTTGGAGGCAAATCCCAAGAGATTGGGACGAAATCCATCACAAATTAGGGTAATGATGAGTTTGACAGCAATATCATACGTCTAATTTTAGGGTCGGACGTCTGATTACAATTATGGTCATCTGATACTATTAGCCAGGCTGTACTAGTTTCATTGGATCGAAACAAGGACGTCTGATATTTTCACATAAGACGTCTGATAAAATTATTGGACGTCTAATTATGTGTGGATTCATTCCTGTTTTGACCAGATCCAAACAAGGTTCTAGATCTGAAGGAACAGACGTCAGTATGGACGTTTATAGGATTCCCTAGATGTCTGAAAACCTAAAAAGGACTTGCTTAGGATATCTGATAGAAGATCTTTGGTTCGTAATGAGATACGCTCAGAAATAAATGAGCAACGGTCCAAAGGTAGACGTCTAGAGGCATGTCCATACGTCTGAAAGTGTATTTTTCCCGTTATATATAGAAGGAGGATGGGTGCTTGAGTCTAACAGTTGTTTTGAGGACATCCAGGTAAAGTATTAGACGTCTGGATGAGGCTATGGACGTCTGATGGAAGATTACTTCGACTGATGTTTATGAAGTCAGAAAGTAAAGGCAGAGCTATAGGTAATTAGACATCTTAAAGTTGAAAATCAGACGTCTGACAGTTGTTATGGACGTCTGATTTGAGTCTTAGTGTTAGGTTTTTGTTTCTAATTTATCCTAAGTGTAGAGAGCCTAAGTTAGCTACTTATAAGTTATGTTTGAGGGCTCTTTACAACATCTCTAGACTCAAATAAAATAAAGATTACAAACTTTGAAAGTTTACATAAAAAGCCTATGACCTACGACAATACTTATGCTACTTAGTCTTCACGCTTTTAATCTTCCGTCCTGGAAAACTCTATGAAGCTTGCAATTGTGTTATTACAGAGAAAAATATGCTATGCTCATATTTTATTTCTTTTTCTTCATTTTGTAAAATCATCAAAATTTTATATATGAGAGGTTGAACTAACATGGCTAACCTCTTACCACACCATCGAGCAACAATCCTTCATCCTAGCTGTTGGATCTCAATCCAATGGCTCGAATGCTGCCTCATCGTGCCCTTCACGATTGAAGAGGTGCATTGTGCGCAGCCCTTGACTGATGGATTTCAATGCAACATTCTACATCCACCCTCAACTAAAGCAGCCTAGCAGTCCCCCAACGCACCTCTCAAACACAAGGCGTGAGTTCGAATCTCTATCATCACCTCCTCAGCACACCTAATGAATGAAACACGACTACATGATCAAGATCGTGCGGTCGTGAGTGAGCCATGTTAGCCCCCAAGTGCGCTTCATGCACTTAGCGGGCACGCGTATGCACGTCTCAACTGAGTGGTCATGATCAGACGGTGATGGCGTCGACATGTGGAAGCTCAGATGGTAAGAGCATGATACGCATGATCGCACACATGCTACGCGCAATCTAAGAGCGCGATCATGGTGCTCCCGCAACCCTTCATCTTCGATCTAACGGTTCTCGTGCTCCCTCGCCTTACTAGCACAAACGTAGCACAAGGCATAGCTGCACGCGTGCAGGCCGTACCTTGTGGGCGACATTAACCAACTTGGTGCGCCAAATCATTTGGTACACCCCATTTCCCCACCTATGTAAACCCCCCTATGCTCCCCTTTGATCCTCATCCCTTCCTAGCCTTGTCTATCCCTTTTTAGAGCTCAAGAATATCTTCTAAGCTCTATTCTTGTGTCCCAAGCCATTGGGATGCTCCACTAAAAAATAGTTTTTCCCACTTCTCACCCCCTTCGTGGAGCTCCCACTAGCCGTCCTTTCACCCCCATTCGGGGAAGTGGATCACCACAATGTCGCCTTGCCCCCATCTTCTTTGGCTAGCTTCGTCCACCTTCTTCCAGCTCCGCACCACCTTCATCTGGGTACCATTCGTCCCCCAAGCAGCCATTGAGGGGGATTCTCTCTCTATCTCTTTTTACTCGCTTTCTAGTATAGATTTATTTTTCATAATTATTTTTTGTAACATTTGGTTCACTTTTATAAATATTTGTTATCCATCTCTCTCTCTCTCTAATTATATTCTTTCTTAGCTTAGATAGATTCCGACCTGATATCCTACCTGCATAAAAATACCAAAAAAATAGATATAGTGAAAAATACCAAAAAGAAATAATCAAGCACAGTTTTTAATCAAACATAGCCTCCCCATGTTCAACCCGGGACTCACCATCCCGATTATAAATTTTATCTGATAGCGAGATTTTGTGAGTACTATTGCATATGTTTATCTTTATCGAAACCCTAACTATTTTTCTTTGTTGAATTTTCACTTATCACTTCCATTTGCATTTTAACCTGAAATCTTAATATCAAATGCAAATGTCAAATAACAAGTGTTTTGTTATTATCAAAATCAATGATCGTGGTGCATTTGCACCTACAAAAACTAGTTATTGAGATGGATATATTTACCTTAAAATATGGTAATGATTTAAGAATTGTACCTAATGCACCCATTTTTTTGAACTTATGGACATATTATTCATATTTGGCAAAATATTGTTAACAGCTGCATTTCAACATTACATGTATGCCAATACCGCTCCAGGTTAGAGAAAGGCCATTTCATAGGCATGTCGTACATGCCGTGGGCATTCAGAACAATGCCACTTTGCAACCCCCCTCAAATCCCGTCCTTACTTTCTCCCCAATCTCCTTTCCTTTCTTACCCCTCTCCCTTGGCCATGCGAAAGCTACTCCAATCGCTCCAATGGCATCCCCTCTTCTCCTTTCATGCCCCAATTAGTAGGTCATTTACCACATTTATCACGCAAGGAAAGCTCTGCTGCTTCCTCTACCTTTACCAAGCATGGGGCATGCCTTCTCCTTTACCTTGTACTTGCTATGAGGAAGGTTGCCCTATGGGTCATAAAGCTTGGTTGGTGGCCATTACTCTATTTGAATTGCTCCCATGTGGGTTCTCCGGGAATCCAACGTGATTGATCTTAAATCAAACTTTTCTAGTTCCTTGCATTAGGCCGTGCATGAAGCTATGGAAGGAGTCGTCTCTTCCTCTATCCTTCCTTTTTTTCTTTCCATTGATGGCTCCCTCTTTACTCCTTTACTTTGGTTCTATTGTGGACTAGTTGAATGGCTAAATAAGGGACTCCTATCAACCTTGTTCTCCAATCTTTCAACCAAAACCTAACTAGGTCAATATGGTGTAGATTGTTTGATTTCTTCTTCTAATCCTCCTTGTCTACAAAGTTGTTTAACATAATGATGATTTTCATTTGTAGCTTTCCCTTGTACGAGGTCCTATGGTTGCAAGCATTAAGTGCTTAAGCATTGTGGATTGAATTAAGCAGTGATGTAAACATGTTTACATTGCATAAGATGTCTATTTATGCATGTTCTTAAGCATAGGATTGCATTACATACTATAAATATTGCATAACATGCATCATCTTGCATTTAGATTAGTTTGAATAAAATGGAGGTTAATTGTCTCCTTTTATGTTCATGGACAGGGCAAACTTTTTATCGGGGCCTCGGATCGAAGATCCAACCGTATAGATGTGATCAGGGAACCCTAATGATTGGAGTTCAACCCTAATGATCGAAGATCCAACTATACGATTGGAGTTCAACGACTCCAAGATCGCCCTAATCAGACATATGTAGCATCAGATAGAGATCAGGGAACCCTAAAAGATCAAGGGCCAAGATGGTGTGAATCCGCACTTCAAACGACAAATTTGACCGCCTGGATGGATTTGGATCGACAATCACAGCCTAATGGCATGAAAATCGACTCAATCCAACAACCGTGGCACCATCTACATCATCCAGAAGATGGACGGCCAAGATGGCGCCACGTGGCGCCATCTCAGCCGCTCAATTCGCCACTACACCCACCGTGCCCTCTCTTCTTCAACGATTCTCTGCCGTCGGATGCACATCCAACGGCTGTAAGTGCGCACACACAAAACTCAAAGCGCGACACAAACACGCTTGTAGCGCGTTGGTCGAGTGCGCTTACGCGATGCAGCAACGCACATTCGAGCCTGCGCGAGCGGCATCTGAGGCACGGCGATAGAGATTGATTGACCGCTCGATCGCGATTGAGCGGTCGCGTGCGCGTGATAGCGTTGACGCTGCATTAGACACCTACACGTAACGCGGGATCAGACGTGGCAAGCACGGGCAGAATAGGCGGGCGGAGAGGCGACTTAAGCTGTCCGATTGTGAGATCAGCTGAACGTGGAGCACGCGTTACGCGCGAGCAGGCGAGCGGCTACGCGGGTGGTGCCCCACTATGCCCACGATGGTGCTTTAGCAACGATTTTATCCGTCACTAAGGACCCCTGATTTAATGTTTTTCGAATTAAAATGACCAAATTGCCCTCACTCCTTGCAACTATAAAAGGAGACCCCCTCAACACGAAATTCTCATCCCTTCCTTCTCTTCTCTTCCTCTCCAAAGCTCAAGAGAAGCTTGTCCCACACCTAGGATGCTTCTCGCGAGATAAAGTCAAATTTTCATCCCCCTTTCGGAAGTGGATCTCGCAACGACGACGACGTGCTGCCCCATTCCCGTTCTTCCTGCTTTGTCCTCCTTCGTCCTGCTCCGTCCTTCGTCCAAGCGTCGTTCCATCCGGCTCGTCCTCCAAGCGACCGTTGAGAAGGATATCTCTCTCCCCATTCTTTTTACTGCTTCTAGAATAGATTTACTACTTTCTAGAGTAGATTTACTGCTTTCCAGTGTAATCATTTTCCCGCTTTCTAGTCGTAATGTTTAGTGTAATGAATAATCTTTCTGATGATGAAATCCCATGTTCATTCTACATCTCTTTTTGGATTTTTTTGTAATATTCTCTCTCTCTTATTCTCTCTCTTTCTCTTCTATTTAGTGCGAATAGATAGATAGTTTCTAGTCAATTAAATTACTTCGTGACAAATAAAACAAATGCGTATTTTTTAAATCAAATGTCCGCCTCCCTGTGTTCGACCCGGGATTTCTATTCCGGTATAAATTTTATTTGTTGAACACGAGTTCTTCGCTTTCATACTATGACGACATATTTTTCAAAACCAAACACGTTAGCGTAGCAACTCGTAGCTTCAACATTTTGGCGCCGTTGCCGGGGAGGCGTCGCTATTTGATTTTATTTCTTTTTCATGTTTTCCAACTTACAAATAATTTACCTCACTTCTCTTCTTTCTTATTGTGATTGCAGGTACTCTTTTGAGACGAGAAAAAGCGGTAGATTGGAGTAAAGTGCTGTGGAAGGTTCTGTAAGTTATCCCCCACCTCCCACCCATTAGTTTTCATTCCACCACATAATAACACAAACATCAATTAACTTAGGTGTTCTTATAAACTCTAAGGTTAGATTGTTTGTTGTTTGACACCTACACCCGCCCCAACCTCCACATTTAAAAAGAAAATTTAAAAAAAAAATTTCACAGAGGTACACAACCTCATCTGATTTTCAAACTCAACCGATAAACCGATCTTTGGAGCCGGTACACACATCTAAACACATAATTGTGTAGAAATCGGATTAGGTAATCACTTGTGTGCCTAATTAAGTAGTGCAACAAGCCAATTATTTGAGTTGATTAGGCCGCACCACTTCAATTAAAATCAACTCATCAAGTAGCTGCCACATAGGTTCAACTCTTAGGGATTTACCAGGCACTCCACATTCTTTTAAGTTTTAAAGGAAAACATCTTCACCTGTGCTTTCAAAACCTGGTGTGCCAACAAAACTTGTTTGAAAATATCTAAAGTTGAATCCTAAAAGCTACTAAGCAAGATTTGAATTCTAAAATTCACCGCATCAAAAATAATCTTGCTTGAAAATCACTGGTTGTGCATGCACACACATCAATCAATCATTAAGGGCACAACCCAGATAAAGGGCCCATCACATTTCAAAGCACATTCAAACCTAGCTCTAAATAAAATAGAGTAGACGTTGTCCTTAAGGATTCGACTCGCTCTTTAGAGCCCAGAACGAGATTATTTTCGATTAGTCTGTTTCTACTGTTCAATCTGATGTCTAGCTAGGGGAGCAGAATCAAACGATCGCGGCTGGGGGGTACACTAGGAACCGGAGGCGTAAGCTGAAGGAAGAACCTTCTCCCCAGTCCCTCCTTCTAATTGGTTGGATTGAATAGAAAGAAGTAGATCAAATCGTTCCTTTATCTCAAGATGGGTTGTTGGAGTCTGTAGGTCTTTAGGCTAGCCCACTTAAGGATAGGTTTGATTGCTTGTATTGTAGGGCACCTTTCTTCCTCCCGTTTATCATGAATCCTTTGACATATTATACGCATTCCCGCTCTTTCCCTCCTGTTTTGAATTATCCTCAACATGACGATCATCCCGACTCGTACTGTAATCAACCATCAGTTAGTTGGGATAACTCGGATTGGGGATATAGTTCCGGACCTCCGTGTTTAGGGTCTAACCCTAAACACTTTGATTGTGATTTCTATCCTTCTCAGAGCCACATCGATTATAGATCGCCAACCTTTCATGGACAACCTAATACGATCTACAATCAAGAAGGATACACCGATCCTTACCCATCCTCTGATTACATTGCCTTCAGGTCATTACCACCTTTTGAACAATCCGAAATGACCTACTATCAGGAAGGGTATAACGAATCTCAATTCGTTAACTCCTCTGCATTGATCCCAAACCCGCCCAACCCTGAATCAACTCATTTGGTTCAGGGTAACCAGGTTCAAGAGAAGGTTCTGGCTAACTTGAGGAATATCATACAATCTTTAGAAGTTCATCCAACACCTTGCATTGAAAGATTGGAGCCCCTGATTGAAATGATTGATGATTTGAACAAGTATTTGTTGGATTGGCTCCAGGATGTTAAGGATAAGAACCCGGGTGAGTTTTTACTTGGGAAGTTAGCGAAATTGAGGATGAGATTTGTGGTTGCTTTAGTCCAGTCTTGGGATGATTCCCAGGATGAACTCCCTTCAGGAGAGCCAATGTCAGAACCCGCTCAGGCACCTGTTGAGGGGGACACGTGTTACGAGGTTGACCAGATTGAATTAGAGCAACCAATTAAGGATGATCTGATTTCTTCAACTAAGATCTCTGAGTCGGGGTACGAGAAAATATATGTCTCCATGGATTAGAAAGTAACAGATGATTTTGGGACATACATTAATACGGATCTTGATTTCTTTGATTCTGATGGTGAAGATTTGAATTGCGAAGTCTCACGCGAGTTTATAGAATATGATTTCTGTGAGACGATTGGGCCTGAGGAATCTAATAGATCATTTGATAGCCTAATAACTAAGGAAACTAATCTTATTAGGGCTCACATTATGGATTCAGAATCGCATTTTCTGGAGGATTCAATCAAATGCCCTGATTGTCAGTTACACCCCATTGAGCTTAACAATGATTCTGCTTTTGAGATAACTAGACCCAAGTCAATTCTGATTTAGTCACATTTTTTAGACTTGGAAATTTCAGATGGGGTGATTAATATGCAAGAGGTCCCGGAATTTAACATTTTGATTGAGGAGGATACGAGTTGGGAAGTTTTGATTTGGGAAGTTAACTCCGGAGGAAGTAGAAGACTGCGTCTAAGGGTTCCATTTCATCTAAAACCATCAAACCAGGACCCTTACGACATCTGTTCTGAGCATGTCCAACCCAAGCACACATTCATTGATTATCCTTTGGAGCTTGAATTTTCTGTAACCCGACTTTTTGGTCTTGGGTTGCATCCTCATAAATTGCAGGCTCGACCCCGCTTGCATACTGATTTTAGGTTTTGGGTAATTTTTATCCAGAACCTGAGATATTCTCGATTATGGGGTATGGGTCTGCACCACAATCTAGTCCACATCTGTGGACCTCTGCTGGCAGGTCAGAGGCTTCTTCTCTTTATTCTGATTTTGACTTGCACCTGTGAATTCTTTATTTCTCTTCTTTGTATAGTGTGCCTAGTTGAAGGTACTAAATTCAGCACGTATATAGTTCTTTTTAGTTTCTATCTTGGAGTGGACCTGACATTTATGCAATTTAAGTGCTTTCTACTCTATTCCACTCTGTTTTATGTCTTTTTAATACAATGAGGACATTGCATTGATAGGCATGGGGGGGTGGATATTCATCTCTGAATTTATTCGTCGGCTTCGTAGCATTGTTTTATTTTCTTTTATTTATATTAAAAAAAATTTTTGTGGAATTAGGAAAGAGAAATTGGGTTTATGAAAATTTTCAATCTTAGGAAATACTACATTATGATTTGAACACAAAAACCCTTCAGGTCTTTGGACTTAATCAGCCTGTGTATCCATTAAAATGTGGATTTGTCTTTCGAGTCCTCGCCAACCTGAATTCTATTTTAATTTGAGTAAATAAGTTTGGGTGATAAGTACACGACTTATCAACCCGCCCTCTGATTTGAGGGAATTTTGAGTTTTAAGCATCTACACACTTTCTTTGCACTGACTCATTATTCGACGGTTCTAACGGAAATTGGGTAGCTAATGAACATTCTAGGGTGATATGGCTGACAAGTTATCGTGGGTAACAGCCCACAGGTAGGTTGTCCAGAGCCCAATCACAGGACCTTTCTCTTTTTGCTACCTTTAGGTAAATCTTAGACCAGGGAAGCCACCTACTTAAACAAAGAGAAAAGAAAGTCAAAAAGAAAAAAAAGGAGAAAAGAAAAAAAAAGAAATAAGCCACATTTCTCCGCACGAGTATGGCTGGCAAGTTGTCGGTGGTAACAACTCATCGACCGGTTGTCTAGGACCTAGCTCAATAAATGCACTAAAAAATCCCAAAACACTTAGGAAGAAGCGGAAAAGTAGAATAAACCAGGGAGATATACACTGGATTCACCCTTGTGTTGACCCCGTAAAAAATAAAAGTAGGGAGAAAGCTACCGGTTGTAAAGATACACCTTTAGGCAGAATTCTCTTTTTAAGGTCACCTAGAGGCGTAGAAATCTGAAGTCCGTTTTAACTGCTGATCAACGAGTCTATCACATTCACAATAAGATGCTTAGAACTTAGGGTTCTCGTTAAATCTTGGGTGAGTTGAATGGCCGTAGAAAGCCACTCTTAAACCCTAAAACTTGAAAATCCAAAAAAATTAGAAAAGAGGAAAATGAGAAAAATAAATATTTCTTTGAATAAGGCGAGGGCTTGAGACGGTTTGTATTTTGGCAAATACTCAGGCACTGTTGTGTCTTTGAAAGTTCAGATCCTAAGTAGACATTTTCTTAATGATTGAAAATAAACTCATGCCTAAATAATCCAACTTGATAAATAGCATGTAGTTTTTGCTAGGGACTAGTAAAAGATAGGCATGGGGGTGTGATGTAAACATGTTTACATTGCATAAGATGTCTATTTATACATGTTCTTAAGCATAGGATTGCATTACATACTATAAATATTGTATAACATGCATCATCTTGCATTTAGATTAGTCTGAATAAAATGGAGGTTAATTATCTTCTTTTATGTTCATGGACAGGGCAAACTTTTTATCGGGGCTTCGGATCGAAGATCCAACCGTACAGATGTGATTAGGGCGATGATTGGAGTTCAACGACTCCAAGATCGCCCTAATTAGACATCTGTAGCATCAGATAGAGATTGGGGAACCTTAGAAGATCAAGGCCCAAGATGTGAATCCGCACTTCAAATGACAAATTCGACCACACGGATGGATTCGGATCGATGATCGCAGCCTAACAACGTGAAAATCGACTCAATTCGACAACCATGGCACCATCTACATCATCCAGAAGATGGACGGCCAAGATGGCGCCACGTGGTGCCATCTCAGCCGCCCAATCGGCCGCTACACCCACCGCACCCTCTCTTCTCCACCGTCGGATGCACATCCAATGACTGTAAGTGCGCGCACACAAAACTCAAAGCGCGACACAAATGCGCTTGTAGCACGTTGGTCGAGGGCGCTTACACGATGCAGCGGTGCCCGTTCGAGCCTGTGTGAGCGGCATCTGAGGCGCGGCGATGGAGATCGATTGACCGCTCGATCGCGATTGAGCGATCGCGCGCTCGCGATAGCGCTGACGCTGCATCAGACGCCCGCGCGTAACGCGGGATCAGATGCGGCAAGCGCGTGCAGAATAGGCAGGCGGAGAGGCGACTTAAGTCGTCCGATCGTGAGATCAACTAAACATGGAGCGCGCATTATGCGCGAGCGGGCGAGCGGCCACGTAGGCGGTGCCCCACTACGCCCACGATGGTTCTTTAGTGACGGTTTTATCCATCACTAACAACCCCTTATTTAATGTTTTTCAAATTAAAATGACCAAATTGACCTCACTCCTTGCAACTATAAAAGGAGACCCCCTCCACACGAAATTCTCATCCCTTCCTTCTCTTCTCTCCCTCTCCAAAGCTCAAGAGAAGCTTGTCCCACACCTGGGATGCTTCTCACGAGATAAAGTCAAATTTTCGTCCTCCTTTCGGAAGCGGATCCTGCGGCGATGATGACGTGCTACCCCGTTCCCGTTCTTCCTACTTCATCCTCCTTTGTCCTGCTCCGTCCTCCTTCGTCCAGGCGTCGTTCCGTCCGGCTCGTTCTCCAAGCGACCGTCGAGGAGGATATCTCTCTCCCCATTCTTTTTACTGCTTTCTAGAATAGATTTACTACTTTCTAGTGTAATCATTTTCCCGCTTTCTAGTTGTAATGTTTAGTGTAATGAACAATCTTTCTGATGATGAAATCCCATGTTCATTTTACATCTCTTTTTGGTTTTTGTTTGTAATATTCTCTCTCTCTGTCTTATTCTCTCTCTTTCTCTTCTATTTAGTGCGAATAGATAGATAGTTTCTAGTTAATTAAATTACTTCGTGACAAATAAAACAAACATGTATTTTTTAAATCAAACGTCCGCCTCCCTGTGTTCGACTCAGGATTTCTATTCCGGTATAAATTTTATTTGTTGAACACGAGTTCTTCGCTTTCATACTATGATGAGAGGTTTTTTAAAACCAAACACGTTAGCGTAGCAACTCGTAGCGTTCAACAAGCAGGTACACTATTGCTAGAGTTTAGTCTTGATTGATGGACATTGCGTGCATGGTTGTTGGTTTAATATTGTGTGTTTAGTCTTTATATTTCGTAATCTCATGGAGGGATTGATCTATGTTTGATTCGCTTGTTTCATATTGTCTTCGTTGGTTGTTTCCCTCTTTGAATATATATTTTCACTATTGTGGTTGATTTTGATGGTGGATTTGCTGGTGTTGTTGTTCATGGAATGGTGGTTTTGTTCAAATGTGTTGGTGAAGGATAGTATTGAAGAACTAAAGTGTTTGGTGTGTGTGTTTGGAGGGCAGTGGGGGCTATTATGGTACTTGTAGGTGTTTTCAGATTGCTTAAAAAAACTTAACTTTACCTTTGAACTTGTTAATTTGTGATTTCAAGATATGAATTTGTTAATTTTTATCTCAAATTTTGCAATTATGATCTATTGTTATGAGTTATAGCATGTGAACTTGTTGTGAGTTGAACTTGTGATATAAGAATTTGAGCATGTGATTTGGTGTTCATATTTTAAGATTTCAGCCTCTCATTTTAATATATGAACACATTCCATGATTTTAAGATCTCATTTTAACATTTGAACTTCATTTGATAGTTGTGGACGATGCTAATTAAATAGTTGTTTCCCCATCGAATGCCTAAGAATCTAGTCAATCCATTTGATCATTTCATTGTACATTACTTGTTAATACCCTTTATAGATTCTTGGCTAGATGCTCAATATGAAAATTACTAGATTTAGTCATCCTCATTTTTGATATGCATGACCTTTTTTGTGATCTTAATAATTTTGCATATATGCTTCCCTTAAATATGATCGGGATCGTTACAATAGGTCTCTTTTCTTTCACATGAACATCAACATTATGTAAGCTAAACCTTAATATAAGGAGTCCTCAAACTTATGTCTCGGTTGATCTAGCCACTAATTCATAAAATGATCAGGGATTACTATTTGAAGTTTAGGGATGACATTAAAATTTTAAGTTTAAAATTCAACACTTGCATGCATATTACTCAGAGAAATCATGGTGGATTATGTCTTCTAATAGTTTGGTTGGGGTTCCATGTTGTATGATAGAGTTTATGGGGCCAGGGATGATTACCTTTGTTTGAACTTGTTTCTTAGATTTCCTCTTTTGAGTGCACAAGTCCTTCAAAAATTTGGCATAAGATGGGATCTGTTTTAGAGCATCAAGCAAAGGTAAGTTGATGTGCACCTACCTAAAGGTCTCTACAATCTCTTCCATCTTAGTGTTGACGTGCTATCCAGAGGTTTTAAGGAATAATCGTCATAGCAAAGCCTCAATAACTCGAAAACAATTATATTTATAACTCAGATTCTAAAATGGAGTCCGAGGTCGATCACAGGGAGCAAATATGGCATTCACATTAATCTTCATTCAGAATCAATGAGCACAATAATAATAAATATGCAATGAATAAATATGATCAAATTGTTATTCAATGAAGCTCACAAGATTGTGGAATCAAAAAGAAAAGAGAATCAAAACAATGGTGATTTGAATCACCACTTATTCTCTTTAATTAATCATGCATTCAATTATTCAAATTATCCAACAGTAACTCTAATTAGATACTCAAAGTTAATTATTACTTAACTCATTCAACAGTGTTATCATTAACTCAGATCAGACGACTTATGTGAGCACAAGCACAAGGCTCTTCAGAGAGCCTTCCTCTTCTTCTTCAACTTCCTTCCTTCTTCTTTTCAAGCCTCTCCTTCTTTCTTTGTCAAAGCCTTTGCGAGGCCAAGACTTCTTCACAAGGCTTCCCTTCTTCACAGCACAAGGGAAACCACATCCTTCAGCAGTTAAGTGTCACACAGGGTCAAGCTTTCAAGAGCAAAACCCTCCCCCTCTCTCCTCACAAATCCTTCTTTCCTCTCTCAACCCAGGGCTATTCGGATCCGAATACAGGTAAGTGGGTAATCGAATCTAACCAGGGTCACTAGGCGTAGGTGGTGACCGAGGAGTGCATGAGGGAAGGTGAAGAGGACCTCACCCTGTGTTCTTGAGGCGAATAGCCTATTACACAAAAACTATATATGCGCTGCAGGTGCTTTGTATTCCCACGATGTGGGACTATAGCGCCAGCTCTTTCTCGCGTGCAGTTGCTGAAGTTGCTTCGTCCAATTGGAGCTACAGTAGTCCTCCCTCACTCAATTGAGGGCCTGGGCTTCATCAGGGTGCCAAGCCACATCGAGTGAAGGTGGAGATGAAGCTTGCGAGTGTCGGACGGCAACTGACTGTGTTGGGGAAGACGATCACTGATGGTGATAGTGACCTACACAAAAATATGGCCTAGGGCCCAATTAAATGACTAGAAACCTTCACCGTGGTGTGGCAAAGGCAGTGGTGGAGGTGGTTTGGTGTGAAGTGCAGTGGAGTGGGCAGAGCATGAAGGTGAGTGGAGCTCCGTCCAACTGAGTCGGGGAAGGCGAAGGAGGGGTTAAGGTGCTAAATTAGGTTGGGCGAAAGCAAAGTGGAGGTGTGAGTGAGCTCTTGCCCAACCTAATTTGGGTGGAACGAAGCGGGGGAGTGCCGGCGATGAAGGTGGTCGTGAAGGTGGTTACCAGAGTCGGAGGAGACAGAGGAGGAATTAGGACCTAAGGTTTAGCCTAAACCTAATTGGAGGGTAGAGAAAGAGAAGCCCTAAGGTAATTGGACGAATGGAGGTTCAGGGAAGCTTGCCAAAGGTACGCCGGAGCTGTGGACAAAGGAGGTAGAGATGGAGCCGACAAGGAGGTAATTAGGCTACCTTCTTTGTTCGGAAGCATGGCGAAGAGGACTAGAGGGAAAGCCCTCCCCTATGGTATGTGGGAGTGGCCGACGAAGTGGGTTGGTGGAGCTCCAGGTAGTCATTAATGGTGGCCGAAGATGAAGGAGGAGAGAGAGGTGGCGCGCCAAAAACTAGACAAGGGTGGATTGAACTGGTGCAGTCACTCTTATAGGTGAGGTTTCTCTCCCCCCTGAAGTGCTTAAAAGGAAGGTGCGTGTGAACTCTTTTAGAGATTGGATTCCTCAAGCTCTTCGGCGTGATTGCCATCCATGATTGGCCTTAAAGAAGACCTTGGTCGATGCAAAATGATCTCGGGATCAATTTCGCCAAGTTTGGCGATTTTTTGTTGAGATTTCATTAATCAATTTGCGAGATTAAATGATGCAGTTTAGGTTTTAGAAGCTGCGGGTTTCCTTCTTTGCTTCTCGAGGAAGACGATGGCGGTTGGACCTGTTTGCAAGAGAGGCGAGAAGATAGGGGCATTTCTGAGAAGAAAAGATGAAAGCTTAGGGTTTAAATGTCAGGAACGAAGGTCTGGGGACTAAAATGTAAACTAGGTCAAGATGAACTTTGATTGGACCCAAATTTTGGTAGAAACCTTATTTGGACCCAAGGAATCTAGTGGTGAAGTAAGATTTGAGTTTTGACCAATTTTGATAGGGAAATTTGCATAGAAACCCAAATTAAGGTAACTTTCCTTCTGAGACTCTGTTCTAGGTCAAAATAGGTTCAGATGGACAAACCAAGGTTACCAAACCTTATGGAATACTTTTATATGAATTTTAGAAATTTTATATGTATTTTATCCTGGCCATATCCTCTGTTAGTTAAGCGGATCTGAAATTAGGGTTTCGAGAGTTGTGTTAATTCTCGAAATGCGTGAAACCCCGTTCCTGTCTGTGTGGACCCTCTTGTTAGACTTTAATTCTCATTAGACATTATATTAACTCCTGGGAAAATCCATGATTATTCTACATTTAAAATGTGATGTTAAAACTGCAGATTTAACCCTGATTTAATGCACTCTTCTCAGAATGGATATTCAGTGTGTTATGACTCTCAAGCAATTGTGTAGGAGCTTTTGTCAATTGATTCTAATTAATTAAAGCTAGTTATGGCTCATGATGATGTTATCATCACTTAGCCTTTTGTTTGTCTCTAAAAGGCCCTTGGCTATTAGGGTCTTTTAATCTCTCAGGAAATGTGGCCTTAGGTTCATAAGATGAATGGGGGTCTCAGATGTTGTGTCTTTGGGTGGCGTGGTCTCTTCCTCCTGTTCAGTGTCAGGGGTGTAGGAGGATTGTGAAGTCTCAGGTTTGTGGATCTCCTTCCCACTTTGTAGTATTGTGATAGCATGGGCATGTTCCTTAATTACCACTCCCTTCCCTTTAGGATTCCCCTCAGTTTTACTTGGCAATTTACCCTCTTCTCTCTTAGTTACAGCCTCCATCAAGTGCCCCATTTGAGACTACATATTAGAAATCACCTTTGAATGAGATTGGAAGAGCATTTGATTGGTTTCCTACATTGTCTTGATCATAGCATTCATCTTATCTACCTCTGAGGTTTGAGTCTTAGGTGGGGGATTTTGGAATTGTTGAGGGAAGGAAAGTGGTTTGAATCCTATGCTAAAAATCTTAGTGTTTTTCCAAGAAAAATTTGGACGGTTCCTCCTTCCTGGGTTATAAGTATTTGAATAAGGATTATTTCCAAGATGAGGGAAACCTTACATTGCATGTGCTTGGACAAGCTTAGGGAACTGAGGTGTTAAGTGACAATCAAGAGTAGCATGATAGGTACTTTGGCACAGGGAGCACTCATTTAGAGGTTGGGCTTAACTAACCATATGGTGCATGGATTGAGACCCACTTGAAAGAAGCCAGTCAAAGTTTTGGTTCAATAATTCCATTTGATAGGCGAGGTCTCTCATCATTAGCCTCTCTCTTCTTTTGCAAGATAGATGGTCCTCTCTTAGCGTGAGATGTGAGGTGGAAGAGTTCTCACTTAAGGTTTCAAATAAGGTCTAAGCCTCATCCTCAGTTCTAGTAAGAAAAGTTCCAGCACAGGCCCCATCAATCATTTGCTTATGCTTTTCAGATAGGCCAGAGTAGAACCTCTCTACAAGCTGCCACCTAGGATCTTAGTGATGAGGACACATCTTAAGCAAGTCTTTGAAACGTTCCCAAGTATCATGAAACTGTTTTCCCTCTTATTGGGTAAATTCTATGATTGCCCTTCTATAATGGTTAGTTTTACTTATTGGGAAGTATTTTTTCAAAAATTGGGCTATCAGGCAAGCTAGGTTTCAAGATTAGGATCCAAGGTGTGGTACCAATGTTTGGCCTTATCTTTTAGGGAGAAAGGAAGAGTCTTCGCATCAAGGCTTTGTCAGTGAAGCTTTGAATTTTCACAGTAGAGCAAACTTTGGAGAACTCCTCCAAGTGTCTGGACGGGTCCTCTTGAGTTGTCCCATAGAAGGTTGGGAGCAACCCAATGGTGCTACTCTTGATCTTATAGGGGAGAATGTCTCCTTAGGGTCTCCTGGGTGTGGCAAGAGGGTAATCAGTAGGTACAAATTAGTCTTTGACCACTCTCTATGCTCCTCTTGCAGGGGCTCTATAGGTTCTACCATAATGTTGTGCAAAGTAAGGTATCTAAGAATTCACTCAAAATCAGGTAAAAACACTAGCACAGTGATAACGAAAATACTCGATTTGTTAATTAGGGTTTTGGAAATTGTTATAATGCGTAAATCTGCTTTCGCTTTTAAAATTTATAACATAGATAGTGGTGTATCTAGGGTTGTCCAAGGAGGCAATTGCTGAAATTATAAATCCCTTGCTTGAAAACATGGAAATCACCTTTATTTTTGGTGTTTTTCAATATATGTTTTTTAGGGTTTTTGACTTAACAAGACAATACAAAGATTGGTAGCGGAAAAGACTACACCTATCTTAGCACTAGGTGACAAGAATGTCTTCTTCCCAAGCTCACCCTAGGCAAGTGAGGGCCTAGGATAATTGGGAAGAAGGTGTGAAAATGTTAAAACAAAATTAAAGCGAGAAGAAGATGCACCAAATTTAGAAAGGCAATTTTATAAAAATGGACTCTTGTTTACACTTGTAGAGGAAAGCTTAAAAAAAAAAAAAAGAAACTAAAGACAAATGAAACAAAAAATCCTAATTATGTTGGTGAAGAAGAGATGCTCTTGCTCCAACTATGGCTGCTCTCGTAGCTAGAAAGGGCTCCTTCTCTTTGCTGTAGGCTCCTCCTAGCTGATGTCCTCCAAGGCAAACCCTAAGGGGGGTGTGCCTTAAACTTCTCCCAAGGGTCGGCGTGCACCGCCCTTTCTCCTCCAATGCTTGGCCATCCTCCTTGATGTGGAATGCTCCTCCTTCTTGGCATGGCACAAGGTGAAAGAATGGGGAGAAGGCACCAAAGGGGCAGGTGATGTGCCCTCTTAATCTTCTTCTCTACTCCTTCTTCTTGGCCGTAGGTATGAGGTGGGTATAGGGTAGATTTAACTAAAGGGAGGATGATGAAAATGGTGGTGGGTGATTGGTTTTTATAGAGTGGGATGGAGGTGGTTGGCGTGGCCTTTAGTGGAGGGCTAGGATGGCTTGATGGCAGGTGGTTAGGGATCCAATGGAGAGGGTTAATTGGCACCAACCAAGGGGGTGTGAAGGGTGTTTGAAGGTGGCCTTTGGTGATCGAGTATGGGGTGGAAGGGCACCTTATTTTGGCACCAACTTTGACTTCTAGTAGGGGGTGTTCTTGGCACCAGAAATCAAGGGTGGAGATGGGTTGGTTGGTGAAGTGTAGGGTGGTGATGAGGAGATGGGTTGGTGCCATTTTGGTGGTGGTTATGGGGGGTGTTTTGGCACCAACTTTAGGTGGCTTTTAGAGGGAGGTGAGGGGTGAAAAAGTGGCTAGGGTTGGCACCAACTTAGGGGTGGACTAGGTTAGCTAGGCGGACTTATAAGTAGAGGTAGTTGGTGGAGCTAATTAGGTGGTTTTTTAGGGTGGTAAATGCCAAGGGAGCTGGAGCCTAGCTAGGCTAAGCTAAGCTAGCTTAGCTAGTAATGGAGTAGAGGAGTAGGCAATGGGAGCTAGGGTTTGAGGAGAGGAGCTGGACAGAAGAAGTCTAGAGTTGAAATGGAGCTAGCAGCTGCTGAAGAGGATGGCATGGAGCTACTTTAGCTGGCTTAGCTTGCTAGTTCCTTGCTAGCTACTAAGCCAAGCTAAAGTAAGTTGGCTTCTGCCACAAGGAGCTGAGGTGAGCTTGGTCTGGTGCTCCTGGGGAGGATTAAGCTGGTTGAGGTAGCTAAGGTAGCTTAGCTCAGCTAAGTTGAGCTAAGTTGAGTCCCCGAGAGTTGGACTTGAGTTTCCTGAGCTGAAATGAAGTTATCTTCAGCTGGCTGGAGTTGAGTGGAGCTGGATCAAGCTAGTCTTAAGTTGAGGTGAACTCTAGTCAACTTAGCTGAGCTAGCTAGAGCTCCCTGTGAACTAATGGGAGTTGAGATGAGCTAGATTCAGCTAAGTTGAGCTGGATCTGAGCTAACCTGAGCTAGGGTGAGCTCAGATGAGCTCTCTTGAGCTGCCATTCAGCTGAGATGAGCGAAATGGAGCTAGGATGAGCTAATCCTAGTTCAGGTGAGCTGGAATCCAGCTATGGTGAGCTGGTTCTGGCTGAGTTCTAGTTGGTTTAGGCTTCTCCTTCACCAGTTGCCTTCCTAAGTGCTAGGGTTCTATGGATCTGGAAATCTACTTATCCCTAACACTCACAAAAACATATCAAAAACACAATAAAAAATGCAATGCATGCCTAATCTAATTAATGCCTAAATGCAACCCAAAAATCCGATTGTGGAGCAAAATCGTAAGAGCTAGGTTTGTTTTAATGCATAAGAATGATGATAAACTGGCGTTTATCACACAGGTCTTAAGGACCGCCTACCAAGCATACACCCCACAATCAATCATAAGGTAGGAACTCAATTTTATCACTTTTGAAGGTCTTTAATTACCCCTCAATCCCACTTTACAGTGTAGTCAAAAATGGGTCAAGGTTATACTCCTCTGTTGCCACTGTGGTGGTATAAGAGGTTTGGTGCACCTTGAGATCCTTGATTGGCCTTGCCTTGAAGAAGGTTGAGGTCAAAAGTGTTAAAATAGGTGGCCAAACAAGTTTTGCAACAATTACGTTCGCTAGGACAACCTACATAATGCTTATGAGACCTACTTGCAAAGGGAGACTAGACGCAGTTGAGTTTGACTTAAGTCTAGGCCCTTTGTGGTGCAAGGGGATGAGGTAGAATCCTAATGAACCTAAGTGTGTACAAACATTCTTTGAAATCTGCAATCTGTGAGACTTTAAGATAGGAGTTCCTTTAGCACACCACACACCAATTTTAGGGTTTCTCCTTGGCTTAGTGGCTTTTAGAGTTTTCTCTTTTTAGATAAATTCTCAGAGATAGTGGTCTTGAGCTTTAAGTCCAAGAAGGAGGTAGAAAATATGACAGATAATTTAGAAGGACAAATAGCATGTACTTGCCTTTAGCCACTCTACAATGTAGATGCCAAACAAGAAAAGAAACTCTAGATGCTGCTCAATGCAAGCTTATGATGAATGCTTAAAGGATATACAGCTTCTCGAGTTAGCGTGGTAGAATTGTTTTTTGGATTTTTGTTTTTATAAAATACAACACACAAGCAAACAACTACTAATTACACGGCTAGGTAACTATCTAACTAACTAAGAAAGAATGAAAGAAAAAAAGAAAAAAAGAAAATACACATTCAAAATTCCCTAACATAAAAGGGGTGAAGATTGGAAATGAAATGGCCCCAGCACAAGGGCCCGAAGAAAATAAAATAAAAACTAACTACTCCTAACTAAGTGGCACCTAGTAATATGCCCTACCTCCTCAGATCTCCTCCTAGCAACTCATTCACGAGCATCGCTATGACTCAACCCTTGTGACGATACTTGAAACAAACAAAGCACGTAAGGCCCATGAATGCAAAATGAAATGCAAATGCAAAATGCTATAAATAGTAACACTCGTGTCTCAAACAGAATGCACACCCCTCCCCAGCAACAGCATCATAAATTGGTGCAGTCATTACGCTTAAGTTAAATAAGCACACCAATTTAAAAATTGACTTAACGAAATATGTAGTATAATGTGAGTCGAGTCAAATCACAGAGAGGGAATGCGATGTGTCTAACTAGGAGTGCTAGTGAATTTTCCTAGAATTTTAGAAGGCCTTTAGATAATTGATTAGGAATTAATATTCGGATTAACGCCAATGTTCAGACATGACTCTCTGATGATTCAGGGTGACTTGTATGTCTAACCTAGTCAAAAAATTTTAGGAATTTTTATCTAGAAACTAGGTTTGTCTAAAAAATCGAGGCCATAAATTTTGCTCAAATCCGAATTCTATGAAATTTTATAAAATTTTAACAAGAATTGAATTTTGGTTCTAAAAATCAGGCATACTTCCACTTGAAGAATATTATCTTCTTCTATAGAAAGAGTTAGACAATGAAATTTATATTGTGGAATCCTCATTTCAAGTCTTATTTGCTGCAACAATATGGTGATTTTTGGTGGCATAGAATCTAATGAAACATATTTTTAAAGCTAACAGTAAGATCTGTCTGAACTAAAAGAATAGCTAAACACGATCAAAACAAAAGACAAACAATGCGAGAAATGGTGTCAGGTTTGGGGTGTTTCTTAGGCATTCTAAGGTACATCTTGGATTGCATGGTAGTCATAATACACGTCCCCCTAAGCTTGGCGTGTGTCAACTTCACATCCGAGGCAAAGCCCAACTCAAAGACTCGTTGCTAGGCTTAGGTATCTCCAAATGATCTGTTGCACCAGCCAACTTGGGTTCCTACGCATTGCGAGCCACTCAACCCAACACACCCTCTAGCCTATCTAGGTCATCTCCCTACTCCCACGCCTAAGGAATTAGCCACACATTGAAATAGAAAACACACACATCATCGCACACATCATAATAGAAAATGAAGCATTCATTCTTAAATCAAATGTAAGGGTTTTAAATACACAAAATGAAGTAAATGGAAATGAAACCCCCTCAGATTTGTCGATGTGGAGGTGGCAGATTGTGTCTTTCTCTCAACAACGGTGGTGGCAATGGAGATGCTGCTCTGAGTTCCTAGTCCTTGTAGCCGCAACTCCTCCTTGAGGTGATGGAGATGGAGAAGAGGTCGTAAGGATGGAAGTGGTGGTGGTCATTTGATGGATTACTGTGGTGGTCGGTCTATGGATGGGATGTGGTCGAGTGGTTAAGAAAGTAAGGAAGGGCGATGGTTACCGTAAGGTGAGGGAGTGAGGCGTCGAGTGAGGTAGGGCCTGTACATTGTTGTGAGGGGTTGTGGGTGAGAATGGGAGTTAGCAATCATGGAATGTGGAGTGAAAGGCCCTCTGTGCAATGGGGGAGTACTGTGGCACATTGGGGCGCGATTGATTGTGTGTGCGTCGCAATTATGTGATGGGGGAGAGAGCATATGGGAGGGGTTGCAATGGAGAGAGGAGTGCCTCTGTTCTATGCCATGGAAAGGGCTAGCCCCCTTAGGGCTTGCGGGTGGAATCACACATGAGAAAAAAAAATGGGAACGGTGGCTGGGCATGGGGTTAATTGGGAGCTAGTACCCGTTGAATGTAAAAAAGAGAGAGAGAGAGAGAGAGAGAGAGAGAGAGAGAGTGTGTGTGTGTGTGTGTGTGATGTTTTTATTTACATGGATGGGGATTTAGTGAAAAAAGTAATAGGCTTTTAGAAATGGATAGGAGAGGGTTTGTGAGAATGGGTATGTGGTTTGGATTTTGGTGGAAATGATAGGTAATGTAATTATCAACTTTTACTTAGGTGTGGGTTTATGTGAGGTAAAAGATGTATGGGGGAATTGGTAGCCACTAAAATAAATTCGAAGAGAAGAGTTCTCGCATCAATACCCAATCTTCGCCTGACTTTATTCTTAATCTTATGAGAGAAATAGCAAATTATTACAACATAGTAGAATAGGGTCTAATGACACATTATTAACCCAAGATGCATGCCTATCTTAATACATGCACTAATGACTAAAATGCTTTAATAATAATGCAATAATTCATGCATTGGTATGTAACTGGTGCAATTTAAGCATGACTGATGTCAGATCATGCATGCGCATCACACACCCATGCCCAATTTTTGCTAGTCCCGAGCAAAACATTGTGCTCAAGAGAATCATCCTCTAAGCTAGGGTGCAGAAGTTAAGTCGCCTTCATCTAATCAACCCTCAAGGAAGAAGCTCAAAATCTCAAGATGCAAAGCTTTTAGAGGCACTCTAGTATTGACCAATATAAAGATCTCTTCATCCTATCAGATTCCAATCGACCACCATTTTGGGTCATCAACAAAGGTTTCTTCGACCCCCAGGCATGCCTAATGGTTTTTTGGCCCCAGAGATTAAAGCATTTGTGCATGTGTGCAAGTGGTCTTTGTTCAGCTTGCATGTGTATTAAAGAGAGAAAAGAAAGCTTTTGTGATTTCTCTTTTATAATTTTTTTGTGATCCCTCTAAGTCTAACCTTGGATTGGCTCTCAACATAGTCTATGTCGGATTCCTCCTTCCCATTATTGATTCTCGAAGGGTCCTTGACAATCGACACTTTGTGATAGTGTCACCCATCTCAACCCAAAGAACCTTGGCATCCGATACTTCGTGATAGTTTTGTCCATGGCATTCTTAACTTAATTTAGGCCCTATTAATCGACATGTCATGATAATGCTATCCATGGCACTTGAATTGCACGATGCCCTTACATGCCTCCGATAGGATATTTAAATTCCCTAAGAGAAGAGCCCCAAGGTGGTGACATGTTTACTTCGCATCCTCAAGGGAAGTATATACTTCTACTCTCATGTGGTACGAACTCTTCCAATCAACTTGTGTTTTTGAGCCTTTCCTAAGTCAAATCCTCGAGCGAACCATTTTTTCATAAGAGAAATTTTTGTTATTTTATCTTTATTAAGGGCACTGAATCAGACCAAAGTATATGAGGGGTTGATAAACGCCAGTTTATCATCATTCTTATGCCCCAAAACTAACCTACCTCTTAGGGTTTTAACTCCACAAATGGGTTTTTGGGCTACATTTAGGCATTTACCTAGGATAGACATGCATTGCATTTTAATGTATTTTTGATGCATTTATCTGAGTGTCAGGATTAGGCAGAATGTCAAATCCCACACATCTTGGCACTCAGGAAGTCAAAAGATGAAGAAGTTCCTATCAGCTGGATCCTAGTTTGATCCAGCTCATTTCAGCTGAATACCAGCTACATCCAATTCATCCCAGCTGGATCCTAGCTCCTTCTACCTGGGTCAACTCACCCTTAGCTCCATTCAGCTCATCTCAGTTGAATGGTAGATCTAGCTAGTTCACCTTAGCTCCATTCAGCTCATCTCAGTTGGATGGCAGCTCAAACTAGCTAAAGACAGTTGATCCCAGCTCCATTCCAGCTCTTCCAGCTCAGAAGAGTTCATTGGAAGTTCAACCTGACTAAGACTAGCTACTACTTTCAACTAGCTAGACCTGATCAGCTGAAGATGACCTTAACTAGCTCAGGCCAGCTCAAGTCCAACTCCCGGGGACTCCACTTAGCTCAATGTTTAACGCGGCGAAATCGATTTTAAAATAAAGTGTTGTAATATAGTCGAAATCGCTTTAAAAACAAATAGATTTTTTATTATTCGAAAAGATTTTGAGGTCGAACACAGAGAGCAATATGGAATGCAGAAATCAAGATCACAATTTAAACTAAAAGAGTTTGCAATAATATCAGGTATCAATGTGCAAAAAGTTGGGAGTAAAGTGGTGGTTTAAATCACCATATACTCCTTACAATAATAGCTAAGGAACTCAATGTATATGTATGAAATGAAAGCTCAAATCTATCGTCTGATTTGGAAATCAGATGGTTTAAAGTATGATGTTTTGCATTGTGTTGCAGCTCTTCTTCTTCTACACTTTCTTTCTATGATTCTTCCATTCTTCTGCAGCCTATTCCTCTTCAGACATGCCTCTTCTTCTTTCTCTGCTTTCTCAGCTACGACCTTCTCTTCTTCTCTAAGCCTTCTTCTTCTCTGGCCCTTCAGCACTTCCGAATCTGGCTAAGTGTCAAAGCCAAACTTCTCAAGGCAAAACCCTCCCCCTACCTGCGTGGCTCTTCTTCTCTCTTTCTCTCTTAGGATCCACTCTTCCAAAGCCACAGGTATTCAGGTTATCAGATTCAGGCACGTACCTGGGTCCAGGCTCACCAATGTGCGGTGGTGAGCGAGGAGTGCAGGTCAGGTTATCGGGTTCAGGCCAGGTCCGCATGTACGTGTCTCGGATGAGGCCGGGTGAGCGGGTGAGAGGGACCTCACACCGTGAACTGAGGCAAACAACTGCTAACACTTATTCAATTTATTCGCCTCAGTGCGCTTTGCAGCCGAAGATGTGGGACTATCCGCGCGTCCCTTCTTCACGTGCCTTGTAGCAGCTCGTCTCCCTTCAATTGCCTCAGCTGATGAGGTTAATCCATCCGATTGGCTGCCTGGTTGCGTGCACAAAAAGCTTCCGCACAACCTGGAGCTTTGACCTGGGTGTAGCAGGACCTGGAGTGAGCTTCAAGCAAGCTTGAAGCTTGCTCATCAATGGCGGACAGGGCGAGTTTCTGAAATCAACAAAACAGCCTTTTGGCCACGTCAGAACGCTTAGGGAGGGTCACCGGACAACAGCGAGTGCGATGAGGGTGTTTGTGTGGCGTGTGGATGTCTGTGAGTGCGTGGTGAGGTCGAACTGCGTGCGTGAGAGTGGGTGTGTTCGGGGAGGTGTGTGAGTGAGTGGAATGATGAATAAAGAGAGGGGAAATGAGTGGGGAGGTGTGGTGATGGTTGTAGGGTAATTGACGGGTGATTTGGTGGTCTGTGGAGGTGAGATGGTCTTGCAGGAGGGGATGGCCGGAGATGGAAACGATGAAGTCACGGAGAAGCGTCGGTGGTCGGATTTGGAAAATAAAGAGAGGAGAAGAAAGTAGGGGAGATAAGGAGCTTAGCTAGGAGGTAGGCGGACGAAGTGGGGCAGAGATGGTGTCAGATGCAGTGTTGCCAACGTCGGAGATGAAGGTGGCTCTAGTGAGGTAGAAACGACGACGGTGAAGGAGGAAAGGGCGTCTGCTGGTACAGTGAGACACGGATGGAAGTGAAGAAGAGAAATCCGCCACTGGTATTGTGGAAGGACGATGAGGAAAGGCAGAGGGGATCACCGGATGTCGAGGAGCCTTCGGCCGTGAAAGAGAGAGAGGAATTGTAGGGATTCATGATCAATTTTGAGCGTGAGGAGTTCGGGAAGATCTGGTGATTCTTTTATAGGGATCCAGAGGCAAGGAAAGCTTGGAAATCAAGCTTTCCAAGCTCGGAAACCCTCACCGGAATTGGGTGTTTCTTGATACCCAAAATCTCTCATGCATTCGCATGAGAGATTGGGAAAGATTCGGTGCTCAAGGACGGGTTCAGATTGGAGAGGATTTCTCAAAGAATCTCCCTTCCAATTTTGGAAGGGATTGATTGAACAGAAAAGGAGTTCTCTTCAATCAAAGGTTGCCGGAGAAGTATTTCTCCGCAATAATGGTAGACGGACCTAATTGTGAAGATGAAGACAAAGTTAGGGGGCTATTTGAAAGGATTTTGAAAGTTAAAGGCCTAAATGTAATCAGACAGGACCATTTTGCAAACTAGGTCAAGACAAGCTCATCTTGGATCTAAAATTTGGTACAAACCTAATTTGGACATAAGAGATCTACTGGTAAAGTTGGATTTTGGTTTTGACCATGTTTGACTGGATAATTTATGCAAAAACCCAAATTAAAGCAAATATCTGTCTGAGGCTCCATTTTGGGTCAAGATGGGTTTTGATGGTTAAATTGAAGGTACTAAACCCTAGAGAATATTTTTCTATGATTTTTAGAGGATTTAGGTGAATTTTATCCTGACCAGAACCTCAGGTAATTAAGTGGGTCTGTTTTTAGGGTTTCAAAAGTCATTTAATTCTCAAAACACGTGCAAACCCTTTTCTGACTGATCTAACCCACTTGTTACCTTTTTAGGACCTTTTGACCCTTAATGAACCCCTAGGAAAATCCATGGTTACACTACATTCATGATAAGATGGTAAAATTTTAGTTTTACCCCTAGTTTCTTATTCTTCTCTCAGAATGGTTATACTGTGAGTTATGGTTCTCTGACGGTTATGTAGGAGCATTTATTGACTTAATTGGGTCAAAATGAGCTAGTTATGGCTCATGATGGTGTTCCCATCACTCAACTTAGTTGAGCTAAGCTAGGTCCTCCCTGGGAATATCTGACTTAACTCACCTCAGCTCACATCAGCAGAAAATATCTCATCTTAGCTTGGCTTAGCAGCTAGCAAAGAACTAGCAAGCTAAGCCAACTAAGGTAGCTCTTTGTAGCTCTCTTCAGTAGCCACCAGCTCTAGTGCAGCTCAAATTAACTACCTCCAGCTCTTCTCCCCCGAAACCCTAGCTCCAAATGCCTCCAACCCTACTCCCTACCAGCTAAGCTAGCCAACCCTACCTAACCCTAAAACCCAACTACCTAAACTCCACCTAACAACCCAAAACCTAAGTCCACCTAAGCTAACTAGTCCTACTCCACTTTGGTGCCAACTTCACATACCCTTTCAACCCACCATCACCACCAAGGGACACCATATTTTGGTGCCAAAACTCCCTCCATAACCACCATCAAAATGGCACCAACCCAACTCCTTATCCCAACCCTTCATCCACCATCAACCATGATCTCCACCATCCATGTTTTGGTGCCAACCAAGCCTTCTAGAAACCTCCTCCTTTGGCACCAACTTGATGTGTCTCTTTACCACCAAAAGCCACCAACACCACTTACAACTACCCCCCTTCACACCCTCAAGTTGGCGCCAACAAGCCTACACCCTAGGATTCCCATAACCACCCTTAACTACCCACCAAACCTAATCCTAGCCCTACACCTAAGCCCACGCCAACCACCCCTCACCTACTCTATATACCCCACCTATCTACCACCTAAAAAAATCTCTTCTATTAGTTAGGTCCACCATTTTTCCACCCCATCTCCACTCCAAGTAATAAGAAGGAGAGAAGAAGATCAAGGGGGCAACCTACCCACCCCCTTGGTGCCTTCTTCCTCTCATTCTTCTCCCTTAGCCACACCAAGGAGGAGATCATCTTCACCTAGAGGGGATGACCAAGCAAAGGAGGAGCCAATAAGGTGGTTGATGCCCGCCTTGGAGGAGAGTTTGAAGGAAGGCCAATTGAAGAAGGAAGAGAAGGACAACTCTTTTCAAGTGTGGAGCAACCACACTTGGAGCAAGAGCCACCCGGATCTTCAACCAAAATCACCCCTTCTTCTTTATCTTCTATTCTATCTTTTTGTGTTAGTTAATAGTTTATTACTCTTGTAGAAGCATTCATCTACCTATATGTTACTCTTCTAGCAATACAAAATTCATTTTGCCTTCCAATTTTTATGTTGTAGTTAGTGTGTTTTCTATGTTGTTCTTGTAGTTGTAGTGCACACCACACTCTCCTCATCTAATTACCCTAGGCGCACTTGCCTAAGGTGAGCTTAGAAGAGAGAACTCCATTCTTGTCACATAGGTTTAGTGATAGGTGTAGTTGTAGCGTAATTTTGTTTTTGCATATCTCAAGCTTGATTGTTTTGAAAAATATAAAAATAGCAAAATCAAAATCACAAAAAGAAAGTGCAGATTTGAGAGGCAAGAGAGAGAACCACTCATGTGATTGACAAATTAGCCTCCTTGGACGACCCTAGATACTCCACTATCTAGGTATTACAAATTTAAAAGCGACTCGATTTTTGTGCGTTACAACTTATAAAAATCGCATTTTACAAACCGCGTAAAATCTCGACCAGGGGTGGATGTCTAAATTACCCAAAACCTACAAACTAAAGGGTAGGCATGAGGGTTAAATACTCCCTAAGCCTTTGACTTAATACATTAGCCTTACAGTCTCTTCAAGAATTCAGAAAGCAGTTTTAATCTAAATAAGTACAAAGTTTTTAAGCCCACTTTAGGCCCAAAGAGTTTGAACCTATGACTCTTTGCAAATTCCTCAAGGGTCAGAGACTACTTGGCTCGTCTCAAACTCCTCTCCAAGCCTAAATTGTGTCCTCATTTACACAATATTAATTACTTTATTTCTTTTTACTACCTTTTTTCATTAATTTTTATTTTCAAATAAAGCAAGAAAATGCATGCATTCTAAATTCGAAAACATAGGTTTTACCTTCTCCCGAAGACTAAAATGTACAATGTCCTTATTGTGCAAAAATGTATGATATTACCTGAGGTGGAGTTGGGCTACATCCCAATGAGTGTTATACTTAACGTTAGTAGCCAGATGTTGAAGTTTTGTAGATCCAGTTCCACAAACAAAGGGGTAGGCCATAAGATTAAGCATAATATGACGGTGATGCAGATTTTACGCGATTTGTTAATAATACGAAATAGTGTCGTTGTACGCGTAAAATCGATCAACTCTTAAATTTATAATTCCTAGATAGTGGAGTATCTAGGATCGTTCAAGGAGGTCAAATTGTTAGTCACAAAGATGGTTCTCTCTCTCGCCTCTCAAATCAACACATGTATTTTTGTATTTTTCGTTTTGTTATTTTTATGATTTTCAAAACAATCGGACAATTGCAAGCGAACTATGCTAAAAACTACACCTATCACTAAACCTAAGTGACAAGAATAAATCCTCTATTCTAATCTCACCCTAGGCAAGTGAGCCTAGGGTAATTAGAAGAGAGGAGTGTGCTCTACAACTACAAGAAAAACACACTGCTAGAAAATAAGAAATTGAAGGCAATTGAAAGCTTGTAGTACTAGCAGAGTTGATGAGTGGAGTAGGAGGTGAAGGAAGCTAGGGTTTTGGAGGAGAGGAGCTGAAGGGAGTTACCTAGAGCTACACTGGAGCTGATGGTTGTTCAAGAGAACTGCAAGGAGCTACCTTAGTTGACTTAGCTTGCTAGTTCTTTGCTAGCTGCTAAGCCAAGCTGAGATGAGCCAGCTTCTGCTGATATGAGCTGAGGTGAGCTGGGTTTGGTCTTCCCGAAGATTACCTAGCTAGCTGAAGTAGATAGCTTAGGTCAAGTAGCTCAGCTCAACTAAGCTGAGTTGAGTTGAGCCTTCGGAAGCTGGACTTGAGCTGGCCTGAGTTGGTTGAGGTCATCCTCAGCTGATTAGGTCTAACTAGATGATGGCAGTACCTAGTCCTAGTCAGGTTGATCTTCTAGTGAATTGTTCTAAACTGGAGGAGCTGGAATGGAGTTGGAATCAACTATCTTCAGCTAGTTTGAGCTGCCATTTAGCTGAGGTGAGCTAAATGTAGCTAAGGTGAACTAGCTTGAGCTACCATTCAGCTGAGATGAGTTGAATGGAGCTAAAGATGAGTTGATCCAGCTAGAATGAGCTAGGATCCAGTTGGGATGAGCTGGTTCTAGCTAGGATCTAGCTGATAGGAGCTTCTTCTTCATCTTCTGCCTTCCAAAGTGCCAAGGTATGTGTGATCTGACTTTTTGCCTATCCCTAGCACTCAGATAAACATATCAAAAATACAAATAAAATGCAATGCATGCCTAACCTAGGTGAATGCCTAAATGCAGCTCGAAAACTTGTTTGCAGAGTTAAAACCCTAAGAGCTAGATATGTTTTAGGGCATAAGAACAATGATAAATTGGTCTTTATTGCACTCCCATGCTTATCTTTTGCTAGTCTCTTAGCAAAACTATTTTCACAAAATGAATTTTTGGGAAAGATTAATTTTGTTACATTTTTAGGAGAGGATCACGGGACTTTGGTTGATTGAAAACATGAAAGGCATGGGATTTGTTAAAGATAAAACATTGGGATTTGTCTTTAGATCCAAAAATTAGATAAATCAGGATCAATGTATCCTTCAAAAATTCACAAGTTAACTCATTGTTAATTTAAATGAGACAAAATTATTTTGTAGTTAGGATTTCCTTGTCTCTTGAATCTGACTTGCAACTTGCATAATCTTTTTAAAATATTGTGTTAGTGCTTTTGAATGCCAACATTTATAAGGTCATGTTTTTGAAACTCTTTTTTTTTTGTCTCTCCCATGCTTACTTCTAGCTTAATCCTACAATAGATGTGTCAGGATCATCATTCCCGTTACCAATCATTGAGGGGGCTCTAGCACCAGCACTTCGAGATAGTACTGTCCAAGACACCACCTAGGAGCTCACAACCCCAAAACACAATGCTGTGTAAAGAGGAGCTCTAAGCGAACTCAAGCTCTTTCTCCAATGCTATGGGTAGAGCATTGTCTAAGACACTTGAGCTACAAAATGCGCCTTAATGTTCTACCTATAGATATGAAATACAGATATAGAGTGGCGTCGAGGTGGTAACATGTTGACATCGCATCCTCAAAGGAGGCATTTTCCTCTTTCTCGGCGGTGGGAACTCAAACCATTCATTTGCTTCGGATTTCACTAAGACTAAACAAGGGACTTTTCTAATTTTTCTAATTTATTTTTAGGTGTTGACTGTGTGTGAAATTTGACACAAGAATTTTTGCAAGAGACGTAAGATTTTGGGTCGGAAACTAAGCCAAGTAATTTCCAGGTCATAAAAAGAGATCAAGTCACCTGAATCATCACGAGTTCAGGTGGAATTTAGAGAAAGATACTTAATCTAGTCTAAAGATAGACCCAGAAGTTCTAAAAATTGGATCCACATTCTAGTCCCTAGTTTGTTAAAGATTAAATCCCATTGTACCTAAAAATGAATCTTTCAACCTTAGTCTCGATTTTCTAAATTTTTCTTAAAAAGTTTTATGATTTTTTTTATTATGACGATGCATGCAGAAAGAAAATTACATATTTTTAGGTTTTGAAAATCCTGAATCGATCGTCAAAATTTAAAAACACCTTCCCATGCTTATGATATGCAATGTCCTTATGCATTGGTAGGGAAAAGAGATCACCTTAGTGAAAGTAGTCAAGTTCAGGATGGGAAAAACCTGGGAAAAGAAAGATAAAAGGAAAGCAGTAAAAATGATAGGTTACATCCCATCCAGTTCTTTTTTATGTCATTTAGCCAGGTGTGAAGCGATGCACGGAAAATGAATCATCATGTAAATAATTGGACACATGAATGCCCTCATGAAGAACGTCCTCCTCTGGATCCCCTAAAAGATGATTGGTAAAACTATAGGGATCGAAATGAGATGGAAAAATGGCCCAAGTCTGGCCATGGTTTTAATTCATGATAAATGCCATAGTCGGGTGGGTTTGGTGGTAGGTCTAAGGGAAAGGGAGTGGGAGAGAAGTCAGTATGATGAAGGGTGGGTGAAGTTAGTGTGGGAAGGTGGGGTGAAATTAGAGTGGGTGGGTCAGGTGGATAGTTAGGAAGAGATTTTCATTGAAGACAAGGCTCCAAGTCTTGGATTTCACCGACCACTAATTCAGAGTCAGAATCCTCGAAAAAATTATGGTCGAGAAGAGTATCTATCAACATCGTTTCCTCCACCAAATTGGATATTTCAGTATCTGAGTTCTCAAGGAAGTTATCATTATCATAAAATCCCCTGGGGGATTTAAAAATATCTAAAGTGATTGTTTGTCCATCACAAGTAATGTCCATTTTTCCTGAATGACAGTTAATATTAGCTTTTGTGATGGCCAGAAAAGGTTGTCTTAGGATGATAGGGGCATCAATAAAAGATTTGGGTACCTCAATGTCAAGGACCAGAAAGTCTATAAGGAATACACGATTTTAGACTTAGACGAGAACATCCTCGACAATCCCCCGGGGTTTGATTGTAGATCGGTCGGCTAATTGTAAGGTTACCTTGATAGGTTTGAGATCGCCGTTCTTAAATTCTTCGAATGAAACAGTGGGGATGATATTGATTGAGGCACCAAGATCGAGAAGGGCACGGTTGAAAGTGTTATTATCAATAATTACTGAAATCAAAGTCACGCTGGGGTCTTTCCTCTTAGGAGGTAGCTTCCTCTGTATGACAAAGTTTACTGTCTCCGAAAGATGCACCTGTCCTAGGTTTTTAGTCTGCCTTTTAGAAGTGCAAATATCTTTTAAAAACTTGGCATAGGTAGGTATGTATTTGATGGCATCTAGGAGAGAGATGTTAATATGAACTTGCCCGAATAAGTCCATGAGTTCTTTAGTCATGGGCTCAGATTTCTTCTTTCTGTTGTTGGTGGAGTGGAGAGCTTTAGGAAAAGGAACAGAAGTTGTGTCTTGTGAAATTGGGTTTTCTTTTTCTTCTTGAGTGGTGTTAAGAGAGTCAACATGCATTGGTTGAGAGTGGGTTTCATCATTTTGATGCGAAGGTCCAAGATCAGTTGTTGTTTTCCCACTCCTCAATGTAACTGCATGTGCAGTTTGGTTATTCCTAGGAGGAGGTTGGGGGGCCTATTGTTGATGGAATCTGGGTTGGTATTGAGGTACGTAGTTAATGAGAGGTTGATTAGTGTGCTTCAGCTTTAGATTTCCGCCCTGATATTGGTTCCTTTGATTGATAGGGTTGGGTATGGACTTGGATGGTAGATATCCTGCAGGTCTCTAGGTTGAAGTAACCCTAATCTAATTATGCAGATTTGTAACAACGCGGGTTACTTCTAACATTTTGCTTTGCATTCCCTGCAAGGATTTCATAATCTGGGCATTGATGTTTTCTTGAGATGACCCAGGTTGAGAAAAAGTCTGATTCGACCCATACCCTCCAAATGAGTTTGGTTTTTGGGGAGGAACCGGGTTGGTCCAAGAATGAGTCGGGTAGTTCCTCTAGTTAGAGGAATTGCTAAATTGCTCATGGAGGGCGAAGATATTCTTAGTGGGGTTGAAATTTGGATATGTGAGACTCCGGTGAACCATAAAAAGCCTCAGAATATTGATTATACTCAGCAGGGGTAGTATTCAGATTATGCAAATTTTCTCTTCTTAGGATGTTAGGCAGGGTTAGATGTGGAGCTTGTGGAGCCTAGGTGGATGTGGAAAGTCTTTCCTCCATTTTCTTCTGATTTAATTGCATTTGGTCAAGTCGATGAGCCATCATTTGGAGATCATCTTGGGTAACGGGGATAGATTGAGTGCCTATCTCATGAACATCGAACTGCGAGTTTGTAGTTCGGCCAAAGGTGTTCATGGACACATGATTAAATGAGTTTTCACTCATTTCTTCAAATAATTCATAGGCACTTTTTGCATCCTTATTTAAGAAATTACTGCCACACGAGGTGTCGACAAAATGCCAAAGTTGATCTTCAATCCATGGTAGAAGATCTGCGCGAGTTGCTATAATGGAATCTTGTGGTGCAAGAAACTTCTTAGGAGATCTTGGAACCGTTCCAAGCATCATGAAGAGTCTCGCCAAATTTTTGTTGGAAGGTTGTAATAGATCTTTGCAGGGAATTGGTATGACCTATGGGGAAGAATTTTTTCAGGAAAGCACTTTTCAGCTGAGGCCATGTGGTAATGGGTCTATCGATAGTTCTGAACCAATAAGCAGCCTTATCCTTGAGAGATAATGGGAATAGCTGCATCAGCCAAAGATCTTCTTGCACATTGCGAGAACGGGTTATTTACGCTAGGAGTGTGAATTCTCAAGGTGGCTGAATGGGTCTTCCCTTGGAAGGCCATGGAAATTCTTAATTAGGTTCAGAATGGTTGGTTTGATTTCAAAGTCCCCTTCTTGAATTACCACCCCCGGTCTATCCTCATAATTAGAAGGATCATAAAAATCCTTACGAGGAATGATAGGCTGCTGACGAGGTGGCGGGTTTTGCCCTCAGTTGGCTAGGTTCGTTACAGTCTTAGTAAACTATTATTGATTTTCTTATAGTTGAGCTAGTCGTTCAACCATCATGGAGAATGTGTTAAGTGGGGGGGCTTGATTTTGTTGTTGTAGTATCTCAGCATTAGGTAGCTCTAGGCTGGGTAAATGAGGGAGGGGCAAGTCAAAGATGGAGGGGTTAGTTTGTGGGTTTTGGGTGGAAGGGTCAGAAGTAGGATTAGAAGTGGATGTGGATGGGTTAGTGGTCCTATTTTGTTGGTTTTCCATTGTTTTAGAATGCAAGTGAGAGGAAGAAAGCAGAAAAAGAGGTCTTTTTGTGCGAGGGCAAAATCAAGTGGTCCCTCCAAGTGTGGAGTTTGGGATCGCTACTCGTGCATACAATGGAAGAAACGAGGAGGAGAGGGGGGAGAGATGAGAAAAAGTGTGCAATCAAGTAATACGAAATTCTAGACCTAACCTTGAGGGTGACTCCTTAAAAATTACCAAAGACTTAGTCTACCTAAGCAATAAGAAATCAATAGTGGATAACCGTTCCCTCAACAAATCTAGTTAGGTTGAATAAGGGGAGGGTTGGGTCCAAGCATGTCCCAGGAAAACCACTAGGGGCTTGTATAAACCCGCACCTAGTTGTTTGACATTACCCCTTGACTTGGCACCAGATATAGATGGAGGAATTGATATCAACTAAAGAAATCTTAAAACCTAGAAGCAAGCCTAAGTTTGATGAAATCTTAGGGGTCAAATTACTACAAATTTTTAATTAGGTCTAAGAGCTTAAAGTGCACAGGGAATGTGATGGGCGTTGATTTGAGATAATGCCCGATTGTTTCTTTTTTTATGTGTGTGTAAATTGGGTGGGAAGTGGTGCCCAAGCCAAGTCAAAGGAGGTTTGCAAACAAGGATTTTTGTTGTTGAAGTGTTTTAGGGTTTTGATAAAGATTTGATATCTTTTAGGATTCTCTCTTGTTAAAATTTCAAACAAGGTTTTAAAGTTCCACAAGTAATATCAATCAAGATGTTGTTGGTGGAGTTCAATTCCTTTAGAGTTGATGTGACAAAGAGAGAAATTAAAACCTTAATGTGGAAATCCTACGTATGTAGCTCCTAAAAAAATGAATCTCTTTTTGAAATCTTTAAAAGTGGTGATCTAAATAAGAAAAAAAACCACCACTTGGTGTAAAATCAAACAAGGAATCCAAAAATTATTTTCTTGTAATTCTAGGAAAATTTTTGATATTTATTTTGAAATTTTTGTCCTTACTGGTGTCAAGAGTCAGATTTGGTAGATTTGGGAAATTGATACTACAGAAACCTCAAATGACCTCAATTTTTTTTAAAAATTTTATATGATGTAGATAATGTCTCAAGGTTTCTAGAAATATAAAGTTTTCCCAAATCTAATTAGTAGAAAAATTATTAAAATTCATGGATAGTAAGAAAATAGTAAGGAAATAAGGTCTAACCCTTGTTCAGTTTGTGAATTTTTTAATTTTTTAAATTTGGGTTACTTGAAAATTGGAATAAAGGTTCCTAACTCAAAGGGGCTTCATTTGGAGAAATTTGGTAATTTTAGGAAGCTCCTAAGTACCCAAACCTAATTTTTGAAAATTAAGACAGCAGTCTGGATTTTCAAAAATTAGACACCAATAAAGCAAAGGTGGTGGAAAAATGGAGCAAACAAGCAACACAATGAATTTTAGGGTTCAACCACTCTTAATTTTTCTTGTTTTTAATTTTTTTAGAATTTAAAGATCTTTTAAGAGATTTTGATGATGATGGAAGAGATGGCCAAGGGTACTTACTTGAAGTACGCGGGAAGACAAGTTCACTTGAAGTTTTCCACTCCAAGCGAATCTGAATCCCGCTCCCGCTCCTAATTCGGACTCTGAATCGAAACAAAATTTTTTTTGTGAAGGTCTAATAAAGCAAGAGAGTGATTAAATGTGTGACTAAGCCATGCCTCCCCGACAACGACATCAAAAAGTGTTGCGCTTTTTACGCGGTTTGTTAATAATGGGAAATAATGTCGTTGTATGGGTAAAATCGATCAACTCATTAATTTATAATTCCTAGATAGTGGAGTATCTAGAGTCGTCCAAGGAGGCCAAATTGTTAGTCACAAAGATGGTTCTCTCTCTAGCCTCTAAAATCAACACATGTTTTTTTGTATTTTTTGTTTTGTTCTTTTTATGATTTTCAAAACAATCGGACAATTGTAAGCGAACTGCGCTAAAAACTACACCTATCATTAAACCTATCTGGCAAGAATAAATCCTCTCTTCTAAGCTCACCCTAGGCAAGTGAACCTAGGCTTAGAAGAGAAGAGTGTGCTCTACAACTACAAGAAAAACACACTACTAGAAAATAAGAAATTGAAGGCAATTGAAAGCTTGTATTACTAGCAGAGTTGATGATAGGTAGCTGAATGCTTCTTACAACAAAAAGAGAAACTACACTAGCTAATACTAAGGAAGTAATGATGAAGAAACGTCCTCCAAAGATGGTGAAGTAGCGGTCCTTGCTCCTAGCATAGCAGCTCTTGTGCTTGAAAAGAATTCCTCCTTGCTTCCAATACGATGACTCATCCAAGCTTTCTCCTCCAAGGTGGGCGTCAACCACCTTGATGAAGATCTCCTCCTCGCCTAGCCGTCCTTCTAGAGGAAAGCTTGTCCTCCTTGGTGTGGCACAAGGAAGGGGAAGAGAGAAGAAGGAGGCACCAAGGGGGCGGGTAGGTTGCCCCCTTGATCTTCTTCTTCCTTAGCCTTAGGTGTAGGTGGTGTAGGTAGAATTTACACTAAAGGAGGATGATTTATTTGGTGGTAGAGTATGGGTATAAATAGGAAGGGAAAGAGGGTTGGTTGGCGTGGATTGATGGAGGGTAGGGATTAGGTTTAAGGAAGTTGTTATGGGATGAATGGCTAGATTTAGGTGGTGCCACCTAAAGGGATGCTAGGGTTGGTGGTTATGGGTTGGAGCTACCTTTGGTGGATGTCCATGGGTGTAGGGATGTGTGAATTTGGCACCAAAGGGGAGTGGGTTCTAGAAGGATTCATTTTGGATGGAAAAGGGATGGTTGGGATGAATTGATGTTGAGGTGTAGGGTGGATATGTACCCATTTGTTGGCTCTAAAAATGAGGTTGGTTGGAGGTGGTTTGGCGCCAACTTTGAAGTGCCTTTTGGTGGCGGCTTAGGGGTGAAAAGGTGGCTACAAGGTGGCGCCAAAAATGGGTAGGACTAGGTTGCTTAGGTGGACTTAGGTTTAGTTATATTTGGTGGAGCTAGCTAGGTGGGGTTTAGGATGTTGATTGGCCATGGTAGGGAAGTAGGAGCTGAGCTAAGCTAGCTAAGCTAGCTCAGCAAGTAGATGAGTGGAGTAGGAGGTGGAGGAAGCTTGGGTTTTGAAGAAGAGGAGCTGGAGGGAGTTGCCTGGAGCTGCACTAGAGCTGATGGTTGCTGAAGAGAACTACAAGGAGCTACCTTTGCTAGCTTAGCTTGCTAGTTCTTTGCTAGCTACTAAGCCAAGCTAAGATGAGCTGGCTTCTACTGATATGAGCTGAGGTGAACTGGGTCTAGTCTTCCCGTAGATTACCTAGCTAGTTGGAGTAGCTACCTTAGATCAAGTAGCTTAGATCAACTAAGTTGAGCTAAGTTGAGCCTTCGGGATTTGGACTTGAGCTGGCCTGAGTTGGTTGAGGTCATCTTCAGCTGACTAGGTCTAGTTAGTTGATGGCAGTAGCTAATCCTAGTCAGGTTAATCTTCCAGTGAATTGCTCTAAATTAGAGGAGCACGAATGGAGCTGGGATCAACTGTCTTGAGCAAGTTTGAGTTGCCATTCTGCTGAGGTGAGCTGAATGGAGCTGAGGTGAACTAGGTTGAGCTACCATTCAGCTGAGATGAGCTGAATGGAGCTAAAGATGAGTTGATCCAACTAGAATGAGTTGGGATCCAGCTGATAGGAGCTTCTTCATCTTCTGCCTTTCTAAGTGCTAATGTATGTGGGATCTGACTTTCTACATATCCCTGACACTCAAAGAAACATATCAAGAATACAAATAAAATGCAATGCATGACTAACCTAGGTGAATGCCTAAATGCAACCCGAAAACCCATTTGCGGAGTTAAAACCCTAAGAGCTTGATATGTTTTAGGGCATAAGAATGATGATAAACTGGCATTTATCAGACAGGCCTATAGAAGAAGTAGCTAAGGATATTGGTGAGCTAATGATGAAGCGTGATGTCAAAAGGTCTTCAAAAATAGTTAATATAGAGAATTTTATTCACAATTTTATTAAAAAATAGTTAATAGGATGGCCCTAGCTTTGGCACACTAGGCGCAGATGAAGGAGACGAAGATGATGGCACTCCTAATTTGGCTGTTGGGAGGCCGGAGAGCGATAGAGGGAGGAGCTTGCCAGAGCTAAGTTGGAGATGGCCGGGGAAGGAGTTTGAAGAGGGTATTTTGGCCAAAACTTAGCTAAGGGACTCGATCTTGTGACCTGGGTCCTTTTATAGGCCATAGGAAAGGGTTTAAGGCTTGGAGACCAAGCTTCCAAGCTTGGTAGGCCTGCTGGAGAATGATACCTACATCTCTCATGTATTCGCATGAGAGATTGGGAAAGAATTGGAGCCCACGAATAGATTTGATTTGTAGAGAAATATCTTGGGAATCACCCTTCCAAATTTGGAAGAGATTGAGCGTGAAATCAGGGAGAAAACTCTGATTGAAGGTCATCGGAGTTGTAGGAGTAGGACATGGAGGCAGCAGGGACCTCTTTGTGAAGACAATGACAAATATAGGGAGATTTTTGTAATAAATTCAAAAGTTGAGGGGTTATTTGGGAGATTAAGAGTCAGACTTGGACTAAAATGTAAACTAGGTCGAAATGATCTCAAATTGGGCTCAAATTTTGATACAAACTTAATTTGAACTTAAAGAATCCAATGGGGAAGTTAGATTTTGGTTTTGACCTTGTTTGATTAGGTAATTTATGTAAAAACCCAAATTATGGCAATAGTTTGTTTATGACTCTATTTTGGGTCACATGGGTTCTGATGGTCAATTCAAAGATGCTAAACCCTAGAGAATATTTTTCTATGAATTTTAAAGGGTTTATGGGAATTTTATCTTGACCAGAACCTCAATTAATTAAACAGATCTATTTTTAGGGTTTCATATGTTATTTAATTCTCGAAACGTGCGAAAACCCATTTTTGTCTGCACAGACCCACTTGTTAGACATTTATAACCATTTGACCTTTGATTAACCTCTGAAAAATCCCATGATTGTTCTACAATTGAGATATGTTGTTAAACTGTAGTTTTACCTTTGTTTTCTTATTCTCTCAGAATGGATTTGTAGTGCATTATGGTCCTCTGGCTATTATGTAAGAGCATTTATTCCTTGATTATGACTAATTAAAGCTAGATATGGCTGATGATGACGTTATCATCAATCTCCTTACACACGAGCCTCTCCACTCCTCACCTGTGCCCACATGCACACGGGTATGGACCCTATACTTGACCTGATTACTCGATTAAAGGTCCCATTAGCATATAGTGGGGAATTTCTGAGGAGGAGGGGGTGCGTGCTAATATTCCCAACACTTAGCCTCTCTGTGGCTTTGCCTTGAGTTGGATTTGAGCTGTGCTTGGTGCCCTTGTGCATCTTGCTGAGGCTTTGTGCCTTGGTGGTTTAAGGTGTCTGGGCCTTACTTGTTGACGTTTGATTGAGGCCCTTGGTTCTGTGGATTTATTTGGCTGATATGTGATTTGGGATACTGTTGAAACATTTGGCTTAATTGAGAATTGTGAGATGTGCTTAAATTGAATGGATTAATTGGTGATTTAAATCACCACTTTTTTTAGTCCTTTCTATTCTTTTTGTCCTACTTTTTCTTGAGATACAATTTGGTTGGTATTGAATATATTCTTATTAATTCATTACATATTATTGTGCTCATTGTCTATATCATTGACTAGTGTTGTGAATTTCACATTTTCTCCTTGTGAATGACCTCAGACTCATTTCTTGATTTCAAGTTTTATAAATTTTAATGTTGTGTTTTTGTTGAGTGTACTACAATGCACATCTCTTAACACTCGACGATTACGCACTAACATTTTGGCACCGTTTCCAGGGAGGAACGCGTAATTCACCACTAGTCATATTTGATTGAGCTTATTACTAACTTGCCCTATTTGTTTTGCTTGTGATTTTGCGAGGTACATCACGAAAAGATCTTCCATGCAATCAACCACTCTAGGGGCAGGTAAAATTTTTTCTTCTTTCCTAATCACCTCCTAATCTTAGGAAGAGAAAAAGGAAGCAAATGAATTAGGATCCACTTGCCTTATTTTTCTTGTAATTATCATTTAAAGGGAGAATTTCTTGATTTGTGAACTTAATTTGATACCTGATTGAAGTGAGACAATTTGATTAGAAATCCCCATCCTAATTTTCTGTACCTATTAGGAATTTACACTTAAATTCTCGATATCTTGGACTACTCACTTTCTTGTTTGAGTCCAAGGTGTTTAATTAACGTGTTTTCGCGAGGAAAAGTTTGGGTTTCAGAGAACCCATTGTCGTAGTCACAAAAATCGCTACCAAATAAAATTTATACCGAAACTCCAAAGGGTCCTAGGTCAAACACAGGGAGGCGACATTTGTTTCCTTGAAATCCACGTTTTGCTTTGTTTCTTTTTGGTATTTTTTGGGTTTTGTGATTTTTTGTATTTTTATAATGAAGAACTAGCCAAGATAATTTACTAGGGAAAATAAATCAAGAGAGAGAGAGAGAGATAGAGTAGAGACATGAAGGAAATCTAATATATCTAGAATAATGTTTATTACACTAAACAGAGATATGCTATAACAACAGAATGAAGATGAGAAGAAATCTCTCAAAGCAAATGTCTGGGGAGACGACGGTGCTTGGCGACGGCTTGGATAGAGGAGATGAGGTACTAGATGTTAGGGATGAGGTGCAGGAGGAATCCGGGTAGAGGGCCACTTGACCACGTTGTAGGAATGGTGATGAGGAGGTGGAGGTGATCGTCTACCTAAATGGAGGTGAGGGGACGACTCTGTGGTCTCTTATAAAGGAGGCGAGGGTAAGGTTGAGTATTTGGAGTAGGGAAGTATTACACTAAAATGAGGCCATGGAGCTTGGGAATGTGCTATTAGGAGCTTGGGAGGCTTCTTGGAGCTCTTGAGTGGGTGAGGAATAGCTAGGTAGAGATGGGTAGGAAAGGGGGTGTGTAGGTCCTTATATAGTGGATGAGAGGGGGTTAGAAATGGGTATGGGACAATTAGCGATTTCCAGGACATCGCTGTAGATCCTGCTCATGCGTCGCTGTAGCCAACTTACACTCACTCATGCGCTTGCTGTAGCAAGTTGTGTTGGCCATCTGTCTCGCATGTTGATTAGGCTCGTGCTTCGCTGGCTGTCCATCTTGCATCTCCAGCTGCCATCGCGTGCGACCATTAGCTGGCATCTGCTGAGCCTTAGTGGAGTGAATTGCCACCCTTGGATGGCGGATGAAGGTCTCTGATTGTGCAAGAGAGGACACTCCGGTTCGCGCCTCTGCTACGTGTGTGATTCGGTGTGCACCAGCGTGGTATCGCACGAGCATAGATCACGCGTCGCTCGGAGCACCACGTTGCCACTTCCTTCGCTGCTCGATCGCCCATTGATGGCTCAATTTTCACCCGTGCACGCTCAGCATTACATCCATGATCGCATCAGATCTCGTAGTGGAAAAGTTTGGATTATGGAAAACCCATCGTTGTAGTTCGATTTGCGAGAAAATCCGTCAATCAGATAAAATTTATAACTAAAACTCCAAGTGAGTCCCTGATTAAACATGGGGAGGCGAACGTTTGGTTTATGAAATCCGCGTTTCTCTTTTTATTTGTTTTTGTCATTTTTTTCTTTTCTAATTTGTTTGGTATTTTTAATAGGACAAGAGGTCAGGTTGATGAAATCTAGCTAATCTACTTGTAAAATATAAAGGAAGGAGACAGAGAGAGAAACAATCATGTTTATTTTTATAATGAAATGTTTATTACAACTAGGAAAGTGGCAAAACTATACTACGAAAGCAATAAAGACAGAGATAGGTGAGAGAAATCCCCTCGACGGTCACTTGGAGGACGACTCGCTTTGATGTTGCTTGGAGGAAGGTGGTGAGGAGCGGGACGAACGAGGACGGAGCTGGAGGACAGAGGGCGGGTTAGGACGACATCGCGGCGAGGATCTTCTTCCCGAGGGGAGGTGAGAAGACAGCCACGGGATGCTCCACGAATAGGGATGAGGGGAGGGAAAACTATTTGGTTTTCTACTATAGAGGAGCATCCCAGGCTTGGGACAAGCTCTCTCTAGAGCCTTGGAGGTGGTGAGAGGAAGAAAGGAAGAGATGAAGAGGAATGGGGGGTGTAGGGTTATTAATATAGTGGAGGGAGGAAGAGCATCCCGTGCACAGACATTCAGCGACAGCTACAAGCGTCACTAAAGGCTGCTTGAGCTGTCACCGAAGATCCGCGCCTTTTCAATGCCTTGGCTGGCGTATGCATTGTGCAGGCCATTTAGTGACAGCTGCAAGTGTCACTAAAGGCCTGCTCTTCTATTGCTGTAAATCCCGTGCCCACTGCTCACGCCCGCCTGCTGTTGCTGAGGTTGGATGCGTCGCGGCCATTGGATTCAAAAGTGAACAGCTGAGATGGCACGGAGATCCCGCCTCTTGATAGCACGTGAGATGGCGCATTCTTGAGGTGTGTCGACAGCCGCGTGCTGCATCTGCGCCCATCGAGCAGTGCCACGTGGTGACGCCTCCGGTGCTTGATGACATCCAACAGGCGCAATAGAATCGCACCCACGCTCCACAAAATCAAGCATCGCAGTGGGATTCGAACGGTGGTCCTTGTGTTGTGGGCGAGGGCGCTACGCAACACGCTACCGGCGTGGATTGTTGGGAAGACGAAAGTGTGTGCATTCTCTCTTGACTGTTGGATGGAGATCCAACGGTTGCGATTTGGCGTGGCCCTCCTTTAGCTCATGGGGCGCAGCTGATATTGGGCAGCTTGGATGGCATTACGTGGCACCATCTGGGCCATCCATCTTCTGTCTGTTGTAGAGGGTGCCACGGTGCTCGAATAGAGATGATTTCCGCGTTGCCGGACTGCGATTGTCGCTTTGGATCCATCCGTATGGTCGGATTTTCCATTCGAAGTTTGTAAGGATGTCGCATTGCCCTCCTGGCCGTTGATCTTCCTCGGACATCATATGATGCTATGGGACTCCGATCTAGACAATTTCGGAGGCGTTAGACTTCGTTTGTCATCCTGATTAGATCCGTATGGTCCGATCGTCCATCCGAGGCCCTGAAATAAATCCTCTTCTCTCCTGACCATAAAAAAGGACCTAATTAAAAAAAAATATTTACAACTACTCTAAATGCAGAATGATGTATGCTATGTAATATTTATATCATGAAATGCAAATTTAAGCCTAGAAACATGCATGATTAGGCATTTTAACCTAAATAGATGTGTCTATATCAATCCACGCAGGGACTTCGATCTCTTGTCTGCACGTTGGGAGCGAGGTCGCCATCCAATGTGTTGAGGGAGAGTTTGGGTCTCGTTTCGGAGTTAAGGCTCACGCATCCATGACCGTTGGGATCTTGATCCAATGGTTGAGATTGCAGGGAGCTTCTCTTTGTATGACTTGATGAGGGCGATGTGGCCTCTCGGTGTCCGTTGGATTTGAATCCAATGATCGAGATCTGATGAGCGTGGCTTGAGAGGGGTGGCTGTAGTTGGGTGGAGGGTTGCGATGGTGCCACGTGGTGCCATTGTGGTCGTCCGACTTCTTCTTAATGTAGAGGGTGCTACAGAACTCTGGTTGAGGTGATTTTGGCACTGATGGACTATGATCGTCGTTCTGGATCCATTTGTATGGTCGGATTTTCCATCCAAATCTCGTAAAGATGTCGCATTGCCCCTTAGCCATATAAAATGTAGAGATTAATGTACAAACTATACAAATTATCCTAAATGCAATGTAATGAATGTTATGCATTATTCGCAATGCTGCATGTAATTTTAAGCTTAGGAACTATCATAAGTTGGCATTTTATCATGAATAAATGCGTATTTATCATACCCCCATGACTATCTTTTGCTAGTCCATAGCAAAAATTGACCTAAATGCTATGTATAAAATAGAATCAAGATCTGATCACTTAGGCATGGTTTGTTTATCACATTAGAAAATTTTAACTAAGGACCTAATTACAAAAACTCAACAGTACCCGGGTGTTTACCGAAATGCAGGCCTGCAAAGTCCTTGCCTTATTTTGAAAAGGGAAGATACATTTTTTTTTATTTGGCTTTTTCTTCTTTTCTAATATTTTTGGAATTTTGGAGTTGAGAGTTTTGGGATAACTTTTTATGGCTACTTGATCTGCCCAAGACTCGAAAAGGACTTCAAATGCTAAGCATCTTATCGTGAAAGTGATAGACTCACTCAATGGCAATTAAAATGGACTTTGGGTTTCTATGCCCCTGGGTGACCTTGACAAAAGAAGATGTTGCCTAAAGGTGTATCTGTTCGACCAGTAGCTTTCTCCCTACTTTTATTTTTGTGGGGTCAACACAAGGGCACACCCAGTGTTTATCTCCCCGGATCATTCTACTTCCCTGCTTCTTCCTTTAGTGTTTTGGAATTTTTGTGCATTTCTTGAGCTGGGTTCTAGACAATGGCCAATGAGTTGTTACCACTGACTACTTGCCAGCCATACTCGTGCACTGAAGTGTGGCTTATTTATTTTTTTTCTTTTTCTTTGGTATGTCTCTGTATTTTTTTCTTTTTTTATTTTTTTCTAAGTAGATGGCTTCCTTGATCTAAGATTTACTTAAAGGTAGCAAGAAGAAAATGGTCATATGGCTAGGCTCTAGACAATTGGCCAATGAGCTGTTACCACTGACAACTTGCCAGCCATAGCACCTTAGAAGGTTCATTAGCTACCCAATTTTCGTTAGAGCCGCCAAGGAGCCAGTTAGTGCAAACCGTGTGTAGATGCTTAGACTATATGTTCCCTCAAGTCAGAGGGTGGGTTGATAAGTCGTGTACTTATCACCCCAATTTATTAACCAAGTTAGAATAAAATTACTTGGCGAGGACTAGAGATCAAGTCCACATTTTAGTGGACACCCGGGCTGATTAAGTCCGAAGACCTGAAGAGAATTTGTGTTCAGGTCCTAAAGTATCATTTCCTAAAGTTCGCAACTCCTAATGCCTAAGTTCTCTTCTCCTAATTCTAATTTTTTTTCTTTTTCTTTTTAAATAACAGGAAATTACTGTCACCGCTGACAAAATAATCAAATCATAAAGTGCCCCCCATGCCTAGATAAGGTAATGTCCTCATTGAAAAATAAAAGCATAAAGGAGGGCAGAATAGGAAGAATATCACCTGTATTCCATGAAACTTTGGTCAGCTCCAAAATAGCCTATACATGTGCTGAGTTTAGTGCCTTTAGCTAGGTGATGTCCAGCCAACAGAGATCAGATCAAGGCTAGAGCAACCTTGTCCGAGATGGGTTCAGGGAGCATGTGGTCAACATAAGGTTTGAGACGTTGCTTGTTGAGCTTAAAGGAATTACCCATCTTTGGGTCAGATATTTCAACAGCTCCGTTAGGAAAAATTCGATCAATACTGAATGGGCCATTCCACTTAGACCTAAGCTTGTCAGGAAAAAACTTAAGTCGAGAATCAAAAAGCCAGACCCACTGGTTTAGCTCAAAGCACTTACGGGAAATCATCTATTCATGAATAGCTTTGGTCCTTGCCTTATAGATTCTGGCATTCTCGTAAGCATCATAACTAAGCTCCTCCAACTCAGATAGTTGGAGCTTCTTGGTCTTCCCGGCTAACTTTAGGTCAAGATTGCATTTCTTGATGGCCCAAAATGCTCGGTGTTCTAATTCTACAGTTAGTGACATGCCTTACCAAACACCAGATGGAATGGAGACATACTGATAGGCATTTTGTACGCCGTACGGTAAGCCCAAAGAGCATTGTCCAGCTTTTGGGTCCAATCCTTCCTATCAGGCCTAATCATTTTCTGTAGTACGTTCTTGATCTTCCGATTGGAGACCTCAGTTTGTCTATTCTTCTAGGGGTGGTAGGGTGTGGAAATCTGATGATTCACCCGTATTTCGCCAATAGATTCCTGAACTGGGCATGAGTCAAATGCGTGCCACCATCACTGATAATGGCCTAAGGAATCCCGAATCGACTGAAGATATTTTTCTTCACAAAATTGATGACCACCTTGTGGTCATTGGTCTAGGTGGGAGTTGCTTCAATCCATTTGGACATGTAATCCACAACAACTAGAATATACTGGTGTCCAAATGAAGGAGGGAAGGGTCCCATGAAATCGATGCCCCAGACGTCAAAAATTTCGATGGGAAGTATTAGGTTTAGGGGCATCATGTCTCTCTTGGCCATGTTCTCGAGTGTCTGGAATTGGGCGCACGATCTTGAGAATTCCTAGGCATCCTTAAATAATGATGGCCAATAGAATCCAGATTGCAAAATTTTTGCTGCCATCTTTTTCCTGGAGAAATGTCCACCACACGTAGATGCATGGCATAACTCAAGTATGCTAAGGAACTCATTTTTTGGAATGCATTAATGAATAATATGGTCAGCATCGATGCGGTATAGCTCAGGATCATCCTAAAAGTAATATTTGGCCTCAGACATAAGTCTATCCCGTTGTTGCTTGGTCCAATCCTGGGGGATCTGACTGATAGCCAAATAATTAATGATATCTGCAAACCAGGGTGTTTGGATACCTGAGACTGTAAGGATAGTCTCATCCGAAAAAGTGTCTGAGATAGGGATATTCAGATAAGGAGAATCAATCAGGATTCTCGCAAGGTGATCTGCCACTATGTTTTGTGCCTCGGATTTGTCTTTGATTTCAAGATCAAATTCTTGAAGTAAAAGAATCCAGCGATTAAGTCGGGGCTTGGCATCCTTGTTGGTAAAGAGTTGTTTTAAGGTTGAGTGGTCAGTGTAGATGATAACACATGAACCTAATAGATAAGCCCTAAATTTTTCCAAAGCAAAGACTATAGCTAGCAGCTCTTTTTCAGTAACGATGTAGTTCCTCTGGGCCTCGTCCAGAGTCTTGCTAGCGTAGTAGATAACAGAGGGCTTCTTATCTATATTCTGACCCAAGATAGCCCCAATCGCATAATCAGATGAGTTAGCTATAATCTAAAATGGGCCTATCTAGATCGGTGGTTGCAACATCGGGGCACAGGTGACTGCCATTTTCAATAAAGCAACTGCCTTGCGGCACAATTCATCAAACTCGAACGGTGCGTCTTTGGCCAGAAGGCTACTCAAGGGTCGAGCAACCTTCGAGAAGTCCTTAATGAATCTTCGATAAAAACCCACATGATTAAGTAATGATCGGATTTTTTTCACAGATGTGGGTGGAGGAAGTTTGGAGATGGCATCCACCTTAGCCTTATCAATCTCAATACCCTGATTAGAGACCATGTGACCCAAGACAATGCCTTCTTGAGTCATGAGGTGGCTCTTTTCCCAGCTAAGGACCAGTCGTGTCTTGATGCATCTTTTGAGGATCAATTCTAAGTTAGCTAGGCATGACTTGAAGGAATCTTCGAAAATGGAGAAATCATCCATGAATACCTCAAGACAATCTCCCACCATGTCAAAGAAGATGGCCAGCATGCACCTTTGAAAAGTCGCGGGTGCATTGTAGAGCCCAAACGACATTCTACGGAATGCAATGGTTCCATAGCGACATGTAAAAGTTGTCTTATCTTGGTCTTTGGGATGGATAGGGACTTGGTTATATCCCGAATGACTGTCTAGGAAGCAAAAGTACTTTTGCCCAGCTAACCTTTCTAGAACTTGATCAATGAATGGCAAAGAGAAATGGTCCTTTTTGGTGGCAGTGTTCAGCTTCCTATAGTTGATACAAACTCTCCAAGTGGAAGCTGAACGGGTGGTGAAGGATTCCCCTTTCTCATTAGTCATTACAGTTATCCCTGCTGGTCGCACGTGTTTCGCATGTTAGAAATCAGGGTTATGAGTAACCTGTCATCGTAGTTGCAGAACACGTCGATCAGATAAAATTTATATAGAAACTCCAAGGGAGTCCCGGGTCGAACACAGGGAGGCGACATTTACTTTAACTGAAAACTGTGCTTCGATTTGTTTCTTTTTGGTATTTTAGGGTTTTGTTATTTTTTTTGTATTTTTGAAAGAAGACAAGCAAAATGAATCACAAGAGAGAGATGGAACAAATATGATGTATATATCACTCCAATATTGATTACAATAAACTATGAAAGCATAAAAAGAGAGGGGGTGAGAGGAAATCTCCCGAATCGGCTGTTCGGCGAGATGACAGTGCCTGGCGGAAGCTTGGACGAAGGAAGTGAGGAGCGGGATGACGGAGGTGAGATGCAGGAGGACGTCGGGTAGAGGAAAGCTTCGGTGTGGCTCTGGAATGGAGGTGAGAAGATGGAGATGATTTGCTACTGGAATGGAGGTAGGAGGACGACTTCAAGGTGACCTATGAAGGGGGATGGGAAGTTGGAGGAGTATTTGGTGGGGCAGAGGTTCGCTACACTAATAGGAGCCTTGGGAGCTTGAGAACAAGCTTTAATGGAGCATTGGTAGGCTTGCTAGAGCTTGGGAGTAGGTGGGAGTAGAGTAGGTAGAGATGGCTTGGAAGGGAGGGGGTGTAGGTCCTTTTATAGTGGAGAAGAGGCAAAAATAGGTATGGGACCATTAGTGACATCCAGGCCATCACTGGAAGTGTCGCTGTAGGCAGCTCATGCCCGCTCACTCCCACAGCTGGCTTTGCTGGCGTGCGAAGAACTAGCGACGGCTGTAAGCGTCGCTATAAGTCTAGCTCATGCATCGCTGTAGGTTTAGCTCATGCGTCGCTGGCACTGCGCTACCACCGCCTTTGTTGCACGCGCGTACGCTGACGTGCTGGCGCTGTGCTGTACGCATGCGCGCCTACGCGCGCGCTTGCACCTGTGCTACTACGTGTGTGTGCTTGGTGGCCTAGGCTGCACCATGTGGTGCAATCTGGGTCGTCCATCTTTTCATTGTAGGGGCTGCTACAGTGGTTGGATTGAGTCGATTTTTACGCCATTAGGCTGCCATCGTCGACCTGAATCCATTTGTGCGGTCAGATTTGTCATTTGAAGCTCCGAATTATGTCATCGAGTCCCTTGGCCATTGATCTTTCTCGGACTACATATGATGTTATGGGACTCCGATCGAGGCGATTTCGGAGGCGTTGGACGCTGATCGTCGTCTTGATCAGATCCATACGGTCGGATCGTCGATCCGAAGCTCCGGAATAAATATCTTTCTCTCCTGACCACAAAAAGGATGCAATTAACCTAAATTATATACAACTACTCTAAATGCAGAATGATGAATGCTATGCAATATTTATAACATGAAATGTAAATCTAAGCCTAGGAACATGCATAAATAAGCATTTGCCCTCAATAAATGTGTTTACATCACCTACCTTTTTGGGCACAATTTGAACGGGGCTAACCCAAGGACTATTTGAGATTGGGTAAATAATTCCTGCATCGAGCCACTGGATTATTTCCTTCTTGACCACTTCTTGCATATTAGGGTTTAGTCTCCTTTGCATTTTGCGAGAAGGGCGGGATCCATCTTCCATAAAAATATGATGATTATAGTTAGTTGGCTCGATCCCCCTAAGGTCGTGGATGGTCCAACCAATTGCCTCTTTATTATTCTTAAGGACCTTAATCAATATCAATTCTTACTCCTTAGTCAAATCAGCACTAATAATCACAGGGAGCATATTCTTAGGTCCTAAGAACTCATATTTTAAATTCTTAGGCAATGATTTCAGCTCAAGCTGGGGTGGGTTTAGAATAGAGGGTAAGGAGGATGCCAATGAAGATTCATCAAGACGATTTAGAGGAAGAGGTTGGGAATGAATGAAATAAGCAAACTCTTTAGGGTATGGCAGGTCTGCCACAGAGGGTTGTGGGTTAATATTGTCAGTACTGGTGAAATCCTTGAGGGCATTAATCATTAAACATGTTTCAATGTTATGATCTAAATTCTCGAAGTCCTCAATAAATCCACAATCCTCAAATTTTTTCATCACCTGAAAAATATCAAGTGCCAGTTTCCTGTCCCCAAAGGCGATTTCCATACTACTGCTCTCATAATTTATGTTGGCCTTAGCAGTAGTTAGGAACGGGTGCCTCATCATGATGGGCATGTTCCTTAAATCTTTAGGTACATCCATGTCAAGGATTAGGAAATTTATGAGAAAATAGAAGTCCTTGACCTTGACAATCACGTCCTTAATAACGCCTTTTAGTGTGGTGACCGAACAGTCTCCTAGCTGTAGCGTTACTGAGGTTGGCCTAAGTTCACCTAACTTGAGCTTTTCATAGAGAGAAGTTGGGATTAGGTTGATGGATGTACCTAGATCTAATAGTGCTCGATCAAAAGTGTAATCCCCAATGACACATAAAATCAAAGGGGCACCTGGATCTCTCTTCTTCTAAGGAAGGTGGTGCAGGATAATAGAACTAGCCTGCTTAGAGAGTATCACCTTCGTCGAGGTGGGTTCTCTTGGCTTCCACTTTTGCGTAGATAGATCCTTCAAGAACTTAGTGTAAGCCAGGATGTGCTTAATAGCATCAAGGAGCAGGATATTGATCTCTACACTCTTGAATATATTCAGGACCTCCTTGTTACTGTCTAGGGTTCTCTTCTTCCTAGTTTTTAATAAGGCTTCAGGGAACAGGAAGTAGGTGGTGTCTTCAATTTTAGGTTCCTGAGCCTTGTTTTGTTCTTCAACTTTCTCCTTTTCTTCCTTAGGCTCACCAGGGTTTTGGTTACTAGAAGAAGGCAGTTTAGGGTCTTGGGTTTGCTTCCCACTCCTCAAGGTGACCAAATTTACAAACACATATGGGTTCGGGTCTTGAGGAAGGTTAGGGAAGATAGGAGGGGCTTGATTAACCTGATAACCAGGGTTAGAAGAGGAAGAAGAAGGACCCTACTCAACAACCTGAGCATGTGCGTGTGGGTCCCTCTGATTCTTGTACCCTTGGACTCTATTGCCTTAATTTTATACATTGCAGAGGTTGGGTTAGGTTGAGATGGTAGAGATCAGAGCTGTTGGGTGATAGCAATAGGCTCGGATTGCAAGTTGTCCAGTAATGTCTTCATTTGCTGCATAAGCTGGAGTATAGATCCTTGCATTTCTACCATTTGTCGTTTTAAATAAGCCTGCCTTGCATGTTGTTGGGCATTCCAAGATGGTTGATTAACCTGTCTCGGCGACAACTGGGAGTATACTTGACCCTGAACCATAGATCTTTGAGGTACATAGTTGTTGGGTTGTATCTGGGTCTGTTGCCCCTGATTCTTCCAGGAGAAGTTAGGGTGGTTCCTCCAACCCAGGTTACAAGTGTTGGAATACAAGTTGGACCTAGAATTCTCCTATATAACATACACATCCTCATAGGGTGAGGATGGAGAAAAGGAATGATCAGAAAAATTGGGATCAAAGGCCCCAGTTTGGAACCCATAAGGTTCTGAGAAATTTCGGCTCATAGGTTGAGCCGACTCAAGTTGGTTCACAAACTCCAGCCCCATGGAAGCTCGTGAAAAATGGAATCCTGAGTTCTGGGATTTCTAGCTATGCACTCTTCCATCCTTTTCGTAACCAGGTCCACCTTATCTAATTTATTGCAAATTAATTCCATGTCAAATGAATGAGAGTTTTTAGTTTCATTAGCACCTGACTTAGGTTGTTGGGATTGGTTGAAAGTCTCCATGGAGGCATGATTTATCGAATTCTTGCTCATTTCCTCGAACAAGTCTCCATGGAGGCGCTATCTGCATTCCTATTGAGGAAATGGCCTTCATAGGAGGCGTCCACATGATTACGGAGTTGTTTTACCAACCTACTGTAAAATATCTACACGAGTTGCCATTTTGGCATCTCGTGGTGTGGACACCTTCGCAAAAGATCTTGGAATCACTCCCAGGCACCATGAAACAGTTTCCTCAGCCATTGGGCGAAAGTGGTAATCTCCCGTTCCAAAGCATTGGTCCGTTCAATTGGGAAGAATTTCTTCAAGAAAGCCAACTTAAGAACAACCCAAGTTTCTATTGGCCTTCCAATGGTCCGGTACTAATGTGCAGCCTTATCTCTGAGAGAATGGGGAAAAAGCCTCATGATCATTTGCTCTTTGTTCACATTCCTAGCTTTGGTGGTCTGAACCATAGTGGTCAAATCCTCCAAGTGCTGGAATGGGTCCTCAGAGCCAAGCCCTTGGAAATGTTTAATCAGGCTTAAAGCCTGGGGTGTGATTTCTATTTCTCCGGCAGGAATCATGATGCTGGGACGTTCTTTGTAATTTGAAGGATCATAGAAATCCTTTAAGGGCTGAGTGTCCTGACCATTCATCCTTTGGAACATTGCTACATCTGTTGCAGCTCTTCCAACTGCCTTTGAATCAGCTCCTACTGGTTCGGGGGTGAGGGGGGTGGTTGTTGATCAGCCATGGGGTCAATTTGACTATGTCTTGGTCGGGTCCGGATAGGTTGTGTTAGCATGGTGATTTTATCGTTGAAATGAGTATAGTGGTTAACCTAAATCGAGCCTAACCATCTCTTTTACAAAATTTTTTACCTGGTCTACTTGATTTTATCTTGGTCACTTTTAGGCCCAGGGTCGAATTCAAGGAAGTGGGATTAGAGGTGAAGAAGTTTCTACGCCTTTCCTACAACAAATCTCTTCCGTTTGTTTATTATGTTTTTGGTGTTTTTCTATTTAAGATTTTTTTCTGATAATTTTTGTCCTTGAGGTACACCCTCAAAATCAGGTTCTTGGCTTTGAGCCAAATTAGGGTTCCAAAACTGGTCTTGCTATTCTCAAGACTGAGTACCTGCAAGTCAAGGATTATCTTTTCTCTTTTGTATATATTTTTTTTTATCTTTTTACTGGCAGGAAAGAGAAACAGAAATAAAGTAAATATAGTATATATATATATGTATATATTATATATGTATATAGGGGTGGGGGTGTAGGTGGAGATGGCGTGTAGCACGGTGTCGAGTTGGTCGTCGTCTAGGAAGATGTAGCCAACAGGACGAAGTGCCGCGTGGAGTGTAGGATGGATGGGTGGAAGATGCGTGCGAAAAATGCTTTCTGTACGCGTGTATCGGGGAATATCAGCAACTGGTGCAGATATTCCCGCGATACAACGTATGGTAGGTGATATGAAAATATATATATGTATGTATATATGTATGTATATATATATATATATATATATATATGGTTATAATTATATAGGTGTATATGTATATATATATATATGTATATATAGTAATATATGTATATAGTTATATATATGTATATATGTATATAGATATATTAGTATAAGTATCTATGTATATAGATATATGTAAACATATAAATATATATATATATATATACTTAGTTGTATGGGTAATAATGTATGTATAGATATATATATATATCTATATATATATTTATACGTATATAAATATATATATATAAATATATCTTTGTATATATATATAAGTATATAGTAGTATATAAGTGAGTGGGTGTGTGTACGAGAGTGTGTGAGAGAGGGAGAGAGAGAGAGAGATGGAGAGATAGATCGTCTGCTGGATGAAGAGGCGCGGGCGAGTTAAGTCATCCGCACACAGCGGTCGTCGTCTGATGGCCACGCGCACGCGCAGGCGCATAGGCACGCGAAGACGCGCATGCACGCAGGAGGGAGCGGGCGTGGGAGGGACCGCAGCTCACCGCGCTGCGCGAAGAGGCGGGCGCTGAAGCGGGCGAAGATGGAAGCGCAGACGGGTGCGGGGAGAAGCGGATGCAGAAGCGGGCACTTGTAAACGCGAGAGTGGGCACGGAGAGAGACGCGGGCGCGGGCATGCGCGGACGGGTTGCGATGGTCACAGCGCGGAGAGAGAGCGCCTGGTGATCGGATAAGTGAAAAACTTATTGGTCATCGCACTGTAGCCACAGTGTCGCACTCTCTAGCGTGAACAGTGGCTACAGTGCGCGCGGCTCACGTGACCACTTGCTGGTGGTTCTGCTGTGCGGGTGCCGCTGAGTGAGCTGGTGCACGCGCGGAAGGATTGCGTCAGCTGCTGGTGAGCACGGTGGGGGGCGAGGGCGACCTGCTGGTGCTCGCGGAAAGAGCTGCGCCGGCTGCTGGCGTGCGCGGATGAGCGGTGGCCAGCGCCTTGCTGCTGCTGTGCTTGAGCTTCAGAGCTCGGCTCTGTGGCAATGGCGGAAATTGCTTGGAACGACGAAATAGAGTGGTAAACCACCACGCCCATCATCTTTTTGATGAGCTAGGCGGTGGTGGGACTCACAGTGGTGGTTGTGGACCACTGTGAGCTACTCCTGCCCGCAGTGTGGCTCTTCAAGAAGAAGAGAGGCTGTGTATGGAGGGGAGAGGGGAGGAGACGACTTGGAAGGGAAGCTGCTGTGTTGGGTTTTTTGTGTGGACCTAGCTCTCCTGCAAAGAAGATAGCCATGCCTTTTTAAAGAGGAAGAAGGCAAGCACAGCCATGCCCTGGCTGTGCATGGGTGTGCATGCGGCTGCAGGGCAAGCAGTTGTAGGGAATGGCACGAGGAAGAAGCTGCCATGTCTTGTAGCCGCATGGAGGAATTCAAAGACAAAAAGAAATAAAAAATAAAGATGGAGAATTTGCGAGGCAGCACTTGAGGAAAACGTAACTTTCAAGGCCATTTTATTCACTCTCCTCCCCTCTCAAATAAATGCTTGCATGCGTTTATTTTTACAAATGCGACTATGGCTATCTAATCTACACTGGAAATGGTTAGAAATAGCACAAGATGGCATAATTGTTGGTGTATTTTTGCTGTGCAATCATACCCCCATGCCTATCTTTTGCTAGTCCCTAGCAAAACATTTTTGTATTGTATTTAGAAATGATCTTTAAGCTGAAGATTTTCTCCTGAGGCGACATAGGTGTATTTATTGTTGGATATTGTGAGAACCAATTACAGGGAAGACTACCAGTACTTTTAGTCTTACATGACATAGACCATTTCTCAACTAACCAGGACTCTTGATATTTAAACCTTAAGTACGATTTCCAGGACCCAGGAGGTTTTTGCCGTACTCGAGAGCTCAAGAGATTATGGCTTGTGCATAGTGAAGGATCAAGACTGACCAGATGAACATTAAGACTCAAGCTCAGGGTTTCACGAATTTTTAAGTGCAGGTTGGTCCTAGTTTCAGCTCATGTCTTCGGATTGACCCTTAAAAAGATGATGGAAAACTCAACTCCCATTTTCTGACATTTGTGGCTCAAAGAGAATAGGGTATTTGCCCTGAAGAACTTTTTTAGGGGAAGACTTTACAGATATTTGCGAGATATACTGACTTATTTGCATCTCTCTTTTTTTTTTTTTGAAACACATGTCAGTATATCTCTTACAACATTATTTGGAGGAGCACACTTTTCTTTTTGGTGGGAGGGTTCCTTTTTGGTGGAAAGAGTCTCTCCTAAACACAAGACTAAAGACTGGGATAAAAAGTCTACCTGCGCACACAGGTAAGGACTCCACCTTCCCTAATGTACACTGGGGCTGGATCTTTATGTTCACCTGGTCTTTCTTGATATGTGTAGTGTGAACCAAGATTACTTAGGCTCTCGAGTAGAAGCAAACCAACGGATCTTGTACTGGTGTCTCAGGTACAAGAATACATCCTTAGTTAGGAGAGATTCCGATCTATCTTGTCAATGCTCAAGTGAATTAAGCTGAGCCTGAGCGAATCAAGCTTCTGTGGCCTGGAAAGTCTTCAAAACAGTGGTTGAATATCCATAAACACTTATTGTATTTTTTTTTCAGCCTTCAGATCATTACTAAACACCCTTTTTTTATTTTTTTACTTTTATTTTATATATATATATATATATAGATGGAAACTGCATGATACCATAAAATACCTAGATCCTATGGATGCCTATCCAGCCCCCATGCCAAATGATGCTATGTCCTCATATGCATGTAGGGAAGGGTAGAGGAAGGACGAAAGATCGGGTAACGAGAGCTGAGGTGCAGGGTATACAGTAGGGTGGGTGGATGGTGGGTGGTGAGATGAAAAGTGAAGTGAGCGTGACAGTGGTGGAGTGTTGTTGGGGTGCCTCCCAACGAGCGCTGAATTTAACGTCCCTAGTTGGACTCAGAATGAGGCACAACATTAGTTACCCTCCAGCAGGGCAATAGTTTCTCCAATGGGGGCAGGTTCATGAATAAGATAGGGTTTCAAATGTTGCCCATTGACCATAAATTTATGCCCAGATTTGGGATCTTCAATTTCAACGGCCCCGTTGGGAAATGATCTCGAGACCAGGAAAGGACCAGTCCATTTGGACTTCAATTTCCCAGGAAAGAATTTGAGCCGGGCATTGTAGAGCCAAACTTGCTGAGATGGCTCAAATTCCTTCCGCCGAATACGGCAGTCGTGAAAAGCCTTAGGGTGTTGTTTGAAAGTTAAGGTAGAATCATAGGCTTCACGACGGAGCTCTTCCAGCTCCTGGAGTTGGAGTTTCCTTTCTCGACCACACAGGTCTGGGTTGAGGTTACATTGGCGAACCGCCCAATAAGCGCGGTGTTCCAACTCCACGGGCAAATGACAAGCCTTCCTGTAAATGATTCTATAAGGAGACATACCAAGGGGAGCCTTGAAGGCAGTCCGATATGCCCAAAGTGCGTCAATCAGCTTGTCGGACCAATCCTTACGGTTAGGCCGAACCATTTTTTGGAGAATTTGCTTGATTTGCCGGTTCGACACCTCTGCCTGGCCGTTCGTCTGAGGATGATACGGGGATGCGATATGATGGTGGACTCCGTATTTCCTCAGAAGTGCCCAAAAAAATGCATGGGTAAAGTGGCTTCCTCCATCTGAGATAATAGCTCGAGGGATCCCAAAGCGTGCAAAGATGTGGTCTTTGACAAATTGAGTGGATATAACATGGTCAGCACGATGCGTGGGAATAACCTCGATCCATTTCGAAACATAATCAATAGCCATGAGGATAAATTCGAAGCTGTTGGAAGGAGGAAAGGGACCCATGAAATCAATTCCCCAAATGTCGAAGATTTCCGTAGCTAGGATGGGTTGTAAGGGCATCATGTCACGTTGTGACATTGACCCTAACGACTGGCACCTAGTTCAATGTTTGGCATAATTGTGTGCATCCTGGTGAAGGGAGGGCCAAAAGAAACCGCACTGCAACACCTTGGCTGCAGTTTTCCTCCTAGAGAAATGGCCTCCGCAGGCCTGATCGTGGCAAAAGGATAGCACACTGGGGAATTCGCTGTCAGGAATACAGCGACGGATGATTTGATCAGCACCTATCCGAAAAAGAAGTGGATTATCCCAGAAATAATACTTTGCTTCTGCCATGAGACGCTCGCGCTGGTTTTTAGGCCAGCCATGTGGAAGGGATCCAGAAGCAAGGTAATTGGCAATGTCGGCATACCAGGGTCCACTTGCCACATTAATTGCCAATAGGTGCTCATCAGGAAAAATCTCATTGATCGGCAGAGTACGTCCGATATGGTCAGGGTCCAGTCTTGAAAGATGATCAGCCACAACATTCTGGGCTCCAGCCTTATCACGGATCTCAATGTCAAATTCTTGGAGCAGAAGGATCCAATGAATCAGTCTGGGCTTGGCATTCTTCTTGTGCATGAGATGGCGAATGGCTGCGTGATTAGTGAAAACAATAACATGTGAGCCCAGAAGGTAAGAGCGGAATTTCTCCAGCCCAAAGATGACTGCTAGTAGTTCTTTCTCAGTGGTAGTATAATTACGCTGGGCCTCGTCCAACTTCTTACTGGCGTAGTACACCACAAAGGGGTGTCTATCGCGTCTTTGTCCCAGGATGGCTCCGACTGCAAGGTCGGAAGCGTCATACATGAGTTCAAAGTCGAGGGACCAATTAGGTGGCTGGAGAACAGGGGCCTTGGTGACAGCATTACGCAGCTGTGTGAATGCTCGTATGCAGTTAGGGCCCATATCGAAGGGTACGTCGGTTGATAGGAGATGAGTTAACGGTCGAGAAATCTTGGAGAAATCTTTGATAAATCTCCTATAGAAACCGACGTTTCCCAATAAGGAGTGGATTTGTTTGACAGAGCCAGGCACAGGTAAATCAACAATTACATCAAGCTTAGCTCTGTCAACCTCGATACCCCTATCGGAGATGATATGCCCGAGAATAATTCCCTCATGTACCATACAATGACTTTTTTTCCCAAGAAAGCACGAGGTTTACATCAATACATCTCCTAAGGATACGGGTCAGGTTGGCAAGACATTCATCGAAAGATGGTCCAAAGATCGAGAAGTCATCCATGAAGACCTCGAGAAAGTCACCCACCATGTCATGAAATGTCGCCAGCATACATCTCTGGAAAGTTGCTGGTGCGTTACAAAGTCCAAATGGCATCCTTCTAAATGCAAAGGTGCCGAAGGGGCAGGTAAAAGTGGTTTTCTCTTGGTCCCGGGGGTCAATTGCCACCTGGTTATATCCTGAGAATCCATCCAGGAAACATAAAAATTTATTTCCCGCTAACCGCTGTAGGATTTGGTCAATGAAAGGTAGCGGAAAGTGATCTTTCTTAGTTGCAGTATTGAGTTTCCTATAAACTACACACTCTCCAAGATGTAGGAGTGCGTGTAGGGATGGATTCGCCCCTGTCATTGACACGGATGGTGAGTCCCGCCTTTTTGGGCACGACGTGAATCAGACTCACCCAGGGGCTATCGCTGATCGGATAGATTATACCCGCATCCAGCCGCTTAATAATTTCTTTCTTAATGACCTCCCACATGTTAGGGTTGAGACGTCGCTGCATCTCGCGGGAAGGTCGAGCCTCCTCCTTCGTATATATACGGTGAGTGCAGTAGGAGGGGCTGATGCAAGATAAGTCTGATAAAGACCATCCAATGGCTGCCTTATGTTCCATAAGGACCTCAGTTAGTTTGCACTCTTGTTCCCTGGTCAATTTTGAACTAATGATTACGGGGAGCGTTTCATTTGGTCCCAGGAAAACATACTTAAGTGTACTAGGCAGCTCTTTCAGCTCGGGAGTGGATGGTGAAAGATCTGGCATTTCTTGGGACGAGAGTGTCCTAGGTTGATTAGAAAATAAGTCAGGAAGAAGAAGTTGGCCCTCAGATTGGCCAAGAATAGGCCTTCTTGGATAGATGGATCCAAAAAGAAATAGCCCTAGTGAGAAGTATATGGGCTCAAGGTCCCAGTGTGGAGTTGCAAATCCGCCTGATTTGGCGGGAAAGAAAGGGCAATCCGGTCTTCAAGAGTGTGGACCGGCGGTGAGTAGCCTGGATATGACTCAGACCATGAGGTATGGGAAGCGAAGAAAACCTCGTCAGAAGTCTGGTCAGGAGAAGGTACGGGAATAGGGAGGGATGGGGGAACGTCACAATATGTGTCGGTCAGGCAATCGTCAGTGTTTACAGGTAATCCGCAGCAGTCAGAATAGGTCCCAATTAGTCCGATACATGCACTGACGGCCATGTCCTTGTCAGTCGTGTCATCCTCGATGCAATCGCAATCAAAGTTCTTGGCTGCCTTGAAGATGTTAAGCTTGAGCTTCTTAGATCCAACGGCAATCTCAATACAGCCTGACTCGTAGTCGATATGGGTGCGGGCTGTGGCCAAGAAAGGTCGACCAAGGATGATCAGACATTTAGAGAGTGAGCTAGGAACTTCGATATCCAAAATAAGAAAGTCAACAGGAAAACAGAGACTGTTGACCCTAACCACCACGTCTTCCACCACACCCTTTGGAATTTTGACAGAACGATCTGCTAATTGTAACGTGACAGGGGTGGGTTTCAGATTTCCCAAGGAAAATTTTTTGAGCATGATGGTTGGTATAAGATTGATGGAAGATCCTAGATCAAGCAGGGCATGGTTAAAATTGCATCCTTGGATGCTACAGGAAATAAGTGGTGTGCCTGGATCTTTCTGCTTCAGTGGTAGATTTGACAGTATAGCACAACTTGCATGGGGCAAGAGAACCACCGGATTCTTAGTTTTCTTTGACTGTCGCCTGGGTGTTGTGTAGTCTTTGAAAAATCGGGCGACAATAGGTATGTGGTCGATAGCCTCGAGCAGAGGTACCTTGATTTCTACATCCCTGAACAAATTACGCAGGTTATCAAAGTCCTACGTATCCTTCTTCTTGCCTTTTGGCTCCCTCAGTAGAGCCTCAGGGAATGGGACTGATTCTGGCACCAATTTGGGTGTATTGTCCTCTTGCGAATGCGATGCGCATCCCGAATGAGAGGGCGATGAAGAAGACGGGCCAGGATCAGGTCGACGCGGATCAATGGTCTGCTTGTCTCTCCTCGTATTGATCGCATTGGTCGATGCGGGTCCAGTCGGATCATAAGGCGGAGGAGGGTTCGCAATAGGGACATAAGAGTGAGGTGCTGCAGCGGGATTAGCCTGAAATCCCGGTGGAATGCTTGGATCTTGCAGAATCTGATGAACCTGCCCCTGAGAAGGTCGTACCTGTGGTTGAGGACGACGGGGTGCGAAATTTCGCGGGTTGGGAATAGGTTGGGCTGGAAGAGTGCCCTGAGATGGAGTCGCCATGCGTAGTTGACTGATCTTAGCATTCTGCTGCGCCAATTGGTGTTGAAGAGAGGTCATGTTCTCTTCATGGCGCTTTGACATTTTCATCATCATTCACATCAATTTATCAAGAGGACTTGATGCGTGTTCTGTTTGCAGTACGCAAGGACCCGATGGAGGATTCGCCATAGGATTAGACTGGGCCCTTGGGATGACGGGTGCGGACGGTCTCATTTATCCACTCGCGGGGTTTTGGCGCTGCGGGTTGTTGGACCATGCGAAGTTCGGATGATTTCGCCACCCTGGGTTATAAGTGGCAGAGAACGGGTTGTTCCCCAGGGATCAAGCGTCTTCTATGCCAGAAGACGTGTCCACATGTAAATATGCATCCGAGCACATGGAGGCTTGGTCCTCCGTGTCAAAACACTGGCTCGCAAAGGCCAGATCCACATGACTTACCGAATCACTTGGAGCGACACTCGATAAAGGTCTTACGGGGTTTCTCGGGATAAGCCTGGTGTTGGAAGAATTGGGATTGTGACAAAGTGGTGAGGTGGGGGTGTTTGCCATAGAACGGGTGGGATTGGCCAGAAGCTCGTCCAGCTTCTTGTGCATGACGGAGACTTCATCCAATTTCTGTGCGATAAGGCTGAGATCTGTGGATGAATGGGAGGGTCCCGTGTCAACTTCGTGGATATTACGGGGTAGGCTGGTACGATTAAAGGCGACAATGGAGGCATTGTTCATTGAGTTTTCGCTCATATTTTCAAATAGTTTGAATGCTCCATTCTTGTCTTTATTCATGAAATTCCCTCTGCAGGAAGCATCTGCAATCTACTTCAAAGTCTCATTTAGACCATAGTAGAAAATCTGGGCTATATGCCACTTAGGCAGATCGTGGTGCAGACACTTCCTGAGGAGGTCATTATATCTCTCCCATGACTCATGAAACTGTTCGCCGTTTTGTTGCGTAAATGAAGTGATAGCACAGTGAAGCGCATTGGTTCGCCCGATTGGGAAGAACTTCTTGAGAAACGCTGTTCGCATCTCTTCCCAAGAGTGGATGGTTCTCCCAAGGGTGCGTAACCATTGCGACGCTTTATCCCGCAATGAAAACGGGAACATTTTCATGAGGACTATAGGTAACCCGATATTTCTCGGTTTAACTGTTTCAGCCAATCGAGTTAGGTCTTCCAAGTGGAGAAAAGGATCTTCACTTGCAAGACTATGGATGTGAAAATTTATCAGGCCAATTATGTTAGGTTTCAATTCAAAGTCGTCCCCGCCCATAGGGACCCGAATTTGTCCTATGGTCTCTGTAGCAGCGGGATTCTGATAGGAGCTAAGAGACCTAGGCTCCTCCCGTTCGGGAGGGTTCTACATTTCCTCCAATGTTTCCTTAATGGCCTCAATTTGTTCATTATACATTTCCATTTGGGCTTGGAGGCAGGTTATGGGATCCAAGGCTCCACCACCTGGTGGGTTTTGAGGGTGGTTTCCTCCCTTGGGATTTGGGGGTGGGCGTGCAGCCATGTTTGTGGAGGAGGATGATTCGGCTTCTTTTCTAAAATTATCGGGCAATTCACGCAGTTTAGGATTTTGTGACCTCCTCCCAAACATGCACTACCGCAGGAAGAATTGGGGGGATACGAAGGGAAAAGAGATGAGAGAAATAATGTCGCAAAGGTACACTTGATGACAAATCAATACAATCAAATTCCTAACCTCTACAGTATGCCCTTAGACCTAAAGATCTAAGTTACCTACTATCACGACCTATGGAACCGAATGCGAGCACCGTGGAACCACCGGGCCAGATTGAAAGGCCGTTTGCTCCAGTCTTAGACACTTGATACCACGCGAGAACCCTCACCAGCACGTAGGCGCTACACGCAGGTAGTTAGACCTCCAATCCTTAATAAGGGTCAAGTTACTACCAATTTTAGTTAGAGGCTTAAGATCAAGTGCTTCTAGAATGTGAAGGGCGTTATTTACGGGTAATGCCCAAGTGATTGATTTTGTAGAGTGTGTAAACCAAGCATGCAATGGGGAAATCTCCCCGAATTGAAGTTTTAATTGGTGAATGATTTTTAGAATTCAGCCTTAAGTAGTATGGATTTTAGGATTTCCCTGAAATACCAATTCAACCAATCTTCGGATTTTGAGAGAATACAAGTTTTCTTCTAAACCCAACAAACCCTTCTTCAATGTCAGTTGGTTAATGCATCCTAAAATGCAATGGGCTTACCTAGATGGAGATTTCTATGTGTGGATATACAAATCAATTTTAGATTAGTGTGAAAGGAAGCCAAAGTACTTCAATTCAAGTGCTTCCAATCACCAAAATGATTTCCACACACAAGGCTCAACCATAAGATAAAGAAAATCAGATTGTTGGGGTTGAAGTATTCGGGATCGAATCTTAGGCACGTGAAAGGTCGTGGTGGGGTTGGAATCAACTCAATTCCAAGTCTCCCCACCAAAAAGGTGATCCTGAATTGCAGATAAATGAGGCAAAGAAGGATGGCAATCAATCTTTTTATCTTTGACTCCAAGAATACTTCTCACGGCGAAAGATTCAAGAATCAAGATTCTTAGATTTTCGCTATGCGAAGTTAGGCAGGAAATCCCGGGGCAGTGGGAGTGATGACAAATAATCAAACAAGTGATTTTTAATCCACTTGCCCCAAGAAATCCCAAGAAGTTTTTTTTTAATTTTTTTTCTTTTTTTTATATTATTAAGGTGACAAGTTGACCTAAGTTGCTAAGAAAGAAAGACCTACTTGTTCAGTAACGTGTGCGAAGCTCCAGTGCGGTGCTGGCATCTTCACGCTCTCATTCCCGCCTTGGATCTGCCGACGTCTCCGACTTCATTTTCCTGTCTTCTCCTTGCAACGGGTTCACCTGCATAGCAACAAACAGAAACACCCGTGAAGAGAAGGGTGTGAGAAGAGAAAAATTAAAGGAATGGAGTAGAAACTTACTTGAATACGCACCTCCCCGGCAACGGCGCCAGAAAAGAATATGGTCGGGCCTGGATAGGTTGTGTTAATATGGTAATTTTATCGTTGAAATGAGTATAGTGGTTAACCTAAATCGAGCCTAACCATCTCTTTTACAAAATTTTTTACTTGGCCTTCTTTATTTTATCTTGGTCACTTTTAGGCCCAGGGCCGAACTTAGGGAAGTGGGATTAGAGGTGAAGAAGTTTCTACGCCTTTCCTACAACGAATCTCTTCCGTTTGTTTATTATGCTTTTGGTGTTTTTCTATTTAAGATTTTTTTCTGATAATTTTTGTCCTTGAGGTACACCCTCAAAATCAGGTTCTTGGCTTTGAGCCAAATTAGGGTTCCAAAACTGGTCTTGCTATTTGCAAGACTGAGTACCTGCAAGTCAAGGATTATCTTTTCTCTTTTGTATATATATTTTTTATCTTTTTACTGGCAGGAAAGAGAAACAGAAATAAAGTAAATATAGTATATATATATGTATATATTATATATGTATATAGGGGTGGGGTTGGAGGTGGAGATGGCGTGTAGCACGGTGTCGAGTCGGTCGTCGTCTAGGAAGACGCAACCAACAGGACGAAGTGCCGCGTGGAGTGTAGGATGGATGGGTGGAAGATGCGTGCGAAAAATACTTTCTGTACGCGTGTATCGGGGAATATCAGCAACTGGTGCAGATATTCCCGCGATACAACGTATGGTAGGTGATATGAAAATATATATATGTATGTATATATGTAAATATATATCTATATGTATATATATATAAATAGATATGTAAATATATGTATGTATATGTATATATATATTTATAATTATATATATATGTATATATAACTATAGAGATGTAGGTGTATATATGTATATATATATAGTAATATATGTATATAGATATATTAGTATAAGTATCTATGTATATAGATATATGTAAATATATATATATATAGCTATAGATATATATGTATATATGTATGTAGATTTGTATATACATATCTACATACAGTGTCGCGCTCTCTAGCGTGAACAGTGGCTACAGTGCGCGCTCGGCTCGTGCGACTGCCTGCTGGCGGTTCTGCGTGTGCGGGCGCCGCTGAGCGAGTTGGGGTGCACGCGGAAGGACTGCGCTGGCTGCTGGCGAGAGCGGTGGGGGCCGAGGGTGACTTGCTGGCACGCGCGGAAAGAGTTGCGCCGGCTGCTGGCGTGTGTGGTGGCCTGCGCGTGCGGAAGAGCGGTGGCCGACGCCTTGCTGCTGCTGTGCTTAAGCTTCAAAGCTTGGCTCTGTGGCAATGGCGGAAATTGCTTGGAATGACGAAACAGAGCGGTGAACCACCACGCCCACCGGCTCTTTGATGAGCTGGGTGGTGGTGGGACTCACAGTGGTGGTTGTGCAGCACTGTGAGATGCTCCTGCCCGCAGCGTGGCTCTTCAAGAAGAAGAGAGGCTGCGTATGGAGGGGAGAGGGGAGGAGATGGCCTGGAAGGGAAGCTGCTGTGTTGGGTTTTTTGTGTGGACCAGGCTTTCCTGCAAAGAAGATAGCCGTGCCTTTTTAAAGAGGAAGAAGGCAAGCACAACCATGCCCTGGTCTCTGTGCATGCGGCTGCAGGGCAAGCAGTTGTAGGGAATGGCATGAGGAAGAAGCTGCCATGCCTTGTAGCCGCGCGGAGGAATTCAAAGCCAAAAAGAAATAAAAAATAAAGATGGAGAATTTGCGAGGCAGCACTTGAGGAAAACGTAAATTTCAAGGCCATTTTATTCACTCTCCTCCCCTCTCAAATAAATGCATGCTTGCGTTTATTTTTACAAATGCGACTATTGCTATCTAATCTACACTGGCAATGCTTAGAAATAGCACAAGATGGCACAATTGTTGGTGTATTTTTGCTGTGCAATCATGTCTCAACCTCCGCCTCCGGGAATGGTCTAAAGGTCCTTCCAAGCGAGTATTCAATGACCTCCTTCCAAGCATGGTCTGGAAGGACGTTGGAAGGACAGGGAAAATGGAACCCTGCAGCACAAAAATGCAAGCTTGTCCTTAAATTGGGTAGCCTAAGGACCTATGTCTCAGAAATAAACTCCAACCACACAACGAATTTAGTGTTGTCCTTGCTCCCGAAGATGGTAAATTTGGGCCGGTGAAGTAGGGGGAGCGTGTCCCGAGGGTCGCTAATTATGTCAAACCCAACTTAGCACCTTTTGAAGAAAGCAAATGTCACTAATTCGAAGTGCGTTCAAGAGGGTACCTTGAAACAGACTCTATGAATCCTAGGGCCAAAGTCTACACAATTTTAATTAAGGCCTAAGATAGTAGTGCTTTCGGAGTGTGATGGGCCCTGTTAATGGGTTGTGCTCTTAATAATTTGTTGAGAGGGTGTGTATGTGCATAACCAAAAGTTTTCAAGCAAGATTATTAAGGATGAAGTGGATTTTATCGTTCAAATCTTGCTTAGTAGCTTTTAGGATTCAAATATTAGGTGTATTCAACCAAGTTTTGTGAGGCAAGCCAAGTTTGAAAGCACGAGTTCTAGTATTGTCCTTTATAAATCAAGAAAATATGGAGTGCCTGGCTTGGCCTAATTATTTGAATCCTATAGGGTAGCTACAAGATGAATCAGTTTTAAATTAGGTGGTGTGGCCCAAGCAATTCAACCAATTGGCCCTGATGCACCACTAGTTAAAACACACAAAGATGATTAACCTAATCTGGTTTCTACTCTTTTATGTGTGTTGATGCATGTATCGATTCCACAGGTTGGAATCCTGGTTGAGTAGATAAAATCAAATGAGTTTATATGCCTCAAATGTGGGTGTGCATAGTGTGTGTGTTAATTTTTCCCACAGTCAGGAATATATATATATATATATATATATATGTGTGTGTGGGGTGAGATGAGTGGAGGTGGCAAACAAGACAAATAGTTGCTATCATAGGGTTTATGCAAACACCTAAGTAGATTAAGTCTTAGTTATTTATGTGGTGGATTGAGAAACTAGTGGGAGGGAAATGTGGGGGCACTCACAAACCACTTTACTCGCACTTTACTCTGGTCTACCGCACATGGATCTCCTTGCTAGGGTACTTGAAAGACAACAAATTAGAGGCAAGAGGGGTTAGTAAATAAGTAAATGCAAAGAAACACGGAAAAAGAAAGAAAATTTCGTTGCCTCCCTAGCAACGACGCTAAAATGATTAGTGTGTTTTCATGAGGAAAAGTTAGGGTTTTGGAGAATTAGTCATCGAAGTTGCAAAAATCGCTATCAAATAAAATTTATACTGAAACTCCAAGGGAGTCCCAGGTCGAACACAGGGAGGCGACGTTTGTTTCCTTGAAATCTACATTCGGCTTTATTTCCTCTTGGTATTTTTAGGGTTTTGTGATTTTTTTGTATTTTTATAATGAAGAACTAGCCAAGATAATTTACTAGCGAAAATAAATCAAGAGAGAGAGAGTAGAGACATGAAGGAAATCTGATATATCCAGAATAATGTTTATTAGACTAAACATAGATATGCTAAGAAAAATAACAACAGAATGAAGATGAGAAGAAATCTCCCAAAGCGAATGTATGGCGAGACGATGGAGTTTAGTGGTGGCTTGGATGGTGGAGATGAGGTACTAGACGTCGGGGATGAGGTGTAGGAGGAATCCGGGTAGAGGGTCACTTGACCGAGTTGTAGGAACGGTGATGAGGAGGTGGAGGTGATCGTCTACCTGAATGGAGGTTAGGGGACGATTCTATGATCTCTTATGAAGGAGGTGAGGGTAAGGTTGAGTATTTGGTAGAGTAGGGGAGTATTACACTAATAGGAGGCCATGGAGCTTGGGAATGAGCTCTTGGGAGCTTGGGAGGCTTCTTGGAGCTCTTGAGTGGGTAAGGAATAGCTAGGTAGAGAAGGGTAGGCAAGAGGGGTGTGTAGGTCCTTATATAGTGGATGAGAGGGGGCTAAAAAAGGGTATAGGACAATTAGCGACCTCCAGGACGTTGCTGTAGATCCCGCTCATGCGTCGTTGTAGCCAACTCACGCTCGCTCATGTGCTCGCTGTAGCGAGCTGTGGTAGCCATCCATTTGGCATCACTAGCTGCCATCGCGTGCGTTCATCAGTTGGCATTCGCTGAGTCATAGTGGAGTGAATTGCTACCCTTAGATGGCAGATGAAGGGCTCTGATCACGTGGGAGAGGACGCTTTGGATCGTGCCTCCGCTGCACGTGTGATTCAGCGTGCACCCATGCAATATCGTGCATGTATAGATCGCGTGGCGCTCGGAGCGCCACATCGCCACTTCCTTCACTGCTCGATCGTTAATCGGCTGCTCAATTTTGACCAGCATGCGCTCATCCACTCGTGGGGTTTCGATCTCTCGTCTACACGTTGGGAGCGGGGGGGCTAACCAATGTGCTGAGGGTGAGTTTGGGTCTCATTTAGGAATCAAGGCTCACACATCCATGACCGTTGGATCTTGATCCAACGGTCAAGATTCCGTGGAGTTCTCTTTGTATGACCTGATGAGGGTGACGTGGCCTCTTGGCGTCCGTTGGATTCCATTAGATTTGAATCCAATGGTTGAGATTGGATGAGCATGGCTTGAGAGGGGTGGTTGTAGTTTGGTTGGAGGGCTGCGATGGTGCCACATGGTGCCATCGTGGTCGTCCGACTTCTTCATGTAGAGGGTGCTACGGAACTCTGATCGGGGTGGTTTTTGCACTGATGAATTGCGATAGTCATTCTGGATCCATCCGTAGTGAGCGAGTTTTCACGATGGAAAATCAGAATTTTGGTAGAACCCGTCATCATAGTCGCAAAAATCGCTACTAGATAAAATTTATACCAAAACTCAAGATAAGCCTCGGGTAGAACACTGGGTGGCAAACTTTTTATTTTGAAATCCGCCTTTCGATTTTATTTGCTTTTGTTGTTTTTATCTTTTGTATTTTTTTTTGTATTTTATAAGATAGAATTTCAAGCAAAATATTTGTTATCTATTCTAAGCTACTCTAGCAGAATAAGAGAGAGAGAGAAAGAGAGAGAAACATCAATATATTGCTAATCAAAGTTTGCTACAGATAAGCAACTACACTGGAAAGCGGTAGAGATAGAGAGAGGTGAGAAGAGTCCCCCTCAATGGTCGCTTGGAGGACAACTCGCTCTGACAGTGCCGAAACGAAGGTGGTGAGAGGCTGGATGATGTAAAATGACATCGAAGGACGGAGGGCGGGATGGGACGGTGTCGTGGCGAGGATCTACTTCTCAAAGTGGTGAGAAGACGGCCATGGGATGCTCCACGAATGAGGGTGAGTGGCTGGAAAATATTTTGATTTTCTACTCTAGAGGAGCATCCTGGGCGTGGGACAAGCTCTCTCTAGAGCCTTAGAGGTGGTGAGGGAGAGAAAGGAAGAGATGGGTAGGCAATGGGGGTGTGTAGGTCCTTATATAATGGATGAGAGGGGGCTAAAAATGGGTATGGGACAATTAGCGACCTCCAGGACATTGCTGTAGATCCCACTCATGCGTCGCTGTAGCCAACTCACGCTCGCTGTAGCGAGCTGTGCTGGCCATCCATCTCACGCGTTGATCACGCTCATTCTTCACTGGTCGTACATCTCGCATCTCCAGTTGCCATCGCGTGCGTCCATCAGCTGGCGTCCACTGAGCTGTAGTGGAGTGAATCGCTGCTCTTGGATGGCAGATGAAGGGCTCTGATTGTGTGGGAGAGGACGCTCCGGATTGTGCCTCTGTTGCGCATGTGATTCGGCATGCACCTGTACAATATCGCACCGTATAGATCGTGCGACTCTTGGAGCGCCACGTCGTGACCTTTTTCGCTGCTCAATCGCCCATCGGCGGGTCAATTTCACCCGTGCACGCTTAGCGGATTAAATCCACGCATGGGGCTTTGATCTCTTATCTGCGCGTTGGGAGCGGAGGACTAACTAATGTGTTGAGGGCAAGTTTGGGTCTTGTTAAGGAATCAAGGCTCACACATCCATGATTGTTGGATCTTGATCCAACAGTCAAGATTGCGTGGAGCTTCTCTTTGTATGACCTAATGAGGGTGACGTGGCCTCTCGGCATCCCTGGAGGGGACTGTAGTTGGGTTGGAGGGCTGCGATGGCGCCACGTGGTGCCATCATGGTCGTCCAGCTTCTTCATGTAGAGGGTGCTACGGAACTTTGATCGGGGTGGCTTTTGCATTGATGGATTGCGTCGTCATTCCAGATCCATTCGTACGGTCGGATTTTCCATCCGAAGCCCATAAAGATGCCACATTGCCCCCTGGCCATATAAAATGTAGAGATTAATATACAAACTACACAAATTATCCTAAATGCAATGTAATAAATGTTATGCATTATTCACAATGCTACATACAATGTTAAGCTTAGGAACTATCATAAGTCGGCATTTTATCATGAATAAATGTGTATTTATCAGTATTACATTTGAGATCAAATTGGACTTGCAAATAGAGTCAATTAAGGTTTTCACATTAGGGTTCTAAAGTGTTCGTACTAATCAACTTTCTGTGACATTTGTCAAATGATCACAATAAGGTATTATTGTCAGGTTTTTGTTTCTGGCAGCAGCGCCAAAAATATAGTCGCCGAGTACTGGTTCGTACTAAAAAGGGGTTTTAAAATGTCGTTGTTGTGGCATATGTCACAAATACAAACCGTTGTCGCATCAATTTTATTTATCTACTTAATTTTTTCTAGTTTATTCCAGGTTGTTTACTGAGAGGCAGTTATTGATATGCATCACTCTTTAAGTCCAATAATATTTTTTAATTCAAAAAAGATTGATTTTATGTACGATAATGAATAAATGAATCAACTAATAAAAGAATGAAACAATTATATATAAAAGAATGAATTACATAACATTTATCTACAAACAAGTATCAAAAACTATAATTAAATACTTTATATTATCTATTTATAACTAATAATAATAATACCTAGCTATAGGTATAAAAATAAGTATTAATATGTACTATACTAACTTAACTTACTAATATCTACAGTAACATATAATGTATCTACAGTGACGAATGAAAGTGTTGCTATAACCTAAAAAAATATATACATAAGCTAAGGTAAAAACTAATATCTATACTGACATATAATACTATCTACAGTGACGAACATATCTGTCACTAAAGCTATCTTATTTATATACATATATAGCTCAAACAATACTACTACTTTCTTAGTATACTTATATATGTATTATTTACATATATATTATATATATATAGACTTATTATATATACGTATACATATACAGATGCACTCATAACACACACACACACTATACAACTCAACACACACACAACAAACATACAGACACACTAAGGCATACACTTAGGCACATAGACACAAGAAAGACTAACACTTAGTCGCATTCAACTCTTCTTCCCCTCTGCAGACCGATTCTCAACTGGTTCAGATACATATATAGCTCAAACAATACTACTACTTTCTAAGTATACTTATATATGTATTATTTACATATATAATATATACATACAGACTTATTATATATACATATACATATACAGACGCACACATAATACACACACACTATACATCTCAACACACACATAACTAACATACAGACACACTAAGGCATACACTTAGGCACATAGACACAAGAAAGACTAACATTTAGTCGCATTCAAGTCTTCTTCCCCTCTGCAGACCGGTTCTCAACCTGTTCAGACCAATTTTTAACCAAAAATGGGTTTAATTTGCGGGCAGTCTTTTCGAGGGATACATAACACCCGTAATGGTGAGACAAAACCTCTACTAGGGTCGCTCTAATCCTTAATTAGGTTCATTTTAACCGATTTATGGCTCATTACTGGGCCTAATCAGACTCACGCACAGTGCACGGCTCCCAGCCATGAACCACACTCACACTTCAAACCATGTGCTCATTTCATATGTTTAGAGAGGACATGGGTATGGGTAATGCATGTGTTCGGGCACCTGACGCTCGTGACAACTGGGAAGAGCAATGCAAAAAATCAATATATGGCACCGTGCAAGCTCTTGCCACCGATGTGGTGCTATACAAGGCACCCCTTAGGTGCTGCTATTTCAATGCAGGTGCGAGTAAAGGTTCAAGTTTGGCCCTTGATTTGAGGGCCCAATTTAGTTCCAAATATTAAAATATAGGGTTGTGAAGCCCTTATATAGAGCTACATAATTATGTAATTTATTTACAAAAATAATTAGTTTTACTATATAAATAGATTAGCCAAAGTTTAGTATTTATACATATTGATTTAAGGGTTTATTTCTTAATTAATGTTTAAATTAGTTAATCAATGGTCTAATTGACCATGTACAGAGTTAATATACATATTAAATTATTTAATACATATTTTTATTATATTTTACACGTTTTATTTTAATTTATATACATTTAAATATCTATTTTCAGGCTATTATACATATAAATTAGGTATAAATAGTATAACACAATATAAATATAGTTAAATTAGTTTAAATTACTTAAAATACTATAATACAAATGTACATTATAATTTAGTTCATTAATAACTTAATTTACTAATTTGTTTTAGTTTAAGTTAGTAACTTAATAACTTAATAAATAAATTATTATATATATATAATTAAATTATATTATAGGTGTCTTAGAGTACATTATATATACATAATTATATATTTATAGTATCATTAATAAATAAGGTTATTTATAGGGGTTTATTAATTTATATAGTTTAGAGTACATATAAGTTACTTAAATTAATAGATAATGATGTAAATAAGTTATATACGATTTAATTTATCTTAAATACTTAATTAATAATATAGGATACATATATAAGTTATATATATAGGTTATATACATATTATACACTATGTATATATATAGCTAGGATATAGTTTATATATACAAGTATTTCATAATATACATGGTATTTTTGCCCATTTTAAGAGTTTTTGTGGGTTTTATGTGTTTTATATGTTTTATAGAGATAGGAGGTGAGAGAGAAAAAGGGAGATGAGAGATAAGAAGTGTTTTTGGTATTTTTGGATGTTGAGTTCTTTTATTAAGTTCTAAGGTATACTGAAACGTCAGCTGGTATGTTCTACCAAGTTGGGATTCAGAATACCTTGAAACTTGGTATACACTTAAAAATATATCTATTCCTACTCACTACACATTTATTTTATTTTATTTTTTATTTTTACAGGGTTTTTGTTTATTTACAAAGCAAGTAGTTTCTAAGCCTAACAGAGTGTTTTAATGAGAACCTAAGGCCTAAATGAGAGTTGTATGGTTTGGAAATACAGTGTAGGCATTCAGAAGTGTTCTACATATCAAATGGAAAGTATTCAACAAGAGAAACATGATTTTCACTTCTTAATTCTTCAAAGTTCTATGTTGGACAGTTATAACACATAAGTGGCTGACAATGAATGTATTTAATAGATCACAAGCCATTCAGATGAAATTTAAAAAGACCTATCAATACATGAATGCTTGTACATAGTTTTTACAACAAATAGAACATGTCAGGCATTGAATAAAATCAAATCCCAGCCATTGCCCAATTGGTTTCAGACCATAAAGCAGTCATACTGCAGCAGCAGCAGTAGCATAAGAACAAGAGCAGCAGCAGCTACATGAGTTGCTCCAGACATCTTAAACAATTTCCAAGGGCTACTGTTGCAGCCATTGCTCAATTCTAGCAGCTTGACTTGGATTTCAGTACCCAAGAATCCTAGATCAGACTTAAGAAAGTCTGATCAGGGATCAAAAAGTGTTCGAATGAAGTTGTACTTTTGTCTGAAAATCATCTTGCAATCAGAGAAGAAGATATGAAATTATGTTTATAAAATGGAATTTCAATCCCCTTTGAAAATCATTTCAGATCCTTTTAATTTTTAATCAAACCTCCACTATAGAGTCATGTAATTTATTGTATGGAGGATCAAACGTCGCCCCAAATTAGGCTTTTACTTTGGATCTTTTACTGATCTAATCACTCAATCTTCTTGAACACCATTGATGGGTGATCAAGGTGATTTTGTGATATGATCAAGATCCGTTGGGTCCTTGTTCTATCTTAAATCAGAGTTAACTGATTTTCCTTGATAGAACTCTCCAACATAGGGCTTAAATTAGATGTATGCTTCTCCATATAATCAAAACCAAATCCACAAACCTTGGATTCCTCACATACACCTAATCAAGCCCATCCAATCTCAAAAAGCTCAATTAAATTTGATAAAATCCAAATGAATTCCAAATCACTGATTTGAACATTAAAAACCATCTTTAATAAGATCGAGCAATTTGAGTTGATGAAAGAAGATTGGGGGTCTTTGTGAAATTGCGAAGTGGATGGGAGACCCCCCAAAGTGATTTTTGGCACTAATTTCAGATTTGAGAAATAAGATTCTTAGGTCTAAAATTAGACCTTAATGTATGGGTGATTTACGAAATCAAAATTAAGGAATTAAGAAAGCGATCAAATGGAATGTAAGGGGAGATTAATGATGATGATGATGGGCATGAAAGTCTCTTTGATTTGAATTGATTAGAGAGATGTGGATCGTAGCTAAATTACTCTACTCCTAAGCTAATCTAACACTACAATTTATCTAGAAAGCAGTAAAACTATACTAAGAAAGTGTTGGAAACCTAACTAATCAGAGGAAGGGGACTCTCCTGGATCCAAAGTTGGAAGCTAAGGAGGACGAAAGGGAAGGTGACCTCCAGTGGATGAAAATGACTCTCATGGGCTAGCAGCTGGTGGCTAAAGGCGACGAAATGAGGGAGAAAGTAGTCCTTATCATAGACCACCGAATAAGGAGGGAGCTGCTGGAGGGGTAGATGAAAGGATCACTCAAGGAGGATGGAGTGATGGCATGCATGCGAGCAGAGGGTCAACTTAAGTAGATCTTGAGAGTGATTGCGCTCACTGCGTGATTGAATTAAGTGATTAGGTTTTGGGCGGCCACGATGAGAGGAGAGGAGGGCGGGAACAACCAAATCGAAGATGGGCCGTTAGATGGGATTTAGGGGTAGAGGTGAAGCCACACAAGGAGTCACGCGAAGCTTCGATTACGTTTAAGCCATCAGATAGACAAGAAACAAGAATTGAACGGTCCTGATGGTTTATGTTCTTCGAGTGAACAGTGCACGAAGAGGTGCATTGTTTGCAGCAGCTTCTGTTGGTGTATTTGCAGAAAAGGTCCCTTAAAGAAATAGTGGAACAACTTTAGCAAGGCCGATAACTAGTATTAAAGGATTACAGAGCAGTCCTTAAGGTGTTACAGTTAGGTCCCTACGATCTACAAATGGGTCCTTGGAGGTTTTCTAATGTGAATAAATGTTATGAATGAAGGACCTAAGTATGAATCTCTAGATGCAAGATCCTATTGATGTCCAAATGCTACCAAGTTTTTTTGAAGCTTAATTGAATATATTAGAAGTTAATTTCACTTTTGATTTGAAATTTTGAGCTCATTTATGTGTTCAATTTACAATTGGATCATCATTTTATATTTATTAATAGAATATCTTAAAAAATGACCTAATTATGCATTTTTAATACAGATTTAGTGTTTTAGGTCTTTTCTGTTAATTCTCACACGTAGCCCTTTCTTTGTGCTAATTTGATAATGTTTAATTTAGTTTCTAGCTTAACTTAGGCATTTTAGCTATGATGAGCCACACCTCATCAAGTACACATTTGCCTGCATTAAAGGAAATTGACATTCCTGCAATTGTGTGCCACCGAAGCCCTTATTTGAAAAATCTATTCCACAAAACCCTAAAATCAGGCTCTAAATTCACTTGAACCCTAAAATTTGGACCTAATAACCTGAGAGTCAAATTCAAGGTGATTTTGGGTCTTGACCCAGATTTCATCTTCATCTTTAGGGTAGGTCAGGTGAAGTTGGTCCAATTTGTGAGCCAAATTAGGTCATTGATTGAATCAACTTCTAATCAAGTTAAATTCAAGGCACAGATTAGGGATAAAATTGGTAGACTTAAGGTCTCAATTCATACATTCCAGTCTACTTGGAACTGGAGTGACAGGGAAGGTTGGGTGGGGGAAACCCTGTAACCTGTGTGGATGCTCTACCATGTAGGGGTCTTTACAGGGCTCTCCCTTCTTGGCTGCCAAAGTAATTCTTGGGTGTGTGATTTCTGATTCAGAGGTATCATTCGCCTTGAAATAGCCTTAGTCATCCAAAAGTCTTTAGGTGCCTTGATTGGGTCCAATAAACATCTAGACCCTCATCTATTATCTAGAGCACATACACAGGAAAGGTCCCTAGGTTTGACCTAGGGGCTTCTATTAGAGTTGATCTTCTTGGGGAAAATTTGATCTGATCTGATCAATCAAATCTGGACCTGAATTTGATTCTACATCTTGATCCACCACCTGATTTGAAAATGCAACTTGACAACATAGGAAGACTGTTTAGGAAACCTGAATCCCAAATGAGCATGAAAGAGAAAATGATTGTGGTTGCTCTTAAACATCATGATGAGTATTACAAAACCTCAGATCTAGTTTGCAAAGTTCAGGTTAATGTGTCAGAAAAAACAACCTTCATTGTGAATTGTGCCTAGCTAATGTTGACACAAATGATAAATGGTTCAACCTGGGATATTCTCATGACAGGATACATTGAATTAGAAAGATTGCATAATTTTGTGTATCTACAATGTCTGACAAATCCACTATTTTGGGAAATGCACCAAGATGACATTGAGAAACAGGAGAATATGATAAATTTGTTGAAATAGACCATCAGTCAAAAATATCCACATATCCATTTAGAAATTGATGAGACATCTTGGAGTAATGCTGAGGATCAATGTGATTTCCCATAGCTTGGGTTTAAAAATAGAGGCTGTTGTGGACCCCCAACCCAAATGGAATCAGATTCAAACTTTGTGCAGAATGACATACCTGATCTTGATATGGGTTGGGTGGATCCAGTTGCAGGTGTTCCCAGTTATGAACCAGCCTTAGAGAGCCATGAAGCTGGTCCATCATGCCTTGATTTTCCAAAAACCTGTAGTGAGCTTGAATCAGAACCTCTTGAGGATGTAATTCCCGAACCTTATCCTACTAAGGTTATCCTCAAGAGTGATTCTGACTTCCTAATAGAACCATGTCTAGATTCTAGTGACTAAATCCCTACCTTTGACCTAGAGTCTAGATCTGAGCCTTTTTGGGATGATCAAGAGGCCCAATTTAATGAGAACCATATTTTAGATCTGAACTATGATTTTGGGCTTGTATTTGATGATTGCACGATACAGAAATAGAGGAGTTGGAAGAGTTGGGATTTGATTGGGTCTACCCTAGGAGCCAAGAACACGAGCCTATGCCTAATAGGGTCACCTTTTTTAGCTTCGAATTTGAGATTAGGGTAGATCCAAGTTAGGTTGCTGATTTTATGCATCATGATTTATTTTGTGGTGGAAGTCTCGATCTGGAATTAGGTTCAGAAATTGATTTTCACAAATTCTCCAACAATTTCAAATCATAGTCTAATCTTGGAGAAGCTTTGTTTCCAGATGATTATGAGCTAGTTTACGACCTTAGCATCCATGAACCGTTCTTTGATTTTGATGCTGAGGCCGATGATTTGGACTTCAATGAAGCCACACCTTATCCAGAGCCTTTCAAAATTTGATGCCAATCGCAACCCGCCATCGAATCAATTTTTACTCTGACTCACCTCTCTCTGATTCTGTGACATATGATTTACTGCCATCTTTTGATCAGGAATCAGACATTGATTAGACCGATAATCACGTCTTATCCTTCTCTGATCCCACCAGTAGGGTTCCTACATTCTCCACTGATCCATTATCTTTTGAGGACCCCTACTCTAATCAGGCTGAATCGATTCAGCCAAACCCTAGATTTACATTTCCATATCTTTTTGAGCCACAAAGTTTCTGGTGGGCACCACACCTATTGATTCACATCCATCAACCCACCAGACTGATTGGGTTTGTTCTACATCATCAGCCTGTTGATCTGAACAAGCACCTAGTTGGACCAACCAGGCTACTCATCAAGGTGCTTATTCTACAAAATTTCTCCGATTTGATCACCCCTTCTCCTTGACCACCTTTTGCTCGGCTAAAGGCATTGAATTTAGCGCTTAACGGGAGCCAACCTGTCATTCCAAAAACCCGAGACCCTTATGACCATCTTTTGAGCTACACTCCTACTACACTTGAGAGTTCAACTTTAGAACAGTCGACTCCACCTTTGGTACTTGTATCAAAGCTTGAAATCATCTGCAGCATTCATCCCGACCTGTTCACCCACCCTTTGACCCTGTTCTAATCCTTAAACCAAGATGAATTCATACCTGTTTAAGTGAAATAGTCATTGTTTAGAAAGCGTGTCATAGTATAGTCGAAAAATTGCAAAAAATACTCAAATTTATAAACTCAAAATCAATTTGGAGTTCGTGGTTATTCGTAGGGAGTAAATATGGCAATTCAATCCACTAATCACAATTTACTTCAAAAAGATATGCAAATATGATCAAAACTTTGCTCAAAATAAATCAGAATAGTATATCAATGAAACCAAGTATGAGAGTGCAAAAAGTTTGGGTTAAAATGGTGATTTGAATCACCAAATTAACCCTAATGATTAACCTCATAATTATCTCAAATATTTTAATAGTATTTCTCAACCGCTTAAGAGAAATTTCCACATCAGAAGATACATCGATTAGGATCAAAGAAAGCATCCTATCAGATGTCAAGACAAGGCTTCAGACGTCTTAAACTAGTAGAGCTCACAAGGCACGGAGCCTTTCCTTAAGCCTCAGAGAACCAACAGAGGCACAACAGTAGTAGAGTACCAATCAGAGTTGCAAGGGCCCCTTCAGTGACTAAGTGTTGAGAGAGAAGGCAAGCCTTACTCAGTAGAGCAAACCCCCCTCTTCTCTCTCTGATTCTCTTTTCTCTTAGATCAGATCATACCAGACCCGACTTCCTGGGTAAACAGACCCACCACCCAAACCTACGAGGCGTGAGCGCCGGCGAAGGTGTGGACAGGCACGTGAGCGAGCGCGTGCTTAGGGGCATGGAGGGATCTCACCCCTATGCGTGCTGAGACAAACAACCATATGCACTTTTTCCTTATATGCGCAATTGGAGCTCTCGCCACACACGATGTGGCACTAAGATGGCACTTCCTTTTGCATGCAGCTACAACCAAAGTTCTCTTCTAATTGAGGTTGTTAGGAGCACCTGCTGCTTCAATTGAAGGCCTGGAGCAAGTCTTGGAAGTGCTTCGCAACAGCTAGAGATGGGATTGAGGATGAACTTGGCCGGAAGATGGCAGACGAAGCTGGAGAAGGAGATGGTGGTGACGGAGCTCTAGCAGTTACTTGAAAGGAGGAATACGACCTCTCAGCCTTGTCAGAGCAGTTCAGGAGATTTGCCTAAAGGTGGTGAGGGTGCTGGTGGGTGTTGCGTATGGTGAGAAGGTGTGTGCATGCTTGGCGATGGCAGAGAAGATGCGTGGAGGTGGTAGAGGTCGGTGGGGTGTTTTGGTGGTTAATAGCCCTAACAAGGTTAGGGCTTTTGATCGTGGTATGCTGGCGAAGCTTCTGGAGGGGGTGGCAGGTGGTTTGACTCAATGGAGCGAGCGTGCATGCTCGCCGGAGGTATGCCAACGCTGGTGAAGGTGACAGTGGGATGGGCATAGTGGTGAGCGATCCTAAGTGCTGAAGGAGTAAAACGAGTCAGGGGGGAGGAGAGGAGTCAAAGAGGAGTGGTTGCAGATGAAGTGTGAGCAGAGATGGCACCATCTATGATTGGTCGGCGCCAAAGACAAAGAAGCTCCGGAGATGAGGACAGAGACGAGGAATGGATCAGAGAGCTCCTCGCAGGTATGGCGAGGTGCGGAAGGAAGAGAGGATGCTTTTCCCGCTGCTTATGGTATGTGGCAGTGGGCAAGGAAGTTGGAGAGAGGAGGTCACTGGAGCGAGCTTGGAGTCGGCCGTAGGTAGAAGGAGGTTTCTAGGCCAAAAACTCTCTAAGGAGTAAGGCCTTGCGAGGGGGGTTCTTTTAAAGGTCTAAGGGTGGCTTCCAAGCTTGGGAAGAAGCTCGAGAAGCTTGAAATTTCAAGAAGATCCCTGAAATCCTTGCATTTGCGTGACCTTTAGGGCCCAAATCAAGGTCCAAGATGTGGTTCAACTTATTGGGAAAGTTCTCAGAATCAATCCCTCCGATTTTAGAGGGATTTGGTCGAGAAATCAGGGAGAAATTCCAGATTGAAGGCTGGATGATTTGGGTTCACACTGTTAATGGCGGCAGGGATCATTTTGAATAGAATGATGAGAAGTTAGGGGGTTACATGCAAAGATTTTGAAACTTGAGGGGCTAAATGTAAGAAATAGAGTTTTGAAGAGCTAAATTGCAAACTAGGTCAAGATGGATTCTGATTGGGTACAAATTTTGGTACAAACCTAATTTGGACCCAAAGAATATAATGGTGAAGTCATTTTAGTTTTTACCAAGTTTGATAGGGAAATTTGCATAAAAACCCAAATTAGGGAAAAATTTTGTTTGAGACTCTGTTCAAGGTCAAAATAGGTTCATATGGTCAAACAAAGGGTACCAAACCTCTTAGAATATTTTTCTATGAATTATAGATGGTTTAGATGAATTTTATCCTGACCAGAACCTCTTTATTTCAAGTAGGTCTGAAATTAGGGTTTTGTGTTATGATTTGATTCTTGAAATGTGTGAAACCCCGTTTCATGTGGGAAATTAGGGTCTGAAGGTTGAACGCTCATTTGACCTTCAATTTACCCCTGACAGGCCCTATGGTTATTCTGTTGTTGTAGGTGAAAAGAGGAGATTTAATATGTGTTCGTTGTAGTACATTCCTAAATTGCACAATACTTAAATTTATAAACTCAGATTCAGAAAGTGGAGTCTGAGGTCATTCACAAGGAGCAAATATGAAATTTACGTATTAATCTTCATTCAGAATAAATGAGCACAATAACAGATATGCAATGAATAAAACTTGTTAGATTGATAATCAAATGTAATCCAATGTATCATAGAAAATGTAGAGACAAAAGGAATGGAGAAAACCTAAAAAGCAGTGATTTAGATCATCATTTAGATCCCTCTAATTAAGCATGCATCTCATATTCAATTTATTCAAATAATCCAACAGTACCAGCAGAACCAAATCAGACGTTGCTCATGTTGTAATAAACGACTTAACTTCACAGCATAGAGCCTCATAGAAGGCACAAATGCGCCCAAGATTCTCAAGGTCATTCAAGCACATGCTTTTCTTCTTCACAGCCTTCTCAATCACGGGGCAAACTCTCCTCAAAGGCTAAGTATAATCCTCCCTTCAACATAGGGCCAAGGCACGCAAAGCAAAGCCCTCCCCCCTCCTCTCACAGATCTTTCTTCTTTCTTCTCTCTTAGACCCAGGGGTAATTGGGCATGTACATAGGTTATCGGATCTGAGCAATGGACCAGGCCCGCGTGCTGTGTGCACGGGTGAGGCATAAAGGCACGAGGAAGCGCGTGAGCGGGGACTCGACCCTTGGTGACTTGGGCAAACAGGTTAAAGTACAAAATCAACTTAAATGCCTTCAGCTACTCATTCATTTACGATGTGGGACTAAATGTCCCACATCATCCTTACGCGCAACAGCTGAAGTCGCATCTTTAATTGGAGTAGCTACCGAGGCTTTTCGACTCGATTGAAGCCCTGGAAAGGTTCTTGGGACTAAGCCGCAGTGTCTGGACGTGGTAGCGAGGCCAGAGTAGGTCGGGGCAAGGTGGACAACACCGGAAATGATGGCGGTGATGGTGAACAACTGAAACAAGGAATAAGGCCTCGCAGCTACATCAAAATAGCGCAGAAGGGTCATCGAAGGACGGCGAAGGTGATGGCGGTGTTCTCATTGCATTTGGGTGCGTGTAGTGACATGGTGAAGTCGGGGAAGAGGTGCAGTGGAGGCGGTGTTCGGTGGGTGGTTTTGATGTTTAATCCCCTTAATTTCTTGTGGGCTTTTAGTCAGCGTGAGATGTCAAATCTTTTGGGAGCATCACGAGGGTGCTTGGTGTGGTGTGGTGTTTAGGCGACCTTGCTAGAGCTCAGCCAGAGCAGAAGAAGATGAAGAGCATGAGGGCGTATCGGTGGTTGAAATAGAAGAGGAAGGAGTTAGGGAGATTTAGGAGAAGACGAAGGAGAAGATAGGACCTAAATTAATGGGCAAAAGGGCAAGGGAGGAACTGGCTTTTGTTGGCCGGCGTCGGGGAAGGTGAAGCCTTGGGTGGTGGAACGGTGACGACGAAGAGGGTTTGGGCACTCCTGCTGTGGCTGGCGAGGAGCAGATGACGAAGAGGAAGAAGAACCTGCTGCCTATAGTACATGGCAGTAAGAGAAGAGGTCGGAGAGAGAGGAGTCTTCGGAGCTACGGTGGAGGTGGTTGGAGAGGGAGAATTGGTGAGGAATTGAGGCCAAACCAAGCTAAGGAATAAGGCCTGAAGCTCCATGAGCTTTTATAGAGCTTCAATGTGCTCCTAATTCCTAAATTGAGCGAGATTTTCTCTAGGATACAGAGAAGTTTCCTCTTTATGAAATGAGAGCTTTGGGGAGCTTTTGAGGCTCCGATTAGGCAAAACTTGAGGTGCAATCGACAGGGAATCCTTCAAGGACCAATCCCTCCAAATTTGGAGGGATTTGGTTGCCAAATGCAAGAGCTTTCCCTCTTTGAAGTCAGCAATCTTTGGGTTTTAGGACTATGTGGGATCAGGTGGCGGGGGGCTATTGGTGAAGAACATGACAAAGATAGGGGGCTGTATGAAACGAATGTCAAAAGCTAGGGGCTTATATGTGAAGAATAAAGTTTAAATGGACTAAAATGCAAACTAGGTCAAGATGGACTCTAATTGGGCCTAAATTTTGGTATAAATCTAATTTGGACCCAAGGAATCTAGTGGTCAAGTTAGATTTTAGTTTTGACAAAGTTTGACTAGGTAATTTGCCCATAAACCCAAATTAGGGTAGAAATCTGTCTGACTCTGTTTAGGATCAAAATAGGTTCAGATGGTCAAATCAAGGATACTAAACCTCAAAGAATATTTTTTGATGAATTTTAAAAGGTAGATGAATTTTATCTTGATTGAAACCTCTATAATTCAAGCGGGTCTGAAATTAGGGTTTGGGTGTTGTGTATGTTCTCGAAATGCATGAAAACCCATTTCTGTCTTTGTGAACCCACTTGCTAAATTTTAATGCTCATTATACCTTAGATTAACCCCTAGCAAATCCTGTGGTTGCTCTACTTTTATGATATGATGTTAAAATTGCAGAATTAACCCTATTTTAGTGTTCTCTTAGAATGGATATGCAAGGAATTATAGCTCTTAGGCGACTATGTAGAAGCATTTGTCACTTGATTATGACTAAATAAAGCTAGTTATGGCTCATGATGATGTTATAATCAGTTGTGTTCATGATATGCTGTTAAAATTGTAGAATTAACCCTGATTTCTTATTTTCTTAAATCAGAATATTATGGAATTATGACCCTCAGATGATTATGTAGGAGCATTTATCGATCAAACTTGAATAAAAGTGACCAGTTAGGGCCTATGATGGTGTTCCCATCAGTACCCACCTAGTTTACAATGAGGATATTGTAAAACTATGATTGAAAATTTTTCTTGAGGAGGTAATACAAAATGTCAAAAAGGAGCAAAATTCAAGAAAAAAAAATAGTCATAACAATTGATTATGAGATTTACTTAAGTTTTAGACCAAATAAAAAGAAAGATTAAGTCTTGAAATACTAGAGACAGAGATTAGTAAGTGTGCTGATCTTAGACCTCTTGGGCTTATTTTAGGGCTTAAAGACTCATGTATTCGTTAAGATCCGGATTAATCCTCAAGAGGTTGAGGAAAGTGCGAAGCTGATGTAGTAGCTATAAGGCTTAGGGAACATTCGGCCCCATTGCCTGCTCTTTGGTTTGTTGGACTTAGTAACCTAAGCACCCAAAATCACATACTAGTCTGGTTCAATGTGCTTAATGAAAGAAATAATGCCAAAGGTGTTCTGTTATGAAAAGTCATCTCAAAGATCTAGCTTAGAATTGCTCAACAACATAAGTTGATTGGATGAGTTCCCAACGTGGAGAGGTGGAAAATTCCCCTCGAAGATGCGTAATAACATGTCATCTCCTCGGTGCTTGTCTCCTAGTATATCTAAATATCTTACCGGGGACATGAAAGCACCTTATGCTGATTCGGGTGCCATGGGCGGGATTATCCCGAAATGTCAATTGCCAGGGCCTGAATTTAGCTATAGAATGCCATGGGCGGCACTATCTCGAAGCATCAAAAGCCAGAGTTCTGGGGTTTGCCATGAGCGGTGCTATCTCGAAGCATCAAAAACCAGGGACCCTTTAAGGATTGATGGTCGGGATAAGGAATTCGATACAGATCGTGTTTAGGGCCAATTCGAGGCTGGATCTAGGGAAATATAAAAGGAAAAGAGAGAAAACTCTCAAAATGAAAAATTCGTCACTATCTCTCTCTTATCAAAATGCACTAGCAAATTGAATCTAGACATGATACGCCTTTGCACGGGTGCTTTAACCGCTGGGGTCAACGAACCTCTGGGCAGTTTTTATGGGCCTTAGAAACCTTTGCGGCAGGCCCAGGCTGAAGCTGGTTAAATCTGGATCTTGGATGGTACTTGAGTACCTCTAGGCTTATTGTTGGCATTCTGATCTAATTTCTAGAGAGTGGCACAAATTAGGCATCTGAACATCAAAAGCTTGGTCTAGAGAGCTAGTTCTTTCCATAAGATTTTGCTAGGAACTAGAAAAAGTTAGGCAAAGGGGTATGATGGTAACACCATCGTTAGCCATAACTAACTTTAATTAATCAGAATTAGGTGACAAATGCTCCTACATGATCGCTTGAGAACCGTAATTCCATGTAAATCTATTTTAAGAAGAAAACATTAAAATATGGTTAAATCTGCAGTTTTAACAGCACACCACGATTGCAGAGTAACCATAGGATTTTTTAGGGGTTAATTGAAGGTCAAATGAGCATTAAAGTCTAATAAGTGGGTCCACAAAGACAGAAATAGGGTTTCACTAATTTAGAGAACCAAAACAACATACAAAACCCTAATTTCAAACTCACTTAAATTAAAGATATTTTGGTCAGGATAAAATTCATTTAAACCTCCTAAAATTCATTAAAAAATATCCTAACAGGTTTGGTACCCTTGGTTTGACCATCTGAACCCATTTTGACCCTGGACAGAGCTTCAGACGGGATTTTGCCCTAGTTTGGGCTTCTGTATAAATTTTCTAGTCAAACATAGTCAAAACTCAAATCCAACTTCACCATAAGAATTCTTGGGTCCAAATTAGGTTAGGGCCAAAATTTGGGCCCAATCAGAGTTCATCTTGACCAAGTTTGCAATCTAGTCTCTTAAAACTCTATCTTCACACCTAAGCCCCTAGCTTTCAAAATTTCTTACGTCCAGGTCCCTATTTTTCTTGTATTCTTTGCAAATGGGTCCTTTCTTCCATGGCAAGTGTGAACCCAAGCCCGTTGACCATCAAGAGAGGAGATCTCTCTCGATTCAACTCCGAATCCCTCCAAAATTTGAGGGATCGCTGATCAGACAATTAAGAATCCAACCAACCCCATTTGAGGGATTGGAATTGATCCTGGAGCTCAGGTGACCTTGAGGAAATTGAGGACTTATTTCCTTTGAGACCAAGGTCCAATTGAGCTTCTTTCCTCAATTAGATCTTGGGCATGAGCTCTATAAAAGCTCACAATCAATCCACCGTCCTCCTTAGCTCGGTTTGGCCTCAAAATCTTCAACTTCTTCCTCTGCCGCCTCCAACCATAGCCCCAGTGAGCCGTCTAATCCTTTGTCGTTGGCCTCTGCAATGTACGATAGGTAGAGGGGTCTTCTTCCTCTCCTTCATCCACTCCTCACCATACTAGTCAAGAGCTCCCAGGGCTGTTCTTCCTCGTCGTCTCCCTCATCGGAGAACTCCTTCTCCATGATCGGCCAATCAAAGCCAGTGCAATCTTCATCCTATTCATCGATAAATAGGTTCAACCTTTTCCTCTACCTCTCTAGATCCTCATCGACCCCTTTACTTCTCGATTCAACCGCTTATCCACGCTCTCCCCCTCCGCCTTCTCCAACGTCGGCTGCACCTCTGGCGAGGTTGTGCGACACTACACTCCACCAATCCACCTGCTTTGACTCCCCAGAGCTTCGCCTTACGTCTCTGACCAAAAGCCCTCACCCAATTTCATCATCCACTCAGCCCATGACTCCACTGAATAACCCATCCTTCGTCTGTCATCTTCGATCTCGGTCGTCCACTACACGCTGCCATTCACCGAATAAACCCCACCATCACACTTGCCGTGGTTCGGTGAAGCTACTGAGCTCTTTAATTGGGTCTTTTAAGCCATTTTATGCTTTCAGGTGTCCAGTCAAAATGCCCTCACCGCCGTCGTCATCTTCGTCTCCTACCGCTGACCTCTGGCCGTTACTTCCATCACTGTCACTTACTATCGAAGTATCTTGGTCTCTTGAAGATTCCAGCCATCCCAATTGATCTCCCCAGCAGCAATAGTAGCATGCAATCAAGGGAACAGCCATGCTGCTTCATGCTAAGGAGGAAGATAAGGACATAGTCACACATCATTCACTGCCAAGTGATTGCAGCAGTATAAGGTGGATTTGTGCTAAGGGCTTATTGTCTCAGACACTGGGGATGAGGTCCCCTTACACACGAGCCTTTCCACTCCTCACCCGTGCCCACATGCACATGGGTCTGGACCCTATACTCAACTCGATTACTTGATTAAAGGTTCGATTAGGGTATAGAGGGGAATTTCTGAGGAGGAGGGGGGAGGGTTTTGCTTCACGTTTCATATCCTCGGGGTGCGTTTTGATATTCCCAACAATTATCCTCTTTGAGGCTTTGCCTTGAGATGGCTTTGAGTTATGCTTGGTGCCCTTGTGAATCTTGCTGAGGCTCTGTGCCTTGGTGGTTTAAGGCGTCTGAGCCTTACTTGACGACGTCTGATTGAGGCCATTAGTTCTGGTACTGTGGATTTATTTGGCTAATATGTGATTCGCATTACTGTTGAAACATTTGGCTTAATTGAGAATTGTGAGATGTGCTTAAATTGAAGGGATTAATTGGTAATTTAAATCACCACTTTTTATAGTACTTTCTATTCTTTTTGTCCTACTATTTCTTGAGATACAATTTGGTTGATATTGAATATATTCTTATTGATTCATTACATATTATTATGCACATTGTCTATATCCTTGATTAGTGTTGTGAATGCTACATTTGCTCCTTATGAATGACCTCAGACTCAATTCTTGATTTCAAGTTTTATAAATTTTAATGTTGTTGTGTTTTTGTTGAGTGTACTACAACGCACATCTCTTAACACTCGACGATTATGCACCAACAAGGATTAGCTGACATATCAAAATAAGACATGCAATGTCCACTCCCCAATACGTATTCATTACAATGTCCTCATTGGAATGTATGTAGAATAAAAATAATCAAAATGCAATAAGCAAGAAGAGGGGATATCACATGACTGAGCTTGTTATTCCAGGTCAGCTTAGAAAAACAAAGATCTCAATACCTGTATAGAGTACTGGGTTGCCTCCCAGCCAGCGCTAAGTTTTATGTCATATGCCAGACCAAAACCCCAAAAGAAATATACACTTTAATAGTGTGGGTCAAGAGGAGGATTAATAATTGTTGCAGAGAGAGTCAAGATTAATATGAAGATATGGTCATGCGGCCCAAGAATTAGTGATCTATAAATGCATACCAGCTGATGGTGTAGCCCTACTCTAAAGAGTTTTTCTAGTCTGAAATGTAGAATAGGGGTAGATATATGAGGACAACGGAAACGAGGTTCGTGATGTAGATCCTTCTCATTAATCCAATTTCATAGTTCAAGGAGAGGTTGTGGAGGAGGTGGACTAAAATTATGATTGAAATCCAAGTTTGATTCAGAATTTGAATCATAAGGATCCTCGTAATGGTGATTGATATAAAAAATCATGATTTCTCTATTCTCTGGGTCATACGAGGATAAAGATAGAGCTTGTGAGATTGGAAATTCTGTGTAGAATTCCTCAAAATCCTTGTCAAAGATGATCTCTTCCTCATTAACAATAATTTCATGGTCATCAAAATTTGTCTCTCTCAAAATCAAGCCATGCATTAGAATTACTAAGATTATAAGTTTGATCCCAATTGACTCTATTTTGAACTACATCTTTTGAGGTAATGTCTTCCTTTTCCTCATTAATCAAATCAAGTTCCTTGAAATTCCATGATTTTGATGAGTTGATCACTTTCTTAGGAAAATCATCATAATTCATCCCCAATAGTTCTGCAATCTCGTAAACATCTCTTTCATAGGGGGATTGTCTGTCTTGTTCAATCTCAAGATGTTGGGGATCAGAGTCAGGAGTAGGGAATGTAGAATTAGGTTTTTCCTCAGGATCCTGGTGGATGAGAAGAGGGGAGTGAGAATTAAATGATACAATAGTGAGCCAGATTCAACTCCTATAGGAAGTATCTCAGAATGATTAGTAACGTAAACTCCAAAGAGCATAATCGAATCATCCAGGCACATATGATCATCAGAATCTTCTGTTAATCTTCTGTCAAAATCATATCAGAACCATCCAATTGTGCCTGGCTGGGGGTGTCAAAGTCATCAATCTCATTGTTCTTTTTAGAGGTCTCTTTTGTCTTTTCATAATCCTTATCGTGCCCATCCTTTCCCTATTCAGATTCCCCTAAATTTCTTGAAATATCCAATTCTAATCCATCCTCGAGGTCCAACTGTGCTTCCTCAAACATAGATGACTCATGCTTAGGCCCACCATAGATTGATTCCTTAAAATAGAATGATTGCAATTCGGGGCCTGAATCAAGATCTAATTCCTCAAGCGAATCTTCCTCCCCAATCTTGATACGGCTATCAGATAATGTAAATGTGGTTCCTTAAGGTATCTCCCAAGAGTCAAGATCTTGGATTGAGAATCAATCTTGGGGATGCTAACCTTTTCTTCATCATTTTCCGAGATGGGGCTCTCAAATGATTCTAGTTCGGATCTATCACAATCAGTTTCAAGGACCCCATCATATGTCCCTTCCATAGATTTGTTGTTCATTTCAGGGTCAGTCTTTGGGACATCAAAATTATCTATCAATTCTGATGTAGGCTTGGGTAAGATCTACTTTGGATAATCAATTGGATGGTGGCTGGGCTCAGTTTACTCAAGGGTCGGGATTGGGTAAGATGTAATACTTGGCATCAAGCCTCAACCCTAAGTGGCTCACCACTAACTTGTTGCATACTCAGACAAAATTTAGGAGTCTTTAAGGTCCTATCTTGGGATTTATGTTGCTCCTCTTGGATTCTATGAAGCTCCTTCATCATGTTATCGGTATTTCTTTTATTAGATTCTCTCATCTCTTGGAGCACTTGGAGTAATTGGGTAATCTGGGGATCATCGCAATGGTCAGGGGTTTGAGTGAGCTGAGGATAATAATTCCAGAGTTTCTAACCTCACTCAAATTAGAATATCCATTATTGAGGCAAAAAAATAGTCCTAAATAGATTTGAGTTTCGAAAAACCGTTGTGTAGTGCAATTTGCGAGAAAAACTGTCAATAGATAAACTTAACTGAAACTCGAAAGGAATTCCGGGTCGAACATAGGGAGGCGGATGTTTGATTAAAAATCGCATTTGATTTGTTTGTCACGAAGCAGATTAGCTGGTTGAATTAAATCAAAACTAGCTATCTACTTAAAGAATAATGAATAGAAAAGAGAGAATATTACAAATAAAGACAAAATAGAGATAGAATAAATAGATATTTCATAACTATAGAATGATGTCTATTACAACTAATCACTACAACTACTCGTTACACTAGAAAGCAGGAAATCTAGGCTAGAAAGAAATAAAAGAGAAGGTGGAGAGAAGTTATCCTCTTCGACGGCTGCTTGGAGGATGAGCTGCGTTGATGGAGTGCTCGAACGAAGGTGGTGAGATGCGGGACGAAGGAGAATGGGGACGGATGATGGAGAATGGGGCAGGGAAATGTTGTAGTGGGAGCTTCCCGAATGGCGGTGAGAGGACAACCACAGGATGCTCCACGGAGGTGAGGTGGAAAAATTGTAATTTTAACTCTAATGGGGCATCTCGGGTTTGGGACAAGCTCGTAGAGCCTTTGAGGGGGTGAGAGAAGAGAGGAAGGGATGAAGAATATGTGGGGGTCGTAGGGCTATTTATAGGTGTAGATTAAAGGGGGCAATTAGGTCATTTCATTGTTAAACATTAAATGAATAGGTCTTTAGTGACAAATTTATTTGTCACTAAAGCCTAAACGTGGCTAAAGCTCTGCATGCCCCCTCCTCAGCTTCCATGCACGCAACGCCTTACACACGTTCGTTGATTCTCGGCCATCCGATCGTAAGATTGGATGACTTAAAGACGTTCTCACTCGCTTCTTCTTTAGTGTTTGCATGCGATGGTGTGTTGGATTGCACGTCATCGCGTGCGTATGGGCTCGGTGTTCATCCGTTGCGCCACATGGTGTTGTTGATGTCGCCCGATTGAGATCCAACAGGCGAATTTGGCCCTCACCCGCTCGTGCCTTCAATTTGATGCTTCGTGCAGCTTGAACTCGCAATCTCCGCGTCGCCCATAGGCGCGTGACCGCTGAGCCATGCTGCTGCTTTGTCACGAGCAGAATTCACTCCCAACCGATCTTGGCCGTTGGATCTTCGTCCAACAGCCAAAATCTCTCGTCGTGGAAGCCCTTGAAGAGTTGAGAAGAGATGCTGCGACCAGTTTGGGTGGTTGTGATGGTGCCATGTGGTGCCATCATGGCCGTCCATCTTCTGTGTCTTGTAGATGGTGCCACGTATGTCGGATTGGATCGATTTTTGCGTCGTTGGGCTGCGATCGTCGATCCAAACCCATCCATGTGGTCAGTTTGTCATCTGAGGTACGGATTTGCACCACCTTGGCCCTTGACCTATGATCTTTCTCGGACTACATCTGATGCTACAAAAGTCCGATCGGGGCGATCTTGGAGTTGTTGAACTCCAATCATCGCCCTGTTTAGATCCGTATGGTTGGATTTTTAATCTGCGGCCCTGATAAGATATTTCCCTATTTCCTGACCACAAAAGGAGAAAATTAACCTGAAATTTATACAACCTAATCTAAATGCATGATGATGCATGTTATACAATATTTATAATGTATGATGCAACTTTATGCCTAAGAACATGCATAAATAGATGATTTATGTGATATAAACATGTTTACATCACACCCCCATGCCTATCTTTTGCTACTCCCTAGCAAAACAATATTCTATTTATAAAAGAATTAGAACCAAATTTCTTGGGCAAAAGTTATTTTTCAACACTTAGAGATTTCAACTAAGACCTGAACTACAGAGACACAACAGTGCCCAGGTGGCTACCAAAATGCAAACCGCCTCAAGCCCTCGCCTAATTCAAAGAAGGATCTTTTTCTTCTTTTCTTTTATAATTTTTTTTTGGATCTTTGAGTTTAGGGTTTTGGAGCAGCTTGCTACAGCCACTCAACCCACCCAAGACTCGAAGAGAACCCTAAGTTCTAAGCATCTTTATGTGTGAAATGTGATAGAGTCACTGATCGGCTATCAGAATGGACTTCGGGTTTCTACACCCCTAGATGACCTAAAAAAGAATTCTGCCTAAAGGTGTATCTATCTGACCAGTGGCTTTCTCCCTACGTTTATCTTTATGGGGTCAACACAAGGACGAAACCCAGCGTATATCTCCCCAGCTTATTCTACTCTGTTTTTCCTAAGTGTTTAGGAATTATACGTGCATTTCTTGAGCTAGGTTCTGGACAACCTACCAATGGGCTGTTACCCACGATAGCTTGCCAGCCATACTTGTTCGGTGAAGTGTGGCTTATTTCTTTTTTTGCTTTTATTTTCTCCTTTTCTATTTTTTTATTTTCTTTTTGGATATTTTTCTTTTTCTTTTCTTTCTTTACGTAGGTGGCTTCCCTGATCTATGATTTACCTAAAGGCAGCAGGAAAAGAATGGTCGTGTGACTGGGCTTTGGACAACCGACCAATGAGTTGTTACCCACAATAACATTTTAGACATACCACTCTAGAAGGTTCATTAGCTACCCAATTTCCGTAAAAACTGTTGAACAACGAGTTAGTGCGAAAAGTGTATAGATGCTTAGACTTAAAGTTCTCTCAAATCAGAGGGTGGGTTGATAAGTCATGTACTGATGTGGCGGATTCGCACATGAAAAGGTTTGAGTTTGGAAAACCCGTCGTCGTAGTTCAATTCGTGAGAAAATTTATCGATCAGATAAAATTTATAACCGAAACTCGAAAAGTGAGTCCCAGGTCGAACACGGGGAGGTGAATGTTTGGTTTTGAAAATCTGCGTTTCGCTTTTATTTATTTTTGTGGGTTTTGTCTTTTGTAATCTCAAGCAAGAGATTAGGTCGATGAATTCTTATCTAACTTATCTACTTGCAAAATATAAGAGAGAGAAATAATCACATATATTTCTGAAGCAAATGTTTTCTGCAACTAAGAAAGCGGGAGAGATTACACTACAAAAGCAAAAAAGATAGAGATAGGTTAGAGAAATCTCCTTCGATGGTCGCTTGGAGGATGACTCGCTCTGACGTCGCCTGGAGGAAGGTGGTGAGGAGTGGGACGAATGAGGATGGAGCCGAAGGATGGAGGCCAGGGCAGGACGGCGTCGCAGCAAAGATCTTCTTCCCAAAGGGAGGTGAGAGGATGGCCACGGGATGCTCCATGAATGGGGATGAGTGGCGGGAAGAAATGTTTGTTTTCTACTCTAGAGGAGCATCCTGGGCTTGGGACAAGCTCTCTCTAGATCCTTGGAGGTGGTGAGGAGAAGAAAGGAAGAGATGGTGAAGAATGGAGGTGTAAGGGTCCTTTTGTAATGGAGGGAAGAGGAAGAAATTCGTGTAGAGTGTTGTGGTGACAGTTGCAAGCATTGTTGAAGGTCCGCCCAACTGTCGCTGAAGATCTGCTTCAACCCTCGCCCCCGCTGGCACGTGCATCATGCGCCTGTGACTCACTCTCCTTGTCACTCGTGTGTGCGTTGGCATGCGCTACGCTTCGCTACACGCGGCTGTGCGTGCTTGTGCGCGCACGTGGCTATGCGTACTCGCTTGCTTGTGCGCATGGTCGGTGCACCTCCATTCATCAATTTGGGGGGCCTGCGGGGATTCGAACCCACACCCCTCCCTTGGAGGCCAACGTCCCAACCATTGCTCCAAGCCGTCCAAATGGTTGAAAGGACGTCTTAGAGCACATGGAATGAAGGTCACAGATGAAGTGTGATGTGGGCAGGCGTTGCTGGTCGATGTTGGGCGGGCTAGATGGCACCATGTGGCGCCATCTGGGCCGTCAATTTTCTTTTTGTTGTAGAGGGTGCCACGGTGCTCGAATCAATATGATTCTCATGTTGTCAGACTACGATCGTCGCTCCGGATTCATCCGTACAGTCGGATTTTTCATCCGAAGCCCATAAGAATGTCACATTGCTCCCTAGCCATTGATCTTCTTTGGACATCATATGGTGTTACGGGATTTCGATCTAGATGATTTTGGAGCCGTTAGACTCCGATCGTCATCCGGATCAGATACATACGGTCAAATCGTCCATTCGAGGCCCTGAAATAAATCTTCTTCCCTCCTGGCCATAATGAACGTAATTAACCTAAAATATACACAAATACTCTAAATGCAGGATGATGCATGCTATGCAATATTTATAACATGACATGCAAATCTAACCCTAGGAACATGCATGAATAGGCATTTTAACCTAATTAAATGTGTCTACATCATACCCCCATGACTATCGTTTGCTATTACGACCCAGTTCCCAAATCCCTACAGGACACGAGAATCGGACCGACTCGACTGATCCCAAGACCCAGTCGTCCAACGAGAAAGTAACCAAAAAGCAGTAAAATAAACCACATTCACCATGCAAGCGACTAACAGTAAACAAAGTACAGCAGTAAAGAAACAACTACTACAATACACACCACCACAATAGTAGAGAATTTTAAACAGGTACATAAATATGAAGTTTACAATAAGAGTACAAAGTGTAACAAAATACTCACTACTACAGAAAACGGGTACAACATAAGTACAACTTCTGGGCTCTATTAGGCCCAGCACCCTCCGCAGCCGTAGGCTCTGGTTGCTCAACACCTGGACCTGAAAAAGGTGGTAAGTACGACACGTCAGCGAAACGCTGAGTAGAGTGGCAACCAGCTAGCTAAGAAAAATAGTAAAAGTGGACTGGTAGCTGTTGTTTTTAATTTCTTCTTTATTCAACTAATTATTCTTTCTTTCATTACTTGGTTCATTTATCAGGTCTTTTTTTTGATCTCGAATGTTCCTTGTGGGAACGATCTTGATTGCAGTCTTTTCCGAAGAGTAGAAGTAGCACGTGGTGCTCTCCTGGCCAGGAGAGTCCCCCGTGGTGGTCCTACACTCAGTCAACCACCCCAAGGTCGCTGACATGCGTAACGGTAACTACGACACACGCGATAAACACACGAGTAGCTACTCCACACTGGCACGTGGTCAGTCGTTTCCGTTAATGGGTGTGCCCGAAGCACAGCATGGAACCAGTATAGGGCAGAGCCCTCTCACTAACAGGGGTCTAGCCCCTCCACAGTAACCAAACAGGGGACTCGCCCCTCCACAGTCCGCGCACCCTTGCCTGACTACCCTGGTTTGCCCAGTAGGCCTAATAAGTTGGTGGATGGCTAGCTGAACACCGGGCCCCGTGGGGTGGCTAACTCTCTCCCTACACTAGCAGCTCTCCTCGGTACTGTGTACGCGAGGGCCAGAAAGTCGGTGCAAAGTGGCCAAGCTCACCTCGGTCTCGACCTGAGGGCGACAAGCTCCCCTCTACACTAAGAGGTAATATGTGCTTTCTTTGGTACCACGTACCCAAGAGACAACACACTTTCCCATTCACTTTTCCAGTTCCATTCTATTTATTTCCAGGAGCTCTACTCCTAATTCCCCATAGGATTTGTGCTCATGTTTCCTCAAGCCAAGCCATACTAGGTTTCATCATTCAGGTTTATTCGCATATAGCAGGTGTTTCCAACATTCAATCTTTTTTTTCCAATTTATATACAAGCAGCTCGTATTTAATTTCAACCAACAGAAATTACATGTAGCAGTTACTAACAACAGTACTCTACATTTCACAGGCAGCTGTTATCCAATTACAAGCAGTTATTATTCCATCTACTCATTTCAAGACTGCATTTCAGGCATTTAATACAATCGTTCCAATGTTTCTAGTCCTAGGATTCATGCCATACCATAGGATCTATCATTAAATCTAATTTTTAGGTCCTAGGATTCATGCCATACCCTAGGATCTATCATTTATTTCAGATATGCATTTATGTTTGTAATTAACTAAGGGAAGCCACTCTACCCGCAAAATCGGGAGTAATGGGGGCTCGATCGGCAGGTCCGCGTGCCTCCACAACCCCCATGTCCGCAACAGAACGAGGTCCTAACACAAGGATCAACCACAAGAAACGACTCAGAATAGGATGAAAGTATTTCAAACAAGTAGAGGAACTTATTATGAGAAGAACAAAATCTTAAACACGGAAATCGGACCTCGAATGGACCCTAAACGGGTTAAAAATGACAACTCTGACTCAAATCAGACGTCTGGAACATCTTCCAGATGTCTTAAAAAGGGGTTCAGATCATACCTCGCTCTGCGCTGCTCTTCAGACGTCCAGGAATCCTGCTGAATTGTCTGGTCCTAGTTCCAGACGTCCGACTATCTCTCCAGACGTCTGGAGACGCTCTCCGCCGTCTGGTGACTCGTCTAGACGTCTGAACCGTGTGGGAGGGCGTGTCCCACGCCTTCCCGAAGCGAATCCTGCACACGCACGCAAAATCTCTCAATACGGCATGAGACAAAACTTCGGCGGAACAGCCTGCATGGCCGTATACGTAAAAGAAAGAAAAGGAATACGTACCTCTCAGTCATCTGGATCTCCCTCCAGACGTCGTCCACGTCATCTGGATGTAGGTCCAGACGTCTGATTTTGGGAAAAATCCCAGAATCAGAAGCTCCTTCCTCTTCTTCCCGTTGCGCGCGACCGTGCCACGCTCTTTCGCCCGCTGCTCTAGCTGCAGCAGTGTCGGGGAGGACTTCCCCGACACAACACTCCGCCTCGCGCACGCCGGTCGACGTCGAGCTGCTCCGGCGAGCTCTCTCTCACGGCTCGCGCGCTCTCTTCTCCACCCTCTCTCTGCTCCTCTCCTCTCCGCTGCTGCACTCGGCTACAGTTGCTGCTCACTCTCACTCTCACTCTCGTGTTGGAGGATGGAGGAGATGGATGGGGTGGGTTGGCGTGAGGGAGAGGAGGGGAGTATTTGTAGGCGTGAGGGGGGAAAGGTCCTACAGTCGGTGAGGGGAGAGAAAGAAGAGAAGGCTGCTGGGGTTTAGTCTGCACGCGGCACACGCGCAGACTCGCGATCGTATGCATGCAAAAATTAATTTTCAGATGTCTGGGAAGGTGTCCAGATGTCTGATCAGATGTCTGGATCAACTCTCAGACGTCTTAAAGTGTTTTGATGTCACGGGTCTTAACAACAAAACAAACTCAAAGGAAGTTTCGTCCCCGAAACTTGCGCTAATTAGAGTGCGAAAAAAGAACAATATACGCATAACAAACTCAAAGAGGAGCGAAACTGATTCGAAAAGACGTACCCTCAAAGAGCTCTGGGTACCTCTCCCGCATCGCCACCTCAGGCTCCCAGGTAGCCTCCTCGTACCGCTGGCTCCTCCACAAGACTTTCACCAGGGGTACTTGCTTCCGTCTCAGACTCTGGATGGCTTTGTCAAGAATTTGCACTGGCCGCTCAGGGTAGGTCAGGTCGTCACCCACTTCGACGCTCTCGTGGCTCAGAACGTGACTGGGATCGGCGACGTACTTCCTGAGGTTGGACACGTGGAACATGTCGTGCACACCAGAAATCTGGGGAGGAAGGGCAAGCCTGTAAGCAACGGGTCCAACCCGCTTCAGGACCTCAAAAGGTCCCACGAACCTCGACGCGAGCTTCCCTCTCACCCCAAACCACTGCAGGCCCTTCATGGGTGAAACGCGAAGGAAGACGTGGTCTCCAACCTCAAACTGTACCTCTCTGCATTTCCGATCTGCATAGCTCTTCTGTTTGCCCCTCCTGACTCTGCCGGATTAGCTTATGAATCTGCTCGATCACCTCCTGACTCTGCCGGATCAACCTGGGGCCAACCTCCTACTTGGTCCCCACCTCAACCCAACTCAAGGGTGCCGTACACCTCTGTCCGTACAGAGCCTCGTAGGGTGCCATGTCGATGCTCGAGTGATAGCTGTTATTATATGCAAACTCCGCCAGGGGAAAGTGCTCCTCCTAAGAGCCCCTCCAGTCCAGTACACAAGCACGCAAAAGGTCCTCAAGTGTCTGTATCGTGCGCTCAGACTGTCCGTCCATCTAGGGGTGGTATATTGTACTGAACCTTAACCATGTCCCTAAGGCCTGCTGAAACTCAGCCCAAAACTGGGACGTAAAACGGGTATCCCGATCGGATACGATCTCCCGCGGAACTCCATGTAGCCGTACCACGTCGCGGATATACCTCCCTGCCAACTGTGCTGGTCCCAAGGTGACTCGGATCGGCAAGAAACGTGCCGTCTTCGTCAATCTGTCCACGATCACCCATACTGTGTCGTGTCCTTGCTGGGTAATGGGCAAGCCCACCACCAAGTCCATGGTGATGCTCTCCCACTTCCACTCTGGCACTGGAAGTGGCTGCAACGGCCCTGCAGGCCTCTGATGCTCGGCCTTCACCTGCTGGCACACTAAACACTGCCGTACGAATTCACCTATATCCCGCTTCATTCCCCTCCACCAAAAGTCGCATCTCAAATCATAGTACATCTTTGTGTTTCCGGGATGTATGGTGAACCTGGAACCGTGTGCCTCAGTTAGGAGCTCTCTCAACAGCTCCTCGTCCCTGGGAATGCACAAACGTCCCCTCATCCGTAGTACCTGGTCTGTAAAAGAGAAGTCCCCAGGGTCTCCTGACAGTACCCTGTCATGCAATGACTGCAAGTACGGGTTGGCCATCTGTCCAGTGATGATGCGGTCTATCAATTCTGGCCTCGTCTGTCGTGTCAACGTCACTGCTCCATAGTGCCCCAGTAACTCTAGGGGTCGCCAACTGCCCATCTCCTCCAAGAGGCTCCAACTCTGCGCCTGCAAACTGGCCAAGTGTGCGGGCGCCTTCCAGCTCAAGGTGTCAGCCACCACGTTGGCCTTTCCCGGGTGGTAGGAAATGCTGCAGTCATAGTGCTTCAAGAGCTCCATCCAACGTCTCTGTCTTATGTTGAGCTCCTTCTGATCAAACAAGTATCTGAGGCTCTTATGATCTGTGAAAATCTCAAATGTCTCACCGTACAAGTAGTTCCTCCAAGTCTTCAGTGAGAAGACCACAGCTACCAACTCTAGGTCGTGGGTAGGGTAGCTATGCTCATGGGGCTTCAGTTTTCGCGAAGCGTAAGCGACAACATGACCCCTCTGCATGAGCACACCCCCTAATCCCTGCAAAGAGTCGTCCGTGTACACAACGAATCCGCCACTACTATCTGGGATGGTGAGTACGGGAGCCAAAGTCAACCTCTCCTTCAGCTCCTGAAAACACGCCTCACAAGCGTTTATCCAAGAAAAGGGCATGTCCTTCCTGGTCAGCTGTGTCATAGGACGTGCAATCTGCGAGAAGCCCCTGATAAACCTCATGTAGTAGCCTGCCAGTCTTAAGATACTGCAGATCTTAGTAACTGTACGCGGTCTCTCCCACCTGAGCACTACCTTAACCTTGGCTGGGTCCACCACCAAGCCATCCCCGGAGATCACATGGCCCAAGAAGGTCACCTCCCTCAACCAGAACTCGCACTTGCTATATTTGGCGTATAGCCTACGTCGTCTCAGTGTGTCCAAAACCATCCGCAAGTGCTGTCCGTGCTGCGCCTGATCCTGAGAGTAGATGAGCACATCATCAATAAATACCACCATGAACTGGTCCAAGTACGGTCTGAACACCCGGTTCATCAAATCCATGAAGGCAGCGGGGGCATTGGTCAGCCCAAACAGCATGACCAAAAACTTGCAGTATCCGTATTGGGTGTGGAAAGCTGTCTTGGAGACGTCTGCCTCCCTGATCCTCAACTGGTGGTACCCAGACCTCAAGTCTATCTTGGAGAATACCGTGGCACCTCGCAACTGGTCAAACAAGTCATCAATCCTCGGCAGCGGATACCTGTTCTTGATGGTAACCCTATTCAGCTGTCTGTAGTCCACACAAAGGCGTAGGGTACCATCCTTCTTCTTTACGAACAATACCGGGGCTCCCCACGGAGACGCACTGGGCCTCACAAAGCCCTTCTCCAGAAGGTCCTGCAACTGAGAGTTGAGCTCTCGCAGCTCAAGTGGTGCCATTCTGTACGGTGCTGCAGAAATGGGGCTGGTCCCCAGTACCAGTGAGATCTCAAACTCCATCTTACGCTCGGGCGGTAGTCCTGGCAACTCATCTAGGAACACGTTTGGGTACTATCTTACCATCGGGATACTCTGGAAGTCTGCCATAGGGCTGGGTTCCGCCACCACACAAGCTAGGAAGCCCTCACACCCCTGGCCTAAAAGTCTCGCCGCCCGAAGTGCAGAAATGCACCTGAAGCCTCTGTCCACTGGCTGCCCATGGAACTCGAAAGAAGGCAACTCCGGTATGGAGAAGACGATCTTCCTCTCAAAGCAGTCCACCAAGGCGTGGTAAGCGGACAGCCAGTTCATCCCCAGAATCACACCAAAGTCCTCCATCTGTATCATAATCAGGTCAGTGGGAAGGCTGTGTCCCCCAACACTGACCTCACAATCCGTGTAAACCTCCTCAACTACGAACAGTTAACCACCTGGACCTCTGATCACAAACGGATCCTCTAACAACACACAATCCTGCCCCAAACTAATCGCAAAACTGGCAGCGACAAACGAGTGCGTAGCGTCGGAATCAAAAAGCGTGTAAACAAGCTTGCTGGAACTGTAACCATACCTTCCACAACTGATCCTGAAGCTCTGGCATCTCTGTGTGTCAGGGCGTTGATATGCCCCTCAGCCTTAGGTGCGGACGAAGCAGCCACACTCTTTGTCGGATGGGTAGCCGCTGGCCAGTACCCATCTCAGGCTTGGGACAAGTTCTCTCTAGAGCCTTGGAGGTGATGAGGAGAAGAAAGGAAGAGATGGTGAAGAATGGAGATGTAGGGGTCCTTTTGTAATGGAGGGAAGAGGAAGAAATTCGTGTAGAGTGTTGTGCTGACAGCTGCAAGAGTTGCTGAAGGTTTGCCCAACTATCACTGAAGATCCGTGCCAACCCTCACCATCGTTGGTGAGTGCATCAAGTGCTTGTGCCTCGTGCTCCTTGTCGCACGCGCGTGCGCTGGCATGCGCTGCGCGCGATTGTCGTGCTTATGTGCACAATCGGTGCAATCATCAATTTTGGGGGAATGCGGGGATTCGAACCCGCGCCCCTCCCTTGGAGGCCAACATCCCAACCATTGTGCCAAGCCGTCCAAATGGTCGAAAGGACTTCCTAGGGCACGTGGTGGAGGGGGGCTCTCAGCCATTGGATCAAGATCCAACGGCTAGGCATGAAGGTCGCAGATGAGGTGTGATGTGGGCTGGCATTGCTGGCCGATGTTGGGCAGCCTAGATGGGGCCATGTGACGCCATCTGGGCTGTCCATCTTCTTTCTGTTACAGAGGGTGCCATGGTGCTCGGATCGAGATGATTCCCACGTTGTCGAACTGTGATCATCGCTCTAAATTCATCCGTTTGGTTAGATTTTTCATCCGAAGCCTATAAAGATGTCGCATTGCCCCCTGGCCATTGATCTTCTTTAGACATCATATGGTGTTACAGGATTCTGATCTAGACGATTTCGGAGGCGTTAGACTTCGATCGTCATCATGATCAGATCCGTACAGTGAGATCATCCATTCGAGGCCTTGAAATAAATCTCCTTCCCTCCTGGACATAAAAAGGATGTAATTAACCTAAAATATACACAACTACTCTTAATGCAGGATAATGTATGCTATGCATTATTTATAACATGAGATGCAAATCTAGGCCTAGGAACATGCATGAATAGGCATTTTAACCTAATTAATTGTGTCTACATCATGTACTTATCACCCCAACTTATTTAACCAATTAAAAATTGAATTTAGAATGGCGATGACTTGAGAAACAAGTCCACATTTTAGTGGACACTTGAGCTGATTAAGCCCGAAGTCTTGAAGGGTCTTAGTGTTCAAGTCATACAGTTTTATTCTCTAGGATTGAAATTTTTCTAAAGGCCAAGTTCTCTTTCCTAATTCCACAATTTTTTTTTCCAAAAATAAAGAGAAAATAAAAAGAATCTACGGAGCTAACAAGATGATTCAGATAATGGTATCCACCCCCCCATGCCTATCTAATGCAATGTCCTCATTGTATTAAAAATACATAAAATAGAGTAGAGTAGAGTAGAAAGCACCTGCATTGAGTGAATAATAGGTCAGCTTCGAGATGAAAAGAAACTGTATACATGTTGAATTTAGTGCCTTCAGCTAGGCATACTATACAAAGAAGAAGAAATAAAGAATTCATAGGTGTAGGTCAAAATCAGGATAAAAGGATTCGCCTCAGGACCTGCCAACAGATGTCCACAAATGTGGACCAGATTGCGATGCAGACCCATACCCCATGGTCGAGTATATCTAAGGTTCTAGATAAAAAGTATCCAAAACCTAAGATCAGTATGCAAACAAGTCGGGCCTGCGATTTGTTAGGATGCAACCCAAGACCAAAAGGTCGGATTACAAAGAAATTTAGCTCAAAAGGATAATCAATGAATGTGTGCTTGGGTTGGACATCCTCTGAATCAAAGATGTCATAAGGGTCCTGGTAGAGAGTTTGTGGTTTCAGACAAATCAGAACCCTTTGACTCGATTTTTTGCTTCCTCTAGAATTGGCTTCCCAAAGCTTCATTTCCAAATTCCTATCCTCCTCATTCAGAATTTCGAATTCCGGGACCTCCCGCAAATTAATCACCCCATCTGAAATTTCCAAGTCTAAAAGATGTGATTGAATACGAATTGACCTGGGTTTAGTGATTTCAAAATCAAAATCGTCAGTAAGCTCAATGGGGTGTGATTGAGGATCGGGGCTATGAATTGAATCCTCCATGAAATAAGGATTTGAATCCACCATGCGAGCCCCAACAGGATTAAATTCCTCAATTTTAGGGTCATCAAATGATTCATCGAATTCCTCAGGCTCAGACTGAAATCGTGTGCTATAAACTCTGGTGGGACTTCGCATAATAATTCTTAACCTTCAAAATCAAAGAATTCTAAATCCGTATTAATGTATGTCTCAAAATCATCAATCATTTTCTGATCCATGGAGACATACATTTCTTTGTTCCTTGGCTCAGGGGTCTCAGGTGAAGAAATCAATTCATCCTTATTTTATTGCTCTAGAATAACTTGGTCAACCTTGGTCTCATAAAATGTGTCCCCCCTGCAGGTTCCTAAACGGATTCTGACATCGGCTCTCTTGTCAGGGGTTCATCCTGGGAATCCTCCTAAGATTGGACTAGAGAAATCACAAATCTCATCCTCAATTTCAATAACTTCCCAAGTAAAACTTTACTCGGGTCCTTATCTTTAACATTCTAGAGCCAATCCAACAAATATTTGTTAAGATCGTCAATCATTTCAATTAGAGGCTCCAATTCTTTAGGGCAAGGTGTTGGTTGTGCTTCTAAAGGTTGTATGGTATTCCTTATGTTAGCCAACACCTTATCTTGGACCTGGTTAACCTGAGCCAAATTGTTTGGTTCAGGGTTGGGTGGGTTTGGGTTCAATGCAGGGGGGTCAACAAATTGAGGTTCTTGATACCCTCCTTGATAATAGGTCATTTCAGGTTGTCCATAAAGAGGTGATGACCTATATGTAGTATAATTTGGGGAAGGGTAAGGATCAACATATCCTTCTTGATTGTAGATCATATTAGGTTGTCCAAATGATGGTGGTGATCTATAATCAATGTAGCTCGGAGAAGGATAAGAATCAAGATCATGGTGTCTAGGGTTAGACCCTGAACACGGAGGTCTGGAATTATATTCCCAATCAGGATTATCCCAACTAGAAGATGGATGGGAATATGTCTGGTTGGAATAATGATCATTTTGGGAATAAGTAGTGGTAGGAGGGTAGAAGTGGAAGTGCGAATAGGATGTGGAAGGATCCATGACAAAATGGGAGGAAGAAAGGTGCCCTGCAATACAAATAATCAAACCTATCCTTAAGTGGGCTAGCCTAAAGACCTACAGACTCCTAGAACCCATCTTGAGATGAAGAAACAATTTGATCTACTTCTTTTCAGTCAATCCAACCAGTTAGAGGGAGGGACATGGGAGAACGTTCTTCCTTTGGCTTGCGCCTTCGGTTCCTAGTATACCCCTTAACCGCGATTGTTTGATTCTACTCCTTTAGCTAGACATTAGATTGAATGGTAGAAATAGATTAATTGAAAATAATCTCGATCTGGGCTCCGAAGAGCGAGTCCAATCCTTAAGGCTAACGTCTACTCTGTTTTAATTAGGGTTATGCTTGAATGTGCTTTGGAATGTGATGGGCCCTTTATGTGGGTTGTGCCCTTAATGATTGATTGATGTGTGTGCGTGCATAGCTAATGGTTTTCAAGCAAGAGTATTTTTGGATGTGGTGAATTTTAAGGTTTAAATCTTGCTTAGTAGCTTTTAGAATTCAACTTTACCTGTATTCAATCAAGTTTAGTTGGCACACCAAGTTTTGAAAGCACAGGTGAAGATGTTTTCCTTTGAAATCAAACTAAAAATGTGGAGTGCCTGGTTGAGTCCTAAAAGTTGAACCTATTTAGCAGTTGCTTGATGAATTGCTTTTAATTGAAGTAGTACGGCCCAAACAACTGAAACGATTTGCCTGATGCAACACTTAATTAGGCACACAAGTGATTACCTAATCTGATTTCTACTTAATTATGTGTTGATGAGCATATCGATCCCAAATATCAGGTTACTGGTTGAGTATGAAGAATCAGAAGAGGTTGTGTACCTCTGTGAGATTTTTTAAAAAATTTTTCTTTATATGCGGAGGGTGAGGTGGATGGAGGTGACAAATAATCAAAACTAACCTTAGAGTTTATGAAAGCTCTTAGGTTAATTAAGGTTTGTGTTATTAGGTGATGTAATGAAATCTAGTGGGTGGGGAGGTGGGGGTAAACTTACAGACCCCCAACAACACTTTACTTTAATCTATCGCTTTTCCTTGCCTCGTGAGTACCTGCAATCACAATAAGAAATGAGAGAAGTGGGGTAAATGATAAATAAGTCAGAAAATGCAAAAAATCAAAGTGCATTGCCTCCCCAACAACGATGCCAAAATGTTGAAGTGGAAAATCCTCGACAACGGTGCCAAAATGTTGAGGGGGAAAAATCATCGCAAATAGACTTGAGTTTCGAAAATCCGTCGTGCAATTTGCGAGAAAAATCGTCAACAGATAAATTTAACCGAAACTTGAAAGGAATTCTGAGTCGAACATAGGGATGCAAACGTTTGATTAAAAATTACGTTTGATTTGTTTGTCACGAAGTAGATTAGCTGGTCGAATTAAATCAAAACTAGCTATCTACTTAAGGAATAATGAATAGAAGAGACAGAGAGAGTATAACAAATAAAGACAAAATAGAGATAGAATAAACAGATATTTCATAACCACATAATGATGTCTATTACAACTAATCACTATAACTACTTGTTACACTAGAAAGTAATAAAAGAGGTGGAGAGAAGTTATCCTCCTTGACGGTTGCTTGGTGGACGAGTGCTCGGATGAAGGTGGTGAGATGCGAGATGAAGGAGAACGATGATGGATAATGGAGAATGGGGCAGGGCAACGTCGTAGTGGGATCCGCTTCCCGAATGGTGGTGAGAGGACAACCGCGGGATGCTCCACGAAGGAGGTGAGAAGGTGAAAAAATTGTAATTTTAATTCTAATAGAGCATCTCGGGTTTGGGATAAGCTCGTAGAGCATTTGAGGGGGTGAGAGAAGAGAGGAACGGATGAAGAATATGTGGGTGTCATAGGGCTATTTATAGGTGCAGATTGGAGGGGGCAATTAGGTCATTTCATTGTTAAATATTAAATGAATAGGTCTTTAGTGATGAATTTATTCATCCCAAAAGCCTAAACGTGGCTAAATCTTCATGCACCACCTGCCCCTCAGCTTCCATGCATGCAATGCCTCACGCATGTTCGTTGATTCTCAGTTGTTCGATCGTAAGATCGGACGGCTTAAAGACGTTCTTGCCCGCTTCTTCAGTGCCAGCGCGCTCCTGCGTGAGATGGCGCATTGGATTGCGCATCATTGCATGCGTACGTGCTTGGTGTTCATCCATTGCGCCACATGGTGCTGTCGATGCCACCCGATCGAGATCCAATGAGCGAATTTGTCCCTCGCTCGCTCGTGCTTTCAATTTGATGCTCCATGCAGCTTGAACTCGCCATCTCCACGTCGCCCACAGGTGTGTGACCGCTGAGCCATGCCGCTGCTTTGTTGCGCACAGAATTCACTCCCAACCGATCTTGGCCGTTGGATCTTCATCCAATGGCTGAGATCTCTCATCGCGGAAGCCCTTTAGGAGTTGAGAAGAGACGCTGTGGCCGATTTGGGCGACTGTGATGGCACCACATGGCGCCATCATAGCCATCGATCTTCTGTGTCTTGCAGATAGTGCCATGGATGTCGGATTGAATCGATTTTCATGTCGTTGGACTGCGATCATCGATCCAAACCTATTCGTGCGGTCGGATTTGTCATTTTTGATATGGATTTGCACCACCTTGGCCTTTGACCTATGATCTTTCTCGGACTACATCTGATGCTATGGAAGTTCGATCAGGGCTATCTTGGAGTCGTTGAACTCCAATCGTTGCCCTGATCAGATCTGTACGGTTGGATCTTCAATCCGAGGCCCCGATAAGATATTGCCCTATTTCCTAACCACAAAAAGAAAAAATTAACCTAGAATTTATACAACCTAATCTAAATGCATGATGATGCATGTTATGTAATATTTATAATGTATGATGCAACTTTACGCCTAAGAACATGCATAAATAGATGATTTATGTGATATAGATGTGTTTACATCATCCATCATCATCAAAATGTGAATACCTGGGGTAAGGATCCTGTCCTTGGGAGGGTGTTGTGGTGTTGCCCCAATAAGAGAGTGGAGTAGGTTGGGTGAAATTGGGATAATTTGCGAGGTGATTTTGGGGATAAGATCGATATCCTAGGTATTGGGGCTTTAAGGAATATCCCTGACCAGGGGAGAGGTGAGTCTGTTTGAACTGGTCAAGATAGTTGATCATGCCGATCAAATCCTAGCCTTGTAGGGAGAGTGTCTTTGAGATTGTAGAGAGCCTTGATATCTAGAGATTTGCATGGAATTCTATAAGGATGGGTGATTGCATAGCAATTATAGGACTTAATTAACCTAAATTATGTTAGAATCTAGTTTAACTTGTGAATAGTGCATTCATAAATTGCATATCATGCATTGCATTTCTTTATTTAGCTGCATATGTTATAATACCATTGTTTCCATACTAATTAGGATTTATTATTGTTTGTAGGTCATGAGTAGTTTAGAAGCTGTTCTGGATAAAATAAAGTTGGATAGGAGCAAAGGCTGTAATAGACTTGGAGCTGGATTATGTGAATAAAGAATAAAGATACTAGCTGAAGAAAAGAAAGAAAAAAAACAAAGGACTATCTGTCTAGAACAAGAGTAGAAAAAAAGAAAGAGAAAACCTAGGATAATCCTATCCTCAAAATTCTAGGATAACCCTTTTCCAGTACCTATCCCCAGACTAGCTTAGAACTAGGATATCTAAGCTCAAAAGCCAAAAACATGGATAACATTATCCATGTACCTATCCACCCTATCCCTAGCACTATCCTACTATCCATAACACTAGTCTACCTATCCTATACCCAATCCCTAACTTAGATATCTAGTTAGGCCCATGCCATACCTAATTGACTCAATCTGAGTTAGTTAGGCTAGTCACCAGTTAATGAGGTCCATAGGACTTGATTGGACTAACCCTAAGTTGATTGGACTCAATTGAGTCTAATCATACCTAACCTGAACCCATTAGACCTAGCTACATCAATTAGGTGTAGTATAACCTAATTGGGTGCAACCAATTCTAATTAGGTTCAGTTGAAACCTAATTAGGTCAACCTAATTAGACTCAATGAGTCTAATTGAACCTAACCCAAATCTAATTGAGTGCACTTACACCTAATTGGGTTTACCCCTCTTTAGATTAGGCCACCTTAGACCCAATTAGGCTCATTTAAGCCGCCTATTCTAATTAAACCCATTTAGATTAGAACCTAACCTAACATAGGTTGAACCAACCCAAATTGACTTAAATCCACAACCTAAGTCTACAAAACACACACCTACAAAACCCAGACATAAACACATTCACGCACACAATACTTGCACACTAAGGAATAGCCACCTATTTTTAGAAAACCTATTTTTAGGAAAGCCTATTCTTAGTAAAACCTAAACCCTAACCTGCCTAAAAACCCTAGCCTCCCCCCTTAAAAGAACCTTGGTCGAGCCCCCTAAGTTCATCTTCTTCCTCCATAGTCGTCCACCTTCATAGCTCCACCTTCATACCTCCATAGCCATCCACTACCTACCTTGGTGGTTGGCCACCTTCCTCCTCCCATCACCTTCTAAGGACACTAAGGGAGACTCCTTCATGCCCTACTTATTGTAACCTAGCCGTAGAAGAAATCTTCTTATTACTTTTTCTACTTAAGTTCTAGTAGTGTTAGTACTAGTTCTAGTAATTTTTCGCATTATTCTAGTAGTTGTGTAATTGATTAGCAAGTTGTTTTCTAAGCTTTCATCTACTAGCGAATTGTTGATATCTTTATTTGATGAATGAAAGATTGATTTTGTTTTCTCATTGTGATTTCTATTAGTAGTTTTAGTTGTTCTTTGTTTTCAAAAGAATAAAAAATCACCAAAAAATCTGGAAAAGAAAAATAATAAAAAAAAAGATGGCGGCTCCTTCCTGCATTAATGGATCAATATTTGATCAAAACTCCCTCAACATTATGCACGTAATTTGTGAATTTCAAGATGAGCGTTATTCTTATGCAAGTTACATTTATTTGCGCTACATATGTTTGTGGGTTTTGAAAAAGCGATGAGAGAATTTGTCGTTCATGAGATCCACCATCATCTTTAGATTTAGATTTTAGGTTAGGTAATTTAGGTTTTTGCTTAGATCTAGGTTAGTTTTGCAAGCACGAAAAAGACATAATTCAAAATTACTTCTCTTCATAAAAGGACTTGAGACCCTGTGTGTTGGAAAGAGGATTTCCTTATGATTAATCCTTCCAACTTTGGAAGGATTTGATTACATGTGGAAAGAGAAATTAGTGATTGAACACGTTTGGTCGTGGGTTTCCTATTCCCTGTAGGTGGCTTTTTGGAAAGAGGGAAGCTGAAGGCGGGAAGGGCTTTTCTACGAAGAAGATGAAAAAGTTAGGGGCATTTTGGTGTTGAAACATAGAACCTAGGGGTGTAGATGTGAGAAATAGAGATTTTAGGGGTCAAAATGCAAATTAGGTCAAGATGGACTCTGATTGGACCCAAATTTTGGTGTTAACCTAATTTGGATCCAAGGAATCTAATGGTGAATTTGGATTTGAGTTTTGACCACGTTTTACTAGGTAAATTGCACAAGAGCTCAAATCAAGGCAAATTTCTGTCTGAATATTTGTTTTATGTCAAAATGAGTTCAGATGGTCAAAGTGAAGGTACCAAACCTCTTAGAATATTTTTCAATGAATTTTAGAAGGTTTGTATTAAGTTTATTTCTACCAAAACCCTTTAAATTTGAGTAGGGTTGATAATTAGGGTTTTTAGTGATATTTTCTTCCTCAAAATGTGGGAAACCCTGATTCAGTCAGTGTGAGTCCACTTCTTGGATATTTAAGTTAATTTGATCTTGAATTAACCCCTGATTAACCCCTTGGTTAATCTGGATTTGTGATTGGATGTTAAAATAGCAGAATTAATCCTATTTTCTTGTCTTCTCAGAACAGTTCACTACAAAATTACGATCCTCAAACGATCATTTATGAGCATTTATCACTGGATTTCAACTAATTCAAGTTAGTTATGACAAATGATGGTGGTACCATTAGTCAATCAGAGTAGTATAAAAATTCCTATGATTTTTCGAATACTGCAAATCAGGAAGAAAAAGTAGATTTGATAGCAGTGTAGTCCGTGAATTTTTAAAAAATCAATATAAGTTAGATGCATATGAAATTTGACACCATCTTCCTGACTTCAATATTTATGTCCAAGAGCAGTTTTAGAATTTTTGGATTTGTGTAAATTTGGAAAATAATTTTTGAGAAACAAAATTTGTTGCAGTCTGAAAGTCAAGGAGTTGGTTTTATTGATTTCCAAGAGATAATGCCCACCAACAAGAGTTTTTTTTTGTAATAGAAAGAAGGTAAGCACAAGAAAATATTTCTAACCTAATGATCAAGCAAAGCACCTAATTTTTTTTGGATTTTTTTTATATCGAAAGAAACCTAAGATAGATATACTTACCTTAAGACAACCGAATCTGTTTTTCTTCTATTTGCAACAGTTCTCTTTAGATTTGTGATACTTGTACACAAGCCGAAAAATACGAAGCAAAGTGTTTTTGTTATCAAAAAATAAGTACGGAATCAAAAGGCTACAAATAAATCTGTGCCTCCCCAGTAACGGTGCTAAATTGATGCTCGTTAAATCTATGCGATTAAATATATCAAATCGTTGTAGCATGTAAATAAAGCGATCAATTAATATAATACCAAACTACAAGGAGTCCGGGTCGAACACAAGGAGGTAGTCACTATTTAATGCCTTTCGTAGTTATTATAAAGTAGAATATGGATATCTAATAGATGCATAGATAATAGTACTAGAGACACGGATAAATGAATACTGTAATTTAGTTATGCTATCAGGAAGGTCTCACAAATGTGAATCTAATCAAAGATTACAATTAGAATATAACTATAAAAGAAGAGAGAGGAAGAAGAGATCGAAGCCACTTGAGGGATGCTTGAGTAAGCTTCTGACAAGGCTTCAGATCTAGGGCTCTGGGTGGAAGAAGAGATGACCGGAGAATATATGGAGGTAGAGGGATGGTGGGCATGCCCTATAGGGCTAGGCACTACTAAATTATGCTAAGGATTACTAAGAGGCTAATTATCTAAGAGACTAAGTGACCTCTAACAGTTGGAGGCTAGGTCTTTTTATAGGAATCTAAGTGGCTTCCTATTGGTTGATCTAGAGTGCCTAGGATTACTAATTTGAATGGCTTAGATTCAATCAAAAGTGATGCTTAGGATTGGTTAAATAGGGATCTTAGGATCTAGGTTGTAAGGTTATGATAGGATGATGGTTTTCTAAAAATAGGTGGCTGATTTAGCATAAGGGAATGGATAAGTTCTTTAGGTTTCTAAAAATAGGAAGTGTGTTTTGGCCTTAGGATGGGTGATGGGTGGTAGGGATTAAGTAGGCTTAGGTTTACTAAAATTAGGAAGGCCTTAGGCTAGCTTAGGAAAAGATTTTTGGTAGAGAATTTTGTCTGAAAGGAGGAATAGGTTGTCTTAAGGGTCTAAGTGGTGGAGGAAATTAGGTTGGGTCTAGTCTAATTAGGTTCCAACTGAACCCAATTGAAGTTGGATGCACTCTATCAAGTGAGTGTGCACCCAATTGGGTAAAGGCTTAGTTTTGATTAGACTTAAATGAGTCTAATCAACTGAGGGTTAATCTAATTAGGTCCCATGGACCTAATTTACTGGTGGTTAGCCCAATTGACTCAGACTAAGTTAATTAAGTGTGGTATGGACCTAAATAGGTTTCTGGGCTAGAGATAGGGTATTGGATAAGTGGATTAGGGATAGGCATAGTAGGATAGGACTATGGATAGGGTGGACAGGCTCATGGATAATGCTATCCATGTTTCTGGCTTTTGAGCTCAAATATCTAAGGTTGAGCTGGTTTAGGGATAGGTACTGGGATAAGGTCATCCTAAGGTTTCTAGGATAGGGTAGGGTTATCTTAATTTCTCTTTTTCCTCCTTTGTTTTTGTTTCTTCAATCTTTCTTTATTTCATCTTTATTCCTCAATCAACTCCTAGCTCAGCTATAGCTTCTGCTCCTATCTAGCTTTATTTCTTAGTTCTTCAAATCACTTTGAGACCTATCTCCTACATTATTCACAAGCGACTAGAATTGGGGGAAAATTATTTATAAGATAAATGCAAAGCTCAAATATGTTTGCATGCTCTAAATGCAATATTTATAAACCTAATGCATGATTCTACTAAGGAATTATTCTTAGATTAAACCAATTAGGGTAATAGATTAGACTGTTATCAGTCATACCTGAGGGAGATTTTGGGATCAAACCTACTATCTTGAACTTAATTAAACATTTTCATGGCCTACCCAAGGATGGCCCTTTCAACCACCTAGAGGAGTTGACCGTCCTCACCCAAACTACCTATTCCCACAATGTGTAGGAAGATCTATGGATTATGAGACTCTTCCCCTAGCTTTAAAGGATAAGGCCGCTTATCGGTTTAAGACTATAGGTATACTAATCACCACTTGGCCTCAATTAAAAGGTGCATTTTTGAAAAGATTCTTTCCTATAGGTCATACTAATGCTCTACTCTGTTCTATTATGATCTTCCAACAAAACCTTGGTGAATCTCTGCATGAAGCATGGGAAAGGTTTCAAGAGCTTCTAAGGAGCTACCCACATTACGGGTGCTGATGAGAACCTCATCATGAGCCATAACTAGCTCATTTTGACCTAATAAAGAGAATAAAAGCTCCTACATGACTTAGAAGAGGGCTTAATTGGAGGAATAACTGTTCTGAGAAGAAAACTTGAACTAAAGGTTAAAACTGTAATTTTACCATTGAAGTACATAAACGAAACTTCTCAGAGATAGAGCATAGGTCAAATGGTCTAAATAAGATAAAAAGTGGGTTGAATCAATCAGAAATGGGTTCATGTGTAATCTAGGAATTAAATGACATTTGGTAACCCTAAAACAGACCTGCTTAATTCAACAAGGTTTTGGTCAGAATAAAAGTCAAATAAATCCTCTAAAAATTATGGAAAAATATCCCCTAGGGTTTAGAACATTCAAATTGGACTCTGGAACCTAGTTTGACCTAAATTAGGGTCCTAGCTCATCAATTGACCTAAATTGGGTTTTTACGTAAAATGTCCAGTCAAACATGGTAAAACCTAAAATCCAACTTCACCATTGGATTCCTTAGGTCCAAATTAGGTTTTTACCAAAATTTAGACCTAAGGGAAGGTCATCTTGACCTACTTTGCAAAATAGCCCACCCAATTACACTCTGGCCCCTAACTTTTGAAAAATATTGCAAAAACCCCCCCAACTTTTGTTGTCACTTTCTGCATTCTGATCCTTTTGCCAATGCAGTAGAAGACCCATACTCCGGCGAAGTTTCGAGGAGGATCTCTCGCTTCCCCAGGGAGCAGCTCTCAGATGTGAAAGGGAGGTTCCCTGTGAAGTCCCCTACCGCCTGAGCAGCTCCCCATTTCTTGTTTTGCACCATACCTCTCGTGCGAATGCTCGAGAGGTATGGGTGTTGTACCTGCGGCAACCTTCGGTGAGAGCTTCGCTCACCCTCCGAGCATCTGCCCCTCTGTTGACGCCTGTAAAAGAAACCCCAGGACCAGCCGCTTGAAGTAGACTTGTCTTGGCGGAGAAACCCTAAAAAATTCCTCTCTTCCCTCTCCGGCAGGAAACCCACAAGCTCCGGCGATCACTCCTCCTCCTCGTCGCTCTGCTGCCATACCAGTAGCAGAGCCAGCTTCGTCTCGTCTTCCTGCGTCACGCCGCACCAAGCGCATGCCTCCCTGCCCACTTCCTCGTCGCCGCTCTCTCCCTCTAGGTGTTTCTTCTCCGACGACAGTTGATACGACTACCCGCCTCTCCGGCCCCCTTCGTCCCTGCAAGTAGGTTATAATTACTCCCCATCTTCCTCTCTTTCTTTTCCCCACTCTATTTCACTTGATTGCCCCACGACCACGCCTATCCACCATCACCTTCTTCGCCTCCAGCCAACCTTCGGCGAGTTGCCTCCATCGATCCCCAGCTCCACACAACTCGCCGACCGTCCCACAAGCTCTGCCTCACCACACTGAACACCCTCCGCCTCTCCACAGTCCCTCCACACTCCACACGCCACTGAACACACCCACTTTTGCGGCCACAGGACGACCTAGGCATGCACGCCTAGGCCGCCCTGCGGCCTGCTGCACAGCTCAGCACCTTCGCCGTGCCACGGCGAAGGTTCCCCAGTGGTTTGATTAGGCCGAGAGGCCCTTTTAGTGCTTGACAGGTCTGCTGCCCCGGCCGCCATTGTCGACGATTCGAGAAGCTCCCAAGCGAGCTCCAGGCTTCAGAGCTCTAGGTTTTCAGTTGCTGCGAAGGCGGGCAAGTTGTGTGAAGGCAGTTAGCTGGCAAGCGAAGGGAATCGAGGCTGCAGCTGAGGAGATTGCGAGGAGGTCTTCCTGCGGGCGCGCACGAGGAGAAGCAACCAATTAGTCCCACATCGTAAGTTCACAACGCGCCGCACTGGTTTAAATTGATTTTGTGCATACGGCTAATCGCCTCCGAATCCACTGGGGTGAGGTCCCTCGCCCATCACACCCGCCTCGTCTGCAGATTCATCTCACGGACCTGGCGGGATCCGACCCGACACCACCGAGCACACCTTGCGCACCATATCACGCCGGTGCTCCTGGTCCCGGGTATGCAACCCGACCCGTTAACCCGGCTCTGGGAGAGCTTCCTGTGAGCGATTTGCAGAGAGAGAGAGATACGTGCGGGTAGAGGGAAGGGTTAGGTTTTGCTGTGCCTTGTGTGCAGGAACAGAGCGCCAAAGGAGAAAGGCTAAGCACTTAGCCGCAAGAAGGAGAAGGAAGAAGCCCTGAAGAGAGGCTGAGCAGAGAAAAGGCAAGGCAGAGAGGAAGAAGAAGAAGCAGCGAAGGAAGAAAGAAAGGAAAAGAGGAGAGCACTATAGCAGACCTGCAGTTAAGTCGTTTGACCACTGCATCAGACGACGGTTGAGCAGCGGCCAGAGGAGATAAAGCAGAGAAGAAGGAAGAAGAAGAAAAGAAGACTCTGCAGCTGAAGAGAAGAGAAGAAGACAGGACGAGCAGAAGAAGAAGACGAACAGCCAGGAAGAAGAAAAAGAAGAAGAAAGAAGAAGACTTGGCCGCCAGAGAAAAAGAAATCAAAAGAAGGAGAAAGAAAGAAAGAAAGAAATAGGAAGAAAAGAGAACAAAAGAAGAAAAAGAAAGAAGAGGGAAGAAGACAGAAAGCACAAAAAGAAGAAAGAAGAAGGCACGGCAGGTGAGAGAAGGAGAAGAAGAAGAAGCCAAGACAAACAAAATTCTCTCTCTCTCTTTCTTATTTTTGTAATCCAGTAGAGAAACTTTGTACTTCTAGAATTCCAGTAGCTCCCTGAGTTCGACCTCGGGAAAACTATTTCCGAGTAAAAAAAATCTATTGTAATGACAACCGTAGCTGTCTTGTCTTATACTATAACGACTGTACTATAATAAACATAAAGATGCAAAAACAGCCAAAGCGGTTGCATTACCATTTTGGGGCCGTTGCCGGGGAGCAACGGCTATTCTAGAAACTATAAAATCTCTATTTGTAAGTTTCTATTAATCTCTTCTCTTATTGTGTGCACATACAGGAAAATCAAGATGCAGCTGCACAACAACCACTCCGACGATAGGTAATTTTTTTCTATCCTCTCACTTTAACCCTCAATTCTAAAGAGGTAGAAAAAGAAAGAACAAGCAATATAGGTACAACCTGTCTTCCATACCTAGTAAACCATCAAAGCTGCATGTTTTCAAATTTCAACCCACCATTCCTGCACACACTATTAAGGGTATTTAGGGCTAACACCTTCTTGCTTAAGCCCTAATTACCTAATCTAAGGGAGCTAACTGGACCAAGTAGAGACAACATAAGATTCAACATTAGGGTTTTTAGAGACACACTTCTTAAGCAAGAATTGGGAAATCCCAAAAAGAGTGTGCCCAAGCCATTGGTTGAAAATATACCTATTCAGAAAAATCCTAAACAATTGGCTCTCTAAAAACACTTGAATCCTAAAAGATAAGACCTAATAAGTTCTCAAAGGAATCAAGAGGTGAAGTTGATCCCTTGGGTCAACCAACCTTAAAATTAGGTCACTCTTGCATTCAAAAGGCTAAAGTTCAAGTGAAAACCTAAGCACCTTGATTTTAACCTAAAATTGGTAGACTTAAGAGGTCAAGATCCCCATTCTGGTCTACCTGGATTCTCAGTGACAAGAGAGGTCGGGTGGGGGAAACCCTGTTACCCGTGGGGACGCTCTACCGTGTAGGGGTCTTCGCGGGACTCACCCCTCTGGTTGCCCAGGTAATTCTCAGGTGGACGATCTTTCTGATCAAGGGGTCCATCTGCCCCGCACCTCTATAGTCACCCAACATTTTGGGTGTCTTGATTGGATCCAGCACCTGCTAAACTCATCTAATCCTTCAGTGTATGTTTGGTAGGAGGTCCTTGAAACCTCCTTTAGAAATTCACTCTCCCCAAGGCCGAGCCTCGGTGCCCTAGTTTGTGCAACCAATCATTCACACAGCCCTTTTCCTCTGATTCTGAACCAAGTCCCCCTTCTTCCATCTTGGCAGAACTTGAGTCTACATTGAACTTCTGATTCTATATCTTGATTCCACCACCTGATTCAAAGATGCAGCCACACCATTTAAGACTATCATTCAAAAAACCTGAATATCAGAGATCCATGAAAGATAAAATGATTGAGGATGCCCTTGAATTCTATGAAATCAAATGTAAATCCTCAACACCAATAGAAAACATTCAGGTTGATGTCCCAACAACCACAGCTTTCATCATAAACTGTGCCCAAATTCTGTTGACAGAAATTTCAAAAGGATCAACCTGAGATATGCTCATGACAGGATACATTGAGATAGAAAAATTACACCAATCTGAATACCTTCAATGCTTGACAAACCTGTACTTTGGGAACAACACTAAGATGCCCTTATCAAACGGGTAGAAATGATGAGATCACTAGAACAAATTATCAACCAGAAATACCCGTATATACCAGAAACAGAGGATGAACCATCTTGGAACAGCATTAAGGATCAATCCAGTTTCCCAGATCTCGGGACTGAGGCACAAAGTGGTTGTGGATCCCCAACCTAGATAGAAGACAACATTGAATTAGGTTGGGATATTGCAGGAGAACACAATGTTGAACCAACCCTAGACCAGGAATTGCAAAGCTTAGAATTCCAAGACTCCTGCAATAATAAGATTAGAACTGAACCTCTTGAGGGTATAAATTTCGCCCCTTATTTTGATAAGGTGACCTTCGAAGGTTATTCAGACTTTGATTCTAGTAATCCTACCCGCATCCTAAACCTAGAATCTAGATCCGAAACTTATTGGGTAGATTATGAGGCCCCATATGCGAAAGATCAAATTTTTAAAGAATATGATTCCGGGCCTCTATTTGATGAATGTCCTTCTCCAACATCCTCAGGAAATCTGATCGATTTTTCAGAAGACATGCCAATTTTTGATACAGAAATTGAGGAGTTGGATGAATGGGGTTTCAATTGGGTCTATCCTACCAGCTTGAAGCTCGAGCCTAGACAGAATACCTTTTTAAGCCCAGAATTGACATATAGGCTAGACCCCAGTCAAGCTGCTGATTCCACATCTGATGATTTATGCTGCGGTGGAATTCATGATCATGAATCTCATTTTCGCAAACTCTCCGACAACTTCGGATCTGACTATAATTGCGGAGAGACTTTCCTTCCTGAACACACCAAGCCCATCTACGACCCCAGTTCACATGAATCATTCTCTGACTCCGATTCTGAGGTCCTGGTTCCCGAGATCACTGATAACACAGAATCATTCCTTTTCGATCCTCAGGAACCAAAAATAGAAAATGCCAAAAGTGATTACAACCCAGAATTCAAATTTTTTCTCGAATCAGATTTCCTTCATCCTACAGACACTCTTCAGGCATTTGATAGTTACCCAGAAGACTCTCTACAAAAAAACCACCTGTCATTCGTTTCTAGAAGAGCCCTCATACACAGTTGCCACCTTGTCCGCACACACAGAACTGATCAAAACCTCTTCCCAACCCCGACCTACAACCGGACTCAATTTCTATTCAGATTCACCTCTCACCGAGCCGATTGCATCTCCACATCGGGTTTGGAACACTGATCAGACTACATACCATGCTCCATCATTCTCTGATCACCCCTGTAGGGTTCCCACGTCAATCACTCATTATTCTACGGGTCCTTATTCTGACCAGGCTGATTCGACTTAGCCAAACCCTGTATTCACACTTCCACATCCATTTGAGCCACATTGCATATGGTGGGTCCCACATCTGTTGATCTACATCTATCAACTCACCAGATTGATTGGGTTTGGGCTGCATCATCAGCCTGTTGATCTTATCAAGCACCTAGTTGGACCAACAAGGCTCTTAATCAAGGTGCTTGTTATATTAAACTCTGCTAATTTGACCATCCCCTCTCCATTCCATTTTCCCGCTTGGCTGAAGGCGTCAAATTTAGCGCTCAACGGGAGGCAGCCCGTCATTCTCTTTGAAAACCTGAAACCTTTTCTGATACCTTTGTGCACTTAAGGTTCACCTTTTAGGACAGCCGACTTCACCTCAGGTGTTTGCAGCTGAGATTAGAAATCGTCCGTAATTGTCACCCCGACCCATTCACTCATCAAAACATCTGTCCTAACTAAGTTGAATAAAAACCCCCTAAGTTACAATGAGGACATTACAAATCTTAGGCATGGGGGGGTATGAAAGTGCAAAACTTGTAAGAAAAGGTTTTAAACAAAAAAATTTACATATGCCAAAAATACCATAAAAATTAAAAATTTTTTCGAAAAAGAATAATAGAATAAGAGAAGGAAATAAATTTTGTGGAGGGGAAAAAGAAACAAAAAAATGAAAAGGAGCACAAAATGAAAGAAAAAGTGATAGTCATTAGTAAGAAACTAAGGAATTAAGCTAAGTTCTAGACCTCATTCAAGAAAAGAAATGAAAAGTGCATGGTGAGATTAGTAAGAATGCGAACCTTAGGCATTCTTGGATAGACTCTTAGTACCCATTAAGATCTAGACATTCCTCAAGAGGTTGAGGAAAATGAAAAGCTTAAGTATTAGGTCCAAGGCTTAGGGAGTATTTGGCCTCATTAACTAACTTTTGGTTTACGGGACTCAGTAACCTAAGCACCCTAACCCCACACACAGCTTGGTTTAGTAAGCGTAAAAATCAAAATCACGCAGAAGCGTCGCAAGATTCTGAAAATCACACCTAGAGTAGGAGCGGTCGATCAACATAAGTTGATTTGGATGAGTTCCCAGCGCGGAGAGGTGGGAAATTCCCCTCAAAGATGAGTAACAACATATCGTCTCCTCGGTGCTTGTCTCTTAGGTTATTTACATATCTTACTGGGGGCATGTAAGCACTCTGCTGGTTCAGATTCCATGGATGACATTATCACGAAGTATCAATTGCCAGGGTCTGAATTCAGCCATGGAACACCATGGATGGGATTATCTCGAAATCTCAATAGCCAGGGTTCCGGGGGTTGCCATGGGCGGTGCTATCTCGAAGCATCGACTGCCAGGAACCCTTGAGGATTGATGATGGCGACAAGGAATCTAATACAGACCGTGTTGAAAAGTCAATCCTAAGCTAGAATTAAAAAGAAAAAGAGAGAGAAAACTCTCCAAACAGATAAATCTTCTATCTCTCTTTCTTACAAAACGCACTGCGAACTGAGCCAGGGCTAAAATTATTTCAAGCACGGGTGCTTTAACCGCAAAGTCCAATAGACCTTAGGTTAGTTCTTGCGGGCCTTAAAAACCTTTGCTAAGGACTGAGGTGAGGCTAGACAGATCTGGATCTTGGTTGGAACTAGAGTACCTTTTAGGCCTATGGTTAGCATTCTAACCTAATCTAGGTTTCAAATGAAAAAGCACTTATCTGAAATCATTAAGAATTTCATGGTCTAGAACAAGGGTTGACACCTTGAGTTTTTGCTAAGGGACTAGCAAAATCTAGGCATGGGGGTATGATGAGAACCTCATCATGAGCCATAACTAGCTCATTTTGACCTAATAAAGAGAATAAAAGCTCCTACATGACTTAGAAGATGGCTTAATTGGAGGAATAAGTGTTCTGAGAAGAAAACATGAAATAAAGGTTAAAACTGTAATTTTATCATTGCAGAACATAAATGAAACTTCTCAGAGACAGAGCATAGGTCAAATGGTCTAAATAAGATAAAAAGTGGGTTGAATCAATCAGAAATGGGTTCATGTGCAATCTAGGAATTAAATGACATTTGGTAACCCTAAAACAGACCCGCTTAATTCAACAAGGTTTCGGTCAGAATAAAAGTCAAATAAACCCTCTAAAAATCATGGAAAAATATCCCCTAGGGTTTAGAACATTCAAATTGGCCTCTGGAACCAAGTTTGACCTAAATTAGGGTCCTAGCTCATCAATTGACCTAAATTGGGTTTTTAGGCAAAATGTCTAGTCAAACATGGTCAAACCTAAAATTCAACTTTACCATTGGATTCCTTAGGTCCAAATTAGGTTTTTACCAAAATTTGGACCTAAGGGAAGGTCATCTTGACCTACTTTGCAAAATAGTCCACCCAATTACACTCTGGCCCCTAACTTTTGAAAACTTTTGCAAAAACCCCCCAACTTTTGTTGTCACTTTTTGCATTCCGGTCCTTCTGCCAATGAAGCAGAAGGCCCATACTCTGGCGAAGTTTCGAGGAGGATCTCTCCTCGCTTCCCCAGGGAGCTGCTCTCAGATGTGAAAGGGGGGTTCCCTGTGAAGTCCCCTACCACCTGAGCAGCTCCCCATTCCCTGTTTCTCACCATACCTCTTGTGCGAATGCTCGAGAGGTATGGGTGTTGTACCTGCGGCAACCTCCGGTGAAAGCTTCGCTTACCCTCCGTGCATCTGCCCCTCTGCTGGCACCTTTAAAAGAAACCCCAGGACCAGCCGCTTGAAGTAGACTTGTCTTGGCGGAGAAACCCTCAAAAATTCCTTTCTTCCCTCTCCGGCAGGAAACCCACAAGCTCCGACGACCACTCCTTCTCGTCGCTCTGCTGCCGTACCAGCAGCAGAGCCAGCTTCGTCTCGTCTTCCTGCGTCGCGCCGCACCAAGCGCACGCCTCCCTACCCACTTCCTCATCGCCGCTCTCTCCCTCTGGGTGTTTCTTCTCTGGCGACAGTCGATACGACTGCCCGCCTCTCCGGCCCCCTTCGTCCCTGCAAGTAGGTTATAATTACTCCCCATCTTCCCCTCTTTCTTTTCCCCACTCTATTTCACTTGATTGCCCCACGACCACGCCTGTCCACCATCACCTTCCTCGCCTCCGGCCAACCTCCGGCGAGTTGCCTCCATCGATCCGCAGCTCCACACAACTCGCCGACCGTCCCATAAGCTCCGCCTCACCACACTGAACGCCCTCCACCCCTCCATAGTCCCTCCACACTCACTCAACATGCCACCGAACACACCCACTTTTCCGGCCAAAGGACGACCTAGGCACGCATGCCTAGGCCACCCCGTGGCCTGCTGCACAGCTCAGCACCTTCGCCGTGCCACAGCGAAGGTTACCCAGTGGTTTGATTAGGCCGAGAGGCCCTTTTAGTGCTTGACAGGTCTGCTGCCCTGGCCGCCATTGTCGACGATTCGAGAAGCTCCCAAGCGAGCTCCAGGCTTCATAGCTCCAGGTTTTCAGTTGCTGCGAAGGCGGGCGAGTTGTGTGAAGGTAGTCAGCTGGCAAGCGAAGGGAATCGAGGTTGCAGCTGAGGAGATTGCGAGGAGGTCTTCCTGCGGGTGCGTGCGAGGAGAAGCAACTAGTTAGTCCTACATCGTAAGTTCACAACGCGCCGCACTGGTTTAAATTGATTTTGTGCATACGGCTAATCGCCTCCGAATCCACTGGGGTGAGGTCCCTCGCCCATCACACCCGCCTTGTCCGCGGATTCATCTCACGGACCTGGCGGGATCCGACCCGACACCACCGAGCACACCTCGCGCACCATATCACGTCGGTGCGCCTGGTCCCGGGTACGCAACCCGACCCGTTAACCCGGCTCTGGGAGAGCTTCCTGTGAGCAGTTTGCAGAGAGAGAGATATGTGCGGGTAGAGGGAAGGGTTAGGTTTTGCTGTGCCTTGTGTGCAGGAACAGAGTGCCAAAGGAGAAAGGCTAAGTACTTAGCCGCAGGAAGGAGAAGGAAGAAGCTCTGAAGAGAGGCTGAGCAGAGAAAAGGCAAGGCAGAGAGGAAGAAGAAGCAGCGAAGGAAGAAAGAAAGGAAAAGAGGAGAAGCACTGTAGCAGACCTGCAGTTAAGTCGTCTGACCACTGCATCAGACGACGGTTGAGCAGCGGCCAGAGGAGATAAAGCAGAGAAGAAGGAAGAAGAAGAAAAGAAGAAGACTCTGCAGCTGAAGAGAAGAGAAGAAGACAGGACGAGCAGAAGAAGAAGACGAACAGCCAGGAAGAAGAAAAAGAAGAAAGAAGAAGACTTGGCCACCAGAGAAAAAGAAAGAGAAAGAAAGAGAAAGAAAGAAAGAAAGAAATAGGAAGAAAAGAAAACAAAAGAAGAAGAAGAAAGAAGAGAGAAGACAGAAAGCACAAAAAGAAGAAAGAAGAAGGCATGGCCGTGAGAGAAGAAGAGAAGAAGAAGAAGCCAAGACAAACAAAATTCTCTCTCTCTCTCTCTCTCTGTCTCTTTCTTATTTTTGTAATCCAATAGAGAAACTTTGTACTTCTAGAATTCCAGTACCTCCCTGAGTTCGACCTCGGGAAAACTATTTCCGAGTAAAAAAAATCTATTGTAATGACAACCGTAGTTGTCTTGTCTTATACTATAACGACTGTACTATAATAAACATAAAGACGCAAAAACAGCCAAAGCGGTTGCATTACCAGGTGCATTATGGCAACTTGTGCGAATCTTCTATCATGGACTTGAAGATCAACTTAGAATTTTTGTAGATGCTTCATGTGATGCCAATTTCCTAAACAAGAATGCTGGTAGTGCCTACCAGTTATTTGAGGAAATCAGTGAAAACTCATTTAATCATACTTCCATGAGCACCCTTGGTAGAAACACCAACCCACAAATTGGTGTTCATGAGATAGGCACTCACTCACACTCAATCTATCTCGGTCACTTATGAAGACATCCAGATGATTTCTCAGAGGCTTGACCAAATGTAGATTAACCAGAAAAAAATTGAGGAAAGACTTAATTTTCGAAAACTGACTCCACCCTTGACCGCACCTAACTTCCTAAAGGAGAAGACTTGCATCATGTAGGTGCAGCCCCATTGAGAATAGTTTTACTCTTGAGGTTGTAGCAGATTTAGCTAGGACTTTTGACTATATGAATCCAAATTCTTTTAACCCAGCCACTAAAAACATCTCCACCCTCCATGAGCATTTTATAAAACCCTCCAACTCATACAATGCAAATTGGAGGAACCATCCAAATTTCTCCTAGACAAATACCAATCAGATTTGTTTTCAGAGACAAAACCAATTTGAGACCTATGGGCAAAATTGGAATTCATACCAACTTGAACCATCTCAAGAAGATATTAATACCCAGGTTATGAAAACCCTGCAAGGAATGCAAAATCAAATGACTGAAGCAACTTGAGTTGTAACTAATTTACAAAGTCATATCATGGTTACATCGGATCAAAGACCTATGGGAACTTGCCTTCATAGCCCAAACCTAATCCCAATAATCAAAGGAATCATCATCAAGGAGGAAATAACTATGGACAACATCCCATCCATCCTGCACCTCAATACCCCCTGGGTTTCCAATAAAACTAGGCCCCCCAACCTCCTCCTAGAAATAATCATGCTGCAAATTTTGTAACTTTGAGGAGCGGTAAGACTACTCAAGATCCTAGGCCTTCTCATTCAAAACATGGAACCTACCCAACTCAAATGCAATTTGACTCTACTCCCACCCTAACTAAGGAAGAATAAGAAAAAGATTCGAAAGGCAAAAACCCCATTCCCTTCCCTCAAGACTTAAACTCTACTAATAATAAAAGAAAGAAGAATGAGCCCACAAATCCAGAACTCATGGAGTTATTTGGGTAAGTAGAAATCAATATCCCCATCCTAGATGCAGTCAAATAATTCCTGCTTATGCTAATTTCCTAAAGGATCTTTGCACTCCTAAAAGGCAGACTAAAAACCTAGGAAGGGTGGTCCTTTTTGAGACAATAACTCTGTGGTCTAGAGTAAGCTGCCTCCTAAGAAGAAAGACTCAGGCGCCCCACTGATTTCTGTTGTCATTAATGACACAACTTTTGATTGTGCCCTGCTTGACTTAGGTGCCTCCATTAATCTTATCCCTACTATTCTATTTGAAGAATTCCAGTTCGGTGACTTGAAGCTAGTTGAAGTAACATTATAATTGGCAGATCGATTTGTAATTAAACCTAAGGGAATTGTGAAGGATGTGATCATTCGGGTCCAGAACTGTTTATTCCCTGTAGATTTTCTAGTCTTGGACATCAAAGTACCTTAGGCCCTGAAAACTACCCCCATCATCCTTGGAAGATCCTTCTTGGCCATTGCAAAAGCCAACATTAATTGCAATTCAGAAATGGACATTATGTACGATGGTCATGCAATTACTTTGGATATTTTTCAAGCTTCTAGGAGATTCCATGAGTCTGATTTCTTTGATGACTCAGACTTTGAAACAGAATAGTTGGTGGAAGAATCAATGCAAATTGGGACATGTTTTGCTTTGATTACTATTCATAAGCTAGATTTTGATGACTCAAACTCCGAAATGGAATAATTAGTCGAAGAAATAGTGAACATTTCACATTTAAGGACTTGTTGTGCCTCAACCACTATTCCTGAGTCACCACACCCTCCCACCCTGACTTCACCACATGTACTAACTCTTGATCACCCTAACTTGATCCCCACTTTGGAACTCCTTGAGGCTAGCCCTCATTTAGAATTAAAACCCTTGCCAGACTCCTTCAATTCTGTTTCCATAGAACCAAATCATACCATACCCCTAAGTTTAGATTCTCATCCTTCTGGGGAACAAATGGAAGAATTGCTTGAAATGGGTATCCAAGTTTCCAACTACCTCCATGATATTACCGAGCCCTACTACACACTATGCCCAGCTGAAAAGGCGTAAAGGATAGCCCTTGTTGGGAGGTTCCCCAACACCAAGTTTACGTTCTTTCCCATTTTTCTTTTATTTTGCATACATTTCAGGTATTGAAAAACCCTGACCTAAACCCTAACTTTCTCTTTTCTAGGTGATATCCTTTACCCTTTCCTATGCATGAGGACATTGCATATCTTTAGCATGAGGGGGTAGTTGAATTTTTGTTGATTATATCATGTTTTTCAAAACCTAAAAGCAATACATTTCATTTAAAATTTTTTTGGAGGACTTTCAAGAAAAGAGATTAAGGTTGTGCTCTTATTTTCAAAAAGGTATACAAGGGATTTAATCCTTAACAAACTTAAAGACAAATCTAAGGATCCTTTTGTTAGACCTTCAGGTCTAAAAGTAAACTTAGATTAGATCATTGTATCCCTTAAAGAACTCTGTGAGTGCATGCAGAGCCTAAAGGATCAAGTATACACTAAAGGGGGGTGAATATTGTAATATCTATTTCTATGAGAACTTTGAAGAATCATTCACCACATATCAAAAATTAAATAAGTACAGACTAGAAAAATAACACCTGATTTATAGTGGAAACCCTTCTGGGTGAAAACCATTACCTAACCCTCCAAGCTTAGAATTTTCTCGACTAGTTGACGCTAGTCAAATCCACTATCATGTACCACTTGAACGAGGGTGGCACAACCTCTTACAATCATCTTCTCTTACACCTAACCAAGCGGAGAACAATGGGACTTCCAATACAACTTGGATTCCCAGATCAAGAACAACAGAATAAAAAGAATATAGAAATATTTCCTATAGAACCTCAACAAGAATAAAACAAACTGAGATTTCTTGAATCACAAGGGAACATGCTTTGAATTGCAGTAGTTGTAGGTGCAGACATGTGAAAGTACTAGAGAGAATATGCATTTTTTGCTTTTTGAAAGCTCTTGAGGTATATTTTGAAGAGGGAGGTCTAAGGTCCTATTCATAGGTGTTTTTTGACCTATTTTGGAAGTATTGAAAACATGACTTTGATCGATCAAAATAAAGGTTTGTTCGATCAAAAATACTTTTGGTCTTTTAAATCAAAGTATTGATCGATTTAATGCTGATCTATTAAAAGGGTAAATTGATTGACTTAATAATTTCAAAAGAAGAGCAGATTTACAATGTTGAAAAGTGTGTCAAGGGTTTGGGAGAGGTGGAGTTGACAGCGGAGGGGATGATGAAGGTTAGTGGACGTGGAGATCAAGGAGAAGGTGCAAGAAGGACCATGAGAGGAGGGTGTCTACGCATCTCCCAATAGGGCAAGGGCAGATGGAATGAGAAGGATGTGGAGGCAAGGGAACAGAGATGTCGTTTGTTACATATGTAGGAGACGAGGGCATATGGTAGCCACTTGTAGGGCTCTGATTGTTTGCCTTGCATATGGGGGCCTGGGACACAGGAGGGATACGTGCCAAAAGGGGGAGGTGACAAAAGCTAATGGGGGCAATGCAATGATACAGATTTTATGTGATTTTATAAATGCGGGTTTTTTCCGTTGAAACGCATAAAATCGATTAACTCTTTAAATTTATAATACCTAAATAGGATGAGTATCTAGGGTCATCCAAGGAGGCCAAATTATTAATCACATTAAATGGTTCTCTCTTGCCTCTCAAATCCGCACTTGTGTTTTTGTATTTTCAATTTTGTTGTTTTTAAGGTTTTCAAAATAATTGGGCACTTGAAAGTGAAGACGAACTATTCTAAAACTATGCCTATCGACTATTCTAAAATGACAAGAATGAAACTCTTTCTTCTAAGCTCACCCTAGGCAAGTATGCCTAGGATAATTAGAAGAGAAGAGTGTGGTGCACTAAAATTCTAATAGCATGAAAAACACACTAAACATAAAACATGAAATTGGAAGGCAAAGTTGAAAACTTGGATTACTAGCAACTAAATGAAGTGTAGCGGAATGCTTGTTACGTAAAAACATGTACAACACTAGCTAATACAAGAATTAAGAAAGATAAAGAAGAAAAGTGTCCTTCAAAGATGATGAAGGAAGAGGTAGGTCTTGCTCCAAGCACAACAGCTCCTCTTCTTGAAAAGATCTCCTTGCCTTCAAGTTGATATTCCTCCAGGCTTTTCTTCAAGGTGGGCATCAACCACCTTGCTCCTCCTCTTACCTAGCCGTCCTTCCAAGATGAAAATTTCCTCCTCCTTGGCGTGGCACAAGGGAGAGGAAGAGAGAGGAAGAAGGCACCAAGGGGGCAGGTAGGTTGCCCCCAACCCTTGATCTTCTCTTCTTCTTCCTTGGCCTTATGTGTAGGTGGATATGGGTAGAAATTAAACTAAAGGAGGATGGGAATTATGTGGTGGTAGGGTAGGGTATTTATAGGATGGGAAGGGGGGTGATTATGGTATTTTTTGGAGGGAAATGAAGGGGTGCTTGGATGCTTTTGGAGGGAAAAATGGGAGGGAAATGAAGAGGTGCCTTGGTTTTCCCTCCAAAAATACCTTCTAGAAGGTGTTGATTTTGGGGGGAAAAGATGGAGGGTGGAGATGGGTTTTGTTGGTGGATGTAGGGTGGTGATGGAAGGGATAGTTGGCACCAAAATGAAGTAGGAGTAGGTGGTATTTTTGGTGGAGCTTAGGTAGTAGGGTAGTAGAACATGAAGTGGAGCTAGGTTGAGCTAAGCTAAGCTAACTTAGCTAGTAGAGTAGGGAAGGAGTAGCTAGGGTTTGGATGAGGAGTTGAAGTTGGAGTTGCATGATCTTCCTGGAGCTAATTGTAGCTGAAGCAGAGGTGCCTGAGAACTCAAAAGCTAGCTTAGCTAGATAGTTCTTTGCTAGTAGCTAAGCTAAGCTAATTTGAGCTGGCTTTTTCTAGTCTGGAGCTTAGGTGAGCTGGAGCTGGTCCTCCCAAAGACTACCCAGCTAGCTGAGATAGCTAGCTTAGGTCAAGTAGCTCAGCTCAACTAAGTTGAGCTGAGTTGAGTCTTCGGGAGCTGGAATTGAGTTGACCCAAGCTGGTTGAGAACTTCTTTAGCTGACTAGGCTTAGTTAGTTGATGGCAGTAGCTAATCCTAGTCAGATAGTACTTCTAGGAGCTGGATGGAGCTGAGAGGAGCTGGGATCAACTAAGTTGAGATAGCCTAAGCTCCCATTTAGCTAACATGAATTGAATGGAGCTGAGATGGGCTAGCCACAACTAGGTTGAGTTGCAATTGAGTTGAAGTCTACTGAGTTGAGCTAGCTTGAGCTACCATCCAGCTAAAATGAGTTGAATGGAGCTGAAATGACCTAGTCTCAACTAAGTGGAGTTGGAATCCAGTTGTGATGAGCTGGATTCAGCTAGGATCCAACTGAATTTGGGCTTCCTCTTCATCTTCTACCTTCCAAAGTGTCAGGGTTTGTGGGATCTGACTCTCTACTTATCCCTGACACTTAAATAAACATATTAAAAACACAAAAGAATGTAATGCATGCCTAACCAATCAGAATGCCTAAATGCAGCCTAGAAACCCATTTGCAAAGTCAAAACCCTAAGAGCTACATAAGTTTTAGGGCATCAGAATGATGATAAATTGACGTTTATCACACCCCCATGCTTATCTTTTGCAAGTCTCTTAGCAAAACTAGTTTCACAAAATGGATTTTTGGGAAAGACTAATTTTTTTACTTTTAAGGAGAAGGAGATCATGAGACTTTAGTTGATTAAAAACATGAAAGGCACAGGAATTGTTAATGATAAAACATCAGGATTTGTCTTGAGATCCAAAAATTAGATGAATTGGAATCAATGTATCCTTCAAAAATTCACAAGTTAACTCTTTGTTAATTCAAATGACCTGAAATTATTTTGCAGTTAGGATTTCCTTGACTCTTGAATCTGACTCGCAACTTGCATAAATTTTAAAATCTTGTGTTGGTGCTTTGTGAATTCCAACATTTATAAGGTTGTGTTTTTGAAACTTTATTTTTTGACTCCCCCATGTTTATTCCTAGCTTAATCTTACAACAGATGTGTTGGGATCATCATTCCCATTACCAATCCTTGAGGGGGATCTGGCACTAGCACTTCGAGATAGTACTATCCAAGACACCACCCAGGAGCTCATAACCCCAAAACACATTGCGATGTAAAAGGGTGCTCCAAGTGAACTCGAGCTCTTGCTCCGATGCTATGGGTAGAACACTGTCCAAGACACTTGAGACACAAAATGCGCCTTAATGCTCTGTTTAAAGATATGAAATATAGATATAGAGCAGCGCCGAGGTAGTAACATGTTGACATCGCATCCTCAAAGGAGGCATTTTCCTCCTTCTTGGCAGTGGGAACTCAAACCAATCATCTACTTCGGATTTCACTAACACTAAACAAAGGGCTTTTTTAATTTTTCTAATTTATTTTTAGGTGTTGGTTGTGTGTGAAATTTGACACAAGAATTTTTGCAAGGGACACAAGTTTTTGGGTCGGAAACTAAGCCTAGTAATTTCCAGGTTAAAAAAAGAGATCAAGTCACCTGAATCATCACGAGTTCAAGTGGAATTTAGAGAAAGATACTTGAACTAGTCTAAGAATAGACCCAGAAATACTAAAAATTAGATCCGCATTCTAGTCCCTAGTTTGTTAAAGATTAAATCCCATTGTACCTTAAAATGATTCCTCAAACTTAGTCCCGATTTTCAAAATTTTCCTCAAAAAGCTTTATGATTTTTTATTATGAAGATGCATGCAAAAGAAAAATTGAATATTTTTAGGTTTTGAAAATCCTGAATTGATCGTCCAAACTTAAAAACAACCCCCATGCTTATGATATGAAATGTCCTCATGCATTAAGAGGGAAAAGAAATCACCTTAGTGAAAGGTGGTTGGGTTTAGGATGGTCAAAAGTTGGGAGAAGAAAGATAAAAGAAAAAGCAGGAAAAATGATGGGTTACCTCCCATCCAGTGCTATCATTTATGCCATTTAGCTGGGTGTGAAGCGTTGCACAGAAGATGAACAATCATGTAGAAAATTGGACACGTGAATGCCCACATGAAAGATGTTTTCCTCTGGATCCCCTAAAAGATGAGTGGTAAAAATATGGGGATCAAAATAAGATGGAAAAATGGAAGGATGACTCGATTCTGTCCAAGGTTTGTGTTCATGATGAAATCCAAACTAGGGTGGGTCAGGTGGTTGGTCCAAGTTTAAGAGAGTAGGAGAAAAATCAGTGTGATGAAGGGTGGGTGAAGTTAGTGTGGTTGGATTTGGTGGATAATCAAGAAGAGATTGTGAGTGAAGACAAGGCTCCAAGTTGTTGATTTCGTCAGCCATTGATTCAGGGTTAGAATCCTCAAAAAAATTATGGTCAGGAAGGGAATCCACTAACATTGTCTCCAACAAATTAGATATTTCTGTATCTGAGTCATCGAAAAAATTATCATCATGGAATCTCCTGGAGGTTTTGAAAATATCGAGAGTGATGGTTTCGCCCACGCAAGTGATATCCATTTTGCTTGTATGGCAATTTATATTTGCTTTCGTAGTGGCCACAAAGGGTCGTCCAAGAATTATAGGGGCGTTAATCAGAGATTCGGGTACCTTAATGTCAAGGACCAGAAAGTCTACAAGACACGATTTTGGACTTTGACAAGAACATTCTTGACAATCCCCCGGGGTTTGATTGCAGATCGGTCAGGTAATGGTAAGGTAACCTCGACAGGTTTGAGACCACCGATCTTAAATTCTTCAAATAAAACTATGGGATGATATTGACTGAGGCACCTAGATTGAGAAGGGTGTGGTTGAAAGTGGTATCATCAATAATGATTGAAATCAAAGGCGTGCTTGGGTCTTTCATCTTAGGAGGTAGCTTGCTCTATATGACAGAGCTTACTATCTCTAAAAGATGCACCTACCCTAGGTTTTTAGTTTTCCTTTTGGGAGTGCAAATATCTTTCAAAAAATTGGCATAGGCAGGTATGTATTTAATTGCATCTAGGAGAGGGATGTTGATTTGAACATGTTTGAATAAATCCATGAGTTCTTCAGTCATGGGCTCAGATTTTGTCTTTCTATTGGTGGAGTGGAGAGCTTTAGGAAAAGGAACAATAGTCATGTCTTGTGATATTGGGTTTTCTTTTTCTTCCTGAGTGCTATTAGGAGAGTCAACTTGCATAGGTTGAGAGTGGGTTTCAAAATTTTGATGTGAAGGCCCAGGATCAGTGGTGGTTTTCCCACTCCTTAATGTAATTGCATTCGCAATTTGGTTATTCCTGGGAGGAGGTTGGGGGGCCTGTTGTTAATGGAAACCGGGTGGGTGCTGAGGTACAGAGTTAATGGGTTGCTGATTAGGATGGTTTTGATTTAGATTTCCACCCTAATAATGGTTCCTTTGATTGACAGGGTTGGGTATTGATGGGCAAGACATTAACAATCATAAGAAAGCACTATTAGCACCAAAAATATGATCATTGACTTTCGATTTGCAATAAAAATGGTATTTAAATGTCGTTGTTATAGCATATGTGTCACGAAATGCAAATCGATGTCGCATCAATTTTATTTATTTACTATTTTTACAGGTTTGTTTCCAAGTCGTTCATTGGGAGACAGTTATTGATATACATCACTCTCTAAGTCCAAAAATGTTTGATTTTATTTACAAAATGAATGAATAAATCAAATATTGAATGAATGAGTTAATTATTTACAAAAGAATCAATTAATCAGTATTACAATTCTTGAAAACATATATACACAAACAAGCATAGAAAACTAGCTACTATAATATGTTAGTTATATATAAGTAATACAAAGAATACCTAAGTATAGGTACAAAAGTAGTTAATAATATCTACTATACTAAATTATATTAACATACTAATATCTGTAGTAACATGTATTATATTTACAGTGACATATATAAGCGTTGCTGTAGCCTTAGTAAAATTATATACATAATATAAGGCAAAATAGCATCTATATTAACATATAAGTATATTTACAGTGACGTATATATACATTAGTAAAACCTTAGTAACATATTTATATAACCTAAGGTAAAAATTTTTACTTACACTAGCATATAAACATATATGCAGTGACATATATATCTGTCATTAAAGCTCTAAGATTATTTATATACATATATGGGCTCAAACAAGCTATACTACTTATACGTATTATTATATAAATATATATACAAACTATACATTCGTATACTTATTTATTTACATACTTATAATACATATATTCTATACATATATATTTTTATACATACATATACACATACGCACGCACAGCACAGACAAACACTCGACACTTAGCTACTTAGCGGCTTCTCTTCTCCCTCCTTTCCTCTCTTAGTTTCTCAAGACTCGGTTTGTTTTACTTAACAAAAATTAGGTTTTTTAGTTGGCGAATCGACCTTTCGTAGGATACACAGCACCCTCTCGGGTGGGACCAGACCACTACTAAACCCAGTTCTTGTTCTTTAATTGTACATTTTATTTGATTTTAGGCCCAACAACAGGCCCACATGCCTGCACACACTTACGTGCTCACATGCACACACACGCCCGTAGGTGCACGCGGCACATGAATCGAGATCAAGACCTGTATGTAATGTTTGGTGCCCAGCACCTGACGACCGAAGAGGCAAGGACATAAATTCCATTTATACTGCTGCGTGCAGTTGTACGCACACGATATGGCGCTAAACAAGTGCCCAATTGGCGCTGCTGCCAGTGCTCGCTTATCCTAATTTGAGGTTTTTGGCCCTCGATTTGAGGGGCATAAATTAGTGTAAATTAAAATTAAATTATATTATTGTAAAGCCCTTATACATGGCTAGATAATTATGTAATTAGTTTACATAAATAAGTTATCTAGATATATAATAAAATTAGGTAAAGTTGACTGATTGTACAAGTTAAATTAAAGTTTAATTTGTTAATTAATGTATAAATTAGTGACTTAATGATACAATTGACTTTGTATAGAGTTAATATACATAATAAATTATTATTTCACATTTTTATTATGTTTTAGGAACTTTATTTTAATTTATTTACAATTAAATATATGTTATAGATAGTTTTACATATAAATAATCTATAAATACTATAATATAGTATAAATATAATATAAATGAGTTGAAAATACTTAATATAATATGACACAAGTATACACTATAAATTATCTCAGTATTAGCTTAAATTACTAATTTATTTTATTTTAAGTTAATAAATTACTTAATTAACTTAATAACTTAAATACCTACTGTAATTACTTAATTAAATTAAATTACAGATACTGTATAGTACATAATACACATATAAATTCCTATGTATAGTATTAGGTATAATTATGACATTTAAATAGGTTTATAGAATTACTTAGGTTATTATACATTTAAGTTATTATAAATTAATAGGTAATAATACAATAAGATTGTATATCTAATAAATTATTCTAAATACTTAATTTAATATATATATAATACATATATAAGTTAAATATATACATTATGTACATATTATACATTATATACAATTAGCTTAGATTTAAATTATATATACAAGTATATACATAATATATAGGGTATTTTTGGAAATTTTTGGGGTTTTTCTGATTTTAGGATTTTTATAGGTTTAGTAAAGGTAGGGGATGAGAGAGAAAGAGTGAGATGAGAGATAGGGAGTTGTTTTTGGTGTTTTTTGGGTTTTGATCTTTTATTAAGTTTCAAGGTATACTGAATCGTCGGCTGGTATGTTCTACCAAGTTGGGGGTTCAGATTACCTTGAAACTTGGTATACATCTAAAAATATACCTAATATTACTCAAGACAGGTTTATTTTACTTTTTTGGAATTTTTTATGATTTTTATTTATTTACAAAACAACCCAACTTTAGGCCTTAAAAAGTGTTGAACTAAGGATCCTAAGGCACTAAATATAGTTCTAGGGGTTGGAAATATAACTCATTCATTCTAATACATTTAGCACAACATATAAAAGGCATGCAAACATTTAAACATGATTTTCATTAAAATACTCATTTAGACAGTTATACACATGCAAGTAGTCGGCATAAGAGATTAAAAATGAGATTTACAAGCACTTCTTGTTAGATTTTTGTCAACAAAGTGTACACAAATGCTTGTTTTAAATAGTTCTAACACTGAATATAGGTTAGCTTCATATCCCATTTCAAAACCATCCAATTTCAGTCAATCAGTGGCTGGAAATGTATGCTCAGTGCAACAACCAAGACTTCCAGCAACTATTGCTGCTGTGCTGCTGCTACTACTTTCAATTAAAATTAGATGATGAAGCAACTAATTAGATGTATTAAATTCATCTACTATCAGACTCTAGTAGCTACTGCTATTTTAGTTGCAGTGATTAGCAGCAGTTGCTGCTGATGTTTGATGCTTGAGTTGAAATTCAGATCAAATCCATTATCAAATCAAATCTAAAATCTCCAGTTATAATAAAAAATATTTTCATCCTCAAATTCAATTAAAATCCCTCAAAATCAATGTAAACTCTTTTTCATCAAAGTCTGAAAATCCATCACTGAGTTATGAAATTCAAAACATCTTATTCCAATCCATTCTATCATAGACAATAAAAGAGATAAATTGGATTAATAGTGAATCCTCTTGCCATTAGACTCAAAATCCAACATAGATAATTCAAATTTATCAGTTAAACCTTGACTTTTAGATTGAGAGAATTCTCCTGAATGAGAGTACAATGTTTTCCTGATTTGGGCATTTACTGATCATTGACGGAGAGAGTTTCGCTTAGTTGTGATAGCAATAGAATGATGTGTCGTTGTGTTTAATGTGGTGGAAAATGTATCAATCAAAACTAAATATCAATTTTAACCACAGTAAAGATGTCTTCTCCACAGGGAGGAATAGATCAATAAATTCACAAGAAGAGGAATATAATGTTCGTAGACACTTTTGCGACTTTAATGCGAGGAATATGCTATTTTAAATGGAGCTTGCAATATCTTTAAAAGGTCAGGGTTAGTTATGCAATTTTCACGTTAGAAACTAAGCTCCAAAAATATGCATATGATGCATGTGTAATGGCATATCATATAAATTCAACTTGCATGCAATTTTGATTTGAAATTGAAGGTCAAATCATGCTCATAACACAAGTGAAGTAATTTCAGGAAACCATAAGTGTATCAATGCAATGTGGCCTGAATAAACTATGAATATATAATTGGCAATGGCATTGAATGTAAATATTAATTGAGAAGAAAATAGAGGATTTCTCCTCTCTCTTCCTCACGTGGGCGACCGTGCACGGTTGGCGGCGAGAGTTGACGGGGAGAAGCACCTCGATGAGGGCTACGAAACGGTGGTGACGTGGCTGGAGGTGGCCAGCGGCAGCTGAGCGGAGAAGAAGGGCTGCCAGCCTATTAGCTTTGTTGGAGGAGGATAGTCGCACGTGGAGAAGATGGCGCCGCTGCTGCAGCTCGCGCAGCTCGGCACTGGACGTGCACATGCAAGGCGTGCTAGGGCACGGCTGGAGTGGCCTGCGGGCGAGGGCGTCTGCTGCCTGCGGTGCAGCGCCTACGGGTGCTTGATGTGCTGCTGCCTGTGGGCACTTGGCGTGGGGGCGCCTGCAGGATGCGGAGCTTTGGCGTGAGCACTTGCAGGGCACTTGGCAGTAGCGGTGATGGCGCTGGAGGGGGTGTGCTTGTGGGGGTGCCCCTGCAGTGGAGAGGGCTGCGCCTGCAGAGGGCGTGGGTGCAGGCGGTGGAACGCTTGGTGTTGTGGTGTGATGGTGCGTAAGGGCGGTGAGAGCACAAGTCTAGTGCGGTGAGAGCGTAGGTACAGGAGAGGGTGCACTGCGGTGGCAGCGCTGGTGGGGGCACGTGAGAATGCTGGATGCAGGGTGCAGGTTGCCTCTTGCGCACGGAGGGAGGCTTGGGTGTAAGCTGCTTGCAGGGCTGCAAGGGAGGCGATGGAGGGCGTTGGTGCACAGTGCACGCAGTGCTCACAGTGTCCACCCTCTCCACGGTTGGGAAGGTGGAGATAATTCCCTGCCAGGGGGAGAAGAAGATGAAGCTCCCCCCCTTTGCCAAGCCTCTCTCTTTTTTATCTCCCCTCCCCACGTGAGTTAAGGGATTTTCAAATCCCTTAACTAATTTTGGTCGGCGGCTGTTGGGGGTGTTGAGGTCGGCCGGAGATTGGGTGAGGAGAAGGCGGTTGTTTGAGGGAAATTTCTTTTACCCCCTTGTTCTTTTCCAACCTTATTCCTACAAAACAACAAAACATAAAATAATTACATACTAAATTATAGAATGCAATAAAATAGATAAAAACTCAAGTAAAGATGCATGTACTTATTTAATGACCTAATGTAATTATTAATAAACATACTATGTTAGAATTGAAGTACTTAGGCGTATAATAGTCCATTAAAATGGACTCATCAATCATCTGATCATCTTGAACACCATTGATTGGTGATCAAGGTGATCTAGTGATCATCTCAGAATTCATTAGGTTCTCGTTTAATCTCAAATCAGTATCATTGATTATCCTTGATCAAACTACCCAAAATAAAGCTTAAATTAAATGCATGCTCATCCACAAATTAAAAAGTAAATCCAAAACCTTGGATTCATTGCATTACACCTAATTTAGCGATTAAAAACCTCAAATAGCTCGATTGAATCCAATGAAAACCAAATGAACTCCAAATCATGAGATTGGACATTAAAAGCAAATCTGAAAGAAATCTAGCAATATGAGATAAATAAAACTAGATCAGGGGGTCTTTGTGAGTTTATGGAATGAGTGGGAGACCGCCCATGTGAATTTTAGGCACTAATTTAGATCTAGAAATCAAAATTCCCAGATTTGAATTAGGCCTTAGTGGATGGGTGGATTGCGAATTAGATTGTTGAGGAAATCAGAAAATGTGAGTAATGAGATGATAAGGGAGATTAATGGATCTAAATGGTCGTGAAAAAACACCTCTCTGATCTGAATTGATCAGAAAGGGCGAGATCGAATCTAGGCTACTCTACTCCAAAGCTACACTAATCCATCATCAGAAATTGATTTCTAATCTACTCCTACTGATCTAAATTACACTAACTATACTAAAACTAATCTAGAAAGTGATTAAAATTCTAATTTAATAGAAGAATGGGACCTTTGGATCTCCACCCGGTGGATGGAGAGGAAGAAGAGATGGAGGAGGTGCTCCAGCGGATGGAAAACTTGTTAGTGGATTTCTGGGTCGCCTTTAGGTGCTACAAAGTCCTTAGCAGCGAGGAGTGATCGTAGGAAGTTGGGGCTTCACCACTAATGGCAGTGAAATAGAGACAATATGAAGAGAGGAGCTGGAGTGGACGAATGACCGGCTCAAGGGATGTAGGAGGGAGTCGATCCTTTGCGCATGATGCTATGGAGGTCCTTAAGTAGCTGCTTGAGCTGATCAGGTCACTGCTATGGTGAGAGTATTTGATTAAGTCACCGACAGTGGGATTTGAGAGAGAGAGGCACACGAAGCTCCAATCAAACATCAGCCGTTGGATTAGATCTGTAGCAAGGTGTGAACTTACGTGCAATCGCATGTGAAGAATTAATTTCGATCAGCCGTTGGATCACATGATGCATGGAAGCGACAACTTAGATCTCGTGAGTTCATGCGATGCTACAGTGCACCACGCCCGCAAGTGTAAAGGAGAAATTGCATGAAGTCCTTATGCGAAATTGTAGGAAAGTTGCAAGTAAGCCCATTAGTGACAAGTTTTAATGCGGCAATGGCCTTAGGGTTTTCAAAGAGGTCCTTAGCAGCTTGTAGAATGGTCCTCAAAAAGTTTAATGTAAATAAAATGTATATGACTTAAGGACCTAGATGTAAAACTCTAAATGTAGGGTCCTAGTGATGTCCAAATGCAACCAAGTTTTTATTGAACATTGATTTCACTCTTGATTTGAAGTTTTGAACCCAAATGTGTGTTCAATTTGCAATTGGATCATCAATTTTCATTAATGAATAGAATATCTCATTTTATGACCTAATTTTACATTTTTAACACAAATTGGATGTTTTAGGTTATTTTTATTATTTCCCACACTTAACCCATTTCATGTGTTAATTGTATAGTGTTTAATCTAGTTTCTAGCTTAACTTGGGCATATTAGCTATGATAAGCCACACCTCATCAGGTATGGGCTGGGATGGTAAATGTCCTGTAGGTCTCTGGGTTGGAGTAACCCCAATCTGATTATGCAGATTTGTAACAACAATATGGGTTACTTCCAACATTTTGCTTTGCATTCCCTACAGGGTTTCAATAATCTAGGCATTAATGTCTTCTTGAGATGGACCAGGTTGATAAAAAGTCTAATTTGACCCATACCTTCCAAATGGATTTTGTTTCTGATAGGGAACCAAATTGGTCTAGGAGTGAGTTGGGTAATTCCTCCAATTTGAGTTGGAAGAATTTTTAAATTGCACTTGGAGGGCGGAAATATTTTTAGTGGGACTAGGGTTTGTATATGTGTATGTCCTTGGTGAACCATATAAAGCCTTAGAATATTGATTATACTCAGTAGGGGTAGTATTTAGATTATGCAAATTTTCTCTCTTTAGGACGTTAGGCAGGGTTAGATGCGGAGCCTGTGGAAGGGTTAGAGACGGGATTAGAAGTGGGGTTAGATGGATTTTGTGGTTGAGAAGTGGAAGTGGTAGTGGACCTATTTTGTTGATTTTCCATTTTTCTAGAATGCAAGGGAGAGGAAGAATGAGGGAAAAGAGGTCTTTTTGTGTGGGGGGCAAAATCAAGTGATCCCTCTAAGTGTGGAGTTTGGGACCACCGCTTGTGCATATAATGGAAGAAATGGGGAGGAGAGGAGGGAGAGATGAGAAGTGTGCAATCAAGCAATACAAAATTCTAGACCTAACCTTGAAGGTGACTCCCTAAAAATTACCTAAGACTTGGTCTACCTAGGCAATAAGAAATCAATAGTGGATAATTGTTGCCTCAACAAATCTGGTTAGGATGAATAAGTGATGGGAACACCATCATAGGCCCTAATTGGCCACTTCTGGTCAGCATTGAAAGATAAATGCTCCTACAGAACTATCTGAGGGTTACAACTCCACATTATTTTGTTTTGAGAAGAGAATAAGAAACTAGGGTTAATTCTATAATTTTAACAGTATATCATAAACACAGAATAACCAAGGGGTGTTTTAGGGGTAAAATGAAGGTCAAATGAGCATTAAAGACTAATAAGTGGGTCCATACGGACAGAAACGGGGTTTTGTGCATTTCGAGAACCATTACAGCACCCAAAACCTTAATTTCAGACCCACTTAAATTACAGAGGTTCTAGTTAGGATAAAATTTATCTAAATCTCCTAGAATTCATAGAAAAATATTCCTTGAGGTTTGGTAACCTTGATTTAACCTTTGGAACCTATTTTGACCTTAAATAGAGTCACAGACAGAGTTCTACCCTACTTTGGGCTTCTACGCAAATTGCCTAGCCAAACATGGTCGAAACTCAAATCGGACTTCACCATCAGATTCCTTGGGTCCAAACTAGGTTTGTGCCAAATTTTGGGCCCAATCAGAGTTCATCTTGACCTAGTTTGCATTCTAGTCCTTTAAAACTCTATTCTTCACATCCAATCCCCTAACTTTCAAAAATCCTTGCATATCAGTCCCTAACTTTGTCATCTTCTTTGTAGAACAGCCCTTGCAGCCATTGGAGGTCAATCAACCTCCAGGCTGGCTTCGATCGTGCCTAAATCTACTCAAATCGCCATCAAATCTCACCAAATTTGGTGGGATTGATGTTCACACTATGAAGAAGAGATTGTGACAGATCTTGGCTCTTGAATTGCATGGATTAGGTTGTGCGAACGCATGAAAATCATGGGTTCTTCTTGACTCCTAACAAGCCAAATTGAGCTTGTTTCTTGATCTAGAGCTTGGTAAGGAGCTCTATAAAAGAGCTTGGTTCTTCTTGAGCGTGACGACAGAAGCTCCAATTGCTTGGACATCCCAGCCGCTATGTATGTGAAGGGAGGTGGGCGACAATAGTCCCACATCGTAAGCTGAGGAGCTCATGACTGGGTATAAGTGGAAAAAGTGATCCTAGCTATTTGTCCAAGAACACTGGGGGGTCGGGTCCCCCACTCATGTGCCTCCTTGCGCCTCACGCCTCGCTCGTGCACACACACGCTGGTCTGGCTACTTCCGAGGATCTGATAACCTGATATTGAACTCGATTAACCCCAAGTCTGAAGAGAGAAGAAGAGAAGAGTTCCATGAGAGGAGGGGGTGGGTTTTGCTCTGAAGTGTTGGCCCTTTGCTGAGGAAGAGAGGCTCTATACTTAGCCTCTGTGCAGAGGAAAAACCTATGCTTGAAGGCTTGAGAAAGGTCGTGGTCTCTAAAAGGCTTGAGAAGAAGAAGAGAGAGCCTTGTGCTTGTAAGGCTCTGCTATGCTATGAAGTTAAGTCGCCTGATATAACTTGGGTGACGTCTGACTGAGGTTGATGCTGGTACTGTTGAATTATTTAAGTACCTAAGTTAACATTGATTAATTGATTGAAGGTACTGTTTGGTTATTTGAGTAATTTGAGTATGAGATATTTGCTTAATTAAGATGAATAACTGGTGATTCAAATCACTATTATTTTCTCTTTCTATTATTTTTGTCTCATGATCCTTTGATTTATATTTGAATGTCAATTAGAGCAATCCATTGATTGCATATCTGTTATTGTGCTCAATTTATTGTGTTTATCTATTCTGAATGAAGATTAATGTGTGAGTTCCACATTTGCTCCCTGCGAATGATCTCGGACTTGCTTTATAATCTAAGTTTATAAATTAAAATATTTTTTTGTATGATTTAGGAGTATACTACAACGAACGCATATTTTAAACCTCCTCTTTCGTGTCACAACATTTTGGCACCGTTGCCGAAGAGCAATGCGTAGTTTGGTTTCATTGATTAGAATTTCTAATCTGATTCTAACTTGTTCTATCTATTTTGTTGTGGTTGTGAGAGGTACACTTGAGAAGATCAGCTGCACGACAGGCACTCCAGGGGTAGGTAATCTCATTTCCTTCTTCTTAAGCCTCTATTTTTGGAAGAATTAAAAAGAGAAATCAATTAGGATCAACTTGCATTCCTTATTAGATTTAATCACTTGAGTTGCCTGATTTGATTTATTTTAGACATCCCTATTCAAATTTCTGCACCCACTAAGGATTTAAGGTGCCTAGGGCTATTCTCCTTCTTGATTGAGCCCTAGATTTGGACTTAGACAAGAGCCAAATTAAGGTTTCTACTTTAAGGCATGAGAAAAACACACTTGCCTAAATTAAAAGAAAGTTGATTTCCCGCATTGTGTGTCACTCAAGCCTTGCTTGAATAGACCTAATCAAGAACACCCTAAAAGAAAGCTCTAACATTCACTTCAATCCATAAAACTTGGGACTTAATAATTTGCGTGCAAACCACTTAGGGTGATTTTTAGGTTCATTACCTAACTCATCCTAAAATTTAGGGCAAGTTAGGTGAAGTTGACCCACCTGGTGGGTTAACCAACCTTTAAATTAGGTCACAAATCAGTTCTAAAGTTTAAGTGAAATTCAAAGCACATAATTGAAGATTAAAATTGGTAGACTTAAGGGGTCAAGTTGCTCATTCCGATCTACTTGGATTCTCAGTGACAAGGAAGGTCAGGTGTGGGAAACCCTGTAACCCATGGTGACACTCTACCATGTAGGGGTCTTTGCAGGGCTCTCCCTTCCTAGGTGCCCAAGTATTTCTTGGGTGAGTGATTTTCTGATCAAGAGGTATCATCTGTCTCGAAACTCTTTAGTCATCCAAAGATTTTTGGGTGCCTCGATTGGGTCTATTACATCTTCTGTCCCTCATCTGGCTCATTAGTGCATGTTCGGAAGGAGGTCCTTAAGACCACCCTTGAGACCTCCATTAGTAGTTCACTCTTGACGAGGCCAAGCCTTGACTCACTTGTTTGTGCTACCTTCCAACCAGATTGATATCTCTTTCAACTCTTCTACTTCTGAGCCCAGATCTCCTTCATCTACATCCATAGAGAATCAAGAAGAAGAACCCAATTTCCAGAATCAGCTGCAGTGCTTGAATGATCTACTCCATGCACACATCAATCCACCGCCGCGTCCTCAGATGCAAGATCACTACAAACCTGCTGCGGTGGAAATCGAACCTAGAGTACAAATCCCAGCTAGAGGGCCTGATGTTGAACTCAAGCCAAACATGATCCATGCTATTCCTAAATTCCATGGCTCAAACTCCGAAGATCCTTTATAACATATCAAGCAGTTAAAATATCTGGCCCAGACCTTCGGGCCTGCCATACAAAATCGAGACATCCTGCTCATGAAGATGTTCTCCTTCTCACTCATGGGTAAAGCTGCCAATTGATTTTAGACTCTGACCTGTCTAATTAACACATGGGGGGAACTCGAAAATGAATTCTTGCAAAAATTCTTCCGTGTTGGTCGAACAAATGCTTTGAGGCACCAGATCACGGACTTCACGCAAAATCCAGGAGAACCACTTTATGGGGCATGAGATCACTTTCTGGATCTCATGTGGAGATGGCCCCATCATGGAGTTTCAAAGTGGGAACAAGTCCAGCCTTTTTACCATGGGCTCCGAGACGATATCAAGCTCTTTGTCAATGCATCCTGTGGTGGAAGCATCATGGGTCAACATGAAGATACCATTTGGGAGATTCTCGAGAATATGTGCAAGAACTCCATAAACAATGAATCTATGGGTATGTTTGATCGGATAACTGCCCGTGCATTGACAAACACACAGGAGGCACACGAGACTCAAGGCCTGTTCACATTCGTCGATCTAGAATTGATGGCCAGTTGCCTAGACAAGATCTCTATTATCGAGAAGAAGGTGGACGAATTGACTTGACATCTACAGAGAACCACCCTCTAGTAGGGAGGTTGTGCATAACATTATCACCACTCTAACCAGGGGATGGACTCATATCCACCCCCGTCTAATCTTGGTTTCGGAGGAAACTCCAAAACTACCTGCTCTAGTTGGGGGAACTCTGAACCCTCATATTCTGACTTCTCTAGAGTTTCTCAGACTTGCAAGGATCTCCACGCCATCCAAAATGATCCATTCTCTAACACCTATAACCCTAGATGGCGTAATCATCCCAACTTTGCATGGTCAGGGAATAATCAAAATCCGAGATCCTAATTTCGGCCTCAACCATAGGCTCCATGACCACATCAGCATGATCAGCCTAGGCCCAATTTGAATTACCAATTTGGACCTAGAAGGAAGAATAAATGAGCATGATTCTACAAGCCTTGGCCAACATCTAGAAGACTAACACAGCTATGCAGAAACAACACAAAGACAAGATCATAGAGGTTCGAAATCAGCTTGGACAGATGGCGTGGACTTGCCAGCCTGGTGCACTTCCCTCCCAACCTCTGCCAAATCCAAACAACATGTTAGCTCAAAAACACATAGTGAATCAAATCCAAGGGCAAGCAAGCTACACTCAGCTAGGCCCATCCACTCATACCTGCGTGTTTTCCTCATCCGCCTCAGTTGATCCAAATCACACCACGACCTATCCTACTATTCGACAACAAGGTCCAATCTCTCTCCTTCACCTTTGCATCATGATTGTGCTATGATCAATGTTGTGGGCATGAGAAAAGATCGCAAACCCATGCCCCGAGGCCCATCTCCCAAATCTTACCCAACTTATGGTCAACATAACAAGGTTGAGGACATAACAAAAAGGTGGGAACAGGAACCCGTCCCCCAAGATAGCCAATTTATTCCCCTATCCCAGATCTTATCCCACCTCTACACTAGAGTACTATCGGAATCTAACGTAACAGGACCATTGAAGAATGCATAAGTCACTATCCCGTTACTTGATATCCTCGCTCTCAATCCCACCTCACCTGACTTATCCAAAAAAGAGGTGGAAGAACCATCACAAGGGGAGGTAGTACTATTTGAAAGTGTGAGTGCCATAATCCAAAATAATCTACCTCCTAAGAAATCCGATCTAGTCACCCCACTAATCCCCTGCAAGATTGGTGGTACAAATTTCAAGTGGGGTGTACTAGATCTTGGCACTTTAGTGAACCTTATCCCAATTGCCCTATTTGAAAAACTACGGATTGGATAGCTAAAACCCACTAATGTTACTCTGCAATTGGCTGACTGAATCGTAATCACCGCAATTGGGCTGGTAGAGAATGTGGCAGTTAGAGTTAAAGATTTCAGCTAGTTAGCTGATTTCCTAGTTTTGGACATGGATGCGCCACGACAAACACAAGATATGCCCTTGATTTTGGGAAGACCTTTCTTGGCTATTGCAGGAGCCATAATTAATTATGAATTAGGGCACATGATAATTGTCTATGGAGAGAAGCGAACTGAGATCAATATTTTTGAGGCATCATCTAAATGAAAAGGAAAATGCTCAACAGAACAACTAGGTTTGATTCAGGATCTCATGACCATTTCGGAAGTAGAAAACCTAGAACCAGAACTGGAAGTTTTCCATATGATGGAGGATCTCGATTTATCCAAGCATGATTCCAGCAAATTGAGAGTATTGGAGGCTTTCAACTTTGATCTTGAGAGAACATACATGGATTTCGGGGAACAGGATAACAATCGACGGGATTCCGATTTGTATTCCATGGATTTGGAGACATTCCATTATTGTCTTGAGGATCTCCAGGAATTAAGCATGGTAGATACCGAGAGTGACCACAATCTAGAGTATGAATCCTTTATAGATTTGGAATTGGATGATCAAGAAGGCACTCTCCAGACATTCACTTTTGATTGGGATGAAAACTATAGAGTAGAATCATTAGACAACCCAATCTTCAAGTCAATTTTTGAGGAATTGATGTACACCTATTAGAGAAAAATCAAGATGACTCATTAGAAAAGGATCCATTGGGTCACAATGCACAAGAGGAACCACACACCTGGGATATGCTGACTAGATTCACCTCTGTTGGGTCCTGGACCCACAACAATCTTACTTTAGAACCCCATGATCACTACATCTTTCGAGTGATTCCTCCGCAGAAACTCCATAAGAGCCACCCAGAAATGAATCAACTTGACCCATAACATAGACCTTCAGGAATGATTCCTCATCATAATTTGATACTCATTTGTGGCCATCTGATTCTCATCCACCACGATCACATATTTTCCCCTATCACTCATCATAATGTGGCAATTGATATATCCTTTTGAGTTCCTTACGCCCAGCCGATGGTGTTAAACTTAGCACTTAACGGGAGGCAATCTGTCATTTTTTAGAAACCTAAAACCTTCATGACATATATCTTTGCTGAATTCATATTGTACTTTAGGGTTCGTCCCTTAGAACAGCTGACTCCACCTTTGATACTTGTATTAGAGCTAGAAATCATCCGCAACAGTCATTCCAACCTATTCACCACCCACCTATTCTAATGAACCATCCGAATTAAACTCAAACCTACCTAATTTACAATGAGGACATTGCAAATCTTAGGCATGGGGTATATTAAAGTGCAAAATGCTGTGAAAATCAATGCAGGAAAGGGTTTCATAAAAAAAAAGAAAAGAAAAAAGAGAAAAGGGAGGAAAGAGAGGCCACTTTGAACTGAATGAAAAGAGGAGAGGAAAAGTAAAGAAAAGAAAGAGAAAAAAGGAGCAAACAAAGGAGAGAAAATGAGATAGTCAATTAAAATTGAGTATGGAACTTACCTAACTTCTAAGTTGGATCTAATGATGAAGAATAACTTGGAAGGTTAAAACTTAGGAGATTAGTGACGAGTACTAATCTTAGGCCTCTTGGATTTGTTTTAAGGTTTAAACACTCACATATTTGTCAAGATCTAGATCAGTCCTCAAGAGGTTGAGGAAAGTGCGAGGCATAAGTAGTGGGTTTAAGGCTTAAGGATTATTCGACCCCGTTGCCTGCTGTTGAAGCGAAAATTCGTTGCAAACGGATTTGAGTTTTGAAAACCCGTCATCGTAGTGTAATTTGCGAGAAAATTTGTCAACAAATAATTTTAACCGAAACTCAAAAGGAATTCCAAGTCAAACATAGGGAGGTGGACGTTTGATCAAAAGCCACGTTTGATTTATTGTCATGAAGCTGATTAGCTGGTTGAATTGAATCTACACTAGCTATCTACTTAAAGAATAAAGAATAGAAGAGAGAGAAAGAATACTACATATAAAGATAAAATAGAGAGAGAATGAACAGGATTTCATAATCATTGAATCAAGTTCATTACATCTAATGATTACACTAGAAAATGGGAAATCTATACTAGAAAGCAATAAAAGAGAAGGTGGAGAGAGGTTATCCTCCTCAATGGCTGCTTGGAGGATGAGCTACGTTGGCGGAGCACTTGGACGAAGGTGGTGAGATGCTGGATGATGTAAACATGTTTATATCACATAAACCATTTATTTTTGCGTGTTCTTAGATGTATAATTGCATCATACTGTATAAATATAGCATAACATGCATCATCTTGCATTTAGGTTAGGTTATATAAATTTTAGGTTAATTTCTCCTTTTATGGTCAAGTGATAAGGCGACATTTAATCAGGGCCTCGGATTGAAGATCCAATTATACGGATCTGATCAGGGCGACGATTGGAGTTCGATGACTCCAAGATCACCCCGATCGGACTTTCGTAGCATCAGATGTAGTCCGAGAAAGATCAGAGGTCAAGGGACCAGGTGGTGTAAATCCATTCTTCAGACGACAAATCTGATCACACAGATTGGTTTAGATCAGCGATCACACCCTAATGGTGAGAAAATCAGTCCAATCCGACATTCGTGGCACCACCTATGAGCATATGAAGAAGAATGGCTAGGATGGTGCCATGTGGCACCATCTTAGCCATCCAAAAGTGCCATCAGGCCACTCCTCTTCCTCGAAGGCCTCTCCATCACGAAATCTTAGCCGTTGGATCTTGATCCAACGGTTGAGAGAGCTCGCGCTTAAATCCAAAAATGCACCTAAAGTGGCCGTGTAGCTTAGCGATCGCGCGAAGAGGGAGGCGTGGGTTCGAGCCCCACCTCACCTCAAATCGAGTGCAAGCATGGGTGTGGCCAAATTCCTCCGTTAGATTTGGATCGTGAGGTAGTAGGGGCACCACATGGCACGATGGATGAACGTCGAGCATGTACGCGCGCGATGATGCGCGATCCAATGTGCCATTGCACGTGAGGGAGGCGTTATGAAGGCGTGGCGTGATGCATTCTTAGTCGTCGATCTCGCGATCGAATGGTTGAGATCTTTCAAATGTGCAAGGGCATTTTTGAGTGCGGGAGAGGAAGAAGCGACGGGTGCACACATCATTAAGCCCATGTTCAGGACTTTAGTGGTGCTTAAATGCGTCACTAAAGGCCCTTGCATTAATGTTTTTAACTTGAAATGGCCTATTTGCCCCCAACCTCTACACCTATAAAATGGCCTACGAGAGAAATTCCTTTTGAGTTTCGGTAAAATTATTTGTTGACGGTTTTCCTCGCAAATTGCACTACAACGACAGGTTTTCAAAACTAAACTCTATTTGCGACGATTTTCTGCTTCAACACTGGATGAAGGAGAATGACGATGGACGATGAAGAACAGGGTAGGGCACAGCAGGATCCGCTTCCAGAACGGTGTGAGAAGACAACTGTAGGCACTCCACAAGCAGGGATGAGAAGGTGGAAAAATTATAATTTTAACTCTAATGGAACATCCTAGGTTTGGGACAAGCTCTTAGAGCTTTGGAGGGGGTGAGAGAAGAGAGGAAGGATGAAGGATATGTGGGGGTCGTAGGGCAATTTATAGGTGAGGTTTGAAGGGGCAAAAAGGTCATTTCATCTTAAAACATTAAATAAGGGGGTCTTTAGTGATGAATTTATTCGTCACTAGAGCTTAAACGTGGGTGTACGTACACTCACCCTCGCCTCCTCTCCTTCCTTTGCGCTCAACACTCATGCACGAACATTGATCCTCAACCATCTAATCATGAGATCAAACGGCTTAGGATTGATCGCGTTAGTGCCTCATCATCTCACCTACTCGCGTGCGATTGGGTGTTCGCATGCTCATCTGATTGCACGTACGCCCGCTCGCGCATTTGGGCATGCCACGTTGACACCTTCGCCACCGTCCGATCAAGATCTAACGGTCGAATTCGGCCATGCCTTGCGCCTACGCTGAATTGAGATGCGCAGGGAACTTGAACTCGTGCCTCTTCTCGTTTAGACGCTCGCCCGCTGCGCTACACTCGACTTTGTGTCGAGTTTATGATTTAAGGCCCAAGTACCCTTGGCCACTGGATCAAGATCCAACGGCTGAGGTTGATCAAGTAGCTGAGAGAGAGATGCCAGTGGGCGTTCATGGCCGGTGTGGGCAGCTAAGATGGCGCTATGTGGCTCCATCTTGGCTGTCCATCTTCTGTGTTTTGTAGATGGTGCAATGGATGTCGGATTGGATCGATTTTCTTGTCGTTGGGCTATGATCGTCGATCCGAACCCATCCGTGCGATTGGATTTGTCATCTAAAGTATGGATTTACACCACCTGGACTTTTGACCTCTGATCATTATTGAACTGCATCTGATGCTACGGAAGTCTAATTAGGGTGATCTTGGAGTTGTTGAACTCCAATCGTCACCTTGATCAGACCCGTACGGTTGGATCTTTAATTTGAGGCCCTGAAATGATATTGCCCTATTTCCTGACCACAAAAAAAGAAAATTAACCTAAACTTTACATAATATATCCTAAATGCATTATGATGCATGTTATGTAATATTTATAATGTATGGTGCAACTATATGTTTATGAACACACATAAATAGACGGTTTATGTGATATAAATGTGTTTACATCACCTGCCTTTTGGTTTGCAGGACTTGATAACCTAAGCACCCAAAAGTCACACACTAAGTCTGGGTCAGTGCGCTTGATAAAGAAAAATCATGGCAAAAGTGTTATGTTCTGAAAAGCCATCTTGAAGATCTAGCTTAGGAGTGGCTCGACAATACAAGTTGATTGGACGAGTTCCCATCGCGGAGAGGTGGGAAATTCCCCTCGAAGATGTGTAATAACATATCATCTCCTCATTGCTTGTCTCCTAGGATATCTAAATATCCTATCGGGGACATGTAAGCACTTTGTGCTGGTTTAGGTGCCATGGGAGGGATTTTTCTGAAATGTCAATTGCTAGGGCCTGAATTTAGCCACAGAATGCCATGGGTGGCACTATCTTGACGTGTTGAAAGCCAGGGTTCTGGGTGTTGCCATGGTCGATGCTATCCCAAAGCATCGAAAGCTAGGGACCCTTTGAGGATTGATGGTGGGGCAAGGAATTCGACACAGATCGTGTCTATGGCTAATTTGAGGCTGGATCTAGAGAAAAATAAGAAGAAAGGAGAGAAAACTCTCCAAACAAAAAATCCTTCTCTATCTTTCTCTTATAAAAATGCACTGACAAACTGAACCTGGACATGTTACATCTATGCATAGGTGCTTTAACAGTTGGGGTCAACGAACCTTTGGGCAGTTTTTGTGGGCCTTAGAAACCTTCGTGGTAGACTCAGGATGAAGCTGGTCAGGTCTGGATCTTGGCTGGTACTTAAGTACCTCCAGGCCTATTATTGGTGTTCCGATCTGATTTCTAGAGATGCAGCTTAGTAAGGCATCCTGACGGTTACATCCGACCTAGAGACCTAGTTTAATCCATAGGATGTTTTTTCCTATGGGCCTAGAAAAAGTTAGGCATGGGGGTATGATGGGATTAACACCATCATAGGCCCTAACTGGCCACTTTTAGTCAGTATTGAAAGATAAATTCTCCTACATAATCATCTCAGGGTTACAACTCCACATTATTATGTTTGAGAAGAGAATAGGAAAGTAGGGTTAATTATGTAATTTTAATAGCATATCATGAACACAAAATAACCAAGGGAATTGTTAGGGGTAAAATGAAGGTCAAATGAGCAATAAAGACTAATAAGTGAGTCAATGCAGATAGAAACGGAGTTTCACTCATTTCGAGAACCATTACAGCACCCAAAATCCTAACTTCAAACCCACTTAAATTACAAAGGTTCTGGTTAGGATAAAATTCATTTAAATCTCTTAAAATTCATATAAAAATATTCCTTGAGGTTTGGTAACCTTCATTTGACCTTTGGAACCTATTTTGACCTTAAATAAAGTCACAGATAGAGTTCTGCCCTAATTTAGATTTCTATGCAAATTGACCATTCAAACATGGTAAAAACTCAAATCATACTTCACCATCAGATTCCTTGGGTCCAAATTAGGTTTGTATTAAATTTTGGGCCCAATTAGAGTTCATCTTGACCTAGTTTGCATTCTAGTCCTTTAAAACTCTATTCTTCACATCCAATCCCCTAACTTTCGAAAATCCTTGCATATTAGTCTCTAACTTTGTCATCTTCTTTGCAGAATAGCTCCTGCCACCATTGGAGGTCAATCGACCTCCAGGCTGGCTTTGATCACGCCTAAATCTACTCAAATCGCCATCAAATCCCACCCAATTTGGTGGGATTGATGTTCACACTATGAAGAAGAGATTAGGACAGATCTTGGCTCTTAAATCGCATGGATTAGGCTATGCGAACACACGAAAATCATGGGTTCTTCTTGACTCCTAACAAGCCAAATTGAGCTTTTTTCTTGATCTAGAGCTCGGTCAGGAGCACTATAAAAGCTCCAGAATCTCAAACCGTGATCCTTAGCCCGGTCAGGCCTCAATGCTTGAAATATTCCTCTCTCCAGCTGCCTCCGCCGCAGCTCCGGCGAGTCTCCTACAACCCCCTTCATTGTCTTCATCTCCTTCCGCTCCTTGATGGCCAAATCAGGATCGTCCAAAACCTCTTCTTCCTTGTTGTTCCCTCATCGGATTCATCATCTTCAGCGCCGACCAATCATAGCCGGTGCTAATTCCTACTCCTTTCGTCCCTAGCTTAGGTTTCGTCACTTCCTCTCCCTCTCTACTTCACCCCTATCTATTTAGATCTTAGGTTCAACCCCAAAAATGCCCTTCACCCCTCTGTCTTCTCCACGGCTAGCCATGCCTTCGGCGTGGTCATCCGACCACTGTACACCACTAAATGCCTCACCAACACCTTCGTTAGCTTCACCACACCTCCAAAACCAAAACCCCTCTTCCTATTTCACGTTCCACCCATCCAAAACTCCCACCGAACAACCCATCATCCGCTCACCCTCATTGACCTTGCTAGACCTCCGCATGCACTCACACGCCCTAAAATCAACACCATCACATTCTATTATGACTCGATTCCTAGATCCCTACAGGACTCGAGACCGGCTCACCTCGACTAATCCCAAGACCTAGTCGTCAAATAAGAAATAACCAAAAAGCAAGAAAGTAAACCACATTCACATATGCAATATAACTAAGCAGAAGAAACGTATAAGCAATAAAGGAGAATAAAACTGTTGTTTCAGTACATACCACCACAACAACAATAACAATGAAAAGCAGAAGTAAACACTAGAAGCAGAATAGTAACTAACCATCCAATACTTACTACAACAGTAAATGAACGAAAAGGAAGTGCTGAAAGATTATGGCTAGGCTCGACTGGGCCCATCAGCCTCTGCAGTTGGAAGCTCGAGCTACTCAACTCCTGGTCCTAAACAGTATTATGAAAAGACAGAGTCAGCGAATGCTGAGTAGAGTGGTATCTATATTATCTAAAAATAGTAAAAGCAATAGGTTTAATTCTCATTTCTATTTATCTGTTTTATATGTATTTCCTTTTCACCCATTTTTCTCAAACATCCAGATATTCTTGATCTTGCATGTTCCTCATGGGAACGATCTTGATTGCAATCTTTTCCATAGAGTAGAAGGTACACGTGGTGCTCTCCTGGTCAGGAGAGTCCCCCGTGGTAGTCCTACACGAAGTCAACCACCCCGAGGTCACTGTCAAGACGTAGCGGTGACTACGGCATGCATGATAAGTGCACAGGTAGCTACACCGCATTGACACGCGGTTAGTCGTTTCTGCTAGCGTGTACATCCAAAGTACAGCACGGAACAGTATAGGGCCTTGCCCTCTTAGAATAGGGGTCTCAACCCTCAGAACCAAACAGGGGTCTCGCCCCTCCACAGTTCGCGCACCCTCGTCTGACTACCCCGGTTTGCCCAGAGGGCCTAACAAGTCGGTGTAGGGTGGCTAGCTGAACCCCTGGCCTTGTGGGGTGGCTAGCCCTCTCCCTACACTAGTAGCTCGCCTCGGTACCGTGTACACAAGGACCAACAAGAGTCGGTGTAGAGTGGCCAGTCCTAACCCTGGGTCTCAACCCATGGGAGGCTAGCTCCTCTCTACACCAATAGGGGACAGTTGCTCTCCTTGATACCACGTACTCAAGGGCCAGCACACTTCCCGTCTACATTCTAGGTTTCCATCTATCCATAGGAGTTCTACTCCTAATTCCCCATAGGGTTCATGCTCATGTTCACCTCATTTATTCTGATCTAGATTTCACCATTCATAATTTATCTCTCATGCCTATACAGGCAGCTCGTGTTTCCATAATTCGATACATGCAACTGGTGATTTCACAGGTAATTGTTCATTAATTATAGGCAGTTCACATTCTAACAAGCAACTCACAATTTTAATACAAGCAATTCCTAGCAGTTTACCTCAATCATGCATGCAAGTACAGCACAAACGGTTCATTCATTTCTCTATCCTAGGGTTCATGCCATATCGTAGGGTTCCATTCAGCTATTTCCACAAGCACATTCTTATTTAAATATTATTAACAGAAATAACCACTCTACCAGGAAACACGGGAGTAATGGGGGTTCGAACTGTAGGCCCAGGCATCTCTGTGAGCCTCAAACATGCAGTAGGCTGAAACCCTATACCAAGGAGTACATCACAAAAGGAGGGTTCAGAGCAGTGTACAAAGGACTCTAGTATTAGAGGAACTCGCGAGGAAAATACAAGTATTTTGTTTGCGTAAAACGGACCCCAAATGGGTCAAAAGCGTGCCTACTGTTCAAAATCAAACATCTTAAAAGGTGCCAGATCTTTACCTTAAGTCCCTGTAGTATCCTCAGACGTCCAGGCCTTCTCTGCGATCATCTGAAGGCAGTTCCAGATGTCAGACAATGCCTCTGGTTGTCTGGATGCACCTCCAAACGTCTGGTGTTTTGATCAGACGTCCAAAAGCGCATGGGAAAGTGTTTCGCATTCCTTCCCAAGGCTGCACCTACGTACGACATCGCAGGCGCGGTCAGCTGACATATACCCCTACACTACGATAAGTATGGCGTAAGGAGATATGTACCTTGTGATAAATGAGCTTTCAGACATCTAGCCTTAGCTCCAGACGTCCAGGTACCCCATCAACCGTCTTGACTCCACTCCAGATGTCTGATACTGGAAAACTTCTAGTATCAGGAACTCCTCACAACTCGCCTCGCCTCGCGTTGAAGCAGTTCTAGCTGCTGTAGAGGGCTGGGAGGCCGCCTCCCCAAGCTCTCTCCTACTCCCGCACGCTCCCGCAGTGGTCGTGCGAGCTCCATCGAGCTTCCACCAAAGCTCCTTCGACCTCGACCTCCTCCTCCTCTGGTGCTCTCCTCCTTCCTCCCTCTTGCTCTCCCTCGCTCGCCCCCTCTCGTCACTCTTGTACGGCACTGAAAGTGGTGGTAGCTAGTGTGTGGAGTGGAGAGGAGATAGGAGGGGGCTTATATAGAAGGCGTGGGGTTTAGGGTTTGGGGGAAGAAAAGGAAGGGAGAGAGGAGGGGAGGGCTCTGCGTGCCACCCACGCGTAAAGTGCAGTGTGCAGTACAAAAATTTCATTTTCAGACGTCCGGGAAAGGGTCCAGACATTTGGACAGACGTCTGACTGAGACTCCAGACGTCTTAAAAGGTTAAATGTGTGATGGGTCATTACATCTCCCAGATCCCTACAAGACCCTAGAATTGGGTTGTAACACATTCGCCTTCACACGGTGAAGCTTCTGAGCAAGTTTGACATGGCCGCAAGGCCGTGTTTTGTGTTTTAGGTACTTCATCGGACACCGCCACCAGTGCCATCTCCTCTGGTTCTAGTTGTAGCTCTCTAGTCATATTCATCTTCAATTACACCTCTAGGTGCTGCGGACTTGCCGAGGACCCTATCTGGAGCATCAATTGAATGAGGTGTGACGACAGAAGGTCCAATTGCTTGGACATCCCAGCCACTATGTATGCGAAGGGAGGTGGGGGATAATAGTCGCACATCGTAAGTTGAGGAGCTCTCAATTGGGTATAATTGGAAAAAGTGATCCTATCTGTTCGCCCAAGAACATTGGGGGATCGAGTCCCCCATGCATGTGCCTCCTCACACCTCACGCCTCGCCCGTGCACATGCACACTGGTTTGGCCACTTCCTAGGATCCAATAACCTAATATTGAACCTGATTAACCTCGGGTTTGAAGAGAGAAGAAAAGGAGAAGAGTTCTATGAGAGGAGGGGGATGAGTTTTGCTTTGAAGTGTTGGCCCTGTGCTAAGGAAGAGAGAGAGGCTCTATACTTAGCCTCTGTGAAGAGGAAAAGCCTTTGCTTGAAGGCTTGAGAAAGGTTGTGGTCTCTGAAAGGCTTGAGAAGAAGAAGAAAGAGGCTTGTTCTTGTAAGGCTATGCTGTGCTGTGAAGTTAAGTCGTTTGATATAACTTGGGTGACATCTAATTGAGGTTGATGCTGGCACTGTTGAATTATTTAAGTACCTAAGTTAACAAGGATTAATTGATTGAAGGTACTGTTTGGTTATTTGAGTATGAGATATATGCTTAATTAAGATGAATAACTGGTGATTCAAATCACTATTATTTTGTCTTTCTATTCTTTTTGTCTCATGATCCTTTGATTTATATTTGAATATCAATTAGAGCAATCCATTGATTACATATCTGTTATTGTGCTCAATTTATTGTGTTTATCTATTTTGAATAAAGATTAATGTGTGAGTTCCACATTTGCTCCCTGCAAATGATCTTGAACTCCCTTTAGAATATGAGTTTATAAATTTAAATGTTTTGCTGTACGATTTATGAGTGTACTACAACGAACACATATTTTAAAGCTCCTCTTTCGTGTCATAACAATAAGGGGAGGGTTGGGCCCAAGCATGTCCCAGGAAAATTACTACGGGATTGTATAAACCCATGTCTGGTTGTTTGACACTACCCCTCGGCCTGGCACCAGATATAGATGAAGGAATTGATACCAACTAAAGAAAACTTAAAACCTAGGTAGCAAGCCTAAGTTTGATGAAACCTTAGGGGTCAAGTTGTTGTAAAATTTTAATTAGGCCTAGGAGCTTAAAGTGGAGAAGGAATGTGATGGGCATTAATTGGGGTAATGCCCGATTATTTCTTTTTTTGGTGTGTGTGAATTAGGCGGGAAGTGATGCCCAAGCCAAATCAAGTAGGTTTGCAAATAAGGATTTTTGTTGAAGTGTTTTAGGGTTTTAATCAAGATTTAGTGTCTTTTATGATTCTCACTTGTTATTGATTCAATCAAGGTTTTGAAGTTCCACGCAATAATATCAATCAAGTGATTTGTTGCTGGAGTTCAATTTGTTTATAGTTAATGTGACTAAGAGAGATTAAAACCTTAACGTGGAAATCCTATGTATGCTACTCCTATAAATGAATCTTTTTTTCAAAATCTTTAAAAAGTGTTGATCCAAACAGAACAGAAACACCACCACCTAATGTAAATCAAACAAGAATTCCAAAATAAATTTTTTTAAGATTTTAGAAAATTGTTTGATATTATTTTGAAATTTTTCTTCTTACTAGTGTCAAGAATGAAAAATGATAGATTTGGGGAATTAATTCAGTATAAACCTCAAATATCATTAATTTTTTTTGAGAATTTTATATACTGTAGATAATTTCTCAAGGTTTCTAGTAATATAAATTTTTTCCAAATCTGATGAGTAGAAAAATTAATAAAATTCATGGATAGTAAGAGAACAGTAAGGAAATAAGGTCTGATCCCTATTCAATCCATGAATTTTTTAATTTTTTCTATTTAATCAAATTACTTGAAAATTGGACTCAAGGTTTCCGACTCGAACCGGCTTCCTTGGGTGAAATTTGGCGATTTTAGAAAACTCGTATGTACTCGAACTGGATTTTTGAAAATAAAAATAGAAGTCTGGATTTTCAAAAATCAAATACCAATAAGACTAAGGTGGTGGAAAAATGAAACAAACAAGCAACAAAGTGATTTTTAGGATTCCACCACCCTCAATTTTTCTTGATTTTGATTTTTTTGATAATTTAAATATTTTTTTAAGAGATTTTTGTGATGATGAAAGAGATGGCCGGGGGTACTACCTTGAAGTATGTGGGAAGACAAGTTCACCTAAAGTTTTATGCTCCAAGTGCTCCAAATCCCACTCCCGCTCCTGATTTGCACTTGAAATCAAAACAAACAAAATTTAATGAAGATCTAATAAAGCAAGAGAGAGATTAAAGAAGTGACTAAGCCGTGTCTTCTCGGCAACGGCGCCAAAAAGGAGGGCTTGCCTGCTGCCTCCTCTAAAAGTTTTTGATCAGGTGTTGGATGTGAAGGTACCTATTGCTGATGATATTGTGGCTGCAGAAATGGTGTTATAGGGTGCCCTAATTGGCAAGATCATGATGGGAATCATCAATTGTGATCAGATTTGTAGGCTGGTGAGTACATTGTCTCTCTCTTCTCTTGGGTGGAAGATAACAATGTTGAGTAGATTGAGATTTTTGTTATTTGGGCTAGGAATGATGGATGTGGAGAATCTTCGCTTTCGCACTAGTTGCTTCGATAGTATGGTGATCTTATGGTGTTTGGTATCACCCTTTGATGGTGCCTTACAAGAGAGACCTCCTCAGCAGGCAGGAGTCAGAAAGGGGCGTTTGGAGGTCTGGGGTCTACCACTGCTTTTGAGGATGAGTGGCATTGTGGAGAAGGTGATTGCAGGGTTTGCGATGCTTGAAGAGGGCACTGATGTGGGGCTGCGAGAAGGAGATGGAAGGTAGTTAGCAGTGGAGGTCAGAGTGCATCTGGGGGGGGGGGGGGCGATACCGAAGAAGATCATTCTTCGATATAGGGGGAGTTCATGGCTATAGAGAATAAAGATTCTCTTCCCTGAAGTAAGGGCTACAAAGGAAGATGATGGAAGGTCCTTTACAGAGGTTGTCAGAGGAAAGAGTGTGATCAATAATGATAGACCTACCCATGAAGATCACCCAGAACCAAAGAAGAGAAAGGAACACCATGATTATGAGGTTATGGGGGTGGAGATGGAAGGAGAGGAGTAGCCAGTTAGGTTGGTGGATGAAAGTAATGAAGAGAGGGCGGTGCAAGAAGCCGATATTGCATTAGAGGGAATGCAAAAGAGTGATGAAGGTGGTATGCAGGAAGGGAAGGTGATGTCGGAAAATGCGTAAGTGTAATTCGTTCATTGTAGCATGCGTTTACGACATCAATTTTAAAAGAATAATGGAAATGTGAGTCTAAGTGTCTAACACAGGGAGGCAGAAAATCGGATTTTATAGTCACTTAATTTATTGTCACATGATGGCTATTTTGATTTGCTTGTGAAGAGAGAGAGAGAGAGCAAATTCAGGGTAGATCAAATGTCGCTAGTTACGCCTAAATGAAGACTTACATAATAATAGTAGCAGATAATCAAAGCAAACCTAACTCAGAAGGCATATAATTGATAGAAAAAGATAGCAAATCGCTTCTTGAGATTATGACGAAAATGTACTACAAACATAGCAAATCAAGCTAGAGACATGATTAATGAAATTGAAACTACAAGCTAAAGAAAACTAATGATCAAATGCGAAAAGAGGGACGCCGAGGCGACCATGGTGGTGGAGAGAGGGCTCCGTCGGTGGCTCCAAAATCTTATTTGGAAGCTCTAAGGAGTGGGAGATTTGATTGGTAGATGTGTAGGCCAAGGAAGATCTTGAATCAGGCAAAAAAGGTAATTTTTGCAGGTTGGCCTGTGCTCTTCTCACTGCTATGTTGGCATGTGCTGGTGTTGCGCACGCCCAGCTGTGCACGTGTTGGCCTTAAATCTTTGTTGAAGCAAACTTGAGAGGTTTTACGAGGGTTTGAGAGCCCACGACTTCCCCTTAAGCATGGCACTTGAGACTAATAAGCTACGAAGGTCTTTGTGTCAAGAAGACTTCCCAACTGATTATAAGATGTATCACACGCATGGTAGTTGGATGAAGAACCAATAGTCCAAATCTAATGGTGTGGATGGGGAGAGGCTGTAGTGGCCCTTGGGTGACCTAGATGGCTTTGATGGTGCCACGTGGCACCATCTGGGTCGTTCGTCTTCAATTGCTTGCAGAGGATGCTACAAATGTCTGATTGGACCGATTTATGCACTGTTGGGCTACGATCGTTGATATACATCCATCTGTATGGTTGGATTGCCCACCTAAGACCTGTTTCATCATGCACTTGTACACATGTTCATTAATCATTAATTATAAACAATCTAAATGTAGATAGTATACAAAATGCATGCATTACTCCCAAACCTGTTGTAATATGATATTAATGCACATGCACCCTCAAAATTGACTCTAAATAATGAATTTATTGTCATTATATGTAGAGTCATCAGAAGGCTATGGATTTTCTCTCACCCATTACGTTGGGGGGTTTAAAATTTGGTTTTTGTTCTTCATCAAAGGGGAAGGTAGTTAGGTCTCCTTACAAACTAAGGGGAAAAATGGTGGGAGTAACTTGCTCAGGTGGCAGCTAGAGTGAATGGGAAGCCTTGGCTTGCGAGGGGTGATTTAAATTGCACTTTGTTAGAGGGTGATAGGGCTAGCAGAAGGTTGGACTAAGAGTCACTTGGGTTCCAATTAGCTGTGTTAGAGTTGGGTTTAAATGAATACCCTTCGGCTGGAGCTGAGTACACATGGAGAAATGGTATCGAACCAATGTCCAAGTTGGATAGAATTTTTGGAAATTTAGAACTGCTGGAGAGGTCCCAATTATCATCTGTGGTGGGTGTGGATCGACCATTGATAGACCACACCCCGTTGCTATGGGATAGTGGAGAAGGTGCCTCGTGTGGTACTTATTTCAAATTTAGGAAATCATGGCTGAAGGAAGATGGCTGCAGGGATATGATCTCTCGATGGTGGATGTTAAAACATGTGGATGGCTCTGCAACCTTCAGATTAGCTACTAAACTGAGGGAACTGAGAGGTCTGTTGAAGGAGTTTAGACGTACTTCTGAAATTATGAGGGAACACGATGCACTAGGGCTTTGGAGATGGTGAATGGTCTTGATCTCAAAGAAAATTTGGGGATGATGATAGATGAGGAAAGAGGGCAGCGTGTTCAATGGCAGTCAATGGTGTTGGAGGAGGATTTGAAGAGAGAAATCGATTGGAGGGAGAAGTCGCAGCAATTATGGCTGAAAGAAGGGGAGGCGAACACCAAGTATTTCCACTTGGCAGCCAACTCTAGCTGGTGCTTTAATTTCATCTCTTCGTTGAGATCTGGAGATTAGGTTCTAACTTCCGCAGATGATATCAAAAAGGAAGCAATCAGACTTTTTAGGGAGTCAACTAGAGCCTCGAGTAGAGGACAGTGGAGGATGGCATCCTCTGATTTGCCGAGAGTAGGGAACATGTAGGGGGAACAATTGACTGTGCCTATTTCTGAATAGGAGGTGGTCGAGGCCATGTAGGCTATAAATGTCGAAGGCTCGCTAGGTCCGGATGGGTTTTAGGTTTTTTTTATAAGGAATTTTGGCCAGTTGTGAAGAGTGATATTATGGATGTCATAAGAGAGTTTCAAGGTGGGAACTCTGGATTTGAGAGAATCAATAGGTCATATCTTTTCTTACTCCCAAACAAGCCGGGGGTAGAGAGTTTATTGGAGTTTAGACCGATTGTGTCATCTAACTCCATCTATCTGATTGTTGGCAAAATCTTGGCTAATAGATTGAAGGGGGTATTGGAGGACTTGATCAGTTCGGTGCAGTCTGCATTTCTTCCCAATAGATATTTACAGGAGTCTTTCGTTATGGCATAGGAGATTATGTTGGGATGGCACAGAAGAAGGTGCAAGGCTTATATGTGGAAGGTGGACTTCAGTAGGGCCTATGATTAGGTATCTTGGTCCTACTTATGGGAAATTTTCAAGCTGAGGGGATTTCCATCTATTTGGATTCAATAGATGAAGAGATGAATAACATCATCTTTTTCTCCGTTGATTAATGGGAAGCCATACAAAACTTGGATCCAACCACAATGCAAGGTCCGACAGGGCTACCCATTGGCCCCTTTGATTTTTAATCTGGCCATGGATACTCTTGCAAGATTTGCACGTAAGCTATCAAGTGCAAGCATGGTGAGAGGATATTCGATGTCAAGCTCTTGTGCCTTAGCCTCGATTTTCTAATACACTGATGATACAGTCTTCTTCATGGAAGGTGGCAGAAGGGAAGTGGAGATCCTTTACACTATGGTCTCCATGTTCGAGGAAATTTAAGGCCTAAAGCTTAATGGTGGTAAATCATCTTTGATTTGCTCTGGCATGGAGGGTTAGGAGAGCAACGCGATAGCTGCAATTCTGCAAACACCAATTACAACTCTACCTGTGAAATACTTGGGGCTGGCATTGAGAGACTCCAAGTTGAAGAAAAGTGATTGGAATGTTCTATTTGGAAAGATTGCTGCTAAGCTTGAAAATTGGAGTAGCTGCTTCCTCTCAAAGGGTAAGAGATTGATCCTCCTTAACTCCGTTATTACTTCTATTCTGGTGTTTTTCTCTATGTTTAGAGCATCGAAAGTTGTGTGGAAAAGATTAGATGTGATGCATAAACAATTTTGTTGGAAGAGGGCCAAATCTGAAGGGAATTTCCTCCAATCCATGAGTTGGCATAGGTTTTGTCAACCCAAAAAGCAAGGAGGGATGGGGATTTGTTCATTGAAAGAGTTCAATGATTCCCTGTTGCTGAAATGGGCTATAAAGCTCTTGATGGGGGCAACAAACTATGGCCTGATGTGGTCAAGGACACCTATGCGATTTTGCATGTTGTGAGGGCAAGATCAAGATCAAACAGACCATCACCATTCTGGAAGTCAATAGAGAAGGCACTGCAAGATAATTGGCAGCATTTCCAGTCGATGTTGGGTGATGGATCAAAGTTTGCATTCTGGATAGATAAGTGGTCTCAGTTGGGTTTGTTGGATGAGAGGTACTTGCGTGCATTTGACGTTGCTCTTGATAAATCAATATCGGTGGCAAATTGTTGGGATGTAGAATGCAATGCGTGGAATGATGCTGGCTGCAATCTGCGTGAAGGTGCTAGATCACGTGAAGACGTGGACAGACTACTGCATGAATTGGAAGTGTTTGAGCCAAAGGGAGAGATGGACAAGTTTGAATGGTCTCCTGGGACGTACACATCTGTTGAATCTTACAAACACTTGGTGGGAGTTAGAGATCAGATCAATTTTGAGGACACTGACAGGCAGTGTGCTTTGTTCTGGAAGTTGCACATACCTCTCAAAGTCCAAATATTTCTTTGGTTGTGTAGGAAGGAAGGACTTATCATGGGGGAACTTCGACATAGAAGGATGGGAGTTCCACCTCAGCAATGTCCTCTATGTGACTTCCCTACTGACAGCGCAAGACACCTTTTCTCTTTGAGCTTGATGACTGACCAAGTTTGGAGATCCTTTTGTGGGTATCCCCTTCCCACATGGGATGGTTTGTGGAGGGACTTTCAGATGAATGGAAAGTCACATGTAAAGATGGCTGCTATTTTATGGTGTGTGTGGAGGGCAAGGAATAAAAAGGTGCTTAGGGGGTGTCGGTTTGTGTGGGAAAAATTGTATGGGGATGTGGATCTCTTGTTAGAGAGTGGCGTGATACCTTGTAAATATTTATAGTTGATTTTTTAATAAAATTTCTCTTGATTTGCTATCATTCTCAATAGCATTCCTTACTTTTTCAAAAAAAAAATTTCAAAAGAAATTTGATTGTTGGAATATATTGATCTGTTAAATAAAATAGGTTGATCGATCAAAAGAGAATATAACTGTTAGAGGACTTTGATCGATTAAAACAAGGTGTTGGTCGATCAAGGTCAGGTCGATCAAAAATGTATTTTGGTTGATCAATAGTAGAATTGACTTAGGTTCAAAAGAGAACGATTTTTGCGAATATCAAAAACTTACATTTGTTATCTTATTGAGATTCCTTACATAATTTTCGGCTCAATAAAGATAAAACAGTCTTCAAGTCTTCTTCTTCACATGACGCATTTGAATATTCTTGATGAGGACACATCCATGCTTTAATTTGACTTAACCTGTAATGGTCAGTCCTCAACAAAAATATAATTTTGTTATATCAAAACATGGGTATTAACATTCTCCCCCTTTTTTATGGTAACAAAATTATAATTAAGTATGCACGAGTATAAAAGTGCATGATTAAATTTTTCTCCCCCTTTGTTATTAACAAAAAGTCTTAAGAAATATAATTGACAAGTTAATGTTTCTCCCCCTTTTTGAAATTTTCATGCAATACATGACATACTGCTATACAATTGATCGAATTATAAGTAAGCTTGATAGGCAACATAATGTCAAATTTCTAATAAGCAAGATAGATAGGCAACATGATTTTCAAATTCTGATAAGCAAGATATCTCAAATGAAAATACTACAGAGCCCACACTAGAAAGCAAGATAAATATAGAGTTCCACAATCCAAAGATAGAAGTAAAATATAATGTACTACATGCCAGAATAACTAAACAAATCTAAAAGAAACTAAGGACGATCTCGATATCTGATGGAAACTCCACATAGATATCAAATTCATCTAGAGAGAATGGAGGAGTGCTAGTGTTGGGCCTTGCAATGGAGGAGAAGCGACGTCTGTGCCCTAAAACTGGAGAGATTTGAAGGTTAGTAGATCCGCAGGACGGCTGCACTAAAGGGGGAGTGTGCTGTCTGTCTGGAGGAAGAGGGTACTGAAGTACTTGGAGGAGGAGTTGCTTCTGAATGTTGGCCTTAGGAGGGTCTTTGGTCATGGATGGTAAGCGAGTGGATCTGCTCTCCAAGTTGATCCAAAAATTGACCTTGCCTGCTCAGGTATGTAGAAACTTGAGTGCCATGCTCCATCATCATCTGTCCTATCTCTATCTGACGATGCATCATTAGAGAGATGCCGTCTGTCACGTCCTGAACTCCCAAAGTGTCTTATCTGGTAAACTACCTGTTAAGGTATGGCCACTCCATGTCGTAGAATGAAGGAAAGGGTTTAATAGGAGGTGAGCAGTAAGCGTCAAAATGCTGGTAGGGAGAGTAAGGAGGTGGAGCAGAGGAAGGACCATCCTGAGAAGGAGGCTGAGAGGTTGAAGTTGCTACTTGAGGAGGATCCTGACGAGCCTGACCCTATTGTTCCATTTTGGAGTAAGCTCTCCAAAAATGGAAACAGGAGAGATGAATTTCTTATGATTAATGTCCATGGGGACATTAAAATGCAGGAAGATATAGGAGAGAAGAGTGCCAAAAGGGAAGATGCTCGTGGATTTCCTCTCCATGATGGTGAGGATAAAGTGGTTCCAATTAAATGCCCTATTGGTCATGAAGGTGTGTAGAGCCACAACCATGGGACCTGAACAGTTCTCAAAGGAGGTAGATTTGGACATGAGTTTCAAAGGAATACGCGGTTGAGGAATCGTGGGAGAGAACGAAAATATGGTGACTTGGTGGGCTTTCCCAAGTCAAAGGATTCAGGAGTCATCAATCTCTCCTATTAACCTCGGAGGAGGTTCATGGTGCAACTCAAGGTAGGTGGGACCAGAGGAGGGACAACCAAGGACCTCAGATATGACACCTGCATTGACAAGCACCTCAATGTTGTAGACATTGGATGTAAATTGAATGTCAAAACCTTCACCAATGTTGCGAAGGTTAGAATAGAAGAGTTGACACAGGCCATAGGGTCTACACCCTTGATACGACTAACCCTTGCACCCACATAAAAAGTCTGATTAAAGAGGCGACCTATCCTATAATAGGTAAGTTGGTCTCTAAGACCCAGAAAGATGTGCTTGAAGTAGTCAAGGTTAATGGGTCAACCAACATGAGGTGAGAAGCGAGAGTAAAGAGAAAAGTTGTGACGTGCCTTGTCATTGATAAAGAAATGATCAAAGGTGTCATCTCTGAGGGTGGAGGTGAAAGAGCGAGATCATTTAGAAGCCATGAAAACAGGTCCATTATAGTTTTGGTCAATCAAAAGAAACAAGTTGGTCAATCAAAACACAAATTGGTCAATTAAAAAATGACAATTGATCGATCAGAAGGATAATTTGGTTGATCAGATAATCATTTTTGGTTGATCAAAAGTGGATAGAAAGCAAGTTAAGTTTTTAGAGATATTTTGGTCGATCAAGTTTTATGTTTGGTCGATCAAAGTCAATAAGTGGTCGATCAAAATAATTTTAAAGCAGTTTGAACACGATAATTTTTTGTTGATCAAAGACAAAAAATTGATCGATTAAAAATAGTCAATGTAGAAAGAAATAAGATTTGAATGGATCAAACGACAAGAGCGCGAAGAACAAATGAAGAATATAGACGAACACGAAGAATAGTGGCTAGAAAACACCGAAATTACAAGTAAATCTTAACAAAACAAAATCGAAATGACAAGATGTAACAAAAAATAGGTAGAGGAGAGGGATATACCAAGGATTGACAAGGATCAATCCGCTCGGTAGAGAGGAGGAGGAGGAGGGACAACTGAAGTGGTCATCAGTTGCCGGAAGGGGGCTAGATTGCTGGTGGAGGGGATGGCGGCGAGGAGTGGTCACCAGAGAGGAGGTGCGCTAAGGGTGGTCGACCAATGTTTGGTTAGAGATGGTGGTGGCGTTTTGGTAGGAGGAGTGGTAGTCGATCGAGGAGGGGACCATGGTTTGGAGTGGGGGCCTTGGGTTTTGGTTGATGTTGGTGGGGTTTGGTTGATGGAAGAGGTTTTGAAGTGGTAAAAAGAAGTGGTAAAAAAGTTGTTTTTATAGGGAATGGGTAAAGCAAAAAGGTAGAAAGTAAATAATGACCGAAATCAAAGATTAGAGAGTGATTAGTGATCAAATAAAGTGATTAGATCCATTAAACAAGAATCTCAATGAGATCAAATTCGACCAGATTTGGTTGATCAGAACACATTTTGGTCGACCAAATTCAATTTTAGTCAACCAGAAAGAGAAGTTGATCGATAAAAATTGAATTTCCAGTGGTGGGAAAATTCCCACCCAAAACTTGATCGATCAAACCAACATTTGGTCAATCAAAAGTTGAAAATTTTGGAGGAAATTTCCCGCCCAAAATTTCAAAGCTTGACCGATCAGAATTAATATTTGATCGATCAACTATTGATCGATCAAAACAATTTGTCTGGTTGACCAATGGCTTGCAAGACAAAACAACAATCAATAATCAAAGTTCAGCAAGTCTTGTTAAGCCTAAGTATCTTCTTATTAATATAAATCTTTCTTTTGCTAGAGGTTTTGTGAAGATATCAACTAATTGTTTCTCTATTTGAATGAATTCTAGGATTGTTTCCTTCTTTAGGGAATAATCTCTAAGGAAGTGATGTTTGATATCTATATGTTTTGTCTTAGAGTGTTGAATGGGATTTTTTGACAGGTTTATTACACCAGTATTGTCACAGAGAATCCTAGTGTTTCCAAAGTTTAGTCCAAAATATCTAAGTGTTTGTTTCATTCATAAGATTTGTGAACATGCTAAGGAGGCAGCAATGTACTCAGCTTCTATTGTGGACAAGGAAACACTTTTGTTTCTTGTTGACCTAAGATACTAGGGAATTTCCGAGAAATTGACATGTTCTACTAGTACTCTTGCGATCAGTCTGACTTCTCACATAATCAGCATCACAATAAGAGAGTAAGTCAAGTGTGACTGATTTAGGATAGAACAGACCAAGATTTACAGTGTTAATTTGCTACCTAAGTATCCATTTTAAGGCATTTAGGTGAGATTCTTTAGAATTTACTTGAAATCTAGCACAAAGACAAGTACTAAAGAGTATGACAGGTCTATTAGTAGTTAAGTATAGCATAGATCCTATCATACTTCTATATAAATTTTGATCTATGCACTTACTTGACTCATCTTCATTATGTTGTGTAGTGGTAGCCATTGGTGTGTCTTTTCCTTTTATTTTATCCATTTTGAACTTCTTCAAAATCTCCTTTGTGTACTTAGTCTGTGAAATGAAGATTCCATCTTCCAGTTGATCAATTTGCAACCCTAGGAAGAACTTTAATTCTCCCATCAGGCTCTTCTTGAATTAATCCTGCATGACTTTCGCAAACTCTTGGCATAAAAGATCGTCAGTAGCACCAAATATTATTTCATCAACATAAATTTGGATTAGAATTAGTTGGTTATCTTTTCTTTTAGTAAATAAGGTTGGATCAATTAAACTAATTTTGAACTCATTTTCTATTAAGTAGTTTCTTAGTCTTTCATACCAAGCTCGAGGGCCTTGCTTAGGTCCGTATAAGGCTTTATTAAGTTTGAAAACATGATTAAAATTTAATGTACTTTCAAAGCAGGGGGGTTGTTTCACATAGACTTCTTTTTTTAGAAATTCATTGAGAAATGTGCTTTTGATTGTAGTTTAAATCACATATGAGTAGAAAAAGCTAACAACATTTTAATGGATTCGATTCTAGCTACAGGAGCATAAGTTTTATCAAAATCAATTCTTTCTTCCTGATTGTAGTCTTGAGCCACAAATCTAGCTTTGTTTCTTACAACTTTTCCTAATTCATCAAGCTTGTTTCTAAAGACCCATTTTGTTCCAATAATAGATTGAGATTCTGGCTTAGGAATTCATTTTTAAACATCATTTCTTTCAAATTGGTTCAATTCTTCTTGCATAGCTACAATCCAACAATCATCAGTGAATGCTTCATTCACGGATTTGGGTTCTAGTTGGGATACAAAAGCACTAAGCGTAAGGTTATTAAAAGACGATCTGATTTGAATTCCTTTTGAGACTTCCCCAATCTCCAATTCTTTAGGATGATCTTTGGTGTAGGTTAGATCTTTTGGAAGTTCACTAGAGATGGTGTCTTCAGGAATATTTGAAGGATCATCTAGAGGTTGGTCATCATCTTTGGTTGATGCTTTATCTAATTGATCCGATTCATCAAAAGATACATGCAGAGTCTCTTCAACTACCGAATTCTTATTAAAGACTCTGTAGGCTTTACTTCTAAAGGAGTTTCCTAGAAAGATTCCTTCCTCACTTTTGAGTCAAACTTATCCAAGTTTTTCTTTGTACTCAGTATGAAACACTTGAAACTAAATACTTTGAAGTAAGAGATCATAGAAGTCCTATCAAAGTAAAGTTCAAAAGGTTTTTCTTAAGAATAGGTCCAATAGAGGCCCTATTATGGATAAACAAGCAACGTTTATAGTCTTAGTCCAAAAATATCAAGGTAACTTTGACTCTCATAGCATGGTGTGAGCACACTCTTATAGGGTTCTATTCTTTCTTTCTACAACACCATTTTGAGGAGTTACTTTAGAAATAACAAATTCTTGTTTTATTCCGTAAGTAGAGTAGATCTTGGAGTTTTTGATTTTCAAATTCTCCTCCATGATCCCACCTAATCCTAATAATAGATAGATCATATTCTATTTGAATTCTCTTGGCTAATTTTCTAAATTCCTCGAAAGTAGAATCTTTAGACCTTAAGAATAATACCTAAGTAAATTGGGAGAAGTCATAAATAATGATAAGACAGTATCTACACCCATTTAGACTATCAGACTTGGTTGGTCTGAAGAGATCTAAGTTGATCAACTCAAGTGGCTGGGAGGTACTTACCATGTTTGTTGGTTTGAAAGAAGTTTTATGAATTTTTCCAAGTTCATAGGATGGACAAGAATTTTTCTTTCTAAAGGAAATCTTAGGAAAGTGTTTATGGAGAAATCGTCTTTGTTTAGAAAATGCGTTGTAGTATAGTTGACAACACCTCACAAAACATTTAAATTTATAAAGCTCAGAATCTAGTTGGAGTCTAAGGTCATTTGCAGGGAGTAATTATGGCAATTTAATTCACTAATCATAATTTACTTTAGAAAGATATGAAAATATATCAAAACTTTTTCTTAGAATAATATATCAATGAAATCAAATATGAGAGTGCAAAAAGATTGGGTTAAAATGGTGATTTGAATAACCAAATTAACCCTTAAGTTTAATCTCACAATTAATTCAAATAAATGAATAGTACTCTCAACCACTTATCACAGTCAGCACCACTTAAATGCCAGATTAGACGACAACAGAAGGCCTCAGATGCCTTAACCAACACGAGTTCATAAGGCACAAGAGCCTCGCACAAAGCCTCACAGAAGAGGAGCAGCAGCAGCACCCAACAAAGGCACAAGGGCCTCACATAAAGCCTGTAGAGGCTAAGTGTTGAGAGAGGGAGAGGGCACAAATCCTAAGGCAGAGCAAAACCTACCCCCCTCTCTCTTCGATTCTCTTTCTCAGATCAAGTAAGACTTGGGTATCCAGGTAAACGGATCCACCGCCTAGACCTGCAAGGCATGAGCACGGGTGAGGACGTATGGACAAGTGGGTATGTAGTGCATACAATGGGGCGTGCATGTGGGGACCTTACCCCTGGTGCTTGCTAAGGCAACGAGGCTACAGGAGCTTTGCATATTATATGCCTTCACGAGTTCTTTCTTCCTCGATGTGGGACTAAAGGAATAGCTTCCTTCACGCACTGTTGTAGGTGGATTGCAACTCTAATTCATGATGTTGCGTCTATGTTTGTGGTCAATTGGAGTCCTGAAGGGGTTTGTTGGGTCAATCCGCTGCTACAGAAGGTGATAGCTAGGTCAAAGTCGATTGGAGAAGGGCTGTCGTTGCCAGAGAAGACAACGGTAATGGTAGAGCTTTGATGAAGTCCCTGAAACATGGAAATGGCCTCTCAACCCTATCAGAAGTGCTCAGAAGGTTCATCGTGAAGAGGCGAAGGTGATGGTGGTGTTATTCGAGTGTGTAGGTGTGTGTATCGGCCGAACGATGTTGGAAACGCACGATGGTGGTAGGTGCATCTAACCAGGTGTTCGGAGAGCAAAAAGCCAACATTTGTTGATGACTTTTGTTCGTGTGAGTAAGGGGAAGCTTCTGGTGGTGGTGGTGTTGCGTTTGATGTGGTGTAGCACCGGTGTGGGCTCACCGAAGCCCTTGCAGGAGGTAAAGAAGATGAAGGGGGAGGTAGTGGTTCGTCAATCAAAATAAGCAGGGAGAGAGTTGGTTCTAACTTAGAGGAGGGGAGAAGGTAGAAGATCTACTCTTTTGGATGAAAGAGGGAGAGGACAGCAGTGGCTTACCTCGCCGATCACGGGGAAGATGAGACCTCTGGTCAAGGAGAACGGTGACGATAGAGGAGGTAGGGGCCCCTACTGGGTATGGCGAGGAGCGAACAAATGTGGTGAAGATACTAGGCCACCCAATTTGGTTGTTGGGTGGCTAGAAGAGGGAGATCAAGGAGGTATGCTGGAGCTGCGATCGGAGGCAGCCAAGGAAGTAGCAAAAGAAGAATTTTGAGGCCTAACCGAGCTAAGGAGCACGACCTTGTGAAGGGGGTCCTTTTAAAGGCCTCAAGATGAGCTCCAAGCTTGGGAAGGAGATTGAATAGCTCAAAATTCAGGGAAAAGATCCTTAAGATTTCTCACATTCGTCTAAACTTTGGGGCTCGAATCAGGGTTCAAGAGGCAGCTCGATTGATTAGGAAGGTGCTTAAGAACAATCCCTCCAAATTTGGAGGGATTTGGCTGAGTAATCGTGGAGATTTCCTCGTTTGAAGGTCGGTTGTAGATGTGTTCACATGTTAATGGCAGCAGGGACTCATTTAGAGAAAATGATGAGAGGTTAGGGGCCTATTTGCAAGGAATCTAAAAGTTAGGGGTTTAAGTGTGAAGAATAGAGTTTTAAGGGAATATATTTCAAACTAGGTCAAAATGAATTCTGATTGGGCCCAAACTTTGGTACCAACCTAATTTGAACCCAAGGAATTTAATAGTGAAGTTGGATTTCAGTTTTGACTACATTTTCCTGGGCAATTTTCATAGAAGCCCAAATTAGCGTTTCATTTGAGACTTTGTTCTAGGTTAAAATAGGTTCAGATGGTTAAACCAAGAGTACCGAACCTCTTAGAATATTTTTATATGATTTTTAGGAGGTTTATATGAATTTTATTTTGACTAGAACCTCTTTAATTCAAGTAAGTCTGAAATTAGGATTTTGGGTTCTGATTCGATTCTTGAAACATGTGAAACCCTGTTTCTATTTGTGTGGACCCTCTTATTAGACTTTAATGATGATTAGACCTCCAACTAACCCCTAGGAAATCCCATGGTTACTCTTCATTCATGATGTAAGGTTAAAACTGCATAATTAACCCTGATTTAATGTTTTCTTCTCAAACTAGATTTGTATGGAATTATGGCTCTCAGGCGATTATGTAGGGATATTTGTCACTTGATTGTGAATAATTAAAGCTAGTTATGGCTCATGATGGTGTTACCATCAGCAAGCCTTGTACTAGGTTGTGTTTCATAAGCTTGTTTATATTTTGCATGTGAACATGATCAAGTTGATGATGCCACAGTATTGACTCATCATTTGATAGAATTAAGCAATTAAGATCGTTGCATTTATCAAAGTAAATAGTGTAGATGTCTTTTGAACTGTCTCCGATCAAAAGGATTTCTTTTGAATTTTTATCCTTAATCTTTAAAGCCTTTTGATGTAAAAGTGACTTTATAGCCTTTATTACATATCTAACTTACACTGAGCAAGTTATGTTCTAGGCCATTAAAAAGATGAACATTATCAAGGGAGGTTTTGGAGTTACCAATTTGTCCAATAATAATAATATGATCCTTGTGGTTGTTTCTAAAGGTGACTGAACCACCTTCCTTGCGATTGAGGTTGAGGAACAAGTCTTCTTCTCCTATCATGTGCTTCAAAGAATCGTTGTCCATAACCCATCTTCCTTTTCCTTAGAGTTGTCATTGGTTTACGTCTGTGACGTCCAGTGTTTCTTCTTATAACTACAAGATGTCCATCTTTTTGTTGATAGATCCAATCTGAGTAGTTTATTAGTCCTTGATATGAGTTTCCTACAAAACATGATTCCAAAAGTCTTTTTGGTACCCATTTTCTTTTGGGTCCGAATTTGTTATCAGGTGCTTGTTTAGGCGTAGACCTATTCGTCACCTTAGGACTAGAGGAAATTTGTGTGTCAATTTGTGAAGTGGATGCTTCATGATCGTTATTAGGAATGTATCCTAACCCAAATTTGGTAGTGGTTTGGGTTGGTGTGCCTAATAGTTTCACTAGGTTTCCTTTTCCTTTAGTGAACATTGCTAGATCATGTTCAAGAGCAATAGACTTTTGTTTTAGGTTTCTTAATTCTATTTGAAGTGAGTCAACATGAGCTTTAAGAGTAGTGATTTCTTGATAGAGTTGTTGATTTAGAGATTCAGCACTATTTCTTAAATTAGTTTCTTCAACTAGGTCTTTAATTGATTTCTTATTAGCTACTTTAAGTGCTTTAGCTAAATTATGTAGCTCATTAAATGCTTCTAATAATTCATCAAAAGTAAAAGAAGATATCTCATCTTCGATCGCCATAAGACCATAGAGTGCTTCTTCAATTGATGTGTCTTCACTCTCTTTTTCTGAGCTTGTATCGCTATCATCCCATGTTACTTGTAGAGCCTTCTTCTTTGCTTCATGTCTGGAAAATTTCTGAACCTTCTTTCTCTCATTCTTTTTCTTGAGTTGAGGGCATTCCTTTCTCATGTGTCTTTTCTTCTTATAGTTGTAACAAATAACTTGATTTTCTTGAGGTTCTTTTTTCTTTTTCCAGCTCTCTTTATTATTCAAGAACCTCTTGAATTTTCTAGAGAGGAGCTATATCCCCTTCATCTTCCATTTCTAATCCCTCAGATTTGGTGTCTGCTTTAAGAGCAAGATCCTTCTTTTTCTTGCCTTTGCCTTTGTAATCCTTCATGTGCTTGATTTGAACTTCATAAGCCATTAGGCTACTTATGAGATCATCCAACTAAAGCAATGAGAGATCCTTTGATTCCTGAATCATGGTTGTCTTTGTTTCCCGGTCACTTGTGAGAGGTGTAAGTATCTTATGAACCAGAGCCTCATTTGTGACTGTCTGATCTAGGTTTCTCAAGGAGTTGATGATATCAGTGAATCTCGTATACATCTCCTTGATGGTCTCTCCCTTTTTCATGTGGAAAAGCTCATACTTCTAGGTGAGATTGACTTGAGTGTCCTTCACTTTTGAAGTCCCTTCATGAGTGACTTCAAGAATGTTCCAAATCTCATAGGTGGTTTTGCAAGTGGAGAGGCGGTTGAATTCTTTTTTGGATAGACCACAGAAGATAGCATTCATGGCTTTAGCATTGTGCGTTGCTGTCTTCTTTTGGTTTGATGTGATGGCCAGTCCTTCCTTCTTCTCTGGTTTAGTGTATTTGGAGGATATCACATCCCATACCTAGTAATGCATAGATTCTAGGAATATTTGCATTTTGGTCTTCTAATACCCATTGTTGTTGCCATCGTATAGTGGTGGTTTGATAGCAGATTGACCCTCAGCGTATACCTTAAAGGATTTTGACATCTTGACTAGAGTAGAATAGGGCTCTGATACTAGATGTGAGTGCGTGCAAAGCCTAAGGGATCAAGTATATAGTAGAGGGGGGTGAATAGTGTAATATCTATTTCTATGAGAACTTTAAAGAATCAGTCACACATATCAAAAATTAAATAAGCATAGACCATAAAAATAACACTTGATTTAGAGTGGAAACCCTTTCAGGTGAAAATCATTAGCTAAGCCTCTCAGCTTAGGATTTTCTTGACTAGTTGACGCTAGTTAAATCCACTATCACGTACCACTTGAACAAGGGTGGCAAAATCTCTTACAAATCTCTTCTCTTACACCTGACCAAGAGAAGAACAACGGGACTTCCAATACAACTTGGATTCCCAGATCAAGAACAACAGAATAAAAATAATATAGGAATATTTTCTATGGAACCTTAGCAAGAATAAAACAAATCGACATTTCTTGAATCGCAAGGGAGCGTGCTTTGAATCACAGTAGTTATAGGCATAGAGGCATGAAAGCACTAGAGAGAATATGCGTGTTTTGCTTTTTGAAAGCTCTTGAGATTTGTTTTGAAGAGGGAGGTCGAAGGTCCTATTTATAGGTGTTTTTCAATCTGTTTTGAAAATACTGAAAACATGGCTTTGATCGATCAAAAGAAAGGTTTGGTCGATTAAATCAAAGTATTAATCGATTCAATGTTAATCGATTAAAAGGGTAACTTGATCAACTTAATAATTTCAAAAGAAATTTGACTGTTGGAATATATTGATTGATTAAATAAAATGGGTTAATTAATCAAAAGGGAATATGACTGTTGGAGGTCTTTGATCGATTAAAACAAGGAGTTGGTAGATCAAGGTCTAGTTGATCAAAAATGTATTTTAGTAGATCAATAGTAGGATTGACTTTGGTTCAAAAGAGAATGATTTTTGCGAATATCAAAAACTTACGTTTGTTATCTTATTGAGGTTCCTGACATAATTCTAGACTCAATAAAGATAAAACAGTTTTCAAGTCTTCTTCTTCAGATGACTCATTTGAATAATCTTGATGCAGACACATCCATGCTTTAATTTGACTTAACATGTAATGGTTACTCTCAATAAAAACATAATTTTATTATATCAAAACAAAGGTATTAACAAACTCCTCTTGAACCCCAGAAGAAATTGATTGTCATGAATTTTATTTAGCAACCTGAATAGTACTTGACTTGGTCCTCAATCCAAAAATTTGAATTTCTTTCGAAAACCAAAGTGTCAAAACTTGTTTACACACAAAGCCAACAAAACAAAAAAGCACAAGAACATTTAAATAAATAAATCCCCCTTGTTCTAGCTTAGGAGGAACCCGAAACAATTGATTGGTTGAGTTCTTACCATTGAGAAGAACAACCTTCCTTTTAGGAAGTGATGACAACATGTCACTACTTCGGTACTTGCTCCATATCTATATTTATATCCATACATGGAGCTCATAAGCACATTTTGCGATTCAGGTGTCTCAAAAGGTACTATCCTGAAGTATCGAAGCGAGATCTTGGATTTGCTGGGAGTTCCTCTCATGGTGCCATGAGGTGCCAGGGTGTAGGGTTTTCAAGGTATGCTTTGGATGGTGCTATCATAGCATCAAAGCAAGGGTCTCTTCAAGGAACGGTGACAGGAACAATGATTCCGACAAAATTTGTACTAGGGCTAATCTAAGGCTATGCATGGGGGAGCAAAACCAACAAAAAAAAAGAAAAAGATTACAAAAAAAAAGAGAGTCAATGCAATGACATATGTATTTTCAATGACACACAAATTGTGGATCAAGTTCTTAGGTTAAGGAGGTTCTAAGTATGATCATGAGATTTCAAGATAGTTGAAATCAAAAGGGGTAAATTAGTTGAGTTCTTGAGTGGATATGCAGGTTTTGATTATTCTAGGAGTTGGATAGATCCAAAGACAAATCCCAACGTTTTATTAAAAACAAATCTCGTACCTTCCTTTATAAAAATCAACCAAAGTATTACAAAAATTATTTTCCTCAAAACAAAAATTTTGTCTCTTCCAAATAAACACTGTTTTGCAAATCAAGTTTTGCTAGGGGCTAGCAAAAGCTAAAAATGAGGGTGTGATAAACTCCTGTTTATCATCATTCTTATGCGCAATTTACATTTAATTCCTAGGTATTTTGCATTCGCATTGTAGTATTAGTCATGCATCAGGCATACATGCATTTTTAGGGACATTGCATGGATTACTAGGTTTTCATAGTGTTTTATCTTATTAATATGCATTGTTTACTTGTTAAGGATTGCAAAACCTTTGCAAATGATCTAAACCTTGGCAAGCTAGAAAGAAAGGTAGAAACCCTAATAAAAGAAGATAGAAGCTTCCTCAACTACATCTTAGCTCACCTCAGCTCCCTTTCCAGCTCAATCAGCTCTATCTAGTTGAAGGTAGCTCAACTTAGCTCCTCATAGCTACTAGCTCTCAGCTAGCTAGCTAAGTTGTTAAGTTCATGGTAGCTACACCTCAGCTCCTTTCAGCTACCTACAACTCCTCCTAGATCCTATTAACTACTAGCTAGCTCAAGCTAGCTAAGCTAAGTCCAACTCCTCCTACTCTACTACCTAGCTACTAAGTCCACCCTACCTCCACCTTAATTGGCACCACCTAGACATCATATTTTTCCCTCCAAAATACCCACAACAACCTCCCCTTCACATCCCTTCATTTCCCTCCAAAAACCCCTTCACACCCACTCATAAAATGGTGCCACCTATGCCTTAACCACCACCTTAACCACCAACTAAGGTGGTGCCAAAACCACCTTGGAAACTCTTGATATGGTGCCAACCATGGCACCTCCACATCCACCTTAAACCACCATCCTAGCCCTCCAATTTTGGCAAGAAAAATCACACAACCACCACCTTCTAGAATCCATAATTGGCACCATTTTTGATGCACCCCTATATCATGTAATCACCATTTCCTCCTTCCCTATTTATACCCTAGGTAACCAGCATCAAAATTTGTCTTTGGCACATCAATTTTTTGCCTTAATCTACATACAATCACTCTTGGAGGAAGAGAGTGTTGTTCAAATGTTTATAGTTATATTTTTTGATAATAACAAATGAGCTATTTTCTTGGAAAAGACTAACATATTGCAGGAAGGATTTAAAGAAATGGATCAAGGAAAAGGAAAGCCAAAAGAATTTCTTTTTTAGTTTATTTTATTTGTTTAGATTGTAAAAATCCTTGAATTATCCTTAGGATGTCTTTAGAAGTTTCATATTCATATTGGTATTCTTGAATTTGTCAAGAGTTACTTCTGTTGGTTTTTCCAGATGTTTCCCTTTAGACGTCTGAGTATGAATTTTAAGATGTCTGATCCACTTCTCTAGACGTCCAATATCTTGTCTAGAGTCTAGATTCATCGTCAGACTTTGCAACCAATGTCATCTAGATTTTTCAGATGTCTGTTATATTATTCAGACATCTATTATTGTCTTTCAGATGCCTCCTTGAGTTTTTCATATCTCTTTAACTTAATAGAACAGTGGTCATAATCTTAGGTGTTTTTCAGACGTTTGTCGTCTTCTTGAGTCGAATGAAATTGACCAAAGTTCACTTTCTATCCAACGATCAAATTGACCGCAATTGATTATGTCAGTTTCTCTTTTGATTTTGGACCATTGTAGGCTATCAGACTTATTTACATTTATTCAGACATCTAAACTTTTGTCCAGACATCCAATAAGACGTCTAATCATTTCTCTTTAGATCCGTGTTTGGATCCAATTTCATTCTAGTAACAATCACTTTGAACTTAGAACCTTTTCAGACATCCAATTTAATTTTCAGATGTTTGAAACTATATGTTTAGATGTCTAAGTTTTTGTTCAGACATCCCTATATTTGATCTTGTGAAATCCAGTAACGACTACTTTTCACTAGAACTTTTTCAGACATCCTGGTTTATTCTCAAACGCTTGAAATAGTCCTTTCATACATCTGATATAGTCAGACTTTGAGTAAATGCATTGTAGTTATTCACAGGAGAAAATAGTGTTTTAAAATCGATGCGTCATAGTATAGGTTGAAATCGCTTGAAAATAAATAGATTTTATTACTCAAAGTTTTAAGTCCGTGGATGAACACAAGGAGGAAATTAGGGTTTAGAAAACAAGAGAACTTTGAGAAATTGAATATGCAATGAAACCAGAGTTATAGTGCAAAAAGATAAATGTAAACACAGAATATCAATGCATATAAAGAAAGCACAAAAAATGGACGTCGGATTTTGTGAATCAGATGTCTTAAACTATGGGTGCTACAGTGCTTTATTTCTTCTCTTTTTCTCTTCTCTGATTTGAAGCTTCCTTTCTTTCTTCTTCTCTCTTTCTATTCTTCTGATTTTGTGCCTTAGTCTTTCTCTACTTCTTTTCTTCTGCCTTTAGCTTCTTCTCCTTCCTTCTCTTTCTTTCTTTGGCGGCTCCTCTTTCTTCTGCCTTCAGTTCCTTCTCCTTCTCTTTCTTCTTCAGCCCTTCAGCCTTTCTGACTTCAGCTTCTTCCTCTTCAACCTTGCCTTCTCCTTAGCTTTCTCTGGCCTCCACCTTCTTCCTTTCCTACGAGATCAAAACCTACCCCTACTTGCGCTCGCTCTCTCTTCCTCTTCCTCTCTGAGGCTCGCTCTCCTAGAGCCACCGTCTCGGGTAATCAGGTTGAGTACGTGCCGGGACCAGGCCCACCGGCGTGCGGTGGTGGGCGAGGAGTGCAGGGTTGGGTATACGGGTCACGTCAGGTCCACGAAGGTCGGGTCACGGACGAGGCGGGTGATGGTGAGTGGGACCTCACCCCGTGGTCAAGAGGTGATAAGCCTAAGGCAATTTTTCAATTTATACAGCTGCGGTGCTTCCAGAATTTTCAAGGTGGGACTATCTTCCCACCTCTCTTGTGCGTGCCTGCTGCAGGGATGTCTTTGGTTGATTTCAGCTGCTACTTCAGCCTTTGAAGCTAATTGCTTGCCTGGAGCTATGCGCGGAAGTATTCCGCGCAACTTGGGACTCTTAGCCTGGAGCGGGGAGACCTGGAGGGGGCTTGCAAGCAAGCTTCTTATTTGTGTCAATGGCGGCGGACCTCCTACACCTGTTAACATGCAAACGGCCTTGCGGCCTCGTTAGAAAGCTCAGGAGGCTTCGTCAAGACACGGCGAATGTGTTGCGGGGGCCGACGTGGCGTGGGGCTGCCGGAGTGTGCATCCCTAGGGCACCCTATGTACGTGAGAGTGGGTGTGTTCAGGGGGTGTTTTGGGGGCGTGGCGCGGTGAGTGGAGTGAGGGTTTATGTTCAGTGGAGTGTTGCGGAGCTTATGGGGTGGTTGGCAAGGCGGATGGAGGTGTGGAGCAGCAAGGATGCCTCACCGGAGGTCTGGCCGAAGTTGGAAGGGGTGATGGTGATTGAGTGCGTCGATGTGTGTTTTTAAGAGATAAAGAGGGAAAAAGGATTAGAAAGGAGAGAGGACTTAGCTGGGTGTAGAGAGATGAAGGGGGAGGAAGAGATGGCGGTCGGCTCGTATTGCCATCGCTGGAGATGAAGCGCTTAGTGGGGGGAGGACGGCGACGATGAAGGGGCTGCAGAGGCATCAACGGGTGCGGCACGACGCGGATGAACAAGAGAAAGAGAACCCTGCCACTGGTATTGTGGCTGGGCGATGAGGGAAAGAGAAGGAGGTCGCTGGAGCTTGCTTAGCCACTGGACGGAGGAGGAAGAGACGAATTTGAGGGATTCTTTGGCCAATCTCAAGCTTAGGAGATGCGGAGTGGCTTGGGTCTGCTTGTATAGGTCCTGGAGGAAGAATTTGTGCTTGGAAGCCAAGCTTCCACGCACGACAAGCTCGCCGGAGATGGAAATTTGAAGGAGACCTAAATCTCTCATGCATTTGCATGAGAGATTGGGTACCAAATAGCACCTCAAATTGTGTTCATACTGGGGAGATTTCTTAGAGAATCTCCCTTTCAATTTTGAAGGGGATTCTCTGAGAAATCAGAGAGATCTTGCCCTCGAAATCTCATTGGAGTAGGATTCCCTCCACCATAATGGTGGAGGGACCTAATTACAAAGAACAAAGACAAAGCTAGGGGGTTTCTGCAGATGTTTTCAAAAGATAGGGGTAGAAATGTAATTGGGCTGAACCTGTTTGCAAAGTAGGTCAAGATGAATTCCCCTTAGGTCCAAATTTTGATAAAATCTAATTTGGACCTAAGGAATCCAATGGTGAAGTTGGATTTTGGGTTTGATCACGTTTGACTGGATAATTTACGTAAAACCCAATTTAGGGCAAATATTTGTCTAAGATCCCAATTTAGGTCAAAATAGGTTTTAAGGGCCAAATTGAAGGTTCTAAACCCTAGAGAATATTTTCTCATAATTTGTAGAGGATTTAGGTGAATTTTATCATGACCAGAACCTTGTTAAATCAAGTGGGTCTGTTTTAGGGTTACAAGAAGTCATTTACTTCCTAGAATTCACATGAACCCTTTTCTGTTTGAACCAACACACTTTTTATCTTGTTAAGACCATTTGACCTGTGTTTATCCCATGAGAAATCCCGTTGTTGTATTGCAATGGTAAAATTACAGTTTTACCCCTTGTTTCTTGCTTTTATCTCAGAATGATTATTCAGTGAATTAGGACCTCCAGTTGGTTATGTAAGAGCTTTTGTACTCTTTTCTGGGTCAAAATGAACTAGTTAAGACTCATGATGGTGTTCCCATCAGTAGCCATTCTACCTTAATTTATTCCATTTCAATTCAAATTCCAACCACTACCTACGCTCAAATCTGACCTCCTACACCTATATATACCCCCATAGGTAGCCTTAAGAAATTACAACAAAGAAATATACATCATACTTATTTTGCAAAGCTCTTGATCTTTTTGTGCTCTCTTGTTGCTCTCTTATGCTCCATTTGTGCTGTTGTTCCTTTGAGAGCAAACCTTCTTCCTACTACTCGTAGGTTTGATAAGGGAGTATTCTAATTCTTTTATTCAAGGCTTATAGGAATATATTATTTTTGATAGTTTATTTGGGTACCTGGTTTGTTGGTTTCACATTTCTTCTTAGTAGAGGGACAAAACTTTTCTTAGGGTCTGTCTAGGAAGAAGGGAATTGTAATATTACTTGTTGTTAGTAATTCCTACTTAAGTAGGGGTAAAATCCTAGATTGGGAGATCCAGGTAGAGGTTTTTCCCGTAAGGGTTTCCTTTCTAAATTCCTGCGTGTTGTTGTGATTGATTCAGATTTTTTTTTGTACAATTCAATCCCCCTTCTTGTGCCACTAATAGAGAGTAGGCATGGAAATTGGAGGGAATCACACCAGCCCCCTCTAGTCTCCTACTTCCTATACCTTTCCTCCATGGAGTAAGGCCAAGGATCAATTTAGGAGGATGCCAGTCAGAGGAGAAAGGGTGGACATTCACCACCCTTGGGAGAAAGTTGGAGCATGCCAACATCACCTTCATCTAAGGATCAAGAGGAGGATTTTCTTCAAGAGTAATTGTAGTTGGAGTGAAAATCGCTTCGAGCACCACTTTGGGGATTCCATTTCTATCTCCTTATTTTCATTTTGTAGTAACAAGTTTTCCTGTACTTTTGGAGGCTACTTGTGTAGAAATCCTCTACAAGTGAGCCCTCCAATTGTTACGTTTATTTCTTCACTTCAAGTAATACAAAGTTTGCCTTTAAATTTTAGTAATTTTTTGTTGCACACACCACCTTCCTAGTTACCTTAGGCCACACCTACTTAGTGATGGTAACACCATCATTAGCAATAACTAACTTAAATTAATGGAAATCAAGTGATAAATGCTGCTATATGATCGCCTGTGAGTCGTAATTCCACTTAGATCCATTTTGAGGAGAGAACAACAAATCAGTGTTAATTCTGTAATTTTAACATTACATCATAAATACATAGTAACCATGAGGTTTTCAAGGGGTTAATTGAAGGTTAAATGAGCATTAGAGTCTAATGAGTGGGTCCACATAGACAAAATAGGGTTTCATGCATTTCGAGAATCAAAACAACACCTAAAACCCTAATTTCAAATCCACTTGAACTAAAGAGGTTTTGGTCAAGATAAACTTCATCTAAACCTTTTAAATTTTATATAAAAATATTCTAAGAGGCTTGGTACCCTTGGTTTGACCATCTGAACCCATTTTGAGCTTAAATAGAGTCTTAGATGGAATTCTACCCTAATTTGGGCTTCTGTGCAAATGGCCCATTCAAATGTGGTCAAAAATCAAATCCAACTTCACCATCAGATTCCTTGGGTCTAAATTAGGTTTTTACCAAAATTTGGGCCAAATCAAAGTCCATCTTGACCTAGTTTGCATTTCAATCCATTAAATCTCTATTTCTCTTAATCAAGCCCCTAACTTTCGAATTAATTGTAGAAAGCCCCCTAACTTCCTCATCTTCTTCACAGATAGGTCCCTACCTCCATTGGAGGTCAATCGACCTATAGGCGTGCTTTGACCATCTCAAATCCTCATCAAATCACCACTAAATCCCACCAAATTTGGTGGGATTGGTGTTCATACTACAAGGAATCAATTGAACAGGATCATGGATCCTAACTTGCATCCTAGAGCTTAGGAGAAGCTCTTAAAATCCGCATGGAGCCCAAATAAAATCATGATGAAATCATGATGAATTCCCCGGTTAGAGCTCATCCTTGAGGTCTATAAAAGCTTTGCCATGTTCCACCATCTTCTTGAGAAAGGAAAAGGGCCAAAATTTCTCTTCAAACTCTTTCCCTGGCCTCTCTGACCTAGCTCCAGTGAGCCTCCTCGACCTCCTTCCTCCGGCCACTAGATGGACAAATCAAGTGGTCCTCCTTCCTCCTCTCCTTCGTCTGCTCCTCGCCATACTAGCTAGGAGCTCTCTGACCTTTTCCTCCTTGTTGCTTCTCCCATCGGAGATTTCGTCCCCTCCGGCATCGACCAATCAAAGCTGGCACGGAGCTTCTTCCCCTTCATCCGTTGATAAGCCATTCCTCTTCTACTCCATCTTTAGGTTAGATTCCACCTCCTATCTCCTCAAATCAACCGCCGAATCACTGCCTCCCTCGTCGTCTTCTCCACTACCGGCTGCACCTTCGGTGAGGTCATGCCGACACTACACTCCACCAAACGCCCTGCCAACACTCCCAGAAGCTTCACCTTGACTTCACCTACAAAAGCCCTAACTATATTTGGCCGAACCTTTAAATCCTTGTGTCTGTGCTTGTGAAAAGTCAACATTTATAAGGGCATGTTTTTGATTTAGAACTTTTTTTTTCTCTTCCCCATGCTTATTCTTAGCTTAGTCTTACAACAAATGTATCGGGATCATCATTCTCATTACCAATCCTCGAGGGACCTCTGGCACCAGTACTTCGAGATAGCATTGTCCATGACACCACCCAGGAGCTCATAGTCCTAGAACACAATGTGATGTAAAGGGGCACTCCAAGCAAACTCAAGCTCTTGCTCCAACGCTACAGGTAGGGCACCATCCAAGATACTTGAGCTGCAAAAATGTGCTTTAATGCTCTGTCTAAAGATATGAAATATAGATATAAAGCAGCGTCGAGGAGATAAAATGTTGACATCATGTCCTTAAAGGAAGCATTTTCCTCCATCTTGGCGGTGGAAACTCAAACCAATGATCTGTTTTGAACTTTTACTAAGGCCAAACAAAGGGGTTGTTCAAAATTTTAATTATTTTTAGGTGTTGGCTTGTGTGTGAATTTTGACACAAGAAATTTTGCACGAGATGCAAGTTTTTGGTCAGATCCACATCCTTATCCCTAGTTTGTTAAAGATTAAATCCATCATACCAAAAGTGAATGCTCAACCTTAGTCACAATTTCAAAATTTCCTCAAAAATTTTTCAACATGCCGGAAAATGCATATTTTGGGTATGCATGTAGGAAAATGACAAAAGAAAAAAATGCATATTTTTAGATTTTGAAAATCCTAAATCGATCATCAAAATTTAAAGGCACTCCCCATGCTTATGATATGCAATGTTCTCATGAATTAGGAGTGAAAAGGGATCACCTTAGTGAAAGGTGGTCGGGTTTAGGATGGTCAAAACCTGGAAAAAGAAAGAGCCCATCTAGTGCTATCATTTACGTCATTCAACCGGACGTGAATGTATGCACGGAAGACGAATGATCATGTAAGTAGTTGGACACTTGGATGCCTGCATAAAAAAGGTCTTCTTTTGGATCCTTGGAAAGTTGAGTGGTAAAAAGATGGGGATCAAAATTTGATGGAAAATGGTAAGTGTGACCCAAGTCTGGCCGTGGTTTTAATTTCGGATGAATGCCAAACTCAGGCAGGTCTGGTGGTACGTCTAGTTGAAAGGGGGTGGGAGAGGAGTGATAAAGGGTAGGAGAGGTTAGTGAGCAGGGGTGGGTTGAGAGAAGTGGGTGGGTCAAGGGAATAATCAGGGGGATCATCAAGAATAGATTTTTGTGGAAGACAAGTCTCTGAGTCATAGATTTCGCCCACCAATGATTTTGAGTTAGATTCTTTGAAAAAATTGTAGTCGAGAAGGGTATCTACCAACATTGTCTCCTCTACCAATTTTGCTATTTCTCTATCTAAGTCCTTGAAAAAATTATCAACATGGAATCTCTTGGAGGATTTGAAAATATCAAGGGTGATAGTTTGGCCTGCGCAAGTGATATCCATTTTTCCCGTATGGCAATTTATATTTGCCTTTGTAGTGGCCAAAAAGGGTCGTGCAAGAATTATTTGGGCATTCATTAAAGATTCAAGTACCACAATGTCAAGGACCAGAAAGTCTGTGGGGAAGACACAATTCTGGACCTTGACCAAGACATCCTCAACAATCCCATGAGATCTGATTGTAGATCGGTAGGCTAATTGAAGGGTAACCTCAACAGGTTTTAATTCACCGATTTCAAATTCTTCAAATAAAATCGTGGGAATGATATTAACTGATGCACCGAGATCAAGAAGGGCACGATCGAAAGTAGTGTCATCAATAATCATTGAAATTAAAGGTGAGCTTGGATCTTTCATCTTAGGAGGTAGCTTGCTCTGTATGACAGAGCTTACTGTCTCCAAAAGATGCACCTCTCATAGATTTTTAGACTGTCTTTTCGGAGTACATATCTCATTCAAAAATTTAGCATAGGCAGATATATATTTGATTGCATCCAGGAGTGGGATATTGATTTCAACTTGCCCAAATAAATCCATGAGTTCTTCAGTTGTGGGCTCAGATTTCTTTTTCCAATTAGTGGTGGGGTGGAGAGCTTGTGGAAAAGGGATAGGAGTCGTGTCTTGAGATTTTTGCATTTCTTTTTCTTCCTGATGGGGGAGTTAAGACTCAATTTGCATAGGAATGGGGAATTCACCAGGTTGTTGTGACGACCCCGGATCAGTGGTGGTTTTCCCACTCCTCAAATTAACTGCATGTGCAGTCGGATTATTATTTGGAGGAGGTGGGGGGGCTTGTTGTTGCGAAAACCAGGGAGGTTGCTAAGGTGATGGATTAGTAGGAGGCTGATTATAGTAGTTTTGATTTCTGCCCAGATATTGGTTCATTTGATGATTAGGATTGGGCATGGGTTGGGATGGTAAATGTCCTGCAAGTCTTGGAGTAACCCCAATCTGATTATTCAGATTTGTAATAGCTTGGGTTACTTCCGTCATTTTGCTTTGCATTTCCTGCAGGGTTTTCATCATCTGGGCATTGATGTCTTGTTGAGATAGCCTAGGATGAAAGGTCAGATTCGACCCATACCTGCTAAATTAAATTGAAGTTTGGGGAGGAACCGGTTTATTCTAGGAGTGGTTCGGGTAATTCTTCCAGTTGAAAGAATTTTTAAATTACTCCTGGAGGGCAGAAATATTTTCAGTGGGGTTAAGGTTTGGATAATTGAAATTCCCTAGTGAATCATAGAAATCCTCGGGATATTGATGATAATCAGCAGTGGTAGTGTTTAGATTGTGCAAATTTTCTCTCCATGGAATGTTAGGCTGGGTTAGATGTGGAATTTGTGAAGCTTGGGTTGGTGTGGCAAGTCTTTCCTTAATTTTCTTCTGGTTTATTTGCATCTGTTCTAGTGCAACTCAATTTGTTATGTCCTAAAACAAATCTAACTCTTAGGATTTTAACTCCGCGAATGTGTTTTTGGGCTGCATTAGGCATAAATTAAGATAGGCATGCATTGCACATTTTGTTGTCTTTTTAATGTATTTATTTGAGTGTTAGGGTTAAACAGATTGTCAGGTCCCCAGGACCCTAGCACTCATGAAGGCAACAGGTGAAGGAGAAGCTCAAACTTGCTTGGACTCAGCCTAATCTAGCTCATCATAGCTCACTTGAACTAGGGTTAGCTCATCCTAGCTCCATTCAACTCATTTCAGTTGAATGGCAGCTCAAGATAGCTCATCTTAACTCAACCTGGCTCAAGTCAGCTCAGATCCAACTCAACTCAATTGAGTTTAGCTCATCTCAACTCCCATTAGTTTATTGGGATCTCTAGCTAGCTCAGCTGAGTTGACTGGAATCCACCTCAACTCAGATCTAGCTACCTCCAGCTCTACTCAACTCAAGCTAGCTGAAGATGTCTTCACCTAACTCAGGCCAGCTTAAGTCCAGCTCCCGGGGACTCAACTTAACTCAACTTAGTTGAGCTAAGCTACCTCAGCTACTCTAGCTAGCTAGGTCCTCCCCGAGAAGATCAGACCTAGCTCACCTTAGCATACCTTAGTAGAAGCCAACTTACTTTAGCTTGGCTTAGCAACTAGCAAAGGCTAACATGCTAAGCCAGCTAAAGTAGCTCCTTGCCATCTTCTTCAGCAGCCACCAATTCCTATGCAGCTCCAAGCATCACCTTCTCAACTCCTCTCCTCAAAACCCTAGCTCCAGATACCTCCTCCTCCACTCACCTAATAGGTAAGCTAGCTTAGCATAGCTAAGCTCCAACTCCTTGGCCATCCACCATCTACCTTACCTAACCCAAATGCCCACCTAACTAGCTCCGCTACTTAAGTCCACCTAAGCTCCACCTAAGCTCCACCAAGAGCCACCAAGAAGGTGGTGCCAAAACCACCATAACCACCTCCATGTTGGCACCACCTTTTTTCCCTCCAAAATCCCCTTCATCTCCACCACACATCTCCCTTAAAATCATCTCCATCCTCCATTAAATGGCACCAACCCATACCCTTCTAGAACCCCCATTTTGCTGCCAACACAAGAGGCACCAAGGGTGGTAACCACCATCGTTGAGTTGGTGCCAACCCTTCGTAGCCCTAGGATCAATTAACTACCCTAAAAACTCTTCATAACCATCCATCCCACTCTATAAAAGACCCACAACCACCACCATTTCCATCATCTTCCCTTAGTTAATTTCTACCCTACACCCACCTACAACTCACAGCAAAGAAGGAGGGAAGAAGATTAAGGGGGCAACACACCCGCCCCCTTGGTGCCTTCTTCCTTTCCACTCTTCTTCTTGTGCCACGCCATGGAGGAGGACTTTGCTATTCAAGGAGGACGACCAAGCATTGGAGGAGATATTGAGGGTGGTCCATGCCCACCCTTGGAGGAGCCATTAAGGTGGAAGCCATCCACCTTGAAGAGAGAAGGCACAACCCCCCCCTCTTAGGGCTTTCCAGGAAGAGACTATCTCTTGGTTCAAGAAGGAGGAGCCCTTTTTAACTACGGGAGCAACCACAATTGGAGCAAGAGCTTCAACCTCTTGACCATCATCATCTAGGATTTTTATTTTATTCACTTTTTTTTGTTGTACTTTTTGTAGTAGAAGCTTTCCTCTACAATTGTAAAACGAAAATCCATTTAATATCAAGTTGCCTTTTTCAATTTGGTGCAACTCTTCTTTACTTTAGTTTTTAGCACTCTTACTCCCTCTTCCTAATTACCCCGAGGCTTCACGTGCCTAGGGTGAGCTTGGGAAGAGCGCTTTCTTGTCACTTAGTTGCTAAATTAGGATTAGTCTTTTCTCGTCAACAATTTGTATTGCCTTGTTTATTCAAAAACCCAAAAAAATATATATGCAAAAATTATGAAAAGAAAGGTGATTTCCGCATTTTCAAGTAAGAGATTTATAATTGCAAAAATTGCCTCCTTGGACGACCCTAGATACTCCACTATCTAGATCTTATAAATTCAAAAGCGAAATGGTTTTACATGTTGCAACAACTTATAAAATCTCATTTTACAAACCGCGTAAAAACTCGATTAGACAACCACCCAACTGCTCCATTGGACAACCCACACTCCGATCACCTTCCCCGTCATTGTCCGAGCACTACACACTCACTCGCACCAAATTCCCACCACCAGCATACTCACTATGGTTTGGTAAAGCATCTGAGATCTTTTAATTGGGCCACGAGGCCGTATTTGTGTGTCTCAGGTATCACCGTCGATGTCGCTCATCTCCGCCTTCGCTTGCTGTGTGCTGACAAACTTCGACCTCACTGCCACTTTCAGTGAGGATGGAATCCCTCCACGAAGCAACATGTAGTTGCAATCGAAGGATGCACGCAGCAGCATCAATTGAAATCGAACTCCTACCTGCAACATATGCGAAGGAAGAGGGGGACATTTAGCCTCACCTCATGCATTGCAAGTCCAGGAGAGCCACATAAAGTGTTCTGCTACCTTACACTTGCTGCCTCCAAAAGCATGGGGGTGAGGTCCCCATACACGCCTAAATGCACGCATGCTCACACACGCCCGCTCACGTGCCCTCGCCTATGAACATACTTGATGAGAACACCATCATGAGCCCTAACTAGCTCATTTTGATCTAATAAAGAGAATAAATACTCCTACATAACCTGCTGAAGGTCATAATTCACTGCATAACCATTCTGAGTAAAATAAGAAACTAGGGTTAAAACTGCAATTTTACCAATGCAGTGCAACCATGAGTTTTCTCAAGGGCTAAACAAAGGTTAAATGATCTTAACAAGATAAAAAGTGGGTTGGATTTGACAAAAAGGATTTGTGTGTATCCTGTGAATTAAATGACTTCTTGAAACCCTAAAACAGACCCACTTGATTAACCAAGGTTCTAGTCAGATAAAATTTACTTAAAATCTCTAAAAATTATAGAAAAATATCCTCTATGGTTTGGTACCTTCAATTTGGCCATTGGAACCCATCTTGACCTAGAATGGGGTCTCAGACAGATATTTACCCTAAATTGAGCTTTTGCATAAATTACCAAGGAAAATGTGGTCAAACCCAAAATCCAACTTCACCATTGGATTCCTTAAGTCCAAATTAGGTTTGTACCAAAATTTGACATAAGGGGAACTCATCTTGACCTACTTTACAAAAAGGTCTAATTTAATTACATTTCTACCCCTAACTTTCAAAAATTATTGCATTTAACCCCCTAACTTCTTCATCATCTTTGTAAATAGATCCCTCTACCATTATAGCATAGGAATCCTACTCCGACGAGCTTTGAAAGGAGGTTTCTCCTTGATTGCTTAGAGAATCCCCTCCAAAATTGGAAGGGAGATTCTCTGAGAAATTCCCTCCAATAAGAACCCAGTTTGATGCCTTAATTATTTCCCAATCTCTCATGCGAACGCATGAGAGATTTGGGTCTCTTAAGAATTTCCATCACCGGCGACCCTTCCTTACTTGGAAGCTTGGCTTCCAAGCACAAAACCTCCTCAGAGACCTATTTAAAGACTCCCCAGACCCAACCGATGTTCCTCAGCTTGAATTTGGGTCGATTCCCCCTCGATTCTTCTCTCCCTCGCCAGCCATAATCTCCATGAGCTCCGACGGCTCTTCCCTCACTCACTCATTGCCCAACCACAATACCAGTGATCGGGTTAACTCCGCCACATTCCTCCACGTCATGCAACACCGGCTGACGTCGCCTCTGCCTTGTCTTCACCGTTGCCTCATCTACGGAGGTCTTCATCTTCCCCACGTTCGGCAACCATACCGGCATGGGTTCTCTATCCCTCTTCATCCCTTAGAGGTAGGTCTTAGACTCTCTCTCACTCTCACACTTTTTTTCTGTTACGACCTGATTCCCGAATCCCTACGAGACACGAGAATCAGACCGACTCGACTGATCCCAAGACCCAATCGTCCAACGAGAAATTAACCAAATGAGCAGTAAAATAAACCACACTCACCATGTATATAGCTAACAGTAACAAAATACAACAGCAAAGAAAAGAAATACTACAGTAAACACCAACACAACAGTAAAGAAATAAATAGGTACATAAACATGATGCTTACAATAAAAGAGTACAGTGGTAACAGAAAATACTCACTACAACAGAAGGAAAAGTACAGTGGGTACTACACAAGTAAAACTACTGGGCTCTACTAGGCCCAGCACCCTCTGCAGCCGCCGACTCTAGCTGCTCAACACCTGGTCCTGAAAAGGTGACGAAGGTGACACGTCAGCGAAATGCTGAGTAGAGTGGCAACCAAAAGTTAAGAAAACAGTAAGGTGGACAGTAGCTATTATATTTTTAATCTCTTTCTTTGTTTTTCCATTTACTCATTATTGAATTATTCCTCCCATCTTTTTCTTGATCTTGAATGTTCCTCGTGGGAACGATCTTGATTGCAGTCTTTTCCGAAAAGTAGAAGTAACACGTGGTGCTCTCCTGGTCGGGAGAGTCCCCCGTGGTGGTCCTACCCTCAGTCAACCACCCCAAGGTCACTGACAAACGTAACGGTGACTACGGCACGCGCGATAAACGCACGGGTAGCTACCCCGCACTAGCACGCAGTCAGTCATTTCCGTTAACGGGTGCTCCCAAAGCACAGCACGGAACCAATATAGGGCAGAACCCTCTCAGTAACAGGGGTCCAGCCCCTCCACAGTAACCAAACAGGGGTCTTGCCCTCCACAGTCCGTGCACCTTCGCCTGACTACCCTGGTTTGCCTAGTGGGCCTAACAAGTCGATGTAGGAGGCTAGCAAAACCTCGGGACCCGTGGGGTGGCAGTGCTCTCCCTACACTAGTAGCTCTCCTCGGTACTGTGTACACAAGGGTCAACAGTCGGTACAAAGTGGCCATACCTAACCCCGGGTCCCTGGGGTGGCTAGCTCCGCTCTGCACTAAACAGGGGGACAGTCGCTCTTCTTGGTACTCCGTACTCAAATGCCAGCTCACTTCCCCAATTCTATTCCATTCACTTCGCAGGACCTCTACTCCTAATTTCCCATAGGGTTCATGCTCATTTTTCTTTAACTCAATCCATTTAGGTTTCATCATTTCAGCTTTATATTCATATAGCTCATCTTCTCAACAATAATTATCCATTCATAATGGGCATCTGTTAACCAATTACAGGCAGTTATCGTTTTCCTTTCTACTTTTCCAAGACTGCAATATAGATATTCAATCTAGTCTCCAGTCCTAGGATTCATGCCATATCCCAGGATCTATCATTCAATCTAGTTTTTCAGTCCTAGGATTCATGCCATACCCTATTATCTAGCATTCAATCTAGTTTTTCAGTCCTAGGATTCATGCAATACCCTAGAATCTACTAATTATTTCACAAGTGCATAATTTTTGATAAATAATTAATAGGGTCACTCTACCAGCAAAATCGGTAGTACTAGGGGCGTGATCGGCAAGCCCGCGTGCCTCCGCAACCCCTAGAGCCGCAACGGAACGGGGTCCTAGCACAAGGATCAATTACAAGGAGCTACTCATAACAGGATACAATTACTGTAAATAGGTAGAGGAACTAAATCCAAGAAGAATGAAACTTGAAACGCGGAAAACAGACTTCGAACGGACCCTAAACGGGTCAAAAACAACAAGTCTGCCCAAAATCAGACGTCTGGAACATCTTCCAGACGTCTTAAACGGTGGCTCAGGTCATATCTTGATCCTATGCGGTCCTTCAGACATCCAGAATCCTGCTGAACCATCTAGACTTAGTTTCCAGACATCCGACTGTCACTCTGGACGTCTGGAGACCCTCTCCGTCGTCTGGTGCTATGCCCAGACGTCCGATCTGTGTGGGAGGGCGTGCCCTTGCGCCTTCTCGAACGAGACTTGCACGCACACACGATCGTCCTCAACACGAAATGAGGCAGAACTCCTTGGCGAGACGGCTGCATGGCCGTACACGCGAAAGAAGGGAAGGAAAATATCATACCTTTCAGACGTCTGAACCTTCCACCAGACGTCTCCTGTGTCGTCTGGACGTATGTCCAGACGTCTGATTCTGGGAAATTTTCCCAGAATCAGGATCTCCTCGCCCTCCGCCTGCAGCGCACGGCCGTGCCGCGCCACGCTCGCCTGCTGCCCGAGCTGCAACAGCTCCTCCCCAACACCACTCTTCCGCTGCACACACACTGGTCGGCCCTGGCTGCTCCGGCGAGTTTGCACCCTCGCGGTCTAGCTCTCTCCCTCTCGCAGCAGCCCCTCCTCCCCACGCACTCACGGTAGCAGCTGCTGCTGCCCTCGCCTGCTCACTCTCTCACTGACAGGAAGAAGAAGAAGAAGAAGGCGGTGGAGTGAGGGTGAGGGAGAGGAGAGGGGGTATTTGAAGGCTGCCGTGGGGAGAGAGAGAAAAAGGTGGCTACGTCTGCAGGGAGGAAGGAAAGAGAAGGAGGGCAGTAGTTCAGTCTACGCGTGCATGCGTGTAGACGCAAACCCGTACGTCAAAAAAATTAAATTCCAGACGTCTGGGAAGGCTTTCAGACGTCTGACCAGACGTTTGGACCAACTCCCAGACGTCTTAGACGACGTTTGATGTCGGGTCATAACAACATAACAAACTCAAAGGAAGTTTTACCCCCAAAACTTGCGCTAAGTAGGGTGCGGAAAAGAACGATATATGCATAACAAACACAAAGAGGACCGAAGCCGGTCTGAAAAGACGTACCCGCAAAAAGCTCTGGGTACCGCTCCCACATCGCCGCCTTAGGCTCCCAGGTAGCCTCCTCGTACCGCTGGCTCTTTCACAAAACCTTTACCAGGAGTACTTGTTTCCATCTCAGACTGTGGATGGCTCTGTCGAGAATCTGCACTGGCCGCTCGAGGTAGGTCAGGTCATCGCTCACCTCGACACTCTCGTGACTCAGGACGTGACTGGGATCGGCAACGTACTTCCTGAGGTTGGACACGTGAAACATGTCGTGCACACCAGAAAGCTGGGGAGGAAGGGCAAGCCTGTAAGCAACGGGTCCAACCCGCTCCAGGAACACAAAGGGTCCCACGAACCTCAGCGCGAGCTTCCCTCTCACCCCAAACCGCTGTAGGCCCTTCATGGGCGAAACGCGAAGGAAGACGTGGTCCCCAACCTCAAACTGCACCTCTCTGCGTTTTCGATCTGCATAGCTCTTCCATCTGCTCCTGACAGTGCGGAGTGGCCTGTGAATCTACTCAACTACCTCCTGACTTTGCCGGATCAGCCTGGGGCCAACCTCCCACTTGGTCCCGACCTCAACCCAACTCAAGGGTGCCGTACACCTCCGTCCGTACAAAGCCTCGTAGGGTGCCATGCCGATGCTCGAGTGATAACTGTAATTATATGCAAACTCCGCCAAGGGCAAGTGCTCCTCCCAAGAGCCCCTTGTTCGTTCGCTTTTGTGGGGTTTTAAAAAGAATATCACGTTGTAGTATAATCGACAAAACGTTCAAACAAATATAGAGAATTTTATTACTCGAAAAACTAGAGTCTCCGAGGTCGAACACAGGGAGCAATCTTAGTACTTTCAAACCCAAAGAATACAACTTTTAAATGAAAGTAATTGCTTAAAAGAGAGAGTTATATAAAAAGAATTTCTAAAAGAAAACAGAATTGGACGTCTGATTTCTATATCAGACGTCTTAAATGTAATCTTCTTTCTCTCTTCTGCATTCTTCATCTTTGTCTTCTCTGCTTCTTTTCTTGCGAAGGCTTCTTCTTCCTGCCTTTGTTCCTCTCCTGTCTTCCTTTTCTCAGAGTTCCTTCTTCTTCTACTCCTGTTCCTTCTTTGTGCTTTCCTTCGAAGTTTTCTCCTTCCTTGTCTTCTCTGCGAGGGCTTCTCCTTCTTTCTCTGCTACACTCAGCCTCTTCTTCCTTCTTTTCTTCCCTTGCTGCAGTGGCTAAGTGCTCGCTTCTTCCTCTACTCCTTTCCTGCGCAAACCACAGCCAATGCAAAACCTACCCCTGTCCCTCTACCCAAACGTTTCTCTCTTTCTCTGCAATTCGCTCAAGGACGCTCTCCCAGAGCCACACGGGTAATCGGGTCAGATTCGCACCCGGGACCAGGCGCACCTGCAGGTGGGTGATGCACGAGGAGTGCGTAGGTTAGGGTCGGGTCGGATCCCACCAGATCCGCGAGGTGAAACCGCGGATGAGGCAAGCGTGGGTCAGGTGAGGGACCTCACCCCTGTGCTTTCGGAGGCGGTAAACATAAAACACAAAAACAATTTAAATCATACCTGCGCGGTGCGTTTCAACGATGTGGGACTATCTGGCCCACCCCAATTTCGCACGCGCCCGCAGAGGAATCCTCATGCAATTGCCAAGGCTAGGGGCTTCGCAACGCGCCTTACAGGCCTTGATCACTTCGCAACACCTGCGCGAGCCTGCTGCGCGTGGAGCCTGGAGCTGCTGCGCCTGGAGCCGTTGCACCTGGAGCTGCTTCGACCGTCAATGGTGGCAGGAGTTGAAACCTATAGAACACGAACACGGCCTATTGGCCTAATCAAACTAGCTGGGCACCTTCGCCGTGGCACGGCGAAGATGGTGCACGATGCTGCAGGCCGCAGGACGGCCTAGGCGTGCGTGCCTAGGTCAACCTGTGGTCGGAAGTGTGGGGTTGTTCGGGGGACTGTGGTGGAGGTGTAGAAGGATGATGGATGGGCGGAAGTTGCTCCTGGTGGTGAGCCGGAGCTTACGAGAGGGTTGGCGAGCTGTGTGGAGGGGCGGAGTGGTGGGAGTGGCTCGCCGGAGGTCGGTCGGAGGTGAGGAAGGTGGAGGTGGTCAGGCACTGTCGGGTGGGGACAATTAACTAAAATAATAGGGGGAAAAGAGAGAGAGGAAGATGGAGAAGGTATCTGGAGTGGTTTGGAAGGAAGGGGGGCAGCGGAGTGGACGGCGCGTAACTGCCGTCGTCGGGGAAGAAGCACCCTGAGGGAGGGAGCGGCGATGAAGACGAGGTCAGGGGCACACGCGCCTGGTACTGCACGACGCGGGAGGAAGAGGCGGAGTTGACTCTGCTGGTGGTATGGCAGCAGAGCGACGAGAAGGAGGGGAGGAGGTCGCCGGAGCTTGCGGGTCTCTTGGCCAGAGATGGGAGAGAGGGAAATTTGGGGGATCTCCGTCAAAATCAAGCTGAGGATCTGCGGCCAGGAGTGTGGAGTCTTTTATAGGTGTTAGCCGAACCTTCTAGCGCGTGAAGATCGCGCAATCAATCTCTGCCGGCTCGCCGGAGATGGAAAGAGGGTGGATACCCAAATCTCTCGTGCATTCGCACGAGAGATTGGGTTCACACCAGAGATTGTGATTGGCTTTAGAAGGAAGGGAATTCCTCAGAGAATCTCCCTTCCATTTCTGGGAGGGAATCTCTGAGGGATTAGAGAGGAATCCCTCTCTAAACCTCGCCGGAGATCGGTTCTGCCCTAACAATGGCGGCAGGACCTGATTGCATAGGTGGCGAGGAACTTAGGGGGCTCTCTGCGAAGATATTCAAAAGATAGGGACCGAATTGTGATTTGGGTGTACTAAATTGCAAAGTAGGTCAAGATGACCTCCCCTTAGGTCCAAATTTTGGTATAAACCTAATTTGGATCTAAGGAATCCAATGGTGAAGTTGGATTTTAGGTTTGACCTCGTTTGACTGGATATTTTGCGTAAAAACCCAAATTAGGTCAATTAATGTGCTCGGACCCTAATCTAGGTCAAACTGGGTTCCAAAGGCCAAATTGAGTATTCTGAACCCTAGAGGATATTTTTCCATGATTTTTAAAGGGTTTACTCGATTTTTATCCTGACCGGAACCTTGTTAATTTAAGCGGGTCTGTTTTAGGGTTACCAAGTGTCATTTAATTCCTAGATTGCACATAAACCCATTTCTAATTGACTCAACCCAATTTTTATCTCACTTAGACCATTTGACCTATTTTTTGTTTCTGAGAAATCCCGTTTATGTACTGCAATGATAAAATTGCAGTTTTAACTGTTATTTCATGTTTTCTTCTCAGAGCACTTATTCCTTCAGTTAAGCCTTCTTCTAGGTTATGTAGGAGCTTTTATCTTCTTTACTGGGTTAAAATGAGCTAGTTATGGCTCATGATGAGGTTCTCATCATACCCCCATGCCTAGCTTTTGCTAGTCCCTTAGTAAAATTTCAAAGTTTTAACTTTCGTTCTAGACCCTAAGTGTCTGTCATCTATCATGATAAGTGCTTCTCCTTTTCTTTTATGATTAGGTAGGAATGCCGACAATAGGCCTAGAGGTACTCAAGTACCAACCAAAATCTGGACCTGTTCCGCTTTAGCCTCAGTCCTCCACAAAGGTTTCTACGGCCCACAGAAACTAACCTAGGGTTTGTGGGACTTCGCGGTTAAAGCACCCGTGCTTGAGACAATTTTAGCCTAGGTTCAATTTTGCAGTGCATTTTTTTTTGTAAGAGAGATAGAAGAATTTGTTTGGAGGGCTTTTTCTCTCTCTTTTCTTTTTATTTCTAGCTTCAGATTAGCTTCTCAACATGGTCTGTATCGAATTCCTCGTTCCCATCATCAATCCTCAAGGGTCCCTGGCTTTCGAGATTTCGGGATAATCCCGCCCATGGCAACCCCCAGAACCCTGGCTTTCGAGATTTCGAGATAATCCCGCCCATGGTGTTCCGTGGCCGAATTCAGACCCTGGCGATCGACATTTCGGGATAATGTCGCCCATGGTATCTGAACCAGCAGAGTGCTTACATGCCCCCAGTAGGATATTTAAATATCCTAAGAGACAAGCACCGAGGAGACGATATGCTGTTACGCATCTTCGAGGGGAATCTCCCACCTCTCCGCGCTGGGAACTCGTCTAAATCAACCTGTGTTGATTGGCCGCTCCTAACCTAGGTGACTTTTTCAGAACATTAAACGCTTTTCGTGTGATTTGGATGTTTATGCGCACTAAACCGGACTGTGTGTGAATGTGGGGTGCTTAGGTTACCGAATCCCGCAAACCGGAAGTCAATTAACAAGGCCGAATACTTCCTAAGCCTTAGACCTAATACTCAAGCTTCGCATTTTCCTCAACCTCTTGAGGATTATCCAGATTTTAACGGATACGTGAATTTTTAAGCTAAAGATTCTAGCCCAAGAGGCCTAAGACCAGCGTTCCCGCTAATCTCTTGTTGTATCTTCGTAGCACTTTTCTTTCCTTTTTCTTGATTCGGTCTAGAACTTCAGTTAACCCCTTAATCTTTTACCACTGACTATTTCTTTTCATTTTCATTTTGTGCTCATTTTTGTCATTTTATTCTTTTCCTTCTCTCATTTGTATGACCCTGAATTGTTCCTCCCCTCTATCAAGTCTTTTTTTTTTTATTGAAACCCTTTCTTGATATGAATTTCCTGACATTTTGCACTTTCATACCCCCCCATGCCTAAGATTTGCAATGTCCCCATTGTAAATTAGGTGGGTTCGAATTCAGCTTAGTTCATGCATTAAGACAGGTGTGTGGTGAGTGAATGGGTCGAAATGACTTATTGCGAACGATTTCTAGTCTCGGGTAGGGATACTTGAGGTGAAGTCGGCTGTTCTAATGGATGAACCCTAAATTGCAATATGAATTCTGCATAGAGATGTCAGAAAAGGTTTCGGGTTTTTCAAAGAATGACGGGTTGCCTCCCGTTAAGCGCTGAGTTTTACGCCATCGACTGGGCTCAATGAGCTCAAGAGGAATGGAGGGTAAAGGATGACTCAGCCAAATCTATATTGGTCATGTCAATGAACGGCTTGAGTCTCTGACCGTTCACGACAAAAGGTTCAGAATCGTGGCTGAGTGGGCTGATTTCAATGGCTCCATTTCTGAAGATTTGTCGGACTAGGTAGGGTCCAACCCACTTGGATCTTAGTTTTCCTGGGAATAATTTGAGTCAGGCATCAAAGAGTAAAACCTTTTGACCAGGATGAAAGACCTTTCTAGAAATGTGTTTGTCGTGAAAAGCTTTAACCCGTTCTTTGTAAATTCGCGAGTTCTCATACGCATCGTGGCGTAATTCATCGATCTCGCTTATTTGAAGTCTTCTGTGAGTTCCAACCTTAGAAAGATCCAGATTACAGGTCCGTACTGCCCAATAGGCTTTATGCTCCAACTCGACGAGGAGGTGACATGCCTTCCCGTACACTAGTCTGAAGGGAGACATTCCTAATTGGGTCTTGTGGGCGATCCTATAGGCCCACAATGCTTCAAGAAGCCGAGAAGACCAATCTTTTCTATCAGGTCAAACAGTAACCTGAAGGATCTTCTTGATCTCTCGGTTAAATAGCTCAGCTAGACCATTGGTTTGGGGGTGGTAAGGAGTAGAGATTTGGTGCGACACCCCGTATTTAGTCATCAGTGACCTGAACTGAGCATTTGTAAAATGGGTCTCTCCGTCGGAAATTATAGCACGTGGAATCCCAAACCTTGAGAAAATGTTTTGATGAAGGAATTTTATAACGACTTTATGATTGTTGGTTTGGGTCGGAATGGCTTCTATCCACTTGGAAACATAGTCAACTGCGAGTAAGATGTATTTGAAGCCATCCGAGATCGGGAAGGGTCCCATGAAATCAATCCCCCAAATATCAAAAATTTCGCATACCAAGATTGGCTGTAGAGGCATCATGTCTCGAAGGCTCATGTTGCCCAGAATCTGGCAACGGGAACATGCCTTACAGTGATCGTATGCATCCTTGAAAATTGTCGGCCAGTAAAAGCCACACTGGAGGACTTTTGATGCGGTTTTATGTCCTGAAAAATGTCCACCGCATGCCTGGTCATGACAGAATGAGAGTATGTCTTTGATTTCCACTTCCGCGACGCACCATCGAATTATCTGATCAGCACCAATGCGGAATAGATACGGGTCTTCCCATAGGTAATACTTGGCATCGGAAGGCAATTTGTCCTTTTTGGCCTTCGGCCAATCGGGCGGAGTCTGATTTGATGCCAGGTAATTAACTATATCAGCGAACCATGGAAAACTTGTACTGATAGTCAGGAGGTGCTCATCAGGAAAATGTTCTATAATAGGTTCGGAAGGGTCGATTATTTTAGAAGGAAGGCGGGACAAGTGATCAGCTACCACATTCTGCTTTCCCGCCTTGTCGCGAATCTCGAGGTCAAATTCTTGCAACAGCAAGATCCATCGGATTAATCGAGGTTTCGTGTCCTTCTTTGCAAGGAGATGCCTCACAGCTGTGTGATCCGAGTATATGATAACACGGGAACCCAGAAGGTATGATTTGAATTTTTCCAGGGCAAATACCACAGCCAGCAGCTCTTTCTCAATAACCGTATAGTTACGCTGAGCTTCATCCAGTGTTTTGCTGGCGTAGTAAATGACCACAGGTTTCCCGTCAATTTTCTACCCCAGAACCGCTCCTACAGCGAAGTCAGATGCATCGCACATGATCTCAAAGGGTTGAGACCAATCAGGGGACTGTAGGATCGGGGCTTGGGTGACTCGGTCACGTAGGATCTCAAATGCTTGAGTGCATTCCTTGGAAATTTCGAAAGGCACATCCTTGGAGAGAAGATTGGTCAGGGGGCACGCGATTTTGGAGAAATCAGGGATAAATCGATGGTAAAAATCGACGTGCCCCAAAAAAGATCGGATGTCCTTAATCGAGCTAGGCATAGGGAGCTTGGAAATCAGGTTAACCTTAGCTCGATCCACTTGGATGCCTTTCTCCGAGATTAAATGTCCCAGGACAATTCCCTCAGGCACCATGAAATGGCTCTTTTCCCAGGAAAGAACCAAATTCACCTCATTGCACCGCCTAAGTATTTGGACCAAGTGTTGGAGGCAATCGTCAAATGATTGGCCAAAAACTGAAAAGTCATCCATGAAGACTTCCAGATAATCACCTACCATATCTGAGAATATGGCAAGCATGCACCGCTGAAAAGTTGCAGGTGCATTGCAGAGACCGAAAGGCATCCTTCGAAACGCGTACGTCCCGAAGGGGCAGGTGAATGTGGTCTTTTCTTGGTCCTCTGGATGGATTGCCACCTGATTGTAACCGGAGTACCCGTCAAGAAAGCAGAACCTATTTCCCGCTAGTTTTTCGAGGATCTGATCAATAAACGGTAGTGGGAAATGATCCTTCTTCGTGGAGGAATTGAGTCTTCTATAATCAACGCAGACTCTCCACGAGTTAGCTATTCAGGTTGGAATGACTTCTCCGGTTTCCGTCGTGATAATGGTAAGTCCTGCCTTTTTAAGCACCACTTGTATTGGACTCACCCAACAACTGTCGGAGATCGGGTAGATGATCCCTGCATCTAACCACTTTATGATCTCCTTTTTCACGACCTCATGTAGATTAGGGTTTAGGCGTCTTTGCATTTCTCTTGAAGGTCGTGCACCTTCTTCTGTGTAGATTCGATGTGTGCAGTATGAGGGACTTATACCAGTCAAATCATCGAGAGTCCATCCAATGGCTCTTCGATGTTGCTGGAGAACAGAAATCAAACGGAGTTCCTGGTCAAGTGTGAGTCGAGAGTTGATAATCACAGGAAACGTCTGATTTTAATCCAAAAAGACGTACTTCAGATGTTCGGGAAGGGGCTTGAGTTCCATGGCAGGATTTTCAGTAGCAACGGGCGGTTCGGGGTTTGTATCAGGTGCAATGGTAGGAGTCATAGGTGTGTCTAGATCACATTCACACTTCTCTGTTAGCAGGTTTTGATTCTCAAGTGGTTGATCAGGGATATTCAGGTTGTCTTCTATATGCAATTCATCAACCACGGCTTTGACATCACATATTTCCTCTATAACCCCACAATTAATCCCTTGTTGGGCCTTAAAAATGTCAATTTTCAGGTTTTGGTTCCCAAATTTTAATTCTATCTGGCCCTCTTCGCAGTTTATGTTGGCCCTAGCAGTGGCCAAAAAGGGTCTCCCTAATATGATTGGTGTGTCCCTTGGGTTCTTAGGTGCACCCATGTCTAGTACTATGAAGTCCACCGGGAAATAGAAATCTCTTACCCTAACAATGACATCCTCGAGTATTCCTCTAGGTGACTTGATGGATCGATCGGCTAACTGCAATATCACCTCAGTGGGTTTAAGTTCAGATTCTTCAAGGTGGTCAAGGAGGGGTATTAAATTTATAGAGGCACCTAGGTCTAGTAAGGCTCTATCAAATTGAGTTTCACCAATTTTACAGGAAATCAAGGGAGTTCCTGGGTCTTTAGCCTTGGGTGGGAGTTTGCTCAAGATAACAGAGCTGGCTTGCTCTGACAGTACGATTGGATTCCCATCCTTGGTTCGTGGCTTACGTTTAGTGGTACATGTCTTTCAAGAATCTTGCGTAAGCCGGTATGTGGCGAATTGCATCCATCAATGGGATGTTTATTTGGACCTGTTCAAAGAGCTTGATCAGATCCTCCTCGGGAGCCACGGGTTTGGTTATTCTTTTTCCTTTGGTCAAGGCCTCAGGAAATGGGATCCTAGTTGGTTCCTCCAGGATAGGTCCAGGTTCTTGATCTGGGATAGTGCTATCTTGGATAACTATCCTAGGGTCTTGGCTATTATCAGGCTTGGAGTGGTTTGGATAATGTGGGTCTTAGGTTGTTCTACCACTACGTGTTGTTACAGAGTTCAATCCGGCCTGATTTGGGTTAGGTAGGAGGGGTGGCTGCTGCTGAAATCCCGCATACGATGTTGAAGCTTCCATCCCGTCTGGCAATGGAGCAGTAGGGGCCTGATAAATCACATGTGTTTGGCCTGAATTTGGATTCATAACGCGCTTCTGGGTTAGCACGTTATTTGGGTTGGGCAGAGGTTGCGAGGGAAGGGTACCAGGTTGGCAGGAATTTTCCATCTGGGCAGTTGGTTGCAAACCTCTGTGATCTCGTCCTTGTGCTGTTTTTGCATTGCCGCAATCGTCTTTTGAATGTCAGCTAGTGTTTGAAGGATAAGAGTCATTTGATCCTGGTTTTGCCCAAATTGGTAGGTGGGATTGGGCCAAGGCTGAGGCGGCTGATATGGACGAGAGGCTTGTGGACGGGGTTGATATGGTGGTCTTTGAGAATTTCCATCCCACTGAAAGTTAGGATGATTTCGCCATCCAGGATTGTAGGTATTGGAGAATGGGTCATTCTGGATGGCGTTGAGGTCCTCGCAGTTCTGAGGAGCCTCAAGAAAGTCAGAATATGAGGGTTCAGAGTTCCCCCAACTCGAGTAGAATGGATCGGAGGTCACTCCGATCCGAGAGGTAGATGGGGGTGGATATGGATCCATCCCCTTGGCAGATTGGTGATAGATGTTTTGCACAGTTTCTCTTGCCAGAGGAGGCCGTGCAAAAGAGTTTTGCGCAGAGGTGGCTTGCTGCAAATGCCGAGTTAGCTCATCCACGTTCTTTTCTATGATAGAAACCTTGTCCAACCGACTGGCCATCAGTTCCAAGTCGACAGAATTGGACAGGTCCTGCATCTCATGTGTCCCTCTCAGATTCGTCGATGCGCGGGCATTCGTCCTATCGAATAAGCCCATGGAGTCATTATTTATGGAGTTCTCGCACATGTTTTAGATAATCTCCCACACCGTGTCCTCGTGTTGACCCATGATGTTTCCTCCGCATGTTGCATTAACGAATAAACGAATATCTTCACGGAGTCCCTGGTAAAAAGACTGGACTTGTTCCCACTTAGGAACTCCGTGATGAGGGCACTTCCACATGAAATCTAAGAATTGATCCCAAGCTTCGTGAAGAGGTTCTCCCGGTTGTTGAGTGAAATGAGTGATCTAGTGGCGCAAGGCATTCATCCGGCCAACGGGGAAGAATTTTTTCAAAAATTCGGGCTGCAGTTCCTCCCATGTGTTGATCAGACGGGTCTGAGTCTGATACCAGTGTGCGGCCTTGTCCATGAGGGAGAACGAAAACATTTTCATGAGTAGGATGTCCCGATTTTGTACATCTGACCCGAAGGTCTGGGACAGATGCTTGAGTTGTTTAATGCGTTGGAATGGATCCTTAGAGTTAAGCCCATGGAACTTTGGTATGGCATGAATCATATTGGGCTTCAGTTCAGAATCAGGACCTCCAATCGGGATTCGTACTCGAGGTTCGATCGCCACCGTAGCGGGATTATAGTGATCTCGCATCATAGGTCGCTGCGGTGGGTTTACAAAGTTCTGAAAGAAATCGTTAAGGCGTTGAAGTTGGAGTTCAAAGTTATTCTCCTCTTCAATGGGTTGTGTCATGATGGAAGAAGAAGGAGAACCAGGGTCTGAATCAGATGAAAGATTTATGTAGTGGGGTTGCTGCACAAACAAGGGCGTCGAGGCTTGGCCTCGACGAGAGTGGATTTCTAAAGGAGGTCATAAGGGTGGTCTTAAGGACCTCCTACCGAACATGCATCGAAAGATGTGATGAGATTAGAAGATGCTGGACCCAATCAAGACACCTAAAAATGGTTGGGTGACTATAGAGGTTCGGGGCGAATGGACCCCTTAGTCAGAAAGGTTTACTTGAGAAATACCTGGGCAGCTAGAGAGGGAGAGTCCCGCAAAGACCCCTACACAGTAGAGCATCCCCACGAGTTACAGGGTTTCCCCCACCCGACCTCTCTTGTCACTGCAGTTCCAGATAGACTAGAATGGGGACCTTGACCTCTTAAGTCTACCTTTTTTACTTTAAGATCACGGTGCTTAATGTTCCACTTAAACTTTTTGGTATTTTCAGTGAAAAAAATGACCTAATTTTAATGTTGGTTGACCCAAGGGATCAACTTCACCTTTTGTTCCTTTGAGAGTTTTTAGGTCCTTTTCTTTTATGGTTCAAAATGGATTAAAAGCCTAATTTGCTTATGGTTCCTTTTGTATAGATCTTTTCAAACAAGGTTTAGGCACACCTCTTTTTGGAAAAATTTATTTCTTTGTTTAAGAGAAGATGTGTCCCTAAAAACCCTAGCTTTGTAATCCTTAAATTGGCTCTAGTGGGTCCAATTTAGTTGCCTCAGAAATTAGCACCTAGGGCTCAATCAAGAACGTTTTAGCCCTAGTTACCTTAGTTGGATGAACAGACAAAAAGTGTGTTGAAATGAAAATCAGGCAACTTGATGAGTTACTAAATATGAAACAGGTAGCCCTACGTTGATTTTTCTTTTTTTTTCCTTTTTAGATTTTGAGAGGGTTAAGAGAGAGGGCTTATGGAAATTACCTGTTCCTTGGAGTGTCTGTTGTGCAGCAGCTCTTCTTTCCTTTTTGTTCTGCTTTCCCTGCTTGAACACAACAAGAGAGAGGAGTTAGGTCAAATATTGGATAAAAAGTTGTAATCAAAAGCTTTAAAAGTGCCTGTTACTCCCTGGCAACGGCGCCAAAATGTTCGTTCGCTTTTGTGGGGTTTTAAAAAGAATATCACGTTGTACTATAACCGACAAAACGTTCAAACAAATATAGAGAATTTTATTACTCGAAAAACTAGAGTCTCCGAGGTCGAACACAGGGAGCAATCTCAGTACTTTCAAACCCAAAGAATACAACTTTTAAATGAAAGTAATTTCTTAAAAGAGAGAGTTATATAAAAAGAATTTCTAAAAGAAAACAGAATTGGACGTCTGATTTCTATATCAGACGTCTTAAATGTAATCTTTCTCTCTTCTGCCTTCTTCGTCTTTGTCTTCTCTGCTTCTTTTCTTGCGAAGGATTCTTCTTCCTGCCTTTGTTCCTCTCCTGTCTTCCTTTTTTCAGAGTTCCTTCTTCTTCTGCTCATGTTCCTTCTTTGTGCTTTCCTTCGAAGTTTTCTCCTTCCTTGTCTTCTCTGCGAGGGCTTCTCCTTCTTTCTCTGCTACACAGCCTCTTCTTCCTTCTTTTCTTCCCTTGCTGCAGTGGCTAAGTGCTCGCTTCTTCCTCTGCTCCTTTCCTGTGCAAACCACAGCCAATGCAAAACCTACCCCCATCCCTCTACCCAAATGTCTCTCTCTTTCTCTGCAATTCGCTCAAGGATGCTCTCCCAGAGCCACACGGGTAATCGGGTCGGATTCGCACCCGAGACCAGGCGCACCTGCAGGTGGGTGATGCGCGAGGAGTGCGTAGGTTAGGGTTGGGTCGGATCCCGGCAGATCCGCGAGGTGAAACCGCGGACGAGGCAGGCGTAGGTCAGGTGAGGGACCTCACCCCTGTGCTTTCGGAGGCGGTAAACATAAAACACAAAAACAATTTAAACCATACCTGCGCATTGCGTTTCAACGATGTGGGAGTATCTGGCCCGCCCCAATTTCGCGCGCGCCCGCAGAGGAGTCCTCGTGCAATTGCCAAGGCTGGGGGCTTCGCAGCGCGCCTTGCAGGCCTTGATCACTTTGCAACACCCGCGCGAGCCTGCTGCGCTTGGAGCCTGGAGCTGCTACACTTGGAGCCGCTGCACCTGGAGCTTACTTCGACCGTCAATGGCGGCAGGAGCTGAAACCTGTCGAACATGAACACGGCCTATTGGCCTAATCAGACTAGCTGGACACCTTCGCCGTGGCACGGCGAAGATGGTGCACGGTGCTGCAGGCCGCAGGATGGCCTAGGCGTGCGGGCCTAGGTCAACCTGTGACCAGAAGTGTGGGGTTGTTCGGGGGACTGTGGTGGAGGTGTAGAAGGATGATGGATGGGCGGAAGTTGCTCCTGGTGGTGAGCCGGAGCTTACGAGAGGGTTGGCGAGCTATGTGGAGGGGCGGAGTGGTGGGAGTGGCTCGCCGGAGGTCGGTCGGAGGCGAGGAAGGTGGAGGTGGTCAGGCACTGTCAGGGGGGGCAATTAACTAAAATAATAGGGGGAAAAGAGAGAGAGGAAGATGGAGAAGGTATCTGGAGTGGTTTGGAAGGAATGGGGGGCAGCGGAGTGGACGGCGCGTAACTGCCGTCGTCGGGGAAGAAGCACCCTGAGGGAGGGAGCGATGACGAAGACGAGGTCAGGGGCACGCGCGCCTGGTACTGCGCGACGCGGGAGGAAGAGGCGGAGTTGACTCTGCTGCTGGTATGGCAGCAGAGTGACGAGAAGGAGGGGAGGAGGTCGCCGGAGCTTGCGGGTCTCCTGGCCGGAAATGGGAGAGAGGGAAATTTGGGGGAATCTCCGTCAAAATCAAGCTGAGGATCTGCGGCCGGGAGTGTGGAGCCTTTTATAGGTGTTGGCCGAACCTTCTAGCGCGTGGAGATCGCGCAATCAATCTCTGCCAGCTCGCCGGAGATTGAAAGAGGGTGGATACCCAAATCTCTCGTGCATTCGCACGAGAGATTGGGTTCACACCAAAGATTGTGATTGGCTTTAAAAGGAAGGGAATTCCTCAGAGAATCTCCCTTCCATTTCCGGGAGGGAATCTCTGAGGGATTAGAGAGGAATCCCTCTCTAAACCTCGTCGGAGATTGGTTCTGCCCTAACAATGGCGGCAGGACCTGATTGCAAAGGTGGCGAGGAACTTAGGGGGCTCTCTGCGAAGATATTCAAAAGATAGGGACTGAATTGTGATTTGGGTGTACTAAATTGCATAGGTCAAGATGACCTCCCCTTAGGTCCAAATTTTGGTATAAACCTAATTTGGACCTAAGGAATCCAATGGTGAAGTTGGATTTTAGGTTTGACCTCGTTTGGCTGGACATTTTGCGTAAAAACCCAAATTAGGTCAATTAATGTGCTCGGACCCTAATCTAGGTCAAACTGGGTTCCAAAGGCCAAATTGAGTGTTCTGAACCCTAGAGGATATTTTTCCATGATTTTTAGAGGGTTTACTCCATTTTTATCCTGACCGGAACCTTGTTAATTTAAGTGGGTCTGTATTAGGGTTACCAAGTGTCATTTAATTCCTAGATTGCACATAAACCCATTTCTGATTGACTCAACCCAATTTTTATCTCACTTAGACCATTTGACCTATGTTTTTTTTCTGAGAAATCCCGTTTATGTACTGCAATGGTGAAATTGCAGTTTTAACTATTATTTCATGTTTTCTTCTCAGAGCACTTATTCCTTCAGTTAAGCCTTCTTCTAGGTTATGTAGGAGCTTTTATCTTCTTTATTGGGTTAAAATGAGCTAGTTATGGCTCATGATGAGGTTCTCATCACCCCTCCTGTCCAGTATACAAGCATGCAAAAGGTCCTCAAGTGTCTGTATCGTGCACTCAGACTGTCCGTCCGTTTGGGGGTGGTAAGCTATACTGAACCTCAATCGCATCTCCAAGGCCTGCTGAAACTCAGCCCAAAACTAGGACGTAAAGAGGGTATCCCGGTCGGATACGATCTCCCATGAAACTCCGTGTAGACGTACCACGTCATGGATATACCTCTCTGCCAACTGTGCTGGTCCAAAGGTGACTCGGATCGGCAAGAAACGCGCCGTCTTCGTCAATCTGTCAACGATTACCCAGACTACGTCGTGTCCTCATTGGGTAATAGGTAAGCCCACCACCAAGTCCATGGTGATGCTCTCCCACTTCCACTCTGGCACTGGAAGTGGCTGTAGCGGCCCTACAGGCCTCTGATGCTCGGCTTTCACCTACTGGCACACTAAACACTACTGCACGAATTCACCCACATGCTGCTTCATTCCCCTCCACCAAAAGTCACGTCTCAAGTCATGGTACATCTTTGTGTTTCCGGGATGTATGGTAAATCTGGAACCGTGTGCCTCAGTCAGGAGCTCTCTCAACAGCTCCTCGTATCTGGGAATGCACAAACGTCCCCTCATGCGCAGCACCTGGTTTGTGAAAGAGAAGTCCCCAGGGTCTCCTAACAGTACTCTGTCACGCAAGGACTGCAAGTACAAGTCGGCCATCTGCTCTGTGATGATGCGGTCTATCAACTCTGGCATCGTCTGTCGTGTCACAGTCACCGTCCCACAGTGCCCCCGTAACTCTAGGGGTCGCCAACTGCCCATCTCCTCCAAGAGGCTCCAACTCTACACCTGTAAACTGGCCAAGTGTGCGGGCGCCTTCCGGCTCAAGGCGTCAGCCACCACGTTGGCCTTTCCCAGGTGGTAGGAAATGCTGCAGTCATAGTCCTTCAGGAGCTCCAACCAACGTCTCTGTCTCATGTTGAGCTCCTTCTGATCAAACAGGTATCTGAAGCTCTTGTGATCTGTGAAAATCTCGAAGGTCTCACCGTACAAGTAGTGTCTCCAGGTCTTCAACGCGAAGATGACAGTTGCCAGCTCCAGGTCGTGGGTAGGGTAACTATGCACATGGGGCTTCAGCTGCCGCGAAGCATAAGCAACAACGTGACCCCTCTGCATGAGCACACCCCCTAACCCCTGCAAAGAGGCGTCCGTGTACACAACGAACCTGCCACTACTGTCTGGGATGGTGAGCACGAGAGCCTAAGTCAGCCTCTCCTTCAGCTCCTGAAAACACGCCTCACAGGCGTCTGCCTAAGTAAAGGGCACATCCTTCCAAGTCAACTGTCATAGGACGTGCAATCTGTGAAAATCCCCTGATAAATCGCCTGTAGTAGCCTGCCAATCCCAAGAAACTGCGAATTTCAGTAACCGTATGCGGTCTCTCCCACCTGAGCACTGCCTCGACCTTGGCTGGGTCCACAGCCAAGCCATTCCCAGAGATCACATGACCTAAGAAGGTCACCTCCCTCAACCATAACTCGCACTTGCTGTATTTAGCGTACAGCCTACGTCGTCTCAGTGTGTCCAAAACCATCCACAAGTGTTGTCCGTGCTGCGTCTGATCTTGAGAATAGATGAGCACATCATCTATGAATACCACCACGAACTGGTCCAAGTACAGCCTAAACACACGGTTCATCAAGTCCATGAAGACAGCGGGGGCATTGGTCAGCCCAAACAGCATGACCAGAAACTCGTAGTGTTCGTATCAGGTGCGAAAAGCTGTCTTGGAGACGTCTGCCTCCTTGATCCCCAACTGGTGGTATCCAGACCTCAAGTCGATCTTGGAGAATACCATGGCACCTCGCAGCTGGTCAAACAAGTCATCAATCCTCGGCGGCGGATACCTGTTCTTGATGGTGACCCTATTCAGCTGCCGGTAGTCCACACAAAGGCATAGGGTACCATCCTACTTCTTTACAAACAGTACTGGGGCTCCCCAGGGAGACGCGTTGGGCCTCACAAAGCCCTTTTCCAAAATATCATGTAACTGAGACTTGAGTTCTCGCAGCTCAAGTGGTACCATCCTGTATGGTGCTGTGGAGATGGGGCTGGTCCCCGGTATCAGCAAAATCTCAAACTTGATCTCACGTTCGGGCGGTAGTCCTGGTAACTCGTCTGGAAACACGTCGGGGTACTCTCTGACCACCGGGATACTCTGAAAGTCTGCCACAGGACTAGGCTCTGCCACCACACAAGCTAGGAAGCCCTCACACCCCTGGCTCAAAAGTCTCGCCGCCTGAAGTGCAGAAATGTACCTGAAGCCTTCGTCCACTGGCTGACCGTGGAACTCGAAAGAAGGCAACTCCGGTATGGAGAAGATGATCTTTCTCTCAAAATAATCTACCAAGGCGTGGTAAGCGGACAGCCAGTCCATCCCCAAAATTACGCCAATGTCCTCCATCTGTATCATAATCAGGTCAGCGGGGAGGCTGTGTCCCCCAACACTGACCTCGTAACCCGTGTATACCTCCTCAGCTACAAACAGTTGACCACTCGGACCTCTGATCACGAACGGATCCTCTAACACAGTCCTCTGACCACTCGGAACCAGTATAGGGCAGAGCCCTCTCAGTAACAGGGGTCAACCCCTCCACAATAACCAAATAGGGTCTTGCCCCTCCACAGCCCGTGCACCCTCACCTGACTACCCTAGTTTGCCCAGTGGGCCTAACAAGTCGATGTAGGAGGCTAGCAAAATCCCGGGGCCCGTGGGGTGGCTAGTGCTCTCCCTACACTAGTAGCTCTCCTCGGTACTGTGTACACGAGGGCCAAAAGTCGGTACAAAGTGGCCAGACCTAACCCCGGGTCCCTGGGCAGCTAGCTCCGCTCTGCACTAAACAGGGGGATAGTTGCTCTCTTTGGTACTCCGTACTCAAGGGCCAGCTCACTTCCCCAATTCTATTCCATTCACTTCGCAGGACCTCTACTCCTAATTTTCCATAGGGTTCATGCTCATTTTTCTTTAACTCAGTCAATTTAGGTTTCATCATTTCAGCTTTATATTCATATAGCACATCTTCTCAACAATAATTATCCATTCATAACAGACATCTTTTAACCAATTACAAACAGTTATTATTTTCCTTTCTACTTTTCCAAGACTGCAATATATATATTCAATCTAGTTTTCCAATCATAGGATTCATGCCATATCCTAGGATCTATCATTCAATCTAGTTTTTCAGCCCTAGGATTCATGCCATACCATAGGATCTAGCATTCAATCTAGTTTTTCAGCCCTACGATTCATGCAATACCCTAGAATTTACTAATTATTTCACAAGTGCATAATTTTTAATAAATAATTAATATGACCACTCTACCCGCAAAATTGGGAGTACTAGGGGCGTGATCGGCAAGCCCGCGCGCCTCCGCAACCCCTAGAGCCGCAACGGAACGGGGTCCTAACACAAGGATCAATTACAAGGAGCTACTCAGAACAGGATACAATTACTATAAATAGGTAGAGGAACTAAATCCGAGAAGAACGAAACTTGAAACGCGGAAAACAGACTTCGAACGGACCTTAAACGGGTCAAAAATGACAAGTCTGCCCAAAATCAGACGTCTGGAACATCTTCCAGACGTCTTAAACGGTGGCTCAGGTCATACCTTGATCCTGCACGGTCCTTCAGACGTCCAGAATCACGCTAAACCATCTGGATTTAGTTTCCAGACGTCCGACTGTCACTCCGGACGTCTGGAGACACTCTCCGTCGTCTGGTGCTGTGCCTAGATGTCCGATCTGTGTGGGAGGGCGTGCCTTTGGGCCTTCCCGAACGAGACCTGCACGCACACACGATCGTCCTCAACACGAAATGAGGCAGAACTCCTTGGCGGGATGGCTGCATGGCCATACACGCGAAAGAAGAAGGGAAGGAAAATATCGTACCTTTCAGACGTCTGGACCTTCCTCCAAACATCTCTTGCGTCATCTGGACGTATGTCCAGACGTCTGATTCTGGGAAATTTTCCTAGAATCAGGACCTCCTCACCCTCCGCCTGCAGCGCACGGCCGTGCCGCGTCGCGCTCGCCTGCTGCCCGAGCTGCAGCAGCTCCTCCCCAACACTACACTTCCGCTGCGCACCAGCCGGTCGGCCCTGGCTGCTCTGGCGAGTTCGCACCCTCGCGGTCTAGCTCTCTCCCTCTCGCAGCAGCCCCTCCTCCCCACGCACTCACGGCAGCAGCTGCTGCTGCCCTCGCCCGCTCACTCTCTCGTTGACAGGAAGAAGAAGAAGGCGGTGGAGTGAGGGTGAGGGAGAGGAGAGGGGGGTATTTGAAGGCTGCCGTGGGGAGAGAGAGAAAAAGGTGGCTGCATCTGCAAGGAGGATCGAAAGAGGAGGGCGGTGTGCGCGTAGACGCGAACCCGTACGTCGAAAAAATTAAATTCCAGACGTCTGGGAAGGCTTCCAGACGTCTGGACCAACTCCCAGACATCTTAAACGACGTTTGATGTCGGGTCATAACACTTTCCCTCTCTTCATTTCCCAAAACAACCCATCGACACCATTGACCATTGTCACCTTCTCCACCTCCGGCGATACCTCCGGCGAGGTGCTCCCGTCGCTCCGCACCTCCATACACCTCGCCAACCACCCTACAACCTCCGCCTTGACTCCCTGATCACATCCCCTCACTCCAATCTCTCCATCGACCACCAAACATACCCACTCACACACCCACAGTAAGCCCTAGACACGCCACCATAGCCACCTTCACTCCTCGCAACGACCACCATTCCATTCGCCGTGCCTCGGTGACCATGCTGAACGTTCTAATGCGGCCTTAAGGCCCTTGTTCTTGATTTTAGGTATCCACCCACCGGTCGCCATTACTGCCGAGCTTGAAGGGAGCTTGAAGCTACGCTCCAGGCGTTGTTGCTCCAGGTGATAGTCCCAGGCGGTGCAAACTTGAGGTGCGCACGCATCCAGGTTCTCTGTTGGAGTCGAATGCCCTTGCAGCCTCGCCAATTGAGGAAGCCATCTACTGCTGCGACGTGTGGAAGAAGGTGGGACATTTAATCCCACCTCAAAAGTGGAAGGGCACCCTTGTTTGCATAAAACGAAAAAGTGTTAGAGGCTTATCACCTCCAACACTGAGGGTGAGGTCCTCCTCCCCCCTCTCACAGTCTCATCCGTGGCACTGCCAATGCGGACCTGGCCATGACCCAACTACCCGATTACCTTCACTCCTCGCTCACCACACATGCTGGTGAGCCTGGACCCGGGTCTCTGTTAGGTCCGATTACCCGACCGGCTAAAGGCTCTTGGAAGAGTGGTTCTGAAATAGAGAAGAGAGAAAGAGAGGAAAGCTACATAGGGGAAGGAGGGCTTTGCTCTGAAGAGTTTGCTCCAACACTTAGACAATTCAGAGAAGAAGAGATCAGGCAGAAAAGGAAGAAGAAGAAGAAGGAGAGGAGCACCGCAGGGCTTAAGGCAAAGGAGAAATTAGAGAAAAGGCAACGGCAGAGAGAGCTAAGAGAGAGCTCACAAAGGCAAAGGAAGAGAAGGCCAGAGAAGAAGGAACTAAAGACAGAGAAAGAAGAGAAGGTAGAAGAAGCCAAAGGTAGAAGAAGAAGAAGAATCAAGAAAGAGAGATCAAGCACTGTAGCACAAGACTTTTAAGACATCTGATTTTTATATGCTCTCCATTATTTTGTCTACAATTATTTTTACTCTTCATATACTCATGTTTTACATTCATAATTAGATTTTGAGTAGTATTATGTGTTCAATTTGAATTTATTGTTGAGATTAGTGTGTGAATTCCATTTCTCCCTGTGTTCAACCTCGGAAACCTTTTCGAGTAATAAAATTGTATTTGTTTTGAACGTTGTTTTGGCTGTACTACAATGTGACACTTTTAAACACTGATTCAGTGCTCTAAACAATACTCGCGGGTCTGGGTTGAGGTCTGATTACCCGGCTACCTGGGTCTAACTTGGTTCTTATAGGAGAAATCCTGAGGAAGAGAGGGGAGGGTTTTACTTAAGGATCTATGTCTTGTTGCCTCAAGATGCGTGCCTAAAAGCCTAACACTTGGCTTCTGAGGAAGAATGCTTACTTTGTGGTTGCCTTTGTGCCTTGTTATGAATGGTTATGTTGTCTGACCTTAGGGTCTAATGACTGATTGAGGGGTATTGTGGGATAGTTGAAGCCTTGTGCTTGAGACCCTTGGTTCTAGTACTATGGATTTATTTGGTTGATATATGATTTGGGTTACTTGGTTAAATTGAATGCTTAGGGTGTGCTTTGATTAAAGGGATTAAGTGGTGATTTAAATCACCATTCTTTTTAGATTCCTGATTTACTATTATCCCATTATTTCCTGAGATACTCTTGATTATAATTCAATATATTTTTGAGTAGATTATTCATTGCAAATCTTTATCTTGTGCTCATTGATTTATTTTTTAATTAGTGCGTGAATTCCATATTGCTCCCTACGATCGACCTCAGACTCACATCGATTTCGGGTTTTCTAAATTTAATTGCTGTAGCATTTTTGTCGAGTACACTACAACGCACATCTCTTAAATCAACGCAAGACGCATACAACATTTTGGCACCATTGCCAAGGAGCAACGTATAATTCACTACTAATCATATCTTTCTTGATTAATTTAAGCACTAACTTGCTCTATCTATTTTGCTGTGATTTTGCGAGATACATCACGGGAAAATCTTCTGTGCAATCAACCACTCCAGGGGTAGGTAAAATTTTTCTTTCTCCTTAATCAACCTCCTAATTTTGGGAAGAGAAAAAGGAAACAAATGAATTAGGATCCACTTGCCTCATTTTTCTAGTAACTATCACTTAAAGGCAAAAGTTTCCTGATTTACGAACTTAATTTGATATTTTATTGAAGTGAGATGATTTGATTAGAGATCCCCATCCTGATTTCCTGTACCTATTAGGAATTTACACTTAACTTTCTAAACATCTTGGACTACTCACATTCTTGTTTGAGTCCAAGGTGTTACATTTGAGATCAAATTGGACTTGAAATAGAGCTAATTAGGGATTCTACATTAGGGTTGTGAAGTGTTAGTACACATTTGCATGCATTAAAGGAAATTGACATTCTCTCATTTGTGTGATACCTAGGCCCTGGTTTGAAAAGATTTATTCAAGAAAAATCCTAGAATTATGTTCTAAATTCACTTGAACCTTAAAATTTTGGACCTAATAACCTGAGAGTCAATTCACGATGATTTTGGGTCTTGACCCAGATTTCATCTTCAATCTTTAAGGCAGGTCAGGTGAAGTTGGTCCACTTTGTGACCCAATCAACCTCCAAATTAGGTCACAAATTGAATCAACTTCTAATCAAGTGAAATTCAAAGCACAAATTAGGACTAAAATTAGTAGACTTAAGGTCATAATTCATACAATCCAATCTACTAGGATTCTCAGTGACAAGGAAGGTCGGGTGAGGGAAACCCTGTAACCCGTGGGGATGCTCTACCATGTAGGGGGTCTTTGCGGGGCTCTCCCTTCCTGGCTACTGTTGAGAGCGCTAAATCGGTATTTAAGATATTGCAGTATAGTACAATCGAAAAAGTGTTCAAAACAAATACAATTTTATTACTCAAAAAGGTTTCCGAGGTCGAACATAGAGAGAAAATGGAAGTCACACAGTAGTCTCAATAATAAATGCAAATTGAACACATAATACTACTCAAAATCTAATTAGGAATGTAGAGCATGAGTATATGAAGAATAAAAAGAGTTGTAGGCAAAATAATAAAGAGCATATGAAAATCAGATGTCTGATTTTGCAATCAGACGTCTCAAAAGTCTTGTGCTACATTGTCTTGCTTCTCTTATGATTTCTCTTTCTCTGATTCTTCTTCTCTTCTTCCTTTGGCTTCTTCTTTCTCTCTCTTTCTCTGACTTCTATCTTTTCTCTATCTTCTCCTTCCTTCTTTCTCTACCTTAAGCCCTGCGGTGCTCCTCTCTTTCTCTCTTTTTCTTCCTTTTCTGCCTAACCTCCTCTTCTTCTTCTCTGAATTGGCTAAGTGTTGGGGCAATCTCTTTGAGAAAAACCCCCCTTCCCCTGCGTAGCTCTCCTCTCTTTCTCTTTTCTATTTTAGAGCCACTTTCCCAAAGCCTCTAGCCGGCCGGGTAATTGGACCTAACGAAGACCTGGGTCCAGGCTCACCGGCGTGTGTGGTGAGTGAGGAGTGAAGAGGTCGAGTAATCGGGTCGTGGCCAGGTCCGCGAGGTATATCGCGGACGAGTCCGTGAGAGCGGGGGAGGGGGACCTCACCCTCAGTGTTGGAGGCGATAAGCCTCTAACACTTTTTCCCTTTATGCGTGAGCAAGCGGCCATCCACTTCTGAGGTGGGACTAAATGTCCCACCTTCGTTCGCGAGTGGCAGTAGCAGATGGTTTCCTCAATTAGCGAGGCTACAAAGTCCTTCGACGCTAATCAAAAGCCTGGATGCGTGTGCGCCTTAAATCCGCACCACCTGGGGGTCTCTCCTAGAGTAGAGCGTGACCTGGAGTGGCTCGAAGCTTTCTTCAAGCTCAGCAACAATGGCGGAAGACGTCCTGAACTTGAAATCAATAGCACGGCCTGGCGACCACGTCAAATCGCTCAGAGAGGTTCGTCGAACCACGGTGGATGTGATGGGCGTGGTTTCGTGGAGTGTGGGTGGCTGTGGTGGCGTATCTAGGGCTGACTCTGGGAGTATGTGTGGGTGTGTTTGGTGGGACGCTTAGGTGATTGATGGAGAGATTGGAGTGAGGGGATGTGGTCAGGGAGTTGAGGTGAGGTCGTAGGGTGGTTGACGAGGTGGATGGAGGTGCGAAGCGACAGGAGCACCTCGCCGGAGGTATCGTCGGAGGTGAAGAAGGTGACGGTGGTCAGTGGCGTCGGTGGGTTTTTTGGGAGAAATAAAGAGAGGGGAAGAAAGTAGGAGAGAGAGAGAGTTGAAAGACCAACTTTTAAGGGACGAAAGGGACAGGAGACCCACGCTGGTATGGTTGCCGGTCGTGGGGAAGACGAATCTCCGTAGATGAGGCGACGGCAAAGACGGGGCAGAGGCGACATTAGTCGGTGTTGCGCGATGTGGAGGATGGAAAGGAAGAAAGCCCGACCACTGGTATTGTGGTTGGGCAACAAGTGAGTGAGGGAGAAATTGCCGGTGCTTGTGGAGATTGTGGCCAGCGAGGGAGAGGAATATAGGGAGAACCGACTCAATTTCAAGTTTGAAGAATGCGGTTGGATTTGGGGCTCCTTTTATAGGTCATTTAGAGAGGGATTTGTGCTTGGAAATCAAGCTTCCAAGCAAGGTAGGGTCGCTGGAGTTGGAAGCTGTTAGGATATCCATGTCTCTCATGTGTTCGTATGAGAGATTGGGAAAGAATCTGGAATCAAGAATGAGTTCAAACGAGAGAGAATTTCTCATAGAATCTCCCTTCCAATTTTGGAGGAGATCCTCTAAACAATCAAGGAGAACTCTCCTTCCAAAGCTCGCCAGAGTAGGATTCCTCCGCTATAATGGCAGAGGGACCAAATTGCAAAAATGATGAAGAAGTTAGGGATCTTTGTGTAAGGGTTTTTGAAAGATAGGGGTATAAATGTAATCATGCTAGACCTTTTCTCAAACTAGGTCAAGGCAAACTCAACATGGGTCTAAATTTTGGTACAAACCTAATTTGGACCTAAGGAATCCAATGGTGAAGTTGGATTTTGTGTTTGATTACGTTTGACTGGAAAATTTATGCAAAAACCTAATTTAATGCAAATATCTATCTGAGACCCCATTCTAGGTCAATATGGGTTCCAATGGCCAAATTGAAGGTTCTAAACCCTAGAAAATATTTTTCTATAATTTTTAGAGGGTTTAAGTGAATTTTATCCTGACCAGAACCTTAACTAATCAAGTGGGTCTGTTTTAGGGTTTTAAGAAGTCATTTAATTCATAGAACACACACAAACCCTTTTCTGTCAAATCCAACACACTTATTATGTTATTAAGACCATTTGACCTCTGTTTATCCCTTGAGAAAATCTGTTGTTGTACTACATTGGTAAAATTACAGTTTATCCCTATTTTCTTATTTTTCTCTCAAAAAGGTTATGTAATGAATTAGGACCTTCAGTTGGTTATGTAAGAGCTTTTATTCTCTTCATTGGGTTAAAATAAGCTAGTTATGGCTCATGATGGTGTTCTCATCATACCCCCATGCCTAGCTTTTGCTAGTCCCTTAGCAAAATTTTAAGGTTTTAACTTTGATTCTAGACCATGTAATCTTTTTGATGCTCAAAATTGTGATGTGTGCTTTCTTTTATAGATTAGGTTGGAATACTGATAGTAGGCCTAGAGGTACTCAGGTACCAACCAAGATCAGGACCTAACCAGCTCTAGCCTCAGTCTACCGCGAAGGTTTTTAAGGCCCACAGGAACTATCCTAAGGTTTGTTGGACTCCACAGTTAAAGCACTCGTGCCTGTAATATATTGTAGCCTTGGTTCAGTTTGTAATGCATTTGTTGTAAGAGAGAGGTGGATGAATTTTCTTTGTTAGAAGAGTTTTCTCTCTCTTTTCTTTTTATTTCTAGCTTCGGATTGCTTCTCAACACGGTCTGTATCGGATTCCTAGTCCCCATCATCAATTCTCGAAGGGTTCCTAGCAATCGATGCTTCAAGATAGCACCGCCCATGGCAACCCCCAGATCCCTAGCTTTTGAGATTTCGAGATAATCCCTCCCATGACGTTCTGTAGCTAAATCCTGACCCTTGCAATTGACATTTCGTGATAATGTCGCCTATGGCATCTGAACCAGCACAGGGTGCATATATGCCCCCGGTAGGATATGTAGATATCTTAGGAGACAAGCACCGAGGAGACGATATGTTATTATGCATCTTCGAGGGGAATTTCCCGCCTCTCTGTGCTGGGAACTCATTCAAATTAACTTGTGTTGATCAGCCACTCCTAATCCAGGTGACTTTTTTAAAACAATTTAAATGCATTTGCGTGATTTTGATACTTATGCACACTAAACTAAATTGTGTGTGAATTGGGGTGCTTAGGTTACCGAGTCCCGTGAATCAAAGGTCAGTTAACGAGGCCGAATACACCCTAAGCCTCAGACCTAATACTTAAGCTTCGCATTTTCCCCAACCTCATGAGGACTATCTAGATCTTAGCGGATACTTGAATTTTTATCCCTAGGGGTATAGCCCAAGAGGCCTAAAATCAGCGTTCCTACTAATCTCTTATGTGTTTCTTTAGCACTTTTTTCCTTTCATTTTCTTTTTCTTGATATGGTCTAGAACTTAGTTAATTCCTTAATTTCTTATTAATGACTATCTCTTTTCTTTTTCTTTTCAATTCCTTAATTTCTTATTAATGACTATCTCTTTTCTTTTTCTTTTCAACTTGTGCTCATTTTTGACATTTTTCACTTTTCAACTTTTTCTCCTCAAGATTTGTATGACCTCAAAATTCTCTCATCAAATTTTTTTTATTTTTTTTTAAGAAATGTTTTTACTTTTTTATTTTTATTTTGGTATTTTTGGAATATGTGATTTTTTTGATGAAACCTTTTCTTGTGAGATGATTTTCGCGACATTTTGTACTTTCATACCCCCCATGCCTACGATTTGCAATGTCCCCATTATAAATTAGGTGGGTCTAATTTCAGCTTAGATCATCCATTAGAACAGGTTCTGGGTGGGCGAACGAGTCGAGGTAACTGTTGCGGACAATTTCAAGCTCGGGTACGGGTACCTGAGGTGGGGTCAACTGTTCTAATGGATGAATCCTAAAGTGCAATGTGAATTCAGCATAAGAATGTCAAGAAAGGTTTTGGGTTTTTCAAAAATGATGAGTTGCCTCCCGTTAAGCGCTGAGTTTTATGCTATCGGCTAGGCGCAATGAGCTTAGCTTAGAGAGAATGGAGGGTAAAGGATGTCTCAGCCAAATTTGCATCGATAAGATCAATGAGCAGTTTTAGTCCTTGACCGTTCACGACGAAAGGTTCTGAATCATGGCTGAGTGGACTGATCTCGATGGCTCCATTTCCAAAGATTCATTGGACGAGGTAAGGTCCGATCCATTTCGATCTTAGTTTTCCTGGAAATAGTTTGAGCTTGGCATCAAAAAGTAGGACATTTTGATTAGGGTGAAAGATCTTTCTGGATATGTGTTTGTCGTGAATGGCCTTAACCTACTCTTTGTAAATTCGTGAGTTCTCATACACGTCATGCCGTAATTCATTAATCTTGCTCATTTGAAGCTTTCTGTGGGTTCCAGCCTTAGAAAGATCTAGATTGCAGTTCCGTACTGCCCAATAGGCTTGTGCTCCAATTCGACGAAGAGGTGACATGCCTTCCCGTACACCAATATGATGGGAGACATACCTAATTGGGTTTTGTGGGCGGTCCTATAAGCCCACAAAGCTTCTGGAAGTCGGGATGACTAGTCTTTCCTGTCAGGTCGAACAGTAACTTGGAGGATTTTCTTGATCTCCCGATTTGATAGCTTAGCTAGACTATTAGTTTGGGGGTGATAAGGAGTAGAGATTCCGTGTGACACCCTATATTTAATCATCAGTGACTTGAACTAAGCATTAGTGCAATGGGTCCCTCTATCAGAGATTATAGCATGTGGAATCCCGAACTACGAAAAGATGTTCTGATGAATGAATTTGATAACCACCTTATGATCATTGGTTCGGGTCGGAATGGCTTCGATCCATTTGGACACGTAGTCAACAGCGAGTAGAATGTACTCGAAGCCATCCGAAATAGGAAAGTGTCCCATAAAATCAATCCCCCAGACGTTGAAGATTTCGCATACGAGAATCGATTGTAAGGGCATCATATCACGATGGCTCATGTTGCCTAAGGTCTTACAACAAGTGCATGCCCTACAATGATTGTATGCATCTTTGAAAATCATGGGCCAATTGAAGCCACACTGGAGGACTTTCGCTGCGATTTTATGACCAGAGAAATGTCCATCGCATGCCTGGTCATGGTAGAAGGACAAGATGTCCTGAATTTCCGCTCCTGAGACACATCGTCGAATGATTTGATCAGAACCGATGCAGAAAAGATATGGGTCTTCCCAAAGTAGTACTTGGCATCAGAAAGCAATTTGTCCTTCTTGGCCTTCGACCAATCGGACGGGATCTGATGTGATGCTAGGTAGTTTACTAGATCAGCAAACCATGGAAGCCCTGTACTGATAGTCAGGTGGTGCTCATCAGGAAAATGTTCCGTAATAGGTCCGGAAGTGCTGATAATATCAGAAGGAAGGCAGAATAAGTGATCGGCTACCACATTCTATTTTCCCACTTTGTCACGAATCTCGAGGTCAAATTCTTGCAACAGAAAGATCCATCAGATTAGTCCAGGTTTCACGTCCTTCTTCGCAAGGAGATGCCTCACAGCTGTGTGATCAGAGTAAATGATAACACAGGAACCCAGAAGATATGATCTAAACTTTTCCAGGGTAAATACTACGGCTAGCAGCTCTTTCTCAATAACTGTGTAGTTATGCTGGACCTCGTCAAGTGTTTTGCAAGCGTAGTAGATGACCACGGGTTTCCCGTCAATTTTCTGCCCAAGTACCACCCCTATAGTGAAATCAGATGCATCGCACATGATCTCAAAGGGTTGAGACCAATCAAGGGACTGTAGGATCGGAGCTTGGGTAACTCAATCATGGAGGATCTCAAATGCTTGAGTACATTCCTTGGAGATTTCAAAAGGAACATCCTTAGATAGTAGAGTAGTTAGGGGGGGAGCGATCTTTGGGAAATCAGGAATGAATCAACGGTAAAAATCGACGTGCCCCAGGAAAGATCAGATGTCCTTGATCGAGCTAGGCATATGGAGTTTGGAAATCAGATTCACCTTGGCTCGATCGACCTGGATACCTTTTTCTGATATAAGATGTCCTAGGATAATTCCTTTAGGCACCATGAAATGGCTCTTTTCCCAGGAAAGAACTAGATTCACGTCAATGCACCGCCTAAGGATCTAGACCAAGTGCAGGAGGCAATCGTCAAATAATTCACCAAATACTAAAAAATCATCCATGAAGACTTACAGATAATCACCTATCATATCTAAGAAAATGGCAAGCATGCACCGCTAAAAAGTAGCGGATGCATTGCAAAGATCGAATAGCATCCTTTAGAACGCATACGTCCCGAAGGGGCAAGTGAAAGTGATCTTTTCTTGGTCCTCAAGATGGATTGCAACCTGGTTATAACCGGAGTACCCATTCAAAAAGCAGAAGAACCTATTTCCCGCTAGTTTCTCGAGGATCTGATCAATAAATGGTAGTGGGAAATGATCCTTCTTTGTGGAAGTATTGAGTCTTCTGTAATCAATGCAGACTCCACGAATTTGCCACACAGGTCGGTATGATTTCTCTGGTTTTAGTCGTGATCACGGTGAGTCCTGCCTTTTTAGGCACAACCTGGATTAGATTCACCCACCGACTGTCGGAAATCGGGTAGATGATCCCAGCATCTAACTACTTAATGATCTCCTTTTTCACGACCTCCTGTAAATTAGGATTCAGATGTCTCTGCATTTCATGGGAAGGTCGTGTGCCCTCTTTAGTATAGATGTGGTGCGTGCAGTAAGTGGGGTTGATGCCAGTCAAATCATCGAGAGTCCATCCAATGGCTCTTCGATGTTGCTGGAGAACAATAATCAGATGGGATTCCTGATCAGGTGCGAGTTTGGAGTTGATAATCACAAGAAACGTCTGATTGGAACCCAAAAAGACGTACTTCATATGCTCGGGAAGAGGCTTGAGTTCCAAGACAGGGTTATCAGCAGCAGTGGGTGGTTCAAGGTGTGTGTTAGGAGCAATGGAGTTATGGATGCATCTAGGTCAAGTTCGGACTCCTCTAATTGCGGGTTTTGATCCGCTTGTAGTTGATCAGGAGTTGCCAGGTTTTCCTCAATATATGGATCATCAACCACAACCTTTATATCACATATCTGTTCTATAACACCGTAATTAATCCCTTGTTGGGCCTTAAAGATGTCAATCTTTAATGTTTGTTTCCCAAATTTCAGTTCAATTTGGCCCTCCTCACAATTTATGTTGGCCCTAGCAGTGGCCAGAAAGGGTCTCGCTAGTATAATTGGTGTATTCCTTAGATTTTCTAGAGCATCCGTATCCAAGACTACGAAGTCCACTAGGAAATAGAAATCCCGAACCCTAATAATGACATCCTCAAGAACTCCTTTACGTGACTTAATAGATTGATTTGCCAACTATAATGTTACCTCTGTCGGTTTGAGCTCAGATTCCTCGAGATGGTCAAGTAGTGATGTAGGTATTAGGTTTATGGAGGCTCCTAAATCCAATAAAGCTCTATCAAATTGGAATCACCAATTGTACAGGAAATCAGGGGAGTACCTGGGTCTTTTGCCTTAGGTGGGAGTTTGCTTAAAATTATAGAGTTGGCTTGCTCTGACAACACGATTGGGCTCTCAATTTTGGTTCGCGGCTTACACTTAGGTGTACATATGTCTTTCAGAAATCGTGCGTAAGCCGGTACGTAGCGAATCGCATCCATCAGGGGGATGTTTATTTGGACCTGTTCAAAGAGCTTGACCAGGTCCTCCTCAGGTGCCACGGGTTTGGTTGTCCTCTTTCCCTTGGTCAAGGCCTCGGGAAATGGAACCTTGGATGGTTCCTCTAGAATAGGTCCAAGTTCTTGATCTGGGGTAGGGGTGTCCAAGGTAACTATCCTAGGGCTTGGGTTAGCACTACTAGGCTGAAAGTGGCTTGGGTGAGGTAGGTCTTATGTTACTTTGCCACTACGAGTTGTAATTGGATTTAGTCCTACCTAGTTCTGGTTCGGTGTTGGTAAAATAGGTGGTTGCTGCTGAAATCTCGAGTATGTTGTCGAAGCTTCCATCCCGTTGGGAGATCGAGCAGAAGGGGCCCGATAAATCATGTGGGCTTGGCCTGGATTTGGGTTCATGGCATGCCTCTAATTCAGCACGTTATTCGGATTCAGCAGAGGTTACGAATGGAGTGTGCCAGGCCATGAAACTTTGGAATAGAATGAATCATGTTGGGTTTGAGTTCAGAATCAGGACCTCCAGCTGGGATTTGGACTCGAGGTTCGATCGCCACTACAATGGTGTTGTAATGATCTTGCATCATAGGACGCTGCAGTGGATTCACAAAGGCTTGAAATAAATCATTAAGGCACTGAAGTTGGTTCTCAAGGTTATTCTCTTCTTCTGCGGGTTGTGCCATGATGATGGAAGAAGGAGAATTGGGTTCAGACGAATCAGAGGAGATGTCTATGTGATGGGGTTGTTGTATAAACACGAAAGTCGAGACCTGGCCTCGATGGGAGTGAATGACTAAAGGAGGCCTCAAGGATGGTCTTAAGGACCTCCTACTGAACATGCACCAATGGTTTGGATGAGAGTAGAATGTGATGGACCCAATCAAGACACCCAAAAAAATTTGGATGACTATAGAGGTTCGGGGTGGATGATACCCCTTAGTCAGAAAGCCGTCCACCTGAGAAATACCTGGGCAGCCAAAGAGGGAGTCCCGCAAACACCCCTACACAGTAGAGTGCCCCCCATGAGTTACAGGGTTTCCCCCACCCGACCTCTCTTGTCTGATGGTCTAGGTAGACTAGAACGGGGACTTGACCTCTTAAGTCTACCAGTGTTATTAAAGAGAAAGGGTGCTTAAAATTTTACTTGAACTTTAGATGTATTGAGTGCAAAAAGTGACCTAATTTCAAGGTTGGTTGACTCAACAAGGTAGGTCAACTTCACCTATTTGTCCTTTGAGAAGTTTTAGGTCCCTTTTTTTAGGATTCAAGTGAGATTAAGAGCCTAAATTTTAGGGTTTGCTTGAATAAATCAATTCAACCAAGGCTTAAGCACACATCATTTTGGAGAGTTGATTTTTTCTTATGAAAGTGTGTCTCTAAAACCCTAAATTGAAATCCTTAATTGGCCCTAATTTTGGTCTAATATAAGTTGCCAAATGTGGTATCTAGGGCTCAAACTAGAATGTGGTAGCCCTAGTTACCTTAAGTAGGTGCACAAATCAGATTTTGTAGTTGAAATCAAATCAGACAACTTGATGAATTAGCTAAAAATATAAAGCAAGTGGCCCTAATTGATTTTATCCTTTTTTCCTTTTCAAAATGAGGGGCTTAAGAGAGAAAGTAATCAAAAATTACCTGTCCCTGGCGTGTTTGATGTGCAGCTGTTTTTTCTTGCATCTGCTTCCTACCCTGGAATGGTTGATTTGCGTGGAAGATCTCCTCGTGAAGCACCTCGCAAAATCACAATAAAGCAATAGGGCAAGTTCGTGTTCAAATATAATCAAATAATGTAGAGAATAGTGGTGAATCGCACATTACTCCCCGGCAACGGTGCCAAAATGTTGAGAGTGCTAAATTGGTATTTAAGATATTGCGTTGTAGTACAGCCGGAAAAGTGTTCCAAACAAATACAATTTTATTACTCGAAAAGATTTTCGAAGTCGAACACAGGGAGCAAATGGAATTCAAACAATAGTCTCAATAATAAATGCAAATTAAACACATAATACTACTCAAAATCTAATTAAGAATGTAGAGCATGAGTAAATGAAGAATAAAAAGAGTTGTAGGCAAAATAATAAAGAGCATATGAAAATCGGACGTCTTAAAAGTCTTGTGCTACAGTGTCTTGCTTCTCTTCTGATTTCTCTTTCTCTGGTTCTTCTTCTTCTCTTCTTCCTTTGGCTTCTTCTTTCTTTCTCTTTCTCTGACTTCTGCCTTTTCTCTGTCTTCTCCTTCCTTCTTTCTTTGCCTTAAGCCCTACAATGCTCCTTTCTTTCTCTCTTTTTCTTCCTTTTTTACCTGACCTCCTCTTCTTCTTCTCTGAATTAGCTAAGTGTTGGGGCAATCTCTTCAAAGCAAAACCCCCCTTCCCCTGCGTAGCTCTCCTCTCTCTTTCTCTCTTTTCTATTTCAGAGCCGCTCTCCCAAAGCCTTTAGCCGGTCAGGTAATCGGACCTAACGGAGAACCAGGTCCAAGCTCACCGGCGTGTGTGGTGAGCGAGAAGTGAAGAGGTCAGGTAATCGAGTCGTGGCCAGGTCCGCGGGGTATATCGCGGATGAGTCCATGAGAGGGGGGGAGGAGGACTTCATCCTCAGTGTTGGAGGCGATAAGCCTCTAACACTTTTTCCGTTTATGTGAGTGCAAGCGGCCATCCACTTCCAAGGTGGGACTAAATGTCCCACCTTCATTCGTACGCAGCAGCAGCAGATGGTTTCCTCAATTGGCAAGGCTGCAGAGTCCTTTGACGCCAATCAAAAGCCTGGATGCGTGCGCGCCTCAAATCCGCACCGCTTGGGGGTCTCTCCTGGAGCAGAGCATGACCTGGAGCAGCTTGAAGCTTCTTCAAGCTCAGCGACAACGGCTGAAGACATCCTGAACCAGAAATCAATAGCACGGCCTCGTGGCCACGTCAAATCGCTCAGAGAGGTTTATCGGACCACGGCAGATGTGATGGGAGTGGTTTCGTGGAATGTGGGTGGTTGTGGTGGCGTATGGGTGTATATGTGGGTATGTTTGGTGGGGTGCTTAGGTGATCGATGGAGAGATTGGAGTGAGGGGATGTGATCAGGGAGTCGAGGCGAAGGTCGTAGGGTGGTTGATGAGGTGGATGGAGGTGCGGAGTGACGGGAGCACCTCGTCGAAGGTATCGCTAGAGGTGGAGAAGGTGACGGTGGTCAGTGGCGTCGGTGGGTGTTTTTTTAAGAAATAAAGAGGGGAAGAAAGTGGGAGAGAGAGAGAGTCGAAAGACCTACTTTTAAGGGACGAAAAGGACAGGAGACCCACACAGGTATGGCTGTCGGTCGTGGGGAAGACGAAGCTCCGTAGATAAGGCGGCGGCAAAGATCGGGTAGAGGCGACGTCGGCCGGTGTTGCGCGACGCGGAGGATGGAAAGGAAGACAGCCCGACCACTGGTATTGTGGTTGGGCGACAAGTGAGTGAGGGAGAAACCACCAGAGCTTGTGAAGATTGTGGCCGGCAAGGGAGAGAGGAATATAGGGTGAATCGGCCTAATTTCAAGCTTGGAGAATGCGGTTGGATCTGGGGCTCCTTTTATAGGTCATTTGGAGAGGGATTTGTGCTTGAAAACCAAGCTTCTAAGCAAGGCAGGGTCGCCGGGGTTGGAAGCCGTTAGGATACCCATGTTTCTCATGCGTTCACATGAGAGATTGGGAAAGAATTTGGGATCAAGGATGGGTTTAGACGAGAGAGAATTTCTCAGAGAATCTCCCTTCCAATTTTGGAGGAGATCCTCTGAGCAATCAGGGAGAACTCTCCTTCCAAAGCCCGCCGGAGTAGGATTCCTCTGCTATAATGGTGGAGGGACCTAATTGTGAAAATGATGAAGTTAGGGGCTGTTTGTAAGGGTTTTTGAAAGATAGGGGTATAAATGTAATCAGGCTGGACCTTTTCTCAAACTAGGTCAAGGCAAACTCAACTTGGATCCAAATTTTGGTACAAACCTAATTTGGACCTGGGGAATCCAATGGTAAAGTTGGATTTTGAGTTTGACCACATTTAACTGGGAAATTTATGTAAAAACCTAATTTATGGTAAATATCTATCTGAGACCCCATTCTAGGTCAAGATGGGTTCCAATGGCCAAATTGAAGGTTCTAAACCTAGAGAATATTTTCCTATGATTTTTAGAGGATTTAAGTGAATTTTATCCTGACCAGAACCTTGGTTAATCAAGTGGGTCTGTTTTAGGGTTTCAAGAAGTCATTTAATTCATAGAACACACACAAACCCTTTTCTGTCAAATCCAACCCACTTATTACATTATTATGACCATTTGACCTTTGTTTATCCCCTTGAGAAAACCCATTGTTGTACTGCATTGGTAAAATTACAGTTTATCCCTAGTTTCTTATTTTTCTCTCAAAAAGGTTATACAGTGAATTAGGACCTTCAGTTGGTTATGTAGGAGCTTTTATTCTCTTTATTGGGTCAAAATGAGCTAGTTAGGGCTCATGATGGTATTCCCATCTGCTTCCCAAGTAATTCTCGGGTGTGTGAATTTTTGATTCAGAGATATCACCCTCCTTGAAATAGCCTTAATCATCCAAAAATCTTTGGATGCCTTGATTGGGTCTAATTCACATCTAGCCTCTCATTTGTTCTATAGTGCACATGCACAGGAAAGGTCCTAGGTTTGACCTAGAAGCCTCCATTAGAGTTGATCTTTTTAGGTAAAATTCTGATCTGATCTAATCGATTCAATTTGAACTTGAATATGATTTTACATCCTAATCCACCATCTGATTTGAAAATGCAACTTGACAATTTAGGAAATATTTTCAGTAAACCTGAATCCCAAATGAGCATAAAAGAGAAAACAATCGAGGTTGCTCTTAGACATCATGATGAGTATTACAAAACCTCGAATCCACTAGAAGCATTTAGGTTAATGTGTCAGGAACAACAACCTTCATTGTGAACTGTGCCCAGCTAATGTTGACACAAATGATAAATAGTTCAACCCAGGATATTATCATGACAAGATACATTGAATTAGAGAGATTACATAATTTTGAGTATCTCTAATGTCTGACAAATCTACTACTTTGGGAAATGCACCAAGATGACCTTGAGAAACGGGAGAATTTGATAAATCTGTTGAAATAAACCATCAATAAAAAATATCCATATACCCACTCAGAAATTGATAAGACATCTTGGAGTAAGGTTAAAGGTTAATGTGATTTCCTAGAGCCTGGGATAGAAGATCGAGGTTATTGTAGACCCCTAACCCAAAATGGAGTCACATTCAAACTTTGTACAGAATGACATACCTGATCTTGATGTTGGTAGGGTGGATTCAGTTACAGGTGTTCCTGATTCTGAACCAGCCTTAGAGAGCCATGAAGCTGGTACATCATGCCTTGATTTCCCAAACACCTATAGTGAGCTTGAATCAGAACCTCTTGAGGATGTAATTCTCGCACCTTATCCTGTTAAGGTAATCCTTGAGAGTAATTCTGACATCCCAATAGAACAATTTCCAGATTCTAGTGACCCAATTCCTATCCCTAACCTAGAATCTAGATTTGAGCCTATTTGGGATGATCATGAGGCCCAATGTGATGAGAATCAGATTTTAGAACTAAACTGTGATTTTAAGCCTATATTTGATGATTATACCTCTCCAGAATTCTCAGAGGTACAAATTGATTTATCATAAGTCACACTAATTTACGATATAGAAATAGAGGAGTTGGAAGAGTTGGGATTTGATTAGGTCTACCTTAGAAGCCAAGAACCCGAGCCTATGCCTGATAAGGACACCTCTTTGAGCTTAGAATTTGAAATTAGCTTAGATCCAAGTCAGGTTGTTGATCATGATTTATTCTGTGGTAGATATCCTGATCTAGAATCAGGTTTAGAAACAGATTTTCATAGATTCTTTGAAGATTTTAAATTATACTCTGATTTTGGAGATCCTTTATTTCCAGATGATTATGAGCCAATCTACGACCTTAGTAACCATGACCCATTCTTTGACTCTGAGGTTCCTGATCCTGAGATCATTGGTTCAAATTCCTATTATATTGAGTTGGAATCATTCTTTTATGATATGCAGGATTCTGAAACAGTAAGTGTCGAGAGTGTCCAAAATCTAGAGTTCGAATCTTTCACTGACTCAGAGTTTCATGATCTTATAAGCTCTCTAGGCATTTACATTTGATTTCGATGAGCATCATGAAGACTCTCTAGATGAACCTATCTTTGAATCATTTTTAGAAGAGCCTACATCGCATTCTGATTTCAAAGAAGCCACACCTCATACAGAGCCTTCCAAAATTCAATCCCAACCTTGACTCGCCACTAGAATCAATTTCTACTCCGATTCACCTTTCTCTGATCCGGTTGCATATGATTCACCTCCATTTTTTGATCAGAAATCAGACATTGATTAGACCGTTAATCACATCTTATCCTTCTCTGATCTCACCAGTAGGATTCCTACATTCTCCACTGATCCATTGTCTTTTGAGGACCCCTACTCTGATCTGGATGAGCCAATTCAGGCAAACCCTTGATTCTCACTTCCACATCTTTTTGAAGCACAAAGTATCTGGTGGGCTCCACACTTGTTGATTCACATACATCAATCCACCAGATTGGTTGGGTTTGGCTTACATCATCATCCTGTTAACCTAAACAAGCACCTGGTTAGACCAACCGGGTTACTCATCAAGGTGTTTGTTCAACAAAATTCCTCTGATTTGACGACCCTTTCTCCTTGACCACCTTCTTGTTGGTGCTAGAGCACCATGATTATTTATTTTAGTGATAACAAAACACATGTTATTTAACATTTACATTCGAAGTCTTAGATTTCAGGTTAATTGCAAATGGAGACGTGTTTAGATAGAGTTCGAGCTCGCATCCATGGCGGATTGGAGGAACTTGATAAAGGAGAAAGAGCTTCGTGAGGAGGGAAAGCTTGAAGAAGGAAGGAGATAAAGAATATGATAGATTTTCCTTCTTGTTCATTGCAATTTATCTTTATTTCTTTTGTTTCTCTTTATCTTTCTTAGATTACTTGTTAAAGAGCCTCAAAGAACCCTTAAAGTAGTCCTAGAAACACTTGCACAACCCTAGGATACTTAGGTTTTCTGTAGAGAACTTAGAAAATCAAAATAGGGTTCTGACAACTTAATCAGACATCTAATCTTGAAATCAGACATCTGATAGTGACTTTTAAGACATCTGACTATTGACTCAGACATCCAGAAACTTAGGCTGGACTTAGTAGGTTCTGTCGGATGAAATCAGACGTCCAGACCTTAGTCCAAACATCTTATAAGACATCTAATGGTTGTGCTAGACGTCCAATTAGTGGAACGTTGGCTAACAAAGTAAATGTTCAGGAATATAACTATTAGGCTTCTATCAAACGTCCATAGATGACCCTAGATGTCTGATATGTGACCGTTGAGCCTCATTGTGAGCCAAAATCACCTTTAGCAGATTATCTAGCCGTTTGGACCTTAGGAAATCCATTCCCGCCATACAATAGGTTTCCAGACGTCCTGACCTAGTGCCAGACATCCTGTACGTCATCTGATTGATTTACACTAGAACCTTGTTTAGGTCTGATGAAAGTTAAGAAAGAAACTCGCCTAGAATCAGATGTCTGACTTAGTTCCCAGACGTCTTAAACTAGTTTTCCAGACATCTGATACTTGAACCAAATGTCTAATGACCCTGTCAGAATCATAAAGGATTCTGATTACGACCTGTTTTGCCTTGAGTTCAACCCCAACGGCTATGGAAGCCTTCTAAGGCCTTCCAAAGCCTTCCTAGGCCCTCTATAAATAGAGAACCCTTGCCTCGCAAATGAACACCAAGCATTAGCATTTCCACATCATTTGTGTCAAATTGGTCTTGAAAAGATCTTGCTCTCCATTTTGCCATTCCACATCTTGAGAGATGTCTTCTAGTTGTGCACCCGCTTTCCCTCTGAGATTTTGCCATTAAACGAAGGACCGCCGCATGGTTCACATATCCGCGTCAAGTCGATGCACTTCCAACAAAGGGAGGTTCCCTTACCTATAGTAGCTAGATTTAACCATATACTTTGTGGCTGTATAGGTTGTATTGTAGTTTATCTTTGCTTGTGTTAGGTATTCGCTTTGCGAATTCCTATCTCCATAGAGGGACAAAATACTCCTTGTGAAGATGGGTGGTTTTGAGGCACCCTTCTCTCAGCTATAAAGTAGCGTGGTTGTACTAAGGTTGAACTACCCTCGTTTTTAGTAGTTCGTTTAGTGGATTTGATCGACTTTGTCAATTAGGAAATCCTAACTCGAAAGGGTTAGGTGGTGGTTTTCACTCGATTCAAGTTTCCACCTAAAAATCACTTGTGCTATTGTGTGATTGCTTATTTTTGTGAGATTGTTTATTTTAATTCCGCATTTTATACATCATGCATATCTCACCCCTTCTCGTAGGGAATTATAATTGGTATCAGAGTAGGTTCTTGCTGTTTCAGTGTAATAACCTAGCAAGAAGATCATGGAGGGAAGCAGCTCTGTGATAAGAATTCTTGAGGGGCAGTCTACCACCCGTTCACAGTTATTTGATGGTTGCAATTACCCATACTAGAAGCTGCAGATGAAGACGTGGCTTCAAGCCAACGACTTCACGATTTACGCTAGATGCAAGATGCCGTTTGACATTCTGGAGAAACCCGCAGGAGGCTACTCGCAACAACAAATCCGTAAGCTCTCTTTCAACTCAACAATAATGAACGCATTGTATTGCATGTTGAGCCCGGAAAAATTCAACCGAATCTCGTAGTGCGCCACCGCATAGAGATTTAGCACACACTTGAGGTAACTCACGAGAGTACCTCTAAAGTAAAGTTTTCTAAAATTAATTTACTTTCACAAGATTTGAATCATTTTATATGAAGACAAATGAAACATTAAGTGAGATGAACACTAGGTCACACTCATTGTAAATGAATTGAAAGCTTTAGGAAAGACCTTTATCAAGGGGGAGCTTCAAGGAAAGCTTCTTCATTCCCTCAGACCAGAGTGGGAACAAAAGGTCACCGCGATCGAGGAGGCGAACGACATAGAGGAGCTCAGCATGGAGGATCTCCTAGGCAATCTGATGGCCTACGAGACAAAGCTGAAGCAGAAGAAGAAGGATACACTGAGCCAAAGCCTAGGAAGTCTCTCGCATTCAGAGTTGCATCGGATAGCGAGGTAAGTTCTAATGATGAAGATTTTAAATTTTTACTTAAAAAGTTTTCCAAGTTTTGTAGGGAATCAAAGAAAGAAAATGAGAGGAAGGAAAAATAAAGCCCAAGATGTTGCTACCATTGCAACGAAAAGGGTCATCTTCGACCTGAGTGCCCTCTTCTCAAGAAGGAGAAGAAGAAGGAGAAGGAGAAGTATAAAAAGGCATTCCAAGTAACTTGGGATGACTCGAGCTCGGAGGAAGAAGAAGAAAATCCCGAGAAGAAGAATGAAACCGCTTGCGTGGGTTTCATGGCCATGGAAGGAGATAGCGAAAGCGACTGTGACAATGAGGTAAAATATGAACTACAAGATGAATTTGATGAGTTATTTGAAATCAGTAAGTCACTTAAAGTGTAAAACAAAAGCATGGAAAAGAAAATTAGCTTTTTAAAATCTGAAAATGATTGGTTAGAAATAAAACTTAAGAACCTAGAAAGTAGTTCTAGTTCTAAAGATGATGATTTGTCATTAGAAAATCACAACCTAATAATTGAAAATAACAAATTGATTGAGGAGAACACTAATTTAACATTAGAAGTTTCTAGTTTAAAAACTAAGATGCATATTATAGAAAAAAAAATTGCATGCCTTAGGGAAAATTCTAACAAATTGATAAATAAAGTAGATAATCTATCTAGCCTTAAGGTTGAGAAAGGATCTCCATCAAGGAGACCTGCTAACAGATTCGGATCCAAATTAACTTGGATACCGAAGAGACAAATAGAATCTCACTTTGTAGGTTTTAGGGGAGACTACAACATCAAATATTGGACTTACATGATGAAGAACGGTCAACTCAAGATAGGTGGACCAACATCAAGACCAAAGTGGAAGACCCGAAGATCTGCAAAAAGACCAACGAGACGGCAAACAAATGATCGAATCGCCGCACGTTGACCGACCGATTGGAGACCGACGCTAATGTCTGGACCTCCAAGCTACGGATGGAAACCCCATCTGGTTTGGCATTCACCTCCATTTGGGCCATTCTATTAGCCATGGTAGGTGAGGTAAATTCTTTATCTTATCTTTTAATTTATCACATCTAGATAAGGGGAGTCTAAAATTGATGAAGCTAACTGTCCATCTTTAAGGGGGAGTTTTAAAAATAACATAACTTTAGAAAGGGGAAGGTAATAACATAGCTATCTTATTTTTATGAAAAAATGAAATTAGAAGAGCATGTTTTAAGGGGGAGTTTACGATAATTAAAAATTATAACATCTTTTTGATAATGTCAAAAAGGGGGAGAACTTTATGTATTATTTATGGTTTTGTCATCATCAAAAAGGGGGAGATTATTGGTGCTTGAGTACCACGATCGTTTATTTTGATGATAACAAAATACGTGTTATTTAACATTTGCATTTGAAGTCCTAGATTTCAGGTTAATTGCAAATGGAGACGTGTTTAGACAGAGTTCGTGCTCGCATCCTTGGCGGATTGGAGGAGCTTGACGGAGGAGGAGCTTCGCGAGGAGGGAAAGCTTAGAGAAGGAAGGAGATGAAAGATGAAGAATAGGACAGATTTCCCTTCTTATTCATTGTAATTTGTCTTTATTTCTTTTGTTTCTCTTTATCTTTCTTAGATTACTTGTTAAAGAGCCTCAAAGAACCCTTAAAGTAGTCTTAGGAACACTTGTACAATCATAGGATACTTAGGTTTTCTGTAGGGAACTTAGAAAACTAAAATAGGGTTCTGACAGCCTAATCAGACGTCTAATCTTGAAATCAAACGTCTGATAGTGACTTTTAAGATGTTTGACTATTGACTCAGACGTCTAGAAACTTAGGCTGAACTTTGTAGGTTCTATATGATGAAATCAAACGTCCAGACCTCAGTCCAGACGTCTTAGAAGATGTTTGATGGTTGTGCCAAACATCCAATTAGTGGAACTTTGGCTAACAAAGTAAACGTTCAACAATATAATCGTTAGGCTTCTATCAGACGTCCATAGATGACACCAGACATCTCATATGTGACCGTTCAGCCTCGTCCATAGATTATCTAGCCATTTGGACCTTAGGAATTCCATTTCTGCAGTATAATAGGTTTCCAGACGTCCAAGCCTAGTGCCAGATGCCCTATACGCCGTCTGAACGATTTACACTAGAACTCTATTTAGGTCTGATGAAAGTTAGGAAGGAAACCCTCCTAGAATCAGACGTCTGACTCAGTTCCTAGATGTCTTAAACTAGTTTTCCAGACGTCTGATACCTGGATCATACGTCTGATGACCCTGTCAGAATAATAAATGATTCTGATTACAGCCTGTTTTACCTTAGGTTCAACTCCAACGACTATGGAAGCCTTCTAAGGCCTTCCAAAGCCTTCCTAGGCCCTCTATACATAGAGGAGGACCCTTGCCTTGTAAATGGACACCAACCATTAGCATTTCCACATCATTTGTGTCAAATTGATCTTGAGAAGAAGATCTTGCTCTCCATTTTGCCATTCCACACCTTGAGAGCTGTCTTCTAGTTGCGCACCCGCTCTCCCTCTGAGATTACGACAGCGACGAACCACCGCCGCGTGGTTCACGCATCCACGTCAAGTCGACGCACTTCCAGCAAAGGGAAGTTCCCTTACCTATAGTAGCTAGATTTAACCATATACTTTGTAGCTCTATAGGTTGTATTGTATTTTATCTTTGCTTGTGTTGGGTATTCGCTTTGCAAATTCCCGTCTCCATCGAGGGACAAAATACTCCTCGTGAAGAGGGGTGGTTTTGAGGTACGCTACCCTCAGGTATAAAGTAGCATGGTTGTACTGAGGTTGAACTACCCTCATTTTTAGTAGTTCGTTTAGTGGATTTGATCAACTTTGTTGATCGAAAAATCCTAACTCGAAAGGGTTAGGTAGTGGCTTTTACTCGATTTGGGTTTCCACCTAAAAATCACTTATTCCATTGTGTGATTGCTTATTTTTGTGAGATTTTTTATTTTAATTCAGCATTTTATACGTCACATATCTGTCCCCCTCTGGTAGGGAATTATACTTCTGCTCGGCTGCAGTCATTGAATTTAACGCTTAATGGGAGGCAACCCGTCATTCCAAAAGCTGGAGACCCTTCAGACAATCTTTTGAGCTACACTCCTATTGCACTTAAGAGTTCAACTTTACAATAACCGATTCCACCTTTGGTACTCGTACAAAGCTTGAAATTGTCCGCAACAATCATTCCGACCCGTTCACCTACCCTTTGACCTTATTCTAAACCTTGAACCAAGCTGAATTCATACCCACCTGGTTTACAATGAGGACATTGCAAAACTTAGGCATGGGAGGGTGTTAAAGTGTAAACATATGGAAATTCAATTTTCTGAGGGGTTCTCATAAAAAAATACATATATATATAATAAAATAAATGGAGAAAGGGAAGGAAAATTTTGAAGAAATGATTGAAAATCTTTCTTAAGGAAGAAAAGAGGAGGAAATACAAAATGTCAAAAAGGAGCAAAAATTGAAAAAAATGATAGTCATAGTAATTGATTATGGGATTTACTTAAGTTCTAGACTAAATCAAAAGAAAGATCAAGTCTTGAAATGCTAGAGACAAGGAGATTAGTATGAATGCTAATCTTAGGACTCTTGAACCTATTTTAGGGTTTAAACACTCACGTATTCGTTAAGATCTGAATTAGTCCTCAAGAGGTTGAGGAAAGTGCAAAGCTAATGTAGTAGGTCTAAGGCTTAGGGATTATTCAGCCCCGTTGCCTACCCTTTGGTTTGAGGGACTTGGTAACCTAAGTACCCAAAATCACACACAAGTCTAGTTCAGTGCGCTTAATAAAGAAATCATGCCAAAAGTGTTCTGTTATGAAAAGTTATCTCGAAGATCCAGCTTAGAAGCGACTTGACAACACAAGTTGATTGGATGAGTTCCCGGCACGGAGAGGTGGGAAATTCCCATTGAAGATGCATAATAACATATCGTCTCCTCGTTGCTTGTCTTCTAGGATATCTAAATATCCTACCAGTGGCATGTAAGCACCTTATGCTGGTTCAAGTGCCATGGAAGGGACTATCTCGAAATGTCGATCGCCAAGGCCTGAATTTAGCTAAAAAACGTCATGGGCGGCACTATCTAGGAGTGTCGAAAGCAAGGAGTTATAGAGGTCGCCATGGGCGGTGCTATCCTGAAGCATCGAAAGCCAGGGAGTCTTCGAGGATTGATGGTGAGGACAAGAAATTCGATACAGACCGTATTTAGGGCCAATTCGAAGCTAGATCTAGGAAAATATAAAAAGAAAAGAGAGAAAACTCTCCAAATGAAAAATATTCCTCTATCTCTCTTATCAAAATGCACTGGCAAACTAAACCTAGACACAATACGTCTAACGGATAGGTGCTTTAACTGCTGGGGTCAACGAACCTCTGGGCAATTTTTGCGAGCCTTAGAAACCTTCGCGACAAACCCAAGATGAGGCTAGTTAGGTCTAGATTTTGGCTAGTACTTTAGTACCTCTAGGCCTATTATTTGCATTTTGGTCTAACTTCTAGAGAGTAGCACAAATCAGGCATTTGAACATCAAAGCACGGTATAGAGATCTAGTTCCTTCCATAGGATTTTGCTAGGGACTAGCAAAGGTTAGGCATGGGTGTATGATGGTAACACTATCATTACCTATAACTAACTTAAATTAGTGGAAATCAAGTGACAAATGCTCTTATATGATCGCCTGTGAGTCGTAATTCCACTCAGATCCATTTTGATAGAACAATAAATCAGTGTTAATTCTATAATTTTAACATCACATCATAAATATAGAGTAATCATGGGATTTACCAGAAGTTAATTGAATGTCAAATGAGCATTAAAGTCTAATGATTAGATCCACACAGATAGAAATAGGGTTTCACGCATATCGAGAACTAAAACAACACCCAAAATCCTAATTTTAGACTAGCTTGAATTAAAAAGGTTCTGGTCAGGATAAAATTCATCTAAACCTCCTAAAATTCATATAAAAATATTCTAAGAGGTTTAGTACCCTTCGTTTGACCATCTGAACCTATTTTGACCTTGAATAGTCTCAGATGAAATTCTACCTTAATGTGGGCTTCTGTGCAAATTGCCTAAGTCAAATATCGGCAAAACTCAAATCCAACTTTACCATCAGATTTCTTGGACCTAAATTAGGTTTGTGCCAAAATTTAGGCCCAATCAGAGTCCATCTCGACCTAGGTTACATTTTAGTCCATTAAATCTCTATTTTTCTCAATCAAACCCCTAACTTTTGAATTAATTGCTGAAAGCCCCCTAAATTCTTCATATTATTCACAGATAGGTCCTTGCTGCCATTTGAGGTCAACTGACCTACAAGCATGCTTTGACCATCTCAAATCCCCATCAAATCATCACCAAATCCCACTAAATTTGGTGGGATCGGTGTTCACATTACAAGGAATCAATTGATTAGGATCATGGATCCTAACTTGCGTCCTAGAGCTTAGGCGAAGCTCTTAAAATCCACATGGAACCAAAATCAAATCGCGATGAATTCCCCTGTTAAAGCTCATTCTTGATCTCTATAAAAGCATCCCCATGTTCCACCGTCTTCTTGAGCATGGAAAAGGGTCAAAATTCCTCTTCAAACTCTTTCCCCAGCCTCTCCGACCTAGCTCCGGCGAGCCTCCTCGATCTCTTTCCTCTGACCACTAGATGGACAAATCAAATGGTCCTCCTTCCTTTCCTTCGTCCACTCCTTGCCAACCAGCCAGGAGCTCTCAGACCCTTTCCTCCTCGCTGCTTCTCCTACCAGAGATTTCATCCCGTCCAGCGCTGGCCAATCAATGCCGACGCGGAGCTTCTTCCCCTTCATTTGTAGATAAGCCATTCCTCTTCCCCTCCTTCTTTAGGTTAGATTCCACCTCTTATCTCCTCAAATCAATCGCTGAATCACTATCTCCCTCGTCGTCTTCTTCACTACCAACCGTGCCTCCGGCAAGGCCGCACCGATACTACACTCCACCAAACACCCCGCCAACACTCCAAGAAGCTTCACCAACCAACTTCGACTTCATTGCCACTTTTTGCGAGGACAGAATCCCTCCACGAAGCAACCTACAGTTGCAATCGAAGGACACATGTAACAGCATCAATTGAAGACAAACTCCTACCAGCAACATACACGAAGGAAGAGGGGGACATTTAACCTTACCTCGTGCATCACAAGTCCAGGAGAGCCACATAAAGTGTTCTGTTACCTTATGCTTGCTGCCTCCGAAAGCACAAGGGTGAGGTCCCCATACATGCCCATATGCACGCGTGCTCACACACGGCCACTCACACGCCCCTACCTGGGAACACACCTGCAGGTCTAGGCTGAGGTCTGATTACCTGGTTACCCAGGACCAACTTGGTTTTTATAGGAGAAATCCTAAGGAAGGGAGGGGAGGATTTTGCTTCAAGATCTGTGTCCTGTTGCATCGAGATGCGTGCCTAAAAACCCAACACTTGACTTCTGAGGATGAATGCTTACTCTGTAGTTTCCCTTGTGCCTTGGTTGTGCTCTGAATGGTTAAGTCATCTAACCTTAAGGTCTAACAACTGATTGAGGGGTACTGTGGGATAGTTGAAGTCTTGTGCTTGAGACCCTTGGTTCTGGTATTGTGAATTTATTTGGTTGATATTTGATTTGGGTTACTTGGTTAATTTGAATGCTTGGGATGTGCTTTGATTAAAGGGATTAAGTAGTGATTTAAATCACCATTCTTTTTAGATTTGTGATTTACTATTATCCCATTATGTCTTAAGATACTCTTGATTATAATTCAATATATATTTTATTAGATTATTTATTGCAATTCTTTATCTTATGCTCATTGATTTATGTTGTGATTAATGTGTGAATTTCATATTTACTCCCTGCGAACAACCTTGGACTCACATCGATTTTGGGTTTTATAAGTTTAAATGTTGTAGCATTTTTGTCAACTATACTACAATGCAAATCTCTTAAATCGACGCAAGATGCATACAACACTTAGGGTAATCGTAGGAAGGTCGAGTTTCACTTTATTTCGTAGTTTACTTAAGCATATTTTCATCTTGATTGCGTCAATTTTCAAAACCCTAAAATCCTTGCAAAACCTAAAAAGACAAAAAAAAAAGAGAAGATTTGAGAGAGAGAGAGTGAGTTTCATCATCTTTATAACTAGAATTGCCTTCTTGAACAACCTAAATACTCACCGAGTGCTCAATTTTATAAATTTAAAAGTGTGCAAATTTACATATTACGACACTTAAAAACCATTTTTACAAAACAAGCATTTTTCATTATCAGGATCTCCCTTGTCTCCACCATCTACTACTACTTCTCTGGGTTCTAATTTGACATCTTCATAACTACTCTTTAGGCTACTTCCTTTAAGCATTCCTCTACTTCTAGAGTTCATGGTGGCCATCTCTCTCCACCACCATCGAGGGCTTCTGTCTTCATCTTGATATTCATGTCTATTTCTATCTCTCTCCCTTCTCTCTACTTGTTCTTCTTCTATTTCTTCTTCTTAGTTTGCTTTTGTAGTTGGAGACATTCTAATTAGCAATAATAAATTCATGTTTTGGTTTGAATCTCCCCCTTGCCTCTTTGCTTTTGTAGATAGTTGCTTTGCTTGTTTCTTATCTCAAAATATAAAAAAAGTGTTGAGTTGTGTTTTCGCAATTTTGTAACCATCTAATTCTCGTGCAAACTTGCAGTTACGATTTTGAAGTTCGATTTTCACAATCCACACTTCAAAAAATCACCAAGTTTTGTCGATACCCTAGGATACTAGTATGGAGTGCTTCTGCAAAATCATTCTCTATATTTTTATAAAATTTGTGGATCATGAAGGGGTCAGGACCAAAATAGAACTTGCTTTTTTGGACTTAGTTTGAATTTTAGGAATATTTATACAGTTGGATTAAAGTGAAATAAATTGTAGTCATTTCCTTATCTAGTTAGGAATCTTAGGAAAAATCAGTAGAAATTTAGGACACCAATGTATTTAGGTTAGGGACGTACATTGCACGAGGGGACAAAATAGCCAATTTTCCCAAATCTTAGAGAAAAATCCCAAAAAAATAATGAAATCTCTTAAAAAAATTCATGCACACTTAGGATTACCTAGAAAGAAATATAACCAAAAGCCTCTCTAAGATACGAAAGACTCATATATTACATTTTAATCCATTATGAGTTCAGAACTTCGATTTTGAGCGATCGCATTACTTGAGCTATGACGATAATCAATGAAAACTTGCATAGAAAAATAATTTCGAAAATCTTATGGTCGTAGGGGCAAAATTTCTCAACCAAATAAATAATCGGAGGCAAATGGGGAGACATTCAAAATTCTACGTAAAGTTTATTTATTTATGATATTTTTGGTTTTTTTTATTTTTATATTTTTTTTTGTTGTAAAGATGGAGTAAAAATGTGTATGTGAGTAGGTGTAGGGGAAGTGATAGAAAAATGCTATGATGATAGCGGGGTAGGTAGAAAACAATTACAAAAATGAGAAGTAATCGAAATTTAATTGAGAAAACAAACTGTATCAATAGTTACAGTAAGAGAGAGGGATAATAATTACCAACTACAGAAATGCTTGTAAAATGATTCTAAACTACAAAGCAAAATAAGAAAAGAGAAAAGAGAAGAGTCTCCTATGTCAGTTGCTTGGAAGACGGAGGGTTGGATGACGCCCAGATGAAGGAGAGAGAAAAATAGAAGGAGGATGGAGCTGAAAGAGTTGAGGACGAGGTAAGGCGGCAACTAGGTGATCATAAGCCTTGGATGAGGTGAGGGAAGCGGCAATGACTCTCGACGAAGTAGGAAGAGGCTATATGGAGGATAAAGCTAGAGATTTTATACTAGCAGAGGGTAGGAGCATGCCTTGAAGTGGAGAAGAGGAGCTCAAGAAGCTTCTTGGAACTTCTTAGGAGGTAGAGGAAGACTAAGCTTGGATGATTTGAGGCAAACATTTGATTAAAATCATGCCTAATTATTTCTTTTTGATATTTTTGGTGATATATGCTTTTTTTGGTATTTTATCTAAGGAGAATAACCTGTTGAAATTTATCCGAGCTAACTAATCTACTCAACAAATAAAGTGGGAAAGAGAGAGAGATATATATAATAATTCTACTTAAGGTGAACCAAATGTTTATTACAAATAATATCTGTGAAAAATTAAATCTACACTAGAAAGAAAATAAAAAGAGATAGAGAGAGAATCCCCCTTGACAGCTGCTTGGATGATGCTCAAACGAAGGTAGATGAAGAACGGAGCTGGAAGAAGAGGAGGTGAGGCAGGGCGACTGATATTACTATATATATTTACATTAATTATGCCTAGCTAATGCTAATCTAAGGGTTGCATAGGGTAGAGTGCATTTAGTTAGGTCAGTTTAGTCATTTAGGTGTATTTTGTAAATATTGCATAGGTTTGGGTTTTTTTGAAACTTTACCCAAACTTGTATCTGATACCTTGATGTCTTTTGTGTAATATGTGCAGGTATCAGGTTTGGAGAAATTTGGAGCCTTATAGATAGGAGATTCAAGATTGAGCTCACTTGAAGAGGGTTGAGTTAATTAGACCCAAACCCAAGTAACCCTAAGTCTAGCCCAATTTAGGAACCTAATTAACCTTAGCCTAGATCCTAATTACCTTACCTAATTAACCAACCTACAGTCCGACTATGAGCCTTCATTTTAGACCCAATATGGCCATCCAAAAATTGGTCATATCCCTTAGAAAAATAAAACCTAAACTAAATCCTATTCCTAATCTCGAAATTCGAAACCTGACACATGTCTAGTATTTCAGTCATAAATTTTCCATTTTAGGTCTAAATTGAGTGATTCAGGTTGCATTGGAAAAGTGATTTCGAGAGATACAACTTTACTTTTATATGCAATTTGAAATTTGGAACAGAATAAGGCTGAAAATTCGAGACAAGTGAGGGCAATCCTATAAAGTTGTAGCAACAACCTCTATCCAAAGGTCCTTATCCTACCTATCCTAGCCATCCCCTTAGATCTAATCTAGACCATCCAAATCCTTGATCCTAAGCAACCTAAACCAACCAGTAGGAAGCCTCTACCTTTCCTATAAAAACACTAGGCATGCCCCCTTCTTGGATCCATTTCTTCCTTAGAAAAGAAATTCCTCCACTTTCTTCCACCACCTCCTAAGTAGAACAACTAGAAGTCCACCATGGACGTCCACCCTTAGGTCCACCCTCTTCCACCAAGCATTCCTCTACCGAACATCCTCCTCTACATCCTCTCTGGCTCTGTCGATGGATCTCTCCACCACCGTGACTGTACTCCGGATCTTCTCTCGTTCTCTCTGTTCTAATTGTTCTAACATTTAGTTTATTTCTCAAAACTCTAGTTGTAATCATTCACTAGCATCAATAGAAGTATATTTTTATGATCTCTATCCCTTACTCTCCCTGTCTCTCTATTATCTAGTTAGTATTGGTGCATATTTACTTTTGTTTGCATTCGCGATTTCCTATTATTTGTCTCCACATGTTCGACCCAGACTACCAATTTGGTTACTTTATTAAAATTGATAGAGAACTTCTATGCCACAATGAATGCATTTTAAATTACGTGTAGTTTTACCGTCAGCTTTTGGTATCGTTGCTGGGGAGGCAACAAATTTTGCTTGCATATTTTCTTCCATATTTTGCATTAATGTCTTTTACTTAATTTTCTCTATTTCTCTGATTGTGTGCAGGATTTCGCGGTGAAATGGGATCTTGTGGACAAACAGTAGAAACGGAGCAAAGTGCAAGTAGAGTCATCGAGGTAGGTTTCACATCTTAGTCTAGGATCATTCGTGAAACTTATCACTATAAAAAAAATAATCTTTAGTGACATTTATTATTTACCACTATAGTCCTTCTATTTGTCGCTATGTAATTCGCGACACTTATTATAATTGCCACTTAATTGTCGCCTTGGTTGGCATCACTAAAAGGTTAGTAATAATTGTATAATTGTCGCTAAATCATCAATATTAACAACACTTTAATTGTCGCAATTACCGTCGCTAATGATGTTCTTTAGTAGCAATTTATTTGCCACTATTTTACCACTGTTGAATTATATTAGTGGTAATTTAATTACCACTATTAATGTTGCTATATACTTCATTTAGCATCATTTAAATTATCATAATTAATGTCGTTAATGATCTTCTTTAATGTTTATTTATTTGTCACTATTTTGCCACTATTAAATTATATTAGTGGCAATTTAATTGACACTATTAATGTCACTATATACTTCATTTAATGACTTTTGTTTATGCCACCAAATCGTCACTATTGATTTACTTTAATGGCGTATTATTTTATCATTTAATTATCACTATTGATATTATTTAGCAACAATTATTTATCTCTAAATCACCACTATTAATTTACTTTAATGATGCTTTCTCTTGTCATTTAATTCATTTTAATGACACGTTATACCACTTAATTTTCACTATTGATATTCTTTAGTAAAAAACATTTTTATTTGAATAAGATCAAAACATAAAGTCGACCTCAATTTTATTTATCTCCCAATAATAAAGTACAATAAAGACCTTTAAAGGGATACATCAGAAAATAAGAAAAATATAAAAAAGTAACCTCAACATCAAAATATCCCCTCTTAAGGGTAATACAAAGAAAGAAATAAAAAAATTGAAAAATTTTGAAAATACAACGAATCATGAAGACTCGACCAGCAAAACCAACCTCCTCTTGAAATTGTTGCTATCTCAAGCAACTTCAGTGTTCCAAACTTCAATTAAAAGCTAAAAAGTAGCACCATGATTAACATAATCCCCAGCAACACCTCCATCAATATGAAGTCCAAGATGAATAAATGCAGGTAGGATCAAATGCTTATTAGCCATTTTCTGTAGACATAAGCCATGAAAGTAGGTAATGTACTAAAAACACCACAATCACTAAACACGATGCATCCAAGAACAAAAGATAAAATGACTAGATATATAAACTGATAATGGATATTGCATCTTACCTTCATAATGGCGACCATCACTGTGAAAGTCAGATGGGCAAGTGCATCCACTAGGATCATGGTCCTTTAATTAGAAAACAAAACAAAAATAGAAATTAAATACTCAGTAACACAACATTCTGTACCTACATTGACGGTCAGTAACCGTCGGTATAGGTCAAAATGACTGTCACTGTAGATCCAAAGAGCTATTTTGACAATCATTGAAAGTGTTCTCTTAAGAGGTGTTGCTATAGGCAACACCGACGATTTTTTATCGTCAGTGTTGTACCTAGAGCTACAGTGATGATCATGTTTTAATAAATCTCTGATTTTATAATTATGCCAACAGCGTCGCTTTTGACCGTCAGTATAGACCTATAGTGCTAACAAAAGCTTTTGTCAATGTAGTGTAGAAGTCTCTTCCAACGGAAAAATCGTTGGTAAAACTGTCACTATAAATAAACAAGTTATCACCCCACACAAAACATACATTAACGCTTATTTCCGTTGATGTTACCGTCAATGAAAGTCCTTGATGAATATAAAAAAAATATATCCCTAATGTATCATCATAGACATCCTTATATTTAAAAATAGTAAATACTAATCAAATAATATAATTGATTTATTTCATAATAGGAAGTGTAGCTAACAAGATGTGTTGGAGAGCTTTTACCAAAAAGGAAGCAACCAATGTATCTATACTCTTAGGAAATTGGCTTATTATCCTATTTTCAACTTGGAGTATGATCAAAGTGAAGTATAAAAGTACAAACCTTCGTTGAGATTATTGGCTATAAGAAAGTTTCAACTAGTATAAAAGTTGTTCACTATCTTTATACAATGATGCCATTAGTAAAGATTTAGACTCAATAAACTTGAACATAGTTGAGACAACCCTACTAAAGATCCTAAGTATCTAATACCAACTCCTGCTTACAATCTTTTTTTACTCTAAAGATTCCAACTAACCCTTTCCTGGGATTATCCTTACATAGCCTATGGATTTGCCAGAGACAAGAGTGCCTTTCTATATTGAGCTCTTCCTTAAGCCCAAAACCCTTGTCTCTCTTCAGCTCCTCCTTCAAATCGCATAAGTTTACACCTAGATTACCTTGGAACCATGAGGTATAATCCAAACACTAGAGAGGATGGGTTAATCCCCATCTTCCAAAACCCAAGTCTCACGTGGCACCTATCTTAACCTCTCTTTCAATAAACAAAAGTGTAGGTTACCTGCACAAGTTAGCAAAACCCTGTCTTTGTGTGAAACACATGCCATCTCTCCCTTCAACCCTGCGACAAAGAAAACTCAAACAAAGGACAATCCAAGTTACGTAAACACCTTTCTAGATTTATCAGAAACCCAAAGATACCCGCAATAATTCAAAGTGATTCTATTTAGAAGGCCCCAAGGACTATATGAAAGAGCAGACCTTAAACATAAACTATTTATAATTTTTTTGCACTTCATGACTGCATCCTTGAACAACCTCCCATTTTTGTGTTTACAATAAAAAATTTCATCAAACATAAAAATTAAAAAATGGATGCTTTAACTAGAAACTAAAGAAAAGATGCACCATCTGGGATTCGAACTCGGGTCTGTAGTGTGAAAGGATACTATTCTACCACTAAACTATTTTTGCTATTCATGTTTTATGAACCTCAATTAATACAAATTAGGAGTGGTCAGAAAATAAATAATATTCAACATAAATCTAGTTTAAAAGAAGGGTAATATACACTTTCTTCTAGGTTAAGAAATATCACCAATGATATACATTTGAATAGTACTAATGCAATTTAGTTTTACGAAGATGCATTGCATTATATGTTTTTGTACTCGTCCAATCATGAATGTAAAGTGTGAGCTATGAAGGTTTAGAATTATTGCTTCTCAACTTAGACTTGAATATATATCTTGGATGGTTTGCCTTGGATCTCTAGGGAAGCCTTACCTGTATTTAGGCATTGGTTATTGTTATTTCAATAGGTATATTGTAAAGAAGAATCCTGGTGACTACACTATTGCATGGTAAAAAAAAAGTCTATTCCACCGTTCTATGGTTGCTAACCTCCTAGAAAGAAGTCCTCTCTAAGATGGTCACATGGTTTCTTTTTTTTTCTTACTTGAGTAAGATAAAATTTCAACCAGCTAGAATTTAGGTGAGACTCCCATTACTCAATCCCTAAATCATTTGGTCAAGTGGAACATTGCCACTATTTTAACATGCTTCTCCTCATATTTAATAGCGAAATACATGGCCAACCTCTTCAGACAGTTTTTAAATTTTTTTTTATGGGTGAATTAAAGGAATAGAACTTGTTCATCATCATGGTTGGATGGCTTTATCCTAGAATTTCACCTACAGCATTTTTTTTATTTGATAATAAAATTTCACCTATAGCATTGGAATCATTTCTTAATTCAGACTAGATAACGGGATAAGTTATCCCCCCACCTACTCCATTTAAATACATTGATCTTCCATAATCTTAGCTAAATGGTAAAGGTGGAATAAGCAATCTTACACATAGAATTGCGTGGAAATTCTCCAAGTCATCTAAAGTATTGAAGCTGAGATTGGTGATGATTTCATCCAAATTCTCACCTCCCACATCCACCACAAACTAATTAATAATCCCAATTCTGTCAGTTGCATGTCAACAAACAAAAACTTAAGAGATCAAAATATAGAATTAATCACAATCATGGAACTCGCTTCTTGTAATCATCCTTGGCAAATGACCATATTCCTTGCAAGATTAGTTCAATACCATTAAACTTGATTCTATTCAGTCGTACCTTACAACCTTTCCAAAGTATTTTAAACTTATGTACTTGAAAGCCTGCCAATGAGGCGAAACTCCGATGTGATTTGCAGTGGGGTCCCTTCCTTGTCCTTGATATTGATTTGTGTAAAGATTGGGGTGGAGATTGGCTTTGAGAAGGAGAGGCGAAACTCCAGTGTCTCCGTTTTTGGTTGGATTTGCATTTGAAGTAATCTCTGAATGATCACCAAAATTTGTTGCTGAATCCTTTCAATCTGAGATATTCTTTTGTTTCTTGCCCCACATATCGGTTTGATCTAAAATATACTTACTACGCAAAAAAATGGAGTGAAGTGAGAAAATTTACACGTACCTCGATGGCAATGTTGCACCATTTATTTTGTTCTCCACTTCCTCATGTACCTACCCAACACTGTTGGAGATTAGTGATATGCACACCCCCAATCAAATTTAACATCCTATGAATATTAGGAGATAGCATTAAATTAATTATATGCACATTCGAGATCGAAAACCACACATTGCGAGATTAATACTACACTTCTATCGCAATTATTTATTTTCAGGGACGAATGGGAAAACTTTCATGAAGGAAATGTTTGAGGGTGTATTAATGAATGAATGAACTCGATCATGCAATTGCACAACTACCTATGTTTTTGGATCGAATGTATCACATCTTACGTCTAAGCTAAACTATGACTGGGCTCATTGCATGGTGGATCATCCGCTCGAGCTACATGAAGAGGTGACTCAGAGGTGGCTATTGGTCCGTGCTGCGAAAATTAAACGTCATTAGGATTTGTTAGCGATCCACAACTATATGAAATAAGAAGGGAGGATTTTGATTAGGAGTAGTTAGTTACCCTACCAAAGATGGAAGCCCCGTCTTAATCTTCTTGCCATCGGATTGGCCCTCAGCTAGTGGTTCCCCAAGCCTCTTCCCTCCAACTTCCATTGGAATTTGCATGATGGCTCCAAGATATAGTGGGTTTTAGAGGCAGAGACAAAGATAGCGAGGAAATATTTAGAGTTGGATATAGAGATATATATAGAGAGAGAGGAAGGCCAAGGGAAGCTTGCGCGGCTTGTCACACTCCAATTTGGGTGACCTCAGATATATGGGTAAAAGAGGGAGAACACAAGATGAGGGATAGAAATTACATGGTTACAATTTAATTATTTAGAATTTAATTTGATAGTGAGGCATAGAAAATACATAGAAGGTTGGTGGGAATGATCATGGCAAGTTTTTTTTTAGCATCGTCGAAGAAATGTGGACGAAAGGACCTACCAGTTAAGATCATGTCAAGCTTATGTACCGAAGGTGTAATTTGCTGCAACCTTGCTAAGGCAGATGTAGTTCTCTTTTATCTGCATAAAATAAAGATGAGACTAATTAGTTTGTTATGTTCTTGCACAAATGCAATTGTGCAATTCCTAGTTTGAATAGAGGTGTGCGACGAGGGAGGAGATGCATGCATAACCGACTAACCACATCGTAAATCATGTTTGCTCGAACTTCCAAGTTTGCGAAGGCTCCCAATCAATTGTACTCTCCTTTCAAGATAAATGGGAGAACCTTGATGAAACCCAATCAATTGTACTCTCCTTTCTTAATTGTTGAACAGATCATGATATAAAATATTATTTTGACTTATAATTACAAAGTTACTGAAAGTTGCACTTGAAGTAGGTAAAGTGCAGATTATAATTACCTGCAAAGGGGTGACCTCTTCCAAAGGTGCAGAGGAAACGAAGTTGCAACTCTGCTGCTGTGCTCTCTGTGCGTTGCCAACAAAATGTGCTTGGAATTGCTGAAGCTGCTTGGTATCTGTGCTATTCACCAAAATGGTCCTGCCACTTGCAAGAGATTTAAGTGCACATTCGGATGCCACTACCTCTGATGTCGCAGTTCGCATGCCATCCAACATGCAGACCATCAAAATTAGTAGTAGTGCTACAGCTGCTTCAATGGTTCCTAAGCCCCATACCAAGCTGGTTGTCATGTGGGTTGTTTTTATTGTTGTCAGCCTTATTGCTGTCTTTCAAACTGGGAGATGCGGTGCAGACTTTGATCAACCAAGGACAGACCCTAGGGAAGGTACCAATGTTAATTCTTCATCTTCAGTTGTTTGCTCCATGCATACTACTCCTCATAATTCAATAAAAGAAATATGATTTTTGTAGCTGTTCTCTTCTTCCAGACTATTGTTGGGGTTGGTTGTTTAATTATTTTGGTGGTTAGGTATTATTATTGATGGTAGTAGCTACGTATGTACATACATACATACATACATCCTGTTGAAATACAAACACACACCACGGACCAATGAATGCAACTGACACGATTGATACATAAATTTGCTTTGGTTTCTGCCTTGCCCGATTAGTTTGTCTGGTTTGACGAATGTGGTCTGGAAGTTCAGAAGTTGTTCAGCAGTTGTTCTGCAAATATGTACCCAAGAACAAATCTTATTTGCGTGTGTGTGTGTGTTTTTTTTTAATGACCTAAAATCCTATTTGTGTAAATTGGGGAGAAATTAGTCATCTTTCACACACCAATTATCCATAGGGATGAGAACTTGACAAGGTAAATATGCACGGAATTATGGAAGAAAAGAAACCTTCATGGAGTGTTTGCCATCCTTGTGGCTATAATTGAAACTTGGCAGTCAAGTTTTAGATAGACAACATTCAAAAGGCCCTTGAAAGGGGCATATGCATGAAAACTATTGATTCCTCTCTATTTGTTATTCCTAGTTGTTACCTATGGTGATTCCCCAAAATCAACATTCAAGCAAACATATTTTGATGGAAAGTTAAAACACAATTAGCAATTGAAATAGTGATATAACTTCATTCCACTCCAGGGGTTTATTCCTCCCAACTTGTTTCTTGATGGGACAATCTATTTATTCCCTTAGCCCAAATCTTTGAAAAGACATGGACGTTACTTTATGATATCGTTATAAATCTTCTCCTCACCTCCAGGAATGCCATTGAAACACAGTAGACCAAAAGCCACATTCAGAATTCCCATTCCGTCTGCAATCCCCCCTAAAAAAAAAAAGGGAAAATGCCATGAAAAATTAAAGGAAATCAATGTAAACATGGGAGCAATTCCCAGAACAAAGTTACAAACTAAACCTATATGGTTGGACTCCATAAAAAAATTAAAAAGAGCAACCATATCTATAGGAAAACAAAGGAAACAAATCTTTATATAATCCTTAAAATATCAAATCAAGATTGGAAAGGGCTACCTGTAATTCCCTGCTTGGAGGGGTGAGATATACGTGACATATAAAATACAGAATTCAAAAAGATAGCAATTTCACAAAATTAGTAATCGCACAATGTACACAAGTATTTTTAGGTGGAAACTCAAACCGAGTAAAAACCACCACTTAACCCTTTCGAGTTAAGATTTCTCGATCAACTTAGTCGATCAAATCCACTAAACCCAGTCACTTGAACGAGGGTGACTGAACCTCAATTACAACACTACTTAGACCGATGGTAGTGTACCTCAAAATCCCTTCTCTTCACAAGAAAGATTTTACCTCGCGAAAGAGATGGGAATTCGCAAAGCGGATACCCAACCAAAGACAATAAAATGTACAACAATCCTATAGAGCCACAAATATTTAAACTTAGCTTCTATAAGAATTAAGAAACTTTCCTTTGGTGGAAGTACGTTGATGTAACGACGCGGGTGCGTAAACCACGCTTTGGCACAACGACGCTCTCGTAAACGCGAAGGGAGAGCGGGTGCACAACTCAGATGAAGCTCTCTGGACGTAGAACAAATGCTTAGAGAGCTAGAGCTTCTACTAGTTCTCTTGGACAAAAGATGTGGAAAGTGTGTTGCTAAGTGTGTCTTAGGTGTATCTTGCAAGCCAAGGGGTCTTCCTCTATTTATAGAGGGCCTAGGAAGGCTTTGGAAGACCTTGAAAGGCTTCCATAGCCGTTGGGTGCAAATCCAAGGCAAATCAAGTTGGAATCACGATCAATCATGACTATGACAGAGTTATCAGACGTCTAGTTCGGGCATCAGACGTCTGGAAAACCTGTTTAAGACATCTGGGAGCTAAGTCAGACGTCTGATTCTAAGCGGGTTTCCTTCCTGACTTGAAACAGACCTAAACAGGGTTCTAGTGTATGATCATCAGACGACATATAGGACATCTAGCACTCTGTCTGGACATCTGGAAACCTATTTGTTCTGCGGAAATGGATTCCCAAGGAAGGTAACGGCTAGAAAATCTCTCAAAAGAGATTTTGGGTTAATCGAGGCAAAACGATCACATATCAGATGTCTGGGGTCCTCTACGGACGTCTGATATAAGGATAACGGTCATTTCCCTCAACGTTTACATAGGCAGCCAACGTTCCACTAATTGGACGTCTTGCAAAGGCATCAAACGTCTCTTAGGACGTCTGGACTAATTTCTGGATGACTGATTCTAATAGACATATCCTATTAAGTTTAGCCTAGATGTTTTGGACGTCTGATCAAACAGTCAGGCGTCTTAAAAGTCACTATCAGACGTCTAATTTTCAGATTCGACGTCTGATAAGGCTGTCTGAACCCTATTTTGATTTTCTAAGTTCTTTACAGAAAACCTAAGTATTCTAGGGTTTGTGCAAGTATTCCTAAGACTACTGTAAAGGTTCTTTGAGGCTCTTTAACAGATATTCTAAGAAATAAAAGAGCAAGAATAAAAGAACAAAAGTACATAAAATAAAATAAAAAGAATTCTATCATATTCTTCTTGTCTTTCCATCTTCAAGCTTTCGCTCCTCATGAAGCTCCTCCGCCTCTATCATACTCCTCCAATCCGCCATGGATGCGAGCTCGGACTCCGTCTAAACACCTGTCTCCATTTGCAATTTGACTTAAAAATTAGGACTCAAAGGCAAGTGTTAAAAGGCACGTGTTTTGTTATCATCAAAATAAACGATCGTGATGCTCTAGCACCAACAATCTCCCCCTTTTTGATGATGACAAAATCATAAATAATAATGCATAAACATTCTCCCCTTTTTTGACATTATCAAAAAGGTGTTATGATATCAATTCTCCTAAATTCCCCCTTAGAACATGCTCTTCTAGTTTTTAGGTTAAATTTCTTTTAATCAAGAGTAATGTTCTCCCCATTTTTGTAATAACCAGATAGCTATATATTTTTCTCCCCCTTTCTAAAGGAAATATAGCCAACTTAACACCTCCCCCTAAATGATTGACAATAAGCTTATTAAATTTAACTCCCCCTATCTATATGCTAATAACAAAAAGATAGGGTTAAGGGTTTTACCTCACTTACCATGGCCAATAAAATGGCTCAAATGGAGGTAGTGGATGCCACATTGGATGGGGCTCCCATCCGTAGCTTGGAGGTCCGGGCATCGGCGCTGGTCTTCAATCGGACAGTCGACGTGTGACGGGTCAATTGGTTGTTCGTCATCTTGTCAGTCTTCTTGTTTTCCTCCTTGGTCTACTCCTTGGTCCTCCCAACTCGAGTTGACCATCCCTGAGCTTGTAGGTCCAGTCCTTTACGTTGATATATACTTTGAAACCTACAAAACAGGATTCCAATTCTTTCTTCGGTATCCAAGTAAACTTGGATCCATATCTGTTAGTGGGTCTCCTTGACAGTGATCCTTTCTCAACCTTAAAGCTATACAATTTATCTACCTTGTTGATTAAGTTGTTAGAATTTTCCCTAAGACATGCAATTTCCTCTTCTATAACGTACATCTTAATTTTTAAATCAGAAATTTTTATTTTTAAACTATTATTTTCCTCAATCAACTTATTATTTTCAAAATTTATGTTATGATTTTCTAACAATAAGTCATCATTTTTAGGACTAGTTTCTAGGTCCTTAAGTAGCTTCTCTAACCTATCATTTTCAGATTTTAACATGTTAAGCTTCTTTTTCATGCTTTTGTTTTCTACTTTTAATGATTGACTAACATCAAATAGTTCATTAAAAGCTTCTTGTAAATCTGAGTTTACCTCATCATCAGAGTCCCTTTCACTGTCGCCCGTTGTCGCCATGAAGCCCATGCAAGCGATTTCTTCCTCGGGATTCCCCTCTTCTTTTTCCTCTGAGCTTGTGTCATCCCAAGTTACTTGGAACGCCTTCTTCTTAGACTTCTCCTTTTCCTTTCTCTTCTCCTTCTTGAGAAGAGGGCACTCTGATCGTAAATGACCTTTTTCGTTACAATGGTAGCAATGTCTCGGGCTATCCTTCTCCTTTTCTTTCTTTGAGTACCTACAAAACTTTGAAAATTTCTCAAGTAAAATTTTAAAGTCTTTGTCGTCGGAACTTACCTTGCTATCCGACGCAGCTTTGAAGGCGAGTCTTCTTAAACTTCGATTCTGGTGTATCCTGCTTTAATTTCATCTCATAGGCCATTAGGTTGCCTAAGAGATCCTCCATATTGAGCTCCTCTACTTCGTTTGCCTCCTCGATCGCGGTGACCTGCTCCCATTTCGGTCCAAGGGAACGGAGTAACTTTCCTTGAAGCTCCCCCTTAATGAAGGTCTTACCTAAAGCTTTTAAACTATTTACAATAAGAGTGAACCTAGTGTTCATCTCACTTAGAGATTCATTAGACTTCATTGAAAAAGACTGAAATTCTTGAGAAAGTAAATTGATTTTAGAAATCTTTACCTTAGAAGTACCCTTGTGAGTTACCTCGAGTGTGTGCTAGATCTCGTATGCGGTGGCGCATTGCGAGATTCTGTTGAACTCCTCCGGGCTGAGCGCGCAATACAATGCATTCATCATTTTCGTGTTGAGCGAGAGTTCCCGGATCTGCTACTGCGAATATCCTGCGGCGGGTCTCTCCGGGATGTCGAAGGGGGTCTCGCATCGGTCCCATATTGTGAAGTCATTGGCTTGAAGCCATGTCTTCATCCACAACTTCCAGTACGGGTAGTTGTTCCCGTCAAAGAATGGTGGACGAATGGTAGACTGCCCTTCAAGAATCCTCGTCGTAGAGCTGCTTCCCTTCATGATCTTCTTGCTGGGTGTAACTACAATCTTGCAAGAACCCACTCTAATACCAATTGTAATTCCCTGCTTGGAAGGGGTGAGATATGCGTGACGTATAAAATGCGGAATTAAAAAAGATAGCAATCTCACAAAATTAGCAATCACACAATGTGCACAAGTATTTTTAGGTGAAATCCCAAACCGGGTGAAAATCACCACCTAACCCTTTCGAGTTAGGATTTCCCGATCGACCTAGTAGATCAAATCCACTAAACCCAGTCACTTAAACAAGGGTGATTGAACCTCAATTACAACACTACTTAAACCAAGGGTAATGTACTTTAAAACCCCTTCTCTTCACAAAAAGGATTTTGTCTCGCAAAGGAGACGGGAATTCGCAAAGCGGATACCCAACCAAAGACCATAAAATGTACAATAATCCTATAGAGCCACAAATATTTAAACCTAGCTTCTATAAGAATTAGGAAACTTCCCTTTGGTGGAAGTGCGTCAATGTGATGATGCAGGTACGTGAACCACGCTTTAGAACAACAACGCTCTTGTAAACGCAGAGGGAGAGCGGGTACACAACTCAGATGAAGCTCTATAGATGTGGAACAGATACTTGGAGAGCTAGAGCTTCTACTAGTTCTCTTGGACACAAAAGATGTGGAAAGTGTGTTGCTAAGTGTCTTGGGTGTGTCTTGCAAGCCAAGGGGTCCTCCTCTATTTATAGAGGGCCTAGGATGGCTTTGGAAGGCTTTGGAAGGCTTCCATAGCCGTTGGGTGCAAATCCAAGGCAAATCAAGTCGGAATCAAGATCAATCATAACTCTGACAAGGTTATCAAGCGTCTGGTCTGGGTATTAGACGTCTGGAAAACTTGTTTAAGATGTCTGGAAGCTAAGTCAAACATCTGATTCTATGCGGGTTTCCTTCCTGACTTGAAACAGACCTAAATAGGGTTCTAGTATATGGTCATCAGACGACATACAGGACGTCTGGCACTCTGTCTGGACATCTAGAAACCTATTTGTTCTGCGGAAATGGATTCCCAAGGAAGGTAACGGCTAGAAAATCTCTTAAAGGAGATTTTGGGTCAATCGAGGGAAAACGGTCACATATCAGACGTTTAGAGTCCTCTACGGGCGTCTGATATAAGGATAACGATCATTTCCCTCAACGTTTACGCAGGCAGCCAACATTCCACTAATTGAACATCTGGCAAAGGCATCAGATGCCTCCTAGGATGTTTGGACTAATTTCTGGACGACTGATTCTAATAAACAGATCCTATTAAGTCCAACCTAAATGTTTTGAACATCTGATCAAATAGTGAGACGTCTTAAAAGTTACTATCAGACGTCTGATTTCCAGATTGGATGTCTGATAAGGCTATCTAAACCCTATTTTGATTTTCTAAGTTCTTTACAGAAAACCTAAGTATCCTAGGGTTTGTGCAAGTGTTCCTAGGACTACTGTAAGGGTTCTTTGAGGCTTTTTAACAGATATTCTGAGAAATAAAAGAGCAAAAATAAAAGGACAAAAGTACATAAAACAAAATAAAAAGAATTCTATCATATTCTTCTTATCTTTCCATCTTCAAGCTTTCGCTCCTCACGCTCCGCCTCTGTCAAGCTCCTCCAATCCGCCATGGATGCGAGCTCGGATTCCGTCTAAACACCTGTCTCCATTTGCAATTTGACCTAAAAATTAGGACTCAAAAGCAAATGTTAAAAGACATATATTTTGGTATCATCAAAATAAACGACCGTAGTGCTTTAGCACCAACACTACCAACTTGGGAAAGAGGTGGTATCAACAGAGTAATTGGAGAGTAGGATGACAAAGGACTTGATCCTTCTAGGGCAGTACTTTGTCCTCTTCACCATCTTTACATTTCAAACAAAATTCCAACACCATCAACAAACAATATTGTCGTCGACCACCCACATCATAAATTCCCATGATCATTTAAATGGGGAAGTCAAAATATGATATTATTTGCATCAAAACAACCTGCATAAGGAGATAGCTCTTGACATCTATGCTGTTCTTGATGACCTTGAAGGTCTAGCCATGGTACATCCTAAAGTACTAGGAGTCCACTTTGGAGATGTTTCCAACTTTAACCTTTGGCACTGACCCTTCTACTACAATCCACAAAGTGCTGCAATCCTCAGGAAGTGGATTCTCCATACTTCCTGAGGGACCACTAGGGATGCAACAGAATGGGGTGATTGGGGATGTGGGCAGTGGAGGCTCTCTACTGACGGTGGCTTTTTAGAGTCCCATACTAGAAATAGAAAAGTAACTATATTCCTTAAATTTCCTAGAAGAACTATCATGAGGCACGTGAGATTTTTGTTTTTGAAAGGAACATTTATACGAAGTATAAAAATTTATACCATTAGAAGACAAAAAAACTATATATCATGCCATAGAAAATCAAGGGCATTATCACTACAAAAAATGATAATAGATAAACCTCAAATTCATTAAGAAACCATTTAAAGTGTCTAAATAGGTTTTAGATTTGACAGGGACTCCAGAAAACCAAATGAATAAGATGAAATAAAGAATTGATCCTCCCATAGATGAGGATAGCAAATGGCAGCAAGAGGGAGTTGATAGCATTAGATTGATTCTCAAGTTTGTGGAGGGTAGCAAGAGCATGTGAATAATTGTAGATAGTAAATTGGCAGTAAAAACAATATGCTCAAAGACAAGCAAGTTTTGAACATAAGCACTAGCAATAGCATAAGGAAGTTGTGAAGGAGCAGCTAATTGCCAGCAAACCAATGGGTTTCTTATGCAGCAGCAGAGGATTCAAGAGGAGTACTTTTATGAACAAACCAAGAGAAGTGAAGAGCAGCAACCCAGTTACTCTTATTTGCAAAAGAATGTGGATGTAGAATAGAAGCAAAAAGATAAAATTAATGAAGAGAATCATCACTTGAATATTAATAAAATTGATGGGTCTAAATTGTGAAACAAGATAAGGAGCAAGATGAAGAATGGCTTGATGCTATTGAGAGTCATACCATACAACAGCAGCAACAAGTGCTGAAGAAGCAGTGATGTAGCAGCGACAGAGGTGGCAGAGATGTAGCAACAATGGAGGTTGTAGGCTGGTTAGAGGAAGGTGATGTAGAGGAAGTAGAGGAGGGTAAGGAGGCCAGCGAGGGTAACAAATTAAAAAGGGTAACAATGATAGAGTCTACGGGTCATGCAGTTGGCTCTCAGAATCAGGTGGTTCAGTGCAAGCCACCAGAGCTCTTGCCATAGCTTCCAACCCACATGCCAGAATCTACTGATGTTAATGATGATCATGGTGGGCCTCTTTTGGTAGAGAGGAAGGTGGTGGACTCCAAGGGGAGTGTCGTTGGCTCTGAGGAGAAGGATGTTCAATTCAAACAGGTGGAGCTCACGCCAATGCTAGAGCTGCCCGTTGATAGGCCAGTAGTAGCAGATGCCAGTAAGAATAATGGTGTGATCCTTGTATTGGCGACGAAACCTATAGTGTCTATGGGGAAAGATGTCGGGGCCACGGAATGGAAGGCTCAATGGAAGCCACTAGAGCATAGGCTTGAGCCTCCGAAGCACAAGACAAGACCCCCTAAACACTGAAGTCTTTGCAATTAACCTGGAATGAAGCACTGCAGAGGTGACTGCAATTGTTGATTTTCGTATATTATCTCAGACTTCTTGGTCTTTATCCTCTAACCACCTTCAACTAAGATAGAAATTGGATCTTGCTTTAGTTTAAAAGACCATAACTAATGGTGAATCTTTTGTCTGTGATGTTATCCTACTTAAATTTAGATATGAGTACATCTATATCAAAAAAAAAAGAAAAGCTAGGGGAAGAGGGTGTTGGGTAGGAGTCTATGTTCTTATAAGTCTGCAATCTTTGAAGACCAACATAATGACACATATATATAACACGTAAAGGAAGATATACTAGGGGAAGGGGGGTGTTTTGGTGTTGGGTGATAGTAGCATTATGGTCCTTATGGGTCAAAAATGTCTTGGCATAAAACAAAAATATTTCATAACTGTCAGCATAGGATAATGGGATTACTAATATTTAAAGAGAACTATAGTAATATCTAATCAGCATCATTATAACTTTGCTGTTGGAGCAAGTAAGTGTTTTTGGTAGTGAACGTATGTTGTCACCTACAACCTAAAACTTGTTTATTCCAATAAATTTGAGTTAATATTTTAAAATAAAAAGTGTTCTTCACCTCATTTACTATGTTGAGTCGTTAAACGAAAAGTAGTAGCTAAGATAAAATTGAGAATGAGAAAAATAATGGAGGAAACTATGACTATTTAGTCATAATAAATGATCATTTGAGACAAGGATAAACACTAAAAATAAGAAATAAGTACTAGAGGTTTTGAATAAGCAAACAAATACAGGTGGTGGTTGGTGTTACCGCAATGTATGGGACATGAAAATGGGAAATTACTTTACTTACCACAGTTGTGCCAACACCCGTTAGTACATCTACACCAATGCAAGAACAATAAAGCACATTGTAAATGAACTTATAATTGAAATGATTGTGGGACCAATGCGAGAATTGACAGGCTGTCAATACTATAATAATGGAACTCTATTAGATAATCCCACCAATGAATAAGTATACAAAAATTCTTTTAAAAATCCAAAATAGCTATAAAAAAAAACTAAACAGGAAGATGTTAGTTAGTGAGTATCATTTTCAAAAGGGCACCTATATAATGTTGCAAATCCTCCAACGAGGATCCTAAGAATGGAAATAATTTCAAGGACCCAGAAATCCGGCTAGAACCAAAATTCAAAGTCCAATTTAGACCTTTCAGTCAATACATTATCTAAAGTAGGTCAGCCAATGTAAACTGCTCAAATCGTTCTACTTGCCTGCAATGCATTTCGTCGAATAGCTGGTGTGCATGATTACTTCCTCATCAAAATCACATATAAAGATAAAATACGAGGATCTACACAAATTGAAAATAAAAAAAGAATCGATCTACACATAATGAAACAACAAAAAAGAATGGATCTGCAAGAAAAGACTTCTACTTATCGTACCTAATCGGATCTACAAGGAAGCATTTTAAGGAACAACCTCATCACACGATTATCGCAATGATTTTGAACAATCAACTGATCAAATGGTAAGAATCGATCAAAATCGCAATAGATTAAAACCGTAGAACAACAATAAGCACTTGGCATTGGAAGCTGTTGGATAGAAAGAAGCGGATGGTGAGAAATCAATTGAAACATTCAGAGTGAAGCAGATCTCAGAGACGAAGCAACAGGCGATTGATTGAAGAAAAAACGATTAAGTAAAGAGTAGCGACGGCATAGAAACATGGAGCTGTGTAGATCGAACTAAGGGGATGGGGAGACAAGGGTGGAGAGAGACAGTTGTGGTGAAGCGGAGATCGTAAGGTGGGCGATGTGCTCGAGAGTAGATGGGTCTAAGGGGTCGTGCACGGGAGGGCAATGGGAGAGGTAGCGACGTTGAGGTTTGAGGTGCTGCCAAGGGGTTGGAGAAGTGATTCGGTAAAATCTACATTTGGCCCCTTCAAGGCAACTTATAAAATTGATCTACTGGGACAAAACTTGATCATTAGTGTAAACATTCCGTTGGTGTAGGGTATTAATTTTGTAGTGGAAGAACAATGTCAATGTCTAACTTTTCTTCATAAAGGATAGTGTGCATTAAAGTTCAAGCTCTTTCTTTGATATAGGAAAAAAAATGTCTAATAATTCTACTCATAAATTAAATTAATCAAGCCTAAAATTTAAATCTACTTTTATTGGATATATAAATCTCCTTAATAGTAAAACATGGATCAAGACATGTAGACTAGTCTATTTGTCAATTCTTTTGCATACAAGTTTCACTATTGGTCAAAAGTGAGATAATCATATTTCTTTGTAGATAATAAATCCCTAATGTACTATTCTATTTTTTCTCAAATGAACAATGGGCTCAGTGAATAGGCCTTGCCAATCTAAGAGTGATTATGTCAACTTATGGTGTTGTACACAAAAGAATTGTTTTAACATGAGCAAACTAAGTTTTTCTGAATTGACAAGAGAATTAAGGAAATTGCAAACATTCCATGTTCACAAATGAGCTATATCACAACTTAAAATTCCTTTAAACTAATGAGATGTAATCTTGTTTTTAGTTGTAATAAACTTAACTACTCTATTATGAGCTTTTTAAATCTCAATGAGTAGCTCATGGATCAACACCAACAACTTGCATTCCAAAAAAGCAAGTTGAGCTTGACCTTCTCACCTGAATGAACAAGGTATTTTAATGAGCCAGCAAGGCCTATCTTGGATGGCAGTTTCTGGTTTAGTTTGACCCATTTATTAGCCCCGCATGTATTGTACATGTCAAAGGTGGTTCTAAACATATTAAATTGCTGGCAAATGTATGGTTCCAATGCAAGATCTAGTTTTTGGTTTAGTATCAGTTGTTAGTATTGATTCCTTTTGGAGACAAAGGCTCTAAACAAACTTTGTCAGAGGCGAAAGTGGCAAAACTGTTAACATGTAACTGTGGGTTCGTCCCTACCAGGAGGGGGTGAGATTAGCGTAAAAAAATGCGGAAATAAAATATATAAAGCAATCTCACAAAAATAAGCAATCACAAAATGTACACAGGAATTTTTAGGTGGAAACCCAAACCGGGTGAAAACCACCACCTAACCCTCTCGAGTTAGGATTTTCCGATCAACCTAGTTGATCAAATCCACTAACCGAATCACTTTGAAACGAGGGTGATTCAACCTCAGTACAACCACGCTACAAGTACGAGGGTAGCGTTCCTCAACCCCTTCTCTCCACGAGAAGGATTTTGTCCCACGAAGGAGACGGGAATTCGCAAAGCGAATACCCAACCAAATTACAAAGGTAAAATAAAACAACAAACCTATAGAGCCAACAAAGTAATAAACCTAAGCTTCTATAGGATTTAGGAAACTCCCCTTTGCAAGGAGTGCGTCGACGATGACGCGGGTGCGTGAGCCACGCAACGGCGCAATGTCGCTCTCGTAGACAACGGCGGGAGAGCGGGTGCACGAAGGGAATGATGCTCTCAAGAGAATGAAACTAGAGCTTTGAGAGCAAGGGCTTCAATTGGACACAAAAGAGTGGAACTAAGTTGCTTAGGTGTGTCTCTTGTTTCTCTTGGTGTATTTGTGTTGCAAAGGCTCCCCTCTATTTATAGAGGCCTTAGGAAGGCTTTGGAAGGCTTAAGAAAGGTTCTATAGCCGTTGGGAACAAAGTCCAAGAGAATCAGGCCGAAATCAGGACAATGATTACATTTGACAGGGTTATCAGACGTCTAACTCTGGCATCAGACGTCTGGAAGGCCACTTTAAGACGTCTGATTTCAAGGTCAGACGTCTGATTCTGTGCGGGTTTCCTCCTGACTTGAATCAGATCTAAACAGGGTTCTTGTGCAAGTCGATCAGACGACATACAGGACGTCTGGCACTATGCCTGGACGTCTGGAAACCAACTTTTACTACGCAATGGATTTGCAACGGCTAGAAAATCTCTGAGAAGAGATTTTCGGGTCAGTCGAGGCAAAACGGTCAATTATCAGACGTCTGTAAAGTCCTATGGACGTCTGATAAGGCTCTAACGGTCATAATCTTGAGTGTTTTCTAAGCCAGCCAACGGTCCACTAATTGGACGTCTGGCAAATCCATCAGACGTCTTCTAAGACGTCTGGTCTAAGGTCTGGACGTCTGATTTCATCAGACAGAACTAACTATGTCCAGCCTAACAGTTATCAGACGTCTTAAAATGCTTTATCAGACGTCTGATTTGGGAATTAGACGTCTGGAAGTGCTGTTTGAACCCTATATTGGTTTTCTATGTATTCTACAGAAAACCTAAGTATCCTAGGGTTGTGCCGGTGTTCCTAGGACTACTGTTAGGGTTTTTTTGAGGCTCTTTAACATGAAATATCTAAGGAAATAAAGAGCAACAAAAGAAATGAAAAATACAACAAGTACAAAAGAAAGAATCTATCCTATTCTTCATTTCCTTCCATCTTCAATCTTTCGCTCCATGTGAACCTCCTCTGTTTTCCGTCAAGCTCCTCCAATCCGTCCTGGATGCGAGCTCGAGTTCCGTCTAAACACGTCTTCATTTGCAATTGACCTGAAATCTAGGACTCAAATTGCAAATGTTAAGTAACACGTGTTTTGTTATCATCTAAACAAATGATCGTGGTGCTCTAGCACCAACAATCTCCCCCTTTTTGATGATGACAAAACCGTAAATAATAATACAAAAAATCCTCCCCCTTTTTGACATTATCAAAAAGGTTTGATTTTAAATTTCCTATAACTCCCCCTTAAAACATGCTCTTCTATGAATTTATTTTAACAAAGGTAATATTCTCCCCTTTTTGTAACAACAAGATAGCTATTATTTTTCTTCCCCTTACTAAAGGAAATTTAGCTACCTTATTTCTCCCCCTTAAAAATTGACAATTAGCTCATAAAATTTTTAACTCCCCCTATCTAAATGCTACTGATAAAAAGATAGGGTAAAGGGTTTTACCTCACCTACCATGGCCAATAAAATGGCCCGAATGGTGGTGGTGGATGCCACATCGGATGGGGCTCCCATCCGTAGCTTGGAGGCCCGGGCATTGGCGCCGGTCTCCAATCTGGTGGTCGACGTGCGGCGGGTCCGTCGTTTGTTCGCCGTCTTGTCGGTCTTCTTGTTCTCCTCCTTGGTCTACTCCTTAGTTCTCCTAACTCGAGTTGACCAGCCTTGAGTTTGTAGGTCCAGTCCTGTGTATTGTAGTTATCCCTGAATCCTACAAAACAAGATTCTAATTCTTTTTTCGGTATCCAAGTGGGCTTGGATCCGGATTTTTTAGAGGGTCTCCTTGATGGAGATCCTTTCTCAACCTTAGGGCCATAAAACTTGTCTACTTTGTTGATTAATTTGTTAGAATTTTCCCTAAGACATGCAATTTCTTTTTCTATAATGTTCATTTTAGTCTTTAAATCTGAAATTTCTAATTTTAGACTAACATTTTCCTCAATCAATTTATTATTTTCATTTATGAGGTTATGATTATCTAATAATAGGTTATCATCCTTAGGACTAGCTTCTATGTCCTTAAGTTGTTTTTCTAACCTATCATTTTCATTTTTAAGAAAACTAAGGTTCTTCTTAATACTTTTATTTTCTATCCTAAGTGATTTACTAATCTCAAAAAGTTCATTAAAAGCTTCTTGAAGATCGAGATTTACCTCGTTGTCTGAGTCGCTTTCGCTTTCGCTGTCGCTTCCTCTGGCCATGAAGCCGAAGCAAGCGGTTTCTTCTTCTATGGTATTTTCTTCTTCTTCCTCCGAGCTAGAATCGTCCCAAGTGGCTTGGAATGCCTTCTTCTTAGATTTCTTCTCCTTTTCCTTCTTTTTCTCCTTTTTGAGAAGAGGGCATTCTGGTCGCAGATGCCCTTTCCCGTTGCAGTGGTAGCAACGTCTCGGGCTTTCCTTCTTCTCCTTTTTCTTTTTCTTTAATTCCCTACAAAACTTGGAAAAATTTTTAAGTAAAATTCTAAAGTCTTCGTCGTCGGAACTTACCTCGCTATCCGACGCGGCTCTGAAGGCGAGAGTCTTCTTTAGTTTAGGCTCCGGTGTATCCTTCTTCTTCTGCTTCAACTTAGTCTCGTAGGCCATCAGATTGCCTAGGAGATCTTCCATGTTGAGCTCCTCCATTTCGTTCGCCTCTTCGATGGCGGTGACTTTCTGTTCCCATTCCGGTCCAAGGGAACGAAGAAGCTTCCCTTGAAGCTCCCCCTTGATGAAAGTCTTCCCTAAAGCTTTCAAGTTATTTACTATGAGAGTGAACCTAGTGTTCATCTCACTTAAAGTTTCGTTAGTTTTCATAGAAAAAGCCTCAAATTCTTGTGAAAGTAAATTGAGTTTAGAAGTTTTTACCTTAGAGGTACCTTCATGAGTTACCTCGAGTGTGTACCAGATCTCGTATGCGGTGGCGCATTGCGAGATTCTGTTGAACTCCTCCGGGCTGAGCGCGCAATACAACGCGTTCATTGTTTTCGCGTTGAGAGAGAGCTCCCGGATCTGCTGCTGCGAGTATCCTCTGGCGGGTTTCTCTGGGATGTCGAAGGGGGTCTCGCACCTGGCCCAGACTGTGAAGTCGGTGGCTTGAAGCCACGTCTTCATCCGCAACTTCCAGTAGGGGTAGTTGCTCCCGTCGAAGAACGGCGGACGGGTTGTGGACTGCCCCTCGAAAATCCTGCTTGTGGAGCAGCTTCCCTCCATGTGATCTTTCCGCGGATGTTACTCCTGTCGGCGGAAAACCTGCTCTGATACCAATTGTGGGTTCGTCCCTACCAGGAGGGGGTGAGATTAGCGTAAAAAAATGCGGAAATAAAATATATAAAGCAATCTCACAAAAATAAGCAATCACAAAATGTACACAGGAATTTTTAGGTGGAAACCCAAACCGGGTGAAAACCACCACCTAACCCTCTCGAGTTAGGATTTTCCGATCAACCTAGTTGATCAAATCCACTAACCGAATCACTTTGAAACGAGGGTGATTCAACCTCAGTACAACCACGCTACAAGTACGAGGGTAGCGTTCCTCAACCCCTTCTCTCCACGAGAAGGATTTTGTCCCACGAAGGAGACGGGAATTCGCAAAGCGAATACCCAACCAAATTACAAAGGTAAAATAAAACAACAAACCTATAGAGCCAACAAAGTAATAAACCTAAGCTTCTATAGGATTTAGGAAACTCCCCTTTGCAAGGAGTGCGTCGACGATGACGCGGGTGCGTGAGCCACGCAACGGCGCAATGTCGCTCTCGTAGACAACGGCGGGAGAGCGGGTGCACGAAGGGAATGATGCTCTCAAGAGAATGAAACTAGAGCTTTGAGAGCAAGGGCTTCAATTGGACACAAAAGAGTGGAACTAAGTTGCTTAGGTGTGTCTCTTGTTTCTCTTGGTGTATTTGTGTTGCAAAGGCTCCCCTCTATTTATAGAGGCCTTAGGAAGGCTTTGGAAGGCTTAAGAAAGGTTCTATAGCCGTTGGGAACAAAGTCCAAGAGAATCAGGCCGAAATCAGGACAATGATTACATTTGACAGGGTTATCAGACGTCTAACTCTGGCATCAGACGTCTGGAAGGCCACTTTAAGACGTCTGATTTCAAGGTCAGACGTCTGATTCTGTGCGGGTTTCCTCCTGACTTGAATCAGATCTAAACAGGGTTCTTGTGCAAGTCGATCAGACGACATACAGGACGTCTGGCACTATGCCTGGACGTCTGGAAACCAACTTTTACTACGCAATGGATTTGCAACGGCTAGAAAATCTCTGAGAAGAGATTTTCGGGTCAGTCGAGGCAAAACGGTCAATTATCAGACGTCTGTAAAGTCCTATGGACGTCTGATAAGGCTCTAACGGTCATAATCTTGAGTGTTTTCTAAGCCAGCCAACGGTCCACTAATTGGACGTCTGGCAAATCCATCAGACGTCTTCTAAGACGTCTGGTCTAAGGTCTGGACGTCTGATTTCATCAGACAGAACTAACTATGTCCAGCCTAACAGTTATCAGACGTCTTAAAATGCTTTATCAGACGTCTGATTTGGGAATTAGACGTCTGGAAGTGCTGTTTGAACCCTATATTGGTTTTCTATGTATTCTACAGAAAACCTAAGTATCCTAGGGTTGTGCCGGTGTTCCTAGGACTACTGTTAGGGTTTTTTTGAGGCTCTTTAACATGAAATATCTAAGGAAATAAAGAGCAACAAAAGAAATGAAAAATACAACAAGTACAAAAGAAAGAATCTATCCTATTCTTCATTTCCTTCCATCTTCAATCTTTCGCTCCATGTGAACCTCCTCTGTTTTCCGTCAAGCTCCTCCAATCCGTCCTGGATGCGAGCTCGAGTTCCGTCTAAACACGTCTTCATTTGCAATTGACCTGAAATCTAGGACTCAAATTGCAAATGTTAAGTAACACGTGTTTTGTTATCATCTAAACAAATGATCGTGGTGCTCTAGCACCAACAATCTCCCCCTTTTTGATGATGACAAAACCGTAAATAATAATACAAAAAATCCTCCCCCTTTTTGACATTATCAAAAAGGTTTGATTTTAAATTTCCTATAACTCCCCCTTAAAACATGCTCTTCTATGAATTTATTTTAACAAAGGTAATATTCTCCCCTTTTTGTAACAACAAGATAGCTATTATTTTTCTTCCCCTTACTAAAGGAAATTTAGCTACCTTATTTCTCCCCCTTAAAAATTGACAATTAGCTCATAAAATTTTTAACTCCCCCTATCTAAATGCTACTGATAAAAAGATAGGGTAAAGGGTTTTACCTCACCTACCATGGCCAATAAAATGGCCCGAATGGTGGTGGTGGATGCCACATCGGATGGGGCTCCCATCCGTAGCTTGGAGGCCCGGGCATTGGCGCCGGTCTCCAATCTGGTGGTCGACGTGCGGCGGGTCCGTCGTTTGTTCGCCGTCTTGTCGGTCTTCTTGTTCTCCTCCTTGGTCTACTCCTTAGTTCTCCTAACTCGAGTTGACCAGCCTTGAGTTTGTAGGTCCAGTCCTGTGTATTGTAGTTATCCCTGAATCCTACAAAACAAGATTCTAATTCTTTTTTCGGTATCCAAGTGGGCTTGGATCCGGATTTTTTAGAGGGTCTCCTTGATGGAGATCCTTTCTCAACCTTAGGGCCATAAAACTTGTCTACTTTGTTGATTAATTTGTTAGAATTTTCCCTAAGACATGCAATTTCTTTTTCTATAATGTTCATTTTAGTCTTTAAATCTGAAATTTCTAATTTTAGACTAACATTTTCCTCAATCAATTTATTATTTTCATTTATGAGGTTATGATTATCTAATAATAGGTTATCATCCTTAGGACTAGCTTCTATGTCCTTAAGTTGTTTTTCTAACCTATCATTTTCATTTTTAAGAAAACTAAGGTTCTTCTTAATACTTTTATTTTCTATCCTAAGTGATTTACTAATCTCAAAAAGTTCATTAAAAGCTTCTTGAAGATCGAGATTTACCTCGTTGTCTGAGTCGCTTTCGCTTTCGCTGTCGCTTCCTCTGGCCATGAAGCCGAAGCAAGCGGTTTCTTCTTCTATGGTATTTTCTTCTTCTTCCTCCGAGCTAGAATCGTCCCAAGTGGCTTGGAATGCCTTCTTCTTAGATTTCTTCTCCTTTTCCTTCTTTTTCTCCTTTTTGAGAAGAGGGCATTCTGGTCGCAGATGCCCTTTCCCGTTGCAGTGGTAGCAACGTCTCGGGCTTTCCTTCTTCTCCTTTTTCTTTTTCTTTAATTCCCTACAAAACTTGGAAAAATTTTTAAGTAAAATTCTAAAGTCTTCGTCGTCGGAACTTACCTCGCTATCCGACGCGGCTCTGAAGGCGAGAGTCTTCTTTAGTTTAGGCTCCGGTGTATCCTTCTTCTTCTGCTTCAACTTAGTCTCGTAGGCCATCAGATTGCCTAGGAGATCTTCCATGTTGAGCTCCTCCATTTCGTTCGCCTCTTCGATGGCGGTGACTTTCTGTTCCCATTCCGGTCCAAGGGAACGAAGAAGCTTCCCTTGAAGCTCCCCCTTGATGAAAGTCTTCCCTAAAGCTTTCAAGTTATTTACTATGAGAGTGAACCTAGTGTTCATCTCACTTAAAGTTTCGTTAGTTTTCATAGAAAAAGCCTCAAATTCTTGTGAAAGTAAATTGAGTTTAGAAGTTTTTACCTTAGAGGTACCTTCATGAGTTACCTCGAGTGTGTACCAGATCTCGTATGCGGTGGCGCATTGCGAGATTCTGTTGAACTCCTCCGGGCTGAGCGCGCAATACAACGCGTTCATTGTTTTCGCGTTGAGAGAGAGCTCCCGGATCTGCTGCTGCGAGTATCCTCTGGCGGGTTTCTCTGGGATGTCGAAGGGGGTCTCGCACCTGGCCCAGACTGTGAAGTCGGTGGCTTGAAGCCACGTCTTCATCCGCAACTTCCAGTAGGGGTAGTTGCTCCCGTCGAAGAACGGCGGACGGGTTGTGGACTGCCCCTCGAAAATCCTGCTTGTGGAGCAGCTTCCCTCCATGTGATCTTTCCGCGGATGTTACTCCTGTCGGCGGAAAACCTGCTCTGATACCAATTGTGGGTTCGTCCCTACCAGGAGGGGGTGAGATTAGCGTAAAAAAATGCGGAAATAAAATATATAAAGCAATCTCACAAAAATAAGCAATCACAAAATGTACACAGGAATTTTTAGGTGGAAACCCAAACCGGGTGAAAACCACCACCTAACCCTCTCGAGTTAGGATTTTCCGATCAACCTAGTTGATCAAATCCACTAACCGAATCACTTTGAAACGAGGGTGATTCAACCTCAGTACAACCACGCTACAAGTACGAGGGTAGCGTTCCTCAACCCCTTCTCTCCACGAGAAGGATTTTGTCCCACGAAGGAGACGGGAATTCGCAAAGCGAATACCCAACCAAATTACAAAGGTAAAATAAAACAACAAACCTATAGAGCCAACAAAGTAATAAACCTAAGCTTCTATAGGATTTAGGAAACTCCCCTTTGCAAGGAGTGCGTCGACGATGACGCGGGTGCGTGAGCCACGCAACGGCGCAATGTCGCTCTCGTAGACAACGGCGGGAGAGCGGGTGCACGAAGGGAATGATGCTCTCAAGAGAATGAAACTAGAGCTTTGAGAGCAAGGGCTTCAATTGGACACAAAAGAGTGGAACTAAGTTGCTTAGGTGTGTCTCTTGTTTCTCTTGGTGTATTTGTGTTGCAAAGGCTCCCCTCTATTTATAGAGGCCTTAGGAAGGCTTTGGAAGGCTTAAGAAAGGTTCTATAGCCGTTGGGAACAAAGTCCAAGAGAATCAGGCCGAAATCAGGACAATGATTACATTTGACAGGGTTATCAGACGTCTAACTCTGGCATCAGACGTCTGGAAGGCCACTTTAAGACGTCTGATTTCAAGGTCAGACGTCTGATTCTGTGCGGGTTTCCTCCTGACTTGAATCAAATCTAAACAGGGTTCTTGTGCAAGTCGATCAGACGACATACAGGACGTCTGGCACTATGCCTGGACGTCTGGAAACCAACTTTTACTACGCAATGGATTTGCAACGGCTAGAAAATCTCTGAGAAGAGATTTTCGGGTCAGTCGAGGCAAAACGGTCAATTATCAGACGTCTGTAAAGTCCTATGGACGTCTGATAAGGCTCTAACGGTCATAATCTTGAGTGTTTTCTAAGCCAGCCAACGGTCCACTAATTGGACGTCTGGCAAATCCATCAGACGTCTTCTAAGACGTCTGGTCTAAGGTCTGGACGTCTGATTTCATCAGACAGAACTAACTATGTCCAGCCTAACAGTTATCAGACGTCTTAAAATGCTTTATCAGACGTCTGATTTGGGAATTAGACGTCTGGAAGTGCTGTTTGAACCCTATATTGGTTTTCTATGTATTCTACAGAAAACCTAAGTATCCTAGGGTTGTGCCGGTGTTCCTAGGACTACTGTTAGGGTTTTTTTGAGGCTCTTTAACATGAAATATCTAAGGAAATAAAGAGCAACAAAAGAAATGAAAAATACAACAAGTACAAAAGAAAGAATCTATCCTATTCTTCATTTCCTTCCATCTTCAATCTTTCGCTCCATGTGAACCTCCTCTGTTTTCCGTCAAGCTCCTCCAATCCGTCCTGGATGCGAGCTCGAGTTCCGTCTAAACACGTCTTCATTTGCAATTGACCTGAAATCTAGGACTCAAATTGCAAATGTTAAGTAACACGTGTTTTGTTATCATCAAAACAAATGATCGTGGTGCTCTAGCACCAACAGTAACTCCCTCAAAGCATCGAGAACAATGGATGAGAAGGGTAGCCATTTTCTGGTGATTCATTATGTGAGAAGCTAACCCTATGTCTTATTTTGATAAAGCCAATGGCATTTCAAAAAATAGCCACATGCACGTACATGTGCACACATGCTCAAACACACACATAGAGAGGCCTCCAATCTAGATGTTTACCTATTTAAAAGTTTATTGGTTTGGACTCAAGAAAGCTAATTCCTATTTGGCTGGTAAATGGATATAGGTTTAAATGGTGAGGCACCTGTTTAGATTATAAGTCCAATCAACTTGATTAGGTGATTTTTGTTGCTTCTTGTATGTCCTATATAAAAAGACATGCACTTTCACATATCCCCCATACCTAGAAGACCCCACAGCCTTTCTTTATTATCCAAATCTCCACCATCAATGCAGCTATCTTTTGTAAATCCTATGAAAAAGTAATGCTACTTTCTCCAATATCTCTAATTTATCAAGATTTGTATAGCAACCCAGATTTTTCAAGAGCCTACAAAGTTAACCTATTTCAGTTGTTGACCTATATGAATACATTTTGTAAAAATAACAAGAGTTTTGACCAAATATATGATAATAAAAGATCCTACAAATACAAGAAAGCATCATCCATATTTTTCAATACCTTAACAAGAAAAGGAAACTGGTGTTCACAAATTGCTACCATTTTGATGTGCCCAAGTGTTCCACTTTTAACAATGTCAATGAGTTTGGCAATGGGAGGCATGTACTTGTACTCTAGTCCAAATTGCCCAAGGATCTCTGGTCTATCTTTTGTTGCATCTAAGACCTATAAAGAAGTGCAAAAGTAAGCAAGTTGATGATTGGAATGTAACAATATTAGATTTTATGAAGCTCCAAGCATGCATTTTGCTTTAGGAAGAGTTCAACTACTTTGAAGATAGCATCAGTGGCTTTTAACCTTGTGCCCCAGCAACAATATAATTTGGAAAAGTAATGTCGTATGGAACCTCATAAGCACAATCAAATTACCATCACATAGAAAACTCAATTTCAATTAAGATATCTATCAATAAAAAGAAAAGCATGCCCAACCTTTTTACAATCTTGGATAGTACATAGTGGCTTCTCAACCAGTATATGGTGGGGATTTGGATGCTTGATTATATCGATGAGGATAAGAAAATGTGTCATGTTGGGAGATGAGACCACCACGTCATCACATAGTCCATTATTCAGAAGCTCAGTGTGACTAGAAAAAACCTAAAGAAAAATCAAAGTTTAGGCATCAAATTGATTGCACATAAATAAAAGTAAAAAGGTTCCTACTGCATTTTATGGAAATAGTTTCTTTGGAAAGAAAATAGTCTCAACAACCATTACTACTTCTATATAAATTACATTATCCATGCTACGAAAAGCTTTCTTCCTCCTAGATAAAAAGTAATGAGATTTATTTTAAATCCTGTTTGTTAGGAAGGGTGAATTAAATTATGATCATGCTATTGTCAACTTACAAGTTTGCTATTGATACAAAGACAACAATCATAATTAAAATTCAAAACTTAGAGGAAATTAATTTTGATAAAAATAAATAAATCCAAAAACTAAGATCTATTAATAATAGCAAAAATCTGGATGTCGTTACTATTTGGGGAAAAAATATTGAACAAAAATGGAATCACAACACTAATTAGAATTGGAAAAGTCAATATAAGGCTATACATATTGAATGGATGAAAATTTTCACTGATCTATATAGAATAATCAAAGACCTAGCAATATCATTATATTGCTCCACAAGTGACAGAGTTGGACTTTCTAATTACTTGTTAATATCTGAGAAGCCATTTTACTCCCATCTTCATTAGTAACCACATCATGTTCCACTGCATTACTATCTTTGGTAACCAATTCAGGAAATGAACCATACTTGAAGCTATAATCTGGTTTATTTGATTCAATATCTTCATTTTCATCTTCCACCACAAACTAAACTGATTCATGTCTGTCTTCTGAAAATACATCAATAGCTTCCATTAACTTCCAACTCAATAAGGTCTCACCTTGATCTAATTTAGAAACTCCTTTTTCATTGCACACATCAAAATTCTCTTCTAAATTGATGACATTTCTAGATCCACTATCAAGAAGATGTTTCTACATTTAAATAAATAAATAAATCACTACTATTTTCTAAAAAGGGGAGGATGAGTAGGGGTGGATTGAGCAGCGGTAGCAGTCAACAACTTCTCAATGGGAATAATGATCAATCAATGTGTTCAATTTTTCACAGTGAGCCACAATTCTTTCTTGTGCTTGCACTGCAGCCTTGCCCCCTTGAATGAAAATGCCATGCCTTAATAATTATATCACAGTAATAAAATTATCAAAGCAAAGAAGAAGATTTGCAAACATGGTGGACGTCAAACATTGCATACTTGGTGGGAAACATTACAAGCATGAGAAACATTGCCTATGGTATCCATCCATATCTCAAATTGAAGGTCCGGAGGATGTCCAAAATGAAAAACAAAATTAAAAAAGTATCCTAATAATCCAATAAGGAAGGAAGGGAAGTGTTTAACCACTAGTGTTGATGTGGAGGTCAGGGCTAGTGTGAGGGAGGAGGTGAGGAAAGGGTTGGTGGGGGGAGGAGGTGAAGGTGGACCTTGCCAAAGGAGGCATAGCGTGGCATGTGCTGGAGAATAGGTCTCGCTGTTGGAACCTTGTTCCACATCTTATTTTGATGTTAACAAAATTATTGTATATTAATGTTTGCAATTTAGTGATATTTTAGATTTAGGTGAAGATCAAGGGAAACAGAGAATTATGTCAAGAAGGCATGATGTCAAGGAGGCATGATGACAAGGAGGCAAGATGACATGGAGGAGTTGATGACAGAAGATCATCTGGAGTTTTTGTTGTCATTTAGATTAGATTTTTATTTTATAGAATGTATGCCTTTTAACAAAGAATCAAGTATAAGATCGTAAAATTAATTAGAGATAAATTAGGATTAACATTAAGATCATTCAAAATATGTATTGTTTAAAAGATATTATTTTAGCGGTTAAAGTAGACAAATGAACTAATTAGTACCACACTTAAATAAAGGTACTTGAAAGCAAGTATGGGCACTATTCATCAATACCGGTATATGCAAGGAATAGGTTTGAGCCTATGTGTAACGACCCGATTCCCGAGTCCCTACGAGACAAGAGAGCCGGACCGACTCGACTAATCCCAAGACCTAGTAGTCCAACGAGGAAGTAACCAAAAGAGCAGTAAAATAAACCACATTCAGCATGAATATAACTAACAGTAAGAAAATACAGTAGTAAGGAAAGAAACCACTACAGTATATACCACCACAACAGTAGAACAACATTCATAACATAATATGAACTGCAGGTAAGAAAAGTACAGCGGAAACAAGAACTACTCACTACAGTGGAACCAAAAAGAGGTACAAGAGAACAGTGGTAACTCTACTAGACCCTACTCGGCCCAGCGTCCTCTGCAGCCGCTGACCCTAGCTGCTCAACACCTGGTCCTAAAAGGTAACGAGTGTAACACGTCAGCAAAACGCTGAGTAGAGTGGTAGCTAAACTAAAGGAACAGTAAAGTGTACAGTAGCTGTTTTAATTTTCTTTCTTCCTTTATTTACGTCTTTCTATTGTTTCAAAATTTATCTATTTCTCAGATCCTTCACTTGATCTTGAATGTTCCTCGTGGGAACGATCTTGATTGCAGTCTTTTCCGAACAGTAGAAGTAGCACGTGGTGCTCTCCTGGCCGGGAGAGTCCCCCGTGGTGATCATACTCTCAGTCAACCACCCCAAGGTCACGGACAGGAGTAACGGTGACTACGGCACGCGCGATAAACGCACAGGTAGCTAACCCGCACTGGCACACGGTCAGTCGTTTCCGTTAACGGGTGTGCCCAAAGCACAGCACGGAACCAGTACAGGGCAGAGCCCTCTCAGTAACAGGGGTCCAACCCCTCCATAGTAACCAAACAGGGGCCTTGCCCCTCCAGAGTCTGCGCACCCTCGCCTGACTACCGTGGTTTGCCCAGTGGGCCTAACAAGTCAGTGTAGGAGGCTAGCAGAACCCCGGGGCCCGTGGGGTAGCTAGTGCCCTCCCTACACTAGCAGCTCTCCTCGGTACTACGTACGCGAGGGCCAGCAAGTCGGTACAAAGTGGCCAGTCCTAACCCCGGGTCCCTGGGGCGGCTAGCTCTGCTCTGCACTAAACAGGTACAGGTACTTCCCTTGGTACTACGTACCCAAGAGACAGCACACTACCACGTCTTTCTTTCTCAGTTCCATTCCTTTCTCTTTCCATGAGTTCCACTCCTAATTCCCCGTAGGGTTCCAGCTCTTTTAACTCAGAACATCCAGGTTTCACTTTCCAGTTTCACGTCCTTACAATCCATATTCTCAATTACGTTAATTTATTCATAGCAGGCAGCTGTTAATTCAATTCACAGGCAGCTATTATTTCCTTTCCACATTTTCCAAGACTGCAGTATTCATATATTCCACTAGTTCTTCCCATCCTAGGATTCATGCCATACCCTAGGATCTATCATACAATCTAGTTTTCCAGCCCTAGAATTCATGCAACACCCTAGGATCTACCATTCATTCTAGTTTCTCATTCCTAGGATTCATGCAATGTCCTAGGTGCTATTTATGGTTCCATAATTTAACAGATTATACCAATAAACTTAAAAGCCACTCTACTGGTTACAACAGGAGTACTGGGGGCGTGGTCGGGAATCTCGCGTGCCTCTGCAAACCCCGAGACTGCAACGGAACGGGGTCCTATCACAAGGATCAAACACAAGGAGTTTCTCAAAATAGTATATAGCTACTGTAGACGGGTAGAGGATTTAATTCTGAAAAGAACGCAACTCGAAACGCGGAAAATGGAACCCGAACGGGCCCTAAACAGGTCAAAAACGACGAAACAGTGCAAAATCAGAAGTCTGGAACTTATTCCAGACGTCTTAAAAATGGGGATTAGATGGTACCTTGTCCTGCGTGGTCTCTCAGACGTTCAGAAGCTTGCGGGGGCGTCTGGCCTAGTTCCCAGACGTCCGATGATCACCCCGGACGTCTGGAAGTCGTTCCCGTCGTCTTGCACTGCAGCCAGACGTCTGATTCGCGTTGGATGCGAATCCTCGAACCTGCGCGTACCCATTTCTCTCTCTCAGTACGAACGGTCGTAGGAAAGGAAGAAGGAACGAAAATAACTCACCTTTCAGACGTCTGGACAGTCCTCCAGACGTCTTCCCCGTCGTCTGGTTGGAATCCCAGACGTCTGATTCTGGAAAAAATTTCCAGAGTCAGGGCGCCACTCGCCCTCCGCTCGCGACGCACGGCCGCGCCGCGAGTGCTCCGCTTGCTGCTCGAGCTGCAGCAGGCCTCCTGCGCCACCCCGCATCTGCTGCTCCCCCCGCCGGCCGGCCCTAGCAGCCCCAGCAAGCTCGCCCTCACGGCCGAGCGCCTCCTCTTCTCGCGCAGCACCTCCTCCCGCACTCACCGCGGCTGTCGTCGCCCCGCTCGCTCACGCTCGCACTCGCACTTGCTGGAAGAAGAGGAAGGAGGAGCGGAGGTGATGAGAGTGAGGGAGAGGGCGTGGCTTTTTAAAGCCGTGCGGGGAGAGAGAGCGAGAGAGAGGGGAGCAGTCTGCGCCCGCAGGAGGAGAGGGAAAAAGAAGAGGCGGAGCAGGTTTGCCCGCGCAGGCGCGCAGACGCAAGGGTGCGTGCTACAGAAAATGAATCCCAGACGTCTGGAAGTGATACCAGACGTCTGGTACGACGTCTGGGCCACCTCCCAGACGTCTTAAAAGACATCTAAAAGCACGGTTCGTAACAATATAACAAACTCAAAGGAAGTTTCGTCCCTGAAACTTGCGCTAACTAGGGTGCGAGAAAACGTCATAAAAACCATAACAAACTCAAAGAGGACCGAAGCCGGTCCGAAAAGACGTACCCGCGAAGAGTTGCGGGTACCGCTCCTGCATTGCCGCCTCAGGCTCCCAGGTAGCCTCCTCGTACCGCTAGTTCCTCCACAAAACCTTTACCAGGGGTACTTGCTTTTGTCTCAAGCTGCGGACGGCTCAGTCTAGAATCTGCAATGGCCGCTCAGGGTAGGTCAGGTCGTTGCCCACCTCGACGCTCTCGTGACTCAGTACGTGACTGGGATCGGCTACGTACTTCCTGAGGTTGGACACATGGAACACGTCGTGCACACTAGAAAGCTAGGGAGGGAGGGCAAGCCTGTAAGCAACGGGTCCAACCCGCTCCAGGACCTCAAAGGGCCCCACAAACCTCGGTGCGAGCTTCCCTCTCACCCCAAACCACTGCAGGCCCTTCATGGGCGAAACACGAAGAAAGACGTGGTCCCCAACCTCAAACTGCACCTCTCTGCGTCTCCGATCCGCGTAGCTCTTCTGTCTGCTCCTGACAGTGCAGAGTCGCCTGTGGATCGGCTCGACCACCTCCTGACTCTGCCGGATCAACCTGGGGCCAACCTCCCACTTGGTCCCCACCTCAACCCAACTCAAGGGTGCCGTACACCTCCGTTCGTACAGAGCCTCGTAGGGAGCCATGCCGATACTCGAGTGATAACTGTTGTTGTATACAAACTCCGCTAGGGGCAGGTGCTCCTCCCAAGAGCCCCTCCAGTCCAGTACACAGGCACGCAAAAGGTCCTCAAGTGTCTGTATCGTGCGCTCAGACTGTCCGTCCGTCTGGGGGTGGTAAGCTGTACTAAACCTCAACCGCATCCCCAGGGCCTGCTGAAACTCAGCCCAAAACTGGGACGTAAAGCGGGTATCCCGGTCAGATACGATCTCCCGCGGAACTCCGTGTAGTCGCACCACGTCGCGGATATACCTCTCTGCCAACTGTGCTGGTCCCAAAGTGACTCAGATCGGCAGGAATCATGTCGTCTTCGTCAGTCTGTCCATAATTACCCAGACAGCGTCGTGCCCTCGCTGGGTAACAGGTAAGCCCACCACCAAGTCCATGGTGATGCTCTCCCACTTCCACTCTGGCACTGGAAGCGGCTGTAGCGGCCCTGCAGGCCTCTGATGCTCGGCTTTCACCTGCTGGCACACTAAGCACTGCTGCACGAATTCACCCACATCCCGCTTCATCCCCCTCCACCAAAACTCGCGTCTCAAGTCGTGGTACATCTTCGTGTTTCCGGGATGTATGGTGAATCTGGAACCGTGTGCCTCAGTCAGGAGCTCTCACAACAGCTCCTCGTCTCTGGGAACGCACAACCGTCCCCTCAGGCGCAGCACCTGGTCTGTGAAAGAGAAGTCCCCTGGGTCTCCTGACAGTACTCTGTTGCGCAAGGACTACAAGTACGGATCGACCATCTGTCTTGTGATGATGCAGTCTATCAGCTCTGGCCTGGTCTGTCGTGTCACCGTCACTGCCCCACAGTGCCCCCGTAACTCCAGGGGTCGCCAACTGCCCACCTCCAAAAGGCTCCAACTCTGTAACTGTAAACTGGCCAAGTGTGTGGGCGCCTTACGGCTCAAGGCGTCAGGCACCACATTGGCCTTTCCCGGGTGGTAGGAGATGCTGCAGTCGTAGTCGTTTAGGAGCTCCAACCAACGTCTCTGTCTCATGTTGAGCTCCTTCTGATCAAAAAGGTATCTGAGGCTCTTGTGATCTGTGAAAATCTCGAAGGTCTCACCGTACAAGTAGTGCCTCCAGGTCTTCAGCGCAAAGACAACAGCTGCCAACTCCAGGTCGTTGGTAGGGTAGGTATGCTCATGGGGCTTCAGTTGCCGCGAAGCGTAAGCGACAACGTGACCCCTCTGCATGAGCACACCTCCTAACCCCTGCAAGGAGGCGTCCGTGTACACAACGAACCCACCACTACTGTCAGGGATGGTGAGCACGGGAGCCGAGGTCAACCTCTCCTTCAGCTCCAGAAAACACGCCTCACAGGCGTCTGTCCAAGCGAAGGGCACGTCTTTCCAGGTCAACTGTGTCATAGGATGCACGATCTGTGAGAAACCTCTGATGAAACGTCTGTAGTAGCCTGCTAGTCCCAGGAAACTGCGAATCTCAGTGACTGAACGTGGTCTCTCCCACCTGAGTACTGCCTCAACCTTGGCTGTGTCCACCGCCAAGCCGTCTCCAGAGATCACATGACCTAAGAAGGTCACCTCCCTCAACCAGAACTCGCACTTGCTGTATTTGGCGTACAGCCTACGTCGTCTCAGTGTGTCCAGAACCATCCGCAAGTGCTGTCCGTGCTGTGTCTGATCTCGAGAATAGATGAGTACATCATCTATGAAAACCACCACGAACTGGTCCAAGTACGATCTAAACACCCGGTTCATTAGATCCATGAAAGCAGCGGGGGCATTGGTCAGCCCAAACGGCATGACCAAAAACTCGTAGTGTCCGTACCGGGTGCGGAAAGCTGTCTTGGAGACGTCGGTCTCCCTGATCCTCAACTGGTGGTATCCAGACCTTAAGTCGATCTTGGAGAACACCGTGGCACCCCGCAATTGGTCAAACAAGTCGTCGATCCTCGGCAGCGGATATCTGTTCTTGATGGTGACCCTATTCAGCTGTCGGTAGTCCACACAAAGGCGAAGGTCCCATCCTTCTTCTTCACGAACAGTACCGGGGCTCCCCAGGGAGACGCACTGGGCCTCACGAAACCTTTCTCCAAAAGGTCCTGCAACTGAGACTTGAGCTCTCGTAGCTCAAGCGGTGCCATCCTGTATGGCGCAGTGGAGATGGGGCTGGTCCCTGGTACTAGTGAGATCTCAAACTCGATCTCACGCTCAGGCGGTAGTCCTGGTAACTCGTCTGGAAACACGTCAGGGTACTCTCTGACCACCGGGATGCTGTGGAAGTCTGCCACAGGGCTGGGCTCTGCCACTACACAAGCTAGGAAGCCCTCACACCCCTGGCTCAAAAGTCTCGCCGCTCGAAGTGCCGAAATGCACCTGAAGCCTCCGTCCACTGGCTGTCCATGAAATTCGAAAGAAGGCAACTCCGGAATGGAGAAGACGATCTTCCTCTCAAAACAGTCCACCAAGGCGTGGTAAGCGAACAGCCAATCCATCCCTAGAATCACTCCAAAGTCCTCCATCTGTAACATAATCAGGTCAGCTAGCAGGCTATGTCCTTCGACGCTGACCTCGCAATTTGTGTACACCTCCTCAGCTACAAACAGCTGACCACTCGGACCTCTGATTACGAACGGATTCTCTAACAGTGTATAATCTTGGTCCAAGCTAACTGCGAAACTGGCTGCGACAAACGAGTGCGTAGCGTCAGAATCGAAAAGCGTGTAAACGAGTCTGTCGGAAACTGAAACCATACCTGCTACCACTGATCCCGAAGCTCTGGCGTCCCTATGTGTCAGGGCGTTGATATGCCCCTCAGCTCTAGGTGCGGACGAAGCAGCCACACTCTGCGTCGGATGGGTAGGTGCTGGCCGGTACCCTCCTCGCGACTACTGTCCTCCTCCTCGCGCCTGGGAACCGCGGCCTCCTACGCGCCCTCCAGTTCTCTGCGCGGGAAGTATCTGCTGACCTCCTGCCCTAGACGGGCAGTCCCTCCTGATGTGGCCCGGCTGGCCACACTGGTACAGAGGGGAACTCGACTCCGGCCCTCAGTGGGTCCCTGCTGTCGGCTGGGTGGGGGTCCGGTGCTGGCGACTGGCCCCTGTCTAGGGCCCCCAAAGGCCACTGATGGCCCTGTAAAACGTGACGGCTCTCCTGCGGATGCCACGTGTCTCCTCTCTCGCCGGCCCTGTGAAAAGTCTGGCTGAAAGGGCCTCTTCCGCCCGCCGTCAGTGTCTCGCGCGGACGGGTTGGTCTCCTCGTAAGTCATGGCTGCCTCCACCACCCTCGAAAACGTAGGCAGCTTCAGGGGTTTGACATACCCCCGAATCGCAGGCTGGAGCCCCTCGGTGAACCTCCAAAGGTGCTCCTCCTCAGTAGCAACTGCTGTCGCTGCAAAGCGGGACAACTCTAGGAAACGCGTGCGGTATGCCCTCACGGTCATCGTCCCTTGGCGGAGAGTGTGGAACTCCCGCCTCCTCTAGTCCTGCCATGTTTGGGGAAAGTACTGCTCGCAGAAGAGGGCGATGAACCGATCCCAGGTCGGCTCGTCCCTCTCCTGTCCCCGGACCGCCCTCCACCACCTGTGTGTCGCACTCTCCAGCTGGTACATGGCAAAGGCCACACAGCACTCCACCGGGGGGCGAAGGGTGTCGAAAATCTTCTCCAGCTGCTCGAGCCAGTCCTCTGCCTCGGTCGGGTCCTCATCCCCCTTGAAGGAGGGGGGCTTCAGCTTTCGGAACTGCCCGAAGAGCTTGGAGTGGCGCTGTAGTGGGGATGCTGGTCCATCCCCAGGCAACGGTGCTTTGTGCACAGAAGTATCGGAGGAAGGTGGGGGCTGCGGCAGCCCATCCCCTCCCCCGTGTCCAGCGCCGCGTCCGTCGAGTGGTCCCACAGAGGACTCCCCCTCCGCAGCCCCAGGGTGAGGCTCTCGGGGCAGTGGGTGGAGCTCCTCTTGTACAATGTCTCGTATCAGCCGGGCGAGGTCCTGGGCCTGGACGCCCGGGAGTAGTGGCTGATCCACTGGGGCGTCGGCAACGGCACGCCCACCTCGCCGACCTCGTCCTCGGCCGCGCCCGCGGCTCGCCTCACTGGTCCCACGACGAGGCATCTCCTGCAAGGAGACGTGAAACAAAACGGAACACGTCACTACGGAACGATACCTAACGGAAATGTCTAAGAACTCATGTCAAAAGATATGTTGTGGTGGCTACTCTAGTTATAGACATGTGAATTGGTTATTTTCCAGTCAGTTGATTCACTTCTCGGGATGACCTTGCTCTGATACCATCTTGTAACGACCCGATTCCCGAGTCCCTACGAGACAAGAGAACTAGACCGACTCGACTAATCCCAAGACCTAGTCATCCAATGAGGAAGTAACCAAAAGTGCAGTAAAATAAACCACATTCAGCATGAATATAACTAACAGTAAGAAAATACAGCAGTAAGGAAAGAAACCACTACAGTATATACCACCACAACAGTAGAACAACATTCATAACATAATATGAACTGCAGGTAAGAAAAGTACAGCGGAAACAAGAACTACTCACTACAGTGGAACCAAAAAGAGGTACAAGAGAACAGTGGTAACTCTACTGGACCCTACTTGGCCCAGTGTCTTCTGCAGCCGCTGACCCTGGCTGCTCAACACCTGGTCTTGAAAGGTAACGAGTGTAACACGTCAGCAAAACGCTGAGTAGAGTGGCAGCTAAACTAAAGGAACAGTAAAGTGTACAGTAGCTGTTTTAATTTTCTTTCTTCCTTTATTTACGTCTTTCTATTGTTTCAAAATTTATCTATTTCTCAGATCCTTCACTTGATCTTGAATGTTCCTCGTGGGAACGATCTTGATTGCAGTCTTTTTCGAACAGTAGAAGTAGCACGTGGTGCTCTCCTGGCCGGGAGAGTCCCCCGTGGTGATCCTACTCTCAGTCAACCACCCCAAGGTCACAGACAGGTGTAACGGTGACTACGGCACGCGCGATAAACGCACAGGTAGCTAACCCGCACTGGCACGCGGTCAGTCGTTTCCGTTAACGGGTGCGCCCAAAGCACAGCACGGAACCAGTACAGGGCAGAGCCCTCTCAGTAACAGGGGTCCAACCCCTCCACAGTAACCAAATAGGGGCCTTGCCCCTCCACAGTCCGCTCACCCTCGCCTGACTACCTTGGTTTGCCCAGTGGGCCTAACAAGTCGATGTAGGAGGCTAGTAGAACCCCGGGGCCCGTGGGGTAGCTAGTGCCCTCCCTACACTAGTAGCTCTCCTCGGTACTATATACGCGAGGGCCAGCAAGTCGGTACAAAGTGGCCAGTCCTAACCTCGGGTCCCTGGGGCAGCTGGCTCCGCTCTGCACTAAACAGGTACAGGTACTTCCCTTGGTACTACGTACCCAAGAGACAGCACACTACCACGTCTTTCTTTCTCATTTCCATTCCTTTCTCTTTCCAGGAGTTCCACTCCTAATTCCCCGTAGGGTTCCAGCTCTTTTAACTCAGAACATCCAGGTTTCACTTTCCAGTTTCACGTCCTTACAATCCATATTCTCAATCACGTTTATTTATTCATAGCAGGCAGCTGTTAATTCAATTCACAGGCAGCTATTATTTCCTTTCCACATTTTCCAAGACTGCAGTATTCATATATTCCACTAGTTCTTCCCATCCTAGGATTCATGCCATACCCTAGGATCTATCATACAATCTAGTTTTCTAGCCCTAGGATTCATGCAACACCCTAAGATCTACCATTCATTCTAGTTTCTCATTCCTAGGATTCATGCAATGTCCTAGGTGCTATTTATGGTTCCATAATTTAACAGATTATACCAATAAACTTAAAAGCCACTCTACCAGTTACAACAGGAGTACTGGGGGCGTGGTCGGGAATCCCGCGTGCCTCCGCAAACCCCGAGACTGCAACGGAACGGGTTCCTATCACAAGGATCAAACGCAAGGAGTTTCTCAAAATAGTATATAGCTACTGTAGACGGGTAGAGGATTTAATTCTGAAAAGAACGCAACTCGAAACACGGAAAACGGAACCCGAACGGGCCCTAAACGGGTTGAAAACGACGAAACAGTGCAAAATCAGACGTCTGGAACTTATTCCAGACGTCTTAAAAATGGGGATCAGATGGTACCTTGTCTTGCGTGGTCTCTCAGACGTCCAGAAGCCTGCGGGGGTGTCTGGCCTAGTTCCAAGACGTCCGATGATCACCCCGGACGTCTGCAAGTCGTTCCTGTCGTCTGGCACTGCAGCCAGACGTCTGATTTGTGTTGGATACGAATCCCCGAACCTGCGCGTACCCATTTCTCTCTCTCAGTACGGACGGTCGTAGGAAAGGAAGAAGGTACGAAAATAACTCACCTTTCAGTCGTCTGGACAGTCATCCAGACGTCTTCCCCGTCGTCTGGTTGGAATCCCAGACGTCTGATTCTGGAAAAAATTTTCAGAGTCAGGGCGCCACTCGCCCTCCGCTCGCGACGCACGGCCGCGCCGCGAGTGCTCCGCCTGCTGCTCGAGCTGCAGCAGGCCTCCCGTGCCACCCCGCGTCTGCTGCTCCCCCCGCTGGCCGGCCCTAGAAACCCCGGCAAGCTCGCCCTCACGGCCGAGCGCCTCCTCTTCTCGCGCAGCACCTCCTCCCACACTCACCGTGGCTGTCGCCGCCTCGCTCGCTCGCGCTCGCACTCGCACTCGCACTCGCACTCGCTGGAAGAAGAGGAAGGAGGAGCAGAGGTGATGAGAGGGAGAGGGCGTGGCTTTTTAAAGCCGCGCGGGGAGAGAGAGCGAGAGAGAGGGGCGCAGTCGCGCCCGCAGGAGGAGAGGGAAAAAGAAGAGGCGGAGCAGGTCTGCGCGCGTAGGCGCGCAGACGCAAGGGTGCGTGCCGCAGAAAATGAATCCCAGACGTCTGGAAGTGATACCAGACGTCTGGTACGACGTCTGGGCCACCTCCCAAACGTCTTAAAAGATGTCTGAAAGCACGGTTCATAACACTATGTCACAACTGTGAACAACAAGTACTGGTACTACTCAAGAGTACCGGTATCTGATGGTCACAGTTTGAAGACTCAGTTCTGGCCTAAACTTTACAAGTATTGGTACCCATGATGAGTACCAGTACAGGTAGGTCACAGTGCCAAGTGAGTCTCAAACCTGGTGATGATAATGTCATCATCAACCATATCTAGCTTTATTTAGTCATATTTCATCATTAAATGCTCCTACATAACCTCCAGAGAGCCTTAATTCATTGCATAATCATTCTGAGAGGAAAATAGTAAAACAGGGGTAAAACTATAGTTTTAACACATATCTCAATTGCAGTGCAATCACGGGATTTCTCAGGAGTTAATTAAAGGTCAAATGATCTTAAAATTTTAATAAGTAGGTTTGTGTAGACAGAAATGGGTTTTCTTGCATTTCAGGAATTAAATGACATCTGAAATCCTAAAAATAGACCCGCTTGATTCACTGAGGTTATGGTCAAGATAAAATTCACCTAAATCCTTTAAAATTCATATAAAAATATTCTCTAGGGTTTGGTACTTTCAATTTGACCATCAGAATCCATCTTGACCTAAAATAGAGCCACAGACAGACTTTTGCCCTAGTTTGGGTAATTATGCAATTTCTCCAGTTAAATGTGTTCAAAACCTAAATCTAACTTCACCATTGGATTCCTTTGGTCCAAATTAGGTTCCTAGAAAAATTTGGGCCCAATCCGAGATAATCTTGATCGAGTTTGCAATTTGGTCCAAGTCTGACTTTCTTTATCTCAATAGCCCCTCATCTTTTGAATTCCTTACAAATAGGCCCCTATCTTTGTCGTCACTCTTTGCAAACAGGTCCCTCTGCCATTATCGTGGAGGAATCCTTCTCCAGTAACCTATGATTGAAGAGAACTCCTCCTCTGATCAATGAATCCCTTCCAAATTTGGAAGGGAGATTCTTTGAGAAGTTCTCTTTCCAATGAATCCGGTCTTGAGCCCAACAATCTTCCCAATCTCTCATGCGAATGCATGAGAGATTCGGGTATCTCATAGGTTTCCTTCTCCGACGAGCCTTCCAAGCTTGGGAAGCTTGCTTCCCAAGCTCTAACCACTTTCTACTATGTATATAAAGAACCCCCAGGGCAGACTGTGCTTCTCATGTTCGATTTCAGCCTGGACCACTTCAATTTCATCTCTCCTCATTCGACCAAAGCTCCTCGACATCCAGGAACTTCCTCTGTCTCCCCTCGTCGTCTAACCACAATACCGGCGGCAGATTCTCCTTCCTTGCCTTCCACCGCGTCGTGCTGTATCTACCAACGTCCCTATCTCCTTCATCCTCGCCGTCATAACCCCATAGGAGCATCTTCTTCCCCGACGCCGGCGTACCATTGGCTCATCATTCTTCCTCCCTTCATCTGTTAGTTTAGGAGTAGTTTAATTCCCTTAGATTTGTACATTAGTTCTCCATCTTCTAAACCTAGTTTCAACCCTCGACGCCACCAATCACCTTCATCTTCTTCGTCTTTGACCGAACCTCCAACTAGGCTTATCTGCCGCTACACCCCTCCATCTGCCTCGACCTCACAAACCAAAGCCCTATCTTTATTTCATCATTCACACTCTCATGACTGCCCCTGAACACACCCATCATTGGCTTCCATTCCCGACTCCGTCTGACCACCACGCACCTCCACACGCCACAAAACCATCACCAACACCTTCCACACCCTCTGGCGATATTGGTGAACGTATTTAATTGGGCCGAAAGGCCGTGCTTCTCCTTTTAGGTGTTTGCCGTGTCTCCACTACTGCCATCAACACCACCGCATTCTTCGAGTTCCAGGCAGTAATAGCTCCAGGTCGAACCCCCAGGCAACACAGGATAGCTCCAGGTCTCACCCCAAGTCCCTACTTAGAAGCTTCAACCACTGCCATGTGTCAATTGGACAGCACTTGTGCAAGGAGAAGTCTAGCAGATTTAGTCACACATCGTGGGTCTTTGAAGCAACACAGCGGCATAAATTGAATTTGTGCCTGGGGCTTATCACCTCTGTCATAGGGGGTGAGGTCCCCATTGCACACGCACCTGACCTACCCATGCGCACTCCTCGCTCACCACCCACTGTCGGTGAGCCTGGACTCGGGTTCGCGCTTGATCTGAATACTCGATTACCCATTATTGTGGAAGGCTTTGGGAGAGCGGAACCCAGAGAAAAAAAGGAGAGAGAGAGTGCAGGGGTAGGGGGGTTTTTGCTATAGAAAGGAACGACTGATACTTAGCCATTTGAAGAAGGAATCCCCTATGCGTGAAGAAGGAAGGCCAAGGCAAGAAGAAGAGAAGACCTGAGCCAAGAAGAAGAGAAAGAAAGGAAAAGCCAAAGAAGAAGAAGAAAAATAACAGCAACAAAAGAAAAAGAATAAAAAGACTTATAATTGTTGATCCAAATCGCCATTATTTTGTCTAAGATTACTTTTTACTCTTCATATACTCATATTCTACATTGCAAATTAGATATTGAGTAATATATTATTCTCATTTACATTAATTGTATTCCTATTTGCTCCCAGTGAACGACCTTGAACTTTCATTCGAGTATAAATTTTATCTGTTTTTCGGATTGATTCGATTAATACTGCAACACGACGATTTTAAAACTCGTTTCAGAGTGAGCAACATCTGGGAGTCACAAGTATTGGTACCCATGATGAGTACCAGTACGAGGACTCATTTGTGCTAGCTGCAGAAAGATAGTGAGCAGGTAGTACCGATACCTATACTTCAGTATCGGTACCAATTAGCCATTGGTTCAAATCTGAACAGCTAGAAAATTTATTTTGAGACCATGAACGTTGGGATTTAAACCCCAACGTCTAGTAGACGAGTAACTAAGGTCCTAACTCTATAAAAAGACCCTAGGACTCTTAGTTTGCATACAAGAAATAGAAGAGAAATTCCTAGAGCTTAATTTTCATATTTTCCACCACTTTCTCAAGAGAAGAAATTATTTGCAGCTCTCAAATTTCTCTACGCTTTTGCAAACTCATCGGCATGTTTTTCTTATGCATTTTCAAGGTGATTCACGTCTTTTCTAGGATCTCTATTCAGTAATATTATTCTACTTATTGTTGAGAGGCTTAGGAATCTTTGTTTTAAGATTTTATCTTTCTTACACTAGTACTATTATTTTTGTACTTGAGCTTTTGCTCATTGGGTTATAACAAACCCGTTGTTGTACTTGGGTTGAGGTAACCCATTAATTACCTCATTTAGTAAATTGATTCCCTCAGGGTTGAGGGAATCGGGTTAAAAATCTTAAGTTGGGAGGCTTAGATAGTGGAGTACCCAAGTGAGTGGGGAACTACTATATATCTTGTGTCAATTTTTTTGGTTTAATTATTTGTGAAAATCTTTTTGTTATTACTAATATTCGTTTGAGTGTTTGTGTGTGCATAGCCATCAATAGTAGATCCCAAGGTTTCCTACACTCGCAATTAGAGGAGAGCGGTCCAGGTTGCACTCCAATTCGGCGGTGAGGAACAGCTGTGGATGTAGTACGTGGGCAAGAGTGATAGCGGATGTAGCCAACAACGTGGATGGAGCGGTAGAAAGAGGACCATGGTGGTGGGGATTAGCATTAGGGTGAGGGTTTGTGTTTTCGTGAGAGGAGAGAAGGGAAGTCATGAGATATTTTTGGGGGTGAGGAGGAAGCAATGCGCTTGTGTTTTGTTTGTTTGTTTTTTATTAAAATTGGATTTGAGAATTTAGACAAGAAGGGAAGACTGTGCAAAGTGAGATTTTCAAGGAGGATTTTTTCGGGGATGGGCCTTGGGGAGGCACAAGGAAACCTTTTTTTAGAATAGGGGAGGCATGAGGGGAGAGGGAAGGGTTTTTCTTTTTTTTAACATATAAGTACCTAAAGGCTTGCCTATGTTTCTCATAACCAGTTGTGACTATTCTTGCCCATCACAACAGATTATTATAATAAAATTTCAAAGATTATATTTATACCGTCACAAAAAAATAATATTTTTGTGACAATCGATTTTATCATCATGTACAATGGCCTCAAAAGCACTATTTTCTTATAGTACAATTATATTGCTTATTAATTGTTGATTGAAAACTTTTAATGGAATATAATTTTTCACCATGGAATTACTTTTTAGAGACAACATATGTAATACATAGAGGTATATATATTTACCACTAATGGTAATATTCCTTTGACAAGAAACTTTTAGTGGCATATGATTTTCTTGCCACTAAATTATATCTTAAAAATTAGGATAGTAATATAGATATGGCGTCATTTATAATTGCCACTAATGTTATTTGTCATTTAACAAAATAAGAATAGCGACATATAATTCTTTTGCCACTATGCTACACTTTTAAAATCATAATATTATTTGCCACTAATACTAATTGTCATATAACAAAAGAGGTGTAGTGTCATATAAAAATAATTACCCCTAAATCACAAGTAATAACGTCAAAAGTGTTAGTTGCCACTATCGAAATTACCATTAAATGTCATTTTTCTTGCAGTGAATTACGTTAGATTTGCATTCAAAAAAAAAATCTCATTTATCCATTTAGATTAGGTGTTTATCTTGATCCTTAGGACAGTTATTTTCTTGAGTTGTTTGCATAAAAAAAAAATCTCCTTTGGTGGACATTATCTCTTGATATCCTTAAAACCACCTTCCTAAAATTCAGGTTGTTAACTAATTCGAGTTTCAAAAATCATTTCCTAAATTTATATTTGTCCAAAACTTATAAATTGCTCTTGAATGTAGGTATTGAAGTCAGAAAGATTACGTTCAAATTTTGAACATATCTAATCTATATTTAATTTTTAAAATTTCACAGACTACACTGCCGTCCTGATTTTTCTTCCTAATTTGTGACCTTCTGAAAATTGTAAAAATTTTTACACAACTCTGATTAACCTAAAATTTGCAGCATTGGATTCTTGTGATAATTGAGAACTACTAAAAATATAAAAAAATATTTTAGGGCACAACACTATCTAATTCACATGAGACACTATCTAATTCACATGAAACACTAATTGGGGGTCTTTTTTGACTTTTGGACCCCAGTATACAAAAAAAATATGAAAAAATTATTTTAAGGACTCAGAATTCTTGAGAAAATATTTTTTGGATTCCCTATTTAGTGGTGTTTGAGAAGCCATAGTTTCCTTGTATTGGGCCACACCACTTGAACTAATTAAAAGCAATTCATCTTCTAGAAGTTGCTTGCCTAGGTTAACATTCTTAGGGTTTTCAATTAAGCACTCATTTTTCTAAACTCTAAAGGAAATATACTATCATCTATGTTTGCAAAACATTTTGTGTGCTTCCACATGAACCTTGCTTAAATATATTATCTCATTGAAACCCTAAAATCCCTCTCTAAACAAGATCAATCCTAAAAGTCATTTCATCATAAAAATCTTGTTGAAGGACCTTTGATTATTCACTTCACTTGTGAAATCAATTTTAAGGGCAACACCCCCCTTAATGGCCATCACATTCCAAAAGCACTTCAATCCTAAGCCTAAAATTGAGTATACGTACCCTAGGTAGGACTAATCTACTTGGAAACTTGATGTTATATTGGGCTAAGATTAAGGCCTTTTCTACTTAAGCCAATTGGTGACAAGAAAGGTCGGTGCGATAACTACATTAACCTCTAGTGGTGTCTCACCATGCAGGGTGTCCTAAGGGGTCTCACCCTTCTAGCCAGCTAAGTAATTCAAGGGTTGGTCTAACCCAGTCAAATTTTGGGGAGCCAAGATTAGGTCTAATTTGGGTTTACACTATAAGGACTAGCTTAATTACTTGTATTGTGAGGGTGGGTATTCTCTCATTTGTTTTCCCCTGCATCTCCTGCACTTCTTCTGTTTATGCTTGGTAGCAGATCACTTAATCCTGAGTTGGTTGAACCTCTTGAGAGGAACCCTAAAAAGAGATCTGATTGATTTTTCTAATTATGGGATGGCTAATTCTAGTAAGGGTAAGATGCTTGAGATTCTTGATATGTCTGAGATTCCTGAGATGCTTGAGATTCCTGAACAACCTAAGATCCCTGAAAATCTAGAGAACCAGAATCTTGACCATCTTACTCTAATCCAAGCCTAGATCAATGTTAATCATAAACTTCAATAGAATCAAGTCCAATTGATTATGCAGATTCTAAAGCAAATCCAAGAACCACCACCTCAACCACCATTGCCACCACCATCCAAGTCCCATAGAGACTTTTATGACCCTTCTACAACTCATGTAGAACATTTCGTTAGGGTCCTTGAAAGGGGAAATTGTTGCAGTCGAAATTTGTCATAGTTAGGAAAACAATGCATCGTAGTATTGCAACGAAAATCGATATGATATTTAAATTTATAATGCTTGAAAAATCATGAGTTCCGAGGTCGTTCACAGGGAGCAAGTATAACACGTCAATTCACCAATCACAATAATTAGAGATAATAATGCAAGTGAATCAAATAACTAAAATGATATTCAATTAAAAACAATAATGTGTCTCAAGAGTTAGGAACAAAAATAGTGGTTGAAACCACTAATTAAGCCCTACAATTAAGCACAATGCTCAATCAATTTCTCAACATTACTCTTCAACCACTTAAGCATAGAATATCCATGTTAAAGCCAAGTACTAATAAGTCCACAGTAACCAAAACCAATTTCAGATGTCGAGCATGCACATCAGATGCCTTAACCACCAAGCACAGTAGCCCTCGAATCTCAGAAATTACATAAATGTTGGCACGCACCCTGAGGTGCTACAGTGCAAAACCACCCCCTCCCCCCTTAGATTTTCCTTTCTCTTTCTCTTTCCAGAATCGGGTATAGGGCTAATCGGATAATGGGTCGAGAGGTCCAGGCCTACGTGCATGAGATCGTGGGTGAGAGTGCGTGGGCACATTGATGTGCATACATCTGATTAACCTAAAATGTCTATTAATGCATGTTCTTAGTGTCACATTAGCATCATACATTGTAAATAGTGCATAACATGCATAATCATGCATTTAGATCAAATTGTATAAATTGTACAGTAATTATCTCCATTTTATGGTCAGGGACAAGGTGATTTTTTATCAGGGCCATGGATCGAAGATCCAACCGTACGGATCTGATTAGGGCAACGATTGGAGTTCAACGACTCCAAGATCACCCTAATCAGACATCCGTAGCACCAGATAGAGACCAAGGAACCTTAAAGATCATGGGCCAAGATGGTATTAATCCATACCTCAGACGACAAATTCGACCGCACGGATGGATTCGGATCGACAATCGCAGCCTAACGGCGTGAAAATCGGTCCAATCCGATACCCGTGGCACCATCTACATTACTTAGAAGATGGATGGTCAGGATGGTGCCACGTGGCACCATCCCAGTCGCCCAATCGGCCCCGAGGAACCGTTGCTGCATCTCTAAGGGATTTCCATCGCACTATGCTAGCCGTTGGATCTTGATCCAACGACCAGGATTGAATCTAATCAGTCGCTTCATCTTCATCAAGTGGAAGAGCACAACGGATCTGGATTGTTGGATCTCGATCCAACGGCCATGAATCCACGCGCTAAAATCCTCTTTGCGACAAAGCAACAGCTGTAGCACAGCGGTTGCACTGCTATGGGGGAGACGAAGGTCACGCGTTCGAGCCGCGCTACGCCTCAAATTGAAGAGTGTGCGTGGAGCGAGCGAGCGAAGCCGTGCGATGAAGATCGGGCGACGCTGAGCGAGCGATAGTGCCCACGTGCGATTAGACGCACGGCACTGACGCGTAATCGCACGCGAGCGCACGGCGCGAGCGAGGATGGTTTAAGTCATCCGATCTCTTGATCGGATGGCTGATATCGTGCGTACGTGCGTATACGTTTTGAGCGGAGAAGAGGAGCAGGTGCGCACGATGTGCGCACATGTCACCCACAAAAGACCTTTAGTGACATTTAAGTCCGTCACTAAAGGTCCTATATTAATTTTTTAAATTAAAATGTCCAAAATGCCCTCACTCCTTGCAACTATAAAAGGAGACCCCCTCCATACGAATTTCTCATCCCTTCCTTCTCTTCTCTCCCTCTCCAAAGCTTAAGAGAAGATTGTCCCACACTTGGGATGCTCCTCAAGAACTAAAATCAATTTTTCACCCCATTTCGGAAGTGGATCCCGCGACGACGATGACGTGCTGCCTCATTCCCATTCCTCTTGCTTCAACCTCCTTCCCGCTCCGTTCCTCATCTTCTAGGCGTTGTCTCATCCGGCTCATCCTCTAAGCGATCGTCGAGGAGGATAATTTCTCTCTCCCATTCTTTTTTCCTACTTTCTAGAGTAGAATTTTCCTGCTTTCTAGTTGTAATAATTTTCCTGCTTTCTAGTTGTAATAATTTTCCTACTTTCTAGTGTAATTTCTTGCTTTCTTATTTGTACAAACACTTTGCAACATCAAGTGAATGTTTTCTCTCTCTCTTATTGTTTATATTGATTCCATTTCATTATAATTACTCTGCTTCTTAAACAAAAACACAAAAAAATATAATTGCGAATTTTGATCGATGTAGCCTCCCTGAGTTCGACCCAGGATTTTTTTTTCGATATAAATTTTATTTGTTGAACACGAGTTCTTCGTTATTCGAACTACAACGATAGGTTTTCAAAACCAACTCCGATAGCGTAGTCCTTCGACGTTCAACATTTTGGAGCTGTTGTCGGGGAGGCAACAATTTTTCGATCTTCTTTTTGCATTTCACGCACTTTACTGTCTTCTAACTTGCTTTCTCTTGTGTCTATTGTTTTACAGATACCTCTATCAAGGAATCGTCAAGTGGTAGATTGGAGTAAAGTGCAGTTGAAGACGACTGTAAGTGCTCCCCATTCTTCCCCCTCCATAGATTTCATTTCATCACATTAAATTCAAATTCCAATTAACCTAGGTGTTTGCATAAATCTTAAGATTAGTTTGGTTGTTTGGATTTCCACTCACACTCACATTTCACCTTCGCATATTAAAAAAAAAAACAAAAAGATAATTTTGTGGGGTAATTCAACATACACACAACATACACCCACATTCTAGGCACTTAACCTAATTGACTTTTTTATACTCAACTGGATTCTGATCTATGGAACCGGTACACACAAATCAACACATGAAAGAGTAGAAATCATTCTAGGTTAATCATTTCTGTGTGCCTAACCCAGTGGTGCAATTGTGGTCAATTGTTTGAGTTGTTTGGGCTGCACCACTCAACCTAAAATCAACTCACCAAGTAGCTTCCTCTTAGGGTTTTCAATCTAGGTTCATACCAGAGACTCCACTTTATTTCTGATTTTTAAAGGAAAGCAATATTCACCTGTGCTTGAAAACCTGGTTTGCCTCAAACTTGATTGAAATCAACCTAATTCTAAACCCTAAAAGCTACTTAAGCAAGATTTGAACATTAAAATCTACGCATAAAAAATAATCTTGCTTGAAAATCACTAGTTGTGCACGCACACACACATCAATCAATCATTAAGGGCACAACCCAAATAAAGGGCCCATCACATTCCAAAGAACATTCAAACCTAACCCTAAATAAAATAGAGTAGACATTGACCTTAAGGATTCGACTCGCTCTTCGGAGTTTAGAACGAGATTATTTTCGATTAGTCTAATTCTACCGGTCAATCTGATGTCTAGCTAGGGGAGCAGAATCAAACGATCGCAGCTGGGGGTACACTAAGAACCGGAGGTGCAAGCTGAAGGAAGAACCTTCTCCCCAGTCCCTCCCTCTAACTGGTTGGATTGAACGGACAGAAGTAGATTAAATTGTTTATTTATCTCAAGACAGGTTCTGGGAGTCTGTAGGTCTTTAGGCTAGCCTACTTAAGGACATGTTTGATTGTTTGTATTGCAGGGTGCCTTTCTTCCTCCTATCTATCATGAATCCTTCCACATTTCATATGTATTCCCACTCTTTCCCTCCTGTTATGACTTATCCTCAACATGACAATTATCTCGACTTGTACTATAATCAACCATCTCTTAGTTGGGATAATTCAGATTGGGGATACAGTTCCAGACCTTCGTGTTCGGGGTCAAACCTTGAACACCATAATTGTGATTTCTATCCTTCTTCGAGCCATATCGATTTTAGATCACTACCCTTTCATGAACAACTTAATACAATCTACAATCAAGAAGGATACACTGATCCTTACCCATCCTCTGAATACACTGCCTTTAGGTCATCACCATCTTTTGAACAATCCAAAATGACCTATTATCAGGAAGGGTATCTCAAATCTCAATTCGTTAACTCCACTACATTGATCCCTAACCCGCCCAACCCTGAACCAAGTCATTTGGTTTAGGTTAACCAGGTTCAAGATAAGGTTTTGGCTAACTTGAGGAATACTATACAATCTTTAGAAGCTCAGCCAATACCTTGCAATGAAGAATTGGAGCCCCTGATTGAAATGATTGATGATCTGAACAAGTATTTGTTGGATTGGCTCCAGGATGTTAAGGAAAAGAACTTGGGTGAGTTTTTACTTGGGAAGTTAACAAAATTGAGAATGAGATTTGTGGTTGGTTTAGTTCAATCATGGGATGATTCCCAGGATGAACCCCCTTCAGAAGAGCCAATGTTAGAACCCACTCAGGCACCTGTTGGGGGGGACACGTGTTACGAGGCTGATCAGATTGAATTAGAGCAACTAATTAAGGATGACCCGATTTCTTCACCTGAGATTCCTGAGCCGGGATATGAGGAAATTTATGTCTCCATGGATCAGAAAGTGATGGATAATTTTGGGACGTACATTAATATGGATTTTGATTTCTTTGATTCTGTGGGTGAAGATTCAATTTGTGAAGTCACACGTGAGTTTACAGAACATGATTTCTATGAGACGATTGGGCCTATGGAATTGGTTAAATCATTTGATAGCCCAATAACCGAGGAAACTGATCTTATTGGGGCTCACATGATGGATCCAGAATCGCATTTTCTGAATGATTCAATCCAATGCCCCGATTGTCAGTTATACCCCGTTGATCTTACTGACGATTATGTTTTTGAGATAATTAGACCCAAGCCAATTTTGATTCCGCCACATTTTTTAGACTTGAAAATTTCAGACGAGGTAATTAATATGCAAGAGGTCCCGGAATTTGACATTCTGAATGAGGAGGATAGAAGCTGGAAAATTTTGATTTGGGAAGCAAACTCCAGAGGAAGTAGAAGACCGAGTCTAAGGGTTCCAATTAAGCTAAAACCATCAAACCAAGGCTCTTATGACATTTGTTCTGAGGATGACCAACCCAAGCACACATTCATTGATTATCCTTTTGAGCTTGATTTCTTTGTAACCCGACTTTTTGGTCTTAGGTTGCATCCTCATAAATCGCAGGCCCGACCCCACTTGCGTACTGATTTTAGGTTTTGGGTAATTTTCATCCAGAACCTTAGATATTCTCGACCATGGGGTATGGGTTTGCATCACAATCTGGTTCACATCTGTGGACATCTGCTGGCAGGTCTTAGGTTGCATCTTTTTATTCTGACTCTGACCTGTACTTCTGAATTCTTTATTTCTCTTCTTTGTATAGTGTGCCTGCTGAAGGCACTAAATTCAGCATGTATACAATTTCTGTTTATCTTGGAGCGGACCCGTTATTCACGCAATTCAGGTGCTTTCTACTCTACTCCTCTCTGTTTCATGTCTTTTTAATACAATGAGGACATTGCATTAGATAGGCATGGGGGGTGGATATTCATCTTTGACTTACTTCGTTACCTCCGTAGATTCATTTTATTTTCTTTTATTTATATAAAAAAATTTTGAATCAGGAAGGAATACTTGGACATTAGGACCTTTCAATATTAGGAAATATTAGAATAGGATCTGAACACTAAGACCCTTCAGGTCTTTGGGCTTAATCAGCCCAGGTATCCACTAAAATGTGGATTTATTTTTCGAGTCCTCGCCATCCTGAATTCTATTTTAATTTGATTAAATAAGTTTGGGTGATAAGTACACGACTTATCAACTCGCCTTCTGATTTTAGGGAACGTTAAGTCTAAGCATCTACACACTATCTTGTCATTGACTCGTTGTTCGGCGGTTTTAACGAAAATTGGGTAGCTAATGAACCTTCTAGGGTGATATGGTTGACAAGTTATCGTGAGTAACAACCCATAGATAGGTTATCCAGAACCCAGCTCAAGAAATGCACTAAAAATTCCCAAAACACTTAGGAAGAAGCGGAGAAGTAGAATAAGCCGAGGAGATATACACTAGATTCACCCTTGTGTTGACCCCATAAAAATAAAAGTAGGGAGAAAGCTACCGGTCGTAAAGATACACCTTTAGGCAGAACTCTCTTTTTAAGGTCATCTAGAGGGGTAGAAACCTGAAGTCCATTCTAATTGCCAATTAACGAATCTATCACATTCACAATAAGATGCTTAGAACTTAGGATTTTCATCAAATCTTGGGTAGGTTGAATGGCCATAGAAAGCCACTCTTTAACCCTAAACTAAAAAATCCAAAAAAATTAGAAAAGAAAAAGAGAGAAAAAAAATTTTCTTTGAAAAAGGCGAGGGCTTAAGGCGGTCTGCATTTTGGCAGATACTCGGGCGCTATTGTGTCTTTGAAAGTTCAGATTCTGAGTAAAAAAAATTTCTTAATGTTGAAAATAACTTACACCCAAGTAATTCAACCAAATTCTTTTATAAATAGCATTTAGTTTTTGCTAGGGACAAGCAAAAGATAGGCATGGGGGTGTGATGTGCATACATCTGATTAACCTAAAATATCTATTAATGCATGTTCTTAGTGTCACATTAGCATCATACATTGTAAATAGTGCATAACCTGCATAATCATGCATTTAGATCAAGTTGTATAAATTGTATAGTAATTGTCTCCTTTTTATGGTCAGGGACAGGGCAATTTTTTGTTGGAGCCTTGGATCGAAGATCCAACCATATGGATCTGATCAGTGCGACGATTAGAGTTCAATGACTCTAAGATCGCTCTAATCGGACATCCGTAGCACCAGATAGAGACCAAGGAACCCTAAAGATCATGGGCTAAAATGGTATTAATCTACATCTCAGACGACAAATCTGACCGCATGGATGGATTTGGATCGACGATGGCAGCCTAACGACGTGCAAATCAGTCCAATCCGATACCCGTGGCACCATCTACATCACTCAGAAGATGGACGGCTAGGATGACACCACGTGGCACCATCCCAGCCGCCCAATTGGCCCTGAGGAACCGCTGCTGCATCTCCAAGGGATTTCTAGCGCACGATCCTAGCCATTGGATCTTGATCCAACAGCCAGGATTGAATCTGACCAGCTGCTTCATCTTCATCATATGAGAGAGCACAACGGATCTGGATCGTTGGATCTTGATCCAACAGCCATGAATCCGCGTGCTAAAATCCTCTTTGCAACAAAGCAACAACTGCAGTGCAGCAGTCACGCTGCTGTGGGGGAGACGAAGGTTGCGCGTTCGAGCAGCGCTATGCCTCAAATTGAAGAGTGCGCGTGAAGTGGGCGAGCGAGCAGAGCCATGCGATGAAGATCGGGCAACGCTGAGCGAGCGATAGCGCCCACGCGCGATCAGACGTGCGGTGCTGAGGCGTGATCGCATGCAGGCGCGTAACGCGAGCGAGGATGGTTTAAGCCATCTGATCTCTTGATCGGACGGTTATTATTATGCGTACATGCGTATACATTTTGGGCAAAGAAGAGGAGTGGGCGTGCGTGGCACGTGCACACGTCGCCCACGACAAACCTTTAGTGACGTTTAAGTCCATTACTAAAGGTCCCATATTAATGTTTTTCAAATTAAAATGTCCAAAATTCCCCCACTCCTTGCAACTATAAAAGGAGACCCCCTCTATACGAATTTCTCATCTCTTTCTTCTCTTCTCTCCCTCTGCAAAGCTCAAGAGAAGCTTGTCCCACACCCGGGATGCTCCTCAAGAGTTAAAATCAATTTTTCGCCCCCATTCTGGAAGCGGATCCCGTGACGATGATGTGCTGCCTTATTCTCCTTCCTCCTGCTTCGACCTCCTTCTTCCCACTTCGTTCTTCATCTTCTAGGCGTTGTCTCGTCTGGCTTGTCCTCCAAGCGACCGTTGAGGAGGATAATTTCTCTCTCCCATTCCTTTTTCCTACTTTCAAGAGTAGAATTTTCCTACTTTCTAGTGTAATTTCTCACTTTCTTAGTTGTACAAACATTTTGTAACATCAAGTGAATGTTTTCTGTCTCTCTCTCTCTTTTATTGTTTATATTGATTCCATTTCATTGTAATTACTCTGCTTCTTAAAGAAAAACACAAAAAATTATAATTGCAAATTTTGATCGACGTAGCCTCCCTGAGTTCAACCCGAGATTTCTTTTCCGATATAAATTTTATTTGTTAAACTTGAGTTCTTCGCTATTCAAACTGCAACGACAGGTTTTCAAAATCAACTCTGATAGCATAGTCCTTCGACGTTCAACACACGTGCATGAGGGGACCTCACCCCCTCAGTGTCGAGGCAACACACTAATAGGTCAAAAACATTATATGCATAATTTTTTTTGAAAATCCCTGATGTGGGACTATCTGGGAAGCTGCTTTCGTGTGCTATAGTAGCTTGTTGTTGCTGCTGCTTCATTTTTGCTCAATTGAAGGTGTTGGCAGCTTCGTGAAGTTAGGCTACGGCTGTTGGATGCGGTCTTGAGTCCAATGGTGGCCAGAGCACGGTGGCGGGCATCGAGGAAGACGGAGGTGGCGGCGGAGGTTCGGTGACACCTGAAATCCAAGAATATGGCCTTGTAGCCCAATTAAAATGGCTCAGAACCTTCATCAGACCACGGCGAGTGTGAAGGTGATGGTGATTTGGTGTATGTGTATGTGTGGTGATTGACTGGTGTCAGAGAGGGTGACGGAGAGGGGTTGTTCGGTCGGCCAAAATAGGAACCAAAGCCCTCAATTTCTTGAGGGTTTTGGACTAGGAGGTGAGGCGATGCTTTTGGAAGTGGCGACGTGTGGTTTGGTGCGGTGTCGTGCCGGTGTGAGCTCGCCTAATCTCGTGGTGGCCGTGCAGAAGATAGAGTGGGGGAGGCATGTAGCATGGCTAAAAGTAGTTTCTAAGGGCTTATTCCTAACCTAGGGAGAGAGAGGGAGAGATCGAGGAGACTTAAGGGGTGAGATAAGGACGGAGGCACCCGACGTTGACCAGTTGGACGTAAGGAAGACAAGAGTGACGGCGTGGGAGAATGGCGACGTCGAAGGAGGAGAGAACCTCTGCTTTGACCGGTGAGAGGCCGAAGAGAGAGAGGAAGGCAGAGGGTCGTCCAATTTGATGGTTGGATGACCGGAGGAGGAGAGAGGAGGCAGTCGTCAGAGCTGAAGATGGAGTTGGCCAAAGGAGGAGAGAGGTGTTTTCCAGCTTATTCTTGGTTGGTTTTGATCATGGAATGTGGGGCATTTATATAGAGCTTAGATATGAGCTCTAATTGGAGGAACTCCCCTGTGTAGGTCTCTGATTTGGAAGTAAAAGTTCATTAAATTCCTTGAGCTCACTTGAGCTTTAGGATCAATTTCAATATCTAAGATGGGATTGATTTATCCCTCATCTCTTGAGCAACAATCCCTCCAATTTTAGAGGGATTTGGAGCTGATTTGAGGGAGATTTTCTCTCTCGAATCTCAGCCTGAAGGTGTGTTCCCACTTCAATGGCAGTAGGGACCTGGATGGAAATAAGATGACCATGGTAGGGGGCTATTTGTAAGAAACTTGAAATTTAATGGTGTAAATTTGAGAAATAGAGTTTTTAGGGGCTAAAATGCAAACTAGGTCAATATGGACTATGATTGGACCCAAATTTTAGTATTAACCTAATTTAAACCCAAAGAATCTAATGGTGAACTTAGATCTAAGTTTTGACTATGTTTGCCTAGGTAAATTGCATAGAAGCCCAAATCTAGGTAAATTTCTGTCTGAAACTTTGTTCTAGGTCAAAATGGGTTCAGATGGTAAAAGTGAAGGTGCCAAACCTCTTAGAATATTTTTAATTGATTTTTAGAAGGTTTAGATTAAATTTATCCTGAACAGAACCTTTTCAATTTAAGTGGGATTGATAATTTGGATTTTTATTTCTATTTTCGCCCTCGAAATGCATGAAACCCCGATTCAGTCAATGTGAACCCACTTTTTAGACTTTTATGCTCAATTAACCTTTAATTAGCCCCTGAGGAACCTCATGGTTAATCTGCATTTGTGATGTGCTATTAAAACAACAGAATTAATCCTATTTTCTTGTCTTCTCAACTCAGATTATTGTGGAATTGTGACCCTCAGATGATTAATTAGGAGATTTACCAATTGAATTTGACTAATTGTGGCTAGTTAGGACCCATGATGGCGCTACCATCATACACCCATGCCTAGCTTTTGCTAGTCCCTAGCAAAATCCTATCGACCAAACTAGATCTCTAAGCCAGATGTAATCGTCAGGATGCCTTACTAAGACGCATTTGTAGAAATCATATCAAAATACCAACAATAGGCTTAAAGGTACTCAACTACCAGCCAAGATCCAAAACTGACCACTCTCAACCTTGGGTCTGCTGTGAAGGTTTCTAAGGCACACAAAAACTGCCTAGAAGTTCGTTGACCCTAGTGGTTAAAGAACCCATGCACATTTGTAGAAAGTCCAGGTTCAGTTTGCCAGTGCATTTTTAATAAAAGAGATAGAAAGGGATATTTATTTTGAGAGTTTTCTCTCTTTTCTTTTTACATTCCCCAAATACAATATTAGATTGGCCCTAAACACAGTCTGTATCAGATTTCTTATCCCCACCATCAATCCTTGAAACGTCCTTAGCTTTTGATGCTTTAGGATAGCACCACCCATGGCAACCCCCAAATCCTTGGCTTTCGACACTTCGGGATAGGGATGCCCATGGCATTTTGTAGCTAAATTTAGGCCCTAGCAATCGACATTTTGGGATAATCCTGCCCATAGCACCTAAACCAGCATAAGGTGCTTACATGCCCCTGAAAAGATATTAGATATTCTAGGTGACAAGCATTAAGGAGACGATATGTTATTACGCATCTTCGAGGGGAATATTTTTCATTTCACCTTTTTGCGCTGGGAACTCATCTAATCAACTTGTGTCTTTGAGCTGTTTCTAAGCTAGATCTTCGGGAAAACCTTTATAGAACAGAACACTTTTGGCATTTTTCTTCATTAAGTGCACTAAACCAGACCGATGTGTGATTTTTGGGTGCTTAGGTTACCAAATCCCGCAAACCAAAGGGTAGGTAACGGGGCCAAATAATCCCTAAGCCTTAGACTTAATACATCAACCTCGTACTTTCCTCAACCTCTTGAGGATTAATCTGGATCTTAACAAATACATGAGTGTTTAAGCCCTAGAACAAGCCCAAGAGGCCTAAGGTCGGTATCTGTCACTAATCTCCAAAGTTTTAGCCTTTCAGTTCTCAATTCATCATCCGATTCAGCCTAGAACTTAGGTAAGTTCCATACTCAATTATAGGGACTATCACATTTTTCCTCTTTTGTTTGCTCCTTTTTTCTTTTTTCTTTTCTCCTCTTCTTCCTCAATTTTTCAATTTAGCTCTCAAAATTGTCTCCTTTTCTCCATTTCTTTTATTAAAACCTCTCCCTGAATTGAATTTCACAGTGTTTTGTACTTTAATACCCCCCCATGCCTAAGATTTGTAATGTCCTCATTGTAAATTAGGCAAGTTCGAGTTCAGCTTAGATTGTACATTAAAACTGGTTTGGTGGGTGGCGAACGGGTCATGATTACTGCTGTGGACGATTTCAAGCTCTGATACAAGTATCAAAGGTGGAGTTGATTGTTCTAAAGGATAAACTCTAAAGTGCAATATGATTTCGACTCAGAGATAGGTCAGAAGGGTTTTGATTTTTTCAAAATGACGGGTTCCTCCCGTTAAGCGCTAAGTTTAACACCATCAGCTGGGCGTAATGTGGCTAAGGGAGAACGGAGATCAAAAGATACGGCAGCTAGATTCGAATCGGTGAGTTCGACGAATGGTTCGAGTCTCTAACCATTCACCACAAATGGTTATGAGTCACGGCTGAGTTCACTGATTTCGACAACTACATTTTCAAAGATTCGTCGAATGAGAAAGGGTCAGATCCATTTTGATCTTAGCTTCCTTGGGATGAGCTTGAGCTTGGCATCAAAGAGGAACACTTTCTGACCAGGATTAAATGATTTTCGTGATATGTGCCTGTCATGGAAGGCTTTGACCCGCTCTTTGTAGATACGCGAGTTCTCATATGCATTATTGCGTAACTCCTCGATCTCGCTCATTTGCAACTGGCGGTGGATTCCAACCTTCATGAGATCTAGATTGCACTTCTATATTGCCCAGTAGGCCTTATGTTCCATCTCTACATGGAGGTGACATGCCTTCCCGCACACGAGCCTGAAGGGAGACATTCCTAGCTGGGTCTTATGGGTAGTCCTATAAAACCACAAGGCTTCCGGAAGTCAGGTGGACCAATCTTTCTAGTTAGGTTGAACAGTGACCTGAAGGATTTTCTTGATCTCTCGATTGGATAGCTTAGCCAATCCATTGGTCTGGGGGTGATAAGGAGTCGAGATGCGATGCGACACCTCGTACCTTTTCTTTAGGGACTAGAAGTGTACATTTGCAAAATGAGACCTGTCATCGTTGATGATGGCCTTAGGAACCCCAAATCTGGAAAAGATCTTCTCTTGATTGAACTGGAGAACAACTTTATGATCACTCGTTCTAGTGGGGACGGCTTTGATCCATTTCGAGATGTAGTGAAGAGCAAGTAAGATGTACTCGAAGCTGTTAGATCCTGGAAAGGGTCCCATAAAATCAATTCCCCATATGTCAAAGATCTCGCACATGATAATCGGATTCAAGGGCATCATATCACGTAGGCCCATGTTGACAAGGGTCTGACAATGAGCACATGCTCTACAGTAGGATTGTGCATCATTGAACATTGTGGGCCAAAAGAACCCACACTGGAGGATCTTTGCTGCGGTTTTATGCCCAGAGTAATGGCCACCCCAGGCCTGGTTGTGGCAGAACGAGATGACATCTTTGACCTCGTCGTTGGGAATGCATCTTTGGATTATTTGGCCATTACTAATGTGAAATAGATATGGATCTTCCCATACATAGTACTTGGCATCGGAAATCAACTTGTCCCGTTGAGAGGTCACCCAATTAGGTGAAACTTTCCCCGTAACCAAGTAATTCATGATATCAGCGAACCAGGGAAGTCCATTAATGGCCATGAGATGCTCATCCGAAAAATGATCGGTGATAGGTTCGAACGAGTCAATGATCGAAGAAGGAAGGCGAGACAAATGGTTAGCTACCATATTCTACTTTCCTACCTTATCACGAATTTTGAGATCGAATTCTTGTAATAGCAAGATCTAGAGGATTAATCTAGGTTTTGTGTCCTTCTTCATAAGAAAGTGCCTCAATGTAGTGTGATCTGAGTAAATGATGACATGGGATCCTAAGAGGTATGATATGAATTTCTCCATAACAAATACTATAGCTAGCAGCTCTTTCTCTGTAATTGTGTTATTATGCTGAGTCTTGCCCAGTGTCTTACTAGCATAATATATAACCACTGGTTTCCTGTCGATTTCCTACCTCAGCACCTCTCCGACAGTGTAGTTAGACACATCGCACATGATCTCAAAGGGTTGAGACCAGTAAGGGGATTGTAGGATTGGTGCTTGGGTAACTCGATCATGGATTTCGAATGCATGAATGCACTCACTTTTGCTATGGGGCATGCGATCTTGGAAAAATCAGATATGAATTGGTGATATAATCCAACGTGCCCCAAAAGCGATATGATGTCTTTGATCGAGGAAGGCACAGGTAATTTGGAAATCAAATTCACCTTAGCTCAGTCAGCTTGGATACCTCTCTTAAAAACAAGTTGTCCAAGCATGATGCCCTCAGGAACCATAAAGTGGCTCTTTTCCCAAAAGAGAACCAGGTTCACTTCGATGCATCTTCGGAGGATCTGGACCAAGTGCCGGAGCCAATCATTGAAAGATCCATCAAAAATTGAGAAGGTGTCCATAAAGACTTGAAGGTATTTACCTACCATATCGGAGAATATGGCTAGCATGCACTGCTGAAAGGTGGCAGATGCTTTGCAAAGCCCAAATGGCATCCTACGGAACATGTACGTACTGTAGGGATAGGTAAAAGTGGTCTTTTCTTGATCTTTAGGATGGATTTCCACTTATTGTATCCGAAGTACCCATCTAAGAAGAAGAAAAACTAATTTCTCGTCAGTTTCTCAGGAATTAAAATAATGAACGGGAGCAGGAAATGGTCCTTCGTGGAGGAGTTCAATTTTCGATAGTTTATGTAGACTCTCCACAAGTTCGCAATTTGAGTCAGGATGGTTTCTCTAGATTCGGTCATAATCATGGTGAGCCCTGCCTTCTTAGGCACAACTTGGATGGGGCTCACCCAGCGGCTATCAGAGATCGAGTAAATGATTTCAGCATCGAGCCATTTGATGATCTCTTTTTTCATGACCTCTTGAAGATTCAGATTTAGTTGTCTCTACATTTCTCGAGATGGTTGTGAGACCTCTTTGGTATAGATACAATGTGTGCAATACGAGGGACTTATTACAGTCAGGTCATCTAGAGTCCATCTAATGGCTCTTCGATGTTGCTGGAGGACATAAATCAGCTTTGTTTCCTGATCCAAATTGAGTCAGGAATTGATAATCATAGGAAACATTTGATTTGAACCCGAAAAGACGTACTTCAGATGATCTAGGAGGGGCTTCAATTCAAGTACTAGGTTATTAGTAGCGGGTGGAGTTTCGGGATTGTCCTCAGAAGATAAGGTGGAAGATAAGGATAGGTCTGGATCAGCTCCAAGATTCCCGATTTGTGGGTCAAGATCTTCTTGTGGTCGAGGCTCTAGGAGAATCAAGTTTTCCTTTGTAATTGGGTCCTCAACCAAGGAACTGATTTTGCAAACTTCTTCGATTGCCCCATAGTTTATTGATTTCTGGGCCTTAAAGATATTGATCCTTAATGTTTTATTCCTGAATTTCAACTCGATCTGGCCCTCTTCATAATTGATATTCACCCAAGCTGTGGCTAGGAACAGTCTCCCTAAGATGATCGGTGTGTCTCTCAGATTTTCAGGAGTATCCATGTCTAATACAATGAAGTCCACCGGGAAGTAGAAATCTCATATCCTAACTAGAACATCCTTGAGAACTCCTTTTGGTGACTTAATTGATCTGTCAGCTAGCTAGAGGGTCACCTTAGTTGGTTTGAGCTCGGTTTCCTCAAAATGATTTAATAGGGATGTGGGGCTTAAATTTATGGAGGCTCTTAAATCCAATAAAGTTCGATCAAATTCTAGGTTGCCGATCTTACAGGAGATCAGAGGGTGCCAGGATCTTTCACTTTCTGCGAGAGTTTCTCAAGATGATAGAGTTGGCTTGCTCAGACAATACGATCAGACTCCCGTCTTTGTTTTGTGGCCTACACTTTGGTGTACATAAGTCTTTCAGAAATTGTGTGTCAGCCGGTACATGGTGGATTACATCCATCAAGGGAATGCTCATTTGGACTTTCTCAAAGAGCTTGACCAAGTCTTCCTCAAGTGTCGCAAGTTTTGGTTTCCTTCTTCCTTTGGTCAAGCCCTTGGGAAATGGAACCTTTATAAGTTCCTTTAGGATTGGTTCAGGCTTTGGATTTGGGATAGGTGTGTCTTGGATGACCATCCTAGGGGTAGGCTCTGAATTACCAGGGCTAGAGTGGCTAGGATAAGGTGGATCTTAAGTCAATTTGCCACTACGTGTAGTAACAGCATTTAAGCCAGCCTAGTTTGGGTTTGGAGTCGACAAAAGTGGTGGTTCTACTAATATCCTGCATATGACGTGGAAGCCTCCATCCCGTCGGGTGATGGAGTAGAAGGGGCCTGATAGACATAGTAAGCTTGGCCCTGATTTAGGTTCATAATGCGTCTCTGGTTCGGCACGTTATTCGAATTTGGCAAAGGTTGGGAAGGGAGTGCACTAGGCTGGTGAGTCCCAACTACCTGTGTGAGTTGATTTCAAACCTCTGTGATCTCTTCTTTGTACTGTTTGTGCAGAGCCACATTAGTCTTTTGGATGTCATCTAGGGCCTGCAAAATCAAGTTCATCTGATCTTCCTGGTAGGCACGAATTGGTAATTCGGGTTGGGCCTAGGCTGAGCGGGCTGATATGGTTGTGGAATTTGTGGTCGGGGTTGGAATTGAGGTCTCAAGTTTTGATTATTTCCCAACCACACGAAATTTGGATGATTGCTCCATCAAGGGTTATATGTGTTGGAGAATGGATCATGCTGGATGGCGTGGAGATCCTCGTAGGTCTGAGGAACTCAAGAATACTCAAAGTAAGAGGGTTTAGAGTCCCCCAACTAGAGTAAGATGGTCCGGAGTTTCCTCCGAAGCTAGGATCAGATGAGTTTGGATATGTATCCATTCCCTGATATGAGTGGTGGTGAATGTTATGCACGGCCTCCCTACCTAAGGGCGATTGTGCATACGTGTTCTGCTGCACAGAGGTGGCTCTTTGTAAATGTCGAGTCAATTTATCTGCGTTCTTTTCTATGATGTAGACCTTATCCAAGCGACTGGCCACCAGCTCCAGATTGATGGATGCGGATAGGTCTCGTGTCTCGTGTGCCCTTCACGTGTTTGTGAATGCGTGGGTGGTTGTTCGGTCAAATACACCCATAGACTCATTGTTTATGGAGTTCTCACACATGTTCTCGAGAATTTCTCAAACGGTGTCCTCATTTAGGTGATACTCTACTTATTCCGCCCTTTGTCATTTCTTTATTTTTACAATAAGGATACTACATCATTTAGGCATGGGGGGTGGATACTTAATCCTAAGATTATTTTGTTAGCTCCGTGGAATTTCTTTTATTTTATTTTTTCTTTTTTTAAAGAAAAGAAAAAAAATAAATTTTAAAAAGATAAAATTTTTGAAATAGGAGAAGAGAACTTAGGCATTAGGAGTTGTTAACTTCAAGAAATGATACTTTAGGACCTGAACACTTAGACTCTACAGGTCTTCAGGCTTAATCAGCTCAAGTGTCCACTAAAATGTGGACTTGTTTCGCAAGTCCTCGCCATGATAATTTTACTTTAATTTGGCTAATAAAGTGGGGTGATAAGTACACGACTTATCAACCCACCCACTGATTTGAGGGGACTTTGAGTTTAAAGCATCTACACACTATTTTCACTGACTCACTTTTCGGCAGTTTTTATGGAAATTAGGTAGCTAATGAATTTTCTAGGGTAGTATGGCTGGCAAGTTGTTGTAGGTAATAGCCATTGGCTGGTTGTCTAGAGCTAAGCTACAAGACTGTACTCATTCTACTGCTTTTAGGTAAATCTTAGATCAGAAAAGCCACCTACTCAGAAAAAGAAAAAAATATATACTCAAAAAGGAAAAAATAAATTAAAAAAAAGAAAAAGGAGAAAAATAAATAAGCCACACTTCACTGCAGGAGTATGGTTGGCAAGTTGCCGTAGGTAACAACCTATTGGTTGTTTGTCCAGAGCCCTACTCACAAAAAATGCATAAATAATTTTGTTCGGGCATAAAATCGCATTTCAAGGATAGATACATCATAATAAAGTGAGAAAATATGTTAAAACAAATAAAATATAACAAGATTGTGAGTCCTGATCAAACTTAAGGAGGTAGAAAAATGTCTTGATTTAAATACCGATTTAGAACTAATTAAACTAGAATATTCAGACATATATGTATATATATGAAGCGAATTTGTTCAGATCAGATTGTTCAGATATAAGAATAACTAGAACTAAAAGAAAATACTAGAATATTGGAAATAAAAATAGCTATTTAGTTTTATTAGAACAAGGGCACCAAGGATCGTCCTTGGTGGCTTTTGGAGAGGTTGAGGAGAGCAGCAGTGGTGCACCAAGGTGGTCTTGATGGATGCTTCAAAGGAAGATGGAGCTTGAAGGTGTCTGGAGATGTCTGGAGGGAGAGATGGAGGAGGAGATGCCTTCATATGGGGGCTCTGGGGTCCTTTTTATAGAGAAAATGAGGGGTAAAGTAGGTATTTGGTCCTCCAGTTCGTGCAACGGCCTTGCATTAATCCGATCCATTGATCGAGAGATCAATGGCTCTGATTTTGCCTCAAAATAGCCTCCATAATGCCTCCAATGTGCGCACTGCCTCTGATTATGACACGTGGCATGCTTTAGGCCCTCAGATCCCGATCGTACGGTCGTGACCACGAGCACTCCACTGCCTTCGCCTCTTTCATGCTTGCATGCGCGTGCTTTTAAGTTTAGTGTAACGACCCGATTCCCAAGTCCCTATGAGACACGAGAACTGGACCGACTCGACTAATCCCAAGACCTAGTCGTCCAACGAGGAAGTAACCAAAAGAGAAGTAAAATAAACCACATTCAGCATGAATATAACCAACAGTAAGGAAATACAGCAGTAAGGAAAGAAACCACTACAGTATATACCACCACAACAGTAGAATAACATTCATAACATAATATGAACTACAGGTAAAGAAAAGTACAGCGGAAACAAGAACTACTCACTATAACGGAACAAAAAGAGGTACAAGAGAACAGTGGTAACTCTACTGGACCCTACTCGGCCCAGCGTCCTCCGCAGCCGCTGACCCTGGCTGCTCAACACCTGGTCCTGAAAGGTAACGAGTGTAACACGTCAGCAAAACGCTGAGTAGAGTGGAAGCTAAACTAAAGAAACAGTAAAGTGTACAGTAGCTGTTTTAATTTTCTTTGTTCCTTTATTTACGTCTTTCAATTGTTTCACAATTTATCTATTTCTCAGATCCTTCACTTGATCTCGAATGTTCCTCGTGGGAACGATCTTGATTGCAGTCTTTTCCGAACAGTAGAAGTAGCACGTGGTGCTCTCCTGGCCGGGAGAGTCCCCCGTGGTGATCCTACTCTCAGTCAACGACCCCAAGGTCACTGACAAACGTAACGGTGACTACGGCACGCACGGGTAGCTAACCCGCACTGGCACGCGGTCAGTCGTTTCCGTTAACGGGTGTGCCCAAAGCACAGCACGGAACCAGTATAGGCCAAAGCCCTCTCAGTAACAGGGGTCCAACCCCTCCACAGTAACCAAATAGGGGCCTTGCCCCTCCACAGTCCGCGCACCCTTGCCTGACTACCCTGGTTTGCCCCAGTGGGCCTAACAAGTCGGTGTGGGAGGTTAGAAGAACCCCGGGGCCCGTGGGGTAGCTAGTACCTCCCTACACTAGTAGCTCTCCTCGGTACTACGTACACGAGGGCCAGCAAGTCGGTATAGAGTGGCCAGTCCTAACCCCGGGTCCCTGGGGCGGCTGGCTCCGCTCTGCACTAAACAGGGGGGACAGTCGCTCTCCTTGGTACTCCGTACTCAAGGGCCAGCTCACTTCCCCAATTCTATTCCATTCACTTTCCAGGAGTTCTACTCCTAATTCCCCGTAGGGTTCCAGCTCTTTTAACTCAGAACATCCAGGTTTCACTTTCCAGTTTCACGTTCTTACAATCCATATTCTCAATCACGTTTATTTATTCATAACAGGCAGTTGTTAATTCAATTCACAGGAAGCTAGTATTTCCTTTCCACGTTTTCCAAGATTGCAGTATTCATACATTCCACTAGTTTTCCCATCCTAGGATTCATGCCATATCCTAGGATTTATCATACAATCTAGTTTTCCAGCCCTAAGATTCATGCAACACCCTAGGAATCTACCATTCAATCTATTTCTCATTCCTAGGATTCATGTAATGTCCTAGGTTCTATTTATGGTTTCATAATTTAACAGATTATACTTAAAGCCACTCTACCAGGTACAACGGGAGTAATGGGGGCGTGGTCGGGAATCCCGCGTGCCTCCGTGACCCCCGAGACTGCAACGGAACGGGGTCCTATCACAAGGATCAAACACAAGGAGTGTCTCAAAACAGTGTACAGCTACTGTAGACGGGTAGAGGATGTAATTCCGAAAAGAACGCAACTCGAAACATGGAAAACGGAACCGGAACGAGCCCTAAACGGGTCGAAAACGACGAAACAGTGCAAAATCAGACGTCTGGAACTTATTCTAGACGTCTTAAAAAGTGAAACAGGGTTTACCTTGCTCTGCATGGTCTCTCAGACGTCCAGAAGCCTGCGGGGGCGTCTGGCTTAGTTCCCAGACGTCCGATGGTCACCCCGGACGTCTGGATGTCGCTCCAGTCGTCTGGCACTGCAGCCAGACGTCTGATTCGCGTTGGATGCGAATCTCAAACCCCGCGCGTACCCATTTCCTCTCTCTCTTAGTACGGTCAATCGAAGGGAAGGAAGAAGACGGAAAAACTCACCTTTCAGACGTCGTGCCCGTCGTCTGGCTAGAAGCACAGACGTCTGATTCTGGAAAATTTTCCAGAACCAGGGCGCGACTCGCCCTCCGCTCGTGACGCCCGGCCGCGTCGCGCCTCGTGCGTCTGCTGCTCGAGCTGCAGTAGTCCCCCCCGCGCCGCCCCGTGCCTGCTGCGCCCCCTGCCGGTCGACCCTAGCAGCCCCGGCGAGCTCGCCCTCACGGCCGAGCGCCTCTCCCACGCGCAACACCTCCTCCCACGCTCACCGCGGCTGTCGCTGCCGCTGCACCCTCGCGCTCGCTCTCGCGCACTGGCTGAAGGAGAAGAGGAAGGAGGCGGAGGTGACGGGAGTGAGGGAGAGGCGTGGCCTTTTTAAGGCCGCGCGAGGAGGAGAGAGAGAACGCGGCAGAGGCGTCTGCGGCCGCAGGAGAGAGGGAAAAAAGGGAGAGAGAGAGAAAACGCAGGTCTGCGCGCTCAGGCGTGCAGACGAACAGTAGCGTGCCAAAATAACCGATTTCCAGACGTCTGGAAATGATCCCAGATGTTTGGTCCAACATCTGGAAGTGATTCCAGACGTCTGGTACGACGTCTGGGCCACCTCCCAGACGTCTTAAAAGACGTTTAGAGCGCGTTCGTAACATTTTGCCATCTAATCTCACCGTGCGACCGCCTCTTTGATCCGCACCGAGCCGCGTATATCAGCGAATCTTACCATGTGTTACCTCATGTGTGTATTGCATCGCCTGATCCAGCATCCCTTCGTGCACTACGCAGCCGGTTCCAATCGCTTGATCACTATCATGTGGTCCAATTGCATCGTGCCTCGTTGCTTCTTCGATTTCGCGCTCCATTAGAGTTGAATGCTCGCCACCTCTTCAATTTCAAGCATGCTAACCACTGCACTACGTGCATGGATGGTCGCATTTCTTCTTTTCTGAGCAGCTGCCCTCAGCCATTGGATGGAGATCCAATGGCTGAGATGATCTTCTCATTGATGAAGGCACGGTGAGGAGGGCGACGTGGCACTCTTGTGGCTATTGGATGATGATCCAATGGCCCACAAGGCACATGGAATTCTTTCAGTGGGTGGGGACGGCGGCCTTGGACAGCTATGATGGAGCCACGTAGCGCCATCATGGCCGTCCGTCTTCTTTGCCTTGTAGATGGTGCTGTAGGGCTCCGATCAAGTTAATTTTTGCGCCATTGGACTGCGATTGTTGATCCGAATCCATCCATGTGGTTGGATTTGGCATCTGAGGTTTGAATTTTCAGCACCTTGTTTCTTGGCCTTTGCTCTTCTACAGACTTCATAAGGTGCTACGGAAGTTCGATCAAAACGATCTCGGATGCGTTGGACTCCCATCGTCATCCTGAACAAATTCGTATGGTTGGATTTATCATCCATGCCCTGAATTACCTGCAATTATTATTACCTCTCAATTAGGACATAATATAGCATTATTATTTACAAAGCTAACAAATCGACTATGATGCAAAATAAGCTGCTTATGCATGCATTATTCCTAAGTTAACCTAGGATCTAACTTAAATAAGGTAGATTAGGACCCATGATTGCTGTGCAATCAAATTCCCAAACACTTAGGGAAGAGGTGGGGAAGTAGAATAAACTGGGGAGATATACACTGGGTTCGCCCTTGTGTTGACCCCAAAAAAAATTAAAGGTAGGGAGAAAGCTACTGATCGGAAAGATAAACCTTTAGGTGGAAACTTTTAAGTCACCTAGGGCCGTAGAAACCTAAAGTCTATTTTAATGGTTGCATAGTGAGTCTATCACTTTTTCACAAGATTCTTAGAAATTAAAGTTCTTTTCGAGTCTTAGGTAGGTTGGGTAGCCGTAGAAAGCTGCCCCGAAACTCTAAACTCAAAAATCCAAAAAAATTAGAAAAGAAGAAAAAATAGAAAAAAAAAATGTATCTTCCCTTTTCAAAATAAGGCTAGCACTTGGGCGTTCTATATTTTGGCAGGCACCCAGGCACTGTTGAGTCTCTGTAGTTTAGGACTTTAATTGAAATTTTCTATTGTTAATAAAAACTTAGGCCTAAGTAATTGAATCCTAATTCTATTCGTATACATAGCATTTAGTTTTATTTTGGTAGGGACTAGCAAAAGATAGGCATGGGAGTATGATGTATACACATCCATTTAGGTTAAAATGCTTATTTATGCATGTTCATAATCTTATAGAAGCATTCCATATTATAAATATTGCATAGCAAGCATCATTTTGCATTTAGAATAGTTTGTATAAATTTTAGGTTAATTTATGTCCTTTTATGGTTGGGAGAGGAGATTCACTGCAGGGCCTCGGATTGATGATCTGACCGTACAGATCTGATCAGGATGACGATCAGAGTCCAATGCCTCCGAAATCATCTTGATCAGGGTCCTGTAACACACTGTGCATTCCAAGGAAGATCACTGGCCAAGGGGCTAGGTGACGCAATTTGGAGCTTCAAACGACAAATCCAACTATACAGATGGATCCAGATTGATGATCGTAGCCTAACGATGTGAAAATCGACCCAATCCGACATTAGTGGTGCCACCTGCAAAGCATAGAAGATGAATGGCCATGCCACTTGGCACCGTCATAGCTGCCCAACGCTGCCGACCTCTCCTCATCTCTTGAGCATCTTTTAATCTGAAACGTTGGATTTTCATCCAACGGTTGCAGACACTGGCGCCATGGATCAAGTTCTCGACAATCCACGCCGGTGGTGCATTGGGTAGAGCCTTCGTTCGCAAGACAGGGACTTGCGATCGAAGCCTTGCGTGTGGATTAATCCGCTGCAAAGCGCACGCAGGTGAAATTCACCCATTGGATCTGATTAAACGATGTCGAAGCTTCCATGCGGTCCATCCTCACACAACGAATGAGTGACGTGCGTGCACATGCATGATCAAGCACGATCACAAGAGCGATATGACGTACGGTAAGCGCGTGATCTGGAGCATCGGCCTATGCGCGATCCTCAACCCTTTGATGTAGATCTGATGGCTAATTGTTGGTCTAGACATCTTAACTATGCTCGAGCAGCGCACGATCTCAACGGCTCGCCTTTGCCGTTGAAGCATCAGATGACTCTCCTTCGACCGCGCATAACTGCTACGAGCATGCGCGAGCACATGAGCGGGCGTAAGCAGATGCCAGCAGGCGTAGGGGCTGGCCGTAGCGACGATTGAGTTGGATCTTCAGTGACGTCTTTGATGTCACTAAATGTCCCAGGCACGAAATGCCTCTTCTCCTCCACTATAAAAGGACCCCTATCCCTCCTATTTCTCTTCATCTCTTCCTTTCTCTCCCTCACCACCTTCAGGGCTCTAGAGAGAGCTTGTCCCAAGCCTAGGATGCTCCTCTAGAGTAAAAATTAAACATTTTTTCTTGCTTCTCACCTTCCTTCTTGGAGCATCCTGTGGCCGTCCTCTCACCACATTCGGGAAGTAGATCCTTACTGCAATGCTGTCCTGCCCCATCCTCCCTCTAACATCGTTCTTCTTCGTCTAGCTCCTCACCACTGTCATCCAGGCGCTGTCAGAGTGAGTCATCCTCTAAGCAACCGTCTGGAGGGATTCTTCTCAACCCATTCCATCTTTTATTACTTTTTAGTGTAATTTCAATTAGTTGTAATAGACATGGCTCAATTTTATGAAATATTTCTCTCTCTCTCTAATTAGTTGTAGAGTAGATTAGTCAAATAAATATTTTATTGATCTGATCTCTTGCAGTAGAAAATACTAAAAAATTACATAAGATAAAAATATTTCATTGGTATGATCTCTTGCCTTGGAAAATACCAAAAAATTACATAAGATAAAAACACCAAAAATAAATAAAGTCAAAGCATAGATTTTCAAACCAAACGTTCTCTTCCCTATCCTCAATTCGTGACTTAGTTTGAGTTTTGGTTATAAATTTATTTAGTAGTGATATTTTGTGGCAACGACAACGGATTCTCCAAAACCTTGATTTTACTCCAGAAAAATACGCTCATCAGGAACCCAAAAATTTTGGATGACTAAGGAGGTTCGAGGTAGATGTTACCTCTGGATCAGAAACTTACCCACCCAAGAATTACTTGGGTAGCTAGGAAGAGAGAGTTCCGCAAAGACCCCTACATGGTAGAGCATCCCACGGGTTACAGGGTTTCCTCCACCCGACCTTCCTTATCACTGAGATTCCAAGTAGATCGGAATGTGTGAGCTTGACTCCTAGGTCTACCAATTTTAATCCTCTTTTGTGCCTTGAATTTCACTTGAACTTTTAAAGTTGATTTGATTTGTGACCTAATTTGGAGGTTTCTTGACCCACAAGCTGGACCAACTTCACTTGACCTGCCCTAAAGTTGAGGAAGAGTTGTGTTAAGAACTGAAATCACCTTGAATTGGTTTGAAAGTAGGTTATTAGGTCCCAAATTTTAATGATTTAAGTGATTGTTAGAACCTTAATTTTAGGGTCCACTTGATTAGATCAATTCAACCAAGGCTTGGGTAACACATGATGTGGGAAATATATTCTCTTTAATTCAGGCAAGTGCATACTCTTGGAACCCTAATGTGGAAACCCTAAATTGGCTCTATTTCCAAGTCCAATTTTTTCAAAAGATGGTACCTTGGACTCAATCAAGAAGCTAAATAGCTTAAGGCACTTTATGTCCTTAATAGGTGCAAGTATCAGGATGGGGATCTTTAATCAAATCAAATCAAATCAGGCAACTTGAATGATGATTACTATGTAAATAAAGCAAGTTGGTCTAATTGATTTTCTTTTCAATCTTTCCAAGAGATGAGGGGCTTAAAGAAGAAGGGGAGATTACCTACTCCTTGTGTGGTTGCTTGTGCGGTTGATCTTCAGATTCACCTGTAATAACACAACAAATTAGATATAGCAAGTTAGAATCAGATCAGAAATTATGATTAGTGAATGAAATGCGCATTGCTCCTCGGCAACGGTGCCAAAATGTTAGTGTCGAAATTCATCATAGTTAGGAAAAGAAAGCATTATAGTATAGCGACAAAAATCGATACAACATTTAAATTTTTGATGCTCGAAAAATCATGAGTTCCGAGGTCGTTTGCAGGGAGAAGTGTAACAAATCAATTAACCAATCACAATAATAAGAGATAATAATGCAAGTGAATCAAATAACTAAAATGATATTCAATAAAAAGCAATAATGTGTTTCAAGAGTTAGGGACAAAAATATAAATAAAGGACTAAAAATGGTGGTTGAAACCACCAATTAAGCCCTACAATTAAGCATAATGCCCAATCAATTTCTTAACAGTACTCTTCAACCACTTAAGCACAGAATATCCACGTCAGAGCCAAGCACCAATAAATCCATAGTAACCAGAACCAATGTCAGATGTCGGGCATTCACATTAGATGCCTTAACCACCAAGCACAGCAACCCTCGAATCTCAGAAATTACCTAAGTGTTGGCATGCACCCTGAGGTGCTATAGTGCAAAACCACCCCCCTCCACCCATTTTCCTTTCCCTTTCTCTTTCCAGACCTGGGTATAGGGCTAATCGGGTAATTGGGTCGAGAGGTCTAGGCCCACGTGTAGATTCCTACCGGAGGGGGCAAGATTTGCGAAAAATAAAATAAAAGTGCGGAAGCAAATAAACAATCTCACAAAAGATACAATCACACAATTGCACAAGAGATTTTTAGGTGGAAACCCAAATTAGGTGAAAACCACCACCTGACCCTCTCAAGTTAGGATTTCCCGATCTATTGAGCTGATCAAACTCCACTAACTGAACTACTTTAACGAGGGTAGTTCAACCTCAACACTGCCACGTTACAAGTACGAGGGTAGCATTCCTCAAACCCCTCCTCTTCATGAGGATTTTTTTGGCCCTTGATGGAGACAAGAATTCGCAAGGTGAATGCCCAACACAATAACAAAGATAAATTACAAACAAGACCTATAGAGCCACAAAGATAAACCTAGCTACTATTGGTAAACATTACTTCTCTTTACTGGAAGTGTGTCGACTTGATGACGCGGATGCGTGAACCATGCAACAGCACTTCGTCGCTCTTGTAATCGCAGAGGGAGAGCGGGTGATCAGCTGAATGATGCTCTCTTAATGTAGAACAAAGGCTGGGAGAGGTAGAGCTTCTTCTCAAGATCAAAGTGACACAAAAGATGTGGAAATGTGTTACTTGGTGTCTTGGTGTGTATTTACAAGGTAAGGGGCCTCTCTTGTTTATAGATGGCTTAGGAAAGCCTTGGAAGGCTTTGGAAGCCTTAGGTAGCTGTTGGGGATCATCCCAAGGCAAATCAAGCCGCAATCAGACTCATTAATGATTCTGACAGGGTCATCAGACGTCTAGAAGACACTCATAAGACATCTGGAAATTAAATCATCGTCTAATTCTAGACGAGTTTCCTTACTGACTTGAGTCAGACCTAAACAGAGTTCTTGTGTAATTCAGTCAGATGACATATCGGACGTCTGACACTAGGTATGGACATTTGGAAACCTAATTTATTACGAGAATGGATTTCCCAAGGCACAAACGACTATTAGCCTCAAGAGAAGTGATTTTGGCTTAATTGAGAGCTAACAATCACTTATCAGACGTCTAAGGTCCTCTACGGATGTCTGATAGAAGCCTAAATGTTATTTCTCAACGATCATATTGTGAAAGCCAACATTCCACTAATTAGACATCTGACCAAGTCATCAAACGTTTGCTAAGATGTCTGGACTAAGGGTCAATCGACTGAAATCAGCAGACAGAAGGCTCTAAGGCCAGCCCAAAATGTTTAGACGTCTGATTCAACATTCAGACATCTTAAAGTTCACTATCAAATGTCTAATTATCAGATTAGACATCTGATAAGGCTGTCTGGAGCCTATTTAGGTTTTCTAAGTTCTCTACGGAAAATCTAAGTATCCTAGGGTTGTGCAAGTGATCCTAGGACTACAGCGTAGATACTTTGAGGCTCTTTAACAAATATTCTAAGAAATAAAATAAAGAGCAACAAAAGAAACAATAACAATGTACAACGAACATGAAAGGAAATCTATCATATTCTTCATCACCTTCCTTCTTTAAGCTTTTGCTCCTCGCAAAGCTCCTTCTCCTCTATCAAGCTCCTCCAATCTACCATGTATGCGAGCTTGAACTCTGTCTTTACACTTGTAACATTTGCAATTTCCTGAAATCTAAAACTCAAATACAGATGTTAAAACACAAGTGTTTTGTAATCATCAAAATTAACGATCGTGGTGCCCTTGCACCAACAATCTACCCGTTTTCGATGATGACAAAATCATAAATAATAATCCATAAAATCCTCCTCCTTTTTGACATTATCAAAAAGGTATCACAATTTTTAATTATCCTAAACTCTCCCTTAAAACATGCTCTTCTAATTTCATCTTTTCCATAAAACAAGATAGCTATGCTATTACCTCCCCCTTTCTAAAGGCAATATAGCTATGTTATTTTTAAAACTCCCCCTTAAAGATGGACAATTAGCTAATCAAGTTTAAACTCCCCTTATCTAGATGCTATAAGTGAAAAGATAGGATTATGTAACGACCCGGTTCCCGAGTCCCTACGAGACACGAGAACCGGACCGACTCGACTAATCCCAAGACCCAGTCGTCCAACGAGGAAGTAACCAAAAGACAGTAAAATAAACCACATTCAGCATGAATATAACTAACAGTAAGAAAGTACAGCAGTAAGGAAAGAAACTACTACAGTAGGTACCACCACAATAGTAAAACAACATTTATCATATAACAAGAACTGCAGGTAAAGAAGGTACAGCGGAAACAAAAACTACTCACTAGAACAGAAACAAAAGAGGTACAAAAGACTGTGGTAACTCTACTGGACCCTACTCGGCCCAGCGTCCTCTGCAGCCGTCGACCCTGGCTGCTCAACACCTGGTCCTGAAAAAGGTAACGAGTGTAACACGTCAGCAAAACGCTCAGTAGAGTGGCAAACTAACTAAAGGCAACAGTAGAGTGTACAGTAGCTGTTATGTTCTATTACTTCCTTTATTCACATCTTTCAAATTTTCTTACTATTTCATTTATTTCTCAGATCCTTTACTTGATCTCGAATGTCCTCGTGGGAACGATCTTGATTTCAGTCTTTTCCAAAAGTAGAAGTAGCACGTGGTGCTCTCCTGGCCGGGAGAGTCCCCCGTGGTGATCCTACCCTCAGTCAACCACCCCAAGGTAACTGACAGGCATAACGGTGACTACGGCACGCGCGATAAATGCACAGGTAGCTAACCCGTACTGGCACGCGGTCAGTCGTTTCCGTTAACGGGTGCGCCCAAAGCACAGCACGGAACCAGTACAGGGCAGAGCCCTCTCAGTAACACGGGGTCCAACCCCTCCACAGTAACCAAACCGGGGCCTTGCCCCTCCACAGTCCGCGCACCCTCGCCTGACTACCCTGGTTTGCCCCAGTGGGCCTAAACAAGTCGGTGAAGGAGGCTAGCAGAACCCCGGGGCCCGTGGGGTAGCTAGTACTCTCCTAACACTAGTAGCTCTCCTCGGTACTACGTACACGTGGGCCAGCAAGTCGGTACAGAGCGGCCAATCCTAACCCCGGGTCCCTGGGGTGGCTGGCCCCACTCTGCACTAAACAGGTACAGGTACTTCCCTTGGTACTGCGTACCCAAGAGACAGTACGAACAACATCTCAGTTCCATTCCTTTCTCTTTCCAGGAGTTCCACTCCTAATTCCCCGTAGGGTTCCATCCTTTAATCTCAGAACATCTTATGTTTCACTTTCCAGTTTCACGTTCTTACAAACCATGATTTCAGTCATGTTCCTTATTCATAACAGGCAGCTGCTAATTCAATTTACAGGCAGCTTTATATATTCCTTTCCATTTTTCCAAGATTGCAGTAATATACATTCCACTAGTTTTTCCATCCTAGGATTCATGCCATATCCTAGGATCTATCATACAATCTAGTTTTCCAGCCCTAGGATTCATGCAACACCTAGGAGCTATCATTCCATATATTTCTCATTCCTAGGATTCATGCAATGTCCTAGGTTCTAGTTATGGTTCCATACTTTAACAGATTTTTATTAATACTTAAAGCCACTCTACCAGGTACAACGGGAGTAATGGGGGCGCGATCGGGAATCCTGCGTGCCTCCGTGACTCTCAAGACTGCAACCGAACGAGGTCCTATCACAAGGATCAACACAAGGAGTGTCTCAAAACAGTGTATAGCTACTGTAGACGGGTAGAGGAATTAAATCTGAAAAGAACGCAACTCGAATTGCGGAAAACGGAGCCCGAACGGGCCCTAAACGGGTCGAACAAGGCGATACTGTGCAAAATCAGACGTCTGGAACTTCTTCCAGACATCTTAAAAAGTGGATCAGAGAATTACCTGTTCAGCGTGGTTTCCCAGACGTCCAGAAGTCTGCGGGGACGCCTGTCCTAGCTCCCAGACGTCCGACGGTCACCCCGGACGTCTGGAGGTCACTCCCGCCGTCTGGTACAACTTCCAGACGTCTGATTCGCAAAGGATGGCGAATCAGCGAGCCTGCGCACAGCCAACTCCCTCCCTCAGCACGGTCAGTCGACAGGAAGGAAGAAGGAGGGGGAAAACTCACCTTTCAGACGTCTGTATGAGCTTCCAGACGTCTCCCTCGCCGTCTGGCTATCAACCCAGACGTCTGATTCTGGAAATTTTTCCAGAAACAGGGCGCTGCTCGGCCTCCGCTCGCGACGCCGCCAGCGCCGCACCTTGCGCGTCTGCTGCTCAGATCGCAGCAGGTCCCTCTCCGCGTCGCTCCGCGCCCCCTGCGCCCTCCGCCGGCCGGCCAAGCCGCTCCGGCGAGCTCGCCCTCACGGCAGAGCTCCGCCCTCGCACGCCGCACCTCCGCGCTCACTGCGGCCGTCGCTGCCGCCCTCGCGTCCGCTCGCTCTCGCGCACAGGAAGGAGAAGAAGGAGGAGACTGTGGAGACGGGAGGGGAGGCATGGCCCTTTTAAGGCCGCGCGAGGAGGAGAGAGGGGGTGGCAGGCCGCCTGCATTCGCAGAGAGAGAGGGAAAAAGAGAGAGAGAGAGAGAGGAATCGCGGGTCGCGCGCACAGGCGCGCAGACGACTCTCCCGTGCGAAAATAACTATTTTCCAGACGTCTGGAAACGATCCCAGATGTCTGTTCAGACGTCTTGATGTGATCCCAGACGTCTGGACCGACGTCTGGGCCACCTCCCAGACGTCTTAAAAGACGTCTGGGGCACGCGTTCGTTACAATATAACAAACTCAAAGGAAGTTTCGTCCCCGAAACTTGCGCCAAGTAGGGTGTGGGAAAAAGATGTCCAGATAACCATAACAAACTCAAAGAGGACCGAAGCCGGTCCGAAAAGACGTACCCGCGAAAAGCTCCGGGTACCGCTCCCGCATTGCCGCCTCAGGCTCCCAGGTAGCCTCCTCGTACCGCTGGCTCCTCCACAAAACCTTTACCAGGGGTACTTGCTTTCGTATCAACCTGCGGACGGCTCGGTCTAGGATCTGCACTGGCCGCTCGATGTAGGTCAGGTCGTCGCTCACTTCGACGCTCTCGTGACTCAGTACGTGACTGGAATCGGCTACGTACTTCCTGAGGTTGGACACGTGGAACACGTCGTGCACACCAGAAAGCTGCGGGGGAAGGGCAAGTCTGTAAGCAACGGGTCCAACCCGCTCCAGGACCTCAAAGGGCCCCACGAACCTCGGCGCGAGCTTCCCTCTCACCCCAAACCGCTGTAAGCCCTTCATGGGCGAAACACGAAGGAAGACGTGGTCCCCAACCTCGAACTGCACCTCTCTGCGTCTGCGATCCGCGTAGCTCTTCTGTCTGCTCCTGACAGTGCGGAGTCGTCTGTTGATCTGCTCAACTACCTCCTGACTCTGCCGGATCAACCTGGGGCCAACCTCCCACTTGGTCCCCACCTCAACCCAACTCAAGGGTGCCGTGCATTTTCATCCGTACAGAGCCTCGTAGGGAGCCATGCCGATGCTCGAGTGATAACTGTTGTTGTATGCAAACTCCGCCAGGGGCAGGTGCTCCTCCCAAGAGCCCCTCCAGTCCAGTACACAGGCACGCAAAAGGTCCTCAAGTGTCTGTATTGTGCGCTCAGACTGTCCGTCCGTCTGGGGGTGGTAAGCCGTGCTAAACCTCAACCTCGTCCCCAAGGCCTGCTGAAACTCAGCCCAAAACTGGGACGTAAAGCGGGTATCCCGGTCGGATACGATCTCCCGCGGAACTCCATGTAGTCGCACCACATCACGGATATACCTCTTTGCCAACTGTGCTGGTCCCAAGGTGACTCGGATCGGCAAGAAACGCGCCGTCTTCGTCAATCTATCCACTATTACCCAGACTGCGTCGTGTCCCCGCTGGGTAACAGGTAAGCCCACCACCAAGTCCATGGTGATGCTCTCCCACTTCCACTCTGGCACTGGAAGCGGCTAAAGCGGCCCTGCAGGCCTCTGATGCTCGGCTTTCACCTGCTGGCACACTAAGCACTGCTGCACGAACTCACCCACATCCCGCTTCATCCCTCTCCACCAAAACTCGCGTCTCAAGTCATGGTACATTTTCGTGTTTCCGGGATGTATGGTGAATCTGGAACCGTGTGCCTCAGTCAGGAGCTCTCTCAACAGCTCCTCGTCTCTGGGAACGCACAACCGTCCCCTCAAGCGTAACACCTGGTCTGTGAAAGAGAAGTCCCCTGGGTCCCCTGATAGTACTCTGTTGCGCAAAGACTGCAAGTACGGATCAGCCATCTGTCCTGTGATGATACGGTCTATCAGCTCTGACCTGGTCTGCCGTGTCACCGTCACTGCCCCACAGTATCCTCGTAACTCTAGAGGCCGCCAACTGCCCACCTCCTCCAAAAGGCTCCAACTCTGTAACTGTAGACTGGCCAAGCGTGCAGGCGCCTTACGGCTCAAGGCATCAGCCACCACATTGGCCTTTCCCGGGTGGTAGGAGATGCTGCAATCGTAGTCCTTCAGGAGCTCCAACCAACGTCTCTGTCTCATGTTGAGCTCCTTCTGGTCAAAAAGATATCTGAGGCTCTTGTGATCTGTAAAAATCTCGAAGGTCTCACCGTACAAGTAGTGCCTCCATGTCTTCAGCGCGAAGACAACAACTGCCAACTCTAGATCGTGGGTAGGGTAGGTATGCTCATGGGGCTTCAGTTGCCGCGAAGCGTAAGCGACCACGTGACCCCTCTGCATGAGCACACCTCCTAACCCCTGCAAGGAAGCGTCCATGTACACAATGAACCCGCCACTACTGTCAGGGATGGTGAGCACGAGAGCCGAGGTCAACCTCTCCTTCAGCTCCAGAAAACGTGCCTCACAGGCGTCTGTCCAAGCGAAAGGCACGTCCTTCCGGGTCAACTATGTCATAGGACGCGCAATCTGTGAAAATCCCCTGATGAACCGTCTGTAGTAACCTGCCAGTCCCAGGAAACTGCGAATCTCAGTGACTGAACGCGGTCTCTCCCACCTGAGCACTGCCTCGACCTTGGCGGGGTCCACCGCCAGGCCATCTCCAGAGATCACATGACCCAAAAAGGTCACCTCCCTCAACCAGAACTCGCACTTGCTGTATTTGGCATACAGCCTGCGTCGTCTCAGAGTGTCCAGAACCATCCGCAAGTGCTGTCCGTGCTGCGTCCGATCTCTAGAATAGATGAGTACATCATCTATGAAAACCACCACGAACTGATCCAAGTATGGTCTAAACACCCTGTTCATCAGGTCCATGAAAGCAGCGGGGGCATTGGTCAGCCCAAACGGCATGACCAAAAACTCGTAGTGTCCGTACCGGGTGCGGAAAGCTGTCTTGGAGACGTCGGTCTCCCTGATCCTCAACTGGTGGTATCCAGACCTCAAGTCGATCTTGGAAAACACCGTGGCACCCCGCAACTGGTCAAACAAATCGTCGATCCTCGGCAGCGGATATCTGTTCTTGATGGTGACCCTATTCAGCTGTCGGTAGTCCACACAAAGGCGTAGGGTCCCATCCTTCTTCTTCACAAACAGTACCGGGGCTCCCCAGGGAGACGCACTGGGCCTCACGAAACCTTTCTCCAAAAGGTCCTGCAACTGGGACTTGAGCTCTCGCAGCTCAAGCGGTGCCATCCTGTATGGCGCGGTGGAGATGGGTTAGTCCTTGGTACTAGTGAGATCTCAAACTCGATCTCACGCTCGGGCGGTAGTCCTGGTAACTCGTCTGGAAACACGTCGGGGAACTCTCTGACCACCGGGATGCTCTGGAAGTCTGCCACAGGGCTGGGCTCTGCTATCACACAGGCTAGGAAGCCCTCACACCCCTGGCTCAAAAGTCTCGCCGCCCGAAGTGCCGAAATGCACCTGAAACCTCCGTCCACTAGCTGCCCGTGAAACTCGAAAGAAGGCAACTCCGGAATGGAGAAGACAATCTTCCTCTCAAAACAGTCTACCAAGGCGTGGTAAGCGGACAGCCAATCCATCCCCAGAATCACTCCAAAGTCCTCCATCTGGATCATAATCAGGTCAGCTGGCAGGCTATGTCCTCCAACGCTGACCTCGCAATCCGTGTACACCTCCTCAGCTACAAACAGCTGACCACTCGGACCTCTGATTACGAACGGATTCTCTAACAGTGTATAATTCTGGTCCAAACTAACTGCGAAACTGGCTGCGACAAACGAGTGCGTAGCGCCGGAATCGAAAAGCGTGTAAACGAGTCTGCCAGAAACTGAAACCATACCTGCTACCACGGATCCCGATGCTCTGGCGTCCCTGTGTGTTAGGGCGTTGATACGCCCCTCAGCCCTAGGTGCGGACGAAGCAGCCACACTCTGCGTCGGACGGGTAGGTGTTGGCCGGTACCCTCCTCGCGACTGCTGTCCTCCTCCTCGCGCCTGGAAACCGCGGCCTCCTGCGCGCCCTCCAGTGCTCTGCGCGGGAAGTATCTGCTGACCTCCTGCCCTAGATGGGCAGTCCCTCCTGACGTGGCCCGGCTGGCCACACTGGTAGCAGAGGGGAACCCGACTCCCGCCCTCAGTGAGTCCCTGCTGTCGGCTAGGCGGGGGTCCGGTGCTGGCGACTGGCCCCTGTCGAGGGACCCCAAAGGCCACTGATGGCCCTGCACAACGTGACGGCTCTCCTGCGGACACCACGTGTCTCCGTTCTCGCCGGCCCTGTGAGAAGTCTGGCTGAAAGGGCCTCTTCCGCCCGCCGTCGGTCTCTCGCGCGGACGGGTTGGTCTCCTCGTAAGTCATAGCTGCCTCTACCACCCTCGAAAACGTCGGCAGCTTCAGGGGTTTGACATACCCCCGGATCGCCGGCCGGAGCCCCTCGGTGAACCTCCAAAGGCACTCCTCCTCAGTGGCTACCGCTGTCGCTGCAAAGCGGGACAGCTCCAAGAAACGCGTGCGGTACGCGCTCACGGTCATCGTCCCTTGGCGGAGAGTGTGGAACTCCCGCCTCCTCTGGTCCTGCCACGTCTGGGGAAAGTACTGCTCGCAGAAGAGGGTGACGAACTGGTCCCACGTAGGCTCGTCCCTTTCCTGTCCCCAGACCGCCCTCCACCACCGGTGTGACGCACTCTCCAGCTGGTACGTGGCAAAGGCCACGCGACACTCCACCGGGGGGCGAAGGGTGTCGAAGATCTTCTCCAGCTGCTCAAGCCAGTCCTCTGCCTCGGTCGGGTCCTCATCCCCCTTGAAGGAGGGGGGCTTTAGCTTCCGGAACTGTCCGAAAAGCTCGAAGTGGCGCTGTAGGGGAGGTGCTAGTACACCTCCAGGGGAAGGTGCCTCGTGTACAGAAGTGTCGGAGGAAGGTGGGGGTGGCAGGGGCCCATCCCCTCCCTCGTGTCCAGCGCCGTGTCCGCCGCGTGGTCCCACAGAGGACTCCCCCTCTGCAACCCCAGGAGGAGGTGCTCGGGGTGGTGGGTGGAGCTCCTCTCGTACAATATCTCAAATCAGTCTGGCGAGGTCCTGGGCCTGGATTCCAGGGAGTGGTGGCTGGTCCACCGAGATGTCAACGACAGCACGTCCACCTCGCCGACCTCGTCCTCGGCCGCGCCCGCGGCCAGTCTCGCCAGTCCCGCGACGAGGCATCTCCTGCAAGGAGACGCGAAACAAAATGGAAATGTCAAAACAGACGGTACCTAACAAAACCTCTAAGAGCTCATGTCAAGAGATATGTTGTGGTGGCTACTCTAGCTATAAACATGTGAATTGGTTATTTTCCAGTCAGTTGATTCACTTCTCGGGACGACCTTGCTCTGATACCATCTTGTAACGACCCGGTTCCCGAGTCCCTACGAGACACGAGAACCGGACCGACTCGACTAATCCCAAGACCCAGTCGTCCAACGAGGAAGTAACCAAAAGACAGTAAAATAAACCACATTCAGCATGAATATAACTAACAGTAAGAAAGTACAGCAGTAAGGAAAGAAACTACTACAGTAGGTACCACCACAATAGTAAAACAACATTTATCATATAACAAGAACTGCAGGTAAAGAAGGTACAGCGGAAACAAAAACTACTCACTAGAACAGAAACAAAAGAGGTACAAAAGACTGTGGTAACTCTACTGGACCCTACTCGGCCCAGCGTCCTCTGCAGCCGTCGACCCTGGCTGCTCAACACCTGGTCCTGAAAAAGGTAACGAGTGTAACACGTCAGCAAAACGCTCAGTAGAGTGGCAAACTAACTAAAGGCAACAGTAGAGTGTACAGTAGCTGTTATGTTCTATTACTTCCTTTATTCACATCTTTCAAATTTTCTTACTATTTCATTTATTTCTCAGATCCTTTACTTGATCTCGAATGTCCTCGTGGGAACGATCTTGATTTCAGTCTTTTCCAAAAGTAGAAGTAGCACGTGGTGCTCTCCTGGCCGGGAGAGTCCCCCGTGGTGATCCTACCCTCAGTCAACCACCCCAAGGTCACTGACAGACGTAACGGTGACTACGGCACGCGCGATAAACGCACAGGTAGCTAACCCGTACTGGCACGCGGTCAGTCGTTTCCGTTAACGGGTGCGCCCAAAGCACAGCACGGAACCAGTACAGGGCAGAGCCCTCTCAGTAACACGGGGTCCAACCCCTCCACAGTAACCAAACCGGGGCCTTGCCCCTCCACAGTCCGCGCACCCTCGCCTGACTACCCTGGTTTGCCCCAGTGGGCCTAAACAAGTCGGTGAAGGAGGCTAGCAGAACCCCGGGGCCCGTGGGGTAGCTAGTACTCTCCTAACACTAGTAGCTCTCCTCGGTACTATGTACACGAGGGCCAGCAAGTCGGTACAGAGCGGCCAATCCTAACCCTGGGTCCCTGGGGTGGCTGGCCCCACTCTGCACTAAACAGGTACAGGTACTTCCCTTGGTACTGCGTACCCAAGAGACAGTACGAACAACATCTCAGTTCCATTCCTTTCTCTTTCCAGGAGTTCCACTCCTAATTCCCCGTAGGGTTCCATCCTTTAATCTCAGAACATCTTATGTTTCACTTTCCAGTTTCACGTTCTTACAAACCATGATTTCAGTCATGTTCCTTATTCATAACAGGCAGCTGTTAATTCAATTTACAGGCAGCTTTATATATTCCTTTCCATTTTTCCAAGATTGCAGTAATATACATTCCACTAGTTTTTCCATCCTAGGATTCATGCCATATCCTAGGATCTATCATACAATCTAGTTTTCCAGCCCTAGGATTCATGCAACACCTAGGAGCTATCATTCCATATATTTCTCATTCCTAGGATTCATGCAATGTCCTAGGTTCTAGTTATGGTTCCATACTTTAACAGATTTTTATTAATACTTAAAGCCACTCTACCAGGTACAACGGGAGTAATGGGGGCGCGATCGGGAATCCCGCGTGCCTCCGTGACTCTCAAGACTGCAACCGAACAAGGTCCTATCACAAGGATCAACACAAGGAGTGTCTCAAAACAGTGTATAGCTACTGTAGACGGGTAGAGGAATTAAATCTGAAAAGAACGCAACTCGAATCACGGAAAACGGAGCCCGAACGGGCCCTAAACGGGTCGAACAAGGCGATACTGTGCAAAATCAGACGTCTGGACCTTCTTCCAGACGTCTTAAAAAGTGGATCAGAGAATTACCTGTTCAGCGTGGTTTCCCAGACATCCAGAAGTCTGCGGGGACGTCTGTCCTAGCTCCCAGACGTCCGATGGTCACCCCGGACGTCTGGAGGTCACTCCCGCCGTCTGGTACAACTTCCAGACGTCTGATTCGCAAAGGATGGCGAATCAGCGAGCCTGCGCACAGCCAACTCCCTCCCTCAGCACGGTCAGTCGACAGGAAGGAAGAAGGAGGCGGAAAACTCACCTTTTAGACGTCTGTATGAGCTTCCAGATGTCTCCCTCGCCGTCTGGCTATCAACCCAGACGTCTGATTCTGGAAATTTTTCCAGAAACAGGGCGCTGCTCGGCCTCCGCTCGCGACGCCGCCCGCGTCGCACCTTGCGCGTCTGCTGCTCAGACCGCAGCAGGTCCCTCTCCACGTCGCTCCGCGCCCCCTGCGCCCTCCGCCGGCCGGCCAAGCCGCTCCGGCGAGCTTGCCCTCACGGCAGAGCTCCGCCCTCGCACGCCGCACCTCCGCGCTCACTGCGGCCGTCGCTGCCACCCTCGCGTCCGCTCGCTCTCGCGCACAGGAAGGAGAAGAAGGAGGAGACTGTGGAGATAGGAGGGGAGGCGTGGCCCTTTTAAGGCCGCGCGAGGAGGAGAGAGGGGGTGGCAGGCCGCCTGCAGCCGCAGAGAGAGAGAGGGAAAAAGAGAGAGAGAGAGAGAGGAATCGCGGGTCTGCGCGCACAGGCGCGCAGACGACTCTCCCGTGCGAAAATAACTGTTTTCCAGACGTCTGGAAACGATCCCAGACGTCTGTTCAGACGTCTTGATGTGATCCCAGACGTCTGGACCGACGTCTGGGCCACCTCCCAGACGTCTTAAAAGACGTCTGGGGCACGCGTTCGTTACAGATTAAGTGTGTACCTCACTTACCATGGCCAATAGAATGGCCCAAATGGAGGTGGGTGCCAAACAGGATGGGGCTCCCATCTGTAGCTTGGATGTCCAGGCATCGGTGTTAGTCTCCAATTTGGCAGTTGATGCAAGATGGCTTGGTTGTTTGTTCATTGTCTCGTCGGTCTTCTCTTCTCCTTCCTCGGTCTACTCCATGGTCCTCCCAATTCGAGTTGATCGTTCTTTAGCTTGTAGGTCCAGTCCTTCACATTGATATCTTCCTTGAAATGTAAAAAATAAGACTCCAAATCTTTCTTCAGTATCCAAGTCAATTTGGATCCGTATTTGTTAGTTTGTCTCCTTGAAGGAGATCTTTTCTCAACCTTAGGGCTATACAAATCATCTACTTTGTTGATCAATCTATTAGATTCTTCCCTAAGACATGCAAGTTCTTTCTCTACAAGATATATTTTAATCTTTAAATCGGAAATTTCCATTTTTAAACTAGTAGTTTCCTTAATCAACTTACTATTTTCTTTGATAAGGACTTTATTGTCTAACAACAACTTATCATTATTAGAACTAGAACTACTTTCTAGCTCCTTAAGTTTTATCTCTAATCTTTCATTTTCAGTTTTTAGAAAACTAAGATTCTTTTTAATGTTTTTATTTTCTACCTTAAGTGACTTACTAATTTCAAATAACTCATCAAAAGCATCTTGAAGTTTAGAATTTACCTCATCGTCCTTGTTGTCGCTGTCGCTATCACTTGCCATGGCCATGAAGCCCATGCAAGCGACTTCGTCCTTCTCTTCCTCTTCTTCCGAGCTTGAATCTCCATGAGCTATTTCTAGCTCTCTCCAAATCTCAAAGGCGGTGACACACCTTGAGATACGGTTGAACTCCTCCATGCTAAGAGAGCAATAGAGAGAGTTCATGGCTTTTGCATTGAGGTTGAGTTTGCATACTTGCTGCACCGTATAACCTCCTTTGGGTTTCTTCAGGAAGGTGAAAAGGGTCTTGCAGTGATCCCATATCTCAAACTCGGTGGCTTGAAGCCACGTCTTCATCCTCAACTTCCAATAACCAAAGTCAATCCCGTCGAAGTAGGGAGGATGGCTAGTGGACTGCCCTTCGGCGTATCTTGTCGTGGTGAGGCTTTCCTTCATGATTTGATCCTCACCGGTGTGTTACTCCGATGTTGCGAGACCTGCTCTGATACCAAATGTAGATTCCTATGGGAGGGGGTGAGATTTACGAAAAATAAAATAAAAGTGCACCCCCTCCCGTAGGAATCTACATTTGGTATTAGATTTATGGGAGTAGAATGTGGATTCCTATGGGAAGGGTTGTGTAATTCAGTCAGATGACATATCGGACGTCTAGCACTAGGTTTGTACGTCTGGAAACCTAATTTACTGCAGGAATGGATTTTCCAAGGCACAAATGGCTATTAGCCTCAAGAGAAGTGATTTTGTTTCAATCGAGGGCTAACGGTCACTTATTAGACGTCTATGGTCCTCTATGGACGTCTGATAGAAGCCTAAAGGTCATTTCTCAACAATCATATTGTGAAAGCTAACGTTCCACTAATTGGACATCTGGCCAAGTTATCAGATGTCTACTAAGACATCTGGACTAAGGGTCGGTCAACTGAAATTAATAGACAGAAGGCTCTAAGACCAGCCCTAAATGTTTGGACATCTGATTCAACATTCAGACATTTTAAAGTTCACTATCAGACGTCTGATTATTAGATTAAACGTCTGATAAGGCTGTCTGAAGCCTATTGAGGTTTTCTAAGTTCTCTACGAAAAACCTAAGTATCCTAGGGTTGTGCAAGTGATCCTAGGACTACAGTGTAGATACTTTGAGGCTCTTTAACATATATTCTAAGAAAGAAAATAAAGAGCACCAAAAGAAACAATAACAAATTGCAATGAACAAGAAAGGAAATCTATCCTATTCTTCATCTCCTTCCTTCTTCAAGCTTTCGCTCCTTGCAAAGCTCCGTCTCCTCCGTCAAGCTCCTCCAATTCGCCATGGTTGCGAGCTCGAACTTCGTCTTTGCACTTGTAACATTTGCAATTTCCTGAAATCTACAACTCAAATACAAATGTTAAAACACAAGTGTTTTGTTATCATCAAAATTGACGATCATGGTGCTCTTGCACCAACATTGCGTGCATGAGATCATGGACGAGGAGTGCGTAGGCGCGTGTGGAAGGGGACCTCACCCCCTTAATGTCGAGGCAACACGGTAACAGTGCAAAAATGTTATATGCTAAATTCTTTTTCAAAAATCTCCGATGTGGGACTATCTGGTAAGTCACCTTCGTGTGCTATAGTAGCTGATATCATCAACAAATGATGCTGCTGCTGCTTCATTTTTGCTCAATTAAAGGTGCTGGAGGCTTCGTGAAGTTAGGCTGCGACTGTTGGATGCGGTCTTGAGTCAGTGGTGGTTGGAGCGTGTTGGCGGGTGTCGAGGAAGACAGAGGCGACAATGGAGGTCCGGTGACACCTGAAATCCAATAATACGATCTCGTGGCCTAATTAAAATGGCTTAGATGAGAGCGACAGCTAAGGAGAACAGCAACGTCGAAGGTGGGGAGAACCTCTGCCTTGACCGGCGAGAGGCAGAAGAGAGAGAGGAAGGCGGAGGGTCGTCCAATGTGATGGTTGGATGATCGAAGGAGGAGAGAGGAGGCAGTCACTGGAGCCGAAGACAGAGTTGGTTGGAGGAGGAGAGAGGTGTTTTCCAGCTTATTCTTGGCTAGTTTTGACCATGGAATTATGGGGCATTTATATAGAGCTCAGATACAAGCTTTAATTGGAGAAACTCCCCTGAATAGGTCTTTGATTTGGAAAAAAAGGTTCCTCAAATTCCTCGAGTTCGCCTAAGCTCTAGGATCAATTTCAATCTCTGAGATGGAGTTGATTTGTTCCCTCATCGCTTGAGCAACAATCCCTCCAATTTTGGAGGTATGTGGAGCTCATTTGAGAGAGATTTTCTCTCTCGAATCTTGGCCTAAAGGTGCGTTCCCATTTCAATGGTGGCAAGGACCTGGATGCAAAGAAGATAACAAAGATAGGGGTCTATTTTATGAAACTTAAAACTTAGGGGTGCAAATGTGAGAAATAGAGTTCTTAAGGGCTAAAATGCAAACTAGGTTAATATGAACTCTGATTGGGCCCAAATTTTGGTCTTAACCTAATTTGGATCCAAAGAATCTAATGGTGAACTTGGATTTGAGTTTTGACCATATTTGAATGGGTAAATTGCATAGAAATGGTTTTACTGGGTAAAGAATCTAATGATTTTTAATACTATTTTCGCCCTCGAAATGCATGAAATCCTGATTCAGTTAGTGTGAACCTACTTTTTAGACTTTTATGCTTAATTGACCTTTAATTTATCCATGAGTAACCCCATGGTTAATCTGCATTTGTTATGTGCTGTTAAAACAACAGAATTAACCATGTTTTCTTGTCTTCTCAACTCAGATTATTGTGGAATTGTGACCCTCAGATGATCAAGTAGGAGCATTTACCAATTGAATTTGACTAATTGTGGCTAGTTAGGACCCATGATAGTGCTACCATAAGAAATGATTTTGAATTAAAACCCAATGTGATTAGCTTGATTCAAAATCTTTTCCGTGGGAACTCTAATGAAGACCCCTTCCAGCACCTTGAAGATCTAGGAAGACTTGCTGAAACCATCAAACCTAGAAATGTGATATTGTCTTAGTGAAGATGTTTCCCTTCTCCTTAAGGGATAAGGCAACACACTAGTTCAAAACTATAGGCAAACCCATTGTTACTTGGAAAGAGTTGAGAAGCTCTTTCCTTAAGAAATTATTCCCTGTAGGTAGGACTAATGCCCTTAGGAGGGCCATAACTAACTTTTCACAACAACCAGGGGAATTGTTCCATGAGGCTTGGGAGCAGTTTAATGAATTATCAAGGAAGTGTCGACACCATGAGGTTCCTAGGTTGCACCTAGCCCAAGTTTTCTACCATGGTTTGAAAGATAATCTTAGAAATTTTGTGGATGCTTCGTGTGAAGGAAATTTTTTGAATAAGGATGAAGAGAGTGCTTTTGAATCATTTGAATCTATGAGTGGGAACTCTTTGAATCAATCCTCTATGACTGCTTTTAACAGGTCCAGCCAACCTCGTGGTGGAATATATGAGGTCTAAGCTAATTTGAGCTTGGTTGACATGGACATAATAGCTAAGAAATTGGATCGTATGGAAGTAGTGGATAAAAAATTAGATGAGATCATCAACCACTCTAAGAAACCTCTAGAGATATCCCCATAAGCCTATTCTATGGATAAGGGAACACTCACTACACCTACATTGCCTTAGACTCCCTTGAGAAAGGAGTTTGTGAACAATCTTGACTACGTTCAACCTATGAACCAATTGAACCTGGAATAGGTGCTGACTGCATTCCAGGGAGAGGCCTTTGTCCCCACTAATCCTGATTACTCTATCCCAACTCTTGGTATGCCTCTAGCTATGAGGGCATACAAGCTATCCAGGGTTATCCTAAAATGGACCCTTATTCTAATTACTACAACCTTGAATGGCAAAACCATCCTAACTTCTCTTAGTCTAGACGAAATCAAAACCTAAATCCGAACCAAAGCAGACCAGTTGCTAACTCCTCCTCCTACAATCAAGGTCGCAACAGTAGGTCAACCTACAATCAGCCTAGACTTGGGCCAAATTAACTGATGAGTGAGAAAATCGTTGTGAAGAAAAGTTGGATTTTGGAAAACTTGAGTTGTAAAATTCGTAAGAAAATCCTCTACCAAATAATTGTTACCAAAACTCTGGTGAGTCCTGGGTTGAACATGGGGAGGTGAACGTTTGATTAAAAACCTCATTTGGAATTATTGCCACAAAGCAGAGTAGTTGGTTGAAATTAATCTACACTAGCTATTCTACTTAAAGAATAAATAATAGAAAAGAGAGAATAATACAGAGAAGAGAGAGAGAGAGTGAACAAATATTTCATAACCATATGTTCATTATAACTACTTGTAAAAATGAAAACTATACTAGATAGTTGTAAAAAGATAGGGATGAGAAAATCCTCCTCGACGGTCGTTTGGAGAATGAGTCGCATTGATGAAGTGCCCGGAAGATGGTGGTAAGGTGCTGGATGAAGGAGGACGGAGCTAAGGGATGGAAGACAAGGCAGGGCAGCATCACAGCGGGATCCAATTTTCAAATGGTGGTGAGAAGGCAACCAAGGGATGCTCCACAAAGGGGATGAGAAGATGAAAAAAATTTTCTTTTTTTAACTCTAGAGGAGCATCCTAGGTTTAGGACTAGCTCCTTAGTGCTTGGAAGAGGTGAGAAGAGAAGAGAATGGATCATGAAATGATGGGGGTGTAAGGTCCTTTCTATAGGCAAGGAGAAATGGGTAGAATGGTCACTTCAAAGGCTAGAAAATTAATATCAGGTCTTTAGTGACGTTTATGAGAATCACTATAGTCGCAAATCGCTGAAGATGCACATGCACCCTAGGTCGTGCGATGGGGATCGAAGCGTTCTTGTGCGGCCACGTTGATGCTACCTTGCCTTCAGCCATTACACACGTAATCGTGCCTTGAGCAATCTTGGTTGTCTATGGCATGATCGGATGGCTTAAACGTGAGATCTGCTTCATCTTGATGCATTGTGCGTGCCTGCGTATGATGACGCGTCATCGTGCTCGTGTTCATCCGGCGCTTGATGTCACACCATGTCGCCGCTCCATCAATCGTCCATTGCATATCTGACTACCGAATTCCGTTCGCACCCCCTTCAGCGGATTTAATTTGCATGCGTGGATTCAAACACGTGATTTGCGTTGCGCATGAGGTGCTCACTCGCTCTGCTACACCCCTCTCTGTGTCGAGTTTTTGGTTTTTCGTTCATGTGTTCTCAACCATTTGATGAAGATCCAATGGTTGAGATCAAGGGGTGCTTGATGAGAAGAGGAAGGTCGGCGACATTGGGTGGTTATGATGGAGCCACATGGTGCCATCGTGGCTGTTCATCTTCTTTTGCACGTAGGTGGTGCCATAGATGTCGAATTGTGTCGATTTTTGCACCATTGGGCTGCTATCATTGATCTGATCCCATCTGTGTGGTTGGATTTGTTGTCTGGAGTCTGGACTTTCACCACCTTTCCCCTTGGCCTCTAATCTTCGTCGGATTACATCTGATGCTACGAAGGTCCAATTGGGGCAATCTCAGAGGTGTTGGACTCTAATCATTGCCCTAATCAAATTTGTATGGTTGGATCTTTAATCCGAGTTCTAGATAAATATCACCCTGTCCCTTGACCACAAAAAGGGTAAAATAACCTATAATTTGTACAATCTATTTTAAATGCAGAATGATGTATGCTATGCAATATTTATAATGCTAAATGCAATTATTTTCCTAAGAACATGCATTAATAGACAATTTATGTGAAATAGATGTGTCTACATCACACCCCCATGCCTATCTTTTGCTAGTCCCTAGAAAAACTACATGCTATTTATAAATAGACTTGGGATCAAATTACTTGGGCAATAGTTATTTCTCAACACTAAGAAATTTCTATTAAAGACCTGAACTACAGAGACTCAACAGTGCCCAAGTATATGCCAAAATACATACTGCCCCATGACCTCACCTTATTCAAAAGCAAATATGTTTTTTTCTTTCTTTTTCTTCTTTTCTAATTTTTTTTTTTTTGGATTTTTGAGTTTAGAGTTTCGGGCAGCTTTCTACAGCTACCCAACCCACCTAAGACTCGAAAAGAACTCTAAGTTCTAAGTATCTTTTTGTAAAATCGAGATAGACTCACTGATTGAGAATTAGAACAGACTTCAGGTTCCTACGAACTCTAAGTGACCCTAATGACACTACAAGAAAAATGCTATTTACTGTCAAATAGAATAGTGGCATATAATATATTTACCGCTATTATCTCTTATTTAGTGGCAAATTTTTTCATATGCTAGTATAAACTTTTTATAGGTGACAATTAGTTTTAGTGACAAATATACATGCCACTATATGTATAATTTAGAGGCAAAAAACTTATATGCCACTAACTTTTTTTGTGAAATAATGATTTAGGTTAGTGGCAAAAATATTTACCCTTACATATACAAGGTAAGAGCTATGGCCTTATCCACTAGTGGGGGCGCACCTTAGAGTTTGAATTTGTTTCCTTGAACTTCAAGTGCATTAGTACATGTTTCTGTAGTATCTGATGGTAGAGTCTCCATCAGATAGAAACCTCCTCAATGGCAGGCTTTCTCTCCTACTATGTTACATTCATCATGTTCTTTTCTTTAACAAGATAGAGAGAATGTGTCATTCCTGAAGAGATAGGGATTGAGGGACCTTACCTTTGTAGACCTTGCACTAAATGACTCCTACTTATTGAGTTGGAGACAAAATTGAGAGCCCTGTCTATTCTATTAGTAGCCAGAATCGAGTTTTCGAAAACAAATCTTGGGGTTCTGATTGAAGTTGAAATTAACCCTTCTCTTAGTGATTCTTTGGATGCCTTGTTAGAAATTATGTCTTCAAACCTTTGCGGATATCTCTTGGTGCCTTTTTACCATCTTCTAATGTGTTTTCATGAAATTACACCACAACTTGATCCTTCTTAGAAAATCAGAAGTACTTTTTTCTCAACTTGCAAGTACTTTTTTCCTCTTTGTCAGCACCCTCTATTTATGTTGTTACTTGGTTTTGATAGGTAAAATGTTTGAATTAAAAAAAAAGCTGCTAGCACTTAAGGACATGTAAGATTCATAATTTTTGTTTCGTAAGAATGTGAGATTGACTTGTGATAATTTACTAAAATTCTATTTACTTCAACATAATTTCCTTGTGAAAAAAAATGTTACAACTAAATGTTATGGTGGTGTTGTCACCAAAAAATGAAGTTGGAAGCGGATGAAGTGGATCGGTGTATTGATGTACCATGGAAAGACTTTCGTGAGCTGCTTCCAACCTTCTAGTTGTCTTTTCAACATTTGAAAATGTTGTTATTGTAATTTTTTTCCTGCCTTTTTGTTAGTCGTGCTCGTAGTAGAGGATTTTGAAAGATGGGACTAATTTTCTAAAAGCTGTACAATTTTGCAAAATGCTTTTTTTTCCAAAGAAAGTTGGTGATGGTTTAGATGCAAGGACAATTTTTCAATCAAACAGGTGCTTCTAAACTTTTTTTTATACATACTGGGAAGAAATTAGCATCACATACACCAATCTTCCTGGTAAACGTAGGGATGAGGATCTAAATTCGGGTCTCTCCTGTGCTTCTACATTTTATGAAAACTAAAGTTGACATATTGCATCTCTTGAGAGGGAATCAGAAAAGTTTTTTATTGACCCTTATCCTAAAAGAAATTCTAATTATTGGCTACATCGTTTTGGCTCAGTTGGGAAAAGAAGGTGCCAACATACTTTCTTGAAGGAAAATACAAGCTGCCCTAGATAACTGTCGAGGATGCCTATAAATTAATGGTTGATTTTGTTGTTATTAGTGTTGCTTATCATTTATTAACTCTTCACTTTTCTCCTATAATCCTTTTATCAAGTGACCGAGATATCACAACATACTTGAGAATGACACATCATCATGCAATTGCCGACATAAACGAATTTATATTGAAGGATGGCTATGCTTTGGTATATGAATTATCAATCTTTGCTTTATGGAGTAATATGCTTAATGAACAACTACTATTGTTATTTAGCTACTCAAAAGATTGTTGATGGACCATCTAGCAAAGAAGGGAGAGGCCGAAGAGGTGCTGTCTTCAACATCACTCCTAGCAGCATTAGAATTGCAAAGGTATCTCAATCATGTACTAATTATTTTTCCATTTCTTGTCCCACTGCCACACTTTGCATACAGGAGTTCAATCAATATCAGGTTTTGATGTAAGGAGATGAGCTTGCTGAAGGCTAGCTTTTGATGTGTATTTGCCTCCCAAAGTCTATGATGGTTTATATCCTTTGGGCTTGGATGCTGGCCTTATTGATAAGCTTTTTGTGGTTGATTTCTTCCAGATTATAGCTGTATTGTTCAACAATTTTTCTTAAAACAAATCCATCAAGTGGTAGGAATGAAGATGATGGAGCCAGCATCAGTTTACCTTTGAAATGTAGAAAGAACATATAGTTTTACTTGCCTTTTCCCTTTCATGAAAAACCCATTTTGCTGAATTAAGCTGTAATTAGAATTTATACTTGGGATGGTCAATGGCGTATAAAGTTTGCGTCTAATTTTATTAGTGTGCCTGTGAGAGCAGCCAACTTAAAATTGATTGCTTAAGTGGAGAGTCCCAACTTGTAAATATTTGCCTCTTATCAAAGATGTGGCACTACTACCCTTTTTAATCTCTATTGCTGAACCATTGTGGCTCTGGTAACATGTGAAACAGAGAAGACATGCGACTCAAAACCAATTGGCTTAAAAGAAAAGTCCCAACCTATTCATTTGGAGATTCAAAATGTTGGATATTGACCTGACTAAATCATATTATAGAATGGATGAAGAAATTGAACCCGCTGTATAGAATAATTTTTTAAATTTAATTTTTTACATGGTTTTGATAGTAAAAACCATTAAAAAATCTTGATATCTTTTATGAAAGTGGAAAGGGATTGACTTTTTGGTTGAGTATTTAAACCAACACATTCTTATACTAGTAGCTTCCTGGTGTAATGGAATCTCAATACAAATATAATAAACATTGCATCATCTACAAGTTTCAATTGCGAAAGGATCTATTGTCACAAACTCACAAATGAGATGACTGAGTAATGGATTCTCCTATAATTCATATTGTCACCTTCGTTAACTAAAAAAGATTTAAACTCATTTTCTCATTAGCTTCATCTAATTTAGATTTTGATCAAGTTATTCAATCTGAATTCACCAACTTTTATCTATACTAGATTTCACTGGATTAGATAAGTTTCAATGAGAGGCATAAAGCTTGTTTGTTTTTAACTTTGAGTGTAATTGTATGATTGTTTTGTTTGCTTGAGTCTAAGTAACATTCAGAGGCATGGTTCAATTTGTATATTACTGCAGCTTCAGTTTGAGTGCAGTTTCAATCCTGTAGTTCAGTTTGTTCCTATTATTTTCAGCAACATCATTTTCAGCAAGTGTTTATGTAAAGAAGGAACATTATTTTTGGCAACATCATTTTTAGTAATGATAAATAAATAGCTAAATCACCCTCTCTTGCAACAAAAAGAAGAGGCAATATACCTAGATTTGAGTACTGTACACAGAGGTAACGATGACAGAGTCCATATTAAAAAAGAGCTGCAATTATAGTCTAGATGTTTAATATTAAACATTCACGAAAACAAGAGGTTGTCTTGGATCAACCAGCCCAATGATGCAGTCATGGGAGATCAGCACTGGCAAGATGATTAAAGTTAAGGAAGATGTGGGCAATGGATCTCTTAGGGTAATGGAAGTTAACGGACTGAACATGCATCTCATTGAAGACATAGTATAGCTATTGGGTGAGTGAGGCATGTTCAAATAAATTCTCCTTCTTCCCCTACTTGAAAATTTATTTATTTAGTATTAGAATTCAACAATAGAGAAAATAAATAGTGAGAAAGCTAAGCTAATAATTAAATAGAGTCTTCAAGCTAATAATTAAATAGAGTCTTCTTGTTCTCATATTGCTACTTCCATGTATCAAATGCATAATATTGCTTCTGCTTAAATATCCATTGGACCCTGACATAAACAACTACGTGTAAATGTTTAGATTTTGCAAATAAAATTGTAGTTTAAACATTTTTGTAAATCCATCAAATTGTGACAATCGTGTATCTTCTTTTACATATATAACTTATTTGGACATTGCAACCTCCTCGCAAAAAGTTGATGGTGTGGCTATACGTTTAAATTGTGATGGTTGAATTCAGTGGATCTTATTCAGTTATAGTTAGTTGGCAACAGGTGACCCTCTAGTGACTGGCACATCAACCGTTAAAGATGAATTAAAAGAGAGCCATGGAGCTATGCAATAGTGAAAGTTAAGGGATGCACTTGGAGGGACAAATCCACAATGGAGTGGGATTTTTATATTTATCCATTTTACCTTTGTAAATAATAATGCTGCCACTCTTTGAATTGGAATTGGAAAACCTATTGATGTACAACTACCGTATAAAAAGTATTATACCTTTAGAATATTTACCATTGAATGCATGCTTCCTTACCCTTTCATCACCTAATTAAATTATATATAGTTGCCATAACAAAGTTATAAAATGAATATATGAATATGTAATTTCAACCAATAATAGGTCCTTTCCTACCCATATAATCTTTGAAGTTTTTATAGTTAATAAGGGGCTACATATTTCTATGTATAATGTGACATGAAAAAGCAATGTGATTACTTGGTATTACTACACTAGAAAAATGTTCTGCATCTGTCTCCGAGGAGATATATATCTTGGGTTTCTGTTAGATGCCCTCATAGTTATGACAAGTGTTAAGGTGATGGTTAGGGAAATTCAATTGGTTATCCAACTTGTTGTTGAAAGCTATAAATTTTTGTTAAACTTTACTGATGGGGCATGCTAATGAAGGTCATTTAACTTCTGGTCAGGTGATAATATACCCATCTTGCATTGTTCTTAATATTTTATTGAATTTTAGTTTATCATAAAAGGTGATAAAAAGCTTAGTTTATCCCTTTTATGTCTTTGTTGTTGTTTCTCCCTTGTTTCTTTTCTTTTTGTGTTTTTGCTTGCAAAATAACCTCACTTGATTATTGTTAATGTCAAATCTAGTGAAAGAAAAAATCCATATGTTAGCAAATTGCCTTGTCAAATGGGTGTATGTAAGGTTATCATTTGCAACAAAGTTTGGGCCACTAAAACATTTTTATGTTTTAGTTATGTTGCTTTTGTACTTTTCACAAATAAAAAGATGATATGTTGCCCTTGATAAAAGACTAGTTTCTCCCTTCTATGTGCTTATTTAATTCGTTGCTTCTTTGTAGAGGGTAGCCACCAGTTGTGTTTGGCTTGCAGCAAAACTAGAGCACCCTAGAAAAGCAAATCAAGTTATCATTGTCTTGTTGGATTAAAATCCAACGTATGGACTTGTATGTGTAGACATACATGTAGATATAATCAAATAACAATAAGTTAATGGAATGTCATGTAATGCCCATAACTAAAGTTATCAATTCAATATTTTATAGAGGGCATGGACATAAAATGCAAAGAGAATAGTGTGGTGTTTAAAACATATGTGTAGGGACCTGTTTTATGATTAACACTTCCTTGATGGGAAAAAGTGTAAATCATCCATGCAATTAGTGAGACTAATTGCATTTCTCTGAGGGGTTATGGTCCCCAAGAGAACCACCAACCCTAATCTGTGTGTGAACCCCCATTGTTTACAGATAGAATTTGGAGTGATAGAGACCTCTTGAGAGGAAGGAGGATGGCTGGAGAAGATTTTCATCTTCTTATGCAGTTCGTCAGGATCCGAGGTGGGATCTCTTGGAAGACTTCTAACCATTGTCCTACTACTTAGAATCTAACATGAGCATAGGTATGTTTCTCTCCCACAGATTAGACTAGGCCTGATTGCATGCTTTGATGTCTGATAACTAGATATCACAAAATCTTGTGTGCAAGAGAAGACAAACCTATAAATTATTTTGCTTCAGTATATATATATATATATATATGTGCATTTATCTATGTAGATTAGATCATAAACTGATGTGGGTTAAAGAATTCTTTTCATATTCCAAAAAATGCACGCAACCAATCTGTAACCGTCGCCACTACCGGTACTCATCATGAGTACCGGTACAGGTGGCATACTGTTGACACATAGAGAAGTGAACTGTAACTAGCTTGTACCGGTACTATTCATGAGTACCGGTACCACTAGCTTAAGATTGACTCCAGGACGTCCTAAGTCCAATACTGGAACTCATATGTATCGGTACTCGCCATGAGTACCAGTACAAGTGAGTCTCAGACCACATTCTGGGCTTCAGGTCATCAGGACCTATAGCTTACAAGTACTGGTACTGGTCACCAGTACCGGTACTTGTTAGCTACAGGCAAAGTTCTAGTACACAACAAGTACAGGTACTCTTCATCAGTACCGGAACTCGTTGAGACCAGTTGTTTCCTGGAGGGATCCCAGTACACACTGGGTATCAGTACTCGTCGTGAGTACCAGTACATAGTGAGTACTGGACGAGTACTCATTTGGACTTGTGTTCCAAACAGTAACACATAAGTATCGGTACTTAGCATCAGTACCAGTACCCATGCAATATGTAACCTACAATAGTATGTCATGAGTACCGATACTGGTACACTAGTACCGGGGCCCAGTCAATATAAAGTCCAATTGAGATTAGATGCAGGTCCATCCTAAGTTAGAGGTAGGATAATTTATGTTAATCCCCTAAGGGTTTAAGGAATTACCCCACAAGTGGTATCAGATCCAACCTACTCTCTACTTAGTAAAATTAAGTCCGATCTAATTAACAAGGTATATTACTCTAGGATAACCTAGTTGAAGCAGCATCTCACCAAAGTGAGCTCTCTTGTGGACACTAGGATTATCTGTGAGTAATAAAAGGACGAATGTGTGATAGTAGATGGGTGTGCACTGGCCCAAAAGAAAGTGCATACTCCATCTACTTTCACTCATTTGCGTGGGAGTAATGAGGTGTTGATTGTTAGGATTTCTAGGTAGTCATTGAATCGGCCCAAAGGAAGGTTCATGACTATCCTGGATTTGAATCAACAGTCATTTCACACGGCACCGTGTCTTTAATGACAAGTCAACCTATTATCCAAAGATGAGACCCTTGATGGAGTTAACTAAGACATGTGATGGAATTAAGAAATTGATTAGACATATTATGATTTAAAGAAGTTTAATCTCATGTTTATCTGCATTTATTTTTAGAAATGTCTTCTGCCAACATAATTGCCACTTTAAACTTCATACCCATGTTGAGTGGTTCTAACTTTAAGTCCTGGAAAGAAAACTTGCTCATAGTCTTAGGGGTGATGACCTTGATCTAGCAATTAGGAAGACTCTCTTGTCCTTACGGACACTAGTACTCTCGATCAGAAGAGAGAAAAGGAAAGGTGGGAGAGATCTAACCAGATTTCACTAATGATCATGAAGAGGGCCATACCTGAGACTTTTAGGGGCACTATGTCCAGTGATATAGCCACCTGAGACTTTTAGGGGCACTATGTCCAGTGATATAGCCACTTCCAAGGATTTTTTAGCTGAAATTGAAAAGAGATTTGCCAAGAATGAAAAGATAGAAATCAGTACACTCTTGGTTAACCTAATTTCAATGAAGTATAAGGGGAAGGAAAACATTAAAGAGTATATTTTGGAGATGTCTCATGTTGCTTCAAAGTTAAAAGCACTCAAATTGGATCTTTCTGAAGATCTGTTGGTGCATTTGTTTTGATATCTCTACCTCCTACCTTTAAGCAGTTCAAGGTGAGTTATAACTGTCAGAAAGAGACCTGGTCTCTAAATGAGCTCATCTCGCACTGCGTTCAAGAGGAGAGGGAATGAAGAAAGATAGGATAGAAAGTGCTAATGTTGCTACTTCCTCTAAAGGAAAAGGCAAGGCTAAGAAGAGAACTACAGAAGCTACAAATATAGCTTCATAAAAGAAGTAGAAAGGGAAGGTTGTAGAGTCTTCCAAATCAGGATGCTTCTTTTGTGGAGTTGAGGGGCACCAGAAGAAGCATTGTACCAACTATCACACTTGGTGTGCTAAGAAAGGTATGGCTCATAGTTTGGTTTGTTCAAAAATAAATTTGGCTTCGGTTCCCAAACACACTTGGTGGATGGATTCGGGTGCTACCACTCACATAAGTGTGTCTATGCAAAGTTGCCTGAGCTACCGAAGTCCAACTGATACTAAAAGATTTATTTATGTTAGGGACGGGAAGGCAGTGGAAGTTGAAGCTATAGGGAAATTTAAATTATTAATGAAAACTGGTTCTTATTTGAATTTAGATGAAACATTTGTAGTACCATCTTTTAGAAGAAATTTAATTTCTGTTTATGTATTGGACAAATGTGGTTATCATTGTTCATTTGGAGATGGAAAAGTTAGTTTGCTTTTAAATTCAAATTTAATTGGTTCTGGTTTTCTATCCTGCTATGATAATCTTTATTGTCTTGATACTATAGCTTCTTATAATGAGTCTTCACTTTTGGATACACGTGGTGTGAAAAGAAAATTAGAAAATGAATCTTTAGCTACTTTATGGCACAAGAGATTAGGTCACATCTCCAGAAGGAGAATAGAGAGACTTGTGTCAAACAGTATTTTGGACCCCTTAAACTTTTTTGATTTTGATCAGTGTGTAGAGTGTATTAAGGGGAAATAAATTAATAATAGGAAGTTTGAAGCCGACAGGTCAAATGGTGTCTTGGATGTGATTCATACGGACATCTGTGGGCCATTCCCTACACATGCATGGAATGGCCAAAAGTATTTTATCACATTCATAGACGACCACTCAAGATATAGCTTTATCTACCTAATTCATGAAAAGGCACAGTCCTTGGACACGTTCAAAAATTTTAAAGTAGAAGTTGAGAATCAACTCGACAGAAGGATTAAATCCATTAGATCTGACAGTGGTGGTGAATACTATGGTAGATATAACGGATCAGGTGAACAACGTCCATGACCGTTTGCCAGGTTCTTAGAGGAATGTGGTATCGTTCCTTAATACACCATGCCGGGTTCGCCCAGTATGAATGGTGTTGTTGAGAGACGAAACAAGATGCTTAAAGAAATGGTAAGGAGTATGATTGCTCATTCTTCCTTACCAGATTAACTCTGGGGAGAGGCCTTAAAGATTGCAGCTTATATTCTGAATAGAGTTCCAACTAAAGCAACCAACAAAACACCATATGAACTATGGACTGGGTGGAAACCCAGTCTTAAGCATTTTCATGTGTGGGGATGTCTAGCTGAGGCTAGGCCTTATAGGCCAAATGAAAGGAAACTGGACACAAGGACTGTTAGTTGCTATTTTGTTGGGTATTCTGAAAGGTCAAGAGGATATAAATTTTATGATCCCACAACTAAGGCAAATTTTGAATCTAGTAATGTCAAGTTCTTTGAATGTGTTGAGTCTGCCCAAGATGACAGGGTTAAAGACTGTCTTTGAAGAGGAAAATGCGGTTATTCCTCCTAGAGTTACTCAGGATGATGAGGAACATGTCTTTGACATACCTCAAGATAACTCTAATGAAGACAATGATACAGTTTTAGCCCCTGTAGAGTAACCTCAGACACATATAGAAAATGTGCCATTAAGGAGATCCATTAGAGAAAGAAGGAGTGCCATTTTAGATGATTATGTGGTATTCCTTCAGGAACATGAGACAGACATTGGGGTGATGGAAGATGATCTTGTCAGCTTCCGTTAGGTAATGGAAAGTCTGAATCATGAAAAGTGGATTGAGGCTATGGAAGAAGAAATGAGGTCAATGAAAGACAATGATGTTTGGGATGTTGTTCCACTTCCAGAACGTGCAAAACATGTTGGTTGCAAATGGATTTTTAAAATCAAACGGGATTCAAAAGGAAAAGTGGAGCGATACAAAGTGCGTCTTGTCACTAAGGGTTTTACTTAAAAGGAGACATTCTCTCCTATTTCTGTCGTTGGCAGTATAATGTATGCCCAAGTTTGTACTAGACCAGACTTGGCATACATTACAAGCATGTTGGGCAGATACTTGGCAAACCTAGGAAAAGATCATTGGAGAGTAGCCAAGAGAGTACTGAGATACTTGCAGAAGACAAGGGATTTTATGCTCACCTTCAGAAGGTCAGAAAAGCTTTAGATTTGTGGTTATATTGACTTGGATTTTGCTAGGTGCCAAGATAGCAGAAAGTCTACTTCAGGATATGTATTTCTGCTTGCAAGTGGTGCCATCTCTTGGAAGAGTGCAAAATAGTCTCTTATTGCCTCTTCCACTATGGCAGCAGAATTCATAGCATGCTATGAGGCATCCAATCATGCAGTATAGCTGCGAAATTTTACATTGGGGCTGTGCATGGTAGATGGCATTGACAGGCCACTACAAATGTTTTGTGATAATCAGTCCGCAGTTCTCTACTCCAATAACAATAGGAGCTCCTTCAATTTGAAGCACATTGAGATCAAGTTCCTGGTTGTTAAAGAAAGGATACAAAATGGACAACTGTCTATAGAGCACATCGGTACAGACTCCATGGTTGCGGATCTTCTTACTAAAGGAATAACACCGAAGATGTTCCATGAACACACAGCTTCTATGGGTATTATGTCCTTACAGAAATTTTATCTTTAGTGGGAGTTTGTAATTTGTATAGCACTCATTTTCTAATAGACAATTTTGTAATTCAGTGATTTAGTTCTTTGGTTATGTATAAAGTTTGTAAATCTTCATTTCTGTTATGAAATAAACAAAACTTAAAGTTTTTTCAATTCATTGGGATTGTCCATTCTGAAAAGTAATTTGGTTCTGGTTTCGAAAGTGATCTCTATTCAGAGGACTAGTTGGGAATAGGCATGCATTGATCACATTGGCATGTAATTTCCATGCTGCACATCCACACGTTTCTGGTTACCTTTTGCATTAGTGTACGTGGTCATTGTTGGTTTAGTTACTGGGATGTAGCGAAAGCTGCCTTGGCCCTATTACTATTGTAACTAGTAGATTGGATTGTCTTTAGATATGCATTTCTGGATATGACAGCAAAGTTGAGCTCAAATTCAGTTCCATATGTTGTTTGATTAACAGGTTACACATACAGTCCAAGTGGGAGATTGTTGGATAAAAATCCAACGTATGGACTTGTATGTGTAGACATACATGTAGATATAATCAAATAACAATAAGTTAATGGACTGTCATGTAATGCCCATAACTAAAGTGATCAATTCAAGTTTTTATTGAGGGCATGGCCATAAAATGCAAAGAGAATAGTGTGGTGTTTAAAAATATGTGCAGGGACATGTTTTATGATTAACACTTCCTCGATGGGCGAAAGTGTAAATCATCCATGCAATTAGTGAGACTAATTGCATTTCTCTGAGGGGTTATGTTCCCCAAGAGAACCACCAACCCTAATCTGTGTGCGAACCCCCATTGTTTACAGATAGAATTTGGAGTGATAGAGACCTCTTGAGAGGAAGGAGGACGGTTGAAGAAGATTTTCATCTTCTTCTTCTGTAGTCCATCAGGATCCGAGGTGGGATCTCTTGGAAGACTTCTAATCGTTGTCCTACTACTTAGAATCTAACATGAGCACAGGTATGTTTCTCTCCCACAGATTAGACTAGGTCTGATTGCATGTTTTGACGTCTGATAACTAGATATCAGAAAATCTTGTGTGCAAGAGAAGACAAACCTATAAATTATTTTTCTTCAGTATATATATATGTGCATTTATCTACGTAGATTAGATCGTACACTAATGTGGGTTAAAGAATTCTTTCATATTCCAAAAAATGCACGCAACCAATCTGTAACCGTCGCCAGTACCGGTACTCATCATGAGTATCGGTACAGGTGGCATACTGTTGACACACAGAGAAGTGAACTGTAACTAGCTTGTACTACTACTCTTCACGAGTACCGGTACCATTAGCTCCAGATTGACTCTAGGACGTCCTAAGTCTAATACTGGAACCCACATGCACCGGTACTCGCCATGAGTACCAGTACAAGTGAGTCCCAGACCACATTATGGGGTTCAGGTCATCAGGACCTGTAGCTTACAAGTACCGGTACTGGTCACTAGTACCGGTACTCGTTAGCTACAGGCAAAGTTCCAGTACTCAACAAGTATGGGTACTCTTCATGAGTACCGGTAGTCGTTGAGACGAGTTGTTTCCTGGAGGGATACGAGTACTCACTGAGTACCAATTTTCATCGTGAGTACCAATACATAGTGAGAACTGGATGAGTACTCATTTGGACTTGTGTTCCAAATAGTAACACATAAGTACTAGTACTTGGCATCAGTACCGGTACCCATGCAATATGGAACCTACAACAGTATGTCATGAGTATCGGTACTGGTACACCAGTACCGGTACCCAGTCAATATAAAGTCCAATTGAGATCAGATGCAGGTCCATCCTAAGTTAGAGGTAGGATAATTTATGTTAATCCCCTAAGGGTTTAAGGAATTACCCCACATGTCTTCCATAGGATGGAGTGTAGGAAATATTCCTTTTGAGCATCTAGATCTATTCTCGAAGGTAATCTTTAATGTAAATATTTCTTGGTAGTTATTTTCTTCATCATGAACAACATTAAATGATTGACTTTCTGGATTGGATTTTCTTTTAAAATGATAGCTATAAATACTTTTCTATCTTAATTGCAAAAGTTTGTTGTTGAAATAGAAGCAATATTATCCTTTACCTAGAGTTGACACACTCTTTTGCTTCTAAAAACAATGGTCATTTTGAATTTGTAATCAAATTTAGCTTTTCTTCTAAGAGACTTTTAATCTTGTTACAAGTCTTTTTAAAAGCTTTTGAAGCATCATTTGTTGTATATACATCATTCCTTTGAAAGTATGAAGTAGATATCTTTCTGTCATTTGTCTCTGTTCTGTAGTCGATGTGATTGCCTTCATTGAAGGGCCAGTTGACAAAGTGACATATGTTTGGATTTTGGTTGAATTGTTTGGATAACTTTCTAGACTTGTGGTGAGCCCCTAAAGGTTTGCCTTTTCTCCACCTTGTATGCAGGACAAAGAAAGTAGAGTGCTTTTCTGCTTGGCTATTTATTACTAATCTGCTTATTTGGTCCATGGACTGGTCCTTGTGATGGAAAGATTAGAGGATTCTTGATACTCCACCTTAATAGGTTACTTGGTAAGGAACCTGGATTTCCTCCATTCTTGCTAAATGTCTTGATTGTCTTATTTTAGCTTCCTTTCTTAGTACTCGTACATGTGTGCTAAACAAATTTCTATCTTTTTTCTTCATGTATATGGTAGAAATTAGCACATGCTTCCTATCATGGAATACAAGAAGGAATTGTGCACGTAGATGTTTACAGTTGACTTGTTTAGGCTTAGTGTTCGGGTGAAATTGTCGTTGTTTAGGAAATGTGTTGTAGTATAGGACAAAATTGCTCAAAACATTTAAATTTATAAACTCAAATTCAGAAAGTGGAGTTTGAGATCGTTCATAGGAAGCAAGTATGCAATTTAATTCACCAATCACAATAAATATATGCAATTGAAATCAATAACACTCAGAATTATATTTCAATAAAACCAAAAGAATAGTGCAAAAAGATTGGGTTAAAATGGTAATTTGAATCACCAAATTAACCTTTCAAGTTTAAGCTCACAACCACTTAAATGTTTCAATAGTAAACCACAATCAATATCAGGTACTTTAAATATCTCAATAGTAACTAGCAGAGGGCCTCAGATGATAGACCAAAGGCTTCAAATGCCTTAACAGAAGAGGCTCAAGGACCTCTCAAATGAAGCATAAGGCTCCTCTCTCTTTCAATAGCCTCAAGAACACAGTAGTAGAAGAGATCCCACAAAGGTCAAGGGCCTCTTTAGAATTTTGCTAAGTATCAAGAGAGGAGGGGGCTCAAATCCCAAGGTAGCAAAACCCACCCCTCCTCTCTCTTAGATGTTCCTTCTATCTCTCCAAGTTCAGAATCGGACCAAATCCAGGTATCGGGTAAACAGATCCACCACCCAGATCCGTGAGGTGTAAGCGCGGGTGAGGGCGTGGACAAGCATGTGACGCACGGCGTGTGCAGGGGCATGGGGTAGGGACCTGACCCCACTGTTTGAAGGTGAATAAGCAGTGTCACATTTTTCTTATATGCATTGTTGGAGGTGCTTCACTTTATGATGTGGGACTATTATCCCACGTCTTCTTCACGTAGCAGTTGCAGGAGATGATGCCTCCAATTAAAGGTGAAGGAGAGTTTAGCAGCTGCAATTGGATGCTTGGGAACTTCTTGGAACTGGGCTGCACGACCTGGGAGTGGAAGCCATGAAGAATACGGGTGGAGATCTGTAGCCGAGGTCGAAGAACATGGTTGCAGGGCGGTGCTCTGGTGGGTTACCTGAAACCACAAATACGGCCTTGCAGCCATGTCAAAGGAGCTCAGAAGGATCACCGGTGGACGGCGAGTGCACTGGTGGTGGTTTTATGGAGTGAGGGTGTGTGTGGTATCCTAGCGAGGTAGAGGAGGTGGTGCAAAGGGCTTCGAGTTCAGTGGAGGTGTTGAGCGGCCAATCCCCTCAATTTCTTGAGGGGTTTTGGTGGGCGTGGGATGGTGAATGTTTTGGGTGGCAGGTGAGTTGGTGGTGTGTGGCGTGTGGAGGGCTTCATCGGAGTGCCGCTGGAGTGGAGGAAGACGAAGTGGGTGCGGTTGTGTTGACGGTCAAAAATGGAGAGGAAGGGGTTAGGAAGATTCAGGAAGGGAAGAGGAAGAGAAAGAGAGAGTTAGAGAGGGAGAGAGTGAGTGATGGCGATCGACTATGATGGGTCGGTGCCGGAGAAGGTGAAGGCGACAGCAACACGGCGATGAGGAAGGAGAGGGAGATGGTAGCTGTGCTTTGGTTGGTGACGGTCGCAAAGACAAGGGAAAGATGTTGAGCTAGTCAATTTTACCATTGGCCGACTTGATGAAGAGGACGAAGAGGCTCACCGGAGACGGAGGTGCGGACGACTAGAGTTGAGGAAGAGAGGGTTTTTCTAACTCAAAACTTCTCTAAGGAGCTTAGTTTCTTAAGAAGGGTTTATTAAAGGCCTCAGAAGATGTTCTAATCATGGTAGGAGGCTTGGCGAGCTCGAGAACTTAGGGAAGAAGATCCCTAAGATTGTGAGCGTTCGCATGGGCTTCTTGATGCAATTCAAGGTCCAATCTGGGGGTTAGATGATAGAGGATCTCTCGAAGAATCTTCCTTCCAATTTTGGGAGGATTTGATTGAGAATCGAGTGAGAAAACCTAGCGTGAATCTCGGCGAAGGTGTTTCGTTCACACCAATGTCAATAGGGACCCTTTTGCAAAAATGACGATAAACTTAGGGACCTGATCGGAAATATTTTGAAAGTTAGCGATTTAATTGAGAGGAGTAGAGTTTAAATGGACTAAAATGCAAACTAGCTTAAGATGGACTCTGATTGGGCCCAAATTTTGGTACAAACCTAATTTAGACCCAAAGAATTTGATGGCGAAGTTGGATTTCAGTTTTGACCAAGTTTGACTAGGTAATTTGCGTAGAAACCCAGATTAGGGCAGAACTCTATTTGTGACTCTGTTTAAGGTAAAAATAGGTTCCAAAGGTCAAATCAAGGATACCAAACCTCAAGGAATATTTTTCTATGAATTTTAGAAGATTTTTTTATCTTGAATAGAACCTCTGTTATTTAAGCAGGTTTGAAATTAGGGTTTTGAGTGCTATATTGGTTCTCGAAATGTGTAAAACCCTGTTTCTATCTACATGGACCCACTTATTAGTATTTAATGCTCATTTGACCTTTATTTTACCATTGACAACCCCATGGTTATTCTGTGTTCATGATATGCTATTAAAATTACAGAATTAACTCTAGTTTTCTGTTCTCTTCTCAAAACAGAATGAAGTGGAGTTATAACCCTCAGATGGTTATGTAGGATCATTTATCTTTCAGGCTTGACTAAAAGTGGCCAGTTAGGGCCTATGATGGTGTTCCCATCACTTAGAAAACATAGAAATATTGCCATGGTTAGGATCTCCTTCTACAACTTGGTAGCATGAAGTTGAAACAACTAGTATTCAAAAATCAACAAACTGGGTGAATATTTGCATGGCCGGTGTACACTTACTTGGTTTTAGAAGGGATGGACAACACCAAAAGGGTGGAATGTGTAGTTTCACTGAGATTCTTGGCTTTGTTAATCAAGGTGTAACCCAAGCCATTCCTTTGCGATTCTTTAGCTATGCAAATATTGCTTAGACATGCCCCTGCAGACACTTATTGAGTCAGCTTCTTATATCCAAATCAGACATTAACAAATAAAGGAAAATAGAATAGCATACATATATTTAAATATTTTATCTCATTCAACTACTAGCTCTCTTATCTCCTACTACAGAAGTGATGGTGGGCACTTAGATGAGAATATTTTCCCTTAGAATTCTTTGGTGACACTCCTTTTTGTCCAATTATTTCATCTAAAACATTCTTATCTTTTGGTCAGGAAGTGGGGACGTGAAACTAGGCATATTACCTGCATTGGCAAGTTGGGTTGTGAAATCTGTAGATACTTTTAATTCTGAATTAATTTCTTTCATATCTACGGGAATCAAGGAGAAGGAAGTAAAAAGACGAGGGCATCTTAGATGCCTGAGAGTCATATTCAAGAATTCGAATATATTGGCAAGAGTAAGCTTTCCCCCTTTATGTTTCTTCTAACTTTCTAAGTCATGTGATACACCATCTAGTATATGTCACATGAGTAATACTTGATACCCAATCCAGGCTACTCCATTGTTGGATCCCCTTATCAAACTTTCCAAGACTGGATTTACCAAAGCAGCACTACGATTGGATGGTATATATGCACTGCTTTTAGTAGTGAAAATACTTTCTATTTTTGCAAGAGCAAGTGTTGCTTATATTTGTTTGCTCCAATTTATGCTCTTTCTGTCACAAGAGTGGAAATTAGTCTTTAGCCAAGTATGACTATTTGTGAGACAATTAATGACTGACATCATGCATTCTATATGAAATAAAATGAAAAACATATTTTTTACCTCTTAGAAAAAAAAAGAAAAATCAATCCCCCCACCCGTTGAAAAGTTTAGACATCCAATGTGTATCTTTCTTCTTGAAAAGGCATCTAATGTGCCCAAGTCCTTTGTGGACTACACCTCATTTATCTACACTCCTGGATCCTTATGGCTAAATTCATTATATTTTTTTTTTTTGCATTTCATGCAGATAGTGTTCTTTCTATCTATTTCTTTTATATGGCCTTCCATGTATTTTCTTATTTTATTAGAACATCAATGTAAGTTGGGCATCATTTATACTTCATACAATAAGTATTGACTATTGAGGGTTTCATGTAAAACTACCAATACATTTTCTTGTAAAACCATTATTGTTAACGACAATTAACAGTACTATGTTTTTGTTTTCACTTTTTGTTTCCAACTCATGTAATAGGACCATAATAATCTTAACTTTCATGTAATTTGGATGCTTCTAAATTTTACTAGCTTGAGATTCAAGATGTGCTCCTTGTAGATTTACTCCTATATGCAGGGAGTAACCGTGACATAGATCCTGATGCTAAAGAGTTAGTACCCATCAGGTAATTTCAGCTATGTTTTAGATCTTACTGAATTTAATTCTCTTGACTAACTTACCATTTATCATCTATTACTTGAAAGTTGCTATGAATTTTTTTGGATGTGTGTTTCACAATCATGGGCCATGTAATTTATAGCCACAGAATGGTAATGTCTATCATGTACTTAATGATGTGTGTTGTTTACAATAGATGATTTATGTATTTTCCTTTCATGATTGGCTACTTTGATGGGCAACTAGGTCATTTTGATTTCATTATGTTATTTTTTAGTTACATGGTTGCATCAATATTATTCTTTACATTTTGGAAAAGCATCTTATGATCCTACTGGATATCCCCTTCAAAAAAAGTTCCTACTAAATATGCTAAATATGGCCTTCGTAGTAGTAAATGTGTCTATTACTTTAAACTATTTTTGCATTAGTTGGATGCAACATCAATGTTTTTAGAATCAAGTAGTACCATTTAGTGTATATAAAAAAAATCATGGAAGCATATCCGGCTAAAATTTTTCAACCCTAAATTATTGATTTTGAGATCATGGAAGGAAATTTTCATGTTTGCATTGACGTGTGTAAAACTTTGTTGTAGCTATTTGTTGGGACTGGTGGTTTTTTGAGGCAGCACAAGCAATGGCTCTTCAAGGTACTGAGATATTACTTTATCCCATTGAAATTTAATTAGAAGCACAGGATGAAGGGCTTGATTCTCAGGGACACTAGAAGTGAGAGATGCAAGGGCATGTTGGTTCCAATCTGGTATATCCCTTCCCTTCAATGAAGTCATCCATGTATTTGATTGTTTCATATCTCATCATGGCCATCTCTTCTTTTCATAAATGAAGGATCCTCTTGTGTCAATTGGCTTCTAGATTAAACAAGATTAAGCTAATCTTCTAGAGCTAGAATTGGCAAGCTTGCAAATGCCAAATCACATGACCATATTCAACCAAATGAAGATTGTAGGCTACAAAAGGGAAATGGGAAGGAGGCTAACAAGAGGGATGAGTTTCTTACGAAAGATATTGATTGCGCAGCAATCATAAACCTTAATTCACTTGAATTAAGGTAGAACCTAGCTTAACATGGGCATTCTGCATACAGACACATTGTACTTTGCATCTTAGATGATTTATATGTTTTATACATAATAATGTGCTATTTGAGAGGTATTATTAATTATAGGTAATCCAAGGCTGTAGATGATTGATCCAACCATATGGATCTATTCAGAATAATGACGGGAGTCCAACGCTTCCAAGAGCGCATCAATCAGACTCCTGTAGTACCCTAGGGAGTCCGCAGAAGAAGTAGGAGCCAAGGGGAAATTAAAGAATATCCGGACCTCAGATGACAAATCCAACCACACAGATGGATCCGAATCAACGTTCGTAGTCCAACGACGTAAAAATCAACTTAATTGGAGGCCTATATCATCAGATACAAGGAGAAGAAGATGGACGACCACAATGGCGCCACGTGGCACCATCGTAGCTGTCGCTCACCACGCCTCAATTTGGAAAGGAGAACTGTGGGCCGTTGCATCGTCATCCAATGGTCGCGATGCAGCCACGTCGCCACCTCCAGCCGCCTCATCACGCATAGGAGAGATCTCGACCGTTGGATTCCCATCCAACGACTGAGAGCAGCCGCACAGGAAATGGAAGGTGCAACCATCCATGTGTGTAGCGCAGTGGAGAGGGCTCCTAACAGATAGCGGGCGATGTGAGATCGAAGCACGCCCGGTGTGAAATCAGGAGAAGCGGCAAGCATAGGTGCAATTGACCGCCGGATCTTAATCGAGCGGCTCGGCAGCAAACGCGTGGTGGGTACAGAGACGTTGGATAAAGAACGCGTGCGATGACGCGTGTGGAGACTCATGTGCGAGCATTTTTGGATTCAAAGGTGTGATGGAGCGTGCGTTTAAGCTATCTGATCGTAACGATTGGGCACTCAGAAGAGGCGAGCGGTGAAGGAGAGGAAACTAAGGTGCGCATGAGGAAGATCTGTAGTCGTACGATGGAGGATGATGCTTGATAGGCTGCCACATGGCAGCACCAGATTCAACTGAGGATAAAAGAAGGATTTGGAAGGCTTAATCTGGGTCGTTGATCTCCCGATCAACGAATCTGATTAATCTGAAGCATTTGCACGGATTTAAGGGGCCAATTACCTTAATTGTCCTTCATTAAAGCTATAAAAAGAGGCCTAAGGTCCCCCTTTGGAAGGCAATTCTCTTAATTCTTCTTCTTCCTCCTTCAACCTCTCTCTCTTCTTCTTCTTCCTGTCTTCTCTGCATCCGTCTCTGCACCTCTGTCTAAAGAATCCGTTGGGCCACCCCAACGGATTATTGCTGCTCGTCCCAACCTCTCCAAAAGGCCACCACGAACCACCCATGGTGCCCTTATTCTGTTACAGTAGTAGTTGTTTACATTCATGTTTTTAGTCTATTGCATGTATATCAAATTCAATCTCTTTGGAATGTGGATATTGTGATTAATTGTTTCTATTCTTTAGTAATTATATTGAGAACAAACGTATGAAATCAAAAGTGCTTTCTACCTCCCTGTGATCGACTGAGACTTACCAAGTTCCATTAATTTATTTGCTCGAGACGTATTTCACGCTATACTACAACGTGCTAATTTTCTACGCGATCTACGCTGCGACCAAAGTGGTGCTGTTGCCGAGGAGGCAAGGCGAATTTTGATTTTATCTCTAATATAGTATTTTTGTGTGCAGGAACAACGACACAAAGCAGTGAATAAGGAGAAGCGGGCGTAGCAAAAATCAGGTGCACACATTCTTATTAGAAATTTGGCCAGAAAGTGTTATATTTTAAATTCAATAGCCGTGTTTCTAATGCTTCAAAAATCTTGAAATTTGTATTGGAACTAGATCTTCAAACTATATTTCCAACGCCAACTTCTCAAAAATAAATTCTTTCTATGGAATTTTTAAAAATTCATGGAGTACATACTAGTCAGATTGCTTAAAAATAGAATTTTTATGAACTTTAGAAATCAATTCTGACTAACATACAAATCAGATTTATTCAAAATTTGTAGGGTGTATAATATAATTAAATTAGCTTTCAATATCATATTTTTACAAAATTTTTTGAGCATATTTGATATAGTTTCCAATAGAATAACCAACATGGGTTCTAAATCCCAGGTTTGACCTCTGGTTAGTTAAAAATTCATAACTAATTGTTGGAAATAAAAATTTTTTTGGAAAAATACTCTCTAAAAAGCTTATTGAAAAATAAATCTTGTTACTAAGTTTCAGATCATTTGGATTCCATCTTGCCTTAGAGTATACATTTGAATTATGATCTTCAATTTAAAAAAGAACTTAGAAGTGCATCTGCCAATAGGACCACATAGACTAACTTGGACTCCGACGAGCCCAAAAGTTAGTTGGTGAGGCGAGTCACCTTGTGGACAACCCACCATTGTAATTGAAGAAACAGGGTAAAAATTCACAAAAATACAACAAATAACCTACATTTGGCTTGAAATTACTGGGTAGTTCCAACCTCTTTGCAAAACATGGTGACTAAGCTGCGGGGTAGTGTCAAACGACCGCAGCTGCGGGGTAACAGAACTGGAGGCGAAAGCCGAAGGAATAACCTTCCTCATAGTCCCCTCGTAACCAGATTGGTTGGGTTAGCTTGAGAGGCGGGAATTCCTTACAGTCGGTCTCTCGCCGAATTTTTAATAACACAAACTTAAACAAAAAATTTGATCATCTGATCTAAAGGACCACTCTGATTAACAAGGCCTTAGTCTTGTTCTGCTTGACTACACCAACCCTTTGAGTTGGTGTATGCAAGGAAGAAGGTCATTAAGACCTGAACTTGCAGGACCTTGGGAGCCAAACCCAAGGTGGCAAAGGCGATTTTCGCCTGATCTCTCTTCTCAACCTTCTTCCATCCGATTAGCTAAGATGGCTAATCCCAATCCTCGAGTTCATAGGACCTTGAGAATTAGGACCCAATGGCTCATCTGGAAGCCAGGGTCAAGGAAACATAACAAAAATATGAGCAGAGCATCGACCGGATTCTCACAACACTTGATAGGATGCAACATCCACCACGTGGAGAACAACTGTGGGACTTCTATGATCCGGTAGCAACAATCATAGCACCTCAGGTCTGGATTCCCACAGGTGGAGACGCATTCGAGTTAAAGCCAAATATCATAAGTCTGATTCAGACTCATTTCCATGGAAACTCGAATGAGGATCCCTTTCATCACCTTGATGACCTGAGTCGGATTGTAGAGTTAGTTCGACCCAGGAATATAGATATTGGAATTGTTCTCATGAAGCTTTTTCCTTTTTCTCTCAAGGATAAAGCTGCTTATTGATTCAAGTCCATCGGGAGGCTAATTGGAACTTGGGAGGAATTATGTCGCGAATTCCTCCAAAAGTTCTTCCTGATCGGCCGAACAAATGCTATGAGGCGTGTGATCATGACCTTTGCCCAAGGCCCTGGAGAGAAGCTGCATGACGCTTGGGATAGATTCCATGATCTTCTCAGGAAGTGCCCACACCATGGTATACCCACATGACACACATCGATACCTGGTCGATGCATCTAGCGGTGGGAATTTCCTCGCGAAGGACGAGAACAACACATTTGAACTGTTCGAGTCCTTAGCAGAGAACTCTATGAATGCCACCTCAATGAACCAGTTCCAGCAACTTGGATAGCAACGAGTCAATGTCCACGAAGCTCAAGCCGAGTCTACCCGAGCCAACATGGACATTATCACCAAAAAATTGGATAAGGTGGATCTACTTGATAAGAAGCTCGATGAATTAATGGGAGTGAGATCTAGATCTTCTGGCAACACTACTCCATCTTACTCCTCTCAAGCATCCCGAGCTCCATCTGCTCGTACATATCTATTTACTCGGGATGTTTTCTCTCCATCTTTGCGGGATCCTACATACCAGGAACACGTGAACAATATGGATCTGACATCGTACAATCAGGGTTACGCACCACATGATGATGCAAGTGCATATTCTTTTGATGAATTCGCATTTGATACATCTTCGAATTATGAAAATGTCAATGCCATTCAGGGATATGGGCGTAACAACCCATATTCAGGGATATGGGCGTAGCATCCCAATTTCTTCTGGTCTGGTAACCCACAAAGATCGCATCAAGCTCCACACTACAAGACCAGACAATACATGAATGTGCAGAACATGTATCCTAGGAAGTAGCCATTCCTGTCTCAGCAGCAACAGACATGCTCTATCTATCAGTCGCTGCACCAAGCTGCCAACTACTCTCCAAAGCGGGTCGACCATTTGGAGTCGCTGAAGGAGGAATTGCATGCATCAATTTGGAAATCTATGACAACCTGCAAATAATGAAGGCAATGACTGACCAAATACAGAGCATACAGAGCACGCAAAACCAGATGATGCAGGAGCATAGAGCACAGGGAGCTTTGCCCTCCTAACTTATCCCAAACCTGAGATATGCGCAGAATCAGGGTGCCCCGCCTAGATTCCAAGCACCACAGGAGCATGCACACATTGTTATGCAAGCACCTCCTGCACCACCTGGTTATGGGCTCGGTCAGCCACCTCTATTGCCAAACCCTGTGTATCCAGACCAACCCGCTCCTCTTCCCCTGCATGGACAGTATGCCAATGCAAAAGCTGTCACCTTAAGGAGTGGAAAGACTACACAGGACCTGCAACCTAGGCAAGCGAGTAATGATTTTTCTTGCGCTCTACCATGAGATGTCTCACAACCCTCTTCCTATCACAAGTTATCTTCATTAGATAAAGGAAAGAAGCCCTTAGACCTTGAAATTCCCATCCCTTTTCCCGCGACCCTAACGCAAGATTCAACACGGGAAAAGGACATGCAGAATTTCGAGGACCTAAAATCCATGTTCAAGGAAGTTCACATTCAGGTCCCTCTCCTTGAAGCAATATATCACATCCCTGCTGTTGCTAGGTTCTTTAAGGACTACTGTACTCCGAAGTGACAACAGAGGATTGGACGATAAGCGGTATTATCTGAGGAACCCAGTGTAGCTGACTTACCACCCAAAAAGGACTCAGGCACACCACTGATTTCTTTCTTTTTGCAGGATTCCCCTTTTGATAGGGCCCTTCTTGATTTGAGGTCGTCCATCAACCTAACTCCCACTACAGTATTTGATCGATTTCAATTTGGGGAGTTAAAGCTCACCTCGATAACCATACAGTTGGCTGACCGATCGGTAAAAACATCGAGGGGGGTGATTGAAAATGTGATTGTAAAAGTCCAAGGATTCTGCTTTCTAGTGAACATTTTTGTTCTTGATATGGAGGTTCCTCCTAATCTCCGTGATGCACCGATTATTCTAGGTCACCCATTTTTGGCAATTGCCCGCTCAAACATTGACTGTGCATTAAGGTGCATGGAGATTGCCCTGGGGAATGAAAAGCTTAAATTGGACATTTTTAGGGCATCAAAGAACTTTGATTGCAATTTGATCGAGGAGGATAGTGAAGAAGATTCAACTTTCTGTGGGAACATTGGGCTCCTCTGCAGCGACCCAATGGCACATTCATCTTCACTATCAAGGGTCTTAGATCGTGATCCACATGGGACTGAGACTAATGACATACACATTTTGTCCCATGGATCTGGTTGTCATGGGTGTTCATCTACTTCTAACACCACTGATCCAGATTATCCTGCCCTATCCAACACTGATATCTTAAGGCAGGATTACATGACCACTGCAGGCGGATTCTCCAGTAGTCAGGATCAGCATATTTCCATTGTTGCTTCCTCTCCTCCCCTGCATAAACCCCCTTCCCACCATCTGCTACTAGAGTTACAGCCCTTACCTAATTCTCTTAAGTACGTGTTTCTGGGAGAAAGTGAAACATCCCGTGATTATCAATGCACACTTGACTTTAGGTCAGGAACACCAGTTGATCTCCATTCTACAAGCACATAGGGCTGCTATCGTGTGGGGCATTGCTGATCTCCACGGGATTCACCCCTCATATTGCACTCACCATATCTACACTGATGAAGCGGTGAGACCATCGAGACAACCTCAGAGATGCCTAAATCCAAATATGTTGGAGGTTTTCAAGAAGGAGATCATTAAATGGTTACACGCAGATATTATCTATCCAATTTCTGATAGCCAGTGGGTAAGTCCCATTTAGATAGTGCCTAAAAAGGCGGGACTCACCATAATAAAAAATGAATTGGGTGAATCCATCCTGACCCGCACCACAACTTCTTGGCGGGTCTGCATTGATTACAAGAAGCTAAACTCGGCTACCAAAAAGGATCATTTTCCTTTAGCCTTTATTGATCAGATTCTAGAACGGCTAGCCGGGCATAGTTTCTTCTGCTTTCTGGATGGATACTCTAGGTACAATCAAGTTGCAATCAACTCGGAAGATCAAGACAAGATGACTTTTACATGTCCCTTTGGAACATTCGCTTTTAAGTGGATGCCTTTTGGCCTCTGCAATGCACCAGCTACTTTTTCAGCGATGCATGATGGCATCTTTTCATACATGATCGGGGACTATGTAGAAGTGTTCATGGATGACTTCTCCGTGTTTGGAGACGATTTCTCGTGTTGTCTTGATAACCTCACAAAGATTCTGAGGAGATGTATAAAGGTTAACCTAGTACTTGCATGGGAAAAAAGCCATTTTATGGTGAGGGATGACATCGTACTAGGTCACAGGGTCTCCTTTAATGGACTTGAGGTTGATTGAGCTAAGTCTGAAATCATTTCATGATTACCTCCACCTAGCTCGGTTAGGCAAATCAGATCATTCTTAGGGCATGTCGGATTTTATCGAAGATTCATTTGAGATTTCTCGAAAATTGCTTGTCCATTAACGAATCTTCTGGTAACTGACACTCCCTTTGATTTTGACTCCTAGTGTCTTAGTGCTTTCAAGACCTTGCAAAGTGCTGTATCCAGTGCACTTATTCTCCAACCCCTGACTGGTCGCTCGATTTTGAGATGATGTGTGATGCCTCTGACTTCGCTGTCAAAGACGTTCTTGGCCAGTGATAGGAGCATTATCCATTTGTAATATACTACGCTAGCAAAATGCTGAACAAGGCTCAACATAACTATACTGTCACTGAGAAAGAATTGCTAGCTGTGGTATTCGGGTTGGAGAAATTTAGGTCATACTTACTCGGGTCCAAAGTTATCATCTACATTGACCATTCCGCCCTTCGACATTTGTTGGCAAAGAAGGATGCCAAACCTTGCCTTATCAGATGGATCCTTCTTTTGCAGGAGTTTGATGTTGAAATTCGCGACAAAGCCAGAGCACATAATGTTGTGGCAGATCACTTGTCTCGGCTAGACCCAGACTACATTCCGTACTCCCTGCCGATATCAGATCGATTTTCGGATGAGTCTCTATTATCTATCAACTCTATTGAGTTTCCTTGGTATGTTGATATGGCAAACTATCTTGTCACAGGCAGGCTACCTATGGGATTATCCAAAGATCAAAACCTCAAATTTATATCAGAGGCTAAATTCTATTTTTGGGTTGACCCATTGCTCTTTTGCATTGGGGCTGATCAAATCATCTGTAGATGCGCCCCTAATTCGAAAATCTCTAGTGTGCTATCCTTCTACCACAATGATGCTTGTGGGGGTCATTTCTCTGGCTGAAAGACCGCTGCAAAGATTTTGCAGTCGGGTTTTTTCTGGCCAACCATTTTTAGAGATACACATGAGTTTGCCAAGTGCTGTAAGCGATGCCAGGTAGTTGATTCTATGACCCAGAGAGATATGATGCCTCTCCAATCCATTCTGGTCGTAGAAGTGTTCGACGTCTGGGGCATCGACTTTATGGGCCCCTTCCCGAACTCTCATGGCTTTGAATACATATTCCTCGTAGTAGACTATGTCTCAAAGTGGGTAGAAGCTATCCTGGAAAGATGAGCTGATCATAAGACTGTTATATCCTTCGTCTGGGAATTCATTTTTGCGAGATTCGGAGTTCTCCGTGCCCTGATAAGAGATGGGGGAAGCCATTTCATCCATGCCCATTTCAAGTCATTATTGAAGAAATATGGGGTGTAGCACCGCATTGCTACCCTGTATCACCCACAGACCAATGGGCAGGTTGAAGTATCAAACCATCAAATCAAGCTTATCCTTCAAAAGATGGTTAGACTTGATAGGAAGGATTGGTCCGATCGGTTAATTGATGTACTATGGGCATATTGGACCACATACAAGGCCCCGCTCAGAATGTTGCCATACCGCATGGTGTATGGAAAGGCTTGTCACCTTCCTTCGGAGTTGGAACACCGTGCCTTTTGGGCAGTGCAGAAGTGTAATTTTAACCTTGAGGCTGAAGGTTATGAAAGGAAGTTCTAGCTCAGCAAGTTAGAAGAGATTAGATAGGAAGCTTACGAGAATGCAAAAATATACAAGGACAAGACAAAAGCTTTCCATGATCGACACATCCGGAGGAAGGAGTTTGCACCTAACCAGCATGTTTGGTTGTTTGACTCCCAACTCAAATTCTTTGTGGGAAAGCTTAAGTCCAAGTGGACTGGGCCATTTCTGGTGGTCCACTCGTATCCTAACGGGGCAGTCCAAATTTGAGACCCGAAATTTGGGCACGTTTTTACGGTTAATGACCAGCACCTTAAACCATTCTTTGCCCAGGAACCTCCTCCAATTGACAAAATAATACATCTTCTTGAGGGCATGTGACTAATGAGTTGCCTAGCTGGATGTGTTAAACTCAGCACGTATACATATATACATACCATATATACATAGCATATTTCATGTTCGCATATTGTTTTGCATATTGTGTTGCATATTATGTATGTCATTGCAGTGATGGCATGACTTGAATGACAGCTTAGATGCAGTTTAGGTGATTTCTATCCACATACACCGAGCCTTATTTCTTTTATTCATGCATGAGGACATGCAAATACTTAGACATGGGGGGGTAGTCCATAAAAAACTGAAAATTTTCTGCCAACAAGTGGGGGGATTAGATCATTTTATCAAGAAGTTTTATTAAAGATTTATTCTCTAGTAGATTCCTAAGCTTAGAATCTAGTATAACCTCACATCTGCATGTAGAATTTGCAATGGATCCACTGTGAAAATCGATAGACATCTTTAGTTTATCGAGAAGAAGAATTGCTTCTTCTCCTGAACCCTTGGACAACAATTAGGGAGTTAGGTGAACCATCTTCTAGTAGATCCACCAAAACATACGTGAGATGAGAGTAGAGAGTCCATTGTCTTTAATAATTGAATAATGACACTCAGAGATGGGCATAGTTTTCACTCTCAGTTCTTGCATACTAAATCTGTGAGAAATTCCATACGAGAGCCACCAAATAAGGCAAAAACATAAAGAGCAGGTTCTGATAAAACTAGGACTGAGGTGGATGGTCATGACCATCCTCTACGAAATCCTCGGCTGAAGGAGTGTATTGATGTCAAGGTCAGAAATACGTCTTCCCATCCATTCTCTACCTGGTGTCGAAAGTAGGCACTTCCACAAAATAAGCCACCTGAGATCCTCTTGGTCATCCCCAAAAATCCCAAATAATGCCTCATGAATAAAAGTATGTATGTCATGTTGACTTGTTGCGTTATGTTATATTGGTAACGGCATTGTGCCAGTAGATATATATATTGATAAAAAAAAAGAAGAAAAAGCATACAAAAGAGATATTTGCTTGTAAAAAAAAAGTGTTATGTTAAGAAATTTGAGTTATGTAAGCCAAAATGTTTTGAGGCAAAAACACCTACCATCGCAACAAACCACCAAATATAGCCTTAACTTATTTTTCTGTATTTCTGATTGCCTAAATATGGGATGAGGATTCTAACTTAGCCATAGGGTTATTAGAACCTAATTAAAGTGTAATGCAATGTATGACCACCAAATACAGTTGCAAATCTGGTAAGATGTGAGCTTAGCAAGAAAAAGAAAAAGAAAGAGAGAGAGAGAGAGAAAGAGAGAAAAGAAAAAGTACAAAAGATTAAAGAGAGCATAGTTTTCCAGCCCTTCTCTAAGTTAAGAGTTAAGTTATTCAATAATATAATAATCTAGATTCTGAAATATTAGTCTCCATGTAGCACCTGAAGAGAGTAAGCCACTATTGAGAGCGGAAAACTATGCGATCGAAGTTGGATTTGAAAAACCCGTTGTTGTAGTTAGATTTGCGAAGTAATCAATCAACATATAAAATTTTACTGAAATTTGTAAAGAAATTCTAGGTCGAACACAGGGAGGCTATGTTGATCTTAAATCTGCGATTATATCTTTTTGTATTTTTGTTTGAAAGCGAGATAATTACAATGGAATATAAATAATAAGAGAGAGAGAATAATCACTTGATATAATAATATTTTTACAACTTGAAAGTGGGAAATGATTACAACTAGAAAGCGGGAAATTCTATTCTAGAAAGCGATTAAAAAGAAGGGAGATAGATGTTATCCACCTCGACGAATGCTTGGACGATGAGCTGGATGGAGAGATGCTTGGAAGATGGAGGAAGGAGCGGGAAGGAGGATGAAGCAGGAAGAAGCAGGAACGAGGCAACATGTCGTTGTCGTCGCGGGATCCACTTCCAGAATGGGGGCAAGAAAACTTGGATTTGGCTCTAGAGTAGCATCTTGGGTGTGGGACAAGCTTCTCTTGAGCTTTGGAGAGGGAGAGAAGTGAAGGAAGGGATGAGAATTTCGTAGGGTAGGGGTCTCCTTTTATAGTTGCAAGGATTGGGGTCAATTTGGTTATTCCATATTCAAAAACATTAAAATTAGGTCTTTAGTGATGGATTTATCCATCACTAAAGGCCTGATCGTGGGTGATGTGCGTGCGCCGTTCGCGCCTCCTCGTCTCCTGCGCCTTAACGCCAAGCGCACATCCAAGAAATCTCAACCGTCCGATTGCGAGATTGGATGGCTCAGATCGCTCCTCACCTGGTTCAGCTTCACGCTTTTGCATGTGCGATTGGGCGTAAGGTGGGGCGTTCAATTGCGTGTGCGCCCGATTGGGTGATTTGGGTCGTATGCAGCTGATCGCGAATCAAACTCGCGCCTCGCACTTACGCAAGGGTGCTCAACCACTGTGCTATGGCCGGTTCTTTGTCGCGCTTACATTTTAGGCATGCGCGTCTGTGGCCGTTGGATCAAGATCCAACGGCCCAGATCCAATCATGCATGCGATGAAGAAAAAGAGAGGGCGTGCGATGGTTGAGTAGCGGGCATTGATCTCAACCGTTGGATCAAGATCCAATGGCTGAGATTGATCGATTCGTTGAGGAGAGAAAGGCAGCGACGGTTCCTTGGGCTGATTGGCGACTGGGATGGCGCCACGTGGTGCCATCTTGGCCATCCATCTTCTGTGACTTCTAGAAGGTGCCACGGATGTTGGATTGGACTGATTTTCGTACCGTTAGGCTATGATCGTCGATCCGAACCCATCTATCTGGTTGGATTTGTCGTCTGAAGTGAGGATTGACACCATCTTGGCCCTTGATCTTGGAGTCGTTGAACTCCCGTCGTTGCCCTGATCAGATCCATAACGTTGGATCTTCCGTCCAAAGTCTCGATTAAAAATCACCCTGTCCCTGGCCATAAAAGGAGACAATTATTATACAATTTATACAATTTGACCTAAATGCATGATTATGCATGTTATGCAATATTTACAATGCATGACGCTAATATGATGCTAAAAACATGCATTAATAGACATTTTTGGCTATATAGATGTATGCACATCACACCCCCATGCCTATTTTTTGCTAGTCTGTAGTAAAAACTACATGCTATTTATAAAAGAATTAGGATTGGATTACTCGGGAAAAAGTCATTTTCAACATTAAGAAATTTTTACTTAGGACCTGAACTTTCAAAGACACAACAGCACCCAGGTATCTGCCAAAATGCAAACCTCCTCAAGCCCTCACTTTATTCAAAGAAGGATCTCTTTTTCTCCTTTTTCTTCTTTTCTATTTTTTTTGGATTTTTGAGTTTAGGGTTACAGAGCGGCTTTCTACGGCCACTCAACCCACCTAAGACTTAATGAGAACCCTAAGTTCTAAGAATCTTTTTGTGAATGTGATAGACTCGTTGATCGGCAATCAAAATGGACTTCGGGTTTCTATGCCCTTAGGTGACCTTAAAAAGAATTTTGCCTAAAGGTGTATCTATACGACCGTAGCTTTCTCCCTACTTTTATTTTTTTATGGGGTCAATACAATGGTGAATCCATTTTATATCTCCTCGGTTTATTCTACTTCTCCACTTCTTCCTAAGTGTTTTAGGAATTAAACGTGCATTTCTTAAGCTGGGATCTGGACAATCTACCAATGGGCTGCTACCCATGATAACTTGCCAGCCATACTCGTGCGGTGAAGTGTGGCTTATTTCTTTTTCTTTTCTTTTCTCCTTTTATTTTTATTTTTCTTTTCTTTTTTTTTCTTTTTGTACTTTCTTTATTTTTTTTTAAAGTAGGTGGCTTCCCTGGTCTAAGATTTACCTAAATGTAGCAGGAAAAGAATGGTTCAGTGGCTGGGCTCTAGACAACCTACCTATGGGCTATTACTCACGATAACTTGCCAGCCATACCATCCAAGAAGGTTCATTAGCTACCCAATTTCCATTAAAACTGCCGAACAACGAGTCAGTGCGAATAGTGTGTAGATAATTAGACTTAAAGTTCCCTCAAATCAGAGGGTGGGTTGATAAGTCGTGTACTTATCACCCAAACTTATTTAATAAAATTGAAATGGAATTCAAGATGGCGAGGACTCGATAAACAAATCCACATTTCAGTGGATACCCGAGCAGATTAAGCCCAAAGACCTGAAGGGTCTTAGTGTTTAGATCTTATTGTAATATTTCCTAAGATTGAAAAGTCCTAATGCCCTAACTTAATTTTTCTTTTATAAAAGAAAACAAGTAGAATTTACAAGAATTCCATAGAGCTGACAAAATGATTTAGAAATGAATCCACCCCTCCCATGCCTAGCTGATGTAATGTCCACATTGAGAATAAAAGACATGAAAGGAAGAGTAGAATGTAGAAGATATCACCTGAATATGATGTTCTAGTCAGCTCTGTGTTAGACTGTACAACTACTAAGTTTAATGCCATCAGCTAGGCGAGTCCAGCCAAAGTAATCACAATGTGATTAGAGCAACCATGTCTGAGACGAGTTCTGGAACAATACGGTCAATAAAAGGCTTCAGACGTTGACCGTTGACTTTAAATGAATTACCTATCTTTGGGTTAGAGATCTGAATGGCCCTGTTTGGAAATATCTAAACGATGATGAATGGGCCATTCCATTTTGACCTAAGTTTGCTAGGAAAGAGCTTAAGTCAAGAATCAAAGAGCCAGACCTTTTGGTTTGGCTCAAAGCTCTTGAGGGATATCGATTGGTCATGAAGAGCTTTGTTCTGAGCCTTATAGATCTTGGCATTCTCGTATGCATTGTTTCTAATCTCCTCCAACTTAGATGTTGGAGTTTCTTGGTCTTTCCGACTAAACTCAAATCCAGATTACACTACTTGATTGCCCAGAATGCCCTATGTTTAATTTCTACGGGTAAATGGCATGCCTTTCTATACACCAGATGAAATGGTGACATGCAGATAGGCGTTTTGTATGCCGTACGGTAGGCCCAAAGAGCATCCTCAAGCTTTTGAGTCCAGTCTTTATGATCAGGCCTAACCGTTTTCTGAAGAATATTCTTGATCTCCCGATTGGAGATCTCAGCCTGTCCATTCATATGGGGATGGTAAGGTGTGGAGATTCTATGATTTACCTCGTACTTTGCCAGTAAATTATGTAACTGAGCATTAGTGAAGTGAGTACCACCATCGCTTATGGTGGCCCTCGGAATCCCGAACCGACTAAAGATGTTCTTCTTAACGAAATTGATGACCACCTTGTGGTCATTGGTTCTGATGAGGATAGCCTCGATCCACTTGGAGATGTAATCAACAACGATGAGAATGTACTGGTATCCAAATGAAGGGAGGAAGGGTCCCATAAAATCGATGCCCCAAACGTCGAAGATTTCAAAAGGAAGAATTAGGTTTAGAGGCATCAAGTCACTCTTATGCTCCCAAGTGCCTGGCTTCGGGAACATGACCTCAATAATTCTTGGGCATCCTTGAATAAAGACGACCAATAGAATCCAGATTGCAAAATCTTTGCAACTGTCTTTTTCTTGAAGAAATGTCTACCACACACAGATGCATGACAGAACTCGAGTATACTTTTGAATTCATTCTTCGGAACACATCGGCAAATAATCTGATCAGAGCTGATGTGGTACAGTTCAGGGTCCTCCCAGAAGTAATATTTGGCCTCAGATTTGAGTCTATCTCATTGTTGGTTGGTCCAATATTGAGGGATTTGACCAATGGCCAAATAATTTACGATGTCTGCAAACCAAGGAGTTTAGACACCTGATACTACAAGGATAGTCTCATATGAAAAAGTATCAGCAATCGGAATATCTGGACGAGAAGAATCACTCGGTAGTGTCGAAAGATGATCCACCACTACATTTTGTGCCACGGATTTATCTTTGATTTCAAGATCAAATTCTTGAAGCAGAAGAATCCATCGAATAATCCAAGGTTTGGCATCCTTTTTGGCCAAGAGATGTCTCAAGGCTGAGTGGTCGGCATATACTATGACATGAGACCCTAAGAGATAAGCCCTGAATTTCTCCAAAGCAAATACTATAGCTAGCAATTCCTTCTCAGTAACAATGTAATTCCTCTGGGCCTCATTCAGAGTTTTGCTAGCGTAGTAAATTATAGAGGGCTTCCTGTCAATCTTCTGACCCAAAACTGCCCCGACTGCGTAATCAGTAGCGTCGGTCATGATCTCAAATGGAGCTATCCAAACTGGTGGTTGTAACACTGGAGCACAAGTGACAGCCATTTTAAGAAAATCAAATGCCTTATGGCATGATTCATTGAAATCAAACGGCGTATCTTTGGCGAGAAGATTGCTCAGAGGGCGAGCAACCTTAGAGAAGTCCTTGATGAACCTCTTATAGAATCCCACATGACCAAGAAATGATTGAATTTGTTTGACAGATGTGGGAGGAGGAAGTTTATCGATAGCATCAACCTTAGCTTTGTCAACTTCGATTCCCCATTCAGAGATTACATGACCTAAGACGATGCCTTCTTGTCTCATGTAATGACTCTTTTCCTAGCTAAGGACCAGTCTTGTTTTGATGCATCTTTTAAGGATCATTTCAAGATTAGCCAGGCAAGAATCAAACAATTTTCCAAAAATAGAGAAATCGTCAATGAAGACTTCCATAAACTCTCCCACCATGTTAGAGAATATGGCTAGCATACACCTTTGAAAAGTCGCGGGTGCATTGCATAAGCTGAATGGCATCCTATGGAAAGTAAAGGTTCCGTCAGGATAGGTCGAAGTCATTTTTCCTGATCCTCGGGATGGATAGGGACTTGATTGTATCTTGAGTAATCATATAGGAAACAGAAGTACTTTTGCCCGGCTAGCCTTTCCAGGATTTGATCGATAAAGGGAAAAGGGAAATGATCCTTTTTCGTGGCTATGTTCAGCATCCTGTAATCGATACAAACTCTCCAAGAGGAAGCTGAATGAGTTGTGACAGATTCTCCTTTCTCGTTAGTCACAATGGTAATCCCAGCTTTCTTGGGAATAATTTGCACGGGACTTACCCAAGGACTATCAGAGATCGGATAAATGATTCCTGCGTTGAGCCACTTGATAATTTCCTTCTTAACCACTTCTCGCATATTAGGGTTTAATCTCCTCTGCATTTGGCGAGAAGGGTGGGATCCATCTTCCAACAATATTCTATGATTGTAGTAAGATGGCTCGATCCCCCTAAGGTCATAAATGGTCCAACCAATTGCCTCCTTGTGTTCCTTTAGGACCTTGATTAGTATAATCTCCTGCTTTGTAGTTAATCTAGCACTGATAATCACAGGGAGCGTCTTTTGGGATCCCAAAAATTGATATTTCAAATTCTCAGGCAATGGTTTCAGTTTGAGCTGGGGCAAGTTTAGGATTGAAGGTAAAGATGATGATGATGAAGATTCATTAAGAGGAAGAGGTTGAAAGTGAATAAAATCAATAACCTCTTCAGAATGTGGCGGGTTTGCCATAGAGGGTTGTGGGTTAGATCGATCACAATAGGAGTAACTTTCGATTGTAGAAATTGCCATACATTTGTCAATATTCAAGTTGTCTTCCTCAAGTTCCTCTATAAATTCACAATCCTCGAATTTGTTAATCACCTTAAAAATATCCAATTTCAATTTCTGATCCCCAAAGGAGATTTCCATGCTATTGCTCTCATAGTTGATATTGGCCTTAGCGGTAGCCAGGAACGGATGCCCCAGAATGATGGGCGTGTTTCTTAAATTCTCAAGTGCATCCATGTCAAGGACAAGGAAATCTATAGGAAAATAGAAATCCTTTACCTTGATAATAACATCTTCAATAATGCCTCGTGGATTTGTGATCGAACGATCCGCTAACTACAGTGTTCCTGAAGTTGGCCGAAGTTCACCTAATCCAAACTTCTCGTAAAGAGAGGTTGGAATTAGGTTAATAGATGCACCTATATCTAGAAGTGCTCTATCAAAGGTGTAATCTCCGATGACACAAGAAATCAAAGGAGCACCTGGATCTCTCTTTTTCCGAGGAAGGTGATGCAGGATAACAGAACTAGCTTGCTCGGAGAGTACCACCTTCCTCGGAACAGATTCCCTCAACTTATTCTTTTGTGTGCATAAATCCTTTAAAAATTTAGTGTAAGCCAATATGTGTTTGATAGCATCGAGGAGCGAGATATTGATCTCAACATTCTTGAATATATTCAAGAGCTCCTCGTTACTATCAGTAGGCTTCTTTCTAGGTTTAATCAAGGCCTCAGGAAAAGGAACATGAGTTAGATCTTTGGAATCAGGTTCCTGAGCCTTGATTTCTTCTTCAGAGTTCTCCTTTCTCTCCTTAGGCTCTGTAGGATTTGGTAGATCAAAACAGTGTGGTTGTGGATCCTGAGTTTGTTTTCCACTCCTCCTGGGGAGGGTTAGGAAAGATTGGAGGAGCTTCGTTAGCCAGAAACCTTTGATTTGAAGAAGAAGCAGAAGAGGAAGGACCCTGCTCAACCACTTGAGCATGTGCGTGCAAGTCCCTCTGATTCCCGTACCCTTGGGCTTGATTGCGCAAATTCAGGATGTTACGTGGGTTGGGTACGGGTTGAGATGGTAGAGATCCGGGTTGACGAGAATTAGCCATGAACCCGGTTTGCAAATTGTCCAGCGAAGTTTTCATTTGCTGCATAAGCCGGAGCATAGATCCTTGCATTTCTACCATTTATCGGTTCAAGTTAGCTTGCCCTACGGGTTGACAGGCATTCCAAGCTAGCTAATTGACCTGATTCGGGGACAACTGAGTGTAAACATGACCCTAACCCATTGGTCTTTGCGGAGCATAGTTGCTGGGTCGGAATTGGGTCTGCTGCCCCAGGTTTTTCCAAGAGAAGTTAGGGTGGTTCCTCCAACCCAAATTGTAAGCATAGGAGTAAGGGTTGGGACTAACGTTCTCCTGTACAACATAGGCATCCTCATAGGCTGAGGATGAAGAGAAAGAAAGGGAGGGATTAGAGAAACTAGGATCAAAGGCCCCAGTTTGGAACCCGTGGGGTTCCGAATAATGCTGACTTACTGGTTGAGCCGCATCAAGTTGATTCACGAACTCCTGTCCAAAAGGAGCTCTCGCCGAATGGAATCCCGAATTCTGGGATTGAGTGGATCGAGAATTGTTCATTGAGTTTCTCGCCATCCACTCCTCCATCCTTTTAGTAACCAAGTCCATCTTATCTAGTTTATTGCAAATAAGTTCCATATCGAATGAATGAGAGTCGTGGACTTCATTAACATTCGATCTGGGTTGTTGGGACTGGTTAAAAGTATCCATGGAGGCATGATTGATTGAATTTTCACTCATCTCCTCAAACAAATCGTGTGCTCTATCTGCGTCTTTGTTGAGGAAATTGACTTCGCAAGAAGTGTCGACATGATTTCTGAGTTGCTCAGTCAACCTGTGGTAGAAGATCTGCACGAGTTGCCATTTGGGCACCTTGTGGTGTGGACACCTCTATAATAAGTCCTCGAATCGCTCCCAGGAAACATGAAACTGCTCCCCCGGCCACTAGGTGAAGGTAGTAATCGCCCGTCTCAGAGCATTAGTATGTCCGATAGGGAAGAATTTCTTCAGGAAAGCCAATTTCAAATCATTTCATGTTGCGATTGGCCTGCCTATGGTCCTGTACCAATAAGTGGCTTTATCCCTAAGAGAATGGGGGAAAGAGCCTCATCATCATCTTCTCTTCATCCATGTTTCGCACCTTGTTGGTCTGGACCAAAGTGGTCAGGTCCTCTAAGTGTTGAAATGGGTCTTCAGAGCCAAGCCCATGAAAGTGTTTGATCAGACTTAATACTTGGGGCTTGATTTCTATGTCTCCGGTAGGAATCTGGACACTGGGAAGTTCCCCGTATTTGAAGGTTCATAAAAATCCTTCAAGGGCCGAGCGCCTTGCATTCTTTGGAACCATTTTTGCATTCTCTGCATTTGTTCCAACTACCTTTGAAATACCTCCTGTGGATTCTGAGGCAGAAGAGTTGTTGATCGGCCATGGGATCAATTTGGCCAAAATCCAATCTACACCTCCTAGAATACTCTAGTGGTCCTTCCAATCAGGGATTCAATGACGTCCTTCCCAGCACAAACTAGGAAGAGGTCGGAAGGACTGGGGATAAGAACCCTGCAACACAACAAAATAAGTATGTCCTTAAGTGGGGTAGCCTAAGGATCTACAGACTCTCAGAATTTGCCTTAAGATTATAGACGATTTACTCTTCTTGCATCCAATCAATTCAACCAGTTAGGAGGGACTGGGTAGAAGGTTCTTCCTTCGGCTTGTGCCTCCGGTTCCTAGTATACCCCCCAGCCACGATCGTTTGACGTTACTCCCTAGCTAGACATCAGATTGATTGATACAAGCAGGTTAATCGTAAACAATCTCAGACTAGGCCTTGAAGAGCAAATCAATCCTTAAGGCTAACGTCTACTTGATTGTATTTAGGCCTGGGATTGTAGTGCTTATGGAATGTGGTGGGCCCTTAAGATGGGTTGTGCCCTTAATGATCAATTGAGTAGGTGTGAGTGCATGCACAACCGGGGTTTTCAAGCAAGATTATTTTTGATGAGTAGATTTTAAGGTTCAAATCTTGCTTAAGTAGCTTTTAGGGTTTGGAATTAGGTTAATTCAATCAAGTTTCAAGGCAAACCAGATTTTCAAGCACGGGTGAAGATCTTTTTCCTTTTGAAATCAAACAGTAAAGTGGAGTGCCTAGTATTGACCTAAATTAAAAACCCTAAGTGGAAGCTACTTGGTGAGTTGATTTTAGATTAAGTGGTGTGGCTCAAACAACTCAAACAATTGGCCAAAATTGCACCACTAAGTTAGGCACACAAAATGATTAACCTAGATTGATTTATACTCTTTTATATGTTGATTTGCGTGTATTGATTTCACAGATCAGAATCCGTTTGAGTAGATAAAAATCAATTAGGTTATGTGCCTTGAATGTGGGTGTATGTAGTGTGTATGTTGATTTACCCCATAAGAAGTATCTTTTTTTTAATTTTTTATATGAGGGTGAGATGAATGTGAGTGGAAATCCAAGCAACCAAACTAACCCTAAGATTTATGCAAACACCTAGGTTAATTGGGGTTTGAATTAATGTTGTGAGATGAAATCTATGGAGGGGGAAGAATGGGGAGCACTTACAATTGTCTTCAACTATACTTTACTCCGATCTACCGCTTGAAGATTCCCTGTTAAGGTACCTAAAAAATAATAGATGAGAAATAAAGCAAGTTAGAAAATAATAAAGTGCACAAAATGCGAAAAGAAAATCGAAAATCGTTGCCTCCCCGGCAACAGCGCCAAAATGTTGAGAGCGGAAAACTACATGATCAAAGTTGGATTTGAAAAACCCGTCGTTGTAGTTTGATTTGTGAAGTAATCTGTCAACAGATAAAATTTTACCAAAATTCGTAAAGAAATTTCAGGTTGAACATAGGGAGGCTATGTCGATCTTAAATCCGCAATTATATTTTTTTGTATTTTTATTTGAAAGTGAGATAATTACAATGGAATATAAACAATAAGAGAGAGAGAGAATAATCACTTGATATAATATTCTTTTTACAACTAGAAAGCGAGAAATGATCACAATTAGAAAGCGGGAAATTCTATTCTAGAAAGAGATTAAAAAGAAGGGAGAGAGATGTTATCCTCCTCAATGAATGCTTGGAGGACGAGCTGGACGGAGCGACGTCTGGAAGACGGAGGATGGAGTGGGAAGAAGGAGGATGAAGCAGGAAGAAGCAAGAACAAGGCAACACATCGTCGTCGTCGCGGGATCCACTTTCAGAATGGGGGCGAGAAAACTTGGATTTGGCTCTAGAGGCACCTGGGTGTGGGATAAGCTTCTCTTTAGCTTTGGAGAGGGAAAGAGGTGAAGGGATGAGAATTTCATAGGGTAGGAGTCTCCTTTTATAGTTGCAAGGATTGGGGGCAATTTGGTCATTCTATATTCAAAAACATTAAAATCAGGTCTTTAGGGATGGATTTATCTGTCACTAAAGGCCTGATCGTGGGCAACATGCGTGCGCCACGCGTGCCTCCTCTCCCGCACCTTAATGCCAAGTGCACATCCAAGAAATCTCAGCCATCTGATTGTGAGATTGGATGGCTCAGATCGCTCCTTGCCTGGTTCAGCTTCGCGCGCTTGTGCGTGCGATTGGGCGTAAGGCGGGGTGTCCAATTGCGCATGCTCCTGATTGGACGATCTGAGCTACCTGCAGCTGATCGTGTAGTTGAGATAAAACGCGTGCGCACATCTGATCGCGAATCAAACCCGCACCTCGGGCAAGGGCGCTCGACCGCTGCACTATGGTTGGTTCTTTGTCGTGCTTACGTTTTAGGTGCGCGTGTCCGTGGCAATTGGATCAAGATCCAATGGCCTAGATTCGATCATGCATGTGATGGAGAAAAAGAGAGGGTGCGTGATGGTTGAGCAGTGGGCATTGATCTCAGCTGTTGGATCATTGATCGATTCGTTGAGGAGAGAAAGGCAACGGCGGTTCCTTGGGTTGATTGGGCGGTTGGGATGGCGCCATGTGGTGCCATCTTGGCCGTTCATCTTTTGTGACTTCCAGAAGGTGCCACAGACGTCGGATTGGATCGATTTTCATGATGTTAGGCTGCGATCGTCGATCTGAACCCATCCATGTGGTCGGATTTGTCATCTGAAGTGCGGATTGACACCATCTTGGCCCTTGATCTCTGGGCTTCCTCGAACTATATCTGATGCTATGGATGTCCGATTAGGGCGATCTTGGAGTTGTTGAACTCCTGTCGTTGCCCTGATCAAATCCATATGGTTGGATCTTCCATCCGAAGCCCCGATTAAAAATCACCCTGTCCTTGGCCATAAAAGGAGACAATTACTATATAATTTATACAATTTGATTTAAATGTATGATTATGCATGTTATGCAATATTTACAATGCTTGATGCTAATATGACACTAAGAACATGCATTAATAGACATTTTTGGCTATTTAAATGTATGCACATCAACCACCAAATACAAATCCAGTTAACTCAAACATCTGCTACCTAAGCTAAAAGCCGGGGCTAAAATCAGAGAATAGTTTATATCCCCAAGAGAAGAGGTTTTCCTATCCTAATAGAATTTTACTAGGGGTCAAGTACAAACTTTAAATGTGTATCGACTCTTCGCTTGGATTGGTTGTAGAAGCTACAACATTATATATTCATAGTTATCTGGATTTTGAATTTTTGGATGAAATAAAACGAAATAAACCTTTAGTAAACTCTTGATACAATGCATTTAGTCTTGCACTTGCTAGGGACTAGCAAGATTTAAGCATGGGAGTATGATTGCGCAGCAATCATAAACCCTAATTCGCTTGAATTAAGGTAGAACCTAGCTTAACATGGGCATTCTACATGCATACACATTGTACTTTGTATCTTAGATGATTTGTATGTTTTATACATAATAATGTGCTATTTGAGAGGTATTATTAATTGCAGGTATTCCAAGGTTGCAGATGATCGATCCAACCTTATGGATCTGTTCGGAATAACGACGGGAGTCCAACGCTTCCAAGAGCGCATCAATCAGACTCCCGTAGCACCCTAGGGAGTCTGCAGAAGTAGGAGCCAAGGGGAAATTGAAGAATATCCGAACCTCAGATGACAAATCCAACTGCACGGATGGATCCGGATCGACGTTTGTAATCCAATAGTGCAAAAATCAACTTAATTGGAGGCCTACGTCATCAGATACAAGGAGAAGAAGGTGGACTGCCACGATGGCACCACGTGGCACCATCGCAGCCACCCCTCTCCGCACCCCAATTTGGAAAGGAGAACCGCGGGCCATTGGATCGTCATCCAACTGTCGCGATGCAACCACGTCGCCACCTCCAGTTGTCTCATCACTCACAGAAGAGATCTCGACTATTCGATTCCCACCTAATGGCTGAGAGCAGCTACACAGGAAATGGAAGGTGTGACCATTTGCGCGTGTAGTGCAGTGGAGAGGGCGCCTAACAGACAGTGGGTGACACGGGATCGAAGTGCTCCCAGTGTGAAATCAGGAGAAGCGGCGAGTGCGGGCGCAATTGACCGTTGGATCTTCATCGGATGGCTCAATAGTAGACGCGTAGCGAGCGCGGAGGAGCTGGATCAAGAATGTGCGTGATGGTGCATGCGGAGATGTGCATGCAAGTGTTTTAGGATTCAAAGGCGCGATGGAGCATGCGTTTAAGTCGTCCGATCTTACGATTGGACGACTGATGATTGGGCGCTCAGAAGAGGCGAGCGACGAGGGAGAGGAAACAAAGGCGCGAGCGAGGAAGATCTACAACCATGCGATGGAGGATGGATGGTCGATAGGCTGCCACGTGGCAGCACTAGAATTAACCGAGGATAAAAGAAGGATTTGGAAGGTTTAATCAGGGCCATTGGATAAAAGAAGGATTTGGAAGGTTTAATGGATCTGATTAATCTGAAGCATTTGCACAGATTTAAGGGGCCAAATACCTTAATTACCCTTCATTAAAGCTATAAAAAGAGGACTAAGGGTCCCCTTTGGAAGGGAATTCTCTTAATTCTTCTTCTTCCTCCTTCAACCTCTCTCTCTTCTTCTTCCCGTCTTCTCTACATCCGTCTCTACACCTCCATCTGAAGCATCCGTTGGGCCACCCTAACGGTTTGTTGCTTCTCTTCCCAACCTCTCCAAAAGGCCACCACGAACCACCCATGGTGCCCTTATTCTGTTACAGTAGTAGTTGTTTACATTCATGTTTTTAGTCTATTGCATGTATATCAAATTCAATCTCTTTATAACGTGGATATTGTGATTAATTGTTTCTATTATTTAGTAATCATATTGAGAACAAACGTATGAAATCAAAAGTGCTTTCTACCTCCCTGTGATCGATGGGACTCACCAAGTTCCGTTAATTTATTTGATCGAGACATATTTCGCGCTATACTACAATGTGTTAATTTTTTATGCGATCTATGCTGCTACTAGATATTTAGTAATTGGAAAGTTGGAATTAGATCTACAGAAGATACAATATGTCATGTGCGAACTCATTGTATTTTTATTTTTTTTTGTAATTTTCTTTTCTCTTGTATCAACCTTAAGAGGGGAATATGTACTTTAATGATCTGGGAAGTCAATAAGAGGGACTTTGTGGTCAGGCCGCTATGTTTGTGCTTGTTAAAAAAATTTATTTCTTAGTAAAGAATAAAATTAAATTGTGTAGGCATCATTAAAGTGAATCAACAGTAGTAATTAAATTGCAGAAGAAAGTGTCATTAAAGTAAATCACTAGTGATGATTTAGTGGCATATGAAGGTGCCATTAAAGCAAATCTGTAGTGACGATTTAGAGACACAAATAATTGCTACTAAATAATATCAATAAAGGTAATTAAATGGCAAAATAAAGTGTCACTAAAGTAAATCAATAGTGGCAATTTAGTGACAAAAAAAGGCCATTAAATGAAGTATATAGTGACACTAATAGCGTCAATTACATTGCCACTAATATAAATCAATAGTGGCGAAATAGTGATAAATAACTTGCCACTAAAGAAGGTCATTAACGACAATATTTGCAGTAATTAAAGTGCTGCTAATACCATTGATTTAGCGATGATTGTACAATTGCTGCTAACCTTTTAGTGACGCCAACGAAGGTGGCAATTATTTTAAGTGTTGCTAATTACATATAGCAGCAAATATAATGCCCATAGTGGCAAATATTAAATGTTGCTAAAGGCAATTTTTTTTGTAGTGTTGCTCTAGACTAAACTGGTCATCCCCGATCTCATAAAATGTGTCCCCCTACAGGTGCCTGAGCTGGTTCTGACATTGGCTCTCTTGAAGAGGGTTCATCATAAGAATCATCTCAAGATTGGACTAGAGCAAACACAAATCTCATCCTCAACTTTGACAATTTCCTAAGTGAACACTCACCTAGGTCCTTATTCTTAACATCTTGGAGCCAATCCAACAAATACTTGTTAAGTTCATCAATCATTGGAATTAAAGGCTTCAATTCTTCAATGCAGGGTGTTGGCTGAGCTTCTAAAGATTGAATGGTGTTCCTTAAGTTAGCCAACACCCTATCTTGGATTTGGTTCACCTGAACCAAATGGTTTGATTTAGGATTGGGTGGGTTTGGGTTTAGTCCAAGGCAGTCAAGAAATTGAGGTTCCTGGGGCCCTCCTTGGTGATAGGTCATTTCTAATTGTTCATAAAGGGGTGGTGACCCATATGCAGTGTAATCCTAGGGAGGGTATGGGTTATAATTATCATATCCTTCTTGATTATAGATCGTATTAGGTTGTCCATAGGAGGGCGATGATCTATAATCAGTGTAGCTCAGAGAAGGATAAAAATCAAAATAATGATGATCAGGGTTGACCCTGAACATTGAGGTCCTGAATTATATCCCCAATCTGGATCATCCCAACTAGTAGATGGGTGGTTGATAGTCAGGTTAGAATAATAATCATCTTGGGGATAGGTGGTAGCAGGAGGGTAGGAATGGAAATGTGGGTATCGTGTGGAAGAATACATGATGTAGTAGGAGGGAAAATAGAGGAGAGAAAGGTACCCTGTAGTACAATCAAACCAAACCTATCCTTAGTAGGGTAGTCAAAAGACTTACATACTCTTAGAACCCACCTTGAGATGAAAGAAATGATTTGGTCTATTTCTATAGGGTCAATCCAACTAGTTGAGGGAGGGATTGGGGAAAAGGTTCTTCGCTTGCCTTTCGCCTCAGGTTCCTTTGATACCCACCAACTGCGGTCGTTTGACACTACTCCCCTACATAGACATTAGATGGACTAGTAGTAGATTAATCGAAAATAATCTCGTTCTGGGTCCCAATGAGTGAGTCAAATCCTTAAGGCCTACATCTACTCAGTTTTAGTTAGGCTTAGGTTTGATTGTGCTCTGGAATGTGATGGACCCTTTAGATAGGTTGTGCCCTTAAAGATTAGTTTCAATGTGTGTGCGTGCACAACCATGGTTATTTGATGAAGTGCCTTTTAAGATTTAACTTTGTTTAGTAGCTTTTAGGATTCAATTCTTAGGTGTATTCAGAGTAGGTTCAGTTGGTACCCCAAGTTCTGAAAGCACCAGTTCAAATATTTTCCTTTTAAAACTCAAAAGAATGTGGAGTACCTGGTTAATTCCTAAAAGTTGAATCCTAAGGGACAGCTACTCAATGAATCAATTTTATGTTAAGTGGTGTGGCCCTGACAAATCAGACAAGTGGCCTGATGCACCACTAATTAAGGCACCCAATTAGTTTTAGCTTATTCTAATGTCTAATCACTTATTTGTATAGTGCGTTGAGGTGTACTAGGTCCTTAGGTCGACTCCCTGGTTAAGTGATTAAATTAGATAAGAGTTGTGCACTTTAGTGTGTTTAGGTGTGCAAGGTGTGTAAGTTTAAATAAATCCCACAATCATATATATATATATGTGGGGGTGAGGTGGGTGGTAGTGACAAACGAAAACCAAGAGTAACCTTAGGGTTTATGCAAGCTCCTAGGTTAATTAGGGTTTGCATTATTAAGTGGTGGAATGAAATCTAAGGGGGTAGGAGGTGGGGTACACTTACAAACCCTTCAACTGCACCTTTCTTTAGTCTACCTCTTTTTCTCCCCTCGAGAGAGTACCTGCATGCACAATTAGAATGGAGATAAGTGAGGTAAACGATAAGTAAGGAGAAAAACACGAGAAATTAAAGAGCATTGCCTCTTCGGCAACGGTGCCAAAATGATGAGCGAGAAAATTGTTGCGAAGAAAAGTTGGACTTTGGAGAACTCGAGTCGTAAAATTTGCAAGAAAATCCACTACAAATAAATTTTACCGAAACTCTGGTGAGTCTCGAGTCGAACACGGAGAGGCAAACCTTTGATTAAAAGTCACGTTTGGAATTATTGTCACAAAGCAAAGTAGTTGGTCAAAATTAATATACGCTAGCTATTCTACTTAAAAAATAAATAATAGAAAGGTGAGAGAATAATACAGAGAAAAGAGAGAGAGAGAGAGTGAACAAATATTTCATAACCATATGTTCATTACAACTACTTGCAAAAATGAAAACTACCCTAGAAAGCAGTAAAAAGATAGGGATGAGAAAATCCTTGGTTTTTCGTCTATGCGTTCTCAACCATTGGATCTTCATCCAATGGATGAGATCAATGGGTGCTTGATGAGAAGAGGAAGGCTAGAGGCATTGGGCGGCTATGATGGCGGCATGTGGTGTCATCATGGTCGTCCATCTTCTTTAACTGGTAGGTGGTGCCACGGTTGTCGGATTAGATCGATTTTTGCGTCATCAAGCTGCGATCATGGATCCGAATCCACCAGTGCAATTAGATTTGTCGTTTGGAGTCTAGATTTTCACCACCTTGCCTTGGCTTCTGATCTTCCTCAGATTGCATCTGATGCTATGGAGGTCCGATCGGGCCAATCTTAGAGGCATTCAACTCCAATCGTCACCCTGATTAGATCCGTATGGTTAGATCTTCAATCTGAGGCCTAGATAAATATCACTCTGTCCCCTGACCACAAAAAGGACATATTAACCTATAATTTGTACAATCTATTCTAAATGCAAAATGATGCATGCTATGCAATATTTATAATGTTGAATGCAATTATATGCCTAAGAACATGCATTAATAGACAGCTTATGTGAAATAGATGTGTCTACATCATCAACCTACTCAATCTAATCAAATGGATACCTTGATTAAAATGACTATTGATATGAATCAAAAACATTAGGAGGAGATGGTTGAGGTTAAGGGAAAATTGAGTCAATTAATGGAAGCTAGACAATAGGAATCCCTCCCTTTCCAGCCTGTACCGAACCCTAAATTAGACTTATTATCAACAAGGGTTCCACCAAAATTAGGGGCAAGCTCATGTGATTAACCGCACCTTGCAAAACCCACCTAGATTTTTTATTCCTCAAAAAGCTCCTATCTTGCCCAATCCTTCTCAAGGATCTAACTCTAACTCACATGCCTCTGAACACTTTGTTACCTTGAGAAGTGGTACTAAAACCTAGGACCCAATTTGGCCTTCTAACCCTAATCCTTGTGAGCCTGATTTGATTAATGATATTGAAGAAGAAATTGCGGATAATAAGGCTCAGGACCCATCTTTGCTAGGTACCCAAATACCCTTTCCTGAAGCCCTCGAAAAAGTAAAAAGAAAAAAGAATGTGGCCAACAATGAGGAGTTGATTGAGTTGTTTAAACAAGTCTAGATTAATATACCACTCCTTGATTCTATTAAACATATTCCTACCTACACTAAATTCTTGAAAGATTTATGTACTCCCAAGTGTAAGGCTAGAACCCAGATGCCAGAAAAAGTAGTGATGATTGAACAAGCTAGTTCAATGAGATTAAACAACCTACCTCCTAGAAAAAAGGATGCTGGAGCCCCGTTGATTTCATGTACAATTGGTGATATAAATTTTGATTGGGCTCTTTTGGATTTAGGTGCTTCTATTAATTTGATACCAACCACTCTTTATGGATAATTTGGATTTGGTGAGCTTGAACCCACACTTGTAACCTTACAATTAGCTGGCTGATCTATTAAAACACTTAAGTGAGGGGTTGAGGATGTAATTGTAAGAGACAAGGACTTTTATTTTCCAATTTTTCTTGTTCTTGACATGGAAGTACCTGAAAGATTAAGAGACACTCCCATCATCCTAGGAAGACCTTTTTTAGCAACTGCTAAAGCTAATATTAATTGTGCCACTGAATGTATGGAAATTGCCTTTGGAGATAAAAGATTACATTGGATATTTTTAAGGCAACTAAAGGATTTGATTATGGGTTGATTGATGATATTGATTCTGAGGACAATTTGACTAAGGAAAGCAAGGCAATTGGATTAATAGAAAATCATTTAGAAGCCACCATAACTCAGTCCAATTCTCACCCATAAGTTGAGGAGCTTGATCGGATTTTTATGCGGTTTGTAAAATTTGGGTTTTATCATTGCAATGCGCAAAAACCATTTCGCTTTTAAATTTATAAACCAAGATAGTGGGGTATCTAGGGTCGTCCAAGGATGCAATTTGTTTGCAAAATCGAGTCTCTTGCTTGGAAATAGAAATCAACTTTCTTTTTGGTATTTTTCAATATATAATTTTTGTGGTTTTTGAAATAATGGCAATACGTGGAGTTGATGATGGAAAAAAGACTAATCCTATTTTAGCAACTAAGTGGCAAGAATGACCTCTTCCCAAGCTCACCCTAGGCAAGTGAAGGCCTAGGATAATTGGGAAGAGGGTGTGAAAGTGCTAAAACAAAACTAAAGTAGAGAACAAGGTGTACAAATTTAGGAAAAGCAACATTATAGAAACTGGATTTTTGTTCTACACTTGTAGAGGAAAGATTCTATGACAAAAAATAAAACTAAAAAGCAAATGAAACAAAAATCCTGGATGATGATGGTGAAGATGGTGAAGCTCTTGCTCCAACTGTGGCTGCTCCCACAGTTAAAATGGGCTCCTTTCTTCTCCTTGAATAACTCTTCCAAGTGGTCTCCTCCTGGCAAGCCCTAAAGTAAGGGGCGTGCCTTTTCTCCTCAAGGTGGATGGCTTCCACCTTAATGGCTCCTTCAAGTGTGGGCATGCACCACCCTTCCTTCCTCCTTCTTGGCCGTCCTCCAATTTGGAAGCTTGCTCCTCCTTGGCATGGCACAAGGAAGAAGAGAGAAGGAGAAGAAGGCACCAAGGGGGTGGGTAGGATGCCTCCTTAATTTTCTTCTCTTCTTCTCCTTCCTCAGTTGTGGGTTATGGTGGGTGTAGGGTAGAATTAAACTAAATGGAGGATGGGTTTTTAGTGGTGGTTAGGAGGATTTTTATAGAGGTGGAGAGGGAGGTAGTTGGCATGGGTTAGGTGGCTGGCTAGGATGCATTTTGGTGGTGGTTATGGGTTGTTATGTTGATTCTAGGGTTAAGACTAGTTGGCGCCAGCCAAGTGGGTGCCATGGGGGTGGTTAAGGGCATGGAGGGGCACCATAGTTTGGTGCCAACCATGGAGAGGTGCCATGGTTTTGGCGCCAACTATGGGAACTTCTAGAAGGTGGGTATGTGGGTGGTGGATAAGGGTTGTAGGGGTTGCTGTAGGGTGGAGATTGATGGGTTTTTGGAGGGAAAAGGGTGGCACCAAAAGAGGTAGTCATGGTGGTTTTGGCGCCACCTTGTTGGTGTCCTTTGGTGGTGGTTGAGGGGTGAAGGGTGGTGATGGTGGTGGCACCAACTTGGAGTAGGAGTAGGTAGCTAGCTTAGGTGGACTAGTTAGGTGGTGAGGTGGAGTTAAGTTGTAGGTGGTGGATGGATGGTGGATGGCCAAGGGAGCTGGATCTTAGCTAGTAGGTGAGTTGAGGAAGAGGTATCTGGAGCTAGGGTTTTGAGGAAGGGAGCTGAGAAAGTGATGTTTGGGGCTGCACTAGAGCTGGTAGCTACTGAAGGAGATGGTAAAGACCTACTTTAGCTGGCTTAGCTTGCTAGTTCTTTGCTAGTTGCTAAGCCAAGCTAAAGTAAGCTGGCTTCTGCTAAGGTATGCTGAGGAGAGCTGGGTCTCGTCTTCCCAGAGAGGACCTAGCTAGCTGGAGTAGCTAAGGTAGCTTAGCTCAACTAAGTTGATTTAAGGGGTGTCCCCAGGAGTTTGACTTGAGCTGGCTTGAGATTGGTGAAGTCATCTGCCGCTGGCTGGACTTGAGTAGAGTTGGAGGTAGCTGGACCTGAGCTGAGGTGGACTCTAGTCAACTCAGTTGAGCTAGTTAGAGCTCCCAGTGATAGGAGTTGAGCTGAGTTAAACTCAACTGATTTGAGTTGGATTTGAGCTGACTTGAGCTAGGGTGAGCTGAGATGATCTATCTTGAGCTACCATGCAGCTGAAATGAGCTAAATGGAGCTAGGATGAGCTAACCCTAGTTCAAGTGGGCTGGTATCCAGCTATGATGAGCTGGATTAGGCTGAGTCCCAATTAGTTTGAGCTTCTCCACCAGTTGTCTTCTTGCGTGCTATGGTTCTGGGGATTTGCTTATCTTGTTTAACCCTAACACTCAAACAAAAATATCAAAAAGACAATAAAATGTAAAATGCATGCCTAACCTAATTTATGCGTAATGCAGCCCAAAAAATCGTTTGTGGAGTTATAGTCCTAAGAGCTAGGTTTGTTTTATCGCATAAGAATGATGATAAATTGGCGTTTATCACACCCTCATGTTATCTTTTGCTAGTCTCTTAGCAAAACTTTAATTTTTACAAAATAGAATTTTGGGGAAATCTAATTTTTTCAATTTTTGAGGAGAAAAAGATTACGGGATGTTGGTTGATCCAAACACACGAGGTATAGGATTTGTTAAAGATAAACATCGGGATTTATTTTCAGATCCAAAAATTAGACAAATTGGGATCAATATATCCTCCAAAAAATTCACAGATTAACCCTTTATTAATTCAGAGGACTCAAAATTTTGTATTTAGGATTTTTCTGGCTCTTGAATCTGATTCGCAACTTGCAATAACCTTTAAAACCTTGTGTCAGTGCTTGTGAAAAGCCAACATTTACAAGGGTGTGTTTTTGGTTTAAAACTTTTTTTTTTCTCTCCCCCATTCTTACTTTTAGCTTAGTCTTACAACAGATGTGTCGGGATCATCATTCCCATTACCAATCCTCGAGGGGGCTTTGGCACCAGTACTTCAAGATTGCACTGTCCATGACACCACCTAGGAGTTCACAACCCCAAAACACAATGCGGTGCAAAGGGGTGCTCCAAGCAAACTCAAGCTCTTGCTCCGACACTACAGGTAGAGCACCGTCCAAGACACTTGAGCTGCAAAAATACGTTTTAATGCTCAATCTAAAGATATGAAATATAGATATAGAGCAGTGTCGAGGCGCTAACAAGTTGACATCGCGTCCTCAAAGAAGACATTTTCCTCCTTCTCGGTGGTGGAAACTCAAACCAATGATCTGCTTCAGACTTTTACTACGGCCAAACAAAGGGGTTTTTCCAAATTTTAATTATTTTCAGGTGTTGGCTTATGTGTAAATTTTGACACAAGAAGTTTTGCACAAGATGCAAGTTTTTGAATCAGAAACTAAGCCAAATGCTTTCCATATTACAAAAGAGGATCAAGTTACCCGAACTATCAAGAGTTCAGGTGGAATTTTAGAGAAGGATATTTGATCTAGTCTAAAGGTAGACCCTAAAATTCTAATCATTAGATTCGTATCCTTATCCCTAGTTTATTAAAGATAAAATCCCATTTTACCGCAAAGTGAGTTTTCAACCTTAGTCCCGATTTCAAAATTTCTCAAAAGGTTTTCAACATTTTTTATTTTTTTGGGTATGCATGCAAGAAAATAAAACAAAATGACAAAAGAAAAATGCATATTTTTAGGTTTTGAAAATCTTAAATTGATCGTCAAAATTTTAAAAACACCCCCCATGCTTATGATATGCAATGTCCTCATGCATTAGGAGGGAGAAGGGATCACCTTAGTGAAAGGTGATCGGGTTTAGGATAGTCAAAACCTGGAAAAAGAAAGAGAAAAAGAAAGCGGGAAAAATAATGGGTTGCCTCCCATCGAATGTTATCTTTTACGCCATTCAGCTAGGCATGAAGGTATGCACGGAAGATGAATTTTCATGTAAGTAGTTGGACACTTGGATGCCCGCATAAAAAGGGTCTTCTTTTGGATCCTAGGAAAGTTGAGTGGTAAAAAGATGGGGATCAAAATTTGATGGAAAATGGTAAGTGGGACTCGAGCCTGGCCATGGTTTTAATTTAGGATGAATGCCAAACTTGGGCGAGTCTGGTGGTAGGTCCAGTTGCAAGGGGGTGGGAGAGGAGTGATGAAGGGTAGGTAAGGTTAATGTGTAGTGGTGGGTTGAGAGAAAAGTGGGTGGGTCAGAGGAATAATTAGGGGGATCATCAGGAATAGATTTTTGTGGAAGATAAGTCTCCAAGTCATAGATTTCGCTGACCACTGATTCTGAGTCAGATTCCTTGAAAAAATTATGGTTGGGAAGGGTTTCTACCAACATTGTTTCCTCCACCAAATTTGATATTTCTGTATCTGAGTCCTCGAAAAAATTATCATCATGGAATCTCTTGGAGGATTTGAAAATATCGAGGGTGATAGTTTGGCTTGCGTAGGTAATATTCATTTTGCCTGTATGGCAATTTATATTTGCCTTTGCAGTGGCCAAAAAGGGTTTTCCAAGAATTATTAGGGAATTCATTAAAGATTCAGCTACCTTGATTTCAAGGACCAGAAAGTCTGTAGGGAAGACACAATTCTGGACCTTGACCAAGACATCCTCGACAAGCCCACAAGGTTTGATTGTAGATCGATCGACTAATTGACGGGAAACCTCAATAGGTTTTCATTCAGCAATATGAAATTCTTCAAATAAAATTGTGGGAATGATATTAACTGAGGCACCAAGATCAAGAAGGGTGCGATTAAAGGTAGTGTCATCAATAATCACTGAAATTAAAGGCATGCCTGGATCTTTCATCTTAGGAGGCAGCTTGCTTTGTATGACAGAGCTTACTGTCTCTGAAAGATGTACCTGTCCTAGATTTTTGGCCTACCTTTTTGGAGTATAGATCTCCTTCAAAAATTTGGCATAGGCAGGTATGTATATGATTGCACCTAGGAGAGGGATATTGATTTGAACTTGCCCAAATAAATCCATGAGTTCTTCTGTTGTGGGCTTAGATTTCTTTTTCCGATTAGTGGTGGGGTGGAGAGCTTGTGGAAAAGGGATAGGAGATTTGTCTTGAGATTTTTGTATTTCTTTTTCTTCCTAATGTGGGAGTTTAGAGTCAATTTGCATAGGAATGTGGATTTACTAGGTTGTTGTGAAGGCCCGAGATCAGTGGTGGTTTTTCCACTCCTCAATGTAACCGCATGTGTAGTCAGATTATTATTTAGAGGTGAGGGGCCTGTTGTTGTGAAAACCTGGGAGGCTGCTGAGGCGGTGGATTAGTAGGAGGTTGATTCGGGTAGTTGTGATTTCTGCTCGAATACTAGTTCCTCTGATGATTAGGATTGGGTATGGGTTGGGAGGGCAGATGCCCTGCAGGTCTTGGAGTAACCCCAATCAAATTATTAAGATTTGTGACAGCACGGGTTACTTCCGTCATTTTACTCTACATGTCCTATAGGTTTTCATCATTTGGGCATTGATATCTTGTTGAGATGGTCCAGGATGAAAGATCAGATTCAACCCATACCTGCTAAATTGATTTGAAGTTTGGGGAAGAATCGGGTTATTCCAAGGGTGGTTCGAGTAATTCTTCTAGTTGGAAGAATTTCGAAATTGCTCCTGGAGGGCAGAAATATTTTGAGTGGGGTTAGGGTTTGGATAGTTGTAATTCCCCAGTGAGTCATAGAAAGACTCAGAATATTTGTGATAATCAATAGGGGTAGTATTTAGATTGTGCAAATGTTCTCTTCGTGGAATGTTAGGCTGGGTAAGATGTGGACTTTGTGAAGCTTGAGTTGGTGTGGCAAGTCTTTCCTCAATTTTCTTTTGATTTATTTGAATCTAGTTGAGTTTTTGGGTGATTATTTGAAGATCATCTTGGGTGACAGGAATGATTGAGTGCCTATTTCATGAACACCAAACTGTGAGTAGGAAGTTCTACCAAAGGTGTTCATGGAAGCTTGATTAAATGAGTTTTCACTCATTTCTTTGTAAAGGTCATAGGCATTCTCAGCATCCTTATTTAAGAAGCTGCCGCCACACGAGGCATCGACAAAATGTCGAATTTGATCTTCTAATCCGTGATAGAAGATCTGCACAAGCTGCCATAAGGGAATCTCGTGGTGCAGGCAATTTCTTAGGAGATCTTGAAATCTTTCCCAAGAATCATGAAAGTCTCTCCAGATTTTTGTTGAATGTCATAATAGATCTTCACAAGGAATTAGCACGACCTATGGGAAAAGATTTCTTGAGGAAGGCACTTTTGAGCTGAGGCCAAGTGCTGATAGGTGATGTAGACACATTTAATTAGGTTAAAATGCCTATTCATGCATGTTCCTAGGCTTAGATTTGCATTTCATATTATAAATATTGCATAGCATGCATCATTCTACATTTAGAGTAGTTGTGTATATTTTAGGTTAATTACGCCCTTTTTATGGCCAGGAGGGAAGGAGATTTATTTCAGGGCCTCGGATGGACGATCTGACCATATGGATCTGATCAAGATGACGATAGGAGTCTAACACCTCCGAAATCGTCTAGATCGGAATTCCGTAGCACCATATGATGTCCAAAGAAGATCAATGGCCAGGGAGCAATGTGATATCCTTATGGGTTTTGAATAAAAAATCCGATTGTACTGATCAATCCGGAGCAACGATTGCAGTCCGACGGCGTAGGAATCATCTCGATTTGAGCACCGTGGCACCCTCTACAATAGAAAGAAGATGGATGGCCCAAATGGCACCATGTGGTGCCATCTAGGCCACCCAACATCGACCAGTAGTGCCCGCCCACATCACACCTCATCCGTGACCTTCATTCCCAGCAGTTGGATTGTGATCCAACGACTAAGAAGCTCTCTCCACCAAGTGCCCATAAGATGTCTTGGCGTCACAAAAGCGGGCTTGCCGCATTGGTTGAATCACTGGTCTTCAAGGGAGGGGCGCGGGTTCAAATCCCCACGCCCTTCACCCCCAATTGAGCAATTGATGTAGCATAACAGTGGTAGTAGCAGCAGCGGCACTAGAGCATCGCATGCATGCGTGAGGCAGTGCCAGCGTAGCATGACTGGGCGTAGTTGTGCACGCCAGCGCGTGTGCGTGAGCAACATGGCGCAAGAGGCATGGGCACGTGATGCGCATGCCAGTAATGGAGCAGATATTTAGCGACAGCGTGGGCAAGTCTTTAGTGATGCTTACAACTATCACTAATTGCTTGTGTGCGGGAAGCCCTTCCTCCTTTCACTATAAAAGGACCTCCACCCCTCCATTCTGCACCATCTCTTCTTTTCTTCCTCTCACTACCTCCAAGGCTCTAGAAAGGGCTTGTCCCAAGCTTGGGATGCTCCTCTAGAGTAGAAATCAAATATTTTTCCCCACCTCTCATCCCCTTTCGTGGAGTATCCTATGGTCGTCTTCTCACCTACTTCGGGAAGTAAATCCTCGCCGCGTGATGTCTCGCCCCATCCTCCTTCTTCCGCCGCCATTCTCCTTCATCCCGCTCCTCACCACCTTCATCCGGGTGTCGCCAGAGTGAGTCGTTCTCCAAGCGACCGTCGAGGGGAATTCTTCTCATCTCCATCTATCTTTACCACTTTCTAGTGAAGTTTTTCCCGCTTTCATAGTTGTAGAAAACACTTGTTGAGATATATGTGATTGTTTCTCTCTCCCTGTTATATTTTGCAACTAGATTAGTTAGATAAGAATTCATCGACCTAATCTCTTGCTTGCTAAAAATGCCCAAAAAAATTAGAAATGACAAAAACAACAAAAACAAATAAAAGCAAAATGCGGATTTTCAAAACCAAATGTTCGCCTCCTCGGACTTGAGACTCACTTTTTGAGTTTCGATTATAAATTTTATTTGATCGATGGATTTTCTCACGAATTGAACTATGACAACAAGTTTTCCAAATCCAATCCTTTCCGCATGTGAATTCGATGTAATCATTTTGGCGTCGTTGCCGGGGAGGCAACGCTCTTTGGTTTTTCTCGCATTTTCCTGCATTACTTACATATTTTTCTAACCTATCTTTCTTCTTCAAATTATTGTCTTATAGGAACTCGATCGAGGAGCCGAAGGCGGTAGATTGGAGTAAAGTGCAAGTAGAGACATTTGTAAGTTTTCCCCCACTTCCCCACCCACTAGGTCATTTCGCCATGTTAATAATCAAGACCTAATCTACTTAGGTGTTTTCACGAACCCTAGGATAGAAATTGTTTGTCTTGTTTGTCACTTCACCTCATCTCACCCTTTTGCATATATAAAAAAATAAAAAATATATATTCATCTCTTGTGGGATTTAACTAAAAGCTACACACTTAATACCCACAATTCTCATCCTAAGGGGCACAATCACTTTGATTCTACCACTTAACGGAGATCTGACCTATGGATCTGGTACAACTTAATTCAATACATACATAAGTGAGTAGAAATCTGATTAGGTTAAGACTTTTTGTGTGCCTTAATCAAGTGGTGCAATAGGCCGATTGATTGAGTTGTTTGGGCTGCACCACTTAAGATAAAAGCGATCCATCAAGTAGCTTGTCACTTAGGGTTGAACTTTAGGGCTGAACCGGGCACTCCACATTAGTTTTTGATGTCTAAAGGAATATATCATCACCGGTGCTTTCAAAACTTGGAGTGTTCTACTAAACCTGATTGAACGAACCTAAAGATTAAACTCTAAAAGCTACTAAACAAGGTTAAACCCTAAATGGCACATCATCAAATAACCATGTTTGCAAACCCTGGTTGTGCACATACACACATTTGAATTGATCATTAAGGGCACAACCCATCTAAAGGTCCCATCACATTCCAAGAGCACGATCATCTCAAGCCTAATTAAAACTGAGTAGACATTGGCCTTAAGGATTGATTTGCTCTTTGGGGCTCAAATTGAGATTTTTTTTCGATTAATCTGCTTCTACTGGTCCATCTGATGTCTAGCTAGGGGAGTAGTGTCAAACAACTGTGGTTGAGGGGTACACTAGGAACCGGAGGCGCAAGCCAAAGGAAGAACCTTCTCCTCAGCCCCTTCCCCTAACTAGTTGGATTAGCCGGATAGAAGTAGACCAAATCGTTTCTATCATCTCAAGACAGGTCCTGGGAGTCTGTAGATCTTTAGGCTACCTACATAAGGATAGGTTTGGTTGATTGTATTGTAGGGCACCTTTTTCTCTTTTTTTCTCCCTCCTACTCTACAATGTATCCTTCCACATCTTTCACACATTTCCAATCCTACCCTCCTACCCACACGTATCCTCAAGATGATTACTATCCCGACTCGACTTGTGATTACCCATCTCCTAGCTAGGATAACTTTGATTGGGGATACGATACCGGACCTCAATGTCTAGGGCCTAACCCTGGACAACAAGACTATGATTACTATCCTTCCCAGAGTTACAATGATTATAGATCTCCATCCTTTGATGATCAAACCAACCCGATCTACAATCAGGAAGGATATGATGATTATAACATGTACCCTCCCCAGTATTCCATTGAATATAGGTCACCTCCATTCTTTGAACAACCCAAGATGACCTACTATCAAGGAGGGACCCAAGAACCTCAATATCTTGACTCCCCTAGAATAAACCCAAACCCACCCAACCCTGAACTGAACCATTCGGTTCAGGTGAACCAGAACCAAGACAGGGTATTGGCTAACTTGAGGAGCACCATACAATCTTTAGAAGCTCAGCCAACACCATGCACTGAAACATTGGATCCTATGATAAAAATGATTGATGAGCTAAATAGCTCTTTATTGGATTTGCTCCAAAATGTTAGGGATAGGGGCTTGGGTGAGTTTCTACTTGGGAAATTGTTGAGATTGACGATGAAATTTGTGGTTGCCTTAGTCCAATTTTGGAATGAATCTCAAGATGAACCCCCTTCAGGAAAGCCAATGTCTCAACCTGCCCAGGTGCCTGTTGAGGGGGATACATTTTCTGAGATGGGGGATGACCAAGTTGGTCTAAAGCAACCAATTCAGGATGAACAGATTACCTTACTCGAGATCCCTGAGCCAGGGAATGACGAAAATATGTCTCCATGGACCATGAAATGACTTATGATTTTGAGACATATATAAATGAGGATCAAGAATTCTTTAATTCCAAGGATGAGGAATCTTTCGGTGATGTCTCACTTGAGCATAAGGAAGATGATTTTAGTAAGACAAAAGGTCTAAGGAATCTGATGAACCATTTGACAGCCCAATAATAGAGGAATTTGATTCGGTTGGGGTTAACTTAGAGGATCCGAATCTTGATGATTTAATTAGTGATCCCATTCCTCATCTGCACCCCGAAGAGCTGACTTTTGAAATCATTATGCCCAAGTCAATCTTGATTCAGCCACAATTGTTGGACTTTGGTATTTTAGATGGGGTATACAATGATCTGGAGATCTTAGAAACCTTGATCTTGGAGGATAGGAAGTTGGAAATAAAAATCTGGGAAGCTACTTCTGAGGGAACTACGATTTTGGATCTAAGGGTTCCTATTGACCTGAAACCAACTACTTTCTACCAGGACCCTTATGATATCTTTCACGTGCAACCCAAGCTCAGAATCATTGATTATCTTTTTGAGTTGAAATCTAAAAGGACATCTGAACCTATTGAACCATCTCTACCCATTGTCTGACACTTTGGTCTTGGGTTGCATACTACAAAACCATAGGCCTGACCCCGCAAACTCAACAATCTTCAGTTTTGGGTGATTTTCATCTAGAACTTGAGAACCACTCGACCCTAGGGCATGGGTCTGCACCACAACTTAGTCCACATCTATGGACATCTTCTGTTGGTAGGTCTAAGGATTAATCTTTTGATTTTGATTCTGACCTACACTTGTGAATTCTCCGTTTCTTCCTTGTATGTATTTTATGCCTAGCTAAAGGCATTAAACTTAGTGCATGTGTATACTCTCTTCTCTCTACGGAGCTGATTGGATTTTCACAAAATTCAGGTGATATTCTGTTTACTCCCTTTTCATGCCTTTGATTTTACAATGAGGACATTACATCAATTAGGCATGGGGGGGTGGATACTTAATCTTGAAATTATTTCGTTAGCTCTGTAGAATTTCTTTTATTTTCTTAAAAAAAAATAGAAAAAATAGAATTAGGAGAAGAGAAATTAGGCTTTTGGAAGTTATTAACTTTAGGAAATGATACTTTAGGACCTGAACACTTAGACTCTTCAGGTCTTCGGGCTTAATTAGCCTGGGTTTCCACTCGAATGTGAACTTAGTCTCGAGTCCTTACCAAATAATTTTACTTTAATTTGGTGAATAAATTGGGATGATAAGTATGCGACTTATCAACCTATCCTCTGATTTGAGGGGACTGTAAGTCTAAGCATCTACACACTATTTGCATTAACTCACTTTTCGATGATTTTTACGGAAATTGGGTAGCTAATGAATGGTCTAGGGTGGTATGCCTGGCAAGTTGTCGGTGGTAACAACTCATCGGTCGGTTGTCTAGAGCCCAGCCTAATGGAGAGATTTTCACATTCTTATGATAACACTAGAAGGATATGCCATTATAATTAATGTGGTGGAAATCTCTCAATAAAAAATTAACAAAGATATGAATTTAAACCACAATAAAGGATGTCGTATCCATAGGGAGGGATAGACCAATAAATTCATGAGTTGAGGAATACACAGTTCGCAGACTCTTCCGCAACTTTAATGCGAGGAATATGCTATTTTAAATGAAGCTTGCAATTTCCTTTAAGGTTCAGGGGTATTTATGCAATTTTCACATCAGGAATTAAGCTCCAAAAATATGTGTATGATGCATGTGTAATGGCTTATCATGTAAATTCAACTTTCATGCAATTCTGATTTGAAATTCAAGGTTAAATCATGCACACAACACAAGTGAAATAATTTTAGGAAAGTATGAGTGCATCAATGCAATGTGGCACGAATAAAATATGAATATATAATTGGCATTGGCATTGAATGTAATTATTAATGGAGAAGAAAACAGAGGATTTCTCCTCTTTCTTCCATGCGTGGGCAGCCGTGCATGGTTGGCGGCGAGAGTCGATGGGGAGGTACACCTCGATGAGGGCTACGCAACGGCGGTGACGCGACGACCAGAGGTGGCCGACGGCGGCTGGACGGAGGAGGATGGCCATCGGCCTATTGGAGGAGGAGGAGAACAGCCATGTGTGGATGCGCGGGCACCCTGTTGCTGTAGCTCGCGCGGCTGCGCGCTGGGCACGCGCGTACAAGGGCGCTAGTGGTGGCGTTGGTGGTAGCGCTGGAGTGGTCCTTTGCAGCGCCTGCAGGGTGCGATTGTGGACCTGCCATCACCTGTGGGTGGCTGCGGTGGGGCGTAGGGAATGCACTAGAGAGGTCTGCGGGCATGGCACCTGCGGTGCAGCGCTTGCGGGCACTTGGCGTGGGGGCGCCTGCGGGGCAGAAGGTGCAAGGGCATTGAGCGCCTACGGGCAGGCTGAGGTGGGGAGCGCCTGTAGGCTTGAAGGGCACCTGCGGGCACTGGTGATGGCGTGGCACGGCTCTTGGCTGTAGAGTGAGGATGGGTGCGGCGATGGATGCAGGCTGGAAGGGTGCGGTGTGGGCATGGTGTGGCTTGCTGCTGCATGTTGTGTAGCGCCTGCGGGTGCTGGTTTGAGGGTGCGGTGGACGGTGTGTGTGCTGGTTGCACAGTGCATGCAGTCTTTGATGGATATCCCCTCAAGGGGAGGAAAAAAGAAACCTAGATCCAGATGCCCTCCTCTCCTGTGCAAGTCCCTCTTTTATCTCCTCTCTTCTCCTCTCAAGGGATTTTCAAAAATCCTTCTCTAAGTTTGGCCGACGGCTGTTGAGGAGTTGTTGAGGCCGGCGGCTGTTGGGGAGGGGAGAATTTAATTCACCCCCCTCAACTCTTGCAATTTATTCCTACAACAACAAAACATAAAATAATTACATACTAAATTATAGAATGCAATAAAATAGATAAAAACTCAAGTAATGATGCATGTACTTATTTAATGACCTAATGTAATATTAATAAACATACTATGTTGGAATTAAGTACTTAGGCGTAAAAATAGTTCATTAAAATGTACTCATCAAATACCCCCATGCCTAAGATTTGCTAGTCCTTAGCAAAAATGAAAAATAATAGAAGTAATCAGAAGATTTCTTCTTTTCTTATTTCAAAACTTTAGAGATCTAGACAAATGTGAAGTGATGATAGCCTAAGTAACAGATCAATGTGAAAAGCCAATTCGCATTGGGAGTTCGTACTTTACCCTTGGTAAATATTTCTGTCGGGATAGGCAACTACTTCCCTCAGGGATAAAGCAGAAGATAATCTGTAATTTGACCCTGGCTTTTGGCTTAGGTAGGAGATATTGAGTTGAATGGATTTGTATTTGGTGGCACACACTCATCTGGTGCTACATGTAATCTAGTACTACAGAATCTAGATCTCTAGACTATTAGACAAGTCAACTCAAAGAGAGGCTAAACAATTGTGCTCTCTTGATGTTCCTGGGTGCTCACTCTTTTCTTTCTTTTCTTTCTGAGATCATAAATCTCGCCAGATTTAGTAATTGTACTCACTGTTTGGTGGCCTCACATGGCATCCACACTTCAATTAAAGTCCTAATAACTCTACAACTAAGTTAGAGTCCTCAACCAGTATTCAGGCGATCAAAAATACTGAAAGGTAGGTATGGGTCATATTTGGTGGAATGCGATAGGTGTTTTGTTGCCTCAGAAACAATGTTACAACGATAACCCTGGACTCTTTTCTTTTTCTTTTCTCTCTCTTTTCTTCTTTTTTTTTCTTTCTTTTCTTTCTTTTTTTTTATTATTGTTTGTTGTTCTTCTTCTCTTTTTTTTTGTTTTTGTTTCTTTTTCAATCAACACAACATGATACAGACTTTTATTTATGAGGCCTTATTAGGGATAATGATGGTCAAGAGGAAATTGTGTAGCTTATTTGGTGGAAGTGCCTATTCTCGGCACCGGGAAGGAATGGATAGGATAGGCGTATTTCTGACCTTTGACACTATTACCCTCCTTCAGCCGAGGACTCTATGAAGGACGGTCGTAACCATCCACCATAGTCATGGCTTTATTAAGACTCAATCTCTGCATATCTACCTTATTTGGTGACTCTTAGGGATTCACACAAAGTACACATATAGGAACAGAGAGCGAAAACTACGCTTAACTCTGAAGTATCATCATTTAATTGTCCAGAACTTCAGAGTCCTTGCACTAGACTTAGTGCACCAGTAATCTCTCTACTTTCATCTCAAAAATATGAGGTGGATTTACTAGAAGATAGTATTCCTGACTCCTTATTAACTATCCAAGGGTTCAGTAGACTACAAATGCTTATTGGTTTTCCTCAAGGATCCATTACCCAGTCTACGTGCACATGAAATAAATGTACTAGATTCTAAACTTAAGAAATAATTCAGGAAGAAAAACCTCCAATGACAAAGGTATTCTGCTAGGGACTAACCCATTCAGCTCAAGAAAAGAGATTTTTTTTTATATGCGAACCTAAATGCTTGAATACTTGCAAAATGCACCCCCCATGCCTAAATCCTACAATGTCCCCATTGTAAAATTAAAATAGGAGGAGAAAGGAAAGAAATCACCTGATGACGGTGTTATTCAAAACACTGGGTTGCCTCCCAACAAGTGCTGCATTTTCTGTCAGCAGCCAGACTTAGAAGGAACCTATAAGTCTGGTTCCAGACAGAAAAGGTTAGGCCCTAAAATATGCGTAACAGTGCGGGCCTAGAAAATAGGTAGCCACGGATGTTGGCGAGCTAATGATGCAACGTAATACCAAATGCTTGCCAAAAGATATGAAAGCGAAGAACCTCGTTGGCTACCTTGGGAGGTCTAGGAATAATAAAAGGAATATGAAAAGGGACCTCCTGAAATGGAATAAGTAGAGGATAACAAGGATCCTCCAAAGCAGGACGGGTTTTAAAAGATATAAACATTAATATTTGAAACCCTTGAATGGCAAGACTAAAAGTACAAGCATCAATCCACACTCGCCATTCTACCCAAGGATGTACTGGCCTGATATGTTCTCTAGAAAGAATGTACATGAGCAGATATCCGAGCCAAGGATCGATTAGGGAGTATAAGGGTTGTTTGTAGTGTTGGAAGGTAATGGTTAAGTCCAATGAGGGCTTAGTCGGTGTTAGGTCTAATTCCAATAATGATTCAGATTGTGTATACTCCCTAACAGTTGTAGACAACTTCAGGTTACCCTGCCTAGCATTAATGATCGGAGTCATATTTGAATCAAGGGTAGACTCCAAATTACAACTCTTTGATGGCAGGGTCAAAATATCTGAATCATTATCATTAAGCTCATCCCCAGATTCGTTTGGTTCACTCAAATTTTTGTCGGGGTGTATATGTGATTCATTAGGAGTTGGATCAGTATCCTCAATTATTCCTAAAGGAGGATCAGTCTTAATATTTTAGAGCAAGCCTATATCACTGAATTCTTTATTCTTCTCGAGGTATAAATCCTTAATTGACGTGTTTTGTCCCCGAGAGTCTCCCTTAGGCTTCTCACTATTTTGTTTGTCCTCCTCTAATATCAACTCCTATTTTGGTAGAGGATGATTCTCAAAAGAAGGGAGGAATCTGGATTTCACCATATTATTTATATCCTCTAGAGGTAAATCCTCAAATAATAAATAATTCCCTTGTAATTCACTCTAGATTTTCAGTCCAGGTTCCTTTATTGGGGCATCCTCATCCTCTGAAATAGACTCTTCATATCCCTGAGACCAAAATTGATCTAATTCATCCTCCATTCCCTTAGGGTCACCTTCATTGGGTGCATTTAAATCCTTAGGATGCTGAATGGTAGGTGTTGATTCCCTAAGTGGAGGGTCAGGAGTAGGCTCACTAAGGGTAGAATGGGATTCCACCAGATAATCAATAGGGGAAGTGATAGGAACAATACAACCTTGACCCGGGTTGGTAGGGGTAAGGAGAATACTGTCATTGGGGTCAAGGTCCTCAAGAGGTACCATCTTTCCTTACTTTTGACTCCAATAAAGCTCAGGTAGATAATCACTATGATCATTGTCCTTTAGTGACCGTGTCTCATTGGGAGAGTCTAAGTGATAGCTACATAAAATTGGATCCCTATTGTCATTGGGTTCCTCAGAATTATTTTCATGATCATGGTCGTATGGGTAGGGATCAAGATTATTGGGAAGCGTGTAGCTAAGCTATCTTATTTCTTCATTTAACTATTGACTATTCCTCAACATCTCTCCTATTGATTCCATCATTTCCTTTTGTTGTTTTTGCATTTCTATCATAAAAGAGGAGAGGCTACTATTATTAGGTTGGGGAGGATAGTCAATTTCAGGCTCTGGTTGCCTAGGGGTATCGGTCCAACCTCGATATGGAAAATCATGAAGGGTGGGAGGGTTGGGTGTTTGCATGGAAGTAGGGATTTCAGGGTTAGAAAATCCCACTCCTAGGCTCTACTCAAAAGTGGGAGTTATCAAGCCAGTACTCCCAGGATAGGAATATGAATGATCCCATGAATTGTCAATGTACCCATCAAAGGATGGATATGCTCGGGGCATGGGATCCTGGTTAAAAGATGGGAAGTATTGACTCTGATAATCAAAATGATAGGAATAAGGGTGATCTATTTCTTTAAGCAAAAGAGTTTTAACTCAGGATTTAAAAGAATTCAGAACACAAGTAGAAACTTCCTAGAGAGTTTTACTGTCAAAACAAACGCAAATTCAATGGGATCTGTTTTTAGTAGATTGTAGGTCTTAGAATTAAATATTCAATTGGTGGCCAAACAAGTTTTGCGCAAATTACGCTTCCTAGGCCAACCTTCGCTGGTGCCTATAACCTACTCGCAAGGGATGGAAGTCTCGAATCGAGCCCACACATGAGGAACTGAAGTAACTTGGTGGATATGCTTGTTGATTTTCAACTAACTTCCCTTGTGGTACAAAAGAGGAGAGGTAGAAATTTATCTAGTGACCTTATGTGTGAGGTGCATAGTGTCTCAGGTGTGCAAATATACAATCGTATTTTGAGTTTTGAAATTTCGCAAACAAGATCCTTTTGCACACAATTTTCAGTCACAGATTTTAAAGTCCAACCTCTTAGCAGTCCTAATTTTTAAAGTGACCACTGAATTAATTCGATTCATGCACTTTAGTGGCCTTAGATTTAGGTTCAATGCAGATGCATGACAGGTAATTGATGCTCAAGAGAAGACGTACCTTACTCCAGCTTTCTTCGTGCAATAATGAATGCAATGCAGTAAAAATAAAGTAGATGCTGCTCATTCAATCCTAGATGGTTGTCCTATAGATATGCAGCTTCTAGCAGGCAGTTCGATTTTTTTTTTTTAATAATAATAATAAGCAAACATAACTAATCTAACTAACTAACAAACATGCAGTTCAAATAATTCAAATAATCCTATAATCTCAATAAATGGGAACACGCTCTCGAAAATACGCTCCTGCATACAAGAGCGATAAGAAATAAAGAGGCACTGGGAACACATTCCCAAAAAAAAATACCCGACAAGGGTCCAAAGGACAGTAATTAAATTCTAATGTCTATCTAAACTAAATCTAAACTAAGCTCTACTGACTAAATCAAAAATAGGCTCCTTCGTAAGCCTATGTGCGTGGGATCAACGCCCACATGTTCTTGTTATTGGCCTCAAGGTGGTGTCATGGTCCACCAAAAAGTTCGCCTCCACCGTGCACGTCGTTCAGGGTCAATGTCGTCGCTCTGCTGTGCCTGGCACCGTGTCAGATTCCTCGCACAATAAAAAAATTGATCAGAAGATTGCGCAACTCAGAATATTCAAAAATAATAACGTGAATCTATTGCGTTTGTTGCCTCCCCGGCAACGGTGCCATTTTGGCGGAGAGATTTTCGCTTTCTTATGATAACACTGGAAGGATATGTTGTTGTAATTAATGTGGTGGAAATCTCTCAATAAAAAATTAACATAGATATGAATTTAAATCGCAATAAAGGATGTCGTATCCACAGGGAGGAATGGACCAATAATAAATTCACGAGTCGAGGAATACACAGTTTGTAAACTCTTCTGCAACTTTAATGCGAGGAATATGCTATTTAAATGAAGCTTACAATTTCCTTAATGGTTTAAGGGTATTTATGTAGTTTTCATGTCAGGAATTAAGCTCCAAAAATATGTGTATGATGCATGTGTAATGGCTTATCATGTAAATTCAACTTTCATGCAATTCTGATTTGAAATTCAAGGTTAAATCATGCACAAAACACAAGTGAAATAATTTCAGGAAAGTATGAGTGCATCAATGCAATGTGGCCTGAATAAAACATGAATATATAATTGGAAATGGCATTGAATGTAATTATTAATGGAGAAGAAAATAGAGGATTTCTCCTCTCTCTTCCTCGCGTGGGCGACCGTGCATAGTTGGCGGCGAGAGTCTACGGGGAGGTGGGCCTCGACGAGGGCTACGCAACGGCGGTGATGTGGCGGTTGGACGGAGGAGGATGGCTGCTGGCCTATTGGAGAAGGAGGAGAACAGTCGTGCATGGATGCGCGGGCACCCTGCTGCTGCAACTCGCACGGCTGCGCGCTGGGCGCCCGCGCATAAGGGCGCTGGTGGTGCTGCTGCAGTGGTCCTTTGCAGCGCCTGCAGGGCGCGGCTGTGGACCTACGGTCACCTATGGGTGGTTGCGGTGGGGCACCGGGGATGCACTGGAGAGGTCTGTGGGCGTGGCGCCTGCGTTGCAACACCTGCGGGCTTGAAGGGGCGACTACGGGGTAGAAGGCGCAAGGTCGCTGAGCGCCTGTGGGCAAGCTAAGGTGGGGAGCGCCTGTAGGCTTGAAGGGCGCCTGCAGGCGCTGGCGATGGCGTGGCGTGGTGCTTGGCAGTAGAGCGAGGATGGGTGCGGTGATGGATGTAGGCTGGAAGGGCACGGTGTGGGTGCAGTGTGGCTTGCTGCTGCCTGCTGTGCAGTGCCTACGGGTGCTGGTTGGAGGGTGCGGTGGATGGTGTGCGCCTGCAGTGGAGAGGGTGCAGGTGGTGGAAGGCTTGGCGCTGTGGCGTGGCAAGGGCAGGATGGGGTGCGGCACCTGCAGAGGGCCCGCAAGGGCAGGCGGAGGGTGATGGTGCACAGTGCACGGTGGTTGCACAGTGCATGCGGCCTTTGATGGATATCCCCTCAAGGGGGAGGAAAAAAGAGCCCCAGATCCAGATGCCCTCCTCTCCTGTGCAAGTCCCTCTTTTATCTCCTCTCTTCGCCTCTTAAGGGATTTTCAAAAATCCTTTTCTAATTTTGGCTGGCGACTGTTGAGGAGTTGTTGAGGCCGGCCGGAAGACTCAGTTGAGGCTGGCGGCTGTTGGGGAGGGGAGAATTTAATTCATCCCCCTCAACCCTTGCAATTTATTCCTACAACAACAAAACATAAAATAATTACATACTAAATTATAGAATGCAATAAAATAGATAAAAACTCAAGTAATGATCCATGTACTTATTTAATGACCTAATGTAATTATTAATAAACATACCATGTTAGAATTAAGTACTTAGGCGTAACAATAGTCCATTAAAATGGACTCATCACAGCCACACGACCATTCTCTTCCTGCTGCCTTTAGGTAAATCTTAGATTAGGGAAGCCACCTACTTAGAAAAAAAGAGAAAAAGAAATACTCAAAAAGAAAAAGAAAAAAAAAAGAAAAGGAGAAAATAAAAAAAAAATAAAGCCACACTTCACCACATGAGTATGGCTGGCAATTGGTCATGGGTAACAGCCCATTGGTCGGTTGTCCAGAGCCCAGCTCACAAAAATGCACAAAGAATTCCTAAACACTTAGGAAGAAGCAGAGAAGTAGAATAAACCGGGGAGATATACATTAGGTTCACCCTTGTGTTGACCCCATAAAAATACAAAGAAAATTAGGGAGATATACACTGGGTTCGCCCTTGTGTTGACCCCATAAAAAAAGTAGGGAGAAAGATACCATTCAAAATGATAAACCCTTAGGAAGAAACTCTTAAGGTCACCTGGGGTCGTAGAAACTCGAAGTTCATTTTAACGGCTGCCTAGTGAGTCTTTCACTCTCTTCACAAGATGCTTAGCACTTAGAATCCTTTTCGAGTTTTGGGTGGGTTAGGTAGCTGTAAAAAGTTATCCCGAAACTCTCAAACTCCAAAAGTTCAAAAAAAGTAGAAAAGAAGAAAAAGCAAAAAAAATGTATCTTCCCTTTTCAAATAAGGCGAGGACTTGGGTGGTCTGCATTCTGGCAGACACCCGGGTACTGTTGAGTTTTTGTAGTTTGGGATCTTAGTTGAAAATTTCCTTTTGTTAATAAAAAATAAATGCCTTAAGCGATCGAGCCCTAATTCTATTTTTATACATAACATATAGTTTAATTTTGCTAAGGACTAGAAAAAGATAGGCATGGGGTATGATGTAGACACATTTAATTAAGTTAAAATGGCTATTCATGCATGTTCCTAGGCTTAGATTTGCATGTCATATTATAAATATTGCATAGCATGTATCATTCTGCATTTAGAGTAGTTGTGCATATTTTAGGTTAATTACGTCCTTTTTATGGCCAGGAGGAAAGGAGATTTATTTTAGGGCCTCGGATGGACGATCTGACTATACGGATCAGATTAGGATGACAATCAGAGTCTAACACCTCTGAAATCGTCTAGATCAAAATCCCGTAGCACCATATGTGTTAGAAGAAGATCAATGGCCAAGGGGGCATTACGACATCCTTACGAGCTTCGGATGGAAAATCTGACCATACAAATGACTCCAGTCCGACAATGCGAGAATCATCTCGATTCAAGTACTGTGTCACCCTTTGCAACAGAAATAAGATGGACGACCCAGATAGCGCCACGTGGCTCCATCTAGGCCGCCCAACATTGGTCTGCAGCGCCCACCCACATCACACCTCATCCGCGACCTCCATTCTCAGCTGTTGGATCTTGATCCAACGGTTGAGAAGCTCTCTCCACCACGTACCCATAATATGTCTTGGCATCACAAAAATCAGCTTGCCGCTTTGCTTGAAGCACTGGTCTTCAAGGGAGGGGTGTGGGTTAAATCCTTGTGGCCCCCTCTCCAATTGAGCAATTGACGCAATGTAGCAGCGGCAACAGCGTAGCGCATGAGCACACAAGGCAGCGCCAGCGTAGCATGACTAGGTGTAGCTGTGCACACTAGCACATGTGAGCGACATGACGCGGGAGGCACGGGCGCGTGATGCGCATGCTACCAATGGCGTGGATCTTCAGCAATAGCCTAGGTGGGTCTTTAGTGATGCTTGCATCTGTCACTAATTGCTTGTGCACAGGATGCCCTTCCTCTTTCCACTATAAAAGGTCCTACACCCCTCCATTCTTCACCATCTCTTCCTTTCTTCCTCTCACCACCTCCAAGGCTCTAGAGAGAGCTTATCCCAAGCTTGGGATGCTCCTCTAGAGTAGAAATCAAATATGTTTCCCCACCTCTCATCCCCATTCGTGGAGCATCCCGTGGTCGTCTTCTCACCTACTTCGGGAAGTAGATCCTCGCCGCGACGACGTCCCACCCCGTCCTCCTTCTTTTGCTCCCATTCTCCTTTGTCCTGCTCCTCACCACCTTCATCCGAGCATCGTCAAAGTGAGTTATCCTCCAAGCGACCATCTAGGGGGATTCTTCTCATCTCCATCTATCTTTATCACTTTCTAGTGTAGTTTTTCCCATTTTCATAGTTGCAGAAAACACTTGTTGAGATATATGTGATTGTTTCTCTCTCTTTCTCTCATATTTTGGAAGTAGATTAGTTAGATAAGAATTTATCGACCTAATCTCTTGCTTGCTAAAAATACAAAAAAAAAATTAGAAAAGATAAAAATGACAAAAACAAATAAAAGCGAAACGCGGATTTTCAAAACCAAACGTTCGCCTCCCCGTGTTCGACTCGGGACTCACTTTTCAAGTTTCGGTTATAAATTTTATCTGATCGACAGATTTTCTCATGAATCGAACTACGACGATAGGTTTTCCAAATCCAATCCTTTCTGCATGCGAATTCGACGCAATCAATAGGTCGGCCAATGGTTCTGAACCAATAAGCGACCTTATCTTTAAGAGATAATAGGAATAGCCGCATCAGTCAAAGGTCTTCTTGCACATTGTAGGAACAAGTTGTTTGTGCAAGAAGAGTCAGTTCTTCAAGGTGGCTGAAAGAGTCTTCCCTAGGAAGGACATGGAAATGTTTAATTTGATTCAGAACAGTCGGTTTGATCTCAAAGTCCCCTTCAGGTATGACCACCTCTGATCTTTCCTCATAATAGGAAGGATCATACAAATCTTTTAGAGCAACGACAAGCTGCTGATGGGGTGGTGGGTTTGGCCTTTGGTTGGGCAGGCTTGTGATATTTCTAGTCAACAATTATTGATTGGCATGAAGTTGAGCAATCTACTCGGCTAGCAAGGAGTAAAGATTAGGCAGGGGGCTTGTTGTCAAGATTAAGGCAAATCAACATTAGGAAGCTCCAGGTGCGGGAAGTCAAAGATAGGGGGGTTGTTTTGGGTGGACGGGTCAGAATTGGGATTAGAAGTGGAGTTAGAGGTGGGATTAGAGGTGGGAGTGGAAGGGTTAGTGGACCTATTTTGTTGATTTTCCATATTTTTAGAAGAAGACGAAAAAAGTGGTCTTTTAGCGCAGGGGGGAAAATCAAAGGGTCCCTCCAAGTGCGAAGTTTGGGACCGTCGCCCGTGCATAAAATGGAAGAACGAGAGGAGAGGAGAAGAGATGGAGATGAGAGAGAGTGTGCAATTCAAACAACCAAGTCTAATCTTTCTTAAGGTTGACTCCTTACAAACCTAAGACTTGGGAACCCAATGAATAAGAAATCAGCAAGTGAACCTAATTCCAGAAAGAGAACTCGGTTAGACTTAAGAGGTGGCTTGGGCCCAAGCATTTCCCAGAAAAATCAGGGGCTTGTGTAAACCCGCATTCGTCACTTGACTTCCCTCTAAGTCTAACGCTTAATAATCCTTAGATATTGGATATTAAGCCTAAAGTGGATGAAGTCCTTAAGTGGTTAAGTAACTATTTGTTTTAGAGTTAGGCTTGGGTGCTAAAATGTGCACGAGAATGTGGAGGGTGTTAATTGGGGTAATACCTTGTTATTGCCTTGTTATTTCAATTTTTTAGTGTATGCATGATTGGGAAAGTGATTCCAATAACAATCAAGTTGACACACAAATTTAATGTATTTTTGTCTTTTAGGATTTGATTTAGCTTAATGTGTTTTAGCATTTTCTTTTTAAGTTTTCAAACATGTTTGAAATTCCACAAATAGAAGGAAATTAAGTTTCCTTTAATTTGTGGGATTAAAAATTTGAAAAGAAACCCTAATTGAATTGATCCTAAGACATAAATTTTACTATCAATGAATATGTTTTAGGCTTTCTTTTTAAATAGTGATCCAAACAAAGCAACCAACACCAGTACTGTATGGTAAATCAAACAAGAATTTTGAAAAATATTTTTTTGTGATTTTAGGAATTTGTTTGATATTTTTTTAGAATTTTTCTTTTTGCTAGTGTAAAGTCTAGAAATGATACTCGAGGGTATTCTGGATTTTCAGTACCACCACCGACCACCAAAACTTTTTGTGATTTTATGTGATGTGTAGAATTTCACAAGGATTCCAGAAAGCTGAATTTCACAAAAAACTTGATGAGTATAAAAATTCTTAAAATTAGAGGAGATGACCCTTCTATAGTCCATGAAATTTTATACAAATACAATTGCTATGAAATTTGGAACAGATGTTCCTCACTTGATTTGGAATCACTAGGTGAAATTTCAAGATTTTAAGAGGCCTGTGATGTTGGGAATTGATTTTTGAAGTCCGGACAGAAGTCTAGACTCGAAAATCAAACTACCAACACTTGAAGTAGAGTGGTGTTTAATGATGCAAACAAGTAACTAATTGATTTTTAAATGAAACCACTCCACTTAACTTAATTGTTTGAGATCCTAAAAGCCAAGTTTAATGTATTTTGATAGTTTTTTAGGGAATTGTGTGACTAGTTCAAGATTAACAACTTGAATTAATTCATAGGAAGAAAAGGTACTTTAAGCTCCAAAAATCCTGCTTTGTACCTGAATTTCCTGCACACATGAGAGAAAGAGAGACAAGGGGATGAGATCCACTTAACAAGTAAGAGAAATAATTAAAGCAAAGCTGTGCCTCCCCAGTAACGGTGCCAAAAAGTGATCGGATTTTTACGCAGTTTGCAAAATTAGGGTTCTATCATTGCAACACACAAAAACTATTTCGCTTTTAACTTTATAAACCTAGATAGTGGGGTATCTTGGGTTGTCCAAGGAGGTAATTTGTTTGCAAAATCGAGTCTCTTGCTTGGAAATAGAAATCAACTTTCCTTTTGGTATTTCTCAATATATAATTTTTGTGGTTTTTGAAATAACGGTAATACGTGGAGTTGATGACGGAAAAAAGACTAATCCTATTTTAGCAACTAAGTGGAAAGAATGACCTCTTCCAAAGCTCACCCTAGGTAAGTGAAGGCCTAGGATAATTGGGAATAGGGTGTGAAAGTGCTAGAACAAAACTAAAGTAGAGAACAAGGAGAACAAATTTAGGAAAAGCAACTTTACAGAAATTGGATATTTGTTCTACACTTATAGAGGAAAGATTCTATGAAAAAAAATAAAACTAAAAAGCAAATGAAACAAAAATCCTAGATGATGATGGTGAAGATCTTGCTCCAACTGCAGCTGCTCCAGTAGTTAAAAAGGGCTCCTTCCTTCTCCTTGAATAACTCTTCCAAGTGGTCTCCTCCTGGCAAGCCCTAAAGTAGGGGGCGTGCCTTTTCTCCTCAAGGTGGATGGCTTCCACCTTAATGGCTCCTTCAAGGGTGGGCGTGCACCACCCTTCCTTCCTCCTTCCTGACTATCCTCCAAGTTGGAAGCTTGCTCCTCCTTGGAGTGGAACAAGGAAGAAGAGAGATGGAGAAGAAGGCACCAAGGGGGCAGGTAGGATGCCCCCTTAATCTTCTTCTCTTCTTCTCCTTCCTTGGTTGTGGGTTATAGTGGGTGTAGGGTAGAATTAAACTTAATGGTGGATGGGTTTTTAGTGGTGTCTAGGAGGGTTTTTATAGAGGTGGAGAGGGAGGTAGTTGGAGTGGGTTAGGTGGATGGCTAGGATGCATTTAGGTGTTGGTTATGGGTGGAAATGTTGATCCTAGGGTTAAGACTAGTTGGCGCAAACCAAGGGGGTGCCATGTGGGGTTGTTAAGAGCATGGAGGGGCACCATAGTTTCGTGCCAACAATGGAGAGGTGCCATGGTTTTGGCGCCAACTATGGGGGCTTCTAGAAGGTGGGTATGTAGATGGTGGATAAGAGTTGTAGGGGTGGGTGTAGGGTGGAGATTGATGGGTTTTTGGAGGGAAAAAGGCGGCGCCAAAAGTGGTAGTCATGGTGGTTTTGGCGCCACCTTGTTGGTGCCCTTTGGTGGTGGTTGAGGGGTGAAGGGTGGTGATGGTGATGGCGCCAACTTGGAGTGGGAGTAGGTAGCTAGCTTAGGTGGACTAGTTAGGTGGTGAGGTGGAGTTAAGTTGTAGGTGGTGGATGGATGGTGGATGGCCAAGGGAGCTAGAGCTTAGCTAGTAGGTGAGTTGAGAAGGAGGTATCTGGAGCTAGGGTTTTGAGGAAAGGAGCTGAGAAGGTGATGTTTGGAGCTGCATTGCAGCTGGTAGCTATTGAAGAAGATGGCAAAGAGCTACTTTAGCTGGCTTAGCTTGCTAGTTCTTTGCTAGCTGCTAAGCCAAGCTAAAGTAAGCTGGCTTCTTCTAAGGTATGCTGAGGTAAGTTGAGTCTGATCTTCCCAGGGAGGACCTAGCTAGTTGGAGTAGCTAAGGTAGCTTAGCTCAACTAAGTTAAGCTACGAGGAGTCCCTAGGAGCTAGACTTGAGCTGGCCTGGGCTAGGTGAAGTCATCTTCAGCTGGTTGGATTGAGTAGAGCTGCAGGTAGCTGGACGTGAGCTGAGGTGGACTCTAATCAACTCAGTTGAGCTAGCTAGAGCTTCCAGTGAACTGAAAGGAGCTGAGATGAGCTAGACTCAACTGAGTTGAGCTGGATTCGAGCTGACTTGAGCTAGGGTGAGCTGAGATGAGCTATCTTGAGCTACCATTCAGCTGAAATGAGCTAAATGGAGCTAGGATGAGCTAACCCTAGTTCAAGTGAGTTGGTATCTAGCTATGATGAGCTAGATTAGGCTGAGTCTGAGTTGGTTGAGCTTCTCCTTCATCAGTTACCTTCCTGAGTGCTAGGGTTCTGGGGATCTGATTATGTTGTTTAACCCTAACACTCAAACAAACATAACAAAAAGACAATAAAATGTAAAATGCATGCCTAACCTAATTTATGCCTAATGTAGCCCAAAAATCAGTTTAGGGAGTTAAAATCCTAAGAGCTAGGTTTGTTTGAATGCATAAGAGCGATGATAAATTGGCATTTATCAGAGCTCCCTAATTTATTCCACATTAACCTAGCACCCTCCTTAGCTAATATTATTTTAACTGAACCTAATTTTCCCTCTTCACCTTCCCTACCTTTTAATCTGGTCCCACCATAGCTTGAACTTAAACCTCTCTCTGATAATCTAAAATATATCTTCTTTGGACCTAATCAAACTTTCCCTGTGATTATTAATGCACATCTAACTTGGGAGCAAGAATCTCGACTCATTACGATCCTAAGAGAACACAAACAAGCAATTGGGTGGACCATTTCTGGCCTTAAAGGAATTAGCCCCTCTTACTGTACTCATATGATCTATGTTGAGGATGGGGTTCGACCTTCTCACGAGATGCAAAGAAGATTAAACCCTAATATGCGAGAGGTTGTTAAAAAGAAAATAATCAAGTGGCTTGATGCTAAAATCATTTACCCAATCTCTGATAGCCTTTGGGTGATCCTAATACAAGTAGTTCCTAAGAAAGTCGGGCTCACGATTGTGACTAATGACAAGGGTGAATCCATCCCTACCTGCATTGCCACTGCATGGCAAGTTTGTATTGATTATAGAAAACTCAACTTTGCAACCAAGAAAGATTATTTTCCCTTGTCTTTTATTGACCAGATCCTTGAGAGACTAGTAGGGAGGAAGTTTTTTTACTTTTTGGATGGATACTCAAGATACAATTAAGTTGCCATTAATCTTGAGGATCAAGAGAAAACCAGCTTCACTTGTCCCTATAGAACTTTTGTTTTCCATAGGATGATTTTTGGTCTATGTAATGGACCTGCGGCCTTTCAAAGGTGCATGCTAGCCAACTTTTCTGACATGGTTGGTGACTATTTTGAGGTCTTCATGGAAGAATTTTATGTATTTGGTGACTCATTTGATTTATGCCTGGACAACTTGACCAAGATTCTGAGAAGATGTATTGAGGTCAACCTAGTACTAAGTTGGGAGAAGAACCATTTTATGGTTCAAGAGGGAATTGTACTAGGTCATATTGTATCAAAAAGAGGAATAGAAGCTGATCGAGCCAAGGTTGATTTAATCTCTAATCTTCCACCCCTTGGCTCGGTGAAGTAAATTAGATCATTCCTAGGACATATTGGATTTTACAGAAGGTACATAATTTTTCTAAGATCTCCAGGCCTTTGACTAACCTTCTATCCAAAGAGACCCTTTTTATTTTAATGAGGAATGCATCCAAGCTTACTCGACCTTAAAGGATGCGGTGACCCAAGCTCCAATCTTACAAGCCCTTGATTGGGCCCAATCCTTTGAAATCATGTGTGATGCCTCAGATTTTTCCATAGGAGTAGTTCTGGGATAAAAGAAAGTCAAGAAACCCGTGGTGATTTATTACGCTAGCAAAACATTAGATGAGGTAAAAGGAATTATACAACTATTGAGAAGGAGTTGCTAGCTGTTGCTTTGGACTTGAAAAGTTTAGATCTTATTTACTTGGATCCCATGTGGTTATTGATGTGCATACATCTAAGTTGCCTAAAATGTCTATTTATACATGTTCTTAGTGTCTTAGAAGCATCATGCATTGTAAATATTGCATAACATGCATCATCATGCGTTTAAGTTAGATTGTATAAATTTTTGGTTAATTTTCTTCTTTTGTGGTTGAGGAATAGGGCAACATTTATTGGAGCCTCATATTTGAGATCCAACCACATGGATCTGATCAGGGTGACGATCGGAGTTCAACGACTTCGAGATCACCCCGATCAGACCATAGTATTATTAGATATAGTCCGAGAAAGATCAGAGGTCAAGGGACCAGGTGGTGTTAAATTAGCACCTCAGATGACAAATCCAACTGCACGGATGAGTTTGGATCGACGATCGCTACCCAACGGCACAAAAATCGATCCAATCCGACATTCGTGGCACCATCTACAAGTCAGAGAAGATGGATGGCCAAGATAGTGTCACGTGGTGCCATCCCAACCACCCAACGTTGGCCCAAGTCTCCCACTCCACCTCTTTATGCAATGGCCAATGCATCTCATCCATTAGATCATTGATCTAACGGCTGAGAACGTGACAGGTCTCTCCTTAGCCACACAGCATCTTCACTGAAGGCAAGGGTTGGATCGCTCTCGACTGTTGGATCGAGATCCAACGATCATGAGTGTGCTAGCCTTGAAACAAAAATTAATCACTAAAGGCCACATAGCGCAGTGGTTGCGCTGCTCACGTGCAAAGCGAGGCGTGCATTTGAGTCGTGCAGAGCAGGCTTAATTTGCGAGAAGAGCGGGCACACGAAATTGCACCATTATAAGTGAGGGCAATCCTATAAGGCTAGAAAAGTTATATTCATGGAAACCTTAGAAAAATATATACAACATATAAAATTTTCAAAAATTTCAGAGGTTGTTTGAGGATTCTGCAGAATCAATTTTCTAAATCTATCATTTTTGGATTTTGACACCAATGTAGAAAAAAATCCCAAAAAAATATCAAATAAGTTCCAAAAATCCTAAAATAATCTTTTATAGAATGTTTGATTTCCTTTTCAATGGTGGTGTTGTTTACCTTATTTGGACCACCACATAAAAAGATATTTGAAAAAGAGATCCATTTCGTAGGAGTTGCCTGCATAGGATTTCAACTTTTGGGTTTCATCGTAATCACATATCAATCTAAGGGAAATTGGCATTCACTAATTATAACTTGATTGCATTTGATTGTGTGACAACTCAAACTTGTTTGAAGAATTAACAAGAAGAATCTTAAAAGCAATTTTAAGATTATCAAACCCTAAAAGTCATTCATTTTAATCCTTCATTGAAAAATCTTCTATTTTGGCTTGGGCATCACTCTTCCATCGAAATCCACACACATAAAGAAAGGAAATAATCTGGGGAACTACCCCCCTAACACCCTTTATAAATTGTGCACTTATAGTACCCTAAGCCTAATATAAAAATTGTAGCAATTTGATCCTTAAGGATTTCATCCACATCAGGCTTCATACTTGCTTATTAGATTGTTCTCAATTGACATCAACTCCTTGATTTAACCTAATCTTAGCTGAGGGGTTGAGTCAATGACCGGGTGCGGGTTTATACAAGCACCTAGTGATTTTCCTATGACATGCTTGGGCTCAATCCTCCCATTGCAACTTAGTTAGGTTGAATTAAAGGAAGGGTTGTCCATTGTTAACTTTTTAATAATCCAAGTAACTAAGTCTTAGGTTTCTAAGGAGTCAACCATAAGATAGGCTTAGAATTTTGTTGCTTGAAGTACACACTTTTTTTGTTATCTCTTCCCATCTCTCCTCTTCCTATTCTTCCATAAGTGTATGAACGGGGGACGGTCCCAGAACCTGCACTTGGAGGGACCAATTGATTTTGTGCCCCACACAAAACATTTGACTTCTTTTCACTTTACTTCTTCCTCTTTGAATAAATATGGAAAATATACAAAACATGTCCAATTATGCTTTCACTTCCCACTCACAACCCAACCCTCCCATTCCAAATCCACAAGCTGACTCACATTTCATCCCCATCCTTAACTTTCCTAACTTGGAGCTACCTTAAAACCCTGAGTTGCAAAATCAAAATCAGAATGACTCGCCCAATCCTCTAGTCATGGTGGTTGAGCAACTGGCTCGACTCCAAAATAATAAGCAACAATAGGCTAGGATTGCCATGAACCTAGCCAATCAAAGAGGGAATTTATCACCCGTGGAGCCTGTCATTCCTGTTAAGGATTTTTATGATCCTTCCAATTATGAAGAGAGACTTGGAGTGGTAATTCTGGAAGGGGATTTCTAGATCAAACCAATTATTCTAAACCTGATTAAGCATTTTTGTGGCTTTCCAAGAGAGGATCCTTTTAGCAATTTGGAGGAACTAACCATCCTCGCTCAAACCACTTGTTCCCATAATGTGAAGGAAGACTTACGGCTTATGGGACTTTTTCCTCTTAGCCTCAAGGATAAGGTTGCCTATTGGTTCAGGTTAGTCGGCTGGCCCATAACAACCTGGCAGCAACACAAGAGCACCTTTCTAAAAAAATTCTTCCCTATTGGTCGTACTAATGCATTGAGAAGATCTATTACGACCTTTCAACAAAAACATAGTGAATCTCTCCATGAGTCTTGGGTGAGATTTCAAGAATTATTGAGTCGTCCACATCATGAGATTTCACTTTGGTAGCTAGTGCAAATCTTCTATCATGTATTAGAAGATCAATTGAGATGGTTTGTGGATGCCTCATGTGGTGGCAACTTCTTAAACAAGGATGCCGGGAGTGCCTACCAATGTTTTGAGGAAATGAGTGAAAACTCATTTAATCTTGCTTCAATGGACACTTTTGGTAGGACTTCAAACCCAAGACTCAGAGTTAATGAAATTTACTCCAAATCTGCATCTATCCCAGTAACCTAGGATGATATCCAAATGATAGCACAAAGACTGGATCAGATGCAAATTCACAAGAAGAAATTGGAAGAAAAATTCACTTAAAAACAAGCTCCACATGTAACTCCACCTAACATCCTTAAGAGAGAGAACTTGGACAACATTAGTGTTATCTGATGTAGACACATCTATGTAACATAAACTATCTATTTATGCGTGTTCTTAGCCGTATAATTGCATTCAACATTATAACTATTGCATGGCATGCATTATTCTGCATTTAAAATAGATTGTACAAATTATAGGTTAATTTTCCCTTTTTGTGGTCAAGGAACAAGGCAATATTTTTCTGGGCTTCAGATTGAACATCCAACCATACGGATCTGATCAGGGCGACGATCGGAGTCCAACGCCTCCGAGATCACCCTGATTGGACTTTCGTAGCATTAGATGCAGTTCGAGGAAGATTAGAGGTCAAGGGGTAAGGTGGTGCAAATCCGTACTTCAAACAACAAATACAACCATACGAATGGGTTCGAATTGATGATCGCAGCTTAACGGCATGAAAATCAACCCAATCCGACGTCTGTGGCACCATCTACAAGCATTGGAAGATGGACGGCCAAGATGGTGCCACATGGCACCATCCTAGCCATCCAAAGCATCTCAGCCCAACTGTGCCTCACCATCTGAAGACCTTCACATTAAATCTCAGCTATTGGATTCTCATCCAACGGCATGGCATGGTTGAGATGAATCTTAGCGATTGGATTCTCATCCAACAGCTGAGATGCATCTCAACCACGCCATGCCTTTTCTAAAGAAGCAAAATAAGATTAAATGTGGACTGGTGGATCTTCATCCAACGGTTCCCATCTAGCCACATCACTCGTCCCCAGCATCTCCACTCATCTGAAGGCTAAGGCACAAGTGCTCTCAGTCGTTGGATTCTCATCCAAGGACTGGGAGCGTAAAGACCTTGTTACAAAAAGTTGACAATCCAGAAGGATAGCGTGGTGGTTCTATGCCTTATACCCGATAAGGGGCATGGGATCAAATCCTCTCAAGCACCCCAAATATGTAGCGCGAGTGGTGCACACTCAATTGGTTGTGCGATGCACATTGGGCTGCGAAGAATAGGCGACGTGGCAGCACTAGATGCAAGCGTGTGTGGAAGTGGACAATCACATAGGCATCCACGAGCAGTCTGATGCGTGGCAGGTTCAGATGGTTTCTAAGCCGTCTGATCCACCGAATAGACATCTAGTCTCGATCCTAAGCACGCGATGGTAGCCATCCAATCTCCAACGAAAGGCCTAGATGAGCCGTCGCATGGTGAACGTGGGTGAATGGTTGAAGGGAGGAGGTGGTGACATGGCGCACTAGGAGTGGTTGGATGCATGATGGACGAACCTTGTTGAGGCGTGGCTAAATATTGTGCGCCTACAACAACACCAACATCTGTCACTAAAGGCTCTTATATTACATTCTAAACATTTAAATGACCAAACTACCCCTATGACTACACCTATAAAAGAACTGCCACTACCATACATTTCTTCATCCCTTCTCTTCTCCACTCACCTCCTCCAAAGCTCTACGAGTTGGTCCCATACCTGGGATGCTCCACTAATGTTAGAGTAAACTAATTTTCCATCTTCTCACCTCCTTTGTGGAGCATCCCGTGATTGTCTTCCTGCCACCATTTGGGATGTGGATCTCGCTGCGACACCATCCTGTTCCATCCTTTGTCTTCCAGTTCCGTTCTCCCTCGTCCAGCATCTCATCCCCATCTTCCAAGTACTCCGTCATTGCACCTCGTCCTCCAAGCAGTCGTCAAGGAGGATTTTCTCATCCCTCTCTTTTTACTGCTTTCTAGTGTAGATTTCCAGCTTTTTAGTTGTAGAAATTAGTTGTAATGAACATTCTGCTATGGTTATGAAATATTGGTTCACACACTCTCTCTTTTTCTATATTATTCTCTCTCTTTTCTATTATTTATTCTTTAAGTAGAATAGCTAGTGTAGATTAATTTCAACTAGCTAATTTGCTTTGTGAAAAATAATTCTAAACACATTTTTTTAATCAAACGTTCGTCTCCTTGTGTTCAACTCGAGACTCACCAAAGTTTCGTTATAAATTTTATTTGATAATAGATTTTTACGCAACTGCAACGATGGGTTTTTAACTTAATCTTTTAGCATACAAAATCTCGTTCATCATTATCCCAGCTGAGCAAAAACTATTTCCCTGTGGTTACACAGGATATGATTGGGATGTATGATTTTCTGAATCAAAATTCCTTTGGCCCTCCTGCTAAGAATATCTTAGCCCTCCAAAAACATTTTAGAAATTCTTCCAACTCTTACAATAAAATTGGAGGAATAACCCAAATCCTTCTTGGAAGGTCCCTAATCTTATTCCTTTCCAAAGACAATATCAAACTGGGGTTTTTGGGTAGAATCAGTACCAACCTGGGCCATCATAAGATGATATCAACACCCTGGTTATGAAAACCCTGCAAGGCATGCAGAACTAGATGTCTAAAATGACCTACATTGTTACTACCTTGCAAAATCAAATTGGGGTCACTCTTGACCAAACACTTGTAAAAAATTTACCTTCTCAACCCATGCCTAATCCAAACAACCAAAGGAACCAATATCAAGGTAAGAATTCTAATCATCCCATCCATCTAGCCCCTTAGCATCCCCTAGGTTTTCATTAAAATCAGGCCTCCTGACCTCCTAGAAATAATCATATTGCCAACGCAGTCACCTTGAGGAGCGGGAAGACAACTCAAGATCCTGGGCCTTCTACTTCCACACAAGAAACCTACTCCAGAGAAAAGCAAGTCAACTCTCCCTCTACTTCAACTCAAGAACCTTCAGCTGTAAACAAACAAAGCTCCATCCCTTTTCCACAAGCACTTCATTCCACCAAAAAAAAGAAAAAGAAATTCAAGCCCTCTAATAAAGAATTGATGGAACTTGTTGGGCAAGTAGAAATAAACATCCCTCTCCTAGATGTACTTAAATACATCCCCGCTTATGCTAAGTTTCTAAAAGATTTATGCACCCCAAAAAGGTAGTCTAGAAACCTAGGAAAGGTGATCCTTTCTGAGACAACTACCTCAATTGTGCAGAGCAAATTGCCTCCGAAAAAGAAAGATCTAAGCACTCCTTTAATTCCGGTTGTCACTAATGACTCTACTTTTGATCACACCTTCCTTGATCTCGGTGCCTCAATAAATATTATCCCTACTGTTATCTTCGAGGAATTCAGATTTAGTGAATTAAAACCCGTTGTGGTTACGTTGCAATTAGTTGACCGATCTACCATTAAACTGAAGGGGATTGTTGAGGATGTCATTGTTCGGGTCCAAAATTGTTTATTTGTCGTAGACTTTTTGGTCCTGAATATCAAGGTACCCGAAGCATTAAAGAATGCCCCAATTATTCTTGGAAGACCCTTTCTTGCCACTGCAAAGGCAAATATTGATTGTGATTCTAGATCACTTGCAGTGGCGAATCAATTACTTTGGATTATTTCCAGGCCTCAAAGAGGTCAAAGAACCAGATTTCTTTGAGGATTTAGATTCAGAGATAGTAAATTTAATGGAAGAAAGCATGCAAATTTCACAACCGGGTACTTGCTTTGCAGTTGAATCCGTTGTTGAGTTAGCTTACCCTCCCACCCTAACTTCACCTTCCACATTAGACTCTTCCCTTAACTCTCCCTCTCTCACTTCCCCCTTGGACCTCAATTCTGAATCTATATCTGAGCCAGGCCCACAATTCGAGTTAAAACCTTTGGCTGACTCTTTGAAGTATGTTTTCCTGAAACCAAAACAAACTATGCCCCTGATTATCAATTCCAATCTTACTGGGGATCAAGAGGAAAAACTTCTTCAAGTGTTGAAAAAGAATTACAAAGCCATTGGCTAGACTTTAACTGATCTTAAGGGAATCAATCCGTCCTATTGCACTCATCGCATTTATCTTGCGAATGACTCTCTCCCTACCTGCTAGCATCAAAGGAGATTGAATCCTAACATGTAGGAGGTGGTAAAAAAGGAGATCATCAAATGGCTGGACGTTGGCATTATTTATCCTATCTCTGATAGCAACTAGGTTAGTCCTACTCAAGTTGTGCCTAAAAAAGTGGGACTAACCGTCGTCACAATTGAGAAAGGAGAAAATATTGCCATTAGAACTGCTTCTTCTTGGTGGGTGTGCATTGATTACAGAAAACTAAACACTGCCACCAAGAAAGACCATTTTCCACTTCCATTCATCAATTAAATCTTGGAGTGCTTAGCCGGATAGGAGTTTTATTGTTTCCTTGATGAATACTCCAGCTATAATCAGGTAGCAGCCTACCCTAAGGACCAAGAAAAGACTACATTCACCTGTCCCTTCGGAACCTTTACTTTTCGAAGGATGCCCTTTGATCTTTGCAATGCACCTACGACTTTTCAAAGGTGTATGCTTGCAATATTTTCTGACTTGGTAGGTGACTATCTTGAGGATTTTATGGATGACTTCTCCATTTTTGGAGATTCCTTTGATTTATGTCTTAAGAATCTTGACAGGACTCTCCAAATATGTATAGAAGTCAACTTATTCCGCAGTTGGGAAAAAAGCCACTTCATGGTCCAGGAGGGCATCGTCCTAAGCCATATCATTTCTAAAGATGGAATTACGGTAGACTGAGCCAAGATTGATGCCATTTCTAGACTTCCCTTGCCTAACTCTACTAAACAGATATGATCATTTATGGGGCATGTGGGATTCTACTGCAGATTCATTAAGGATTTCTCCAAATTTTCCAAACCTTTAAGTCAACTTCTCACCAAAGACCAACCTTTTGACTTTAATGACCAATGCTTGGAGAGTTTTCAGAAGTTAAAGAAAGAAGTCACTGAGGCACCTATTTTATAGGGACCTGATTGGAATCATCCCTTTGAATTAATAATAGATGCCTCGAGTTTTGCTGTCAGGGCAGTTCTAAGGCAATCATTGACAAGAAGCCCATTGTGATCTACTACGCAAGCAAAACTTTAGATGATACACAATGTAATTATACTATTACTGAGAAAGAACTTCTTGCAATTGTGTTTGCCTTAGAGAAATTCAGATCATATGTTTTGGGGTCACATGTCATAGTTTACACGGACCACTTAGCATTGAAATATTTGCTGAATAAGAAAGATGCGAAACCCCACCTTATTCAATGAATCCTTCTGCTCCAAGAATTTGACCTGGAAATTAAGGATAAGGTGGGCTCGCAAAATGTAGTAGTTGGTCATCTCTCTCATCTCACGATGAATGACATGCTTACCTCGCTTGATATCTTTCTAGACGAATGCCTCTTGGCCGCCACTAACCTCCCCTAGTTTTCTCCTATAGCAAATTATCTGGCGATTGGACGAATCCCTCCTGACTGTCTCAAATCCAAACGGGATAAGTTCTTCACTGACATTAAATATCATTTTTGGGAGGTGCTCTATCTATTCCATGATTAGCCCATATTTGTGGGCTATTTAAGTATGTGAATGCCTAGGCATTAAGATATCTTTAACAATTAGTTAGCATGCATTAGGATTTAAATAAATTAATTTATATTTTAGCTTGATTGCATAATTCATGCATTATCTAAATGCATTTAGAATTGACTTAAAATAGCATGCATTTGACTAGTTAACCAATTAGGTGCATTACATGCATTGTTTTGGTTTAACATAGAAGTTAAGGGTTTGTGAATAAATAACCCTAATATCTTATTTTATTTTATTCTTCTTCATCTTCAACAGGTAACGGCTCTACTTCCTCATCCTGTGGCCATTCACTCCAGCCACAGCTGTAAGCATTCATCCTCCTTGAAAAGTGGATCTGGAGCCTTCAATGCTTACGCTGCATTTCCAAGTAGCTGCAGCTACAAAGGAGGGGGAGAGTCTGCCATGCTCGAGGAGACTTTACCCGACTCCACCACTGTGAAGAGCTTCAAGCTCACCTCCACTCCACTACCATGCGTCTCTAAGGTCAAGCTCCGCCAACCGTGGGCTGATGGGGTGACAAGCCACCGTGCCAATCCGGTGAGGTCGACCATTATTGTGCACGAGCTCCTTGCATCTCACCTATCACCGTGCATCCTCATCTTCATCACCTCCACTTTATCTCCAACAACACCAACTACTCTCCATCACAAATGTCACTAATGCCCATCTCCTTCTCCTAGCCTTCCTTCTCCCTTGTTTTCATCCTCTACGTGAACCAACACCTCATCACCATCACCATCATCCACTCCGCGCACCACCACTATTCATCTTCTTCCCCATCTCTTCTTCTTCCTCTATTTTTCCACCACCAAAAACAACCCAAACATCAACCCACTACCACCACCTCTAACAGCACTGCACCACCTCCACCATCTCATTGCGCCATCAACGCACGACAAGCAACTGCATGTACCTCCAGTAGCCCGCACCTTCCCCTCCTTTGCATGCAGCAGCGCACTCACTTGCACAGCAGCACGTGCATGCCTCCCCTTGTCTCGCCTCCACCTGCACGTAGTAGAGTGCCTGCTAATCGTGCTACTCCTTAAAACAGTTAATTAAGTTAATTGAGCTTAATTATGTGTAGAAGAAAGTAACTTAGGTTAACTCGAATTTGTGTCGGTTGAGTAGTATAGAGTCAAGTTAACCTAACATTTTAGATTTTATTACTTTTAACTGGTTGAGTCCAGGTCGTTCGCTAGGAGGTTTAGATTATTCAGAATTCACTAATGAGTTTAAACAACTCATAGGAGGTATAATTAAGTTAATTTTAACAACATGAATTTTGCCTAATGATCTAAATTTAAGAAATATGCAAAATTCCATAAGAAAACATATTTACACAAATGATCTTCCTTAATAACAAGTAAACATGTTAATTTCTATTTATTTCAAAGAAATTAACGCAATAGAAAGTTCTACTAATTGAAATGTGACTTATTACAACATTTAAAATAAAAAAGAATTAAAAATAATGCAAGAAAGTAAAGCATTTATTCTCTTTATCTCTTCAGCCTTTCTCTCTTCTTCTTCTTTTACCTTTCTTTCTTTCTTTCTCTCTCTCTCTCTTTCTCTTACTTATCTTTTATTCTTTTTCTTAATCCTTTCTTTTATTTCTCTCTTATCTTCCTTTTATTTTCTTGAGCTATTCTCTTCTTCCTCTTTTCTTTATTCTCTTTTCTGCCTTGTCTCTTAATGTTGTTAAGCCTTCTCTTTGCCTTCTGCTTCTGAACCTTTCGAGCCTTCAACACTTAGCCTTAGCATTTCCTTCTTCAACACTTAGCCTTCTGAGCCGAACCGGGTTTTCTTCTCTTCAACAAAAAATTAGGTTATTTATTGGCGGATTGGACCATTCGGGGATACACAGCAACCTTTTCAAGGTGGGACCAGACCCTACTAGGTCCAAGCCTGATTCAATTATAGTTCTATTTATTTTCCGGTTCAGAGTTTCCAGCCAAACCGACACACGCCTCCCAGGCCTCATACACGCCCTCCCAGGGCCACACATCTGCACGCCACAAGCGCACACTCACAGGCACATACGCGCCCACACACACAATGCTCAGGATCATGCTCAATCGGTAACCATGCGCAGAGCGCTGACGACTGAAGAAGCCATACAACAAATTTGTTTTATTCCCAAGTGGCTGTTTAGAGATACTCGATGTGGGACTAACTTAACCCCTTCCAAAGCAAACTTCAAGCGTCGATTCCCAGCAGCTCAAAGCTCCATTTCAAGCAAACAAAAGCTTGTTGGAAAGCTCTTGAGTTGCTCTACAAGATTGTATTGTCAATTTTATGTGAATAGGAAGTTTTGCTCTTCGATTTGAAGGGCAAATCTACTGGTTTTCTACGGTAATAATGGCCTGGAAAATGGATTTATTAGTTCTGAGTCCACAGATTGGACTTTTCACTCCTACTTGATGTTCTAAATGGGTAATAAAGTTAATTCTATAGCTAATGGTAAGGATATTAAGCTCTCAGGAAGTGTTCAGAAGCTTAAAGCTTCTCTAGAAGCTTTAAGAAGTGTAATTCAGACATGAAATGACCTAACAGACAACTTAAGACATGTTTAATCGTTTAAAACAACTTCTAGAGGTTGTTACCAACTCATTTGGGCATAATTTACAATCAAAACTCATCCAAAAACCACTACCATCAGCATGGGTTCAAAAACAACCCAAACTGGCAGAAATTGAAATCCAATCGAATTAACCATCTGAGCTCACTCAAATCACTTTAAAATCATTCACAGACATCTCAGAATCTATTTAGACTTATCAATTCATCAGATTGAATCCAGAATCAAGGAATCAAACTCAGAGTTGACTGGAAAGCCTCGAATTTTGACTTTCTCATTTAAACCTTTTCTCAAGAAATTAACACCTTGAACAACATCCTTTCAATCTCAGGAATATGCTCAAACCCTTAATTAGGTGTTTTAACTAAAGATTCTAGGGTTTTAAGATCATCGCCTGAGCTTCTAAAGTGGTTTGTTCGTCAGAACAACCGAAAGGTTGTTATAGTGATCTATGGATAGAAATGAGTTCAATGCATAACACTGAAGCTTCTAGACCCCTTAAATGCATTTTGAAACTAATTGTCAGACTTCTCCAACTCTACCGGAGTTGGAGAAGATAAAGACCTATCTCAGGCTCCAGTCATCAAAATCTCACATAAACAACCTCAACATGATCAGTGAACCTTAATTCATCAATCTGGAGCTTGTCACCAAGTTCTGCATGCTGAAGAACAATTTTGGCTCGCCAGAGCTCGTCGGAGCTCTAGTGAGTTCAGAAAAAGTGAAAATTGTGTACAGAATGAGAATTTGTGCCATTAGTGACTTGGAAAGGTTCCTGAGGTCACAAGGAACCTCAGGATCAAGTTAATTTCTTCAATTGATCATTAAAATTAAGATTTAATAGTGAATTTGATTTATATGAAGTTTGAGTTGGTTAATGCTCAGGACTTGTTTTCCCACTCAATTGAGTGGAGAAAATAGGTCAACAAATATTTGCGATCATAAATATATATATAATTAGGAATTTCAACTACTCCTGAGCCGCATTGACAGCGAGCTCAGGAGCTTAATTAGATTTAGGCGTTTAAGTTATATGTGGTATTTACTCAAATTATAGTGATGATTAGGATCCTTTAGTGATGAAAAGGTGATGGAGGACCCAATGAAGGTGGAAATAAGGTCGACTACTGTTGCCATAGACAATAGAAGTAGTCGGTGGAGGTGGAAATGATTTAGGCAAATTAATGATCAAATTAGTAATTAATGATGATAGAAATGATCGTGGAAGTTAGAAGAATGTGGACAACGATTCAAAAATACAAAATTAATGCTCCTCACAAGCTCAAGGAGTTCGTCGAAGTTGAGGAAGACAAAATCTAAATTTAACATTACGGCTATCTAGGCTACCTAACTAACTAACCAAACTATCCTACTCCTACTCCTACTCCTAGTCTACTGCTACCTAGACGATGGGGTTAAAGGATCTCCGTCGATGACTTATAATAGAGGAGGAAATCAGAGGGTTGTCGAAAGATCTCCGGCGGCGGTTGTGAGGTGAAGCAGAGGAGAGCTCCTTGTCAATGCTTGTCAAGAAGACGCGGCTGACTTCAGCGGAGTTCCAGAGCTACTGAAGATGGATGGAGGAAGTCGGATAAGGTGGTGGAAGTTTGCTGGAGTTTTAGAGAGACTAGCCTATTGGGTCGGCTCAATGATGGAAGAGGGAATGGAGCCAACTTACTTGAAATTAGGGGGGTCAAGGGGTATTTATAGTCGGCAGCGACTAAGAAGGAGGTGGAATCTGGACGTATTTGTGGCTAGGAGGAGGATAACCACCGGCATCTTCTTCGACACCGGTGAGGTTATCTCCAACCCTAAATTAGGATAAAGGCGTCATCCAGACCAATGGATGAAAATGGGATGGGGTGTGCAAGCTCCAGGAGCTTGGAGAAGAGATGATGTCGGATTGGCGGTGATCAAACGGTGGCTGCACCTTCAGTCGTCAGCCGTTCAGTCGGGTGAAGAAGAGAAGAAGAAGAAGTCTAGGGACCTATTCGCAGTGAAACTTTAAGGACCTAAATGGAAAATAAGTACTCGATCGAAATAAAATGTAAGGACCAAAATGTAAACTCTGGTTTTTAAGGTTTATTTTAATTTAAATCTTTTTCAACTTTTTATATATGATTATAAATAAGACAATTATTATATTTAGACCTTGAATTTACATTTTTGACCTTTTTAGATTAATTTATTTAATTAAGTAATGTTACTTAAGTTATTACATACTTTGGTATATATTATGCTTATGTTAGTTAACTCATTAATTAGATGAGTTATTAATAATATTTTGAGTCTAATTATTAATTAAATTATTAATAATATTAATTGGATGATAATATAGTATTTTTAACTTATTTTAAGGTCCTTTACTATTTATCCCTTATTTAATAATTAACTCATATATTTACATAATCCTAGCTAATTAACTAGGAAGACTAGTTAATTAGGGGTAATTAGAGATCATGATGAGCTTCTCATCATACCCCCAAGCCAAAGTTTTGCTTGTCCCTAGCAAAATTAACTAAGAATATGATGATTTAAAGCACTTGGGTTTAAATTAATATAAATAAGAACTAAGTAGAGGAAAGCTTAGGTCAGAGAATTTTTTTTAGATTTAATATAAACAACTGATATACAGAGCATTTTGTGAAAATTTTCTACTTAGATTTATACTCAAAACATTTTCAAAACACACTTAAAAATAGTGTTGTTAACAAGAATTTTATTAAAAATTAGAATTCTCAAAAACCTCTTATTCTTTGCAACCATTCTTAACCCTTGAAATTTAGAATACAAAGTGTTTCAAGAAAACAAAACCTAAGAGTTGGAAATTAAATTTTAACTCAAAAATTCAATAGACTTAAGTTAATCCTTTGTTTATGATATCTGACTTTTATCAATCTAAGTTTAAGCAAATTAACCAGATATTCATCATTAATCAAACTTAGAGTAGTAAAACTCTAATCTACTAGCCTATAGCACTAAGGACAAACTTCTAGACCTAGGATTTTGTCAATTCTTCTCCTTTAGGTCTCAACTGTAAATCCTCAAAACCTGATTTCTTACGCTTCATTGCCCAATACCAAGGTTCAGTAGCTATGATTTTAAAACATCTGTGCTTTGTGAAGAGAGTTGTCCTAAAGGCATCCAAATTTGCAAAATTCTATATCTTAGGACATCAATTTCCAATCCAGATCATTCCAATTCAAGCCTTTGGCTTAGCCTTACTCACGTTTGGTTGCTTCGTCCTCACCAGTTTTCTATCCCGAGGTCAACACTTTTTTTGTATATCTCCCCGGTGGATCACTGGATCTCTTATTCCTAATTTTTTATCTCCATATTTTTTTCAACTTTTTCTATAGGTTAGAACACCCATATGTAGTGAGGTATTCTTTTATTTGATGGAAGGAAGCGTAGCATCCATTTGTACCGAGATGCTTTATTTTTATGTGGAAAAACTGCATAAGTACCCATTTGTAGCAAGGCACTTAACTGCAGGGTGTTTTATTTTATTTTTACTGTTTTTTTCACCCCCTTCTCATTTTTCTTACTAACTTTATTCTCCAAATCCTTTTTCTAGGTGTGTGGCACATCCTTCACCCTTTCAAGAACCGCCCCGTGGAAATCCTTGGACTAAAGAGGATTCAGAATCAATCTCTTAACCTTTGTGTTTTCACGGTCTCAGATGCCAACAAGACAATTCTATGTGTGTGAATTTAGATGTTTAGGTACTAGCTCTCAAACCAGAGCTTGGACAACAAAGCCCTTCACTCTCAGGTTCTTTAAATTTTTAGTTTCCTCCTATAGGATCTGTCAAGACAAAAATTACTAAGTCTAGTCAAATGTCTATAGCCAGATAGACTTGTAAGACTAAAATTCTACTAACCCTCTATTTAATTAACTCTGAATATCTGACCTTTCTACTTAGCTTTATGATAAAATCAAATTTCAAAAAGAAAAAGGATTACTTAATCTGATTGATTAAAAAGTTACAATTTAATTCCAAAACTTAAGTTTAAAACTTAATACACCTTAATTTCTTAATTTCAGGGTAAAAATAGAAAAACAAAGCTTAAAGATTTAAAGATTCTAATTCAAATAAAATCTTGTTTAAAGATTTTGAAAAAGTGTGTTTTCACAAAATTTTATAAGTAAAAATCTAAATAAGAATTTAATGCTCTTAAATATATACTCTAAATGTATTCTTTAAATATTTTTTTTTAGTTTTTGACCTAAAAAAATTAAAATCTTAATATTATTATATATATATTTTCTTCTTTTCTTCTTTATTCTAGATGAATATACCCCTTTTATTATTTTTATAAATTTTCAGCTTTCAAACTTTTTTGTATTTATATATTTTCATTTTTATGTTTATAAAATTTTCCAATTTTTATGATTTTTTTTCAAAATTTTTCAAATTTCTATGATATTTTTTATTTTAAAATCTTTATAATTTTTGGTATTTCTATTTTTTTTAAATTTTATAAATATTTAATTTTTATGTGTTTTTTATCTTTTCTTTACACACACTTAAAGTGAAAATTTCACTTCACACCCCCCCAAGCTAAGATTTTACAATGTCATTTTAAGAAGGGTGAAATGATATTACACTTCATTTAGTATAGGGTGATGGAAGGAGTTGGATAGAAGAGATCAAAGATCTCTGTGCGGACGATTTCAAGTCTAACCAAAGGTCAGAGTAGTCAGTCGGACTAAATGAAGGTAATCAGTATAAGATGAAGTGAAAATCAGAAAAGTGTATAGGAAATAAAAATGTAGAAAGCAGGAAACAACTTAACCTTAGTGAAGAACTCCTAAAAAGAATATGTATAATAAAAACAATGGAGTTATGAAAGAATTGGTTCAAAAATAGGAAAACAAATAAAAATCACCCGGTAAAAACTCGTCCTGAAATTACCTAGAATAGATCTCACAGAACCAAAATCAGATAAAAATCTTAGAAAGATAAGAATGAATCTCATGAAAATCAGATCTGATTTAGGTTGAGATGTAGAATATTAAAAGATTGAGGCAATATAAAAAATGACTCCAATCAAATTCAGAAGATCAGCAGAGTCAATTTTGATTCTCAATAATAGGTGGGTCATTTTGATACAATAAAGGCTACTAATGTAGGTTTGGTGGATTGTTTTTAGGAAGTATAGAGGATGGGTTCTGATTAGAATCAAAGGCTTAATTAAGGAAATGGACTTGGCCTTGATGTTGCCTAGTGTTTTGGAAATTCCTTGGATTCGGAATTGGCTGAAATGGAAGAGTACCTGGCTGATGAGATTCAGCCAACTGCGTGATTTGATTTCGTAAATTAGCCAACTCTACCTTACATTGTCGTTGGACTTCAGCAAGAGCCTCAGCATTTTGTCGTTGGCTCTCAGTCACAGCTCTCAAAATCTGGTCTAGCTGTGAATCTCTATTTGGCCCTACGGGGTTTTGCAAACCCACGTAAAATGGCCTTACATTATGTTGCTGAAACGACAATGTAGGCGGGTTTTGCCTGGTCTGAGTCGGATATGATGGTCTTTGTGAATGGTCAGACCAAGAGAAATTGGGGTGATTATGCCATCCAGGATTATAGGAATTTGAATATGGGTTTGATCTTGGTGTGTATCCTTGAATGGTGTTTAAATCTAAAGGATAGGGTGTGTTTTTCACAAAAGCAGGAGGTGGGGAAAAAGGTGGGTAGGATTGTGGGATAAAGGTCCCTCCTTGGGTTGGTGTAGGAGTAGATAGAAAACCCAAGGAAGATGGATCTCTAGAATCCAGATTATTCACAAATTCCCTCCCCATGGGAATTTGCGAAAGAGGTGAATACATGGGATTTTGCGTAGCAAGTAGAGGCGTAAGAGTTTTCATCGTATTTCGAACCTCGTCGAGATGTTTTGCTACGATATCGACTTTGTCCAGTTTCTCTGCAATAATTTCCAAATCCTTTGAACTGGACGGATTACCGATCTCGTGAATGCCCTTATGCGGATTTTGATGTGTCGTATTCATGCCCCACGTAAATTGCGACATAGATGCATTGTTGATCAAGTTTTCCGTCATCCCTTCAAATAATTCTGAAGCAGATTCTGCATCGCGATTTAGAAAATTCCCTCCACAAGAGGCATCAACTAGATTGCGAATGCCCTCTTGCAAACCATAGTAGAAGATATGCATTAGTTGCCAACGATGGATGTCATGATATGGGCATTTCCTTTGTAATTCATGAAAGCATTCCTACACCTCATGAATTGGTTCTCCTTGATTTTGATTAAACGTTGTGATTGCTCGCCTTAAAGCATTTGTTCGACCAATAGGAAAGAATTTCTTCAAAAATGCAGGTTCGAGTTTTTGCTATAGTTCTTTACCAATAAGTTGCTTTATCTTTAAGGCTAAAAGAGAACATTTTCATAAGTAGGATTTCCCTAATTTGATTTCGAGGTCTAAGAGTTTGAGATAAATTCTTAAGATCTTCAATATATTGAAATGGATCCTCGAATGCAAATCCATGAAAATGTGGGATTAGACCTATAATATTTGGCTTTAATTCTGGATCATTCTCCCTAATAGGAATCCTAACATTAGGCTCTACTTGTGCATTAGATGGATTATAGTAGTCTCTAAGTAGAGGCCTTGAATGAGGGATCGGAAAATCAGGAAGATCAAAACCCGCCTCAGGTTAAGGTGGAGGATGGGTTTAAAGATTCTGTAAATTATTTAAGGCTGCTGTTGAAAGATTAGTTTGTCTATTTTGCTCAAGCATCCTAAGATTCTAGTTTAGGAGCGCCTCATGAACATCAAAAGGCAGCATCTCCCCCTGACCAGAAGAAGAAGGGATCTCGGGATTTTGATTTTGCATTTGTTCCATAGAAATAGCTGAATCAGTCGGGAATATAAGTGGTTGCTTATCTGCAACCAGCCTAGGATCACCTGTCAAAGGAGTTACAAGAGGTGGATGCAAGGATCGCCTCCCATCAATAAAATGAAAAGAATGTGCAAAGGCACACTCACACCACAGAAAACAGCGGCAACAAAAACCCGCAAAACAACATGAAAACGTGGGTTTTGCTCTTCTTTCAAAGGAAAGAAGAGATTCCTAGAATATGCAAAAATACTTTGGATGCAAACAAGTATAGTAACAATATCAAAATACACGTCCTAAACTCGTGTCTACGCAAGTGTGTATCCTTAAGGCTCAAAGGTCTGAGGTCTAGGATCGAGATCGCTCACTACTGGCTCCCCGGGGCTCTAGTAGTGAGACAAACTTGTTGATCTTTTGCCAAAGCCCTAAGAGGTGCAAAGAGGAGAGATAGAGAATTTAGACTCGTGTGACTCTAGTGATCGCGCTGTGTGTGTGATAGCATGCAACAGACGATTGCGATAAAACCCGTATGCATTCTGCAAATAGAATTTAGTCATAATTTTTATTATCCTCTTTTTTACTTAATTTTTTCAAAAATATGATAGAAAGAATTAAAGTGACATCTTTTTAAGTATTTTCAAAATATATGTGGTCTTCTTATTATTTCCAGGATAGGAATTTACGTGGTTTTTTCGCGTGTTTTCCCGCTGATGAGAGAAAAATAGTAGAAATTTCTCAAGTTAGATCGAAAAATACTAGCAGGTAAAATGCACTCCTAAGAGTGTATGCTTATATCATGCTGCTGCTAGCCAGAAAAGTATGCATTTTTGTATTTTTTTAATTTTTATCTAACTAAATGCAACAATTCAAACTAACTAAAGACTAAAAAAAGAAATACTTACAATGGTATTTATAATGGAAAACTAAACTAAGAAAACCCGCCTTCTTCCTGAGATTACCCTCAAAGGTAAACCTGAAAAGAAGACAGAAAACAAAACAAAAACAAAACTAATTAAAACAAAACACTAAAAATAGTAAAAATTGATGAATATAATTACAGTTACCTCCTATGGCACCAAAATGATTATTAAACAAAATTATACCAGGGAATGTTTTGGTGAATCAAAACATTACCTCCCCGGCAACGGTGCCATTAAAATGATGTCTAGGCAAAGGTATACCAGGGAATGTTTTGGTGAATGAAATGAATTAAAAGATTACCTCCCTGACAACGACACCATTAAAATGATCGTGCTACTCCTCAACATGGTTAATTAAGTTAATTGAGCTTAATTATGTGTAGAAGAAAGTAACTTAGGTTAACTCAAATTTGTGTCGGTTGAGTAGTATAGGGTCAAGTTAACCTAACATTTTAGATTTTATTATTTTTAACTAGTTGAATCCAGGTCGTTCACTGGGAGGTTTAGATTATTCAGAATTCACCAATTAGTTTAAACAACTCATAGGAGGTATAATTAAGTTAATTTTAACAACATGAATTTTGCCTAATGATCTAAATTTAAGAAATATGCAAAATTCCATAAGAAAACATATTAACACAAATTATCTTCTTTAATAACAAGTAAGCATGTTAATTTCTATTTATTTCAAAGAAATTAAGGCAATAGAAAGTTCTACTAATTGAAATGTGCCCTATTACAACATTTGAAATAAAAAAGAATTAAAAATAATGCAAGAAAGTAAAGCATTTATTCTCTTTATCTCTTCAGCCATTCTCTCTTCTTCTTTTACCTTTCTTTCTTTCTCTCTCTCTCTCTTTTTCTTTTTCTTATCTTTTATTCTTTTCTTAATCCTTTCTTTTATTTCTCTCTTATCTTTCTCTTATTTTCTCGAGCTCTTCTCTTCTTCCTCTTTTCTTTCTTCTCTTTTCTTCCTTGTCTCTTAATGTTGTTCAGCCTTCTCTTTGCCTTCTACGAATTCCCCTATCTTCCTTCTCCTTTCTTCTCTTACCTTTCCTTTGCTTTACTCCTTAGCCTTTCTTCCTTACCTTCTTTCCCTAGCAACTTAGCCTTAGCTTCTGAACCTTTCGAGCCTTCAGCACTTAGCCTTAGCATTTTCTTCTTCAACACTTAGCCTTCTAATCCGAACTGGGTTTTCTTCTCTTCAACCAAAAATTAGGTTATTTATTGGCGGCTTGGACCATTCGGGGATACACAGCAGCCTTTTCAAGGTGGGACCAGACCCTACTAGGTCCAAGCCTGATTCAATTATAGTTCTATTTATTTTCCGGTTCAGAGTTTCCAGCCAAACCGGCACATGCCTCCCAGGCCTCATACACGCCCTCCCAGGGCCACACATCTGCACGCCACAAGCGCACACTCACAGGCACATACGCGCCCACACACACAATGCTCAGGATCATGCTCAATCGGTAACCATGCGCAGAGCGCTGACGACTGAAGAAGCCATACAACAAATTTGTTTTATTCCCAAGTGGCTGTTTAGAGATACTCGATGTGGGACTAACTTAACCCCTTCCAAAGCAAACTTCAAGCGTCGATTCCCAGCAGCTCAAAGCTCCATTTCAAGCAAACAAAAGCTTGTTGGAAAGCTCTTGAGTTGCTCTACAAGATTGTATTGTCAATTTTATGTGAATAGGAAGTTTTGCTCTTCGATTTGAAGGGCAAATCTACTGGTTTTCTACGGTAATAATGGCCTGGAAAATGGATTTATTAGTTCTGAGTCCACAGACTGGACTTTTCACTCCTACTTGATGTTCTAAATGGGTAATAAAGTTAATTCTATAGCTAATGGTAAGGATATTAAGCTCTCAGGAAGTGTTCAGAAGCTTAAAGCTTCTCTAGAAGCTTTAGGAAGTGTAATTCAGACATGAAATGACCTAACAGACAACTTAAGACATGTTTAATCGTTTAGAACAACTTCTAGAGGTTGTTACCAACTCATTTGGGCATAATTTACAATCAAAACTCATCCAAAAACCACTGCCATCAGCATGGGTTCAAAAACAACCCAAACTGGCAGAAATTGAAATCCAATCGAATTAACCATCTGAGCTCACTCAAATCACTTTAAAATCATTCACAGACATCTCAGAATCTATTTAGACTTATCAATTCATCAGATTGAATCCAGAATCAAGGAATCAAACTCAGAGTTGACTGGAAAGCCTCAAATTTTGACTTTCTCATTTAAACCTTTTCTCAAGAAATTAACACCTTGAACAACATCCTTTCAATCTCAGGAATATGCTCAAACCCTTAATTAGGTGTTTTAACTAAAGATTCTAGGGTTTTAAGATCATCGCCTGAGCTTCTAAAGTGGTTTGTTCGTCAGAACAACTGAAAGGTTGTTATAGTGATCTATGGATAGAAATGAGTTCAATGCATAACACTGAAGCTTCTAGACCCCTTAAATGCATTTTGAAACTAATTGTCAGACTTCTCCAACTCTACCGGAGTTGGAGAAGATAAAGACCTATCTCAGGCTCCAGTCATCAAAATCTCACATAAACAACCTCAACATGATCAGTGAACCTTAATTCATCAATCTGGAGCTTGTCACCAAGTTCTGCATGCTGAAGAACAATTTTGGCTCGCCAGAGCTCGTCGGAGCTCTAGTGAGTTCAGAAAAAGTGAAAATTGTGTACAGAATGAGAATTTGTGCCATTAGTGACTTGAAAAGGTTCCTGAGGTCACAAGGAACCTCAGGATCAAGTTAATTTCTTCAATTAATCATTAAAATTAAGATTTAATAGTGAATTTGATTTATATGAAGTTTGAGTTGGTTAATGCTCAGGACTTGTTTTCCCACTCAATTGAGTGGAGAAAATAGGTCAACAAATATTTGCGATCATAAATATATATATGATCGCAGCGAGCTCTGGAGCTTAATTAGATTTAGGCGTTTAAGTTATATGTGGTATTTGCTCAAATTATAGTGATGATTAGGATCCTTTAGTGATGAAAAGGTGATGGAGGACCCAGTGAAGGTGGAAATAAGGTCGACTACTACTTCCATAGACAACAGAAGTAGTCGGTGGAGGTGGAAATGATTTAGGCGAATTAATGATCAGATTAGTAATTAATGATGATAGAAATGATTGTGGAAGTTAGAAGAATGTGGACAGCGATTCAAAAAGACAAAATTAATGCTCCTCACAAGCTCAAGGTGTTCGTCGAAGTCGAGGAAGATGAAATCTAAATCTAACATTATGGCTATCTAGGCTACCTAACTAACTTACTAAACTATCCTACTCCTACTCCTAGTCCTACTCCTACTCCTAGTCTACTGTTACCTAGACGAAGGGGTTAAAGGGTCTCCATCGACGGCTCATAACAGAGGAGGAAATCAAAGGGTTGTCGAAAGATCTCTGGCGGCAGTTGTGAGGTGAAGCAGAGGAGAGCTCCTAGTCAGTGCTTGTCAAGAAGACGCAGCTGACTTCAGCAGAGTTCCAGAGCTACTGAAGATGGATGGAGGAAGTCAGATAAGGCGGTGGAAGTTTGCTGGAGTTTTAGAGAGAATAGCCTATTGGGTCAGCTCAGTGATAGAAGAGGGAAGGGAGTCAACTTACTTGAAATCAGGGGGTCAAGGGGTATTTATAGTCGACGACGATTAAGAAGGAGGTGGAATCTGGATGTATTTGTGGCTAGGATAAGGATAACCACCGGTGTCTTCTCCGATGCCGATGAGGTTATCTCCAACCCTATATTAGGATAAAGGCGTCATCTAGACCTATGGATGAAAATGGGATGGGGTGCGCAAGCTCCAGGAGCTTGGAGAAGAGATGATGTCGGATTGGCGGTGATCAAACGGTGGCTGCACCTTCAGTCGTCAGTCGTTCAGTTGGGTGAAGAGAAGAAGAAGAAGCCTAGGGACCTATTCGGAGGGAAACTTTAAGGACCTAAATAGAAAATAAGGACTCGATTGAAATAAAATGTAAGGACCAAAATGTAAACTCAGCTTTTCAAGGTTTATTTTAATTTAAATCTTTTCAACTTTTTATATATGATTATAAATAAGACAATTATTATATTTAGACCTTGAATTTACATTTTTGACCTTTTTAGATTAATTAATTTATTTAAGTAAGGTTACTTAAGTTATTACATACTTAAGTATATATTATGCTTAAGTTAGTTAACCCATTAATTAGATGAGTTATTAATAATATTTTGAGTCCAATTATTAATTAAATTATTAATAATATTAATTGGATGATAATGTAGCATTTTAAACTTATTTTAAGGTCCTTTACTATTTATCCCTTATTTAATAATTAACCCATATATTCACATAATCCTAGCTAATTAACTAGGAAGACTAGTTAATTAGGGGTAATTAGAGATCATAATGAGCTTCTCATCACCTGCTCACATAGCAGCTAGCGTGCAACCACGTGCAACTCTAGCAGCTCACGTGCACCCTTCCACGTGCACCTCCAACAGCAGCACATGCCTCTCCTCTTACATCCTCACCTCTAGCAGCAAGCAGCAACAAGAGACCTACTACCGTCTCCTCCTCATTACCGCCGACTCTAGCAACAATTTGCCGCACCACCACCGCCATCGGAAGTAGCTCAGAGGACTTGTCGTTCACCGCGAACCTTGCCTCCTGCCGTGGTCTCCTCCGTGTGCGAGCACAAGGGGAAGTTTTCCCCTATTTTGCGTTGCAATAGTTTTTATATCAAATGCCATTGCCACTTTTTATTTTTGATTGTATTAATTAAATATTAGGGTTAGTTTATGCAAAGGACCTCCCTCTTTCTCATAAATGTTATTTCAGCATTACTCGTCATTGTTAGCCTAATCTAAAAAGAGTTTCGGCTTTGTTTTTGTGCGAAAACTTTGGCAAACATTTGTTTTCAAATGTTGCAAGTTTTAATAGGCCAGTGCCTCCCTTTAGACACAACCCGCTCCTTCGTGAGTGGTTAATTTAAATTGTTTTGATTGGTGATTTTCTACCACTTACATACTACTTTGATGTGTCATTTTATGTGCAAAACTACTTCCAAAGAGAAAATCGTCTCGTCAAATGGCGCTGTTGTTGGGGAGGCAATGGGCCTATTAAACTCGCATTTATTTAATTATTTGTTCACACTTGATTTTGTTTAGGCTATACATTTTTTGATATATTATTTTGATTTTGGTGCATACACATTACGGGGGAGGATCGTTGCACCCACCTCATCATCTACAGCACTAGAGACCTTTGGCCACACATTGGGAGAAGAAGCATCATACCCATCGTGCTCATGACTGAGGTGGACCTTGAGTCCACCATTGGAGAACATTTCTAGGGAGCTGCAATCATCAACTCCATTCTAAATAGATAGAATAGATAGTATATTAGATTAGCTTAGAATTAGTTTAGACTTCTTTTATTCTTTTCATTTCAGTTTTAGACCCTTATTTTGGGGTACAGTTGAGGGGTTTGTTCCCCTACTTTCTTTTAGGCTCGTGTTGGGTAATTTTCTAGGAGTCTGTTTCCTTTTCTTTAGAACTAGGTTTTCATTATATTTGTGGTTGTTTATCCCTTCTGTTGTTTGTGCATAAGTAAGGTAGATAAAAACACAAAAATAAAATTAAATTTCCTGCTAGAAGCTGCATGCCCTAAGATGACCATTTAGGTGTGAATGAGTAGCCTCTAGATTTATTTTGCTTGCATTTGCATACATCTCATTGAAGATTGCAGGAGGCAAGCTACATTCTCTTTTACTTTGCATTCTCTATTCACATATTTGCATCTAGATTTAATTGCAAGACCACCTAAATGAATTGAAAAGATCTAACAAGTGGTCACATTTTCTTGAAAAGGACTAAGTAAAGGAGAAACACATTAAAACCCAAGGAGTAGATTTGAGACATTATGTTGTGGTTTAAAATTCAAAATTCTTTTTCTATGAATGCACACGTGTGTGACATTCTTTGCATCGAGGCATGCATTTAGACACTCCTTAGGTTTGGAACCACTAGGACTAGAGCCTCCTATTAATGGGGTTTAAAGTGACCTAAACTTTAGTTCAGAGGTGAAGTTGCCTCCAAACCTTATGGATTGAGGGTAGTTAAGAAGCACCGTGAAAGCTCCGCTTCAAAGGAAGGGCTTGACCCTACTTGCATCCCTCTCTACCATGTTTGGTGGTGACTAAACTTTTGGGCTTTAGGGAGGATCACCTAAGTCCTAGTTAGGTCTTCTTAGATGTATTGTAGGTTGACATGTAGGCGCGTAACTTTTTAGATTACTTGATTTGTCACCTACAACTGGACTTAAATCTCAAAAGCCTTAATTGATTAAAGACCTAAAAAGTCTTTTGATTTGTGTTTGCTTGGGGAAATATAACTGTGGTGTGAGTTAGAATGGACCACCTTGACTTCCATCCTTTCACATCTTGCCAACACCCTTACCCCACTCTACGATCTTTGATCCCATATGCCAAGATGGGCCGTCCTTTGATGGACATAATGATAGTCATTGGGATACTTTTTACTCCTACTATAGTATTGGCCTAGTTAAGCCCCAAATCAGTGAGTAGAACCTAGGAGTGGGATTTGCCTTGCCCAATATCCCACACACCATAGAAATACCCAACCCACCCTCCCTGAATGATCTTAATGATTGGATAGAAACTCCTAGGTACTATAAACCTGAGCCTGAATTCTCTCCTGATAGTAATGATGACCTCTCCTCCTTGAAGATGGAAATACAAATAATGCAAGATGAAATGATCAAATTATTAGGAGAATCTTTGAGAGTAGGAAAATAAGGACAAGAAGACATTAGCCACCTAACACCATTGAGGATGACTTCCACCCCTCTATGCTAGATGCATCTCCCATGGGAGAGCCACGTCATCAGTTGGAGGGGAATTTTGGGGATTTTGAAAGGAGGAATGGCTACTTCCATGGGATTGATTTTGAATCTTCCTCGCTAAATGGCACTTCCTTGAGAGGTCCACACCTTAAGTGGGAGGAGGATAAGTATGAAAGTAGCTATGCATTAGATGAAGCAAGGTGGCAACCTAAGGATGACATTGAGGTTAAGTACCTAGTTGAGATATATTGGAGTCAAAAGAAAGGAATGATGGTACCATTGGAAGAACTCAACCTAGACAATAGTATTTTCGTGACATATGATGAAGTGGGTCGAAGTCAAGTTGTTAATCCTACCCTCCCTTCTGATGATGATCAACTAATGGAACTTAAACCCACCCTTAGGGAACTTGACCCTAAAGAAATTCACCTATCTGAGGAGTCTAATGTTACCAGTGTGAACCATTTACCCCAGATAGAGTGCCATAGGGGATCTACAGAGATTTTAGATGATTCTAGACCTCAGGTAGATGACGAATTACTTGTTGTGGAGGAGGATGAATTATGTGAGGAACCTACATTCAGGATTTGGAGTGACACTAAGGGTGATTATGTCTTATTTGGAGAATTAGCCCCTGAGGATGTCACAGATTTGATCAACTTAGGTTTCCTCCATTCTCCTATTGATGATATCCCTCCTCTTGATGAAGTAATGGAAAATGTGGAAGCAACTTCTGAGGTTAATGTGGATTCATATATAGACTCCAAGGAGGATTCAAGTAAAGAACAAGAACCTGGGGTTGAGATTGATAGGGTAATCCCTAAATCTGTTGCTTCCAATTTGCCTTCATTTGACTGGGAGTGACCCTCTGATTCGCCTATGTTTGAAGGCGAAATTTTGGCCCTATACATTGAACTGATCATTAATGAAGAGTAGGTAGATACTTGTGATATTACAAGAGATGCTAGGGATGTAATCGAGGAATTAGAAAGATTGTTAGGGATGGACACCAAGCTGACTAAACCCAACCTAGATCTTATGGCCATCCCACAACCTCGAAACATGGACACCCTAGACAATCCTTGGCTTAAAAAATGCTCACCACTATTTTGACCAGGGGCTTACCTAACCAACATTTCCTGTATTGGGGTATCACATGTGGATTGATGCTTTCTATGGTCAGTCCATCACCCTGGGGGTATATCTTTGCACCATTCCTTCCCCATCTCTGTTGGAGGATCCTTGTCATCCTCTTCCTACCCCTTTAGAGGTTGTTATTCATGACTTTCATTTAGAGCCTCCTCCAGTGACCTGGAAAGATTTCATTCCCATCTTGGTTGGGCGAGCATTTGCCTCGGTATCCATCATCAACTCGCCAACATCCTAGGTTATCTATTTTCCAGGCCTATATTGTTACGCTCATTTTTAGGGCCTATTTCTACGATCCTTGAACGTGACTTGCAGGTTTGTTTGGCTACTCGGCTACCAACAAAATAACGGTAGCTCAACTCTGACCTAAGTAATACCCTTCTATGCAATGGGGACATTGCATATTTTAGGCATGGGGGGGTGTACATAGGGGATATACATAGCATTTATACATAGTGCATTCTCGCATTTAGTTAAAACATTTTGCATTGCATACATTTGCATTTATTGAAAAAAAAAAATTTGCATTGAGCTTAATTGGTTGGGCCCTACATTCTTGGGCATAAGACCAGGGCTTTAGGTGAGATTAAGTTGACTCTAGGTTTCTGACTTTAGAAGCTAAGTTGAGCTACTAGCTTTAGACCCTTAAGGTCCTTTGTGGACTTAAAAACTTTAGTAGGAGTTAAGTTGCAGACCATTCCTCAAGAGATTGAGGAAGGAAAGCTAGGGTTTGAGTTAAGGGCTGGGTAGTACCTGGTATCTTTTTCTACCTTGTGGTTTACGAGTCCTTGTAACTTAAGCATCCACATCACACACTCTTGGTCTTGTGTAAATAGTGATCACCTTAATTACTTTCTTGAAGAAAAGTTGGTTCTCTTAGTTCTAACTTAGGAGAAGCTTGAAAACACAACTTAATTAAGCAAGTTCCTACCACATGAGAGGTGGAGTATATACTCACCTTGATGACACGATGATAACATGTCACTTCCTCGGTGCTTGTCTCTTAGAATATCCATCCTATTGGGGCCATGTAAGTGAATTGTGTTGTTTAGGTCCATGGGCGACCCTATCTCGAAGTGCCGATTGCCACGGGCCTGAATTCACTTAAGAAATCCATGGGAAATACTATCTTGAACTTTCTATTGCTAGGAGTTCTTGGGGTCGCTATGGGCGGTGCTATCTCAAAGTATTGAAAGCCAGGCATCCTTCGAGGTTCAGTGATGGGGATAATGAATTCGACACAGATTGTGTTAATAGCTGATCCAACATTAGACTTAGAGAAATCATACAAAATATATATATATATATATATATATATTAAAAATATATATATTCCTTCTTACTCTCTTTCTAGGTTGGCAATCATACCAACCTCAAATAACTCAACCAATGCACATGCACAGATGCTTTAATCTTTGGGACCAATAAACCCTAGGATAGAGCTAGAAATCAAGGAAACCTGTGCCTACAACTTGTCCTTAGCCGACCTAGTTTGTAACTTAGCAACTACTTGGGAACCTTAGGTCTAAAGTCTATAACTTAGCGTGTTTCTAAGGAAGACCGATTGGGTTGGTTAGTATACTTAGAGAGCTAGATTATTGCTTGTGTTTGCTAGGGACTAGCAAAAATTAGGCATGGGGGCATTTGATTAGCCCATATTTGTGGGCAATTTAAATATGTGAATGCCTAGACATTAAGTTATCTTCAACATTTAGTTAGCATACATTATGATGTAAATAAATTAATTTATATTTTAGCTTGATTGCATAATTCATTCATTATCTAAATGCATTTAGAATTGACTTAGAATAGCATTCATTTGACTAGATTACCAATTAGGTGCATTACATGCATTATTTTGGTTTAACATAGATGTTAAGGGTTTGTGCATAAATAACCCTAATATATTATTTTATTATATTCTTCTTCTTATTCGATAGGTAATTGCTCGACTTCCTCCTCCTGTGGCCATTCACTCCAACCATAGTTGCAGGCATTCATCCTCCATGAAAAGTGGATCTGGAGCCTTCAATGCTCATGCTCCATTTCCAAGCAGCTGCAACTACAAAGGAGGGGGAGAGTCTGCCATGTTAGAGGAGACTCCACCTCGACTCGACCATCGTGAAGAGCTTCGAGCTCACCTCCACTCCACCACCGTGCGACTCCAAGGTCAAGCTCACAGTCGTGGACCGACGGGGTGACAGGCTACCGCGCCAATCTGGTGAGCTCAACCATTACCGTGCACAAGCTCCTTGCAGCTTACCTATCATTGTGCATCCTCATCTTCATCCCCTCCACTTCATCTCCAATAGCACCATCTACTCTCCATCACAAACATCACCAACGCCCATCTCCTTCTCCTAGCCTTCCTTCTCCCTTGTTTTCATCCTCTGGGTGAACCAACATCACCACCATCACCATCATCCACTCCACACACCACCACTATTCATCTTCTTCCTCATCTCTTCTTCTTCCTCTGGTTTCCTCCACCAAAAACAACCCAAGCATCAACCCACTACCGCCACCTCCAACAATGCCAGCACCATGTCACCATCTCGCCACACCATCCACGTGCGGCCAGCAGCCATACACACCTTCAATAGCCCACGCCTTCCCCTCCTTTACGTGCAGTAGTGCACCCACTCGCATAGTAGCACATGCGCGTCCCCTCGTCGCACCGCCGCTTGCACGCAGCACTGTACTCACTCACATAGCAGCCCACGTGTAGCCATGTGCACCTCCAGAAGCCTACGCGCGCCCCTCCGCGTGCACCTCCAACAGCAGTGCGCGCCTCTCCTCTCCACACCCTCATCTCCAGCAGCAAGTCGCAGGAAGAACCCATTGCCATCTCTTCCTCGCAGCCGCCAACTTCGGCAACCATTTGCCATGCCACCACTGCCATCAGAAGCGACTTGAAGGACTTGTCCTTCACAGCGAACCTCCCCTCCCATCGTGTCTTCCTTCGTGCATGAGCACAAGGGGAAGTTTTGCCCTCTTTCCTATTGCAATAGTTTTTACATCAAATGCCATTGCCACATTTGATTTTTGATTTTATTAATTAAATATTGTGGTTAGTTTATGTAAAGGACCTCCCTCTTTCTCATAAATGCTATTTCAGCATTACTCATCATTGTTAGCCTAATCTGAAAGGAGTTTAAGCTCTGTTTTTGTGTGAAAACCTTGGCAAACATTTGTTTTCAAATTTTGCGAGTTTTAATAGGCTAGTGCCTCCATGTGGACATGACCTACTCCTTCATGAGTGGTTAATTTAAATTGTTTTGATTAGTGATTTTCCACTACTTACATACTACTTCGACGCATCATTTTATGTGCAAAACTACTTCTAAAGAAAAAACTGTCTCATCATTCAGCATCTGTACTGATCAAGACATTTGACGGTGTGTTCCCGATTTAGAATTTCATAATATTCTAACGCATTGTCATACAACAGCCCATGGCGGACACTTGGGCAAGAAAACTGTAGCCAAAATTCTCAATTCTAGATTATATTGGCCCAGCTCACACAAAGATGCTCAAGACTTTGTTTGGTCCTATGTGAGTTTCCAAAGCATCAGCAAGATGATTCGGAAGGATATGATGCCCCTAAACTCTATTTTAGAAATTGAAAATTTTGATGTGTGGGGCATTGACTACAAGGAACCATTCATCAACTCTTGTTCACTGTCAACTATGTTTCAAAATGGATTGAAGTAGTACTCACCCTCACCAATGTTCACCAGGTTGTCATGGACTTTATCAAAAAGAATATTTTCTCAATATTTGGAGTTCCCAAGTCCATAATCAATGACAGAGGATCTCACTTCACCCACTCTCATTTCTGTCAACTCTTATCCAAATACGGGGTTAACCATAAAATCTTTATTCCTTATCACCCCTAAACTAATGGTCAAGCTGAAGTATCAAATCGGGAAATTAAAAGCATTTTTAAGAAAACGGTTCATCTCGATAGGAAAGGCTGGTCCAGCAAGCTGTACAATGCTTTATGGGCCTATCGAACTACTTTCAAAACTCTGATTGGCATGTAACCTTTTTGCCTCATTTATGGCAAGGCATGTCACCTCCCATACATACTCAAACATAAGGCTTCTTGGGCAATTAAGTGATGGTAACACCATTATTCGTCATAACTAACTTGAATTAGTTAGAATCAAGAGATAAATGCTCCTAAATGATCGCTTGAGGACCATAATTCCACTCTAATCTGATCTGAGAAGAAGACAAGAAAACATGGCTAATTCTATTGTTTTAACGGCACATCACAAAGGTAGATTAACCATAGGGTTTCTCAAGGGTTAATTAAAAGGTCAAATGAATATAAAATACCAAGAAGTGGGCTCACACTGACAAAATTAGGGTTTCACACATTTCAAGGGCAAAAACAGTACTTAAAACCTTAATTATCGACCCCACTTAAATTGGACAAGTTTTGATCAGGATAAAATCAATCCAAACCTCTTAAAATTCATAAAAAATTATTTTAAGAGGTGTGGTACCTTTAGTTCCACCATCTGAATCCATTTTAACCTAGAATAGAGATTAAGATGGGAATTTGCCTTGATTTAGCCTTCTGTGCAATTTACCCATTCAAGCATGCTTAAAACTCAAATCCAAGTTCACCATTATACTCCTTGGATCCAAATTAGGTTAACACCAAAACTTGAGCCCAATCAGAGTCCATCTTGACCTAATTTGCAAATTAATCCTTAAAATCTCTATTTCTTACACTTAGACCCTTAGGTTTCAAGTTTATTACCAGGACCCCCTAACCTTTTCATCTTCCTTTCATTTAGGTCCCTACTTCCATGAACAATGTAAACAACTTTAGGCTGAGATTCAAGAGAGGAAATCTCAAATCAGCATCAAATCCCTCCAAATTTGGAGGGATTGATGTTTAGATCATGGAGAATCCGTTGAACTTGATCCCAAGGTTGAACTCGATTCCTAGAACCCATGCAAGCTCGTGGAAATCAGGGTTTTGCTTCCTAAAAAGCTTGACTTAGATGCATGAAATCCTCCAATCAGAGCTCAATTCCAAGCTCTAGTTAAGCTCGCATGCATCCCAACATTCATTTGATCCTAGTTCCAGCCACAAACACTTCTTCCTCCTCAAACTCCAGCCACCTTCACCATGGCTTCAGTGACTCTCTCGCTTTCCCTCGTCCATGCATCCAACGATCAAATTGGAAGCACTGTCCTCTTCCTTGTCTTCTTCTGACGACAGCCAACCAAAGCTCCACCCTCTTCGACCTATTCTTCACCATCGTTCATCCTACTGGAGAAATTCATCCCTTCCATGGTTAGCAAGCCACGCTAACATGGAACTCTCACCCCTTTCATCCATAGTAAGGTTCTTCTTCTTTAGGTTAGATTTAGCTCCTTAGGAACCTAATTCGTCCGTCGATCACCAATCACCCCCATCATCTTCTTCAACGACGGTTGTGCCTCTAGCGAGGCCGCCACATCGCTACACGGCACCAATCGCCTTGCTACCACTCCCACAACCATCCCCTCACGGCCTAGGTCAAAATCCCTAAACTTATTTAGGACTTTGACCTCTCCACGACCCCACCAGATGGATCCATCCGCTGCCTGCTCCTCAGGCATCGTTTAGTCACCTCCGACCACCTTCCAACAAATAATCATCACCAACTCCATCGCCATAGCACGGCGAAGCTTCCAAGCTCCCCAATTGGGTCGTAAATTGCCTCCACTGCTACCTTCGATCATGACCATCGGAGCTCCTTCGAGCTTCACCATCCGCCCACCTTAGGCCTCCATTCACCAAGCCGACACCGCCATCACCTTCGCCACCACACGACGAAGCTTCTAACCTATCTAATTGGGTTGCAAGGTCGTTTTCTTGCTTTTCGGGTCTTCGTTGACGACCTCACTTCAGCTGCCACCGACCGCCACACTCCATTGACCTCAGGGGTTGGTTCCACCACCTGGAGCTGTAGAAACACTTCGTGACTCCAGCTGCTCCTTCAATTGGCTGAGGCATCAACCATAACAACAGCAATCAGTGGAATTCCATCCACTATGCACATGCGTGACGAAGGCCCACGATAGTCCCACATCATGGGCATTTGAATTTGAAACGCGAATATAAGGATTCTGTGTTGTGGCTTCATTGCCTCAACACTGAGGGGTGAGGTCCCCCCTCACTCTCATGCACTCCTCACACGCGATCATTGCCCATGGGTTTAGTCCCTTGTTCATGACCCGATTAGAGCCCTGATTAAGAAGAGAAAGGAAGGTTGCTAAGGAGGAAGGGGGAAGGTTTTTGCCTCGAGAAGTGTGCCTCTATACTTAGCGAATTTCAAAGAAAACTTGAGAGGCTGCTGAGGCTTTGAACACTTTAAGGCATCTACCTCACTTTAAGGCATTAAAACATTTGATTTGGCTTGAGATAGAGAAATTAATTGGGATTCATGCTTAATTGTGGATTTAATTGGTGATTCAAATCACTATTTTTATCTTCATTTATATTCATTTTGTCCCATCAATTCTACGATACAATTTTCTGCTAATTGAATATCTTTTTGAGTAGATTATTTCTTCATTGCATATTATTCTTGTAATTAATTATTATGATCATTATTTATTATTGTAACTAGTGATTGAATTCCATATTTGCTCCTTGCGAATGACCTTGGAACTCATGATTTTTCGAACATTATAAATTTAAATGTCGCATTGATTTTCGTTACTATACTATGATGCGATATTTTCCTAAATACGATGATTTTTGATGCAACATTAAGGAATTTGATTCAGATTTAACTGAAGCCAGCAAACATTGTAAATTGCAATTAACTGAACTGGAAGAAATTCATAATTTTGCTTACGAAAATGCACGTATTTATAAAGATTGAACTAAACTTTTCCACGATAAATACATTGTTCAGAAACTTTTGAACCCAATCAAGACATTTGGCTTCTTGACACAAGGTGATAAATTTTTCCAAGAAAGTTAAAATCCAAATGGACCAGCCCTTATATCATCCTTAAAACCTATCCATATGATGCCATTGACATTTTTGATCCAAAGACAAATATTTCCCTACAATTCAACGGTCAACGACTAAAGCCCTACCTAGATAATTTTCTAAATTAACATTCTGATTCACTTGATTTACATGACCTAACCAACAATGATCACTGATGCACTTCACGCCCTTCTAAAAGATGTAAAAGACAACACTAGATGGGAGGTAACTCATCGTCTTTCCAACTTTCCTTTTTTTATTGTCAGGTTCTGACTATCCTAATTTCGACCTCCTCACTCAAGTGATATCTTTTTACCTTCCTTATGCATGTGGACATTGCATATCTTTAGCATGGGGGGGAATGTTTTAAATTGTGTTAGTCTTTTCAGGATTTTTAGAACTCAAAAATACAAAAATTTCTTCCTTTTGCATGCATTGTTAATAAAAATCTTAAAAATCACATATATTCAAAACAAACTTTTTGAGGAATTTTCAAAACACGGGACCAAGGTTGTGACTTTATTTCAATAAAGGTACACATGGGATTTAATCTTTAACAAATCCAAGGATCCTTTGTTTAGACTTTTCTGGTCTACAAATTTAGATTCGATAAAGTGTATCTTCCACAAAAATCCTCCTTAACCCCTGAAGAAACCAATTGGCCCTGATTTTGTCTAGCAGTTTAAATAGTACTTGACTTAGTTTTCGCTCCAAAAATTTGAATTTCTTTTGAAACTCAAGTTTCAAAAATTCCACACACACACAAGCCAACAAAAACAAAAAGCCCAAAAATACATAAATCATTAATTCACCATGTTTAACTTAAGGTGAAACTTTAAATAGTTTTGATTAGATGAGTCCCTATCATGGAGAAGGAGAAAACTCTCCTTTAAGGAAGTGATGCCAACTGTTATCCCTTTGATGCTTGCTCCATATCTATATATGGAGTGCATAAGTACATCTTGCGGTTTAGGTGTCTCGGATGGTACTATCCCGAAGTACCGAAGTGAGATACTGGATTCACTGGGAGTTCCTCTCATGGTGCCATAAGGTGTCAGGTTGTAGGGCTCTTGGAGGTGTCTTGGATGGTGCTTTTAAGCATCGGAGCAAGAGCGTCCTTAAGGACTGGTAATGGGGACAAGGATTCTGACACAATTTCATTAAGGTTAATCTGAGGCTAAGCATGGGGGAGACAATAACAAAAATGTCAAAATATAATTTCAAAAAGAAAAAAATGTTGGCCATTCACAAAGCACTGACACTTGATTTTTCATTGTCACGCAAATTCTGGATCGATTTCTTAGGTCAAGGAGGCTTTTACTGAGAAAACTGTTGACAAGATAATTAGAATCTAATGGGGTGAATTTGTTGAATTCTTGGGAAGATACACATATCATGTTTTAAGCTAACTTTTAGATCCAAGGATAAATCTTGATATTTTATCTTAAATAAATCCTGTACCTTAGTTTTCAAATCAACCAAAGTCCCGTAAAAGAGTTTTCCTAAAAAAAGAATGTTTTTCTCTAATACCCTTTTGTAAAATAATTTTTCTAAGGGACTAGCAAAAAGACAAGCATGGGGTGTGATAAACATCAATTTATCATTACTCTTAAGCCTAAAATCACATCTAGTTCATAGGTTTTTTGCATTACATTATGGTATTGGGCTACATTTAGGCATTTAGAGTTTAGGCATGCATTGCATGATTTTCTTCTTATTTTTGCTTTTTATACACCTCATTTCATTACCAGGAATGATTGCATTATGAAAACCACTTAAATCTTGGCAATGTGAAAAGCAAAAACTAAGAAGAAGATAGAGCTCCATTCCAACTCCATTCCACCTCATTTCATTTCAGCTGGATCCCAGCTCATTCCAACTCATCCTAGCTAGATCCTAGCTCAACCCAACTCATCTTAGCTGGGTCCAGGCCATTCTCAGCTCCATCCAGCTCATGGCAACTAAACTCTACTTAGCTTAGCTACTAGTCCTCAACTACCTAAGCTAAGTCAGCTGAAGAGTCACTAGCCAACTTAGGACAACTCATCTCCAGCTCATGAAGACTCAACTTAGTTCAACCTAGTTGAGCTTGGCTACTGAGCTTAAGCTAGCTAGCTTAGCTAGCTAGAAATTCCTTAGGTAAATTAGATCCAGCTCATCTTATCTCCAGATTAGTTGAGTCTAGCTCAACATAGCTCATCCTACTTAGCCTAGCTACTAGCAAAGAACTAGTTAGCTAAGCTAGCAGTTGAGTTCACTAGAAGACCTCCTTCTGCTAAAGTTCAACTCCATGAAGCTCCAGATAGCTCCTTCTACTCAACCCTAGCTCCTACTTCTACTACTAGCTAGCTACGCTAGCTAAGCTAGGTTCCCACTTTGCTAGCTACTCCAACTGACCTCCACTCACAATGGACAATAGCCTAGTCCACAAAATCAACACCAATCCCTTCCTCCTTTTGGCACCAAAAGATCATAACTACCAACCCGTTCACACCCCTTCCTTTTGGCTTCAAATGAAGGCATCCCTCCACCACATAACTACCCCTTAACCACCATAAAAGTAGAGCCAAAAACCCCTTAACCACCACTTAAAGTTTGCACCAACATAGCCTCCCATCTCAACCCTACACATAACCCCAAAACCTAATCCTAGCCTTACCTTCTGATGCCAACTTCTAGAACTTATTGTTGGCGCCAACCTTAACCTAACCCTAACCTAACCACCACCTATACAACCCCTCATTTGGCACCAACTCTCCTCCACCCTCCATCAATTAACCACCACTTTGAAACACAATCTTAGCCCTTTAATCACCTTACACGCCACCTTAACCCAACCCATCTATTTTGGCGCCAACCCTTCCCCTCCTTTCCTATAAATATACCCCATAACCACTGCATAAGAGCATCCTTGGCTACCTTAATTTTTCTACCTAAACATCCACCATAGACATCCAAGAAAGAAGGGAGAGTGAAGGTGATTAGGAGGACTCCCTTGTCTTCCTAGTGCTATCTTCCTCTTCTCTTTTCCTTGGTCCAAAGCCAAGGAGCATCATTCAAAGGAGGACGGCTAGGCAGGAGAGACGCTAGGGTGGTGGATGTCCACCCTTGGAGAAGGTAAGAGAGGAGGAGCACTTTGGAGCACTACCATCTAGGAGAGAAGCAAGGAAGAAATCTTTGTCAAGTGAGAAAGCAACCATGCTTGGAGCGAAGACCAATCTTGCTTCAATTGGAAAATTTTCTATCTTCTTATACCTTCCCATTTTGTATTTTCTTTCTTATAGATTTTGTAACAAGCATTCCTCTATGTGACTCTATTCTAATTAGCAATACAAAAGGATTTTTCCTTTCAATTTTGTGCTTTCAATTCAAAGTTCTTTTAAGCTTCTAGTGCACCCACTGTTCCTTTCTACTTATCCTAGGCGTACTCGCCTAGGGTGAGTTTAGAAAGGAAGATTACTTCTTGTTCACTTAGGCATAGATTTTAATCTTGAAATTCCATAGCCTTGATTATTTCCAAAACCCTACAAAAATATCAAAACCAAAAACATAAAAAGAAGAGGATTTAAGTTAGTCAGAGAGAGAAATTAAATTATTAACTAAAATTGCCTCCTTGGATGACCTTAGATACTTACCCTATCTAGGTTTACAAATTTAAAAGTTGAATAGGATTTTACGTGCTGTAATGACACCAACGTTCATTAATTATAAAATCATTCATTTTCGTATTAGTATCCCACCCTTAATGAGATACGAATGTTTGTATGGCCTTCCTAGGTTATTTTATGATTAGTGGGGTGACCGAGCGCTGATACCATTGTAACGAACCACACCCCACCATGCGAATCGAATGGTGGAGTATAGGTCGTCGAGAACGAGAATCACATCAAAACATGATTCTAGTCACCCAGCATGTAATTATAAAAGATAAACATAGCCAAACAAACTAAACATATTGCAGAAGAAGAAAAAAAATGTTATCCACAGTAATCAAAATCAAGAAACTAAGAACGGAAAAGAGAAGATACAGAAAATTGTCTATTGTATGATCAAGACATCAGGAAAAGAACTAAACTCAAAAAGGACCCCTGACATCACAGATCGTCTGCATGGGCTAAACTCAGTCTCACACCTTGATTGCACAATAATCATAGGTCCTAATCAGCTTAAATAATGTTAGAACCCAGCTTAATTTGTAAATTTTACATTCATATCATGCATATCATGCATTGCATCATTTTATATAGAATAAGATGAGATATCTTGCTATTTAGTGTTTTTGTTAATATTTACAGGTAATAAAGTGATCCAGGATATGAGATAGAGTGGAATAAGGCAATAAAGAGAGAAGACTAATTCAGACAAGAGGAGTGAGGAAGATAGCCTAATCCCTACCCCTAGAAACCCTAGGACAACCATCCTCAACCCAAAACCACTTCCATTAGGACATCTTAGCCATAGAACCTAAAACATGGATAGCACTATCCATGTTTCTATCCACACTATCCCTATCCATACCCTAAACCTTAGAAACCCTAGGAAGCTAGTGCCTAAAACCTATTAGGATACCTAAGCACTTAGGAACCCAAACCTACCATAGAAAACCCAAAACTCACTTCACAGCACATTTTTGGACATCCAAATAGTGTATCTGGACGTCTGATTTTTGCAGAAATGCTTGCCAGAACCCAACTCCAACACTGACGTAGAATTGGACGTCTAATTTACTATTCAGACTTCCAACTTTGGACTTTAAGATGTCTGATATGTTCCCTAGACATTTGATACTATTCTCTAGTTTCTATTTTTGGAGCTAGAAGCCCGAGCTTGCCTGTTTTGACCTAGAAACCCCACCAAACACCTTAGGAAACCTAAATAGAGACCTTCTAAGCCTATCCCACAATCCATAGCCTCACTTATCCTATCCCTAACCATATTGAGTGAGCCCATACCTAATTGGATGCATCTACAGTGATTGGGTGCACCTGAACCCAATTAGATCCACCTAGGATCTAATTGAATCCTACCTACCCATACAAGTTTAATTAGGCTCAGTAGAACCTAATTAGACTTGACCTAGACCCAATTAGGTTCACTCCTCTCCAGTTAGACTCACCTAAGCCTAGTTAGGTCCATACCCACCTAATCTAGATTGACCCAACCTATTTAGCACCTAATCCTACCAATACCCACAACATAGCTCTACGAAATTCAAACCACACACACACACCTTACAAAACCAACCTTCCTAATCTACCCTCCCTATTTTTGGTCATCAACTCTAAGGGCCACCAAAAGTGGCGACCAAAATAAGGCCTTCCCATAAAAGCCAAAAGGAAGTGTTGCACACATTGATTCCCTTCCACCTCAACTTACGAGCCTCTTCCTCCTCCAAAAAACTTGAGGCCGTCCTCTTCCTCCTCCTCTCCAAGACGTCCTCCATGGATGCCTAAAGAAGGTCCTCCAAGCTGCTCTTCCATGGACGACCAAGTGAAGCTCCAAAGTGCTCTCCTCCAAGGCTTCAAGGACGGCTAGAAGAGAAAGGGTCCACCACCCTTTTCTCCTCTTCTTCTTCATGGACGTGCCCTCTTCTCTCTCCTTGGAAGATGAGCCCACACCCTCCCTCTCTTTCTCCTCTTGGACGACGAAGAAGGCTTCTTCATAGACTCTCTTGGTTGATCTTTTCATTCTCTTAGTTTAGTTTTTTTTATGTATTCTTTTGCAACTTCATAGAATTAGTTAATGCATGATTAGGTTTCTTTGAATAATTAGTGATATGCTTTTGTTTGTCACCATGAATACACGCCCATTAGTTAGGTTAAGTTTAGGTTTTTGCTAGCATATTGAGATCTAGGTTTCATTTCACTTTTTAAAACAAAAATAAAAAACATGAGAAAAATCGCAAAATACAAAAAAGACCAAAAATATTAGGTTAGGTTAGATTTAGGTTAGAAAAGTAGATCTGAATCTAAAACTCATTTCTCATGCCTCCCAGAGATGGACCAGGACTCATGTTATAAAAGAATAAAAATCAATGCGAGTTTCGTAAAACAAATATTTTTGATCGAGGGTTTAGCACAACTATACTACAATTCCAACGTATTCCAAAACACGCACGAAAATCGCTTTGTCACACCTATCGCTTCATGTGCAGTTGCTCTCGATTGCTCAACTGAACCTGAATATGGAGCCCAAGGTAGTCATCAGCACACGTTGAGTAGAGTAGAATAGGTAAAGTCAAGTAACATAACTAAAAGTGCAGAAAAAGAAAGAAAGGAAAAGAAAGGGTGTTGGTTTGATACTTCCATTATTGCCTCATTATTTAATCTCTTAGTTAATTCTTATTCTATATATGGCCCTTGATATTATAGTCATATTCAATATGTATTGATTCCTTGGAAGGTGCAAGGAGTTCTCACCGTAATTTGCCAAGAGGTATGTCATGTACGTAGTGTCTCCTTGGCCAGGAGGAAACTCTGCACTCGCTCTACATCTTATTGCGTTGCCTTGAGGTGCTAGTGTAGGTAGTGTGGCTGCTGCATACCACAAGCTATGTGTGTTGACGCGACCTACACTGGCTCATATACAGCCTTCTCCACAAGTTGGGTTAGTATCCATCCAATTATTATACACACACACACACACGCATGCACACACACACACACCTGCATACCCCTACCTCGCCACTCGATTAGCCAATGGGCCAGTCACAAAGTCGCAGGGAGGCTAGCCAACTCACCAATCAAGCTCAACCAAATGCTGTATGCCATTATCCATGTTTAGTTCCTAATTCTATCATATTTAAATCATTCATTTAATTATAGGAATAACTATCATTTGGTAATTCTCATGCCTAAGCCATTAACTATCAAATTCACAATTTATCTTATGATGACATAGGGGAATTTTGTCCTTTAATCCAATAGAAGAAGCAACATGTTATTCCTTCAATTTATCTAGTTAACGACACATCTAACATCTTCATAATAGTCTCAATTTTTACTATTCAAGACTATATATTAACATTTATTTCCTTAAGTAAGACATAAGTTACCAACTAATCAATTTCCTTCAAGTTATATCTCATTTTATTCCAACTTCTCATTCTATTATTTATAGTACCCATAAGGAAGAAACAACCAACATAATAATTTTATGGGCTTCGAGACTCAGCCAGAGGAAGGAATAAGAATAACTAAAAAAATGAAATAATGTTGCTTATCGAATAGGAAATCTAACTATTCTACCTAAGGACACTAGGGGTCACGAAGGCCCTGAAATACGTGTCGGAGACTTTGCAAAATTTTGTGCACATTTTGGGTGTCTATTACATAATAAGATAGGAATGAGTCAAAAAGTAAATAATAAAAGTCCTAAGGGTATAATCATAATTTACCCCCTCAAATCAGAAAGAGAAATTCACCACGTCAAAACATATCCCAACACGATTCTGATGAAGGGGCCATGGCAGCTGGTAAGGACACAGTGGTTGGCCATGGTTAGGGCGGATGACCATCAAGAGAAGCGTGGCCATGCATGGCACATGAGCAGTGATACAGAAAATAGACAGTTTGTTAAATGATGTAATAAGTGTTGTTGCAACACGTAAATCTGCAATCAAACTTTTACATTTATAATACCTAGATAGTGGAGCATCTAGGGTCATCCAAGAAGGTCAATTTGTTAATCACATAGAATGGGTTCTCTCTCTCGCCTCTCAAATCAACACATAACTTTTTGTATTTTTGATTTTTGTTGTTTTTAGGGTTTTTAGAAACATTCGGGTTTTGTGAGAAGATGAATTACACTACAACTAACCCTAAGTGACAATAATGAAGTCTTCTCCTCTAGGCTCACCCTACGCAAGTGCGCTTAGGGTAATTAGAAGAGAAGAGTGTGATGTGCACTACACTAATAAGAGAAGAAAAACACACTAATTTCAAACATGAACTTGGAAGGCAATGAAAATTTGTATTACTAATAGAGTAAAATAAAGGTAGAGGAATGCTTCTACAAGAACATTAAACTACTAGCTAACACAAATGGTAGAGTAAAGGATAAAGAAGGGGTGATTCTGGTAGAAGATCTAGGTGACCCTTGCTCCAAGTGTGGTTTCCCCACACTTGAAAAGAGCTCTCTTTCTCTTCCTTCTTCGATTGGTCTTCCTTCAAGCTCTTCCTACAAGGTGGGTGTTGACCACCTTGATGAAGATCCTCCTTGCCTAGCCATCCTACTTGGATGAAGAGCTCGTCCTCCTTGGCATGGTACAAGGGAGAGGAAGCAGAGGAAAAAGGCACCAAGGGGGTAGGTAGGTTGCCCCCTTTATCTTCTTCTCTTCTTCTTCCTTGGCATGGATGAAGGTGGTATGGGTGGAACTTAACTAATGGAGGAGATGGGAATTATGTGGTGGTAGGGTAGGGTATTTAGAAGATGGGAAGGGGATGGTTATAGTATTTTTTGGAGGGAAATGAAAGGGTGCTTGGATATTTTTTGAGGTAAAAATGGGAGGGAAATGAAGAGGTGCCTTGGTTTTCCCTCCAAAAATACCTTCTAGAAGGTGTTAATTTTGAAGAGGAAAAATGGAGGGTGGAGATGGGTTGAAGGGGTAGGTGTAGAGTTGGACTTCAAGGGTTTTGGAGGGAAAAAGTTGGCACCATTTTTAGGTGGTTTTGGAGGGAATTTGGTGGTGTCTTTTGGTGGTAGAGAGGGGTGAAGGGATGTATAAGGTTGGCACCAAGATTGAGGTGGAGTGGTGGTAGCTTAGGTGGACTTAGGTAAGGTTAGTTGGTGGAGCTTGTTTGGTGGGTTTTAGGGTTAGGTTTTGTTGGCCAAGGAGGTGACTAGCTAAGCTAAGCTAGCTTAGTTAGCTTAGCTAGTAAGGAGTAGGGTAGAGAGATAGAGGGAGCTAAGGTTTTGGAGGTGATGAGCTAAAAGTAGTTGGAGGGAGCTGTACTGGAGCTAGTGGCTGCTGAAGAGAACTGCGAGGAGCTACCTTAGCTGGCTTAGCTTGCTAGTTCTTTGCTAGTTGCTAAGCCCAGCTAAGATGAGCTGGCTTCTGCTGATGTAAGCTAACGTGAGCTGGGTCTGGTATGCTCGGAGATTATTAAGCTAGCTAGAGTAGCTAGCGTAGGTCAAGTTGCTTAGCTCAACTAAGTTAAGCTGAGTTGAGCCTCCGGGAGATGGACTTGAGCTCGTTTAAGTTGGCTAAGGTCATCTTCAGCAGACCAGGTCTACTTAGTAGCTAGTCCTAGTCAGGTTGAACTTCCAGTGAACTCTTCTGAGCTGAAGGAGCTGGAATGGAGCTGGGATCAATTGACTTGAGGTAGTTTAAGCTGCCATCCAGCTAAGGTGAGCTGAATGGAGCTAAGGTGAACTAGCTAGAGCTACCATTCAGCTGAGATGAGCTAAATGGAGCTAGGGAAGAGTTGATCCAGCTAGAATGAGTTGGGATCTGGCTAGGATGAGCTAGATCTAGCTGGAATCCAGCTGAAAGAAGCTTCTTCTTCACTTTCTTCCTTCTTGAGTGCTAGGGTTTTAATGTTTTGAATACTTGCTTAACCTTAACGCTCAAGTAAAGATGTTAAAAATAAAAAAGGAATGCAATGCATGCCTAATCCTAGGTTATGCCTAAATGCAACCCAAGAAACCCATTTACTAAGTTAAAAACCTAAGAGCTAGATCTATTTTAGGTCATAAGAATGATGATAAACTGGCATTTATCGAGTAGTGCCATGCATGGGGAGGGAAGAGTGTTGTCACAAGGAAGAAGAAGACGTAGGGGAGAGAGAGAGAGATCAATTTGAGGGGTAGAAAAATTTAATTAATCAAATTATAAGTTTCTAGTATTATGTTTTGGTCCTTAATAGCTGTGTTCATAATTGTTTAATTCAGGAGCGTTCGGAGTCTGATTTCAGCAATCAATCACTGTTGGAATCGTGATTAGACATGTTTTGACATGGTGAATTTCTCTTTCTGATTAGCAGGGGTAAATTATGATTATACCCTTAGTAGTTTTATTATTTACTTTTTGATACGTTCCTATCTTATTCTATGATAGACACCTAGAACGTACGCGAACTTTTGCATAGTCTCCAACGTGTATTTCATATCCTCCATGACTCTTAGTGTTTCTAGGTAGAATAGTTAGATTTCCTATTAGATAAGCAACATTATTTCTTTTTTTTTAGTTATGTGTATTCCTCCCTCTTGTTGAGTATCAAAGCCCATAAAATTATTATGTTGGTTGTTTGTTCCTTATGGGTACTATAAATAATAGAATGAAATGTTAGAATAAAATAAGGAGATATAAATTGAAGGAAATTGATTAATTGGTAACTCATGTCTTACTTATGGAAATAGATGTTAATATATAGTCTTGAATAGTAAAACTTGAGACTATTATGAAGATGTTAGATGTGTTGTTAACTAGATAAATTAAAGGAATAACATGTTGCTTCTTTTGTTAGATTAAAGGGCAAAATCCCCTTATTTCATCATAAGATAAATTTTGAATTTGATGGTTAATGGCTTATGCATGAGAATTACCAAATGATAATGATTCCTATAATTAAATGAATGATTTAAATATGATATAATCAGGAACTAGATATGGATAACGGAATGCGGCATTTGGTTGAGCTTTATCTGGGAGTGGGTTAGCCTCCCTGCGACTCTGTGACCGGTCCATTGGCTAACTAGGTAGCAAGGTAGGGGTATGCGATTATATATATATATATATATATATATGATAATTGGATGAATACGTACCTAGCTTGTGGAGAAGAATATCTACAAGCCAGCATAGGTCGCATCTACATGCATAGCTCGTGGTATGCAGTCGCCACACTACTTATGCTATGACCTCGGGGAAATGGAATGGGATGTAGGGTGAGTGCAGAGTTTCCTCCTGATGTTGAATTTACGTGATTTGTAAATGCAAGTTTTTAATGTTGTTGAGAAGCATAAAATTCGATCAACTTTTCAATTTATAAACCTAGATAGTGAAAGTATCTAAGGTCATCCAAGGAGGCAATTGATAGTTATCAAAATGATATTCTCTCTCTCACTAACTCAAATCCTCTTTTGGTCTTTTTAGGGTTTTGTAATTTTCTTAGGGCTATAAATTAGGGCAACAATAGTATTGAAGATAGTAGTTGAAATGTGAAAATATGGAGATGTACACCCAACCTTCTTAAGCTCACCCTAGGTATGTGTGTCCTAGGGTAATTAGGGAGGAAGTGTGTGTATTTAAGAAACTAAAGAAGCATGAAATTATAAAGGTGAAAATTGAAAGGCACCAAACTTTTTATAGAATAATAATGAAATTGCACAGAAAGGTGCACTTGAGAAGCTCACTTGTGTAGTACGATTCTATACAAATGCTTAATAAAAACAAAAATGCAACTACAAAAGATAGAGGAAGATAGTTTCCATATGCTTCTAAATGATAGAAGATGTCCTCTCTCCAAGCATGGTTGTTACAAGCTTGAAGAGGGTTCGTCCTTTGCTTTTATGCTCCAAGATGATGTTGTCTCCTTCAAGCTCCCAAGGGTGGATGTCCACCACCCTTCTTTCCTTGCTTGGCCATCCTCCAAAGTAACCTTGCTCCTTGTCTTGGTTCCAAGGAAGAAGAGAGTAGAGTGTAGAGACTTGGAAAACATGGAGGTAATCTTCTTAATGTGCATGCTTACCCTTCTTCTTCCTTGTCTTCGATGTAGTGTTTTTGGTGTATGAATTGTGTAGCCAAGGATGAAGAAAATATTGTGGTATCATGGTGTATATATAGGATAAGGGGGGTTGTTGGTTGGCACCAACTATGGTGGAGATTGGGTTAAGTGGTGTGGGGTTTTTGAAGGGCTAGGATAAGGTTTGGGATGGTGGTTATGTGATGGATGGTGGAGATAGGTTGACGCCACGTGAGGGGGTGTACTTAGGTAGGGTTATGGTTGAGTTGGCACCATTTTTTGGTTCTAGAAGATGGCATGAAAAAGGATGGTGGAGATGGGATTTTGAGGTGGATGAAGGGTGGAGATAGGAGTTGATTTTGGCGCCAAAGGTGGATGGGTGTGGAGGTGGTGGTTATCTATGGTTGGCACCAATTTAAGGGTGGTTGTGGTGGTGGTTGGTGGGTGAATAGGTGCATAGAGTGGTGCCATTTGTGAAGAGGTGTGAGTGGTGGTGGTAGTTATTGAAAGTTGGTGCCAAAAAGGATGAGGAGAAGCTGGAGGCTTTGGTGGAATTTTTGGCCTATGGTGGTTGTTCACTTTAGGAGGAGTAGAGTACGTGCTAGCTTAGCTAGTAGCTAGTAGGAGCCATAATAGCTAGGAGGTGCTGCCTTGAGCTAGCTTAATCTTCTTTAAAGCTGAGGAGAGTTGAAGATGAGCTGCTTGAAGACTTCCCAGCTAGGTTAGCTAACTACCTTAGTGTTATCGTGCTTTCATCGAGTTTAAAATCCACGTTGTAGTATAGCAAAGAAAGTGGCGAAGAACACTTAAATTTATATGCTCAATGCGAGTTCCGAGGTCATCTCAAGGAGCGAATATGATCTCAAATAAACCATTAATCAAGTAATCAAATAGAACTCAAGAGATTGATATAATGAGAAATGTATTCAATGAAGAGCAAAAATATATATCAAACTCAATCAATGTATTGAGTGCTAAAGGATAAAAAAGTGTTGCAACTATGAAGCCTTTCCAACACTTAGGAAAATGTTTCAAATCAAATCAGATGTCGCCTAAAGCCCTCAGACGGCTTAAAGTAAGAATTCAAATCCAAGTCCAGACTTCTGATTTCAGCCTAGAGCAAAACCCCCCTCTTTCTTCGCCTAATATCCTCTCTCTCATTTTTTTCTATAATCAGATTCATATTCGGACCCAAGCCTGCCCGGGTGTGGCGACAGGAGAGGATGTGCATGGGGTGTGCGTGTGGGGACCCCCCTATGTACTTGGGCGAGGATATAATAAGTGCAATCCAATTTATGCATGCTAGCGAGCTTGTCACTGCACGATGTGCCATAAAAGAATGCTCCTTCTCATTTGCTACGTGAGGGAGCTCTATTCAATTCTAGGTCAAGCTGCGTTGGTCCTCCAAGTTAAAGACCCTAGGATGATACTAATGTTGTTATGCATTTGGAGAAGGTGGCAGCAAGGTAGTTGGTGGTGTAGCGTGGCTGGTTGATGAAACTTGGTGTAGCTCTGGCGACTGGAGTCGAGTTAGGTGACTAAGGTGGTGTAGGCTTCAATTAGGTTAGGAAAAAGCATTGTGTGGAGGTAGGGAAGCTTTTGCCTAACCTAATTTGGTTGAAGGGGTTTATTTGCGAGAAAGATGAAAAGCTGGTGGCTTGTTTGTAATAAAAACATAGAAGATAAGGGTTTGAGTGCAGAAAAGAGAGATTTGTGGCCTTAAATGCAAACTAGGTAAAGATGGACTCTGATTTGGCTCAAATTTTAGAATTAACCTAATTTGAACCCAAGAAATCTAATGGTAACCTTGGATTTGAGTTTTGACAAAGTTTGACTAGGAAAATTACAAAGAAGCCCAAAATGGAACAAATTCCTGCTAAAGTCTCTATTTTTGGTCAAGATGGGTTTTGTTAGTCAAAGGGACAGTTCCAAACCTCATATAATATTTTTCAATAATTTTTAGAGGTTTAGATGACATTTGTTTCTACCAAAACATGTTTAATTGAAGTGAGGCTAAATTAGGTTTTTTATTATTGAATTGATCTTCAAATCTCAGAAAACCCTGATTTAGTCAGCGTAGGCCCACTTCTTGGGAAATTATACTTAATTGAGCTTAGATTAAGCCTCGATTAACCCCTTAGTTAATTTACATTTGTGATTAGGTGTTAAAACAATAGAATTAACCTGTTTTCTCTTCTTCTTAGATTCTATTCAGAGTGGAATTACAACCCTCTGACAAATATTAAGGAGCATTTATTACTATAGTTAGGCTAAATTAGGTTTATTAACACCAATGATGGTGCTACCATCATACCCCCTGTCTAACTTTTGCTGGTCCCTAGCAAAATCCTATGGACCAAACCAGATCTCCAAGGCAGATTTTTAACCGTCAGGATGCCTACTTGTACCACTTCTATAGAAATCAAATTGAACTACTAACTCTAGGCCTAGGGCTACTCAAGCCCTCGCCAAGATCTAGACCTGACCAACCTCAGCCTTGGGTCTACAACGATGGTTTCTAAGGCCCTAGAATTTTCTTAGAGGTTCATTGTCCCCAGTGGTTTAAACACCCGTGTGTACATACAGCAAGGTCCAGGTTCAATTTGCTAGTGCATTTTTGATAAGAGAGAGATGTATTTTTGAGAGTTTTCTCTCTTTTGTTTTTATATTTTTCTAAACCCAACATCAGATTGGCCCTAGACACGATCTGTATTAGATTCCTTGTCCCCATCATCAATCCTCGAAGGGTCCCTGGCTTTCAATGCTTCATCATAGCACTGCCCATGGAAACCCCCAGAACCCTGGCTTTTGACACTTTGTGATAGTACTGCCCATGGTGTTCTATAGCTAAATCTAGGCTCTGCAATCGAAATTTCAGGATAATGCTGCCCATGGCACCTAAACCAGCACAAGGTGCTTACGTGTCCCTAGTAGAATATTTAAATATCCTAGGAGACAAGCATTGAGGAGACGATATGTTATAACGCATCCTCAAGGGGAGTATTTTACTCCTCTCCGTGGCAAGAACTCATCCAATCAACTTGTGTCTTTGAGTTGCTCCTAAGTGAAATTTTCAGGAAGACATTTTTTTTTAGAATAGAGCACTTTTTGGCATTATTTTCATTATGTGCACTGAACCAGACTGGTGTGTATATTTTGGGTGCCTAGGTTACCAAGTCTCGTAAACCAAAGGGTAGACAATGAGGTTGAATAATCCCTAAGCATTTGGCTTAATATATTAGCCTCGCAACTCCCTCAAACTCTTGAGGAATAGTCCAGATCTTAACAAATACGTGAATGTTTAAACCTAAATAAGGCCTAAGAGGCATAAGGTTGGTATCCCTCACTAATCTCCCTTTTCTTAAGCACTTCAAGACTTAAATTCATCATCTGATCCATCCTAGAACTTAGGTAAGTTCCATCCTTCAACATTGGGACCAACACAATTTTTCCTTATGCTCCTTTTTCTCTCTTTTTCCTCAAATCAGCTCAAAATGTTTCCTCCTTTTTTCAACTTTTTTTTTGCAAAACCCCCTTAACAAAATTGAATTTCACAGTGTTTTGTACTTTAATACCCCTCCATGTCTAAGATTTGAAATGTCATCATTGTAAATTAGGTGGGTTCAAGTTTAGCTTAGTTCGTACTTTAGAATAGGTTTGGATTGGTGGGTGAACGGGTTGGGGTGACTGTTGTGGATGATTTCAAGCTCCAATATGAATATCAAAGGTGGAGTTGGCTGTTCTAAGGTACGACCCCTAAAGGGCAATATGAATTCACCTCAGAAATGGGTAAGAAGGGTCTTGGGTTTTCAAATGACGGGTTGGCTCTTGTTAAGCACTAAGTTTAATGCCATTAGTTGGGCACATGTGGCTTATGGTGAATGGAGATCAAAAGATTCAGCGGCCAGATTTGAATCAGTGAGTTCAAGGAATGGTTTTAGTCTTTGACCATTTAATACATAAGGGTCTGAGTCTTGGCTGAGTTCGTTGATTCTACGGCTCCATTTCCACAGATCCTCCAGATTAGAAAGGGTTCTGTCCATTTCGATCTTAGTTTCCTTAGGAAGAGTTTGAGTCGAGCATTAAGGAGAAGCACTTTCTGATCAGGAAAGAAAGATTTTCGTGATATGTGCTTGTCATGAAAAGCCTTAATCCGTTTCTTGTAGATACGTGAGTTCTCATACACATCATTTGTGTAACTCATCAATCTCGCTCATTTGCAATCAGTGGGGGATTCCGACCTCCCTGAGGTCCAGATTGCACTTCCGTATTGTCTAGTAGGCTTTATGCTCCATCTCTATAGGAAGGTGACATGCCTTCCTGTACATGAGTCTGAATGTAGGCATTCCTAGCTGGGTTTTATGGGAAGTCCTATAGGCCCATAATGCTTTCGGAAGTCGGGATGACCAGTCCTTTCTATCAGGTCGAGCAGTCACTTGAAGAATTTTCTTGATCTCTTGATTGGAGAGCTCAACCAGTCCTTAGTCTGGCGGTGATAAGGAGTCAAAATGTGATGTGATACCCCATACCTTTTCATCAAGGACTAGAAGTGAACATTCACGAAGTGGGTCCCTCCATTAGAGAAGATTGCGCGTGGGACATCGAACCGAGAGAAGATATGCTCATGAATGAATTTGATCACAACTTTTTGATCATTGGTTTGGATCGGAATGGCTTCGATCCATTTGGGCATATAGTCCACAGCGAGAAGAATATACTCGAAGCCATTCAAATTTGGGAAGGGACCCATGAAATCAATTCCCTAAATGTCAAAAATCTTGCATATGAGAATAAGGTTCAAGGGCATCATGTTGTGTTGGCTCATGTTGCCTAAGGTCTGGCAACAACCGCATGCCCTATAGTAATTGTGTGCATCCTTGAAAAGTGTTGGCCAATAGAAGCCGAATGGAGGATTTTTGTTGTGGTTTTGTGGCCTGAGAAGTGGCCATCGTAGGCTTAGTCATGGCATAAAGATAGTATATCATTGACCTTAGAATCGAGAATGCATCTCCAAATGATCTGATCGGCACCAATCCAGAAGATATGTGGATCTTCCCTAACATAATATTTGGCATCTGAAATCAATTTATCTTTATTAGCTTTCGGCCAATCAGATAGAATCTGGTGTGATGCTAAATAGTTCAGTATATCAGCATACCAAGGAAGTCAAGTATTAATAGTCAGATAGTGCTCATCTAGAAAGTGCTCAGTAATAAGTTCAGAAGGGTCAATGATCGAAGAAGGGAGGCGAGATAAATGGTCAGCTACCATGTTCTACTTTCCTGCCTTATTGCTTATCTCGAGGTCAAATTCTTGCAACAATAAGATCCATCGAATCAGCCTCGATTTTTGCATCCTTTATCATGAGTGTCTTACCATAGTGTGATCTATGTAAATGATGACATGGGAACCTAAGGGGTACAATTTGAATTTCTCCAGACTGAATACTATTGCCAATAGCTCTTTCTCCATATTTGTGTAATTATGCTGAGCCTCATCCAATGTCTTGCTGGCGTAATATATTACCATAAGTTTCCCCTCGATTTTCTATCCCGGGACTACTCCTACTGCATAGTTAGATGCATTGCACATGATCTCAAATGGTTGAGACCAGTTAGGAGATTGTAGGATTTGAGCCAGGGTTACTCGGCCGTGTAAGATCTCAAAAGTGCAAACACACTCATGCATCATCTCAAAGGGTGTGTCCTTTGAGAGAAGATTCATCAAGCGACGTGCAATTTCTGAGAAATTAGATATGAACCATTAGTAAAAACTGACATGCCCCAAGAATGACTGGATATCTTTAACCAAGGAAGGCATGGGTAATTTGGAAATCAAATTTACCTTGTCTCGGTCTACTTGGATACCTTTCTCAGATACAAGGTGTCCAAGTACGAAGCCCTTAGGAACCATAAAATGGCTCTTTTCCCAAAAGAGAACCAAGTTCACATCAATGCATCATTGGAGGATCTGAACTAAGTGTAGAAGGCAGTCATCGAAGGTTTGACAAAAAATCGAGAAGTCGTCCATGAAGACTTCAATGTATTTACCTACCATATCGAAGAATATGTCTAGCATTCACAGCTGAAAGTTTGTAGGTGCATTGCATAGCCCAAATGGCATCCTACAGAACGCGTCCATACCATAGGGGCAGGTAAAGGTGGTCTTCTCATGATCTTCAGGATGAATTGCCACTTTGTTATATCTGGAGTAGCCATCCAGAGAATAGAAAAATTGATTTTTTATTAGCTTTTCAAGTATCTGGACAATGAACGGGAGAGGGAAGTGGTCTTTCTTCATGGAGAAATTTTTTTTTCGATAGTCAATACAGACTCTCCACAAGTTTGCAATTCATGTCGAGAAGGTTTCTCTAGATTCAATTTTAATCATGGTGAGTCTAGCCTTTTTAGGCACAACTTGGATGGGACTCACCCAACGGCTATCAAAGATGGGGTATATGATTGCCACGTCAAGCCACTTGATGATCTCCTTCTTCATGACCTCTTGGAGATTTGGGTTAAGTCTTCTTTGCATCTCGCAAGATGGTCATGAGTCCTCTTCAGTATAAATACGATGAGTGCAGTACGAGGGGCATATTCCAGTCAAGTCACCTACGATGCTATTAGAGGACAGAATCAACTTCGTTTCCTAATTGTGAGTGAGTTGAGAATTCATAATCAAAGGAAACATCTGATTTGAATGCAGAAACACATACTTCAAGTGGTCTGGGAGGGTTTCAACTCCAGAACTGGGTTATTAGTAGCAGGTGGGGGTTCGAGGTTTGCCTCAGAAGATAATATGGAAGATAAGGATAGGTCTAAATCAGATTCGGGCTCCCTAATTTGTGGGTCAAGATCTTCTTGAGGTTGACCCTAAATAATTGGATTCACCTTGGGAATCGGATCCACAACCAGAGAACCTATGTCACATACTTCCTAAATTGCCCCACAGTTTATTCCTTTCTTGGCTTTAAAAATATCAATTCTTAATGTCTTATCCCCGAATTTCAACTTGATATGGCCTTCTTCATAATAAATATTTGCCTTAGTTGTCGCTAGCAACGGTCTCCCCAAGATGATTGCTGTGTTTATCAAATTCTTAGGAGTGTCCATGTCTAACACAATGAAATCCACTGGAAAATAGAAATCTCTCACCCCAACTAACACATCCTCGAGAATTCCTTTAGGTAACTTAATTGATCTGTTAGCCAACTGCAATATCACCTTGGTCGGTTTAAGCTCAGTTTCCTCAAAGTGATCTAGCAAGGAGGTAGAAATTAGGTTTATGGATGGTCCTAAGTCCAATAAAGCACGATCAAACTCCAGGTTTCCTATCTTGCAGAAAATCAAAGGACTGCCAAGATCCTTTGCCTTTTACGAGAGTTTACTCAAAATTATTGAGCTTACTTGCTCTGATAGTACAATCGGACTCTCATCTTTGTTTCGTGGCTTTCACTTTGGTGTACATAAGTCCTTTAGAAATCATGTGTAAGCTTGTATGTGGAGGATTGCATCCATCAACAAAATACTTATTTGGACTTGCTTAAAGAGCTTGACCAAGTCCTCCTCGGGTACCATGAGTTTGGATTTCCTAGTTCCTTTAGCCAAGGCCTCGGGAAAAGGTACATCTCTAGGCTTCTCCAGGATTGGCTCAGGATTTGGGTCTAGGGTATGTGTGTCCTTCAAATCCATCTTGGACTTTGGCTGTGAACTATTCGGCACGAGTTGACTAGGATAAGGTGGGCCCTGAGTAGCCTTGCCATAAAGGGTAGTAACAGAGTGTAAGCTTGCCAGGTTTGGATTGGAAGGAGTTGGTAGGAGAGGTGGTTGTTGCTAATATCCCAAGTACGAAGTCAAAGCCTCTAACCCATCAGGTGGAGATGCAGGAGGGGCCTGATAAACATAATGTGCTTGGTCGTTATTTGGTTTACAATGCGTCTCTGGTTCGATTCGTTGTTCGGATTAGGTAGATGTTGATAGTCGCTTTTATCGATTTTGAAATATGCGTCGTAGTATAGCAACAAAAATTGCATTGACATCATTTAAATTTATAAGTGCTTGAAAAACAATTGTAAGTTTCAAGGTTGTTTGCAGGGAGCAAATGTGGAATTCACACACTAATCACAATATTAAACAATGAACACAATAATAAAGATATGCAATGAAAATCAATAATCAAAATATATGCAACAACAACAAATTGTATCTCAAAAATCACTTGGATAAAAAGAATAATAAAATCCTAAAAATGGTGATTTGAATCACCAATTTAATCCTACAATTGAGCACATATCCTAATGTAATCACAATCTCAAACCAATTCAAATATCTCAACAGTGGTTTTGAACCACTGACCCTTTAATATCCACATCATAAAATAAGGCTAATATGTCCATAGTATCAGAGCCAAGGTCAGACGTCAGCCAAACAAACCAGACAACTTGAAGTCTTCAAGCAATAGCAGCACAAGGCAAAGCCTTTGAATCAACACATAGAGCATAGGGCACGCTTCCCAAGGCACTTGTGCACGCTTCCTAAAGTAAAACCACCCCCACCCTCCTCAGAATCTTCTTCTTTCTCTCTCAATTAGAACTTGGTTAGAGTAATCAGGTAATAGTAATCGGGTCAAGAGGTCTAAGCCTGCTGGTGTGAAGGCAGGTGAGGGTGCACGGATCAGGTGAGCGGGGACCTCACCCCCGGTGTCGAGGCGATAAGCCACTGTGACAAATACCTTATTAACCAAAATTTAGTTTAGGTTCCCATGATGTGGGACTAAATCTGATAGGTTCTTCCTTTCTTGCAATAGTGGAGATGCCTTCGTTAATTCATGCTGCGCCTTGCTACTTTCATTCAATTGAAGCTCTCAAGAGCTTTACAACTTCAAGCTGTAGCTGTTGGAAGTGGATGCGAGGTCGAATGTGAGTGGAGTGTGGTGGATGACGGGGAGTTGATGAGGGCAGCAATGGAGCTCCGACAAAGTTCCTGAAAATAAGTAAATGGTTGATTGGGCCCAATTAGAATGTTCAGCAAGTTCACCGATGTGCATGGAAGGTGATGGCGGTGGTGGCTTGATGAATGGAGGTTGGACATGGTCGGACGGTGACGTGGTGGTTGGCGGAGCATTGGGTTGTCCGACTTGGTGAACAACGAACAAAAACCCTCGATTTGTTGAGGGCTTTCATTTGTGAGGTGACGGCGATGCTTTTGAAAGTGGTGGTGTGTGGTTTGGTGGTTGGAAGCGATGGGGCGACCACGCTTGAGGCATGGCCGGAGTTGGGGAAGACAACGAGGAGATCGATGACTGCGTGGTCGAATTAGGGTCCTAGAGGGTTAAACCTAAGCTAGGGAGTGAGAGGAAGTGAAATAACTAGCTATTGGACGAAGGGGAAGAGGATACCATGCCGGCGTGCCTTGTCAGACATGGAAGGGATGAAATCTCCGGTGAGGTTGGGCGGTAAGGAAGATGATGGAAGAAACCTCTACTTTGATTAGCAAGGAGCAGATGAAGTTGGGGAAGGAGAGTTGGTCAATTTGACCATTAGACTACCTAACAAAGGGGTTAGGGAGGCTCGTCGGAGTGGCGGTCGGAGGCGGCTGGAGAAGAAGAGGAAGAGCTATTTTGTGGCCTAACCGGACTTGGAAATGCATGAGAAGGTGAGAGAGCTTATAAAGAGGTGGAATCGACCCTCAAATGCAAAGATTTTGCGAATCTTACTCGTGATTATGGCAAGGTTTAAGCTCACCAATCTCGAGCACGCCGGAGGTGATTTCAATTATGGTTGAACTCGCGAGGATGCTAAATTGATTCGGGGTGATCTGATGAGTCTCGCCAAATTTAGTGAGATTTGGTGAAGTTTATCTCCTCCAATTCCATGATTGAAAGTCGACGTAGTGGGTTTGAGATGCTGTTCACACGGCAAGGGCATTTTTCAGAAGATGACAAAGCTAGGGGGGTATTGGTAAGAAGAATGTGGAAGTTGAGGGTTTGATTGAAAATATTAGAGATCTGGGGACTGAAATGCAAACTAGGTGAAGATGGACTCTGATTGGGCCCAAATTTTGGTGTTAACTTAATTTTTACCCAAGGAATCTAGTGGTGAACTTGAATTTGAGTTTCGACCATGTGTGACTAGGTAAATTGTAGAGAAGCCCAAATCAAACAAATTCATGTCTAAATCACTGTTCTAGGTCAAAATGGGTTCAAATGGTCAAACGAAAGGTACCAAACCTCTTAGAATATTTTCATATGAGTTTTAGGAGGTTTAAATTGATTTTATCCTGACCAAAACCTTTCTAATTTAAGTAGGGTTAATAATTAAGGTTTTTAGTCCTATTTTCGTTGAAATGCGTGAAACCCTGTTTCTGTCAGTGTAGACCCACTTTTTAGTCTTTTATGCTCAATTAGCTTTTAATTAACACCTGAGTAGGCTGTGGTTAATCTGCATTTGTGATGTGATGTTAAAACAACATGATTAACCCTATCTTATTGTCTTCTCAATCAGATCAGAGTGGAATTATGGTCCTCAAGCGAACATTTAGGAGCTTTTATCTCTTGATTCCAACGAATCTAGTTATGAAGAATGATGCTGTTACCATCAGCATAGGTTGGGAAGGAAGTGCATAAGGATGACGAGTCCTAGCCATCTGTGTGAGCTGATTACAAACCTTTATAATCTCTGCATTATGCTACCTCTATATGGCAACATTGATCTTCTGTATATTGGCCAAAGTTTGCAGAATTAGGCTCATTTGGTCATTCTTGCTAGGCCTTGACTAAAAGCTCGGGTTGGGCCTAGGATGAACAGGCTGATATGGTCACAGATTCTATGATCGAGGCTGGAATGGAGGTCTAGAGATCTGATTGTTTCCCAACCACGCAAAATTTGGATGACTATGCCATCTAGGGTTATAAGAGTTGGAGAAAGGATCATTCTGGACAGTGTGGAGCTCCTCACAGGGTTGAGTAGCTCTGAAGTAATCAAGGTACCGGGGTTTAGAGATCCCTCAACTAGTGCAGGATGGTTCGGAGTTTCCTCTGAAGTCAGGATCAGATGGGGGTGGATAGGCTTCTATCCCCTGATATGAGTGGTGGTGAATGTTATGCATGGTCCCCCTCCTTGTAGGCAAACACGCATATGTGCTCTACTAGGAAGAAGTGGCCCTTTGGAGTTGGTGAGTCAAATTGTCCAACTTCTTCTCGATAATGGAGACCTTATCCAATCGACTGACCACTAACTCCAGATCAACGGATGTGGATAGGTCTCGTGTCTCATGTGTTCCTCTGATGTTTGTCGATGCGCGGGTAGTCATCTGGTTGAATATACCCATAGAATCATTATTTATGGAGTTCTTGCACATGTTCTCAAGAATCTCTCAAACGGTGTCTTCATCTTTACCCATAAGTAGCCTCCACAGGCTGCATCGACAAATAATCAAATATCTTCATGGAGTCCCTGGTAAAAAGATTAGACTTATTCCCATTTAGGAACTCCATGGTGAGAGCATTTATGCATGAGATCCAGAAAATGATCCCAAGCTTCATGAAGTGGTTCCCCCACATTCTGTGTGAAATGCTTGATTTGTTGCCTTAGGGCATTCATGCATCCGACTGGGAAGAATTTCTTGAGGAATTCAGCTTGTAAACCTTCCCAGGTGTTGATTGGTCGAGTTAAAGACCGATACCAATGGGCAGCCTTATCCTTCAAATAGAAGGGGAACATCTGCATGAGTAGGGTGTTCCAATTTTGAATAGTTGGTCCGAGAGTCTGGGCCAGATGTTTTAATTCTTGAATGTGTTGGAAAGGGTCTTCAAAGCCCAATCCATGAAAGTGGGGAATCACATTGATGATATTCGGCTTTAATTCTATTTTATGTCCTCCAACCAAAATTTGCACCCTAGGTTCTATGTCAATAGCTGTTGGATTATAATGGTCTCACATCTATGGATGTGCACGGGGATTAGCCAGTGCATGGATTAAATGAATAAGAGTCTGCAACTGGTCCTAGAGGTGTTGAACTCACCTCTTTCTTGATCTTGGTTCTCCATGGAATCAGAGGATGGAGGATTGGGGTTAGATGCTGATGGATTGTAAGATATATCAAGTGGATCAAAAAAGAACCAAAACAAGTTGGTCAGGATTTGATCTCGACGAGAATGAATGGCTAATGGAGGTCTTAAGACTGGTCTTGAGGAGCTGCTCCTATACATGCACAATAAAATCATATGCAAGACTAGAAATGTTCTGGACCCAATCAAGGCACTGAAAAAGATTGGATGACTAAGGTTGTTTGAGGTAGATGGACCTCTAGATCAAAATCCACACACTTGAGAATTACTTGGGAAGCCAGGAAGGGAGAGCCCCACAAAGACCCCTACATGGTAGAGCATCCCTGCAGGTTACAAGGTTTCCCCCACCCGACCTTCCTTGTCATCGCAATTTGAAGTACTTAGACCAAAATGTATGAATTGAGACCTAAATCTACCAATTGTAAGCCTGATTGTGCCTTGAATTTCACTTGATTTTAGAATTGATTCAATTTGTGACTTAATTTGAAGGTTGGTTGATTCACCAAGTGAACCAACTTCACCTGACCTGTCCTAAGATTAAGGATGGAATTAGAGTTAAGTCACTTGAATCACCCTATTTTGATTTGCAAACGTGTTATTAGGTTTCAAATTTTAAGGTTCAAGTGATCTTAGAGTCTGACTTTTAGGGTTTTTATGATTAACCAATTCAAACAGGGGCTTAGGTGGCACACAATGCAGGAAGATTTATTTCCTTTTTAGATGGCAACTGTGTGCTAATACTTGAAGCCTTAATGTGGAAACCCTAATTTGGCTCTATTCCCAAGTCTAATAGATTCCAAAGATGGCACCTTGGGCTCAAACAAGAAGGTGAATAGCCCAAGATGCTTAATGTTCCTAATAGGTGCAAGTATCATGATTGGGGATCTCTAATCAGATTAAAACCAATCAAATCTGATTGCAATCAATAAATCAGGAAAAACTATTGCCTTTAATGATGATTACTAGGAAAGTAAGGCAGTTTGATTCCTAATTCTATTTCTTTCCTTTTTACCTTTTCCAAAAGAGGAGTGGAATATGGGAGAGAGAAAAAGTGATTACCTACCCCTGGTGTGGTTGCTCAAGCGGACGATCTTCAATGATGATTCACCTTAAAACAACATAATAAAATATATATAGCAAGTTAGAATCCAAATTAGAATGAATATGACTAATGGTGAATTGCGCGTTGCTCCCCAGCAATGGTGCTAAAATTTTATTGTGCCTTTGGGTTTAAAATCTGTGTCAAATTTGTGTCATAGTATAGTAAAGAAAATGGCGAATAACACTAAATTTATATGCTCGAAATGCGAGTTCTGAGGTCATCTCAGGGAGAAAATATGATCGCAAATAAACCACTAACCAAGTAATCAAATAGAACTCAAGAGATTGATATAATGAGAAATGTATTAGAAGAATAGCAAAAATGTATATCAAACTCAATCAATGTATCAAGTGCGAAAGAAAAAAAAAAAGTGTTGCAACTATGAAGCCTTTCCAACACTTAGGCAAATGTTTCAACTCAAATCAGATGTCACCCAAAGCCCTCAAATGGCCTAAAGTGAGAATTCAGATCCAAGTCCAAATGTCTAATTTTAGCCCAAAGAAAAATCCCCCTCTTTCTCGACCCAATATCCTCCTCCTCCTCTCTCTCTCTTTTCTATAATCCGATCCGGATTCAGACCCAAGCCCTCTCGAGTTTGGGCGGTGAGCGAGGGTGTGTGTGGGGCGTGCATATGGGGGACTTGACCCCTTGTGTACTTGGGCGAGGAGATAATGTGCACGATCCAATTTATGCGTGCTAGCGAGCTTGTCACTGCACGATGTTGCACAAAAGAGTGATTCTTCTTCTTTGTGTTTGTTGTGTGAGGGAGCTCTATTGAATTCAAGATCAAGCTCTGTTGGTCCTCCAAATTGAAGACCCCAGGATGATCCTAATGCTATTCCTCATTCAGAGAAGGTGGCAACAAGGCGATTGGTGGTGTAGCATGGTCGGTCGGTGAAACTTGGTGTAGCTCTGATGATCGGAGTTTGGGAGGGCGATTGAGGTGGTGTAGGCTTCAATTAGGTTAGGAAAAAGCATCACGTGGAGGTGGGGAAACTTTTGCCTAACCTAATCTGGTGATGTCCGGTGATGAAGGTGGAGGGCGGAGGATGTCCGGTGATGAAGGTGGTTGTGGCAGTGGTTGTCGAAGTTGGAGAAGAAGATAGAGAGGGAGAATGGATCTAAGGAGCTACGTATACCTAATTGGAGGTGAGGGGAAGAGAAGCCCTAACCTAATTGGATGAAAGGAGGAGGGGAACAACTCACCAAAGGGGTGCTAGAGTTGAAAAAGATGAGGTAATGGCTAGAGCAGAGGAGAGTGATTCAAGGCACGAAGCTTCGCTTGAAGCTTTGTGGAAGCAAGGGGAATGAAACCCCTCTACCTATTGTTCATGGTAGAGGGTGAGGAAGGAGGATGGTGAAGCTCTGGTGGTGCTTCAAATTTTCCAGTGTGGAGGAAGAAAGTAGGTGAAAACTGGCCAATTTTGCATGAATTTGTGCTTGGAAACATGTGACCCTTTAAATAGAGGGTCTTCCCTCTCAATTTGAGATCAAACAAGGCAAGTTTTGACTTGTCTATGGCTGATTTTGGAACTTGACAAAATCAAGCTCGTTGGTGAGATTCTGGCGTTGATTGATTCCATGAAAATGCTCATTGGGCATAGAAGATCTTCAAGATCAATCTCGCCAAGTTTAACGAGATTTGGTCATGATTTGATTCCTCAATTTGAGGATTGAATCTCTCATTTTTTGGTTCAAAGCACCTGCAGCTCTTGTTTAGGAAACGAGGAAGAAGGCAGCAGGGGGCTCTCTACAAGAAAGATGAAAAATTGGGGGCTTATTTGTAATAAAAACATAGAAGATAGGGGTTTGAGTGTAGAAAATAGAGATTTGTGGCCTTAAATGCAAATGAGGTCAAGATGGACTCTGATTAGGCTCAAATTTTGGGGTTACCCTAATTTTAACACAAGAAATCTAATGGTAACCTTGGATTTGAGTTTTGACCAAGTTTGATTGGAAAAATTACAAAGAAGCCTAAAATGGAACAAATTCCCACTGAAGTCTCTATTTTTGGTCAAGATGGGTTCTGTTGGTCAAAGAAACAGTTCCAAGCCTCATAGAATATTTTTCACTAATTTTGAGGAGCTTTAGATGATGTTTATTTCTACCAAAACCTTTTTAATTGAAGTAAGGCTGAAATTAGGGTTTTTATTATTAAATTGATCCTCAAATCATAGAAACCCTAATTCAATCAACGTAGACCCATTTCATGGGAAATTAAGCTCATTTGACCTTAGATTAAGCCTTGGTTAATCCCTTAGTTAATCTGCATATTTGATTAAGTGTTAAACAATAGAATTAGCCTATTTTCTCTTCTTCTCATATTCAATTCAGAATGGAATTACTACCCTCTGATGAATATTAAGGAGCATTTATTACTATAGTTAGGCTAAATTAGGTTTATTAACACCAATGATGGTGCTTTCATCACATAAGACTAGTAGCCAAGCTTAATCGAGTTGAGATGAGATGAGTTGCATGAGTTAGGGATGAGCTAGCATAAAGCTGATTGATGACTCTTTAGCTAGCTTTGTTAGCTAATTCTCAGTTAGTAGCTAAGCTCAATGGAGTTGAGTTGCTAGGAGCTAGAATGAGCTGTCATGAGCTAGGATCTAGCTGAGTTGAGCTGGGATATAACTGGCTTGGACATCTATCTTCTCTTTATTTTTTTGCCTTTCACATTATCAGGGTTCAACTAATTTTTAATGTGTCCTCATCCCTGACAAACAAATAATATGTATAAGTATACAAAATCACAAGAAACACTAATACTGCATGCTCTAACCCTAAATGCATGTAAATGCCTAAATGCAGCCTAATATTGCACTGCAAATGCAGAAGCCCTAGGAACTAAGTGTATAATTAGCCTAAGAATGATGATAAACTAGGGTTTATCACATCCCATGTTTAGATTTTGCTAGTCTGTAGCAAAAATTATTTTGTAAGATAGTATTAGGGAAAACTACTTATTTTTTATTTTGTAGAGAAAAAATTTTATAGGACCTTTGTTGATTTGAAAAATAAGGAAGGTACATGATTTGTTTGAGATAAAGCATCAGGATTTGTCCTTGGATCTAAGGGTTAGCATAAATAGGATCTGTATATCTTCCCAAGAATTAAAGTAATTTCCCCCTTCTGATTGTAGCTATCTCATCATCTGTTTTTGCAGTTAGAACCTCCTCAACTTAAGAACTTGATCCAGAATTTGCGTGACAATGAAAATTCTAGTGTTAGTGCTTTATGATTGGACAACTTTGTTATATATATTTTTTGGTGTTTTTGTTGGTTTCCCCCCATGCTAAGCCTTATATTAGCCCTCAACAGAATTGTGTCAGAATCATCATTCCTGTCACCGATCCTCGAGGAGGTCCTTGTTGTGACGCTATAGTAGCACCATCTAAGGCACCTCTAGGGAGCCCTACACACCGACACCTCATGACACTATGAGAGGAACTCTCGCGAATCTGGGGCCTTGCTTCAATACTTCAGGACAGTACCATCTGAGACACCTGAATCGCAAGATGTGCTTATACGCTCAGTATATAGATATGGAATATAGATACGGAGAAAGCACCGAGGTGGTAACATGTTGGCATCACTTCCTAGAAGGAAACTTTTCTCCTTCTCTGTGGTAGGAACTCATCCAATCAAAACTATTTCGGGTATCATCTTAAGCTAAGTAGGGGGAATCATTTATTTAGGTTTTTTTGAGCTTTTGTTTTTGTTGGCTTTGTGTGTGAATAAGTTTGACACTTGAGTTTCGAAAGAGATTCAAATTTCTGCATTAAGAACTAAGTCAAGTACTAGTCATATTGCTAAACAGAATCCGAGGCAATAAGTTTCTTAAGGGGTTCAGGAAGAGTTCTTTAGGAGATATACTGATCTAATATGAGTTTTAGATTTGAAAAGGCTAACCAACGGATCCTTGGATTTGTCCTTACGTTTGTTAAAGATTAAATCCCATGTGTACCCTTTTAAATTAAGGTCACAACCTTAGTTCCAAAATTTTGAAAGTCCTCAAAAAGTTTTTGAATATATATATTTTTTATAAATTTATGAAAATGCATCCAAAAAATGACTAAGAAAATTGTTTTTAGGTTCTAAATATCCTAAAATGACCGACAAAAATTGAAGTACCCCCCTAAGCTAAAGCCATGCAATGTCATGCATAAGGAAGCAGAAGGATATCACCTGACTAGGAAAAGGTCGAGATCAAGATAGGAAGAATTGGAAAAGAAAAGTAAAAAGCTGGAGAAATGCTAGGTTCACTACAAACAAAGTAACCTATACTGATGAGGGAGCTATAACAATGTATAAAATACGTTGTTGCAAGTCTCTCTAAAGTGTTGTTGATTTCCTAAAATGCACACCAAGATTCTCTTTGATTTTCTTTTATGCATAAACCATAAACCTAAACCCCTTCCCACCCCACCCCCAACAAATGCCTCTTAAGCCCCATTGCCTCCCCAACGCAACACATGCACAAACCCTTTAATGCCTCCCGACGAACACACACACAAAATGCTCAACGTGTCGAACGCCACTCAGCACCTCTGATGCATGCTCTACCCTAAATCGCTACTCTACAACACCTTTGACGCATCCTTCCCCCTCGATCGCCACTCCGTAACACCTTCGAAGCCTCCTCCCCCCTCGACATGACTCACTCAATGCTTCTTCTCTGACACACTCTCACTCACCTCAACATTAGCGTCTCCTCCAGTCTCTGTTAACAATCTCTTCTGTAGGTCATTATTTCACTCTCTCCATTCCACTTGATCACTCACTCTCTTTCGCCCCTCATTTACTCCCATTCTTCAAAACTCTCATCGATCTCCAACGATTCACTCACAACAATCTTTCACTCTTGCAATTAGACTAGTGTTTCGTAGGGTTCACTAGTCAATCATATTTCAGTATTTGCTCAATCAATGCTGAAGATTAGAAGATTCTCATTCGATCTGATCTCTCTTGGTTAGATCTGGTTTCTATGCTTGTTGATTGCGGAAAACTACATGTTCGAAGTTGGATTTGAAAACCCGTTGTTGTAATTCAAGTCACGAAGAAATCCGTTCAACAAATAAAATTTATACCGAAAAATCTGTAAAGAAGTTCCAGGTCGAACACAGGGAGGCGGACGTTTGATTAAAAATATGCATTTTATTTTGTTTGTCACAAAACATAATAGCTGGTCGAAAACTAGCTATCTATTTAACAAATAATAAATAGAAGAGAGAGAGAATATTACAAATACAAGCAAAAGGGATGTAGAATAAACATGGATTTCATTGTTAGAAATTATTCATTACACTACTCATTGTGACTAGAAAGCAGGAAATCTATACTAGAAAATGGTAACTCTACTCTAGAAAGCAGTTAAAAGAATGGAGAGAGAAGTATCCTCCTCGATGATCGCTTGGAGAATGAGCCGAACGGGACGACGCCTGGAAGATGGGGAATGGAGCAGGAAGGAGGATGGAACAGGAGGAATGGGAATGAAGCAGGACATCGTCGTCGTCGCGGGATCTGCTTCTTGAATGTAGAGAGAGGAAAACCGTAGGATGCTCCATGAAGGGGGACGAAGGTGGAAAAATTAAGATTTCTACTCTAGAGGAGCATTCCGGGTGCGGGACATTCACTTAGAGCTTTGGAAGGGGTGAGAGAAGAGAAAAAGGGATGAGAAATTCATAAGGTAGGGGTCTCCTTTTATAGTTGCAAGGAGTGGGGACATTTTGGACATTTTAATTTCAAAAACATTAATTCAGGACCTTTAGTGATGGATTTATCTGACACTAAAGGCCTGAACCTAGCTGACGTGTGCGTGCCGCGCACGCCCCCTTGCCTTCACGCTCTTAACGCACCCACGCATGATCAGAGGCTCCTAGCCATCCGATCAAGAGATCGGACGGCTTAAAAAGCGTGCGCCCGCTCTACTTCTGCGCCTCTATCGTGCGCCCGCGTGCGATGAGGCATGCACACGCGCGTCATCGCATGCATACGCGATCAATGACTCCCCGCACGCCACTCCTCCCCTCAGCCGCTCGATCTCCATCTGACAGACCAATCGCACCCGCATCCACGCTTCCTCTGAATTTGAAGATCAGCACGGCTTGAACATGTGCCCTTCGCTCGTGAAGGGGCGCTCAACCATTGCGTTGAGCCTTCACTTGAGGCGAGCGAATGAATTGTGCATGCGCGATCTGCAGCTGTTGGATGGGATCCAACGGTGGTGATTCGTCGAGTGGGTGAAGAAGAGAAGTGGAGGTTGATCGTGTCGATCTTTCGCTTTTAAGTCGTTTGTAGTTTAATGTGGTGGAAAAATCAACTAATCAATTTTTAATAAGAAATAACCACTCGCAGAGGAGCGGGTCGTTTCCACAGGGAGGCAATAACGTATTAAAATTCGCGCCACTTAAAAATGTTTGTTCGGAGTCAATTTGGACAAGAACCAAGCCAAGATTGCCTTTAGATTAAGGTTTAAGCAAGAAATAATGCTGAAATGGCAATTATGATAAACTACAGGATATTTTCCGCAATGCAGACTGAATAGAATATGAATAAAATCTGGCAATGGCAGAAAATGTAAATTTTAATCAATGCTTTACTGTAGCAAAACAGGGGAATTCTTCCCCTTTGTCTTGCGCGACGAGGAGCCGATGGCTGGGCGCGGGAAGCTCGACGGAGGTCCCTTGGATCAAGGGCTTCGAATCGGTGGTGACGGCGAGTCGCGCGGCGGCCGGAGGTGGCCGGACGAGCTCCGGCGGAGGTGCTGCAGGCGGTTGTGCGTGGGCGCGCGGAGGGTCTGCGGAAGGCGCTGGCGCGCGGAGGCGTGGCGGTGGTCTGCAGGCGGGCGCTGGCGCGCGGAGGCGTGGCTGCGGTGGTAGCTGCAGAGGGGGCGCTTGCGCGGTGGTTTGCAGATGGTTGGCGTGTGCGCGGGCTGATCTGCAGGCGGGCGCTGGCGCGGTGGTCTGCAGGCGGTTGGCGTGTGCGGTGGAAGCTGCAGAGGGGGCGCTTGCGCGGTGGTTTGCAGATGGCTATGCGGTGGAAGCTGCAGAGGGGGCGCTTGCACGGTGGTTGCTGCAAAGGCTGTTGGAGGATGCTGCAGGCTGGTCTGCAGGCGTTGGAGGAGAGCACGGGCTGATCTGCAGGCGTTGGAGGAGAGCGCGGGCTGATCTGCAGGCGTGCGCAGGTCAGTAGCCGGTGAGCGGTGGAGGGCGCAGGCGGTTTGGTGGCCGGTTGGAGAGTGCAGGCTGAGGAAGTGGAGGTGAGCGGGTAACTTCAGACATCTGGGAAATTTCCCAGACGTCTTAAGTTACTGAGAGGGTGGCTGATCAGTAGCTTGCGTGGTGGTCTGCGACGACGGCGAGGAAGATGCACGCTGATGTGCTCACGGTAATGCGGGCGAGCTCCGGATGGCGGTGTGGCCTGTCACACCACACGCCCACGGTGGTGGAGACTCGCCGCCACGGTAGAGGCCGGCAGTGTGGATGGAAGAGAGAGGATCTCTCTGCACAGTGGTGAGTCGGTGGCGGAGGCCTCCTGCAGTCGGCAGCTTCCGTGCTCCTTTTATAGTGTCTTGAACAATTTTGAAATCAGTCGCCGACCAGATCCACCACATCCGCTCCCCCTTGAATGGCTTCATCACTGCAGCAGCCGGGCGTTGGAGCGGCAGCCAGCCGTTCTGAAAGAAGACGAATAAAGCAAATATTATTAAAATATTAGGGTTATTTATGTATAGACCCTCAACTTCTATGTTAATAAAAACAATATACCTAATTGGTTATCTAATTAAATGAATGCTATTCTAAGCTAATTCTAAATGCACTTAAGATATGAATGCAATGTATGGATTATGTAATTAGATTAAAACTATGAATTAATCTATTTACATCCTAATTTATACTAAATAAATGTTAGAATTAACCTAATGTGTAGGCACTTAAATACTTAAATAACCCACAACTATGGGCTAATCAAATACCCCCATGCCTAGTTTTTGCTAGTCCCTAGCAAAATTAAGCGAAACCTAGCACTCTAAGTAGACTAGTCAACTCACTTAGTCTTCCTTCAGAAGCATATTAAGTTCAGGTTCTAAACCCAAGGTTCCTAAGTAGTTGTTAAGTTACAGACTAGGTCGGCTAAAGACGAGTTGCCAGCACAAGTTTCCCTGATTTCTGACTCTACCCTAAAGTTTATTGATCCCTGAGATTAAAGCATCCGTGCTTGTGCATTGGTCCGAGTTATTTGAGTTAAAGGAATTTTTTTTTTTTTTAATATATATATATATATATATATATTTTTTTTTTTTTGTTTGATTCATCTAAGTCTAACCTCAGATCAGCTATCAACACAGTCTGTGTCGGATTCATTGTCCCCATTACCATACCTCGAAGGGTGCCTGGCTTTCGATGCTTCGAGATAGCACCGCCCATAACGACCCCAAGAACTCCTGGCAATCGACACTTCGAGATAGTATCGCCCATGGATTTCTTAAGCGAATTCAGGCCTATGGCAATCGGCACTTCGAGATAGGGCCGCCCATGGTACCTGAACCGCACAATGCGCTTACATGCCCCCAGTAGGATGGATATCCTAAGAGACAAGCGCCGAGGAGGTAATATGTTACCATCGCATCCTCAAGGTGAGTATATACTCGACCTCTCCTGCGGCGGGAACTCTTCCAATCAAAATATGTTTTCAAGCCTTTCTTAAGTCAAAACTAAGAGAACCAAATCTCTTTTCAGAAATTAAGTTAATTACCAGACCAAGTGTGAACAATTTGGATGCTTGGGTTACAAGGACCTGTAAACCAAAAGGTAGAATAAGACTCCAGGTACTACCCCACCTTTTAACTCAAACCCTAGCTTCCCTTCCTCAACCTCTTGAAGAATGGTCCGCAACTTAACTCCTACTTAAGTTTTTAAGTCCACAAAGGACCCTAAAGGTCTAAAGCTAGTAGCTTATTTAGCTTCTAAAGTTTGACCCTAGAATTAATTTAGTCTACGCTAGAGTTCTGATTTGCTTAAGAATGCAGGACTTAGCCAGTTAAGCTCAAAACTTTTTTTTTTTTTTTTTTTATGTACAAATGTATGCAATTATGCTATGTATATCCCCAAGTACACCCCCCCATGCCTAAAATCTGCAATGTCCTCATTGCATAGAAGGATATTACCTGGGTCAAAGCTGGGCTGAATAGCCGAAGAACCTGCAAATCAGGTTCAAGAATTGCAGAAATAGGCCCTAAAAATGAGGAAAGCAAAGTTGGCCTAGAAAATAGGTAACCTAGGATGTTGGCGAGCTGATGATGAATCCCGATAGCAAATGCTCGCCCAACTAAAATGGGAATGAAATCTTCCCAGGTCACCAGAAGAGGTTCTAAAGGATAAACAGTTAAAATAACCTCCAAAGGGGTAGGGGTAGGATGACAAGGATCCTCCAAAAAGAATGGGGAAGGAATGGTATAGAGATAAACCCCCAGGGTAATGGACTGACTAAAGAAATCATCAATCCATACCCGATACTCCATTACAGAAAATATTGGTCTGTTAAGCCCCCTAGTCAGAACAAAAATGAGCAATTCTCTAAGGCAAGGATCGTCTAGGGTGTCCAAGTTACGAGGTTGTGGGATGGCCATAAGATCTAGGTTGGGTTTAATCAGCTTGGTGTCCATCCCAAACACTCTTTCTAAATCCTCAATTTCATCCCTAGCATTCCTTGCACCATCACGTGGATCTTCCTGCTCTTCATCAGGAGTCACAATTTCGCTTTCAGATATAAGAGAATCAGAGGGTGACTTCGAAGTGAATGAAGGCAGGTTGGAAGCAACAGATCTAGGGATTATCCTATCAATGTCATCCCCAGGTTTTTGTTCTTTACTCAAATCTTCCCCGGAGTCTATATGTGAATCCACATAAATCTTAGAAATTGCTTCCAAATTTTCCATCATTTTATCATGAGGAGAAATATCATCAATGGGTGTGCTAAGGAAACCTAATTTGGTCAAATTTGTGACATCCTCAGGGGCTAACTCTTCAAATAATACATAATCACCCTTAGTGTCACTCCAAATCTTGAATGTAGGTTCCTCATATAATTCATCTTCCTCCTCATCACACAATTCATCATGTACCCGAGGTCTAGAATCATTTAATATCTCAGCAGATCCCCTAGGGTGCTCTATCTGAGGTAAATTATTTACATTGGTTACATCAGACTCCTCAGATAGGTCAATTTCTTTAGGGTTAGGTTCCCTAAGGGTGGGTTTGAGTTCCATATCGTGATCAGAAGGGAGGGTAGGATTAACAACTTGACTTTGACCCACTTCATCAAATGTCACGAAAATACTATCATCTGGGTCGAGGTCTTCCAATGGCACCATCATTCCCTTCTTTTGACTCCAATATAATTCAGGTGGATACTCAACCTTATCATCATCTTCCTCGGGTTGCCACCTTTCTTCATCCAATGCATAGCTACTTTCATGTGTATTTTCCTCCCACCTAAAGTGTAGATCTCTCAAGGAAGTGTCATCTAATGGGGAGGTTTCAAAATCGATCCTCGAAAAGTAGCTATTTTCCCCAGAATTTCCCTTCAACTTAAAGTGTAGCTTTCCCACGGGAGATGCATCTATTGTAGAGGGGTATACGTCATCGTCAATGGGGCAGATTGGGTGGCTAATTTCATCTCTTTCTTGTTGGCCTGCTCTCAAAGATTCTCCTAACAATTCACTCATTTCATTTTGCATTTTCTGTATTTCCATCTTCAAAGAGGAGAGGTCATTTTTATCATAAGAGAAGTCAGGCTCAGGCTTATAGTACCCAGGAGTGTTTGTCCAACCATTATAAGTTTTCAGGGAGGGTGGGTTGGGTATTTCTTTGGTATGTGGGATATTGGGCAAAGCAAATCCCGCTCCTGAGTTCTGCTCACTAATTTGGGGCTTAACTAGGCCAATACTCCTATAATAGGAGTAAAACGGATCCCAATGATTGTCATTATGTCCATCAAGGAATGGACCATCTCGGCGTCTGGGATCGAAGGATGCAGAGTGGGGGTGAGGGTGTGGGCAAGATGTGAAAGGATGAAAATCAATGTGGTCCATCCTAACTCACACTTCAATCAGAATTCCCCAAGCAAGACACAATTCAAAAAGGACCTTTTAGGTCTTTCCCAATTTAGGCTTTTGATTTTAAGTCAGATTGCAGGTAACAATACAATTTGTTCAATCAATTTACGCGTCTATTGTCGACCTACGGCTCGCCTAAAAAGACCTAGTTGGAGCTTAGGTGTTCTTCCCTAAATCTCAAATGGTCAAGTAAATCCAAAGACGGAAGATCGAGGGATGCAAGTAGGCCTAAGCCTTCCTTTGAAGCTGTGCTTTCGCGGTGCTCCTCAACTACCCCCAAAAATCCGTGACAGGGTATCCCCCTCTTTGGATTTACAAAACCTTTGATCTCAAGTTCCGAACACTTCAAAATCCAACGAAAGGAGGGCTCTTGTCCTAGTATTTCCAAACCTAAGGAGTGTCTAGAAGCGTGCCGTGGTGCAAGTGAAATAAGTGTGCATACACCGTAAAAGATTTTGAACTTTGAATCGCACGCCAAGTTTGAAAATGAAATCCTTGGTTTTTAAAATGTCCTTCCTTTAATTAGTCCTTTTTCTAAAAAAAAAAAATGTGACCACTTGTTAGATTTATTCAGTACAGATTAGGTGGTCTTTGCATTAAATCCCAAATGCAATGCGTGATCAAAAATAGGATGCAAAGTAAGAGAATGCGTACCTTGCCTCCAGCGATCTTCGATGCAAAAATGCACGCAATGCAGAAAAGCAAATCTAGAGGCTGCTCATACAGACCTAAATGGTTCGTCCTAGGGCAGGCAGCTTCTAGTAGGCAGCTCGTTTTTTTTTTCTTTTTTCTATTTTTTTTAGAACTACTTATGCACAAGCAAATAAAAGAAAAAATAAACCTAAATCTAAAGAAAAGGGAACAGGCTCCCAAAAATTACCCAACACGGGTCCAAAATAAAATCAGGGAACAAACCCTCAAAATATGCCCCAGAACAAGGGTTTCAAACTAACTGTAATGAAAAATTAAGTCTTCAGTCTTAATTCTATTCTAATTAAATTAGCGATTAAATACAGTGGTGTCCGTCGCGTCCTCGTCCTTCTCCTCCTTTCAAAATTGCTTGTCCACTTCTCGTCTGGCGACGTCAAGGGTCGCCTCTCACAGTGGCTGATTCTTGCACAAAATTTCTCGCACAGAAAAGAAAAAATAGATGGTCAAATCTCTGTGCAATTGACAAATAATGAAGATAAAATTAGGCGAAATTATTGCGTCTGTTGCCTCCCCGGCAACGGCGCCATTTGATCGTGTCGATCTTTCGCTTTTAAGTCGTTTGTAGTTTAATGTGGTGGAAAAATCGACTAATCAATTTTTAATAAGAAATAACCACTCGCAGAGGAGCGGGTCGTTTCCACAGGGAGGCAATAACGTATTAAAATTCGCGCCACTTAAAAATGTTTGTTCGGAGTCAATTTGGACAAGAACCAAGCCAAGATTGCCTTTAGATTAAGGTTTAAGCAAGAAATAATGCTGAAATGGCAATTATGATAAACTACAGGATATTTTCCGCAATGCAGACTGAATAGAATATGAATAAAATCTGGCAATGGCAGAAAATGTAAATTTTAATCAATGCTTTACTGTAGCAAAACAGGGGAATTCTTCCCCGTTGTCTTGCGCGACGAGGAGCCGATGGCTGGGCGCGGGAAGCTCGGCGGAGGTCCCTTGGATCAAGGGCTTCGAATCGGTGGTGACGGCGAGTCGCGCGGCGGCCGGAGGTGGCCGGACGAGCTCCGGCGGAGGTGCTGCAGGCGGTTGTGCGTGGGCGCGCGGAGGGTCTGCGGAAGGCGCTGGCGCGCGGAGGCGTGGCGGTGGTCTGCAGGCGGGCGCTGGCGCGCGGAGGCGTGGCTGCGGTGGTAGCTGCAGAGGGGGCGCTTGCGCGGTGGTTTGCAGATGGTTGGCGTGTGCACGGGCTGATCTGCAGGCGGGCGCTGGCGCGGTGGTCTGCAGGCGGTTGGCGTGTGCGGTGGAAGCTGCAGAGGGGGCGCTTGCGCGGTGGTTTGCAGATGGCTATGCGGTGGAAGCTGCAGAGGGGGCGCTTGCGCGGTGGTTGCTGCAGAGGCTGTTGGAGGATGCTGCAGGCTGGTCTGCAGGCGTTGGAGGAGAGCACGGGCTGATCTGCAGGCGTTGGAGGAGAGCGCGGGCTGATCTGCAGGCGTGCGCAGGTCAGTAGCCGGTGAGCGGTGGAGGGCGCAGGCGGTTTGGTGGCCGGTTGGAGAGTGCAGGCTGAGGAAGTGGAGGTGAGCGGGTAACTTCAGACATCTGGGAAATTTCCCAGACGTCTTAAGTTACTGAGAGGGTGGCTGATCAGTAGCTTGCGTGGTGGTCTGCGACGACGGCGAGGAAGATGCACGCTGATGTGCTCACGGTAATGCGGGCGAGCTCCGGATGGCGGTGTGGCCTGTCACACCACACGCCCACGGTGGTGGAGACTCGCCGCCACGGTAGAGGCCGGCAGTGTGGATGGAAGAGAGAGGATCTCTCTGCACAGTGGTGAGTCGGTGGCGGAGGCCTCCTGCAGCCGGCAGCTTCCGTGCTCCTTTTATAGTGTCTTGAACAATTTTGAAATCAGTCGCCGACCAGATCCACCACATCCGCTCCCCCTTGAATGGCTTCATCACTGCAACAGCCGGGCGTTGGAGCGGCAGCCAGCCGTTCTGAAAGAAGACGAATAAAGCAAATATTATTAAAATATTAGGGTTATTTATGTATAGACCCTCAACTTCTATGTTAATAAAAATAATATACCTAATTGGTTATCTAATTAAATGAATGCTATTCTAAGCTAATTCTAAATGCACTTAAGATATGAATGCAATGTATGGATTATGTAATTAGATTAAAACTATGAATTAATCTATTTACATCCTAATTTATACTAAATAAATGTTAGAATTAACCTAATGTGTTGGCACTTAAATACTTAAATAATCCACAACTATGGGCTAATCAGAGGTGGGTCCTTAAGGCTGGTTGGGTGGCTGGGATGTTGCCACATGGTGCCATCTTGGTCGTCCATTTTATGAGTGTTGTAGACGGTGCCACCGGTGTCGGATTAGATCGATTTTTATGCTGTTTATCTGCGATCGACGATCTGAGCCCATCTGTGCGGTTGGATTTATCATCTGAGGTGCGGATTAACACCATCTTGGCCCTTGATCTTTAGGATTTCTCGATCTCTATCTGGTGCTACAGATGTCCGATCAAGGCGATCGTGGAGTCGTTGAAATCCAATCGCTGCCCTAATCAGATCCGTGTGATTGGATCTTCTATCTGAGGTCCCGATTAACAAGTTGCTTTATCCTTGGCTATAAAAGGAGATAATTAACGTACATTTTATACAGACTAACCTAAATGCAAGATGATGCATGTTATGCAATATTTATAGTATGTGATGCAATTCTATGCTTAAGAACACGCATAAATAGATAGTTTATGTGATCTAAACATGTTTACATCACACCCCATGCCTATCTTTTGCTAGTCCCTAGCAAAATTATATGCTATTTATAAGTGAATTAAGTCAGATTTTCTTGGGGAATAGTTATTTTCAACACTTAGGGATTTCAACTAGGACCTGAACTATAGAGACACTACAGTACCCGAGTATTTGCCAAAATGCAAACCCCCTTAAGTTCTCGCCTTATTCAAAGAGGGATCTCTTTTTCATCTTTTCTAATTTTTTTGGATTTTTGAGTTTAGGGTTACAGAGCAGCTTTCTATGGCCACACAACCCACCCAAGATTTGATGAGAACCCTAAGTTCTAAGCATCTTTTTGTGAAAGTGATAAACTCGTTGATGGCAATCAGAACAGACTTCGGATTTCTATGCCCCTAGGTGACCTTAAAAAGAGTTCTGCCCGAAGGTGTATCTATACGACCGGTAGCTTTCTCCTTACTTTTATTTTTATGGTGTCAACACAAGGGTGAATCCAATGTATATCTCCCCGCCTTATTCTACTTCTACACTTCTTTCTAAGTGTTTTGAAATTTTTAGTGCATTTCTTGAGCTGGGTTCTAGACAACCGGTCGATGAGTTGTTACCACCGACAACTTGCTAGCCATACTCGTGCGGTGAAGTGTGGCTTATTTCTTTTGTTTTTTTCTTTCTTTTCTCCTTTTTCTTCTTTTTTCTTTTTTATTTTCTCTTTCTTTTTTTTTTGAACTTTCATTTTTTTTTCTTTAAGTAGGTGGCTTCCCTGGTCTAAGATTTACCTAAAGGCAGTAAGAAGAGAGTGGTCCAATGATTGGGCTCTGGACAACCTACTTATGGGCTGTTATCCATGATAACTTGCCAGCCATATCACCCTAGAAGGTTCATTAGCTACCCAATTTTTGTTAAGACCACCGAACAACGAGTCAGTGACGAATAGTGTGTAGATGCTTAGACTTAAAGTTCCCTCAAACCAGAGGGCGGGTTGATAAGTCATGTACTTATCACCCCAACTTATTTAATCAAATTAGAAATAGAATTTAGGATGGCGAAGACTCGAGAAACAAATCCACATTTTAGTGGATACCCAGGCTAATTAAGTCCAAAGACCTGAAGGGTCTTCGTGTTCAAATCATACAGTTTTATTTCCTAAGATTAAAAATTTTCTAAAGCCCAAATTCCCTTTCCTAATTCCATAATTTTTTTACATATATATATAAGAAAACAAAACGAATTTACAGAGCTGACGAAATAATTCAAAGATGAATATCCACCCCCAATGCCTATCTAATGCAATGTCCTCATTGTATTAAAAAGACATGAAACATAGCAGAGTAGAGTAGAAAGCACCTGAATTGCGTGAATAATGGGTTCGCTCCAATATGAACAAAGATTGTATACATGCTGAATTTAGTGCCTTCAGCTAGGCACACTATACAAAGAAGAAGAAATAACGAATTCATAGGTGCAGGTCAGAATCAGAATAAAATGATGCAACCTAAGACCTGCCAGCAAATGTCTATAGATGCGGACCGAATTGTGATGCAGACCCATACCCCATGGTTGAGAATATCTAAGGTTCTAGATAAAAATTACTAGAACCTGAAATCAGTATGCAAGCAGGGTCGGGCCTGCAATTTATGAGGATGCAACCCAAGACCAAAATGTCGAGTTACAGAGAAATCAAGCTCAAAAGGATAATCAATGAATGTGTGCTTGGGTTGGACATCCTCATAACAAATGTTGTAAGGGTCCTGGTTTGATGGTTTCAAATTAATTGGGACCCTTAGACTCAGTCTTCTACTTCCTCCAGAGCTTGCTTCCCAAATCAAAATTTCCTATCTCCTATCCTCCTCATTCAAAATGTCAAATTCCGGGACCTCTTGCATATTATTCACCCCATCTGAAATTTCCATGTCTAAAAGATGTGACTAAATCAGAATTGACTTGGGTCTAGTTACCTCAAAAACAGAATCGTTAGTAAGCTCAATGGGGTGTAACTGATAATCAGGGTATTGAATTGAATCCTTCAGAAAATGCAATTCTCAATCCATCATGTGAGCCCAAATAAGGTCAGTTTCCTCAGTTATTGGGCCATCATATGATCTATCGGATTCCTCAGGCCCAGTTGTCTCACAGAAATTATGTTCTGTAAACTCACGTGAGACTTCGCAAATTGATTCTTCATCCTCAGACTCAAAGAAATCTAAATCTGTATTAATGTATGTCCCAAAATCATCCATCACTTTCTGGTCCATGGAGACATACGTTTCCTCATACCCCGGTTTAGGGATCTCAAGTGAAGAAATCAGATCATCCTTAATTGGTTGCTCTAAATCAATCTGGTCAGCCTGATAACACGTGTCCTCCACAATAGGTGCAAGCGGGTTCTGACATTAGCTCTCTTGAAGGGGGTTCATCCTGGGAATCATCCCATGATTGAACTAAGGCAACCACAAAAATTCATTCTCAATTTCTCTAACTTCCCAAGTAAAACCTCACCCGGGTCCTTATCCTTAACATCCTGGAGCCAATCCAACAAATACTTGTTTAGATCATCAATCATTTCAATCAGGGGATCCAATTCTTCAGTGCAAGGTATTGGCTGAGCTTTTAAAGATTGTATAGTATTCCTCAAGTTAGCCAAAACCTTATCTTGGACCTAGTTAACCTGAACCAAATAGTTTGGTTCAGGGTTGGGCGAGTTTAGGATCAATGCAGAGGAGTTAACGAATTGAGATTCATGATACCCTTCCTAATAATAGGTCATTTCGGGTTGTGCATGAAGTGGTGATCAGTGTATTCAGGGTATGGGTAAGGATTAGTGTATCCTCCTTGATTGTAGATCATATTAGGTTGTCCATGAAAGGGTGGCTATCTATAATCGATGTGGCTTGGAGAAGGATAGAAATCACAATCATGGTGTTCAGGATTAGACCCTAAACATAAAGGTCTGGCACTATATCCCCAATCCGAGTTATTTCGACTAAGAGATGGTTGATTACAGTATGAGTCAAGATTATCATCATGTTGAGGATAAGACATAATAGGAGGGTAAGAGTGGGAATGCATGTAGAATGTGGAAGGATTCATGACAAATGGGAGGAAGAAAGGCACCCTGCAATACAAACAATCAAACCTATCCTTAAGTGGGCTAGCCTAAAGACCTACAGACTCCCAGAACCCATCTTGAGATAAAGAAATGATTTGATCTGCTTCTTTCCATTCAATCCAACCAGTTAGAGGGAGAGACTAGGGAGAAGGTTCTTCCTTCAACTTACGCCTCCGGTTCCTAGTGTACCCCCCAACCGCGATCGTTTGATTCTGCTCCCCTAGCTAGACATTAGATTGAATGGTAGAAGCAGACTAATCGAAAATAATCTCGTTCTGAGTTCCAAAGAGCAAGTCCAATCCTTAAGGCCAACGTCTACTCTGTTTTATTTAGGGTTAGGTTTGAATGTGCTTTGGAATGTGATGGGCCCTTTATCTAGGTTGTACCCTTAATGATTGATTGATGTGTGTGTGCATGCAGAACCAGTGGTTTTCAAGCAAGATTATTTTTTATGCGGTGAATTTTAGGGTTTAAACCTTGCTTAGTAGCTTTTAGGATTCAACTTTAGGTATTTTCAAACAAGTTTTGTTGGCACACCAGGTTTTGAAAGCACAGGTGAAGATGTTTTCCTTTGAAGCTTAAAAGAACGTTGAGTGTCTGGTAAATCCTTAAAAGTTGAACCTATGTGGTAGCTACTTAATGAGTTGATTTTAGTTGAAGTGGTGCGGCCCAATCAACTCAAACAATCGGCTTGTTGCACCACTTAATTAGGCACACAAGTGATTACCTAATCTGATTTCTACTCGATTATGTGTTTGTGTGTGTGTACCGGTTCCAAAGATCGGTTTACCGGTTGAATTTGAAAATCAAATGAGGTTGTGTACCTCTGTGAGATTTTTTTTATTTTTCTTTTTAAATGCGGAGGGTAAGGCGGGTGTTGGTGTTAAACAAACAGTCACAACTAACCTTAGGGTTTATAAGATCACCTAGGTTTATTTATGTTTGTGTTATTATGTGGTGGAATGAAATCTAATGGGTGGGAGGTGGGGGTAAACTTACAAAACCTTCAACAGCACTTTGCTCCAATCTACTGCTTTTGCTCATCTCAAAAGAGTACCTGTAATCACAATAAGAAAGGAGAGAAGTGAGGTAAACGATTCGTAAGTTAGAAAATGCGAAGAATCAAAGAGCGTCGCCTCCCCGCCAAAGGCACCAAAATGTTGATTGCGGGAAACTACGTGTTCGAAGTTGGATTTGAAAACCCATCGTTTTAGTTCTAGTCGTGAAGAAAGCTATTCAACAAATAAAATTTATACTGAAAATCTATAAAGAAGTTCCGAGTTGAACACAGGGAGGCGAATGTTTGATTAAAAATACGTGTTTTATTTTTTTGTCACGAAACAGAATAGCTAGTCAAAAAATAGCTATCTATTTAACAAATAATAAATAGAAGAGAGAGAGAATATTACAAATAAAAGCAAAAGGGATGTAGAATAAAAATGGATTTCATTATCAGAAATTGTTCATTACACTACTCATTACAACTAGAAAGCGGGAAATCTATACTAGAAAGCGGTAACTCTACTCTAGAAAGCAGTTAAAAGAATGGAGAGAGAAGTATCCTCCTTCACGATCGCTTGGAGGATGAGCCGAACGGGACGATGCCTAGAAGATAGGGAACGAAGTAGGAAGGAGAAAGGAGTGGGAGGAATGGGAATGAAGCAGCACATCGTCGTCATCGCGGGATCCGCTTCTCGAATGCAGAGAGAGGACAACCATAGGATGCTCCACGAAGAGGGACGAAGGTGGAAAAATTAAGATTTCTACTTTAGAGGAGCATCCCGGGTGTGGGACAAGATCTTAGAGCTTTGGAAGGGGTGAGAGAAGAGAAGAAGGGATGAGAAATTCGTAGGTTGGGGGTCTACTTTTATAGTTGCAAGGAGTGGGGGAATTTTGGACATTTTAATTTCAAAAACATGAATTCAGGACCTTTAGCGACAGATTTATCTGTCACTAAAGGCCTGAATGTGGCCGACGTGCACACACCGCACTCGCCCCCTCGCCTTCGCTCTCTTAATGCACCCACGCATGATCAAAGGCTCCCAGCCATCCGATCTCCCAGCTGTCCGATCAAGAGATCGGACGGCTTAAAAAGCATGCGCCTGCTCTTCTTTGTGCCTCTACCGCACGCTCGCGTACGATGAGGCGTGCAGACGTGCGTCATCGCACGCGTATGCGATCAATGACTCCCCGCGCGTCACAGCTCCTCCCCTCGGCCGCCCGATCTCCAACTGACGGCCCAATCGTGCCTGCGTTCGCACCCCTTCTAAATTTGAAGCTCTACGAGGCTCAAACGCGTGCCCTTCACTCGCGAAGGGGCGCTTGACCACTATGCTAAGCCTTCATTTGAGGCGTGTAGATGAATTGTGCGTGATCGATTTACGGCCGTTGGATTCCATCCAACGGTGGTGATTCGTCGAGCGGGTGAAGAAGAGAAGTGGAGGCGGATCCTTGGGGCCGGTTGGGCAGTTGGGATGGCGCCACATGGTGCCATCTTGGCTGTCCATCTTCTAAGTGTTGTAGATGGTGCCACTGGTGTTGGATTGGACCAATTTTTGCGTCGTTAGGCTACGATCGTCATTTCGATCCCATTCGTGTGGTCGGATTTGTCGTCTGAGGTGCGGATTAACACCATCTTGGCAATTGATCTTTAGGGTTCCTCGATCTCTATTTGGTGCTACGGATGTCCAATAGGGACGATCTTGGAGTCGTTGAACTCCGATCGCTTCCCTGATTAGATCCTATAGTTGGATCTTCAATCCGAGGCCCCGATTTACAAGTTGCCCTATCCCTAGCCGTAAAAGGAGACAATTAACCTATATTTTATACAGACTAACCTAAATGCAAGATGATGCATGTTATGCAATATTTATAGTATGTGATGCAATTCTATGCTTAAGAACATACATAAATTGACAATTCTATGCTTAAGAACATACATAAATTGACAGTTTATGTGATATAAACATGTTTTCATCAATGCTCAATATCTCTCATTAAATCTCTCTATCCCTCTCTTGATTTGTGTTTAATTTATGTTGATCTCCCTCGATTATTTCACCCTCAATCTAGGGTAGGTTTACACGATTACCCTTTTTTTAGACTGATTTAGTTTAGGTTTAGGCACTGGTATTTGATTTAGGATTAGGGCTATAAGATTAACCCTTTGTTCATGTGAGTTGTGTTCTTCCCTATACAGGGGCATGTGAGTGAAGGTGGTTCTTGCATGAGGACATTTGCAATCTTGATGTGGATCTTGTGTCATGCAGATAAAGGTGCCAATTGCAAATCCTCTACATTTTAATTTTTATTTTCTATTGATTGTTGTCTTTCTTTTGTATATCTGTGTTGGATTTTCATAATATTAGTTGTAAGGTTTAATTCCCCATTTGTGTGGCAAAGATCTTATTTTGTTTTTCCTAACATAGTGACATGTATCTTCATGATTATCTTTGTTTTGTTGCTATATAGGTTTTATTTACTGGAACCAACTAATTACTAGATAATTCTATATTTCTTTAACATACCTTGATGCTATCCTACAACTCCAGCAATTCCTTTTCTAGGAATGAAATTAAAGAAGGTGACTCCAGCAATTGATATTGTCTTGCATTAAATATGATAAGGAATCGCAACAATGATGATAATATCATTATCATCAATAACTAGCTTTAATTAGTCAGAATCAATTGACAATCGCTCCTACATAATCGTCGGAGAGTCGTAATTCATTACATATCCTTTCTGAGAAGAGTGCATTAAATCAGGGTTAAATCTGCAGTTTTAATAGATCATAAATGTAAAGTAATCATGGGATTTTCCAAGGGTTAAATGAAGGTCAAATGAGCATTAATGACTAATAAGAGGGTCCATGTAGATAGAAATGGGTTTTCACATATTTTAAGAATTAATGGGCATCCGAAACCCTGATTTCAGACCTGCTTAATTAACTGAGGTTTTGGTTAGGATAAAATTCACCTAAATCTTCTAAAAATCATAGAAAAATATTCCAAAAGGTTTGGTACCTTTGATCTGACCATCTAAACCTATTTTGACCTAAACCAAAGTCTCAGACAGGAAGTTGCCCTAATTTAGGTTTCTACGTAAATTATCCAGTCAAACTTAGTCAAAACCAAAATATGACTTCATCATCAGATTCCTTGGGTCCAAATTAGGTTTATACCAAAAATATGGGCCCAACCAGAGATCATCTCGACCTAGTTTGCATTTTGGTCCAGTCTGACTCTTTTTCTCTCATATACATCCCTAACTTTTGAAATCATTGCAATTAGCCCCTAACTTTGTCATCTCCTTCACAAATAGCCCCTTGCCACCATTGAGGTCAAACCCAACCTCCACGCAAGCTTTGACCTCCACGAATCCTATTTAAATCATCATCAAATCCCACCAAATTCGGTAGGATTGATGTTCACACTTTGACAAGCCTATTGGGACAGATCCTAACTCCTAAAATCCTTTGATTCATGTGTACAAATGTATGAAATCAATGGGTGCTTCTTGATTTCCTAAAGAGAAAATCAGAGCTCTTTCCTGATCTAGACCCCTCTTTGGAGCTCTATTTAAGCTCTGGAACTTCTGCCATCTCAACTTAGCTAGGTTTTGAGGCCAACTACCTCTTCCTTCTCCATCTCTAGCCATGTTCTGCCCTAGCTCCAGCGACCTCCATCCCCTTCATCTTCCTTTGCTTCGGCCAAGCTCCGCGAGGCTGCGAGCATGCTACATGGCACCAATCATCATGCTATCACCTCCACAACCTCTACCTCGTCCATCCACACAAAACCCCTCTACTCATTCACCGTTCCACCCATCCAATTGCTCCACTGAACACCACCTCCTCCGTGCTTCACTTCCAACCTCGACAGACCCCACACACCGCCAAACTCCACCAAACACTGCTATCACGCTAGCCATCCTCCGGTGATCCTATTGAACCTACTGATTGGGCCTTTTGAGCCCATATTGGTCTTTTCAGGTATCACCAGCCGTCACCCATCACCAGTCTCATCTCCGGTGTCGTTCGCTCATCTCCAATCGATGTTAACCTGCTACAACCTTCAAGCACTATGGAATCAGACCAAGAGCATGCCTGCATCTCCAATTGAGGCTTCTCGCAACGATAGCAGCCGCAATCAACAAACATCTCTGCTGTTACGCATTCAACGAAGTGGTGGGACATTAGTCCCACCTCGTAATTGGAAGAGCAAGTTGTTGGGTATAAAAGGCAAAAGTGTTGCTGGTTTCTTGCCTCATGATACTAGGGTGAGGCCCCCTCTTCACCCATGCGCACTCCTCGGTCATCACCCACGCCGGTGGCCTTGGACATTGTACATGACCCGATAACTCGAGTATGGATCTAATTATATCTGGGGTCTAAGAGAGAAGGAGGAATTTGTGAGAGAGCGTGGGGGGGTTTGCTCTCTATTACTGTGCCCTATGCGACACTTACTCATGAAAGACCTTGGCTCCTCTGTGCTGTGAAAGGGAAGGTCTGAGAAGGCCTGAGAAGAAGAAGAAGAAGGAAAGCAGAAGAAGAGAAGAAACAAAGATGCACTTTAAGTCATATGATTGACCAATCTATCATCTAATTAAGCATTATTTGAGCTAATGTTGAATAATTTAAGTACTATAGTTTACAATTTGAATTCTGATTGAGTAATCGCATGCATGCTTAATTAAGAGGATTAGTAGTGATCTAAATCACCATTTTTTTTTATTCTCTTTTCTTTTTATTCCATACAATCTCTAGATCCATTGGATTTCATTGAATAAATAATGTGACAAGTTATTATTCATTGAATATCTATTTGAATGCTCAATTAATTGTGCTCATTAATTTTGAATGCGATTAATGTTGTGAATTCCATATTTTCTCCCTATGTTTGACCTTGGGCTCCATTGTAGATTCTGAGTTTATAAATTTTCTCTATTTTCAAGCGATTTAGACTTGCTATGACGATTACATCCTTTAAAACATCAATTTCGCCCCATTAACAAATAAGTGTAGGCCTCTAGTTTATTATTCTTTGCAATGTGGTTTATAATTGAAGAAAGCTTGTATTTTCACACTTATGAACTAATTAGAAATCTTTTACATACAATGTTGGCAAGTCCTCATCAAAAAGATAATGTTACATAACTCTTGCCAGGAGCTTCACATTAGACATTTCTTACCATCAAAGTTTCCTTCTTTCAAAAATTGAAGGTGGGGTTAGCTCAAAGGTAGAGCATTATGGGATCAAAGCCCATGTCCACCACATTTACCTTGTCAAAATAATTGAATGCAGTGGAATCATTGAAATCTTATATGTTGCAGATAGAATGGTACTCTGTGAATACAACTTGAGAACCCTTTATTCTATTAGAAATTCTACTAACAAGTTCAATAACAAGTAATTATTTGCTAAAATCTATTTCTCAATTTACACTCAATTTTAAATTAATTTTTTATAACACATTTTTAGTTGACATTCAACCACATGACTTTCTGAGAAAGGTGTTGAATTATATTGCATATCTCATTACATCTTAGAGGTTTCAGGGTATTTTTGTAGGCTTCATGTTATTACTTTTTGATGAATCATATCTAAATAGGTTTACCAATTAACTTCATGAGTAGGAACTTGATTACTGTTTGCAGTTGCTAAATTATCTGCTAATCAATTAGGGTACCAGCTAATTTTAAATCATTACTAGTCTAAATTGATTATTTTCTAGTAGTTAAAAGTTAATGGATAAATTAACAAAGAATAGTTCAAGATACCATTATTATATGCAGTAACAAGTGAGTTTTGAAAGAGTTAATGATTTGGGCTATCCATTGATTATTAGGATGGCTTGATCTTTATGTGATGTGAACCTTGGGCAAAAGCAAGCGACCATCATAATTTACCATTGAAGGGAGATACACAATATTATTCATGAATATGAAGTGATCTAAAGTTACCATACTAGTCTATCTATACCGGAGGATCCTTATTGATAACACAATCTGTACTACGCTCTAATGATGTGAACATCTGTATTTTATACTCTGAAGAAAAAATCCAAATCTTTTTTTCATGCTGCCCACTCCTTACAAAAGCTAAAGAAAACCAAGCATTTCAAAACTAAAAAAAGTCAGCTACATTTTTTCATATTTTTTTTACATGCTTATAGAGTTTAGATTTGGACTTAAGAACTTTTGGATAGGGATGTTGGAACCTAGTTCCACCTTTCTTCTGTGTTTTGGTATTAACAAAACTATTTTAAAATCTAATGTATTTATAAAGTATTACAAGACAAAGAACTCGATCAGAAGAAGAAGATGATTTCAAGAAAGGCATATAAGGCGACTTGAGATGATAGTGATTCCGACACGGAATCATCTTTCGAAGAATCTGAAGAAACGGAAGTTGCACATCTTTGCTTAATGGTGAACAATGACAGCTCAGAAAATGAGGTAGATTTTGAAGTCACTTTTAATGAGTTACTACAAGCAAATGAAGATTTGTATCACAAGGCTAGGTTGATTAAAAAAGAAAATAAGGTCTTGCATGATAGTTATAAAACTCTAGAAATAGAAAAATCTTGTTTAGAAATAGAATTAGAAATGTCAAAAGAAACTAACAATTAATTGCATGCAAAAATAGTAGAATTAGAAGATATTTATGAACACTTTGAGGGCACTTTGAATATTCTAAAAACAACAACTAGGCTAAATAAAAATTTTTGTAATAATTTAAAAGGCAAGTTCAATAATACAAAGAACACACAAAATAAATCACATGCACCTAGACACGCATGGATTTATCAAAAGGTCAAGAATCCTTTGAATTATAGATCTAACACTAAAGTGATCTATAAACCTAAGGATTTGAAGGGTGCTAACCATCAAGGACCCAAAAGAAAATGAGTACCTAAAATAGATTTAATAAATTATTTTGCAGGTCAAGAAAGACAAATGGATCCATAGACAGTGGGTGTTCCAAGCACATGACAGGACACTCCGACCTCTTTATCAAGTGGACTGATGAGAGCCTCATCATGAGCCATAACTATCTCTTTTTGACCCAATAAAGAAGATAAAAGCTCCTACATAACCTAGAAGAAGGCCTAAATGAAGGAATAAGTACTCTGAGAAGAAAACATGAATTAAAGGTTAAAACTGCAATTTTACCATTGTAGTACATAAATGGGTTTTCTCAGAGGCAAAACATAGGTCAAAAGGTCTAAATAAGATAAAAAGTGGGTTGATTCAATCAGACATGGGTTTACGTGCAATCCATGAATTAAATGACATTTGGTAACCCTAAAACAGACCCGCTTAAATTAACAAGGTTTCGGTCAGGATAAAAATCAAGTAAACCCTCTAAAAATCATGGAAAAATATCCTCTAGGGTTTAGAACACTTAATTTGGCCTTTGGAACCCAGTTTGACCTAGATTAGGGTCCTAGCTCTTCAAGTAACCTAATTTGGGTTTTTACGCAAAATTTCCAGTCAAACGAGGTAAAACCTAAAATCCAACTTCACCATTGGATTCCTTATGTCCAAATTAGGTTTGTACTAAAATTTGGACCTAAGGGGAGGTCATCTTGACCTACTTTGCAATTTAGTACACCCAAATCATAATTTGGTCCCTATCTTTTGAAAATCCTTGCAGAGAGCACCCTAATTTCATCGCCACCTTTGCAATCAGGTCCTTCCGCCACTGTTAGGGCAGAACCAACCTCCGGTGAGGTTTAGAGAGGGATTACTCTCTAATTCCTCAGAGATCCCCTCCCAGAAATGGAAGGGAGATTCTCTGAGGAATTCCCTTCCATCTAAGGCCAATCACAATCTCTGGTGTGAACCCAATCTCTCGTGCGAACGCACGAGGGATTTGGGTATCTAACCTCTTTCCTTCTCCGACGAGCCATCAAAGGCAAAGGCGTGCCCTCCACGCTCTGAAAGCACGGCCCAGTGCCTATAAAAGAACCCACACCTCCGGCCGCTCATCTTTAGCTCGACCTGGCCGTGGTTCCACCTCCAATTCATCTCTTCCATCTTTGGCCAGGGAACCCAGCGAGCTCCGGCGAGCCCTCCTCCCCTCCCTCTTCGCTCTGCCATAAAACCAGTGGTAGAGACATCTTCCTGATTCTCCTCCGCGTCGCGCAACACCCGTGCACGCCGCCTCAGCCCCGTTGTCGCCGCCGTCCTCCTCCACTGGGCAACGTCTTCTCTGGCAATAGCAGGTACAGCTTTCCGCCTCCCCGTCCCCCTTCATCCCTGTAGTTAGGCTTAAAACATTCTTCCTCTTCCCCTCTCTCTTTTCCCCCTTTTATTTTACTTAATTGCCCCTCGACTGTCGCTGACCACCTCCATCTTCCTCGCCTCCGACCGACCTCCGGCGAGCCGCATCCACCATTCCGCCCCTCCACACGGCTCGCCAACCGACTCATAAGCTCCGCCTCACCACAAGGAACAACTTCTACCCATCAGCCATCCCTCTACACCTCCACCACAGTCCCCCAAACAACCCCACACTTTCGGCCACAGGTTGACCTAGGCACGCACGCCTAGGCCATCCCACGGCCTGCCGCATGGCTCACCACCTTCGCCGTGCTACAGCGAAGGTCCCCAGCTGGTCTGATTGAGCTGAGAGGCTCGTTTTGTGTTTGACAGTATCAAAGCTCCTGCCGCCATTGACGAAGGTTGAAGCAGCTTCACAGCAGCTCCAGGCATCAGGTCTTCCAGGCTTCAGGCGCAGCAGACTCGCGCGAGCGGTGCGAAGAGGTCTGGCTCAGGAAGGAGCGCTGCGAAGTCTGCAGCTATGGCAATCTCACGAAGGATCTGCGGGCGCGCGCGAGATTGGGGCAGGCTGGATAGTCCCACATCGGCGAAACGCAAAGCACAGGTATAGTATAAATTGTTTTTGTGTTATATGCTATTCGCCTCCGAATGCACAGGGGTGAGGTCCCTCACCTGACCCACTCGCCTCGTCCGCGGTTTCACCTCACGGATCTGGCGGGATCCGACCCGACCCGACCCATCCTGAGCAGTCCTCGCGCATCACCCACCTGCAGGTGCGCCTGGTCCTGGGTGCGAAATCCGACCCGATTACACGTGGCTCTGGGAGAGCGTCCTTGAGTGAATTCCAGAGAGAGAGAGATGTTCGGGTAGAGGGAAAGGGGAAGGTTTTGCTCTCTGTGTAGGTAGGTTGAATGTTGAGGAAGAAATACTTAGCCGCGAGGGAGAAGAAGAAAAGAAGTAGAAGAAGAGGCAGAGCAAGGCAGAGAAGAAGAAGAAAAAGAGACTGCTGAGAAGAAGAAGACAGAAGAGAAAGAAGCCTTCGCAGAAGCCAAGAAGAAAGAAGGCAAGGCAGAGAAGAGAAGCAAAGGCAGGAAGAAGATCAAGGAAAGAAGAAGACCTGTAGATCAGAAGAGAAGAAGAAGAGCCTACGAAGAAGAAGGCAGAAGGAAAAAGAGAAGAGAGATTGCAGAGAAAGAAGAGGCCAAGTGAAGACTGCAGCAGAAAGAAAGCATATCAGAAGAAGAAGAATAATCAAAGAAGGGAAAATACTTTTAAGACGTCTGATCTTGGGATCAGACGTCCAATTTTACTCTTTTGCCTGAATTACTTTTTAAATATATTTGAATTAAAGTTTTGAGTAAATTAGAGTGTTCAATTACATTTGAGATTAGTAGTAAATTCCAATTGCTCCCTGTGTTCGACCTCGGATACTCCGATTTTCGAGTAATAAAAACTCTTTATTTGTTGACGGCGCTTGATCACCTATACTACGACGTAATTAACTATTAAAACACGATCGAGCAAGTCACTTCAACATGGACCAGAATCGAAGATGGAGGACACGTCAAGTTGGGCAACAACAATCGTTGTCGCATTATTGGTGAAGGTACGATAGGTAATTCTTCTAAGCAGGTACGTAATGTTCTTTTAGTAGAAAACTTAAAACATAGCCTGCTTAGTGTTAGTCAAATATGTGATAATGGATGTGATGTTTTATTTACTAAAGTTGGATTTAAAAAATTAAAAGAAGGAACAAATACGATTTTAATTGAAGGCTTTAGATATGAAAATATCTATGCTCTTCATTTTTCACAAGAGAAATTTGTGAAATGTCTGCTTGCTCCCATGTTGAAGTAGATCTTTGGCACCGTAGGCTAGGTTCGCTTGATTCATCTTCTTGAAACATAAGGATAATAGATTTGATTCCTTCCTAAGTCTTGCTCGAAGACTTCAAAAGTAAAAATCATTCTCAATTCTTAAACTTAGGGCTGATCATGGGGGTGAATTTGAAAATGAAAAGTTTTCGAGTTTTTGTTTCAATTCTGGCATAACCCATGAATTTTCATTTCCTCGGGCACCATCTCAAAATGGTGTTATATAGTGCAAGAATCGTACTCTACAAGAATGTGCCCAAACTTTGCTCTTGGAGTCTGGGCTTCAAAAATATTTCTGGGCAGAAGCCATTAATACATGTTATGTTCTTAATAAAACTCTCTTAAGGCCTACTATTAAGAAAACTCCATATGAGCTTTATTATGAGAAGACTCCTAGGATTTCATATTTTAGGATGTTTGGAAGTCGATGTTATTTATTAAATACCCGTGATCGGCTTGATAAGTTTGATGCTAAAGGTGATGAAGGCATTTTTATTGGCTATTCAACAAGAAGCAAAGCTTATCAAGTCTTTAATAAAAGGACTTTTGTTATAGAAGAATCCCTGCATGTTTCATTTGATGAAACAAACTTAGGTGAACCTGAACCAAATCATTTAGATTCTGATGATGAAGATACCCCCTTCATCGATGTATCAAAAATGGAAGATACACAAAATGTACATGATCTTCCAAAAGAATGGGTACACCATAAGGATCACCCTCAAGAACAGATCATAGGTGATATTGAACAAGGTGTAAAAACCTGATCTCACTTTAGAGCTGATTTTGTCCTTAATGCCTTTGTTTCTCAACTTGAACCCAAGAAAGTTGATGAGGCATTAAAGAGTGAGTCATGGGTTGTAGCTATACAGGAGGAGCTACTCCAATTTACAAGGAACAATGTATAGAACTTGGTACCTGCTCTTGAGGGCAACTCCGTCATCAGAACCAAGTAGGTGTTCCGAAATAAATTGGATGAATTTGGTTCAGTGATCAGGAATAAAGCCAGACTTGTAGCTTAAGGCTATAACCAACAGGAGGGTATTGACTTTGATGAGACATATGTTCCTGTTGCTCGCTTGGAGTCCATACGGATGCTACTTGCCTTTGCAAGTGCAAAGGACTTCAAGCTATATCAAATGGATGTCAAGAGCATCTTTCTTAATGGTTATATTAAGGAAGAAGTTTATGTTCATCAACCTCCTAGGTTCGAGGACCCAACACACCCAGAGCATGTATACAAGCTCAATAAGGCGTTATATGGGCTTAAACAAGCTCTCAGGGCCTGGTATGATAGGCTTAGGACTTTCTTCTTCAGCACAAATTTAGAATTGGAGTTGTTGATTGAACTCTTTTTGTAAAAGAAGGAAATGACATCCTACTGATTCAAATATATGTCGATGATATTATATTTGGATCAACTAAGGAGTCCCTGTGTTAACATTTTTGTGAGACTATGAAGACTGAGTTTGAAATGAGTATAATGGGTGAACTCAGATTCTTTTTAGGACTCCAAATTCAACAATTAGACATAGGAATTTACATTAGTCAAACAAAATATGTTCTTGAAATTCTCAAGAAATATGACTTTGAAAATGTAAATGGAAAAGAGACACTGATTGCTCTATCTGCTTCTCTTGGTGAAGATTTATCCGGCAAGTGGGTAGATGAAAAGAAATACCAGGGTATGATAGGTTCACTACTATATCTTATAGCTTCTAGACCTGATATTCTTTTTGCTACATGTTTATGTGCGAGATTCCAATCCGAACACAAGGAATCTCATTTTAATGCAGTAAAAAGAATATTTAGATATCTAAGCAACACAAAGGATCTTGGTCTTTTCTATCATAAAGCATAAACTTTATATCTATTATCCTATAGTGATGCATACTACGTAGGGACTTAGATCGAAAGAGCACTAGCGGCACATGTCATTTTATTGGAGAATCTCTGGTCTCATGGTTCTCTAAGAAACAGACTTGTGTTTCACTTTCTACGACTAAAGTAGAGTATATTGCTACTTCACTTGCTTGCTCTCAGGTCCTTTGGATGAGATAGACTTTATCCGACTTTGGATTGATTTTTACGAAATCCAAAATTTTATGTGATAATATAAGTGTAATAAATTTATCCAAAAATTTGGTACATCATTCACGTACCAAACACATAGATGTTAGACATCATTTCCTTAAAGACAATGTGCTTCTAGGTTCCATTCAATTAGAATTCGTTGATACACGAAACCAATTAGTAGACATCTTTACAAAACCTCTTGCAATAAAGAGATTCTGCTTTATAAGAAGAAAATTAGGACTTTGTACAATAAAAGAGATTCAAAAGTAACAATTTGATTGATATGTAATTTGTTTGTATTTATAAAAATCCTTGAGGGCCTCACTGCAATTTACCCATGCTTGCTAAAAGAAAAAGGGATAAGCTATAATATTTCCTTATGTCTGGAAATATCAGGGTGTTGTTTGCAATATGGTTGCTTAACGTAGGTTGTTTTCTACATTATTTTTTCATCACCTAAGTTGTTAATTACATTTCTCTCAACCACTTAAGTGGTCATGTGACTAACACATGACCCATCTCATATAAAAGAGGTCAAGTGCAAACCTTAGTTCTCTTCACAAGAGCCTCTCCAAGCCCTAGCTAAGAAGAGAAGGATCATCTCCAAGCCTCAACTCTAGGTACACTCTTATCTTCTTGTCATTTCGTGCTTCATTGAGTCATCTTGTATCTTATTTTCACTCTCTCAAAACCATTCCTACTGCTACATTTCATTCATGTCGGGTACTAGATGGTATCGGTACCCATCATCGGTACCGGTACTTGTTGGGCGCAGCAGTGCTTGCTTTAGTGAGTAGGTACTGGTACTGAATATGAATACCAGTACTAGCTCAAATTTCTGGTTGGAACAGAAGCCAACTAGTATTGGTACTGATTACTAGTACCGGTACATGCAGGCTTAAATGTGTTTTTGTACAAACACATGAAAGGAAGTTTCCTATATTTCTAATTATTTTCCTATTCCTTGTTGTTGCATGATTTCAGATGGCACATTGATGGGAACACCATCATGAGCCATAACTAGCTCAATTTAGTCATTATCAAGGAATAAGTGCTCCTACGTAGCTGCCAGAGAGCCATAGTTCATTGCATAATCATTTTGAGAGAAAGATAACAAAATAGGGTTAAAACTACAATTTTACCATCATAGCTTGAATGCAAAACGACCACGGGTTTTCCCAGGGGGTAATTAAGGGTCAAATGATCTTAAAAGTCTAATAAGTGGGTTAATACAAATAGAAAAGGATTTTCGCGTGTTTTGAGAATTAAATGACTTCTGAAACCTTAAAAATAGACCCGCTTAGTTAACTAAGGTTCTGGTCAGGATAAAATTCACCTAAACCCTCAAAAATTCATATAAAAATATTCTCTAGGGTTTGGTACCTTTAATTTGACCATAAGAACCTATCTTGACCCAAAATAGAGTCTCAGACTGATATTTTCCCTAATTTGGGTAATTGTGCAAATTACCTATCCAAACTAGGTCAAAACCAAAATTCAACTTCACCATTGGATTCCTTAGGTCCAAATTAGGTTTATACCAAAACTTGGGCCCAATCTTAGATAGTTTCAACCTAGTTTGCACTTTGGTCCAAGTCTGATTTCCTTTATTCCACATGGGTCCTTAGCTTTTAAATTTATTACACAAAAGCCCCTATCTTTATCATCATTTTATTCAAATAGGTCCCTACCACCTTGAATCCTAATCTTACAAACTCCAATGACCTTAAAATGGCATGTTCTCCTTGATTCCTTGACGAATCCCCCTCAGATTTGAAAGGGAAGTTCGTCAAGGAATTTCCTTCTTTTTAGCCAAATCCCAAGCTCTCAAACCTTCCCAATCTCTCATGCGAACGCATGAGAGATTAGGGTAACTTGGAATTCGTATTTCCGGTGAAGCTTTCCTAGCTTGGGAAGCTTGCTTCCAAAGCCCAAAACTCCCTCTAGAGGTCTATAAAAGGACCCCCAGATCAGATTGAAGGTTCCACACTCGAATTCGACCGGATTCCCCCTTAATTTCGTCTCTCCTCATCTGGCCAAAGCTCCTCGACGTTCGGTGAGCTCCTTTGACTCCATCCTTCGTTCGCGCACAATACCAGTGGTAGATTTATCTCCTTCGCTCTCTTCCATGTCGTGTTGTACCCACTGACGGCCCATCTTCCGTCTTCCTCATCGATTCCTACTCACCGGAGCACTTTCTTCCCCGACGCCAACCATACCACAATCGGCGTCGCCTAGACTCCCCGTCATCTTCCAACTACCTAGATAAGCCCCTAACTACTCTACTTCATTTTCATCCCAACCACACTCAATTTCGACCACGCTATCCCCCGTTCGCTGTCATCCCTTCCGCGTCCGGCCACTCCTCTGGTGAGGCACATCTCGCTCCACACATCACCAAACCCCTCACCGTTCATCCCTACACCTCCGCCTCGACCCCAGGAGCAAAAGCCCTAATCTAGCTAGGTCGATTACTCCTCCAAACCTTCCGCCGAACAGACCCATCTTCGGCCAACCTTCTCTAGGTCATCAGACCTCCTCTCAGGCACTCACAACACACCACCACCACCGTTGCACTCCACAACATCAGGCAAAGGTTCTGAATTGTTTTGACATGGACATTAGGCCTTGTTCTTGGTTTTAGGCCATAGGTGAAGCCACCATTGCTGGAGCTTCTTCGAAGAAGCTCTAGAGCATGTTCTTGGCTTGCTAGTTCCAGGCATCCGCTCCAGGTTGCACAGCACTCTTCCAGAATCACAACCAGCCGGTCAATTAGGAGCATTGACCACTCCACTTGCAATTGACCAATCCACCAGCAGCAGATGCATGTGGAAGAAAGCAAGGATGTTTAGTCCCATATCGGAAACAGTAGGAGCGGCAAAGTGATATAAGTTGAATTCCTGTTTAAGGCTTATCGCCTCAAGTCACAGGAGGTGAGGTCACCACGCCCCTCATGCACCCCGTCCGTGACAGTGCTCACACTGGTCTGGTGTATCCAATTACCCACCTAGCCAAGCACTCCTCACTCACCACCCGTGCCGGTGAGCCTGGTCCCGGGTGCGTTCTACCCAAATACCTGATAACCCGAGGCCCTGGGAGGGCGGATCCCAGAGAGAGAAGGAGAGAAAGCATGCGGGGGAAAGGGGGGTTTTGCTCTATGATTCAATCGGCTAACAGTTAGCTGCTTAAGAAGCCCTTCCCCCTTGTGCGTGAGAAGAAGAAAGAAGGCGAGGAAGCCAGAAGAGAAGAAGAAGAGAGAAGGCACAACCAGAAGCAAAAGAAGAAGAAGAAAGAAGGCAAAGAAGAGAAGGAAAGAAGAGAGAAGGCACAGAAGAAAGAGGAGCTACAGAAGAGAAGAAGCATAGAGAAGAAGAAGAAGAAGAGAGAAGCCTCACAAAAGAAGAAGCAGAAGCAGTGAATGGTTTAAGCCGTCTGATTGACTGAGCAGACATCTGAAGTGCACTATGCACTAATAATCATGGAATTTAATTGCTTAGTACTATTGAATTATTTGATATAATTGTGATGGGTAATTGGTGATTCAAATCACCATTTTACCCCATTCTTTTTGCACTATTTGACATATGCTTTCATTCATATATCATTATTGCTTTGAATTTTGTTATATTGCTCATATATTTGGTTGAATTACAATCTTGAGAATCATTTTGCTAATTGCTCCCTGTATTCGACTTTAGACTTCATTTCTGATATTCGAGTTATAAATTTTATTTATTTATCGCGCTGATTCAACCTATACTACTCGCATTGATTTTAAAACCTGTTTCAGAGCAAACAACATTTTGGCGTCGCTGCTGGGGAGCAACATGCAACTTTGATCTCTTGATTACAATATCTGACCTGGTACTAACTTGCTCTATCTTTTTTGACTATGATCTGTTTCAGGGGACTCATTGAAAGAAGATTAGCCGCACATCAGCCACTCCAAGGGCAGGTAAACTCCATCCACCCTCTTTTAAGCCCATTATTCTGAAAAGCTAAAAAAGGAAAAAATCAATTCGGGCTACTTGCATTCTATTCTTAGACAAATCATCAAGTTGCCTGATTTGTTACATTCTAGAGAAACATCCAAACCCTGATTTGTGCACCTACTTATGATCTTAAGGCATCTTGGGCTATCACCTTCTTGCTTGAGCCCTAGGTACCACATTTGAACAAATTAAATTGGACCAATCAGAGCCAATTAGGGTTTCCAATTTGGGGTTTTAGAGAAACACTTCCTTAATCAAGAATTAACCTTCCCAAATAGTGTTTGCCTAAGCCTTGGTTGAATTGATCTATTCAAGAAAACCCTAAAATCAGGCTCTTAATTTCATTTGAACACTAAAAGAGGGACCTAAATTTCTCAAAGGACAAACTAGGTGAAGTTGACCCACCTTGTTGGGTTAACCAATCTTCAAATTTGGTCACTTTGCACAAAAACATCTTAAAGTTCAAGTGAAGTCATAAGCACCTTTGATCTTAATCTAAACTGGTAGACTTAAGAGGTCAAGTCCCCATTCTGGTCTACCTGGATCCTCAGTGACGAGAGGTTGGGTGGGGGAAACCCTGCAACTCATGGGGGCGCTCTACCGTGTAGGGGCCTTCGTAGGACTCTCCCTCTCTAGCTGCCCAGGTAATTCTCAGGTGGACGATTTTCTGACTAAGGGGTATCATCCGCCTCGAACCTCTATAGTCATCCAAAATTTTTGGGTGTCTTGATTGGGTCCATCATCTGCTATCCCTCATCTACTCCATCGGTGCATGTTCGGGAGGAGGTCCTTAAGACCATCCTTGATGCCTCCATTAGATATTCACTCCCGTCGAGGTCGAGCCTTGATTTCCGTGTTTGTACAACAACCTGATCACATTGACATATCATCTGATTCAGAACCTACTTCCCCTTCATCAACTATGGATCACCAAGAAGATCAACCTAATCTTGAGCAACAATTCCATGATTTCCAAAATCGAATCAATGCCATTGTCAACCCACCGCCGCGTCCTCAAATGCGAGATCACTATAATCCCGCAGTGGTGGAAATCGAACCCCGAATCAACATTTCCGTCGGAGGACCCGAGGTAGATCTCAAGCCTAGCATGCTTCATATGACACCAAAATTTCATGGCTTGAACTCCGAGGATCCTTTGCAGCACATCAAAAACCTAAAACATCTGGTTCACAGTTTTGGGGTAGATGTATAGAATTAGGACGGATTACTCTTGAAACTCTTCTCATTCTCCCTAGCTGACAAAGCTGCTCACTGGTTTTAGACTCAACCACACATGATCAACACATGGGGAGAACTTCAAACCACCTTCTTGCAAAAATTCTACCCCATTGGTCATACAAACATTATGCAACACCAAATCACACACTTCTCCCAAGGAGCGGGAGAATCTCTACATGAAGCATGGGATCTCATATGAAAGTGCCCCCATCACGAAGTTCCAAAGTAGGAACAAGTCCAATCCTTTTACCACGGACTCTATGAGGACATCAAGCTCTTTGTCAATGCAACTTGTGGTGGTAGCATCATGGATCAACATGAGGACACGATATGGGAAATTCTCGAGAACATGTGTGAGAACTCCCTGAACAATGAGTCATTGGGTGCATACAACTGGACGTCCAACTGTGCATTGATAAATAATCGGGGGGTACACGAATCCTGAGGCCTTTTCGCATTCGTTGATCTGAAGTTGGTAGCTAGTAATTGGACAAGGTCTCCATTATCAAGAAAAAGGTGGACGACATCACTCGTCATCTGCACAAATCCACCTCTACACCTCAAAGCACATACGCGCACTCGCCCATGGGAAGGGAGCCTATGCACAACATCTACCACTCCCCAAGAATGGATGCGTATCCACCCCTGTCTGATTATGGCTTCGGAGGCAACTCCGTGTCAGCCCACCTCAGTTGGGGGGACTCTGAACTCCCGTACCCTGATTATCTCAGAGCTCCTCAGACCTGCGAGGATCTCCATGCCTTCCAGAATAATCCTTTCTCCAATACTTACAACCCTGGATGGTGGAATCATCCTAACTTTACGTGATCGGGAAATAACCTAAATCTGAGATCCCAATTCCCACCCTGACCACAAAACCAAAGACCATATCAACCCACTCAACCAAGGCCTAATCAAAATTTCCCATCTGGACCGCCTAAAGAAGATCAGACATCTTTAATTCTCCGAACCTTGGTTGACATGCAGAAACAACACAAAGAAGAAATCTTTGAGTTACGAAATCAATTGGCCCAGCTGGCAAGTGCTCGCCAGCTTGGTGCACTTCCTTCTCAGCCTCTTCCAAATCTGAATAATGTGCCGAACCAGAGGCACGTTATGAACCCAAATCAGGGCCAAGCTCACTTTGTTTATCAGGCCCCTTCTGCTCCATCACCTAATGGGTTGGATGCTTCAACTTCGTACTTGGGATTTCAGCAGCAAACACCTATTTTGCCCAACCCTAACAAAAATTAGGTAGGATTAAATTCCGTCACCACCCGTAGTGGCAAAGAAACACAAGACCCACCCTTTCCTAGCCAAAACATGCCCTAGACCGTAAACCCTAACCCTAGATTGGTCATCCAGGACACACCTATCTCTGATAAAGAGCCTGAGCCAATTCTAGAGGAACCATCTAAGGTTCCATTTCTTGAAGCCTTGACCAAGGGAAAGAGGACAACCAAACCCATGGCACCTGACGAGGATCTGGTCAAGTTCTTTGAGAAGGTCCATATAAACATCCCCTTGGTGGATGCAATTTGCCACGTACAGGCTTACGTATGATTCTTGAAAGATGTGTGTACACCCAAGCGTAAGCCAAGAACCAATGGCAGGAACCCAATCGTATTGTCGGAGCAAGCCAGCTTTGTCATTTTGAGCAAACTCCTGCCTAAGGCAAAAGACCCAGGCACCCCTCTGATCTCCTGTGCTATCGGTGATATATAGTTTTACCGAGCCTTATTAGACCTAGAAGCTTCCACAAATTTGATACCCACATCCCTACTAGACTACTTTGAGAAATCTGAGCTTAAACCGACAGAGATGACTTTGCACTTAGCCGATTGATCCATTAAGTCACCAAAGGGAGTACTTGAGGATGTCATGGTTAGGATACACAATTTCTATTTTCTTATAGATTTCATTGTCTTAGACATGGATGCTCCTGAGAACTTGAAGAATACACCAATCATATTAGGGTGACCCTTTCTTGCCACAGCTAGGGCCAATATTAATTGTGAGGGGGCCAAATTGAGTTAAAATTTGGGAGAAAGACATTGAAGATCGACATCTTTAAGGCCTAACAAGGACTTAATTATGGGGTTATAGAACAAATTTGCGATATCGAGGCTGTGGTTGATGACCTATGTATTGAGGAAAACTCAATTGTTTCTGATCAACCACAAGAAGATCAAAACTCGCAATTAGAGGAGCATGAACCTAACCTAGACACACCCATAGCTCCTTCCTTTGCTCCCGACACCCACTATGAACCACCTGCTGCTGCCGATAATCCTATTATATAACTGAAGCCCCTCCCTGACCATCTCAAATACGTCTTTTTGGGTTCCAATTAGATGTTTCTTGTGATTATCAACTCCCAACTCACATCTGATCAGGAAACATGCCTGATTTCTGTTCTCCAGCAGCATCGAAGAGCCATTGGATGGACTCTCGATGATATGACTGGCATCAGCCCTCATATTGCACACATCACATCTATACTGAAGAGGGGCCATGACCATCCCGTGAAATGCAGAGACGCCTAAATCCAAATCTACAAGATGTCATGAAAAAGGAGATCATCAAGTGGTTAGATGTAGGGATCATCTACCTGATCTCCGACAGTCAGTGGGTGAGTCCAATCGAAGTTGTGCCTAAGAAGGCAGGACTCACCGTGATCATGACTAAAACTAGAGAAACCATACCTTCCCTTATAGCGAACTCGTGGAGATTTTGCATTGATTACAGAAGACTAAATTCCTCCATGAGGAAGGATCATTTCCCACTACTGTTCATTGATCAGATACTCGAGAAACTAGCGGGAAATCAATTCTTCTGCTTCTTGGATGGGTACTCCGGTTATAACCAGGTCACAATCCATCCTGAGGACCAAGAGAAGACCACCTTCACCTGCCCCTTCAGAACATATGCATTTCGAAGGATGCCCTTCTATTCATAAATATATATATTTATAACTATATAGATATATATATATATATATAGTAATATATGTATGTGTATATGTGTATATATATATATGTATTTATATCTATAGATATATATGTATATATGTATGTATATATGTATATATGTATAAATATATATATATATATATATATGTATAAGTATGTATAGGTGTGTAAAAGTGAGTGTGTGAGTGTACAAGTGTGTGTGTGTGTATGAGTGTGGGAGTGTATGCTGGAGGAGTGTGAGAGAGAGTAGGCGAGTTAAGTCATTTGGTGGAAGCGTTCGTCGTCTGATCTCGCAAGGGCACAGATGCAGGCACAGGCGCAGAAGGGAACGCGCGCGCTGTCGTCGCCCACAGGTGGGTGCGGGAGTGTGAGAGAGGGAGCATCGCAGCGCACTGAGTAGCGTAGCGCACAATGCTGCGGGCAGGAGTGGGCACGGGTGCAGACGTGGGAAACTATGTGTATATGTGTATATATATATATGTATTTATATCTATAGATATATATGTATATATGTATGTATATATGTATATATGTATAAATATATATATATATGTATAAGTATGTATAGGTGTGTAAAAGTGAGTGTGTGAGTGTACGAGTGTGTGTGTGTGTATGAGTGTGGGAGTGTATGCTGGAGGACTGTGAGAGAGAGTAGGCGAGTTAAGTCATTTGGTGGAAGCGTTCGTCGTCTGATCTCGCAAGGGCGCAGATGCAGGCACAGGCGCAGAAGGGAACGCGCGCGCTGTCGTCGCCCACAGGTGGGTGCGGGAGTGTGAGAGAGGGAGCATCGCAGCGCACTGCGTAGCGTAGCGCACAATGCTGCGGGCAGGAGTGGGCACGGGTGCAGACGTGGGAAACTGGCTGGAGCGGGTTGTGGGGTAGGAGAGAGAGCGTTGTGCCACCGGCTAAGTGAGAAACAAGCCAGTGGCTACACTATCGAGCTGAAAGGTGTGAACAGTAGCTACAGTGCCGCGCGGGAGCAGGCGACCGGTAGCACTTGGGAAGCGCCTACGCGTGCGGGGAGAGCTCGCGAACGTCTGCAGGCGTGAGTGCAGTGGCTTGCACTGTTGCTGGTGGCCGTTGCTGCTGCTGGAGCTTCCGACCTTGAAGCTCAGACAATGGCGGCGAGAGTGTTCAGTGGTGAAAATAGAGGGTGAAACCACCACGCCCACCTGCTTATGAAGGAACTGGGTGGTGGTGGAACTCACAGTGGTGATTGTGGGACCACTGTGAGCTTGCTCCTGCTCACAGTGTGTCTCTTCAGTGGGAAGAGATACTGCGTATGGAGGGGAGGAGGGGAGGAGGTTGGCCTGGAGGAAGGTGTCTAGGGGTAGTCTATGTTCCAGGCTCCCTTGCACAAGGGAGAGAGCAAGTCCTTTTAAAGAAGGAGACTCATGCTGCCGCCATGCTACTGGCAGAGGAAGTCCAGCCATGTTGCTGCCAGAGGAATGGTGCGAAGAGGTGCATGCCCCATGCCCTGAGCGGCGCGAGGGAGAAGATTTTCAAAGTCAAAATAAAAAAATGAGAATGGTGAATTTGCAATGCAGCCCTTGATGAAGACGTTAATTAGATGGCCAATTATTCGCATTATCCTCCCCTCTCAATAAATGCATGCATGTGTTAATTTACAAATGCAACTATAGTTACTTAAGATACAATGGTAGTGCTAGGAAATAACACAAGATGGCATAATTACTGGTGTATTTTTGCTGTGCAATCACCTTTAGTCTTTGCAATGCACCCACTACTTTTCAGCGGAGCATGCTTACCATATTCTCAGATATGGTAGGTGAATACCTTGAAGTCTTCATGGATGACTTATCGATATTTGGGGAGTTATTTGATGATTGCCTCCTGCACTTGGTCCAAATCATCAGCCAGTGCATCGACATGAACTTGGTTCTTTCTTGGGAAAAGAGCCACTTCATGGTACCTAAGGGAATTGTCCTGGGACATCTCATCTCTGAAAAAGGCATCCAGGTTGATTGAGCCAAGGTGAATCTGATTTCCAAACTCCCTATGCCTAGCTCGGTCAAAGACATCCGATCCTTTCTGGGGCACTTTAGTTTTTACCGTCGATTCATTCCTGATTTATCGAAAATTGCTCGCCCTTGACTACTCTTCTCTCCAAGGATGCCTCCTTCAAAATTACCGAGGAGTGTACTCAGGTGTTTGAGATCCTACGTGATCGGGTTACCCAAGCACCTATCCTGCAGTCCCCTGATTGGTCTCAACCCTTTGATATCATGTGCGATGCATCTGATTATGCTGTGGGTGCGGTACCTATGTAGAAAATAGATGGGAAATTCATAGCAATCTACTATGCTAGCAAGACACTTGATGAGGCTCAGTGTAACTACATAGTTACTGAGAAAGAGCTTCTAACCATTGTATTTGCACTGGAGAAATTCAGATCATATCTTTTGTGTTCCCGTGTTATCATTACTCGGATCACACTGCAGTGAGGCACCTCCTCACGAAGAAGGATGTGAAACCTCGACTAAGTCGCTGGATCTTACTGTTGCAAGAATTTGATCTTGAGATGAACGATAAAGTGGGAAAGTAGAATGTGGTAGCTGACCACTTATCCCACCTTCCTTTTGACTTTATTGACCCTTCGGACCCATCATAGAACACTTTCTTGATGAGCACCAATTGACTATTAGTACGGGACATCCTTAGTTTGTTGATTTGGTAAACTACTTGGCATCACATCAGATCCCATCCGATTGGCCAAAGGCCAAGAAAGACAAATTGCTTTCTGATGCTAAGTACTACATCTTTGAAGACCCGTACCTCTTCTGCATTGGTGCTGATTAGATAATCAAATAGTGCATTCTGGAAGCAGAAATTCAGGACATTTTGTCCTTTTGCCATGACCAGGCCTACAGTGGACACTTCTCCGGACATAAAATTGCAACAAAAGTCCTTCAATGTGTCTTTTACTGGCTCACAATTTTCAAGGATGCATATGATCACTGTAAGGCATGCACTCATTGCCAGACCTTAGGTAACATCAGCCACCACTATATGATGCCCTTGCAGCCGATTGTCGTATGCAAAATCTTCGATATCTGGGGGATTGATTTCATGGGACCCATCCCTATCTCAGACGGCTTCGAGTACATTCTTCTCACTCTTGACTATGTGCCCAAATGGATCGAAGCCATCCTGACCTAAACCAACGATCATAAGGTGGTAATCAAATTCATTCATCAGAACATCTTTTCTTGGTTCGGGATTCCATGTGCCATTATCTTTGATGGAGGGACTGATCGTGCTTTTGCGCAGTTTGTTAAATTGGGGTTTTAAGTCATTGCAACACACAAAAATGGATTCGCTTTTAAAATTTATAAGACCTACATAGTGGGGTATCTAAGGTTGTCCAAGGAGGCAAGTTTGCAAATCAAAATCCCTTACTTTAAAGATGGAACTCAACTTTCTTTTTGATTTTTTGAATATATAGTTTTTATGATTTTGAAATAATGGCAACACACGAGTTTTTGCTGAAAGTGAGAAAACAATTAAAACCTATTTCAATAAAGCTAACCCTAAGGTGATAGATAGAGCCTCTCCCTATGCTCACCCTAGGTACGTGGAGGCCTAGAATAATTAGGGAGAGGGAGTGAAACAAATGCTAGGAAAAAATTGTAAAAAGCTATGCAACAAAAAATGAAAGAAGGCAACTTGAATTAAAATGAACTTGTTCTACACAAAACACATAGAGGAAAGCTTCTAATCTACTTGAAATGCAAGAAGATAAAAGCACAAATCCTCTAAATGAAATGGTGAAGAAGATGATGGCTTCTTGCTCCAAGCCTGGTAGCTCCCGGGCTTGAAAAGAGTCCTCCAACTCCTTCCTTGCTATGCTCCTCCAAGATGGTGTCCTCCAAGGTGGAAGCTACCACCTTCAATTCTCCTCCTCCATGGGTGGACATCCACCCTAGGTCCTTCTCCTTTGCCTGGACGTCCTCCTCAAAGTAGAATGGCTCTCCTCCTTGGCGTGGCACAAGTTGAAGAGAGTGGGGAAAAGAAGGCACCAAAGGGGCGGGTGATGTGCCCCCTTAATCTTCTTCTCTACTCCTTCTTGGCCGTATGTGTAGGTGGGTATAGGTAGAATAAAACACTAATGGAGGATGAAGAAAATGGTGGTAGGTGATGGGTTTTTATAGAGGTGGATGGGGGTGGTTGGCATGGCCTTTAATGGAGAGCTAAGATAGGCTTTTGGGTGGTGGTAAGAGATCTAGGGTTAGGAATAAATGGCACCAACCCAACGGTCATCTAGGGGTGGTAGTTATGGTGGTGTTGGTGGCTTTTGGTGGTGGAAAGACACCACCATTTTGGTGCCAACCTAGGGTCTTCTAGAAGGGGGGTTAGGTGGATGGTGGAGATAGATTTAAGGGGAGATATGTGGTGGAGAGGAAGGGGATTTTGGACGGAAAAAGTGGCACCAAAATGGAGGTGGTTATGGTGGTTTTTGGTGCCGAAATGGTGGAGTCTTTTGGTGGTGGAGTGGGGTGGAAGGGTGCCTACGGTTGGCGCCAAGAGTAGGGTTGACTAGGTAGCTAAAGTGGACTTAGGGTTAAGGTTAATTGGTGGAGCTAGTTTGGTGGGGTTTTAAGGTGGTAAATGCCAAGGGAGATGGAGCCTGGCTAAGCTAAGCTAAGCTAGCTTAGCTAGTAGTGGAGTCGAGGAGTAGGCAATGGGTGTTTGTAACGACCCGGTTCCCGAGTCCCTACGAGACACGAGAACCGGTCCGACTCAACTAATCCCAAGACCTAGTCGTCCAACGAGGAAGTAACCAAAAGAGCAGTAAAATAAACCACATTCAGAATGAATATAACTAACAGTAAGAAAGTACAGCAGTAAGGAAAGAAACTACCACAGTATGTACCACCACAACAGTAGAACAACATTCATAATATAATTTGAACTGCAGGTAAAGAAAGTACAGCGGAAACAAGAACTACTCACTACAACGTAACAAAAAGAGGTACAAGAGATAGTGGTAACTCTACTGGACCCTACTCGGCCCAGCGTCCTCTGCAGCCGCTGACCCTGGCTGCTCAACACCTGGTCCTGAAAAAGGTAACGAGTGTAACACGTCAGCAAAACACTGAGTAGAGTGGCAACTAAACTAAAGACAACAGTAGAGTGTACAGTAGCTGTTATGTTCGATTACTTTCTTTATTCACATCTTTCAATTGTCTCACTATTTCATTTATTCCCCAGATCTTTTTCTTGATCTCGAATGTTCCTCGTGGGAACGATCTTGATTGCAGTCTTTTCCAAAAAGTAGAAGTAGCACATGGTGCTCTCCTGGCCAGGAGAGTCCCCCGTGGTGATCCTACCCTCAGTCAACCACCCCAAGGTCACTGACAGACGTAACGGTGACTACGGCACGCGCGATAAACGCATAGGTAGCTAACCCGTACTGGCACGCGGTCAGTTGTTTTCGTTAACGGGTGCGCCCAAAGCACCGCACGGAACCAGTCCAGGGCAGAGCCCTCTCAGTAACAGGGGTCCAACCCCTCCACAGTAACCAAACCGGAGCCTTGCCCCTCCACAGTTCGCGCACCCTCGCCTAACTACCCTGGTTTGCCCTAGTGGGCCTAACAAGTCGGTGTGGGAGGCTAGCAGAACCCCGGGGCCCGTGGGGTAGCTAGTGCCTCCCTACACTAGTAGCTCTCCTCGGTACTACGTACGCGAGGGCCAGCAAGTCGGTACAGAGTGGCCAGTCCTAACCCTGGGTCCCTGGGGCGGCTAGCTCTGCTCTGCACTAAACAGGGGGACAGTCGCTCTCCTTGGTACTCCGTACTCAAGGGCCAGCTCACTTCCCCAATACTATTCCATTCACTTTCCAGGAGTTCTACTCCTACTTCCCCGTAGGGTTCCATCCTTTTTACTCACACATCCAGGTTTCACCTTCCAGTTTCACATTCTTACAATCCATGTTCTCAACCATGTTTTTTGTTCACAACAGGCAGCTGTTAATTCAAATTACATGCAGCTTTATATCTCTTTCCATTTTCCAAGACTGCAGTATTATACATTCCACTAGTTTTCCCATCCTAGGATTCATGCCATATCCTAGGATCTATCATACAATCTAGTTTTCCAGCCCTAGGATTCATACAACACCTAGGAGCTATCATTCCATCTATTTCTCATTCCTAGGATTCATGCAATGTCCTAGGTTCTATTTATGGTTCCATAATTTAACAGATTTTATTAACAACTTAAAGCCAATCTACCAGGTACAACGGGAGAAATGGGGGCGTGGTCGGGAATCCCGCGTGCCTCCGCGACCCCCGAGACTGCAACAGAACGGGGTCCTATCACAAGGATCAAACACAAGGAGTGTCTCAAAATAGTGTATAGCTACTGTAGACGGGTAGAGGAATTAATTCTGAAAAGAACGCAACTCGAATCGCGGAAAACGGAACCCGAACGGGCCCTAAACGGGTCAAAAACGACGACACTATGCAAAATCAGACGTCTGGAACTTCTTCCAGACGTCTTAAAAAGTGGATTAGAGAATTACCTTATTCAGCGTGGTTTCCCAGATGTCCAGAAGTCTGCGGGGACGTCTGGCCTAGCTCCCAAACGTCCGATGGTCACCCCGGACGTCTGGAGGTCGCTTCCGCCGTCTGGTACTACTTCCAGACGTCTGATTCGCGATGGATGGCGAATCACCGATCTTGTGCACACCCATCTCCCTCACTCAGAACTCGCACTTGCTGTATTTGGCGTACAGCCGGCGTCGTCTCAGAGTGTCCAGAACCATCCGCAAGTGCTGTCCGTGCTGCGTCCGATCTCTAGAATAGATGAGTACATCATCTATGAAAACCACCACGAACTGGTCCAAGTATGGTCTAAACACCCGGTTCATCAGGTCCATGAAAGCAGCGGGGGCATTGGTCAGCCCAAACGGCATGACCAAAAACTCGTAGTGTCCGTACCGGGTGCGGAAAGCTGTCTTGGAGACGTCGGTCTCCCTGATCCTCAACTGGTGGTATCCAGACCTCAAGTCGATCTTGGAAAACACCGTGGCACCCCGCAACTGGTCAAACAAATCGTCGATCCTCGGCAGCGGATATCTGTTCTTGATGGTGACCCTATTCAGCTGTTGGTAGTCCACACAAAGGCGTAGGGTCCCATCCTTCTTCTTCACAAACAGTACCGGGGCTCCCCAGGGGGACGCACTGGGCCTCACGAAGCCTTTCTCCAAAAGGTCCTGCAACTTGGACTTGAGCTCTCGCAGCTCAAGCGGTGCCATTCTGTATGGCGCGGTGGAGATGGGGCTGGTCCCTGGTACTAGTGATATCTCAAACTCAATCTCACGCTCCGGCGGTAGTCCTGGTAACTCGTCTGGAAACACGTCGGGGTACTCTCTGACCACCGGGATGCTCTGGAAGTTTGCCACAGGGCTGGGCTCTGCCACCACACAAGCTAGGAAGCCCTCACACCCTTGGCTCAAAAGTCTCGCCGCCCGAAGTGCCGAAATGCACCTGAAACCTCCGCCCACTGGTTGTCCGTGAAACTCGAAAGAAGGCAACTCCGGAATGGAGAAGACAATCTTCCTCTCAAAACAGTCCACCAAGGCGTGGTAAGCGGACAGCCAATCCATCCCCAGAATCACTCCAAAGTCCTCCATCTGGATCATAATCAGGTCAGCTGGCAGGCTATGTCCTCCGACGCTGACCTCGCAATCCGTGTACACCTCCTCAGCTACAAACAGCTGGCCACTCGGACCTCTGATTACAAATGGATTCTCTAACAGTGTATAATCCTGGTCCAAACTAACTGCGAAACTGGCTGCGACAAACGAGTGCGTAGCGCCGGAATCGAAAAGTGTGTAAACGAGTCTGCCAGAAACTGAAACCATACCTGCTAGCATTAATCCCGAAGCTCTGGCGTCCCTGTGTGTGAGGGTGTTGATACGCCCCTCAGCTCTAGGTGTGGACGAAGCAGCCACACTCTGCGTTGGACGACTAGGTCTTGGGATTAGTTGAGTCGGACCGGTTCTCGTGTCTCGTAGGGACTCGGGAATCGGGTCGTTACAGTGTTGGGGTTTGAGGAGATGAGTTGGATATGAAGAGTTCGGAGCTGAACTAGAGCTGGTAGCTGTTGAAAGGGCTAGCATGGGGCTACTCTAGTTGGCTTAGCTTGCTAGTTTGTTGCTAGGTACTAAGGCAAGCTAAAGTGAGCTGGCTTCTGCTGAATTGAGCTGAGGTGAGCTGGGTTTGGTGCTCCCGGGGAGGATTGAGCTGGTTGAGGCAGCTAAGGTAGCTTAGCTCAACTAAGTTGAGCTAAGCTGAGTCCCCGGGAGCTGGACTTGAGCTTCCTGAGCTGGAATGAATTCATCTTTAGCTGGTTGGAGTTGAGTGGAGTTGGATGTAGCTAGACCTGAGCTGGGGTGAACTCCAGTCAACTCAGTTGAGCTAGCTAGAGCTCCCTGTGGACTAATGGGAGCTTATATGAGCTAGACTCAGCTAAGTTGAGCTGGATCAGAGCTGCCCTGAGCTAAGGTAAGCTAAGATGAGCTCTCTTGAGCTGCTATTCAGCTGAGATGAGCTGAATGGAGCTAGGATGAGCTAACCCTAGTTTAGGTGAGCTAAATTCCAGCTATGGTGAGCTGGATCAAGCTGAGTTCCAGCTGGTGAGAGCTTCTCCTTCACCAGTTGCCCTCCTGAGTGCTAGGGTTCTAGGGATCTGGCAATCTGTATATCCCTAACAGTCATAAAAACACATTAAAAAGACAATAAAAAGTGCAATACATGCCTAACCTAATTAATGCCTAAATGCAACCCAAAAACCCATTTGCAGAGTAAAAATCCTAAGAGCTAGGTTTGTTTTAATGCATAAGATTGATAATAAACTGGCGTTTATCACACCCCCATGTTTATCTTTTACTAGTCTCTTAGCAAAACTTTAATTTTTTGGAAAATGGAATTTTTTGGGAAATCTAATTTTTTTTGACTTTTGAGGAGAAAAAGATTAAGGGACCTTGGTTGATCTAAACACAGGAGGCATGGGATCTGTTAAGGATAAACATCGGGATTTATTTTTGGATCAAAAAATGGGATCAATATATCCTCCAGAAAATTCGCAAATTAACCCCTTGTTAATTCAGATGACTTGAAATTTCTGTTTTTAGGATTTTTCTTGCTCTTGAATCTCATTCACAACTTACAATATCCTTTAAAACCTTGTGTCCATGCTTGTGAAAAGCCAGCATTTATAAGGGCGTGTTTTAGGCTTAAAACTTTTTTTTTCTCCCCCATGCTTATTTTTAGCTTAGTCTTACAACAGATGTGTCGGGATCGTCATTCCCGTTACCAATCCTTGAGGGGGCTCTGGAGCCAGTACTTCGGGATAGCACTGTCCATGACACCACCTAGGAGCTCACAACCCCAAAACATAATGCGCTGTAAAGGGGCGCTCCAAGCAAACTCAAGCTCTTCCTCCGACACTACAGGTAGAGCACCGTCCAAGACACTTGAGCTGCCAAAATGAGCTTTAATGCTCCATCTAAAGATATGAAATCTAGATATAGAGCAGCGCCGAGGTGGTAACATGTTGACATCGCATCCTCAAAGGAGGCATTTTCCTCCTTCTCGCTGTGGGAACTCAAGCCAATGATCTGCTTCAGACTTTTACTAAGTCCAAACAAGGGAGTTTTTTTTTTTTAATTTTTAGTTATTTTTAAGTGTTGGCTTGTGTGTGAAATTTGACACAGGAAGTTTCGCAAGAAATGCAAATTTTTGAATCAGAAACTAAGCCTGATAGTTTCCATATTACAAAAGAGGATCAAGTCACCTGAACTATCATGAGTTCAGGTGGAATTTTAGAGAAGGATATCTGATCTAGTCTAAAGATAGACCCTGAAATTCTAATGATCAGATCTGCATCCTTATCCCTAGTTTGTTAAAAATTAAATCCCATTGTACCAAAAGTGAGTTTTTCAACCTTAGTCCCGATTTCAAAATTTTTCCTCAAAAAGTTTTCAACATTTTTATTATTATTATTTTTTGGGTATGCAAGCAGAAAAATAAAATAACTAAAGAAAAATGCATGTTTTTAGGTTTTGAAAATGCTAAATCGATCGTCAAATTTTAAAAATTGCCCCCCATGCTTAAGATATGCAATGTCCTCATGCATTAGGAGGGAAAAGGGATCACCTTAATGAAGTGCAGTTGGGTTTAGGATGGTCAAAACCTGGAAAAAGAAAGGAAAAAGGAAAGCAGGAAAAATGATGGGTTACCTCCCATCCAGTGCTATCTTTTACACCATTCAACTGGGCGTGAAGGTATGCACAGAAGGTGGAAAATCATGTAAATAATTGGACACTTGGATGCCCGCATAAAATGTGTCTTCTTCTAGATCCCTAGAAAATTGATTAGAAGCAATATTGGAAGGGTGGGGTGATGGAAGAGTGGGAGGGTCAAGGTAATCAGGGGGTTCATCAGGAAGGGTTTTTTGGTCAATACAAGTTTCCATATCATAGATTTCGTCGACCACTGATTCTGAATCAGTGTCCTCAAAAAGATTGTGGTCGGTAAGGGTATCTATCAACATTGTCTCCACCATATTGGAAATTTCCATATCTGAGTCCTCAAAAAAGTTATTATCATGGAATCTCTTGGAGGATTTGAAAATATCAAAAGTGATAGTTTGGCTTGTGTGGAAATTGATATTTGCCTTTGCAGTGGCCAAAAAAGGTCGTCCAAGGATTATTGATGATTCATCCCCCTCAATGTCAAGGACTAGAAAGTCTGTAGGGAAGACACAATTCTAGACCTTGACCAAAACATCCTCGACAATCCCACAAGGTTTGATTGCAGATCGTTCGGCTAATTGCAGGGTAACCTCGACGGGTTTTAATTCACCGATTTGAAACTCTTCAAATAAAATCATGGGAATGATATTAACTGAGGCACCAAGATCAAGGAGGGCACGATCAAAGGTAGTATCATCAATAATCACTGAAATTAATGGCACCCCCGGATCTTTCATCTTAGGAGGCAGCTTACTCTGTATGACAGAGCTTACTGTCTCCGAAAGATGTACCTGTCCTAGATTTTTGGCCTGCCTTTTAGGAGTACAGATCTCCTTCAAAAATTTGGCGTAGGCAGGAATATATTTGATGGCATCTAGGAGAGGAATATTGATTTGAACTTGCCTAAATAGATCCATGAGTTCTTCTGTGGTGGGCTCAGATTTCTTTTTTCTATTGGTGGTGGGGTGGAGAGCTTGTGGAAAAGGGATAGGAATCGTGTCTGGAGTTTTTTGTATTTCTTCTTCCTGATGGGGAGGTGGGGAGTCAATTTGTACAATGATGGGGATTTCACCAGGTTTGTTTGAAGGACTAGGATCAGTGGTGGTTTTCCCACTCCTCAACGTAACTGCATGTGCAGTCGAATTATTATTTGGAGGAGGTGGGGGGGCCTGCGGTTGTGGAAACCTGGGGGGCTGCTGAGGTGGTGTATTAGTAGAAGGCTGATTCGGGTAGTGTGGATTTCTGCCTAGATATTGGTTCCTTTGGTGATTAGGGTTGGGCATGGGTTGGGACGGAAGATGTCTTGCAGGTCTGGGAGTAACCCCAATCTGATTATTCAGATTTGTGATGGTGCGGATTACTTTCGTCATTTTTGTTTGCATGTTCTGCAGGATACTCATCATCTGGGCATTGATGTCTTGTTGGGATGGCCCAGGATGAAAGGTTGGATTCGACCCATACCCATTAAAATGATTTGGTTGAGAAGGAACCTGATTATTCCAGGAGTAGTTCGGGTAATTTTTCCAATTTGAAGAATTTTTAAAGGGCTCCTAGATGGCAGAAATATTTTGAGTGGGGTTAAGATCTTGATAGTTACAATTCCCCAAAGAATCATAGACAGTCTCCAAATATTGGTAATAATCAACAGGGGTAGTGATGAGATTGTGTAAATTTTCTCTTCGTGGAAGGTTAGGTTGGGTTAGGTGTGGATTGTGTGGAGCTTGGGTTGATGTGGCAAGTCTTTCCTCAATTTTCTTTTGATTAGCATGAATCTGTATGAGTTTTTGAGTGATCATTTGAAGATTGTCTTGGGTGACAGGGATAGATTGAGTGCCTACTTCATGAACACTGAACTACGAGTTTTGAGTTCTGCCAAATGTGTTCATGGAAGCTTGATTAAATGAGTTTTCACTCATTTCTTCAAAAAGATCATAGGCACTCTCAGCATCCTTATTCAAGAAGTTTTCACCACACGAGGTGTCGACAAAGTGTCGAAGTTGATCTTCTAAACCATTATAGAAGACCTGCACGAGCTGCCATAAAGATCTTGGAATCTCTCCCAAGAGTCATGGAAACTTTCGCTAGATTTCTATTGGAAGGTCGTAATGGATCTTTGTAATGAATTAGTACGACCTATGGGAAAGAATTTCTTGAGGAAGGCACTCTTGAGCTGACGCCAAGTTGTGATGGGTCGGCCAATGGTCTTGAACTAATAAGCAGCCTTATCTTTAAGAGATATTGGAAATAGCCGCATCAGCCATAGGTCTTCTTGCACATTTCAGGAACGGGTTGTTTGTGCAAGAAGAGTCAGCTCTTCAAGGTGGTTGAAAGTGTCTTCCCTAGGAAGGCCATGGAAGTGCTTAATTAGGTTGAGGACTGCTGGCTTAATCTCAAAGTCCCCCTCTGCTATGACCACCCCTGGTCGTTCCTCATAATAAGATGGATCATAAAAATCTTTTAGAGGAATAACAGGCTACTAACGGGGTGGTGGGTTTGGCCTTTGATTAGCTAGGTTTTGGATGTTCCTAGTCAATGTTTGTTGATTGGAATTTAATTTAGCAATCTGCTCAGCCATCATTGTTAAGAGATCAGGCAGGGGGTCTTGATGTTATGATTGTGGCAAATCAAGATTAGGGAGCTCCAAGTGTGGGAAGTCAAAGGTGGGGGTTGTGGGTGGAAGGGTCAGAATTAGGGTTATTAATGGGGTTAGAGGTGGGATTAGAGGTGGAAGTGGAAGGGTTAGTTGACCTGTTTTGTTGATTTTCCATATTTTTAGAAGAAGAAGACATAAAAAGTGGTCTTTTTGCACAGGGGGCGAAATCAAATGGTCCTTCCAAGTGCGGATTTTGAGATCGTTGCCTATGCATAAAATGGAAGAATGAGAGGGGAGGAGAAGAGATGGAGATGAGAGAAGTGTGCACACAAGCAATCAAATTCTAGACCTAACTTAATTGTGACTCCCTAGAAATTAAACTAAGACTTGGTCTACCTAGGAAGCAAGTAATCAACAATGAATACCCGTTCTGTCAACAAATCTAGCCAAGTTGCTTAAGGGGAGGTTTGGGCCCAAGCATTTCCCAGGAAAATCCCCAAGTGCTTGTACTAACCCAAGCCTGGTCATTTGACATGGCCCCTTAGCTTGAACACTAGATATAGATGATAAAATTGGTATTAACTAGAGAAAACTTAAGTCCTATATAGCAAGCCTAAATTGATGAAACCTTAGGGGTCAAATTGCTACGAATTTTAGTTAGGGCTACGATACTAAAGTGCACATGGAATGTGGAGGGCGTTGATTGGGTTGTTGCCCTGTTATTTCAATTTTTTTTTGTGTGTGCAAGAATTGTTAAGTGGTTCCAATTAAAAAGCAAGTTATCACACAATTTCTTGTATTTTTGTTTTTTAGGATTTGATTTAATTCAATGTATTTTAGGGCTTCTCTTTTTAAATTTTCAAACAAGTTTTGAAACTCCACAATCAAAGGAAAAACAAGTTGTATTGGTGATGGTTAATTTCCTTTAATGTGAGTCTCTTAAAAAGAAAGGAAGAAACCCTAAGCCAATTGTCCCTAAGATAGAAAATGATACCCGTGGGTATTTTGGACTTTTCAGTATTACCATCGACCTTAAAAAATTTTGGTGATTTTATTTGATGTGTAAAATTTTGCAAGGATTCTAGAAAGCTAAATTCACAAAAATTGGATGAGTATAGCAATTCTAAAAATTTGCAGACAGTAGCAAAATAGGAAGATTAGAGGGTGTGACCCCTCTACAGTTCACGAATTTTTAAAAATTAAATCCAAATCCAATTATTCTAAAATTTGGAACAGATGTTTCCAACTTGATTTGGAATCTCTGTGTAAAATTCCAAGATTTTATATAGCCTGTGGTGATCGGAATTGATTTTTCAAATCCAGATAGAAGTTTGAATCCAAAAAAGCAGAACACTAATACTAGAAATGGAGTGGTGTTAATGATGCAAACAAGTAATCACTGGGCTTTAAATTGCGCCACTCCACTTAATTAAGTTGTTTAGGGTCCTGAAAGCCAAGTTTCGTGTATTTTGGTAGTGTTTTAGGTTAGGTGTGACAAGTAAGAAGAACTAACCTGAATGCTCGTAGGACGACAAGGAACTTTGAGCTTTCGCTTCCAAATTCCTGCTTTCCCACTGTAGTTCCTGCACACACTAGAGAAAAGAAAGAGAAGGGGATGAGATCCACTTCAAGTAAGAGAAAAAATGATTAAGCAAAGCTGTGCCTTTCAGGCAACGACGCCAAAAAGTGATCACATTTTTGCATGGTTTGTTAAATTAAGGTTTTAAGTCGTTGCAACTCACAAAAACTGATTCGCTTTTAAAATTTATAAGACCTAGATAGTGGGGTATCTAGGGTCGTCCAAGAAGGCAAGTTTGCAAATCAAAATCCCTTACTTTAAAGATGGAATTCAACTTTCTTTTTGATGTTTTTGAATATATAGCTTTTATGATTTTGAAATAACTGCAACACATGAGTTTTTGTTGAAAGCGAGAAAATAATTGAAACCTATTTCAATAAAGCTAACCCTAAGGTGATAGATAGAGCCCCTCCCTAAGCTCACCCTAGGCACGTGGAGGCCTAGAATAATTAGGGAGAGGGAGTGAAACAAATGCTAGGAAAAAATTGTAAAAAGCTATGCAACAAAAATTGAATGAAGGCAAGTTGAATTAAAATGAACTTGTTCTACAAAAAACACATAGAGGAAAGCTTCTAATATACTTGAAATGCAAGAAGATAAAAACACAAATCCTCTAAATGAAATGGTGAAGAAGATGATGGCTTCTTGCTCCAAACCTGGTAGCTCCCGAGCTTGAAAAGAGTCCTCCAACTCCTTCCTTGCTATGCTCCTCCAAGATGGTGTCCTCCAAGGTGGAAGCTACCACCTTCAATTCTCCTCCTCCAAGGGTGGACGTTCACCCTAGGTTCTTCTCCTTTTCCTGGACATCCTCCTTGAAGTAGAATGGCTCTCCTCCTTGGTGTGGCACAAGTTGAAGAGAGTGGGGAGAAGAAGGCACCAAAGGGGCGGGTGATGTGTCCCCTTAATCTTCTTCTCTACTCCTTCTTCTTGCCCGTAGGTGTAGGTGGGTATAGGTAGAATAAAACACTAATGGAGGATGAAGAAAATGGTGGTAGGTGATGGGTTTTTGTAGAGGTGGATGGGGGTGGTTGGCATGGCCTTTAATGGAGGGCTAAGGTAGGCTTTTGGGTGGTGGTTAGAGATCTAGGGCTAGGAATAAATGGCACCAACCCAAGGGTCATCTAGGGGTGGTAGTTATGGTGGTGTTGGTGGCTTTTGGTGGTGGAAAGACACCACCATTTTGGTGCCAACCTAGGGTCTTCTAGAAGGGGGGTTAGGTGGATCATGGAGATGGATTTAAGGGGAGATATGTGGTGGAGATGAAGGGAATTTTGGATGGAAAAAGTAGCACCAAAATGGAGGTGGTTATGGTGGTTTTTGGTGCCAAAATGGTGGAGTCTTTTGGTGGTGGAGTGGGGTGGAAGGGTGCCTATGGTTGGCGCCAAGAGTAGGGTTGACTAGGTAGCTAAAGTGGACTTAGGGTTAAGGTTAATTGGTGGAGCTAGTTTGGTGGGGTTTTAAGGTGGTAAATGCCAAGGGAGATGGAGCCTGGCTAAGCTAAGCTATGCTTGCTTAGCTAGTAGTGGAGTAGGCAATGGGTGCTAGGGTTTGAGGAGATGAGCTGGATATGAAGAGTCCGGAGCTGAACTGTAGCTGGTAGCTGCTGAAAAGGCTAGCATGGGGCTACTCTAGTTGGCTTAGCTTGCTAGTTCATTGCTAAGTACTAAGGCAAGCTAAAGTGAGCTGGCTTCTGCTGAATTGAGCTAAGGTGAGCTGGGTTTGGTGCTCCCGGGAAGGATTGAGCTGGTTGAGGCAGTTAAGGTAGCTTAGCTCAACTAAGTTTAGCTAAGCTGAGTCCCTGGGAGCTGGACTTGAGCTTCCTGAGCTGGAATGAATTCATCTTTAGCTGGCTGGAGTTGAGTGGAGTTGGATGTAGCTAGACCTGAGCTGGGGCGAACTCCAGTCAACTCAGTTGGGCTAGCTAGAGCTCCCTGTGGACTAATGGGAGCTGAGATGAGCTTGACTAAGCTAAGTTGAGTTGCATCAGAGCTACCCTGAGTTAGGGTATGTTAAGATGAGCTCTCTTGAGCTGCCATTCAGCTAAGATGAGCTGAATGGAGCTAGGATGAGCTAACCGTAGTTTAGGTGAGCTGAATTCCAGCTATGGTGAGCTGGATCAAGCTGAGTTCCAGCTGGTGTGAGCTTCTCCTTCACCAGTTGCCTTCCTGAGTGCTAGGGTTCTAGGGATCGGGCAATCTGTATGTCCTTAACACTCATAAAAACACATTAAAAAGACAATAAAAAGTGGAATGCATGCCTAACCTAATTAATGCCTAAATGCAACCCAAAAATCCATTTGTAGAGTAAAAATCCTAAGAGCTAGGTTTGTTTTAATGCATAAGAATGATGATAAACAGGTGTTTATCAGGGACCCATTTCATGAATGCTCGTTTAGATCATTGATGACCAAATACGGGGTGTCGCACCGAATCTCTACTCCTTATCACCCCCAAACCAACGGTCTAGCCGAGTTATCGAATCAAGAGATCAAGAAAATCCTTCTGGTCACTGTCCGAACTGACAGGAAAGATTGGTCGTCCTGACTTCCGGAAGCCTTGTGGGCTTATAGAACCACCCACAAGACCCAATTAGGCATGTCTCCTTTCAGATTGGTGTACGGGAAGGTGTGTCACCTCCCTGTCAAGTTGGAGCACAAAGTCTATTGGGCTATATGGAAGTGTAATCTAGATCTTTCTAAGGCAGGAACCCACAGACTACTTCAAATGAGTGAGATTGATGAACTATGCAATGACGCGTACGAGAACTCGCGAATTTACAAAGAGCGGGTTAAGGCCTTTCACGACAGGCACATATCCAGAAAGTTCCTTCACCCTGGTCAGAAAGTCCTACTCTTTGATGCTAAACTCAAACTATTCCTAAGAAAACTCAGATCAAAATGGATTGGACCATATCTTATCAGGCTGATTTTTATAAATGGAGCTGTTGAAATCAGTCAATCCAACCTTAATTATGAACCTTTTATCGTGAATGGCCAACGACTTAAGTTGTTCATTGAACTTACCGATACGAACTTGGCTGAGGTATCTTTTGATCTCCATTCTCCTTGAGTTCATTGTGTCCGGCTGATGGCGTTAAACTCAGTGCTTAACGGGAAGCAACCCATCATCTTGTTGAAAAACCTGAGACCCTTCTTGACACATCTTGTACTGAACTCATATTTCACTTTAGGGTTCATCCACTAGAATAGCCGACTCCACCTCTGGTACTTGTACCCGAGCTCGAAATCGTCCGCAACAGTCATCCCGACCCAGCCACCCACCTAAAACCTGTTTTAATGTACGATCTAAGATGAATTCGAACCCACCTAATTTACAATGAGGAGATTGCAAATCGTAGGCATGGGGGGTATTAAAGTGCAAAACGCTGTGAGAATCACTTCACAAGAAAGGGTTTCATAAAAAAAAAACATATTCCAACAAGCCAAAAAAAATTGAAAAAGAACAAAAATATGGAGAAAGAAAGAAAATTTTGAAAAGATCAATTTGTATATCATGTTGAGGAAAAAAAAGGGGAGGTAATATAAATGTCAAAAAGGAGCACAGTTTGAAACAAAAAGAAATAGTCTTTAGTAAAAGATTAAGGAATCTACTTACTTCTAGACCAAATCAAAAGAAAAAAATAAAAGACAAAAAGTTCTAAGAGACAAAAAGAGATTAGTATGAACATTGATCTTAGGCCTCTTGGGATGCATTTTAAGCTTAAAAATTCAAGTAGTCATTAAGATCTGGATAATCCTCAAGAGGTTGGGGAAAATGAGAAGCTTAAGTATTACTTCTAAGGCTTAGGGATTATCAGTGTGCTTAATTATCAAAATCATGTAAATGCATTAATTCTATTTTGAAAGAGCTACCTAGACTAGGAGCAGCTGATCAACACAAGTTGATTTGGAAGACTTCCCCACACGGAGAGGTGGGAAATTCCCCTTGAAGATATGCAATAACATACCATCTCCTCGGTGCTTGTCTCCTAGGATATCTAAATATCCTACCGGGGGCATGTAAGCACCCTGTGCTAGTTCAGGTGCCATGGGCTGCATTATCACGAAATGTCGATTGCCAGGGTTTGGATTAGTTGCAGAACGCCGTGGGCGGGATTATCCCGAAATCTTGAAAGCCAGGGTTCTAGGGGTTGCCATGGGCGGTGCTATCTCGAAGCATCGATTGCCAGGGACCTAGCGAGGATTGATGGTGGGAGCCAGGAATCCGATACAGACCATGTTGTAAAGCCAATCTGAAGCTAGAAATAAAAAAGAAAAAGAGAGAGAAAACTCTTGAAAAATGCAAAAATATCCTCTATCTCTCTCTTACAAAAATGCACTGCAAATTGAATTGGTGCTAAAACATGTTTTAAGCACGGGAGCTTTAACCGCAAAGTTCAATGAACCTTAGGTTAGTTCCTGTGGGCCTTAGAAACCTTCACAGTAGTCTGAGGCTAGAGCTGGTCAGGTCCAGATCTTGGTTGGTACTTGGGTACCTCTAGGACTACTATTGGCATTCTACCCTAATCTATAAAAGAAGCACACATTAGAGTTCTGAGCACAAAAAGGCATGGTCTAGAATTTGAGTTAATTCCATGAGATTTTGCCAAGGGACTAGCAAAAGTTAGGCATGGGGGTATGATGGGAAAACCATCATGAGCCATAACTAGCTTAATTTAGTTATTATCAAGGAATAAATGCTCCTACATAACTACTAGAGAGCCATAGTTCATTGCATAATCATTCTGAGAGAAAGATAAAAAAAAGGGTTAAAACTATAATTTTACCATCATAGCTTGAATGCAGAGCAACTACCAGTTTTTCCAGGGGGTAATTAAAAGTCAAATGGTCTTAAAAGTCTAATAAGTAGGTTAATACAGGCAGAAAAGAGTTTTCATGTGTTTTGAGAATTAAATGACTTCTGAAATCCTAAAAACAGACCTTCTTAATTAACTGAGGTTCTGGTCAGGATAAAATTCACCTAAACCCTCTAAAATTTATAGAAAACTATTCTTTAGGGTTTGGTCCTTCAATTTGACTATTAGGACCCGTCTTGACCCAAAATAGAGTCTCAGACTAACATTTACCCTAATTTGGGTAATTATGCAAATTATCTAGTCAAACTAGGCCAAAACAAAAATTCAACTTTATCATTTGATTTCTTAGGTTCAAATTAGGCTTATACCAAAATTTGGGCCCAATCTAAGATAGTTTCAACCTAGTTTGCATTTTGGTCCAAGTCTGATTTCCTTTATTCTACATGGGTCCTTAGCCTTTGAATTTCTTACAAAAAAACCCCTATCTTTATCATCATTTTCTTCAAATTGGTCCTTGCCGCCATGAATCCTACTGCTACAAACTCCTACGACCTTAAAATGGCATGTTATTTTTGATTCCTTGATGAATCTCTCTTAGATTTGAAAGGGAAGTTTGTCAAGGATTTTCCTTCCTTTTGAGCCAAATCCAAAGCTCTAAAACCTTCCCAATCTCTCACGCAAACGCATGAGAGGTTAGGGTATCTTGGAATTCCTATTTCCGAAGAAGCTTTCCTAGCTTGGGAAGCTTGCTTCCCAAGCCCAAAACTCCCTCTAGAGGTCTATAAAAGGACCCCAAGATCTGACCGAAGATTCCATGCTCGAATTTGACCAGATTCCCCCATAATTTTGTTTCTCCTCATCCAACTAAAGCTCCTAGACATCCAGCGAGCTCCTCTGACTCCATCCTTCATCCGCGCGCAATATCGACGGCGGATTTATCTCCCTCGCTCTCTTTCGCATCGTGTTGTACCCACCGACGCCCCATCTTCCGTCTTCCTCGCCGATTCCTACTCACCAGAGCACTTTCTTCCCCGACGTCGGCCAAATCGCAATTGGCACCGCCTCGACTCATCGTCGTCTGGCAACTACCTAGATAAGTCCCCTAACTACTCTACTTCATTTTCATCCCAACCACACTCAATTTCAACCACGCTATCGCCCATTCACTGTCATCCCTTCCACGTCCAGCCACTCCTCCAGTGAGGCACATTTCACTCCACACATCACCAAACCCCTCGCAGTTCATCCCTACACCTTTGCTTCGACCCCAGGAGAAAAAGCCCTAACCTAGTTAGGTCGATTGCTCCTCCAAACCTTTTGCCGAATAGACCCATCTCTGGCCAACCTTCTCAAGGTCGTCATACCTCCTCATAGGCACTCACCGCACACCACCACCACCGTTGCACTCCACAACATCTGTCAAAGGTTCTGAACTATTTTTACATAACCATTAGGCCTTGTTCTTGTTTTCAAGCCACAGATGAAGCCACCATTGCTGGAGCTTCTTCGAAGAAGCTTCAGAGCATGTTCTTGGCTTGCTAGCTCCAGGTATCAGCTCCAGGTCGCACGGTACTCTTCCAGAATCACAGCCGATCAATTAGGAGCATTAACCACTCCTCCACCTGCAATTGACCAATCCACCAGCAGCATTTTCATGTGGAAGAAAGTAGGGACGTTTAGTCCCATATCGGGAACAATAGGAGCAGCGAAGTGATATAAGTTGAATTCCTGTTTAAGGCTTATCGCCTCAAGTCATAGGGGGTGAGGTCCTAGTGCCCCTCATGCACCTCGCCCGTGACACTACTCACACGAGTTTGGTGCATCCGATTACCCACCTAGCCAAGCACTCCTCGCTCACCACCCACGCCGGTGAGCCTGGTCCTGGGTGCGTTCTACCTGAATACCCGATAACCCGAGGCCCTGGGAGGATGGATCCCAAAGAGAGAAGGAGAGAAAGCATGCGGGGGAAAGGGGGGTTTTGCTATGTGATTCAATTGGCTGACACTTAGCCGCTTAAGAAGCCCTTCCCCCTTGTGTGTGAGAAGAAGAAAGAAGGTGAGGAAGCCAGAAGAGAAGAAGAGAGAAGGCACAGCCAGAAGAAAAAGAAGAAGAAGGCAAAGAAGAGAAGGAAATAAGAGAGAAGGCACAGAGGAAAAAGGAGCTGCAGAAGAGAAGAAGCACGAAGAAAAAGAAGAGAGAAGCCTCACAAAAGAAGAAGTAGAAGCAATGAATGATATAAGCCGTATGATTGGCTGAGTAGATGTCTGAAGTGCACTGAGCACTTATATTACGTGGAATTTAATTGCTTAGTACTATTGAATTATTTGATATAATTGTGAGGGGTAATTGGTGATTCAAATCACCATCTTACCCCATTCTTTTTACACTATTTGACATACGTTTTCATTCATATATCATTACTGCTTGGAATTTTGTTATATTGCTCTTATATTTGCTTGAATTACAATCTTGAGAATCATTCTACCAATTGCTCCCTGTGTTCGACCTCAGACTTCATTTCTGATATTCGAGTTATAAATTTTACTTATTTTGCACGATGATTCAACCTATACTGCACACATTGATTTTAAAACCTGTTTTAGAGCGAACAACACACCTAAATTTAAGAGTAAGGGAAAAGCACCTCAAGATGCTTTTCACAAGTTTTGATCAATGAGGATGCTAGGTCAGAGTTTAATTAGTATAAAGGCCTAAAACTTCATCATTATAGGCTAGTTGAGTGGAAGGATTTCTCTCTTCAACTCTTTAATTTTACCACTCGTCCTTTTGAACAAAAACTCATGCATTTCTTTGATGAATCATTTTTTGCCGATGTTCCTAGAGTATACCTTGATGTCAATTGTCTGTTCATTGTTAATCTCCAAGAATAGGAAAATCGAGGTTTCCTTGCCCTAACAACAAATGTTTTTGGTTAGAAAATCACCATCACACCAAAATTCTTGTCAACCATTACGGAATGTCTTAATGAAGGTCATGCATTTAACACACTTAAGGAGCAATTTCCTACTCATAAAATCCATGAAACTCTTGTGCTCCCTAATTGTCAAGGCAAAGCATTGGTTGCCCCAAAAATGACCCTATTTGCTTGCGTCCTTTTTCGTATCTTAGCATGGAACTTAAGGGGTAAAAATTCAGGATTCCACAAAATTCCTGTTGATATTTTACCCTTAATTTAAGCTATCATCACAAGCTTCCCATTAAATTGGAACAAAATTTTCATTCACTTTCTTAGACCCCATTACCGTGCATCAGCTTTACCATTGGATATCTTGGTATCCCACATTCTTCACAAAAATAAAATTGACCTCTCTAATTTTACTCCGCTCAGAAAAGTGGTCTATTTTGAATGGTCTACTTTTTGAAAAATGGGAGTAAAACCTGCTAGAGCAGAATCCTCTAGTGCTAATGAAGAAGAAGAGTATGTTGATCCAAATGCTCAATCTTCTTATCAACCTTCAGACTCATCTTCGACTTTTGTCCCTATAACATATCCATATCGAGAAGCTGAAACACCTTGGGTAAACCAATCTCATGGGTTTAACACCGATCCAAATTTGATAAATACTTTCTTTTACATTGGTCAAAATTTAACTGATCTCAATTTTTCCTTCCGTCAAATGGAACGCAAGTTTCGTGACCTTTCTCTTTCTATTGAGTCTTCCCATGTCACTTCTTCCACTCAAAAATCTAAACAAAGGAAGCAGACTCAACCGAAAGCACCTCAAGAATACAGTGAAAGAAGGCAAAAGCACTTCTAAGATCCATCTTCTATCTCTTCTCCAATTGTGGAAGAAGAACCTATTCTCCATGTTGGTGAGGAAGAAGAAGACATTGAAGATGAAGAAGTTTCATATGAAGATAGTGAAGATGAAGATGAAGATGATGACGATGACGATGATGATGATGGTGGACATTTACAAAAGCTTATTAGAAAACATCCTAGAAATTAGTTTAGTTTTCATTTTGAACTTGTATAACATTTATGTCTTGCTAAACTTGTATGACTTTTAAGATTTCTTATGTGTGGCTTTGCTAAAATTGTCTTAAGCTTTATCTTTATGAACTTTATCATGTTTAGTTTTTATGAAGGTTGTATGGAGTTCGTTGGTTATATATCATGCTTGATTGCTTAAAAATGTATTATTTGCTCATCTTTTTGCTTGCTTGACAAAAAGGGGGAGAAATGATTAGATACTTCATATTTAAAATAGGGGGAGCTTAGTTTGAGGGGGAGGTTTTTCACTCCTTGTGGAGTTTTTTATTCTTCTCTTATTAAGTCTATTTATTTTTTAAATGTGAGTATCTTGTTTGTTTTGTCAACACCAAAAAGGGGGAGATTGTTAGAACCTAGTTCCACATTTCTTCTGTGTTTTGGTGTTAACAAAACTATTTTAAAATCTAATGTGTTTATAAAGTATTACAGGACAAAAGAATCTATGGATGCAAGCAACAAGATAGCATTGAAGGGACAAGATAGCATATGAAGGAAGAAGATTATAGTTTTTATTGTATTCATCATATTTTAGAGTCTTTGTATGTCTCCTAACAAGTAAAACATAATCTAGGAGTTAAAATCAAAGTAGAGATAATTAGGGTTGAAAATATCGTTCATTCATTTGTTTCAAAACTCAAATTCGATTCTTTCAAAATAAAGTCATATAAAGTAGATGGGATAGCTCTAAAAATTGACTTCAATTCATTCTTGGTAATTAGCATAGGTTTGGGTTTTTAGTCCCAAACTATGAGCAACAAGTACCTGTACTCATCATGAGTACCAATACAAGGCACTCACAGCTTGTAGACTGATGTAGTTCCTGAACCTTACAAGTTCCGGTACTCATCATGAGTATCAATACATGTGGGTCACAGGACCCAAATTTGTGAGTCACAAGTATCAGTACTTATTATTAGTACCGGTACCTAATGACTTAGTTGGGTTGACTGTAGGCAATCAGTACTGGTACCAAAAGTTTAGTACCGGTACCAACTAACCATTGTAACCAGCCTGAATGACTATTTTGAAATTAAACCAATCTCTAATCTTCCTAAATTGCTTCTAACAGCTAGTATTCGTAGGGGAGGTGTTTAGTGGCTTATATAAGCACTCTTTGAGTGCCTTTTGTACACAACTAAGAAGCCAAAAAATACTATCCTTCCTACACCTCTAATTCTCAATTTTTTCTAGTTGCAAAGGATCTTGATTTGTTGCATTCTTCTCAAGGCCTCTCTCCATTTGCATCAAGTCATCAAAGGCGATCGTGTTCTTCATTGTCCAATTGTTTGTTTACCCCTTAGTATTCTCGTTAGATTAATTTATATACTCTTATTAAACAATATACTTGTTGGAGACTTATGAATTTGTTGTAAGCTTTTATTTGCATCTTGCTTACACCTGTATCTTTATTTCTTTTTGATATCTTGTAATTGGGTTGAGGTAACCTGTTAATTACTTCACGTCATTAGTAAATTGATTCCCTCCGAGTTGAGGGAATCGGTTAAAAATCTGAAGTCAGGAGACTTAGGTAGTGGAGTACCCAAGTGAGGGGAACCACTATATATCTTGTGTGTTTTTGTGGTTTGTTATTCTTGCAAATTTTTATCTACCACACTATTCATCCCCCTTCTAGTGTACTTGTGCATTATAGATCCTATAAAGGAAGCATTGAGTTAATGCAATCAACATGCTTATGGTCATTGGAGTCCTTGTTTACCATGACCACTGTTGTGCTTTGTTCGACATGAAATTACGATAAAAGATTTCACATCATCATTGTAGTTGTAAAACACGTCGAAACAAATAAATTTATAAAATTGGTAAGTCTGAGTCATTCACAGGGAGGCAAAACAAGTTTCTTAAAACTTTTTGCGCTAACTATGTTACTCTAACGAAAGCACAAAAAAAGAGACAAGATTTCCATTGAATAATGCTCTTTATTGCTCATCACGAAAAGTTTTACACATACTTCTAGAGGAAAGCATACAAATAGAATAAAAATATAATAAGGAGAGAAAGAGAGAGGAAGAGAAAGAGAGAGAGAGAGAGAGATTGTGGAGTCGCTTAAGGGATGCTTGTGTGAAACTTAGTAGAGCTTCAGATCTAAGGTGTCGGGAAGAAGATTAGATAGAGAGCTCGGAGAGAGAGGGCATGGACTATGGTAGCCTAAACTATACTAAGCCTAATTGGCTTTTAAGTGTTGGAGAGTAGGTCCTTTTATAGAAGAGTAGGAAGAATTATGGCCATTTGATTTAATCTAAGGGCTACTAAAAGGGCACTTAATCTAAGGGTAAGATAACCCTTCGATTTTCATCCAAGGGTGGCTAGGTGGAGATTGGTTTTCAAAAGATCTTATCTCTTTAGATCTTTCATATGAAAGATCCAAGTGATAAAATCTTTGCTTTGTTGGGTGGCTAAGAGGATAAAATCTTACCAAGAGATAAGATCTTATCTCTTGGCTAGCTATTAAAGGATAAAATCTTCTTAAGTTGGCACCAACTTAAGAGAATTAGGCTACGAATTTCATGGGTCTTATTTATGTAGGGTTAGGGCTAAGTTTTGTAGACATATGTTGTGAGAGTAGGTTCCTAATTAGACTAGGTTAAATCTAAGTCTAGTGGGTTGGGTCCAAATAGGTTCCATGAACCCAATTGACTTATACTAAGTCAATTAAGTGAGCTCATGGATCCAAATAGGTTCTTGGGTTAAGGATTGGATCTAGGGTAGGTTGGATAGGTTCTTGGATAGCAGTACAACTCTGTGAATAAAGGGTCAAGATCATGGATAGTGTTATCCATGATTTTGGTTTTTGAGCTCACTTATTCAGTTTGAGCTGACCTATAGGTAGGAGTTGGGATAAGGGATCCTAGGGTTCTAAGGGTAGGGTTAAGTTATACTAGTCCCTCCCTCTCTTCTTTAATTGGATCTTCATTTCCCCTTAATAAAGTCTTGGTCTTCAACCAGCTCCTAGCTTTGTAGCTTTATCTTCTATCCTGCTTTTATTTTGCATGGCTCCAAGTCATGCTAAGTCCTTCACCTACATTATTCACAAAAGACTAAAATTAGATAATTAGGCGTAAAATAATCACAATGCATATGATATGCATGCATGCTCTAATTGCAATATTCAGATTCTAAATGAATTACTAAGGTGCTGATGTAGACACATTTATTTAGGATAAAATGGCTATTTGTGTATGTTCCTAACCTTAGAGATGCATTCCATATTATAATATTGCATAGCATGTATCATTCTGCATTTAGAGTAGTTTGCATAAATTGTAGGTTAATTTGCATCCTTTGATGGCCAGGAGAGAACGAGATTTATTTTGGGGCCTCAGATTAACGATCCAACCGTATGGATCTGATTAGGATGATGATCGGAGTCCAACGCCTCCGAAATTGTCTTAATTGGAGTCCCGTAGCACCATATGTTGTCCAAGGAAGATCAACGGCCAAGCGGCAAGGTGACACAATTAGGAACTTCAAACGAAAAATCTAACCATACGGATGGATTTGAAATGACAATTGCAATCTAACAACATGGAAATCATCTCGATCTGACATCTGTACCAACCCCTACAAAGGAAAGAAGATAGACGACCCAGATTGCACAAGTGGCACTATCCAGGCTGCCCAAGCACCGTTGCTACCACTCTCTTTTATGCCCATCAGATCTAGACTATTGGATCAAGATCCAACGGCCATGGAAAGGCCTTGCCACCATCCCCAGCTGGAGCAAAGAATTCACCTTTTTAACAAAGTGAAGGCCTTGGAGTGGTCTCGAACCCTATTATAAAGGGGTGGTCGCGAGTTTGAGACTCTCAACGCCCCCAAATCTCCAATTGCGCATAGAAGTAGCGCGTAGTGCGTGGAGTGCGTGGCAGTAGTAGGGAGTGCGTAGCGTGCGACACAGGCACATGGAGTGCGCGTTAGCAGCACAGCAGCACAGACACAAGCACCAGCGGGCGCATGAGCTGGCGTGTGACGTCCACGATGATCTTCAACGACGTTTTTGGGTGTCGCTAATTGCCCCATGTGCGAAAAGCCCCTTCTCGTCCACTATAAAAGGACCCCTACCCCTCCCATTCTTCTTCATCTCTTCCTTTCTCTCCCTCACCACCTCCAAGGCTCTAGAGAGAGCTTGTCCTAAGCTTGAGATGATCCTCTAGAGTAGAGAATCAAATATTTTCCTATTTCTCACCCCTTTATGAAGCAACCTGTGACAGTCCTCACACCATCTTTGGGAAGTAGATCCTCACCACGACGCCGTCCCATCCCATCCTCCTTCCTCCAATTCCGTTCTTCATCGTCCACCTTCCCACCACATTCGTTTAGGGCATCGTCAAAGTGAGCCATCCTCGAAGCGACTATCGAGAGGGATTCTTCTCAACCCATTCTATCTTTTATCTCTTTCTAGTGTAGTTGTTTATCTGTAGTAAACTTTGGTTAGTTATATAATATGTTTCTCTTTCTCTCTCTCTCTCTGTAAGTAGATTAGTTAGATACATATGTTGTCGATCTGATCTCTTACCTATTAAAATACCAAAAAAATTATAAAAGATAAAAACAACAAAAACAAATAAAATTGAAGTGCGGATTTTAAAACCAAATGTTTGCCTCCATGTGTTCAACCCGAGACTCACTTCGAGTTTCGGTATAAATTTTATGTGGTAGCGATATTTGGTGACTACGACATGGGTTCTCCAAAATCATAATTTTACTCGTGAAATTTATGCCCACCATTTTGGCATCATTGTCAGGGATCAAACCTTGATTTTACTCACGAAAAATACGCTCATCATTTTGCCGGAGAGGCAATGCTCTTTGGTTTTTCTCACATTTTTCCGCCTTACTTAACTTTTATCTCACTTTTTCTCTGATCTTACTATGATTGCAGGTACTCTTCCGAAGTGAGCCAAAGCGGTTAGATATGATAAAAGTGTATGATTGAAGGTTCTGTAAGTGTATCCCCACCACCGCCACACTAGATTCCATTTTGCCACCTAATAACTCAAACTCAAATCAACTTTGGTGCTTGCATGAACCCTAGGTTAGATCTGATTGTTTGATTGTCAGTTCACCTCACCTCACCCATCTGCATAGATTAAAAATACAAAAAAAAAAAATTACTCTTCTCTTCTTATTGGATTAAGCTAAAAGAGACACTTAACACCCACAAATTCTCATCTTAAGGCGTGCAATCACTTTGATTCTACCACTTAACCCAAGATCTGACCTATGGACCCGGTAGACTTAACTCAACACACACATAAGTGAGTACAAATTTGATTAAGTTAAGACATTTTGTGTGCCTTAATCAAGTGGTGCAATAGGGCAATTGCTTGAACTGTTTGGGCTGCACCACTCAAATTAAAACTGATTCATCAAGTAGCTTGCCACTTAGGGTTCAATTTTTAGGAACTAACCAAGCACTCCACATTTTTGTTTTGATTTTTAAAGGAATATATCATCACCGGTGCTTTCAAAACTTGGAGTGTTCTATTGAACCTGATTGAATGAACCTAAAGATTAAACCCTAAAAGATACTACACAAGGTTAAACCCTAAAAGACACATCATCAAATAACCTTCTTTGAAAACCCTTGTTGTGCACACACACACAATTTAATTGATCATTAAGGGAAAAACCCATCAAAAGGGCCCATCACATTCCGAGAGCACAATCAACCCAAGCCTAACTAAAACTGAGTAGACGTTGGCCTTAAGAATTAACTCGCTCTTTGGGACTCCAATTGAGATTTTTTTCGATTAATTTGCTTCTACCGATCTATCTGATGTCCAGCTAGGGGAGTAGCTATTGGAACCTTGTTCCACATCTTGTTTTGGTGTTAACAAAACTATTGTATATTAATGTTTGAAATTGAGTGATATTTCATATTTAGGTGAAGATCAAGGCAAACAGAGAATTATGTCAAGAAGGCATGATGGCATTGAGGCATGATGATAAGGAGGAAAGATGACAAGGAGGAGAAGATCATCTTCGATCTTTAGTTTTTTAGATTAGGTTTTTATTTCTTAGAATGTATGCCTCTTAACAAAGAAACATAACTTAGATCGTAAAATTAATTAGAGATAAAATAGGATTAATATTAGGATCATTTTTCAAAGAACGTACTCAATAGTTAGGCTTTGTAAAATCTTAAAATAAAGGTACTTGATAGCAAGTACCGGTATATGCAAGGCATAGGTTTGAGCCTTTGCCTCAAACTGTGAACAAGTACCGATACTAATCAAGAGTACCGGTATCTGTTGGTAATTGTTTGAAGACTCAATTTTGGCCTGGACCTTACAAGTACCAGTACCCATGATGAGTACCGATACAGGTACGTCACAGTGCCTAGTGAGTCTTAAACCTAGGAGTCACAAGTACCGGTACCCATGATGAGTACCAGTACGAGGACTCTTATGTGCTAGCTACAAAAAAACTATGACCAGCAAGTACCAGTACTTGTCCTTCAGTACCGGTACCAATTAGCCGTTGGTTGAAATCTAAACAGCTAGAAAATTTATTTTGAGACCATGAACATTGGGATTTAAACTCCAACGTCTAGTAGTCGAACCACTAAGGTCCTAACTCTATAAAAAGACCCTAGGACTCTTAGTTTTCACACAAGAAAAAGAGAAGGAAAAATTCTAGAGATATATTTCATATTTCCACTATATATTGAAGATAAGAAAGTGTGTTTGCTGCCATCAATCTCTCTGTAGATTTGCAAACTCAAAGACATGTTTTCTTTATGCATCTACAAAGCAAATCACGTATTTTCTAAGCTCTTCAATTGTTATTATTTTTAATCATTATTTAGAGGCTTACGTATTCTCTTGTAAGGTTTATTTCTATCTTACACTAGTGCTCTTATTTTGTATTGAGCTTTTGCTTGTTGTTTGGGTTGTAACAAATTCGTTTCTTGTACTTGGGTTGAGGTAACCCATTAATTACCTCGTTTAGTAAATTGATTCCCTCGGGGTTGAGGGAATCAGGTTAAAAATCCTAAGATGGGAGGCTTAGGTAGTGGAGTACCCAAGTGAGTGGGAACCACTATATATCTTGTGTCAATTTCTATGGATTGTTATTTGTGCAAATCTTTTTGTTTTTACTAATATTCCCCTTGAGTATTTGTGTGCACGTAGCCATCTATAGTAGATCCCAAGGTTTCCTACAATAGCATCAAACGACCATGGTTGGGGGTATCAAAGTGTTGGGGCGAAAATTCGTTGCAAAAGATTTGAGTTTTGAAAACATGTCGTTGTAGCGTAATTTGCGAGAAAAATCTGTTAATAGATAATTTTAATCTAAACTCAAAATGAATTCTGGGTCAAACACAATGAGGCGGGCGTTTGATAAAAAAATCGCATTTGATTTGTTGTCAGATTAGCTAGTTGAATTGAATCTACACTAGCTATCTACTTAAAGAATAAAGAATAGAAGAAAGAGAAAGAATAATACAAATAAAGACAAAATAGAGAGAGAATGGATAAGTATTTCATAATCATTGAATCAAGTTCATTACATCTAATGACTACACTAGAATGAGGGAAATCTATACTAGAAAGCAATAAAAGAGAAGGTGGATAGAGTTTACCCTCCTTGACGGCTGCTTCTTGATTTGAAGCGATGCGCAGCTCGATCTCATAACCTCCGCGTCACCCACAGGTGCGCGACCAATGCACCATCCCCTCGAATTGTCTCAAAGAAGGCGTGCGCATCCACTCCTGACAATTGGATTTCGATCCAATGGTTGAAATTTGATTATCAGTTGAAGGGAGAGAGAGTAGCAGCGGGCTTTGGGCTAGTTTGGATGGTTAGGATGGTGCCACGTGGCACCATCATGGCTGTCCATCTTCATATGCTCGTAGGTAGTGCCATGGATGTCGGATTGGACCGATTTTCACTTTGTTAGGCTGCGATCGTCGATTTGAACCCATCTATGCAATCGGATTTGTCATCTGAAGTACGGATTTTACCACCTAGTCCCTTGACCTCTAATCTTTCTCAGACTACATCTGATGCTACGAAGGTATGATCAAGGTGATCTTGGTGTCGTTGAACTCCGATCGTCGCCCTGATCAGATCCGTATGGTTGGATCTTCAATCCGAGGCATCGATATGATATTACCCTATTTCTTGACCACAAAAGAATAAAATTAACCTAAAATTTATACAATCTAACCTAAATGCATGATGATGGATGTTATGCAATATTTATAATGTATGATGCAACTATATGCTTAAGAACATGCATAAATAGATGGTTTATGTGATATAAACATATTTACATCACAAAGGAACTGGAGACACAACCTAAAGGAAGAACCTTCTTCCCAACCCCTCCCTCCAACTGGTTGGATTGATCAAATAGAAGTAGACCAAATCATTTCTGTCATCTTAAGAAGGGTTCTGGGAGTCTATAGGTCTTTAGGCTACCCACCCAAGGATATGTTTGACTAATTGTACTGCAGGGCACCTTTCTTCCTTCCGTATTTCCCTCCTACTTTCCTATGTATCCTTCCACATCCTACACACATTTCCAATCCTACCCTCTTATGACCACTTATCCCCAAGATGATTATTATCTCGACCAAACATATGACTACCCATCTCCTAACTGGATAACTTTGATTGGAGATATGATTTCGAACCTCAATATCCAGCACCTAACCTTGGACACCATGATTATGATTATTATCCTTCCCAGAGCTACACTGATTATAAATTACTGCCCTCTTATGAACAAACAATCCCAATCTACAATCAGGAAGGATATGATGATTATAACACCTACCCTCCCCAGGATTATACTGAATATAGGTCTCCACCATTCTTTGAACAATCCGAAATGATCTACTATCAGGGAGGACCCCTAGAACCTCAATTTCTTGATTCCCCTAGTTTTAACCCAAACCCACCCAAGCTTGAACCGAACCATTCGGTTCAGGTGAACCATGTCCAAGATAGGGTGTTTAATAGGATCTAATATATAGATGGCCACTATAATACGCACACAAACACTCAAGCAAAGAATTAGTAATAACAAGAAAGATTTACACAAATTACAATCACAAAAATTGGCACAAGATGTAAAGTGGTTCCCCACTCACTTGGGTACTCCACTACCTAAGCCTCCTAGCTTAGGATTTTTAACCTGATTCCCTAAACCCTGAGGGAATCAATTTACTAAATGAGGTAATTAACGAGTTACCTCAACCCAAGTACAAGAGATGGGTTTGTTACAACCCAACAAGCAACAAGCTCAAAAACAAATAAAGAACTGGTGTAAGACAAAAGAAATCTGACAACAAAAATAGCTAAGACTCTTAACAATAATATAAAATAAATATACCAATTGGAGAACTTAGGAAGGATATGAATCGCCTTGAATTACGTAAAACAAGTGCGTTGATGTGCTTGCAAATCATAGAGAGATTTGAGAGCTTTTTCTTCTCTTCAAAATATGGTGGAAATATGAAAATTAAGCTCTAGGAATTTCTCTTCTATTTCATATGTGCAAACTAAGGGTCCAAGGGTTTATTTATAGAGATAAGACCTTAGTGGAACGTCTACTAGACATTGGGGTTTAATTCCCAACATTCATAGTCTCAAAATTAATTTTCTAGCAGTTCAGTTTTAAGCCAACGGCTAATTGGTACCGGTACTGAAGTACAGGTACTGGTACTAGTGACACTATTTTGTGTTTTAAGTAAACTTGTCACAAGCAATACCTATTGGGTACCGATACTCGTTGCTTCCAAATTTGGATTTTAAAAACTTAACACAAATATTTAACCCCCTTGTACCGGTACTAATCATGAGTACCGATACTCACGGGGTACAGGTTTGTTTCTTTGAAAAGACCCAAACCTGTAACTCATACCTGTACTAAACTTTAGTACCGGTACTTGTAGGTTAACAAGTACCTTTTCAAACATGAATAAAACTAGATTACTATCTTATTTATGCAAATACTTTAAACATTAAAAAACTATCTTTTAAGCAATACATACTTTGAAATAAATCGAATGATTGTAATGTTTTACCCGAATTTATCTCTATGTTATTTTTACGATCTAATTCATGTTTCTTTGTTAAGAGGCATGCATTCTACGAATAAAATAAAAACCTAATCTAATAAACAAAATAAACTCTAGATGATCTTCTATCATCAACTCCTCCTTGTCGTCTTGCCTCCTTCCCATAGTTCAATGTTTACCTTGATCTTCACCTAAATATGAAAAACACTCAATTGCAAATATTAATCCATAATAATTTTATTAACACCAAAACAAGATGTGGAACAAGGTTCAAACAATCTCCCCCTTTTTGGTGTTGACAAAACTATCTTCCAAATAGAAAATTATATGAAAAAAATATTTTTAGCATTGTTATATGAAGGAAAATTATTTAATTTAATCCTCTTCCACAATATATGCTCCCCCTAAACATATTAGTTTTTGCTCTTTATTTTTCTCCCCCTTTTGTCAATCATCAAAAAATAAAGGGGTAAAGAATAACATACCATAAAATTACCAATACTAGAATGGTGCTTGTGGATACCAAGCTCCACTAGTCCATCTTTCCTGGTTTTCATGTAGTTTGTAGAATGCTCAAAGTCTTCCATTTTTTTCCTTGAATACCTATTGATCGTGTTGATCCCAGTGATCTAACCCTACAAAATAATGTAAAATATCATTTCTAGGTACCCATTTTCTTGTGGGTCCTTGTAGGTTAGTACCTTTCAAATCCTGAGATTTATAGACCTTTCCTATGTTTGATCTATAACTTTTAGGACTTTTAGCCTTTTGATACATCCATGCATGCCTAGGTGCATGTGATCTAGTATGTGTATTCTTTTTACTCTGAAATTTTAATTTTAAAGAATCACAAAATTCAGTATTTAACCTAGTTATTGTTTTAAGATTATTTAAAGTCCCCTCAAAATGCTCATAAATATCTTCTAGTTCTACTATTTTTGCATGCAACTGATTATTGGTCTCTTTTGAAATTTCTAATTCCATTTCTAAACATAATTTTTCTATTTCAAATGTTTGGTAATTATTCTTTAAAACCTTATTTTCCTTTTTAAATAAGCTAGCTTTATGATATAATTCTTCATAAGCTTCAAGTAATTCTTCAAGAGAAAAATTCAGGATTTACCTCATTTTCTATGTCTTCCGAAGTTGTAATCAAGCAAAGGTGTGCAACCTCGCCATCATCTGATTCACTAGAGTCGGTGTCCATGTTGGAGTCGCTATCATCCCATGTTGCTTTCAAAGCTTTCTTCTTCTTCTTCTTGACCTCCTTTATATCTTTCTTATTATCTTCCATCTTCTTGTTCATAGGGCAATCCTTTCTCAAGTGTCCCTTTTTCTTGCGTTCATAGCAAACAATATTAGATGAAATTTTATTCACTTGCTTACCTTGATTCCGGAGAAATTTCTGAAATTTTCTTGTGAGCATTTCCATTCTTCATCATCTTCAGATTCCGTTGTGTTTGAATCCGAATCCTCCTTAAATACTCTAAATGCAATATTCTTCTTCTTGCTTGACACCTTCTCCTCCTCGTTCTTCATGTTTTCTAGTTGGACTTCATAGGCCATAAGGTTACCAACTAGATCATCCAAGGGGAGAGTGGAGAGGTCCTTCGCCTCTTGGATAGCTATGGTCTTTAGAGCCCAATCACTTGTAAGAGATCTCAAGATCTTCCTTACAAGTTGCTCCTTTGTTATCTTGACTCCAAGATTCTTCATGGGATTTACGATCTCTACAAACCTCGCAAACATATCTTTAATTGTTTCTCCTTTTGTCATCCTGAAACACTCATAGTTTTCAGTTAAAATTCAGATACGAGTTTCCTTTACCTTGTTTATACCTTCGTAGGTGACTTGCAACGTGTTCCATTTCTTGTATGTGGACTCGCAAGCTGAGATACGGTTGAACTCCTCCTTTGATAATGCACAATAAAGTGTGTTCATCACCTTCGCGTTGCTCATGATCTTTTTCTTTTGATCTGCCATCCATGCTACTCCTTGCAGCTCCAGATTTGAGTATTTCTCTTGAATGAGGGTCCCTGACTCTTCATCCATCACCTTGAGGAAGACTTGCATCCTCCTTTTCTAGTACCCATAGTCCATCCCATCGAAATAGGGAGGACATGTGGATGACTGGCCTTTGGTGCGCTTGGTTGATGATGCCATCGTGAGTAAGATTTTCTACTTCTTCTCGCAAGCTGCTCTGATACCACCTGATAGGATCTAATATATAGATGACTACTATAATACGCCCACAAACACTCAAGCAAAGAATTAGTAATAACAAGAAAGATTTACACAAATCACAATCACAGAAATTGGCAAAAGATGTAAAGTGGTTCCCCACTCACTTGTGTACTCCACTATCTAAGTCTCCCAGCTTAGGATTTTTAACCCAATTCCCTCAACCCCATGGGAATTAATTTACTAAACGAGGTAATTAATGGGTTACCTCAACCTAAGTACAAGAGATGGGTTTGTTACAACCCAACAAGAAACAATCTCAAAAACAAATAAAGAACTTGTGCAAGACAAAATAAATCTTACAACAAAAATACCTAAGCTTCTCAACAATAATGTAAAATAAATATAGAGAACCTAGGAAAGACGTGAATCGCCTTGAATTGTGTAAAACAAGCATGTCGATGTGTTTGCAAATTGTACAGAGATTTGAGAGTTGCAAACTATTTCTTCACTTCAAAATATGGTGGAAATATGAAAATTAAGCTTTAGGAATTTCTCTTCTATTTCATATGTGCAAACTAAGGCTCCAAGGGTTTATTTATAGAGATAGGACCTTAGTGGAACATCTACTAGATGTTGGGGTTTAAATCCTAATGTTCATGGTCTCAAAATTAATTTTCTAGCCATTCAGTTATGAGCCAACGACTAACAGGTACCGGTACTAAAGTATAGGTACCGATACTAGTGGCATACTGTTTTGTGTTTTAAGTAAACTTGTCACAAACAGTACCTATTGGCTACTGGTACTAATCACTAGTGCCGGTACTCGTTGCTTCCAGATTTGGGTTTTAAGCACTTAACACAAATCTGTAACCCACTTGTACCAGTACTGATCATGAGTATCGATGCTGATCATGAGTACCGATGCTTGTGGGGTACATGTTTGTTTCTTTGAAAAATCCTAAACCTATAACTCACATGTACTGGTACTAAACTTTAGTACCGGTACTTGTGGGTTAACAAGTACGTTTTTAAACATGAATACGACTAGATTACTAGCCTATTTATGCAAATACTTTAAACATTAGAAAACTATCTTTTAAACAATATATACTTTAAAATAAATCGAATGATCGTAATGTTTTATCCTAATTTATCTCTATATAATTTTTACGATCTAATTCATGTTTCTTTGTTAAGAGGCATACATTCTAAGAATAAAATAAAAACCTAATCTAATAAACAAAATAAACACCAGATGATCTTCTATCATCAACTCCTCCTTGTCATCTTGCCTCCTTCCCGTAGTTCAATGTTTGCCTTGATCTTCACCTAAATCTGAAAAACACTCAATTGGAAACATTAATCTATAATAATTTTGTTAATGCCTAAACAAGATGTTGAACAAGGTTCCAACAGTGTTGGCCAATTTGAGGAACACCATACGATCTTTAGAAATCTAGCCAACACCCCGCAATGTGGAATTTGAGCCCCTGATTCAAATGATTGACGATCTAAATAGTTATTAGATTGGCTCCAAGATATTCAGGATAAGGGCTTGGGTGAGTTTCTACTTAGGAAATTATCAAGATTGAGGATGAAATTCATGGTTGCCTTAGTCCAATATTGGGATGATTCTCAAGACGAATCCCCTTCAAGAGAGAAAATGTTTAAACTTGCTCAAGTGCCTGTCGGTGAGACACATTTTATGAGACCAGGGATGACCAGATTGGTCTAGAACAACCTATTGAGGATGTTGTGATTTTCTCACCCGAGATCCCCGAGCCAGGGAGCGAAGAAAAATATGTCTCCATGGACTAGGAAGTGATAGATGATTTGGAGAAATATATAAATATGGATCAAGAATTCTTTAATTCTAAGGGTGGATAATCTTTAGGTGAAGTCTCACTTGAGCCTAACGAAAATGATTTTAGTGAGACAAACGGGCCAAAGAAACTTGATCAATCATTTGATGGCCCTATAATTAAGGAAATTGATCCTGTTGGGGCTAACTTGGAGGATCTGAATCCTGATTTACTGGATGATTCAATCAGTAGCCCCATTCCTCAACCATACCACAAAGAACTAAATGATGATTCTTGAGATCACCAGACCCAAGCCAATTCTTATTTAGCCACAATTATTGGATGTGGATATTTTAGATGGGGCATATAACAATTTGGAGGTCTGGAAACCCTAATTTTGGAGGGTAAAAATTTGGAGATGAAAATCCAAGAGGCTAATTATGAGGGAAATACAATGTTGGATCTAAGTGTTCCTATTAACTTGAAACCATCTACTTTTTACCATGACCCTTATGATAATTTTTATTCTGGGGATGTGCAACCTAAGCATAGCATAATTGATTATATTTTTGAGCCAAATTCCACATGGACAAACAGGCCCAATGATTTAGACCTACCCATTGTCCGACATTTTAGACTTGGGTTGCACACCAAAAAGCCACAGGCTCGGCCCCACAAACACAACAATCTCCGGTTCTAGGTGATTTTCATCTAGAGCCTTAGAACCACTCGACCCTAGGGCATGGGTTTGCACCATAATCTGGTCTACACCTGTGGACACCTGTTGGCGGGTCCTAAGATCAATATTTTTATTCTGATTCTGACCCGCACTTGTGAATTCTTAATTTTTTCTTTGTTTGTATGTTATGCCTAGCTAAAGGCAATAAACTTAGCACGTGCGTATACTCCTTTCTCTCTACGGAGCTGATCAAATTTTCACAAAATTTAGGTGATATTCTATTTACTCCACCCTTTTCATGTCTTATTTTTACAATAAGGACATTGCATCATTTAGGCATGGGGGGGTGGATAATTAATCCTAAAATTATTTTGTTAGCTTTGTGGAATTTCTTTTATTTTCCTTACAAAAAGAAATTCAAAAAAAATTTAGAATTAGGAAACGATAACTTAGGCATTAGGAGTTGTTAACTTTAGGAAATGATACTTTAGGACTTGAACACTTAGACTCTTCAGGTCTTCGGACTTAATCAGCCTAGGTGTCCACTCAAATGTGGACCTATTTCTTGAGTCCTCGCTAAGTTAATTTTATTTTAATTTGGTTAATAAATTGGGGTGATAAGTATATGACTTATCAACCCGTCCTCCGATTTAAGGGGAATTTAAGTCTCAAGCATCTAGACACTATTTTTACTGACTCACTTTTTGATGATTTTTATAGAAATTAGGTAGCTAATAAACTTTCTAGGATAGTATGGCCGACAATTGTCGTGGGTAACATCCCATTGGCTGGTTGTCTAGAGCCCAACTACATGACCATACTCTTTCTACTACCTTTAGGTAAATCTTAGATCAAAGAAGCCACCTACTCAGAAAAAGAAAAAAAATGATACTTAAAAATAAGAAGAAAATTGAAACAAGAGAAAAAAATAAAAATAGAAAAATAAATAAGCCACACTTCACCGCACGAGTATGGCTGGCAAGTTGCCGTGGGAAACAGTCCATTGGCTGGTTGTCCAGAGCCCAACTCACAAAAATGCATAAATAATTTCCAAAATACCTAGGAAAGAAGCAGGGAAGTAGAATAAATCAGGGAGATATACATTGGGTTCGCCCATGCGTTGACCCCATAAAAAAATAAAAAAAAGTAGGGAGAAAGCTACTGGTTGAATAGAACCTTTAGGTAGAAACTCTTAAGGTCACCTAGGGTCATAGAAACCTAAATTACGTTTCAACGGTCACCCAGTGTGTCTATCACTTTTTCATATTAAAATGCTTAGAACTTGAAGTTTTTCTCAAGTCATGGGTGGGTTGGGTAGCCGTAGAAAGCTACCTTGAAACTCTAAACTCAAAATTCCAAAAAATTAGAAAAGAAAAAAAATAGAAAAAATGTATCTTCCCTTTTCAAAATAAGGTGAGGACTTGGACAGTCTGCATTTTGGCAAGCACCTGGGCACTGTTGAGTCTTCGTAGTTTAGGACCCTAGTTGAAATTTTCTTTTGTTAATAAATAACTAATGCCTTAAGCGATCAAGTCATAATTCTATTTTTATACATAGCATATAGGTTAATTTTTCTAGGGATTAGCAAAAGATAGGCATGGGAGTATGATGTAGACACATTTATTTAGGATAAAATGCCTATTTATGCATGCTCCTAAGCTTAGAGATGCATTCCATATTATAAATACTGTATAGCATGCATCATTCTGCATTTAGAATAGTTTGTATAAATTGTAAGTTAATTTGCATCCTTGTATGGCCTGGAGAGGAGGGGATTTATTTTGGGGCCTTGGATTGATGATTCGATCGTATAGATCTGATCGAGACGACGATCGGAGTCCAACACCTTCTAAATCACCTTGATCGGAGTCCCATAGCACCATATGCAGTCCGAGAAAGATCAACGGCCAAGAGGCAAGGTGACACAATTAGGAACTTCAAAAGTCAAATCTAATTGTATGGATGGATCTTGAACGACGATCGTAGTCTAACAACATGAAAATTATCTCAATTTGGCATATGTAGCAAACCCTACAAAGGAAAGAAGATCGACGGCCCAGATCATGCCAAGTGGCGCTATCAAGGTGATTGTGCAGTAATCATAGGTCCTAATCAACCTAAATAATATTTGAACCTAGCTTAATTTGTAAATATTGATTCATATCATGCATTACATCATTTTATATAGAATAAGATGAGATATCTATGTAATGTTTTTGTTGTCATTTGCAGGTAATAAAGTGATCCAGGATGCGAGATAGAGTGGAATAAGGCAATAAAAAGAGAAGATTGAGCCAAACAAGAGGAATGAGGAGGATAGCCTTATCCCTACCCTTAAAAACCCTAGGACAACCTTCCTAAACCTAAAATCACTTCCATTAGGACATCTTAGCCTTCGAACCCAAAACATGGATAGCACTATCCATGTTCTTATCCACCTTATCCCTCTCCTAAACACCTTAGGAAACTTAATTAGAGACCTCCTAAGTCCATCCCACTATCCATACCCTAACTTATCCTATCCCTAACCCAATTGAGCGAGCCCATACCTAATTGAATGTATCTACAGTTGATTAGGTACACCTAAACCCAATTAGATCCACCCAGGATCTAATTGAATCCTACCTACCCATACAAGTTTAATTAGGCTCTGTAGAACCTAATTAGACTCTACCTAGACCCAATTAGGTTCACTCCTCTCCAATTAGACTCACCTAAGCCTAGTTAGGTCCACACCCACCTAATCTAGATTGACCCAACCTATTTAGCACCTAATCCTACCAATACCCACAACATAGCTCTACGAAATTCAAACCACAGACACACACCTTACAAAACCAACCTTTCTAATCTACCCTCCCTATTTTTGGTCATCAACTTTAAGGGCCACCAAAGGTGGCAATTTCTATTTTGGGAGCCACCAAAAGTGGTGACCAAAAGAAGGCCTTCCCATAAAAGCTAAAGAGAGGTGTCGCACACATTCATACTCCCCTCCTCCAACTTGCGACTATCTTCTTCCCTCTCACCTCCAAGCCATCCTCCTTCCTCCTCCAAGACACCACCTCCCTCCAAGGTGCTCCTCCACGGATGGTTGAAGAAGAAGCTCTCCTGTAAGCATCTTCATATGGGTGGCAAGAAGAAGGATAGCACAAAGGGCGCAACACCCTCTTCTCCTCTCTTCACTTGGGCGTGTCCTCTCTTCTCCATAGAGAGGATGCCCCCCTCTCTTTCTTCTTTATCTTGGTTGGCCACAAGGTTTCCCATGCCTTGCTTGGCCGTCCTCTCTTGTTGGTAGGCATGTAGACGGGTGTTTGCAACTTAAGGTCTAGCCTACACCTTTACACAAAAGCCGATGGCCCTAGTGGCACTTTTTGACATGAGGGATTTTCTCCATTTATGTGCTTTCTAGTATAGACTTTATTTGACATTTTGATTGTTCTATGTGTGCATAATATTGTGTGATTGCTGATTTTGTGATTGACGCTAGAACTGAATTCTCTCATATGTATATCTTCACATTTGTTTGCCTCTTCACCAATATATATAAACACGCTACTTAGGTTAGCCATACTGTGCACGACAACCATGGCCTCACCAAGATGCATGTAGGTTTTAGGGTTTCGCTTAGGTAGTTCTTACATTCAAGTTTGTTTTCCAAAAATCAAAAATGTAAAAAAAAATAACAAAAACAAAAAGACCAAAAGATTTAGGTTAGGTTAGATTAGATTAGATTTAGGTTAGACAAGTGGATCCAATTTGAATACTTGCATTTTAAGCCTTCCAGAGATGAACAACCGGTACTCATGTTATAAAAGAATAAAAATCAACGTGAGTTTCGTAAAACAAATACTTTTGATCAAGGGTTTAGTGCAACTATACTACAATTCCAACGTATTTCAAAACATGCGCAAAAATCGCTTTGTCACCTGGCTGCCCAAGGGCCGCTGCCACCTCTCTCTCTTTCACACCCATCAGATCTGGGCCATTGGATCAAGATCCAACGACCATGGAAAGGCCACACCACCATCCCCAGCCAAAGAAAAGAATTCGCCCTTTTGACAAAGTGAAGGCCTTGGCGTGGTGGTCTCAAGCCCTATTGCAAAGGGGAGGTCATGGGTTCAAGACTCACACAGTATTAACATGTAGCACACGGAGCACGTGCTAGCAGCATAGCAGCGAAGACAAAAGCACCAGCAGGTGCGTGAACTATGTTCACCGACATCTATGGCGGATCTTCAGCGACATTTTTGGGTGTCGCTAATTATCCTATATGCGAAAGGCCTCTTCTCCTCCACTATAAAAGGACCCCTACCCTTCCCATTCTTCTTCATCTTCCTTTCTCTCCCTTACCACCTCCAAGGCTCTAGGGAGAGCTTGTCTCAAGCCCAGGATGCTCCTCTAGAGTAGAAAATTAAATATTTTTCCCACTTCTCATCCCCCTTTGTGGAGCATCCCGTGGTCGTCCTCTCACCACCTTCGGGAAGTAGATCCTCACAGTGACGCTGTCCTACCTCATCCTCCTTCCTCCAACTCTGTTGTTCTTCGTCCAGCTTCCCGCCACATTTGTCCGAGGAGTCGTCAAAGTGAGTCGTCCTTCAAGAGACAGTCGAGTGGGATTCTTCTCAACCCATTCCATCTTTTATCACTTTCTAGTGTAGTTGATTATCTGTAGTAAACTATGGCTAGTTATATAATGATGTTTCTCTTTCTCTCTTTCTCTGTCTTTGCAAGAAGATTAGTTAGATACATATGTTGTCGATCTAATCTCTTGCCTTTTAAAATACCAAAAAAAATTGCAAAAGATAAACACAACAAAAACAAATACAATCGAAGTGCAGATTTCAAAACCAAATGTTTGCCTCCCATTGTTGGACTCGGGACTCACTTTGAGTTTCGGTATAAATTTTATTTGGTAGCGATATTTTGTGACTACGATGAAGGGTTCTCCAAAACCTTGATTTTACTCACAAAATTTATGCCCACCAGGAGTTAACCCTCGATTAAACCAATTAGGGTAATAAAATAAGCTGTTATCATGCTTGTGCTCATATTTGACCAATACTATTAATTTTATGAGGAATCTAGAAATAAATTTTTTAAGAAAGGGAAGAATTCAGGAATTACATTTTTATGAGGATTTCCTTAAGATGTTTTAATGTTTTGTTGATATCAAGCAACTAAATATTGTGGCTTTGCGTAATTATTTTCTCAATGTATGAGCAGATAGCCTCTTCATTATTTCAAGGTGTGTTTGGACACTCATGTTTAAGATTCTACTCCCATTTTGCCTTGGATATAGCCACATTCAACTACTTACCCTACCATTCCAACACTCTAGTGTATATTTGTGCATGTATGGACCATGTCAATAATGGGAAAGGAAAGTGGTGACCTAATTAATTATTTAATTTTATATGATTCATATGTTTTGAGAAGTTGTGAAGACATATATTTCCTATGAGGAGCTTAATTGACATGTTAGAACTTTGCAAATTTCTTATTTGAAGGAAAAAATTGTTCTTGAATTATCTAATCATTTTCTCATGTCATGTTGTTTACTGCTTCATCTGGATGTTCAATTTGGATCTTACTTTGATTTTGGCAACCACATTGAGAAGGTAAGCATTGGTCTATATTTTTTTTAAACAAAGACGAAAAGCTTTTACAATATATTTGAACTTTTCTTTGGATGTGCATCTAGAAGATATAACTTGAACATGTATAATTAGATCTTCCACGACAATGAAATTTGAAGAATTGTAGCTTGTCCTCACAAAGCTGAAATGTTAGGTGCAGTTGAAATGGCATGGAATAGGAAATGGTAACATTCCTAGCTGAGAGTTCCTTAGAGAAGTAATGGTAGATCCTCACGAGTCCTTAGTTCTCATGTTGGTTATGTCAGATTTTTCCCTTTGATGATGGGGATCATTCAACCAGTGAGTTACTGGCTCTTTGCATAGAAGATATAATGGAAATCTCATCTTTTGTATTAAACATGTTCGTTGGATGTTCATTGTATGTTCTATGAAGCATATGGACCATGTCAATAAATAAGCATAGTTGTATAGCTCATAGTTTTACATTCATAGATAGTTTATGGATAGTTTCAAATGTTGTAGCACGTGGTAGTCTCATGTTGAAGCTAAGGCATAAACTGCAATGTTGGAAATGGGAGAAGATCATACTGAATATACTGATATGAAAAGAAAGGCACTATGCTAGAATACTAGTGAATTTTAGTTGTTTTGTTTTCCTACCTCAAAAAACAAAAAATGATTCTTTCATATAGTCAATTGCATGGCTTTGATGGGATTTTGAGGGGTAACTTTATGCTTAAAATTGTAGCATTTGGTCCATATTTTTTTTGTATCTCCTTATCGCTTACCAGTACTTCATTTGGAGAGGCTTTGCATTTAACCAACGGTAGATAAACTAGTTCCATAGTTAGCATTCCCTTGGGATTTTTATTTATTTATGTGTTTAATGCAAAATAGATACCATCACATAAAACTTTTCTAAAATTCAATTTGGGTGGCTATGTTTGATTGGTAGATTTCAGTTTGGGTGGTTATCTATAAAAAGGAATTTTCAATTTGGGTAGTTATCCAAACCATTCAGTCCTTTTTTTTAAAAAAAGAAGAATTTGAAGTCTATTAGAAGAAGAAATTAAGATGCAATTTTTGCTGCTTGTCTATATATTGCTCGTAGATAGGAGGATCATCCCTGCACGATAAAGGGTGTGATTCTAGTTCATTGAGTTGTTTATATGGCCCTTTGTTTAATGCTTTATGAACCCTCTTCATTTCTCACTTTCAAATAGAAATTTGTTTTAGTGCAAATGGAGCCCAAAGATAGAAATTGGCAGAGTAAAGTAATTCATTATAAAATGGTTAGAGTATCAGATGGGTCAGTCAATGAAGATGGGTACAATTCATGTTAGAGATTTCCTTATGAGTATCTTTGACCTATTAATTCAGATGTATGTACCAACTTATGACTTCATTCACTTTTGTTATTCCATATGTATATTTTTGGTTTTATTCTTCTAAAATGTTTTTACTCACATCTTGGAATGACTAATCAAGTAGTCAAAACTGCTCAAGGGGTTGTTCAAAAGGTTGAAAGCTCAGTATCAGGTATTGTTTAGTGAAATATTGTTTTAAATTTTCAATCTCATGCCTTAGTAAAAAAAAGGCCAATCACTATTATGTTTATTTCTTAAGTGGTTTTTTAAATGGATAAGTGTTTTAGTAGATGGATGTACCTCCATAATTTTTCACTTACTTTCGTGACTAATCTATAGAGTGAATGGTTCTTGTGAGTCCTTTAGTTGAATGCTAAGTACCAAAACCAATCCTTTTTGTTGATATTTTCTTTCTTTCCAAAGAAAAAGGACACTCACTCAAGATAGGGATCATCCAATGTAGCATTGGCCTACTTTATAAGTGGGAAGTTTATAGGTGTAGTTGAATCTTTTTTGCTAAATGCAATGTTTGCCCATTATGTTAAACAAATCAAGAAGGTTACCATCTCAAGAAGCACCTTTTTGTTTTTACCTTCAATAAAACAAATCTCCATGGGCCATCACATATAAGCTTGTTAAATCCCTAGCCATCAAAAAATTTTGGATCTCAATTTGGAAAATATGCAATAGAAACATCTTTTTCCTTCTTGGACCAACTTTTATGTTTTGCCAAAATGAAACTAGGCTCATCATCCTTTTCAGCCACATCTTCTTACCACCTAATAATATCATCCTTGCCAAGCCACAAATCCTTAGAAACAAACACCTCAAAAAAAGAATCTACCAGTTTCATATTCCTTCTATGGATTAAACTAGCATACCTTATAACTAATTCACACTCCAGGTCCCCACCCCACGCACCAGGTCCCCTTCCCTTTCCTCTTCACATGCTAGGTCCCTACCCCATTATTGTCTTCATCTTCTTCCACCACCATCAACCACCCCTCCTATTGGGCTTCTTGTCGACAATGACCTCCTCTCCTTATCTCCCCTTCCTCCGTCGTTAGTTTCTCCCCTTCCCTTTCTCCTCCACCGACTGCAGGTTACCCATTGCATCACCTTTTAGCCCTCAACCACTAGCACACTTCTCACCGCCACAACCATAACCCTTTCTCCCCATGGCATACGGCAAGGATGATTATGTATCGGAGATGGTCATCGACGATGGCACCTCAAGGGATAGACTCTCCCACATCGTGAAGGTTGTCGAGGTAGATGAAAATATCATTGGTTCTATAAGCATGCTCGATAAACTTAACAAGTGACTCCCTTCATGATGATTTGGATTTTTCTCCAATGCAAAGTAAAGAATGAAAAGCCTCCCAGTCTAATTTAGTGCATTCTTCACTGCAGCAGTGTTCCTCTTCACAGCCACTAAGGCATGAAATTACTAGAGGAAGTTGAAACTTCTTTGAATATGGAAGAGATAAGTCTCCATTCATCAGAGAAGCCATAACCTTTTCAGTAATTTCACCATCATTCATCCTCACATTTTTGAAGAGCTGGAATGATTATCTTCTATCACTGAAGAATCTAATGGGCAGACATCCTCACCCATGTTGCAGTCAGAAGATAATCCCAGCCCATTCAGATATAGCTTCCTACCAATCTGAAGTTTTATAGACCTATATAACAAAAGCAATAATAGATACAAACAAGGCCATTAATCTTATTAGAACTATGCTGGGAAGCAACAAACATTCGGTCTTTAAAAATTAGTTCACCTTCTTATTGGATAATACATACTTGGAGGTTTATATAGGATTATTCATGTACTTGGAATTTATATGTAGAACTAGAATTCTGGATCAAGGTTGATTCACAATAAAATTGTAAGGAGAATCCAACTGACACTGCTATCAAATAACCACCGATTGGAAGTTACCTACTCATCCTCCAAGGTCAAGGAAAAAAGATATCTTCTTGTTTTACTTATTTTGTCATGCCACAAATAGACGTTGCATCTCCATTTTTTGGATAACTAAAGTGGACTTTATGTGTGGTATGGAAATTTTCATTCATTAAACTTTATTTTATTTCCTTTGGTGATATGTAAAAATTTATGCATTGATAAATTGATATATATCCTATATGCTATGAAAGTAAGTTTTGACCAAAATGGTAATATATGGACAAAGTAAGCTTTTCCCACTAAATTCTGAACATGCATTGCGATTATGATATGTTGTGATGTCATTTACTATTTCTCTTGATTTGATCTTTTTTTTTTTGCATATTAGAATCACAAAGGATGACTTAAAAGGAAGATACTTGCATATGCTTAATCCGCTTAAAGCACCTCATATTTTACTATCCAAATAAGATGCCATGTATAAACACCATACTTAAGAATCTTTCATTTCTGGTTATTATGAAACTTACATATATTTAATCCTCTAGAGTTTTTGATAAAAAGCTAAAGGTCCACATGGATACATAACACAAGGATACAAACAAGAGTAATACAAATGGATTTTATTTTGATTATGTATACAATCCTAGCAATAGTGATATCAAGACACTATACACACTAACGCACATTGAGAAGTTAAGTTAAATAGTTGCAGAACTATCGTAAGTTGAATCTAGTCAACATTTTACCATCATCATGTTCTGCTTGCTTCATGTATCAAGACTAATCAAAGAAATAACCAAATATCCTTTTATGCTTTACAATCACCATTCATTTATTTCTATAGAACACGAATATTTATCTCCCATGACCATATAATATCAATACTCTTTAAATCGTGAAATGGATACCCAAGTTATAGCATTCCCAATCTTGTGGGATGCCAAAGTTGTGCATGCCTAAGATAATAAAAGAGTGTGATATCTAGAAGCAAACTGCCTTTGAGGGCAAGTTCATACAGGTAACATGCAGTAATCCTCAAGTTTAGAAATTATCATGGAAGGATCATCCTTGGAAGTAACTGTCATCAAATCTAAGGGAGATAATGATACATCAATCCATCTCATGGAGCAAGGTAATTGATAAATGGCAGTTTAGCATCATTCCTATTCCCTAAAACAGATCTAGCTCTTAGGTTTTTAACTCTACAAATGGTTTTTTTGGCTACATTTAGTCATTTACTTAGGACTGGCATGCATTGCATTTTATTGTATTTTTGATATGTTTATTTGAGTGTTAGGGATAGGCAGAATGTCAGATCCCGCATACCTTGGCACTTAGGAAGGCAAGAGATGAAGAAGAAGCTCCTATCAGGTAGATCACAGCTCATTCCAGCTAGATCCCAGCTCCTTCTAGCTGGATCAACTCAACCCTAGCTCCATTCAGGTCATCCCAACTGAATGGTAGCTCTAGCTAGTTCACCTCAGCTCCATTCAGCTCACCTCAGCTGGATGGCAGCTCAAACTAGCTCAAATCAGTTGATCCTAGCTCCATTCCAGCTCCTCCAGCATAGAACAGTTCACTGGAAGCTTAACCTAACTAGGACTAGCTACTAGCTAGACCTGGTTAGCTGACAATGACCTCAACCAACTCAGGCCAGCTCAAGTCCAGCTCCCGGAGACCTAACTTAGCTCCACTTGGTCTAGCTGAGCTACTTGACCTAAGCTAGCTACTCCAGCTAGCTAGGTATTCTCTGGGAATACCAGACCCAGCTCACCTCAGCTCATATTAGTAGAACCAGCTCATCTTATCTTGGCTTAGCAGCTAGCAAAGAACTAGCAAGCTAAGCCAGCTAAGGTAGCTCCTTGTAGTTCACTTCAGTAGCCACCAGCTCTAGTACGGCTCCTTTCAACTACTTCCAGCTCATTACCTCCAAAACCTTAGCTCCCTCTACCTCTCTACCATACTCCCTACTAGCTAAGCTAGCTTAGCTTAGCTAGTCACCTACTTGGCCACCAACACATAACCCTAAAACCCACCTAACCAGCTTCACCAACTAACCTTAAAAGTCCACCTAAGCTACCACCACTCGACCTCAATCTTGGTGCCAACCCTACACATCCCTTCACCCCTCTCTACCACCAAAAGAGACCACCAAATTCCCTCCAAAATCACTTAGAAATGGCACCAACTTTTTCCCTTCAAAACACTTGAAATCCAACACTACACCTACCCATTCAACCCATCTCCACCTTCCATTTTTTTCTCTCCAAAATCAACACCTTCTAGAAGGTATTTTTGGAGGGAAAACCAAGGCACCTCTTCATTTCCCTCCCATTTTTCCCTCCAAAAATATCCAAGCACCCCTTCATTTCCCTTCAAAAGAATACCATAACCACCCCCTTCTCATCCAATAAATACCCTACCCTACCACCACATAATTCCCATCTCTTCCATTAGTTTAGTTCCACCCTACACTACCTAAACCCATGGCCAAGGAGAAGAAGAGGAGAAGAAGATCAAGGGGGCAACCACCCACCCCCTTGGTGCCTTATTTCTCCATCTTCCTATCACTTGTGCCATGCCAAAGGAGGAGGAGAACTTCTACTAGAGAGGACGACCAGGCAAGAGGAGGAACAAGGTGGTTGAAGCCCACCTTGAGGAGACAGCTTGGAGGAGGAAGAAGCTAAGGAGAACACTTTTTAAGTGTGGGGCAACTGCACTCGGTGCAGGAGCCAACCAGATCTTCAACTAAAGGATTTCCCCTTCTTCATCTTTATTTTATGTTTGTATTAGCTAGTTTAGTTTCCCATTTTTTTGTTAGGAAGCATTTCTCTACATGTACTCCATTTACTAGCAATACAAATTTCACTTTGCCTTTTAATTCAAGTTTTCTAGTTAGTGTGTATTTCATGTTTGTAGTTAATTAGTAGAGCACACTCTTCTCTTCTAATTACCCTAAGCACACTTGCCTAAGGTGAGCTTAGAAGATAAGACTTCTTGTCACTTAGCTTTAGTGATAGGCTTAATCTTTAGTTCATCTTCACATTAAAATACCCGATTGTTTCTAAAAATCCTAAAAACAATATAAATCAAAATCACAAAAATACAAGTGTGGATTTGAGAGGCAAGAGAGAGAATCAATTCTTGTGATTAAAAATTTGACCTCCTTGGATGACCCTAGATATTTACCCTATCAAGGTTATAAATTTAAGAGTTGATTGATTTTACGCATCTCAACAATAGAAACCCAGTTTTAACAAACCACATATTTTCCGCATCACTTTTTAGTGTTGTTGCTAGGGAGGCATGACTTATCACATATTTTCTCTCTCTTATTTTATTAGGTCTTCACAAATTTTGTTTTTTTGTTTTGTTCAGGTGCTAATTAGGAGTGGGAGCAGGATTCAGATTTGCTTGGAGCAGAAACTTCAAGTGATCTTATCCTCTCATGTACTTCAGGTTAGTACCCTAGGCTATCTCTTTTTACAAAAACCAAAATCTCTTGAAAAATCTTTAACCTATCAGAAAAATAAAAAAAAGAAAATTGAGAGTGGTGGAACCCTAAAACTCATTGTATTGCTTGTTTGCTTCATTTTTCCACCACTTTTACCATATCGGTGTCCAATTTTTGAAAATCCAAACTTTTATCTTAACTTTCAAAAATTAGGTTCAGGCACTTATGAGATTCCTAAATGCACCACATTTCACCCAAGGAATCCCCTTTGAGTTAGGAACCTTGAGTACAATTTTCAAGAAATTTTACTGAATAGAAAAAATTAAAAAATTCATGGACTAAACAGGGGTCAGACATTGTTTTCTTACTATTTTCTTACTGTCCGTGAATTTTATAAATAATCAGATTTTGGTAAACTTTGTATTTCTAGAAATCTTGATAAATTTTCTACATCATATAAAATTCTTAAAAATTTTTTAGATTATTTGAGGTTTCTGCTGAATCAATTCCTCGAATCTATCAATTTGACTCTTAACAGCAATAAGTAGAAAAATTCCAAAACAATATCAAACAATTTCATAAAATCACAAAAAAATAATTTTTTGATTTCTTGTTTGATTTTACATCACGCGATGCTTTTTTTTCTTGTTTGGATCAATACTCTTAAATATTTTGTAAAGAGATTCATTTTTTTAGGATCTGCATAGATAGGATTTCCACATTAGGGTTTTAATTTCTCTCTTAGTCACATCAACTCTAAAGGAATTGAACTCCACCAACTACAACATGAATGTTATTATTTGTGGAACTTCAAAATCTTGTTTGAAATTTTAACAAGAGAGAATCCTAAAAGACAAATTCTTGATTAAAACCCTAAAACACTTGAACAACAAATCCTTGCTTGCAAACCTCCTTTGAATTGGCTTGGGCATCAGTTCCCACCTGATTGCACAGCAATCATGCAACCTAAATCACCTAAATTAAGCTAGATTCTAGCATAACTTAGGAATAAAGCATTCATAGGCATCGTAATTTGCACAATAGTTAGTTTATTAGTCATATAGATAATATCGTCATTTTATGACCTAAAAGAGAGATGATTTTAATCGCAAATGATTCGAAGCCGCGGATGTTAGATCAGACCAAGCAGATCTGATCAGAATGATGACGGGAATCCAGCGATTCTGAAATCGTCCCGATCAAACAACTAGAGTATCATGTGCAGTCCATAGAAGAACGAAGATCATGGAGCCAAAGGATAAAGATCCGAGCCTCAGATGAAGAATCCAACTGCATGGATGGATTCGGATTGACGATCGTAGTCCAACGGCGCAAAAATTAACTCGATCGGAGGTTTACAGCACCGGATACAAAGAAAATAAGATGGATGGCCATGATGCCACCATGTTGCACCATTAGAGCCACTCCCTCACCACCGCCCCATCTAGGAAGGCCGCACCACACGCTGTGGGCCATTGGATCTTCATCCAATGGCCATGAGCGTGCCGCGCCGCCTGCCTAGATGGGATAAACATAAATACAAACAAACAACTATATATAACAAAATGTTAGCATAGCACATTGGCACGCGCGCACGCGTGCAAGCACGGGATGCAGGTTCAAGCCCTACTTTGCACGAAATTGAAGCAGGAATGTGCAGGTGCAACTGCATAAGCAGAGCACGTAGCGGGTACGCGTGATCTCACGCAGTTGCTTTGACACTAGGGCAGCAACGCTCGTTACGATCGGACGGCTGACGTTGAGGCGGGTTTTGAAGGCGAGCCGTGGGCAAAGAAGATAAGCGTGCGCTTGAGGAGGAATAAGAGCCGGGCGATCGAAGATCGACGACGCAGCGGTTGCCATGTGTCGCCACTAGGTTGAATCCGAGCGTTTTAGGCGTAAATGAAGGTATTTTGAGGCCAAATCAGAGCCATTGATCTCCCGATCTACGGATCTAATCAAATAAGAGTTGTTGGATGGTTTTAAGGCCAAAATGCCCTTTTTGCCCTCAATTAAAACTATAAAAGAAGACCTAGGGCCCCCCAGTTGGGCATCAACTTAGAATCTCTCTCTTCCATCAACTCCAAATCCCTTCTACTATCTTCTCCACAATTCTCTATCCCTCTACAACTTCATCCCGGCGCTCTGGATCCGATGCGTTGTCGCACCTCACACAAGCATCCTACAAGTGACGTCATCTCTATGCAGTTTCTATCTCTCTCTCTATCTCTCTATTTCCCTCTCCTTTTATCTATCTGCTCTCTTTCCTTAGTAGAGTACTTTCTACTCTGAAAACTGTTTATGAATGCAATAAAATTCTGATATTCTGAATGCTTGATATCTGCTCTTTATATATATACATATATAAATACCTGTTGGAATTAGTTTTCTGAAAAGTTTCCATTAAAAATCGAGATTGCCTCCATACGAACGACTCGGTACTCACCGGAGTTTTATAAATTTATTTGTTGACATGTTTTCAAGCTATACTTCAATTGAATAATCTTTTAAAATGTGAATTACGTGCCAGACAAGTTGGCACTATTGCCGGGTAGGCAACGAAAAATTTTGAAGCTTTCTTTGGTGCGAATTTGTGATTTCTAACTTACTATTTTCGTTGATTTTGTGTGTGCAAGAAAACAAGGAAATCAGAATGAAACATGACAACGAGAATTGCAGTTTCGAACCTCAGGTAAGTACCTGTAGTTTAGATTAGTTAGATTTAGGATTTACTTGAACCTTAGGATTAGTTAGAATTTGTTTGCTTATTAAAAAATAAATAAATAAATAAATTCTCTCTTGATTTTTGGGCTGATATAAAGTTTTACATTAAAAATTCAGTACCTCAAATTTCAAGTCAATCGGAGTTGTATAAAAATTCTTATGATATTTTGAACTCCGAAAAATCAAGAACAAAATCTGCATTGATAACAATCAGTGCACGAATTTTTAAAATTTTTATATAACTCTGATTTAAGAAAAATTTGGATATGTTGTTCCTGATTTTGAAATATATGTCTAGTAAAAATTTGGGAGGAGGCAATATCACCTAACTATGCTTATTATATTTTGATTTTCATGCTTACATTTCAATGAGGACATTGTAATGAATAGGCATGGGGGGGTGGACATTGCATGTCTTATCTTTATGTCTAAAAAGAAAAAGAAATGCATTTAGGCATAAAGAATTTTTATTAAGATTTTATTAGGAATTTATTCTTAAGTTGATTCCTGAGTTTAGAATCTAGTATAATTTCACACTTACACATAGAATTTGCAATGGATCCTCTGTGAAGACCGATAAGCATCTTTAGTTTGTCTAGAAGAAGCAGTGCTTCTTCTCCTAAACCCTTAGATAGTAATTAGGGAGTCAGGCAAACAATCTTCTAACAGATCCACCAAACAAGTGTGAGGTGAGAGTAGAAAGTCTACTGATGTTCTAAGGCTAGTATGAAGAATCTTAAACTTTGGATAATGAGATAATGATACTCGGAGTTAGGCATAGTTTTCGCTCTCAGTTTCTACGTATAAGTTCTTAGTGCGAATCTCTTGAGAGCCACCAAATAAGGCAAATATGCAGAGAGTGGGTTCTGATAAAACTAAAACTGAGATGGATGGTCACGATCGTCCTTTATGGAATCCTCGGCTGAAGGAGGATTTTGATATCAAGGTCAGAAATATGCTGTTCTATCCATTGCTTTGTCGGTGCTGAGAATAGGCACTTCCACCAAATAAGTCACATAATATTCTCTTGAACACCCATAATCCCGAATAATGCCTCGTGAATAAAAGTCGTATGTGTTACTGTGTTGTGTTAGTAGATGTCTGAAAAAAAAAGGTATATATGTCTATGCATATAGAAAAAAATATACATATACAAAAGAAAAGAGTAGAAAAGAAAGAAAGAAAAAGCAAAAAAAAAAAGAGTTCATAAGTGTTTTAGAGTTTATTTCAAGTGTATTGAGGCAACAACACCCATCACCCTCACGATCCACAAAATATAGCCTTGACCTACTTTTCTGTATTTCTGGTCGCTTGAATACGGGTTGAGGAATGTTGACTTAGTCGTAGAGTTATCAAAACCTAATCAAAGTGTTAGTGCCAGGAGAGACCACCAAATATACTGATAAATCTGGTGAGATTGTGAGCTCAAAAACAAAGAAAAGAAAATGAAAAAGAAAAAGGAAGAGAAAGAAAGAGAGAGAACGAGTACAAAGGAACTGAAGAGAGCACAGTTTCTTGCCTCTCTCTGAGTTGAATTATTTAATAATATGGAAATCTAGGTTCTAAAGTACTAGTCTATATGTAGCACCAGATGAGTGTGAGCCACCAAAAATAAATCCACTTGACTCAAAAAAATCTTCTACCTAACCCAAAAGCCAAGGCTGAATATACAGGTCACCTTATGACCTCGAGGGGAGAAGTTTGCCTATCCCAATAGATTTTTACTAAGGGTCAAGTACGAGCTTTAGATGTGGATTGACTTTTCACTTGGATCCGTTGCATAGACTCCAACAAAACACATTCACAATTATCTGGATTACTAAAGTATTGGATGAAAACAAAAGACATAAATCTCTAGTCAAACTCATCATAGAAATCTGTCATGTAGGACCACTTTGCATTTAGTCATTCATTTGCTAGGGACTAGCAAGATTTAGGCATGGGGGTATGATTGTACAACAATCATACAACCTAAATCGCCTGGATTAAGCTATATTCTAGCATAGCTTAGGAATAATCCATTTATAGGCATCGTAATTTGCATAATAGTTAGTTTATTAGTCATATAGATAATATCATCATTTTATGACCTAAACAACAGATGATTTTAATCATAGATGATTCGAAGCCACGGTTGTTATATCAGACTAGACAGATCTGATCAGAATGATGACGGGAGTCCAACGGTCCCGAAATCGTCCCGATCAGACAACCAGATTATTGTGTAGTCCATAGAAGAACGGAGATCATGGAGCCAAAGGACAAAGATCTGAGCCTCAAATGAAGAATCCAACCGCATGGATGGATCTGGATCAACGATCGCAATCCAACGATGCAAAAATCAACTCGATCGGAAGTATACAACACCATATACAAAGAAAAGAAGATGAACAGCCATGATGGCACCACGTGACCCATCACAGCCACTCCCTCACCACCACCCCATTTAGGAAGGTCGCATCGCACGCTATGGGTCGTTGGATCTTCATCCAACGGCCACGAGCGTGCCACGTCGCCTACCCAGACTGGATAAACATAAATACAAACAAACAAGTATATATAACAAAAGGTTTGCGTAGCACATTGGCTCGCGCATGCGCGTGCAAGCGCGAGATGCAAGTTCGAGCCTTGCTTTGAACGAAATTGAAGCTGGCACGCGAGGGCACAATTGTGTGAGCAGAGTGCATAGCTGGTATGTGTGATCTCACACGGTTGCTTCCATGCTAAGGCAGCGGCGCTAGATATGATTGGACGGCTAATGTTGAGGCGGGTTTTGAAGGCGAGCAGTGGGCGAAGAAGATAAGCGCGCATGTAAGGAGGAATTAGAGTCGGGCAATCGAAGATCGATGACGCAACGACTGCCACGTGTCGCCACCAGGTTGAATCCGAGCGTTTTAGCTGCAAATGAAGATATTTTGAGGCCAAAAGAAAGAAATAATCGATCATTACCCCAACAAATGCCCATCACATTCCTTGTGCACTTTAAGCTCCTAGACTTAATTAAAATTTTGTAGCAATTTGACCCCTAAGGTTTCATCAAACTTCGGCTTGCTACCTAGGTTTTAAGTTTTCTATAGTTAGTATCAATTCCTTCATCTATATCTGGTGCCAGGCTAAGGGGCCATGTCAAATGACCAAGCGCTGGTTTATACAAGCCCCTAGTGATTTTCCTGGGACATGCTTGGGCAAAACCCTCCCCTTATTCAGCCTAACTAGAGTTGAAGGAACAAGTTTCCACTATTGATTTCTTATTTCCTAGATAGACAAGTCTTAGGTTAATTTTTAGGGAGTCACATTTAAGTTAGGTCTAGAGTTTTGTTGCTTGATTGCACACTTTCTCTCATCATTCCCTCCTCTCCTCCCCGTTTCTTCCATTTTTGCATGGGCGACGGTCCCAAACTCCACACTTGGATGGACCACTTGATTTTTGCCTCCCCCACACAAAGACCTCTTTTAATGCATTCTTCCTCTTCTTTGCTTTTTAAAAAATGGAAAAACAAAATAGGTCCTCTAACCCACAATCTAACTAGCATGCTAATTTTTTCATTCCCCATCTACTTGCCTTGGAGCTACCTAATCAAGGCCCTCGCCTAATCTCTATTCCATGATAACTGAGTAGGTGGCTCAACTACAAGCTAATCAACAATAGTTGACTAGGGCTATAACAAACCTAGCCAACCGAGGGAGACTTGCCACACCTACACAAGCTTCACAAGCTTCACATCTAACTCCACCTAACATCCTCAAGAGAGAAAATCTGCATAAATTAAATGCTGCCCTTGCTGAGTATAATCAATATTCTGAGGCCTTTTATGGTTCACCAGGGAATTATACATATCCAAATCATAGCCCCACTAAACATATCTCCACCCTCTAGGAGCAATTCAAAAATTCCTCTAATTGTAAGAATTACCCAACTCAATCCTAGACCAATCCGGTTCCTCACCAACAACAAAACCCATTTGGAAGGTATGATTCAAATCAGGCTTTCTATCAACCTGGGCCATCTCAAGAAGACATCAATGCCCAGGTGATGAAAACCCTGCAAGAAATGCAAATCAAAATGACGGAAGTAACCCATGTTATTAACAATCTCCATAATCAAGTTGTGGTCACTCCGGCCTAGAGACCTGTAGGACATTTACCATCCTAGCCCATACCCAACTATGTCAATCAAAGGGACCAATATTCGAGTGGAAATCAAAATCAGAACTGCACTAATCATCCTCCCATTAACCCGATAGCTCAGCATCAACCCGATTTCTATCAACAACAGGCCCCCCCACCTCCTCCTAGTGATAACCAAGCTACACATGCAGTTACATTGAGGAGTGGAAAAACCACCACTAATTTAGGGCCTTCACATCAAACTAATGAAACCCACTCTCAACCTCTGCAAATTGACTCTCCTAACCCCAATCAGGAAGAAGAAAAAGACACACCAAAAACACAAGATTCAAATCCTATTCTTTACCCTCAATCGTTGCAATCCAATCCTTCTAAGAAAAAGAAATCAGAGTCCTCTCACCAATATCTTTTGGACTTATTTGGGAAAGTCAATACTAATATCCCCATCCTAGATGCCATCCCTACCTTTGTTCAATTTTTGAAAAAACTATATACTCCAAAGCGGCAGGCTCAGAATCTAGGAAGGGTGGTCCTTCCTGAGATAGCTTAGTTGTACAAAGTAAGCTACCTCTAAAGAAAAAGGACTCGGGTACACCACGCATTTCAATTTTCATGATGACATCATCTTTTATCGTGCCCCTCTCGACTTAGGTGCCTCTACTAATCTCTTCTCCACAGTCTTATTCAAGGAATTTCTATTTGGTGAACTAAAACCTATTAAGGTTCAATTACAACTGGTAGACCCATCTATCATTAAACCATGGGGAATTGTTGAGGATATTATTGTCAAGGTTCGAAATTGTCTATTTTTGGTTGATTTTCTGATCCTTAAAATAGAGGTACTTGAGGCTCTCACAAATGCCCCTGTCATCCTTGGAAGACCTTTGATTACCGCAAAAAATGGATATAAGTTGTAGTAACCAAACTATCTCATTAGATATTTTCCAAGCTTCTAGGAGATCTATTGATCATGAATTTTTTGAGGATGCTGGTAATAAAATGGAAGCAGTAATTGAGCAATCTATGTTGATCAATTCCTACTTTGCTTTGACCACCATTGATCTAAATTTTATTGATTTATATTCTGAATATGATTGTGTGGTCAAAGACATTTCAAATCAATTAGGATTTGACCTTCATTCTTCAAATCTTCTTGATTTTCCACCCGACCCATCCACACTAACTTCACCTACCCTTCATCACATTGACTTCTCCTCTACTCCCTTTCCATTGGACCTACCACCCAACCCACCCGAGTTTGATTTTTATCATGAACTCAAACCATGGCCAGACTCGGGTCATTCTTCCATTTTTTCATTTCATTTTAATCCCTATATTTTTCCCAATCATCTTTTAGGGGATCTTGAGGAAGACATATTTCTTGAGGACATTCAAGTGTCCAATTATTTACATGATTGTCCATCTTCCATGTGTTGCTTACCGCCTAGTTGAATGGCGTAAAACATAGCATTGTATGGGAGGTAACCTATCATTTTTCCCACTTTCCTTTTTCTTTTCTTTTTCCAGGTTTTGACCATCCTAAAATTGACTGATTCTCACTAAGGTGATCTCTTTTTCCACCTAATGCATGAGGACATTGCATATCATAAGCATGGGGTGGTGTTTTTAAATTTTGATGATCGATTTAGGATTTTCAAAATCTAAAAATATGAATTTTTTCTTTTTCATGCATCTCATTATAGAAAAATCATAAATCTCTCTGAGGAAAATTTTGAAAATCAGGGCTAAAGTTAAAAGATTCATTTTTAGGCACAATGAGATTTAATCTTTAACAAACCAAGGACTAGAATGTGGATCCAATTTTTAGTATTTCTGAGTCTATTCCTAGACTAGATCAAGTATCTTTAAAGTCCACCTGAACTCGTGATGATCAAGTGACTTGATCTCCTTTTGTGACTTGAAAATTACTTGACTTAGTTTCCGACTCAAAAACTTGCGTCTCTTGCAAAAATTCTTTTGTTAAATTTCACACATAGCCAACGCCTAAAAATTATTTTAGAAAGACCCCTTGATTAGTCTTAGTGAAATCTGATGCAGATGATTGGGTTGAGTTCCCACCACTGAGAAGGAGGAAAATGCCTCCTTTGAGGAGGTGATGTCAACATGTTACCACCTTGGCGCTACTTTATATCTATATTTCATATCTTTAGATGGAGCATTAAGGTGCATTTTGCAGCTCAAGTGTCTTGGACAGTGCTCTACCTATAGTGTCGGAGCAAGAGCTTGAGTTTGCTTAGAGCGCCCGTTTACACTTTATTGTGTTTTGGGGTTATGAGCTCCTAGGTGGTGTATTGGACAGTACTATCTCGAAGTGCTAGCTTTAGAGCCCCCTCGAGAATTAGTAATCGGAATGATGATGTCGACACATCTGTGTAGGATTAAGCTAGGAGTAAGCATGGGGGAGACAAAAAAAAAAAGTTTCAAAAACATGACCTTATAAATATCCTAATAAACGTTGGCATTAACAAAGCACCAACACAAGGTTTTAAAAGATTATGCAAGTTGCGAGTCAAATTCAAGAGTCAAGGAAATCCTAACTACAAAATGGTTTCGGGTCATTTGAATTAACAAGGAGTTAACTTATGAATTATTGAAAGATACATTGATCCCGATTCTTCTAACTCTTAGATTCAAAGATGAATACTAAAGTTTTATCTTTAACAGATCTCATACCTTGCATGTTTTCAATCAACCAAGGCCCCATAATCTTTTTCTCCTCAAAAGTAAAAAAATTAGTCTTTCCCAAAAATTCATTTTGTGAAAATAGTTTTGCTAAGAGACTAGCAAAAGATAAAGATGGGGGTGTGATAAACGCCAGTTTATCACCATTCTTATGCTCTAAAACAAATCTAGCTCTTAGGTTTTTAACTCCACAAATGGGTTTTCGGGCTGCATTTAGGCAGTTACTTTGGATAGGCATGCATTGCATTTTATTGTATTTTTGACATGTTTATCTGAGTGTTAGGGATAGGTAGAATGTCAGATCCCGCATACCTTGGCACTCAAGAAGGCAAAAGAGGAAGAAGAAGCCCTTATCAACTGGATCACAACTAAATTCAGCTCATTCCAGCTAGATCCCACCTCCTTCTAACTAGATCAACACATCCCTAGCTCCATTCAGGTCATCCCAGTTGAATGGTAGCTCTAGCTAGTTTACCTCAGCTCCATTCAACTCACCTCAACTGGATGGCAGCTTAAACTACCTCAAATCAGTGGATCCTAGCTCCATTCTAGCTCCTCCAGCCTAGAACAGTTCACTGGAAGCTCAACCTAACTAGGACTAGCTACTAGTTAGATCTGGTTAGCTAAAGATGACCTCAACTAGCTCAGGCTAGCTCAAGTCTAGCTACCTCCAAAATCACCTAGAAATGGCACCAACTTTTTCCCACCAAAACCCTTGAAATCCAACCCTACAGCTACCCCTTCAATCCATCTCTACCCTCCATTTTTTCCCTCCAAAATCAACACCCTCTAGAAGGCATTTTTGGAGGGAAAACCAAGGCACCTCTTCATTTCCCTTACATTTTTTTCTCCAAAAATATCCAAGCACCCCTTCATTTCCTTCCAAAAAAATACCATAACCACTCCCCTTCCCATCCTATAAATACCCTACCCTACCACCACATAATTTCCATCTCTTCCATTAGTTTAGTTCCACCCTACACTACCTAAACCCACGGCTAAGGAGAAGAAGAGTAGAAGAAGATCAAGGGGGAAACCACTTGCCCCCTTGGTGCCTTCTCCATCTTCCTATCACTTGTGCCATGGCAAAGGAGGAGGAGAACTTGTCCTAGAGAGGACAACCAGGTAAGAGGAGGAATAAGGTGGTTGACGCCCACCTAGAGGAGACAGCTTGGAGGAGGAAGAATCTAATGAGAACTCTTTTCAAGTGTGGGGCAACTGCACTTGGAGCAAGGGCCAACCAGATCTTCAACCAAAGGATTTCTCATTTCCACTTCTTCATCTTTATTTTATCTTTGTATTAGCTAGTTTAATTTCTCATTTTTTGTTAGGAAGCATCTCTACATGTACTCCATTTACTAGCAATACAAATTTCACTTTGCTTTCTAATTCAAGTTTTCTAGTTAGTGTGTATTTCATTCTTATATTTAATTAGTAGAGCACACTCTTCTCTTCTAATTACCCTAGGCACACTTGCCTAGGGTGAGCTTAGAAGAGGAGACTTCATCTTGTCACTTAGGCTTAGTGGTAGGCTTAATCTTTAGTTCATCTTCACATCAAAATATCTGATTGTTTCTAAAACCCTAAAATAATATAAATCAAAATCACAAAAATACAAGTATGGATTTGAGTGGCAAGAGAGAGAATCAATTATTGTGATTAATAATTTGACCTCCTTGGATGACCCCAGATATTCACCCTATCTAGGTTATAAATTTAAGAGTTGATCGATTTAACGTGTCTCAATGACAAAAACCCGCTTTTAACAAACCATGTATTTTTCGCATTAGTAACTCGCTTGATAGCATAGACAATCTTTTTAACATGTCTCTACTTTTAGTGGTGCCTAGTACACCACCAATAAATGTGGGGCAGGACAAGATGCAGAGAAGCACCTTATTGACATGGCACAGGCCCCACAGACAATAGGACAAGAAGTGGATAGCTAGCCAATGTGTCTAGCTATCCACCCCTTGTCATTCTTTCTCCCTTATTCTCAAGTTCATTTTCAATGCGAAAAAATCAATAGGACTGTGAGTACTTGTCTCTCATTCTCAAGTTCATTAAATCCATAAGACCGTGAGTAGTTAGATTGTTGCTTAAGCTTTTACTTCCCTCTAGCATCTCTTAGAATGTGATGGATTTTATTTGTACTATTATCGACACATACATTTGAATTGTTTCTTGACAAAATCATTTGAATTCTAATAATTATTAATTGTAGGATAACAATATATTTCATTCATTTACCCAGTTAATTATGCAAGGACCTTGCAGTGCTATTAGTTGGGGGACATGCATTGGTCCAACTTTTTCCATCTTCTATGGCCTTTCTAGCTCTAATTCTTGCAAGGTAAAGTAATTGAAAAATAGAAACAACTTGTAAGTCGGTAAGGTTATTGTAACACATGTACATGGTATGTTTGTTCTTGAATGGGCTAGAATACCATCATGATATTGATGGTAAGGTTATTGTAACATCGGTGTTTGTGTTCCTGATTCAGGGGTTGGAACATGGCATTTCTTGGCAGGCCATCAACAGAGGGACCTGGCTCAATGAGTTCCATTTTCCTTTCTCTTCATTTTTGCAAAGTAAAGGTTAGGATTCCAAACTTGAACCTTTGACCCATGTGGTTACCACTATAGATACCATCATAGAGGTTGCACTATGAAGGTAAGTCCTTAGAGGCAGTTTATATACCATGCTCTGTGCAAGAAACTAGTTTTACTCCTGATTCTTGCAGGCTAGTCAGAAATACATCTTGAATTTTTGTCTGAAGAATTTATGGAGAAAAATAATTTTATATTCTTAAGATAGGCTAAAGTAAATCTTAGACCATGTTAACACACTGTAATTTCCATTTTTTCTACATCTAGTTTTCATGTATTAGTAATGCTTTCTAAAGCAACTTTTTCCTTTTGGCTTGGTGACTTAACAATGCAAATTTTATTGAAGAATTTGCCAAAGCCAATTCACTGTCACAAAGATGTGGACAAAGGTGCTGCTTCACTTTACAATAAGGCACTCATGTTCTATGAAGGATTGGCAAAGTAGCTTGTCCATCAAGGGCATGTGCTTGATTTGTTTGCTTGTGCACTTGATCAAGTTTAACTCTTGAAACTTTGATAATATTTCATCATTCAAGGAACATAGAAATGTTCATCAACTTACTCTATCTTCTTTCAAAGCATCTTGGAAATAATTTGATTTAAAAAAAAGAAAGAAACTTACACTATGTGTGGTAAATATAGCTGATTTTTATGAACATATTGGAAATAATTTGATTTGAATTCAGATCTAGAAGGTAAAGTAGCCAAGGCTAGCCTATTAAGCAATGTTTGTGTTGATGTTGTGGTTGGCTTTGTTGTTATTGATGGGACTAATTCCCGAAACATTCTGAACACAAATCTAAATATGCTTGTTAGGGTCATTTATAGACCTTTTTTACTTTTTAGTCCCACAAGATTGAACTCTGCCAAGTTGCCAACTAAGGTGGATGTGTGCATGTGTGTGTGTGCATGCATGAATAGCACCAGTGGTCTAGTGGTAGAATAGTACCATTCCATGGTATAAGCCTAGGTTCGATTCCTGACTGGTTATCATTTTTTATTCCAAGTTGAAGCATCCATTTCTTAGTCCTTACGCAACTTGAATTTCATTTCTTCAAACAAAGAAATGGGAGGTTCTTTAAGGACAAAAGAATTATAAATAATTACATGACATTACTTTCTTTCCTATTTCATGATAATGATGCAACTTGTAATTTTAATTTCGAGGAAATATTATTTTCATCCTAAGATATTTGGTTAACTATTTTTGGAACAAAATTGCATGGTGTATAAATTGGATGCATAGAGAATAACATCCACCAATCAAGTTATTTATTTGTAATCAAAATTGAGGAGTAGAGTCTTATACTTGTATAGAGAAATTTTTTTATTGATATAGTAATTATATCATGAAGAAATTTTGGGAAGGGTGATGATGAAAACAGTGTGGCTATTTGGCCAAGCTAGTGTAAGTGGTAAGTGAAATGTATTGGCACTCACTTTTTTCTAGCCTATTGATAAATAAGAATGCATAGTGTACATTTTTATTAGCTATACTTCAAGTGCTGATCATTAGAATGAGGTATAAGTTGCATTTAATTATGTGGAAGGGAACTAGCATACACTTTGTAGAAGGGGTGAGGTCATAATCCAAATATGAACACCTTAGAGCCTTGAGATTAGAAATTTGATTTTTTCTTCCTACAGGTGATTAAGCTATTGGGTGTTTGCTACTATTGGTGTTCGGAACAAAGTCATACCTTCCAGTGGGTAATGATGGACCATATTTTAGTTATGCTAAATCCTAATACAAATGTTGAATTCCTTTTATTTCAGTGCTTATATTTGAAAATAGTTGTAGGAGATAATTTGATTAATCCATGTTAATTAAGTTAGATGATTTTTTAGTATTTATATTAGAAATTTCATTTATGCATGATATATAATCCATGTTTAACAAGAATAGGGCTTTGATGGTGTATATTATAGTAGGGATATCAATCATGAAAAAAACTCCACTTTTTTGTCTATGTGTTTATTCTGCAGATAATTTTTTTTGTTGGTGAATATATAAACATTATACTAACATAATAAATCGTCGATGATAGATCCAAGCCAACCATTGCTGTTGCCGTGAACACTAGATTGCACAACCTTGCAAAGTTGACCATCGCTGTAGGAGTTGGTATAGCATCAACAGTTTTTACTGTCGGGGTACCCTACATGATGTGTCTTAAGAGAATGCTAAAGGTGCCCATCGGAATAGGTCCTTGAAGCTACAGCGATGGTCTTTTTGACCTATACCATTGGTTATTGACCGTTGGTGTAGGTAGAAACTATTGTTGTGGTTATCTCCCAACCAAGGTTATCTTTTATGCCTTTTAGCTGGGCATGACGTGCATCAAGTCGCGGGTAAGTCGTGAAGATCTTAAGAATCAGATGGTTGTTTTGGAGAATTATCAAGATAAGGCTTTAAACATTTATCGTTGATAGTTAATGAAATATTTGGTTTAGGAACAAAATTATCAAGGGCACCATATGGATGAGTTTTAAGGATGATATAAGGGCTGGTCCATTTGAATTTTAACTTTCCTATAAAATTTTATATCCTTGCATTATAAAGCCATATGCGTTGATTTGGTTCAAAAGATTCTCGAACACTATTGTCATGAAAAAGTTTAGTTCAGTCTTTGTAAATATGTGCATTTTCATATGTAAAATTATAGATTTCTTCTAGTTCAGTTAATTGCAGTTTACAATGTTTGGTAGCTTCAATTAAATCTAAATTAAATTATTTTATCGTCCAATAAGCCCTATGTTTGAGTTCTATTGGGAGATGGCATGCCTTTCCATAATTCAATCAAAATGGGGACATGCCAATTGGTGTTTTGAAAGTGGTTCGATAGGCCCATAAAGCACCATCCAACTTACTCTTTTCATTCGGACCTAATCATTTTTTAGAAAATGTTTTTAATTTCCCAATTAGAAAATTCAGCTTGGCCATTAGTTTGGAGATGATAAGGAATATAAATTTTGTGATCAACCCCATACTTAGCTAACAATTGATGGAATTGAGAATGTGTGATGTGAGATCCTCTGTCACTAATAATGGCCTTTGGAACTCCAAACTTTGAAAATATATTATTTTTAATAAAGTTTACAACTATCTGGTGATTCTTAGTGCAGGTGGCTACTACTTCAATCCATTTCACTACATAGTCAACTGCGACTAGTATGTACAAGTACCCACAAGAGTTGACAAACAGTCCCATGAAATCAATCCCCTAAATATCAAAAATTTCAACTTCAAAAATAGGGTTTAGGGGCATCATATCTTTCCGAGTCATGTTGCCGATGCTCTGGCAATGCACACAGGATCAAATGAAGTCTTGAGCATCTTTGTGTATGCTAGGCCAGTAAAATTCAGAATTAAGAATCTTAACCGTAGTTTTCTTACCCGAGAAATGTTTGCAGCAGGCCATCGCATGATAGTGGTTCAAAATATCATGAAATTTGAATCGGGAACACACCATCGGATGACCTAGTCAGCATAAGTACAGAATATATCAGGATCCTCCCAAAAGTAATATTTGATATCGGCAAAGAACTTATCCCTTTTTATTTGGGCCAATTAAGAGGGATTTGTTTAGTCGCCAGATAATTCACAATAGTTGCATACCAAAGGAGGTTACTAATAGATAGGAGGGTATCATTAGGGAATACATCCGGTGGGGTACGCACATCATCTATCGAAAGATGGGAGAGATGACGGCCACTACATTCTATGATCCTACCTTATCATTAATTTCGATGACAAATTCATGGAGTAAGAGAATCCATCAAATAAGGTAAGGTTTCGCATCTTTCTTGTTCAATTGGTAATTTAGTGTTGACTGGTCCGTATATACAGTAATGCGTGACCCCAATAGATAAGATCTGAATTTCTCTAAGGAAAACACAATGGCAAGAAGTTCTTTGTCAGTAACCATATAATTCGATTATGAATCATCCATAGTTTTACTTGCATAATAGATCACAACAGGATTCTTGTCAATACACAGCCCTAAAACTTTACCTGCGACATAATCTGAGGCATCAGTCATGAGTAGAAAATGATGATTCCAATTGGGTCCTTGATAAACACCAACTTTGTATACACATTACCTTCATTTTGCTGGTATCACAAGCAATTTTGTTAATTAGGGTTGCACTCATGCATACAGTTAATTGATTCACATCTAGCTAGCTTTGCATAAATTTTGTAATAAAATGATGCCTTGATGCATTTGTCTAGTTGGCGCAGATTTTGACTCAGGTGACATGGCTTACCATATCTATAAATGGATCAATGATCACAGACCTAGTTCACAAGCCTCTGCAACAAGTTGAACCACCTCAATTATGGATCTCCCTATTGTTAAGTCTAAAATCACGCTTTTGGTTAAATTACGTCATAGCATAGGCACAAATTCAATTCAAACAACAATTTTTAACGAGACTTGGTGATTCTTGGTTGATCTCAAGGAGGTGTGTTTTTGCAAATCAATTTTGATTTTCCTTTCTACTTGCTTAAAATTGCAATCCAGTGTTTAAAGTGCAAATATACAATTCACAAGTCATGTTGTTAATGCACAGAATGTGCGCGTGAGTTACAAATATAAGTTTCTGTTCGCATGACTTCAACTAAGCGATGGTGACCAATGGAAAATGAATCTATCGGTAAATCATTAATATCTTCTCGAACCAACATATTTATTTGCATAAAAGGAAGATATGATCCAAGTAATGATAAAGAGAATTCATTGCATTGAATCACTCTATTTACAATCAAATCTAGAGGAATGCTTGTACATGGAATTTAAAACTAGATCTACAAGAAGCTAATCCCACTAAGAATGCTCGCAGAGCCATCAGCACTGTAGGATGAGAGTGGTAAGACCTTAGGTATGATGGCCTATCTGCACCACTTAAAGAGTTGCACGCCTGGAGTCTAGGAAGAACTTAAGTTTGCACTCTGGAGAGATAATACTATACTATGAAAGAAGGAAATAAATGCATCAATTAAAGCAGGATGAACAACTACTACTACGACTGGGCCACCAAAGGTTGGCTTTAGTGGTCGTGTGGCTAGAGGTGGAGGGAGGAATAGAGGGCGGCCACAGCTGGTGGTGGTCAACCTCTTGAGGAGGTGGTGGAGCAGCTTTAATGGTCGTGGAAGAGGGTGCTCATGGTAGGAAGATGATGGTGGATTAATGAATGAATGACGGATGGATGGCTTGGGCAACCACTTTGGAGGGTTTTTTATAGATGTTGGGTGGCTCCTCTTAGGTAGCGTTGGAAGACTCTAGAGTCTCTTGGGTGGCGTCAAGTGGAGAGAAGATTGGGTCTTCAAGATCCACTATTTGTGGAGGTAGTGTGGGTGGGCTTGGACTAGGTTGGACCTGGACATAAGGTGAAGAGTTGGTGCACTTGTGGTCGCCACTTGTGGGTTGTGGACACCAAGTTGAGTGGGTTGGGTGGCAGCTAGGTTAGTGGCTACGGTAGTCCTAGGTCGAGCCAAATAGGCTTGGGTATTGGGTCTATGTAAAGGTCCTAAAAATTGGTTCATACAACCTATTAATAAAGTGGTAAATGCAATTAAGCTAATCACAAGTTTAATTGGGTCAATGTGTGTGAAATTGGGAGAAAGAATTCTCAATTAGGTTGTGTGTGAGTCAATTGTGTTGGGCCCTAGTTCCATCTCTCTTCTGTGTTTTGATGTTAACAAAATCGTTTTAAAAACTAATATGTTTATGAAGTGATTACAGGTCAAAAGAATCTGTGGATGCAAGCAAAAAGATTGCACATGAAGGAAGAAGTTTTTGAAGACTTTAGTTTTTATTGTATCTTAGAATTTTTGTATGTTTCCAAATAAGTAAAACATAATCTAGGTAATAAAATCAAAGTAGAGATAACTAGGATCCAGAATATCGTTCATTTACTCGGTTCTTAACTCAAAATCGACTCTTTCAAAACAAAGTCGCCTAGAGTAGATTGGATTTCTCTAATTGATCTTTGGTACTTGCTCGACACAAGTTTGGACCTAAGTTCCAAACTATAAACATCAAGTACCGGTACTCATCATGAGTACCAGTATCAAGTGGTCACAGTTTATGAACTGGGTTTTTGCCTAGACCTTACAAGTACTGGTACTCATCATGAGTACCGGTACTCATCATGAGTACCGGTACATGAAGGTCACAGGACCCAAGACTGTGCGTTACAAGTATCGGTACTCATCATGAGTACCGGTACATGTAGGTTACAGGACCCAAGACTGTGCGTCACAAGTACTGGTACTCACAATGAGTACCGGTACCTAGTGATTTTGCTGTACTGACTATATGTAGTCAGTACCAGTACCAAGAGTTCAGTACCAGTACCAACTAGCCGTTGTGACCAGTCTGAACGGCTAGTTTGCAATTAATCATAATTCTAATGTTCCTAAAATACCCCTAATGGCTAGAATTCGTGGGAGAGGTGATTAGTGGTCTATATAAGCACTGTTTGAGTGTTGTTTTAGACACATCTCTTAAGAAAAATCATACTCTTGCCTACACCTTCAATTCTCAAATTTAAAGCTTAAAGAGAGTTTGTTTTGTTGCATATCTTTCAAGGCATCTCTCCATTTGCAACAAATCATCAAAGGCGATCGTATTTTTCTGTAATCAATCATTTGTTTTACACCTTAGTTTTTCTTGTTAGATTTGGTTATACTTGTTATAAGATACTTGTTGGAGACTTAGGAAATAGTTGTAAGCTTCTATTTACATGTTGCTTACACCTGTATCTTTATCTTTTCTTCATATCTTGTAATTGGGTTGAGGTAACTTGTTAATTACCTCTGATATTAGTAAATTGATTCCCTCTGATTGAGGGAATCAGGTTAAAAATCCTAAGTCAGGAGACTTAGGTAGTGGAGTACCCAGGTGAGGGGAACCACTATACATCTTGTGCCTTTGTTTTTGTGGTTTGATTTGTCTTGCAATTTTTTATTTCCCACACTATTCATCCCCTCCTTCTAGTGTGCTTGTGATTTACAGTTCCTACAGGTGGTATCAGAGTGGGTTGCGAAAAGAAGTGACAATTCTCTTTCGCTATAGCATCTCTAGTAAAGTGCACCGAAGGACAATCATCCACATGTCCTCCCTACTTTGATGGGACAGACTATGGATACTGGAAGAGGAGGATGCAAATCTTCCTCAAGGCTATGGATGAGGACTCATGGATGTTTATCCAAGAGAAGTACGTGGATCCGAAGCCACAAAGAGTGGCATGGACGGCAGAACAAAAGAAAAGGATTGTGGCAAATGCAAAAGCAATGAACGCACTCTATTGTGCGTTATCAAGAGAAGAATTTAACTATATCTCTGCATGCAAGTCTGCATACGAGATATGGAACACATTGCAAGTCACCTATGAAGGTACAAGTAAAGTTAAAGAAACACATATTTCTATTCTAATAGAAAGCTATGAGTGTTTTAGGATGCAGAAAGGTGAAACAGTCAAAGGGATGTACACAAGATTTGGAGAGATTGTTAATCCAATGAAGAATCTTGGAGTTAAGTTGAAGGAGGAACAACTTGTAAGGAAAATCTTAAGAACCCTTACAAGCAATTGGTCTCCAAAGGCCACAGCCATTCAAGAGGCAAAAGATCTTTCTACACTCTCCTTAGATGAGTTAATTGGAAGTCCCATGGCATATGAAGTTCAGTTGGAAAATATGAAGAAGAATGAAGAAAAATCCATAAGCAAGAAAAAGGAGATTGCTTTCAAAGCTTTAAAGGAGGTATCACACTTTGATGACTCAAATTCCGATGAAGAAGAGGAGCTTGCTCCTCTAACAAGAAGATTCAGAAGATTCATCCGAAAACAAGGTAAGAAAGTCAATAAATTTTCAAATGACATTATTTATTTTGAATGCAAGAAGAAAGGGCACGTACGAAAAGATTGTCCAATGATCAAGAAGAAGGAAGAAAAGAAGGACAAAGAACTTGATCGAAAGAAAAAGAAGATTTCAAGAAAGGCATACAAGGCAACTTGGGATGATAGTGATTCCGACACGGAATCATCTTCTGAAGAATCTAAAGAAATAGAAGTTGCATATCTTTGCTTAATGGCAAACGATGACAACTTGGAAAATGAGGTAGATTCTGAAGTCACCTTTAATGAATTAGTAGAAGTATATGAAGATTTATATAATAAGGCTAGGATGATTAAAAAGGAAAATAAGGTTTTGCATGATAATTATAGAACTATAGAAATAGAGAAATCTTGTTTAGAAATAGAATTAGATATGTTCAAAGAAACTAACAATCAATTACATGCAAAAATAGTAGAATTAGAGGATATTTATGAATACTTTGAGGACACTTTGAATAATCTAAAAATAATAACTAGGCTGAATATGGAATTTTGTAATAATTTAAAAGCTAAGTTCAATAATAAAAAGAACACACAAAATAAATCATATGCACCTAGACATGCATGGATTTATCAAAAGGTCAAGAATCCTAAGAATTATAGATCTAACACTAAAGTGATCTATAAACCTAATGATTTGAAAGGTATTAAACATCAAGGATCCAAAAGAAAATGAGTACCTAAAATAGATTTAATAAATTGTCTTGCAGGTCAAAAAGGACAAATGGATCCTAGACAGTGGGTGTTCCAAGCACATGATGGGACACTCCGACCTCTTTATCAAATGGACCAAAATCGAAGATGGAGGACACGTCAAGTTGGGCGACAACAAACGTTGTCGCATTATTGGTGAAGGTACAATAGGAAACTCTTCTAAGCAGGTACATAATGTTCTTTTAGTAGAAAACTTAAAACATAACCTGCTTAATGTTAGTCAAATATGTAATAATGGATGTGATGTTTTGTTCACTAAAGTTGGATTTCAAATATTAAAAGAAGGAACAAATATGGCTTTAATTGAAGGATTTAGATATGAAAATATCTATGCTCTTCATTTTTCAAAAGAGAAGTATGTAAAATGTCTACTTGCCTCCCATATTGAAGTAGATCTTTGGCACCGTAGGCTAGGTCACATTAATCATAAACATCTTAATAGGTTAGCCAAAAATGAGTTAGTAAGGGGCCTACCTAAACTAACTTATAAGAAGGATGTTTTGTGCAAGTCGTGTGAACTCGGAAAAATGTACAAAACTTCTTTTAAACCTAAAGACTTAGTTTCAACAACGCGACCTTTAGAATTGTTACACCTTGATCTATTTGGACCAACACAATTTGAGAGTCTAAATGGATCAAAATTTTGCAATGTTATTGTTGATGACTTCTCTAGGTTCACTTGGGTCATTTTCTTGAAACATAAGGATGGATCATTTGATTCCTTCCTAAGTCTTACTCGAAGACTTCAAAAGGAAAAATCATCCTCTATTCTTAGACTTAGGACTGATCATGGGGGTGAATTTGAAAATGAAAAATTTTCAAGTTTTTATGTCAATTCTAGCATAACCCATGAATTTTCATTTCCTCGGGCTCCATCTCAAAATGGTGTTGTAGAGCGCAAGAATCGCACTCTACAATGCACCCGAACTTTGCTCTTGGAGTCTGGGCTTCAAAAATATTTCTGGGTAGAAGCCATTAATATGGCATGTTATGTCCTAAATAGAACACTCTTAAGGCCTATTATTAAGAAAACTCCATATGAGCTTTATTATGAGAAGTCTCCTAGGATATCATATTTCAGGGTGTTTGGAAGTAGATGTTATTTATTAAACACCCGTGACTGGCTTGATAAGTTTGATGCTAAAGGTGATGAAGGCATTTTTATTAGCTATTCAACAAGAAGCAAAGCTTATCGAGTCTTTAATAAAAGGAATTTTGTCATTGAAGAATCCTTGCATGTTTCATTTGATGAAACAAACTTAGGTGAACCGGAACCAAATCATTTAGATTCTGATGATGAAGATACCCCCTTCATTGATGTATCAAAAATAGAAGATTCACGAAATGTACATGATCTTCCAAAACAATGGGTACACCATAAGGATCACCCTCAAGAACAGATTATTGATGATACTGAACAAGATGTAAAATCCCGATCTCACTTTAGAGCTGATTTTGTCCTTAATGCTTTTGTTTCACAACTTGAACCCAAGAAAGTTGATGAGGCATTCAAGGATGAATCATGGGTTGTAGCTATGTAGGAGGAGCTACTCCAATTTACTAGGAGCAATGTATGGAACTTCATACCCACTCCTAAGGGTAATTCCATCATTGGAACCAAGTGGGAGTTCCAAAATAAATTGGATGAATTTGGTTCAATGATCAGGAATAAAGCCAGACTTGTAGCTCAAGGCTATAACCAACAGGAGGGTATTGACTTTGATGAGACCTATGCTCCTGTTGCTCGCTTGCAGTCCATACGGATGCTACTTGCCTTTGCAAGTGCAAAGGACTTCAAGTTATATCAAATGGATGTCAAGAGCGCTTTTCTTAATGGTTATATTAAGGAAGAAGTTTATGTTCATCAGCCTCCCGGGTTCGAGGACCCAGCACACCCAGAGCATGTATACAAGCTCAATAAGGTGTTATATGGACTTAAACAAGCTCCCAGGGCCTGGTATGATAGGCTCAGAACCTTTCCTCTTCGGCACAATTTTAGAATTGGAGTTGTTGATTCAACTCTTTTTGTAAAAGAAGGTAATGACATCTTATTGGTTCAAATATATGTCGACGATATTATATTTGGATCAAATAAGGAGTCCTTATGTTAACATTTCTATGAGACTATGAAGATTGAGTTTGAAATAAGTATGATGGGTGAACTCAGATTCTTTTTAGGACTCTAAATTCAACAATTAGACACAGGAATTTACATTAGTCAAACAAAATATGTTCTTAAAATTCTCAAGAAATTTGACTTTGAAAATTTAAATGGCAAAGAGATTCCGATTTCTCAATCTACTTCTCTTGGTGAAGATTTATTCGACAAGACGGTAGATGAAAGAAATACTGGGGAATGATAGGTTCACTACTATATCTCACAGCTTCTAGACCTGATATTCTTTTTGCTACATGTTTATGCGTGAGATTCCAGTCCAAACCCAAGGAATCTCATTTTAATGCAGTAAAAAAAATATTTAGATACCTAAACAGCACAAAAGACCTTGATCTTTTCTATCCTAAAGCACAATCTTTAGATCTAGTATCCTATAGTGATGCAGACTATTCTGGGAGTCGGACAGACAGAAAGAGCACTAGCAGCACATGTCATTTTATTGGAGAATCTCTAATCTCATGGTTCTCTAAGAAATAGACTTGTGTTTCACTTTCTACAACTAAAGCTGAGTATATTGCAGCTTTACTTGCTTGCTCTCAGGTCATTTGGATGAGGCAGACTTTGTCCGACTTTGGATTGATTTTTGTGCAATCCAAGATATTATGTGATAATACAAGTGCAATAAATCTATTCAAAAGTCTGGTACATCATTCACATACCAAACATATAGACATTAGACATCATTTCCTCAGAGATAATGTTCTTCAAGGCTCTATTCAATTAGAATTCATTGACACTCAAAATCAATTGGCAAATATCTTTACAAAACCTCTTGCAGCAGAGAGATTCTGCTTTATAAGGAGAAAATTAGGACTTTGTACAATAAAAGAGATTCTAATCTAACATTTTATTTGATATAAGCTTTGTATTTATGAAAATTACTAAGGGATTTTTTGCAAATTACCCATGCTTACTAAAAGAGGGGCAAAATGTAATATTTTCATATATCTGGAAATACTAGGGTATTGTTTGCAATTTGGTTGCTTAACTTAGGTTGTTGATCACATTATTTTTTCAACACCTAAGTTGTCAATTTTTCTTCTCTAAACCACTTAAGTGGTCATGTGACAAGCACATGACCCATCCCATATAAAAGAGGTCAAGTGCAAACACTTGGCTCATTTCTTCACAACCAAACCCTAGTTCCACCACAAGCCCCTCCAAGCCCTTGCCAAGAAGAAGAAGGACCATCTCCAATATGCATACCCTAGGTACATTCTTCTCTTCTCATCAAATCTTGTTTCCTTGATTTGTTCTATACCATTTTTTTGTTTCTCGTCGTCATTTCTGCTATTGCAATACGCTTTCATCGGGTACCAGATGGTACCAGTACCCATCATTGGTACCGATATTAGCTGGGCACAGCAGTGCCTGCTTTGCAGAGTAGGTATCGGTACTGAAGATGAGTACCAGTACTAACTCGTATTTCTGGTTGGGACAGAAACCAACCAGTACCGGTACATGCAGGCTTAAATGTGTTGTTACTTGAACACATGATCTTTATCTCTAATTGTATTCCTATTTCTTGTTGTTGTGTGTTTTCAGATGGCACCAAAATCTAAAAGTAAGGGAAAAGCACCTCAAGATGCATTCCACAAGTTTTGCATCAATGAGTATGCTAAATCAAAATTCGATTGGTATAAAGGCCTAAAACTCCATCACTGTAGGCCTATTGAGTGGAAAGATTTTTCTCTACAAATCTATGAGTTCACTACCTGTCTTTCCAATCAGCATCTTATGCATTTCTTTGATGAGGCATGTTTTGCTGATATTCCTGAAATTTACCCTGACATTAATTGTCTATTTTTTGCTAATCTCCAAGAACAAGAAAATCGGGGCCATCTTGTCTTAACATCCAAGGCTTTTGGTCAAAAAATCACCATTACTCCTAAATTTTTATCAACCATCACCCAATACCTTAATGAAGGTCATCCTTTTAACACACTTAAGGAGTAATTTCCTACTCATAAAATTCATGAAACTCTATTGCTTCCTAATTGCCAAGGCAAAGCATCGGTTGCTCCCAACATAACTCTTTTTTGCTCATGTTCTTTTTCGTATCTTAGCATGGAATTTAAGGGCTAAAAATTTGGGTTTTCACAAAATTTCCATTGACATTTTACCCTTAATTTATGCGATCATTACAGGATTTCAGGTCAACTGGAACACGATTTTCATTCACTTTCTTAGACCTCATTACCATGCATTGGCTTTACCCTTGGATATCTTGGTGTCTCACATATTCAATAAAAATAAAATTAATCTTTATAATTTCACTTCTCTTAGAAAAGTGGTTTATTTCAAATGGACCTCTCTTCGGAAAATGGGAGTGAAACCTGCTAGAGAGGAATCTACTAGTGATGATGAAGAAGATGAAGTTGATCCAAATGCTCAATCTTCTTCTCATCCACCTCTTGAATCATCTTTGGCTTTTGTCCCCATTACCTATCCCTTTCCGGAAGCCGAAACTCCTTGGAAGAACCTATCTCATGAGTCTGGCACCGATCCCTACATATTCAACACTTTCAATTATATTGGTCAAAATTTAACCAATTTGAATTTTCCCTTCCGTCACATGGAATGCAAATTTCATGATCTTTCTATGTCTCTTGAGTCTTCCTATGTTGCATCTTCCACTCAACATACCAAACAAAGGAAGCTGACTCAACCAAAAGCACCTCCGGAATACAACGAAAGAAGACAGAAACACTTTCAAGATCCATCTTTTGTAGCAAAAAAAGAACCAATTATCAATAAAGATGAAGAAAAAGAAGACACAGAAGATGAAGAAAATGTTTCATATGAAGAAGATGATGATGATGATGACGACGGCAACGACGATGATGATGACAATGATGATGATGAGGATGAACAACCACTTATTAGAAAATGTCATAGAAATTAGTTTAGTTTTTTAAGTATGTAAGCTTGTTGTTGATTGTATAACTCTTAACATTGTTAAATTTCTATGGCTCTTAATATTTATTTTGTGTCATGAATTTTATCATGTTATGAAATTTGATGCTTTGCTTGATTATGTATTTATGCTTTGTTATGAAATTTGAACTTTTATGGTATTTGCTCAATTTTTTTGCTTGCTTGACAAAAAGGGGGAGAAATGAAATGAATGAATGGATACTTCATATCAAAAATAGGGAGAGCTTAGTTTGAGGGGGAGGTTTTTTACTCTCTTGTGGAGTTTTTTATTCTTCTCTTATTAAGTCTCTGTTTATTTTTAACATGAGTATCTTATTTGTTTTGTCAAAATAAAAAAGGGGGAGATTGTTGGACCCTAGTTCCATCTCTCTTCTGTGTTTTGATGTTAACAAAATCGTTTTAAAATCTAATATGTTTGTGAAGTGATTACAGGTCAAAAGAATCTGTGGATGCAAGTAAAAAGATTGCACATGAAGGAAGAAGCTTTCGAAGACTTCAGTTTTTATTGTATCTTAGAATTTTTGTATGTCTCCAAACAAGTAAAACATAATCTAGGTATTAAAATCAAAGTAGAGATAACTAGGATCCAGAATATCGTTCATTTATTCGGTTCTTAACTTAAAATCGACTCTTTCAAAACAAAGTCGCCTAGAGTAGATTGGATTTCTCTAATTGATCTTTGATACTTGCTCGGCACAGGTTTGAACCTAAGTTTCAAACTGTGAACATCAAGTACCGATACTCATCATGAGTACCAGTATCAAGTGGTCACAGTTTGTGAACTGGGTTTTTGCCTAGACCTTACAAGTACCGGTACTCATCATGAGTATCAGTACATGAAGGTCACAGGACCCAAGACTGTGAGTTACAAGTACTGGTACTCATGATGAGTATCGGTACATGTAGGTTACAGGACCCAAGACTATGTGTCACAAGAACCGGTACTCACAATGCTTACCAATACCTAGTGATTTTGCTGTATTGATTGTATGTAGTCAGTATCGGTACCAAGAGTTCAATACCGGTACCAACTACCCGTTGTGACCAGTCTGAACGGCTAGTTTGCAATTAATCATAATTCTAATGTTCCTAAAATACCCCTAACGACTAGAATTCTTGGGAGAGGTGATTAGTGGTCTATATAAGCACTGTTTAAGTGTTGTTTTAGACACATCTCTTAAGAAAAATCATACTCTTGCGTACACCTTCAATTCTCAATTTTCAAGCTGAAAGAGAGTTTATTTTGTTGCATATCTTTCAAGGCATCTCACCATTTGCAGCAAATCATCAAAGGCGATTGTATTTTTCTGTAATCAATCGTTTGTTTTACACCTTAGTTTTTCTTGTTAGATTTGGTTATACTTGTTATAAGATATACTCTTGTTGGAGACTTAGGAAATAGTTGTAAGCTTCTATTTACATTTTGCTTACACCTGTATCTTTATCTTTTCTTCATATCTTGTAATTGGTTTAAGGTAACCCGTTAATTACCTCTGATATTAGTAAATTGATTCCCTCTGAGTTGAGGGAATCGGGTTAAAAATCCTAAGTTAGGAGACTTAGGTGGTAGAGTACCCAGGTGAGGGGAACCACTATACATCTTGTGCCTTTATTTTTGTGGTTTGATTTGTCTTGCAATTTTTTATTTCCCACACTATTCATCCCCCCTTCTAGTGTGCTTGTGATTTATAGATCCTACAAATTGGACTACGACTGAGTCCAATTAGACTTACATGGGTTGAATTTATGGTCCAATTGAGTTCTATGTGTCCAATTAGACAAGCAGGGTTCAATTGACTTCTACTGAGTCAATTGGGCTTAGTGAGAACCTAATTAGGTTCTTAGAAAGGGCTAGTGATAGTGTACTAGTCTTAAGGTGTCTCTAAATATGTGTCCCAAGGTGTATGGTAGGGTTCCTAGGCCAAAAGAAGTAAGATATAATTTCTAATTCCAAATTAGGAACTGAAGGTGACCTCCAGGCGTCCAAGAATTAGGTTAGATGACTTATACTTCAAAGTCAGACTTCTGAAGGTTAGGTTACATGTCCAATATTGAAACATTATTGGAGTCAGGGTTTTGGCTAGGGTTTCTGTAGAGATTGGACATCCAACACACTATATGGACATCTAGAGGTAGGCTGAAAGGTGTTTTTAAGGTGTTCTAGGCTAAATTGACTGAGTAGGAGGATGGCTTAGGGATGGGAAAGTGGATAGGGTTATCCTAAGGACTAGGGATAGGTGTAAGGTTGTCCTAAGTTCTTCATACTTTAATTCTAACATTTAAATCCTACAAGTAGTCTAGTATACCTCTTCCCTACTCTCTGTCTTCAGCTTATTTGCAGCTTTGCTCCAAGATTTCTGATGAGAGCCTCATCATGAGCCATAACTAGCTCATTTTGACCCAATAAAGAAGGTAAAAGCTCTTACATAACCTAGAAGAAGGCTTAACTGAAGGAACAAGTGCTCTGAGAAGAAAACATGAAATAAAGGTTAAAACTGCAATTTTACCATTACAGTAATAAACGGGATTTCTCAGAGGCAAAACATAGGTCAAATGGTATAAATGAGATAAAAAGTAGGTTGAGTCAATCAGAAATGGGTTTATGTGCAATCTAGGAATTAAATGACACTTGGTAACCCTAAAACAGATCCACTTAAATTAACAAGGTTCCGGTCAGGATAAAAATCAAGTAAACCTTATAAAAATCATGGAAAAATATCCTATAGGGTTTAGAACACTCAATTTGGCCTTTGGAACCCAGGTTGACCTAGATTAGGGTCCTAGCACATTAATGGACCAAATTTAGGTTTTTACGCAAAATGTCTAGTCAGATGAGGTCAAACCTAAAATCCAACTTCACCATTGGATTCCTTAGGTCCAACTTAGATTTATACCAAAATTTGGACCCAAGGGGAGGTCATCTTGACCTACTTTGCAATTTAGTACACCCAAATCACAATTTAGTCCCTATCTTTTGAATATCATTGCAGAGAGTCCCCTAAGTTCCTCTCCACCTTTGCAATCAGGTCCTGCCGCCATTGTTAGGGCAGAACCAAGCTCTGACGAGGTTTAGAGAGAGATTACTCTCTGATTCCTCAGAGATTCCCTCCCAGAAATGGAAGGGAGATTCTCTGAGGAATTCCCTTCCATTTAAGGCCAATCACAACCTCTGGTGTGAACCCAATCTCTCGTGCGAACGCACGAGGGATTTGGGTATCTTAACTTCTTTCCGACTCCGACGAGCAATCAGAGGCAATGGCGTGCCCTCCACACCCTGAACGACTAGCCCAGTGCCTATATAAGAACCCACACCTCCGGCCGCTCATCTTCAGCTTGATTTGGCCGAGTTTCCACCTCCAATTCATCTCCTCCTGCCCGACCAAAGTTCCCAGCAAGCTCCGGCGAGCCCCCCTTCCCTCCCTCTTCGCTCTGCCACAAAACCAGTGGCAGAGTTATTTTCTTGACTCTCCTCCGCGTCGCGCAGTACCCGCGCACGCCGCCTCAGCCCCGTCGTCGCTACCGTTCTTCCTCCACTGGGCATCTTCTTCTCCGGCGACAGCAGGTACAGCTGCTCGCCTCTCCTTCCCCTTCGTCCCCGCAATTAGGTTAGAATTACTCCCTATCTTCCCCTCTCTCGTTTCCCCCTGTTATTTCATTTAATCGACCCTCGACCGACGCTGACCACCCTCATCTTCCTCGCCTCCGACCGACCTCCAGCGAGCCGCTTCCACCACTCCGCCCCTCCACATGGCTCGCTGACCAACTCAAAAGCTCCGCCTCACCACCAGGAACACTTTCCACCCCTCCTCTGCCACTCCGCACCTCCGCAGTAGTCCCCCGAACAACCCCACACTTCCAGCCATAGGTTGACCTAGGCACGCACGCCTAGGCCGACCTGCAGCCTGCAGCACCATCCACCACCTTCGCCGTGCCACGGCGAAGGTGTCCAGCTAGCCTGATCGGGCCAATAGGCCGTGTTTGTGTCTGACAGTGTCGACGCTCCTACCGCCATGGACGACATTTGAAGAAGCTCCGTAGCAGCTCCAGGCGCCAGGGCTCCCAGGTTGCAGGCGCAGTAGGTTCACGCGAGTGTTGCGAAGTGCTTCGAGTCCAGCAAGTCATGCTGAGAAGCCAATAGCTGTGGGGATGGCACGCAGGTCTGCGGGCGCACGCGAAAGCAGTACTGACCAGATAGTCCCACATCGTGGAATCGCAAAACACAGGTAGAGTATAAATTGTTTTTTTGTTTTAAACTTAACGCCTCCGAGAGCACAGGGGTGAGGTCCCTCACTGCCCTCACGCCCGCCTTGTCCGCGGCTTGACCTCACGGATCTGGAGGGATCCGATTGACCCAAACCTTGAGCACTCCTCGCGCATCACCACCTGCCGGTGCGCCTGGTCCCGGGTGCGAATCAGACCCGATTGACCCGTGTGGCTCTGGGAGAGCGTGTTTGAGTGAATTGCTGAGAGAGAGATGCGCGGGTAGAGGGAAAGGGGTAGGTTTTGCTCTGTGTAGGCACAGGCTGAACGTTGAGGAAGAAAGACTTGGCCGCAAGAAGAAGAGAAGAAAGAAGAAGAAGGAAAGGCAGGAAGAACAGAAGGACCAAAGAAGAAGACAGGCAAGGCAAGGAAGAGAAGGAAGAGGAAAGAAGCCTTCGCAGGAGAAGAAGGAAGAGCAAGGCAGAGGCAAGACAGAAGAAGAGACTACAGAAGAAAGAAAGAAAAAGGGAAAATACTTTTAAGACGTCTGATCACCAGATCAGACATCCAATTTCATATTTTTTTGTCCTAATTACTTTTAAGCGCATACATTCATATTTGAATTGACATTTTGAGTAAATTAGAGTGTTCAATTACATTTTGATTAGTAGTAAATTCCATTTGCTCCCTGTGTTCGACCTCGGATACTCCGATTTTCGAGTAATAAAATTCTCTATTTGTTTGAACACTTTGTCGGCTATACTACAACGTCATATTCTCTTTAAAACCCGCACAAAAGCGATACGAACACTTTCACTCCAACTCTCCTGTAAATGTAGCCTCTATCCAGTTCAGGCCATCTCCTGAGCTTTTATTATCTACAAACCAAATTATTTGCAAATTAGTACAAAAATATGGCATTATTTCATAAATAGCTAAGTAAACTAATAAGAATGCAACATATGCAACTAATGCATGAATTACTCCTAAGTTATGCTAAGATAAACTCTATTTAGGCCAATTAAGTCCTATGATTGCTGCGTAATCACCTACTACATTGATTGAGCTCCTCATCTCATTCAAGAAGCTCAAGTCTCTACTGCAAGGGCAAGCACATGCATTAAGGAGCTCATTCAAGTAAAGTCCACACCTAAATTTATGCATTGGAAATCTAAGAAGAAAGGTACCTCTTGGCCACCCCCTTTAATTGGATTTTTTTACCACTCAAAAGTCTCCTTGATAAAGAGGAAAATTCTTGGAACCATTCTCCATTTATGCCACCATGTGACTCTTCCTTATGCACCCTTTGACCACGCATTAATTGGTGCATTTTTCCAGCACCAAAAGGCATCATGTTTTGAAACCAAAGATTCTTGGAGACTCCATCTCTCTGGATAGCTAGGATGAACTCCCCACTTGCACCTTTTCCTTTTTGGCTTCCAAAACACTCCACATACCTAGCCTATAAAAGCCACCTACCTACACCCTTGTAAGGCATCTTTGGCCACCACAAAATAGAGACAATTCGAAGCTTCACCCCAAGGGTCCTTGGAGGAGAGGAGGACTCAAGAGGAAGCACCACCACCTCTTGGAGCTTCTCCTAGTCTCCAAGCTTCACACTAAGTCTCAAGGAAGATGAGGAGGAGCCGGGTAGCATCACTGTTTTGCCTGGGAGCCGAGATTCTTCACTTGAGCATAAGGTTTAAGTTTTCATCTTTTTTTAGTCTTGATTGTAGTAGGATAAACTAGTGTACTCCAAATCTTTCTATTAATCTAAGTTGTTATTTCTTGCTTTCATTTCTAAGCCATGATTTTGTGTTGCTTTTGTGATAACCTTCCCTCTTGATTTCCTTGGCATGCTTGTGCTTTGGAGAGCTCAAGAGGGATTCATGTTGCTTGTAGATGTTGGTAGCGAAAAGTCCAACCCACTTTGCTATTCTTGCATTTCATTTCCTATATTTCAAAAAGCCAAAATAATTTATATATCTTTAAAAACAAAAAATATAAGCAAGACTACCTTAGCATTTTCTTGAATACCAATTTGCCTCCTTAAATGACCCTTGATACTCCCCTATCTAGGATTATAAATTTAAAAGATGATCAGATTTATGCATTGCAATGACTTAATTCTTATCTTTGGTAAAATCACATTTTTCCATATCACCTTTTACAAATCAGAAGAACTGGTCCAACAAGCTGGATGATGCATTATGGGCCTACCGTATAGCCTTTAAGAGCCCCATTGGCATGTCACCTTAGAAACTGATCTACGGAAAGGCATGACACCTCCTAGTCGGGCAAGAACATCGTGCATATTGGGCCATAAAAGAACTCAATTGGAACTTGGGCCAAGCTGGCCACCGAAGAAAGCTCCAATTCACAGAGCTGGAGGAGTTACATAGTGAAGCATACGAGACCTCGCGTATTTACAAGGATCGAGCAAAGGCTTGTGTTAGTCACTCTGAAACAGGTTTTAATATCGTTGCATTGCAGTATAGATCAAATCAGTGTGAAAACATATAAAATTTATTACTCGAATGAAATCCAAGGTTGAACATAGGGAGCAAGTGGCAATCTAATACTCAAGAACACAATTCAAATGCAATATAAGAATTTCAAACAATAGAAATGAAATTTGATGTCAATAATGCAAAAAGATGAGAGGGTAAAATGGTGATTTGAATCACCAAATTACCCTACAATGTTAAGCTTAGCAAGCTACTCAAAGTAATAAATCATATAAGCCAAGCACAACTCAATTTAACCAACAGAACCAAGGTATCAGATATCAGACGATAGAATAGGCTCAGACACCTTAACAGAGGCAAAGGCCTCTTCCTCTTTCTTCTTCAAGCCTCAGGGAGAGGCTTCTCTCTTCATCTCTTCTTCTTCTCTTCTTCTTCCTTCCTTCTCTTCTTTGCTTCAGAGAAGGTGCAGCACAGGACCTAGCATGCCAGCAGAGGCAAAGGGCTCTTCAGATTTCACAAGAGTTAAGAGGAGGGCGGCAGAGCAAAACCCCCCTCTCCTCTCTTTTTCTCTTCTTCCTTTTCTCAGAGCCAACAAACCAAACCAAACCCAGGTATCCGGGTAATCGGAGCAAGCCCAGACCCACGAGGCGTGAGCGTGGGTGAGGGCGTTCGTGGGCATGTGTGAGGGGACCTCACCCCATGCTTACTGAGGTGAACAGGCTGTAGTACAAAATCAATTTAAGTCCGCATGCCGCTTCGTCAGCTACCGAGGTGGGACTAAAGTCCCACCCTTTCTTTGTGTGCGCTGTTGCAGTGATGATGCCTCAAATTGGCGCAACTGCGAAGGACGACACCTTCAATTGGCACCCTGGGATCCTTCCTGTAGGAGTTCCGTGAGACCTGGCATAAAACCTGGAGTTGCGAACTCAAGAACATGATGAAAGCTTGCTTAGAGTAGTTGCAGCAATGGCGGAGAAGGTCCTGAACCTAAAATCCAAAGAACGATCCTTCGACCCGATTAAACCAGCTTAGTAGCATTGCCGAACGACAAATGTGATGGTGGTCGTGCAGTGGTGTTTGGTAGGGTGAGGAGGTCGTATGACCTCAAAACGTGGGTGCGGTAAACGTGGAGTTAGGTGGAGTTGTAGAGTGGCAAATAGGGTGAATTGGTAGAGGGATTTTGTTGATTGGAGCACGACAGAGCTGATGGAGGTGATAGCGGTGAGTTTCAAACAATGTGGTGGTGTGTAGGCATCGTTGGAGCTTTGTTGGAGCAGAAGAAGGTGACAGCGTTTAGGGAGACGTGGTGGTTGTGCGTATGTCGTAAGTGTGGGAGAGCAAAATAGAATGAGAGAGAGAGCAAGAGAGGGACTTAGCGAGGTGGGAGAGAGGCAGAGGCAGCCGATTTTGATCAATCAGCACTGGAGAAGGAGGTAGAAGCGTGAGGCAACAACGATGAATCAGACAGAGGAACACCCTCCCTTTGGATGGGGAGGGTCGCAAGGAAGAGAGGAAGCTAGTCGGCCGACCAATTTGGTCCTTGGACAGCCAGAGGAGGAGGGTAGAAGAGGTTGCCGGAGCAGGGGTCTACGGTGGTCGGAGATAGGTTTTTAGGGCTTTTGACATGCCAAGACTTGCTAAAAAACTTAGCCATGTGACAGGGGTTCTTTTATAGGTGATAGGAAGCCCTTCCAAGCTTGGAAAGAAGCTTCCATGCTTGGATGGTTTTTGCGAAATACGATACCCAAACCTTTGAAAGGTTGGCATGACCTTTTGGGAAAGTCTTAGAGCCCAAGGAATGGCTCAAATGGAAGGTAACATCCTAAGGAATTCCCGTATCAATTTTGGGAGAGATTGATTGAGAATCGAGCAAGAAATCCTCACTCGAAACTCGGCGGTGAAGGTTTAACCTTCCAAAAATGGCATGGGGACCTATTTGTGAAAATGATGACAAAGTTAGGGGCCTTTCTGTAAGGAATTCAAAAGTTAAGAATCTGAATGAGATAGAAAGAGTCTGATTGGACTAAAATGCAAACGCAGTCAAGATGATCTCAAATTGAGCCCAAATTTTAGTACAAACCTAATTTGGACCCAAGAAATCTCATGGTGAAGTTAGATTTAGGTTTTGATTTTGTTTCACTGGGTAATTTATGCAAAAAACCTAAATTACAGCAATGTCAGTCTGAGACTCTATTTTTGGTCAAGACGGGTTCTGACGGTCAATTTGAAAGTACCAAATCCTAGAGAATTTTTTTATATGAATTTTAGAGGGTTTAGGTGAATTTTATCTTGACCAGAACCTCATTTAATTAAGCAGATCTGTTTTTAGGGTTTCAGAAGTCATTTAATTCTTAAAACACGCAAAAACCTTTTTATCTGTATTAACCCACTTGTTGGACATTTAAGACCATTTGACCCTTAATTACCCCATGGGAAAACCCATGGTTATTTTGCATTCAAGATATGATGGTAAAATTATAGTTTTAACTCTAGTTTCTTGTCTTTCTCTCAGAATGGATTTGCAGTGAATTAGGGCTCTTTGGCAATTATGTAGGAGCATTTATTCCTTGATAATAACTAAATTTAGCTAGTTATGGCTCATGATGGTGTTTCCATCATACCATCATGCCTAGCTTTTGCTAGTCCCTTAGCAAAATCTCATGGAATTAACTTTAATTCTAGACCATATGCCTTTTTATGCTCAAATTTTTGCTGTGTGCTTTCTTTTTTGGATTAGATTAGAATGCCGATAGTAGGCCTAGAGGTACTCAATTACTAACCAAGATCCGAACCTAACCAGCTCTAGCCTCAGTCCACTACAAAGGTTTCTAAGGCCTATAGGAACTAACCTAAGGTTCGTTGAACTCCGCGGTTAAAGCACCCGTGCTTGTAACATGTTTTGGCCTAGGTTTAGTTTGCAGTGCATTTTTGTAAGAGAGAGACATGAGATTTTTTATTTTTGGAGAGTTTTCTCTTTCTTTTCTTTTTATTTCTAGCTTCAGATTGGATTTACAACACGGTCTGTATCAGATTCCTATCTCCCACATCAATCCTCAAGGGTCCCTAGCAATCGATGCTTCGAGATAGCAACGCCCATGGCAACCCCCGGAACCTTGGCTTTCGAGATTTTGAGATAATCCCGCCCATGGCGTTCTGTAGCTAAATCTAGACCCTGGTAATCGACATTTCGTGATAATGTCTCCCATGGCATCTAAACCAGAATAAGGTGCTTACATGCCCCTGGTAGGATATTTAGATATCCTAGGAGACAAGCACTGAGGAGATGGTATGTTATTGCGCATCTTCGAGGGGAATTTCCCGCCTCTCCACTCCAGGAACTCTTCTAAATCAACTTATGTTGATCAGCCACTCCTAATCTAGGTAACTTTTTTTAGAACATATTTAACGCATTTTGCATGATTTTGATAACTAAGCTCACTGAACCAAATTGTTTGTGGATTGGGGTGCTTAAGTTACCAAATCCCGCAAACCAGAGGTCAGTTAACAAAGTTGAATAATTCCTAAGTCTTAGACCTAATACTTAAGCTTCGCATTTTCTCCAACCTCTTGACTATCCAGATCTTAATGGATACTTGAATTTTTAAGCTTAAAATCACAGCCCAAGAGGCCTAAGATCAGCATTCATGATAATCTCTTTTTATCTCTTAGGACTTTTTGTCTTTCATTTTCTTTCTTTTTGATTTCGTCTAGAGCTAAGTAGATTCCTTAGTCTTTTACTAATGATTATCTCTTTTTTCTTTTCAAATTGTACTCCTTTTTGACATTTATATCACCTCCCCTTTTTCTTCTCAAAAATGGTATGCAATTAATTCATTCAAAAATTCCTCCCTTCTCCATTTTTTTCTTTTTTAGTTTTTTTATTTTTTTGGTTTTTGGAATATGTAATTTTTTTGATGAAACCCTTTTTTTGTGCAGTGATTCTCACAACATTTTGCAATTTAATACCCCCCCATGCCTACGATTTGTAATGTCCTCATTGTAAATTAGGTGGGTTCGAATTCATCTTAGATCCTACATTAGAATAGGTTTTGTGTGGGTGAATGGGCTAGGGAGACTGTTGCGGATGATTTCAAGCTTGGGTATGGGTACCAGAGGTGGAGTCGGTTGTTCTAATGAATGAACCCTAAAGTGCAATATGAGTTCAGCATAAGATGTGTCAAGAAGGGTTTCCGATTTTTCAAAAAGATGACAAGTTGCCTCCCGTTAAGCATTAAGTTTAATGCCATTGGCCGAGCGTAATGAGCTCAGGGAGAATGGAAGGCAAAAGACACCTCAGCCAAGTTTGAGTTAGTGAGTTCGGCGAACAGTTTGAGTCTCTGACCGTTCACGACAAAAGGTGCAGAATCAGGGCTGAGTTTGCTAATTTTAGTGGCTCCATTTCCAAAGATTCATCTCACCAAGAATGGTCCAATCCATTTTGATCTAAGTTTTCCTGGGAATAGTTTGAGTTTGGCATCAAAGAGTAGAACTTTTTCACCAGGGTGGAAAGATTTTCGTACAATGTGCCTATCATGGAAGGCATTAACCCACTCTTTGTAGATACGCGAGTTCTCATACGCATCATTGCATAGTTCCTCGATCTCGCTCAATTGCAACCGGCGGTGTATTCTAGCCTTCATCAGATCCAGATTGCACTTCTCTGCTGCCCAATAGGCCTTGTGCTCCATCTTGATGGGAAGGTGACATGACTTTCCCTACAGTAATCTAAAGGGAGACATGCCTAATTGGGTCTTGTGGGAGGTCCTATAGGCCCACAATACTTCCAGAATGTGAGTAGACCAATCTTTCCTATCAGGCCAAACAGTGACCTAAAGGATCTTCTTGATCTCTCGATTCGACAGTTCTGCCAATCAATTAGTCTGGGGGTGGTAAGGAGTCGAGATATGATGCGACACCCCATACTTTTTCATCAGGGACTGGAAGTGTACATTGTTAAAATGAGACCCGCCATCGTTGATGATGGCCTTAGGAACCCTAAATCTGGTAAAGATGTTCTCCTGGATAAATTGGAGGACAACTTTATGATCACTAGTTCTTGTAGGGATGGCTTCGATCCATTTAGAGACATAATCAACAGCGAGTAGAATGTACTTAAAGCCGTTAGATCTAGGAAAGGGTCCCATAAAATCAATTCCCATATGTCAAAGATTTCGCACATAATAATCGGGTTCAAGGGCATCATATCCCACGGGCCCATGTTGTCGAGGATCTAACAACGAGCGCATGCCAATACGTCTATGCATCTTTGAACAAAGGTGGCCAAAAGAACCCACATTGGAGAATTTTCATTATGGTTTTATGTCTAGAGAAATGGCCACTGCAAGCCTGGTCATGATATTACGTCGTTGACCTCGTCGTCAGGAATGCATCTCCGAATCACCTGATCATTGTCAATGTGGACAAGGTATGGTTCCTCCCAAATATAGTACTTGGCCTTAGTAATCAATTTGTCCTGCATGGAAGTCGCCCAATCTAGCAGAACTTTCCTCATAACCAAGTAATTTACAATATCAGCAAACCATGGGAGACTATGAATGGCTAGCAGGTGCTCGTTCGAAAAATGCTCGGTGATTGGACCAAATGGGTCAATGACGGAAGAAGGATGATGGGACAAATGGTCAGCTACCATGTTCTATTTTCCCACTTTATCGTGAATCTTGAGATCGAATTCTTGCAACAGTAAGATCCAATGGATTAGTCAAGGTTTTGCATCCTTCTTCATGAGGAGGTGCCTTACTGCAGTGTGATCTAAGTATATGATGATGTGGGAACCCAAATGATAAGATCTGAATTTTTCCAGGCCAAAACGATGGCTAGCAACTCTTTCTCAGTAACTGTGTAGTTAAGCTGAGCCTCGTTAAGTGTCTTGCTAGCGTAGTAGATGACCATGGGTTTCCCATCTATTTTCTGCCCAAGTACCACACCCATGGTGTAATTAGATGCATCGTGCATGATCTCAAAGGGTTGAGACCAATCAAGGAACTGCAGGATAGGTGCTTAGGTAACTCGATCATGTAGGATCTCAAATGCTTGAGTGCACTCCTCGGAAATCTCATAGGGGACATCTTTAGATAGAAGATTAGTCAGGGGGTGTGCAATTTTCAAAAAATTAGGGATGAATCATTAGTAAAAATTGACGTGCCCCAGAAAGGATCAGATGTCTTTAATCACGCTAGGAATAGGGAGTTTGGAAATCAGATTTACCTTGGCTCGATCAACCTGGATGCCTTTTTTAGAGATAAGATGTCCCAGGACAATTCCCTCATGTACCATGAAATGGCTCCTTTCCCAAGAAAGAACCAAATTCACGTCGATGCATCACTTAAGGATTTGGACCAAGTGTAGGAGGCAATCATCAAAAGATTTACCAAATACCGAGAAGTCATCCATGAAGACCTCAAGGTATTCACCTACCATATCTGAGAATATGGCAAGCATGCACCTTTGAAAAGTAATGGGTGCATTGTAGAGATTGAATGACATTCTTCGGAATGCGTATGTTTCGAAGGGGCAGGTGAAGGTGGTCTTCTCTTGGTCCTCAGGATGGATTGCGACTTGATTATAACCGGAGTACCCATCCAAAAAGTAGAAGAATCAATTTCCCGCTAGTTTCTCAAGGATCTGATCAATGAATGGTAGTGGGAAATGATCCTTCTTCATGGAGGAATTGAGTCTTCTATAATCAATGCAGACTCTCCATGAGTCCGCTATACGGGTCGGTGTGGTTTCTCCGATTTCAGTCGTGATGACGGTAAGCCCTGCCTTCTTAGACACAACTTGAATTGGACTCACCCACTGACTGTCAGAGATCGGGTAGATGATCCTTGCATCTAACCACTTGATGATCTCCTTTTTCACGACATCCTGCAGGTTTGGATTTAGGTGTCTTTGCATTTCACAGGATGGTCATGAGCCCTTTTAAGTATAGATGTGATGAGTGCAGTATGATGGGCTGATACCAGTCAGATCATCGAGAGTCCATCCAATGGCTCTCCGATGCTGCTGGAGAACAAAAACCAGCCGTGTTTCCTGATCAAGTGTGAGTCGGGAATTGATAATCATAGGAAACGTCTGATTGGAACCCAAAAAGACGTATTTTAGATGATCGGGAAGAGGCTTTAATTCCATAATTGGGTTATTAACAGCAGCAGGTGGTTCAGAGTGGGTGTCGGGAGCAAAGGAAGGAGCTATGAGTGTGTCTAGGTCATGTTCAAGCTCCTCTAATTGCAGGTTTTGATCTTCTTATGGTTGATCAGAAATAGTCGGGTTTTCCTCGATACATTGGTCGTCAACCACAGCCTTGATATCATAGATTTATTCTATAACCATGCAATTTATTCCTTGTTGGGCCTTAAAGATGTCGATCTTTAGTGTTTTTCTCCCAAATTTTAACTCAATTTGGCCCTCCTCACAATTAATATTAGCCCTAGCAGTGGCCAGAAAGGGTTTCCCTAATATGATCGGTGTATTCTTCAAGTTCTTAGGAGCACCCATGTCTAAGACAATGAAATCCACTGGAAAATAGAAATCATGTACCCTAACTATGACATCCTCAAGAATTCCTTTTGGTGACTTAATTGATCGATCAGCTAATTGCAAGGTCATTTCTGTCAGTTTAAGCTCATATTCCTCAAAGTAGTCTAGTAGGGATGTAGGTATCAAATTTATGGAAGCTCCTAGGTTTAGTAAGGCTCGATCAAATTGTATATCACCGATACCACAAGATATTAGAGGGGTGCCTGGGTCTTTTTCCTTAGGTGGGAGTTTGCTCAAAATGACGGAGCTGGCTTGCTCCGACAGTACGATTGGGTTCCTACCTTTAGTTCGCAGCTTACGCTTGGGTGTACACACGTCTTTCAGAAATTGTGCATAAGCTGATACGTGGCATATCGCATCCACCAAGGGGATGTTTATTTCAACCTTCTCAAAGAGCTTAACCAGGTCCTCCTTGGGTGCCACGCATTGGGGTCTCCTTTTTCCTTTGGTCAAGGACTCCAAAAATGGATCTTTTGCAGGTTCCTCTAGAATGGGTCTAAGTTCTTGATTTGGGATAGAGGTATCCTGGATGACTATCCTAGGGTTTGGGGTTGCATTACCAGGCCAAAAGTGGCTTGGATAAGGTGGGTCTTGGGTTGCTTTGCCACTACGGGTAGTAACAGAATTTAGACCTGCTTGGTTCTAGGTTGGTGTGGGCAAAAGAGGTGATTGCTGCTGATAACCCACGTATGATGTCGAAGCCTCCATCCCGTCGGGTGATGGAGCAGAAGGGGCCTGATAGACAAAGTGAGCTTGGCCCTGATTTGGGTTCATAACACGCCTCTGGTTCGGCACGTTATTCGGATTAGGCGGAGGTTGTGAAGGAAGTGCACCAGGTTTGTAGGGATTTGCCATCTGGGCGAGTTGATTACGAACCTCTGTGATCTCATCTTTTTACTATTTTTGCATAGCCTCATTCATTTTCTGAATGTCAGCCAGGGTCTGAAGAATAAGAGTCATTTGATCCTCATGAGTAGGCTCGGATTGATAAGTTGGGTTGGGCCGAGGCTAAGGCGGTTGATATGGACGAGGAACTTGTGGTCGAGGCTGATATTGAGTCTTTGATTTTGATTATTCCCTGACCACGTGAAATTAGGATGATTACGACATCCAGGGTTGTAGGTGATTAAGAATTGATCATTCTGAATGGAGTTGAGGTCCTTGCAGGTCTGAGGAGCCTCAAAAAAGTTAGAATGCGAGGGTTTAGAGTTTCCCAACTAGAATAGGTGGGTCCAGAGATTCCTCCGAATCCTAAATCAGATGGGGGTGGATACAGGTCCATCCCCTAAGAAGATCAATAGTAGATGTTATGCACAGCCTCCCTGCTAGAGGGTAGTTGCGTGAACGGGTTTTGCACAGAGGTGGCTTGCTGCAAGTGTTGAGTTAGCTCATCCACCTTCTTCTCAATAATAGAGACCATGTCCAGGTGACTGGCCATCAGTTCCAAGTCGACGGAAGAGGACATGCCCTGCGTCTCATGTGCTCCCTTTAGATTCGTCAATGCACAGGCCTTCGTCTGGTCGAACATGCCCATGGATTCATTATTGATGGAGTTCTCACACATATTCTCGAGAATATCCCACACAGTGTCTTCATGTTGACCCATGATGTTTCCTCCACAGGTCGCTTTGACGAATAATAGAATATCCTCACGGAGTCCCTGGTAAAAAGACTAGACTTGTTCCCATTTAGGAACTCCATGGTGGGGGCACTTTCGCATGAGATCCAGAAAATGATCCCATGCCTTGTGAAGCAGTTCTCCTGCTTGCTGCGTGAAATGCGTGATCTGGTGCCATAAAGCATTTGTCCAACCAATAGGGAAGAACTTTCTCAGAAACTCAGATTGTAGTTCCTCCTAGGTGTTGATTGGACGCGTTTGGGTTTGGTACTAGTGAGTAGCCTTGTCCATGAGAGAGAAGAAGATTTTCATGAGTAAGACATCTTGAGTTTGAGCTTCTGACCTGAAGGTCTGGGCCAGATGCTTGAGTTGCTTGATATGCTGGAAAGGATCCTCAGAATTATGCCCATAAAATTTGAGAATAGCATGAATCATGTTGGGCTTGAGTTCAGTATCAGGACCTCCAGCGAGGTTTGGAGTCGAGGTTTGATTGCCACTACAGCGGGATTGTAATGATCTCTCATCATAGGAAACTGCAGTGGGTTTACGAAGGCTTGGAATAGATCATTGAGGCGCTGAAGCTAATGTTCAAGATTGTTTTCTTCTACTGGTTGCTCCATGATGATGGATGAAGAATTAGGTTCAGATGAATCAGAAGAGATATCGATCGAGTTGGGTTGTTGCAAAAACAAGCAGGTCGAAGCTTGGCCTTGACGAGAATGAGTAGCTAATGGAGGCCTAAAGGATGGTCTTAGAGACCTCCTCCCGAACATGCACCGATGGAGTAGATGAGAGGTAGAATGTGATGGACCCAATCAAGACACCCAAAAATTTTGGATGACTATTGAGGTTCAGGGCAGATGATACCCCTTAGTCAGAAAGCCATCCACCTAAGAATTACCCAGGCATCCAGGGAGAGAGTCCTGCAAAGACCCCTACATGGTAGAGCGCCCCCATGAGTTACAGGGTTTCCCCCACCCGACCTCTCTTGTCACTGATGATCCAGGTAGACTAGAATGGGGACTTGACCTCTTAAGTCTACCAGTTTTAAATTAAGAGCAAGGGTGCTTATAATTTCTCTTGAACTTTTAAGATGTTTTTGTGCAAAGTGACCTAATTTGAAGAATGGTTAACTCAACAAGGTGGGTCAACTTCACCTGTTTTGTCCTTTGAGAAATTTAGGTCCCTCTTTTAGTGTTCAAATGAAATTAAGAGTCTAATTTTAGGGTTTGCTTGAATAGATCAATTCAATCAAGGCCTAAGCACACATTGTTTGGAAAGATCAATTCTTGATTAAGCAAGTGTGTCTCTAAAACCCTAAATTGGAAACCCTAATTAGCACTGATTGGTCCAATTTAAATTATTCATGTGTGGTACTTGGGGCTCAAGCAAGAAGGTGATAGCCCTAGATACCTTAAGCTTTAAGTAGGTGTATAAATAAGGGTTTGGATGTTTCTCCTAGAATATATCAAATTAGGCAACTTGATGATTTGTCTAAGAATAGAATGCAACTAGCCCTAATTGATTTTTTCCTTTTTAGCTTTTTCAGATTCAAGGGCTTAGAGGAGGGTGAATGGAGTTTACCTGCCCCTGGAGTGGCTGATGCATGACTGATCTTCTTCAATGAATCCCCTCAAATAGATCACAATCAAAAGAGATGTAGCAAGTTAGTACCAAATCTAATATTGCAATCAAGAGATCTAATTGCGCGTTGCTCCCCAGCAATGGCACCAAAATGTTAGTCGCTTTGAAACAGGTTTTAAAATCGTCGCGTTGTAGTATAAATCGAATTAGTGCGAAAACATATAAAATTTATTACTTGAAGCAAATCTGAGGTTGAACACAGGGAGCAAGTGGCAATTTAATACTCAAGATCATAATTCAAATGCAATATAAGAATTTCAAATCATATAAATGAAATTTGATGTCAATAATGCAAAAAAGATGAGAGGGTAAAATGGTGATTTGAATCACCAAATTACCCTACAATGTTAAGCTTAGCAAGCTACTCAAAGGAACAAATCAGATAAATCAAGCACAACTCAATTTAACCAACCAAACCAAGGTATCAGATATCAGACGATAGAATAGGCTCAGACGCTTTAACAGAGGCAAAAACCTCTTCCTCTCTCTTCTTAAAGCCTCAGGGAGAGGCTTCTCTCTTCTTCTCTTCCTCTTCTCTTATTCTTCCTTCCTTCTCTTCTTCTTCCTTCCTTCTCTTCTTCTTCTTTGCTTCAGAGAAGGTGCAACACAGGACTTAGCACGCCAGCAGAGGCAAAGGCCTCTTCAGATTTCACAAGAGTCAAGAGGAGGGTGGTAGAGAAAAACCCCCCCTCTCTCCTCTCTTTTTCTATTCTTCCTCTCTCAGATTCAGCAAACCAGACCAAACCCAGGTATCTAGGTAATCGGATCAAGCCTAGACCTGTAGGGCATGAGTGCGGACGAGGGCATGCATGGGCACGTGCGAGGGGACCTCACCCCATGCTTACTGAGGCGAACAGACTGTAGCATAAAATCAATTTAAGTCCACGTGCCGCTTTGTCAGCTACTAAGGTGGGACTAAAGTCCCACCCATTCTTCGCATGCGCTGCTGCAGTGATGATGCCTCAAATTGGCGCAACTGTAAAGGATGATGCCTTCAATTGGCTCCCTGGGATCCACTCTGGAGGTGTTCCACGTGACTTGGGAGTAGCACCTAGAGCTGCAAACTCAAGAACATGATGAAATTTTGCTTGAAGTAGCTGCGGCAATGGCGGCAAAGGTCCTGAATGTAAAATCCAAAGAACATTCTTTCGATTCTGTTAAACCAGCTCAGTAGCATCGCCGAACGATGACAAATGTGATGGTGGTCGTGCAGTGGTGTTTGGTGAGATGAGGAGGTTGTACGACCTCAAAATGTGGGTGCGGTGAGCGTAGAGTTCGGTGGAGTTGTAGAGTGGTGAATAGGGTGAATTGGTAGAGGGCTTTTATTGATTGGAGCATGGTGGAGCTGATGGAGGTGATAGCAGCGAGTTTTGAGCAGTGTGGCAGTGTGTAGGCATCGCTGGAGCATCGCCGGAGCAGAAGATGGTGAGGGCATTCAGGGAGACGTGGTGGTTGTGCGTGTGTCGTAAGTATGGGAGAGCGAAATAGAATGAGAGAGAGAGCAAGAGAGGGACTTAGCAAGGTGGGAGAGAGGTGGAGGCAGTCGATATTGATCGACCGGCACTGGAGAAGGAGTTAGAAGTGGCGAGGCGGTGACAATGAATCAGACGGATGAATGCCCTCCCTTTGGCTGGGGAGGGTCGCGAGAAAGAGAGGAAGCTAGTCGACCGACCAATTTGGTCATTGGACAGTCGGAGGAGGGTCGAAGAGGTCACTGGAGCAGGGGACTACGGTGGTCAGAGATAGGTTTTTAGGGCTTTTGACGTGCCAAGACTTGCTGAAAGGCTTGGTCGTGCGACAAGGGTTCTTTTATAGGCCATAGGAAGCCCTTCCAAGCTTGGAAAGAAGCTTCCAAGCTCGAATGGTTTTTGCAAAATAGGATACCCAAACCTTTGAAAGGTTTGCATGGTCTTTTGGGAAAGTCTTAGAGCCTAAGGAATGGCTCAAATGAAAGGTAACTTCCCAAGGAATTCCCATATCAATTTTAGGAGAGATTGATTGAGAATTGAGCAAGAAATCCTCGCTCGAAACTCGACAGTGAAGGTTTAACCTTACAAAAAATGGTGCAAGGACCTATTTGTGAAAAGGATGACAAAGTTAGGGGCCTTTTTGTAAGGAATTCAAAAGTTAAGGATCTGAATGAGATAGAAAGAGTCTGACAAGACCAAAATGTAAACTTGGTCAAGATGTTCTCAGATTGGACCCAAATTTTAGTACAAACCTAATTTGAACCCAAGGAATCCAATGGTGAAGTTAGATTTAGGTTTTGATCTCGTTTGACTAGGTAATTTATGCAAAAACCTAAATTAGGGCAAATGTTAGTCTGAGACTCTATTTTGGGTCAAGATGGGTTCTGATGGTCAATTTAAAAGTACTAAAACCTAGATAATATTTTTATATGAATTTTAGAGGGTTTAGGTGAATTTTATCTTGACCAGAACCTCAGTAAATTAAGCGAGTCTATTTTTAGGGTTTTAGAAGTCATTTAATTCTCAAAACATGTGAAAACCTTTTTCTGTCTGTATTAACCCACTTGTTGGACATTTAAGACCATTTGACCCTTAATTACCCTCCTGAGAAAACCCATGGTTATTCTGCATTCAAGATATGATGGTAAAATTATAGTTTTAACCCTGGTTTCTTGTCTTTCTCTCAGAATGGATTTGTAGTGAATTAGGGCTCTCTGGCAATTATGTAGGAGCATTATTCCTTGATAATGACTAAATTGAGCTAGTTATGGCTCATGATGGTGTTCCCATTAGATTGCCATGATAATAATATTGCTAGGAAATCCTTTGAGTTGGATCAAAGAGTGTGGCCTTTGATGCCCATCTAGGCCACTTCCCTGGCAAACTACGTTCCAAGTGGATAGGGCCATTTCATGTCACTCGAGTGTTTCCCTCCAGATCTGTTGAGATACAAGATCCCAAAACAAGACTAATTTCCAAGGTTAATGGTCAGTGGCTCGATCCTTATTTTGATAATACACCTATGCTTGCATTTGAAGAGGTAACACTCATTGACCCATTTTATACCTCATAGTTTTGATTTTCCTGGCTGCCGACGAAAAATGCAACGCTTGTTGGAAGGTAACCCAACACGATTTTGACAGTCTTTTCGAGTTGTTTTTAGGTTTCCATACTAGGATCATCGATCTTTAGCTAATCTTCCAGAAGTACAAAATGTGCTGAAGTGTTTTCTCTCCTTTATCATGCATGAGGACATGCCAGGATTTTTAGCATGGGGGAATTCACAAATTTTGAACTTATTTCTCATGCTCACTTTAAAAGAAAAAAAAACAAAAAAGGGGGAATAAAGTAATGAAGAGTATGGTTTGATATTTTGGAAAATGACAATTATAGCACAATGTTTCAATGAGAGAGTTCAAGGACTAAGAATTTGTGAATTAGACCTAATAGGATAAGCGCCTTGATTGCTATGGGTACCCACTTAAAATGAAAATTTGAATAGACTCTAAGGAAATTGATTAAAGCCTAGATTGGGAAAGAGTAATAGGAAGTACCGGCAAGATTTCAACCTTTTCACCTTAAACTTCCCTTTGAATTTGGTGTCGCATTAAACATTGACGAGTCTCCTTGCAAGCTTCGGGTCCCTTTTACTCGTTCGCCAAAATAAAAGAATCCATCCAAAACCCATCATGTCAGTTTAGAAGAGGCCCAATCTTCGGTAGATGAGTTCCTGACACTAAGAGGCTTAACCCTCAATGATGCGCACTAACATGCCCTCCTGACAGGGTTTGTTCCTTATGGCTATCCAAATATCCTAAGGGATGGAAAAATGCATGTTGCGGTCTAAGTACCATGAGCAGTGCTATCCTAAAACATTGAAAGCCAGCATTTGGATTCACTTCAGAATGCAATGGGTTGTGCTATCTCAAAGCATCGATTGCTAGGGTTTTGTGGAGGAGCCATGGGCAGTGCTATCTTGAAGTATCGATTGCTAAGGGCCCTTCAAGGATCGAGTCAATGAGAACAAGGATTCTGATACACTTCATGTGGACCAATTTGAAGCTGAACACAAAAAAAAAATTCAAGAAAACCTTCCATTCACAATCACCCTGAAGAAAGCCTAGAGTCACTCACCAGCACTTTTCACCAACACCAATGTTCTAAGGAAGGAGCAAGAGTAAGGTTCGATTAGAGCCAAATAAAATTGTGAAACAATCCCGAAAATAGGCTTATAATGGTACCAAGGGGGGGAAGCTATTTCATTTTGGGTTGATACCTTGGTGTTGTAAGTCTAGCTCATGAATTTTAAATCTTTTACGCTCTCAATGAGATGTATCGTGTTCCGAATTCAGAAAGACACCAAAACCTGAAATTTGCGAGATATTCCCCTAAAACAAAATTAAGATTGTCTGTTTTGCTTGGGACTGGCAAAAGGAAAGCAAGGGAGTCAGATAAACACCAATTTTGTAAACACATTGCCTTCTTTTTGCTGGTATCACAAGCAATTTTGTTAATTATAGTTGCACTCATGCATGCACTTAGTTCATTTTGCATCTAGCTAGCTTTGCACAAATTTTGTAATAAAATGATGCCTTAATGCATTTGTCTAGCTGGTACAGATTTTGACTCAAGTGACATGGCTCCCCATATCTTCAAATAGATCAATGATCGCAGACCCAGCTCCCATGCATCTGCAACAAGTTGAAGTGCCTCAATTATGGAGCTCCCTATACATTGATTGAGCTCCTCATCCCATTCAAGAAGCTCAACTCTCTACTGCAAAAGCAAGCTAATGCATTAAGGAGCTCATTCAAGTAAAGTCCACACCTAAATTTGTGCATTGGAAATCCAAGAAGAAAGGTACCTCTTGGCCACCCCCTTTAATTTGATATTTTTTTCCACTCAAAAATCACCTTGGATAGAGAGGAAAATTCTTGGAACCATCCTCCATTTATGCCACCATGTGACTCTTCCTTATGCACCCTTTGACCACCCATTAATTGGTGCATTTTTCCACCACCAAAAGGCATCATGTTTTGAAACCAAAGATTCTTGGAGACTCCATCTCTTTAGATGTTTAGGATGGACCCCCCATTGGCACCTTTTCTCTTTTGGCTTTCTAAACACTCCACATACCCTGCCTATAAAAGCTACCTACCTACACCCTTGTAAGGCATCTTTGGCCACCACAAAATAAGGACAATTTGAGGCTTCATGCCAAGGGTCCCTAGAGGAGTAGAGGATTCAAGAGGAAGCACCACCCCATCCTAGAGCTTCTCCTAGTCTCCAAGCTTCACACTAAGTCTCAAGGAAGAAGAGGAGGAGCCTAGCAGCATCATCATTTTGCCTTGGAGCCAAGATTCTTCACCCAAGCATAAGCTTTCCACTACCTTTGTTTTCATCTTTTTATAGTCATGATTGTTGTAGGATAAACTAGTGTACTCCAACTCTTTCTATTAATCAAAGTTGTTATTTCTTGCCTTCATTTCGTAGATATAATTTTGTGTTGCTTTTGTGACAACCTTCGCTCTTGATTTCCTTGGCATACCTGTGCTTTGGAGAGCTTAAGAGGAGGGGTTCATGTTGCTTGTAGATTTCGGTAGTGAAAAGTCCAATCCACTTGTTTGCGTGAAATCGTCGATGTTTAAGAAAATGCGTGTAGTATAGTCAACGAAAATGCAAAACACTTGAATTTATAAAACTCATAATCTAGTTGGAGTCCGAGGTCATTCGCAAGGAGCAATTGTGCAATTTAATTTACCAATCGCAATTTATCAAAAAAATTGCAATTGAAATCAATAAGATGCTCAAAATGATATTTCAATAAGAACTAGAAGAACAATGCAAAAAGATCAGGTTAAAATGGTGATTTGAATCACCAAATTAACCCTTAAGTTTAAGCTCACAAATACTCAAATAAATGAACAGTAAACTACAACCATTAAGCCACATCAGTTAAGTACTCAAATATTCCCACAGTAACCAGCAAAATCAATCTCAGACCATAGGGCAAGGCATCAGATGACTTATCAGAAGAGGCACAGCACCATAGAAGAAGCATAAGGCCTTCTCTTCTTCAATCCTTAGGAGAGGTACAACAACAACACTAATAGAAACTAAAGGGCCTCACACAATGTCCGCAGAGGCTAAGTGTTGAGGGAGGAGAGGGATCAAATCCCAAGGCAATAAAAACCCCCCTCCTCCCTCTTAGGTTCTCTTTCTTCTCTTCACTTTTCAGAACAGACCATACCTGGGTAGCCAAGTAAACGGATCAGCCCAGACCCGCCGGTGTGTATGGCGAGCGAGGGCATGTGTACGCACATGCAAGGAGGGACCTCACCCCGAGCTTATTGAGGCAACTGGGATGAGGCATGAATTAAGATATGCGCGTCTTCACGGCTATCCACGAATGATGTGGGACTATCCCTCAGGGTCTTCGTCTCGCGTAGTTGCAGGTGGTGTAGTGTCTGATTAGGGATGAAGGAAGTCCTGGCAGTAGCAATTGACGGTCGAGGAGAGAACTTAGGAATGTTCTGCAGTGCCTGGGAGTGGCACTACTGAAGAACACGGTCGAACAACTGCAGACGAAGTCGGAGGAGGTGGCGGTGACGACACTCCGACGAATACCTGAAAAGGAGAATACATTCTTTCAGCCTCATCAAAGAAGCTTAAAAGCTTCGCCTGGAGAAGGTGAACGTGATGGTGGGTTTGGCGTACGGTGAGGAGGCATGTGGATGTCTGAAGGTGTTGGGGATGGTGTGCGAAGTAGGTCGAGTTCAGTGGAGGTGTCGAGGGCGCGAATCCCTCAATTTCTTGAGGGGTTTTGGTGAGCGTGGAGTGGTGGAGGTTTTGGGAGTGACGCGAGGGTGTTTGGTGGATTGTGGAGTGTGTGTGCTTGCCGGAGTGCGGCCGAAGCTACGGAAGGTGAAGGTGAGGCAGCCGTATGTCCGTGCAAACATAGAGTCTAAGTGTGTGAGTAGAGTCAGGGGAAGGGGGATAGTTGCGAATGACAAGAGGGTAGCTATGATTAGCTGGCGTTGGAGATGAGGAAGGCTCCGAAGATAGGAACGGTGACGTCTGAAGGGGGAGGAACCCCCTCACAGGTATGGAGAGGTGCGAACGACAAAGAGGAAGAAGGACCTACTGCCTATAGTATGTGGCAAAAAATGAAGAGGATGGAGGAGGAAGGTCACCAGAGCGAGCTTGGAGTAGGTCGAAGGTAGAAGAAGATTTTTGGGCCAAAAACTCGCTAAGGAGCACGACCTTGCAAGGGGGAGCCTTTTAAAGGCCTTGGAGCAAGCTCTAAGTAAGGAAGAAAGCTTGAGGAGCTCAAAATTTTGGGGAAAAAGATCCCTGATCTTGAGGAGTTCACACGAGCCTTTGGACGTGAATTGAGGTCCAAGACTTGGTTCAGATGATTGGGGATTCTCTCAGGATCATTCCTTCCAATTTTGGAAGGAATTGGTTGAGAAATCAAGGAGAAATCCCATATTGAAGGTTGGTGTGTTTGGGTTCAATGTGCTAATGGCAATAGGGACCGTTTTGAAGAAAATGATGAGAAGTTAGGGGGCAAAATGTAAAGATTTCGAAATCTAGGGACTTAGGTGTGAAAAATAGAGTTTAAATGAACTAAAATGCAAACTAGCTCAAGATTGACACTGATTGGGCCTAAATTTTAGCCTTGACCTAATATGGACCCAAGGAATCTAATGGTGAAGTCAGATTTCAGTTTTGACCAACTTTGACTAGGTAATTTTCATAAAAACCCAAATTAAGGTAAACTTCTGTCGAAGACTCTATTCAAGGTCAAAATAAGTTCAGATGGTCAAACAAAGGGTACCAAACCTCATAGAATATTTTTCTATAAATTTTAGGAGGTTTAAATGAATTATATCTTGACCAAAACCTTATTAATTTAAGCGGGTCTGAAATTAGGATTTTGGGTGTTATTTTGGTTCTCGAAATGTGTGAAAACCCATTTCTATCTGCATGAACCCAGTTATTTTTCTTTAATACTTATTTGACCTTTAGTTAACCCCTATTAGACCCCATGGTTATTCTTTGTTCATGATATGTTGTTAAAATTACAAAATTAACCCTAGTTTCCTGTTCTCTTCTTAAAACAGAATGATGTGAAGTTATAACCCTCAGATGGTTATGTAGGAGCATTCATCTTTCAATCCTGACTAAAAGTGGCTAGTTAGGGCCTATGATGGTGCTCCTATCATAGCCCCATGCTTAACTTTTGCTAGTCCCTTAGCAAAAATCCTATGGATCCAACTAGGTTTCTAGGTCAGATGTAACCGTTAGGATGCCTTATTAAGCTACATCTCTAGAAATCAGATCAAAATACCAACAATAGGCCTAGAGGTACTCAAGTACTAGCCAAGGTCTAGACCTGACCAGCTTCAGCCTGAGTCTGCTGCGAAGGTTTCTAAGGTCTGCAAAAATTTCCTAGAGGTTTGTTGACCCTAACGGTTAAAGCACCAGTGCGTAGACGTAACATATCCAGGTTCAGTTTGACAGTGCATTTTGATAAGAGAGAGATAGAGAAGGATCTTTTATTTGGAGAGTTTTCTCACTTTTCTTTTTATTTTTCCCTAAATCCAACCTCGAATTGGCCCTAAACATGGTTCGCATCGAATTCCTTGTCCCCACCATCAATCCTCGAAAGGTCTCAGGCTTTCGATGCTTCGGGATAGCACCACCCATGGCAACCCCCAGAACCATGGCTTTTGACACTTCGGGGTAGTGTCGCCCATGGCATTCTGTAGATAAATTCAGGCCCTGGCAATCAACATTTAGGGATAATGCCACCCATGGCACCTGAACCAGCACAAGGTGCTTACATGCCCCCGGTAGGATATTTAGATATCCTAGGAGACATGCACCGAGAAAATAATATGTTATTATGCTTCTGGGAGGGGATTTCCCACCTCTCCATGTCAAGAACTCGTCTAATCAACTTGTGTTGTCGAGATGCTCCTAAGCTAGATCTTCGAGATGGCTTTTCATAACAGAATACTTTTGGCATGATTTTCTTTATTAAGAGCACTGAACTTGACTTAGTGTGTAATTTTGGGTGCTCAGGTTACCAAGTCCCACAAACCAAAGGGCAGGCAACGGGGCCAAATAAACCCTAAGCCTTAGACCTGCTACATCAACCTTTCACTTTCCTCAACCTCTTGAGGACTAATCCAGATATTAACAAAAACATTAGGGTTTAAGCCTTGAAACAAGCCCAAGAGGCCTAAGATCGATATCCGTCACTAATCTCCTAGGTTTTAGCCATCAAAGTCTTAATTCATCATCCTATCTAACCTAGAAGTTAGGTAAGTTCCATACTCAATTTCAAGGGACTCTCTCTTTTCTTCTTTTTGACTACTCCTTTTTCTCTTTCTTTTTCTTTTCTTCTCTTCTCCTTGAAAAGATGACTTTCACTTAATAAGATGATAATTAAAATGATTTGTTGTTTGTATTTCTAAGTGGTGGAAAATCGACTAATCAAAGTATTAAATTAAAATTGAACCACTTGAGATAAGCACGGGTCATATCCACAGGGAGGCAATGGCCTATTAAAATTTACTACTATTTAAATCCAATGTTTACTTTTGACTTACCCTAAAAATCAATCCAAAATCCCCTTTAGATTAGGTCTTCAATGTCTAAATATGTTGAAATGGTAGTTATGAAGAATAAGAGGGATGTTCTCATAAATGTGCCACAATAGAATATCCAATAAGTCAAAAATCTTCTCCCCACAATGGTATAGCATGTAATTATTAATTAAACATAAAACAGAGCACTTCCTTTTTGGAGCTCTCCACGCAGAGAGGAAGAGATGGTCGGAGGGGAGGAGCTCGGAGGTAGTTGCCACCGAGGGCTTTGCGGTGGTGGTGTCGGTGAGGTGTGGGACAATCGGAGGTGGTGGCATGGAGTAGAGAACAGTGGTGGGTGCTGCTGCTTGATGCAGCTACACACGACCAGGGGAAGATAGGGGTGACGCTGCTTACTGCTGGAGAGTGGCACGCAGAGAGGAGAGGGCACGCGCGAGTTGATGGAGGAGTGCACGACCTCTTCTACACACGGGCGGAGTCGTGACGAAGGAAGGGAGGCAAGAGTGCACGCATGTGGTGAGCAGCACATGCGGTGGTGCATGAGGGTGATGGTGCACGCGGTGAGCTGCTCAGATAGGTGGTGCGTGCGGTGAGCTGCTGTTGCATGTGGATGGCACGACAAGGTGGTGGTGGTAGATTTATTGGGTTCTTGGGGAAGGAGATGAAGGTAGAGGAGATGGTGTTGTTGGCGGTGGAAGTGGTGATATTGGGGGTGGAGTAGCGAATAGAGGAAGAAGATGAAGTAAAAGAAAAATGTGAAGCAAGAGATAGTTGTGTGGCTATCAAAGACATAGGCGCACGGTGATGGCTGAGCTCGCCAGATTGGCACGACGATCTATCACCCCGTCGGCCCATGGTGTGGCGGTGCTCGACCAGGAGACCTGCAGTGGGAAAGGAGTACGGTGATGAAGTTAGTGGTGGCCTTCAGGAGCATGGCAGACTCCAGCTTCTTCTTATCGCAGTCGAGGAGACTAGATCCACCACTCCCTCTCCTCCTTCAATGGTCGCATAGCTATTACGAAGAAGGCTACGAATTTCCTGCAGAGAAAAGAAAAAATGAATAATTAAAAGGTTGGTTTATTTATGTATAAAACCTTATAGAATAACTAAATTTTAAACAATGCATGGAATGTATGCATGCAAACTAAATAATAACTAACCTACTTAAATTCTAATGCATGCTAAATAATTTATATATGAATGTATTGCATACAAGAAAATTATATAAAATAAATTATTTATATCTTAATGCATGCTATGTATGTGTTAATATTAATCAAATGCCTATTTATGTATTTGAATGCCTAGGCATTCAAATACATAAATAGCCCACAAATATGGGCTCATCAAATGCCCCCATGCCTAATTTTTGCTAGTCCTAGCAAACTCAAGCAATAACCCATCTCTCCAAGTAGACTCGCCAATCCAATCGGTCTTCCCTTAGAAACATGTTAAATTACAAACTTTAGACCTAAGGTTCCCAACTAGTTGCTAAGTTACAGACTAGGTCGGCTAAGGACAAGTTGCAGGCACAGGTTTTCGTGATTTCTAGCTCTACCCAAGGGTTTATTAGTCCCAGAGATTAAAGCATTCATGCATGTGCGTTGGTCTGAGTTTTTTAAGGTTGGAATTATTGCCAACCTAGAAAGAGAGTAAGAAGGAATTTTTTTAATATATATATTTTTTTGTATGATTCCTCTAAGTCTAACCTTGGATCAGCTATCAACACAATCTATGTTGGATTCATTGTCCCCATCACCGAACCTCGAAGGGTGCCTGGCTTTCAATGCTTTGAGATAGCACTGACCATGGAAACCCCAAGAACTCCTGGCAATCCACACTTCGAGATAGTATCACCCATAGATTTCTTAAGCAAATTCAGGCCTGTGGCAATAGGCACTTTGAGATAGGGCCATCCATGGTACCTGAACCACACAATGCGCTTGCATGTCCCTAGTAGGATGGATATCCTATCAGACAAGCACTGAGGAGGTCACATGTTATCATCGCGTCATCAAGGTGAGTATATACTCCACCTCTCATGCGGCAAGAACTCTTCCAATCAAGTTGTATTTTCAAGCTTCTCCTAAGTCTGAACCGAGAGAAGCAAATTTTCTTTAAGAAAGGAATTAAGGTGATCATTATTTACATAAGACCAAGTGTGTGTGAAATGTGGATGCTTGGGTTATGAGGACCCATAAACCAAAAGGTAGAAAAAGGCACCAAGTACTGCCCAGCCCTTAACTCAAACCCTAGCTTTCCTTCCTCAACCTCTTGAGGCTTGGTCCGCAACTTAACTCCTACTTGAGTTTTTAAGTCCAGAAAGGCTTGATATCCAATATCTAAGAATTACTAAGTGCTCATAATTCCTTTTGAAATACATGGCGACAGACTTAGAGGGAAGTCAAACAACGGGTGTGGGTTTACACAAGCCCCTCGTGATTTTCCTAGGACATGCTTGGGCCCAATTCACCTCTTTAGTCTAGCTAGGTAATCTTAAGGAACTAGGTTCTCTTATTAATTTCTTATTTATTGGGTTCCCAGGTCTTAGGCTACATTAAGGAGTCAACCTTAGGACAACTTAGGCATGGTTGTTTGATTTGCACACTTTCTCTCATCTCTCTGTCTCTCCTCTCCCATTCTTCCATTTTATGCACGGGTGACGGTCTCAAAGTCCGCACTTGGAGAGACCATTTGATTTCACCCCCTGCACCAAAAGATCACTTTTTCTACATTCTTCTTCTCATTCACATAAAAACTGGAAAATCAACAAAATAGGTCCACTAACCCATCCACATCCACCTCTAATCCCACTTTTGAACCTTCCACCCAAAACACTCAAACTAACCCCCCCACCATTGACTTTCCAAACCTGGAGCTTCCTAATACTAAGATGCCACAACCACAACAACACCTTCCTTGTCTAATCCTTATTCTACGATAGCTGAGTAGTTTGCTCAACTACAAGCCAATCAACAACTATTGACTAGGAATATAACAAACCTAGCCAACCAAAGGCAAAACCCACCACCCCATTAGCAGCTTGTCGTTCCTCTAAAAGATTTCTATGATCCTTCTTACTATGAGGACAGACCAGGGGTGGTAATCCCAGAAGGGGACTTTGAGATCAAATCGGTAGTTTTGAACCTGATTAAGCACTTCCTTAGCTTTCTTAGGGAAGACCCGTTCAGCCACCTTGAAGAACTAGCTCTCCCTACACAAACAACTCGTTCCTACAAAGTGCAAGAAGATCTTTGGCTGATGCTGTTATTCCCATTATCTCTCAAAGATAAAGTTGCTTATTGGTTTAGAACCATCGGCTAACCTATTACCACTTGGCCTTAGCTCAAAAGTGCTTTCATTAAGAAGTTCTTTCCCATAGGTCGTACTAATTCCCTATGAAGATCTATTATGACCTTTCAACAAAAATCTGGCGAGACTCGTCATGTTGCTTGGGAACAATTCCAAGATCTCTTAAGAAGTTGCCCGCTAATGTAAATATGTTTACACTACTTAAGATGTCTATTTATGCATGTTCTTAAGCATAGAATTGCATTGCATACTATAAATATTGCACAACATGCATCATCTTACATTTAGATTAATTTGAATAAAACGGAGGTTAATTGTCTCCTTTTATGTTCATGGACAGGGTAAACTTTTTATTGGGCCTCAGATCAAAGATTCAACTGTACAGATGTTATCAGGGCGACGATTGGAGTTCAACGACTCCAAGATAGCCCTAATCACACATCTGTAGCATTAGATAGAGATCGGGGAACCCTAGAAGAACAAGGGCCAAGATGGTGTGAATCCACACTTCAAATGACAAATCTGACCGCACGGATGGATTCGAATCGACGATTGCAGCCTAACAGTATGAAAATCGACTCAATCCGACAACCGTGGCACCATCTACATCATCCAGAAGATGGACAGCCAAGATGGAGCCACATGGCACCATCTCGGTCGCCCAACTGACCGCCCTCAACTTCTAAAGATGCTAGCACCCATGAATCTCCACCGTTGGATCAAGATCCAACGGTTGAGATTGTGCTCAACCAGCACGCCCATCCTTTGAGCCGCACCTGAAGAAGCCGCCTTGACCGTTGGATCTTGATCCAATGGTCCTGATCACATGTTCAGAAGATCAGCCACTCGCCCATCCACATGCGCAGCGCAGTGGATAAGGAGCTCGGTCGCCTTCAGGTGCAAGTTCGAGTCTTCATGATGCTACGAGCGGGCACAGGCAAGTGGGCGCGATTGACCACTCGATCGTGATCGAGCGGTCGCGCGTACGCAATTGCGCACACGCTGTATCGCACGCCGCACCTCACGAGAGATCAGACGTGGGTGGGCGCGTAGAGGAGGCAGGTGGAGAGGTGACTTAAGCCATCCGATCTCACGATCGGACGGCTAAGATCAGCAGATCGTGAACGCGGGTTACACACGCGAGTAGGCGAGCAGCCGCGTAGGCGGTGCCTGGTGAATGACTTTTCCACCGAGGCTAGTCTTCGTGCGTTTTTATGCTTATTAAAGTAATGTCGTTATAGTATAAGATGAGACAGCTACGGTTGTCATTACCATACAATTTTTTTTTATTCGGAAATAGTTTTCCCGAGGTCGAACTCAGGGAGCTAATGGAATTCTAGAAGTACAAAGTTTCTTTATTGAATTACAAAAATAAGAGAGAGAGAGAGAGAGGTTTTTTGTCTTGGCTTTTTCTTCTTCCCTTCTCTTTGTGCCTTCTCTCTGATCCTTCCCTCTTCTTCTCTTCTTTTTCTCATCTGTCTTCTTCTTCTCTTCTTTCTTCTTTTCCTCCTTTGCCTTTCTCTCTTTACTGGTCTTCTTCTTCCTTGGCTCTGTTTTCCTTCAATTCCTCTTCTTTTGCTTGTCTTCTATTTCTTTTCTTCTTTTTCTCGTCTCTGTCTTCTGCTCTTCAGCTGCAAGGTCTTTTCTTTCTTCCTTCTTCTCTTTTCTTTCTCTTTTCTTCAGCTGCGGAGCCTTCTTCTTTCCTTCTTATTCTTCTTCTTTTCTTCCTTCTGCTTTATCTCCTCTGAAGGTTCATCCGTCGTCTGATACAGCCGTCAGACGACTTAAACTGCGGTCTGCTACAGTGATTCTCCTCTTTTCCTTCCTTCACTGCTTCTTCTTATTTGGCGAGCCTTCTTCTTCTGCTTCTTCTCTTCTCCTTCCTGAGGCTAAGTGTTGAGCCCTTCTCCTTCAGCGCTCCTATCCTGCACACAAGGGGGAAGCAAAACCTATCCCCTCCCTCTACCCGCACGTATCTCTCTCTCTCCACAAACCACTCACAAGAAGCTCTCCCAGAGTCGTGGGTTAACGGGTCGGGTTGCGTACCAAGACCAGGCGCACCGGCGTGATTTGGTGCGCGAGGTGTGCGTGGGTAGTGTCAGGTCGGATCCGCCAGGTCCGCATGGTGAAATCGTGGACGGGGCATGTGATGGGGCGCGGGACCTCACCCCAGGTGTATCGGAGGCAATAAGGTGAAAACACAAAATCAATTTAAATGGGTGCGGCGCTTCGAGATCTTACAATGTGGGACTAAACTTCGCTCCTTGCGCGTGCCCGCAGGAAGAACGTGACCTCGCTTCAGCCGTTGCGTCCTCGTTTCCCTTCGCGTGCCAGCTTCCTGCCTTCACCTGAGTCTCCCCAAATTCCCCTCAGCTGGAGACCTGACGCTCTGAAGCCTGGAGCTCGCTTGGAAGCTCCTTGGGTCGTCACCAATGGCGGCCGGAGCAGCAGATCTGTCTAACACAAAAGGGGCCTCTCGGCCTAATCAGACCACAGGGGAACCTTCGCCGTGGCACGGCGAAGGTGGTGCGAGGTGCAGCAGGCTGTGGGACGACCTAGGCGTGCATGCCTAGGTCATCCTGTGGTCGGAAAAGTGGGTTTGATCGGGGGTGAGTTGTGGAGGTGTAGAGTGGCAGTGGAGGGGCGGAGGGTGTTTAGTATGATGAGGCGGAGCTTTTGGGACAGTTGGCGAGTCGTATGGGGTTGTGGGATGATAGGGACGACTCGCCAGAGAGTGGCTGGAGGTGGGGAAGATGAGGGTGGTCAGGCGTGGTCGTAGGGCAATCGAGCAAAACAGTTTGGGGAAAAGTAAGAGGGGAGGAAGGGAAGTAACTGTAACCTACCTATAGGGACGAAGGGGGGAGGGCGAAGCCGCCGGCTCGTACCTGCTGGAGCTGGAGAAGAAGAACCTAGGGGGAGAGAGCGGCGATGAGGAAGTGGGCAGGGAGGCGTGCGCTTGGTGCGGCGCGACGCAGGAAGACGAGACAAAGCAAACTCTGCTACTGGTATTGCAGCAGAGTGATGAGAAGGAGGAGGAGCAGTCACCGGAGCTGGTGGGTTTCCTGTCGGAGTGGGGAGAGAGGAAAGGTTGAGGGTTTCTCCGCCAAGACCAGACTGGGAGAACCGGCTAGCGATGCTGGTCTTTATAAAGGCGGTGGCGGAGGGTCGGACGCAGGAAGGCGACGTGCGTCCCTTGCCGGACTATGGTCGGAGACAAGACCCATACCTTCCGTGCATTCGCACGGATGGTGTGGGCGTCATCAGGTGGCATGGCCGAGTCCCTGCGACAACAGATGTCGCAGGGAACTTCGCCTTTACTTTGCAGGACGCCTCCCTCACCCTGCGCGGCGCCATGCTCCGCGCAAAGTCACCGGAGCATGGTGCTGCGCAGAGACTTGCAGGAGGGACCAAAATGCAAAGAATGACGTGGAAATTAGTTACCAAAATGCAAGGGTTTCGAAAGTTGAGGGTCAAAAAGTAAATGATGAGGACCAAATTGCAAAGTCGGTCAAGGAGGTCTCTTCTTAGGCTCAAGTTTTTATGCATGACTAAATTGGACATAAGGATTTTAATGGTGAATTTTGTTTCTAGGTCATACCATGTTTGACTAGCCAATTTACGTAAAAACCCAAATTAAATCATTAATTGGGTATGGTTCTCAATGTTGGTCAAAATGGATTTCTAAAGCCAAATTGAAGGTTCTAAACCCTAGAGATTATTTTTCTATGAATTTTAGAGGGTTTACTTGATTTTTACCCTACCTCGAACCTCGTGAATTGAAGTGGGTTTGTTTTAGGGTTATAGAATGTCATTTAATTCCTTAGAGTTGCTGTAGCCCGTGTTAGGTCAGATCATCCCACTTTCCTTCTTATTAGGTTAGTTTGACCTGTGTTTGGACCCTGAGTTAACCTGTTTGCAGATTGTGTTGGTGAAATTGCATTTTTACCCCTTATAACTTATTTTCTTTTTGAACTCAGAATTCTCTGAGTTAAGCCTTTCTTTGAGTTATGTAAGAGCTTTTTCTTGCATATCTGGGTTAGATTGTGCTAGTTAGGGTTCATGATGTGGTTCTCATCATACCCCCATGCCTAGCTTTTGCTAGTCCCTTAGCAAAAACTTAAGGTTTCAACCTTTGTTCTAGACCATGAAGTTCTTAATGGTTTCAGATAAGTGCTTTTTTTTTTTGAAACCTAGATTATGTTAGAATGCTAACCATAGGTCTAAAAGGTACTCTAGTACCAACCAAGATCCAGATCTATCTAGCCTCAGCCTCAGTCCTTAGCGAAGGTTTTTAAGGCCCACAAGAACTAACCTAAGGTCTATTGGACTTTATGGTTAAAGCACCCGTGCTTGAAATAATTTTAGCCCTGGCTCAGTTCGCAGTGCGCTTTGTAAGAAAGAGAGATAGAAGATTTATCTGTTTGGAGAGTTTTCTCCCTTTTTCTTTTTAATTCTAGCTTAGGATTGGCTTTTCAACACGGTCTGTATCAGATTCCTTGTTCCCATCATCAATCCTCAAGGGTTCCTGGCAATCGATGCTTCGAGATAACACCGCCCATGGCAACCCTCGAAACCCTGGCTATTGAGATTTCGAGACAATCCCATCCATGGTGTTCCGTGGCTGAATCCAGACCCTGGCAATTGACACTTCGTGATAATGCCATCCATGGAATCTGAACCAGCAGAGTGCTTACATGCCCACAGTAGGATATGTAAATATCCTAAGAGACAAGCACCGAGGAGATGATATTTTGTTACGCATCTTCGAGGGGGATTTCCCGCCTCTCCGCGCTGGGAACTCGTCCAAATCAACTTGTGTTGATCGGCCGCTCCTACTCTAGGTGTTCTTTTCAGAATTTCTCGACGCTTCTGTGTGATTTTGATTTTTACGCTTACTGAACCAGGCTGTGTGTGGGGTTAGGGTGCTTAGGTTACTGAGTCTCGTAAACCAAAAGTTATTTAATGAGGCCAAATACTCCCTAAGCCTTGGACCTAATACTTAAGCTTTTCATTTTCCTCAACCTCTTGAGGAATGTCTAGATCTTAATGGGTACTAAGAGTCTATCCAAGAATGCCTAAGGTTTGCGTTCTTACTAATCTTACTGTGCACTTTTCAATTTTTTCATGAATGAGGTCTAGAACTTAGGTCAATTCTTTAGTTCCTTACTAATGACTATCACTCTTTTCTCACATTTTTGTGCTCCTTTTTTATTTTGTTTCTTTTCTCTTCCTTCACAAAATTTTCTTTCCTCCCTCATTTTATTCTTCTTTTTCAAAAATTTTTTTAATTTTTATGGTGTTTTTGGTATATGTGAATTTCTTTGTTTGAAACCTTTTCTTATAAGTTTTGCACTTTCATACCCCCCTATGCCTAAGATTTGCAATGTCCTCATTGTAACCTAGGGGGTTTTTATTCAATTTAGTCATACATTAGGACAGATGTTTTGATGAGTGAATGGGTCGGGGTGGCCGTTGCGGATGATTTCTAATCTTAGATGCAAGCATCTGAGGTGGAGTCGGCTGTCTTAAAGGGTGAACCTTAAGTGCACAAAGGTGTCAAAAAAGGTTTCAGGTTTTCAAGGAGAATGATGGGCTGCCTCCCGTTGAGCACTAAATTTGACGCCTTCAGCCAAGCGGGAAATGAGATGGAGAGGGGATGGTCAAATGAGCAGAGTTTAATATAACAAGCACCTTGATTAAGAGCCTGGTTGGTCCAACCAGGTGCTTGTTAAGATCAACAGGCTGATGATGCAGCCCAAACCCCATCAATCTGGTGGGTTGATAGATGTAGATCAAAAGGTGTGGGACCCACCATATGCAATGTGGCTCAGATGGATGTGGAAGTGTGAATACAGGGTTTGGCTGAGTTGAATCAGCCTGGTCAGAATAGGGACCCGTAGAATAATGAGTGATTGACGCGGGAACCCTACAGGGGTGATCAGAGAATGATGGAGCATGGTATGTAGTCTGATCAGTGTTCCAAACCTGATGTGGAAATGCAATCGGCTCGGTAAGAGGTGAATCTGAATAGAAATTGAGTCCGGTTGCGGGTCGGGGTTGGGAAGAGGTTTTGATCAGTTCTGTGTGTGCGGACGAGGTGGCAACTGTGCATGAGGGCTCTTCTAGAAACGAATGACAGGTCATTTTCTGTAGAGAGTCCTCTGGGTAACTATCAAATTTCTGAAGAGTGTCTGTAGGATGAAAGAAATCTGATTCGAAAAAAGATTTGAATTCTGGGTTGTAATCACTTTTGGCATTTTCTGTTTTTTGTTCCTGAGGATCGAAAAGGAATGATTCTGTGTTATCAGTGATCTTGGGAACCAGGACCTTAGAGTCGGAGTTAGAGAATGACTCATGTGAACTGAGGTCGTAGATGGGCTTGGTGTGTTCAGGAAGGAGAGTCTCTCCTCAATTATAGTCAGATCCGAAGTTGTCGGAGAGTTTGCGAAAATGAGATTCATGATCATGAATTCCACCGCAGCATAAATCATCAGATGTGGAATCAGCAGCCTGACTGGGGTCTAGCCTATATGTCAATTCTGGACTTAAAAAGGTGTTCTATTTAGGCTCAAGCTCCAAGTTGGTAGGATAGACCCAATTAAAACCCCACTCATCCAACTCCTCAGTTTCTGTATCATAAATTGGCATGTCTTCTGAAAAATCGATCAGATTTCCTAAGGATGTTGGAGAGGGATATTCATCAAATAGAGGCCCGGAATCGTATTCTTTAAAAATTTGATCTTTCTCATATGGGGCCTCATAATCTTCCCAATAAGTTTCGGATCTAGATTCTAGGTTTAGGATGTGGGTAGGATTACTAGAATCAAAGTCCGAATAACCTTCGAAGGTCACCTTATCAAAATAAGGGGCGGAATTTATACCCTCAAAAGGTTCAGTTCTGATCTCATTATTGTAGGAGTTTTGGAATTCTAAGCTTGGCAATTCATGGTCTAGGGTCGGTTCATCATTGTGTTCTCCTGCAATATCCCAACCTAATTCAATGTTGTCTTCTATCTGGGTTGGGAATCCACAACCACCCTGTGCCTCAGTCCCGAGATCTAGGAAACTGGATTGATCCTTAATACTGTTCCAAGATGGTTCATCCTCTATTTCTGGTATATACGGGTATTTCTGGTTGATAATTTGTTTTAGTGATCTCATCATTTCTACACGTTTTATAAGGGCATCTTGGTGTTGTTCCCAAAGTACAGGATTTGTCGAGCATTGAAGGTATTCAGATTTGTGTAATTTTTCTATCTCAATGTATCATGTCATGAGCATGTCTCGGGTTGATCCTTTTGTAATTTCTGTCAACAGAATTTGGGCACAGTTTATGATGAAAGTTGTGGTTGTTGGGACATCAACCTGAATGTTTTCTATTGGTGTTGAGGGTTTACATTTGATTTCATAGAATTCAAGGGCATCCTCAATCATCTTATCTTTCATGGATCTCTGATATTCAGGTCTTTTGAATGGTAGTCTTAATTGGTGTGGCTGCATCTTTGAATCAGGTGGTGGAATCAGGATATAGAATCAGAAGTTCGATGTAGACTCAAGCTGTGCCAAGATGGAAGAAGGGGGCTTTGTTCAAAATCAGAGGAAAAGGGGCTATGTGGAAGGTTTCTGCAAAAACAAGGGAGTCGAGGCTTAGCCTCGGGGATAGTGAATTTCTAAAGGAGGTTTCAAGGACCTCCTACCAAATACTGAAGGACTGGATGAGATAAGCAAGTGCTGGACCCAATCGAGGCACCCAAAATGTTGGGTGACTATATAGGTGCGGGGCAGATGGACCCCTTGATTAGAAAGATCGTCCACCTGAGAATTACCTGGGCAGCTAGAGAGGGTGAGTCCTGCGAAGACCCCTACACGGTAGAGCGTCCCCACAAGTTACAGGGTTTCCCCCACCCAACCTCTCTTGTCACTGAGATTCCAGGTAGACCAGAATGGGGATCTTGACCTCTTGAGTCTACCAATTTTTAGGTAAGATCAAGGTGCTTAGGTTTTCACTTGAACTTTAGCCTTTTGAGTGCAAAGAGTGACCTAAGTTGAAGGTTGGTTGACCCTAAGGGGTCAACTTCACCTCTTGATTCCTTTGAGAACTTATTAGGTCTTGTCTTTTAGGATTCAAGTGTTTTTAGAGAGCCAATTGTTTAGGGTTTTTCTGAATAGGTATATTCAATCAATGGCTTAGGCACACTTCTTTTGGGATTTTCTCAATTCTTGATTAAGGGGTGTGTCTCTGAAACCCTAATGTTAAATCCTATGTTGGCTCTACTTGGTCTAGTTAACTCCTTATTTGGTAATTAGGTCTCAGGAAAGAAGGTGTTAGCCCTTAATTACCTTAATAGTGTGTGCAGGAATGGTGGGTTGAAATTTGAAAACATGCAGTTTGATGGTTTACTAGGTATGGAAGACAGGTTGTACCTATATTGCTTGTTCTTTCTTTTTCTACCTCTTTAGAATTGAGGGTTAAAGTGAGAGGATAGAAAAAAATTACCTGTCCTCGGAGTGGTTGTTGTGCGGCTGCTTCTTGATTTTCCTGTACCTGCACACAATAAGAGAAGAGATTAATAGAAACTTACAAATAGAGATTTTATAGCTTCTAGAATGGTCGTTGCTCCCCAGCAACAGCGCCAAAATATGGTGAACGACTTTTCCACCGAGGCTAGTCTTCGTGCATTTTTATGCTTATTACAGTAGTGTCATTATAGTATAGGATGAGACAGCTACGGTTGTCGTTACCATACAATTTTTTTTTACTCGGAAATAGTTTTCCCAAGGTCGAACTCAGGGAGCTACTGGAATTCTAGAAGTACAAAGTTTCTTTATTGAAGTACAAAAATAAGAGAGAGAGATTTTTTGTCCTGGCTTTTCTTCTTCTCTTCTTCTCTTTGTGCCTTCTCTCTGATCCTTCCCTCTTCTTCTCTTCTTTTGCTCGTCTGTCTTCTTCTTCTTCTCTTCTTTCTTCTTTTCTTCCTTTGCCTTTCTCTCTTTACTGGTCTTCTTCTTCATTGGCTCTGTTTGCCTTCAATTCCTCTTCTTCTTCTGCTTGTCTTCTATTTCTTTTCTTCTTCAGTTCTTCTTCCTTTTCTCGTCTCTGTCTTCTGCTCTTCAGCTGCAAGGTCTTCTCTTTCTTCCTTCTTCTCTTTTCTTTCCCTTTTCTTCAGCTGCGGAGCCTTCTTCTTTCCTTCTTATTCTTCTTTTCTTCCTTCTGCTTTATCTCCTCTGAAGGTTCATCCGTCGTCTGATACAGCCGTCAGACGACTTAAACTGCAGTCTGCTACAGTGATTCTCCTCTTTTCCTTCCTTTGCTGCTTCTTCTTCTTTGGCGAGCCTTCTTGTTCTTCTTCTACTTCTTCTCTTCTCCTTCCTGCGGCTAAGTGCTGAGCCCTTCTCCTTCAGCGCTCCTATCCTACACACAAGGGGGAAGCAAAACCTATCCCCTCCCTCTACCCGCATGTATCTCTCTCTCTCCACAAACCGCTCACAGGAAGCTCTCCCAGAGCCGTGGGTTAATGGGTCGAGTGCGTACCGGGACCAGGCGCACCGGCGTGATTTGGTGCGCGAGGTGTGCGTGGGTAGTGTCGGGTCGGATCCGTCGGGTTCGCGTGGTGAAACTGCGGACGGGGCATGTGATGGGGCGTGGGACCTCACCCCAGGTGTATCGGAGGTGATAAGGTAAAAACACAAAATCAATTTAAATGGGTGCTGCGCTTCGAGATCTTACAATGTGGGACTAAACTTCGCTCCTTCTCGCGCGTGCCCGCAGGAAGAACGTGACCTCGCTTCAGCAGCTGTGTCCTCGTTTCCCTTCACGTGCCAGCTTCCTGCCTTCACCCGAGTCTCCCCAAATTTGCCTCAGCTGGAGACCTGATGCTTTGAATCCTGGAGCTCGCTTGGAAGCTCCTTGGGTAGTCGCCAATGGCGGCCGGGGCAGCAGATCTGTCTAACACAAAAAGGGCCTCTCGGCCTAATCAGACCACAGGGGAACCTTCGCCATGGCACGACGAAGGTAGTGCGAGGTGCAGCAGGCTGCGGGACGGCCTAGGCGTGTGTGCCTAGGTCGTTGATGAGAACCTCATCATGAGCCATAACTAGCTCATTTTGACCCAATACAAAGGATAAAAGCTCCTACATAACTCAAGGAAAGGCTTAACTCAGAGAATTCTTAGTTTAAGGAGAAAACAAGTCATAAGGGGTAAAAATGCAATTTTACCAGTATAATCTGCATACAGGGTAATTCAGGGTCCAAACATAGGTCAAAGCAACTTAATAAGAATAAAAGTGGGATGAGATGATCTAGCAAGGTCTACAGCAATTCCAAGGAACTAAATGATAATCTGTAACCCTAAAACACCCCACTTCAATTCACGAGGTTCGAGGCAAAGTAAAAATAGAATAAACCCTCTAAAATTCATAGAAAAATAATCTCTAGGGTTTAGAACCTTCAATTTGGCCTTCAGAACCCATGTTGACCTACATTGAGAACCATGCCCAATTAATAACTTAATCTGGGTTTTCGCATAAATTGACCGGTCAAACAAGGTTTAATATAGAAATAAAATTCACCATCAGATTCCTTAGGTCCTAATTAATCATGTATAAAAACTTGAGCCTAAGAAGAAACCTCCTTGACCGACTTTACACTTTGGTCCTCATATATTTACTTTTTGGCCCTCAACTTTTGAACCGTCGCATTTTGGCCCCTAACTCTCCTTCGTTCTTTGCATTCAGGTCCCCCCTGCAAAACCGGCCAGCACCATGCTCCGGCGACCTTGCGCGGAGCATGGCGCCGCGCAGGGTGAGGGGGAAAGCCTGGCAAGTAAACCAGGGGTGCCCTACGTTGTCAGCCGTCGCAGGGACACCCCCCTGGTCGCTGTAGCCCACCATACCGGCCGTGCGAACGCACGGACGGTATGGGTTTTCGTCTCTGGCCATCCTCCGGCGAGGGAGACACGTCGTCTCCCTCCGCCTCCCTCCCTGTTTTGATCCCTATAAATACCCCCCGTTGCTCCACAGGCCGGGGCAGCTCGGATCTGACGGAGAAAATCCCCAACTTTCCTCTCTTCTCTCTCCGGCAGACGCTCACCAGCTCCGGCGGTTCCTCCCCCTCCTCCTCTTCGCTCTGCCGCAATACCAGCAGTAGAGACTTCCTCCCCTGCTCTTCCCGCGCCACGCCACACCCAGCTGGCGCCTCTCCGGCTCTCTGCTCGCCGCCGCCTCCTTCCCTGAGCATCTTCTTCTCCGGCGACAGTCGATACGACTGTCGCCCTACTGCTCCCCCTTCGTCCTTGCAAGTAAGTTAGAACTACTTCCCTTCTTCTCCTCTTTCTTTCCCCGGTTTCAATTTGTTCAATTAAGCCCTCGACCGACCCTGACCATCGTCACCCCCTTCGTCTCCGGCCACCCTCCGGCGAGATGTTCCCATCGCTCCACAGCCTCACACACCTCGCCGACCCTCACCGAACCTCCGCCTCATCACACTGAGCACCCCCCACCCCTCCACTGCCACTCCACACCTCCGTAACGCTCCCCCGAACAAACCCATTCCTCCGGTTGCAGTCCAACCTAGGGCTGCCGCCAGACACCACCTTGCGGCTTGCCGCGCAGCTCCTCACCTTTGCCGTGCCACGGCGAAGGTTTCCCAGTGGTTTGATCAGGCCGAGAGGCCATATTCGTGTCCGACAGGTTTTGAGGTTCGACCGCCATTAACGCACATTGAAGCAGCTTCTCCCGCGCTCCAGGCTTGAGGACTCCAGGTCTCCAGCTGCTGTGGATTACGGGGAGTCTTGCGAAGGCAGCCAGCCAGCAACCTACGCAAATCGAAGCCGCAGCTGCAGAAGCCAGGCCGCGGTCTCCCAGCAGGCGCACGCGAGGAGAGGTCTGCGTTTAGTCCCACATCGGTAAGCCTCACAACCTTTCCACTGTTTAAATTGATTTTGTGCACTAGCCTTACTGCCTCAGCACACGGGGTGAGGTCCCCTTTCACCCGCCCGGTTACCCGGTCTCGTCCGCGCTCACGCCCCGCGGACCTGACCCGACCCGACTTAGACTGACCTGCACTCCTCGCCCACCACGCACGCCGGTGGGCCTGGACCCGGGCGTGACCCGAACCCGATTACCCGGCAGCTCTGGGAGAGCTTTCCCAAGAGTGGTTTCAGAGAGAGAGAGACGCGGGGGGAGAGGGTAGAGTAGGTTTTGTTCTCTGACGTAAGCTCTGAAGTGTGCAGGCACAGGTGAAGAAGAAGAACCGCGGAAGAAGAAGGAAGCTGAGGGAGACACTGTAGCAACAGGCAGTTTAAGTCGTCTGATTTGGAAATCAGACGACGTCCTGAAGGGAAAAGAAGAAAGAAGGAGGGGCGACGTCCTGACTGAAAAAGAAAAGAAGAAAGGAGATCTGAAGAACAACAGAAGAAGGCGAGGCAGAGGAGAACACAAAAGAACAAGGGAAGAACTGAAAGAAGAAAAACAAAGAAGAAAGAAGAAGATCTGAAGAAAGACAGAAGAAAAAGGAAGAGCAGGAACAGCTGGAAGAAGAAGAAGAGCATCACCATTGCAGAAGAAAGACATCACCTCTGCAGACAAAGAAGAAGAAGAAGAGCATAACCATTGCAGAAGAAAGACATCACCTCTGCAGACAAAGAAGAAGAAGATCTGAGACGAGGAGAAAACAAAGAGAAAAGAAGACAACAAATTCTTTCCCTCTCTCTTTCTTTATTTTTGTAAAAGAAACATGTATATCTCTAGAATACAACTTGCTCCCTGAGTTCGACCTCGGGAACTCTTTTATTTTCCGAGTAAAAAAAATTATATTTGAAATGTTGGCAATAACTGGCTATACTACAACGCTATAACAATAAAACCAGGTTGCCCACGAGCCGTTTCATTATTGGCGCCGTTGCCGGGGAGCAACGGCTATTCTAGAGGTAAACATTCCTGTTTCTTTTTAATTTCTGATAATCTCCTCTCTTTTGTGCAGCTACAGGAAATCAAGAAGACAAGCAACCACACGACAACCACTCCGAGGACAGGTAAATTTTTCCTCTCGCTATTAACCCCTAAACTCTAAAGAGGAAGAAAAGAAAAGAACAAGCAATATAGGGCTAACCTGTCTTCCATACTTAGTAACCATAAAGAGTTGCATGTTTTCAACTCATTAGTCCTGCACACTATTAAGGGTATTTAAGGGCTAACACATTCTTGCTTGAGCCCTAATTACCCAACAAAGAACTAACTGGACCAAGTAGAGCCAACATAAGATTCAACATTAGGGTTTTAGAGACACACTACTTAAATCAAGAATGGAGAAAATCCAAAAGAAGTGTGCCTAAACCATTGATTGAAAATACCTATTCAAAAGAAAACCTAAAACAATTGGCTCTCTAAACACTTGAACCCTAAAATACAAGACCTGAAAGCTCTCAAAGAAAACAAGAGGTAAAGTTGACCCCTTGGGTCAACCAACCTTAAATTAGGTCACTCTTTGCACTTAAAAAGACTAAAGTTCAAGTGAAACCTTAAGCACCCTGATCTTAAAATTGGTAGACTTAAGAGGTCAAGATCCCCATTCTGGTCTACCTGGAACCGCAGTGACAAGAGAGGTCGGGTGGGGGAAACCCTGTAACCCGTGGGGACACTCTACCGTGTAGGGGTCTTCGCGGGACTCTCCCTCTCTGGCTGCCCAGGTAATTCTCAGGTGGACGATCTTTCTGATCAAGGGGTCCATCTGCCCCGCACCTCTATAGTCACCCAACACATTTTTGGGTGTCTTGATTGGGTCCAGCACCTTCTAAACTTACCTCTTCCAACAGTGCATGTACGGAAGGAGGTCCCTAAGACCACCCTTAAGACCTCCTTTAGAAATTCGCTCTCGTCAAGGCCAAGCCTCGACGCCCGTGTTTGTGCAGCAACACCCTCACATTATTCTCTCTTCTGATTCAGAACCAAGTTCTTCTTCCCCCATCATGGCTCAGCCAGTTGAGGAAGAAAATAATCTGGAACACCAGCTCCAGCGACTCAATGACCTCTTCCAAAACTTCGTGCACCCACCACAGCGTCCTATGATGCGGGACCACTACAATCCTGCTGCGGTGGCCATTGAGCCTCGAGTCAGAATCCCGACTGGAGGACCTGATTCCGAATTAAAGCCCAACATGATTCATGCTATACCTAAATTCCATGGGCTTAATTCTGAAGATCCCTTCCAGCACATCAAACAGCTAAAGCATCTGGCCCACACTTTTGGATCAGATGCGCAAAATCGGGATATTCTTCTCATGAAGATGTTCTCCTTTTCTCTTATGGACAAGGCCGCCCATTGGTATCAAACTCAGACCCGGCCGATCAACACTTGGGAAGAACTTCAATCCGAATTTTTGAAAAAGTTTTTTCCCGTTGGTCGGACCAACGCCTTGCGCCATCAGATTACACACTTCACTCAACAATCAGGAGAACCTCTCCATGAGGCATGGGATCGCTTTCAGGATCTCATGAGAAAGTGCCCCCATCACGGAGTTCCTAAATGGGAACAAGTCCAATCTTTTTACCAGGGACTCCGTGAGGACATCCGCCTTTTCGTCAATGCAACTTACGGAGGAAACATCATGGGTCAACATGAAGACACCGTATGGGAGATTCTCGAAAATATGTGCGAGAACTCCATCAACAATGACTCCATGGGATTATTCGACAGGACGAATACCCGCGCAGCGACGAATCTTAAGGGAGCACATGAGACGCAGGGCCTGTCCGCATCAGTCGACCTAGAATTAATGGCCAGTCAATTGGACAAGGTCTCAATCATTGAAAAGAAGGTGGATGAGCTGACTCAGCACTTGCAGCGAGCCACCTCCGCGCGTAACTCCTTTGCACAACCTCCTTCCACACAGTAAACTGTGTAAAACATCCTCCACCGACCTTCCCCTGGGATGGATCCATATCCATCCCCATCTGATTCTTGGATCGGAGGATCATCCGATCCTTTCTACACCAGCCGGGGGAACTCCATTCCCCCTTTCCCTGACTCTCAGGAGGTTCCTTAGACCTGCGAGGACCTCAACGCCATCCAGAACGACCCATTCTCCAACACTTACAACCCTGGATGGCGAAACCATCCCAATTTTCAGTGGGCGGGAAATTCCCAAACCCAAAGACCACCTTTTCAGTCCTGCCCACAGCCCCCTCGTCATTACCAGCCGCCTCAGCCTCGGCCCAACCCTACTTATCCATCAGGGCCAAATCAGGATCAAATGTCCCTAATCCTTCAGACTCTGGCAGACATTCAAAAAACGAATGCGGCTATTCAAAAACAGCACAAGGACGAGCTTACTGAAGTTAAAACTCAACTGGCCCAATTGGCAAATTCTCGCCAGCCAGGCACACTCCCTTCCCAACCTCTTCCTAACCCAAATAACGTGCCAACCCAGAAGCGCGTTATGAATCCAAATTTAGGCCACGCTCAATGGATTTATCAGGCCCCTACTGCTCCATCTCCAGACGAGATGGAAGCCTCAACTTCTTATGCGAGATTTCAGCAGCAGCCACCCCTCTTACCAAACCCAAACCAGAATCAGGCCGGATTAAATTCTGTAACAACACGTAGTGGTAAAACAACTGAAGACCCGCATTATCCAAACCACTCCAAGCCTGATAACCATGACCCTAGGATAGTTATCCAAGATACCGCTGTTCCGGATCCACAACCTGGACCTATCCTAGAAGAACCAACCAAGATCCCGTTTCCCGAGGCCTTGACCAAGGGAAAGAAGACCACCAAACCCGTGGCCCCTGAGGAGGACCTGGTCAAGCTCTTTGAGCAGGTCCACATAAACATCCCCTTGATGGATGCAATCCGCCACGTACCAGCTTACGCACGATTTCTAAAGAATATATGTACACCCCAGCGTAAGCCGCGAACCAAGGGAGGGAGCCCAATTGTTCTGTCAGAGCAAGCCAGCTCTGTAATCCTTAGTAGACTCCCACCCAAGGCAAAAGATCCTGGGACTCCCCTGATTTCCTGTAAGATAGGTGGTACCCAATTTGATAGAGCATTGTTAGACTTGGGTGCATCCATAAACCTGATACCCACATCCTTACTTGACCATCTAGAAGAATCTGAGCTAAAACCAACCGAGGTGACATTACAATTAGCAGATCGATCTATAAAGTCACCAAAAGGGATTCTCGAGGATGTTATTGTAAGAGTGCGGGATTTCTATTTTCCAGTGGACTTTATAGTCTTAGATATGGATGCACCTGAGAACCCTAGGGATACACCAATCATTCTAGGGAGACCTTTCTTGGCTACTGCTAGAGCCAACATCAGCTGTGAGGAGGGCCAAATAGAGCTTAAGTTTGGAGATCAAACACTGAAAATTGATATATTTAAGGCCCAACAAGGAATTAATTGCGGCGTCATCGAACAAATTTGTGACATCAAGACTTTGGTTGATGAATCACACCTCCAGAATGACTCGAGTATGCCTCATCAACCACAGAAGGATCTTGACCCGCAAACAGAGGAGTCGAATCCATATATGAACAACCCAGTAACTCCCACCCTTGAACCTCACATCTATACTGAACCACCCGCTGCTGCTGAAAACCCCATCCTCGAATTGAAACCCCTTCCTGCTCACTTGAAATACGTCTTTTTGGGTTCTAATCAGACCCTTTCTGTGATTATCAATTCCAACCTCAGTCCTGAACAGGAATCCCGTCTGATTATTGTCCTCCAGCAACATCGCAGAGCCATCGGATGGACTCTCGATGATTTGACTGGAATAAGTCCCTCTTATTGTACTCATCATATCTATTCAGAAGAGGGCACACGACCTTCTCGTGAAATGCAGAGATGCTTAAACCCCAATCTGCAGGAGGTCGTGAAAAAGGAGATCATCAAGTGGTTAGATGCCGGGATCATCTACCCGATCTCCGATAGTCGTTGGGTGAGCCCAATTCAGGTCGTGCCCAAGAAGGCAGGACTCACCACTATAACGACTGAGACCGGAGACATCATTCCTACCCGATTAGCCAACTCGTGGAGAGTCTGTATAGATTACCGCCGACTAAATTCCTCCACAAATAAGGATCATTTCCCACTACCCTTCATTGATCAAATTCTCGAAAAACTTGCGGGAAATAGGTTCTTCTGCTTTCTTGACGGGTACTCCGGTTATAACCAGGTGGCAATCCATCCTGAGGACCAAGAAAAGACCACGTTCACCTGCCCCTTCGGAACATACGCTTTCCGAAGGATGCCTTTCGGTCTTTGCAATGCACCCGCTACTTTTCAGCGATGCATGCTTGCCGTATTCTCAGATATGGTAGGTGATTATCTGGAAGTCTTCATGGATGACTTTTCAGTTTTCGGAGCATCATTCGACGATTGCCTCCAACACTTGGTCCAGATACTCAGGCGGTGCATCGATGTGAATTTGGTTCTTTCCTGGGAAAAGAGCCATTTCATGGTGACTGAGGGAATTGTCCTGGGACACTCAATTTCGGAGAAAGGTATCCAAGTGGATCGAGCTAAGGTTAATCTGATTTCTCACCTTCCTATGCCTAGCTCGATCAGGGACATCCGTTCCTTTTTAGGGCATGTCGGTTTTTATCGACGATTTATCCCTGATTTTTCAAAAATCGCGCGCCCCCTGACCACTCTTCTCTCCAAGGATGTTCCTTTTGAAATTTCCAAGGAATGCACTCAAGCATTTGAAATCCTGCGTGACCGAGTCACCCAAGCCCCGATCCTACAGTCCCCTGATTGGTCTCAACCCTTTGAGATCATGTGCGATGCATCCGACTTCGCTGTAGGAGCGGTTTTGGGGCAGAAAATTGATAGGAAACCTGTAGCCATTTACTACGCCAGCAAAACACTCGATGAGGCTCAGCGTAACTATACGGTTACTGAGAAAGAGCTGCTAGCTGTAGTATTTGCCCTAGAAAAGTTCAGATCATACCTTCTGGGTTCCCGTGTCATCATATACTCGGATCACACAGCTGTGAGGCATCTCCTTGCAAAGAAGGACGCGAAACCTCGATTAATCCGATGGATCTTGCTGTTGCAAGAATTTGACCTTGAGATTCGCGACAAAGCGGGAAAGCAAAATGTGGTAGCTGATCACTTGTCCCGTCTTCCTTCTGAAATAATTGACCCTTCCGGACCCATCACTGAGCATTTTCCCGATGAGCACCTGCTGACTATTGGTACTAGCCTTCCATGGTTTGCTAATGTAGTAAATTACTTGGCATCTCATCAGATCCCCTCCGATTGGCCGAAGGCCAAGAAAGACAAATTACGCTCCGATGCCAAGTATTACATTTGGGAAGACCCGTACCTCTTCCGCATAGGTGCCGATCAGATCATCCGGAGATGTGTCCCGGAGGGGGAATTCAACAATATCCTCTCTTTCTGCCATGACCAGGCATGCGGTGGCCATTTCGCCGGGCATAAAACCGCATCAAAAGTCCTCCAGTGCGGCTTTTACTGGCCCACACTATTCAAAGACGCATACAATCACTGCAAGGCATGCAGTCGTTGCCAGACTTTGGGCAACATGAGCCATCGCGACATGATGCCTATGCAACCGATTCTAGTATGCGAAATCTTTGATGTTTGGGGGATTGATTTTATGGGCCCCTTTCCTATTTCGGATGGTTTCGAATACATTCTGTTGGCTGTGGACTACGTGTCCAAATGGATCGAAGCCATACCGACCCGAACCTGTGATCACAAAATCGTTCTCAAATTCATTCATCAACACATTTTCTCAAGGTTCGGGATTCCTCGTGCAATAATCTCTGATGGAGGGACCCATTTCACAAATGCTCAGTTTAGGTCACTGATGACCAAATACGGGGTGTCTCACCGAATCTCTACTCCTTACCACCCCCAAACTAATGGTCTAGCTGAGCTGTCTAATCGGGAGATCAAGAAAATCCTGCAAGTCACTGTTCGACCTGACAGGAAGGACTGGTCGTCCCGACTTCCGGAAGCATTGTGGGCCTATAGGACCGCCCATAAGACCCAATTGGGCATGTCTCCCTTTAGACTGGTGTACGGAAAGGCATGCCACCTTCCTGTAGAACTGGAGCATAAAGCCTATTGGGTAGTACGGAACTGTAATCTCGATCTTTCCAAGGCTGGGACCCACAGAAAACTCCAAATCAGCGAGATCGATGAATTACACCTAGACGCGTACGAGAACTCGCAAATCTACAAGGAGCGGGTTAAAGCCTTCCACGACAAACACATCTCGAGAAAGATCTTTCATCCTGGTCAAAAGGTCCTACTCTTTGATGCCCGACTAAAACTCTTCCCAGGAAAACTAAGATCCAAGTGGGTCGGACCATTTTTGGTCCGACAGGTTTTTGGAAATGGAGCAATCGAAATCAGTCCACTCAGCCACGATTCTGAACCTTTCATCGTGAACGGTCAGAGACTCAAGCCGTTCATTGATGTAACTTCTACTGATTTGGCTGAGGCATCTTATATCCTCCTTTCCCCTTGAGCTTATTGCGCCCAGCCGATGGCGTAAAACTCAGCGCTTAACGGGAGGCAGCCCGTCATTCTCTTTGAAAACCTGAAACTTGTTCCGACACCTTTTTGCACTCAAAGTTCACCCTTGTAGACAGCCGACCCCACCTCAGATGCTTGCATCTGGGATTAGAAATCGTCCGCAAAAATTCAACCCAACCCATCCACTCATCCAAATTTCTGTCTTAAGGAATGAACTAAGTTAAATAAAAACCCCCTAGGTTACAATGAGGACATTGCAAATCTTAGGCATGGGGGGGTATGGAAGTGCAAAACTTGTAAGAAAAGGTTTCAAACAAAAAAATTCACATATGACAAAAACACCATAAAAATTAAAAAAAATTTTTTCGAAAAAGAATAAGAGGAAAAGAGGAGAAGGAAATTTTGTGAAGGAGAAAAGAAACAAAATGAAAAAGGAGCACAAAAATTAAGAGAAAAGGTGATAGTCATTAGTAAGGAACTAAGGAATTAACCTAAGTTCTAGACCTCATTCAAGAAAATAACTGAAAAGTGCATAATGAGATTAGTAAGAACGCAAACCTTAGGCATTCTTGAATAGACTCTTAGTACCCATTAAGATCTAGACACTCCTCAAGAGGTTGAGGAAAATGAAAAGCTGAAGTATTAGGTCTAAGGCTTAGGGAGTATTTGGCCTCGTTAACTAATTTTTGGTTTACGGGACTCAGTAACCTAAGCACCCTAACCTCACACACAGCCTGGTTCAGTAAGCGTAAAAATCAGAATCACGCAGAAACATCGCAAAATTCTGAAAAGAACACCTAGAATAGGAGCGGCCGATCAACACAAGTTGATTTGGACGAGTTCTCAGCGCGGAGAGGCGGGAAATCCCCTCGAAGATGCGTAACAAAATATCATCTCCTCGGTGCTTGTTTCTTAGGATATTTACATATCCTACTGGGGGCATGTAAGCACTCTGCTGGTTCAGATTCCATGGATGGCATTATCTCGAAGTGTCAATTGCCAGGGTCTGGATTCGGCCACGGAACACCATGGATGGGATTATCTCGAAATCTCAATAGCCAGGGTTCCGGGGGTTGCCATGGGTGGTGCTATCTCGAAGCATCGATCGCCAGGAACCCTTGAGGATTGATGATGGGAGCAAGGAATCTGATACAGACCGTGTTGAAAAGCCAATCTTAGGCTAGAACTAAAATGAAAAAGAGAGAGAAAACTCTCCAAACAGAAAAACTTTCTATCTCTCTCTTACAAACGCACTGCGAACTGAGCCAGGGCTAAAATCATTTCAAGCACGGGTGCTTTAACCACAAAGTCCAATAAACCTTAGGTTAGTTCTTGTGGACCTTAAAAACCTTTGCTAGAGACTGAGGCTAAGGCTAGACAGATTTGGATCTTGATTGGTGCTAGAGTACCTTTTAGGCCTATGGTCAGCATTCTAACCTAATCTAAGCTCAAATAAAAAAGCACTTATCTAAAGCTATTAAGAACTTCATGGTCTAGAACAAGGGTTGAAACCTTAAGTTTTTGCTAAGGGACTAGCAAAAGCTAGGCATGGGGGTATGATGAGAACCTCATCATGAGCCATAACTAGCTCATTTTGACCCAATACAAAGGATAAAAGCTCCTACATAACTCAAGGAAAGGCTTAACTCAGAGAATTCTTAGTTTAAGGAGAAAACAAGTCATAAGGGGTAAAAATGCAATTTTACCAGTATAATCTGCATACAGGGTAATTCAGGGTCCAAACATAGGTCAAAGCAACTTAATAAGAATAAAAGTGGGATGAGATGATCTAGCAAGGTCTACAGCAATTCCAAGGAACTAAATGATAATCTGTAACCCTAAAACAACCCACTTCAATTCACGAGGTTTGAGGCAAAGTAAAAATAGAATAAACCCTCTAAAATTCATAGAAAAATAATCTCTAGGGTTTAGAACCTTCAATTTGGCCTTCAGAACCCATGTTGACCTACATTGAGAACCATGCCCAATTAATAACTTAATCTGGGTTTTCGCATAAATTGATCGATCAAACAAGGTTTAATATAGAAATAAAATTCACCATCAGATTCCTTAGGTCCTAATTAATCATGTATAAAAACTTGAGCCTAAGAAGAAACCTCCTTGACCGACTTTACACTTTGGTCCTCATATATTTACTTTTTGGCCCTCAACTTTTGAACCGTCGCATTTTGGCCCCTAACTCTCCTTCGTTCTTTGCATTCAGGTCCCCCTGCAAAACCGGCCAGCACCATGCTCCGGCGACCTTGCGCGGAGCATGGCGCCGCGCAGGGTGAGGGGGAAAGCCTGGCAAGTAAACCAGGGGTGCCCTGCGTTGTCAGCCATCGCAGGGACACCCCCCTGGTCGCTGTAGCCCACCATACCGGCCGTGCGAACGCACGGACGGTATGGGTTTTCGTCTCCGGCCATCCTCCGGCGAGGGAGACACGTCGTCTCCCTCCGCCTCCCTCCCTGTTTTGATCCCTATAAATACCCCCCGTTGCTCCACAGGCCGGGGCAGCTCGGATCTGACGGAGAAAATCCCCAACTTTCCTCTCTTCTCTCTCCGGCAGACGCTCACCAGCTCCGGCGGTTCCTCCCCCTCCTCCTCTTCGCTCTGCCGCAATACCAGCAGCAGAGACTTCCTCCCCTGCTCTTCCCGCGCCATGCCGCACCCAGCTGGCGCCTCTCCGGCTCTCTGCTCGCCGCCGCCTCCTTCCCTGAGCATCTTCTTCTCCGGCGACAGTCGATACGACTGTCGCCCTACTGCTCCCCCTTCATCCCTGCAAGTAAGTTAGAACTACTTCCCTTCTTCTCCTCTTTCTTTCCCCGGTTTCAATTTGTTCAATTAAGCCCTCGACCGACCCTGACCATCGTCACCCCCTTCGTCTCCGGCCACCCTCCGGCGAGATGTTCCCATCGCTCCACAGCCTCACACACCTCGCCGACCCTCACCGAACCTCCGCCTCATCACACTGAGCACCCCCCACCCCTCCACTGCCACTCCACACCTCCGTAACGCTCCCCCGAACAAACCCATTCCTCCGGTTGCAGTCCAACCTAGGGCTGCCGCCAGACACCACCTTGCGGCTTGCCGCGCAGCTCCTCACCTTCGCCGTGCCACGGCGAAGGTTTCCCAGTGGTTTGATCAGGCCGAGAGGCCATATTCGTGTCCGACAGGTTTTGAGGTTCGACCGCCATTAACGCACATTGAAGCAGCTTCTCCCACGCTCCAGGCTTGAGGACTCCAGGTCTCCAGCTGCTGCGGATTACGGGGAGTCTTGCGAAGGCAGCCAGCCAGCAACCTACGCAAATCGAAGCCGCAGCTGCAGAAGCCAGGCCGCGGTCTCCCAGCAGGCGCACGCGAGGAGAGGTCTGCGTTTAGTCCCACATCGGTAAGCCTCACAACCTTTCCACTGTTTAAATTGATTTTGTGCACTAGCCTTACTGCCTCAGCACACGGGGTGAGGTCCCCTTTCACCCGCCCGGTTACCCGGTCTCGTCCGCGCTCACGCCCCGCGGACCTGACCCGACCCGACTTAGACTGACCTGCACTCCTCGCCCACCACGCACGCCGGTGGGCCTAGACCCGGGCGTGACCCGAACCCGATTACCCGGCAGCTCTGGGAGAGCTTTCCCAAGAGTGGTTTCAGAGAGAGAGAGACGCGGGGGGAGAGGGTAGAGTAGGTTTTGTTCTCTGACGTAAGCTCTGAAGTGTGCAGGCACAGGTGAAGAAGAAGAACCGCGGAAGAAGAAGGAAGCTGAGGGAGACACTGTAGCAACAGGCAGTTTAAGTCGTCTGATTTGGAAATCAGACGACGTCCTGAAGGGAAAAGAAGAAAGAAGGAGGGGCGACGTCCTGACTGAAAAAGAAAAGAAGAAAGGAGATCTGAAGAACAACAGAAGAAGGCGAGGCAGAGGAGAACACAAAAGAACAAGGGAAGAACTGAAAGAAGAAAAACAAAGAAGAAAGAAGAAGATCTGAAGAAAGACAGAAGAAAAAGGAAGAGCAGGAACAGCTGGAAGAAGAAGAAGAGCATCACCATTGCAGAAGAAAGACATCACCTCTGCAGACAAAGAAGAAGAAGAAGAGCATCACCATTGCAGAAGAAAGACATCACCTCTGCAGACAAAGAAGAAGAAGATCTGAGACGAGGAGAAAACAAAGAGAAAAGAAGACAACAAATTCTTTCCCTCTCTCTTTCTTTATTTTTGTAAAAGAAACATGTATATCTCTAGAATACAACTTGCTCCCTGAGTTCGACCTCGGGAACTCTTTTATTTTCCGAGTAAAAAAAATTATATTTGAAATGTTGGCAATAACTGGCTATACTACAACGCTATAACAATAAAACCAGGTTGCCCACGAGCCGTTTCATTAGTCGTCCTGTGGCCGAAAAAGTGGGTTTGATCGGGGGTGAGTTGTGGAGGTGTAGAGTGGTAGTGGAGGGGCGGAGGGTGTTTAGTATGATGAGGCAGAGCTTTTGGGATAGTTGGCGAGTCGTATGGGGTTGTGGGATGACGGGGACGACTCGCCGGAGAGTGGCCGGAGGTGGGGAAGATGAGGGTGGTCAGGAGTGGTCGTAGGGCAATCGAGCAAAATAGTTTGGGGAAAAGAAAGAGGGGAGGAAGGGAAGTAACTGTAACCTACCTACAGGGACGAAGGGGGGAGGTCGGAGCCACCGGCTCGTACCTGCCGGAGCTGGAGAAGAAGAACCCAGGTGAGAGAGCGGCGACGAGGAAGTGGGCAAGGAGGCGAGTACTTGGTGCGGCGCAACGCAGGAAGACGAGAGAAAGCAAACTTTGCTGCTGGTATTGCAGTAGAGCGACGAGAAGGAGGAGGAGCAGTCGCCGGAGCTGGTGGGTTTCCTGTCGGAGTGGGGAGAGAGGAAAGGTTGAGGGTTTCTCCGCCAAGACCAGACTGGGAGAACCGGCTGGCGATGTTGGTCTTTATAAAGGCGGTGGCAGAGGGTCGAACGCAGGAAGGGGACATGCGTCCCTCGCTGGTGTGGGCGTCGTCAGGTGGCATGGTCGAGTCCCTGCGACAGCAGACGTCGCAGGGAACTTCGCCTTTACTTTGCAAGACGCCTCCCTCACCCTGCACGGCGCCATGCTCCGCGCAAAGTCGCCAGAGCATGGTGTTGCGCAGAGACTTTCTGGAGGGACCAAAATGCAAAGAATGACGATAAAATTAGGGGCCAAAATGCAAGGGTTTCGAAAGTTGAGGGTCAAAAAGTAAATGATGAGGACCAAATTGCAAAGTTGATGAGTGGCTACTCATCATGGCTAAAAGGCTGAAATTAAGCTAGACACTAAGCAAAACAATATCAAATTAACATATAAAAAGGGTTAAGTGTGGGAATTAAAGAAAAGACCTAAAACTTTTAATATGTGTTAAAATCTCCTAATTAGGTCACAAAAATGAGATATTCTGAAAACTAAAGAACAAATGATGATCCATGCATCAATTGAACACATAAACAAGTTTGAAAAGCCAAATCAGAAGTAAAATCAATGTCGTAAATGTTCAATTAAGCACATGTAAAAATTTGAAAGCAATTGGACATCATTTAGGCTTAGAAATAAATAGATTACAATTAGGTCCTTCATGCATTACATGTCTACCCTTCAAAACTCCTTTTTGGACCTATTTGCAAGCCGCAGGGACCCTTTTGTAAGACTGCAGGGCCCTTCCAGCTGCTATTCTTCTCACTTTTGGACCTGCACGCTATTCTTCTACCCCTTCTTCTAAGGGTCCGTCTGCAAATTTCCCCTTTATTTCAGCGAGAAGCTGAGTTCTTCACACGCACTGTAGCGCGCGAAGAACACAGCCATTCTCGACCGTCCATCGCACTTTTGATCTCGATCTGCGGCTGGATTCAAATGGAACCTTCGCGCGATTCGGTGCGTGCGTTCACCTCTCTTCCCTGATCTCATCTGACGGTCAGATATCTCTCTTGACTCGCCGCGCGCTCTACCCATCTCATCCTCACCGCCGGCCTGATTCTGATTAACCTCACCCTTGCGGTGATCTCAGTCACTGAGCTGCTATTTAAGCACCTCAGTGGTGTCGCGCGCGAAGGATCGCTCCCTCCTACATCTCTTAGCGATCAATTCTTCCACTCCAGTCTCTCCTCCTCACCTAGACCCTGATTTCACAGCCACCGGCTGTGGAATCATCGCCTGCTCTCGACCCTCCTCGTCGCTAAGGACCTCGTAGCACCTGAGGACGACCCTGGAGTCTCACTAGCAGACTCTTCCCTCCGCTGGAGTCACCCTCCTCCTTTCTTCCTCCTTAGCCGCCGGCTAAGGACCCATAGGTCCCATTCTTCCTTTTAGTTTAGTTTTTAATTCTGCACAAGTAGTGTTAGATTTAGTTTGCAGTAGTTTAGAATAGATTTAGTTTTAATTGTTAGTGTTTAATGTTAGCTGTAGTTAGATTAGTCTTAGGAGTAGAATTAGTATTAGATCCCCTCCCTCACCTCCTCTGATCAGTCCAGATCAGAGGGGAAGAATCATCTGTTCATTAATCAATTTATCTCCCTCTTCATGTTTTGTTTTTCCACCATCCAATTCTGATTTATGTTCCTTTTAACGACGAATCTTTCATCTGTCACCCACACATCTGGACCCAATTCCAGATCTGATGGTGTACTGCCTCAGATCTGAAATTGGCGTCACAAGCACCATTTGGGGCTTCTCACTCACCCCATTTGTGTTCACAAAAGCCCCTTTTATTTTAGATTGATTGCCTCAGTTTGTCAGATTCACTTTAACATGGGTTTCGAAGAGATTTTGCTTTCTGAAATGTCTTGACAGATCTGACAAATTGAAGGGATTTTGGTTTTCCTTGAGGGCAAGGATTCTGAGAAGTTCTCTGGTGACAGAGAACAAATCAGAAGAGCCTTTCATGAATTTGCTTCTGCCTTGAGCTGAATGCATTCGCTAGCTTTTATAAATTCCTTTAATGCATTCTTTTTCTGATTTGTCATTTCAGAACTGCCATACACCACCTGTTTGACAATTATTTTCGTATGGTGATTCTCTAACCTAAGGAGTTTTCCATACTCCTTAAGGTTGCAAGAAACTGGGATTGTATGTTTTTGGTTTTAATTGATTGAGTTAAGTCTTCCTTCATGCTGTCTATGGCATTAGGAAGACTAACTCAATGCCATTTGTGTTTTGATCTGAAATGACGCTTTTGATAAGGGCTTTTCCTTGTGGGTATTTGAACTGAATTCTTATGTGATTTTCGTGAGATTTATACCCTTATCAGATTTGGATTTCAACTCTTTAATTTTTAGTTTGTTCTGAATTTTCTCTTATTCCCAGTTATACAGTAAAATGCTGCAAACTGCAGCAACATTCCCCTCTTCTCTAAATTCTCCTCTTCTCTGTGAATACTTTCCCCCTCTTCAAATGGACTAACTGCAGCAGCAGTTAGCCCATTTGACAGTGGCTTAAGCCACTGACACTGCTAAAACACCCTGAACAGCACATTCTCTTCCCTCTCCATCTTCTCTGACAGTAGCTTAGCTGCTGTTTAAAATGAAATAAAAACTTAATTAACCCTCATTCCCTAAATTCCTACTAAAACCTAATTATACATACTTAATTTCACACTGTAAATATACATATCCATACTATTATAACTATAATATACAGCCTGATTATGTACGTAGGCATACATAGATATACTGTAAATACTGTATAAACTTGTACATAAATCTATATACATATGTAATCTATGTAAATATATGTATAAATACTGAACTATTATGTATGTATTTACTGATTTATGTATATGTATATATACAGATTCGTATGTACATATTCAGTAGCTATATTATAGAATAAATTAGGTAAATTAATAATTTAGAGCTATAATTAAGTAAATAAATCTATAGACTTAGGTTAACATATATAGTAAGTAATTTAAGTTAGTTAAAGTACAATTATACCTAGTATAGCTTACTGTAACTTAGTTTTATTTAAAACACTCAGAACAGCTAGTTTAACTTAAATAAAATAGAAATAAATTTGTAAATATACAATAAAAATATGTATAAAATACTTAAGTATGTAAATTAAATCTGTATAAGGTCAATTAGACCATTTACTAACTATTTTATAAGTAATTAACTATTTAATCACCTAAATCAACCTGTACAATCAGCCTAGTTTAGCGAATTTATTTGTATAGTAAACATATTTAAAATTCAAAATTAATTAATCAATTATGTAGTATTATGTAAATACTTTATTAACCATATTTTATTTTATTTTATTTAATAATTTATGGCCCCCAAATCGAGGGCCAAAAGCACGATCAGACGCAGCTGCGCCTGATTTCCAGCGCACGATGTGGCGCTGGAATAGCACCACATCGTGTGCTGCAAGTCAAGCGCAGCCACATAAATGTGATTTGTGATTCTTACAGGCCAGTCGTCACGGGCGTCGGGCGCCCGAAACACTGCCTTTACCCGATTACCCAATGAGCTCCGGTCTGAGTACCCTGTTTGATTTGCGATTAGTATGTGACGCGTGTGTGTGGCCGGGGGCCCGAGCGTGTGCGAGCATATGGCGTTGGGCTGAGGCCTGGCGCTGAGATTAAAGACATAATTAAGCCACCTAATCTGAGATTAGGGCGCGCTTAGTAGAGGTCTGGTCCCACCCTTAGGGTGCTGTGTATCCCTCGAAAAGCGTGCCCGCAAACTAAACACGTTTTAAACTAATGATATTAGCCTAATCCCCTCCCCACCGCAGCCTCTGAAATATGCTAAGACAGAAGAGTTAACAAAGAGAAGAACAAAGAGTTAACACGAAAAAAAAAAAAAAAAGAGAAAAGAGTACAAGAACAACAGAGAAAAGAACAAGAGTAATAAAAAGAGAAAGAAGAAGATGAATACTTAAAACAGAAATATGAACACAAGAAGAACAGGAGTTAAGAATACAAAGAACAGAGACTTAATGAAGAAAGAAAGAGAAACAAAGAATAAGTAGTATACATACGTATAAGTAAATCTATATAATTACTAACAGAATAAAGCGACACTATAAACGTCGCTAAAGATCTCAGTTTTGCCTCTTTAGGTTGTATATAGTGTTTTCTGAGATTTAGCGACTCTTATATCTGTCACTGAAACTGCTGTATATGTTACTATACATAACAGACTAATAAGTTAAATTTCTACATCATTGCAGTCTAATGTATTATATACTATTATGATAGTACTAATAGGATAACTTGTAAATACATAGTTTAGAGTATAATAATAGATTGTTTGATGCTTGTTCATAGTTAGTATTTTTGCAAGCATTTCTTAGTAATTAGGTAAATAAAACACACATTCATTCATTCTTTAATAAAATGTAAAGTTTCTTTTTTTTGAATAAGAAGACAATTTTGAGATAATCAAAGAGTGACCGAATTAAATTCAATAAATTGCCTCCCAGTGAACGACCTGGAACAAAACCAGTAAAAATTAGATAAATAAGCAAATGATAATAATGGTTGTAATGACTGGAACTCACCCATACTCACCACTATACGACATCCTTAATGTTATATTGTACACCCTGTACTACAACGACATAATCAACAATTATTACCAATTTCAAACACAACAACCACACAGGCATCATTATTTTGGCGCCGTTGCCGGGGAGGCAACGCTCTTTGCACCAAAATTTTCTTTTCATTCTTTTGTATATAGAAATTCTTCATTCATTCATTATAATTGCTTTTATTTTCCATTGAATTAATTGTGTATACATTCCTTTATTCTTTTACTAATCATTTGTTTTTTCCACAGCACTTGAGGAGGAGTGTCGTCTTCCTGGTGGAGTCGCTGCGCTCCAGATCCGTCTTCCTGGTGGAGTTTTGCCTCGAAGTCGCTGTAGGATTTTAGTATTAGTTTTAGTATAGATAGTTTTAGGTTTATTGATTAGGATCAATTGTTAGTCATAAGTTGTGAGAGCTTGTTCTCACACAATTTTTGTAATAATTCTAGACTATCTGGACTTTATTTCTTTCTCTTCTTAATTTCTTTCCTTACTTTTGAATTGCATATAAAATTTTTCAAAAAGAAAGAAAAAAAAAAATCAAAAAGACCTCATACTTATCTAGCAGCAGCATAACCTCAGGCATCCATTTTTAGGATTGCATTTCATTCCTGCTAGATTTTAATTCAAGTCAAATCTGCATTAGAAGATTGCTGGAGTTAGGTACGCATTTCTTACCTAACTCTAACTCCTGCCATATTTGCATTTGACTTAAAATTAAAGAAGACCACTACTTGTTCTGAATTTAGTAAAAAGTGAAATGAGCAGCATAGAAAACATATTTTAATCACTTTAATTAAATCAAAAAGGAGATAGCAAAATTGGGTGAAACCATGTTTGAGATTTTAATCGCCTTGTGTTGAATGTTATCGTGCACACAGCACGATCACTTAAGGCCACAATACACGGGTTTCTACCTCATCTTTCTGCAACCACAGGATCTGGATCCGCACGCTCAGTCTTATCCAGATTCCCAGTGGATTTTAGAGGTCTGCACTTCGCTAGGTTTATCTTAGGATACGTACAATTGCTTGAAACAATTGTTTGCGTATAACATACTTTGCGTAGCAGCCTCTAGGAAAAATTTTTCTCCGATTCATTTCGATTGATTGGTCTTCTTGAATTAAGATTTTATTGGGATTCTTCTGTTTTATTGTGAACGTTAAAAATTTTTTCCCATTGAGTTGGATCGAATTAGAGTAAACGGGATTTCAAAAAAATCAACTCAATGGAAGGTAGGAGATCCCAAAACCCAGAACTTGTACTCCCCTTGGGTACTGCTACCCAAGCTACTGCATCATCTTCTTTGCCTTCCACTTCTAATCCCTTACCTCCTGAGTCTCAAAATACTTTCCACAATCCCCCTCGCCAAGAGGATGATCTTGATTCTTCACACTTTGAGGATTTTGAAGAACTTCCTCCAGACTTAGTTGCACATCCTCTACCACAGCAACCACCTATCCCTAGGTTCCAACCTCCACCTTATCCTAATCATCCTAATCCACCCCCGGAGAGAGGACCTATGCCTCATCTTCAGCACCTTTTCGATACACAACTACAAATGAATACCTTAACCCAACAGGTGCAACAGCTTGCTCAAGCTGTAAATCTATTAGCTAACCCCCAACCACAACCACTTCAACCTAGAAATCCTCAGGCACCACCCCAACCCCGTAGACCTCAACTACGAGATTACTATAATCCCGCAGTTGCCCAACCAATGCCTGTGGTACGTTATCCCAATGGGGGTCGTGCTGCTGAACTGAAGCCGAACATTATAGCACTCATTCCTCACTTCCATGGACTTGCTTCTGAGGACCCTTTTCAGCATTTAGAGGAGCTAAAGAATCTTGCCCAAACTTTGGGTCCGCAAGGACATGATCAGCACACGCTTTTGATGAAAATGTTCTCCTTTTCATTAAAAGATAAGGCAGCCTTTTGGTTTAGAACACTTGCACGGACTACACCTATAGATTCCTGGGCTTCTTTAGAACATGAGTTCTTAAAGAAGTACTTTCCTGTAGGCCGCACTAATGCCTTAAGGCGTGCCATCACCACCTTCACCCAGAATTTAGGAGAACCTATGCACGAGGCTTGGGAGAGATTCCATGAGCTTTTGAGAAAATGTCCCCACCATGGTGTCCCACGCTGGCAACAGGTCCAGATCTTCTACCATGGGCTCCATGATGACACACGGAATTTTGTAGATGCCGCTTGTGGAGGCAATTTCCTGTGTCGGGACGAGGACTCAGCTTTGAGCTCTTTGAAGGCATGGCCGAAAACTCTATTAACAATGCTTCAATGAGCGTGTTTAATAGAAAGTCCTCACATTCCCACTCACACACGGGGGTACATGAAGCCCAATCCAATAGCAAAGACTTAGAGATAGTGGCTAGTCAACTGGATAAAGTGGGCTTAATCGAGAAGAAAGTAGATGAAGTATGGAAATTTCTCTCAAAACACCCATCTTCTTCTTCTCAGTCACCAGCACAAAACACTTCTTCTCAGTTTCCCACAGGGAGGGAAACTGTGAATAACCTTTCTGTGACACAAACTGCATTACCGGATTTTCCATTTCCATATCCTTCACCGGTTGGAGGAACCTTTGTTCCTCCCTTCACTGACTTCCCTGCACCTTCTGGAGCTTCGGAGGAGCTTCATGCCATTCACAATGATCCTTTCACACAAACCTATAACCCTGGATGGCGTAATCATCCAAATTTCTCATGGTCGGGAAATTCACAAAGACCTCCTTTTCAACAACCTTCTGCACCACCATTGCACAACCCGATCCGAGCACCACCTCCACAATCACACGGATATCCACCGCGTACCTACCAGCAACCCCAACCCAGGCCCACCCAATACTCTCAATTTGGGCCTACACGAGATGACCAGTTGGGGTCTATCATGAAAGCTCTTGCTGATATGCAACAACAGAATATTGCTATGCAGCAGAGACAGGACGCGGCCTTAGCTGAGATGAGAGCCCAGCTATCACACTTGACGGAGTCCCGTCAACCACATTCACTCCCATCCCAAGCACAACCCAACCCTAGGAACATACCTGCTCAAAGGTATGTCCAACCTAGACCAACACTGCAAAACCAAACACATGACATTTCACAAGCAGTGCACAACACTGAATTCTTCACTGACTCAAATTCTTCTCTTGCACAAACGCAACCACCTCTGCTACCTAACAATGATTTACCATCTACCTCTAGAGCTGAACTAAATGCCATAGTCACTAGGAGTGGTAAATGCACACTAGATCCACCTCTTCCAACACCTACCACTTCTAGTTCTGCTCCTCCACTTCCTACTTCTCCTCTACCTATAACTGAACCTCTCACAACTCCAGTACCTTTTCCTGAAGCTTTAAAGAAGAAGGAGAAAGGAAAGAAAAAGACCTGTGTGGCACCTGAGGAGGATTTGCTTAAGGTCTTTGAGCAAGTCCACATAAACATCACCTTGTTGGATGCAATCCGCCACATCCCTCTTTACGCTAAGTTTTTAAAAGACCTATGTACACCTAAGCGTAAAGCAAGAATTCAAAAAGGGAGTAGTCCAATCATTCTCTCGGAACAAGCTAGTTCCATCATCTCTAGTACCCTCCCAACTAAGATGAAAGACCCAGGCACCCCTCTCTTATCCTGCATGATTGGTAACACCACATTCAATAGAGCACTACTTGACCTAGGTGCTTCCATCAATCTTATCCCAACCTCTCTACTGACACATTTTGAGGTTGGCAATTTGAAGCCAACCAAGGTGTCCCTGCAATTAGCTGACAGATCAGTTAAGACACCTCAGGGAGTGTTGGAAGATGTCATAGTGCGGGTCAAGGATTTTTACTTCCTTGTAGACTTTATAGTCCTTGACATGGAAGTACCTGAAGATATCCAGAATACACCTATCATTTTAGGAAGACCTTTCTTGGCTACGGCCAAGGCAAACATCAATTGTGAGGAGGGCCTTATAGAATTAAAGTTTGGAGATCAGAAAATAAAAATTGATATTTTTCAGGCCCAAAGAGGACCGACCTGTAGTTTAATTGAAGAAATCTTCTCCCTGGATTCATTGGATCAATTGGTTGAGGACACCTTGATCAATTCATTAAATTTAGAACCTCAACACTCTTTGGACTCTGACGTGACTTCCACTGAGATACCAAATTTAGAAACTGAGGACCTTCCTCCCATTCCATTAGTATCTCTAGGATCTCCTGAAACTTTCACACCTGCTCCTTCTGATCCTGTGCCTGTTGAACTCAAACCTCTTCCTGACTCTCTCAAATATGTTTTCTTAGGACCTGATCAGACCTATCCGGTGATTGTTAACTCTTCCCTTTCTTCTGATCAAGAGTCACGACTCTTATCTGTCCTAAGAGCACATAGGCAGGCTATAGGATGGAGCCTTTCTGACCTTACTGGCATCAGTCCTTCTTATTGCACACATAGGATTTTCACTGAAGAAGGATCTAGACCTACTAGACAGCCCCAGCGTAGATTAAATCCTACATTACAAGAGGTGATAAAAAGTGAAATGATTAAATGGCTGGACAATGGAATTATCTACCCAATTTCTAACAGTAGATGGGTAAGTCCTGTTCAGGTTGTGCCAAAAAAGGCCGGACTTACCATCATCACCACTGATTCTGGAGAAGTCATCCCTACACGCATTGCTAGTTCGTGGCAAGTATGTATAGATTACCGAAAACTCAACCAAGCCACGAAGAAAGATCATTTCCCTTTGCCCTTCATTGATCAAATACTGGAAAGAGTGGCAGGGAATAGATTTTTCTGCTTTTTGGATGGCTATTCAGGATATAATCAGGTGGCAATTCACCCCGATGATCAGGAGAAAACAACATTCACCTGCACCTACGGAACCTTTGCATTCCGTAGGATGCCTTTTGGATTGTGCAACGCACCTGCTACATTCCAGCGGTGTATGTTTGCAATCTTTTCTGACTTAGTAGGCGATTGTTTAGAAGTCTTCATGGATGACTTCTCGGTCTTCGGGAGCACATTTGATGCATGTATAGACCACCTGACCAAGGTCCTGCAAAGATGCATTAATGTGAATCTGGTACTTTCCTGGGAGAAATCTCATTTCATGGTAACTGAAGGACTTGTATTAGGTCACCTCATTTCTGAGAGAGGAATTGAGGTTGATCGCGCGAAGGTAAAGTTGATTTCTGATTTACCACTACCTTCGTCGGTTAAGCAAATTCGATCTTTCCTCGGGCATGTTGGTTTTTATCGCCGCTTTATAGCGGATTTCTCGAAAATAGCCCGACCTCTCACTACTCTCCTCTCTAAAGACGTAGACTTCCAGATCTCTGACGATTGTGTTCGTGCCTATACGACACTTCGTGATCTGATTACCAAGGCACCCATACTGCAACCCCCGAATTGGTCTCACCCTTTTGAGATCATGTGTGATGCCTCTAATTATGCAGTAGGAGCTGTCCTTGGTCAAAAATTGGACGGGAAACCCACAGTCATCTATTACGCTAGCAAGACCTTGGATGAAGCTCAGAGGAATTACACCGTCACGGAAAAGGAATTGCTAGCTGTAGTATATGCACTGGAAAAATTCAGACCTTATCTTTTAGGTTCCCACATTATAGTCTACACTGACCACACGGCAATTCGATATCTTCTCGCCAAGAAGGACGTGAAATCTCGTCTGATTAGATGGATCCTACTTTTACAGGAATTTGATTTAGAGATTCGTGATAAGGCTGGAAAGCAGAATGTGGTAGCTGACCACTTATCCCGCCTTCCTTCTGAAGCGATTTCTCCTTCTTTACCCATCTCTAACCACTTCCCTGACGAGCAATTGCTGGTCATTCATTCTGATCTTCCCTGGTATGCTGACATTGTCAACTACCTGGCTTCTGGACTCATCCCCACTAATTGGGTCCGACATCAAAAAGACAGACTTAGATCCGAGGCCAAGCACTATTACTGGGAAGAACCTTGGCTTTTCAAGCATTGTAAAGACCAGATCTTTAGGAAGTGCGTCCCTGATAAGGAGATTAGAAGCATCTTATCATTCTGCCACGACCAGGCGTGCGGCGGTCACTTCTCTGGCAAAAAGACCGCTGCAAAGATTTTGCAGAGTGGTTTCTATTGGCCCACAATCTTCAAGGATGCACACGAATATAGCAGGGCATGTTCACGCTGTCAGTCTCTTGGTAGTATTGGCCGCCGAGACATGATGCCCTTGAATCCGATCATGGTGTGCGAAATCTTTGACATTTGGGGCATTGACTTCATGGGACCTTTTCCTAAATCTTATGGCTTCGAGTACATATTGTTGGCAGTTGAGTATGTTTCAAAATGGATTGAAGCCATCCCCTCAAGGACTAATGATCATAGAGTTGTGACACAATTTGTTCAAGATTTCATCTTCTCTAGATTCGGGGTACCTAAAGCCATCATTAGTGATGGAGGGTCTCATTTTAGAAACACACATTTTCAGTCCCTACTGCAAAAGTATGGGGTGTCACATAGGATTGCTACATCTTATCACCCTCAAACCAATGGACTTGCTGAATTATCTAATCGGGAGATCAAAAAGATTTTACAGACTACCATCCGACCTGATAGAAAGGATTGGTCTTCCCGCCTTTCTGATGCGTTGTGGGCATATAGGACAGCCCACAAAACCCCTTTAGGCATGTCTCCTTTTAGACTTGTGTACGGGAAACACTGTCATCTTCCTGTCGAATTAGAGCACAAAGCCTATTGGGCCATCAGAAAGTGTAACTTAGACTTAGAGAAGGCCGGTGATCTTAGGAAATTACAAATGTCTGAGCTCGATGAATTAAGGAATGAATCTTATGAAAGCTCAAGGATGTATAAGGACAAACTTAAGGCCTTCCATGACCGTCACATTCTTAGGAAATCTTTTCACCCTGGTAAAAAAGTCCTTCTCTTCGACTCTAGACTGAAACTCTTTCCTGGGAAGTTAAGATCAAAATGGATTGGACCTTTCAAAATCTTGAGATTATTTGATAATGGAGCCGTTGAGATCACTGAACTTGACAAATCTGAACCCTTTATTGTTAATGGACAAAGACTGAAACCTTTCATTGAGCCGCAGGATCTCAGACTTGTCAATTCCACCATTTCGCTCCTACATTTTGAATTACCATGTAAGTTTTCGCCTAGCTGAAGGCGTTAAACTTAGCAACACCTACCCTTGTATATAGCTGTTTTACACTTTTCTTACTCTTACCTTTATTTGCATATAGTGTCTACCCTTGCATTCTGAGCATACATTCATTGCACACATGTCATGCATTTCACTTCCTAGCCCGACTGTTCACTCTGATCTTAGATCAGACTTAAAATCGTCCGCACAGAGATTTTATCTCCTCATTCCGACTTCCTTCCATCACCCAGCCTAGGATAGTGAAAAGCAGAGCATGCATTTGCATCCACCCTTTCATTCAATGAGGACATTGAAACATTTAAGCATGGGGGGGTGTAAATGGTAAACCATTTAAACCAAAATGCAATTGTAGACACAACTATAGTACATATAGTATTATCAAAAAATTATATACTTCAAAAAAAAAAAAAAAAAAAAAAATGAAAAATTTTGAAAAAATTTTTTGAAAAAAATTACAAAGCTAAAAATACAAAAAAATAACAAATCAGAAAAATTCCAAAAATACAATAAGGGACATGTACTTTATTTGTCAAAGGAGGATATTCATTTCAAGAGAGGAGGGAGAAAAAGAAAAAAGAAAAGATAAGTGATCTTATAGCTGAAAACAAAAAATAGAATAAGTGTCTATGGACATTCAACCATTACTGGTTTGACCTACCGGGCCATAGGAGCTTGATACAAGCTTAGGCTTAATACACTTCGAGCCTTGACAAGATAGACCACAGTCTCTCCTAACTTTAGGACAATTCTTGTACCTGAGTCACCAGTACAGGATTCGTTGGTTTGCTTTGACTTAGGAGTCTAAGTAACCTTGGCTTACACTACACAATGTCAGGAAAGACCACTTGAACCTAAACCTCAACCCTTGTGTTCATTAGGGAAGGTGGAGTCCTTACCTGTGCGTGCAGGTAGGCTCTTTGTCCTAATCTTTAGTTTTGTGTCTAGGAGAAGCTCTTTCCACAAAAGAAATCCACCCACCAAATACAGTGCGCTCTACCAAATAAGTTTTGGAGACATACTGTTCAAAAAAAAAAAAAAAAAAAAAAAAAAAAAAAAAGAAGTTAAGTATGTTCTCCAAAAAGTCTGAAAAACAACTCTTCCACCAAAAATGTTTTCAGGGTTCAAAATAAATACCCTATTTTTCCACCAAAAAAATCTTCTCTGAGCCACAAATACAATAAGGGTTGGGTTTGAATACCATCAATTTTTGAGAGTCATCCGAAAACATGAGCTGAAGTTAGGACCAACCTGGACTTAAAAAGAAGTGAAACCCCGGGATTGAGCCTTAGAATTCACCTGGTTAGTCCTGACTTATCACAAAGCACAGCCATAACTTCATAGCATTCTGAGTCTCTGTAAAAACCTCCTGAGTCCTGGAATTCGACTTAAGGTTTAAATATCAAGAGTCCTTGTTGGTTGAGAGATGGTCTATGTCATTTAAGCCTCGAGTTCTGGTAGGTTATCCTCAGTAACCAGGTTCTCACAATGTCCAAAAACACAGTTGGTATTGGAAAATGTTTCAGCTTAAAGATCATCATCATAAACACTTAAAAATTTTTTGAAAGAAGAAAAAGATATCTTTACACACTTACCTTGTTGATACTTAAATTTCCTTACACTTCAATAGATTGTTTGCTAAGGGACTAGCAAAACGTAAGCATGGGGGTATGATGAGTGGCTACTCATCATGGCTAAAAGGCTGAAATTAAGCTAGACACTAAGCAAAACAATATCAAATTAACATATAAAAAGGGTTAAGTGTGGGAATTAAAGAAAAGACCTAAAACTTTTAATATGTGTTAAAATCTCCTAATTAGGTCACAAAAATGAGATATTCTGAAAACTAAAGAACAAATGATGATCCATGCATCAATTGAACACATAAACAAGTTTGAAAAGCCAAATCAGAAGTAAAATCAATGTCGTAAATGTTCAATTAAGCACATGTAAAAATTTGAAAGCAATTGGACATCATTTAGGCTTAGAAATAAATAGATTACAATTAGGTCCTTCATGCATTACATGTCTACCCTTCAAAACTCCTTTTTGGACCTATTTGCAAGCCGCAGGGACCCTTTTGTAAGACTGCAGGGCCCTTCCAGCTGCTATTCTTCTCACTTTTGGACCTGCACGCTATTCTTCTACCCCTTCTTCTAAGGGTCCGTCTGCAAATTTCCCCTTTATTTCAGCGAGAAGCTGAGTTCTTCACGCGCACTGTAGCGCGCGAAGAACACAGCCATTCTCGACCGTCCATCGCACTTTTGATCTCGATCTGCGGCTGGATTCAAATGGAACCTTCGCGCGATTCGGTGCGTGCGTTCACCTCTCTTCCCTGATCTCATCTGACGGTCAGATCTCTCTCTTGACTCGCCGCGCGCTCTACCCATCTCATCCTCACCGCCGGCCTGATTCTGATTAACCTCACCCTTGCGGTGATCTCAGTCACTGAGCTGCTATTTAAGCACCTCAGTGGTGTCGCGCGCGAAGGATCGCTCCCTCCTACATCTCTTAGCGATCAATTCTTCCACTCCAGTCTCTCCTCCTCACCTAGACCCTGATTTCACAGCCACCGGCTGTGGAATCATCGCCTGCTCTCGACCCTCCTCGTCGCTAAGGACCTCGTAGCACCTGAGGACGACCCTGGAGTCTCACTAGCAGACTCTTCCCTCCGCTGGAGTCACCCTCCTCCTTTCTTCCTCCTTAGCCGCCGGCTAAGGACCCATAGGTCCCATTCTTCCTTTTAGTTTAGTTTTTAATTCTGCACAAGTAGTGTTAGATTTAGTTTGCAGTAGTTTAGAATAGATTTAGTTTTAATTGTTAGTGTTTAATGTTAGCTGTAGTTAGATTAGTCTTAGGAGTAGAATTAGTATTAGATCCCCTCCCTCACCTCCTCTGATCAGTCCAGATCAGAGGGGAAGAATCATCTGTTCATTAATCAATTTATCTCCCTCTTCATGTTTTGTTTTTCCACCATCCAATTCTGATTTATGTTCCTTTTAACGACGAATCTTTCATCTGTCACCCACACATCTGGACCCAATTCCAGATCTGATGGTGTACTGCCTTAGATCTGAAATTGGCGTCACAAGCACCATTTGGGGCTTCTCACTCACCCCATTTGTGTTCACAAAAGCCCCTTTTATTTTAGATTGATTGCCTCAGTTTGTCAGATTCACTTTAACATGGGTTTTGAAGAGATTTTGCTTTCTGAAATGTCTTGACAGATCTGACAAATTGAAGGGATTTTGGTTTTCCTTGAGGGCAAGGATTCTGAGAAGTTCTCTGGTGACAGAGAACAAATCAGAAGAGCCTTTCATGAATTTGCTTCTGCCTTGAGCTGAATGCATTCGCTAGCTTTTATAAATTCCTTTAATGCATTCTTTTTCTGATTTGTCATTTCAGAACTGCCATACACCACCTGTTTGACAATTATTTTCGTATGGTGATTCTCTAACCTAAGGAGTTTTCCATACTCCTTAAGGTTGCAAGAAACTGGGATTGTATGTTTTTGGTTTTAATTGATTGAGTTAAGTCTTCCTTCATGCTGTCTATGGCATTAGGAAGACTAACTCAATGCCATTTGTGTTTTGATCTGAAATGATGCTTTTGATAAGGGCTTTTCCTTGTGGGTATTTGAACTGAATTCTTATGTGATTTTCGTGAGATTTATACCCTTATCAGATTTGGATTTCAACTCTTTAATTTTTAGTTTGTTCTGAATTTTCTCTTATTCCCAGTTATACAGTAAAATGCTGCAAACTGCAGCAACATTCCCCTCTTCTCTAAATTCTCCTCTTCTCTGTGAATACTTTCCCCCTCTTCAAATGGACTAACTGCAGTAGCAGTTAGCCCATTTGACAGTGGCTTAAGCCACTGACACTGCTAAAACACCCTGAACAGCACATTCTCTTCCCTCTCCATCTTCTCTGACAGTAGCTTAGCTGCTGTTTAAAATGAAATAAAAACTTAATTAACCCTCATTCCCTAAATTCCTACTAAAACCTAATTATACATACTTAATTTCACACTGTAAATATACATATCCATACTATTATAACTATAATATACAGCCTGATTATGTACGTAGACATACATAGATATACTGTAAATACTGTATAAACTTGTACATAAATCTATATACATATGTAATCTATGTAAATATATGTATAAATACTGAACTATTATGTATGTATTTACTGATTTATGTATATGTATATATACAGATTCGTATGTACATATTCAGTAGCTATATTATAGAATAAATTAGGTAAATTAATAATTTAGAGCTATAATTAAGTAAATAAATCTATAGACTTCGGTTAACATATATAGTAAGTAATTTAAGTTAGTTAAAGTACAATTATACCTAGTATAGCTTACTGTAACTTAGTTTTATTTAAAACACTCAGAACAGCTAGTTTAACTTAAATAAAATAGAAATAAATTTGTAAATATACAATAAAAATATGTATAAAATACTTAAGTATGTAAATTAAATCTGTATAAGGTCAATTAGACCATTTACTAACTATTTTATAAGTAATTAACTATTTAATCACCTAAATCAACCTGTACAATCAGCCTAGTTTAGCGAATTTATTTGTATAGTAAACATATTTAAAATTCAAAATTAATTAATCAATTATGTAGTATTATGTAAATACTTTATTAACCATATTTTATTTTATTTTATTTAATAATTTATGGCCCCCAAATCGAGGGCCAAAAGCACGATCAGACGCAGCTGCGCCTGATTTCCAGTGCACGATGTGGCGCTGGAATAGCACCACATCGTGTGCTGCAAGTCAAGCGCAGCCACATAAATGTGATTTGTGATTCTTACAGGCCAGTCGTCACGGGTGCCGGGCGCCCGAAACACTGCCTTTACCCGATTACCCAATGAGCTCCGGTCTGAGTACCCTGTCTGATTTGCGATTAGTATGTGACGCATGTGTGTGGCCGGGGGCCCGAGCGTGTGCGAGCATATGGCGTTGGGCTGAGGCCTGGCGCTGAGATTAAAGACATAATTAAGCCACCTAATCTGAGATTAGGGCGCGCTTAGTAGAGGTCTGGTCCCACCCTTAGGGTGCTGTGTATCCCTCGAAAAGCGTGCCCGCAAACTAAACACGTTTTAAACTAATGATATTAGCCTAATCCCCTCCCCACCGCAGCCTCTGAAATATGCTAAGACAGAAGAGTTAACAAAGAGAAGAACAAAGAGTTAACACGAAAAAAAAAAAAAAAAGAGAAAAGAGTACAAGAACAACAGAGAAAAGAACAAGAGTAATAAAAAGAGAAAGAAGAAGATGAATACTTAAAACAGAAATATGAACACAAGAAGAACAGGAGTTAAGAATACAAAGAACAGAGACTTAATGAAGAAAGAAAGAGAAACAAAGAATAAGTAGTATACATACGTATAAGTAAATCTATATAATTACTAACAGAATAAAGCGACACTATAAACGTCGCTAAAGATCTCAGTTTTGCCTCTTTAGGTTGTATATAGTGTTTTCTGAGATTTAGCGACGCTTATATCTGTCACTGAAACTGCTGTATATGTTACTATACATAACAGACGAATAAGTTAAATTTCTACATCATTGCAGTCTAATGTATTATATACTATTATGATAGTACTAATAGGATAACTTGTAAATACATAGTTTAGAGTATAATAATAGATTGTTTGATGCTTGTTCATAGTTAGTATTTTTGCAAGCATTTCTTAGTAATTAGGTAAATAAAACACACATTCATTCATTCTTTAATAAAATGTAAAGTTTCTTTTTTTTGAATAAGAAGACAATTTTGAGATAATCAAAGAGTGACCGAATTAAATTCAATAAATTGCCTCCCAGTGAACGACCTGGAACAAAACCAGTAAAAATTAGATAAATAAGCAAATGATAATAATGGTTGTAATGACTGGAACTCACCCATACTCACCACTATACGACATCCTTAATGTTATATTGTACACCCTGTACTACAACGACATAATCAACAATTATTACCAATTTCAAACACAACAACCACACAGGCATCAAAAGTCGGTCAAGGTCTCTTCTTAGGCTCAAGTTTTTATGCATGACTAAATTGGACCTAAGGATTTTAATGGTGAATTTTGTTTCTAGGTCATACCATGTTTGACCAACCAATTTACGTAAAAACCCAAATTAAATCATTAATTGGGCATGGTTCTCAATGTAGGTCAAAAAGGATTTCTAAAGCCAAATTGAAGGTTCTAAACCCTAGAGATTATTTTTCTATGAATTTTAGAGGGTTTACTTGATTTTTACCCTACCTCGAACCTCGTGAATTGAAGTGGGTTTGTTTTAGGGTTACAGAATGTTATTTAATTCTTTCGAGTTGCTGTAGCCCTTGTTAGGTTAGATCATCCCACTTTCCTTCTTATTAGGTTAGTTTGACCTGTGTTTGGACCCTGAGTTACCCTGTTTGCAGATTGTGTTGGTGAAATTGCATTTTTACCCCTTATAACTTATTTTCTTTTTGAACTCAGAATTCTCTAAGTTAAGCCTTTCTTTGAGTTATGTAGGAGCTTTTTCTTGCATATCTGGGTTAGATTGTGCTAGTTAGGTTTCATGATGTGGTTCTCATCAGTGCCCCACTACACCCACGATGGGGTTTTAGCGACGGTTTTATCCATCACTAAAGACCCCTTGTTTAATGTTTTGAGATTTAAATGACCAAATTGCCCTCACTCCTAGCAACTATAAAAGGAGACCCCCTCCACACGAAATTCTCATCCCTTCCTTCTCTCCCTCTCCAAAGCTCAAGAGAAGCTTGTCCCACACCTGGGATGCTTCTCGCGAGATAAATTCAATTTTTCGTCCCCTATTTAGAAGCGGATCCCGCGACGACGACAACGTGCTACCCCGTTCCAGTTCTTCCCACTTCGTTCTCCTTCGTCCTGCTCCTTCCTCCTTCGTCCAGGCGTCGTCTCGTCCAGCTCATCCTCCAAGCGACCGTTGAGGAGGATATCTCTCTCCCCATTCTTTTTACTGCTTTCTAGAGTAGATTTATTGCTTTCTAGAATAGGTTTACTATTTTCTAGTGTAATCATTTTCCCACTTTCTAGTCATAATGTTTAGTGTAATTAATAATCCTTTCGATAATGAATTCCACGTTCTTTCTACATCTCTTTTTTGTTTTTGTTTGTAATATTCTCTCTCTCTCTTTCTCTCTCTTCTATTTATTGTAAATAGTTAGATAGTTTTTAATCAATTAATCTACTTCGTGACAAATAAATCAAACGCGTATTTTTAAATCAAACGTCCGCCTCTCTGAGTTTGACCCGGGATTTCTATTTCGGTATAAATTTTATTTGTTGAACACGAGTTCTTCACTTTCAAACTACAACGACGGATTTTTCAAAATCAAAGATGTTAGTGTAGCAACTCGTAGCGTTCAACATTTTGGCACCGTTGCCGGGGAGGCGACGCTCTTTGATTGTTCTTCATGTTTTATAACTTACAAATCATTTACCTCACTTCTCTCCTTTCTTATTGTGATTGCAGGTGCTCTTTTGAGACGAGCAAAAGCGGTAGATTGGAGTAAAGTGCTGTGGAAGGTTCTGTAAGTTATCCCCCACCAACCACCCATTGTTTTTATTTCACCACATAATAACACAAACATCAATCAACCTAGGTGTTCTTATAAACTCTAAGGTTAGATTGTTTGTTGTTTGACACCTACACCTGCCTCAACGTCTACATTTAAAAAGAAAAATAAGAAAATATCCCACAGAGGTACACAACCTCATCTGATTTTCAAACTCAACCGGTAAACCGATCTTTGGAACCAGTACACACATCCAAACACATAACTGAGTAGAAATCAGATTAGGTAATCACTTGTGTGACTAATTAAGTGGTGCAATAAGCCAATTGTTTGAGCTGATTGGGCTGCACCACTTCAATTAAAGTCAACTTATCAAGTACCTACCGATTAGGTTCAACTCTTAGGGATTTACCAGGCACTCCACATTTTTTTTTAAGCTTCAAAGGAAAACATCTTCACTCGTGCTTTCAAAACTTGGTGTGCCAACAAAACTTGTTTGAAAACACCTAAAGTTGAATCCTAAAAGCTACTAAGCAAGATTTGAACCCTAGAATTCACCACATCAAAAATAATCTTGCTTGAAAACCACTAGTTATGCACGCATACACACATCAATCAATCATTAAGGGCACAACCCAGATAAAGGGCCCATCACATTCCAAAGCACATTCAAACCTAGCCCTAAATAAAATAGAGTAGATGTTGGCCTTAAATATTCGACTCGCTCTTCAAAGCCCAGAACGAGATTATTTTTTATTAGTATGTTTCTACTGTTCAATCTGATGTCTAGCTAGGGGAGCAGAATCAAAAGATCATGGCTGGGGGGTACACTAGGAACTAGAGGTGCAAGCCGAAGGAAGAACCTTCTCCCCAGTCCCTCCTTCTAACTAGTTGGATCGAACAGACAGAAGTAGATCAAATCGTTCCTTTATCTCAAGGCGGGTTGTGGGAGTTTGTAGGTCTTTAGGCTAGCCCACTTAAGGATAGGTTTGATTGCTTGCATTGCAGGGCACCTCTCTTCCTCCCGTCTCTCATGAATCCTTCCACATATTACACGCATTCCCGCTCTTTTCCTCCTGTTTTGAATTATCCTCAACATGACGATTATCCCAACTTGTACTGTAATCAACCATTAGTTAGTTGGGATAACTCAGATTGGGGATACAGTTCTAGACCTCCATGTTTAGGGTCTAACCTTGAACACTATAATTGTGATTTCTATCCTTCTCAGAGCCACATCGATTATAGATCGTCAACTTTTTATGCACAACCTAATACGATCTACAATCAAGAAGGATACACTGACCTTACCCATCCTTTGATTACATTGCCTTTAGGTCATCACCACCTTTTGAACAATTAGAAATGACCTATTATCAGGAAGGGTATAACGAATCTCAATTCGTTAATTCCCCTGCATTGATCCCAAACCCACCCAACCTTGAACCAACTCATTTGGTTCAGGATAACTATGTTCAAGATAAGGTTCTGGCTAACTTGAGGAATATCATACAAACTTTAGAAGTTCAGCCAATACCTTCCATTGAAAGACTGGAGCCCCTGATTGAAATGATTGATGATTTGAACAAGTATTTGTTGGATTGGCTCCAGGATGTTAAGGATAAGAACTCGGGTGAGTTTCTACTTGGGAAGTTAGCGAAATTAAGGATGAGATTTGTGGTCACTTTAGTTCAATCATGGGATGATTCCCAGGATGAACTCCCTTTAGGAAAGCCAATGTCAGAACCCGCTCAGGCACCTATTGGGGGGGACACGTGTTATGAGACTGACCAGATTGAATTAGAGCAACCAATTAAGGATGATCTGATTTCTTCACCTGAGATCCCTGAGCAAGGGTACGAGGAAATGTATGTCTCTATGGATCAGAAGGTGACAGATGATTTTGGGACATACATTAATACAAATCTTGATTTCTTTGATTCTGATGGTGAAGATTCAAGTTGCAAAGTCTCATGTGAGTTTACAGAACACGATTTTTGTAAGACGATTGGGCCTGAGGAATCTGATAGATCATTTGATAGCCCAATAATTGAGGAAATTGATTTTATTGGGGCTCACATTACGGATCCAGAATCGCATTTTTTGGATGATTCAATCCAATGCCCTGATTGTCAGTTACACCCCATTAAGCTTATCGATGATTCTATTTTTGAGATAACTATACCTAAGTCAATTCTGATTCAGCCACATCTTTTAGACTTGGAAATTTCAAACGGGGTGATTAATATGCAAGAGGTCTCGGAATTTAACATTCTGATTGAGGAGGATAGGAGTTGGAAAGTTCTGATTTGGGAAACTAACTTTGGAAGAAATAGAAGATTAAGTCTAAGGGTTCCAATTCATATGAAACCATCAAACCAGGACCCTTACGACATCAGTTCTGAGGATGTCTAACCTAAGAATACATTCATTGATTATCCTTTTGAATTCTCTGTAACCCGACTCTTTGGTCTTGGGTTGCATCCTCATAAATCGCAGGCCTGACCCTGCTTGCATATTGATTTTAGGTTTTTGGTAATTTTTATCCAGAACTTGAGATATTCTCGATTATGGGGTATGGGTCTGCACCACAATCTGGTCCACATTTGTGGACATCTGCTGACAGGTCAGAGGTTTCTTCTATTTATTCTGATTCTGATCTGTACTTGTGAATTCTTTATTTCTCTTCTTCGTATAGTGTGCCTAGCTGAAGGCACTAAATTCAGCACGTATACAGTTCTTTTTAGTTTCTATCTAGGAGCAGACCTGACATTCATGCAATTCAGGTGCTTTCTACTCTATTCCACTCTGTTTTATGTCTTTTTAATACAATAAGGACATTGCATTAGACAGGCATGGGGGGTGGATATTCATCTCTGAATTTATTCGTCAGCTCCATAGATTTATTTTATTCTTATTAAAAAAAAATTGGAATTAGAAAAGAGAACTTGGGTTTAAGAAAATTTTTAATCTTAGGAAATACTACATTAGGATTTTAACACAAAGACCCTTCAGGTCTTTGGACTTAATCAGCCCGTGTATCCACTAAAATGTGGATTTGTTTTTTGAGTCCTCGCCAACCTGAATTCTATTTTAATTGGAGTAAATAAGTTTGGGTGATAAGTATACGACTTATCAATCCACCCTCTGATTTGAGGGAACTTTAAGCCTAAAGTATCTACACACTATCTTGTCACTGACTCGTTAATTGGCGGTTCTAATGGGAATTAGGTAGCTAATGAACCTTCTAGGGTGATATGGCTGGCAAGTTATCATGGGTAACAGCCCATAGGTAGGTTGTCCAGAGCCCAGTCACTGGACCTTTCTCTTTTTGCTACCTTTAGGTAAATCTTAGACCAGGGAAGCCACCTACTTAAAAAGGGAAAAAGGAAAGTCAAAAAAAAAGGAGAAAAGAAAAAAAGAAATAAGCCACACTTCGCTGCACGAGTATGGCTAGCAAGTTGTCGGTGGTAACAGCTCATCGACCAGTTGTCCAGAACCCAGCTCAATAAATGCACTGAAAATTCCCAAAACACTTAAGAAGAAGCGGAGATATACACTAGATTCACCCTTGTGTTGACCCTGTAAAAAATAAAAGTAGGGAGAAAGCTACTGGTTGTAAAGATACGCCTTTAGGCAGAATTCTCTTTTTAAGGTCACCTAGAGGCGTAGAAATCTGAAGTTCATTTTTACTGTCGGTCAACGAGTCTATCACATTCACAATAAGATGCTTAGAACTTAGGGTTCTCATCAAATCTTGGGTGAGTTGAATGGCTGTAGAAAGCTACTCTTAAACCCTAAAACTTGAAAATCCAAAAAAATTAGAAAAGAAGAAAAAGAGAAAAAAGAAATTTCTTTCTTTGAATAAGGCGAGGGCTTGAGACGGTCTGTATTTTGGTAGATACCCGGGCACTGTTGTCTTTGAAGGTTGAGATCCTAAGTAAATATTTTCTTAATGATTGAAAATAACTCAAGCCCAAATAATCCAACCTGATTCTTTTATAAATAGCAAATAGTTTTTTCTAGGGACTAGCAAAAGATAGGCATGGGGGTATGATGTAAACATGTTTGCACTACTTAAGATGTCTATTTATGCATGTTCTTTAGCATAGAATTGTATTGCATACTATAAATATTACATAACATGCATCATCTTGCATTTAGATTAGTTTGAATAAAATGGAGGTTAATTGTCTCCATTTATGTTCATGGACAGGGCAAACTTTTTATCGAGGCCTCGAATCGAAGATCCAACCGTATAGATGTGATCAGGGCGATGATTGGAGCTCAACGACTCCAAGATCACCCTAATTAGACATCTATAGCATCAGATAGAGATCGGGGAACCCTATAAGAGAAAGGGCCAAGATGGTGTGAATCCGCACTTCAAATGACCAATCCAACTGCATGGATGCATTTGGATTGACGATCGTAGCCTAACGGCACAAAAATTGACTCAATCCGACAACCGTGGCACCATCTACATCGTCCAGAAGATGGACGGCCAAGATGATGCCATGTGGCACCATCTCGGCTACCCAACCGACAACCCTCAACTTTTGAAGATGCTAGCACCCACGAATCTCCATTGTTGGATCATGATCCAACGGCTGAGATTGCGCTCAACCGGCATGCCCATCCTCTGAGCTGCACCTGAAGAAGCCGCCTTGACCATTGGATCTTGATCCAACGGTCCTGATCACGTGTTCAGAAGATCAGCCGCTCACCCATCCATGCATGTAGCACAGTGGATAAGGCACTCGGTCGCCTTCAGGTGCGAGTTCGAGTCCGCATGATGCTACGAGCGGGCGCGGGCGAGCGAGCGAGATTGACCGCTCGATTGCGATCAAGCGGTCGCACGCGTGCAATTGCACTCATGCCGTATCGCACATCGCGCCTCACGCGAGATCAGACACTGGTGGGCACGCAAAAGAGGCAGGTGGAGAGGTGACTTAAGCCGTTTGATCTCACGATCGGACGGCTGAGATCAGCAGATCGTGAATGCACGTTACACGCTCAAGCAAGCGAGCAGCCGCACGGGCGACGCCCCACTACACCCACGATGGGGCCTTAGCGACGGTTTTATCTGTCACTAAAGACCCCTTATTTAATGTTTTGAGATTTAAATGACCAAATTGGCCTCACTCCTAGCAACTATAAAAGGAGACCCCCTCCACACAAAATTTTCATCCCTTCCTTCTCTTCTCTCCTTCTCTAAAGCTCAAGAGAAGCTTGTCCCACACCCAGGATGCTTCTCACGAGATAAAGTCAATTTTTCATCCCCTGTTCGGAAGTAGATCCCTCGACGATGACGACATGCTCCCTATTCCCGTTCTTCTCGCTTCGTTCTCCTTCGTCCTCCTTCGTCCAGGCGTTGTCCCATCCGACTCGTCCTCCAAGCGACCGTCGAGGAGGATATCTCTCTCCCCATTCTTTTTACTGCTTTCTAGAGTAGATTTACTACTTTCTAGAATAGATTTAGTACTTTCTAGTGTACTCATTTTCTCGCATTCTAGTCGTAATGTTTAGTGTAATGAACAATCCTTTCGATAATGAATTCCATGTTCATTCTACATCTCTTTTTGGTTTTTGTTTATAATATTCTCTCTCTTTCTCTCTCGTCTATTTATTGTAAATAGTTAGATAGTTTTTAATCAATTAATCTACTTCGTGACAAATAAATCAAACGTGTATTTTTAAATCAAATGTTTGCCTCCTTGAGTTCGACTTGGGATTTCTATTCTGGTATAAATTTTATTTGTTGAACATGAGTTCTTCGCTTTCAAACTACAACGACGGGTTTTTCAAAACCAAATATGTTAGCGTAGCAACTCGTAGCGTTCAACACCCACACCACGAATTCCCTTATGGCAGCTCGTGTAGATCTTCTATCATGGATTAGAAGATTAAATTCGACATTTTGTTGATGCCTTGTGTGGCAGAAATTTCTTAAATAAAGACGCTGAAGGTGCCTATGATTTATTTGAGGAAATGAGTGAAAACTCATTTAATCAGGCATCCATGAACATCTTTGGCAAAACTTCAAACCTGCAGTTCGGTGTTCATGAAATAGGCACTCAATCCATTCCCATCAACTAAGACGATCTACAATTGATTGCCCAACACCTCGACCAGATGCAAATAAATCAAAAGAAATTTGAGGAAAGACTTGCCACACCCATCCAAGCTCCGCAGGTTCCACATCTAACCCCACCTAACATTCTAGAAAGAGAAAATTTGCACAATTTAAACACTACCCCTGCTGATTATAATCAATATTCTGAGGCTTTCTATGGTTCACTAGGGAATTACACTTATCCAAATTTCAACCCCACTGAAAATATCTCTACCCTCCTAGAGCAATTTAGAAATTCCTCCAATTGGAAGAACTACTCAAACCACTCCTGGAACAACCCGGTTCCTCCCCAAAAACCAAATCAATTTGGAGGGTATAGGTTGAATCAGAATTTTTATCAACTTGAGCCATCTCAAGAAGACATCAATGCCCAGATGATGAAAAACCTGTAGGAAATGTAGAACAAAATGATGGAAGTAACCCTTGCCATTACAAATCTGAATAGTCAGATTGGGGTTACTCCAAGACCTGCAGGACATTTACTGTCCCAACCCATGCCCAACCCTAATAATCAATGGAACCATTATTCCAAGCAGAAATTAGAACTACTATAACCAACCTCCCATTAATCCTACACCTCAGCAGCCATCCAAGTTTTCACAACAACAAGCTCCCCCACCTCCTCCAAATAATAATCTGACTGCACATGCAGTTACATTGAGGAGTGGGAAAACCACCACTGATCCCAGGCCTTTACAACAACATAATGAAACCCCTATCATTCCTCTACAAATTGACTCTCAACTCCACACTTAGGAAGAAAAAGAAACAAACAAATCACATGACACGACTCCTATCCCTTTTCCCCAAGCTCTCCACTCCACTACCAACCGTAGAAAGAAATATGAGCCCACGACTACAGAACTCATGGATTTATTTGGGCAAGTTCAGATCAATATCCCTCTCCTAGACGTAGTCAAGTATATAACTACCTATGAAAAATTTTTAAAAGATATCTGTAATCCCAAAAGGCAGACTAAAAACCTAGAACAAGTGCATCTTTCGAAGACAGTAAGCTTTGTTATAAAGAGCAAATTGCCTCCTAAGATGAAAGACCCGGGCACACCTTTGATTTCAGTAATTATTGATGACATGTTCGATGCGTAAATTGCATTTTAAAAGTTAATTCAGTTGTAGTATAGCACGAAAACATGCTAACAAATAAATTTATAAAATAGGTGAGTACCAGGATGTTCGCAGGGAGGCAATCGCAATTTATGCAGAAACTTTTCAATAGAACTTGTTCTAAATAGATGTTTATATATGTATATATGTATAGGAATCAGATATATGCATTCAAAAGATCAGAATTTTATTTCAATTAAAATAGAGTTTTCACAATAGAGGATGCTACTAGAAACAAATAGATAGATAGATAGAGAGAGACAGAGAGTGATAGAAAGTGGAAGAGAGATGACGCTGCTTGTAGGATGCTTGTGCGAGTGAGACAGCACCTCAGATCCAGAGCGTCGGGATGAAGGTCGAAGCGGAGTTGCAGAGGGACGGAGAGTTGCAGAGAAGGTGGAAGATATCTGGAGTTGATGGAAGAGAGGTGCTTCAACTGGGGGAGCTTTGGCCTTCTTTTATAGCTTTTATGGAGGTTAAAAAGGGTCTTTTAGCCCCCTATCTCATGCAACAATTTTATGATCAATCAGATCCATCAATCGGGAGATCAACGAACCTGATTAGGCCTCAAAACAACCTCTAATGCACCCTCTACGTGTGGATTCACTCTCTGGCTGACACGTGGCACCTGCTGCACCCTTGGATCAAGATCGCATGGCCCCGCTTTCTCCTCACACATGCCCAACAGTTCTCTCTCCACACGAGCACCCGCAAGCCTCATCTGAGCGCCTCATCCTCAACCATTCGATCTCACGATCAGACAGCTCAAGCACTTTCCTCGAGTGCTCAATTTCCTCTCTTTGCGCTTACCTACACAAATTCAAATCTCACCCAACGATCTCAGCCATCCGATCTCACGATCGGACGGCTTGCTCGAGTGCTTCGCCTTCCTGGTTTCGCAAAACGTGTGGGATCATGTGTTCGGCCGCAGTGCGCTTAGATTGTGCCACGTGGTCATGCCTCTACCCTTTGATCTCCATCTAACGGTGCAATTGCACTGGCCTAAGCACTCCTTCAAGTTCGCGTAGCACCGCTCGAATGCACGTCCCGCGCTTCCGCGCAAGCGCGTGAGACTACGTGTTACGCATGAGTTCTGTTATAGTTTCCTATTTATGTCTATTTGTCCTTATCCGTTGGATGGACGGCGTGGATGCATCGGGGACCATTAGATGGCCATCCAATAGTTGAGAGCGGGCGAGGATGGTCTTCAAAGATGGGCTGGTTGTGAGGGGTGGCTGTGATAGTGCCACATGGTGCCATCATGGCCGTCCATCTTCTTTTCTTTGTATCTGGTGATGTAGACCTTCGATCAGGTGATTTTTGCGTCGTTGGACTATGATCGATGATCCGGATCCATCTATGCAGTTGGATCTTTCATCTGAGGCTCGGATCTTTGTCCTTTGGCTCCATGATCTCTATTCTTCTATAGTCTACACACAATTCTCTGGTTGTCTGATCGCGATGATTTCAGAAGCGTTGGACTCCCATCGTTGTTCTGATCTAATCATCTGGTATGATCTGACATCCGCAGCTTCGAATCAGTTGCGATTAAAAATCATCTCTCATTAGTACATAAAATGATGATATTATATATATGACTAATAAACTAGCTATTGTACAAATTACGATGCCTATGAATGCATTATTCCTAAGTTATGTTAGGATCTAGCTTAATTAGGTGATTTAGGTTGCATGATTGCTATGCAATGACAATCCCATGCCTAAATCTTTCTAGTCCCTAGCAAATTCATGACTGAATGCAAAGTGGTCCTAAATGAGTAATTTTTATCAAGAGTTGGACTAGAGGTTTATGTCTTTTCTTTTCATCCGAAGCTATAGTAATCCAGATAAACATGAATGTGTTTTGTTGTAGTCTATATAATGGATCCAAGTGAAAAGTCAATCCTCATCTAAAGCTCGTACTTGACCCTTAGTAAAAATCTATTACGATAAGCAGACTTCTCCTCTCAGGGTTATAAGATAATCTGTAAATTCAACCCTGATTTTTGGCTTAGGTAGAAGATTTCTAAGTCAAGTAGATTTGTATTTGGTGGCTCATACTCGTCTGGTGCTACATATAGGTTAATACTTTAGAACATAGATTTCCAAATTATTAAATAATTCAACTCAAAGAGAGGCGAAGAAACTGTGCTCTCTTTAGTTCCTTTGTACTCATTCTCTCTCTTTCTTTCTCTCTCTTTCTTTTTCTTTTTCTATTTGGGCTCACAATGTTACCAGATTTATCAGTATATTTGGTGGTCTCTCCTGGCATTAACACTTTCATTAGGTTTTGATAACTCTACGAATAAGTCAGAATTCCTCAGCCCCTATTCAGGTGGCCAGAAATATAGAAAAATAGGTCAAGGCTGTATTTGGTGGATCATGAGGGTCGTAGGTGTTGTTGCCTCATTACACTTGAAATAAACTCTAACTCATAAACTAATTTTTTTTCTGCTCTTTTCTTTTTCTAAATTTTTTTTCTATGTATGTATATATATTTTCTCTATTTTTTTCTATAAATGTATATATATATATTTTTTTTTTCTCTATTTTTTTCCAAATATCTACTAACACAATGGAGTATAGCATCGAACTTTTATTTACGAGGCATTATTCAAGATTATGAGTGTTCAAGAGAATATCAGGTGACTTATTTGGTAGAAGTGCCTATTCTCGGCATTGGGAAGTGAATGGATAGGATAGTGTATTTCTGACCTTGACATTAATACCCTCCTTCAACTGAGGATTCTGTAAAGGATGGTCGTGACTATCCACCTCAGTCCTAGTTTTATCAGAACCCGCTTTTTGTGTATTTGCCTCATTTGGTGGCTCTCAAGATATTCACACTATGAACTTGTACGCAGAAACCGAGAGTGAAAACTATGCCTAACTCCGAGTATCTTTATCAAATTATCTAGAAGTTAAGATTCCTTATACTAACCTTAGAGCACCAGTAGCCTTTCTACTCTCACCTCAAACTTGTTTGGTGGATCTGTTAGAAGATAGTTTTCCTGATTCCCTAATTACTGTCCAAGTGTTCAGAAGAAGAAGTTTGCTTCTTCTCGACAAACTAAATGCTTATCGGTCTTCACAAAGGATCCATTACAAATTCTACATGTTAGTGTGAAATTGTACTGGATTCTAAACTCAGGAATCAACTTAAGAATAAATCCCTAATAAAACCTTAATAAAAATTCTTTATGCTTAAATGCAATGTTTATTTTATTTTGTTTTTTTTGACATAAAAATTAGGCATGCAATGTCCACCCTCCTATGCCTATTCATTATAATGTCCTCATTGAAATGTATACATGAAAATCAAAAAATAATAAGCAAGAGGAGGGGATGTCACCTGACTATGCTTGTTGATCCTGGTCAGTATGAATACAAAGGACATAGAGCTACCTGTACAGAATACTGGGTTGCCTCCCATCCAGCACTAAGTTTAACGCCATTTGCCGGACTTAAACCCAACATATCTAATTCAATATTGTGGGTTAAGAGAAGGAGTAATAACTGTTGTAGAGAGATTCAAGATTAGTATAAAGATATGATCATTTGGTCCAAGAATCAGTGATCCACAAATGCAGACTAGCTGATGATGCAGCCCTATTCCAAAGAGTTTTTCTTATTTGGAATATGAAATAGTGTCAGGTGGATAAGGTTCAAATTGCAGAGCCTGTCTGTCAATCCAGTTCCATAATTCAAGAAGAGGTGGTATAGGGTCTGGATTGAAATCATGATTTAGAATTAAATATGGTTCTGAATCAAAGTAGTAAGGGTCATCATAATGGTAGTTGATATCAAAATCATGAGTTCTCCAGGCTCTGGGTCATATGAGGATAGGGGTAGAGTTGTGTGGAATTCTTCAAAATCTTTATCAGAAATTTCCTCTTCCTTATCCGAAGTCACTTCTTCTGAGTCAAGCCATCCATTTGAACCAGTTAGCTTATAAGTTCTTCCCCAGTCCATTATGTTTTGAACTTCTTCTTCTAGGGTCACTTCCTGGTTCATGTCTTTAGATTGTCCATTTTCTTGAACTCCCTCAGAATTCAAAAGTTCTTGAATTTCAGGGTGGATGTATTAAGGATTCTTTATATTATCATCTAATTCATCATAAGTTACTCCCAGGAGTTTCTCAATCTCACTAATGTCCTATTTAATTTGGTTTTCCATGGGAGATGGTATATCAGAATTATCCTCATGTACATCCCCTTCTTTCCCTTTGTGCTAGTCTTGAGCTTTGACAGGACTTGGATCATCTTTAGTGTGAAGTGCCAATACTTATTCAATTGTTCCTACAACCTCAATGGAACCACAATTCACCTTATTCTTTTGGGAAACTTTAAAGATATTGAGCTGATAATTTTTCCTTCTAGAGGTGATGTGCATAATCCCCATCTCACAGTTGATTAGAGCCTTGGCAGTGGCCAAGAAAGGTCTCCCTAGGATTATCGAAGTGTGGTTCAAGTTTTCTGATGCCTCCATGTCCAGCACAAGGGAGTCCACAGGGTATTCAAAATCCCTCACTTTTACAATCACATTCTGTAGAAGGCCCTCCAGAATTTTGGTTGACCTATCAACAAGTTGAAAGGTCACATCAGTGTGTTGCAAGGGCCTTAAATCTAGCTCTTCATATAATTCTGTGGGGATTAAGTTGATGGAGGCACCAAAGTCTAGTAAGGCTCGATCCAAGATGAAAACATCTATTTGACATGAGATTAAAGGGGTCCCTTGATCTTTCTTTTTAGGAGGGAGCTTATTTAGTTTGATGGCACTGCCTTGTTCAAAAATTACAACCCTTTTTGATGATTTGGCCTGGTGTTTCAGTGTGCATAATACCTTTAGAAATTTCACACAGGCCAGGATGTTCTCAATGGCCTCTAGGAGTGGTATATTTACCTGGACTTATTTTAGAATCTCAAGTCACTCCTTAGATTGGTTGGTTTTCTTTTCCTTGGGTTTGATCAAGGCTTTAGGAAAAGGTGCTTGAGAAAAATCATGAGTATTCAAATCCTGAGTCTTATTTTCTAGATTAGTTTAGTCTCCCAAGTTAGATTCAGGCTCCTCAAGATCTTCGAAAGATTTTGTTGTAGAAGAATCTTGGATTTGTTTCCCACTTCTCAAAGTGACAACACAGGCATGTGCATTAGGGTTAGAAGGGTAAGGTGGGTTTTGCAAAATGGGTTGAACCTGGATTGGGTTAAGGTTAACAAAACCTGGTGGGTGCTGGGGAGCAGGCTGAATTAGGTGTGCTTGTTGCTCCTGTGTGTTGTGCTGATTAACCCTATTGAAGTTCCTTGGGTTTGGGACGGGTTGAGATGGCAACATCTCGTGTTGTCTAGCATTAACTAGTTGGTCAAATCACCTCGTCAAATCTATCCTTAATTGATTCCTTTCTTCTTCATGCCTCAGATTCATTTCTCTCATTTCTTTGACAACTAGACTTAGATTAGAGGGCTGGTTTTCCTGTGTAGGTTGTGGCTGACATGTGCGTGGTTGTGTGTACCTACTAGGCTGCCCATAAGTGTTTGGCTTAGTCAAGTTAGGACCTTGGGCAGGTTTCTGACTTGACCAAGCAAAATTAGGATGGTTGCGCCATCCAGGGTTGTAAGTGTTTGAATAAGGCTCATTTCTAGTATAACCCTAGAGTGCATTCACATCCTCAGGATAACTAGGCATCGAGCTGCTTAGTTCAGAATTTAAGGGCATCAAGGTCCCTCCTTGGTACCCAGAAAGAGATGGGTCCAAGTATAGTTGGCTCATAGGTGGAGCCATGGTTAGGTCATTAATGTTGTACACTGATTCTTGACCTAGTGGGTTGGGGAATTGGTTGTGGGTTACCATAGCCACTCCTTGGGTAGGCATAGGATTTACTCTAGATTGTGTATCTAAGGAACTCCTGCCCTTCAGAAGATTATCCAGTTTCTTATCCAAATTCTCCACATTCTTTCCCACGAGTTCCACCTTGTCTAATCGTTGTGCAATTAATTCTAAATCAATCGAGTGTAAATTATTGTTAACCTCATAAACTCCGCTCCTTAGTTGATTAGCTCGGTTAAAGGCAGACATTGAGGCATTCTTGAGGGAATTTTCACTCATATTTTGAAACAATTGAAAGGCTCCCTCAGCATCTCGACTCAGGAAATTACCCCCACATGCTGCATCAACAAAATTCTTCATATTATCACTCAACCCATAATAGAAAATATGGGCCAAGTGCCACTTTGGAATCCCATGATGGGGGTACTTCCTAGATAAATCATTGAACCTCTCCCAAGCCTCATGTAGTTGTTCCCCAGGGTTTTGCTTAAAGGTTGTTATGGCACATCTAAGGGCATTAGTTTTTCCTATGGGGAAGAATTTCTTTAGGAATGTGCTTCTCATGTCTTCCCAAGTTAGGATTGGTCTACCAATTGTTCTCAACCAATGTGCAGCTCTATCTTTCGAGGAGAATGGGAACATCTTCATCATCAAGGTACCTTCATTCATGTTCCTAGGGCCAAAAGTTCTTCCTATGTGTAGGAGCTCTTCAAGGTGGTGGAAGGGGTCATCTGACTCACGGCTGTGGAAGTGAGGAATCAAGTTAATGATCTAAGGTTTGAGTTCAAAATCCTCCCCATCCTAAGGTACCCTGAAAAAGGGTTCAGGTTGGGCATTAGAAGGTTTATAAAAGTCATGGAGGGGTCGGTTTGCCCTTCCATTTTAGAGTCGAGTGATGGCCTGCATTATGACTTCCATCTGTCGGTCATGATGCTGGCCCTGCTTAGTGATTTGCCTTTGTAAGAGGGTCATAGGATCCATATTTTGTTCATCAATCTCTTCTTCCTCGTGGTGACTAGTCATCGTAGAGGGTTTAGATTAAGATCCTGGATAAAAGGGTCTTCTATGATTTCTTTCTAATGATGGTAGCAAATCAGGATTTTGATATCTTCTACCTTACATGCACTAGAAGAATGTCTGTAGACGAGAGAGAAGACAGATGAGAGAAACCCCGCTCGCTCAATGCAAGCAATCAAACTGGTCCTTGGAGTGTCAACCCTAATTAGACATGATCCTAGCTCCCCAAAACACGACTAGGTTAGATCAACCCTTAAATTACTTGGCTGGCCAGAAGGGTGGGACCCCTTAGGACACCCCTCACGGTGGGACACTACTAAAGGTTAACGCGGTTACCACACTAACCTTTCTTGTCACCAGTGGGTCCAAGTAGACAAGGCCTTGACCTTAGCCTAATCTAGTTTCAAGTCCCCAAGTCTATTAGTTCTGCCTAGGCATGTCTACTATGTTTTAAGCTTAGGTTTGATGTGCTTTTAGAATATGATGGGCGTTAGGGGAGTGTTTTCCCTTAAGATTGGTTTTAGAGATGTGAAGTGCGTAGGCAAAAAGGGTTCACAAGTAATTTTTCTTGATGGAGTGAACTTTAAGATTCAATTGCTTGTGTTAATGTGTTTTTAGGGTTCACTTGAGTTAATATTTTCAATCAAGGTTTTGATGAGTCACACAAGAATTTTGCAAATCCTAATTTCTTTTAAATATGAAAATGCAGGTGTACTCTACCTTTAATGTGAAACCCTACGCAGAGATAGTTGTTAGATGTTCTTATAAGTCTAAAAATCAGATTAGTGGTGCGACCCAAGTAATGCAATCAATTGGTCCTATTGTACCACTAACTAGGCACTCATAAAATATTTTTCAAGAATTTTTTATGCATGTTTTTTTTTTTTTCATTTATAGTGTACTGGGGGCTTTATAGTCTGTTTTGACTCTCAATTCATAATTAGATAATCTATGCAATCAAACATATAAAATTTTTTTTTTCAAAATTTTCCTAAATTCTTGATTATCAAAGAAATTTAGTGACTCAAATTTCAAGTTAATCGGAGTTGTATAAAAATTCCTATCATATTTTGAACTCTGAAAAATCAGGAACAGTAACCCTATTGATAGCAGATCAGACCACGAATTTTTAAAATTTTCCTATAACTTTGATTTGTGCAAAATTTGGATATGTTGTTCCTGACTTTGAAACCCACGTCCACTAAACATTTGAGAATTTTTGGACATACAGACCTTTGGAAATTGAATTTATAAGTTAAGATTTTCTTTCAGCCCAAAAATCACTTAAAAGAGAGATTTTTTTTGTTTTCAATAAGCAAGAAAATTCTAAATTAACCCTAAGGTTCAAGAAAATCCTAAATCTAACTAATCTAACTACGGGTAATTACCTGAGGTTCGAACCTGCAATTCCGGTTGTCGTGTTTCATTCTGATTCCCTTGCTTTCCTGCACACACGAAATCAACAAAAATAGCAAGTAAGAAAATTGAAATTCGTATCAAAGAAAGCTTCAAAAGTTTTCGTTGCCTCCCCAGCAATGATGCTAACTTGTTTCGTGCGTAAATCACATTTTAAAAGTTAATTTAGTTGTAGTATAGCACGAAAACACATCGACAAATAAATTTATAAAATCGGTGAGTACTGGATCATTCGCAAGGAGGCAATCACAATTTATGCATAAGCTTTTCAATAGAACTTGCTCTAAATAGATGTTTATATATGTATATATGTATAGGAATCAGATATATGCATTCAGAACATCATAATGTTATTGCAATTAAAATAGAGTTTTCACAATAGAGGATGCTACTAGAAACAAATAGATAGATAGATAGAGAGAGAGAGATAGAAAGTGGCAGAGAGACGACGCCACTTGTAGGATGCTTGTGCGAGATGCGCGCTTAAAATGTGCCACATGGTTGCATCTTCGCCCTTCGATCACCATCTGACGATGCAATTGCGCACGCGTGAGCACTCCATCAAATTTGCGCAGCACCACTTGAACGCATGTCCTGCGCTTCCGCGCAAGCGCGTGAGCCAACATGCTATGCATGAGTTCTATTATAGTTTCCTATTTGTGTCTATTTGTCCTTATCCGTTAGATAGATGGCGTGGATTTATTGTGGATCGTTGGATGGCCATCCAACAGTTGAGAGCAGGCAAGGATGGTCTTCAGAGATGGGCCAGTGGTGAGGGGCAGCTGTGATGACACCACGTGGCACCATCATGGTTGTCCATCCTCTTTTCTTCGTATCTGGTGATGTAGACCTTCGATCGGGTTGATTTTTGCATCGTTAGACTACGATCGTTGATTCAGATTCATCCGTGCGGTTGGATCATTCATCTGAGGCTCGGATCTTTGTCCTTTGGTGTCATGATCTCTGTTCTTCTATGGTCTAGTTGTCTAATCGCGACGATTTTGAACGCATTGGACTCCCATTGTCATTCTGATCAGATTTGTCCAATCTAATTTGACATTCGTGGCTTCAAATCATCTGCAATTAAAAATCACCTCTCATTAGTACAAAAAATGATGATATTATCTATATGACTGATAAACTAGCTATTATGCAAATTATGATGCTTATGAATGCATTATTCCTAAGTTATGTTAGGATATAGCTTAATTCAGGTGATTTAGGTTGCAGCAATCATGACACCACTTTCAATCGCGCCCTTCTCAATCTTGGTGTCTCAGTTAATATCATCTCCACAATTTTATTCAAAGAATTTCAGATTGGTGATTTAAAACCTGTTGAGGTTACCTTACAATTAGCTGACCGATCTACAATCACACTTTGTAGGATTATCGAGGATGTCCTTGTCAAAGTCTAGAATTTTGTCTTCCCTGCATACTTTCTGGTCCTTGACATTAAGGACCCTGAATCGCTGATTAATGCCCCAATCATTCTTGGATGACCTTTTTTGTCCACTGCAAAAGCAAACATAAATTGGCATACAGGCAAAATGGATTTCACTTGCGTAGGCCAAACCATCACTCTTGATATTTTCAATTCCTCCAAGAGATTCCATGACAATGATAATTTTTTCAAGGACTCAGATACATAAATATCCAATTTGGTGGAGACAATGTTAATAGATACCCTTCCCAACCATAATTTTTTTGAGGACTCTAACTTAGAATCATTGGTTGGCGAAATCTATGACTTGGAGCCTTGTCTCCCTCTAAAATCTCTTCCTGATTATCCCCCTCACCCACCTACTCTTCTCTCATCCCACCCTTGCATACTAACCTCACCCAACCATCATCATGTCCCTCTCACTCCCTTTTCATTGGACCTACCACCAACCCTGCCCGAGTATGGCATTCATCAATTCATCAAGAATTAAAACCATGGCCAGACTCGGGTTACCCTTCCATTTTTCCATCCCATTTTGATCCCCATATTCCTACCACTCATCTTTTAGGGGATCCAAAGGAAGACCTTTTCCATGTGGGCATTCAAGTGTCCAATTACTTACACAATGATTCATCTTTTGTGCATAACTTCACGCCCAGCTGAATGGCATAAAAGATAGCACTAGATGGGAGGTAACCCATCATTTTTTCCGCTTTTCTCTCTTTTTCTTTTCTTCAGAGGTTTTGACTATCCCAATTTTGACCACCTTCACCAAGGTAATCCCTTTTCTCTTCTAATTACATGAAGACATGCCACATCATAAGCATGGGGGGGTGATTTTAAATTTTGATGATCAAATCAGGATTTTCAAAACCCAAAAACATGCAATTTTCTTATTTTATTTTCTGGTTGCATACCCAAAAAAATAAAAATGTTGATAACTTTTTGAGGAAATTTTGAAATCAGGACTAAGGTTGAACATTAACTTTCAGTACAATAGGATTTAATCTTTAATAAACTAGGGATAAGGATACAGATTTGATTATTAGAATTTCAAGGTCTACCTTTAGACTAGATCAAATATCCTTCTCTAAAATTCCACTTGAACAGATGATAGTTCAGGTGACGTGATCCCCCATTGTAACATGGAAGTATCTGGCTTAGTTTCCAATTCAAAAACTTGCATCTTGTGAAAAATTTCTTGTGTCAAAATTCACACCCAAGCCAACACCTAAAAAACAATTAAAAATTAGAAAAACTCTTTGTTTGGCCTTAGTAAAAGTCCGAAGCAGATCATTAGCTTGAGTTCCTGCCATCGAGAAGGAGGAAAATGCCTCCTTTGAGGAGGTGATGTCAACATGTTACCGCCTCGGTGCTACTCTATATCTATATTTCATATCTTTAGATGGAGCATTAAGATGCATGTTTGTAGCTCAAGTGTCTTGGACAGTGCTCTACCCATAGCGTCAGAGCAAGAGCTTGAGTTTGCCTAAAGCACCCTTTTACATCGCATCGTGTTTTAGGATTATGAGCTCCTATGTGGTGTCATGGATAGTACTATTTCAAAGTACTGGTGCCAGAGCCCCCTCGAGGATAGGTAACAGGAATGATGATCCTGACATATCTGTTATAAGACTAAGCTAAGAATAAGTATAGGGGAGACAAAAAAAAAAGAATAAAAAAGAAAAGTTTTAAACCAAAAGCACGACCTTGTAAATGTTGGCTTTTCACAAGCACAGACACAAGGTTTTAAGGGATATTGCAAGTTACGAATCAAATTCAAGAGCCAAAGAAATCTTAACTACAAAAATTTCAAGTCATTTGAATTAATAAGGGGTTAATTTGCGAGTTTTTGGAGGAGGTATTGATCCCGATTCATCTAATTTTTTGGATCTGAAAATGAATCCCGATGTTTATCTATAACAAATCCCGTACCTCCCATGTTTTAACCAACCAAGGTCCCATGATCTCTTTCTCCTTTAAAAAGTTGAAAAAATTAGTTTTTCCAAAAATTCCATTTTGTAAAAATTTGTTGTGCTAAGAGACTAGCAAAACATTAAGCATGGGGTGTGATAAATGCTAGTTTATCATCATTCTTATGCCCTAAAACAAACCTAGCTCTTAGGATTTTAACTCCACGAATGGATTTTTGGGCTGCATTTAGGCATCAATTAGGTTAGGCATGCATTACATATTTTGTTGTGTTTTTGACATGTTTATTTGAGTGTTAGGAATAAACAAATAGTCAAATCCCTAAAACCTTAGCGCTCAAGAAGGTAGAAGATGAAGAAGAAGCTCCTTTCAGCTGGATTCCAGCTAGATCCAACTCATCCCAGCTGGATCCTAGCTCATTCTAGTTGGATCAACTCATCCCTAGCTCCATTTAGCTCATCTCAGTTGAATGGTAGCTCTAGTTAGTTCACCTTAGCTGAATGGCAACTCAAACTAGCTCAAGTCAGTTGATCCTGGATCCATTCTAGCTCCTCCAACTCAAAAGAGTTCATTGGAAGTTCAACTCGACTAGGACTAGCTACTAGCTAGACCTGGTTAGCTGAAGATGATCTTAACCAGCTCAGGCCAGCTCAAGTCCAGCTCCTGGAGGCTCTCAACTTAGCTGAGCTGAGCTACTTGACCTAAGCTAGCTACTCTAGCTAACTCAGTAATCTCCAGGAAGATCAAACCTAGCTTACCTCAGCTCACATCAGCAGAAGCCAGCTCATCTTAGCTTGGCTTAGCAGCTAGCAAAGAACTAGCAAGCTAAGCTAGCTAAGGTAGCTCCTTGTAGCTCTCTTCATTAGCCACCAGCTCCAATGCAGCTCAAGATAGCTACCTCCAACTCTTCTCCCTCAAAACCCTAGGTCCCTATGCCTCCAACCCTACTCCCTACTAACTAAGCTAGCTCAGCTTACCTAGTCACCTCCTTGGCCACCAAAACCTAACGCTAAAACCCACCTAACTAGCTCCACCAACTAACCTTACCTAAGTCCACCTAAGCTACCACCACTCCACCTTCACTCCTTTCTACCACGAAAAGACACCACTAAATTCCCTCCAAAACCACCTAAAAATGGTGCCAACTTTTTCCCTCCAAAACCCTTGAAATCTAACCTTACACCTACCCCTTCAACCCATCTCCACCCTTCATTTTTTCCCTCCAAAATCGACACCTTCTAGAAGGTATTTTTGGAGAGAAAACCAAGGTACCTTTTCATTTCCCTCACATTTTTCCTCCAAAAATATCCAAGTGCCCCTTCATTTCCCTCCAAAAAATATCATAACCACCCCCCTTCCCATCCTATAAATACCATACCCTACCTCCACATAATTCCCATCTTCTCTTCCATTAGTTAGGTTTCACCCATACCACCTTCATCCACACCAAGGAAGAAGAAGAAGTGAAGAAGATCAAGGAAGCAACCTACCCACCCCTTTGGTGCCTTCTTCCTCTTCTTCCTCTCCCTTGAGTCACGTCAAGGAGGAGCAAGGTGGTTGACACCCACCTTGAAGGAGAAAGCTTGGAGGACTACTTGAAGAAGCTGAGGAGAAGCCTTTTTAAGTGTGGAAGCAACTGCACTTGGAGCAAGGCTATCCAAAGCTCTGCCAAAGGATCCCTTCTCTTCTTTATCTTTATATGTTTCTTGTATTATCTAGTGTGTTTTTATTTTCATGTAACAAGCATTCTGCTACATTCCATCTAGTTTCTAGTAATACAAGTTGTAAATTGCCTTCCAAGTTCAAGTCTTTATCTTAGTGTGTTTCTCATGTTATTCTAGTGTAGTGCACACCACACTCTCCTCTTCTAATTACCCTAGGCGCACTTTCCTAGGGTGAGCTTAGAAGAGAGGGTTTCATTATAGTCACCTAGGCGTAGTTTTAGCGTAGTTAATCTTCACATCAAAAACTCGATTGTTTCTGAAAACCTTAAAAACAACAAAATCAAAACTACAAAAAGTTGTGTTGATTTGAGAGATGAGAGAGAGAACCCATTCTACGTGATTAAAAAGTTGGCCTCCTTGGACGACCCTAGATACTCCACCATCTAGGTATTGTAAATGTAAAAGTTCGATTGTGGATTTACGCATTACAACGACATCAAAACCTGCTTTTAACAAATCGCTTATTTCCCGCATTAGTTAGGTATGGGGATGTTAGATTGTGGGTTAGAATTGTGTGGGTGAGAGGTGGAGGTGGAAGGATGTCTGGACCTATTTTGTTGGTTTTCCATTTTTTTAGAAGAGGAAGAAGAATGTAAAGAAGTCAAATGTTTTGTGCCTGGGGAGGAATCAATTGGTCCCTCTAGGTGCAACTTCTAAAATCGAAGCCCGTGCATATACTAGAAGAACAAGGAAGGAGAGAAGGGAAGAGGAACGAGAATCTTTTCGTGTGCATCCAAGCAATATAAAATCTAAACCTAGCCATAAGGTTGACTCCTTAAAAACCTAAGATTTGGTTATATGTTTTCCAAATTATCAACAATTAACCACCCTTCCTATAATTAACCTTGTTAAGCTGCAAGGGGAGGATTGGGGATAAGCATGTCCCAGGAAAATCATTAGAGGCTTGTATAAACCCGTTCCCTATCATTTGACTCTTCTCCTCAAGAAGCCTAAGTTAGATGAAATCCTTAGGGCTCAAGTTGCTACCAGTTTTAGCTTAGGCTTCGAAAACTTAAAGTGCACGGGTTTATGAATAGAGTTGTTGGGGTAGTTGCTCAAATTAATATTTTTGTGTGTGTGTGTGAATTTGGTGAAGAGTGATGTCCAATGCCAAAACAAAAAGGGTTTTGCAAGTAAAGGATTTTGATGGAAAGCTTTTAGGGTTTTGATAAAGATTTTTGTGTTTTTTAGGGTTTTCCCTTTTTATGTTTTCAAACAAGTTTTTGACTGCCACACACAATATTGCAATCAAGTTTTGTCGGTGAAATCTGATTCCTTAGATTTGATGTGTGACTCAAAAGAGAAAGTGGAACCCTAATGTCAAAATCCTATGTAGGCAACTCCTAAGAAATGAATCTCTTTTAAAATATCTTTTTCTGTCGTTGTCCAAACAAGCTAAACAACACTACCATTTGAGCAGAAATCAAACAAGGATTTTGAAAATAATTTTTTTGGGATTTTTTAATATCTTTTCATATTTTTTGAGAATTTTTTAAACATGGTGTCAAAATCCAGAAAAGATAGATTTGAAAAATTGATTCTATAGAATCCTCAAACAACCTCAGAATTTTTGGAAAGTTTATATGTTATAGAGAATTTCTCAAGGATTCCATAAATATAAATGTTGTCCAAATTTGGTGAGTAGAAAAATTTATAAAACTTGAGAACTGTAGGAAAATAGTAAGAAATTAGGGTTTGACCCCCTTGTAGTCCCTAAATTTTATAATTTTTTCTACTTGGCCAATATGTCAGAAATTTGAATCTTAAGTTCCAAACTCAAAGGGGCTTCAATTGGTAGAAGTTGAGGATTTTAGGAAGCCTCCTTGTGCCCAAACTTGATTTTTCAAAATCAAGATAGAAGTCTAGATTTTAAAAAATGAAGCACCAATGAAAAGTAGGTGGTGGAGAAATGATGCAAATAAGCAACCAATAAATTTTAGGATTCAACCACCCTTAATTTTTCTTATTTTTGTAGGTTTTTATATTTTAAATATTTTTTTGAGATTTTCTTAGGATCTGATATCCATGAGAAGAAAAGGTATCTTGAAGCTTCAACTCAAAATTAGTCCAAATCACGCTTCTGCTTCAATTCGCACCTGCTCAAAAAACAAAACACAAGCTAGTGAAGATTGAAATAAGCAAGAGAGAGATGAAAACAATAACTAAACTATGCCTCCTTAGCAATGGCACCAAAATGTGATGCGAAATTTACACGATTTGTAAATACAGATTTTTAATGTCATTGAGACACGTAAAATCTGATCAACTTTTAAATTTATAAACCTAGATAGTGGAAGTATTTAGAGTCATCCAAGGAGGCAATTGATAGTTATCAAAATGATATTCTCTCTCTCACTAACTCAAATCATCTTTTAGTTGTTTTAGAGTTTTGTAATTTTTTTAGGATTTTAAATGAGGGCAATGATGAGCGAAAATTAGTGTGAAGAAATGTGAATTAGGCTTTCAAGAAAGATAAACCCATGTCATAGTACTTGTAGAATTTCTCTATGAAATAATTTTTAATTGAGACTGGGTGAGTCCTGGGTCGAACATAATGATGTGAACATTTAATTAAAAACTACATTTGAGTTTTATTTGTTTTTGGTATTTTTCGCCATATGTACTTTTTTGTATTTTATATAGCAGAGGATCAGGTCAAAATAGTCTAAGATAAGTGACAAAAATAATTAAAGAGAAAGAGAGAGAGATAATAGATATTTATAAAAACTAACAAAATGTTTGTTACAGAAAATAATTGCAAAAAATTAAATCTACAATAGAAAGTAAGTAAAAAGAGATAGAGAGAGAGAATCCCCTCGACAGCTGCTTGGGGGACGAACGACACTTAGATAAATGTGTACGGAGTTGGAAGAAGGACGACGAAGCTGGATGAAGAAGATGGGGTAGGGCAGCATTGTGGTGATTCACTTCCTTGAATAGGGGTGAGAGGGTGGCTAGCAGTAGCTCGACAAAGTGGGTGAGAAGTAGGAAAAATTATTCTTTTTAGTGGAGCATCCCAAAGGCTTGGGACACAAGAATAGAGCTTAGAAGGTGTTTTTGAGCTCTAGAGATGGAAAGAGGAGGCTAGGAAAGGATAGATTGTCATGGGAGGGGGTAGGCCATTTTATATTGGAGAGAAAGGGTTACATTTGGCCTTGTGCGTTCAAGGGCATTAATGCAGCATGCCCAGCATGCTTCCGCACTTGCCTGCACATTAAGCACAGCACACACGCGTAGCGTTAGCACTGCATAGTCACGGCAAGGGGCATCCACAATTGTTGGATAAGGAACAAGTGCTCCAGATTTTGCTCACTCACCACGCACTCAGATTGTATGCCTTGCTAGTGGGATCATTGTATTACGCTCCATAGTATCCATGGTGCCACGTGGTTGCCTTGGTTCCATCTGATTTGCATCATGCGGTCGATATCACACAAAGGGCACCTTTTAGGACTACGAATTATGGTTGCTAGATGACGTGGCATAATCAGAGCCATCCGCTTGCAATCGAGTAGTGGTATTTCGCATAAGCCCATTGATGTGAACATGTTTACACTACTTAAGATGTCTATTTATGCATGTTCTTAAGCATAGGATTGCATTGCATGCTATAAATATTGCATAACCTGCATCATCTTGCATTTAGAGTAGTTTGAATAAAATGGAGGTTAATTGTTTCTTTTTATGTTCATGGACAAGGCAAACTTTTTATCGGGGCCTCGGATCGAAGATCCAACCATACAGATGTGATCAGGGTGACAATTGGAGTTCAACACCAAGATCGCCTTAATCAGACATCTGTAGCATCAGATAGTGACCGGGGAACCTTAGAAGATCAAGGACCAAGATGGTGTGAATCCTCACTTCAAACGACAAATCCAACCACACGGATGGATTCGGATCGACGATCGCAACCTAATGGTGCGAAAATCGACTCAATCCGACAACCGTGACACCATCTACATCATCCAGAAGTGGACGGCCAAGATGGCGCCACGTGGCACCATCTCAGCCATCCAATCGGCCCTTAAGACCGCCACTGCCTCTCCAAAGGACATCCAGCGCATGATCTGGGTCGTTGGATCTTCATCTAATGGCTGTGGATGCGTGCACCTTAAAATGTCTCCGCGACCAACTCCCCTCCACAACGCAGCGGGCGAGCGCCTTATCGCGAGGCACTGGCGTGCGTTCGATTCCTCGCGAGCGGGCGCGGGCAAAAGTCGGATCGCGATCGAATGGCTCTGCATGCCTAATAGTGCTCACGCGCTATTGCACGCGCGGTGAAGACGCGGCATCGCACGCGATGGGGCGCGCAGCGCAAGTGGGCGAAGGCGCGATCTAAACCATCCGATCTCGCGATCGAACGGCTGAGATCGGCTGGATGTGCGCGTGCGTTGAACGTGCGGGTAAGCGAGCAGGCGCGCATGCACCGCCCACTACGCCCACGTTCAGACCTTTAACGACGATTTTATCCGTCACTAAAGGTCCTGAATTAATATTTTAAGAGTTGTAATGACCAAATTGCGCCCACTCCTTGCAACTATAAATGGAGACCCCCTCCACACGAAATTCTCAACCCTTCCTTCTCTTCTCTCCCTCTCCAAAGCTCAAGAGAAGCTTGTCCCACACCCGGGATGCTTCTCGCGAGATAAAGTCAATTTTTCGTCCCCCTTTCGAAAGCGGATTCCGCGACGACGACGACGTGCTGCCCCGTTCCTATTCTTCCTGCTTCGTTCTCCTTCGTCCTACTCCATCCTCCTTCGTCCAAGTGTCATCCCGTCCGGCTCATCCTCCAAGCGACCGTTGAGGAAGATATCTCTCTCCCTATTCTTTCTAGAATAGATTTACTGCTTTTTAGAGTAGATTTATTGCCTTCTAGTGTAATCATTTTCCCACTTTCTAGTCGTAATGTTTAGTGTAATGAACAATCCTTTCGATAATGAATTACATGTGCATTCTATATCTCTTTTGATTTTTGTTTGTATTATTCTCTCTCTTCTCTATTTATTGTAAATAGTTAGATAGTTCTAAACAATTAAATTACTTCTTGACAAATAAATCAAACGTGAATTTTTTAAAATCAAATGTCTACCTCCCTGTATTCGACCCGGAATTTCCATTCCGGTATAAATTTTATTTGTTGGATATGAGTTCTTCGCTTTCAAACTACAACAACAGGTTTTTCAAAACCAAACACGTTAGCGTAGCAACTCGATGTTCAACATTTTGGCGCCGTTGCCGGGGAGGCGACGCTCTTTGATTTTTCTTCGCATTTTCTAACTTACAAATCATTTACCTCACTTCTCTCTTTTCTTATTGCAGGTACTCTTTTGAGATGAGCAAAAGCGGTAGATTGGAGTAAAGTGCTGTGGAAGGTTTTGTAAGTTATCCCCCACCTCCCACCCATTAGATTTCATTCCACAACATAATAACACAAACATCAATCAACCTAGTTGTTCTTATAAACTCTAAGGTTAGATTGTTTGTTGTTTGACACTCACACCAGCTCCAACCCCCACATTAAAAAAAGAAAAATAAAAAAAAATCTCATAGAGGTACACAACCTCATCTGATTTTCAAACTCAACCGGTAAACTGATCTTTGGAGCCGGTGCACACATCCAAACACATAATTGAGTAGAAATCAGATTAGGTAATCACTTGTGTGCCTAATTAAGTGGTGCAACAGGCCAATTGTTTGAGTTGATTAGGCTACACCACTTCAATTAAAATCAACTCATTAGGTAGCTGCCACTTAGGTTCAACTATTAGGGATTTACCATGCACTCCACATTCTTTTTAAGCTTCAAAGGAAAACATCTTCACCTGTGCTTTCAAAACCTGGTGTGCCAACAAAACTTGTTTGAAAGCACCTAAAGTTGAATCCTAAAAGCTACTAAGCAAGATTTGAACCCTAAAATTCACCACATCAAAAAAATAATCTTGCTTGAAAACCACTGGTTGTGCACGCACACAGAAATCAATCAATCATTAAGGGCACAACCCAGATAAAGGGCCCATCACATTCCAAAGCACATTTAAACCTAGCCCTAAATAAAACAAAGTAGACGTTGGCCTTAAGGATTCAACTCGCTCTTCAGAGCCTAGAACGAGATTATTTTCAATTAGTCTGTTTCTACTGTTCAATCTGATGTCTAGCTAGGGGAGCAGAATCAAACGATCGCTGCTGGGGGGTACACTAGGAACCAGAGGCGTAAGCCGAAGGAAGAACCTTCTCCCCAGTCCCTCCTTTTAACTGGTTGGATTGAACAGACAGAAGTAGATCAAATCGTTTCTCTATCTCAAGATGGGTTTTGGGAGTCTATATGTCTTTAGGCTAACCCACTTAAGGATAGGTTTGATTGCTTGTATTGTAGGGCGCCTTTCTTCCTCCCTCTTATCATGAATCCTTCCACATATTACATGCATTCCCGCTCTTTCCCTCCTGTTTTGAATTATCTTCAACATGACAATTATCCTGACTCATACTGTAATCAATCATTAGTTAGTTGGAATAACTCAGATTGGGGATACAGTTCTGGACCTCCATGTTTAGGGTCTAACCCTGAACACTTTGATTGTGATTTCTATCCTTTTCAGAGCCACATCGATTATAGATCGTCAACCTTTCATGAACAACCTAATACGATCTACAATCAAGAAGGATACACTAATCCTTACCCATCCTCTGATTACACTGCCTTTAGGTCATCACCACCTTTTGAACAATCTGAAATGACCTATTATCATGAAGGGTATAACGAATCTCAATTCGTTAATTCCCCTGCTTTGACCTCAAACCCACCCAACCCTGAACCAACTCGTTTGGTTAAGGGTAACCAGGTTCAAGATAAGGTTCTAGCTAACTTGAAGAATATTATACAATCTTTAGAAGTTCAGCCAATACCTTGCATTGAGAGATTGGAGCCCCTGATTGAAATGATTGATGATTTGAACAAGTCTTTGTTGGATTGGCTCTAGGATGTTAAGGATAAGAACCTGGGTGAGTTTCTACTTGGGAAATTAGCGAAATTGAGGATGAGATTTGTGGTCGCTTTGATTCAATCATGGGATGATTCCCAGGATGAACCTTGTTCAGGAGAGGTAATTTCAGAACCTGCTCAGGCACCTATTGAGGGGGACACGTGTTACGAGGCTGACCAGATTGAATTAGAGCAACCAATTAGGGATGATCTGATTTCTTCACCTGAGATCCCTGAGCAAGGGTACGAGGAAACATATATCTCCTTGGAACAGAAAGTGACAGATGATTTTAAGACATACATTAATACGGATCTTGATTTCTTTGATTATAATGGTGAAGATTTAAGTTGCGAAGTCTCACGCGAGTTTATAGAATATGATTTTTGTGAGACGATTGGGCCTGAGGAATCCGAAAAATCATTTGATAGCCCAAGAACTGAGGAAACTAATCTTATTAGGGCACACATTATGGATCCAGAATCGCATTTTCTGGAGGATTCAATCAAATGCCCTGATTGTCAGTTTCACCCCATTGAGCTTATCGATGATTCTGTTTCTAAGATGATTAGACCCAAGTCAATTCTGATTCAGCCACATCTTTTAGACTTGGAAATTTCAGATGGGGTGATTAATATGCAAGAGGTCCCAGAACTTAACATTCTAAATGAGGAGGATAGAAGCTGGGAAGTTCTGATCTGGGAAGCTAACTCTGGAGGAAGTAGAAGACAGAGTCTAAGGGTTCCAATTCATCTGAAACCATCAAACCAGAACCCTTACGACATCTGTTCTGAGGATGTCCAACCCAAGCACACATTCAATGATTATCCTTTTGAGCTTGAATTCCCTATAACCTGACTTTTTGGTCTTGGGTTGCATCCTCATAAATCGCAGGCTCGACCCCGCTTGTATACAGATTTTAGGTTTTAGGTAATTTTTATCCAGAACTTGAGATATTCTCGATTATGGGGTATGGGTCTGCATCACAATCTAGTCCACATTTGTGGACATCTACTGACAGGTCAGAGGATTCTTATGTTTATTCTGATTCTAACCTGCACCTGTGAATTCTTCATTTCTCTTCTTTGTATAGTGTGCCTAGCTGAAGGCACTAAATTCAGCACGTATACAGTTCTTTTTAGTTTCTATCTCGGACTAGACCTGACATTCACGCAATTCAGGTGCTTTCTATACTATTCCACTTTATTTTATGTCTTTTAATACAATGAGCACATTGCATTAGATAGGCATGGGGGGGTGGATATTCATCTCTGAATTTATTCGTCAGCTCTATAGATTTGTTTTATTTTATTAAAAAAAAAATTTGTGGAATTAGGAAGGAAAACTTGGGTTTAAGAAAATTTTCAATCTTAGGAAATACTACATTATTATTTGAACACAATGACCCTTCAGGTCTTTGGACTTAATCAGCCTATGTATCCTGTAAAATGTGGATTTATCTTTCAAGTCCTCACCATCTTAATTCTATCGTAATTGGAGTAAATAAGTTTGGGTGATAAGTACACAATTTATCAACCCGCCCTTTGATTTGAGAGAATTTTGAGTTTTAAGCATCTACACACTATCTTGTCACTGACTCGTTGTTCGGCGATTCTAACAGAAATTGGGTAGCTAATGAACCTTCTAAGGTGATATGGCTGGCAAGTTATTGTAGGCAATAGCCCATAGGTAGGTTGTCCAAAGCCCAATCACTAGATCTTTCTCTTTTTGCTGCCTTTAGGTAAATCTTAAACCAGGGAAGCCACTTACTTAAAAAAAAAAATCAAAAAGAAAAGGAGAAAAGAAAAACAAAATAAAGCACACTTCGCCGCACGAGTATGGCTGGCATGTTGTCGGTGGTAATAGCTCATAGACCAATTGTCCAGAACCCAGCTCAATAAATGCACTGAAAAATTCCAAAACACTTAGGAAGAAGCGAAGAAGTAGAATAAACCGGGGAGATATACACTGGATTCACCCTTGTGTTGATCCTGTAAAAAGATAAAAGTAGGGAGAAATCTACCGGTTGTAAAGATACACCTTTAGGCAGAATTCTTTTTTAGGTCACCTAGAGGCATAGAAATCCAAAGTCTGTTTTAACTACCGGTCAACGAGTCTATCACATTCACAATAGGATGCTTAAAACTTAGGGTTCTCATCAAATCTTGGGTGAGTTGAATGGCCGTAGAAAGCCACTCTTAAACCCTAAAACTTGAAAATTGAAAAAAATTAGAGAAGAAGAAAAAGAGAAAAAGAAAATTTTCTTTAAATAAGGCGAGGGCTTGAGGCGGTCTGCATTTTGGCAGATTCTCGAGCACTGTTGTGTCTTTGAAAGTTCAGATCCTAAGTAGACATTTTCTTAATGATTGAAAATAACTCATGCCTAAATAATCCAACCTGATTCTTTTATAAATAACATATAGTTTTTGCTAGGGACTAGCAAAAGATAGGCATGGGGGTATGCCGTGAACATGTTTACACTACTTAAGATGTCTATTTATGCATGTTCTTAAGCATAGGATTGCATTGCATGCTATAAATATTGCATAACCTGCATCATCTTGCATTTAGAGTAGTTTGAATAAAATAGAGGTTAATTATTTCTTTTTATGTTTATGGATAGGGAAACTTTTTATCAGGGCCTCGGATCGAAGATCCAACCGTACAGATGTGATCAGGGCGATGATTGGAGTTCAACGACTCCAAGATCGCCCTAATCAGACATCTGTAGCATCAAATAGTGATCGGGGAACCTTAGAAGATCAAGGGCCAAGATGGTGTGAATCTGCACTTCAAACGACAAATCCAACCATATGGATGGATTTGGATCGACGATCGCAGCCTAATGGCACGAAAATTGACTCAATCCGACAACCGTGGCACCATCTACATAATCCAGAAGATGGACAGCCAAGGTGGAGCCACGTGGCACCATCTCAGCCATCCAACCGACCCTCAAGACCGCCGCTGCCTCTCCAAAGGACATCCAGCGCATGATCTGGGCAATTGGATCTTCATCCAACAGCTGTTGATGCGTGCACCTTAAAATGTCTCCGCGACCAACTCCCCTCCACAGCGCAGTGGGCAAGTGCCTTATAGCAAGGCACTGGCACGCGTTCGATTCCTCATGAGTGGGCGAGTGGGCATGGGCGAGCGTCGGATCACGATCGAACGGCTCTACACACTCGATAGCGCTCACACGCTATTGCACATGCGGCGAAGACGCAGCATCACAGGAGATAGGGCGCGCAATGCAGGCTGGCGAAGGTGCGATCTAAGCCGTCCGATCTCGCGATCGGACAGCTGAGATCGGCTGGATGTGCACGTGAATTGAACGTGCGAGCAGGCAAGCGGGCGCGTGCGCGCCGCCCACTACGCCCACGTTCAGACCTTTAGCGACGATTTCACCCATCACTAAAGGTCCTGAATTAATGTTTTTAGAGTTGTAATGACCAAATTGCCCCCACTCCTTGCAACTATAAAAGGAGACCCCCTCCACACGAAATTCTCATCCCTTCCTTCTCTTCTCTCCCTCTCCAAAGCTCAAGAGAAGCTTGTCCCACACTGGGATGCTTCTCGCGAGATAAAGTCAATTTTTCATCCCCCTTTCGGAAGCAGATCCTACGACGACGATGACGTGCTGCCCCATTCCTATTCTTCCTGCTTCGTTCTCCTTCATCATGCTCCATCCTCCTTCCTCCAAGCATCGTCCCTTCCGGCTCGTCCTCCAAGCGACCGTCAAGGAGGACATCTCTCTCCCCATTCTTTTTATTGCTTTCTAGAATAGATTTACTGCTTCTAGTGTAATCATTTTCCCGCTTTCTAGTCGTAATGTTTAGTGTAATGAACAATCCTTTTGATAATGAATTCCATGTGCATTCTATATCGCTTTTGATTTTTGTTTGTATTATTCTCTCTCTCTCTCTTCTAGTTATTGTAAATAGTTAGATAGTTCTAAACAATTGAATTACTTTGTGACAAATAAATCAAACGTGAATTTTTTTAAATCAAACGTCCGCCTCCCTGTGTTCGACCCGGAATTTCCATTCTGGTATAAATTTTATTTGTTGAATACGAGTTCTTCGCTTTCAAACTACAACGACAGGTTTTTCAAAACCAAACACGTTAGCGTAGCAACTCAACGTTCAACACCCATGCCAAGAGGCGTTGCACATGAGGAATCGAACTCGTGCCTCATTGAGAGCATAGGTCATCCTCTAATGCGCTGAGGCAAGTAGGACATGATCTCATCTATTGGATCAAGATCCAATGGCTGAAATCACACAATGAAATCCTTTGGAGTGCAGGCAATGGGGAAGGGTGTAGCAAGCTCATGACCACAAGATTCAACAATCTAGATCAGAGGGCACTACCAATAAGGGGCTTGAGCAGACGATGAGGATGGCTGTGATGGCGCACTACGTGGTGCCATCATGGTCGTCCATCTTATTTTCTTCGTAGGTGACACTATAGATGTCTGATTAGGTCAATTTTCACGTCGTTTGACTGCAAACATCGCCTTGAATGCATCTATATGGTCAAATTTTCGTTTGAAGCTCAAAAGTACGTCACATTATGCCCTGGCCATTAGAAGAAGTGAATTAATGTACAATTTACATCAATTGCTCTAAATGCTATATAATAACTAATGATGCAATATTTACAATGCTAAGTGCAGTTAACTAGCTTAGGAACCCACATAATAGGCATTTTATCAAGAAATATTGTATACTTATCAAGCAACAATAGTATTGAAGATAGTAGTTGAAATGCGAAAATACAAAGATGGAAACCTGATCTTCCTAAGCTCACCCGAGGCACGTGTGGCCTAGCGTAATTAGGAAGTGTGTGTGCTTAAGAAACTAAAGAAGCATGAAATTATAAAGGGGCAAAATGAAAGGCAAACAAAACTTTTTATAGAATAATAATGAAGTTGCTAAAAAAGGTGCACTTGAGAAGCTCACTTGTGTAGTAGGATTCCACACAAGTAATCCTCAAGTGTAGAAGAATGCTTAATAAAAATAAAAATGCAACTACAAAAGAGAGATGAAGATAGTAGCCATATGCTTCTAAATGATAAAATATGCCCTTGCTCCAAGCTTGAAGAGGGTTCCTTCTTTGCTTCTATGCTCCAAGATGATGATGTCTCCTTCAAGCTCTCAAGGGTGGACATCGACCACCCTTCTCTTGCTTGGCCATCCTCCAAGTAACCTTGCACCTTGGCTTGGTTCCAAGGAAGAAGAGAGTAGAGTGTAGAGACTAGGAAGACATGGAGGTAATCTTCCTAATGTGCACACCTACCCTTCTTCCTTGTCTTTGATGTAGTGGTTTTGGTGTAGGAATTGTGAGGACAAGGATGAAGAAAATATGGTGGTATCATGGTGTATATATAGGATAAGGGGGGTTGGTGGTTGGTGCCAACTATGGTGGAGATTGGATTAAGTGGTGTGGGGTTTTTGAAGGGCTAAGATAAGGTTTAGGATGGTGGTTATGTGATGGATGGTGGAGATAGGTTGGAGCTACATGAAGGGGTGTACTTAGGTAGGGTTAAGGTTGAGTTGGCACCATTTTTGGGCTCTAGAAGATGGTGCCACAAAGGATGGTGGAGATGGGATTTTGAGGTGGATGAAGGGTGGAGAAGGGTCTTGATTTTGGTGCCAAAGGTGAATAGGTGTGGAGGTGGTGATTATCTATGGTTGGCACCAATTTGAGGGTGGTTATGGTAGTGGTTGGTGGGTGAATAGGTGCATATAGTTGTGCCATTTGTGAAGAGGTGTAGGTGGTGGTGGTAGTTATTGAAAGTTGGCACCAAAAAGGAGATGGTGGAGGTTTTGGAGTTTTTGGACTATGGTGGCCATCCACTTTAGGAGGAGGAGTAGAGTAGGTGTTAGCTTAGATAGCTTAGCTAGTAACTAGTAGGAGCTAGAAATAGCTAGAAGGAGCTGCCTTGAGCTAACTTAATCTTGTCTGGAGTTGAGGAGAGTTGAAGATGAGCTGCTTGAAGACTTCCCAGCTAGCTTGTAGCCAAGCTCAACTGAGTTGAGTTGAGATGAGTGATTGCGTAGCAATCATAGGTCTTAATTGACCTAGATTAAGCTAGGACCTAGCATAAGTTAGGGTTATTCATGCATGCATACGCATTACCTACATCTTTACTACTTTCCTTTAGCTATGCATAAAAAATGTTATAATGTGCTTATTAAGTGCATTATGTCGATTGCAGGAAATAAGCTGATCAGGAGGTGGATTTGAAGTCAGATTAGGAATAATGGGTGTTGCAGTAGAGCTGTAGTAGAAGGCTTAGATTTGATGTAGGAATAATAATGTAAGGGAGTTAAAGGTTTTCTATACTATTAAGTAGGAATAAAGCAGTAAAATGTGAAGAGCATAGGTCCATCCTAGCCCTAAGATAGCCTAGAGACTTCCCCAAGCCTTAGCAACCCTTAGATTAGGTCACAACACCCTAGGAAGCCCTAAAACCCTAGTTCCAACCCTTATTTATCTGGACGTCCAGGACCCTTCGCCATCTCCCGCACACCTCAAATCCACTTCTGCAGTGTTATTGGACATCCAGACACTTTGTCAGACGTCCAATTTCTGTAGAACACCCAAAATAGAACCCAAAATCCCTCCTGACTTTGATGGACGTCCAGACAACAAGTCTGGACTTCTGATTTTTGAGTATAAGACATCTAATACTATTATTAGACGTCTGATACTACTCTCCAATTCCTGTTTTAAGATTTAAGCCTTGATCATTGATCTCTAGGTCCCTAAACCAAATTCCAACCCCATAGGAACCTAAATTAAGGTGCCCTAACCCTAGTACATCACCTCTAGACCTCCCTAAGGACTTAAGTAGGTCCTCACTAAACCTAATTGACTTGGATCTTAGTCAATTCCATCAGCCAATTCAATTGGACTCATTAAGTCCAATTGAGCCATGACCTCAGCACACACTATCCAATTGGACTCAGTGAGAGTCCAATTAACCTAGACCTGACTTAATTGAGTTGTTTTACTCAAAACTAAGTTTTCACACACCCAATTAAATTTGTATTAAGTTTAATTGCACTTTACCTTAGTGAATTAGGGTTTACAACCCTAATTTGAGACCTACCTTGACCTAAACCCACTAGAACCAAGCCTAATAAACCTAGCCACTTAGGTCTTGACCCACACACACCCACACACACCATCCACACGAAAATATCTAGCCTAGAGTTCTCTAGAACTCTCTACCATGTGTTGTTGCCTTGGTTGCCAAAATTAGCAACCAAGAGCCATTCAATTTTTAGATCCACATTTGGTGGATCTAAAAACCACCATCCACCCTCTCTCCCTCACTCTCCCGTGAGCTCCCACCATAGGTCTCTCTAGAGAATTCCATAATTTTCTAGAGAGCTTCCCTTAGGTCTATAAAAAGACCTAATGGGTGGCCATTTGCACCCATTCACTTCCTTGGCAAATTCACTCCATTGGTGCCATTCACGCCACCTCCACTTAGCTAGCCACTCCACCTCCACGAGCTCACTACCACCACCATGGAGGACATCATGCCGGGATGCTGGATCACTCCTCCCTCTCTCCAAGGGCCGGCCTAAGCTACATTGGCCACCCCTCATTCTCCTCTCGACCACTCCAGGGCCATCGGGGACCACCCCTGAATGCCCTCTATTCTTGTAGATTTAATTCATGCTCTTCATAATTTTATTGCTTTTACTACTGCTTAATAGCGTAGTCTTACTTCTCCCCTAATGATGCATGCAAAATACCCCCGTAGATTCTTGTATGCGATCGTTTTCTGGTAGCTAGATTTACATTTTTAAGCATTCATGTACAAGCTTTCTTCTACCTTCCATGTTGCAAACACTCTCTTGAATGAATAGAAGATATATTTTTATATATATGTCTATGTGTTGAGAATCACCATGAGCTTATTGCAATATCTTTTGAGTGATTAATGTTGCCTGTTTTTAATTCCTGATATACTTGCAACTAAGCATGTCGTACTTCAATACGTAATAATCATAAACCAGCATGTGATTTTAAACGAAGTAGAGTGGCAAAAAGATCGATTTCAAAAGTAAAAGCAACGCCTCCTAGAGACAAACAACCGGGACTCAAGTCTCGTTATTTTTACAAACTTAATTTTTTACAAACATTTTTGCGTGACTATACTACGATTTCCGACGACTTTCAAAATGCACGAAAACAGATTCCGTCAAATGGCGTCGTTGCCAGGGAGGCAACGTCATTTTCTATGATTTCGATCTTTTAAAATATTACTGACACATTTCTCTGTACTTTGTTTTTGATGTGTAGGAAAAATGGAAGAAAAACGGGATCTGCGCATATATCGAGCATGGCAAAGAACAAATTTGGGTGCACATCATCTCATTTTTAGATTAGGTTTTACTTTCTGCAATTTCCTTTGAAACCTTTTTTTACTCATTGTTGTGAAAAAAAAAATAAAAAAAACAAAAAACAAAATTTTCAAAAAAAATGTAGATTAGGGTTCCTTTCGAATCTTAGGTTAATTTGAAAAAAAAAAGAAAAAAAAAGATATTTTCTTTGAATCTTTTCAAAAACTTCTTTTTGAAAAAAAAAACATGAAAAAGTTTTGAAAAAAAAATCTTTTTGGTGGAAAGCTTAGATTTTAAGTTTAAACCTCTTTAAAAAGCTTTTCCACCATTTCGTGATTTTCGGCTAGATTTCAAAATTGATTTAAAAATTCGATTGCCGAAAAACTAGTAGGCGAAAAATTCTGAAATTCACGGTAAACCTTTATTTTCAACCCATCTTTCAAACACCACCATTATTTTAAAAAATTCTAAGTATACAATTTTTAAAAATTTGCAAAGTGCATGGGGTTCAGACTGACCCAAATTAAAAATTTTTCAAATTTCAAAAAGCGATTTCGAGCAATCTACGAATCTGTTTTGACTAAAAATGATGGGGTTTGAAAGCTGATCTCATTGGATTTATTTTCCATATTTTTCCCAAATTTTTTAAGGTCATTTGATACTGTTTCAAAGTGAAAAACCGACCATGGGTCAAATTTCCAAATCTGACCCTCTGATATTCAAAATTCCCTAAAAATTCGGTTGAAATAGTAAAAACTCCAAAAAAATATTCTATGAAAAACTAATTGAAAAATGAATCTACTCGCAAAATTTCAAATTAATTGGATTCCAATTATCATCAGAGAACCAACTTTTCTTTTGTGGTCTACTAAAACAAAAAAAAAACCCTAGAAGTGCATGCAACTTAGGTTGAATCTTTAGGGTTACAACTAGAGACCACACTTTAGGCTAACCTAGACTAAATCAAGTCTAGTTAGCCGGTGAGCTTGGTCACCTTGTGGGCCACTCACCACAAACCCCACTGAAGAAAATGGGTTAAAATTAATTTTAAAACACGAAATCAACCCGAGTTCGTTGTAGTACTACTGAGTGTTTTTAACCTCTCTTGCCAAACCTGGTGACTAAGTTTGCAGGGTAGTGTCAAACGACCGTAGCTCGGGGGTCAACAGAACCGGAGGCGTAAGCCAAAGGAAGAACCTTCCCCTTAGTTCCCTCGTAACCAGACTGGCTGGGTTAGCTTGAGAGGTGGGATTCACTTTCAGTCGGTTGTACGACGAACTTACCTTCAGGAATTCAAATCCCTAACGAAAAATCTGGTCACTTGATCTATAAGGACCATTTGTTTGATAGGGCCTTAGCCTTGTTCTGCGTGGCTACACCAACCCAGGGGTTGGGCAGTGTATGCACGGAAGGAGGTCACTTTGAGCTCACTTGGTTGGACCTTGGGAGCCACTCCCAAGGAGGCAAGTCACCTCTCTCGGACCATCTTCTGCCCCCATTTCTTCTATCTACTGAGCCGCGATGGCTAACACTGGATCTGGACCTAATCAGGATCCAGAAGAGCTGGACCCACGAGCTTATTTGAGAGCTTGGGTCACTGAATCAGCTCAACCTTGGGATCAGAACCCAAGGTGGCGAAGATGACTTTTCGCTTCGCCTGATCCATCCCTCAGGTTACCGAAATGGTTAACTCATATCTTAACCCTCGATATTATGACCCATACCAGTCGGTCCCTCAAAGGACTGCATCTTATAACCCAGGATATGGATTTCATACTCCTGCTTCTCACCCATGGAACATGGGACCCTGAAGAGCTACTGGTGCATATGCGGCCGCATTACAGAATATAGAGAGATATAGCGAGCACTAAGGAAAAGGCTACAGCCTATCTACACAAAATCCAGGGTACCATTGAGCCGAACCAAAGACAAAGATGGATTCCACATCAACAAGCTGTGATGGAGCTTCTTCGGGAAACAGCAAAGATAACAAGGCTAATGAGACAAAATTAGGAAACTCAAGAACTACTACTTTTGAGATATCAAGTAGAAAATAGCCTTGAAGACCTCGAGGAATCCGAAACGATTACGTCGAAAGGACACACAGAAGATTCTCGAGAGCAGATACTGGAAGATCACTCGGGAAAAAGAATCTAGCGTGGATATGAGATAGGAGCAGGAAGTATGCCGAATGGGTTCATCTGAAATTGAGGAGGAAAGGACTGATATCTCCAGAACTGAGCCGCAATCAAATTATCCTGAATCCTGGGAGACATCTCATGGGTTAGATAACCCAATCGAGATAAGGGAAGTAGATCCAATTGAGGATATGGATCTTGAGGCAAACATTACATGCGACACTACTGATCAGCCTAAGCCACTTCCCATTGTAGGTGAACCTGTGCTAGAGCCAACACCTTCTGATCTGCACTCTTCTTCTTTCACCTATATCCCTAATTTAGATGCTAGAGATTCTGAGATGACACTTCCTATCCTTGGTCCTGACATCCGAAAGCCAGAAGTAGCTATGGATAACTTGAACAAAGAAATAAATATGCTACCCGAGGTAGGAATTACTGAGGAGCCCAATGCATATGAGGGTGAAGCTTCGAGCAGAATGAGCTGGGGACGCACCTATCATCCTAGTCAATCTAATAGATGGCTCGGCTCTGAGCCTGAGGAGACAGCCTCTGATGAATCAGAGATGGGTACTGATGAGGATGAAGTAATTTCTGACGAGGATTTCAGTGACCTCCCCACAGATCTTCTACTTTCATGGATTCCCCCATATGACCCAGAGCCTGGAGAGGGCATGATCTTTGATGTCAATTATCATTATGAGGATCCCTATGACTCAGATTCTGGTTCTGAGATACATTTTGATCTACTCCCTCAGCAAGTTCCGGCTGAATTGTGGGACATGATAAATTAGCTGATTCAACATCATGATCCCCCCTCTGATTTTCCTCTATTTTCCACCACCACTCCACACTTTCTTATAGGTAGACTTTTTGGAGTAGGGGTGCATAATCAGCTGGTTCGCATCTCCGGACCATTGATTCTGGGAGCATACGAGCATATCTTTCTCTTAATCTTAGCCGGCTCCTATGCTAGAAATGACACATCTGATTGAGTTTTCGCCTAGCTGGAGGCGTTAAACTCAGCACATATAGATACCATTCACTCCACATTTCACCATCATCTATACATAACCATTTTTATACATAGCATATTTTTCTTTTAGCATATTTCCCTTTTGTATAGTGCATGCTAACAGGTTGGTCGGTGCTGAATATAATTTCAGGAGCAATTACAGGTGACTTCTACCCACTCATCCTCTGTCAGATTTATTTTCTTTTATATTCATGCATGAGGACATGCAAGAACTTAGGCATGGGGGGTAGATACAACAGAAACTAAATTTTTTTTTTTTGCCAACACTTAGGAAAACCTCAGAGCTGCATGCAAAATGTACTTTAGGACCTTAAATAAAAGAACAACTGACTCCACCTCCAATGCTCGCATTGGAGCTAGCAATCGTTCGCAACAACCACTTCCAACTCACCCACCCACCTTTTGTTCTAAATTTAGGGTCAAGCTGACTGTAACCCTATACGGGAAATTCACGAAGTACAAATTATACGAGGTTAATTGTTCATAGCATATATACATATTGCATTCATGAATAAGATTATTTTATTAAGAGAATGCATTAGGGATTTTATCCTCTAGTTGATTCCTATAATCTAGAATCCAGTACAACTTTTCACACACACGTAGAATTTGTAATGGATTCATGGTGAGGGCTGATAAACATCTTCAGTCTGTCGTGAAGAAGCAGTGCTTCTTTTCCTGAACCCCTGGACAGTGTTTTGGGAGTCAGGTAGATTTTCTTCCAAAAATCCACCAAATAGTGTGAGATGAGAGTAGAGTGTATTGGTGCTCTAAGAGTAGTGCGAGGAATCTGGAATCCTAGATAATTAGGTGATGATACTCTGAGATTAGACATAATTTTCACTCTCGATTCCCGTGTATACATTTTGAGAGCCACCAAATAAGGCAAATACGCGGAGAGCAAGTTTTCATAAAACTAGGGCTAAGGTGGATGGTTACAACCATTCTTTACGAAATCCTCGGCTGAAGGAGGGTATTAATGCCAAGGTCAGAAATACACTGTCCTATCCGTCTTTCCCGGTGCTGTGAGTAGGCACTTCCACCAAATAAGCCACCCAATGTCTCTTGAGTACTACCAATCCCTAATAATGCCTCCTCAATAAAGTTCATGGATGTGTTATGTCAAAAAAAAAAAGAAAAAGAAAAAAGAAAGAGATGAAATAAAAAAAAAAATGATGATGAAAAGAAAGAAAAACTGAAAAAAGAAAAAAAATTGGAAAAAGAAGAAAATGAATATTTAGTGTTTACTTCATCGAGGCAAAACCACCAAATAAAATTGAGATCTACCAAATATGGCCTTAACCTATCTTTCTTGTGTTTCTGACTGCCCAAATACTAACTGAGGAATCCTGACTTACTGTTAGGGTTATGAGAACTCAATTAAAGTGTTAATGCCTAGTGAGACCACCAAATACAAGTCATATACGTGAATCTGGTGAAGTTGTGAGCTCTAAGGAAGAAAAGAAAAAGAAAAAAGAATAAGAGAGAATGAATACAAAGGAATCAAAAGAGAGCATAGTTTTTCTCGTCTTTCTTCGAGTTGAGTTACTTAGTAATTCGGGAATCTAGCTTCTGTAGTACTAATCTCTATGTAGCACCAAGTGAGAGTGAGCCACTAAATATATAATCCTTTCCCTCAAAGATTCTCTACCTAAGCCTAAAGCCGGGGTGGATTTTATAGAATATTTTGAATACCCCGAGGGAAGAAGTCCGCCTATCCTGCTAGACTTTTTACCAGGGGTCAAGTACAGGCTTTAGAGTGAATCAGTTTTTCACTCAAATCCGTTGCAAAAGCTACATAGCTGCACTTTCACGATTGTCTAGATTTCTAGAGCATAGGATGAAAATAAAAAGGTGAAAAATCTCCACGCATACACTTGATAAAATAATCAGTCCCTTAAGGACCTTTGCTGTAAATCATTTAGTCTTGCATTTGCTAGGGACTAGCAAGATTTAGGCATGGGGGTATGGTTGCACAGCAATCATAGGTCATAATTGACCTAGATTAAGCTAGGACTTAGCAAAAGTTAGGGTTATTCATGCATGCATACGCATTATCTACATCTTTACTACTTTCCTTTAGCTATAAATAAAATAATATTATAATGTGATGATTAAGTGCATTATGTCAATTGTAGGGAATAAGCTGATCAGGAGCTGGATCTGAAGCTAAATCAGGAATAACGGGTGCTGCAGCAGAGCTGTAGTAGAAGGCTTAGATTAGACGTAGGAATAATAATGTAAGGGAGTTAAAGGTTTTCTATGCTATTAAGTAGGAATAAAGCAGTAAAATGTGAAGAGCATAGGTCCATCCTAGCCCTAGGATAGCCTAGAGACTTCCCCAAGCCTTAGCCACCCTTAGATTAGGTCACAACACCCTAAGAAGCCCAAAAACTCTAGTTCCAACCCTTATCTGGACGTCCAGAGAAGTTATAGGACGTCTAGGACCCTTAGCCATCTCCCGCACACCTCAAACCCACTTCTGCAGTATTATTGGACATCCAGACACTTTGTCAGACATCCAATTTCTGCAGAATACCCAAAACAGAACCCAAAATCACTCCTGACTCTAATTAGACGTCCAGAAAATAAGTCTGGACTTTTGATTTTTGAGTATAAGACGTCTGATACTATTATTAGACGTCTAATATTGCTCTCCAATTCCTGTTTTGAGATTTAAGCCTTGATCTTGGATCTCCAGGTCCCTAAACCAAATTCCAACCCCATAGGAACCTAAATTAAGGTGCCCTAACCCTAATACATCACCTCTAGACCTCCCTAAGGACCTAATTAGGTCTCACTAAGCCTAATAGACTTGGATGTTAGTCAATTCCATCAGCCTATTCAATTGGACTCATTGAGTCCAATTGAGCCCTGATCTCAGCACACACTATCCAATTGGACTTAGTGAGAGTCCAATTGACTTAGACCTAACTTAATTGAGTTGTTTTAATCTAAATTAAGTTTTCACACACCCAATTAAACTTGTATTAAGTTTAATTGCACTTTACCTTAGTGAATTAGGATTTACAACCCTAATTTGAGACCTACCTTGACCTAAACCCACTAGAACCAAGCCTAATAAACCTAGCCACTTAGGTCTCGACCCACACACACCCACACACACCATCCACATGAAAATATCTAGCCTATAGTTCTCTAGAACTCCCTACCATGTGTTGTTGCCTTGGCTGCCAAAATTAGCAACCAAGAGCCATTCAATTTTTAGATCCACATTTGGTGGATCTAAAAACCACCATCCACCCTCTCTCCCTCACTCTCCCCTGAGCTCCAACCATAGGTCTCTCTAGAGAATTCTATAATTCTCTAGAGAGCTTCCCTTAGGTCTATAAAAAGACCTAAGGGGTGGCCATTTGCACCCATTCACTTCCTTGGCAAATTCACTCCATTGGTGCCATTCATGCCACCTCCACTTAGCTAGCCAGTCCACCTCCACAAGCTCACTACCACCACCATGGAGGACATCATGTCAGGATGCTGGATCACTCCTCCCTCTCTCCAAGGGTTGGCCTAAGCTACATTGGCCGCCCCTTATTCTCCTCCCGACCACTCCAAGGCCATCGGGGGCCACCCCTGAATGCCCTCTATTCTTCTAGATTTAATTCATGCTCTTCATAATTTTATTTCTTTTATTACTGCTTAATAGATTAGTCTTACTTCTCCCCCAATGATGCATGCAAAATACCCCCGTAGATTCTTGTATGCGATCATTTTCTGGTAGCTAGATTTACATTTTTAAGCATTCATGTACAAGCTTTCTTCTACCTTCCATGTTGCAAACACTCTCTTGAATGAATAGAAGATATATTGTTATATATATGTTTATGTGTTGAGAATCACCATGAGCTTATTGCAATATCTTTTGAGTGATTAATGTTTCCTATTTTTAATTCCTGATATACTTGCAACTAAGCGTGTCGTACTTCAATACGTAATAATCATAAACCGGCGTGTGATTTTAAACGAAGTAGAGTGGCAAAAAGATCGAGTTCAAAAGTAAAAGCAACGCCTCCCAGAGACGAACGATCGGGACTCAAGTCTCATTATTTTTACAAACTTAATTTTTGATGAACGTTTTTGCGCGACTATACTACGATTTTCGACGACTTTCAAAATGCGCGAAAACGGATTCCGTCAATGAGCTACATGAGCTGGGGATGAGCTGGCATGGAGCTGCTTGATGACTCTTCAACTAGCTTAGCTAGCTAATTCTCAACTACTAGCTAAGCTCAATAGAGTTGAGTTGCATGGAGCTGGAATGAGTTTTCGTGAGCTAGAATCTAGTTGAGTTGAGCTAGGATACAGGTGGTTGGGACTTCTATCTTATTATTTTTCTACCTTTCACATTGTCAAGGTTTAGGTGATTTTCAATGTGTCCTCATCCCTAAAAAACAAATGATATGTATGCATATACAAAATCACAAGAAACATTAATAATGCATGCTCTAAACCTAAATGCATGTAAATGACTAAATGCAACCTAATTTCGCACTACAAATGTAGAAATTCTGGGAAATAAGTATATAATTAGCCAAGAATGATGATAAATGAGGGTTTATCACCTCTTGGCCAAGGGGACACTAGGTACACATCATACCTCTCATGAAATTATGGTAAGATCTCCTCACGCCTTTTGAGGAATCGATTCAAATTGAATATGACTATAATATTGAGGGTCATATACATAATAAGAATTAACAAGAGATAAAAATAATGAGGCAATAATAGAAGTATCAAACCAGTACCCTCTCTTTTCATTGATTTTTCTGCACTTTTAGTTATGTTATTTGACTTTACCTATACTACTCTGCTCAACATGTGCTGACAACTACCTTGGGCTCCATACTTAGGTTCAGTTAAGCAATCGAGAGCAGCTGCACATGAAGTGACAAGTGCGGGACTGAGTTTAGGCCCCTAAACGATTTGTGATGTCTGGGGTCCTTTTGAAGTTTACTTCTTTTCTTGATTTCCTATTCATGTAGTAGACAATTTTTTGTATCTTCTCTTTTTCACTTTAGTTTCTTGATTCTGATTACTGTGGACAACATTTTTTTTCTTCTTCTGTAATATGTTTGCTTTGTTTGGCTATGTTTATCTTTTATGATTATGTGCTGGGTGATTGGGATCCTATTTCGGAGTGATCCTTGTTCTCTCGACCAGCACTCCACTGTTCGATTTGCATGGTGGGGCGTAGGTCGTTACAAGAGGTCATCCATGTTAAGCACCTCCACTTGGTGGGCATCTTCGATAGTGGTGACCTTTTGTTCCCATTCTAATCCAAGGGAATGAAGGAGCTTCGATTGAAGTTTCCCTTGAATAAACATCTTGCCCAAAGATTTGAGATTGTTCACAATCAATGTGAACCTAGTGTACATCTCACTCAAATTTCATTGTTTTTCATAGAAAAGAATTCAAACTCTTGAGAAAGTAAATTAATTTTAAAGGTTTTTACCTTGGATGTACTTTCATGTGTTACGTCAAGTGTTTTTCAAATTTTGTAGGCGGTAGCACATTCTAAAATGTGGTTGATTCTTCCAGGCTCAATGCGCAATACAACACATTCATCGTCTTTGCATTTAGAGACAGCTCTCGGATTTGTTCTTCAGAAAATCCTCCTACAGGTTTCTTCGGAATGACATAAGGAATCTTGCATTTTTCCCAGATCATGTAACCGTTAGCCTACAACAATATACGCATATGTAATTTCCAATAGTGATAGTTTTTACCTTCAGAGTATGGCGGTCGCACAATGGATTGCCCCTCAGTGTGCTTCATTGGAAAGATGATTCCCTCCATAATCCGATCCTCACCGCATGTGACTCCGTACTGATAGTAGGAGGATATTCTACGAATCGTAATGTATACTAGAGGGGAGGGGTGAATAGTATCACCTTAAAATATATATATATATACATAGATCAAAAATAAATCACAAGAAATTCAAGTGCAGAGTACACTTGATTTATAGTGGAAACCCAAACTAAGTGAAACCACTACCTAAGCCTCTCAGCTTAGGATTTTTTCGACTAGTCCAAGCTAGTCAATCCACTAACCATACCACTTGAACGAGGGTGGCACAACCTCTTACAACCACTTCTCTTTTTGTCCTAAGGAGAAGCAAAAGCAACAACCACAAATCTTCCCAACAATCATGGGATCCGTAAATCCAAGCAACAAGATAGTATAACAATAATAACTTCTATGAACCTGAATAATAGATCAAACTGAATTTTTCGCAGAGGTTCGAGGCATCGTGCTTTTGAAGAGCATGAAGAACGAGGCACGGAGGCTTTTGGAATAAGCACGAGACGCTTTACTTTCTTGAAAGGTATTTCTCTTTTGAAAGTTATGTAGATGGGCTGTGTACGACCTCTATCTATACTAAAAGTTTTGTCTAAATAGGAAATTAAATTGGTCGATCAATTAAGGTTAATTGGTCAATCAAAAGGCAATTTGGTCGATTAATTAAGGTGGTTGGTCAATTTACTTGGTTGGTCGATCAAAAGGATTTTTATCAACTTCCTAAAATGGGCTGATTTGATCGATTAATGAAGTTGGTTAGTCGATAAAGGTAATTTGGTTAATCAATTCACTAATTTGGTCGATCAATAACCCTAAAAACTTGGTTTTGAAAAGATACGCGAAAATCCACTTTTGAGTTTTATTTGAGGTTCCTTACAATAACATCCTAGATTCAAATAAAGATAAAAAGACACACATCATCACTATTTGCACTTGTCTTGAAAGACGCTTTAATCCGAGATAGTCCTGAAATGTTAGTCTAGCAATAAGCATAATTTTGGTGCATCAAAACAAAGGTGCTTGCACGTACAAGCGAGAACGAGGCTCTAATACCAATTATAAGTTTGCACTAGAGGGGGGTGAGTAGTGCAGTATAAAAATTTTAATACAAATGAATCAATTATACAAGCATTCGCCACAATAAGACAAGTATTTATAGGCGGAAACCCCAAGGGTGAAAACCACCACCTAAGTCACCCAGACTTAGGATTTCTTGATCGACTTATTCGATCAAATCCAATATACGTACCACTTAAAACGAGGGTGGCACAACCTCAATACATCCACACTACTTTAAACCTAGGATAGTGTACCTTAAATCCCTCTTCTTTTCGAAGTGAATTTCATCTCACGAGGAGATGGGGATTTGTAGAGCGAATACCTAGCAGAAGCAAAGTACAAAAACCTATAGAGCCCAAATATAAGGTTGAACCCAAGCTTTTATAGGTGAAGATGACTTCCTTGATGAGGAAAGATTGGCATGATGGTGCAGCGTAACGGTGCTCTATAATGTGTAGACCAAGTCTTGGAGAACAAGGGCTTCCTTTAGATCTTCTCACAGTGTGTATAGAGTGGGAAATATTGTTTCTATGTGTCTCTAGAAAAAGGAGGGGTTCCAATCTATTTATAGATGAGCTAGAAAGGTTCAAGAAGGCTTAGGAGAGGCTTCCTAGTTGTTGGAACCAAATCCAATAAGATGTGGACATAAACCAATTGATAGCAGATTAATTATTGCATCTGATGACATAATTAGATTTCTGATAAATTGATTAGATGTCTGATCCGTGTATATTAAATGTCTAATTCTGTAAGGTGGTCTCCCTGGAAATGGATTGGATCTTGTAGAGGGATCATGTTTGAGATCATTGGACGTCTATATGATGTCTAATTATAGTGTTGAACGTCTGATAAAAAGTGTGTTTCCAAGAATCAAAATTTTCATGAGTTGGGAAATCGAGATTTCGTCTTACAACAAGATTTGATCAAATTTAATCACAATGATCGACTATTGGACATTTGGGAATGTCTCTGGATGTCTGGAAGAGGTTTTGGACATTTGACACAAGGTATGGATGTCCGAAAGTAAATGCCATAGACTCATGTTCTAGATTTGTTATTAGACATCTGATCAAATGTCTGGACGACTTAAAATAAGTTATTGGACATTTGATAATATGTCTGGACGTCAGATAAGGCTTATTGAAAGTTTGATAAAATGTCTAATTGTCTGGCAAGGTAGGATGTTTGCTATTTTTGCATTCTAACTTGATTCTAAGATTTGTCTAAGTGTCCTAAGGTTAAGTGAGCATGTGTAAGACTTAGGTTATTATATTTTGGGCTCTTTAACAACTATCTAATGAAAAGAAAATGGCAAAAACAAATTCATAGAACATGAACAAAATATCTATCATATTCTTCTTTCTGCTTTGTCTTCAAACTTTAGCTCCAAACATTAGCCCTATTGCTCCTTGATGCTTTTGTTCATCATCAAGCTCATCCATCTCCATAGATTGAGAGCTTGAACACCTTCTAAGTATTTTAAATCAATTGCATTAACTTGAAAACTCACAACACAAATGCAATCGTTAAGTACACTTTTGTTTTTTATCATCAAAATCAAGGACCAAGGTGCATTTGCACCAACACATCCTAGGGCTAAGACTTTTCAAAATATAGACTCAACTTATCCTCTTGGCTAGCCAAGAAGCTTCCAAGGGAAGCCTCATGTGGCTGGCCACCATGGCTTACTCTCCACCTTAGATCAACCCACCTATGGCCTAGATTAATCACTCAAAAACTAACACTAACCGCCCTACCAGATTCCTCCTATGGCCAGTCAACCTAGACGTTTTTCCACCCTTGATTCACTATCTCATGGCTACAAATGTTTGATCTAAAAACACCATATGGCCGGCCACCTCATTGGCATAATTCTCAGTGCTTAATCTCTCATCCAAGGGCCACATTTAAATCTTGGCACCTCATCAATTGGATGCCTAAGTGTGCAACTAATCTTCAACCACCAATGATGATGCAAAGGCCCTCAATTGACTCCATTTTGGCGGGCCACTTTTCTTAATATAAATCCATCATGGCTGGCCATGGTGGCACGCCACTTAGCTTAATCTAAATCCATCTTAGGCGGCCATTGTGGAGTTTATATCCACCCTCCATTTTGCCTTGATTTAATCCCTACCATCCATTACATTCCAATTAACCTAAGCCTATCCACATCAACCCTAAGTTGTATCCTAACCCTCCCTAACCCTACAATTCAAACCACTTAATCCTAGCCATCCACCATCCTTAATCCATGGCAAGCACCATTGACCAATCACATTAATTCATGATTTCTATAAAAGCACCTACCCACTAACACTTAGGATGACTTCTTCCACCATGGATGTCCTCCTTTGAGACTTCCTCTCCTCCACTTCTTCTTCCCATAGAATAGTTTTCGTAACCCTACTTGACCCTTCTCCTTTAGCATCTCCCCTTCATCTTGGTCATGGGTCCTTCCTCAAGATCAAGGTGACTCCATGCCTCCTTTGGTGTGGAGACCCTGCTAGGTGCAACTTTGCCTTTGATTCTTTGACTCTCCTCCACTCATCTGGGCTACGGCCTCGTGGCCATTTCTTCTCCAATATTTTTGTTCTTTAAGCTTTCATTTATTTTCGTAGTTATACTCGTGTCTACTTTGTTATTTTTTAGATTGGTTGTAATAGATTATTTTTCTATTACTAATGCAATCAACCTTTTATTTCCATAGTTGCATCTTGTTCTTATTGCTTTCATAGTTAGTTAGCAGTTAGATCTACCTTTGCTTGTGTTCTATATAAAAATTACAAAAAAAATGAAAAAGACCAAAAAAATAATAAATCTTAGGAAGTGAAAGTATCTAGTTGCCTCCTGGGACGACCCAGTCTCCGTTTTCAAATTAATCATTTTACGAGTTCGATATAAAAAATTCTAAAGTATTTACACAATTTCAACTTAACGAATATGCTTTTACGAAACTGATTTTGCGTAGATCACTTTTTGGTGCCATTGATGAGGAGGCATGATGAATATTTTCTCTTTCCATTATGTGTTTGAGATTGGAATCTAACGTACTTCGCTTTCTTGGTTTTTGCTTGTATAGGTAGCCATAAGAAAACAAGTGCATAGAAAATTGGTAGCGTCCAAGATTGAGTGTGGGTAAAGACCCAAGGTTAGATCTTCTTTCTCTTACACAAAAATAAAAAAAGAAAAAAGGTCTCTATCATCACTTCTTTTTAGTTTATCGCTGAATTGATCGGATTAGACTATTGATCCATTTTCAAAAATTCACTCTGAGTACTTGGAGCAATAAAAAATTCTAAAATGTTTTTGAATCTTTTTTGTTAAACTAAGAACAAACCCACCAATTTTCATTTGGAAACTCACGTTATATTTTTCTGAAAATTTCTCTAAGTGATAGTGGGTCATTTTGAAAACAAAACACAAAAAATTTGAATTCATGGAATTTTCCTGATTTTTTTGGAGCTTAAAATCATTTGAAATTTGTTGCTTTAGGTTCCTTATCAGATTTAGTTTCTTAGATAAATTTTCAAAAATTTTATGGAAAGTGAACTATAACTATTTTTGACATTTCTAAGTAGTGCTCTTTTCTACCTTGATTGACTACCTTGTTAAAAAATTCATTTAAATTATTTATAGCCCTTAAAAAATTCTAAAAAGAATTATTTTTGTGATTCTTATTGAGTGGTGCACAAAAGCAATAGTTTCTTTGTATTTGACCACTCCACTCAAAATAAAATTGATTCACTTTGTTTTGAGCTGCATGATTAGTGTTTAATTTTAGGGTTCAATCTTGTATCTAGAATACACCAACAGTTCTTTTTGCTTTAAAGGAAAATATATTCATTGGTGATTGTGTAACTTGGTGTACTCCCAGAAACTTTGTTTGAAATGACCATTTAATTTGATTCCTAAAAGCAGACAGACATAGCTTGAACCTTAAAAGACTTGGAAAAGAATTAAACACTTTGTATTACTTGGTTGTCACTATACTACAGACTTCAAATCAGTTAATTAAGGGCAACAACCACCCTCATGTGTAACATCTCCTAGTGCACCAATCTCTTAAGCCTAATAAAATAGAGTAAACATGCCTTAGGTAGGAGTAATTGATTATCTTGGCAAACTAAAGTTAAGTTGGGTCAAATCAAGGCCATGTCACTTGAACTAACTGGTAACTAGAAAGGTCGATGTAGTAACTACATCAACCTCTAGTGGTGCTTCATCGTGCGGGGTGTCCTAGGGGGTCCTACGCATCTGGTCAACCAAGTAATTCATAGGTTGGTGTGGCTCAATTTGGCTTTGGGGCACTAGGATTAGTCCAATTAGGGGAAACCCTTTAAGGCTAGAATTGGATATTTATTTAGGCACACACTTTTCTTTTCTCTCCTATCCCTTATCCCTATTTTCTTCCAACTCTATCCATGGATTTAAATTCCTACTCTTCCTACTCTTTTATCCCTAATCTAATTTTTATCCCTAGTTGACCCAATGTTGTCCATCTTCCAATTAGGATAGGTCTACTTCTAATTAGGGATCTAACTTAGGATACCGATATCTAGGATATGATTCTAATCCCAAGACTAATTTCAATCCTTTTCCCAATTTAACTTGGACTATTCCATCTTCAAATTAAGATAGGCTTCTTTCTAATTAGGGGTATGATACTAATCCTAGATATTATAATTTAAACTCTGATCCTCTTTAAACTCATTTCAATCCAGGTCAATATCCCAATATGATCATTCCAATATTGTAACACCTTGAAGTCCACATCTGAGTTGTTTTGGAGTGGTTTGGGTCACTTCGGACCCGTTGGTGCACCTTTTGGTTGGTACAAGTATGAATGCCTTGTAAAACCTAATGCTTTACCTATATGTAAGGTGAACCAAACCTAAGGGTAATTTGGGAAATTTACCCATAAATCTTAAACCTAAACCTAATGTTGAGTCTATAAAAAAGGCATCTTTAGAAGAGAAAGAGAGAGGAATAAGGTTTTTGAATATGAAATTAGGATTTAAAATCCTAAGGACATATTCGAAATTACGAGAAACTTGGGCTTCCCACCATAATTTTCACGAAGGCAATAGCACTGGCGAGCACGGGTCATTCGATTTAGCGGTGGGGAGAGGATATACGACATGTGTTGTGTATGTTCTAACGGAGGGGGTGAGATTTGCGTAATATCTAAAAAGAAGTGGAAATATAATAACAATCTCACAACAATTTGCATTCACACAGGTACACAAGAATTTTTAAGTGGAAACCTAAACCCAAGTAAAAACCACCACCTAAGCCTCTCGACTTAGGATTTCCTAATAGACTGAGTCGATCAAATCCACTAATGTACTACTTAAACGAGGGTAGTACAACCTCTTACAACAACACTACTTTATACGAGGGTAGTGTACCTCAAATCCCTCCTCTTCACGAGGAGTATTTTGTCCTACGAAGGAGACGAGAATTCACAAAGTGAATACCCAACCAAAAACAAATAAAACAACACTCCTATAGAGCCACAATGTATTGTCTTAAACTTAGCTTCCATAGGAAACAGGTACTTCCCTGAGATGGAAGTGAAGTGTGTGATCCACGCGATGGAACGATGATGCACTCGTATACGTAGGCGGGAGAGCGGGTGTATAGTTGGGAAGATGCTCTCAAGATGTACACTAAGGCTTGATCACTTCTCCTTTGCTTCTAACTTCCCTTGGACACAAAATGAGTGGAAACTAGTATTGCTTGGTGTGTATTGCAATGGAAAGGTCCTCTATTTATAGAGGCCCTAAGAAGGGTTTAGAAGCCTTTTCTAGCCATTGGAAGGCTTCTGCAGCCATTGGGATTATCCTAAGGAAAATCAGGTCGAAATCAGAGCTCTTTGTGATTTTGACAGGGTTATCAGATGTCTAGGTCAACGTTGCATTTTATGGTCTGATGTCTGATCTAGAAGGGTGAATCAACTAGATGGTGTTGGATTAGAACAAACGTCTAAAGGTTACTTTTAAGACTTCCGAGAAACTAATCAGATGTCTAATTTAAGATAGGTTTCCTTCCTGTTTTGTCTAGACCTAAATAGGGTTCTAGTAAAAGTTGGTCAGACGATAGGTTGGTCATCAGATACAAAGTCTGGACATCTGGAAATAGGTTTTACTGCGGGAATTGATTTTCCAAGGTTTAAACTACTATAACCACTGATAAAAGTGAATTAGGGATGGATTGAGCCTAACATATATTAATCATATGTCTAGGGATCACTACAGACGTCTGAAAGTGAAAGTAGATCAGATTAAAGGTTAAACTTCAATGATTAGTTTGATAAAGCCAACGGTCATCTAGTTGAATGTCTGGCAAGTTCATCAAACATCTAAACTAAGGGCTGGTCGTCTAAAATTAACATACAGAAAGCACTAAGTCCAGCCTAAGTGTTTGAACATTTGATCAAACAGTCAAATATCTTAAAGTCTAAGATTAGACATTTGATTTTCAGATTGGATGCCTGATCAGGTTGTCTGATGCCTATTTTGGCTTTCTAAGTTCTCTACTAAAAGCCTAGGTATCCTAGGTTAGAGTATGTGTTCCTAGGACTACTATTTAAATTCTTTGAGGCCCTTTAACATATAATCTAGAAAAAGTAAAAGAGCAAAGAATAACAAATGAATGCATGTTCAAAATTATCTATCCTATTCTTCATCTCCTTCCTTCTTCAAGCTTTCACTCTAAGCGAAGCTCTTTCTCCTCCACCAAGCTCCTCCAAATCAACATTGATGAGAGCTTGAGCTCCTTCACACTTGATATCCATTTGCATTTTCTTGAAACTCATAAACTCAATGCAAATGTTAAATTACAAGTGTTTTGTTATCATCAAAATTAACGATCGTGATGCCCTTGCACCAACATGTTGCACGGAGGAGGCACTGCAGGCACATGTGTTGTGATCGAGCAACAACAGGTAGGCGATGCATGATCCATGGGCGTAGATGATGACGAATCAAAGTGTGACATGAGTCAAGCCAGCGAACCGATGTCGGCCCGCTTGAACTAGCTAGTATAGGTTAGTTTAAGACCCCCTTGTGTTCTTTCGAGCGGTTCGATGCCTTCCCGACCTCAAAATTCGATAGATAAGATACCGTTGGAATTACATCGGTGCATACTATGCGTTGGTACCCTTAATTTTTGTTTTTTATTACTGTTCTTGACATGGAAAATCAGAATCTTGTATTTGTGTTTTCCTATCCTATTTTTGGTGTACATGACTCAGGAAGACTTCCTGGTGCAAGTGCAGATTACGAGGAGGGTCTAACGCATGCCCTAGGGTCATTTCCACATGATCCATACTCACCGTAACCCTTTGGTGTCATTAGGTAGAGTAGTTGATGGTAACACCATCATGGGCCCTAACTAGTCACATTTAGGGTCACAACTTCGCATCATTTTGATTTAAGAAGAAAATAGGGAATCAGGGTTAATTTTGCAATTTTAATAGCATATCACAAATACATAATAACCACAGGGTCACTCAGGGGTTAATTGAAGGTCAAATGAGCACAAAAAACTAAAAAGTGGATCAACACATATTGAAATAGGGTTTGACGCATTTCAACGGTGAAAATAGTACACAAAACCCTAATTATCAACCCACTTAAATTAAAGAGGTTTTGGTTAAGATAAAATCAATCTAAACCTCGTAAAATTCATAGAAGAATATTTTAAGAGGTTTGTTACCCTTGGTTTGACCATCTGAACCCATTTTGACATAGAACAGAGTTTCAAATGGAAATTTGCCCTAATTTGTGCTTTTGTGCAAATTGCCTAGTCAAATGTGATCAAAACTCAAATGCAAGTTCACCATTAGATTCTTTAGGTCCAAATTTGGTTAGCACCAAAATTTGGGTCCAATCAGAGTCCATCTTGATCTAGTTTGCATTTTAGTCCTTAAAAATACTATTTCTTACATTTAGCCCTTCAGGTTTCAATTTTATTATGATTTGGTCTCTAACTTTCTCGTCATTTTCTACAAATTGGTCCCTACTACCATTGGTGTGAACAGAGCTCCTGCAGCGAGATTCAAGGGAGGATTTCTCCCTCGAATCAGATCCAAATCTTTAAAATTGGAGGGATTGATTGCAAGGACCTTCCCAATCCGTTGAATCAACTTAAAGACCCCACGAAGATCCCAAGAGCTCAAGAGAACTCTCAAAATTCAGTGGGTTTTCCTTGCAATGTTTGCGAGGATTTCACATTGATTTTCTACGAATTGAAACCTAATCCTCTTCTATATAAACTCCTCAAGGTCCCTGCTCTCTCTTTAGTTTGATCAAGGCCCAAAATGCCTCTTCCCTTCTTCCTCCGGCCATCTCCAAATGCAACTCCGGTAGCCCTCTTGCCTCTCCTCTTCCATGCATCCAATAGTCAAATTGGATGCACCATCATCTTCCTCATCTTCTTCCAACGGCAGTCGGCCAAAGATCCATCCACTTCAACCCCTTCTTCGCCACCGCTCCACTCACCGAAAACTTCATCATCTCTGTGACCAGCCATCACATCGACATGGTTTCCATAGCCCTCTCATCTAGATAGCTATTCCACTCTCTCCCTCTCTCTCCCAAGCTTATCTTTAGGCCCTTCAAACCTCAATTCATCCATCTATTCGCTACTCTCCCCGATCATCTTCCCCACGGCTAGCGAGGCTTCGGTGAGCTCGCTTACCCACATCACACCACCAAACATTCCACTACCACATCGAAAACACTCCTCATCACCTCTCGATCAAAATCCTTAACATAATTTGGGCTTTCGATCACTCATTCACTCGGTCGAACGAACCCATCACCATCGTTCGTCTTTGACACCGTCTGACTGCAATAATGCCCCCACCGCCAAGCCGACACCGCCTTCATCTTCCTCGCTTCATGGAGAGGCTTCTGAACCATTTAATTGGTGCTTTCAGCCCATTTTCTTATCTTCCAAGTCTAGTCGGATTGCCATCGTTCGCCCCTGAAAGAGCAATCTTTGTTTTCAATAAAAATTTTAACATAAAATGACGTGTCGTTATAGTTCATTGCGTGGTAGAAAATCTCTTTTCAAAACATTTAATATTCAAAAACTAACCATGAAAATAGTTAGGTTGTCTCCACAGGGAAGAATTATCCTATTATACTACTGAGTGGTGCCTTAATTATTCATGAAACTCAGTGGGTGTGCATGCTAATTCGTATAATTCTTTTTCAACATAAATCATCATTCTAAGCAACTGATAAAAAATGCAGGTGTTTAAATGTAAAATCACCACAACCTAATATTCTGTTAACTAGTAATCTTGGCAATGGAAATCAATGTAAAGATTAATATTCAATAAAAGATAACATATTCATTGTAATCAATATCCTAATCATGAACAAATGCAATCATCTATAATTCGAATAAACTGAAGGGATGTTCATGCAAATCTAACTGAATATAATAATAAGATAAATAAATGAATAGGAAGTTTCGCAATGGCATTTTTCGTAATTACTAATTGGATTGAGAACAGACATTTTTGCCTCTCTCCTCTTTATGCACGGGGAGAAGAACGACGTCTGGCGAGGCTCTGGGGAAGGTCGACCGGCGTGTTGGCTTCACGATGGTAGTCGTGGCGTTGATGGAGGTGATCGGAGTTGGCCGAACGGTGGAGGAGAAGCTTGCTAGTGGCAGGTTGGGAGTGCATGCGCGTGAATTGCGGGAAGGGCTGCTGGAGGTGTGGACGGCCTCGTGAGGGTGAGGCGAGTCCACTGACGTCGGTGTGTCGAACGGTGGCTTGGAGTGGTGACTGCGTGGAAGGGGGCGATGCCGATGATGGGTTCTTCACCCCTTGCTGACGAAGAAGAAGAAAGAGAGGAGCCAGGCGTGCTGCATGGACGCGAGGATTGTGGCACGATGGCGCTCGCGCAAGGGAGTGCGAGGGGATGTGCTGCAGCACACGTGCGAGGCTGCTGGCCGTGCGGTTGGTCGTGTGGATGTGAAGCTAGCAGTTGGGTTCTTTTGAGGTTGAGGAAGGTGGTGGGTTGAAGAAGAAGAAGAAGAGGGCAATGGCAGTGGTTAGGTCGGTGCTGTCACCACACGACCTTTGTGGTGGAGAAGGTGGAGAAACACGATGCATGCTATGAGCACGGGTGCGCCCAGGCCACGGTGTAAGTCTGATTCATGGTGCACGCATGTGGCATGGTGGAGGATGAAGATCCCCGGAAGGGGAGAGGATGATCTGGGTGGACGTGACTTTCCTTTTTAAATAAAAACCTCCTCGGTTTCCTTTGGCCGCAAGCATCTCCAACCACTCGTGAAGATCACAAGTGATTGGAACGGCAGATAATCATGGGCGGTTCTTCATCAGACGTTTGATTATCACTCCAGACATCTTAAAAAATGTAGAAGCAGGAGTTTGTGATGGCAATTCCCAGATGTCCGACCTTGTCCCCGGACATCTTATAGACGCAAAAATGGATGTCTCAACTCTTTCCACAGCCTGCATTCATCAAATCAATTATGTTAACATATCATATGTTATTAAGTGTAAAATTGATGCTTAAAATTATATGCAGCCTAAAATGAACTGCCATATAACTTTTAATTAAATAACAAATAAGAATAACTAATTAGAGAGTACTTAGGCCAAATAATGGTCCATAAAAGTGGACTTATCAACCCCCTCCATCCACCATCGTCAGACCATCAATCACCCTCGCTACAACCTCCAGGCACTGCGGTTTCAAGTCACGAAGGGCTCCAGGCTTTCAATTGAAGCAAACAGCAACCACAACAGATCGAATTGAGAAGAGCTTCTAGTTGCAACTACATGCAAAGGAGCCCTCAGACTTTAGTCCCACATCGTAGGGGAGAAATCCAACGCAACACATAAATTGAATTCTCGCCATCAATTATTTGCCTCTGCATGCACCAGGGTGAGGTCTCGCTCACGCACGAGCTAACGCACGCCCTCGCCCGTGATTCACGGACATGGGTTTGGGTTGGATCAGATTGCCTGGTTACTGTTCATCTAGGTCTGAAAAGAAAGAGATTTGAGGAGGTTGGGGTTTTTGCAGTACAGCCTCGAGATTTGTGCCCCCTCTTCTCCTCGCTCAACACTTAGCCATTCCTGAGTGTTGCAGAACCTTGTCTCTGCTAAGCCTCATGCCTCTATGTTGTGTGCCTTGCCTTGGTTCTTCTGAGGCCTTGAAGATAAGGCATCTAAATAAGCCTTAATTCTGACGTCTGAAATGGTCGCTTTGCCTTGATTCTGATATTGCTGTGGATATTTGGTTGTGGTTATTGTTGAATGATCGCTGAATCGATATTTAAGAAGGTTGCGTTGTAGTACAGCCGAAAAAGCATTCAAAACAAATACAATTTTATTACTCGAATATATTCCGAGGTCAAACACAGGGAGCAAATGGAATTCACGCACTCATCTCAACAATAAATGTTAATTGAGCACATAATACTACTCAAAATCTAATTAGGAATGAAGAGTAAAAATAATAATAAATAAAATAATGGAGAGCTTATGAAAAATTGGACGTCTAATTACAAAATCAGACAGCTTAAAGGTTATATGCTACAGTGCCTTCCTTTCCCTAGCTTCTTTTCCCTGATTTCTCTTGCGAGATCTCTTCTTCTTTCTCTTCTTTCTTTCCTATGCTTTCTCTGTCTTCTCCTTCCTTTCTTTGCTTAAGCCTGCGGTCCTTCTTCAGTTTCTTCCTTTCTTCTCTATCTTTGGCCGTCTCTTTGCTTCTTTCTCTACCTTTTGCCTTAAGCTTCTTCTTCTTTAGCTTCTTCCTTCTCTGACTTTCTCCTTCCTTTTTTTCTCTTCCTTGGCTTCTTCCTTCTTCTCTGGCCTTTCTCCTTCCGTCTTTTTCTTCGCTGCCTGACCTCTTCTTCTTCTCTGAATTTGGCTAAATGTGGAGCGAAGCTTTCTAAGGAAAACCCCCTTCCCCTGCGTAGCGTTCCTCTATTTCCCTCTTCACTATTTCAGGTTCGCTCTCCCAGAGCCACAATCGGTTCGGGTGATCGGACCTAACGGAGACCTGGGTCCAGGCTCACTAGTGTGGGTGGTGAGCGAGGAGTGAGTCGATCGGGTAAACGGTCATGGCCAGGTCCACGTGGGCAGTGCCGTAGATGAGGCCGTGAGAGGGGGAGGAGGGACCTCACCCTGTGAATTGGTGGCAATAAGCTAATGGCCCAAATTCAATTTATGTGCACCTAGCTGCTTATCCAGTTCCGAGGTGCGACTATCTTCCCATCTTCCTTTGCTCGCTGCAGCAGTAGATGTCTCCTTCAATTTGCGAAGCTGCAGCTGCCTTTGACTCCAATTGGGAACCTAAGTGCGTTTGTGCCTCAAGTCTACATCACTTGGGACTCTCTCCTAGAGCAGCAGCACCTGGAGCATAGCAAGAGAGCTTCAAGCTTCTTCGTCCATGGCGGCCGGTGGTCAGGTAGCTATAGACATGAGAACGGCCTTGTGGCCACGTCAAATCGTCCAGGGAGATTCACCGAGGCACGACGAGTGTGCTATGGTGGTTGGCGTGGCATGGGGATGGCTGTGGTGGCGGATCTAGGGCTTACTGTGGCCATGTAAGTGGGTGTGTTTGGGGGTGCTTTTAGATGGTTGACGGAGTGAATGGAGTGGAGGATTATGATCAGTGAGTCATTGCGGAGGTTGTAGGGTGGTTGGCGAGGTGGATAGAGGTGGGGAGTGGTCATCATCTATCTCAGCACAGTTAATTAAGTTAATTGTGCTTAATTATGTGCAGAAGAAAGTAACTTAGGTCAACTTGAATTTGTGCCGATTGATTAGTATAGGGTTAAGTTAACCTAACATTTTAGATCTTATTTCTTTTAATTGGTTGAGTCCAGGTCGTTCACTGGAAGGCATAGCTTACTTAGAATTCACCATTAAGTCTAAGCTACTTATAAAGAGTATAACTAAATTTATTTTATGAACATGAATTTTCCTTAATGATTTCAAATTAAAATAATATGCAAAATTCCATAAGAAAACACATTTACACAAATAATCTTCTTTAACAACAAGTAAACATGTTTATTTCTTTTTATTTCAAGAGATTAAGGCAATAGAAAGTATTACTAATGGAAATATGCCTTATTACAACATTAAACTCAAAAGGAATTAAAAAAATGCAAGAAATTAAACCATTTATTTCTCTTCTTTGTCTTCAGCCTCTTTCTTTCTCTTCTTCTTCTTTTACCTTTTTCTCTTTCTTTCTCTTTTCTTTCTTCTCTTTTTTACTCTTCCTTTTCTCTTTAACACTTGCCTATTCAACCTTCCTTTACCTCTATGAGTTCTCTCTTTCTTCTCCTTCTCTTCCTTTCCTTTACTTCTCCTCTTCTTCCTTTCCTTTGCTTCTTCTTCTCTTCTGAGCCTTAGCATTCTTTCCTTCTGAGCCCTTGCAGACCTTCTTTCTTAATCGAACCGGTCTATCTATTTAAACCAAAAATTGGGCTTTTAATTGGTGGCTTGGACCGGTCGAGGATACACAGCACCCCTCTTAGGGTGGGACCAAACCCTACTTGGTCCAAGCCTGGTTTATTTAGTTTCAATTTATTTTCAGTTTGCATAGTCTCGAGCCCATCTGGCTCACAGCCTCCCAAGCCCATGCACACGCCCTCATGGGCCCACACTTGCACGCCCACAAGCGCACACACCTGGGCACGCGCACTGCATGCGCCCACACACACACCCGTAATGCTCATTCATTTCCTTACACCGTGCGCTGTCAACTGATATGCCCATTTCACAAATAGCTTTTATACCCATGCGGTCGCTCAGGTTCTACCGAGGTGGGACTAAGTTTCCCCTTCCCAGTCCAGACTTCAAACGACAATTCCTTCCAACTCAAAGCTCCGTTCCAAGAAAATAAAAGCTTATTGGAAAGCTCTTGAGTTGGTCTACACAATTGAAGTGTCAATTTGATACTCAAGGGAGGGTAAGTTCTTCGATTTGAAGGGTGAAAGTTCTGGTTTACTATGTTCATTTTGGCCTGCATAATGGATTTTCAGCTCTAAAGTCCATAGACTTGACTTTGACTTCCAGATGAAGTGTTAAATAGATTTAGGAGATGATTCTGTAGCTGTTGGTGGAGTTATTAAGCTCTCAGGAGCTTCAGGAAAGGTGCAAAAGCTAAAAGCTTCTCAGGGAGCTTCAGTTACGTGATTCAAACTCTAAAAGGTCCTAATAGACAGCTAAAGTCCTACTTAATCAATTAAAACAACCTTTAGAGGTTGTTATGAATCTATCTAGGCAGATTTTTCATCTAAATTTCATCAAAAAGCCACTTTGTCAGTTTGGGTTCAAAAACAACCCAAACTGACAGAAATCAAATTCTACTATATAATCCATCAGAGCTCATCCAAATCTTATCTAAATCATTTACAATCATCCTAGCATCAACTTGAACACCTCAATTTGTCTGATTGATTCCAAAATTCAAGGATCAGACTCAAGGTTGACTATGAAGCCTCAATTTTTGACTTTCTGAATTAAACCTTTTCAACTGACATTAAAACCTTACACATCTTCTCTTTAATCATAGGAATAGATTCAAACCTTTAGATTGATGATTCAACTAAGGTTCCTAAGGTTCCAGGCTTGTCGCCTGAGTTTGAAAAGGAGTTTGTTTGTCAGGACGAACCAAGGTTTGTTACAATGATTGAATCATGGAAATGAACTTAGGGCACAACACTGGTGCTTTCAGACCTTTTAAACAAGACTAAAACCTAACTGTCAATCATCTCCAACTCTGCCGGAGTTGGAGAAGATGAACACCTAACATAAGCTCCAAGCACTAAAACCTTAAAGAAAATGTCTCAGCATAATCAATAAACCTCAAATCAGAATTTTGGAGCTGCACACTAAGTTCTACAGGCTGAAGAGCTTGTTTTGACTCGCCGGAGCTCCGGTGAGTCTAGAAAAAGGTGAAATGTGTACAAAAATTGTGAAATTATGCCATTGATGATTTAAAAAGCTTTCTGAGGTCACAAGAAACCTTAGGAACAAATTAATTTCGTCATTTATCCATTAAAGTGAAGATTAAATAGTGAATTGATTTTACACAAGATCTGAGTTGGATTTGGCTCAGGACTTGTTTTCCCACTCAGTTGAGTGGAGGAAACAAGTCAACAGATATCTGCGATGATATATATGTGTTAATTAATGATTTGAACTACTTTTGAGCCGCCATTGACAGCGAGCTCAGAAGCTTAATTAAAATTGGCCGTTTAAGTTAGAGGTGGTAATTATTCAAATTAGAGTGAGGATTAGGGCCCTTAGGTGATGAATAAATGATGAAGGACCCTAGTGGAGGTGAAAATAGCTCAACTACTGCTGCCATGGACAATAGGAGTAGTTGGTGGAGGTGAAGGTGGTTTAGGCGATTAAATGATCTATTTAGTAATTAAGGACTATAGAAATGTTCATGGAAGGTGTAAGAAGGTGAACGGTGACTTAAAAAGACAAAATAATTGCTCCTGACAAGCTCAAGGAGCTCGCCGAAGTTGAGGAAGACGAGTGTGAAAATCTAACATTACACTACCTAATCTACCAAACTAACTAACCTAACTAATCTACCTACCTAATCTACTGTTACCTAGATGAAGGGGATAGGAGATCTCCGTTGATGGCTCATAACGGAGGAGGAAATCAGAGGGTTAGTGAAAGATTTCGGCAGGCGATTGTGAGGTAAAGCAAAGGAGCTCCTAGTCAGCACTTGTGCTAGAAGACTGGGCTGACTTCGACGGAGGTTCAGAGCTATCGAAGATGGATGGAGGAAGATGGATGAGGCAGAGGAAGTTCACCGGAGTTTGGAGAGAATAGCTTATCGAAGTCAGCTCAGTGAAGAAGAGGGAAGGGAGCTAACTTAGTGGAAATCGAGGGTGTGGAGGGGTATTTATAGGTGGCAGCGGTTGAGATGGAGGTGGAATCTGGACAGAGAAGTGGCTAGGAGTGGAGTAACGACAGGTGTCTTCTCCGACGCTGGTGAGGTTATCTCCAACCCTAAAATAGGATTTTAGCATCATCTAGACCAGTGGATGGAAAAGAGATGGTGATCACAAGCTCCAGGAGCTTGGAGAAGAAGGAATGACGTCGGATGAGCAGTGATCAGACGGTGGATGCACCTCCTGTCGTCAGCCGTCCAGACGATTGAAGAAGGAAAGAAGAAGTTTCAGGGACTTGTTCATAGTGAAAATTGAGGACCTAAATGAAGAATAAGGACCCGATTGAAAAATAATTCAAGGATTAAAATGTAAACTCAGGTTTTCAAGGTTTATTTTAATTTAAATCTTTTTCAACTTTTTATATATGATTATAAATAAGACAATTATTATATTTAGACCTTGAATTTACATTTTTCACCTTTTTAGATTAATTTATTTAATTAAGTAATGTTACTTAAGTTATTACATACTTAGGTATATATTATACTTAAGTTAGTTAACACATTAATTAGATGAATTATTAATAATATTTCGAGTCCAATTATTAATTAAATTATTAATAATATTAATTGGATGATAATATAGCATTTTAAACTTATTTTAAGGTCCTTTACTATTTATCCCTTATTTAATAATTAACCCATATATTTACATATTTCTAGCTAATTAACTAGTTAATTAGGGGTAATTAGAGACCATGATGAGCTTCTCATCATGGAGCGATGGGGGCACCTCATCGAAGGGATCGCTGAAGGTGGAGAAGGTGATGGTGATTAGTGGTGTCGAGGGGTGTTCTTGAGAAATAGAGGGAACGGGAGTAGAAGAGAGAGGGAAGCTAACAAACCTAATCTAAGGACAAAGTGAGAGAGAATCCCATGCCGGTATGGTCACCGGACATGGGGAAGATGAATACCTCCGTAGGTGAGGTGACGACGAAGATGGGGTAGAGGCGGCGGCGGCCGATGTTGCGTGACACGGAGGAATGAGAGGAAGATAACCCAACCACTGGTATTGTGGTTGGACAACGAGAGAACGAGGGAGGAGCCGTTGGAGCTTGCAGAGGTGTTGCAATTGGCGAGGAGAGAAGAATGTGGGTGATTCCGGCCCAATTCCAAGCTGAGGAGATGCGACTGGATCTGGGGAGTCTTAAATAGGCCTCTGGAGAAGGATTTATGCTTGGAAGCTAAGCTTCCAAGCAAGGCATGATCGTCGGAGTAGGATTCCTCCTCTATAATTGTAGAGGGACCTAATTGCAAAGAATGATGAAGAAACTAGGGGGCTTCTGCAAAGGTTTTTGAAAGATAAGGGTATAATGTAGTCAAGTTGGACCTATTTGCAAAGTGGGTCAAAACGAGTTTCCCTTGGATCCAAATTTTGGTACAAACCTAATTTGGACCTAAGGAATCCAATGGTGAAGTTGGATTTTAGGTTTGACTACGTTTGACTAGGAAATTTATACAAAAACCTAATTTAGGGCAAATATATGTCTGAGACCCTATTCTAGGTCAAAATGAGTACTAATGGCCAAATTGAAAGTTCTAAACCCTAGAGAATATTTTTCTATGATTTTTTCAGGGTTTAGGTGAATTTTATCTTGACTAGAACCTTGTTTAATCAAGTGAGTCTGTTTTAGGGTTATAAGAAGTCATTTAATTCCCAGAACTCACACGAACCCTTTTCTGTTTGATCCAACCCACTGTTTATCTTGTTAAGACCTTTTGACCTATGTTTAGCCCTTGAGAAAATCCATAGTTGTACTGCAATGGTAAAATTGCAGTTTTACCCCTTGTTTCTTATTTTTCTCTCAGAAAGGTTATTCAGTGAATTATGACCTTTAGTTGGTTATGTAGGAGCTTTTATTCTCTTCATTGGGTCAAAAATGAGCTAGTTAGGGTTCATGATGGTGTTCCCATCAGTTATTGTTAGGTTATTTGAGATATTTGATTAAAGCTTAATTGTAGGGTTAATTTGGTGGTTTAAACCACCATTTTTAGCCAATTCCTTTTGCACTTTGATACCTGACATTCTGATATTTATTGCATATCATTTTGTCTGTCTGATTCACTTGCATTATTATTTTCAATAATTGTGATTAGTGGATTAATTTGCTTAACTTGCTTCCTACGAATGACCTCATACTCACTTCTGTTTTCGAGATTATAAATTTAAATGTTGTATTGATTTTCGTCGCTATACTGCAACGCGATCTTTTTACAATCGAAATTTTCTCTCAATAGTAGTCTACCCTTGTATTTTCAATTTGTTTTCGAGTAATTGTGGACTTGTTATGCGTGGTTTTTCGCGTATATCACGTTGGTTGGTGTGAGTTTGGAACCCTTTTGAGAGTTTAACTTTATTTTTGGGTGCTTTAATATGAAATATATTGATACTATATGAATGATTAAAATTAAGAATCGTAAATGTGAGCCAATTATCGCATACATGAAACGAACTCCATTTTTCATAAAATAAATAGCATTATGATTGTTTATTGGTAAATTACTTAAGACCACTTTCATAAATTGGAAATGAATTGATTAACAGTTGATGCGAATTTTTTCGTAATCTTAATCAATGAACATACTTACTGGAATCATGGTTTGGATAAGTGATGTTATTAACTTAATTATCTAGAAATAATTGTCAAATAAATGCGATGGAATTGTCAAGATGTAAAGATTGGATAACTTGTTTTGGCCCCGCTACTCGTTGAATTTGGATGTAGCTTTAGTCCCTTGGACTAGTTTTAGGCTGGTTTAGGGAGTTGCTGGCCACCCTACAACTCCTTGGATAGGCTTAGTAGCCAACTGGGATAGAGGGATGCAAGGTTCAAGGGTTAGAGTTACTCTTTCTCGGTCAGTGGGTAGATCATTAGTTGTCTATGGTTTAGCATGCATAGTGCTTGCATGTGTTCACGCCATATGACATAGTCACCACCCCTTTCCGCAATGACCTTAGCATGACAGATCGAGGTGACTTGCTGGGTATAAGACACCTCCTTGGTCAAGGAGATGGATTATAAATGCCTTGAATCTCAGGAAGTTACATGAGATTGCCTTATGCTCGAGTCATCGATTACAAAACTATGGACTCTAATAACTTAGGCTTTATTGCATAAATCTACCAGATAACCTAATAAATAATAAAGGAAACAATTGATGACACGGTACCCTCTTTCCTTTTGCGCTTACTGTTGTTGTTACTCTGCTGTTGTTATTTTACTCTACTTTATTTTTACTAACATGTTTTCTTAGGTTCCATACTCAGGTGTTGCTGAGCAACCTAGGGTAGCGGCTGCTATTGGTCCTACTGCGTGACCAAGTTTTGCTATAGGAGATGGTCTATACTGAGCACTGTCTTAGTTAGTTTGGCTTTTGCTTATTAGACTCTTTACTTCAGTCTTTTAGTGGTTGTATTAGTATTGGAGCACTATTTACTTTTCTGCTTTCTATGCTAGATTTCATTCCATATTATTAGCACTTCATTTTCATTTTCATTCCATAAATGTTTGGCCATTGATGTTCTACAATTATGTGTTAGGTGATGATGATCCTGTTGTTATTATTGTTGCTTGATATTAACACCTGACGACCCAGATTCCATTAGTTGGTGAGACTCAGATCGTCATAAATATGACCTGAACCAAAGAGGATATTAATCTGGATATCAAATCTGTTATCCTCCTTAGATCCAATTTTATTATGGGTCCACTCACTTTAATTATTATTCTAATCGGACCTATAACTTAGGAGGATATCCCAACCCTTACCCTGCCTAGGATAACTCCCAATATGGGTCAATGGAATTAATTCATTACTCTTAATCAACCCACTATTTGGAAGGGCAACCTAAACCTAGTGAGCCTCCACTTTGCACCCCTGATGAAGAATTGGATTGGGAGGATGATTTAGAACCTCAATTATTTTGGAGTAGAACTAAAGGAAAGATGGCACCTCTAGAGGAATTGGATCCAGAGAATAATAAAATAAAGGACCCACCTAAAAATTTGAACTCCAACACTGATTCTTCTCATTCTACACACTCTGATCTTCAAAATCTCGACCCATGCAGTTCTATTGTAAATCTTCATTTTGGGTTTTATACAAATCAAGTCCAAGGTCAACCTGATTTCACTCAATTAACTCTTGAGCTTAAATAATTGGAGCTACTAAAGAAAACTCAGAAGTAGACTGGGACAAGATGGTGATGGGAACACCATCATGAGCCATAACTAGCTCAATTTCATCTTATAAAGTCAATAAAAGCTCCTACATACCAATCAGAAGGTCTCTTTCGCATGATGAATTATTTTGAGAAGAAAAGATGAAAATAGGGTTATTTCTGTAATTTTACCATCTTATCACAAATACAGAATAACTACAGGGTATTCCAAGGGTTTATTAAAGGTCATTTAGTCATTAATGCCTAATAAGTGGGTCCATGCAGATAGGAACGAGTTTTCACACATTTTAAGAATTAATGGATATCTGAAACCCTAAAAATAGACCCGCTTAATTAACTAAGGTTTTGGTCAAGATAAAATTCACATAAATCCTATAAAATTTATAGCAAAATATTCTCTAGGGTTTAGCATCTTTGAATTGACCATTAGAACTAGTTTTGACCCAAAATAGAGTCAGATAGACTATTGCTCTAATTTGGGTTTTTACATAAATTACCTAGACAAACGAGGTCAAAACTAGAATCCAACTTCACCATTATATTCCTTGGGTTCAAATTAGGTTTGTATCAAAATTTGAGCCCAATTTGAGATTATTTCGACCTAGTTTGCATTTTAGTCCAAGTTTGACTCTTATTCTCTCAAATAACCTCTCAGCTTTTGAACTTATTACAAAAACCCCCCTATTTTCTTCGTCTTCTCCACAGAAATGCCCCTGCCACCATTACTGTGTGAACCCAAGAACCATCGACCTTCAATCAAGAGATTCTCCCTGATTTCACGACAAAATCATTCCAAATTTGGAAGGAAGATTCTTGAAGAGTTACTCTTCAATCTGAGGTAGGTCTTGCCTTCCAAATCACATCCAAGAGTTCACGTGAACTCTTGGAAATCCTAAACCTATTTCAAGATTTTTGAGCTTTCAAAGCTTGCTTTCCAAGCTTTGAAGCTTGCTCTTTGGCCTATAAAAGATCTCCTTGGCATTCCCTCTTTCGGCAGTAACTTTTTAGGCCCAAGTCCTCTTCTTTCGCGCCTTGCAATTCCAGCAGGTGTCTCCATCCTCTGTCATCCTTGCCAATCTCCCTCATCAGAGCCTTCTCCTTCTCCAGTGTCGGCCTATCACAATCGGTGTTTCCTCCGCCTTCTCTTCGTCCGTAAGGCACTCAATTCGAATCCTCATCATCTACTGATTCCCTCCACACTTCCAAACTTTGGCTTTGACCTCTGACTCGCCCACTCCGTCATCGTCTCCCCCATCTCCGGCATACCTCTGCTGACCTCGACAGCTCACTACACTCCACCAAATCGACCACCGCCGCTCCCAAAAGCTTCGCCTCATCCACACAAACAAAACCCCTCAACAAATTGAGGGGTTTATTTGCCCTAATTGCCTATCGAACACCACCACCATCACATTCACAGTCTGTCGTCATCCAACCTCCTCACTCACTCATGCACACCACCAAGACCACCATCACGTTAGCCATCCTCAAGCGATCCTCCTGATCATATTAAACTTGGCCGCAAGGCCGTTTTCTGCTTTTCAGGTGACCGCTAAACCTCCGCCGCCACCTCCAAGTTCTTCGACGTTAACTGCAGTCCTCCGACAGCAACTGTTATGACCCGGTTCCTGAATCCCTACAGGACCCGAGACCGGTTTGACTTGACTAATCCCAAGACCCAGTCGTCCAACAAGAAATAACCAAAAAGCAGGAAAGTAAACCACATTCACTATGCTAAGTAACTAACAGTAAAAGAGTACAAGCAGTAAAGGAAGTAAAAGCTACTAACAATACATATCACCACCACAATAGTAAAGCGAAAACAAAGTATAGAACGTAAATAGTAACAAGAGTCTGAACTCACTAACAAAAGAAAGTACAAAAATAGGAAGACTACTACTGGGCTCGACTGGGCCCAGCACCCTCTGCAGCCAGTGACTCGGGCTGCTCAACACCTGAACCTAAAAAGGGTTATGAGTAAACAGAGTCAGCGAACGCTGAGTAGAGTGGTAACCAACTAACTAAAGCAGTAGAAGCTAACAAGTAATTTATCTTTTCCAATTACTTTATTTTACAAGTTATTCCTTTTAACCCATTGGTTTACTTTTCAGATCTCTTTCTTGATCTCGAATGTTCTTCGTGGGAACTATCTTGATTGCAGTCTTTCCCGAAGAGTAGAAGGCACATGTGGTTCTCTCCTGGCCGGGAGAGTCCCCCGTGGTGATCCTACACCCAGTCAACCACCCTGAGGTCACGGACAGACGTAGTGGTGACTACGGCACGCGCGATAAGCGCACGGATAGCTACCCCGCATTGGCATGTGGTCAATCATTTCTGCTAGCGGGTATGCCCAAAGTACAGCACAGAACAGTATAGGGCCTAGCCCTCTCAATAACGGGGGTCTAGCCCCTCAGAACCAAACAGGGGTCTCGCCCCTCCATAGTCCGCTCACCCTCGTCTGACTACCCTGGTTTGCCTAGTGGGCCTAACAAGTCGTTGTAGGGTGGCTAGTTGAACCTCAGGCCCCGTGGGGTGGCTAGCTCTCTCCCAACACTAGTAGCTCTCCCCGATACAGTGTACGCGAGGGCCAAAGAAGTCAGTGTAGAGTGGCCAATTCTAACCCCGGGTCCCAACCCAAGGGCGGCTAGCTCCGCTCTACACTAAATAGGAGACAGTCGCTCTCCTTGGTACCACGTACTCAAGGGCCAGCACACTTCCCACTCACATTTCCAAAACCATTCCATTTATTCACAGGAGCTCTACCCATAAATCCCCGTAGGGTTCATGCTCGTATTTCCCCATGTCTTTCCATACCTGGTTTCATCATTCACATTTCTATTCTCAGATTATACACATGCAGCTCGTATTTCCCATCATTTAACATATACAACAAGTAATGTCACAGGTAACTGTTTAACTAGCACAAGCATTTCATATTTCACAGGCAGCTCTTGTTTATTAGCAGGCAGTTGTTCACATTTCTATTCATTTAAGACTGTAATTTCAAACACACATACAAACAGTTCAAGTACTTTCTCATCCTAGGATTCATGCCACATCCTAGGTTCCTAGTTATCCAATTTCATATATGCATTCAGGGTTTATAATTAAAATAGGGGAAAACCACTCTACCAGATGACCCAGGAGTATTGGGGGCTCGAACGGCAGGCTCACGTGCCTCAGCAAGCCCCAAACCCGCAACTGATCGAAGTCCTATACCAAGGAACATTCCACAATGGAACATTTAGAACAGTATAAAAGGTCTTCTAACAAGTAGAGGAACTCACAAGGAAAACACCGATATCTTATTTGTGTAAAAAGGACCTCAAATGGACCCTAAACGGGTCAAAAATAGGGCTGCAAACCTAAATCAGACATCTGGCACAAGGTCCAGACATCTTAAAAGTAACCAGAGTCTCACCACAGATTCTGCTTTGACCTCAGATGTCCATAACCTCTTCTTAACCGTCTGGACCCAGCTCCAGACGTCCGACCTCTCCTCTGGACATCTAGGAGTACTTCTGGTCGTCTGGTAAGCTATCCAGACATTCGAAACTCATGGGAGGCCGTGCCCCGTGCCTTCCCAAAGCTATCTCTACATGCGACAGGCAAATCAACCACTTTTAGCCATGTAGATTGAAGTTGCGGTGCGGCCTGCATGGCCGTATCCGCAAAAGGAACATACCTTCGCGAAACTTATTTTCAGACGTCTACTCTGTCGTTTGGACATCACGCCAGACATCTAATTCTGGGAAAAACCTAGAATCAAAACGACCTGCTGCTCTCCCTCGCCACGCACAGCCGCGGCCTCGCCTCCTCGCCTGCAGCTCCGGTTGCAACAACTGTCGAGGATGTCTCACCCGATAGGCTCCTCCTCCCGCACAAGATGCTCCGACCGTGCGTCCTCTGGTGAGCTCCCATGAGCTCGCAAGCTCAAGCTCTTCCTCCTCTCCTTACGTCGCCTCTCCTCCTCGTCGCTCGCTCTCGCGCTCTCTCTCGCGCCCGTCCCTCTCACTGTAGTGAAGAGGGAGGAAGGAGGGTGGATGTGGTGAAGTGGGAAAGAGAAGAAGAGGGGGAGAGGGGTTTTATAAGGGTGTGTTAGGGTTCGGATGGAGGAGAGAAGAGGGAAAGAGAGAGAAGAGCGGTACTGTCTACACGTAGCCCACGTGTAGACGCGAAGTCACATACTAAATTTTCAATTTCCAAACATCTGGGAAGGGGTCCAGACGTCTGACCAGACATCTGACCGACAGTCTAGATGTTTTAAAGGGCTCAAGACAAAATGGGTCTTTACAACAACCCCTCCAAATTTCACCTCCAGGTGTTGTGGCTGACTCCCAGGAAGCGCTCCAGGCGTTCAATTGGACCCCACAACCTTCTCCTCGACCTCAATCAAAAGCATCTTCAGCTGCTGCTGCATTGCAACAAAGCTGCGTGGGATAGTCCCACCTTGTTGAGCGAAGAAGCCCCAACCGCACTTAAGTTGATTTTCTGATATCGACTGTTTGCCTCAGCACACACAGGGGATGAGGTCCCCGCCCATGCATGCGCATGCACATATGCATGCCTCGTCCATGGTCATGCCACGCGGTCTGGCCAGGATCCGTTTACCTGCCTGTTTACCTACTTACTGATTCGATTAGGTGGGCATGAAGAGAAAAAGAGAGAGAGGGGGGTTTTTGCTTTAGTGAACCCCTCTAAACACTTGGTCTCTACGAGGCAACCGTGCCTCTATGTTGTGCCTTCCCCTGAGGAGAGAAAGGAAAGGAAGAAGAAGAGTGCCCTCTTGGCACTGTAGCAAAGAAGAGTTTAAGCCGTCCGATTGAAAGCTCCATCATCAAATCTATCTGATATAGTGCACTATGCACTTGGCTTGCATGGATTAAATTTGGTTGATACTATTGAGATATTTGCTATTATTGTAATTAAAGTAATTGGTGATTCAAATCACCATTTTACCCTAATCTTTTTGCACTATTAACATTTACTATTATCTATACATTATTATTTCTTGAATTTCTCATTAAATATTGTTATCTTGTGCTTAAATTGCGATCTTGAGATTAATTGCAACACTTGCTCCCTCGACCTCGGATTTATATTCGAGTTATAAATTATATTCGTTCACGTGCTATTTTCAGCTATATTGCAACGAAGCAATCTTTAAACCCCGATTTAGCACGTAAATATTTTGGCACCGTTGCTGAGGAGCAACACGTAATTTGATCTCTAGATTGCAATATCTGATTTGATACTAACTTGCTCTATCGATTTTGTTGTGATTTATGCAGGGGAATCCAATCAAGGAAAGTCAGGTAAACTACATCCCTTTTTCCTTAAAAGCGCCTAATTATGAGAAGAGATAAAAAAGGAAGAAAATCAATTAAGGACAACTTGCTTTTCATTCTTAGAATCAATCCTCACAAGTTGCCTAATTTGATTCTTTTGTAGACAAACCCTAACCTTGATTTCTACACCTACTTAGGGTTTAAGGTATCTAGGGCTATCACCTTCTTGCTTGAGCCCTAGGTACCAAATTTGGACGGAACTAATTGGATCAATCAGAGCCAAAATAGGATTTCTATTCTAGGTCTAAGGACTCCACCTGCTTAATCAAGAATATATTCTCCCAACTTGTGTGTGCCCCAAGCCTTGTTTGAATTGACCTAAGCAAGCAAACCCTAAAGTTAGGCTCTAAATATCCACTTGAATCTTAAAAAGTTGGGACCTAATAATCTCAAAGGACAAACAGGTGAAGTTGACCCACCTTGCGGGATCAACCAATCTTCAAATTAGGTCACCTTGCACAAAAATATCTTAAAGTTCAAGTGGAATCATAAGCACCTTGCTCTAAACTTAAAATTAGTAGACTTAAGAGGTCAAGTTATCCATCCTGGTCTCCCTGGACCCTTAGTGACAAGGAAGGTCGGGTGGGGGAAACCCTGTAACCCATGGGTACTCTCTACCATGTAGGGTCCTTTGTGGGACTCTCCCTTCCTGGCTACCCAGGTAATTCTCAGGTGGACGACTTTCTGATCCAGGGGTATCATCCGCCCCAAACCTCTATAGTCATCCAAAAATCTTTGGGTGCCTCGATTGGGTCCATTTGACATTCTATCTCTCATCTTCTCCATTGGTGCATGTTTGGGAGGAGGTCCTTAAGACCACCCTTGAGGCTCCATTAGTTATTCACTCTCGTCGAGGCCAAGCCTCGAACTTCGTGTTTGTGCAACAACCTGATCATATTGACATGTCCTTTGATTCTAAGCCCAAACCTCCAATCACAACCATGGATCAACCAGAACGACCTAACTTTGAACCACAATAATTCTTTGATTTCAGAGATCAAATCAATGCCTTCATCAACCCACTGCCACATCCTCAAATGAGAGATCACTATAATCCTACAACAGTGGAGATCGAACCATGAATCAATATCCCTACAGGAGGACCTAAGGTGGAGCTTAAGCCTAGTATGCTTCACATGACTCCAAAATTCCATGGCTTGAACTCCAAGGATTCTTTCCAACACATCAAGAATCTGAAGCATCTGGCCCACACCTTTAGGGAAGACATGTAGAATCGAGAGGGCTTGCTCTTAAAGATCTTCTCCTTCTCTCTGGCTAACAAAGCCACCTACTGGTTTCAAACTTATCCACACGCAATCAACACATGGGAAGAACTTCAAACCACCTTCCTACAAAAGTTCTATCCCATTGATCACACAAATGCTATGTGGCACCAAATCATGCACTTCTCCCAAGGAGTGGGAGAATCTCTACACGAGGCACAGGATCATTTTCTGGACCTCATGCGCAAATGCCCCATCATGGAGTCCCGAAGTGGGAACAAGTCCAATCCTTTTACCATGAGCTCCATGATGATGTCAAGCTATTTATCAATGCAACCTGTGGTGGCAGCATCATGGGCCAACATGAAGATGAGATTTGGGGAATTCTTGAGAACATGTGCGAGAACTCCCTGAATAATGAGTCACTGGGTGCGTACAACTAGACGTCCATCCACGCATTAACAAACAATCAGGGGGAACATGAATCTCGAGGCCTTTCCACATCCGTTGACTTGGAGTTCGTAGCCAGACAATTGGATAAGGTATCCATCATTGAGAAGAAGGTGGATGACATTACTCGACATCTACACAAGACCACCTCTACACCATTGCCCTCAGGTAGGGAAACTGCACACAATATCTACCACTCTCCAGGGATGGATGTGTATCCACCCCCATCTGATTATGGCTTCGGAGGAAACTCCGGGCCAGCCTACCACAGTTGGGGGAACTCTGAACCCTCGTAGCCTGATTATTCTGGGGATCCTTAGATTTGCGAAGATCTCCACGCCATCCAGAACAATCCTCTCAATTCCAACCCCAACCACAAAACCCACATTCTTATCAACCCACTCAACCAAGGCCCAATCAAAATTTCCAATTTGGACCACCTAAGGAAGATCAGACATCTTTGATTCTCCAGACCTTGGTTGACATGCAAAAACAACATAAAGAAGAGATCTCTAAGCTGCGAAATCAATTGGCCCAGCTAGTAAGTGCTTGCCAGCCGAGTGCACTCCCTTCTCAGCCTCTTCCAAATCCAAATAACATGCCGAGCCAGAGATGCGTTATGAATCCAAATCAGGGCCAAGCCCACTTTGTCTATCAGACCCATTCTGCTCCATCCCCTGACAAGGTGGGTGCTTCAACCTCTTATTCTGGATTTCAGTAGCAGACACCTATCCTTCCTAGCCCAAACCAAAATCAGGTAGGATTAAATTCCATCACCACCCGTAGTGGCAAAGCAACACAGGACCCACCTTTTCCTAGCCACAACTCACTTGAGACTGTAGACCCTAGCCTTAGATTGGTCATCCAGGACACCCCGATCCCTAATAAAGAGCCTGAGCCAATTCTAGAGGAACCAACTGAGGTTCCATTTCCCAAGGCCTTGACCAAGGGAAAGAAGAAACCCAAACCCATGGCTCTCAAGGAGGACCCGGTCAAGCTCTTGGAGCACGTCCAAATAAACATCCTGTTGATGTATGCAATTTGCCACGTACCGGATTACGTAAGATTCCTAAGAGATATATGTACATCAAAACATAAGCCACAAACCAAAGGCAGGGACCTAATCGTATTGTCAGAGTAAGCTAGCTCCATCATTTTGAGCAAACTCCTGCCTATGGCAAAAGACCTAGGCACCCCGTTGATCTCTTGTGCTATCAGTGATATACAATTTAACACAGCCTTATGAGATCTAGGAACTTCCATAAACCTAATACCTACATCCCTACTTGACCACCTTGAAGAAACTAAGCTCAAATTGATAGAGGTAACATTGCAGTTAGCTGATTGATCTATTAAGTCTCCAAAAGGAATTCTCGAAGATGTTATAGTTAGGGTATGCGATTTCTACTTCCCCGTGGATTTTATAGTTTTGCACATGGATACTCCTGAGAACTTGAAAAACACACCAATCATTTTAGGAAGACCTTTTCTGGCCACAGCTAGGGCCAATATCAATTGTGAGGAGGGACAAATTGAGTTAAAATTTGGGAATAAGACACTAAAGAACAACATCTTTAAGGCCCAAAAAGGAATTAATTGTGGGGTTATCGAACAAATTTGTGACATCGAGTCCGTGGTTGACGACCCATGTGTCGAGGAAAACCTGCTTATCTCTGATGATCAACCACAAGAGGATCAAACCCCACACTTAGAGGAGCCTGAACCAAACCTAGAGATACCTTTAACTACTACCATTGCTCCTGAACCTCACCTTCAACCACATGCTGCTACTGAAAATCCAGTCATGGAGTTGAAACTCCTCCCTGACCATCTCAAATATGTCTTTCTGGGTTCTAATTAGACATTTCCTGTGATTATCAATTCCCACCTTACCTCTGATCAGGAAACCCACTTGATTTTTGTCCTCTAGCAACATCGGAGAGCCATTGGTTGGACTCTCGATGACCTGACTGGCATCAGCCCCTCATATTGCACACATCACATCTACATCGAAGAGGGCTCACGACCACCCCATGAAATGCAAAGATGCTTGAATATGAATCTGCAGGATGTCATGAAAAAGGAGATCATCAAGTGGCTAGATGCAGGTATCATCTACCCGATCTCCTACAGTCATGGGGTAAGTCCAATCCAGGTTGTGCCCAAAAAGGCAAGACTCAACGTCATTACGACTGAGACCAGAGAAACTATACCGACCCGCATTGCAAACTCATGGAGAGTCTGCATTGATTACCGAAGACTAAATGCCTCCACAAAAAAGGATCATTTCCCATTGCCATTTATTGATCAAATACTCGAGAAATTGGCAGGGAATCGATTCTTTTGCTTCTTGGATGGGTACTCTGGTTAAACAGGTGGCAATCCATCCTGAGGACCAAGAGAAGACTACCTTCACCTGCCCCTTCCGAACATATGCGTTTCGTAGGATGTCATTCAATCTCTGTAATACACCTGCTACTTTTTAGATATGGTAGGTGCATGCTTGCCATATTCTCAGATATGGTAGGTGAGTAACTTGAAGTCTTCATGAATGACTTCTCAGTATTTGAGGAATCTTTTGATGATTGCCTCTTGCACTTGGTCTAAATCCTCAGGCGTTGTATCGACATGAATCTAGTTCTTTCTTGGGAAAAGAGCCACTTCATGGTGCCTGAGGGAATTGTCCTGGGTCACTCATCTCTAAAAAAGGCATCCAGGTTGATTGAGCCAAGGTTAATTTGATCTCCAAACTACCCATGCCTGGCTCGATCAAGGACATTCGCTCTTTTCTAGGGCACATCGGTTTTTACCATTGATTCATTCCCGATTTCTCTAAAATCGCACGCCCCCTGACTAATTTGTTGTCAAGGGATGTCCCCTTCGAAATCACCGAGGAGTGTACTCATGCATTTTAGAGCCTACATGACTGAGTCACCCAAGCACCTATCTTGCAGTCCCCTGATTGGTCTCAACCATTTGAGATCATGTGCAATGCATCTAATTATGCTGTGGGTGCGGTACCTGGGCAGAAAATAGATGGGAAACCTGTGGTCATCTACTATGCTAGCTAAACACTTGACGAGGCTCAGTGTAACTACACAGTTATTGAGAAAGAGCTGCTAGTCATAGTATTTGCCCTGGAGAAATTCAGATCATATCTTTTGGGTTCTTGTGCTATCATATACTTGGATCATACTGCAGTGAGGCACCTCCTATTGAAGGACACGAAACCTTGACTAATTCGCTGGATCTTGCTGTTGCAAGAATTCAACCTCGAGATTCTTCACAAGGTAAGAAAACAGAACGTGGTAGTTGATCACTTGTCCCTCCTAATATCATCAACCCTTCCGAACCAATCACAAAGCACTTTGTCGATGAGCACCTCCTGACTATCGATCCTGGACTTCCCTGGTATGCTGATTTGGTTAACTACTTGGCATCATATCAGATCTCATTTGATTGGTCGAAGGCCAAGAAGGACAAGTTGCCTTTTGATGCCAAGTACTACATTTGGGAAGACCCGTACCTCTTCCGCATTGGTGCTGATCAGATCATCAGACGATGCATCCCGAAAGTGGAAATTCAAGACATTCTGTTCTTCTGCCATGACCAAGCCTACGACGGACACTTCTCTGGACATAAAACTGTAGCTAAAATCCTCCAGTATGACTTTTATTGTCCCATGATCTTCAAGGACGCATACTACTACTGTAAGGCATGCACTCGATGCCAGACCTTGGGCAACATGAGCCACCGCAATATGATGCCTTTATAGTCAATTCTTGTATGCAAAATCTTCTATATATGGGGGATTGATTTTATGGGACCCTTCCCTAATTTAGAAGTTTCGAATACATTCTCCTCTCTGTAGACTACGGTCTAAATGGATCGAAGCTATCCCGACCCAAACCAATGATCATAAAGTGGTAATCAAGTTCATTCATCAACACATCTTTTCTTGGTTTGGTGTCCCGTGCGCCATTATCTCTGATGGAGGGACCTATTTTGTAAATGCATAGTTCAAATCCCTAATGGCCAAGTATGGGGTGTCGCACTGAATCTCGACTCCTTACCACCCCCAAACCAATGGATTGGATGAACTATCTAATCGGGAGATCAAGAAAATCCTCCAGGTCACTGTTCGGCCTAATAGGAAGGACTGGTCGGCCCAACTTTCGGAAGCTTTGTGGGCTTATAGGACCGCCCACAAAACCCAATTAAGTATGTCTCCATTCAGATTGGTGTACGGGAAAGCATGTCACTTCCCCATCGAGATGGAGCACAAAGCCTATTGGGCAGTACAGAAGTGCAATCTAGATCTGCTTAAGGTTGGAACCCACCTTCAAATTCAAATGAGCGAGATTGAAGAACTATGCAATGACGTGTACGAGAACTCGTGAATTTACAAAGAGTGGGTGAAGGCTTTCCATGACAAACACATTTCTAGAAAATCTTTCCATCCTAGTCAAAAGGTCCTACTCTTTGAAGCCAAGCTAAAACTTTTCCCAGGCAAACTTAGATCTAAATGGATTAGACCATTCTTGGTGAGATGAATCTTTGAAAATGGAGCTATCGAAATCAGTCAACCCAACCTTGATTCTGAACCTTTCATCGTGAATGGCCAGCGACTTAAGTCGTTCATTGAACTCACTGATACGAACTTGGCTGAGGTATCTTTTGATCTCCATTTTCCTTGAACTTATTGTGCCCGGCTAATGGCCTTTCAGCCCTTAATGGGAGGCAACCCGTCATTTTCTTGAAAAACCTGAAACCCTTTTGACATATCTCTTTGCTAAACTCATATTACACTTTAAGGTTAGTCCATTAGAACAGCAGACTCCACCTCTGATACTCGTACCGAAGCTTGAAATCATCCACAACAGTCATTCCGACCCGTCCACCAACCCTTTGAACCTGTTCTAATGTACGGTCTAAGTTGAACTCAAACCCACCAAATTTACAATGAGGACATTGCATATCGTAGGCATGGGGGGTATTAAAGTGCAAAACACCTGAGAATCAATTCACAATAAGGGTTTCTCAAAAAAAAAAAAAAAAGAGGAGGTTGAGGAAAAAGGAAAGCCATTTTTGATAAAAATGAGGAAAGGAGGTAAGAAAAATTAAAAAAAGGAGCAAAAAGATAAAGAAAGAAATTGAGTCCCTTCAAAGTAATATGAAACTTAACTTCTAGGTTGGATTGAATGATGAATTAAGACCCGGAAGGCTAAAACTTAAGAGATTAGTGGCGAATACCAACCATAGGCCTCTTGGATTGTTTATCGTGCTCGATCGGGTTTTAAAAGATAACACGTTGTAATATAGCCGAAAAAGCATTCAAAACAAATAAAGAATTTTTTACTCGAAAATCGGAGTATTCGAGGTCGAACACAGGGAGAAATTTTAGTACTTTAAAAAACTAGAGAATACAACTTTTAAATAAAAGACAATTGATTCACAGAGAGATTTAAAAGAAAATTGCTAAGAGAGAACATGATTGGACGTCTGATTTCTATATCAGACGTCTTAAATGTAGCTACTCTTCTTCCTGTTTTGATTATGTTTTGGCCTTCTTTCTGATTTTTGCTTTCTCTGCAGCCTTCCTCCTTACTTCTCTCTTCTGCCTTCTTCTTCTGCGTAGGTTCTTCTTTTCTTTTCTTTTGATCTACAGGTGGTCTTCTTCTTTCTTCCTTCTCATCTCTGCCTCGCTCAGCCTCTTCTTCTGCTTCTTCCTTGCGACTAAGTCTCTTCCCTTCAACTCTCAACCTGCCTGCACAAGGAGCAAAACCTACCCTGTCCCTCTACCCTCACGTGTCTCTCTCTCTGAGAATCACTCACAGTACTCTCTCCCAGAGCTGCGGGTAATCGGGTCGGGTAGCGTACCCGGGACCAGGCGCACCGACGTAAGGGTGATGAGCGAGGTATGCTCAGATAGGGTCGGGTCAGATCCCTCCAGATCCACGTGGTGAAACCGCGGACGAGGCGAGCGTGAGTTAGGTGAGGGACCTCACCCCAGTGCTTTCGGAGGCGACAAGAGAATAACACAAAATCACTTTAAACCGTACCTGCGCCTCATAGATTGCCGATGTGGGACTATTAGTCCCGCCCTACTCTCGCGCGCGCCCGCAGAATGCTCTTCGTCGATTGCCAAAGTTGCGGACTTCGTTGCGTTGTTCACTGGGTCAGATAGCTTCGCAGTGCTTGCCCGAGTCAGCTGCACCTGAAGCCTGGCCATCCTGAAGCTTGGAGCTACTTCGCGTCACCGTCAATGGCGGCAGGGGCTTGAAAACTGTCAGACACAAAACAAGCCTCTCGGCTTAATCAGATCACCGGAGGACCTTCGCCGTGGCACGGCGAAGGTGGTGCAAGGTGCAGCAGGTTGTGGGACGGCCAGGGCGTGCGTGCCTAGGTCGTCCTGTGACCGGAGATGTGGGTGTGTTCAGGGGAGCGTTGAGGGGGTGTAGAGCGGCAGTGGGTGGGCGGAGGATGCTCCTTGTGGTGAGGCAGAGCCTCTGAGTTGGTTGGCGAGTCATGCGGAAGTGTGGAACGATGGGAGCGATTCGCCGGAGGTTGCCCAGAGGGGTGGAAGGTGGAGGTGGTCAGGCATGGTCGAGGGGTAATTAAATGAAATGTAGTGGGGAAAAGAGAGAGGGGAAGATGGGGAATGTATCTGGACTGTTCTGGGAGAGAAGGAGGCAGCGGAGTGGATGGCTCATAGCTACCGTCGTCGGAGAAGAAGCACCCTGAGGGAGGGAGCGGCGACGAGGAAGAGGTCGGGGAAACGCGCGCTTGGTACGGCGCGACGCGGGAGGAAGAGGTGAAGTGGCCTCTACTGCAGGTATGGTAGCAGAGCGACGAGAAGGAGTGGAGGAGGTCGCTGGAGCTTGCGGGTTCCTTGGCCGGAGATGGAAGAGAAGAAAATTTGGGGGAATCTTCGCCAAGACAAGTCTGTAATTGAGCGGCTGGGTTTGGGGATTCTTTTATCGGTGCTGGCCGAACTTTCTAGTGCGTGGAGGGCGGCTTTTGGCTACCGCTGTCTTGCCAGAGAAGGAAGGTGGTCGAGACCCAAAATTCTCGTGTGTTCGCACGAGAGTTTGGAAAGAAATCAACGATCACGATCGGGCTTAGATGGAAGGGAATTCCTCAGAGAATCTCCCTTCCAATTCTGGGAGGAGATCTTTGAGGAACGTGAGCATATCCCCCCTGTCAACCTCGTCGGAGAAGAATCTTCCCCGATAATGGCTGAAGGACCTGATTGCAAAGTTGGAGAGGAAGTTAGGGGGCTCTCTGCGATGATTTTCAAAAGATAGGGACCAAATTATGATTTGGGTGTACTAAATTGCAAAGTAGGTCAAGATGACCTCCCCTTAGGTCCAAATTTGGTATAAACCTAATTTTGACCTAAGGAATCCAATGGTGAAGTTAGATTTTAGGTTTTACTACATTTGACTGGACATTTTGTGTAAAAACCCAAATTAGGTTAATTGATGAGCTAGGACCCTAATCTAGGTCAAACTGGGTTCCAAAGGCCAAATTAAGTGTTCTAAATCCTAGGGGATATTTTTCCATGATTTTTAGAGGGTTTACTTGATTTTTATCCTGATCGGAACCTTGTTAATTTAAGCGGGTCTGTTTTAGGGTTACCAAATGTCATTTAATTTCTGGATTGCACATGAACCCATTTCTGATTGACTCAACCCACTTTTTATCTTATTTAGACCTTTTTACCTATGTTTTTCCTCTGAGAAATCCCATTTATGTACTGCAATGGTAAAATTACAGTTTTAACCTTTATTTCATGTTTTCTTGTCAGAACACTTATTCCTTCATTTAGGCCTTCTTCTAGGTTATGTAGGAGCTTTTATCTTCTTTATTGGGTCAAAATGAGCTAGTTATGGCTCATGATGAGGCTCTCATCATACCCCCATCCTAGCTTTTGCTAGTCCCTTAGCAAAATTTCAAGGTTTTAACTTCCGTTCTAGACCCTGAGTGTCTGTCAACAATCATGATAAGTGCTTCTCCTTTTCTTTTGTGATTAGGTAGGAATGCCGACAATAGGCCTAGAGGTATTCAAGTACCAACCAATATCTGGACCTGACCTGCTTTAGCCTCAGTCCTCCGCAAAGGTTTCTAAGGCCCACAGAAACTAACCTAGGGTTTGTTGGACTCCGCGGTTAAAGCACCCGTGCTTGAGATATTTTCAGCCTAGGTTCAGTTTGCAATGTGTTTTTGTAGGAGAGAGATAGAAGATTTATTTGCTTGGAGAGCTTTTCTCTCTCTTTTCTTTTTATTTCTAGCTTCGGATTAGCTTCCCAACATGGTCTGTATCGGATTCCTCGTCCCCATCATCAATCCTCAAGGGTCCCTGGCTTTCGAGATAATCCCGCCCATGGCAACCCCCAGAACCCTGGCTTTCGAGATTTCGAGATAATCCTGCCCATGGTATCTAAACCAGCAAAGTGCTTACATTTCCCTAGTAGGATATTTAAATATCCTAAGAGACAAGCATCGAGGAGACGATATGTTGTTCTGCATCTTCGAGGGGAATTTCCCGCTTCTCCGCGTTAGGAACTCGTCCAAATCAACTTGTGTTGATTGGCCTCTCCTAATCTAGGTGACTTTTGTAGAACATTAAACGCTTTTGCGTGATTTGGATGTTTATGCGCACTGAACCAGACTGTGTGTGAATTTGGGGTTCTTAGGTTACCGAATCCCACAAATCAGAGGTCAGTTAACGAGGTCGAATACTTCCTAAGCCTTAGACCTAATACTCAAGCTTCGCATTTTCCCCAACCTCTTGAGGATTATCCAGATTTTAGCGGATACGTGAATTTTTAAGCTAACGAATCTAGCCCAAGAGGCCTAAGACCAGCGTTCCCGCTAATCTCTTGTTATATCTCCTTAGCACTTTTTTTCTTTTTCTTGATTTGGTCTAGAACTTCAGTTAACCCCTTAATCTTTTACTAATGACTATTTCTTTTCAGTTTCATTTTGTGCTCCTTTTTTGGCATTTTACTCTTTTCCTCCTCTCATTTATATGACCCTAAATTGTTCCTCCCTTCCATCAAGTCCTTTTTTTTTTTTAATTGAAACCCTTTCTTGATATGAATTTTCCTGACATTTTGCACTTTCATTCCCCCCCATGCCTAAGATTTGCAATGTCCCCATTGTAAATTAGGTGGGTTCGATTTCAGCTTAGTTCATGCATTAGGACAGGTGTGTGGTGAGTGAATGGGTCGAAGTGACTTGTTGCGAATGATTTCTAATCTCGGGTAGGGATACCTGAGGTGAAGTCGGCTATTCTAATGGATGAACCTTAAAGTGAGATATGAATTCTGCATAGAGATGTCAGAAAAGGTTTCGGGTTTTTCAAAGAATGACGGGTTGCCTCCCGTTAAGCGCTGAGTTTTACGCCATCAGCTGGGCACAATGAGCTCAAGAGGAATGGAGGGTAAAGGATGACTCAGCCAAATCTATATTGGTCATGTCAATGAACGGTTTGAGTCTCTGACCGTTCACAACAAAGGGTTCGGAATCGTGGCTGAGTGGGCTGATTTCAATGGCTCCATTTCCAAAGATTTGCCGGACTAGGTAAGGTCCGACCCACTTAGATCATAGCTTTCCTGGAAATAATTTGAGTCTGGCATCAAAGAGTAAAACCTTTTGACTAGGATGAAAGACCTTTCTAGAAATGTGTTTGTCGTGAAAAGCTTTAACCCATTCTTTGTAAATTCGCGAGTTCTCATATGCGTCGTGGCGTAATTCATCGATCTCGCTTATTTGAAGTCTTATGTGGGTTCCAGCCTTAGAAAGATCTAGATTACAATTCCGTACTGCCCAATAGGCTTTATGCTCCAATTCAACTGGGAGGTGACATGCCTTCCCGTACACTAGTCTGAAGGGAGACATTCCTAATTGGGTCTTGTGAGCGGTCCTATAGGCCCACAATGCTTCCGGAAGCCGAGAAGACCAATCTTTTCTATCAGGTCAAATAGTAACCTGAAGGATCTTCTTGATCTCTCGGTTAGATAGCTCATCTAGACCATTAGTTTGGGGGTGGTAAGGAGTAGAGATTCGATGTGACACCCCGTATTTGATCATCAGTGACCTGAACTGAGCGTTAGTGAAATAGGTCCCTCCGTCGGAAATTATAGCACGTAGGATCCCGTACCTGGAGAAAATGTTTTGATGAATGAATTATATAACTTTATGATTGTTGGTTTGGGTCAGAATGGCTTCTATCCACTTGGAAACATAGTCAACTGCGAGTAAGATGTATTCGAAGCCATCTGAGATCGGGAAGGGTCCCATGAAATCAATCCCCCAAATATCAAAAATTTCGCATACCAAGATCGGCTGTAGAGGCATCATGTCTTGATGGCTCATGTTGCCCAGAGTCTGGCAACGGGAACATGCCTTACAGTGATCGTATGCATCCTTGAAAATTGTGGGCCAGTAAAAGCCACACTAGAGGACTTTTGATGCGGTTTTATGTCCTGAGAAATGTCCACCGCATGCCTAGTCATGGCAAAATGAGAGTATGTCTTTGATTTCCACTTCCGCGACGCACCGTTGAATTATCTGATCAGCACCAATGCGGAATAGATACGGGTCTTCCCATAGGTAATACTTGGCATCGGAACGCAATTTGTCCTTCTTGGCCTTCGGCCAATCGGACGGAATCTGATGTGATGCCAGGTAATTTACTATATCTGCGAACCATGGAAGACTTGTACTGATAGTCAGGAGGTGCTCATCAGGAAAGTGTTCTGTGATAGGTCCGGAAGGGTCAATTATTTCAAAAGGAAGGTGGGACAAGTGATCAGCTACCACATTTTGCTTTCCAGCCTTGTCACGAATCTCAAGGTCAAATTCTTGCAACAGTAAGATCCATCGGATTAATCGAGGTTTCGCATCCTTCTTTGCAAGGAGATGCCTCACAACTGTGTGATCCGAGTATATGATAACACAGGAACCCAGAAGGTATGATCTGAATTTTTCTAGGGCAAATACTACAGCAAGCAGCTCTTTCTCAATAACCGTATAGTTACGCTGAGCCTCATCCAGTATTTTGCTGGCGTAGTAAATGACCACAGGTTTCCTGTCAATTTTCTGCCCCAAAATCGCTCCTACAACGAAGTCAGATGCATCGCACATGATCTCAAAGGGTTGAGACCAATCAAGGGACTGTAGGATCGGGGCTTGGGTGACTCGGTCACGTAGGATCTCAAATGCTTGAGTGCATTCCTTGGAAATTTTGAAAGGCACATCTTTGGAGAGAAGATTGGTCAGGGGGCGCGCGATTTTATAGAAGTCAAGGATAAATCGATGGTAAAAATCGATGTGCCCCAAAAAAGATTGGATGTCCTTAATCGAGCTAGGCATAGGGAGCTTGGAAATCAGGTTAATCTTAGCTCGATCCACTTGGATGCCTTTCTTCGAGATTAAATGTCCCAGGACAATTCCCTCAGGCACCATGAAATGGCACTTTTCCCAGGAAAGAACCAAATTCACATCGATGCACCGCCTGAGTATTTGGACCAAGTGTTGGAGGCAATCGTCAAATGATACTCCAAAAATTGAAAAGTCATCCATGAAGACTTCCAGATAGTCACCTACCATATTTGAGAATATGGCAAGCATGCACCGCTGAAAAGTTGCAGGTGCATTGCAGAGACCGAAAGGCATCCTTCGAAACGCGTACGTCCCGAAGGGGCAGGTGAATGTGGTCTTTTCTTGGTCCTCTGGATGGATTGCCACCTGGTTGTAACCGGAGTACCCATCAAGAAAGTAGAACCTATTTCCCGCTAGTTTCTCGAGGATCTGATCAATAAACGGTAGTGGGAAATGATCCTTCTTCGTGGAGGAATTTAGTCTTCTGTAATCAATGCAGACTCTCCACAAGTTAGCTATTCGGGTCGAAATGACTTCTCTGGTTTCAGTCGTGATAATGGTAAGTCTTGCCTTTTTAGGCACCACCTGTATTGGACTCACCCAACAACTGTCGGAGATCGGGTAGATGATCCCTACATCAACCACTTTATGATCTCCTTTTTCACGACCTCCTGTAGGTTAGGTTTTAGGCGTCTTTGCATTTCTCTTGAAGGTCGTGCGCCTTCTTCTGTGTAGATTCGATGTGTGCAGTATGAAGGGCTTATACCAGTCAAATCATCGAGAGTCCATCCAATGGCTCTACGATGTTGCTGGAGAACAGAAGTCAAACGGAGTTCCTGGTCAGGTGTGAGTCGAGAGTTGATAATCACAGGAAACGTCTGATTCGAATCCAAAAAGACGTACTTCAAATGCTCGGGAAGGGGCTTGAGTTCCATGACAGGATTGTCAGCAGCAGCGGGCGGTTCGGGGTTTGTATCAGGAACAAGGGTAGGAGTCATAGGTGTGTCTAGATCATGTTCGCACACCTCTGTTAGCGGGTTTTGATTCTCTAGTGGTTGATCAGGGATAATCAGGTTGTCCTCTATATGCAATTCATCAACCACGACTCTGATATCACATATTTCCTCTATAACCCCACAATTAATCCCTTGTTGGGCCTTAAAAATGTCAATCTTCATGTTTTGATTCCCAAATTTTAATTCTATCTGGCCCTCTTCGCAGTTTATGTTGGCCCTAGCAGTGGCCAAAAAGGGTCTCCCTAATATGATTGGTGTGTCCCTTGGGTTCTTAGGTGCATCCATGTCCAGTACTATGAAGTCTACCGGGAAATAGAAATCTCGTACCCTAACAATGACATCCTCGAGTATTCCTCTAGGTGACTTGATGGATCGATCGGCTAACTGCAATGTCACCTCAGTGGGTTTAAGTTCAGATTCTTCAAGGTGGTCAAGGAGGGATGTAGGTATTAAATTTATGGAGGCACCTAGGTCTAGTAAGGCTCTATCAAATTGGGTTTCACCAATTTTACAAGAAATCAAGGGAGTTCCTGGGTCTTTAGCCTTGGGTGGGAGTTTGCTTAAGATGACAGAGCTGTCTTGCTCTGACAGTACGATTGGATTCCCATCCTTGGTTCGCGGCTTACGTTTAGGTGTACATATGTCTTTCAAGAATCTTGCGTAAGCCGGTATGTGGCGAATTGCATCCATCAATGGGATGTTTATCTGGACCTATTCAAAGAGCTTGACTAGATCCTCCTCAGGGGCCACGGGTTTGGTTATCCTTTTTCCTTTGGTCAAGGCCTCAGGAAATGGGATCCTAGTTGGTTCCTCTAGGATAGGTCCAGGTTCTTGATCTGGGACAGTGATATCTTGGATAACTATCCTAGGGTCTTGGCTATTATCAGGCTTGGAGTGGTTCGGATAATGTGGGTCTTGGGTTGTTTTACCACTACGCATTGTTACAGAGTTTAATCCGGCCTGATTTTGGTTTGGGTTTGGTAGGAGGGGTGGCTGCTGCTGGAATCCCGCATAAGATGTCGAAGCCTCCATCCCGTCTGGCGATGGAGCAGCAGGGGCCTAATAAATCAAATGTGCTTGGCCTAAATTTGGATTGATAACGCACCTCTGGGTCGGTACATTATTTGGGTTGGGCAGAGGTTGAGAAGGAAGGGTGCCAGGTTGGCGGGAATTTGCCATCTAGGCCAATTGGTTGCGAAACTCTGTGATCTCGTCCTTGTGTTGTTTTTGCATTGCCGCATTCATCTTTTGAATGTCAGCCAGTGCTTGAAGATAAGAGTCAGTTGATCCTGGTTTTGCCCGGATTGGTAGGTGGGATTGGGCCGAGGCTGAGGCAGCTGATATGGACGAGGGGCTTGTGGACGGGGTTGAAATGGTAGTCTTTGAGTCTGAGAATTTCCCGCCCACTGAAAGTTAGGATGATTTCGCCATCCAGGGTTGTAGGTATTGGAGAATGGGTCATTCTGGATGGCGTTGAGGTCCTCGCAGTTTTGAGGAACCTCAGGAAAGTCAGAATACGAGGGTTCAGAGTTCCCCCAACTCGAGTAGAATGGATCGGAGGTCACTTCGGTCCGAGAGGCAGACGGGGGTGGATATGGGTCCATCCCCTTGGCAGATTGGTGATAGATGTTTTGCACAGTTTCCCTTGCTAGAGGTGGTCGTGCAAAAGAGTTTTGCGCAGAGGTGGCTTGCTACAAATGCCGAGTTAGCTCGTCCATCTTCTTTTCTATGATAGAAACCTTGTCCAACCGACTGGCCATCAGTTCCAAGTCGACAGAATTGGACAGGTCCTGCATCTCATGTGTCCTTCTCAGATTCGTCAATGCGCGGGCATTCGTCCTGTCTAATAAGCCCATGGAGTCATTATTTATGGAGTTCTCGCACGTTTTCGAGAATCTCCCACACCGTGTCCTCATGTTGACCCATGATGTTTCCTCCGCACGTTGCATTGACGAATAAACGAATGTCTTCACGGAGTCCCTGGTAAAAAGACTGGACTTGTTCCCACTTAGGAACTCCGTGATGGGGGCACTTTCGCATGAGATCTAAGAATCGATCCCATGCTTCGTGAAGAGGTTCTCCCGGTTGTTGAGTAAAATGAGTGATCTGGTGGTGCAAGGCATTCGTCCGGCCAATGGGGAAGAATTTTTTCAAAAATTCGGACTGAAGTTCCTCCCATGTGTTGATTGGACAGGTCTAAGTTTGATACCAATGTGCGGCCTTGTCAAAGAGGGAGAACGAAAACATTTTCATGAGTAGGATATCCCGATTTTGTAGATCTGACCCGAAGGTCTGGGCTAGATGCTTGAGTTGTTTAATGTGTTGGAATGGATCCTCAGAGTTAAGCCCATGAAACTTCGGTATGGCATGAATCATATTGGGCTTCAGTTCAGAATTAGGTCCTCCAATCGGGATTCGTACTCGAGGTTCGATCGCCACCGCAGCGGGATTATAGTGATCTCGCATCATAGGTTGCTGCGGTGGGTTTACAAAGTTCTGAAAGAGATCATTAAGGCATTGAAGTTGGTGTTCAAGGTTATTCTCCTCTTCAATGGGTTGTGCCATGATGGAAGAGGAAGGAGAACCAGGGTCTGAATCAGATGAAAGATTTATGTGGTGGGGTTGCTGCACAAACAAGGGCGTCGAGGCTTGGCCTCGACGAGAGTGAATTTCTAAAGGAGGTCTTAAGGGTGGTCTTAAGGACCTCCTACCGAACATGCACCGAAGGATGTGATGAGATTAGAAGGTGCTGGACCCAATCAAGACACCCAAAAATTGTTGGGTGATTATAGAGGTTCGGGGCGGATGGACCCCTTAGTCAGAAAGGTCGTCCACTTGAGAAATACCTGGGTAGCCAGAGAGGGAGAGTCCTGCAAAGACCCCTACACGGTAGAGCATCCCCACGAGTTACAGGGTTTCCCCCACCCGACCTCTCTTGTCACTACGGTTCCAGGTAGACCAGAATGGGGACCTTGACCTCTTAAGTCTACCTTTTTTTTACTTTAAGATCAAGGTGCTTAATGTTCCACTTGAACTTTTAGGTATTTTGAGTGAAAAAGTGACCTAATTTTAAGGTTGGTTGTCCCAAGGGATCAACTTCATCTCTTGTTCCTTTGAGAGCTTTTAGGTCCTTTCTTTTAGGGTTCAAATGGATTAAAAGCTTGATTTGCTTAGGCTTCCTCTTGTATAGATCTTTTCAAACAAGGTTTAGGCACACCTCTTTTTAGAAAAATTTGCTTCTTTGTTTAAGATAAGATGTGTCTCTAAAAACCCTAGCTTTTTAATCCTTAACTTGGCTCTAGTGGGTCTACTTTAGTTGCCTCAGAATTTAGTACCTAGGACTCAATCAATATAGTTTTAGCCCTAATTACCTTAGTTGGATGAGCAGATAAAAATGTGTTGAAATGAAAATCAGGCAACTTGATGAGTTACTAAATATGAAACAGGTAGCCCTAAGTTGATTGTTCTTTTTTTTTCCTCTCAGAGTTTGAGGGAGTTAAGAGAGAGGGCTTATGGAAATTACCTGTTCCTTGGAGTGTCTGTTGTGCAGTTGCTCTTCCTTCCTTTTTGCTATCCCTATAATAAGCACAACAAAAGAGAGGAGTTAGGTCAAATATTGGATCAAAAAGTTGTAATCAAAAGCTTTAAAAGTGCCCGTTGCTCCCCGGCAACGGCGCCAAAATGTTTATCGTGCTCGATCGGGTTTTAAAAGATAACACATTGTAATATAGCCGAAAAAGCGTTCAAAACAAATAAAGAATTTTTTACTCGAAAATCGGAGTATTCGAGGTCGAACATAGGGAGAAATTTCAGTACTTTAAAAAACTAGAGAATACAACTTTTAAATAAAAGACAATTGATTCACAGAGAGATTTAAAAGAAAATTGCTAAGAGAGAACAGGATTGGACGTCTGATTTCTATATCAGACGTCTTAAATGTAGCTATTCTTCTTCCTGTTTTGATTATGTTTTGGCCTTCTTTCTGATTTTTGCTTTCTCTGCAGCCTTCCTCCTTACTTCTCTCTTCTGCCTTCTTCTTCTGCGTAGGTTCTTCTTTTCTTTTCTTTTCTTTTGATCTACAGGTCTTCTTCTTCTTTCTTCCTTCTCTTCTCTGCCTCACTCAACCTCTTCTTCTGCTTCTTCCTTGCGACTAAGTCTCCTCTCTTCAACTCTCAACCTGCCTGCACAAGGAGCAAAACCTACCCTGTCCCTGTACCCTCACGTGTCTCTCTCTCTGAGAATCACTCACAGTACTCTCTCCCAGAGCCGCGGGTAATCGGGTCGGGTAGCGTACCCGGGACCAGGCGCACCGGCGTGAGGGTGATGAGCGAGGTGTGCTCAGATAGGGTCGGGTCAGATCCCTCCAGATCCACGAGGTGAAACCGCAGACGAGGCGAGCGTGAGTTAGGTGAGGGACCTCACCCCAGTGCTTTCGGAGGCGACAAGAGAATAACACAAAATCACTTTAAACCGTACCTGCGCCTCCTAGATTGCCGATGTGGGACTATTAGCCCCGCCCTACTCTCGCACACGCCCGCAGAACGCTCTTCGTCGATTGCCAAAGCTGCGGACTTCGTTGCATTGTTGACTGGGTCAGATAGGTTCGCAGTGCTTGCCCGAGTCAGCTGCACCTGAAGCCTGGCCGTCCTGAAGCCTGGAGCTGCTTCGCGTCACCGTCAATGGCGGCAGGGGCTTGAAAACTGTCAGACACAAAACAAGCCTCTCGGCTTAATCATATCACCGGAGGACCTTCGCCGTGGCATGGCGAAGGTGGTGCAAGGTGCAGCAGGTTGTGGGACGGCCTGGGCGTGCGTGCCTAGGTCGTCTTGTGCCCGAAGATGTGGGTGTGTTTGGGGGAGCGTTGAGGGGGTGTAGAGCGGCAGTGGGTGGGTGGAGGATGTTCCTTGTGGTGAGGCGGAGCCTTTGAGTTGGTCGGCGAGTCGTGCGGAAGTGTGGAGTGACGGGAGCGATTCGCCGGAGGTTGCCCGGAGGGGTGGAAGGTGGCGGTGGTCAGGCGTGGTCGAGGGGTAATTAAATGAAATGTAGTGGGGAAAAGAGAGAGGGGAAGATGGGGAACATATCTGGACTGCTCTGGGAGAGAAGGAGGCAGCGGAGTGGACGGCTCGTAGCTGCCGTCGTCGAAGAAGAAGCACCCTGAGGGAGGGAGCGGCGACGAGGAAGAGGTCGGGGAAATGCGCACTTGGTACGGCGCGACGCGGGAGGAAGAGGTGAAGTGGACTCTGCTGCTGGTATGGCAGCAGAGCGATGAGAAGGAGGGGAGGAGGTCGCCGGAACTTGCGGGTTCCTTGGTCGGAGATGGAAGAGAAGAAAATTTGGGGGAATCTCTGCCAAGACAAGTCTGAAATTGAGCAGCCGGGTTTGGGGATTCTTTTATAGATGTTGGCCGAACTTTCTAGTGCGTGGAGGGCGGCTTTTGGCTACCACTGTCTCGCTGGAGAAGGAAGGCGGTCGAGACCCAAAATTCTCGTGCGTTCGCACAAGAGTTTGGAAAGAAATCAACGATCACGATCGGGCTTAGATGGAAGGGAATTCCTCAGAGAATCTCCTTTCCAATTCTGGGAGATCTCTGAGGAACGTGAGCGTATCCACCCTGTCAACCTCGCTGGAGATGAATCTTCCCCGATAATGGTGGAAGGACCTGATTGCAAAGTTGGCGAGGAAGTTAGGGGGCTCTCTGCGATGATTTTCAAAAGATAGGGACCAAATTATGATTTGGGTGTACTAAATTGCAAAGTAGGTCAAGATGACCTCCCCTTAAGTCCAAATTTTGGTATAAAACTAATTTTGACCTAAGGAATCCAATGGTGAAGTTGGATTTTAGGTTTTACTATGTTTGACTGGACATTTTGCATAAAAACCCAAATTAGGCTAATTGATGAGCTAGGACCCTAATCTAGGTCAAACTGGGTTCCAAAGGCCAAATTAAGTGTTCTAAATCCTAGGGGATATTTTTCCATGATTTTTAGAGGGTTTACTTGAATTTTATCCTGACCAAAACCTTGTTAATTTAAGCGGGTCTGTTTTAGGGTTACCAAATGTCATTTAATTTTTGGATTGCACATGAACCCATTTCTGATTGACTCAACCCACTTTTTATCTTATTTAGACCTTTTGACCTATATTTTGCCTCTGAGAAATCCTGTTTATGTACTGCAATGGTAAAATTACAGTTTTAACCTTTATTTCATGTTTTCTTCTCAGAGCACTTATTCCTTCATTTAGGCCTTCTTCTAGGTTATGTAGGAGCTTTTATCTTCTTTATTGGGTCAAAATGAGCTATTTATGGCTCATGATGAGGCTCTCATCATGAATCTAATTAGATTTAAACACTCATGTACTTGTCAAGATCCGGATTAGTCCCCAAGAGGTTGGGGAAAATGCAAAGCTTATGTATTAGGTCTAAGGCTTAGGTAGTATTTGGCCTCGTTAACTGACCTCTGGTTTGTAGGACTTGGTAACTTAGGCACCCTAAATCACACACAGTCTAGTTCAATGCACTTTAAATAGTGAAATCATGCCAAAGGGTATTTCTTCTATTCTGAAAATGGTCCTAAGATCTATATTAGGAGCGGCTCGAAAACACAAATTGATTTGGACGAGTTCCCGATGCAGATAGGAGAAAAATTCCCCTCTAAGATGCGCAATAACATATCGTCTCCTTGGTGCTTGTCTCCTAGGATATCTAAATATCCTACCGAGGGTATGTAAGAACCTTGTGCTGGTTCAAATGCCATGGGCGGCATTATCACAAAATGTAGATTGCCAGGGTCAAGATTTAGCTACAGAACGCCATGGGTGAGATTATCCCAAAATCTCAAAAGCCAGGGTTCTGGGGGCTGCCATGGGCGATGCTATCTTGAAGCATCGATTGCCAAGGACCCTATGAAGATTGATGAGGAGGACAAAGAATCCGATACTGACCGTGTTCAGGGCCAATCCGAAGATGGATCTAAGGAAAAATATAATGAAAAGAAAAAGAGAGAGAAAGCTCTCCACAAATAAAATTCTCCTTCTATATCTCTCTCCTACAAAGTGCACTGGAAAACTAAACCTGGACTAACCAAGTTTCAAGCACAGGTGCTTTAATTGTTGGGTACAACGAACCTTAGGTTAGTTCCTACGAGCCTTAGAAACCTTCGCAGTAGACTGAGGTGAAAGCTAGTCAGGTCTGGATTTAGGATGGTACTTGAGTACCTCTAGGCTTATTGTTGGTATTAAGATCTGATTCCTAGAGATGCGGCTTAGTAGGGCATTTTGACAGTTACATCCAACCTAGATAACTAGTTTGATTCATAGAATTTTGTTGAGGGACTAGCAAAAGGCAGGCATGGGGGTATGATGGGAATACCATCATGAGCCATAACTAGCTCAATTTGGTCCTATAAAGCCAATAAAAGCTCCTACATAATAGTCAGAAGGTCTCCTGAGCAGGATGAATTATTTTGTGAAGAAAAAATGAAAATAGGGTTATTTCTGTAATGTTTCCTTCTCATCACAAATACAAAATAACCATGAGGTATGCTAGGGGTTTATTAAAGTTCATTTAGTCATTAATGCCTAATAAGTGGGTCCATGTAGATAGAAATGGCTTTTCACACATTTCAAGAATTAATGGACATCTAAAACCCTAAAACATACCTACTTAATTAACTGAGGTTCTAGTCAAGCATAAACCCTCTAAAACTTATATAAAAATATTCTCTAGGGTTTATCATCTTTGAATTAACCATCAGAACCCGTTTTGACCTAAAATAGAGTTACAGACAGACTATTGCCATAATTTAGGTTTTTACATAAATTACCTAGTCAAACAAGGTCAAAACCAAAATCTAACTTCACCATTGGATTCCTTGGGTTTAAATTAGGTTTGTATCAAAATTTTAGCCCAATATAAGATTAATTCGACCTAGTTTGCATTTTAGTCCAAGTTTGACTCTTATTTTCTCAAATAACCCCTCAGCTTTTGAAATTATTACAAAACCCCCCTAACTTCTTCGTCTTCTTCACAAAATTGCACCTGCCACCATTACTATGTGAACCCAAGAACCTCCAACCTTCAATCAAGAGATTCTCCCTGATTTCACGACGAAATCCTTCCCAATTTGGAAGGAAGATTCTTGAGGAGTTGCTCTTCAATCTGAGGCAGGTCTTGCCTTCCAAATCTCATCTAAGAGTTTATGCAAACTCTTGGAAATCCTATGCTTATTCCATGATTTTCTATCTTTCAAAGCTTGGTTTCCAATCTTTGAAGCTCGCTCTTTGGCCTATGAAAGACCTCCTTGGCATCCCATTCTTCTTCAGCATCCTTTTAGACCCAAGTCCTCTTCTCTTCTCCCTCTCCAGCCTTTTCTGAAATTTGCTCTAGTGACCTTCTTCCTCTGCCTTCTTTGCCCACTACCACGTACAATAGGCAGTGGGATCATCTTCCTTAAGTTCTTCCGTGCCTTGCAATACCGCAGGCGTCTCTGTCCTCTGTCATCCTCGCCGATCTCCGTCATCGAAGACTTCTCCTTCTCCGACGTCGACCTATCATAGCCGATGTTTCCTTCACCTTCTCTTCATTTTCCAGGCACTCCATTCGACTCATCATCTACTGATTCCCTCCATACTTCTAAACTTCGGCTTCGACCTCCGACTCGTCCACTCTGTCGTCATCTCCTCCATCTCTGGCATATCTCTGGTGACCTCGAAAGCCCGCTACACTCCACCAAATTGACCACCGTTGCTCCCAAAAGCTTCACCTCATCCATGCAAACAAAACCCCTCAAGAAATTGAGGGGCTTGCTTACCCTAATTGCCTACCGAACACCACCACCATCACGTTCATAGTCCGTCATCATCCGACCTCCTCACTCACTCACGCGCACCACCAAGACCACCATCACATTTCCATCCTCAAGCAATCCTCCTGAGCATATTTAACGTGGCCCCGAGGCCACTTTTTGCTTTTCAGGCGACCACCGGACCTCCGCCGCCGCCTTCAAGTTCTCCAACGTTAGCTGCAATCCTCTGGCAATAACCCCTCCAGATTCCACCTCCAGGTGTTGTGGCTGACTCCCAGGAAGCGCTCCAGGCATTCAATTGGACTCCACAGCATTCTCCTTGACCTTAATTAGAAGCATCTTCAGCTGCTGCTGCATTGTGACGAAGCTGCGTGGGATAGTCCCACCTCATTGAGTGAAGAAGCCATGACTGCACTTAAGTTGATTTTATGATACTAGTTGTTCACCTCAGCATGCACAGGGGGTGAGGTTCCCATCCACGCACGTGCATATGCATGCCTCACCCACAGTCACGGCATGCAGGTCTGGCCAAGATCTGTTTACCTGCCTGTTTAGCCGCTTACTGGTCCAATTAATGGGCGTGAAGAGAAAAGGAGAGAGAGGGGGGTTTTGCTTCAGTGAACCCCTCTCAACACTTGGTCTCTACGAGGCAACCGTGCCTCTGTGTTGTTCCTTCCCCTAAGGACAGAAAGGAAAGGAAGACAAAGAGTGCCCTCTTGGCACTGTAGCAAAGAAGAGTTTAAGCCATCTGATTAAAAGCTCCATCATCTGATCTGTTTGACATAGTGCACTATGCACTTGGCTTACGTGGATTAAATTTGGTTGATACTATTGAGATATTTGCTATTATTGTAATTAGGGTAATTGGTGACTTAAATAACCATTTTACCCTAATCTTTTTACACTATTAACATTTGCTATTATCTATACATTATTATTGCATGAATTTCTCATTAAATATTGTTATCTTGTGCTTAGAATATGATCTTGAGATTAATTGCAACACTTGCTCCCTATGTTCGACATTGGATTTATATTCGAGTTATAAATTATATTCGTTCATGTGCTATTTTCAGCTATATTGCAACGAAGTGATTTTTAAACCCCGATTTAGCACATAAACAGACGGACTATGTTGAATTTGCTCCAACAATTGAACAAAGAGAACCTTCATAAATTCATGGATATGTATCCTAATTTTATGAAGACTTTTAAATATTTTTCTACAATTCCAATGTTGGAAGAGACCTTGGTCCTAGATCCAAATGATACTAATAGAGTGAACATTAATTCTAAAGATTCTAAGGAGGGGTCTTAAGAAATAAATCCTAAATTTATTGAGGACACTAAGGTTGATCTCTCAACTGATCTAAAGAAATAAATCCTAAATTTATTGAGGACACTAAGGTTGATCTATCAACTAATATCAAAGAAGAATATGATTCTGAGACATCCGATTTTGACGGAGGGCCGGTTGAAGAAATCGATTCTGAGGATGTTGATTTTGAAGGCCTTTATCTTGATTTAGATCAGGTGGCACATGGGGAATTGATTCCTGAATCTGCAAAGGAATTGATTATTAGTCTCACCTTCCAATCAACCCCTAAAGAGACTAAAGTTGAATCAATTGGACCTGAATTTGATGAACCCAAGTCCAATTGGATTACAGATGATCTCATAGACTTGGATCTTATAGAAGGGGTTGATGAAATTCTAGATGCTCCGGGTAATGATCTGAATGATTTGGAAGATATGAAGGAAATCATTATTTTGGAAGACCACCTTGAGAAATACCTATACTTGAACTTAGAGGATTCGAATGATTCTAAATCCTTAACCTCATACAAGGATCCTCTAAGTTATTCTGATCTATTTAGGGCCTTGGAACACGAGTGCACTTATTCAAAGAATTATCTTTTCGAGCTTCATTATCAAGGGACATAGGCTTCTTACATTATCTTTTTTATGTCTGAATCTTTAGACTTGGGTTACATGAGCCTAAACTAAAGATCGTACCCATTACTGATTGCTAGAAAATAGATGGATGCAGTCATTTTTTATGTTGCATCTATCGAGTCTTTGGCCCTTAGGTATGGAGTTGTATCACTAGCTAGTTTGCATTTGCGAGCATATGATTCTAAACTATTTTGATCTATCTTTTACCATATTTTTGACCCACCTCTCCTATTCTAACCAATTCATCCTCTTAGGGTCTGAGCTTGATTGAAGGCATAAAACTTAGTGCTTATTCGGAGGCAATCGAACATATTAGGTTGTACATATTAGATTAGCTTGTATATACTCTAAGTAATTGGTTCAGATCTAGAACTGATCAACATTTATTGCACAGAACTCAAGGACTATTAGGTGATATTTACTCATTGCTTATGTTTATTAGATGCATTAAGGAATAGCATGAAATAGGCATAAGGAGGTAGATATTTATATTGAGTCACTTTATTTAGTTTCTATATTTTTCTATTTATTTTACCAAAAAAATGGAAAAATTACAAAAAGGAAAAAATTGGTGTTTTTAGAGTTTTTAACTGGGAAAGATTAAAAATTTTTGACTTTAATGATTTACCGATCTCACAAAACATATAATCAATGTCTTTCCACTTAGACTCTTTAGGTCATTTTTCAGCTTAATTATCTCAGGTATTTACTAAAACATGTACTTCTCTCTGAGCCCTTGAATGAGATTTGAAAAAGTTAAAGTATTAAGTCAATGGAGTGATAAGTATGTTTATCTTCCCATCGACTAGTTTGAAAAATTTGAGAAAATTAAGCAGTCTACCTTTACACCATTGCATTGACTTGTCTTTTGTGCAACTAATTGTTGAAAATGAAGTGGTCAATTGGGCTTAGATTAAGGATCATATGATCCTTGCGGGTATGGCTGGCATGTTACACTGGGTCTGCTCCCCAACTATAGGATGTCCAAATCCTAGTTTAGTGTCTTTAGCTTTTTGAGCCTTTGTCTAGGAAATGTTCTTGAACGAGATTCAAAAGAGTCATCTGCCCAAAAAAAAAGAGAAAATGGAGAGAAAAAGGAGAGAAAAAAGGTAGTAGGAGGAAGAAATAAGGAATAAAGAAAAAAATGAGAAAAGAAAAAACCAGGTATTTTGTGTGTCTGAAAATAATCCAAAAAGAGTGAGGAATAGTAATAAGAGGCTAAACAAATTAGTTGGGGAGATATACATTAGGTTCTCACTTGTGTTGATCTCAAGAAAGAAAAAGGGTAGAGAGAAAGTTACCAATCTTTAGTAAGGCAAATTCGAAAATGGGGACCATTAGAGCAGAAATATAATCTATCTTAGTGAAAACTTGGAGTTTAATCTGGATGCTCATTTGATGAGTCACATCTACACACACTGGATGCTTAACATTTCAGTTTCAATTCAAACCTTAGATAGGTTGAAAGAACCATAAGAAGTTGCTCTTGAGACCCAAGTCGAAGGCTAATAAAATCTTTGATTGGATTTAGATGGTTCGCATTTGAGTTGATACCTTAGAACTATAGAGTCTTTGATGTTAAGACTTTGTGTATGATTTCCTTTGAATTGGTAAAAAATCATGTAGGTATTTTTAATCTATCTTAGCTCGTCTTTCAATTGCTCGCATGATTGTTCATCTTTCATTTTGCGAAGGAACTAGCAAAAGATAGGTATGGGGGTGTGATATATGCATAAAAACTAAGGATAATATGCCTAAATTATGTTAGTCTCATAGCTAGTTGCATTGTATAAAATTGCATATTAGGCTCAGTGCATGCATTTAGCTCAATGATTTGAGACAAATTATTGTGTTTTTTATATATCCAGGATGTAGTTGGAATAAAGCTGGAAGAAATAAAATGAAGAGCTCAAGACAAGGAGACGCTTGGCATCACCTCACTCCTCTACACCTCAACCCTAGGACAACCTACTTAATCCAAAACACCATTTCCTAAACCTATTTTAGGAAACCTACCCAATACATCCGTATCAAAGATCCACCATCCGAGGGCTAAGACTTTGCTAAATATAGACTCAATCTATCCTCTTGGCCAGTCATGAAGCTTCCAAGGGAAGTCTCATGTGGTTGGCCACTATGGCCTACTCCCCACGTTAGATCAACCCACCTATGTTGTAGATTAATCACTAAAAAACCAACACCAACCTTTGAGAATCCCTCCTATTGCCAGCCAACCTAGACCTATTTCCACCCTTGATTCACCATCTTATGGCTACAAATGTTTGACCTAAGACCACCATATTGTCGGCCACATCATTGGCATGATTCTCAACCCTTCATCTCTCATCCAAGGGCCACATCTAAACCTTGACACCTCAACAATTAGATGCCCAAGTGTGCAACTAATCTCCACCAACCAATGATGATCCAAAGGCCCTAAATTTCCTTCATTTTGATCAGCCACTTTGCTTAATCTAAATCAATCATGGTCGGCCATGGTGGAGTTTATATCCACCCTCCATTTTTCCTTGACTTAATCCCTACCATTCCATTGCATTCTAAATAACCCAAGCCTATCCACATAAACCCTAAGTTGTATCCTAACCCTCCAATTCAAATCACTTAATCCTAACCATCCACCATCCTTAATTCGTGGCCAACACCATTGACCAATCACATCACTCCATGATTTCTATAAATGCACCTACCCACTAACACTTAGGATCACTTCCTCCATGGACATCCCCCCTGGGGACTTCCTCTCCTCCACTTCTTCTTCCCTTAGAATAGTTTTCCTAACACTACCTGACCCTTCTCCCTTAGCCTCTTCCCTTCACCTTGGTTGTGGGGCCTTCCTCAAGATTAAGGTGACTCCACACTCTCTTTAGTGTGCACACCCTACCAAGTGCACATTCGCCTCAACTTCTTTGACTCTCCTCTTCTCCTCTATGATACACCTTCATGGCCATTTCTTCTTTAGCATTTTTGTTCTTTAAGCTTTCATTTATTTTCATAGTTATGGTCTTGTGTGCTTTGTTATTTTTTATATCAGTTCTAATAGACTCTCTTTGATTATTAATGCAATCAAGTTTCTATTATCATGGTTGCATATTGTTCTTATCGCTTTCGTAGTTAGCTAGCTAGAGTTGCCTTGGCTTGTGTTCTATATAAAAATTACAAAAAATATATAAAAAAGAAAAAGACCAACAAAGCAATAAATCTTAGGAAGCGAAAGCATCTGATTGCCTTCCTGAGATGACCCAAACTACATTTTCAAATTAGTCATTTTACAAGTTTGGTATAAAAATTTCTAAAGTATTTATGTGATTTCAACTACAATGAACATACTTTTATGAAACTTATTTCATGTAAATCAGGTGGGGCATAGGTGGATTATTTAGGACCCTAGGATTTAGATTTAATGGCTAAGATTAGAGTTCATTAAATGGTTGTCCAACATAGGTATTTAGGAAGCCAAAGGGGACGACTATATAGGTGGTTTGTTTGAATGGATATAGGAGTAGCTTATAGGGTTTGGATGTAGGATCTAAGGTGGAGATTAAATTAAGTAAATGGCCAACCCAATAGATGGGAAATTGAGGGGCTTTTGTCGTCCAAGTAAGGTTGATTAGGCTAGGTAAGGTACGATTTTAGGTGATGGAAATTGGGTGCTCAAATAGGTTAGGTGTAGGGTTAATTAAGCTAGGGTTTGGAAATCAAGGTTAGCTTAATCAGGACATGTGAGATCAAATTGATTTTTTATTGAAGTGGAGCTTCACTTGGATCAAAACTTGGTACCTGCATGGATATAAATATACACATCAAGGCATTAGATATAGATAATAAGAATATTGCAATAAAATCCCTAAAAGTGTAATATTTACACAATGATTTATGATGACTAAACTAACCTAATCTAATGCAATTAGACATAAATTACCCTCAAACCAACATAACTTAGGCACGAATTAAGTAATTAAATAGGAATAGATCACACCCCCATGCCTATCTTTTGCTAGTCCTCGAGCAAAACCAAGACAAAAATCAAGTAGAAAATCAAAACACTAATATGAGCCAAGGTAAATTTCAAGTGGAAACATTGATTTTTCACCAAATCAAAAGAAACTATACATAAAATCTTAACAAGACTAGAGACTAGAGACGACAAAGACTCAACAGTTCTAAGATACCAACCAAAATACGGACCACTTAAATCTGATTAGAGACTAGAAACTTTATTACCCTTAGACTTGGGTCGTGAGTATCTTTGATGGCTCTTCAGCCTACCCAAGGTTTGAATTGAAATTGAAATATAAGTATTTAGTGTGTGTAAAAAGTGACTCATCAAATGGGCAAGTTGGTTGAACTCTAGGTTTTCATTAAGGCAAAGAATATCTCTTTGTGCTAAAAGACCTTGTTTCATATTTGCCTTACTAAGGAATGGTAGCTTTCTCTCTACCTTTTTCTATCCTGAGGTCAACATAAGATCAGACCTAGTGTACATCTCCACAACTATACCCTTTGGCCTCTTTTCTTACTCCTCACTCTTTTTGTATTTTTGTAACATTTTTGACACATTTTTTAAAAAGTAATTTCTTTCTCTTACTACTTGATTTCTCTATTTTCTCCTTTTTCTCTCATTTTTCTAGGTAGGTGGTTCTTCAGAATCCCATTCAAGAACATCTCCTAGACAAAGGCTCAAAAAGCTAAAGACGCAAGGCTAGGCTCTAGACATCCTACAACTATGGAGAAAATCCAATGCAACATGCTAGCTATACTTGCAAGGATTGCATTACCCCAATTTAGTCACGCAAAAGATGAGTCAATGCAAAAGTGCATGGGTAGATTGCTTAATTTTTCAAAAAGTTTTCAAACCAAAGGATAGAAAGATAAGTCAGATACTTATCACCCATTCAACTTAATACTTCAGCCTTTTCAAATTTCATTAAGGCTCAGGAAACAAATCCATATTTTAGTAAATCGTTGAGTTAATTTAGTTGAAAACTGACATAAAGAGTCTAAGCAAAAAAACTTTGATTATATGTTTCCTAAGACCAGTAAATCATCAATGTTAACAATTTATGAACTTCCTAGCTCAAGACTCTAAAAGCACTAATCTTTTTTTTTTTGCAATTTTTTAATTTTTTTTTCAACAAAATATATACAATTTTTTTAATATACTAACTAAAAGAGAGAAAGGAGGATTCAAGGACTACTCAAGTCTTCACTTGCTTATGGTGTGCTTTCCTTCACGAAGTTTCTTTTGAGTATTTGAACACCAATGACAATCAAAAACAATTTAGTATCAAATCAGAGAAGTGCATGATGAAAAGCAATAGAAAACTAAGATGTGCCTCCTCAAAAAAGATGCCAGAAACTTGTCTGAACAAATATGTAGATGATAAAAGCATATCATCGTTGTTGGAAAATATGCAAATGTTTTAATCTTTGTAAACCAAACTCGATTTCAAAGTAAAACTTAGGAGTTCGGAGCATTCATAAGGAGGCCAAAAGGAGTTTCAAATCAATTTCAAAATGCTCAAGAGAAGTATTTTTGGTTGTTTTTCACTTTATAATTTATTTTGGAATTTTTGATAGAAGGCAGATATGAGAGATGCAAAATAACTATCATCTACAAAATGTGAAGACCGTGATTGCACCTCTGAAGATCGTGATTGCAGCAAAGTTTGGAATTTGAAAATTCCACTTAAAATCAAGATATTCTTATGCCTTTGTAGATGTGATGGACTTGTTACAGGGGAAATGAGGAGTAGAAGGCTGGGTGCTTCAGTATAAGATTGCCCACTTTGTAACTTCCCCACAAATAGCAGGGAACATTTATTTGCGTCATGTTTGGTGACGGATCAAATTTGGAGGGGACTTTATGGGGAACCCATGCCTACCTGGGAGGAACTTTGGAGGAATCTTTGGATACATGGGACTGTGCAGGTGAAGAAGGTGGCGGTTCTGTGGAGTGTGTGGCATGCTCGTAATGAGCGTTTGTTTAGAGGGGAATCCATCAATGTGGGAAATATTATAAGGGAATGCTGGGGGCATGTGAAAGAGTGGGAGACCCTCATGTAATGCTCTATTTTTTACATAAATAAAAGGATCTCGATTTTCCATCATCCTCAGTAGCATTCCTCATCGTTTCAAAAAAAAAACTATGGAATGTGAAAACGAACAAAATATGGAACCTATCTACAAAAGCAAATGCGAAAGATAATAAAAGTAAATAAATATATGAGACAAGAGAGATGAATAAAAACTAGAACTTTATTGATAAGAGAATCAAATTACAATTAGGGGAATGCTTGAAATAATTAGAGCTAACTAGAATAAGAAGTGAAATATTACTAGAACTGGAACTAGAATTAAAACTACAACTTTAACTAGAGAAAGTGAATAAATAAGTGTGAAGCATAGGTGGGTGCAGAGGGTTTGAGAAAGCAGTGGAGAGTTCCTTCCAGTCCTGGTGGATGTGGGGATCCAACAAGAGCGAATGTGGGGATCCAGCGAGAGCGGAAATAAGAAATGGTTGATGTCCAAGATGAAAGTTGTTTTTTGAAGAAGAAGGTGTGTGAAGAGAGGGTGACCATGGTGTCTATATATAGAGGTTGTGGAGGGTTTTGATTGGTTAAGAATGTAGACCATGGGTCATAAATTTGGATGGCTAGAATTGGATGTCAAGAAATTAAGTGCCAGGATCACAAGTTGATGTAGATAAAAAGGATTAGTTTTGTTGAAATCTAATGGAGGGCCTAGATGTCATCTTAGGTTGGATGAATGATGGAGATCAAGACACATATGGCTGGACAAATGATGCAGGTTTGAAGGCTATATGGTCGATTATCATGTGGTGGACGAAGGGCCATTGGATGTGATTTGTGTGGCTAGGATTTAAGCAACCTATGTGGTCGGCTAAGGTTGGTTTAGGAAGGGATTAGGATAGGGTTTTGGAGGGGAAATCAAGGCCAAAAAATCAAGTTTTGATGGTAAGGATTTGTGCATCTTTGGTGGCTGGCTGATGAGTGTTGGGTCGGCCCGGATAGGTTGTTAATATGATGTTTTTATCGTTGAAATATGTATAATGGTTAACCTAATTCGGATCTAACCATCTCTTTACAAAATTTTTAACCTGGCCTACTTGATTTTATCTTGTCACTTTTAGGCCCAGGGTCGAACTCAGGGAAGTGGGTTCAAGTCGAGTTTCTACATTTTCCTTAAAACGTGTCTCTTCCATTCGTTTATGTTTTTGGTGTTTTTTCTTATTTAGATTTTTTTTTCTGGTAATCCTTGTCCTTGAGGCACACCCTCAAAATTGTGTCCTTGGCTTTTAGCCAAAATAGAGTTCCAAAACAAGTCTTGCTACTTGCAAGACGAGGTACCTGCAAGTCAAAGATTATCTTTTCTCTTTTATATACTTTTTTTTTTATCTTTTTACCAAGAGAGAAGCAAACAGACAGAAAGTAAATATAGTATGTATATATATATATATATTATATCTATAAAGGGGTGGGGGTGACGATGGAGTGTAGCACTATGTCAAGTCAGTCGACATCTAGAGAGACGCAACCAACTCGACTGGGTACCGCGTGGAGTGTGGATGGATGATGGATGATGTATGGGTCCACGCTTTTTGTACGCGTGTATCGGGGAATATCAGCAACTGGTGCAGATATTCCCGCAATACAGCATATGGCAAATAACGTGAAAATATGTATATATATGTGTATGTATATAAGTAAATATATCTATATATATATATGTAAATGTATAGGTATATATGTATAGATATATATAGATATATATATGTGTATATATATATATATAGGTGTATATGTATATATGTATCTAAATATATGTATATATATATATATATATATATCTATATATATATATATATATAATACTATATAGATGTATATATATATGTATATAAGTATATGTATCTAGATATATATGTATATATATAAGTAGATAGATATGTATATATATATATGTATATAAGTATGTGTATATATATATAAGTATATGTGTAAGTATATAGATATATATATATATATGTATGTATACATAACTATATAGATATACTATGTATATAAGCATATATATATATGTAGATATATGTACATATATATATATATATATGTTACTATATATATATGTATACGTATAGATATATATATGTTTATACTAGTGTTTATGTGTGTGTGGGTGTGTGGAAGTGTCGGTGAAGATGTGTGTGTGCGTTGGTGTAGTGTACTGAGAGTGAGTGAAAAAGAGAGAGAGAGAGAGAGGGAGAGAGCGGGAGAGAGAGAGAGAGAGCGGGCGGGAGTACTCGCGCCAGAGAGAGAGCTGGCGATAGATGGAGAGAGAGCAGGCGATGGTGCGAGTTAAGACGTCTGCTGGAGGCAACGGACGTCCGGACGTCACGTCGTCTGGAGATGGCGACTGACGTCTGGACGTCACGGGTGCAGGCGCGCCTTCGCGTGAGGATTCTGCAGGCCGGCGCGAAGACAACGAGCGGGTGATGGCGAGGGGAAGCAAACGTGGAGGAGGTCTGCAGGTGGTCGCGGAGGGGCGCGGGGGCTGGCAGGGGATGGCGAGAGGGCCTGGCCGGCCGCTGCAGTGCGCGCAGCGGCCGGTCGCAGGTACAAGGGCGGAGGCGACAGAACGGAGAACGGAGTGGAGGAGGCCCTGCAGGCGCGCGCGGAGGGATGAGCGCCTGCAGGGAAGGTCGCGGAGGAGGCAGGGGGTCCTGCTGCTAGCTGCTGCTACCGCGGCTTCAAGCTTCGGAGCTTGAAGCGGTGGCAATGGCGTGAAGGGAAAAAAATGAAACGAGGGAAGGCACCACGCCCACCGGCTCATCGAAGAGCTGGGCGGTGGTGTTCCCACTGTGGTGGTGTGCACCACAGTGGGTACTCCTGCTCGCCGGGTGCCTCCTCGACGGAGGGCCGACGTATGGGAGGGGAAGACGGTGGAAGAGGTGGCTGCGGGTTTTTGTTTCGTGCAGCAGCGTGTGTCTCGCGAGGAAGAAGCTGCAGCTTCTTATAGAGGAGGAGAGAGTGGCGTGCCGGCTGCAGCAGGGAGAGGGCGTGGGATTGGCAGCTGTAGGGAGCGACGTTGGCAGGGAGAAATGACGTGGAGTAAATGCATGCAGTTGCTGTGGGAAGAGAGGTGCAACCGCGGGAAGAGAAAAAAGAAAATCAAGAGGAGAAAATAAAAAAGATGTGGATTTTGCAATGAGGCACTTGAGGAAAAATGTAAATATGCAAGCCATTATTTTCAATCTTCTCTCCTCTTAATTAAATGCATGAATGCAAGTGTTTTTACAAATGCAACTATAGAATCCTAATATGCAACGTTAATGCTAAGAAATAGCATGAGAAGGCTTTATTGCAGGCGTATTTTGAGGTGCAAACATATACCCCCATGCCTATCTTTTGCTAGTCCCTAGCAAAACAGTATTTAGAAATGATCTTAAGCTGAAGATTTTCTTCTGAGGTGATATAGGTGTGTTTATTATCGAATATTGTGAGAACCAATTGTAAAGAAGACTACAAGTACTTTAAGTCTCACATGACATAGATCATCTCTCAACTAACCAAGACTCTTGATATTTAAACCTTAAGTACGATTTCCAGGACCCAGGAGGTTTTTGCCATACTCGAGAGCTCAAGAGGTTATGGTTTGTGCATAGTGAAGGATCAAGACTGACCAGATGAACATTAAGACTCAATCCCAGGGTTTCACGAATTTTTAAGTACAGGTTGGTCCCAGTTTCAGCTCATGTCTTTGGATTGACCCTTAAGATGATGACGGAAAACTCAACTCCCATTTTTTGATTTTTTTTTTTTTTTGGCTCACAGGAAAACAACGGATTTGTAACCTGCCCTGACGAACTTCTTGTAGGGCAAAGACTTTATAGACATTTATGAGATATACTGACTCTTTTGCATTTTTTTTTTTTGAAACACATGTCAGTATATCTCTTACAACACATTTAGAAGGAGCACACTTTTTCCTTTTGGTGGGAGAGTTTCTTTTTGGTGGAAAGAGTCACTCCTAAACACAAGACTAAAGCCTGGGATAAAAAGTCTACCTGCACGCACAGGTAAGGACTCCACCTTCCCTAATGAACACTAGGGTTGGATCTTATGTTCACCTGGCCTTTCCTGATATGTGTAGTGTGAACCACGTTTACTTAAGCTCTCAAGTAAAAGTAAACCAACGGATCTTGTACTTATGTCTCAGGTACAAGAATACATCCTTAGTTAGGAGAGATCTTGATCTATTTTGTCAATGCTTTAAGTGAATTAAGCCGAGCCTGAGTGAATCAAGCTTTTGTGGCCTGGAAATTCTTCAAAACGGAGGTTGAATATCCATAAACACTTATTGTATTTTTGTTTCAGCTTTTAGATCATTACTAAACACCATTTTCCCTCTCTGTTTTTATTTATTTATTTATTTATTTTTATGTATATACAGAAACTGCATGATACCCTAAAATACCCAGATCCTAAGAATGCCTATCCACCCCCCCATGCTAAACAATGCTATGTCCTCATATGCATGCAGGGAAGGGTAGAGAAAGGATGAAAGATCGGGTAGCGAGAGCTGAAGTGCAGGGTATAGATCAGGGTGGTAGGGTGGGTGGAAGGTGGGTGGTGAAGTGATCGCGATAGAGGCGTGAAAAGTGATGGTGGATGGTGAGTGCTGTTAGGGTGCCTCCCAACAAGCGCTGAATTTAACGTCCCCAGCTGGACTCAGAATGAGGCAAAGAATTAGTTACCCTCTAGCAGGGCAACGATTTCTCCAACGGCAGCAAGTTCATGAGTCAGATAGGGTTTCAAACGCTGCCCATTGACCGTAAATTTATGCCCAGATTTGGGATCTTCGATCTCGACGGCCTCATTGGGGAATGGTCTTGAGACCAGGAAAGGACCAGTCCATTTGGACTTCAATTTCCCAGGAAAGAATTTGAGTCGGGCATTATAGAGCCAAACTTGCTGAGATGGCTCAAATTCCTTCCGCCGAATATGGCTGTCGTGAAAAGCCTTAGTGCGCTGTTTAAAGGTTAGAGTAGAATCATAAGCTTCACGACGGAGCTCTTCTAGCTCTTGGAGTTGGAGTTTCCTTTCTCGTCCACACAAGTCTGGGTCGAGGTTACATTGGCGAACCGCCCAATAAGCGCGGTGCTCCAACTCCATGGGCAAATGACAAGGCTTCCCGTAAACGATTCTATATGGAGACATACCAAGGGGATCCTTGAAGGCGGTCTGATATGCCCAAAGTGCGTAGTCAGCTTGTCGGACCAATCCTTACGGTCAAGCCGAACCGTTTTCTGGAGAATCTGCTTGATTTGCCGGTTCGACACTTCTGCCTGGCCGTTCGTCTGAGGATGATACGGGAAGCGATACGATGGTGGACTCCGTACCTCCTCAGAAGTGCCCGAAAAGAAGCATGGGTAAAGTGGCTTCCTCCATCCAAGATAATGGCCCGAGGGATCCCAAAACGCGCAAAGATGTGGTCCTTGACGAATCGGGTGGAGATAACATGGTCAGCACGACCCGCGGGAATAGCCTCGATCCATTTCGAAACATAGTCGACGGCCACGAGGATGAATTCGAAGTCGTTGGATGGAGGAAAGGGACCCATGAAGTCAATTCCCCAGATGTCGAAGATTTCCGCAGCTAGGATGTGTTGCAAGGGCATCATGTCATGACGTGCCATTGACCCTAACGACTGGCACCTAGTACAATGATTGGCATAAGTGTGTGCGTCCTGGTGAAGGGAGGGCCAAAAGAAACCACACTGCAACACCTTGGCTGCAGTTTTCCTCCTAGAGAAATGCCTCCACAGGCCTGATCGTGGCAGAAGGATAGCACACTGGGGAACTCACTGTCAGGAATATAGCGACGGATGATTTGATCAACACCTATCCGAAAAAGAAGTGGATTATTCCAGAAATAATACTTTGCTTCTGCCATGAGATGCTCGCGCTGGTTTTTAGGCCAGCCACGTGGAAGAGATCCAGAAGCAAGGTAATTGGCAATGTCGGCATACCACGGTCCACTTGCCACATTTATTGCCAATAGGTGCTCATCAGGAAAAATTTCATTAATTGGCAGAGTAAGTCCAATATGGTCAGGGTCCAGTCTGGAAAGGTGATCAGCCACAACATTCTGGGCTCTGGCCTTATCGCGAATTTCAATGTCAAATTCCTGGAGCAGAAGGATCCAATGAATTAGTCTAGGCTTGGCATCCTTCTTGTGCATGAGATGGCGAATGGCCGCGTGATCAGTGAAAACAATAACGTGAGAGCCCAGAAGGTAAGAGCGAAATTTCTCCAGCCCAAAGACGACCGCCAGTAGTTCCTTTTCAGTGGTAGTATAATTACGCTGGGCCTCGTCCAACGTCTTACTGGCGTAGTATACCACGAAGGGGTGTCTATCGCGTCTTTGTCCCAGGATGGCTTCGACTGCAAGGTCTGAAGCGTCACACATAAGTTCAAAGTCGAGGGACCAATCAGGCGGCTGGAGAACAGGGGCCTTGGTGACAGCATTACGCAGCTGCGTGAATGCTTGTATACAGTCGGGGCCCATGTCGAAGGGCACGTCGGTTGATAGGAGATGAGTTAAGGGTCGAGAAATTTTGGAGAAGTCTTTGATGAATCTCCTATAGAAACCGACGTGTCCGAAGAAGGAGTGGATTTGTTTGACAGAACCAGGCACAGGTAAATCAGCAATGACGTCGAGCTTAGCTCTGTCAACCTCGGTGCCCCTATCAGAGATGATATGTCCGAGAACAATTCCCTCGTGCACCATAAAATGACTTTTTTCCCAGGAAAGCACGAGGTTTACATTAATACATCTCCTAAGGATGCGAGTCAGGTTGGCAAGACATTCGTCGAAAGATGGTCCAAAGGCTGAAAAGTCATCCATGAAGACCTCGAGAAAGTCACCCACCATGTCATGAAATATCGCCAGCATGCATCTCTGGAAAGTTGCTGGCGCGTTACAAAGTCCGAACGGCATCCTTCTAAAGGAGAAGGTGCCGAAAGGGCAGGTAAAAGTGGTTTTCTCCTGGTCTCGGGGGTCTATTGCCACCTGGTTATATCCTGAGAATCCATCCAGGAAGCAGAAAAATTTATTTCCCGATAACCGCTCCAGGATTTGGTCAATAAATGGTAGCGGGAAGTGATCTTTCTTGGTTGCAGCATTGGGTTTCCTATAATCTACACACACTCTCCAAGATGTAGGAGTGCGTGTAGGGATGGATTCGCCCCTGTCATTGACACGGATGGTGAGTCCTGCCTTTTTGGGCACACCGTGAATCGGACTCACCCAGGGGCTATCACTGATCGGGTAGATTATACCCGCATCCAGCCACTTAACGATTTCCTTCTTAACGACCTCCCGCATGTTAGGGTTGAGACGTCACTGCATCTCGTGGGAAGGTCGAGCCTCCTCCTCCGTATATATATGGTGAGTGCAGTAGGAGGGGCTAATGGCAGATAAGTCTGATAAAGACCATCCAATAGCTGCCTTGTGTTCTAGGAGGACCTTAGTTAGTTTGCACTCCTGCTCCCTGGTTAATTTTGAACTGATGATTACATGGAGCGTTTCATTTGGTCCCAGGAAAACATACTTGAGTGTATTAGGCAGCACTTTTAGCTCGGGAGTAGATGGGGAAGGATCTGGCAATTCTTGGGACGAGAGTGTCCCAGACGGGTAGGAGAATAAGTTAGGAGGAAGAAACTGGCCTTCAGATTGGCCAAGAAGAGGGGCTTCTTGGATAGATGGATCCAAAAATGAATAGCCCCAGTGAGAAGTATATGGGCTCAAGGTCCCAGTGTGGATTTGCAAATCCACCTGATTTGGCGGGGAAGAAAGGGCAATTCGGTCTTCATGAGTGTGGACCGATGGTGAGTAGCCCGGATATGACTCAAACCACGAGGTATGGGAAGCGGAGAAAACCTCGTCAGAAGTCTAGCCAGGAGAAGGTACTGGACAAGGGAGGGATTGGGGAACGTCACAGTATGTGTTGGTCAGGCAATCATCAATGTTTATAGGTAATCCGCAGCAGTCTGACTAGGTCCCAATTAGTCCGATACACGCGCTGACGGCCATGTCCTCGTCAGACGTGTCATCCTCGATGCAATCGCAATCAAAGTTCTTGGCTGCCTTGAATATGTTAAGCTTGAGCTTCTCAGATCCAACGGCAATCTCAATACAGCCTGACTCGCAGTCGATATGGGCACCGGCTGTGGCCAAGAAAGGTCGACCGAGGATGATCGGACAATTAGAAAGTGAACTAGGAACTTCCATATCTAAAACAAGAAAGTCAACAGGAAAACAGAGACTGTTTACCCTAACCACCACGTCTTCCACCACACCCTTCGGGATTTTGACAGAACGATCTGCCAACTGTAACGTGACAAGGGTTGGTTTCAGATTTCCCAAGGAAAATTTTTCGAGCATGATGGTCGGTATGAGATTGATGGAAGATCCTAGATCAAGTAGGGCACGGTTAAAACTGTAGCCTTGGATGCTACAGGAAATCAGTGGTGTGCCCGGATCTTTCTGCTTCAGTGGTAAGTTTGACAGTATAGCACAACTCGCATGAGGCGAGAGAACCACCGGATTCTTAGTCTTCTTTGACTGTCGCCTGGGTGTTGTGTAGTCTTTGAAAAATCGAGCGACAGTAGGTATGTGGTCGATTGCCTCGAGCAGGGGTACCTTGATTTCTACATCCCTGAACAAATTACGCAAGTTGTCAAAGGCCTGCGTATTTTTCTTTTTGCCCTTTGGCTCCCTTAGTAGAGCCTCAGGGAATGGGACTGATTCTGGCACAAGTTTTGGTGCATCATCCTCTCGCAAATGCGGTATGCATCCCGAATGAGAGGGCGAAGAAGAAGACGGGCCAGGATCAGGTCGAGGCAGATCGACGGTCTGCTTACCACTCCTCATAGTGATAGCATTGGACAATGCAGGTCCAGTGGGATCATACGGCGGAGGAGGGTTTGCAATGGGGACATAAGAGTGTGGTGCTGCAGCGGGATTAGCCTGAAATCCTGGTGGAATGCTCGGAGCTTGCAAAACTTGATTAACCTGTCCCTGAGAAGGTTGTACCTGTGGTTGAGAACCACGGGGTACGAAATTTCGCGGGTTTGGAACAGGTTGGGTGGGAAGAGTGCCTTGAGATCGAGTCGCCATGCGTAGTTGACTGATCTCGGCGTTCTGCTGTGCCAATTGGTGCTGAAGAGAGGTCATGTTCTCTTCATGGTGCTTTGACATTTCTGTCATCATTCGCATCAATTTGTCAAGAGGGCTTGATGCGTGTTCAGTTTGTGGTACGCAAGGGCCTGATGGCGGATTTGCCATAGGATTAAACTGGACCCTTGGGATGCCGGGTGCGGACGGTCGCATTGGTCCACCCGCGGGGTTTTGGCGCTGCGGGTTGTTGGACCATGCGAAGTTCGGATGATTATGCCACCCTGGGTTATAAGTGGCAGAGAACGGGTTGCTCCCCAGGGCGCAAGCGTCTTCTATGCCAGAAGACGCATCCGCATGTAAATATGCATCCGAGCACATGGAGGCTTGGTCCTCCGTGTCGAAATACTGGCTCGCAGAAGCCAGTTCCACATGACTTACCGAGTCGCTTGGCGCGACACTCTGTAAGGAAGGTCTAACGGGGTTTCTCGGGATAAGCCTGGTATTAGAAGAACTTGGATTGTGACGAAGTGGTGAAGATGTGGTGCTTGCCATAAATCGGGTGGGGTTGGCCAGAAGCTCGTCCAGCTTCTTGTGCACGACGGAGACTTCATCCAGTTTTTGTGCAATAAGGCTTAGATCAGTGGATGAATGGGAGGGTCCCGTGTCAACTTCGTGGACATTTCGGGGCTGGCTGGTACGATTAAAGGAGACAATGGAAGCATTGTTCATCGAGTTTTCACTCATATTTTCAAACAGTTCGAATGCTCCATTCTCGTCTTTATTCATAAAGTTCCCTCCGCAGGAAGCATCTGCAATCTGCTTCAAAGTCTCATTTAGCCCATAGTAGAAAATCTGGCTATATGCCACTTAGGCAGACCATGGTGCGAACACTTCCTGAGGAGGTCGTTATACCTCTCCCATGCCTCATGAAATTGTTCGCCGTTTTGTTGCGTAAATGAAGTGATAGCATGGCGAAGCGCATTGGTCCGCCCGATTGGGAAGAACTTCTTGAGAAACGCTGTTCGCATCTCTTCCCAAGAGTGGATGGTTCTCCCAAGGGTGCGTAACCATTGCGACGCTTTATCTCGCAATGAAAACGGGAACATCTTCATGAGGCTATAGATAACCCGACATTTCTTGGTTTAACGATTTCAGCAAGTCGGGTTAGGTCTTCCAAGTGGAGAAATGGGTCTTCACTTGCAATACCATGAAAGTGAAAATTGATTAGGCCAATTATGTTTGGTTTTAATTCAAAGTCGTCCCCGCCCATGGGGACCCGAATTTGTCCTATGGTCTCTGTAGCAGCGGGATTCTGATAAGAGCTAAGAGACCTAGGCTCCTCCCGTTCAGGAGGGTTCTGCATTTCCTCCAATGTTTCCCGAATGGCTTCGATTTGCTCATTATACATTTCCATTTGGGCTTGGAGGCGGGTTATGGGATATACGGCTCCACCACCTGGTGGATTCTGAGGGCGGTTTCCTCCCTCGGGATTTGGGGGTGGGCGTGCAGCCATGTTTGTGGAGGAGGAGGATGATTCAACTTCTTTTCTAGATTTATCAGTCAATTCAAACAATTCAGGGTTTTGTGACCTCCTCCCAAACATGCACTACCGTAGGAAGAGTTGAGGAGATGAGAAGGGAAAAGGGATGAGAGAAATGATGCCGCAAAGGTACACTTGATTACAAATCAATACAGTCAAGTTCCTAACCTCTACAGTGTGCCCTTAGACCTAAAGATCTAAGTTACCTACTATCACGAACTACGGAACCGAATGCGAGCACCACGGAACCACCGGGCCAGATTGAAAGGCCGTTTGCCCCAGTCTTAGACACCCGATAGCATGCGGGAACTCTCACCAGCACGTAGACGCTACACGCAGGTAGTTAGACCTTCAATCCTTAAAAAGGGTCAAGTTACTACCGATTTTAATTAGAGGCTTAGGGCCAAGTGCTTCTGGAATGTGAAGGGCATTGTTTACGGGTAATGCCCAAGTGACTGATTTTCAGAGTGTGTAAAAACAAGCATGCAACGGGGAAATCTCCCCGAATTGAAGTTTCTATTGGTGAATGGTTTTTTAGAGTTCAGCTTAAGTAGTATGGATTTTACGGTTTTGCTAAATTACCAATTCAACCAATCTCCGGGTTTTTGCAAAAATATAGGTTTTCCTTCTAAAACCCATGAAACCCTTCTTCAATTATCAGTTAGTTAATGCATGCTAAAATGCAATGGGCTACCCTAAATGGAGATTTCTAAGTGTGGATGCACGAATCAGTTTTATATCAATGTGAAAGGGAGCCAAGGCACTTCAATTCAAGTGCTCCCAATCACCAAGAAGAATGTCCACACAAGGCTCAACCAACAGATAAAGAAAATAAAGTTGTTGGTGTTGAGGTATTCAGGATCGAATCACAGGCAAGTTGAAAAGTCGTGGTGAGGTTGGAATTAACTCAATTCCAAGTCTCCCCACCAAAAATGTGATCCTGAATTAAAGATAAGCGAGGCAAAAGAGGGATGCAAGCAATCTTTTTCTTTGCCTCAAAGAATACTTCCCACGATGAAAAATCCAAGAATCAAGATTCTTGGATTTTCGCTATGCGAAGTGTGGCGGGAAATCAAGGGGCAGTGGGAGTGAAGACAACCAATCAAACAAGTGAATTTTAATCCACTTGCCTCAAGAGATCCCAGGAAGTTTTTTTTAATTTTTTAGTTTTTAGTTTTTTTTTTTATTGAGGTGGAAAGTTAATCCTAGTTTGCTAAGAAAAGGAAAACCTACTTGTTCGGCAACGTATGCGAAGCTCCAATGCGATGTCGGCGTCTTCATGCTCTCGTTCCTGCCTTGGATCTGCCCTCGTTCCTGACTTCGTCTGCTTGTCTTCTCCTTGCAACCAGATTCACCTGCACATTAAAAACAAAAATACCCATGAAGAGAGAAGAGAAAAATTGAAAGGAATTGAATAAAAACTTACTTGAAGGCGCACTTCGCCGGCAACAGCGCCAGAAAAAGATGTTGGGTCGGCCCGGATAGGTTGTTAATATAATGTTTTTATCGTTGAAATATGTATAATGGTTAACCTAATTCGGATCTAACCATCTCTTTACAAAATTTTTAACCTGGCCTACTTGATTTTATCTTGTCACTTTTAGGCCCAGGGTCGAACTCAGGGAAGTGGGTTCAAGTCGAGTTTCTACGTTTTCCTTAAAACGTGTCTCTTCCATTCGTTTATTATGTTTTTGGTGTTTTTTATTATTTAGATTTTTTTTCTGGTAATCCTTGTCCTTGAGGCACACCCTCAAAATTGTGTCCTTGGCTTTTAGCAAAAATAGAGTTCCAAAACAAGTCTTGCTACTCGCAAGACGAGGTACCTGCAAGTCAAAGATTATCTTTTCTCTTTTATATACTTTTTTTTTTATCTTTTTACCAAGAGAGAAGCAAACAGACAGAAAGTAAATATAGTATGTATTATATATATTATATCTATAAAGGGGTGGGGGTGGAGGTGACGATGGAGTGTAGCACTATGTCAAGTCAGTCGACGTCTAGAGAGACGCAACCAACTCGACTGGGTGCTGCGTGGAGTGTGGATGGATGATGGATGATGTATGGGTCCACGCTTTCTGTACGCGTGTATCGGGAAATATCAGCAACTGGTACAGATATTCCCACAATACAGCGTATGACAAATAACGTGAAAATATATATATATGTGTATGTATATAAGTAAATATATCTATATATATATATATATATAAATGTATAGGTATATATGTATAGATATATATAGATATATATATGTGTATATATATATAGGTGTATATGTATATATGTATATATGTATGTATATAGCTATATATGTATATATGTATATAAATATATATATATATCTATATATATATATATAATACTATATAGATGTATATATATATGTATATAAGTATATGTATCTAGATATATATGTATATATATAAGTAGATAGATATGTATATATATATATATGTATATAAGTATGTGTATATATATATATATAAGTATATGTGTAACTATATAGATATATATATACGTATATATATACGTATATATATATATATTATATATATATGTATGTATACATAACTATATAGATATACTATGTATATAAGTATATATATATAGATATATGTACATATATATATATATATATGTTACTATATATATATGTATACGTATAGATATATATATATGTTTATACTAGTGTTTATGTGTGTGTGGGTGTGTGGAAGTGTCGGTGAAGATGTGTGTGTGCGTTGGTGTAGTGTACTGAGAGTGAGTGAAAAAGAGAGAGAGAGAGAGGGAGAGAGCGGGAGAGAGAGAGAGAGCAGGCGGGAGTACTCGCGCCAGAGAGAGAGCTGGCGATAGTTGGAGAGAGAGCGGGCGATGGCGCGAGTTAAGACGTCTGCTGGAGGCAGCGGACGTCCGGACGTCGCGTCGTCTGGAGATGGCGACAGACGTCTGGATGTCGTGGGTGCAGGCGCGCCTTTGCGTGAGGATTCTGTAGGCCGATGCGAAGACGACGAGCGGGCGATGGCGCTGGGAAGCGAACATGGAGGAGGTCTGCAGGTGGTCGCGGAGCGGCGCGGGGGCTAGCAGGGGACGGCGAGAGGGCCTGGCCGGCCGCTGCAGTGCGCGCAGCGGCCGATCGCGAGTGCAAGGGCAGAGGCGATAGAACGGAGAACGGAGCGGAGGAGGCCCTGTAGGCACGCACGGAGGGCTGAGAGCCTGCGGGGAAGGTCGCAGAGGAGGCGGGGGGTCCTGCTGCTGCTGCTGCCGCGGCTTCAAGCTTCGGAGCTTGAAGCAGTGGCATTGGCGTGAAAGGAAAAAAATGAAATGAGGGAAGGCACCACGCCCACCGGCTCGTCGAAGAGTTGGGCGGTGGTGTTCCCACTGTGGTGGTGTGCACCACAGTGGGTACTCCTGCTCGCCGAGTGCCTCCTCGACGAAGGGCCGACGTATGGGAGGGGAAGACGGTGGAAGAGGTGGCTGCGGGTTTTTGTTTCGTGCAGCAGCGTGTGTCTCGCGAGGAAGAAGCTGCAGCTTCTTATAGAGGAGGAGAGAGTGGCGTGCCGGCTGCAGCAGGGAGAGGGCGCGGGATTGGCAGCTGTAGGGAGCGGCGTTGGCAGGGAGAAATGACGTGGAGTAAATGCATGCAGCTGCTGCGGGAAGAGAGGTGCAACCGCGGGAAGAGAAAAAAGAAAATCAAGAGGAGAAAATAAAAAAGATGTGGATTTTGCAATGAGGCACTTGAGGAAAAATGTAAATATGCAAGCCATTATTTTCAATCTTCTCTCCTCTTAATTAAATGCATGAATGCAAGTGTTTTTACAAATGCAACTATAGAATCCTAATATGCAACGTTAATGCTAGGAAATAGCATGAGAAGGCTTTATTGCAGGCGTATTTTGAGGTGCAAACAATGATTGAGCATAATTACAAGATAACATGCTCGGTTTTGTTGGTTTTGAGGTGTTGCACTAGATTTAGGTCACTTTGTATATAATTGCATCTTTGCATGTTAGGATTAGGATTATGAATTTGAGGTTGTTTTGTGATAATTTGAAACTTTGCTTTATGCAAGAATATTTTATCTAGGCTCATGAGGAGGAGAAGTAGGAATCCAAGGCATCAGAGCTCAAATTGAGATGAGAAGAACCCAACCTGGCCATAAAAACCCTAACCCTAATCCTAGTCAGAATCTACATTAGAGCTCAAATTGAGATGAGAAGAACCCAACCTAGCCATAAAAACCCTTACCCTAATCCTAGTCAGAACCTGCCTAATTTAGCCTACACCTAAGACCCTAATCCTAAACCTTGACCTAAACCATAACCTGCTTCATTTGGCTACTTAAACCTTAGTCCTAGTTGTAAACCTGATCCAAGACCTAATCGTAAAAATTCTAGCTCACACTCCTTTTGACCTTACTTAAATCATATTCCTATTCCTATCTTCTAGAAGCCCTCCTATTTAAGCAAATTCATTTTTGTTTAAGGAATGCGTCGTAGTATAGAACAAAATCGCTCAAATCATTTAAATTTGTAACTCAAAATCACAAGGGTCCGAGGTCGAACACAGGGAGCAAGTAAAAGCAATTCAATCTCACTAATCACAAGAAATATAAGAAATTATAATCAAAACTTTATTTGGAACAACTCAAAATGATATATAAATGAAATTAAGTATCACAGTGCAAAATGAATTAGTTAAAATGATGATTTGAATCACCAATTAACCCTTTGAAGTTAAGCTTAAGTATCTCAAATATATCAATAGTAACTCAATCAAATATCCCACGTTAACCAGATGTAATAACCCAACAGAACTAAGACACCAGCAAATATCAGATGTCTTAAGTTGCTTCAAGGCTCAACTTAGTTTCAACAGAACAGAGGCAAAGGCCTCTTCTTTCCTTCTTCCTTTGTGCCTTAAGGGAGAGGCACCCACAGCACAGATCAGAGGCAAAGGCCTCCACAAATCGCTAAGTGTAGAGAGAGCGTAGTAGAGGGCAAACCCCCCTCCTCTCTCTTTCTCTTCTTTCCTCTCTCAAAACAGCCGGACCTTACCTGGGTAACTAGGTAATAAGATCAGAGCAAAGGACCAAACCTACCGGTGTGGAATTGGGTGAGGTGTGCGCAGAAGTGAGTGAGGGACCCGACTCCTATGTTTTTGGATGAATAGCAAGGGTCACAAATCCCTTTTAATGCACACACGTGAATTCTGCTTTTGTCGATGTGGGATTATCTAGTCCCCTGTTTGTCGCGATGCAACAACAGGTGTTGGAAGGTACAATTAAGGCAACAGGTGCAATTGAAGGCTTCAATTGAGGACCTGAAGATGTGCCTAGAGGTAGTCCACAGTGTCTGGGGGTGTTACCTGGAGGAATCATGGTCAGAGGAATGCGAACGAGGTCGAAGGAGTCGAGGTAGCGGCGGAGGTCCGATCAGTCACCTGAAAGCAAGAACATCGCCTCACGGCCACATTAAAGGCGCTCAAAAGCTTCTTTGCTATACAGCGAGTGCATTGGTGGCAGTGGTGTGGTGTGTGGTGTCGTGAGGAGGGCTGACGATGACGGAGACAACATGCAAAGAAGGTGGTGTTCAAGGAGGCGTTGTAGTGGGTGGAAGCCCAAATTAGGAGAGGGATTTTGTAAAGGGTGGCATGGCGAAGCTCGTAGAGGTGGCGGCGAGGTGTTTGGTGAAGTGTAGCATGCTGGAGGCTATGCCAGAGCATCACTGGAGGTAGGGAAGATGAGGGTCATGCAGGTGATATAGTAGTTGTGAGGGTGTTGTGAGTAAGGGGAATGGAAGTAGAGAGAAGAGGAAGAGATGAGGGACTTGGGGGGAAGGAGATGGATGGAGAGCACCAACGTTAGGCGAGGTAGAGCTGAAGAAGATGGAGTCTGATGAGGTGGAGCGGTGACAACGATGAGGGAGGAAGGCCCTGATGTGCCTGGCAAGGAGCAGAGTCGAGAGGGGAAGGTAGAGGGCAATCCAATTTGGTGGTTGGACTGCCGGAAGAGGAGGGTCGAGAGGGTCACCGGAACAAGGTCCGAAGATGGCCTGAGAGGGAAGGAAGAGGGATTTCTCTAACTAAAACTTGCTAAGAAGCAAGGATTATTGCCCCTGATGCTTTTATAGGCCTAGAAAGACGAGCTCCAATCTTGGAAACAAGCTTGAGAAGCTCAAGAATTTCATATGTGAAAACTAAGGGTCTAAGGGTATACTAGGACCTTAATGGAACGTATACTAGACGTTAGGGTTTAAATCCTAACGTTCATGGTCTCAAAATTAATTTTTTAGCCATTCAGTTTTGAGCCAATGGCTAACTGGTATCAATACTGAAGTATAGGTACCGATAATAGTGACATACTATTTTGTGTTTTAAGTAAACTTGTCATAGACAATACCCATTGGGTACCAGTACTAATCATTAGTACCTGATAAATTCCACTTTATCATTATTCTTATGCATTAAAACAAACCTAGCTCTTAGGATTTTACTTCGCAAATGGGTTTTTAGGCTGCATTTAGGCATTAATTAGGTTAGGCATGCATTGCATTTTTTATTATCTTTTTAATGTGTTTTTGTGAGTGTTAGGGATAAACAGATTAACAGATCCTTAGAACTCTAGCACTTAGGAAGGCAACAGGTGAAGGAGAAGCACAAACTAGCTGGAACTCAACTTGACCCATCTCACCATGGCTGGAATCTAGCTCACTTGGATTAGGGTCAGCTCATCTAGCTCCATTTAGCTCATCTCAGCTAAATGACAGCTCAAGAGAGCTCATCTTAGCTCACCCTAGCTCAGGTCAGCTCAGATCTAGCTCAACTTAACTGAGTCTAGCTCATCTCAGCTCCCATTAGTCCACATGGAGCTTTAGCTAGCTCAATTGAGTTGACTGGAGTTCACCCCAGCTCAGGTCCAGCTACATCCAGCTCCACTCAACTCCAGCTAGCTGAAGATGAATTCAACCTAGCTCAGGAAGCTTAAGTCCAGCTCCCGAGGACTCAGCTTAGCTCAACTTAAGCACTAGACCCAGCTTGCCTTAGCTCATTATGGTAGAAGCCAGCTTACTTTAGCTTGGTTTAGTAGTTAGCAAAGAACTAGCAAGCTAAACCAGTTAGAGTAGCTCCATGCCACCCTCTTCAGCAGCTGCTAGCTCCAATTCAAGCTCCAGGCTTCTCCTCCTCAACTCCTCTCTTGAAACCCTAGCTCCAATACTTCCTCCTCTACTCCATAGCTAGCTTAGCTTAGCTTAGCTAGCAACCAGCTCCTTGGCCATCCACCACCTTCAACTCAACCCTAGCTAGCTCCACCAACATAAGCCCTACCTAAGCTAGCTATTCTACTCCAAGTTGGCGCCACCACCTAGCCACCTCTTCACCCCATCATCACCACCAAAAGGCACCAATTTTGGTTCCAAAACCTAACCCTAACTACCCCCCTTTTTGGCTCCAACATCCACCCCCATATCCACCATACACTTAACCCTACAACCCATCCTAGCCACCCACCTACCCCTCTTTCTAGAACCCTACATGGCGCCACCTAAGCCCCCCTTCTAGAAGCCATTTTGGCGCCAACTTCAAGGGGTGCCACCACCCATAATCACCACCTAGGTACCCCTTGGGTTGGTGCCAATCACCCTTAGCCATAGGATCCCCAACTACCCCCCATATCCTATCCTAGCCATCCATTCCAAGAGCCACCTATGCCCCCCTTCCTACACTATATATACCCACCTATCTTCCCACATTTTCTTCATCCTCCATTAGTGTTTAATTCCACCTACATCCACCTACACCTACAGCCAAGAAGGAGTAGAGAAGAAGATTAAGGGGGCACATCACCCACCCCTTTGGTGCCTTCTTCTCCCCACTTTCTTCAACTTGTGCCACGCCAAGGAGGAGGAGCATTCTACTTCAAGGACGGCGGCAAGGCAAAGGAGAACGACCTAAGGTGGACGTCCACCCTTGAGGAGGAGAATTGAAGGTGGTAGCTACCACCTTGGAGGACATCATTTGGAGCAGCATCTCAAGAAGGAGGAGTTGGAGGACTCTTTTCAAGCCCAGGAGCTACTAGGCTTAGAGCAAGAAGCCATCATCTTCTTCACCATTTCATTTAGAGGATTTGTGTTTTTATCTTCTTGCATTTCAAGTAGATTAGAAGCTTTCCTCTATATGTTTTGTGTAGAACAAGTTCATTTTTAATTCAAGTTGCCTTCTTTCAATTTTTGTTGCACAGCTTTTTACAATTTTTGCCTAGCATTTGTTTCACTCCCTCTCTCTAATTATTCTAGGCCTCCACGTGCCTAAGGTGAGCTTAGGGAGAGGCTCTACCTATCACCTTAGGGTTAGCTTTATTGGAATAGGCAGTAGTTGTTTTCCCGCTATCAACAAAATTCGTATTGCTATTATTTCAAAACCTATAAAAATCATATATATAAAACACCAAAAAGAAAGTTGAGCTCGATTTCCAAGCAAGGGATTTAATTTTACAAACATTTGGCCTCCTTGGATGACCCTAGATACTCCCCTATATAGGAATATAAATTTAAAAGCGTATGCGATTTGGCTTGTTACGACTTAAAAATCGCTTTTACAAATCACGCCAAACTTCACATTAGTACCGATACTCGTTGCTTGCAGATTTGGGTTTTAAACACTTAACACAAATCTGTAACCTAGTTGTACCGGTACTGATCATGAGTACCGATACTCATTGCCTCCAATGCCGGTATTAATCATGAGTACCGGTACTCGCAGGGTACAGGTTTGTTTCTTTGAAAAAACATAAACCTGTAACTCACATGTACTGGTACTAAACTTTAGTATCGGTACTTGTGGGTTAACAAGTACCTTTTTAAACATGAATACAACTAGATTACTAACCTATTTATGCAAATACTTTAAATAATAAAAAACTATCTTTTATATAATACGTACTTTGAAATAAATCGAATGATCGTAATGTTTTATCCTTATTTATCTCTATATGATTTTTACGATCTAATTCATGTTTCTTTGTTAAGTGGCATACATTCTAAGAATAAAATAAAAACCTAATCTAATAAACAAAATAAACTCCAGATTATCTTCTATCATCAACTCCTCCTTGTCCTCTTGCCTCCTCGTAGTTCAATGTTTGCCTTGATCTTCACCTAAATATGAAAAACACTCAATTGCAAACATTAATCCATATTAATTTTGTTAACACCAAAACAAGATGTGGAACAAGGTTCCAATAGTGTTGGCCAATTTGAGGAACACCATATGATCTTTAGAACCCAGCCAACACCCGGCAATGAGGAATTGGAGCCCTTGATTCAAATGATTGACAATCTGAATAGTTCGTTATTAGATTGCTCCAAGATATATAGGATAAGGGCCCGGGTGAGTTTCTACTTAAGAAATTATCAAGATTGAGGATGAAATTCGTGGTTGCCTTAGTCCAATCTTGGGATGATTCCCAGGATGAACCCCTTCAGGAGAGCCATTGTCTGAACCTACTCAGGCACCTATCGAGGGGGACACATTTTATGAGATCAGGGATGACCACATTGATCTAGAGCAACCTATTGAGGATGTTGTGATTTTCTCACTCGAGATCCCCGATCCAGGGAGCAAAGAAAAATATGTCTTCATGGACTAGGAAATGACAGAAGATTTTGAGAAATATATAAATATGGATCAAGATTTCTTTAATTCTGATGGTGAAGAATATTTAGGTGAAGTCTCACTTGAGCCTAACGAAAATGATTTTAGTGAGACAAACGGGCCAAAGGAACTTGATCAATCATTTGATGGCCCTATAATTGAGGAAATTGATCCTGTTGGGGCTAACTTTGAGGATCCAAATCCAGATTTACTAGATAATTCAATCAGTAGCCCCATTCCTCAACCACACCCCAAAGAACTAAATGATGATATTCTTGAGATCACCAAACCCAAGTCAATTCTAATTCAGCCACAATTATTGGACTTGGATATTTTAGATGGGGCATATAACGTTTTGGAGGTCTTGGAAACCTTGATTTTGGAGGGTAAAAATTTGGAGATGAAAATCCAGGAGTCTAATTATGAGGGAAATACAATGTTGGATCTAAGGGTTCTTATTGACCTGAAACCACCTACTTTTTACCAAAACCCTTATGATAATTTTTATTCTGGGGTTGTGCAACCCAAGCATAACATAATTGATTATATTTTTGAGCCAAATTGCATATGGACAAACAAGCTCAGTGATTTAGACCTACCCATTGTCCAACATTTTAGACTTGGGTTTCACACCACAAAACAACAGACCCAGCCCTGCAAACACAACAATCTCCATTTTTTGGTGATTTTCATCTAGAGCCTTAAAACCAATCGACCCTGGGGCATGGGTTTGCACCATATTCTGGTCCACACCTGTGGACACCTGTTGGTGGGTCCTGAGATCAATATTTTTATTCTAATTCTGACCTACACTTGTGAATTCTTAATTTCTTCTTTGTTTGTATATTATGCTAACTAAAGGCAATAAACTTAGCACGTGTGTATACTCCTTTCTCTCTATGGAGCTGATCGGATTTTCATGAAATTCAAGTGATATTCTGTTTACTCCACCCTTTTTATATCTTTATTTTTACAATGAGAACATTACATCATTTAGGAATGGGGGTTTGGATAATTGACCCTCAAATTTATTTGTTAGCTCTGTGGAATTTCTTTTATTTTCTTTACAAAAAAAGTTCAAAAAAAAATTAGAATTAGAAAAAGAGAACTTAGGCATTAGGAGTTGTTAACTTTAGGAAATGATACTTTAGGGCCTGAACACTTAGACTCTTCAGGTCTTCGGGATTAATCAGCTCAGGTGCTCACTAAAATGTGGACCTATTTCTTGAGTCCTCACCAATTTAATTTTCTTTTAATTCTATTAATAAATTGGGGTGATAAGTACACGACTTATCAACCCACCCTCCGATTTGATGGGACTTTGAGTCTAAAACATCTAGACACTATTTTTACTGACTCACTTTTCAGCAATTTTTACAGAAATTAGGTAGCTAATGAACCTTATAGGATAGTATGGCTGGCAATTGTCGTGGGTAATAGCCCATTGGACGGTTGTCCAGAGCCCAGCTACATGACCATACTCTTTCTACTACTTTTAGGTAAATCTTAGATCAGGGAAACCACCTACTCAAAAAAAGAAAAAAAATGATACTTAAAAATAAAAAGTAAAATAGAAAAGGAAAAAAAATAAAAAAAGAAAAATAAATAAGCCACACTTCACCGCACGAGTATGGATGGCTAGTTACCATGGATAACAGCCCATTGGCCGATTGTCTAGAGCCTAGCTCACAAAAAGCACAAATAATTCCCAAAACACCTAGGGAAGAAGTGGGGAAGTAGAATAAATCGGGGAGATATACATTGGGTTTGTCCTTGTGCTGACCCTATAAAAAAATGAAAAAAAGTAGGGATAAAGCTACTGGTTGAACAGATAAACCTTTAGGCAGAAACTCTTTCGGTCACCTAGGGTCGTAGGAAACTAAAGTCCGTTTTAATGGCCGCTCAGTGAGTCTATCACTTTTTCACGTTAAAATGCTTAGAACTTGAAGTTCTTTTCAAGTCTTAGGTGGGTTGGGTAGCTGTAGAAAGCTACCCTGAAACTCTAAACTCAAAAATCCAGAAAATTAGAAAAGAAAAAAAATAGGAAAAATGTATCTTCCCTTTTCAAAATAAGGTGAGGACTTGGGCAGTTTGCATTTTGGCAGGCACCTGGGCACTGTTGAGGCTTTGTAGGTTAGGACCCTAGTTGAAACTTTCTTTTGTTAATGAACAACTAATGCCTTAAGCGATCAAGTCATAATTCTATTTTTATACATAGCATATAGGTTAATTTTGCTAGGGACTAGCAAAAGATAGGCATGGGGGTATGATGTAGACAAATTTATTTAGGATAAAATGCCTATTTATGCATGTTCCTAAGCTTAGAAATGCATTTCATATTATAAATGTTGCATAGCATGCATCATTCTGCATTTAGAATAGTTTATATAAATTGTAGGATAATTTACGTCCTTTTATGGCTAGGAGAGGAGGAGATTTATTTTGGGTCCTCTAATTGACAATCTGACCGTACGAATCTGATCAGGACGATGATCGAAGTCCAACTCCTCTGAAGTCGTCTTGATCGGAGTCCCATAGCCCCATATGCAATTCGAGAAAGATCAATGGCCAAGAGGCAAGGTGACACAATTAGGAACTTCAAAAGACAAATTTAATTGTACAGATGGATCCTAAACGACGATCGTAGTCTAACAGCACGAAAATCATCTCGATCTGACATCTGTAGCAAACCCTACAAAGGAAAGAAGATAGATGGCCCAGACCCCACCAAGTGCTACTATCTAGGTGATTGCGCAGCAATCATAGGTCCTAATCAACCTAAATAATGTTTGAACATAGCTTAATTTGTAAATATTGCATTCATATCATGCATATCATGCATTACATCATTTTATATAGAATAAGATGAGATATCTTGCTATGTAATGTTTTTGTTGTCATTTGCAGGTGATAAAGTGATCCAGGATGCGAGATAGAGTGGAATAAGGTAATAAAGAGAGAAGAAGATTGAACCAGATAAGAGGAATGAGGAGGGTAGCCTTATCCCTACCCTTAGAAGCCCTAAGACACCCTTCCTAAACCTAAAACCATTTCCATTAGGACATCTTAGCCTTAGAACCCAAAACATGGATAGCACTACCCATGTTCTTATCCACCTTATCCCTCTCCTACATACCTTAGGAAACCTAATTAGAGACTTCCAACGTCTATCCCACAATCCATACCCTCACTTATCCTATCCCTAACCTAATTGAGCAAGCCCATACCTAATTGGATGCATGCATCTACAGTTAATTGGGTGCACCTAAACCCAATTAGATCCACCCAGGATCTAATTGAATCCTACCTACCCGTACAAGTTTAATTAGGCTTAGTAGAACCTAATTAGACTTGACCTAGACCCAATTAGGTTCACTCCTCTCCAATTAGATTCACCTAAGCCTAGTTAGGTCCACACCCACCTAATCTAGATTGACCCAACCTATTTAGCACCTAATCCTACCAATACCCACAACATAGCTCTACGAAATTCAAACCACACACACACACCTTACAAAATCAACCTTCCTAATCTACGCTCCCTATTTTTGGTCATCAACTTTAAGGGCCACCAAAGGTGGCAATTTCTATTTTGGGAGCCACCAAAAGTGGCGACCAAAAGAAGGCCTTCCCATAAAAGCCAAAAAGAGGTGCTGCCCACATTCATTCTCCCCTCCTTCAACTTGCGACTATCTTCTTCCCTCTCCCATCCAAGCTATCCTCCTTCCTCCTCCAAGACACCACCTCCCTCCAAGGTGCTCTTCCATGGATGGGTGAAGAAGAAGCTCTCCTGCAAGCATCTTCATATGGGTGGCAAGAAGAAGGACAACACAAAGGGTGCAACACCCTCTTCTCCTCTCTTCACTTGGGTGTGTCCTCTCTTCTCTGTGGAGAGGATGCCCCCCTCTCTTTCTTCTTTATCTTGGTCGGCCACAAGGTCTCCCATGCCTTGCTTAGCCATCCTCTCTTGTTGGTAGGCATGTAGACGGGTGTTTGCAACCCAAGGTCTAGCCTACACCTTCACACAAAAGATAATGGCCCTAGTGGCACTTTCCAACGTGAGGGATTTTCTCCATTTATGTGCTTTCTAGTATAGACTTTATTTGACATTTTTTATTGTTCTATGTGTGCATAATATTGTGTGATTGCTGCTTTTGTGATTGACGCTAGAACTGAATTCTCTCATATGCATATCTTCACATTTGTTTGCCTTTCACCAATATATATACACGCTACTTAGGTTAGCCACATTGTGCATGGCCACCATGGCCTCACCTAGATGCATGTAGGTTTAGGGTTTCGCTTAGGTAGTTCTTGCATTCAAGTTTGTTTTCCAAAAATAAAAAAAGTAAAAAAAATCACAAAAACAAAAAGACCAAAAGATTTAGGTTAGATTAGATTAGATTTAGGTTAGATAAGTGCATCCAATTCGAATATTTACATTTTACGTCTCCCAGAGACGAACGACCGGGACTCATGTTATAAATGAATAAAAATCAACCCGAGTTTCGTAAAACAAATACTTTTGATCAAGGGTTTAGTGCAACTATACTACAATTCCAACGTATTCCAAAACACGCGCGAAAATCACTTTGTCACCAGGTTGCCCAAGGGCTGCAGCCACCTCTCTCTCTTTCACGCCCATCAGATCTGGGTCGTTGGATCGGCGATGGAAAGGCCACACCACCATCCCCAGTTGAAGCCAATAATTCACCTTTTTAATAAAGTGAAGGCCTTGGCGTGGTAGTCTCAAGCCCTATTGCAAAGGGGAGGTCACAGGTTCAAGACTCGCAACCCCCCTAAATCTCCAATTGCGATAGTAGTAGCACGTAGCGCGTGGAGCACACGCTAGTAGCACAGCAGCGCGAACACAAGCGCTAGAGGGTGTGTCAGTTGTCTTTAGCGACGTCTATGGTGGATCTTCAGCGATGTTTTTAGGTGTCGCTAATTGCCCCATGTGACAAGTCTCTTCTCCTTCACTATAAAAGGACCCCTACCCCTCCCATTCTTCTTCATCTCTTCCGTTCTCTCCCTTACCACCTCTAAGTCTCTAAAGAGAGCTTGTCCCAAGCTCGGGATGCTCTTCTAGAGTAGAAAATCAAATAATTTTCCTGCTTCTCAGCCCCCTTCGTGGAGCATCCCGTGGTCGTCCTCTCACCACCTTTGGGAAGTAGATCCTCACCGTGACGCTGTCCCGCCCCATCCTCCTTTCTCCAATCTGAACGTCCTCTCCAATCTGGGGCATCATCAAAGTGAGCCATCCTCCAAGCGACCGTCGAGGGGGATTCTTCTCAACCCATTCTATCTTTTATCCTTTTCTAGTGTAGTTTTTTATCTGTAGTAAACTTTGGTTAGTTATATAATGATGTTTCTCTTTCTCTCTTTCTTTATCTTTACAAGTAGATTAGTTAGATACATATGTTGTCGATCTGATCTCTTGCCTATTACAATACCAAAAAAAAATTACAAAAGATAAGAACAACAAAAACATATAAAATTGAAGTACAGATTTCAAAACCAAACGTTCGCCTCCTTGTGTTCGACTTGGCACTCACTTCGAGTTTCGGTATAAATTTTATTTGGTAGTGATATTTTGTGACTACGACAAAGGGTTCTCCATAACCCTAATTTTACTTATGAAATTTACGCCCACCAGGGGCTAACCCTTGATTAAGCCAATTAGGATAATAAAATAAGTTGTTATCATGCTTTTGCTCATATTTGACCAATACTATTATTTTTATGAGGAATCTAGAAATAAATTTTTCAAGAAAGGGAAGAATTCAGGAATTACATTTTTATGAGGATCTCCTTTAGATGTTTTAATGTTTTATTGATATCAAGCAACTAAATATTGTGGCTTTGCATAATTATTTTTTCAATGTATGAGCAGATAGCCTCTTCATTATTTCAAGGTGTGTTTGGATGCTTATGTTTAAGATTCTACTCCCATTTTGCCTTGGATAAAGCCACATTCAACTACTTACCCTACCATTCCAACACTCAAAGTGCATATTTGTGCATGTATGGAACATGTCAATAATGGGAAAGGAAAGTGGTGAACTAATTAATTATTTAATTTTATATGATTCATATGTTTCAAGAAGTTGTGAAGACATATATTTCCTATGAGGAGCTTAATTGACATGTCAGAACTTTGTAAATTTCTTATTTGAAGGAGAGAATTGTTCTTGAATTGTCTAATCATTTTCTCATGACATGTTGTTTATAGCTTTACCTTGATGTTCAATTTGGAGCTTACTTTGATTTTAGCAACCACATTGAGAAGGTAAGCACCGGTCTGCTTTTTTTTTTTTTAACAAAGATGGAAAGCTTTTACAATATATTTGAACTTTTCCTTGGATGTGCATCTAGAAGATATAAATTGAACATGTATAATTAGATCTTCCACGACCATGAAATTTCAAGAATTGTAACCTGTCCTCACAAAGCTTGAAATGTTAGGTGCAGCTAAAATGTCATGGAATAGGAAATGGTGACATTCCTAGCTGAGAGCTCCTCAGAGAAGTAATGGCAGATCCTCACAAGTCCTTAGTTTCTCATGTTGGTTATGTAAGCTTTTTCCCTTTGCTGATGGGGATCATTCAACCGGTGAGTTACTGGCTCTTTACATAGAAGATATAATGGAAATCTCATCTTTTCTATTAAACATGTTCATTGGATGTTCATTGAATGTTCTATGAATCATATGGACCATGTCAATAAATAAGCATAATTGTATAGCTCATAGTTTTACATTCATAGATAGTTTATGCATAGTTTCAAATGTTGTAGCCCATTGCAATCTCATGTTGAAGCTAAGGCATAAATTGCAATGCTGTAAATGGGAGAAGATCATACTGAATATAGTGATATAAAAAGAAAGGCACTATGCTAGAATACTAATGAATTTTAGTTATTTTGTTTTCCTACCACAAAAGACAAAAAATGAGTCTTTCATATAGTCAATTGCATGGTTTTGATGGGATTTTGAGGGGCAACTTTATGCTTGAAATTATAGCATTTGGTCCATATTTTTTTTGTATCTCCTTATCACTTATCAGTACTTCATTTGGTGAGGCTTTGCATTTAACCAAAGGTACATAAACTATTTCCATGGTTAGCATTCCATAGGGATTTTAATTTATTTATGTGTTTGATGCAAAATAGATGCCAGCACATAAAACTTTTCTAAAATTCAATTTGGGTGGCTATGTTTGATTAGTAGATTTTAGTTTAGGTGGTTATCTATAAAAAAGAATTTTCAGTTATCCAAACCATTGAGTCCTTTTTTTTTAAAAAAAAAGAATTTGAAGTCTATTAGAAGAAGAAATTAAGATGCAATTTTTGTTGCTTGTATATATTGCTCGTAGATAGGAGGATCATTCCCGCACAGTAAAGGGTGTGATTCTAGTTCATTGAGTTGTTTATATGGCCCTTTGTTTAATGCTTTATGAACCCTCTTCATTTCTCACTTTCAATGAGAAATTTGTTCTAGTGCCAATGGAGCCCAAAGGTAGAAATTGGTAAAGTAATTCATAAGGTTAGAGTATCAGATGGGTCAGTCAATGAAGATGGGTACAATTCATGTTGGAGATTTCCTTGGAGTATCTTTGACCGATTAATTCAGATGTATGTACCAACTTATGACTTCATTCTCTTTTGTTATTTCATATGTATATTTTTGGTTTTATTCTTCTAAGATGTTTTTACTCGCACCTTGGAATGACTAATCAAGTAGTCAAAACTGCTCAAGGGGTTGTTCAAAAGGCTGAAAGCTCAATATCAGGTATTGTTTAATGAAATATTGTTTTAAATTTTCAATCTCATGTCTTAGTAAAAAAAAGGCCAATCACTATAATGTTTATTTCTTAAGTGGTTTTTTAAATGGATAAGTGTTTTATTAGATGGATGTACCTCCATAATTTTTCACTTACTGTCGTGACTAATCTATAGAGTGAATGGTTCTTGTGAGTCCTTTAGTTGAATGCTAAGTACCAAAACCAATCCTTTTTGTTGATATTTTCTTTCTTTCCAAAGAAAAAGGACACTCACTCAAGATAGGGATCATCCAATGTAGCATTGGCCTACTTTATAAGTGGGAAGTTTATAGGTGTAGTTGAATCTTTTTTGCTAAATGCAATGTTTGCCCATTATGTTAAACAAATCAAGAAGGTTACCATCTCAAGAAGCACCTTTTTGTTTTTACCTTCAATAAAACAAATCTCCATGGGCCATCACATATAAGCTTGTTAAATCCCTAGCCATCAAAAAATTATGGATCTCAATTTGGAAAATATGCAATAGAAACATCTTTTTCCTTCTTGGACCAACTTTTACGTTTTACCAAAAAGAAACTAGGCTCATCATCCTTTTCAGCCACATCTTCTTACCACCTAATAATATCATCTTGCGAAGCCACAAGTCCTTAGAAACAAACACCTCAAAAAAAGAATCTACCAGTTTCATATTCCTTCTATGGATTAAACTAGCATACCTTATAACTAATTCACACGCTAGGTCCCCACCCTACGCATCAGGTCCCCTTCCCACGCGCCAGGTCCCCACCCCATTGTTGTCCTCATCTTCTTCCTCCACCATCAACCACCCCTCCTATTGGGCTTCCTATCGACAACGACCTCCTCTCCTTATCTCCCCTTTGATGAGTCCATTAAAATGGACTAATATTAAGCCTAAGAATATTTAATCGTATAGTTTAGGTGTGTTAATAATGGCAATTAAGTTATAGAATAATTGTACACCTCATGATTTAAGTTATAACATTCTATAACTTAATGATTTTATTGTTTTTATGTGCAGGTAATAAAATGCACAAAGAGCAAGGGTGGGGGGATAAATTTCCCCAAACAGCTGCAACTCTTTCCCCCCTCCCCCGCCGAACATTGGGGTAATCTTCTCCAATGCTCGCCAGCCAAAAATAGAAAGGGATTTGCATATCCCTGGATTGGCGCACGGAGAGAGAGAGAGGACTTAAAAAGAGAAGAGGCGGTGTGCACAAGGGATCAATCTTCCCCCTTGCGGGGAACAATTGCAGCGTGCACTGTGTCCTCTTCCCCCGTGCGGGGAAAAACCTTCACCAGTGCGCACGCCTCCGCCCGTGCGCCTCTTCCTGCCACAAGCACCACTCACCAACTGCCCACACCAGCCCCCATGCAAATCAGACACCGCACCCTCTCTGCCCGCGCACACCAGCACACCCCTCATCTCCAGCTGGCCTTGCTTCCACTGCACCTGCCCTACAGCGTGCTCTCTCATCCAGCCACAACAGGCGCTCGCACACAAGCCCACGCCTCACCTTCAGTGCCTACCGCTCTACCTTCAAGCACCGCACCTGCAGGCGCTCCACCTCACCGGCCTTGCAACACCAAGCGCCTACCGCTCCATCTTCAAGCACCCGTAGGCGCTACGTCTTCACTCTACCAGGATGCGCCCGCAGGTGCATCCTCCCTTCCTGCGCGCATCCACGCCGCGTACCTCCATCAACCCTGCAGACCGCGCGCCTGTAGCCAACCGCAGCCATCTCCAGCCCTGTTGCAGGCGCACTCCAACCCGCGCACCTCCACCCGCCTGCAGGTGCTCTCGACTTCGCCGTCCTCGTGAGCCTTGCATCGACCTCCGTAGTTCTCTCTCTCTCTCGCGAGGAGAGAGGAAGAAAGCTCTGTTTCCATCTTAATTAAAATTTACATTCAATGCCATTACCACCAATTTGATTTTTTTATTATTATTATATTGTGGCAGAATTGCATTCAAACACTCATAGTTCTTTCTAATTGCATGGTATTGATATTGGCTAGTTTAAAGATTGATTTCGGACTTAATTTAAGTACTAATTGTCTTTAGTACACATCACGTGAAAAATGCTTGAATTCACCCTAAATTTATTGAGGATTTATGTGAGGGAAAACTGCACTTACACCCTTAACTTTTAAGGTTATTGTAAATCTACTTTCCTTCACATTTTAAGTCCGATTTGAAAAGGGATTTCACACTATCCAAAATAACAGTAAATAATTAAGTATTGATTGTATCATTGCCTCCCTGTGGACATGACCCGCTCTTCTGCGAGTGGTTATTTTCATTATTTTTTATTAGTCGATTTTTCCACCACTTAAATACTATAACGTAAAGCGAAAAGTCAACTGTCAAAATTGGCACTGTTGCCGGGGAGGCAACAGACATAATAGATTTACTTTATTGTTTTTAAATCCTTTGAGTTGCGAAATTATTTAATCATTTTTATTATTGTGTGAGGAATCTGACACGGCGACGAGGTGCAGCAAAGCGACGACTTTGAACGTGAACAACGCGCACGACAGAGATGATCTTTTTGGTGGACCTTGACGCCACCTGGAGGACGACAACAGGAACACGTGGGCCTTGATCCCACGCATTTAGGCTTACGGAGAAGCCTATTTCTGATTTAGGCAGTAGGTCTTAGTTAGATTTAGTTAGATAAACATTAGAATTTAAATTACTGTCTTTTGGGCCCTTGTTGGGTATTTTTGGGAACGTGTTCCCATTTATTTAGATTATAGGATTATTTGAACTATTTTGAATTGCATTTCAGTTAGTTAGTTAGATTAGGTCTGTTTGTTATTATTATTAAAAAAAAAAATTCAAACTACCTGCTAGAAGCTGCATATCTATAGGACGATCATCTAGGACTGAATAAGCAGCATCTAGTTTATTTTTTATTGCATTGCATTCATCACTGCATGAAGAAAGCTGTAGTAAGGTACGTCTTCTCTTGAGCATTAATTACTTGTCATGCATATGCGTTGAACCTAAATCTAAGACCACAAAAGTGCATGAATCAAATTAATTCAGTGGTCACTTTAAACAAATTGGGACTGTTAAGAGGATGGACTTTAAAATCTGTGACTGAAAATTGTGTGCAAAAGGATCCTGTTTGCGGAATTTCAAAAAACCAAAACATGATCGTATGCTTGCACACTTGAGACACTATGCACCTCACACATAAGGTCACTAGATAAATTTCTACCTCTCCTCTTTTGCACCACAAGGGAAGTTAGTCAGAAATCAAAAAGGCTATCCACCAAGTTACTTCGGTTCCTCGTGTGTGGGCTCGATTCGAGACTTCCATCCCTTGCAAGTAGGTTATAGGCACCAACGAAGGTTGGCCTAGGAAGCGTAATTTTTGCAAAAGTTGTTTGGCCACCAACTAAACATATAACTCTAAGACCTACAATCTACTAAAAACAGATCCCGTTGAATTTGCGTTTGCTTTGACAATAGAACTCTCTAGGAAGTTTTCTGCTTATATTCTGAATTTTGCTAAAGCCTAAGAGAGTTAAAATTGTTTTGCTTAAAGAAATGGATTATTCTTACTCCTATCATTCAGATTATCAGAGTCAATACTTCCCATCTTTTAATCAGGATCCCATGCTCCGAGCGTATCCATCCTTTGATGGGTACATTGATAATTCATGGGATCATTCACATTCTTACCCTGGGAGTACTGGCTTGATAACTCCCACTTTTGAGCAGAGCCTAGGAGTGGGATTCTTCAATCCTGAAATCCCTACTTCCATGCAAACACCCAACCCTCCCACCCTTCATGATTTTCCGTATCGAGGTTGGACCGATACCCCTAGGCAACCAGAGCCTGAAATTGACTATCCTCCCCAACCTGATAATAGTAGCCTCTCCTCTTTTATGATAGAAATGCAAAAACAACAAAAGGAAATAATGGAATCAATGGGAGAGATGTTGAGGAATAGTCAACAATTAAATGAAGAAATAAGACAACTTAGCTACACGGTTCCCAATAATCCTGATCCCTACCCATCCGATCATGATCATGAAAATAATTCTGAGGTACTTAATGACAATAGGATCCAATTTCATGTAGCGATCACTTAGACTCTCCCAATGAGACGCGGCCACTAGAGGACAACAATCATAGTGATTATCCACTTGAACTATATTGGAGTCAAAAGCAAGAGAATATTATTGTTCCTATCACTTCCCCTCTTGATTATTTGGTGGAATCCCATTCTACTCTTAGTGAGCCTACTCCTGACCCTCCACTTAGGGAATCAACACCTATCATTCAATATCCTGAGTATTTAAATGCACCTAATGAAGGTGACCGTAAGGGAATAAAGGATGATCAATTCTGGTCTCAGGGTTATGAAGAGTCTAATTCAGAGGATGAGGATGCCCCAACAGAGGAACATGGACTGAAAATCTGGAGTGAATCATAGCAGAATTATTTATCATTTGATGATTTAGCTCCAGAGGATAGAAATAATATGATTAAATCCAGATTCCTCCTTTCTTTTGAGAGTCATCCTCCATCAAAACAGGAGTTGATATTAGAGGAGGACAAACAAAATGCGAAGTCTATGGGAGACTCTCGGGGACAAAACACGTCATTTGAGGATTTATACCCCGAGAACAATAACGAATTCAATGATATAGGCTTCCTCCAAAATATTAAAACTGATCCTCCTTTAGAAATAATTGAAAAACCTGATCCAACTCCTAATGAATCACATATACACCCCGACAAATATTTGAGTGAACCAAACAAATTTGGGGATGAGCGGAATGATAATGATTCGGACATTTTCACCCTTCCATCAAAGAGTTCTAATTTGGAGTCTACCCTTGATTCAAATATGACTCCGATCATTAATACTAGGCAGGGTAATGTGAAGTTGTCTTCAACTATTAGGGAGTGTACACAATCTGAATCATTGTTGGAATTGGACCCAACTAAGCCCTCATTGAACTTAACCATTAAACCATTACCTTCCAACACTACAAACAAACCTTATACTCCCTAATCGATCCGTGGCTTAGATCTCTGCTCATGTACATTCTTTCTGGAGAATACATCAGGCCAGCACATCCTAGGATAGAATGGCGAGTATGGATTGATGCTTGTACTTTTACTCTCGCCATTCAAGGGTTTGAACTAATAATGATTATATCTTTTAAAACCCGTCCTACTTTGGAGGACCCTTGTTATCCTCCACTTATTCCGTTTCGAGAGGTCCCTTTTCATATTCCATTTATTATCCCTAGACCTCCTAAGGTAGACAACGAGGTTTTTCACTTTCATATCTTCTGGCGAGCATTTGGAATTACATTGCATCATCAGCTCACTAACATCCGTGGTTACCTATTTTCTAGGCCTGCATTATTACGCATATTCTTAGGGCCTAACCTTTTCTATTTGGAACCAGATTTATAGGTTCCTTCTTAGTCTGGCTGCTGACAGAAAATGCAGCACTTGTTGGGAGGCAACCCAGCAGACCGTGTCAGGTGATTTCTTTCCTTTCTCCTCCTGTTTTAATTTTACAATGGGGACATTGTAGGATTTAGGCATGGGGGAGTGCATTTGCATTTTAGGTGCATTTAGGTTAGCATATAAAAAAAAAATCTCTTTTTTTGAGCTGATTGGGTTAGTCCCTAGCAGAATACCTTTGTCATTGGAGGTTTTTCTTCTTGAATTATTCCGTAAGTTTAGAATCCAGTACATTTATTTCACGTGCACGTAGACTTGGTAATGGATCCTTGAGGAAAACCAATGAGAATTTGTAGTTTACTGAACCCTTGGACAGTTCATAGAGAGTCAGGCATACTATCTTCTAGTAAATCCACCTCATATTTGTGAGAAGAAGTAGAGAGATAACTGGTGCGCTAAGTCTAGTGCAAGGACTCTTAAGTTTTGGATAATTAGATGATGATACTTCAGAGTTAGGCGTAGTTTTCACTCTCTTTTCCTGGGTGCGTACTTTGAGTGAATTGCTGAGAGTCACCAAATAAGGCAGATACACAGAGATTGAGTCTTAATAAAGCTATAACTATGGTGGATGATTACGACCGTCCTTCATAGAGTCCTCAGCTGAAGGAGGGTAATAGTGTCAAAGGTCAGAAATACGCCTGTCCTATCCATTCCTTCCCAGTGCCGAGAATAGGCACTTCCACCAAATAAGCCACACAACTTCCTCTTGACCATCATCATCCCTAATAATGCCTCATAAATAAAAGTCTGTATCGTGTTGTGCTGATTGAAAAAGAAACAAAAACAAGAAGAAATAAAAAAAAAGGGAAGAAAGAAAAAAAGAAGAAGAAAAAGAAGAAATAGTTATATTGCCAAAAAAAAAAAAGTCCAAGTTTCTAATGTTTCTGAGGCAACAGAACACCTATTGCATTCCACCAAATATGACCCATACCTACCTTCTAGTATTTCTGATCGCCTGAATACTGGTTGAGGACTCTAACTTAGTTGTAGAGTTATTAGGACTTTAATTAAAGTGTGGATGCCATGTGAGGCCACCAAATAGTGAGTACAATTTCTAAATCTGGCAAGATTTGTGATCATAGAAAGAGAAAGAAAAGAGAGTGCCCAGGAACATCAGGAGAGCACAGTTGTGTAGCCTCTCTCAGAGTGGACTTGTGTAATAGTCTAGAGAGCTAGAGTCTGCAGTACTAGACTATATGTAGCACCAGTTGAGTGTGTGCCACCAAATACAAATCCATTCAATTTGATATCTCCTACCTAAGCCAAACGTCAGGGTCAAATTACACATTATCGTCTGCTTTATCCTTGAAGGAAGTAGTTGCCTATCTCGACAGAAATTTTTGCCAAGGGTGATGTATGAACTTTCAATGCGAATCGGCTCTTTCACTTGGATCTGCTACCTAGGCTATCAGCACTTCACATTTGTCTGGATTTCTAAAGTTTTGAAATAAGAAAAGAAGTCTTCTGATTACTTTTATTATTCAGTTTTGCTAGGAGCTAGCAAATCTTAGGCATGGGGGTATTTGATGAGTCCATTAAAATGGACTAATATTAAGCCTAAGAATATTTAATCGTATAGTTTAGGTGTGTTAATAATGGCAATTAAGTTATAGAATAATTGTACACCTCATGATTTAAGTTATAACATTCTGTAACTTAATGATTTTATTATTTTTATGTGCAGGTAATAAAATGCACAAAGAGCAAGGGTGGGGGGATAAATTTCCCCAAACAGCCGCAACTCTTTCCCCCCTCCCCCGCCAGACATTGGGGTAATCTTCTCCAACGCTCGCCGGCCAAAAACAGAAAGGGATTTGCAAATCCCTAGATTGGCGCACGAAGAGAGAGAGAGAGGACTTCAAAAGAGAAGAGGCGGCGTGCACAAGGAATCAATCTTCCCCCTTGCGGGGAACAATTGCAGCGTGCACTGTGTCCTCTTCCCCCGTGCGAGGAAAAACCTTCACCAGTGCGCACGCCTTCGCCCGTGCGCCTCTTCCTGCCACAAGCACCACTCACCAACTACCCGCTCCAGCCCCCTGCAAATCAGATGCCTCACCCTCTCTACCCACATGCACCAGCGCACCCCTCATCTCCAGCCGACCTTGCTTCCACCGCACCTGCCCTACAGCTCACTCTCTCATCCAGCCACAATAGGCGCTCGCACACAAGCCCGCGCCTCACCTTCAGCGCCTACCACTCTGCCTTCAAGCACCGCACCCGCAGGTGCTCCACCTCACCGGCCTTGCAACACCAAGCGCCTACTGCTCCATCTTCAAGCACCCGAAGTCACTGCGTCTTCACTCTGCCAGGCCGCGCCCGCAGGTGCATCCTCCCTTCCTGCGCGCATCCACGCCGCACACCTCCATCAACCCTGCAGACTGCGTGCCTGCAGCCAACCGCAGCCATCTCCAGCCCTGTTGCAGGCACACTCAAACCCGCGCGCCTCCACCCGCCCGCAGGCGCTCTCTGCCCGTGCACCAGCACGTGCGCGCGCCCACTCGAACAGCAGCAGCAGTAGCTACGCCCTCTTGCTCCACAAGCCGGAGCTCCGGACACCGCCGCCAGCCACCTCCGTCGTCGTCGCTGCCACCGTCGAAAAGCTCTCAACTTCGCTGTCCTCGTGAGCCTTTCATCGACCTCCGTGGTTCTCTCTCTCTCGCGCGAGGAGGAGAGAGGTAGAAAGCTCTGTTTCCATCTTAATTAAAATTTACATTCAATGACATTGCCACCAATTTGATTATTATTATTATTATTATATTGTGGCAGAATTGCATTCAAACACTCATAGTTCTTTCTAATTGCATGGTATTGATATTGGCTAGTTTAAAGATTGATTTCGGACTTAATTTAAGTACTAATTGTATTTATTACACATCACGTGAAAACTGCATGAATTCACCCTAAATTTATTGAGGATTTTTGTGAGGGAAAACTGCACTTACACCCTTAACTTTTTAGGTTATTACAAATCTACTTTCCTTCACATTTTAAGTCCGATTTGAAAAGGGATTTCGCACTATCCGAAATAACAGTAAATAATTAAGTATTGATTGCATCATTGCCTCCCTGTGGACATGACCCGCTCTTCTGCGAGTGGTAATTTTCATTATTTTTGATTAGTCGATTTTTCCACCACTTAAATACTATAACACAAAGCGAAAAGTCGAACATCACCCTTCCTCTGCCGTCAGTTTCTCCCCTTCCCTTTCTCCTCCACCAACTGCAAGTTACCCATTGCACACTTCTCACTGCCTACCCAACCTTTTAGCCCTCAACCACTAGCACACTTCTCACCGCCACAACCATAACCCTTGCTCCCCAAGGCATACAGCAAGGATGATTGTGTATTAGAGATGGTCGTCGATGGTGGCACCTCAAGGAATAGCCTCTCCCACGTCATGAAGGTTGTCAAGGTATCCGAAAATATCATTGGTTCTATAAGCATGCTCCATAAACTTAACAAGTACCTCCCTTCATGATGATTTGGATTTTTCTCAAATGCAAAGTAAAGAATGAAAAGCCTCCCAGTCTGATTTAGTGAATTCTTCACTACAGTAGTGTTCCTCTACACAGCCACCAGGGCATGAAATTACCAGAGGAAGTGGAAACTTCTTTGAATATGGAAGAGATAAGTCTCCACTCATCAGAGAAGCCATAACCTCTTAAGTAATTTCACCATCATTCATCCTCACATTTTTTGAAGAGCAGGAATGATTATCTTCTATCACTGAAGAATCAAATGGCCAAACATCCACACCCATGTTGCAGTCAGAGGATAATCCCAGTCCATTCAAATATAGCTTCCTACCAATCTGAAGTTTTATAGACGTATATAACAAAAGCAATAGATACAAACAAGGAAAGCAATCTTATTAGAACTATGCTGGGAAGCAACAAGCATTCGATCTTTAAAAATTAGTTCACCTTCTTATTGGATGATACATACAAAAAATGCAAATTGGAGGTTTATATAGGATTTTTCATGCACTTGGAATTTATATGTAGAACTAGAATTTTGGATCAAGGTTGATTCACAATAAAATTATAAGGAGAATCCAACTGACATTGCTATCAAATAACCACCGACTGGAATTTACCCACTCATCCTCCAAGGTCAAGGAAAGAAAGATATCTTCTTATTTTACTTATTTTGTCATGCCACAAATAGACGATGCATCTCCATTTTTTGAAAAACTAAAGTGGACTTTATGTGTGGTATGGAAATTCTTATTCATTGAACTTTATTTTATTTCCTTTGGTTATATGTAAAAATTTATGCATTGATAAATTGATAAATATCCTATATGCTATGAAAGTAAGTTTTGACCAAAATGGTGATATATGGACAAAGCAAGCTTTTCCCACTAAATTCTGAACATGCGTTGCGATTATGATATGTTGTAATGTCATTTACTATTTCTCTTGATTTGATCTTTTTTTTTTGCATATTATAATCACGAAGGATGACATAAAAGGCAGATACTTGCAAATGCTTAATCCTCTTAAAGCATGTCATATTTTACTATCCAAATAAGATGCCATGTATAAACACCATACTTAAGAATCTTGCATTTTTGATGATTATTAAACTTACATATAGTTAATCCTCTACAGCTTTGGATAAAAAGCTAAAGGTCCACATGGATACATAACACAAGGATACAGACAAGAGTAATATGAATAGATTTTATTTTGATTATGTATGCAATCCTAGTAATAGTGATATCAAGACATTATACACACTATCGCACATTGAGAAGTTAAGCTAAATAGTTGTAGGACTATCGTAAGTTGAATCTAGTCAACATTTTACCATCATCATGTTCTTCTTGCTTCATGTATCAAGACTAATCAAAGCAATAACCAAATATCCGTTTATGCTTTACAATCACCAATCATTTATTTCTATAGAACATGGATATTGATCTCCCATGACCATATAATATCAACACTCTTCAAATCATGAAATGGATACCCAAGTTATAGCATTCCCAATCTTGAGGGATGACAAAGTTGTGCATGCCTAAGATATTAAAAGAGGGTGTGATATCTAGAAGCAAACTACTTTTGATGCCAAGTTCATACAAGTAACATGCAGTAATCCTCAGGTTTAGAAAGCATCATGGAAGGATCATCATTGGAAGCAGCTGTCATCAAATCTAAGGGTGATAATGATACATCAATCCATCTCATGGAGCAAGGTAACTGATAAATGCTAGTTTATCATCATTCCTATGCCCTAAAACAGATCTAGCTCTTAGGTTTTTAACTCTGCAAATGGGTTTTCGGGCTGCATTTAGGCATTTACTTAGGATAGGAATGCATTGCATTTTATTATATTTTTGATATGTTTATCTGAGTGTTAGGGATAGGCAGAACTTCAGATCCCGCATACCTTGGCACTCAGGAAGGCAAAAGATGTAGAAGAAGCTCCTATCAGCTGGATCACAGCTGAATCCAATTCTTTCCAGCTAGATCCCAGCTCCTTCTAGCTGGATCAACTCAACCCTAGCTCCATTCAGGTCATCCCAGCTGGATGGTAGCTCTAGCTAGTTCACCTCAGCTCCATTCAGCACACCTCAGTTGGATGGCAGCTCAAACTAGCTCAAATCAGTTGATCCCAGCTCCATTCCAGCTCCTCTAGCATAGAATAGTTCATTGGAAGCGCAACCTAACTAGGACTAGCTACTAGCTAGACTTGGTTAGCTAACAATGACCTCAGCCAACTAGGCCAGCTCAATTCAGCTCCCAGAGACGTAACTCAACACCACTTGGTCGAGTTAAGCTACTTGACCTAAGCTAGCTACTCCAGCTAGCTAGGTATTCTCTGGGAATACCAGACCCAGCTCACTTCAGCTCATATCAATAGAACCAACTCATCTTAGCTTGGCTTAGTAGCTAGCAAAGAACTAGCAAGCTAAGCCAGCTAAGGTAGCTCCTTGCAGTTCTCTTCAGCAACCACCAGCTCCAGTACAACTCCTTCCAACTACTTCCTACTCATCACCTCCAAAACCTTAGCTCCCTCTACCTCTCGACCCTACTCCCTACTAGCTAAGCTAGCTTAGCTTAGCTAGTCACCTCCTTGGCCACCAAAACCCATGTAACTACCTCCACCAACTAACCTTACCTAAGTCCACCTAAGCTACCACCACTCCACCTCAATCTTGGCACCAACCATACACATTTCTTCACCCCTCTCTACCACCAATAGACACCACCAAATTCCCTCCAAAATCACCTAGAAATGGCACCAACTTTTTTCCCTTGAAAACCCTTGAAATCCAACCTAACACCTACCCCTTCAACCCATCTCCACCATCCATTTTTTTCCCTCCATAATCAACACCTTCTAGAAGGTATTTTTGGAGGGAAAACCAAGGAACCTCTTCATTTCCCTCCCATTTTAGCCTCCAAAAATATCCAAGCACCCCTTCATTTCCCTCCAAAAAAATACCGTAACCACCCCCCTTCCCATCCTATAAATACCCTACCCTACCACCACATAATTCTCATCTCTTCCATTAGTTTAGTTCCACCCTACACTACCTAAACCCACAGCCAAGGAGAAGAGGAGAAGAAGATCAAGGGGGCAACCATCCCACCCCCTTAGTGCCTTCTTTCTCCATCTTCCTATCACTTGTGCCATGCCGAAGGAGGAGAACTTCTACTAGAGAGGATGACCAAGCAAGAGGAGGAACAAGGTGGTTGACACCCACCTTGAGGAGACAACTTGGAGGAGGAAGAAGCTAAGGAGAACTCTTTTTAAGTGCAGGGCAACTGCTCTTGGTGCAAGAGCCAAACAGATCTTCAACCAAAGGATTTCCACTTCATCTTTATTTTATGTTTGTATTAGCTAGTTTAGTTTCTCATTTTCTTGTTAGGAAGAATTTCTCCACATGTACTCCATTTACTAGCAATACAAATTTCACTTTGCCTTCTAATTCAAGTTTTCTAGTTAGTGTGTATTTCATGCTTGTAGTTAATTAGTAGAGCACACTCTTCTCTTCTAATTACCCTAGACACACTTGCTTAAGGTGAGCTTAGAAGATAAGAATTCTTCTTGTCACTTAGCTTTAGTGATAGGCTTAATCTTTAGTTCATCTTCACATCAAAATACCTGATTGTTTCTAAAAATCCTAAAAACATTATAAATCAAAATCACAAAAATATAAGTGTGGATTTGAGAGGCGAGAGAGAGAATCAATTCTTGTGATTAACAATTTGACCTCCTTGGATGACCCTAGATATTCACCCTATGTAGGTTATAAATATAAGAGTTGATCGATTTTACGTGTCTCGACAACAAAAACCCAGTTTTAACAAAATGTGTATTTTACGCATCACTTTTTGGTGTCGTTGCCAAGGAGGCACGATTTATCACATACTTTCTCTCTCTCTTGCTTTATTAGGTCTTCACAGATTTTATTTTTTATTTTGTTCAGGTGTGAATAAGGAGCGGGAGTGGAATTCAGATTCGCTTGGAGCAGAATCTTCAAGTGATCTTGTCTTCCCACGTACTTCAAGATAGTACCCCAGGATATCTCTTTTTACAAAAACCAAAATCTCATAAAAAATCTTGAAATTATCACAAAATCAAAAATAAGAAAAATTAAGGGTGGTGGAACCCTAAAACTCATTGTGTTTCTTGTTTGCTTCATTTTCCCACCACTTTTACCTTATCGGTGTCAAATTTTTGAAAATCCAGACTTCTATCTTGACTTTCAGAAATCAGGTTCAGGCACTTAAGAGCTTCCTAAATGCACCACATTTCTCCCAGGGAATCCCCTTTGAGTCCGAAACCTTGAGTCAAATTTTCAAAAACTTTTATTGAATAGAAAAAATAAAAAAATTCACGGACTATACAAGGGTCGGACCTTGTTTTCTTACTATTTTCTTACTGTTCATGAATTTTATAAATTTTTCTACTCATCATATTTTGGTAAACTTTCTATTTCTAGAAACCTTTAGAAATTTTTTACATCATATAAAATTCTCAAAAAAATTTTTAGATCATTTGAGGTTTCTGTAGAATCAATTCCCTGAATCTATCAATTCTGACTCTTGACACCAATAAGAAGAAAAATTCCAAAAAAATATCAAACAATTTATTAAAATCACAAAAAATTAATTTTGGATTTCTTGTTTGATTTTACATCACGTGATGGTGTTTCTTTCTTGTTTGGATCACCACTGTTAAATATTTTGTAAAGAGATTCATTTTTTTTAGGAGCTGCATACATAGGATTTCCACATTAGGATTTTAATTTCTCTCTTAGTCACATCAACTCTAAAAGAATTGAACTCCACCAACTACAACATGAATGTTATTATTTGTGGAACTTCAAAACCTTGCTTGAAATTTTAACAAGAGAGAATCCTAAAAGACACTTGATTAAAACCCTAGAACACTTGAACAACAAATCCTTGTTTGCAAACCTCCTTTGAATTGGCTTGGGCATCACTTCCCGCCCCATCACACACACACCAAAAAAAAGAAATAATTGGGCATTACCCTAAAAAATGCCCATCACATTCCTTGTGCACTTTAAGCTCCTAAACTTAATTAAAATTTTGTAGTGATTTGACCCCTAAGGTTTCATCAAACTTAGGCTTGCTACCTAGGTTTTAAGTTTTCTATAGTTAGTATCAATTCCTTCATCTATATCTGGTGCCAGGCTGAGGGGCCATGTCAAACGACCAAGCGTGGGTTTATGCGAGCCCCCAGTGATTTTCCTGGGACATGCTTGGGCCCAACCCTCCCCTTATTCAACCAAACCAGATTTGTTGAAAGAACGGGTATCGACTACTGATTTCTCATTTCCTAGATAGATCAAGTCTTAGGTTAATTTTTAGGGAGTCACATTTAAGTTAGGTCTAGAGTTTTGTTGCTTGATTGCACACTTTCTCTCATCACTCCCTCCTCTCCTCCCCGTTTCTTCCATTTTTGCACGGGCGATGGTCCCAAACTCCACACTTGGAGGGACCACTTGATTTTTTCCTCCCCCACACAAATACCTCTTTTCCCGCATTCTTCCTCTTCTTTGCTTTTTAAAAAATGGGAAAACAAAATAGGTCCTCTAATCCACAATATAACCAGCATGTTGATTTTTTCATCTCCCATCCACCTGCCTTGGAGCTACCTAATCGAGGCCCCCCGCATAATCTCTACTCCATGATAACTGAGCAGGTGGCTCAACTACAAGCTAATCAACAATAGTTGACTAGGGCTATAACAAACCTAGCCAACCAAGGGAGACTTGCCACACCTACCCAAGCTCCACAAGCTTCGCATCTAACTCCACCTAACATCCTCAAGAGAGAAAATCTACATAAATTAAATTATGCCCCTGCTCAATATAATCAATATTCTATGGCTTTTTATGGTTCACCGAGGAATTATACATATCCAAATCATAGCCCCACTAAAAATATCTCGACCCTCTAGGAGCAATTCAAAAATTCCTCTAATTGGAAGAATTACCCGACTCACTCCTAAACAAATCCGGTTCCTCACCAACAACAAAACCCATTTGGAAGGTATGATTCAAATCAGACTTTCTATCAACCTGGGCCATCTCAAGAAGACATCAATGCCCAGATGATGAAAACCCTGCAAGAAATGCAAAGCAAAATGATGGAAGTAACCCGTGTTATTAACAATCTCCATAATCAAGTTGTGGTCACTCCGACCCAGAGACCTATAGGACATTTACCATCCCAACCCATACCCAACTCTGTCAATCAAAGGGACCAATATCCAGGTAGAAATCAAAATCAAAACCACACTAATCAGCCTCCCATTAACCAGATACCTCAGCATCAACCCGATTTCTATCAACAACAGGCCCCCTAACCTCTTCCTAGTGATAACCAAACTACACATGTAGTTACATTGAGGAGTGGAAAAACCACCTCTGATTTAGGGCCTTCACATCAACATATGCAAATTGACTCTCCTAACCCCAATTAGGAAGAAGAAAAAGGCACACCAAAAACACAAGATTCAAATCCTATTCTTTACCCTCAAGCACTGCAATCCAATCCTTCTAAGAAAAAGAAATCAGAGCCCTCTCAGCAGGATCTTTTGGACTTATTTGGGTAAGTCAATACTAATATCCCCATCCTAGATGCCATCCCTACCTATGCTCAATTTTTGAAAAAAATGTATACTCCAAAGTAGTAGGCTCAGAATCTAGGAAGGGTGGTCCTTTCTGAGACAGTGAGCTCAGTTGTACAGAGTAAGCTACCTCTCAAGAAAAAGAACCTGGGCGAACCACTCATTTAAGTTGTCATAAATGACACCACCTTTTATTGTGCCCCTCTCTACTTAGTTGCCTCTACTAATCTCTTCCCCCACGGTCTTATTCAAGGACTTTCGATTCGGTGAATTAAAACCTATTAAGGTTCAATTACAATTGGCAGACCAATCTATCATTAAACCACGGGGAGTTGTCGAGGATATATTGTCAAGGTTCGAAATTGGCTATTTCTGGTTGATTTTCTGGTCGTTGAAACAGAGGTACCTAAGGCTTTCACAAATGCCCCTATCATCCTTGGAAGACCTTTTCTGATTACCGCAAAAAAATGGATATAAGTTGTGGTAACCAGACTATCTCATTAGTTATTTTCCAAGCTTCCAGGAGATCCATTGATCATGAATTTTTTGAGGATGCTGGTAATAAAATGAAAGCAGTAATTGAGCAATCCATGTTGATCAATTCCTACTCTACTTTAACCATCATTGATCCAGATTTTATTGATTCATATTCCAAATATGATTATGTGGTCAAAGACATTTCAGATCAATTAGGATTTGACCTTCATTCTTCAAATCTTCCTTATTTTCCACCCGACCCATCCACACTAACTTCACCTACCCTTCATCACACTGACTTCTCCTCCACTCCCTTTCCATTAGACCTACCACTCAACCCACCCGAGTTTGAATTTTATCATGAACTCAAACCTTGGCCAAACTCAAGTCATTCTTCCATTTTCTCATTTCATTTTAATCCCTATATTTTTCCCAATCATCTTTTAGGGGATCCTGAGGAAGACATATTTCTTGAGGACATTCAAGTGTCCAATTATTTACATGACTATCCATCTCCCGTGCATTGCTTCCCGCATAGCTAAATGGCATAAAACATAGCACTAGATGGGAGATAACCTATTATTTTTCCTAATTTCATTTTTCTTTTTTTTTCCCAGGTTTTGACCATCCTAAAATCGATCAGCTCTCACTAAGGTGATCTCTTTCTCCTCCGAATGCATGAGGACATTGCATATCATAAGCATGGGGAGGTGTTTTAAAATTTTGATGATCGATTCAGGATTTTCAAAACCTAAAAATATGATATTTTTCTTTCACATGCATCTCCTTATAGAAAATCATAAAACTCTTTGAGGAAAATTTTTAAAATCAGGACTAAGGTTGAAAGATTCATTTTTAGGTACAATGGGATTTAATCTTTAACAAACCAAGGACTAGAATGTGGATCCAATTTTTAGTATTTCTAGGCCTATTCCTAGACTAGATCAAGTATTATTCTTTAAAGTCCACCTGAACTTGCGATGATTTAGGTGACTTGATCTCTTTTTGTGACTTGGAAATTACTTGACTTAGTTTTCGACTCAAAAACTTGCATCTCTTGTGTTAAATTTCACACACAGCCAACACCTAAAAATTATTTTAGAAAAACCCCTTGATTAGTCTTAGTAAAATCCAAAGCAAATGATTGGGTTGAGTTCCCACCGTCGAGAAGGAGGAAAATGCCTCCTTTGAGGATGCAATGTCAACATGTTACCACCTTGGTGCTGCTCTATATCTATATTTCGTATCTTTAGATGGAGCATTAAGGTGCATTTTGCAGCTCAAGTGTCTTGGATGGTGCTCTACCCATAGTATCAGAGCAAGAGCATGAGTTTGCTTGGAGCGCCCCTTTACACCTTATTGTGTTTTGGGGTTGTGAGTTCCTAGGTGGTGTCTTAGACAATACTATCTTAAAGTGCTGGCACCAGAGCCCCCTCGAGGATTGGTAATGGGAATGATAATCCTGACACATTTGTGTAGGATTAAGCTAGGAGTAAGCATGGGGGAGACAAAAAAAAAAAAAGTTTCAAAAACATGACCTTATAAATATCCTAATAAACGTTGGCATTCATAAAGCACTGACACAAGGTTTTAAAAGATTATGCAAGTTGCGAGTTAGATTCAAGAGTTAAGGAAATCCTAACTACAAAATGGTTTTAGGTCTTTTGAATTAACGAGTTAACTTATGAATTTTTGAAAGATACATTGATCCCGATTCTTCTAATTCTTGGATCCAATGATGAATACTGATGTTTTATCTTTAACAAATCACATACCTTTCATGTTTTCAATCAACCAAGGCTCCGTAATCCTTTTCTCCTAAAAAGTAAAAAAATTAGTCTTTCTCAAAAATTCATTTTGTGAAAATAGTTTTGCTAAGAGACTAGCAAAAGATAAGATAGGGGTGTGATAAATGGCAGTTTATCACCATTCTTAAGCCCTAAAACATATCTAGCTCTTAGGTTTTTAACTCCGCAAATGGGTTTTCAGGCTGCATTTAGTTATTTACTTTGGATAGGCATGCATTGCATTTTATTGTATTTTTGATATGTTTATCTGAGTGTTAGGGATAGGTAGAATGTCAGATCCCTCATACCTTAGCACTCAGGAAGGCAAAAGATGAAGAAGCTCCTATCAACTGGATCACAACTAAATCCAGCTCATTCCAGCTAGATCCCAGCTCCTTTTAGCTGGATCAACTCATCCCTAGCTCCATTCAGGTCATCCCAACTTAATGGTAGCTCTAGCTAGTTCACCTCAGCTCCATTCAGCTTACCTCAACTGGATGGCAGCTTAAACTAGCTCAAATCAGTTGATCCCAACTCCATTCCAGCTCCTTCAGCCTAGAACAGTTCACTGGAAGCTAAAGATGACCTCAACCTAACTAGGACTAGCTACTAGCTAGATCTGGTAACCTGAAGATGACCTCAACCAGCTCAGACCAGCTCAAGTTCAGCTCCTGGAGACCTAACTCAGCCTCACTTGGTCGAGCTAAGGTACTTGACCTAAGCTAGCTACTCTAGCTAGCTAAGTATTCTCTATGAAGGTAGCTCATCTTAGCTTGGCTTAACAGTTAGCAAAGAACTAGCAAGCGGAGCCAGCTAAAGTAGCTCCTTGCAGTTCTCTTCAGCAACCACCAACTCCAGTATAGCTCCTTCCAACTACTTCCAACTCATCACCTCCAAAACCCTAGCTCCCTCTACCTCTCTACCTTACTCCCTACTAGCTAAGCTAGCTTAGCTTAGCTAGACACCTCCTTGGCCACCAAAACCTAACCCTAAAACCCACCTAACTACCTCCACCAACTAACCTTACCTAAGTCCACCTAAGCTACCACCACTCCACCTCAATCTTGGTGCCAACCCTACACATCTCTTCACCCCTCTCTACCACCAAAAGACACCACCAAATTCCCTCCAAAATCACCTAGAAATGGTGCCAACTTTGTCCCTCCAAAACCCTTGAAATCCAACCCTACACCTACCCTTCAATCCATCTCCACCCTCCATTTTTTTCCCTCCAAAATCAACACCCTCTAGAAGGTATTTTTGGAGGGAAAACCAAGGCACCTCTTCATTTCCCTCCCAGCTTTTCCTCTAAAAATATCCAAGCACCCCTTCATTTCCCTCCAAAAAAATACCATAACCACCCCCCTTCCCATCCTAAAAATACCCTACCCTACCACCACATAATTCCCATCTCTTCCATTAGTTTAGTTCCACCCTACATCAACTAAACCCATAACTAAGGAGAAGAAAAGGAGAAGAAGATCAAGAGGGCAACCACCTACCCCCTTGGTGCCTTCTTTTTCCATCTTCCTATCACTTGTGCCATGCCAAAGGAGGAGAACTTCTCCTAGAGAGGACGACCAGGCAAGAGGAGGAACAAGGTGGTTGACGCCTACCTTGAGGAGACAGCTTGGAGAAGGAAGAAGCTAAGGAGAACTCTTTTCAAGTGTGGGGCAATTGCACTTGGTGCAAGGGCCAACCAGATCTTCAACCAAAGGATTTCCACTTCTTCTTCTTTATTTATCTTTGTATTAGCTAGTTTAATTTCTCATTTTTTTGTTAGGAAGAATTCCTCTACATGTACTCCATTTACTAGCAATACAAGTTCCACTTTGCTTTCTAATTCAAGTTTTCTAGTTAGTGTGTATTTCATGCTTGTAGTTAATTAGTAGAGCACACTCTTCTCTTCTAATTACCCTAGGCACACTTGCCTAGGGTGAGCTTAGAAGAGAAGACTTCTTGTCACTTTGGTTTAGTGATAGGCTTATTCTTTAGTTCATCTTCACATCAAAATACTCGATTGTTTCTAAAAACCCTAAAAATAATATAAATCAAAATCACAAAAATACAAGTATGGATTTGAGTGGCAAGAGAGAGAATCAATTCTTGTGATTAACAATTTGACCTCCTTGGACGACCCTAGATATTCACCCTATCTAGGTTATAAATTTAAGAGTTGATCGATTCAACATGTCTCAATGACAAAAACCCAGTTTTAACAAACCATGCATTTTCCGCATTAGTAACTCGCTTGATAGCATAGACAATCATTTTAACATGTCTCCACTTGTAGTGGTACCTTTACACCACCAATAAATGTTGGGCAGAACAAGATGCAGAGAAGCGCCTTATTGTCACGGCAAAGGCCCCACAGACAATAGGACAAGAAGTTGATAGCTAACCAATGTGTCTAGCTATCCTCCCCTTGTCATTCTTTCTCCCTTATTCTCAAGTTCTTTTTCAATTGAAAAAAATCCATAGGACTATGAGTACTTGTCTCTCATTCTCAAGTTCATTAAATCCATAGGACCATGAGTAGTTAGATTGACGCTTAAGCTTTTACTTCCCTCTAGCATCTCTTAGAATGTGATGGATTTTATTTGTACTATTATTGACACATACATGTGAATTATTTCTTGACATAATCATCTTAATTCTAATAATTATTAATTGTTGGATAACAATATATTTCATTCATTTACCCAGTTAATTATGTAAGGACCTTGCAGCGCTATTAGTTGGGGGACATGCATTAGTCCATTTTTTTCCATCTTCTATGGCCTTTCTAGCTCTAATTCTTGCATGGTAAAATAATTGAAAAATAGAAACAACTTGTAAGTCGATAAGGTTATTGTAACACATGTACATGGTATGTTTGTTCTTGAATGTTCCAGAGTACCATCATGATACTGATGGTAAGGTTATTGTAACACCGGTGTTTGTGTTCTTGATTCAGGGGCAGGAATCATGGCATTTCTTGCCAGCCCATCAACAGAGGGACCTGGCTCAGTGAGTTCCATTTTCCTTTCTCTTCATTTTTGCAAAGTAAAGGTTAGGATTCCAAACTAGAACCTTTGACCCATGTGGTTACCACTATAGATACCATCGTAGAGGTTACACTATGAAGATAAGTCCTTAGAGGCAGTGTATATACCATGCTCTATGCGAGAAACTAGTTTTACTCCTGATTCTTGCAGGCTAGTCAGAAATACATCTTGAATTTTTGTCAGAAGAATTTATGGAGAAAAATAATTTTATCTTCTTAAGATAAACTAAAGTAAATCTCAGACCATGTTAACACATTATAATTTCCATTTTGTCTGCATCTGGTTTTCATGTATCAGTAATGCTTTCTAAAGCAATTTTTTCTTTTTGGCTTGATGACTTAACAATGTAGATTTTCTTGAAGAATTTGCCAGAACCAATTCACTGTCATAAAGACGTGGACAAAGGTGCTACTTCACTTTACAATAAGGCAGTCATGTTCTACGAAGGATTGGCAAAGCAACTTGTGCATCAAGGGCATGTGCTTGATTTGTTTGCTTGTGCACTTGACCAGGTTTAACTCTTGAAACTTTGATAATATATCATTATTCAAGGAGCGTAGAAATTTTCATCAACTTACTCTATCTTCTTTCAATGCATCTTGGAAATAATTTGATTTAAAGAAAAAAAAAGAAACTTACACTGTGTGTGGTAAATATAGCTGATTTTTATGAACTTATTGGAAATAATTTGATTTGAATTCAGATCTAGAAGGTAAAGTATCCAAGGCTAGCCTATTAAGAAATGTTTGTGTTGATGTCATGGCTGGCTTTCTGGTTATTGATGGGACTAATTCCTGAAACATTCTGAACACCTGATTATGCTTGTTGGGGTCATTTATTGACCTCTTTTACTTTTTAGGCCCACAAGATTGAATTCTGCTAAGTTAGCAACTAAGGTGGATGTGTGCATGTGTGTGTGTGCATGCATGAATAGCACCGGTGGTCTAGTGGTAGAATAGTACCATTCCACGATACAAGCCTGGGTTCGATTCTTGACTGGTGTATCATTTTTTTATCCCAAGTTGAAGCATCCATTTCTTAGTCCTTATGCAACTTGAATTTCATTTCTTCAAACAAAGAAATGGGAGGTTCATTAAGGAAAAAAGAATTATAAATAATTATATGACATTACTTTCTTTCCTATTTCATGACATTGATGCAACTTGTAATTTTAATTTCGAGGAAATGTTATTTTCATCCTAAGATATTTGGTTAACTATTTTTAGAACAAAATGGCATGGTGTATAAATTGGATGCATAGAGAATAACATCCACCGATCAAGTTATTTATTTGTAATCAAAACTGAGTAGAGTCTTATACTTGTATAGAGAATTTTTTTTTATTGATATAGTAATTATATCATAAAGCAATTTTAAGAAGGGTGATGATGAAAATAGTGTGGCTATTTGGCCAGGCTAGTGTAAGTGGTAAGTTTAATGTATTGGCACTCACTTTTCTTTGGCCTATTGATAAATAAGAATGCATAGTGTATACTTTTATTATCTATACTTCAGGTGCCAATCATTAGAATAAAGTATAAGTTGCATTTGATTGTGTGGAAGGGAACTGGCATACACTTTGTAGTAGGGGTGAGGTCACAATCCAAATATGAACACTTTAGAGCCTTGAGATTAAAAATTTGACTTTTTCTTCCTACAGGTGATTAAGGTGTTGGTTGTTTGCTGCTGTTGGTGTTCAGAACAAAGTCATACTTTCTAGTGGGTAATGATGGACCATATTTTAGTTATGTTAAATTCTAATAGAAATGTTGAATTCCTTTTATTTCAATGCTTACATTTGAAAATTGTTGGAGATAATTTGATTAATCCCTGTTAATTAAGTTAGATGATTTTTTAGTATCTATATTAGAAATTTCATTCCATGTTTAACAAGAATGGGGCATTGCTGGTGTATATTGTAGTAGGGATATCAATCACGAAAAAAACTCCACCTTTTTGTCTACAGTGTTGATTCTGCCGACAATTTTCTTCGTTGGTCAATATATAAGCATTATACTGACATAATAAATCATCGATGATAGATCCAACCCAACCGTTGCTGTTACATGAACACTAGAATATTCAAACAACCTTGCAAAGTTGACCATCGCTGTAGGAGTTCGTATAGCAAGAACGGTTTTTACTGTCGGGGTACCCTACATGATGCGTCTTAAGAGAACGCTGAAGGTGACCATCAGAATAGGTCCTTGAAGCTACAACGACGGTCTTTTTGACCTATACTGATGGTTATTGACCGTCGGTGTAGATAAAAACAATTATTGTGGTTATCTCCCAACCAAGGCTATCTTTTATGACTTTCAGCTGGGCATAACGTGCATCAAGTTGCAGGTAAGTCGAGAAGATCTTGAGAATTAGATGGTTGATTTGGAGAATTATCAAGATAAGGCTTTAAACATTTATCATTGACAGTTAATGAAATAGGTGGTTTAGGATCAAAACTATCAACGGCACCATATGGATGAGTTTTAAGGATGATATAAGGGCCGATCCATTTGAATTTTAACTTTCCTATAAAATTTTATAATCTTGCGATAAAAAGCCATACGTGTTGATTTGGTTCAAAAGATTCCCGAACAATATATTGCCGTGAAAAAGTTTAGTTTGGTCTTTGTAAATATGCGCATTTTCGTATGTAAAATTATAGATTTCTTCTAGTTCAGTTAATTGCAGTTTACAATGTTTGGTGGATTCAGTTAAATCTAAATTAAATTATTTTATCACCCAATAAGCCCTATGTTAGAGTTTTACTGGGAGATGGCATGCCTTTCCATAATTCAATCGAAACGGGGACATACCAATTGGTGTTTTGAAAGTGGTTCGATAGGCCCATAAAGCATCGTCCAACTTACTCTTTTCAATCAGGCCTAACCATTTTTTTATAAGATGTTTTTAATTTCCCAGTTAGAAAATTTAGCTTGGCCATTAGTGTAGGGGTGAGAAGAAATATAAATTTTATGATCAACCCTTGACGGGAATCGTTCTCACGCATTTTGAAAGTCATCGAAAATCGTAGTATAGGCGCGCAAAAACGTTCGTCAAAAAATGATTTCTAAAGATAACGAGACTTTGGGTCCCGGTCGTTCGTCTCTGGGAGGCATTTGTTTTTACATCTGAAATTGATCTTCTATTGCTCTACTTTGTTTAGAATTGCATGCCGGTTCGTGATTATTACGTATTTAGGTACGACATATGTAGTTGCAAGAATATTAGGAGTTAGAAACAGGCAACTTGAATCAAGCAAAAGGAATGACAATTATTAAGCTCATGGCGATTTCAAACATATAGAGAGATACATATATATAAAAATGCCTTTTCATTCATTCCATTGGAGAGTTGTTTGCACAAGAAATTTAGAGGAAAGCTTATACATAAATGCTTGAAATGGAAATCTAGCTACCAAAAAATGACTGCATACAAGAATCTACGGGGGGATTTCGCATGCATCATTGGGGGAGAAGTTAAGACTGTGCTACTAAGCAGTAATAAAAAATAGCAAACTATGAAGAGCATAAACAAAATCTAGTAGAACGAAAGGGTATTCAAGGGTGGTCCCCGATGGCCTCGAAGTGGTTGGGAGGAGAATTAGGGGCGGCCAATGTAGCTTAGGCCGACCCTTGGAGAGAGGGAGGATTGATCCAGCATCCTAGCATGATGTCCTCCATGGTGGTGGTAGTGAGCTCGTGGAGGTGGAGTGGCTAGCTAAGTGGAGGTGGCGTGAATGGCACCAATTGAGTGAATTTGCCAAGGAAGTGAATGGGTGCAAATGGCCATTCCTTAGGTCTTTTTATAGACCTAAGGGAAGCTCTCTAGAGAATTATGAAATTCTCTAGAAAGGCCTATGGTGGGAGCTCGTGGGAGAGTGAGAGAGAGAGGATGGATGGTGGTTTTTAGATCCACCAAATGTGGATCTAAAAATTGAATGGCTCTTGGTTGCTAATTTTGGCAACCAAGGCAATCACACATGGTAGAGAGTTCTAGAGAACTCTAGGCTAGGTATTTTTGTGTAGATGGTGTGTGTGGGTGTGTGTGGGTCGAAACTTAGGTGGCTAGGTTGATTAGGTTAGGTTCTAGTGGGTTTAGGTCAAGGTATGTCTCAAATTAGGGTTATAAACCCTAATTCACTAAGGTAAAGTGCAATTAAACTTAATACAAGTTTAATTGGGTGTGTGGAAACTTAATTGAGAGTAAAACAACTTAATTAATTTAGGTCTACGTCAATTGGACTCTCACTGAGTCCAATTGAATAGGCTAATGGAATTGACTAAGATCCAAGTCAATTAGGTTTAGTGAGGACCTAATTAGGTCCTTAGGGAGGTCTAGAGGTGATGTACTAGGGTTAGGGCACCTTAATTTAGGTTCCTATGGGGTTGGAATCGGGTTTAGGGACCTAGAGATCTAAGATCAAGGCTTAAATCTCAAAATAGGAACTGGAGAGTAGTATCAGACGTGTAATAATAGTGTCAGACATCTTATACTCAAAAATCAAAAGTCCAGACTTGTTGTCTGGACGTCCAATCAAAGTCAAGAGGGATTTTGGGTTCTGTTTTGGGTATTCTGCAGAAATTGGATGTCTGACAAAGTGTCTGGACGTCCAATAACATTGCAAAAGTGGGTTTGAGGTGTACGGGAGATGGCTAAGGGTCCTGGACGTCCTATAACTTATCTGGACGTCCATATTATGGTTGGAACTAGGATTTTAGGGCTTCCTAAGGTGTTGTGACCTAATCTAAGAGTGGCTTAGACTTGGGGAAGTCTCTAGGCTTTCCTAAGGCTAGGATGGACCTAAGCTCTTCACATTTTACTACTTTATTCCTACTTAATAGAATAGCAAACCTTAACTCCCTTACATCATTATTTCTACATCTAATCTAAGTCTTCTACTCCAGCTCTGTTGCAACACCCGTTATTCCTAATCCAGCTTCAAATCCTGCTCCAGATCCAACTCCAGATCTAGCTCCTGATCAGCTTATTGCCTGCAATCGACATAATGCACTTAATCAGCACATTATAACATTATTTTATGCATAGCTAAAGTAAAGCAGTAAAGATGCATATAATGCTTATGCATGCAAAAATTACCCTAACTTATGCTAAGTCCTAGCCTAATTTAGGTCAATTATGACCTATGATTGCTGCGCAATCATACCCCCATGCCTAAATCTTGCTAGTCCCTAGCAAATGCAAGACTAAATTATTTACAGCAAGGGCCCCTAAAGGACTGATTATTTTATCCAGTGTATGCCTAGAGATTTTTCTCCTTTTTGTTTTCATCCTATGCTCTAGAAATCCAGACAATTGTGAAAGTGCAGCTATATAGCTCTTGTAATGGATTCGAGTGAAAACTAATATACCTCTAAAGCTTGTACTTGACCCCTAGTAAAAATTCTAGTGGGATTGACGGACTTCTTCCCTCGGGGTATTCAAAATATTCTATGAATTCCACCCTGGCTTTAGGCTTAGGTAGAGAATCTCTGAGGGAAAAGATTATATATTTGGTGGCTCACTCTCACTTGGTGCTACATAGAGACTAGTACTACAGAATCTAGATTCTCGAATCACTAAGTGACTCAACTCAGAGAAAGACGAGAAAAACTATGCTCCCTTTTGATTCCTTTGTATCTATTCTTTCTTACTCTTTTTCTTTTCCCTTTTTTCTTTCTTAGAGCTCACAATTTTACCAGATTCACATATATGACTTGTATTTGGTGGTCTCACTAGGCATTAACACTTTAATTGAGTTCTCATAACCCTAACACTAAGTCAGAATTCCTCAGCCAGTATTTGGGCGATCAGAAACACAAGAAAAATAGTTTAGGGCCATATTTGGTGGATCTCAATTTTATTTGGTGGTATTGCCTCGATGAAATAAACACTAAATATTCATTCTTTTCTTTTCTTTTCTTCTTTTTCTATTTTTTTTTCAGTTCTTCTTTCTTTCATCATTCTTTTCCTTTTTCTTTTTTTTATTTTTTTTTTCAGCATAACACAACTGGCATACATCCATGAACTTTATTAAGGAGGCATTATTAGGGATTGGTGGTACTCAAGAGACATTGGGTGGCTTATTTGGTGAAAGTGCCTACTTACGGCATTGAGAGAAACGGATAGGACGGTGTATTTCTGACCTTGACATCAATACCCTCCTTCAACTGAGGATTCCGTAGAGAATGGTTGTAACCATCCACCTTAGCCCTAGTTTTACGAAAACTCGCTCTCCGCGTATTTGCCTTATTTGGTGGCTCTCACAATTTCGCAAAAAAATGTATACACAAGAACCGAGAGCGAAAACTATGTCTAAACTCAAAGTATCATCACCTAATTATCTAGGATTCCAAATTCCTTGCACTAATCTTAGAACACCAATACACTCTACTCTCATCTCACACTATTTGGTGGATTGGAAGAAAATCTGCCTGACTCCCAAAACACTATCCAGGGGTTCAGGAAAAGAAGCACTACTTCTTCTCGACTGACTGAAGACATTTATCAGCCTTCACCATGAATCCATTGCAAATTCTATGTGTGTGTGAAAAGTTGTACTGGATTCCAGATTACAGGAATCAACTAGAGGATAAAATCCCTAATGCATTCTCTTAATAAAATAATCTTATTCATGAATGCAATATGTATATGTGCTATGAATAAGTAACCTCATATAATTTGTACTTCGTGAATTTCCCGTATCGGGTTACAATCAGCTTGACCCTAAATTTAGAACAAAAGGTGAGTAGGTGAGTCGGAAGTGGCTGTTGCGAACGATTTCTAGCTCTAATGCGAGCATTGGAGGTGGAGTCGGTTTTTCTTTCATTTAAGGTCCTAAAGTACGTTTTACATGCAGCTCCGAGGTTTTCCTTAGTGTTGGCATAAAATTTTTTTTTAATTTTTCTATATCTACCCCCCCATGCCTAAGTTCTTGCATGTCCTCATGCATGAATATAAAAGAAAATAAATACTGCAGGGAGAGAATGGGTAGAAATCACCTGTAATTACTCCTGAAAATATACATTTAGCACCGGCCAACTTGTTAGCATGCAATATACAAAAGGGAAATATGCCAAAAGAAAAATATGCTATGTATAAAAATGGTTATGTATAGATGATGGTGAAATGTGGGATATATGCTATCTATATGTGCTAAGTTTAACGCCTCTAGCTGAGCGAAAACTCAATCAGATGTGTCATTTCTAGCATAAGAGTCAGCTAAGATTAAGAGAAAGATATGCTCGTATGCTCCCAGAATCAGTGGTTCGGAGATGCGAACCAGCTGATTGTGCACCCCTACTCCAAAAAGTCTAGCTATAAGAAAGTGTGGAGTGGTGGTGGAAAATAGAGGATAATCAGAGGGGGGATCATGATGTTGATTTAGCTGATTTATCATGTCCCACAATTCAGCAGGAAGTTGCTGAGAGAGTAGATTAAAATGTATCTCAGAACCAGAATCTGAGTCATAGGGATCCTCATAATGATAATTGACAACAAAGATCATGCCCTCTCCAGGCTCTGGGTCATACGAGGGTATTCGTGAAAGTAGAAAATCTGTGGGGAGGTCACTGAAATCCTCGTCAGAAATTACTTCGTCCTCACCAGTAGTCATCTCTAATTCATTGGAGGCTGACTCTTCAGGCTCGGGGTCGAGCCATCTATTAGATTAACTAGGATGATAGGTGCATCCCTAGCACATTCTGCTCGAAGCTTCACCCTCATATGCATTGGGCTCCTCAGTAATTCCTACCTCAGGTAGCATATTTATTTCTTCGTTTGAGTTATCCATAGCTACTTCTAGTTTTCGAATGTCAGGATCAGGGATAGCAAGTGTCATCTCATAGTCTCTAGCATCCAAATTAGGGATGTAGGTGAAAGAAGAAGAGTGCAGATCAAAAGATGTTGGCTCCAGCATAGGTTCACTTACAATGGGAAGTGGCTTAGGCTGATCAGTAGTGTCGCATGTAATGCTTGCCTCAAGATCCATATCCTCAATTGGATCTACTTCCCTTGTCTCGATTGGGTTATCTAACCCGAGAGGTGTCTCCCAGGATTCAGGATAATCTGATTATGGCTCAGTCCTGGAGATATCAGTCCTTTCCTCCTCAATTTTAGATGAACCCATTCGGCATACTTCCTGCTCCTGTCTCATATCCACGCTAGATTCTTTTTCCCCTGAGTGATCTTCCAGTATCTACTCCCGAGAATCTTCTGTGTGTCCCTTCGGTGTAATCGTTTCGGATTCCTCGAGGTCTTCAAGGCTATTTTCCACTTGATATCTCAAAAGTAGTAGTTCTTGAGTTTCCCGATTTTGTCTCATTAGCCTTGTTATCTCTGCTGTTTCCTGAAGGATCTCCATCACAGCTTGTTGATGTGGAATCCAGCTTTGTCTTTGGTTCGACTCAATGATAGCCTGGATTTCATGTAGATAGGATGCGGCCTTTTCCTTAGCGCTCGCTATAGCTCTCTATATTCTGTAATGCGGCCGCATATGCACTGGTAGCTCTTCAGGGGTTCCAGGGGGTGAATCAGGTCTGCCTATATTCCATGGGTGAGAAGCAGGTGTATGAAATCCATATCCTGGGTTATAAGATGCGGTCCTTTGAGGGACCGACTGGTATGGGTCATAATATCTAGGGTTAGGATATGGGTTAACCATTTCGGTAACCCGAGGAGAAGGATCAGGCGAAGCGAAAAGTCATCTTCGCAACCTTGGGTTCTGATCCTAAGGTTGAGATGATTCAGTGACCTGGGCTCTCAGATAAGCTCATGGGTCCAGCTCTTCTGGATCCTGATTAGGTCCAGATCTAGTGTTAGCCATCGCAGCTCAGCAGATAGAAGAAGTGACTCACCTCCTTGGGAGTGGTTCCCAAGGTCCAATCAGTTGAGGTCTAAGTGACCTCCTTCCTTGCATACACCACTTAACCCCTGGGTTGGTGTAGCCAAGCAGGACAAGGCTAAGGCCCTGTCAATCAAATGGTCCTTATGGATCAGTGACCAGATTTTTTGTTAGAAATTTGAATTCCTGAAGATAAGTTCGTCTTTCAACCGACTAAAAGCGATTCCTGCCTCTCAAGCTAACCCAGCCAGTCTGGTTACGGGGGGACTAAGGGGAAGGTTCTTCCTTTGGCTTACGCCTCTGGTTTCGTTGGACCCCGAGCCACGGTCGTTTGATACTACCCCGCAGACTTAGTCACCAGGTTTGGCAAAAGAGATTAAAAACACCCAGTAGTATGTCAACGAACTCGAGTTGATTTCGTGTTTTAAAATTAGTTTAACCCGTTTTCTTCAGTGGGGTTTATGGTGAGTGGCCCACAAGGTGACCAAGCTCACCGGCTAACTAGACTTGATTAAGTCTAGGTTAGCCTAAAGTGTGGTCTCTAGTTGTAACCCTAAAGGTTCAACCTAGGTTGCATGCATTTCAAGGGTTTTTTCTTTTTCTGTTTCAGCACACCATAAAAGTAATGTTTATTCTTTGATGATAATTGGAATCCAATTAATTTGAAATTTTGCAAGTAGATTTCTTTTTCAATTAGTTTTTTAGAGAAATTTTTTTTTTGAATTTTTACGGTTTCAACCGAATTTTTAGGAAATTTTGAATATCAGGGGGTCAGATATGGAATTTTGACCGTTGGTCGATTTTCGCTTTGAAATAGTATCAAATGACCTTTAAAAATTTGGGAAAAATATGGAAAATAAAGCCAATGAGATCAGCTTTTAAACCCCACCATTTTTAGTCAAAAATATTCGTATATTGCTTAGAATTGGTTTTTTAAATTTGAAAAATTTTGAATCTGAGTCAGTTTGACCCTGTACACTTTACAAATTTTTAAAAATTGTATACTTGGAATTTCTTCAAATTAATGGTGGCGTTTGAAAGATGGTTTGAAAATAAAGGTTTGTCCCAAATTTCAAAATTTTTCGCTTACTAGTTTTTCGGCAATCGAATTTTTAAGTCAAGCTTGAAATCTGGCTGAAAATCAGGAGATGGTGGAAAAGCTTTTTAAAGAGGTTTGAATTTGAAATTTAAGTTTTCCACCAAAAATGCTTCTTTTCTTTTCAAAACTTTTGCACGTTTCTTTTTTTCCAAAGAATTTTTCAAGAAAATTCAACAAAAATATCTTTTTTTTTGCTTTTCTTGTTTGAACTAACCTAAGATTCGAAAGGCAACCTAATCTAGATTTTTTTCAAAATTTTTTTCTTTTTTGATTTTTTTTTTCTTTCATGAAAATGAGTAAAATCTTCTTTTTTTTCACAAAAGAGATTGCAGGAAGTAGATCTAGTCCTAGGGTTCAGAAAAAGAAAACCTAATCTAAGGAGAATGATGATGTGCACCTGGATTGTTTCTTTGTTGCGCTTGTTATGTGCGTAGATCCCGTTCTCTTCTCGCTTTTCCTGCACATCAAAAACAAAACAGAGGCAAATTCATCAGTGATGTTTTGAAAGATTGAACTTAAAAAAAAATGGCGTTGCCTCCCCGACAACGGCACCATTTGATGGGAACCGTTCTCACGCATTTTGAAAGTCGTCGAAAATCGTAGTATAGTAGTGCAAAAACGTTCATCAAAAAATGATTTCTAAAGATAACGAGACTTTGAGTCCCTGTCGTTCATCTCTGGGAGGCATTTGTTTTTATTTCTGAAATCGATCTTCTATTGCTCTACTTTGTTTAGAATCGCATGCCGGTTCGTGATTATTACGTATTTAGGTATGACATACTTAGTTGCAAGAATATTTGGAGTTAGAAATAGGCAACTTGAATCATGCAAAAGGAATGACAATTATTAAGCTCATGGCGATTTCAAACATATAGAGAGATACATATATATAAAAATGCCTTTTCATTCATTCCATTGGAGAGTTGTTTGCACAAGAAATTTAGAGGAAAACTTATACATAAATGCTTGAAATGGAAATCTAGCTACTAGAAAATGACTGCATACAAGAATCTATGAGGGGATTTCGCATGCATCATTGGGGGAGAAGTTAAGATTACGCTACTAAGCAGAAATAAAAACAGTAAACTACGAAGAGCATAAACTAAATCTAGTAGAACGAAAGGGCATTCAGGGGTGGTCCCTGATGGCCTTAGAGTGGTCGGGAGGAGAATGAGGGGTGGCTAATGTAGCTTAGGCTGACCCTTGGAGAGAGGGAGGATTGATCAAGCATCCCAGCATGATGTCCACCATGGTGGTGGTAGTGAGCTCGTGGAGGTGGAGTGGCTAGCTAAGTGGAGGTGGCGTGAATGGCACCAATTGAGTGAATTTGCCAAGTGAATGGGTGCAAATGGCCACCCCTTAGATCTTTTTATAGGCCTAAGGGAAGCTCTCTAGAGAATTATGGAATTCCCTAGAGAGGCCTATGGTGGGAGCTCGTGGGAGAGTGAGAGAGAGAGGATGGATGGTGGTTTTTAGATCCACCAAATGTGGATCTAAAAATTGAATGGCTCTTGGTTGCTAATTTTGGCAACCAAGGCAACCACACATGGTAGAGAGTTCTAGAGAACTCTAGGCTATGTATTTTTGTGTGGATGGTGTGTGTGGGTGTGTGTGGGTCGAAACTTAGGTGGCTAGGTTGATTAGGTTAGGTTCTAGTAGGTTTAGGTCACGGTATGCCTCAAATTAGGGTTATAAACCCTAATTCACTAAGGTAAAGTGCAATTAAACTTAATACAAGTTTAATTGGGTGTGTGGAAACTTAATTGAGAGTAAAACAACTCAATTAATTTAGGTCTATGTCAATTGGACTCTCACTGAGTCCAATTGAATAGTGTGTGCTAAGATCAAGGCTCAATTGGACTCAATGAGTCCAATTGAATAGGATAATGGAATTGACTAAGATCCAAGTCAATTAGGTTTAGTGAGGACCTAATTAGGTCCTTAGGGAGGTCTAGAGGTGATGTACTAGGGTTAGGGCACCTTAATTTAGGTTCCTATGGGGTTGAAATTGGGTTTAGGGACCTAGAGATCTAAGATCAAGGCTTAAATCTCAAAACAGGAACTGGAGAGTAGTATCAGATGTATAATAATAGTGTCAAACATCTTATACTCAAAAATCAAAAGTTTAGACTTGTTGTCTGGATGTCCAATCAGAGTCAGGAGGGATTTTGGGTTCTGTTTTGGGTATTCTGTAGAAATTGGACGTCTGACAAAGTGTCTAGACGTCCAATAACACTGCAGAAGTGGGTTTGAGGTGTGCAGGAGATGGCTAAGGGTCCTGGACGTCCTAGAACTTATCTGGACGTCCAGATTAGGGTTGGAACTAGGGTTTTAGGGCTTCCTAGGGTGTTGTGACCTAATCTAAGGGTGGCTAAGGCTTGGGGAAGTCTCTAGGCTATCCTAGGGTTAGGATGGACCTAAGCTCTTCACATTTTACTGCTTTATTCCTACTTAATAGAATAGCAAACCTTAACTCCCTTACATCATTATTTCTACATCTAATCTAAGCCTTCTGCTCTAGCTCTGTTGCAACACCCATTATTCCTGATCCGGCTTCAGATCCTGCTCCAGATCCAGCTCCAGACCTAGCTCCCGATCAGCTTATTGCCTGCAATCGACATAATGCACTTAATCAGCACAATATAACATTATTTTATGCATAGCTAAAGTAAAGCAGTAAAGATGCAGATAATGCTTATGCATGCATGAATTACCCTAACTTATGGTAAGTCCTAGCCTAATTTAGGTCAATTAAGACCTATGATTGCTGCGTAGTCAACCCCATACTTAGCTAACAACTAATGGAATTGAGAATGTGTGATGTGAGATCCTCCGTCACTAATAATGGCCTTTGGAACTCCAAACCTTGAAAATATATTATTTTTAAGAAAGTTTACAACTATTTGGTGATCATTGGTGCAGGTGGCTACTACTTCAATCCATTTCGCTACATAGTCAACTGCAACTAGCATGTACAAGTACCCACAAGAGTTGACAAACAGTCCCATGAAATCAATCCCCTAAATATTGAAAATTTTGACTTCAAAGATAGGGTTTATGGGCATCATATGTTTTTGAGTCATGTTGCCAATGCTTTGGCAACACACATAGGATCAAATTAAGTCTTGAGCATCTTTATTTATGTTAGGCCAGTAAAATCCAAAATTAAGAATCTTAGCCGCAGTTTTCTTGCCTGAGAAATGTCTGCAGCAGGCCATCGCATGATAGTGGTTCAAAATATTATGAAATTCTAAATCGGGAACACACCATCGGATGACCTAGTCAGCATAAGTACAAAATATATCAGGCTCCTCCCAAAAGTAATATTTGATATCGGCAAAGAACTTATCCCTTTTTTATTTGGGCCAGTTAAGAGGGATTTTTCTAATCGCCAGATAATTCACAATAGTTGCATACCAAAGGATGTTACTAATAGATAGGAGGGTTTCATCAGGGAATATATCAGGTGAGGTAAGCACATCATCAGTCGAAAGATGGGAGAGATGATAGCCACTATATTCTGCGATCTTGCCATATCATTAATTTCCAGATCAAATTCCTAGAGTAAGAGAATACATCAAATAAGGTGAGGTTTTGCATCTTTCTTGTTCAGTAGGTAATTCAGTGCTGATTGGTTCGTATATACAGTAATGCATGACCCCAACAAATAAGATCTAAATTTCTCTAGGGCAAACACAATGGCAAGAAGTTCTTTTTTAGTAACCGTATAATTCGATTGTGAATCATCCACAGTTTTACTTGCGTAATAGATCACAACAGGCTTCTTGACAATGCACTGCCCTAAAACTGTACCCGTGACATAATCTGAGGCATTAGTCGTGAGTAGAAAAGGATGATTCCAATTGGGTCCTTGATAAGCAACAACTTTGTATACACATTACCTTCTTTTTGCTGGTATCACAAGCAATTTTGTTAATTAGGGTTGCGCTCATGCATGCAGTTAATTGATTGGCATCTAGCTAGCTTTGCATAAATTTTGTAATAAAATCATGCCTTGATGCATTTATCTAGTTGGTGTAGATTTTGACTCAGGTGACATGGCTTCCCATATCTGTAAATGGATCAATGACCACAGACCTAGCTCACAAACTTTTGCAACAAGTTGAAGCACCTCAATTATAGAGCTCCCTATTGTTAGTCTAAAATCGTGCTTTGGGTTAAATTATGTAATAGCATAGGAGCAAAATTCAATTCAAACAATAATTTTTAACGAGACTTGGTGAGTCTTAGTCGATCATAGGGAGGCATGTTTTTGCAAATCGATTTTGTTTTTCCTTTCTACTTGCTTAAAATTGTAATCCAGTGTTTAAAGTGTGAATATACAATTCACAGGTCGTGTTGTTAATGCGTAGAATGTGCATGTGGGTAAAAAATATAACAAACATGAACGTATGAGTTTCTATTCACACAACTTCAACTAAACAATGGCGACCAACAAAAATGAATCTATCGTTAAATCATTAATATCTTCTGGAACCAACATATTTATTCGCATAAAAGAAAGATATGACCCAAGTAATGATAAAGAGAATTTATTGCATTGAATCACTCTATTTACAATCAAATCTAGATGAATGCTTGTACATGGAATTTAAAACTAGATCTACGATAAGCTAATCCTACCAAGAATGCTTGCAGAGCCATCGGCACTGTAGGATGAGAGTGGTAAGACCTTAGGTATGATGGCCTGTCTAAACCACTTAAAGAGATGCTCGCCTCGAGTCTAGGAAGAACTTAAGTGTGCACTCTGGAGAGAGATAATACTTTACTATGAAAGAAGGAAATAAATTAATGCATCAATTAAAGCAAGAAGAACAACTACTACTACGAGAAACTAGGGCACCAAAGGTTGGCTTTGGTGGCCGTGTGGCTAGAGGTGGAGGGAGAAATAGAGGATGACCACTAGTGGTGGTGATTGGCTTCTTGAGGAGGTGGTGGAGAAGCTCTAATGGTCGTGGAGGAGGGTGCTCATGGTAGGAAGATGATGGTGGATTGATGGATGAATGATGGATTGATGGATGGCTTGGGCAACCACTTTGGAGGGTTTTTTGTAGATGTTAGGTGGCTCCTCTTAGGTGGTGTTGGAAGACTCTAGAGAGTCTCTTGGGTGGCGTCAAGTGGAGAGAAGATTAGGTCTTCAAGATCCACTATTTGTGGAGGTAGGTTGGGTGGACTTGGACTAGGTTGGACGTGGACCTAAGGTGAAGAGTTGGCACACTTGTGGTCACTGCTTGTGGGTTGTGGACACCAACTTGAGTGGGTTGGGTGGCAGTTAAGTTAGTGGCTAAGGTAGTCCTAGGTCGAGTCAAATAGGCTTGGGTATTGAGTCTAGGTAAGGGTCCTAAAAATAGGTTCATACAACCTATTAATAAAGTGGTAAATGCAATTAAACTAATCACAAGTTTAATTAGGTCAATGTGTGTGCAATTAGGAGAAAGAATTCCCAATTAGGTTGTGTGTGAGTCAATTGGACTACGACTAAGTCCAATTAGACTTGCATGGGTTGAATTTATGGTCCAACTGGGTTCTATGGGTCCAATTAGACAAGAAGGGTTCAATTGACTTCTACTGAGTCGATTGGGCTTAATGAGAACCTAATTAGGTTCTTAGGAAGGGCTAGTGAGAGTGTACTAGGCTTAGGGTGTCTCTAAATATGTGTCCCAAGGTGTATGGTAGGGTTCCTAGGTTAGACGACTTATACTTCAAAGTTGGATGTCTAAGGGTTAGGTTGCATGTCCAATATTGAAATAATATTGGAGCCAGGGTTCTGGCTGGGGTTTCTACAAAGATTGGATATCCAGCACACTGTATGGACATCCAGAGGTAGGTTGAAAGGTGTTTTTAAGGTATTCTAGGCTAAATTGACTTAGTAGGAGAATGGCTTAGGGATGGGAAAGTGGATAGGGTTATTCTAAGGACTAGAGATAGGTGTAGGGTTGTCCTAAGTTCTTCATACTTTAATTCTAACATTTAAATCCTACACATAGTCTAGTATACCACTTCCCTACTCTCTTTCTTTAGCTTATTTGCAGCTTTGTTCTGGGCTTCTACTCCAACTCTACTGCAGCTCAAACCTCTATCCAGCTTCTATCCAGCTTTAGGCCATCTCCTAAGCTTTTATTACCTACAAACCAAATTATTTTCTAATTAGTACAAAAATGTGGCATTATTTCATAAATAGATAAGTAATAAGAATGCAGAATATGCAACTAATGCATGAATTACTCCTAAGTTATGCTAAGATCTAACTCTATTTAGGCTAATTAGGTCCTATGATTGTTGCGTAATCACCTACTACATTGATTGAGCTTCTTATCTCATTCAAGAAGCTCAAGTCTCCACTGCAAGGGCAAGCACATGCATTAAGGAGCTCATTCAAGTAAAGTCCAAACCTAAATTTGTGCATTGGAAATCCAAGAAGAAAGGTACCTCTTGGCCACCCCTTTAATTGGATTTTTTTACCACTCAAAATCCACCTTGATAAAGAGGAAAATTCTTGGAACCATCCTCCATTTATGCCACCATGTGACTCTTCCTTATGCACCCTTTGACTACCCATTAAATAGTGCATTTTTCTAGCACCAAAAGGCATCATGTTTTGAAACCAAAGATTCTTGGAGAGTCCATCTCTTGGGATAGCTAAGATGGACTCCCCATTTGCACCTTTTCCCTTTTGGCTTCCAAAACACTCCACATACCTATCCTATAAAAGCCACCTACCTATAAGGCATCTTTGGCCACCACAAAATAGACACAGTTTGAAGCTTCACACCAAGGGTCCTTGGAGTAGCGGAGGACTCAAGAGGAAGTACCACCTCCTCTTGGAGCTTCTCCTCGTCTCCAAGCTTCATGCTAAGTCTCAAGGAAGAAGAGGAGGAGCCCGGTAGCATCACCGTTTTGCCTTGGAGCTGAGATTCTTCACTTGAGCATAAGCTTTATGTTTTCATCTTTTTTTAGTCATGATTGCAGTAGGATAAACTAGTGTACTCCAACTCTTTCTATTAATCTAAGTTGTTATTTCTTGCTTCCATTTCTTAGCCATAATTTTGTGTTGCTTTTGTGATAACCTTTCCTCTTGATTTCCTTGGCATGCTGATGACGAAAATACGCAGTTTGTTAAAATACGTCGTTGTAACGCGTAAATCCGCTTTCACTCTTAAATTTATAATCCTAGATAGGGGAGTATCTAGGGTCGTCCAAGGAGGCCAAATGTTTGCAATAGTGATTCTCTTGCTAGGAATATAAATCTCAACTTTCTTTTTGGTATTTTTCAATATATCATTTTTTTTATTTTTAAACTAAGGCAACATGCGAAATTATGGCGGGAAAAGTGTTTACACTTCTAATTAAGTAAACTACTCTAAAGTGGCAAGTAGGGCCTCTCCCTAAGCTCACTCTAAGCAAGTGGAGGCCTAGAATAATTAGGGAGAGGAAGTGAAGAATGCTGAAAATAAGCAAATAGAAATGCAAACAAGATATGCGAAGAAGGCAACTAGATAATTGATAAAGTGTTTAACAAAAATGCCTAGTAGAGGAATGCTTCTACTACTAGATAATTGAAATAAAGAAAGAAAACACAAATCCTCTAAATAGATGGTGAAGAAGAGGGCTTCTTGCTCCAAGGTTGGTGGCTCCCAAGCTTGAAAAGAATCCTTCAACTCCTTCCTTGCAGAACTCCGCCAAGGTGATGTCCTCCAAGGCAAGCCTTAGGGGGGCGTGCCCTAAGTTTTTCTCCAAGGGTGGACGTCCACCCTAAGTCCTCCTTTGCCTGGCCGTCCTCCTTGAAGTGGAAGAGTCCTCCTCCTTGGCGTGGCTCAAGTTGAAGAGAGTGGGGAGAAGAAGGCACCAAAGGGGCTGGTGATGTGCCCCTTTAATCTCCTTCTCTACTCCTTCTTCTTGGCCGTAGGTATAGGTGGTTTAGGTAGAAAATATACTAAGGGAGGATGCCTAAAAATGATGGTAGGTGGTGGCCTTTTATAGAATAGGAGGGGGGCTATGGTGACCTTTGAAATGGATGGCTAAGATGGAAGGAGGGAGGTGGTTAAGGATCCAATGGCCAAGGGTGTTTGGCGCCACCTTAAGGGACACCTAAGGGGTGGTTATGTGTGTTGACACCCCTTGATATTGGCGCCAAAAGGGCTTCTAGAAGAAGGTCTAAGTTGGCGCCAAGAAGGATTCTAGAAGGGGGGTTAGGTGGATGGCTAGGATGGCTTATGTGGGTAGGTGTAGGGTGGATTAAGGGGCTGAAAGTGGCGCCAATATAGAGGTGGTTAGGGGTGGTTTTTGGCGCCAACTTGAAGTGTCTTTTGGTGGAGATAATGGGGTGAAGGGATGGCTAGGAGGTGGTGCCAACTTGAGTAGGGTAGCTAGCTTAGGTAGGCTTGAGTTGGTGGAGCTAGCTAGGGTTGATTTTGGAGGTAATGAATGGCCAAGGAGCTGGTTGTTAGCTAAGCTAAGCTAAGCTAAGATAAGCTAAGCTAGCTTAGCTAAAGGTGGAGTAGAGGAGAAGGTGTTGGAGCTAGGGTTTGGAGCAAGGAGCTGAGGAGAAGAAGTCTGGAGCTGGAGCTGGAGCTGGCTGCTGCTGAAGAGGCTGGCATGGGGCTACTCTAGCTGGCTTAGCTTGCTAGTTCTTTGCTAGCTACTAAGCCAAGCTAAAGTGAGCTAGCTTCTACCAAAATGAGCTGAGGTGAGCTAGGTCTGGTGCTTCCGGGGAGAATCAAGCTGGTTGAGGCAGCTAAGGTAGCTTAGCTCAACTGAGTTGAGTTAAGCTGAGTCCCCGGGAGCTGGACTTGAGCTTCCTGAGCTGAGATGAATTCCTCTTCAGCTGGCTGGAGTTGAGTGGAGCTAAATGTAGCTGGATCTGAGCTGGGGTGAACTCCTGTCAACTCAGCTGAGCTAGCTAGAGCTCCCTGTGAACTAGTGGGAGCTGAGATGAGCTAGACTCAGCTAAGTTGAGCTGGATCTGAGCTGACTTGAGCTAGGGTGAGCTAGGATGAACTCTCTTGAGCTGCCATCCAGCTGAGATTAGCTGAATGGAGCTGGGATGAGCTAACCCTAGTTCAAGTAAGCTAGGTTCCAGCTGCGGTGAGCTAGATCAAGCTGAGGTGAGCTGGATCAAGCTGAGGTGAGCTGGATTAGGCTGAGTTCCAGCTAGTCTGGGCTTCTCCTTCACCATTTGCCTTCTTGAGTGCTAGGGTTTTAGGGATCTGTGCATCTGTACATCCCTAACACTCACAAAAACACATTAAAACGACAATAAAAAATGCAATGCATGCCTATCCTAATTTATGCCTAAATGCAGCCCAAAAACCCATTTGCGGAGTAAAATCCTAAGAGCTAAGTTAGTTTTAAAGCATAAAAATGATGATAAACTGGCGTTTATCACATGCTTGTGATTTAGAGAGCTCAAGAGGGATTCATGTTGCTTGTAGATGTTGGTAGCAAAAAGTCCAACCCACTTCCCTTTTCTTGCATTTCATTTTCTTTACTTCAAAAAGCCAAAATAATTTATATATCTTCAAAAACAAAAAATATAAGCAAGACTACCTTAGCATTTTCTTGAATACCAATTTGCCTTCTTAAATGACCCTTGATACTCCCCTATCTAGGATTATAAATTTAAAAGGATCAGATTTATGCATTATGACTTAATTCTTATCTTTTGTAAAATCACATTTTTCCATATCACTTTTTACAGAAGATGATCTGGTCCGATCTAAAGGACTGGTCCGACAAGCTGAACGATGCATTATGGGCCTACCATATAGCCTTTAAGAGCCCCATTGGCATGTCACCTTACAAACTGATCTACGGAAAGGCATGACACCTCCCAATCGAGCTGGAAAATGGTGCGTATTGGGCCATAAAAAGAACTCAATTGGAACTTGGACCAAGCTGGCCACTGAAGAAAGCTCCAACTCACAGAGCTGGAGGAGTTACGTAGTGAAGCATACGAGAGCTCGTGTATTTACAAGGATCAAGCAAAACCTTGTCATGATAAGCATATTGCTAGGAATCCTTTGAGCTAGATCAAAGAGTGTGGCCTTTGATGCCCATCTACGCCACTGCCCTGGTAAACTACGTTCCAAGTGGATAGGGCCATTTCGTGTCACTCGAGTGTTTCCCTCTAGATCTGTTCAGATACAAGATCCCAAAACAAGACTAATTTCCAAGGTTAATGGTCAATGGCTCGAGCCTTATTTTGATAATACACCTATGCCTGCATTTGAAGAGGTAACACTCATTGACCCATCTTATACCTCATAGTTTTGATTTGCCTGGCTGCCAGCGTAAAATGCAGCACTTGTTGGGAGGCAACCCAACAAGATTTTGACAGTTTTTTTGAGTTGTTTTTAGGTTTCCATACCAGGATCATTGGTCTTCATCTCATCTTCCAGAAGTACAAAATGTGCTCTGGTGTTTTCTCTCCTTTCTCATGCATGAGGACATGCCAGGATTTTTAGCATGGGGGGATTCACAAATTTTGAACTTGTTTCTCATGATCACTTTAAAAGAAAAATAAAACAAAAAAAAGGGAATAAAGTTATGAAGAGTAAGGTTTGACATTTTGGAAAATGTGATAAGGCGTTGATTGGGGTGGTGCCTCTTAATTTTCCACTTTTCAAGGTGTGTGCTTCTATAAAACAGGGTTTTCAAGCAAGAATTTTTAGGGTGTGGTGTCTTTTAATGTTTCATCCTTACTTTAGTGTTTTTTAGGGTTGACATGTCTTAATGCTTTCAAACAAGTTTCAATGGGCACGTCAAGTTCTGCACACAATTTGATGAAAGTAGATTTCCTTTTTCTTCTGTAGAGGCTCTAAAAACCCTAGTGTACTCATCCTAAAGATCGTGCAGCTTCTATTAGATGAGTTAGTTTTTAGGGTTGAGTGGTGCGGCCCAGGTCAACTCTCGGTGGCTTCGCAAACACCACTCAAGAGAGAAAGAAAAGAACACTCCAAGAATTTGTCCAGTATATTGGAGTGTACATTTTTTTGTAGGGTGGTGTGTTAAGAATGTGGGTCAAGCAATCATTCGCCACGCCAATTTTTTTCAGTTTTTATGATTTTTTTAGCTTTTTCACGCAAGCAAACAATGAGAGAGAGAGAGTACTCACTATCGGTCCTCGAGGCGCCTACTTCCTTGCTACCATAGTGGAATGCGTCGCTTCGTCGTCCATGCGCCGAATTCCTGCAACCGTCAAGTAAAAAGGAAAATAGGGCATTAGACGATATGAGAATGAAGGTGGAATGGAGGTGATAAAACAAATCCGTTGCCTCCCCGGCAACGGCGCCAAAAACTGACGTGCCTTCGTGCGTGTGTGTTAAGAGGTGTCGTTATAGTTGCACTTGATACGTCGGTTTTAAAAGAAGTAAACTGAGGTGAGTCCGAGTGTCGATCTCAGGGAGGCATGGAAATCGGATTTTGTTTACCACTTGTTGTCACGAAAAAGGCGGAGTTTTGCTTGCGAAAGAGACGGTTTTGAAAAGCGAGAGATAGAGAGAGAGTTTAGGGTTAGAAAGCTCTTGGTTTTGATCATGCACTTTAAACAGAAATTAAAATGGCAACTTAATGGAAAATAATTTCATTAAACATGCATTCATAGTTCATGGTTTACAACATTAAATACATGCTTCAACAAAAGTAAATGAAAGCTTAAAAGAGAGAGAGAGAGAGGTAGAGAGAGAGTGGAGAGCGACGAGGCAGCCACGGCGGTGGAGGAGGCTCCGTCGGCGGCTCGTCGTCTCCGGCGATTACAAGAGTGCCTAAGACTAGCTAGGAGAGGAGTGGAGTAGTTGCAAGTGGGAGAGGATGCCTTGAATGGTGGTAGAAGGGGGTTTAAATAGAGTTAAGGGCTTCCTAAAAGAAGAATGTGCTTTAGCGACATCCAGAACGTCGCTAAAACCGCTTCCAGATACGTCGGTGAAGGCCTTCTGCCGCCGGTCAGCCGCCCGCCCCTCTCTCTCTTTAGGCGCGATCCGTGGATGTCGAACGAGAGCCGTCCGATTGATGATCGGACAACTGAGATCCTCCCACGCCTGCGCTAGGATCGCGCTTCGGGCGCGCGTGCGCGCGCGCGTTTCCGCCCGGCGTGCGCGCGCGCGTGGGAAGTGGGGCTCTGTCGTCGCGCTGCGTGGCGCAATCCTAGCCGCTCGCTTCTGATCGCACGGCTCAATTTTGCCGCGCCCTTCGCCCGCAAGTGATTTCCGCTCCGCGCGATTTGAACGCGCGTCGCCGCGACGCGGGCGTGCGCGCTAACCGTTGCGCCATGCCCGCGCTTTGTCGCGGCGACCGCGGGCGAGCGCGCGGATCTCGGCCGTTCGATCAAAGATCAACGGCCGAGATGCGTCCTTGGCTGGCTTGGGGGCGTGCGAGCGGCGGGGGCGGGGCGACGTGGCGCGTTCTAGGCTGTTGATCTCCAGATCAACGGTCAGGATTTCTTGGGCCCATTGTGGGAGCTCCGGATGTTGGATTTGGCCGATCTTGAGTCCGTTAGACTCTGTTCGTCGTCTTGAATCCATCCGTGCGGTCCGATTGCTCATCTGAGGCCTGCTTTGACAAATGCTTTACACAAATGGCCATTAATACAGTTTATAAACAATCTTGGTACTTGATGCATGCAATGCTCCTATTCTACTTTATGTTGTGCCTTTTATTCTAAAGATGGGCCATATTCAACCTAATTACTACCCACTTGCGTGGTGTTATCATACCCCCATGCTTACTCCTTGCTAGTCCCTAGCAAGGTTTATTCTGGCCTTTATTTCTTTGGCGAATTCAAGAAGTAATTGCTTAGGCACTTCGTTACTTGTCAATAAGAGGAACTATACGAAGATCTTAACCTACAAAGACTAAGCAGCGCCCGGGTGTCTGCCAAAATACGAATCGCCCGAATCCTTGCTTTGTATATATAACTATACTTATGTATACGTATATATCTATATATGTCTTTTTAGAATTTTTAGAATTCAGTGTGGGTTGGTAACTTTTTACGGCTACCCAACCCACCCAAAACTCGGTCAAAACCCTAAGTGCTAAGCATCTTGGTGTGAATGTTGTGATAGACTTACTTAACGGTAATTGAGACAGACTTCGAGTTTCTACGCCTCTAGGTGACCGGAAAAGAAAATAAATTTTTCCCTGAAGGTGTATTTGTTCGATTGGTAGCTTTCTCCCTATGTTCATTTTACTTGGGGTCAACACAAGGATTTTCCAGTGTATATCTCCCCGGCTTGTACTACTTCCCCGCTTCTTCCTTAGGTGTTTTTGGTCTTCTTTTTTTTGTGCAATTATTGAGCTGGGCTCTGGACAACCGACCAATGGGCTGTTACCCACGATCACTTGCCAGCCATACTTGTGCGGTGAAGTGTGGTTTATTTTCTTTTCTTCTTTTTCCCTTTTTTTTTTTTTTTTTTAATTATTATTATTTTTTTACGTAGGTGGCTTCCCTAATCTCAAATGTACCTAGAGGCAGCGAAAAAGGAATGGCCTGTGGCTGGGTTCTGGACAACCTGCCAATGGGCTGTTACCCATGACAACTTGCCAGCCATACCACCCTAGAGAGTTCATTAGCTACCCAATTTCTGTCAAAATCTTCGAGAAGTGAGTCTGTGCAGAAATGTGTGCAGATGCTTAGACTCAAAGTTTTCCTGAGTTAGAGGATGAGTTGATAAGTCGTATACTTATCACCTTATTTAGTAGGTGGATTAGAATAGCTTAAAGTTGCCAGGACTCACCGCTAAATCTATATTTTAACGGACACCAGGGCTGATTAAGCCTGAAGGCCTGAAAAGTCTAAGTGTTTAAGTTCTTTTTGTATTATTTCCCACTATTGACAAGTTTCTAATACCTAAGTTTTTCTTCCTAAATTCAAATTTTTTTTTTTTTTATTCATTCAGACTGATTAATTAAGCTCAGGATTATGCAATTTACCATCCCCCCCATGCTTAAGTTGGACAATGTCCTCATTGGCAGATTCATGGATGCAGAAGGGTTTAAAAAGATAGTACCTGAGTGACGTAGACTACCAGATCAGTCTGAATCCGCTGGGTTGCCTCCCAGGAAGCGCTGAGTTTAACGCCTCCAGCTGGGCGGTGCACAAATAGGAATGACTTGGGTCAAGAAGATATGTTCAAAATTAACCAAACCCAAAATCAGAAGTCCACAGATGCGAATAAGGTTGTGGTGGAGTCCCGTTCCTAAGGGGCGGGAATTCTGTAACAGATATATCATGCATGCCCGTGTCAGATCCTCTCTTAGTTTGTGGGCATGCAAACAAGTTGTTGTGGACGAACGCACCCCAAATATGACGTACCAAACACTAAAGATGTAGGTCATATATTCAGCTTGTGTCCCCATAAAATTGTAATCCATCGAAAGTGTATCAATTCTAGTGCATTCGGGTTGCGGGATCTTTATTCTGGTAGGGCAAGTAACAAAGTCCAGAGTTTCATACTGAGCCCTACAACCAAGCATGAGTCTTCTCTTCAAAGACGAATCCATCTCTTCCGCAACTATGGTTTCATTGCTCATTCCCTCCAAGACCTTGATCTCAAGAATATTTTCTTCAACCTCCTTTGTATCAGATTCACTGTTTGGGGTTGCATTAGAGGTAGGGTCAATTTCATCCTCTAGATCATATTCTTTCTCTCGGCCCTCCTCCAAATTTGTGATGGGGATTCTAACCGATTCATAATCAATTTCTTTGAAATTGTAACTCCATTCTCCATCTCCGACGTTGGCTGCTACTCCCACCGGATTACTTGTCTTGAGCCGATTAGATTCAGATTCCAAGGTCTCTCCCCTCACCTTCTCAGTTTCCTCCTGATGTTTGTTCTCAATGCTCCCCAAATTGTGCTCCAAGGAATCCTTACTTTCCTTATCCACTGAGCTATCCAACTCCTGAGGGGTATCAATGGTGGACTGAACCAAATCAGGATGACTAGGTGTAGTCCAATTGATCATGGTAGGTCCTTGCTTTATGAATTCCATGAATGGCGTTGTATGCAACAGCTTTCTTTGGCCTTCTTCCCCCAATTGTTGGAACAACTCCAACATGGCATGTTGTCCTTTAACCAATTCTTGATTCTGTCTGTGTAGTTCTAACTGGAGGTTTCAAGAATTGACATGGTGTCATTTGGTGTCCTTTGGATTTCCTCCTTGAAATCCAGGTTAAGAGAGTATGGTTGAGGTTGTGGATCAGAATCCATATTGGTGTTTAAGTTCTTGGGTGGGTCCTCTATTCTATCATGTTCAGGGTCCAGTTCTTCAAGAGGAACCATTCTCTGTTTGGTCCTACTCCAGAATAGTTGAGGTTCTAAGTCCTCCTCCCAGTCAGATTCTTCATCAGGGGACCAAATCAGAGGTTGATGATCCTGGGCTTGCCTAGATTTCTGAGCATTTTCTGATTTCCATTTGTCTAGAACTCCTTCTAATCCAAAGGTCAAGTAGGCAAGGTTGTTGAATTCAGATGACCTTTCTTGGTTATTATCCTGAGATGGGTAGGGTTCTTGGTGTTCTCCTAAAGTGTAGGTCCTATCACAGTAGAGCGGGTCGGACCTAAATGAGGAGGCATCGTGAGGACAATCGAGATATGGAGCCCCACAATTTGAATCGTACCCTTGGGTGGCTATGTTAGGTGTATTCCAATAAGAGGTTGGTGCGGTTTGGTCATAGTTGCGCCAAGAGGGATATTCCAGGTTGCATCCCCAACTTGGTGGTTGGTTAGCCCAAGTCGGCTGTGGGTATGGTCTACTTGGGTTAGCATACAAATCCTGTTGGGGGTAATTTGGGTAAGATGGATAGGCATTGAAATCCATGGAGGGATGCGGGAAGAACAGATGAGAGAGAGTTGTGCACTCAATCAAACAAACAAGCCTAATCCTTATGGTGTATTCCTTAGGAGACCTAGAAATCTCACAAAGGTTGATTAAGTCCGTAAACACTGGACTCCCCTTCCCAAGGCTAATCTGGCCAGGTTGATTACGTGGGGATTGCAGGGAAGGTTCTTCCTTTGGCTTGCACCTCCGGTTCCATAGACCCCACAACCGCGGTCATTTGACACTGCCCCGCAGCCTAGCCACCAGATTCTACCAAGGGAATGAAAGCCAAGTGCCTAGCGAACAAAACCTCACCTTTTGAGACTTAACTCAGTCCTGCCTAGGGCACGTCTACTTAGTTTTAACGGGTTAGGATAGTGCTTGTGCTTAGGGTAATGTGATAAGGCGTTGATTGGGGTGGTGCCTCTTAATTTTCCACTTTTCAAGGTGTGTGCTTCTATAAAACAGGGTTTTCAAGCAAGAATTTTTAGGGTGTGGTGTCTTTTAATGTTTCATCCTTACTTTAGTGTTTTTTAGGGTTGACGTGTCTTAATGCTTTCAGACAAGTTTCAATGGGCACGTCAAGTTCTGCACACAATTTGATGAAAGTAGATTTCCTTTTTCTTCTGTAGAGGCTCTAAAAACCCTAGTGTACTCATCCTAAAGATCGTGCAGCTTCTATTAGATGAGTTAGTTTTTAGGGTTGAGTGGTGCGGCCCAGGTCAACTCATGGTGGCTTCGCAAACACCACTCAAGAGAGAAAGAAAAGAACACTCCAAGAATTTGTCCAGTATATTAGAGTGTACATTTTTTTGTAGGGTGGTGTGTTAAGAATGTGGGTCAAGCAATCATTCGCCACGCCAATTTTTTTCAGTTTTTATGATTTTTTTAGCTTTTTCACGCAAGCAAACAATGAGAGAGAGAGAGTACTCACTATCGGTCCTCGAGGCGCCTACTTCCTTGCTACCATAGTGGAATGCGTCGCTTCGCCGTCCATGCGCCGAATTCCTGCAACCGTCAAGTAAAAAGGAAAATAGGGCATTAGACGATATGAGAATGAAGGTGGAATGGAGGTGATAAAACAAATCCGTTGCCTCCCCGGCAACGGCGCCAAAAACTGACGTGCCTTCGTGCGTGTGTGTTAAGAGGTGTCGTTATAGTTGCACTTGATACGTCGGTTTTAAAAGAAGTAAACTGAGGTGAGTCCGAGTGTCGATCTCAGGGAGGCATGGAAATCGGATTTTGTTTACCACTTGTTGTCACGAAAAAGGCGGAGTTTTGCTTGCGAAAGAGACGGTTTTGAAAAGCGAGAGATAGAGAGAGAGTTTAGGGTTAGAAAGCTCTTGGTTTTGATCATGCACTTTAAACAGAAATTAAAATGGCAACTAAATGGAAAATAATTTCATTAAACATGCATTCATAGTTCATGGTTTACAACATTAAATACATGCTTCAACAAAAGTAAATGAAAGCTTAAAAGAGAGAGAGAGAGAGGTAGAGAGAGTGGAGAGCGACGAGGCAGCCACGGCGGTGGAGGAGGCTCCGTCGGCGGCTCGTCGTCTCCGGCGATTACAAGAGTGCCTAAGACTAGCTAGGAGAGGAGTGGAGTAGTTGCAAGTGGGAGAGGATGCCTTGAATGGTGGTAGAAGGGGGTTTAAATAGAGTTAAGGGCTTCCTAAAAGAAGAATGTGCTTTAGCGACATCCAGAACGTCGCTAAAACCGCTTCCAGATACGTCGGTGAAGGCCTTCTGCCGCCGGTCAGCCGCCCGCCCCTCTCTCTCTTCAGGCGCGATCCGTGGATGTCGAACGAGAGCCGTCCGATTCATGATCGGACGGCTGAGATCCTCCCGCACTTGCGCTAGGATCGCGCTTCGGGCGCGCGTGCGCGCGCGCGTTTCCGCCCGGCGTGCGCGCGTGCGTGGGAAGTGGGGCGCTGTCCTCGCGCCGCGTGGCGCAATCCTAGCCGCTCGCTTCTGATCGCGCGGCTCAATTTTGCCGCGCCCTTCGCCCGCAAGTGATTTCCGCTCCGCGCGATTCGAACGCGCGTTGCCGCGACGCGGGCGTGCGCGCTAACCGTTGCGCCACGCCCGCGCTTTGTCGCGGCGACCGCGGGCGAGCGCGCGGATCTCGGCCGTTCGATTGAAGATCAACGGCCGAGATGCATCCTTGGCTGGCTTGGGGGCGTGCGAGCGGCGGGGGCGGGGCGACGTGGCGCGTTCTAGGCCGTTGATCTCCAGATCAACGGTCAGGATTTCTTGGGCCCATTGTGGGAGCTCCGGATGTCGGATTTGGCCGATCTTGAGACCGTTAGACTCCGTTTGTCGTCCTGAATCCATCCGTGCGGTCCGATTGCTCATCTGAGGCCTGCTTTGACAAATGCTTTACACAAATGGCCATTAATACAGTTTATAAGCAATCTTGGTACTTGATGCATGCAATGCTCCTATTCTACTTTATGTTGTGCCTTTTATTCTAAAGATGGGCCATATTCAACCTAATTACTACCCCCTTGCGTGGTGTTATCACATCCCACACATGACTATCCTCCACTCCAACCCTTGGTTTGAAGCACTGCAGGTCTGAAATCAATTTCAGCCTTTCCTCTCATAGCTGAGTTCCTTCCCTACTTATTTTAGTTTCATTCATTTGCCAACAACCATCCTGTTTAGACCAATCGTTGCTCACCATGCACTCCTTATCTACAGCAGCCGTGTACACCCTCGGGTAGGCCACCTTCAAAGAGCCCAGTGAGGACCATTCCTCCTTCTAGAAGTTAAATGCATTGCCACTTCCTAACATTGGCTACAGCAGGTGGCAGTTGTTCTTAAGGGCCTGAACTACAGAGCGCCAAAAAGGAGATGGTTTGGCTAGACATAGTCTCCTCAGCGCACTGTTGGAGTTGATGTAGCTTCCCTTAATGAGTTCAATCCACAACTTCTCTTCCCCATTAAGGATCTTTATTACCCATTTGATTAGTAATGCCTCATTGAACTCCTTTAGCACTTTTATCCCCAAGCCTCCACATTTCTTGGGACGGCATAGCTGCTCCCACTTCAGCGGCTGCATGAATTTGCCCTCATGCCACTCACCCTTCCAGAAGAACCGCTTCTACATCAAATCAATGTGCTTCCAAATAGATTTAAGGGCTTTGAAAATGGAGAATTAGAAGATTGGGATAGAGGTAATGACAGAGTTCAACAAAATGAGCTTTCCTCCCTTAGACAAGAACCTACTATTCCAACCTTCTAGTTTGGTGATCTTCTCAAAGAGAAAGTTCCAATCACTCTTTCTCAAATTTGAACATCTCAGGGGCAGCCCCAAGTATTTGATTGGCAATGTAGTACGTGGAGTACCCAAGACAGCTGAGAGTGTACCTTGTTCATGATCGCTAAGACCAAAGCATACCAAGGAAGATTTCTCTCCATTCGATTTCAGACCTGAGATATCCCCAAAAATCTTAACCATGTGCCATAATGCTTGGGCTTCGGACCTTATCCCCTCAACAAAAAAAATTGTGTGATCTGCATATTGAAGTACAGGAGCCATAGCTCTCCTACTGCAAATTGAGTAGCCTCTAATGACACCAGCCTCAAAAAGCTTGCAAGAATATCTAGCTATACCATCCACCACAAGATTAAAGACCAGGGGAGCTAGTGGGCAGCCTTGGCTGACTCTGCATTATGGTTGAATCCATTCCCCACAGGGTTTGCCATTGATCAGAGGGGTGAAGGAGGTAGTACTGATGCAGCACTTCATCCACTAGATCCAGAGGGGTGGGAAACCTCTTCTTTTGAACACCTCCCACAAGTAGGGCCAAGAAATAGAGTCATAAGCCTTTCGAAAATCTACTTTCCACATAAAGGCTTTGTACTTCCTCCTATGCCATCCACTCACCATCTCCTGAGCCATAATGAAGGATTCATGTAAGGATCTATTAGGGAGGAACGCTGACTGAACCGAATGAATTAGATCTTGCAAGACCATCTTTAATCTATTCGCCAAAATTTTGCTCACCACCAAAAAAATGGAATTCAAGAGAGCTATAGGTCTGAAATCAGAGAACCTCTCTGCCCCTTGCATCTTTGGTAACAAGAAAATATAAGATCTATTGATCTTATCAAACCCACAGTTACCTCCCTCAAACTCCTTGATAACTTCCATCACTTCCTTACCAAGCAGGTCCCACATTTCTTTATAGAAAAAGACTTGAATACCATTAGGTGTAGGGGATCCTTCATTATTTAGATCACTTATGGCATCCACAGCCACTTTCTCAGAGATAGTTGCAGTCAGCCTGGAAGCTTGTTCATCTGAAATTCGAGGAGAATCATTTGCAACCATCCTCCACATTCCCCTGCCTACTGCCCGTGAGGCTTCCCTATAATATTTGATGGCTTCAAATCTAATCTCTTGCATGGAAGATATTATTTGACCTTCCTTGACAATGGAGGATATTATATTCAACCTTCTGCGAGAGCTAGCTGCAAGGTGGAAAAATTTGGTGTTGGTGTCCCCCTCTTTAAGCCAGAGCTGCCTTGAATGTTCCTGCCAATCCATCTCTTGCTTTAGATCCTCTTCTGCAACCACCTTTTGTCACATCCTCCTTGCATCTAATTCTTGATCAAATAGGGGGGCTACTGCTTCCTTTGCATCCAGTCCTTGAATTTCCATCAAGGCCTCATGGCACCTTTGTTGTCTTAAAGTAGAAACCACAGACCCATACTCCTTGAGCATGGTGCGCATGGCAACCAGTTTAGAAGCTAGCCTAATAGTAGCCGATCCTTCCACCTGCTTGGCCCTCCACCACACCTTAAGCATCTCACGGAAACCTGGCTCTCTCAGCCACAACCTTCTAAACTTGAAGTAGGACCCTGTGTGCACATGCTCACCATTGTCCCAGACTAATGGTGTGTGGTCTGAAAATGGGCGCTCCAGCCCAGACACAGATGATAGTTGATACCTGTCCAATAGACATGCATTCCCAAAGAAACTATCTTTCACATCAGGCCATTTCGATTTATCCATGTGAATTCTGCTCCAGAAGATGGGAACTCATGCAAGCCTAAGCTTTGTACCGTCAGCTGGAACCCAAGAGAGGCGCTATCCATCAAACCGTTCGGTTTGTCCATCCCTATCAGAACACAATTAAAATCCTCACCCACAAGCCATGCAACCCCTTTTATGTACTCTGCTATTGCAGCCTAATTCTCCCACAACTCATGTCTCACAAGGGCAGCACAGGGACCATACACAACTGTAATGTAGCATTCACCCTCCCCTTAAGTCCTCTTGCATTTACACGTCATCATATGTTTGGCTTTATGTACCTCCATCACTTGCAAACATGCTTTTCTCCACCAAAAAGAAATGCCACCTGATCTGCCTTGGTAATTGAGAGCCACACATTCAGCAACACCTGCACTTGCCAAGTCATTCCATGCCCTATCATCCTCTCTCTCAATGTGCATTTCCTGGATAATTGCACAGTCAATCTCCCACTCCGGCTGATATCTCAAGAGGGAGGTCCTCCGGCTTTTATCGTGTAGCCCATGCACATTCCAGGAGAGGATTCTCATCTCCCTCCATGGACACCCCCCTTATTGGAACTCTAGATTTTGCCAACTTTCATAATGGCAGCAATGGCATTTTCATCTAGCTTCACAGAGGTCGCAAGCCATTTATGTCTGAGTTTATAAGGAGATCTTCCCAAGCCTGCTTTGGTTGATGGGCCAGCTCCAAACTTCACCCCTTCCACAGCTTGTAGATTGGGTTGAAGTCTCATGGAATTAGTAGAAACTTCTTGCAGCATCCGATCGTCAAGCATAGCAATCATGGACTTAGCTGCTGCTATTTCCTCAGGCACAGCTTCTTCTACAGAGACCAGTTCCATCACTTCCTCCTCTCTCCCAAGGTGGTGATGGTCCTTGCGTTTCTTAGGTTCAAGCACCTCATCAGGAGTCACACGGCCCATCTGCTGCAAGACACACTCTTCTCTCATGAGCTCCGCATAAGTCATCTTATCCTGAAGTATTTGCCCATCTATATCCCCCATTGCAAAGCTCAAATGCAGCAGCCATGAACTACCCCCACACCAGAGGATAAGTCTCTCAGGTATAGATCCTCCCTTGAAAACATCCACCAATACATTCAATGCATGACTGTCTCCCTCTCTCAGTCCAAACTCTGCATCTTCGGCCAGCAATGCAAAGCTTGCTATCATGGTCACCACGAACTCCTTTGATCTCAAATGTAATGGCAGACCTCTAATTCCCAACCTCCCTGACCTAGATCCTACCCTTTGAGGTGGCTGCTCAGGCAAGGACCCATTAAAGGGGGAGACCAACCTCCATATCACCATCAGACACTCAAAAGTGCTTGATCGCAGGCATTCAACGTCGATCATCCCCAAACCAAAAAGCACAAAACACGTAGGGGAGAGAGACGCAACCTTCCAACCTTTGGTCAATAGGGCTAGCGAACTTACTAGTTGGTGGACCTTCTCCATGGATGGATTGCCGATCATCACCTCTCTGACTAGAGCCCCACTCAGCACAAGCTCTGCAGCCCTAATGTCTTTTGTCATAGGGACCTCAACATCCACCGTGTGTCCCCCATATGTAGGCGGAGGTGGTGGTGGCAGCGGCGGACCCTTAGTTTTTGCCTCGCTGGTGCGCATGAAGGCCTTCCTCTCAACTGCCCTCTACTTACCATACAAGAGTCCCGTTTATGGCCATGGCAACCACATGCCAGAAGGACAAGAGGGAAGCAGCATACCGCCCCCAAATGCCCTAGTCTTCGACCCCGAAAACATACGATCTCCTTGTTACCCCAAGGACTACCTTCCTTCATGTGCCCCATGCCAGCCTCCCATCCTCTAGTGGAAGAGACCCCCCTTCTCTCCCTCCACCTCCAAGCCCTAGACCTTCAGGTTATCTAACCCTCTGCCCCATGGCTTCTCCCTTCTATCACCCTAGACCCTCCTTCCATCTCTTCTATAGGAATGCTTTTTTACTAAGTCCTCTGCATCTACCTAGCTTTGCACAAATTTTGCAATAAAATGATGCCTTAATGCATTTGTCTAGCTGGTACAGATTTTGACTCAAGTGACATGGCTCCCCATATCTTCAAATGGATCAATGACCGTAGACATAGCTCCCAAGTGTCTACAACAAGTTGAAGTGCCTCAATTATGGAGCTCCCTACTACATTGATTGAGCTCCTCATCCCATTCAAGAAGCTCAAGTCTCTACTGCAAGGGAAAGCTCATGCATTAAGGAGCTCATTCAAGTAAAGTCCACACCTAAATTTGTGCATTGGAAATCCAAGAAGAAAGGTACCTCTTGGCCACCCCGTTAAATTGGATTTTTTTACCACTCAAAAGTCACCTTGGGTAGAGAGGAAAATTCTTGGAACCATCCTCCATTTATGCCACCATGTGACTCTTCCTTATGCACCCTTTGACCACCAATCAATTGGTGCATTTTTCCACCACCAAAAGGCATCATGTTTTGAAACCAAAGATTCTTGGAGACCCCATCTCTTTGAATGGCTAGGATGGACTCCCCATTGGCACCTTTTCTCTTTTGGCCTCCTAAAAACTCCACATACCCTGCTTATAAAATCCACCTACCTACACCCTTGTAAGGCATCTTTGGCCACCACAAAATAGAGACAATTTGAAGCTTCATGCCAAGGGTCCTTCGAGGAAAGGAGGATTCAAGAGGAAGCACCACCCCCTCTTGGAGCTTCTCCTAGTATCCAAGCTTCACGTTAAGTCTCAAGGAAGAAAAGGAGGAGCCCAGCAGCATCAGCATTTTGCCTTGGAGTCAAGATTCTTCACCTGAGCATAAGCTTTCCACTACTCTTGTTTTCATCTTTTTGTAGTCATGATTGTAGTAGGAAAAACTAGTGTACTCCAACTCTTTCTATTAATCGAAGTTATTATTTCTTGCCTTCACTTCTTAGCCATAATTTTCTGCTGCTTTTGTGATAACCTTCACTCTTGATTTCCTTGGCACACCTATGCTTTGGAGAGCTTAAGAGGAGGGGTTCGTGTTACTTGTAGATTTTGGTAGTGAAAAGTCAAACTCGCTTGTTTGCGCGAAATCACCAATGTTTATGAAAATGCATGTAGTATAGTCAACGAAAACGCAACAATTAAATTTATAAAACTCAGAATCTAGTTAGAGTTCAAGGTTGCTCGTAAGGAGCAATTGTGCAATTGAATTCACCAATCGCAATTTATCAAAAGAATATGCAATTGAAATCAATAAAATGCTCAAAATGATATTTCAATAAGAACTAGAAGAACAGTGCAAAAAGATCAGGTTAAAATGGTGATTTGAATCACCAAATTATCCCTTAAGTTTAAGCTCACAAATACTCAAATAAATAAATAGTAAACCACAACCATTAAGCCACATCAATCAAGTACTCAAATATTCCCACAGTAACTAGTAGAATCAATCTCAAACGATAGGGCAAGGAATCAGACACCTTATCAGAAGAGGCACAGTACCACAGAAGAAGCACAAGGGCTTCTCTTCTTCAAGCCTCAGGAGAGGTACAACAGTAACACTAACAGAGGCTAAAGGGCCTCACACAATGCTCGCAGAGGCTAACTGTTGAGAGAGGAGAGGGCTTAAATCCCATGGCAGCAAAAACCCCTCTCCTCCCTCTAAGATTCTCTTTCTTCTCCTCACTTCTCAGAACAGACCAGACCCGAGTAGTCAGGTAAACGGATCAACCCAAATCCGCCAGCGTGTATGGCGAGCAAGGGCATGTGTAAACACGTGCAAGGACGAACCTCACCTGATGCTTACTAAGGCAACGAGGATGAGGCACGAAATCAAGATATGCGCATCTTCATGGTTATCCACGAACGATGTGGGACTATCCCACAGGGTCTTCATCTCACATAGTTGCAGGTGGTGTAGCATCTGATTGGGGATGAAGGAACTCCTGGCTGCAGCAATTGACAACCTGGGAGAGAACTTGGGAACGTTCCGCAGTGCCTGGGAGTGGCAGTGCTAAAGAACACAGCCGGATAGCTGTAGACGGAGCCAGAGAAGGAGGTGGCGACGATAGCACCTCGGCGAATATCTAAAAAGGAGAATACGACCTTTTGGCCTTGTCAAAGAAGCTCAGAAGCTTCTCCTGGAGGAGGTTAACGTGATAGTGGGTTTGGTGTGCGGTGAGGAGGCATGTAGATGGCTGACGGAGGATGGTATGCAAAGGGGGTCAAGTTTGGTGGAGGTGTCAAGGGTGCGAATCCCTCAATTTCTTAAGGGGTTTTGGTGAGTGTGAAGTGGTGGAGGTTTTGGGAGTGACGCGATGGTGTTTGGTGGTCTGTGGAGTGCGTGCGTGCTTACTAGAGTATGGCCGAAGCTGGGGAAGGTGATGATGAGGCGGTCGTATGTGCATGCAAACCTAATGTCTAAGTGTGTGAGTACAGTCAGGGGAAGGAGAGGAATCGAAGGGGGGATAGTTGCGGATGACGAGAGGGCGGAGGCAACGCCGACTATGATTGGCCGACGTCGGAGATGAGGAAGGCTCTAGAGATAGGAACGACGACGTCTGAAGGGGGAGGAAGCCCCTCATAGGTATATTGAGGTGCGGACGACAGAGAGGAAGGACCTACAACCAATAGTACATGGTAGCAAACGAAGAGGCCGGAGGAGGAAGGTCGTCGGAGTGAGCTTGGAGTAGACCAGAGGTAGAAGATTTCTAGGCCAAAAACTTGCTAAGGAGCATGGCCTTGCGAGGGGGAACCTTTTAAAGGCGTAGAGCAAGCTTTAAGCAAGGAAACAAGATCGAGGAGCTCAAAATTTTCGGGAAGAAGATCTCTAATCTTAAGGATTTCGCACAGGTCTTTGAACGTGAATTGAGGTTCAAGACTTGGTTTAAATGATTGGGATTCTCTCAAGATAATTCCTTCCAATTTTGGAAGGGATTGGGCGAGAAATCAGGGAGAAATCCCAGATTGAAGGTCGGTATGTTTGGGTTCACATTGTTAATGGTGGTAGGGACCGTTTTGAAGAAAATGATAAGAAGTTAGGGGGCTAAATGTAAATATTTTGAAAGTTAGGGGCTTAGGTGTAAAAATAGAGTTTAAATGGACTAAAATGCAAACTAGGTCAAGATGGACTCTGATTGGGCCCAAATTTTGAGCTTGACCTAATTTATACCTAAGGAATCTAATAGTGAAGTTAGATTTTAGTTTTGACCAAGTTGGGGCGTGTAATCTGCATAAAAACCCAAATTAGGGCAAACTTCTGTCTAAGACTCTGTTCAAGGTCAATATAGGTTCAAATAGTCAAACAAAGGGCACCAAACCTCATAGAATATTTTTATATGTATTTTAGGAGGTTTAGATGAATTTTATCCTGAACAAAACCTTATTAACTTAAGCAGATCTGAAAATGGGCTTTTCGGTGTTATTTTGGTTCTCAAAATACGTGAAACATTGTTTCTATCTGCATGGACCCACTTATTAGTCTTTAAAGCTTATTTGACCTTCAATTAACCCCTGTCAAACCCCATGGTTATTCTGTGTTCATGATATGCTGTTAAAATTACAAAGTTAACCCTAGTTTCCTGTTCTCTTCTCAAAACAGAATGATGTGAAGTTATAACCCACAGATGGTTTAGGAGCATTTATCTTTCAATCCTGACTAAAAGTGGCTAGTTAGGACCTATGATGGTGTTCCCATCATACCCCCATGCCTAGCTTTTGCTAATCCCTTAGCAAAAATCCTATGGATCCAACCAGATTTCTTGGTTAGATGTAATAGTCAGGATGCCTTGCTAAGCTGCATCACTAGAAATTAGATCAAAATACCAACAATAGGCCTAGAGATGCTAAAGTACCAGCCAAGGTCCAGACCCGACCAGCTTCAACTTGAGTCTGCCACGAAGGTTTCTAAGACCTGCAAAAACTGCCTAGAGGTTCGTTGACCCCAGTGGTTAAAGCGCCTATGCGTAGATGTAACATATCCAGATTCAGTTTGCTAGTGTATTTTAATAAGAGAGAGATAGAGAAGGATTTTTTATTTGGAGAGTTTTCTCTCTTTTCCTTTTATTTTTCCCTAAATCAAGCCTTGAATTGGCCCTACACAGTCTATATCGGATTCCCTGTACCCACCATCAATCCTCGAAGGGTCCCTGGCTTTCGATGCTAGGAGGTAGCACCGCCCATGGCAACCCCCAGAACCCTAGCTTTCAACACTTCAGGATAGTGCCGCCCATGGTATTCTATAGCTAAATTCAAACCCTGGCAATCAACATTTCGAGATAATGCTGCCCATGGCACCTGAACCAGCACAAGGTGCTTACATGCCCTCGGTAGGATATTTAGATATCCTAAGAGACAAGCACCGAGAAGACGATATGTTATTATGCATCTTCGAGGGGAATTTCCCACCTCTCCACGCTGGGAGCTCATCCAATCAACTTGTGTTGTCAAGTCGCTCCAAAGCTAGATCTTTGAGATGTCTTTTCAGAACAGAATACTTTTGGCATGATTTTCTTTATTATGTGCACTGAACCAAACTTAGTGTGTAATTTTGGGTTCTCAGGTTACCAAGTCCCTCAAACCAAAGGGTAGGCAATGGGACCGAATAATCCCTAAGCCTTAGACCTACTACATCAGCCTCGCACCTTCCTCAACCTCTTGAGAACTAATCTGGATCTTAACAAATACGTTAGTGTTCAAGCCTTGAAACAAGCCCAAGAGGCCTAAGACTGGTATTCGTCACTAATCTCCTAAGTTTTAGCCTTCCAAGTCTTAATTCAACATCCGATCTAACATAGAAGTTAGGTAAGTTCCATACTCAATTTCAAGGGACTCTCTCTTTTTTTTCTTTTTAACTACTTCTTTTTCTCTTTCTTTTTCTTTTCTTCTCTTCTCATTGAAAAGATGACTTTCATTTAGCAAGATGATAATTAAAATGATTTGTCATTTGTATTTCTAAGTAGTGGAAAATAGACTAATCAAAGTATTAAATTAAAATTAAACCACTCGAGATAAGAGCAGGTCATATCCATAGAAAGGCAATGGCCTATTAAAATTTACTACTATTTAAATCCAATGTTCACTATTGACTTATCCTAAAAATCAAGCAAAAATCCCATTTAGATTAGGTCATCAATGTCTAAATATGCTCGAATGGTAGTTATGAAGAATAAGAGGGATGTGCTCATAACTGTGCCATAATAGAATATCCAATAAATCAAAAATTCTCTCCCCATAATGGCATAGTATGTAATTATTAATTAAACATAAAACAGAGCACTTCCTTTTTTGAGCTCTCCTCGCATGGAGGAAGCGATGGCTGGAGGTGAGGAGCCCGTCGGAGGTAGTTGCTGCCGAGGGCTTTGCAGTGGTGGTGTCGGTGAGGCGTAGGATGGCCGGAAGTGGCAACATGTAGTAGAGAACGGTGGTGGGTGCTTTTGCTTACTGTAGCTACACACAACAAGGGAAGATGGGGGCGACGCTGCTTACTACTAAAGAGTAGCGCATGCAGAGGAGAGGGCGTGCGTGAGCTGTTGGAGGTGCACACGACCTCTACTACACATGGGCAGAGGCGCAACGAGGGAAGGGAGGCAGGAGCACGTGCAGGTGGCAGGCAGCACGCGTGGGTGGTGCGCGAGGGTGATGGTGAGTGCGGCAAGCTAATCGAGCAAGTGGTGAGAGCAACGAGCTGCTGTTGTGTGTGCACACGTAACTGTGGCCGCGCGTGGACGGCATTGCGAGGTGTTGGTGGTGGATCTGTTGGATTCATGGAGGAGATGAAGGTGGAGGAGATGGTGTTGTTAGCAGTGGAAGTGGTGATATTGGGGGCAAAGTAGCGAACAGAGGAAGAAGATGAAGTAAAAGAAAAATGTGAAGTAGGAGATAGTTGCGTGGCCGTCAAAGATACATGCACATGGTGATGGTTGAGCTCGCCAGATTGGTGCAGCGATCTGTCACCCCGCTGGCCCACGATGTGGCGCCGCTCAACCAGGAGACCTGTGGTGGGAGCGAAGCATGGTGAAGTTGGTGGTGCCCTCCAGGAGCATGGCAGACTCCAGCGTCTTATTATAGTCGAGGAGACTAGATCCACCTCTCCCGCTCCTCCTTCAATGGCTGCGTAGATGTTACGAAGAAGGCTACAGATTTCCTGCAGAGAAAAGAAAAATGAATAATTAAAAGGTTGGTTTATTTATGTATAAAACCTTATAGAATATCTAAATTTTAAACAATGCGTGGAATGTATGCATGCAAACTAAATAATAACAACCTACTTAAATTCTATTGCATGCTAAATAATTTATATATGAATGTATTTCATACAAGCAAATTATATAAAATAAATTATTTATCTTAATGCATGCTATGTATATGTTAATATTAATCTAATGCCTAGGCATTCAAATACATAAATAGCCCACAAATATGGGCTTATCAAATGCCCCCATGCCTAGTTTTTGCTAGTCCCTAGCAAACTCAATCAATAACCCAACTCTCCAAGTAGACTCACCAATCCAATCGGTCTTCCCTTAGAAACATGTTAAATTACAAACTTTAGACCTAAGGTTCCCAACTAGTTGCTAAGTTACAGACTAGGTCGGCTAAGGACAAGTTGCAGGCACAGGTTTCCTTGATTTCTTGCTCTACCTAAGGTTTATTGGTCCCAGAGATTAAAGCATTCATGCATGTGCATTGGTTTGAGTTATTTGTGGTTGGAATGATTGCCAACCTAAAAAAGGTGTAAGAAGGATTTTTTTTTAATATATATATTTTCTTGTATGATTCCTCTAAGTCTAACCTTGGATCAGCTATGAACATGGTCTATCTCAGATTCATTGTCCCCATCACCGAACCTCGAAGGGTGCCTAGCTTTCGATGCTTTGAGATAGCACCGCCCATGGCAACTCCAAGAACTCTTGGCACAAACAACTCGTTCCCTGCACAAACAACTCATTCCCGCAATGTACAAGAAGATCTTTGGCTGATGCGGTCATTCCCATTATCTCTCAAAGATAAGGCTGCTTATTTGTTCAAAACCATTGGCCGACTTATTACCACTTGGCCTCAGCTCAAAAGTGCTTTCCTTAAGAAGTTCTTTCCCATAGGTCGTACTAATTCCCCACGAAGATCTATTATGACCTTTCAACAAAAATCTGACGAGACTCTTCATGATGCTTGGGAACAATTCCAAGATCTCTTAAGAAGTTGCCCACACCACAAGATTCCCTTATGACAACTCGTGTAGACCTTCTATCATGGATTAGAAGATCAAATTCGACGTTTTTTCGATGCCTCGTGTGGCGGCAATTTCTTAAATAAAGATGCTGAAAGTGCCTATCATTTATTTGAGGAAATGAGTGAAAACTCCTTTAATCAGGCATCCATGAACAAGTTTGGCAAAACTTCAAACCCACAGTTCGGTATTCATGAAATAGGCACTCAATCCATTCCCATCACCCAAGACGATCTACAAATGATTGCCCAATGCCTCGACCTGATGCAAATAATTCAAAAGAAATTTGAGGAAAGACTTGCCACACCCATCCAATCTCCATAGGTTCCACATCTAACCCTGCCTAACAATCCACGAAGAGAAAATTTGCACAATTTAAACACTACCCCTACTGATTATAATTAATATTCTGAGGTTTTTCTATGGTTCACTAGGGAATTACACTTATCCAAATTCCAACCCCACTGAAAATATCTCTGCCCTCCAGGAGCAATTTAGAAATTCCTCCAATTGGAAGAACTACTCGAACCACTCCTGGAACAACCCGGTTCATCCCCAAAACCAAATCAATTTGGAGGGTATGGGTTGAATCAGAATTTTTATCAACTTGCGCCATCTCAGGAAGACATCAATGCCCAGATGATGAAAACCCTATAGGAAATGCAGAACAAAATGATGGAAGTAACCCATGCCATTACAAATCTGAATAGTCAGATTGGGGTTACTCCAAGACCTGCAGGACATTTACCATCCCAACCCATTCCCAACCCTAATAATCAACGGAACCATTATCCGGGCAGAAATTAGAACCACTATAATCAGCCTCCCATTAATCCTACACCTCAGCAGGCATCGAGGTTTTCACAACAACAGGCCCCCCCCACGTCCTCTGAATAATAATTCGACTGCACATGCAGTTACATTGAGTAGGAAAACCACCACTGATCCCGAGCCTTCACAACAACATAATGAAACCCCTATCATTCCTCTGTAAATTGATTCTCAACTCCCCACTCAGGAAGAAAAAGAAGCAAAAAAATCACATGACACGACTCCTATCCCTTTTCCCCAAGCTCTCCACTCCACTACCAACTGCAAAAAGAAATCTAAGCCTACGACTATAGAACTCATGGATTTATTCGGGCAAGTTCAGATAAATATCCCTCTCCTAGATGCAATCAAGTATATACCTGCCTATGCCAAATTTTTAAAAGATATCTGTACCCCCAAAAGGCAGACTAAAAACCTAGGACAAGTGCACCTTTCGAAGATAGTAAGCTCTATTATAAAGAGAAAACTGCCTCCTAAGATGAAAGACCTGGGTGCACCTTTGATTTCAGTAATTATCGATGACACCACTTTCAATCGTGCCCTTCTCGATCTTGGTGCCTCAGTTACTATCATCCCCACGATTTTATTCGAAGAATTTCATATCAGTGATTTAAAACATATTGAGGTTACCTTGCAATTAGACGACTGATCTACAATCAAATCCTGTGGGATTGTCGAGGATGTCCTTGTCAAAGTCTAGAATTTTGTCTTCCCTACAGACTTTCTGGTCCTTGACATTGAGGTACCTGAATTGCTGATTAATGACCCAATCATTCTTGAATGACCTTTTCTGGCCATTGCAAAAGCAAACATAAACTTCCATATAGGCAAAATGGATATCACTTGCGCGGGCCAAACCATCACTCTTGATATTTTCAATTCCTCCAAGAGATTCCATGATAATGATAATTTTTTCGAGGACTCAGAAACAAAAATATCCAATTTGGTAGAGGAGACAATGTTAATAGATACCCTTCCCAGCCATAATTTTTTCGACTCTGACTCTGAATCATTAGTCGGCGAAATCTATGACTTGAAGCCTTGTCTCCCTCTAAAATCTCTTCCTGATTATCCCCCTGACCCACCCACTCTTCTCTCACCCCACCCTTGCATACTAGCTTCACCCAACCATCATCATTTCCCTCTCACTCCCTTTGCATTAGACCTACCACCAGCCCCGCCCGAGTATGGCATTCATCAAGAATTAATAACATGGCCAGACTCAAGTCATCCTTCCATTTTTCCATCCCATTTTGATCCCCATATTCCTACTACTCATCTTTTAGGGGATCCAGAGGAAGACCTTTTTCATGCAAGCATTCAAGTGTCCAATTACTTACACAATGATTTGTCTTTTGTGCATAACTTTACCTATGCACTGGATGGCGTAAAAGATAGCACTGGATGGGAGGTAACCAATCATTTTTTCTGCTTTTCGCTCTTTTCTTTTCTTCAGAGGTTTTGAGTATCCCGATTTTGACCGCCTTCACCAAGGTAATCCCTTTTCCCTTCTAATTGCATGCGGACATGCCAGATATTAAGCATGAGGGGTTGTTTTTAAATTTTGACAATCAAATCATGATTTTCAAAACCCAAAAACATGCAATTTTCTTATTTTATTTTTTGCTTGCATACCCAAAAAAATAAAATGTTGAAAACCTTTTGAGGAAATTTTGAAATCAAGATTAAGGTTGAACATTCACTTTTGGTACAATGGGATTTAATCTTTAACAAACTAGGGATAAGGATATAGATCTGATTATTAAAATTTCAAGGTCTACCTTTAGACTAGATAAAATATCCTTCTCTAAAATTCCACCAGAACTCATGATAGTTCAGGTGACATGATCCCCCTTTATAACATGGAAGTATCTGACTTAGTTTTTGATTCAAAAACTTGCATCTCGTGTAAAATTTCTTATGTTAAAATTCACACGCAAGCCAACACCTAAAAAACAATTAGAAATTAGAAAAACCCTTTGTTTGGCCTTTGTAAAAGTCCGAAGCAGATGATTGGTTTGAGTTCCCACCACCGAGAAGGAGGAAAATGCCTCCTTTGAGGATGTGATGTCAACATGTTACCGCCTCGGCAGTACTCTATATCTATATTTCATATCTTTAGACGAAGCATTAAGGTGCATGTTTGCAGCTCAAGTGTCTTGGACAGTGCTCTACCCATAGCGTCAGAGCAAGAGCTTGAGTTTGCTTGAAGCACCCCTTTACACCGCATCGTGTTTTGGGGTTATGAGCTCCTGTGTGGTGTCATGGACAGTACTATCTCTAAGTACTAGTGCCAGAGCCCCCTCGAGGATTGGTAATGAGAATGATGATCCCGACACATCTGTTATAAGACTAAGCTAAGAATAAGTATGGGGGAGACAAAAAGAAAAAAAAAGAGAAGTTTTAAACCAAAAACACGACCTTATAAATGTTGGCTTTTCACAAGCACAGACACAAGATTTTAAGGGATATTGCAAGTTGCAAATCGGATTCAAGAATCGAAGAAATCTTAACTACAAAAGTTTTAAGTCATCTAAATTAACAAGGAGTTAATTTGTGAATTTTTGGAAGATATATTGATCCTGATTCGTCTAATTTTTTGGATCCGAAAATGAATCCTAATGTTTATCTAGAACAAATCCTGTACCTCCCATGTTTTAACCAACCAAGGTCCCGTGATCTCTTTCTCCTTAAAAAAGTTGAAAAAATTAGTTTTCCCAAAAATTCTATCTTGTAAAATTTTGTTTTGCTAAGTGACTAGCAAAAAGATAAGCATGGGGGTGTGATAAACGCCATTTTATCATCATTATTATACCCTAAAACAAACCTAGCTCTTAGGATTTTAACTCCACAAATGGATTTTTGGGCTGCATTTAGGCATCAATTAGGTTAGGCATGCATTGCATATTTTGTTGTGTTTTTCACACATTTATTTGAGTGTTAGGGATAAACAAATAGTCAGATCCCAAAAATCCTAGCACACAAGAAGGTAGAAGATGAAGAAGAAGCTCCTGTCAGCTGGATTCCAGCTAGATCCAACTCATCTCAGCTAGATCCTAGCTCATTCTAGCTGGATCAACTCATCCCTAGTGCCATTCAGCTCATCTCAGCTAAATGGTAGCTTTAGCTAGTTCACCTTAGCTCCATTCAGCTCACCTTAGCTGAATGGAAGCTAAAACTAGCACAGGTAAGTTGATCCCAGCTCCATTCCAGCTCCTCCAACTCAGAAGAGTTCAGTGGAAGTTCAACCTAACTAGGACTAGCTACTAGCTAGACCTGGTTAGCTGAAGATGACCTTAACTAGCTCAGGCCAGCTTAAGTCCAGCTCTCGGAGGCTCAACTCAGCTCAACTTAGTTGATCTAAGCTACTTGACCTAAGCTAGCTACTCTAGCTAGCTCAGTAATCACTGGGAAGATCAAACCTACCTTACCTCAACTCACATCAGCAGAAGCCAGCTCATCTTAGCTTGGCTTACCAGCTAGCAAAGAACTAGCAAGCTAAGCTAGCTAAGGTAGCTCCTTGTAGCTCTCTTCAGTAGCCACCAGCTCCAGTGCAGCTCAAGATAGCTACCTCCAGCTCTTCTCCCTCAAAACCCTAGCTCCCTATGCCTCCAACCCTACTCCATACTAGCTAAGCTAGCTTAGCTTAGCTAGTCACCTCCTTGGCCACCAAAACCTAACCCTAAAACCCATCAAACTACCTCCACCAACTAACCTTACCTAAGCCCACCTAAGCTACCACCACTCCACCTCAATCTTGGTGCCAACCCTATACATCCCTTCATTGCTCTCTACCACCAAAAGACACCACCAAATTCCCTCCAAAACCATCTAAAAATGGTGCAACTTTTTCCCACCAAAACCCTTGAAATCCAACCCTACACCTACCCCTCCAACCCATCTACACCCTCCATTTTTTCCCTCCAAAATCAACACCTTCTAGGAGGTGTTTTCGGAGGGAAAACCAAGGCACCTCTTCATTTCCCTCCCATTTTTCCCTCCAAAAATATCCAAGCACCCCTTCATTTCCCTCCAAAAAATACCATAACCACCCCCCTTCCCATCCTATAAATACCCTACCCTACCTCAACATAATTCCCATCTTCTCTTCCATTATTTAGGTTCCACCCATACCACCTTCATCCACACCAAGGAAGAAGAAGAGAAGAAGATCAAGGAGGCAACCTACCTGCCCCTTTGGTGCCTTCTTCCTCTTCTTCCTCTCCCTTGTGCCGCACCAAGTAGGAGATCTTCACAAAGGGGAGACAGCCAGGCATTGAGGAGGAGCAAAGTAGTTGATGCCCACCATGGAGGAGAAAGTTTGGAGGACTACTTGAAGAAGCCGAGGAGAAGCCTTTTTAAGTGCGTGAGCAACCGCACTTGGAGCAAGGCTATCCAAAGCTCTGCTAGAGGATCCCTACTCCTCTTTATCTTTATATGTTTCTTGTATTAGCTAGTGTGTTTTTATTTTCATGTAACAAGCATTCCGCTACATTCCGTCTAGTTGCTAGTAATACAAGTTACAAATTGACTTCCAAGTTCATGTCTTTATCTTAGTGTGTTTCTCATGCTATTCTAGTGTAGTGCACACCACACTCTCCTCTTCTAATTACCTTAGGCACACTTGCCTAGGGTGATCTTAGAAGAGAGGATTTCATTATTGTCACCTAGTCATAGTTTTAGCGTAGTTAATCTTCACATCAAAAACCCAATTATTTCTGAAAACCCTAAAACCAACAAAATCAAAAATACAAAAAGTTATGTGTTGATTTGAGAGGCGATAGAGAGAACCCATTCTATGTGATTAACAAATTGGCCTCCTTGGACGACCCTAGATACTCCACTATCTAGGTATTATAAATGTAAAAGTTCAATTGCGGATTTTCGCGTTGCAACGATATCAAAACCCACTTTTAACAAACCTCTTATTTCCCGCATTAGTTAGGTATGGGGATGTTAGATTGTGGGTTAGATTCGTGCGGATGTGAGGTGGAGGTGGAAGGATGTCTGGACCTATTTTGCTGGTTTTCCATTTTTTTAGAAGAGGAAGAAGAATGTAAAGAAGTCAAATGTTTTGTGCTTGGGGAGGAATCAATTGGTCCCTCTAGGCGCAGCTTCTAAAATCGAAGCCCATGCATAGACTAGAAGAATGAGGAAGGAGAGAAGGGATGAGGAGAGAGAATCTTTTCGTGTGCACCCAAGCAATACAAAATCAAAGACTTGGTTATATGTTTTCCAAATTATCAACAATTAACCACTGATAACGCTGCATTGTACAATGCTAACTCTGTCAAAAGAGGAGGATATTAAAGGTAAAATGCACAGAGGATGCATCACAAATAGAAATAGGAGTATCGCATGCATTGCACATCAAGATTGCTTATAATGCATTATTAACGGCCATGTGTACAAGTACATATCAAAATAGGCCTCAGATGAACAATCAGACCGCACGGATGGACTCAGAGCAACGAACAGAGTCCAACGGACTCGAAATCAACTAAATCTGACATCCGGAGCTCCCACAATTGGCCCAAGAAGTTCTGACCGTTGATCTGATGATCAACGGTCATGAGGTCGCCACGTGTCAGCCTCGGCATACCCTCATCCTCCCTTCATCGCACGGCATCACTTTAAGCCATCCGTTCGCAGATCGGTCCGCTGGAAATCACATGCCCTCGCACTCCACACCCGCAGCATACTCAACTGCAACAGCTCCCAACCGTTGGATCTTCATCCAACGGTCGCCCGCACCACGCCCGCAGTTCACCTCCGCGACGAAGCAATAGGCGTAGCCCAGTGGTACGTGCCTCACCCCCGCACAGTGAGGCTCAAGTTCGAGGTGCCCACCACAATGCAAATTTGAGGCAATCGTGGCGCACGTGATTTCGGCCGTCGATGCACGATCGAACGGCTGGCAGTAGGCGATGCAGTGCAATCTCGCGTATCCAAGGTAGATGCCTGCAATGACGTGCGGGGTGCGAGCGCAGCAAGCATGATCCAAGCACGCGCACCACGAGTGATCTCGACCATCCGATCCGTGATCGGAAGTCCCATAGCACGCGTGCACGGATCACGCGTGAAGAGGCACAGCGTGTGCGTAGGACCGCTGGGAAGGAGGCTTCACCGACACTTTTAGCATGGGTTTAGCGATGTCCCATACATCACTAAAGCCAATACTTAAAATGGAAACCACTTATCCCTATATAAACCCCTCCCAGCCACCCATGTAAAGCATTGAATTCACCTTGCAAGTGTTGTAACACCCTCCTAGCCCCTTCTAGCCTGTCTCGTAGTCAACGGAGTCGACGAGCCACCGATGGAGTCTCCTTCCACCGTCATGGCCACCTTGCTGTCTCCCCTCTCTCTCTCTCTTTCCCTTTAATCTAGCTTTACTTCCTTTTTATTCAAGCATTTAGCTACCGTTGTATTTGTAAAACTTCATTTGCATGTTTAATATAGTGTTGATGTTGTTCTCCATCTTCCTTTGAGTAATTGCTATGATTTAAAAGACTCTAACCCTACTCTCTCACTCTTTCTCTCTCTCACTTGTTTCTCTATCACATCTTCTTACAAGCTAACAACTCGCTATCTCTGTGACATTAAGTGACAAAGAAAGTCTGATTTTTACGCCTCCCTGTGATCGACACTCGGACTCACGTCCGTTTCTTCTTTTAAAACCAACGTTGCAAACACGAACTATAATGATCCTTTCAAACAAACACGTCTTTCGCACGTCAGTTTTTGGCACCGTTGCTGGGGAGGCAACGGATTTATTTTGTCACTTCCATTTTACATCCATGCTCACATCATCTAACGCCTTTTCTCCTTCTACTTGATGGTTACAGGAATTCCACGCTTGGATGGCGAAGTAGTGCAACTCGTGATGGTAAAGATGGAGTAAGCGCAACAAAGACCGATCGTGAGTAATTCTTCACCTATGGTTGTTTGCTTGCCTAAAAAAATCTAAAAAAAAAAATTGTAAAAGCAAAAAAAATTGGTGTGGTGCATGATTACCTGATCTACATCCTTAATACATCACCCAAAAAAAAAATTAATACACCCTAACATTCTTAATGACCTAAGCTTTTTGGAGTGTTCTTTTTGAGTGGTGTTTGCGAAGCCACTGTGAATTGACATGGGCCACACCACTCAACCCTAAAATCAACTCATCTGATAGTGGTTGCATGAACACTCTAGGATTTTAGAGCCTCTTCACATCAAAGGAAATCTACTCTCACCAATTGTGTGCAAAATTTTGCATGCCCACTTGAAACTTGTCTGAAAACATTAAGACACGTCAACCCTAAAAGACACAAAAGTAAGGACAAAACATTAAAAGAAACCACATCTTAAAAAATTCCTTGCTTGAAAATCATGTTTTGATAGGAGCACACACACTGGAATTGGAAAACTAAGAGGCACCATCCCAATCAATGCCTCATCACATAACCCAAGCACAAGCACTGTCCTAACCCCTTTTAAAATAGAGTAGACGTGCCCTAGGCAAGACTGGGTTAAGTCTCAAGAGGCATGGTTTTGTTCACTAGGCACTTGGCTTTTATTCCCTTAGTAGAATCTGGTGACTAGACTACGGGGAAGTGTCAAACGACTGCAGTTGTGGGGTCTATGGAACCGGCGGTACAAGCCAAAGAAAGAACCTTCACTACAATCCCCTCATAATCAACCTGGCCAGATTAGCTTTGGGAAGGGAAGCCCAGTGCTTACGGACTTGATCACCCCTTTGGAGATTTCTAGGTCCCCTAAGGAATACACCATAAGGACTAGGCTTGTTTTCTTGGTTGTACACACCCACTTCTCACATCTATTGCTCTCCGCATCCCCTCTTGTTCTTCTCTAGTGTATGCACGAGAGACGATCACTTCATCCCAAGATGTTTGTTTTGGGATGGGAATCCAGGCAACCTGATTCTACTAGAGACATGGCTGAACCTAGAGTAGATGAGGTTGAGGACCAACCCCCACCAGACACAATGGCCATCATCCAGGCCTAGATCAATGCAAACCACCAGCTTCAGTAGCAACAAATCCACACCATCATGCAAGCCATACACCGGTTGCAGAACCCACAGGGGCAACCACCATCACCTTTCCAAGGCCCACAAGGGCAACCGCCACTTGATCCACCACCATTCCAGGACCAACCTAGACCCCTCCGCGACTTCTACAATCCTTCCGCTATTCGAATCAAGCTACACCTTAGGATCCCCGAAGGGGGAGATGGTTTTGAGCTGAAACCAAATGACCTGAGTCTGATTCAGAGATACTTCCATGGAAGCTCAAATGAGGACCCCTTCCAACACCTAGAGGATCTTGCCCGGATCACCCGGACTGTGAAGCCTAGGAACATTAGCCTTGACATTGTTTTGATTAAGATGTTCCCCTTCTCGTTGAGAGACAAAGCATCTCATTGGCTTAGAACCCTAGGTAGCCCATCACCACCTGGGAAGAACGGAGACATGCATTCTTAAAGAAATTCTTCCCTATAGGAAAAACCAATGCCCTCAGAAGAGCCATTACTACCTTTACACTCCAAGGCGGGGAACAGTTCCATGAGGCGTGGGAAAGATTTAATGAACTATTAAGGAAATGCCCACACCACGAAGTACCAAGGTGACAATTGGCCCAAATCTTCTACCACGGTCTGGACAGTAACCTACGGAACTTCATCGATGCCTCATGCAGGGGGAACTTCCTAAACAAAGACGAGGAGAGCACGTTTGAGCTCTTTGAGTCTATGAGCGAAAATTTGCTCAACAATGCCTCCATGACCTAGTTTAGCCAATCCAGTCAACTCCGTGGTGGGATTTATGAGGTATAAGCAAATTCTGGGATGGTTGACATGGATATCATTGCCAAGAAATTAGATTGAGTAGAATTGGTGGATAAAAAGATAGATGAGCTACTGAACATGACCAGGAACCCGTTACAGACCTTCTCCCTAGCAAAGGGAGCTCACAATGTTGACCTGGTCCAGCCCCTAAGCCAAATGAACCTAGAACAACCCTTAACCACATTCCAGGGAGGGACTTTTGCTCCCTCAAACCTTGATTACACTCTTCCCTCCCCCTCGACATCTGCTATCCTTGAAGATGTACAGGCTATCCAAGGCTATTCCAAACCTGACCCCTTCTAACACTTACAACACCGGCTACCATAATCACCCAAACTTTGCTTGGGCAAACCAAAAACTGCCTCAATTCCAGAACCAACCCAAGCCAAAACCAACAGCCAAACTTGCCCCCTATCAGCAAGGACCACCAGTTAGACCCCCATATAATCCGAATAGGGAAACCCCTCCCCCACAAAACCAAATGGACACCCTGATAAAGATGATGGTTGAAATGAACCAAAAACATCAGGAGGAAATGGCTTTAGTAAAGGGACAATTAAGCCACCTATTGGACTGCAAACAAAAAGGATCCCTGCCTTCCCAGCCACAACCGAACCTGTGAAATATGATTAACAGAGGCCCCAATTCGCAAGGGTTCCAAGGCAATCCTCGGCAGGCTCACATGGTCCAGCCAGCCCCACAAACACCTCCTGGGTTTGGTGCTTCTTCGTCCTCGTCTTCTCAAGGATCAACCCATGGTCCCAATGCCTCTGCAAATGCGGTAACCTTGAGAAGCGACACCAAAACCCAAGATCCCAAATGGCCGACTCTTTCCAAGACTTCACCTTCTGAAACACCCGACTCAGAAGAAGCATTGGAAAAACCCAAGGACCCAGAAATAGATCCTATCCACATTCAGACACCATATCCCGAGGCCTTGAAGACAATCATGAAGAAGAAAAGTGTTGTGGAAACTGAGGAGCTTTTGGAATTCTTTAAGCAGGTTCAGATTAATATTCTGCTCCTCGAAGCTGTCAAGTACATTCCAGCTTACGCCAAGTTCCTAAAGGATGCTTGTACACCAAGACGTAAGCCAAGACCTCAAGCACCTAGGAAGGTTGTGCTTTCAGAGTAAGCTAGTTCCGTAATATCAAGCAACCTTCCGCTCAAGCGAATTGACCCAAGAGCACCCCTGATATCCTGCAATATTGGGGACATGACATTTAATAGAGCGCTCTTGGATTTGGGTGCTTCCATCAGCCTGATTCTGACAACCTTGTACCACCAATTTGGATTCAGAGAGTTGACACCCACACCTGTTACCATCAATTGGCTGATAGATCTATGAAAACTCCAAAAGGGGTTGTCGAGGACGAAATTGTGTGGGTCAAGGACTTCTATTTCTTGGTCGACTTTTTGGTGCTCAACATGGAAGTCCTTAAGCATCTACAGAACACACCCATCATCCTAGGCAGACCCTTCTTAGCTACGACTAAGGCAAACATCGATTGTGACATGGGATGCATGGAAATCACCTTCGGAGATAAGAAAATGCAGTTGGATATCTTCTGGGCGACCAATTCTTTTGATTGCGACTATATCGAGGAACGCGATCCTGTGGAACCTTTGGTCAAAGAATGCCTCAACCTTAGTTCTGTCTCGGACTACCAATCCTATAACAACTGTTCTGACCCATCACCATCTATGCCCATGGACCTCTTTAGGGCTGATTACCATCAACCAACACCATTCAAGGAAATTGATGTTGATCAACTCCCGCCTTTCCCCTTTCCATCAAACATTGTGCCACCCACACCTGAATTGAAGCCACTACCCAAGAATCTCAAGTATGTCTTCCTGGGACCTGACCAAACCTTCCCTGTAATTAGCAATGCCAACCTAACTAGAGATCAGGAACTTAAATTGACAGCAACCCTATTAGAACATAGGGCTGCCATTGGCTGGACTATTTCAGATTTGAGAGGAATTAGCCTCACCTATTGTACCCACAAGATCTACCTAGAAGATGGGGCACGACCCTCCCGTCAGATGTGGAGATGGTTAAACCCAAATATGCAGGAGGTCGTTGAGAAGGAAATTATCAAGGGCTTGATGCCGACATCATCTATCCCATCTCTGATAGCCCCTGGGTGAGCCCCACTCAAGTGGTTCCGAAGAAAGCCGGACTCACCGTTGTCACCAATGAACGTGGTGAATCCATTCCCACCCGCACCACCACCGCATGGTGGGTGTGTATTGATTACAGGAAACTCAATGAAGCAACCAAGAAAGATCATTTCCCCCTACCATTCATATACTAGATTCTTGAAAGATTGGCAAGGTAAAAGTATTTTTGCTTCCTAATGGATATTCAGGATATAACCAAGTCACAATTGCTCCTAAAGATCAAGAGAAGACCACATTCACTTGCCCGTACGGCATGTTTGCATTCTGTTGTATGTCGTTTGGGTTGTGCAACGCACCCGCTACCTTTCAGTGTTGCATGCTAGCCATTTTTTCAGAAATGGTGGGTGAATACCTGGAGGTCTTTATGGATGATTTCTCTATATTTGGGAACTCATTCAACCACTGTTTGAGAAACTTGGAGAAAATCCTAAAATGATGTATCGAGGTTAATTTGGTGTTAAGTTGGGAAAAGAGCCATTTCATGGTTCAAGAAGGAATCGTCCTCAATCACATCGTATCACATAGGGGCATTGAGGTGGATCAGGCTAAAGTTGATTTGAGTTCCAAACTCCCTCTGCCTAGCTCGGTTCGGCAGATTCGCTCGTTCCTTGGACATGTTGGCTTCTACCCAAGGTTCATCAAAGACTTCTCCAAGCTTTCCAAACCCTTGACCGACCTTCTGGCCAATGATGCCCTATTCCACATGACCTCTGATTGCATCCAGGCTTACCACACCCTCTGGGACTTAGTCTCCACAGCACCTGTACTTCAGCCCCCAGATTGGTCCCAAGACTTTGAGATCATGTGTGATGCATCAAATTTTGTCATAGGCGCCGTCCTGGGACAAAGACAAGACAAGAAACCCGTGGTGATCTACTACGCGAGCAAGACGTTGGATGAGGCCCAATGATATTATACGGTCACAGAGAAAGAACTGCTCACTATAGTTTTTGGACTTGAAAAGTTCCGATCTTACCTTCTGGGATCCCATGTGACCATCTATACGAACCATTCAGCCATCCGACACCTATTGGCCAAAAAGGATGCGAAGCCCAGGCTCATCAGATGGATCCTATTCTTGCAGGAATTTGACCTGGAAATCTGCAACAAAGCTGGATCAAAGAATGTGGTGGCTGACCACCTATCTAGACTCCACCCAGACCACATTGGGCCCTCCCTACCTTTATCCGACACCTTTCTCGATGAGCACATTCTGACTATGCAAGACAAGAAACTACCTTGGTATGCTGACTATGTCAACTACCTAGTCGTAGGACAGACCCTGCACAGCTGGCCAAACAGCAACGGGATAAGTTCTTGGCCGAGGCTAGGCATTATTTTTGGGATGATCCCATGTTATTTCTCCTCTGTGCCGACCAGATCATTAGGAAGTGTACCCTTGAGGACGAAGTTCAGAGTGTGTTATCATTTTGGCATGACCAGGCTTGTGGTGGCCACTTCTCAGGAAAGAAAACGGCTGCAAAGGTTTTGCAGTCCGGATTTTACTGGCCTTCCTTATTTAAGGATGCACACAATTTCGCCAAGACTTGCTCTCGCTGCTAGACTCTGGGGACCATGACTAGAAAAGATATGATGCCCCTCCAGCCCATTTTGATTGTCGAGATCTTCGACATTTAGGGCATTGATTTTATGGGCCCCTTCCCACCATCCAACGGCTTTGAGTACATCTTAGTCTCTGTAGACTATGTCTCCAAATGGATTGAAATCGTCACCACCCGCCGATGCGATCATAAGGCTGTCTAGACTTTGTTAAGCAGAACATCTTTTCCCGATTTGGAATACCAAAGGCCATGATCAGTGATGGTGGAAGTCATTTTATCCACACCCAATTCCATGCCCTACTCAGAAAATATTCTATAGAGGACTGTGAGACCGAGGTCTCAAATAAGCAGATCAAGAATATTCTACAGAGGACTGTGAGACCTGACAGGAAGGATTGGTCCTCACGACTGGATGATGCCCTGTGGGCATACCGGACCGCTTTTAAGACCCCCATCGGCATGTTGCCTTATCGCCTAGTATTTGGCAAAGCTTGCTACCTTCCTATAGAGTTGGAACACTGGGCTTACTGGGCAGTCAAGCAGTGTAACATGGATCCCCAGTTAGTCGGTGCGCAAAGGATGCTCCAACTCCCCGAGCTCGAGGAAATTCATCGGGACACTTTTGAGAATAGTTGGCTATACAAGGAGAAAATGAAAGCATCCACGACCGACTCATCCATAGAAAAACCTTCGAGCCTAATCAGCAAGTTTGGCTTTTTGATGCCCGTCTAAAACTCTTTCTAGGGAAGCTCAGGTCCAAGTGGATAGGACCATTTAGGGTGGTCAAGCCCTAATCCAATGGGGCAGTTGAAATCACTGATCCAAACACTGGACACACTTTCACAGTTAATGGCCAAAGATTGAAACACTTCCTCACCTAGGTTCCCCCGAAGGAGGTTGTCATCCTCATTGAGAGATGACACGAAGCACTGCCCAGCTGGAAGCGTTAAACTTAGGGCTTCCTGGGAGGCAACCCAGAAGATTCAGACTGATTTCGTATTTTACTTCACCCAGGTAATATATTTTTGACCCCTGTGCATCCATGTATTTGTCAATGAGGACATTGTCCAGCTTACGCATGGTGGGGTGGTAAATTGCATGATTCTGAGTTCATTTAATCAATTTGAATAGAATAAAATAAAATAAAATAACAATTGAATTAGGAATAAAAAAACTTAGGCATTAGAAATTTGTCAATAGTGGGAAATAATATAGAAAGAACCTGAACACTTAGACTTTTCAGGCCTTCAGGCTTAATCAACCCTGGTGTCCGTTAAAATATGGATTTTGCTTCAAATCCTTGCAACCTTAATCTATTCTAATCCACCAACTAAGGTGATAAGTATACAACTTATCAACTCACCCTCTAACTCAGAAGGACTTTTAGTCTAAGCATCTGCACACATTTTTTGCACAGACTCACTACTCAGAGATTCTGATAGAAATTGGGTAGCTAATGAACTTTCTAAGGTGGTATGGCTGGCAAGTTGTCGTGGGTAATAGCCCATTGGCAGGTTGTCCAGAGCCCAGCCACGGGACCGCCTTCTTTTTATTGCCTCTAGGTAAATTTGAGATCAAGGAAGTCCCCTACCAAATAAAAAAAAAAGAAGAAAAAAGAGAACAAAATAAACCACACTTCACCGCACGAGTATGGCTGGCAAGTGATCGTGGGTAACAACCCATTGGTCGGTTGTCCAGAACCCAGCTCAGTAAATGCACAAAAAGAACCAAAACACTTATGGAAGAAGCGGGGAAGTAGAGCAAGCCGGGGAGATATACACTGGAAAAATCCTTGTGTTGACCCCGAGTAAAACAAACGTAGGGAGAAAGCTACTGATCGAACAAATACACCTTCAGGAAAAACACTTCCTTTTCCAGTCAGCTAGGGGCGTAGAAACCCGAAGTTTGTCTACATTACCGTTGAGTGAATCTATCATGATCTTCACACCAAGATGCTTAGCACTTAGAGTTTTTCTGAGTTTTGGGTGGGTTGGGTAGCCGTAAGAAGTTACCAACACACTCTTAACTCTAAAAATCTAAAAATAAGAAAAGATGAAATATATATATACATGCCTTAAAGTAAGGATTCAGGCGATTTATATTTTGGCAGACATCCGGGCACTGCTTAGTCTCTGTAGATTAGGATCTTAGTATATTTCCTCCTATTGACAAGTGACGAAATGTCCAAGTAATTACTTCTTAAATTCTGACTGGAAATAATGGCTAGAATAAACATTGCTAGGGACTAGCAAGGTGTAAGCATGGGGGTATGATAACACTGCATTGTACAATGCTAACTCTGCCAAAAGAGGAGGGTTTGAAAGGTAAAATGCACAGAGGATACATCATAAATAGAAATAGGAGCATCGCATGCATTGCACATCAAGATTGCTTATAATGCATTATTAACGGCCATGTGTACAAGTACATGTTAAAACAGGCCTCAGATGAATGATCAGACCGCACGAATGGACTCAAAGCGACGAACGAAGTCCAACAGACTCAAAATCAACTAAATCTGACATCCGGAGCTCCCACAATTGGCCCAAGAAGTTTTGACCGTTGATCTGATGATCAACAGTCATGAGGCCTCCACGTGTCAGCCTCACCACACCCTCAACCTCCCTTCATCGCACCGCATCACTTTAAGCCATCCGATCGCAGATTGATCCGCTAGAAATCGCAAGCCCTCGCGCTCCACACCCACAGCATCCTCAGCTGCAGCAGCTCCCAACCGTTGGATCTTCATTCAACGGTCACCCGCACCACGCCCGCAGTTCACCTCTGCGACGAAGTAGCAGGCATAGCGCAGCGGTACACGCCTCACCCCCTCATAGTGAGGCTCGAGTTCGAGGTGCCCACCGCAACGTAAATTTGAGGCAATCATGGTGTGCGTGATTTCGGCCGTCGATGCACAATCAAGCAGCTGGCAGTAGGCGACACAATGCAATCTTGCGCATCTAAGGTAGACACCTACAATGATGTGCGGGGTGCGAGAGCAACAAGCGCGATCCAAGCACGCGCACCACGAGCGATCTCGACCATCCGATCAACGATCGGAAGGCCCATAGCACGCGTGCACGGATCGCACATGAAGAGGCACAGCGTGCGCATAGGACCGCTGGGAAGGAGGCTTCATCGACGCTTTTAGCATGGGTTTAGCGACGTCCCGGACGTCACTAAAGGCCATACTTAAAATGGAAACCACTTATCCCTATATAAACCCCTCCCAACCACCCATGTAAAGCATTGAATTCACCTTGCAAGTGTTGTAACACCCTCCTAGCCCCTTTTAGCCTCTCTCGTAGTCAACGGAGTCGACGAGCTGCCGACGGAGCCTCCTTCCACTGCCGTGGCCACCTCGCCGTCTCCCCTCTCTCTCTCTTTCCCTTTAATCTAGCTTTACTTCCTTTTTATTCAAGCATTTAGCTACCGTTGTATTTGTAAAACTTGATTTGCTTGTTTAATATAGTGTTGATGTTGTTCTCCATCTTGCTTTGAGTAATTGCTATGATTTAAAAGACTCTAACCCTACTCTCTCTCTCTCTCTTTCTCACTCGTTTCTCTACCACATCTTCTTGCAAGCAAACAACTCGCTATCTCTGTGAAATTAAGTGACAAAGAAAGTTTGATTTTTACGCCTCCCTCTGATCGACACTCGGACTCACGTCCGTTTCTTCTTTTAAAACTGATGTTGCAAACATGAACTATAACGATCTTTTCAAACAAACACATCTTTCGCACGTCAACCACCCTTCCTATAATTAACCTTGTTAAGCTCCAAGGGGGGGATTGGGCCTAAGCATGTCCCAGAAAAATCATTAGAGGCTTGTATAAACCCGCACCCAGTCATTTGACTCTTCCCCTCAACAAGCCTAAGTTAGATGAAATCCTTCAGGCTCAAGTTGCTACAAGTTTTAGCTTAGGCTTAGGAAACTTGAAGTGCATGGGTTTATGAAGAGCGTTGTTGGGGTAGTTGGTCAAATTAATATGTTTTTTTGTGTGTGCAAATTTGGAGGAGAGTGGTGTCCAATGCCAAAACAAAAAGGGTTTTGCAAGCAAAGGATTTTGATGGAAGGCTTTTAGGGTTTCGATATAGATTTTTCTATTTTTTAGGGTTTTCTCCTTTTATGTTTTCAAACAAGTTTTTGAGTGCCACATACAATATTGCAATCAAGTTTTGTCGGTGAAATCTGATTCCTTAGATTTGATGTGTGACTAAAAAGAGAGTGGATCCCTAATGTCGAAATCCTATGTAGGCAACTCCTAAGAAATGAATTGCTTTTAAAATATCTTTTTATGTCATTGTCCAAACAAGCTAGGCAACACTACCACTTGAACAAAAATCAAACAAGGATTTTGAAAATAATTTTTTTGGGGATTTTTCAATATCTTTTCATAATCTTTTGAGAATTTTTTAAACACTAGTGTCAAAATCCAGAAAAGATAGATTTGGAAAATTGATTCTACAAAATCCTCAAACGACCTTAGAATTTTTCAAAAGTTTATATGTTATAGAGAATTTTTCAAGGATTCCATAAATATAAATGTTGTCCAAATCTGGTGAGTAGAAAAAATTTTGAAACTTATGTTCCAAACTCAAAGGGGCTTCAATTGGTAGAAGTTGAGGATTTTAGGAAGCCTCCTTGTGCCCGAACTTGATTTTTCAAAATCAAGACAAAATTCTGGATTTTAGAAAATGAGGCACCAATGAAAAGTAGGTAGTGGGGAAAATGATGCAAATAAGCAACCAAATCAATTTTAGGGTTCCACCACCCTTAATTTTTCCTTTTTTGTAGGTTTTGATATTTTAAGTATATTTTTGGGATTTTCTTAGGACCTGATATCCACGGGAAGAAAAGGTATCTTGAAGCTTCAACTCAAAATTAGTCCAAATCCTGCTTCCGCTTCAATTCGCACCTGCTCAAAACACAAAACAAAAGCTAGTGAAGATTGAAATAAGCAAGAGAGAGATGAAAAAAATAACTTAACCGTGCCTCCCCAGCAATGGCACCAAAAAGTGATGTAAAATTTACACGACTTGTAAATACAGATTTTTAATGTCGTGGAAACAAGTAAAATCTGATCAACTTTTAAATTTATAAACCTAGATAGTGCAAGTATCTAGAGTCATCCAAGGAGGCAATTAATAGTTATCAAAATGATACTCTCTCTCTCTCTCACTAACTCAAATCCTCTTGTTAGTCTTTTTAGAGTTTTGTAATTGTTTTAGGATTTTAAATCAGGGCAATGATGAGTGAAAATTAGTGTGAAGAAATGTGAATTACGCTTTCAAGAAAGAGAAACCCACATCATAGTGCTCATAGAATTTCTCTATGAAATAATTTTTAATTGAGACTGGGTAAGTCCTAGGTCAAATACAAGGATGCGAACATTTGATTAAAAACTACATTTGAGTTTTATTTATTTCACCATATGTACTTTTTTATTTTTTATATAGAAGAGGATCAGGTCAAAATAGTCTAAGTGACAAAAATAATTAAAGAGAAAGAGAAGAGATAACAGATATTTGTAAAAGCTAACCAAATGTTTGTTATAGAAAATAATTGCAAAAATTTAAATCTACACTAGAAAGTGAGTGAAAAGAGATAGAGAGAGAGAATCCCCTTGATGGCTGCTTGGGGAACAAGCAACACTTAGACAAAGGTGTACGGAGCTGGAAGAAGGACGACGAAGCTGGATGAAGAAGATGGGGTAGGGTGGCATTGTGGTGATTCACTTCCTCTAATGGGGGTGAGAAGGTGGCTAGCGGCAGCTCGATGAAGAGCGTGAGAAGCAGGAAAAATTATTCTTTTCAGTGGAGCATCCCAAAGGCTTGGGAAACAAGAATAGAGCTTAGGAGGTGCTCTTGAGCTCTAGAGAGGGAGAGAGGAGGCTAGGAAGGGATAGATTGTCATGGGAGGGGGTAGGCCTTTTTATATTGGAGAGAAAGGGTCACATTTTGCCTTGTACATTCAAGGGCATTAATGCAGTGTGCCCAACATGCTTTCACACATGCCTGCACATTAAGCGTAGCACACGCACGTAGCGTTAGTACTTCATAGTCACGGCAAGGGGCATCCACAATCGTTGGATAAGGATTGAGCACTCCAGATTTTGCACACTCACCTCATGCTCAGATCGCATGCCTTGCTAGTGGGATCGCATGTATTGCGCTCCACAGTATCCATGGCACTACATGGTTGCCTTGGTGCCATCTGATTTGCATCATGTGGTTGATATCATGCAAAGGGCACCTTTTGGGACTGTGAATTGTGGTTGTTAGATGATGTGGCACAATTGGAGCCCTCTGCTTGCAATCGAGCAGTGGTATTTTGCATAAGCCCATGCCAAGAGGCGTTGCACATGAGGAATCGAACTCGCGCCTCCTCATTGAGAGCACAGGTAATCCTCTAATGCGCTAAGGCCAGTAGAACATGATCTCAGCTGTTGGATCTAGATCCAATGGCTGAGATCACACAATGAAATCCTTTGGAGTGCAGGCGATGGGGGAAGGGTGTAGCAAGCTCACGGCCACAGGATCCAACAATCCATATCAGAGGGCACTACCAATGAGGGGCTTGAGGGGATGATGTGGATGGTTGTGATGGCACCATGTGGTGCCATCATGGCTATCCATCTTCGTTTCTTCGTAGGTGAACCTACAGATGTCCGATCGAGGCGATTTGCACGTCGTTTGACTACGAACATCGCCTTGAATCCATTTGTATGGTCAAATTTTCATTTGAAGCTTAGAAGTACATCGCGTTATGTCCTAGCCATTAGAAGAAGTGAATTAATGTACAATTTACATTAATTGCTCTAAATGCTATATAATAACTAATGATGCAAAATTTACAATGCTAAGTGCAATTAACTAGCTTAGGAACCTGCATAACAGGCATTTTATCATGAAATATTGTATACTTATCAAGCAACAATAGTATTGAAGATAGTAGTTGAAATGCAAAAATACAAAGATGGAAGCCCGATCTTCCTAAGCTAGCCCTAGGCACGTGTGGCCTAGGGTAATTAGGGAGGAAGTGTGTGTGCTTAAGAAAATAAAGAAGCATGAAATTATAAAGGGGAAAAATGAAAGGCAAACCAAACTTTTTATAGAAGAATAATGAAGTTTCTCAGGAAGGTGCACTTGAGAAGCTCACTTGTGTAGTAGGATTCCACACAAGTAATCCTCAAGTGTAGAAGAATGCTTAATAAAAAAAAAAGGCAACTGCAAAAGATAGATGAAGATAGTAGCCATATGCTTCTAAATGATAAAAGATGCCCTTGCTCCAAGCTTGAAGAGGGTTCCTTCTTTGCTTCTATGCTCCAAGATGATGTTGTCTCCTTCAAGCTCCCAAGGGTGGACATCGACCACCTTTCTCTCCTTGCTTGGCCATCCTCCAAAGTAACCTTGCACCTTGTCTTGGTTCCAAGGAAGAAGAGAGTAGAGTGTAGAGACTAGGAAGACATGGAGTTAATCTTCCTAATGTGCATACCTACCCTTCTTCCTTGTCTTTGATGTAGTGGTTTTGGTGTAGGAATTGTGAAGAAAAGGATGAAGAAAATATGGTGGTATCATGGTGTATATATAGGATAAGGGGGGTTGGTCGTTGGTGCCAACTATGGTGGAGATTGGGTTAAGTGGTGTGGGGTTTTGAAGGGCTAGGATAAGGTTTAGGATGGTGGTTATGTGATGGATGGTGGAGATAGGTTGGAGCCACATGAAGGGGTGTACTTAGGTAGGGTTAAGGTTGAGTTGGCACCATTTGTGGGTTCTAGAAGATGGTGCCAAAAAGGATGGTGGAGATGGGATTTTAAGGTGGATGAAGGGTGGAGAAGGGTCTTGATTTTGGTGCCAAAGGTGAATGGGTGTGGAGATGGTGATTATCTATGGTTGGCACCAATTTGAGGGTGGTTATGGTAGTGGTTGGTGGGTGAATAGGTGCATAGAGTGGTGCCATTTGTGAAGAGGTGTGAGTGGTGGTGGTAGTTATTGAAAGTTGGCACCAAAAAGGAGATGGTGGTTTTGGAGTTTTTGGACCAAGGTGGCCATCCACTTTTGGAGTAGAGTAGGTGCTAGCTTAGCTAGCTTAGATAGTAGCTAGTAGGAGCTAAAAATAGCTAGAAGGAGCTGCCTTGAGCTAACTTAATCTTGTCTGGAGCTGAGGAGAGTTGAAGATGAGCTGCTTGAAGACTTCCCAGCTAGCTTGTAGCCAAGCTCAACTGAGTTGAGTTGAGATGAGCTACATGAGCTAGGGATGAGCTGACAAGGAGTTGCTTGATGACTCTTCAACTAGCTTAGCTAGCTAATTCTCAACTAGTAGCTAAGCTCAAAAGAGTTGAGTTGCCAGGAGCTGGAATGAGTTTTCATGGGCTAGGATCTAGCTAAGTTGAGCGAGGATACAAGTGGTTGGGACTTCTATCTTATTATTTTTCTGCCTTTTACATTGTCAGGGTTCAGGTGATTTTCTATGTGTCCTCAACCCTGACAAACAAATGACATGTATACGTATACAAAATCACAAGAAACATTAATAATTCATGCTCTAACCCTAAATGCATGTAAATGCCTAAATGCAGCCTAATTCCGCACTGCAAATGCAGAAATTCTAGGAACTAAGTATATAATTAGCCTAAGAATGATGATAAGCGAGGGTTTATCACCTCTTGGCCAAGGGGACACTAGGTACACGTCATACCTCTTAGGAAATTATGATATGATCTCCTCACGCCTTTTGAGGAATCGATTCAAATTGAATATGACTATAATATTGAGGGCAATATACAGAATAAGAATTAACAAGAGATAAAAATAATGAGGTAATAATGGAAGTATCAAACCAGTACCCTCTCTTTTCATTTCTTTTTCTACACTTTTAGTTATGTTACTTGACTTTACCTTTACTACTCTACTCAACATGTGCTGACAACTACCTTGGGCTCCATACTTAGGTTCAATTGAGCAGTCGAGAGTAGCTGCACATGAAGCGACAGGTGCAGGACTGAGTTTAGGCCCCACAGATGGTTTGTGATGTCAGGGGTCCCTTTTGTAGTTTACTTCTTTTCCTGATTTCCTAGTCATCCAGTAGACAATTTTCTATATCTTCACTTTTTCACTCTTAGTTTCTTGATTCTAATTACTGTGGACAACATTTTTTTTCTTCTTCAATAATAAGTTTGCTTTGTTTGGCTATGTTTATCTTTTAGATTACGTGCTAGGTGATTGGGATCTTGTTTTAGAGTGATCCTCATTCTCGACAACCTACACTCCACCGTTCGATTTGCATGGTAGGGTGTAGGTCGTTACAAGAGGTCATCCACGTTAAGCACCTCCACTTGGTGGGCATCTTCGATAGTGGTGACCTTTTGTTCCCATTTCAGTCCAAGGGAATGAAGGAGCTTCAATTGAAGTTTCCCTTGAATAAACATCTTGCCCAAAGATTTGAGATTGGTCACAATCAATGTGAACCTAGTGTACATCTCACTCAAGTTTCATTATTTTTCATAGAAAAGAATTCAAACTCTTGAGAAAGAAAATTAATTTTAAAGGTTTTTACCTTGGATGTACCTTCATGTGTTACCTCAAGTGTTTTTCAAATTTCGTAGGTGGTAGCACATTCTAAAATGCAGTTGATTCTTCCAAGCTCAGTGCGCAGTACAACGCATTCATCGTCTTTGCATTTAGAGACAACTCTCGGATTTGTTCTTGAGAAAATCCTCCTACAGGCTTCTCCAGAATGACATAAGGAATCTCACATCTTTCCTAGATCATGTAACCGTTAGCGTGTAGTAATATACACATACGTAATTTCCAATAGTGATAGTTTTACCTTCAGAGTATGCCGGTCGCACGACGGATTGTCCCTCGGTGTGCTTCGTTGGAAAGATGATTCCCTCAATAATCGGATCCTCACTGCATGTGACTCCGTACTGATAGTAGGAGGATATCCTATGGATCGCAACATATACTAGAAGGGAGGGAAGAATAGTATCACCTTAAAAAATTATATATATACACAGATCAAAAATAAATCACGAGAAATTCAAGCACAGAGTACACTTGATTTATAGTGGAAACCCAAATCAGGTGAAAACCACTACCTAAGTCTCTCAGCTTAAGATTTTTCCAACTAGTCCAAGCTAGTAAATCCACTAACCGTATCACGTAAATGAGGGTGGCACAACCTCTTACAATCACTTCTCTTTTTATCCTGAAGAGAAGCAAAAACAACAACCACGGATCTTCCCAACAATCTTGGGATCCGTAAATCAAAGCAACAATATAGAATAACAAAAATAACTTCTATGGAACCTCAATAAAAGATCAAATTGAATTTTTCGTAGAGGTTCGAGGCATCATGCTTTTGAAGAACATGAAGAACAGGGCGTGGAGGCTTTTGGAATAAGAATGAGACGCTCTACTTTCTTGGAAGGTATTTCTCTTTTGAAAGTTGTTATGTAGATGGGCTACGTATGACCTCTATTTATACTAAAAGTTTTGCTTGAATAGGAAATTAAATTGGTTGATCAATTATGGTTAATTGGTCGATCAAAAGGTAATTTGGTCGATCAATTAAGGTTTCTAGTCGACAACTAATTGATAGGTCAATTTACTTGGTTGGTCGATCAAAAGGATTTTTATCAACTTCCTAAAATGGGCTGATTTGATCGGTTAATGAAGTTGGTTGGTCGATCAAGGTAATTTGGTCAATCAATAACCCTAAAAACTTGGTTTTGAAAAGATACGCGAAAATCTATTTTTGAGTTTTATTTGTGGTTCCTTACAATAATATCCTAAACTCAAATAAAGATAAAAAGACACATCAGCAACTATCTGCACTTGTCTTGAAAGACGCTTTAATATGAGATAGTCATGAAATATTAATCTAGCAATAAGCATAATTTTGGTGCATCAAAACAGAGGTACTTACATTCTCCCCCTTTTTTATAACAAAATTATAATTATGAAATTTAAAATACTTTTACATAATATCTCCCCATTTTTGTTTCAGCAAAAAGTAGAACATGCTGCTGTTGATTTTACATTTAACTCCCCCTTAAACATGTAATTTTATGCATTAGAAATATCATGCAGTATAAGAGAGCAAAAGAGAAATATAGAACTGAAGGAGATAATCTTCATGCATTTTCATAATGAAAAGAGTCTAGATAAGCAATGCATAAAAAATATAATTATTCTGAGAAAAATTAAGTTATACATGCCAACAAAAATAATCTAATCATCTAATGATGACATCTAATGTTAATTGAGTTCTTTTAATCTTGATAATCCTAATGAACAAAAAATTTGGTTGAATCTTCTTTTGGCAAAGGTTTTGTGAATATATCAGCTAATTATTTTTCTGTATTAACAAATTCTATGTTAACTTCTCCTTTGAAAACATAGTTTCTAAGAAAATGATGTCTAACATCTATATGTTTAGTCCTAGAGTGTTGTACTAGATTTTTAGATAGATTAATGGCACTTGTGTTGTCATACAAAATTTTGTTATTCTTAAAAGATAGGCCAAAATCTTGTAATGTTTGTTTCATCCACAATAATTGTGAACAAGCTAAAGATGCAGCTATGTATTCGGCTTCAGTTGTGGATAGTGATATAGTATTTTATTTTCTAGAGAACCAAGAGACTAGGGAATTTTTGAGAAATTGACATGTTCCATTAGTACTCTTTCTGTCTGTGAAACTACCTACATAGTTAACATCACAAAAGGAATATAATTCCAATGTATCTAACTTTGAATAGAAAAGTCCTAAGTCTTGTGTGTTGTTTAGATACTTAAGTATTCTTTTAACAGCATTTAGATGTGTTTCTTTAGGGTTTACTTGAAAGCGAGCACACAAACAAGTGCGAAATAATATATCAGGTCTACTTGCAGTTAATTATAACAGGGATCCTATCATGCTTCTGTATAGTTTTTGATCTACTGATTTACCTATGTCATCAGTTTTCAATTGGGTAGAAGCTTTCATCGATGTTTCTTTACCTTTTACTTTGTCCATCGAGAATTTCTTTAGTATCTCTGCTGTGTATTTTGTTTGAGATATGAAGATTCCAGTGGTCAGCTAATCAATTTGAAGCCCGAGAAAGAACCAAAATTCTCCCATCATACTCATCTCAAACTGATACTGCATTACCTTTGCAAAGTCTTGACATAATAGATCATTAGTAGCATAAAAAACAATGTCATCAACATATATTTGTATTATTAAGAGATCATTTTCTTTCCTTTTAGTGAATAGGGTTGGATCTATTTGACCAATTTTAAATTCATTTTCAATTAGATAGGATTTTAACCTATCGTACCAAGCTCGTGGAGCTTGTTTAAGTCCATATAAAGCTTTTTTTAATTTGTATACGTTCTAGATACTTAGTACCTTCAAAACCTAGAGGTTGTTTAACATAGACTTCCTCCTTAATGAATCTGTTTAGGAAGGCACTTTTGACGTCCATTTGAAAAAGTTTGAATTTCATATGGGCGACAAAGGCTAGTAGCATCCTAATAGATTCTAGGCGATCTACTGATTGCACAACAATTATGCAACCTAAATCACCAGAATTAAGCTAAATTCTAGCATAACTTAGGGACGATACATGCATAAGCATCATAATTTGCATAATGGTTAGTTTGATTAGCTGCATAGATAAAATCGTCATTTTATGTACTAATGAGAGATGATTTTAATCACAGATGATTCAAAGCCGTGGATGACAGATCAGACCATACATATCTGATCAAGACGACGACGGGAGTCCAACGTTTCCAAAATCGTCTTGGTCAGACAACTAGAGCATCGTGTGCAGTCCATAGAAGAATAGAGACCATGGAGCCAAAGGACAAAGATCCAAGCCTCAAATGAAAAATCCAACCATATGGATGGATCTGGATCAACGATCGCAATCCAACAGTGCAAAAATCAACCCAATCGGAGGTCTACATCACTAGATATAAAGAAAAGAAGATGGACGGCCACGATGGTGCCATGTAGCACCATCACAGCCACCCCCTCATCGTCACCCCATCTGTGAAGGCTACCCCTCGTGCATTGTGGGCCATTGGATCTTCATCCAACGACCACGAGTGCACCGTGTCACCCACCTCACCACGTTTCATTAAGAAGGAGAACATCTTAACGGTTGGATCTTCATCCAACAACTGAGAATAAGTTACCTCAAAATCTAAACACAACAAAAATTCAGAGTAGCGCGTTGGTTAGCACCTTCGTAGCGAAGTAAAGGGTGCACGTTCGATCTGTGCCTTGTGCAAAATTGAAGAACCATTGGGTGCGAGAGTTATTGACCGTTAGATGGCGATCAAAGGGCGGAGGCATGACCATGTGTCAAAGCCCTTCATTAAAACTATAAAAGAAGCCCAAAGCCCCCTTGGATGGATAATCAACTTCATACAACTCTCTCTCTCTCCAGACCAAGCTTTCCCTCTGCAACTCTACTCCGACCTTCATCTTGGCACTCTAGATCTGAGTTGCTACTGCATCTCGCACAAGCATCCTACAAGCAAGTCATCTCGCTCTTTCTTCTCTCTCTCTTTCTCACTTTCTATCGATCTGTCTCTACTTTTTGCATAGCAATTTCTACTGTGAAAAACTATTTATCACTCTGAATTGGGGTTTTAAAAATGATATGTTGCAGCATAGCCAATATACTGCAAAAATAAATAAAATTTATGGTCGAATGGAAATCCAAGGTCGAACACAGGGAGCAAGTAGCAAATCAGTCTCAAAATCACAATTCTTAAGTAGAATATATAAGCAATTGCAATCAAAACTTGATTCAAAACTATTCAAGAATGATATATCAATAATTCATGTATCAATATGCAAAAATGATGGGATAAAAAGGCAATTTGAATCACCAATTAACCCTTTTAATGTTAACCTTCAAATATATCAAATGTATCAATAGTGATTATCAACCAATATTCCACATCAACCAAGTTAAATGATGCAATAGAAGCTTCAGAACCAGCAAAACATATCTCCACGAAGAGGCAAAGGCCTCCTCTCTCCTTCTTCAAGCCTCAGTGAGAGGCACAAGCATAGCATAGAGTAACGAAAGCCTCTCAGAGACTAAGTGTTGAGAGTAGAGGCACAAAGGACAAAAGCCCCCTTCTCTCTCTCTTTCTTCGTTTCTCTATCAGAACAGGTAGACCAGATCGAACTTGGGTAGCCGGGTAATCGGATCAGAGCCCAGACCTATGTGGCGTGAGCGCGAGAGAGGGCACATGCGTGGAGCATGCGAGCGGGACCTCACCCCGGTGCTCTCGGATGCGGTAAGGTAGAGGCACAAATTCCTCTTATGTGTTGTAGGCTCGTCTTCGCCGTCCGATATGGGACTAATTCCCACAACTTTCTTCACATGAAGCAGTACAAAAAGGGCTTCCAATTGATATTAAAAGAGTCACTGGTAGCTGCAATTGGGTGCCTGGGAAGACACCTGGAAATCGTCTGCACCTTCAGGAGATGCTTGCGGGAAAGAACATGGTTGGAGGACTACGGATAAGGTCAGTGGAGTCGAGGCAACGGCAGAGGTCCGGTGAAGCACCTGAAATAGAGAATACGGTCTTTTGACCATGTCAGAGCAGCTCAGAAGGATCGTTGGATGTTGATGAGGGCAGTGGTGGTAGTGGTATGGCGTGAAAGTGCCTGTGGTGGTCTAACGACCTCGGGAAGGTGGTGTGTAGGTGGTGGTGTTCAGAGGTGCGATCGAGTGGGTAAAACCTTAAATAGGTTTAGGGATTTTTTAGGTGGAGTCTAGGTGAAGCTTCTGGAAGTGCTGGTATGGAGTTTGGTGGATTGTGGAGTGTGGGAGGCTTTGCCAGAGCTCGGTCGAAGAGGAAGAAGATGACGGCGTGGAAGGCAGAGCGGTGTTCGAATCAATGTAAGAGCAGAGGGGAAATGATGTAGAGAAGGAGACGAAGAAGTAGAGGGGATTTGAGGAGAGGTATAGGGATATAGAGCACTGGTCGTGGCTTGATCGGAGCCAAAGAATAGGACAGCGAGGCAGCGACGAAGTAGGATGACAATCGCGATGAAGAGAGGAAGATGGTCAGCCGTCCAATTTGATGGTTGGACGATTGGAAGACAAGGATAGAGAGAGGTCTCCAAAGCAAGAGTTTTCGGTAGCCAGAGAGGGAGGAGGAAGAGGATCTCTGGCCAAAACTTGCTAAGGAGGTAAGGCAGGAGTTCCAGGCCTTAAATAGAGCTCCAAAGAGGGCTCTAGATCAAGAATGAGCTATGATTTTCTCTTTAGGAAATCAAGAAACACCCATTGATTCCGTACATTTGCATGCACAAATCAAAGGGTTTTAGAAGTTAGGATCTACCCCAATAGGTTTGTCTAAGTGTGAACATTAATCCCACCAAATTTAGTAGGATTTGATTGCCATTAGAGTAGGATTTAGCCCCGTCAAAGCTCGCCTAGAGGTCAGTTGACCTCCAATGGCAGAAAGGACTAATCTGCAAAGAAGATGAAGAAGTTAGGGGGCATTTTGTATGGATTTCAAATGATGAGGGGCTACTTGAGATAATAAGAGTTAGACTTGGACCAAAATGCAAACTAGGTTGACATAATCTCATATTAGACCCAAATTTTGGTACAAACCTAATTTGGACCCAAGGAATTTAATGGTGAAGTTGAATTTAGGTTTTGAACAAGTCTGACTAGGTAATTTATGCAAAAACCCAAATTAAGGCAATTTTCTATCTGTAACTCTATTTTAGGTTAAACTGGGTTCAGCAGGTCAAATCAAGGGTACCAAACCTTAGAGAATATTTTTATATGATTTTTAGAAGGTTTAGATGATTTTTATCCTGACCAAGTCCCCAGTTAATTAAGTGGGTCAGTTTTTAGGGCTTTAGATGTCCATTAAGTCTTGAAATACGTGAAAACCTATTTCGTTTTACATGGACCCACTTATTAGACATTAATGACCATATGACCTTTATTAAACCCCTGACATACCTTGTGGTTATTATGTATTTGTGAAATGTGGTTAAAATTGCAAAAATAACCCTAGTTTCTTATCTTCTCAAAATAGATCATTATGCTTATATGACCCTCTGATGGTTATGTGAGAACTTTTATCAACTTTATCTGACCAAATTGAGCTAGTTATGGCTCATGATGGTGTTCCCATCAAAAACTCATTATCAATGCAATGAAATTTGATCTTATGGATATCTAATGCCTCTTTATACATATATACATATATAAATACCTATTAGAACTAGTTTTATTGAAAAGCTTCTGTTAAAATCGAGATTGCCTCCCTGTAATGACTCGGTACTCACCGATCTTTATAAATTTATTTCTCAATGTGTTTTCGCGCTATACTACAACTAAATAAACTTTTAAAACATGATTTACACGTCGGACATCGATTAGACAACTAGAGCATCGTGTGCAGTCCATAGTAGAATAGAGACCACGAAGCCAGAGGACAAAGATCCAGGACACAGATGAAAAATCCAACCACACAGATGGATTCGGATCAATGATCGCAATCCAACTGCGTAAAAATCAACCCAATCAGAGGTCTACATCACTAGATACAAAGAAAAGAAGATGGACGACCACAATAGTGCCACGTGACACCATCACAGCCGCCCCCTCATCGCCACCCCATTTGTGAAGGCAACCCCTAGTGTGTTGTGGGACGTTGGATCTTCATCCAACAGCCATGAGTGCACCTCGTTATCTGCCTCACCATGCTTCATCAAGAAGGAGAAGATCTCGACCGTTGGATCTTCATCCAACGACCAAGAATAAGTTACCTCAAAATCTAAATGCAACAAAAAGTTGGAGTAGCACATTGGTTAGCACCTTTGCCGTGAAGTAAAGGGCGTGCGTTCGATCCGTGCCTTGCGCGAAATTGAAGAACTATTAGGCGCAGGCGCTATTGACCGTCAAATGGCGATCGAAGGGCAGAGGCGCGACCACGTGTCGAAGCCCTTCATCAAAACTATAAAAGAAGGTCCCTTAGATGGATAATCAACTTCATACAACTCTCTCTCTCTCCAGACCAAGCTCTCCCTCTATAACTCTGCTCCAACCTTCATCCCAACGCTCTGGATCTGACGTACTGCCGCATCTCGCACAAACATCCTACAAGCAACATCGTCTCTCTACCTTCTTCTTCTCTCCTCTCTCTCCCTTATTCTTTCTATCTATCTGCTATCTATCTGTCTCTATTAGCATTTTCTATTGTGAAAAACTCTATCTAATTGCAATAAAATTCTGATTCTCTAGATATCTGCTCTATATGTATATACATATATATATATATATCTAGTTAGAATTAGTTTTATTGAAAAGCTTCTATTAAAATCGAGATTGCCTCCCTGCGGGGTACTCACCAGATTTTATAAATTTATTTGTCAACGTGTTTTCATGCTATACTACAACTAAATTATCTTTTAAAATATGATTTACGCGTCGAACAAGTTAGCGCCATTGCTGGGGAGGCAATGGAAATTTTTGAAGCCTTTCTTCATAGTGCTTATTTGAGATTTCTAACCTATTCTATTTGCATGTGTAGGAAGCGCAGAAATCCAAGGAGAAGATGAAACAAATGGAGAAAGTGCAGGTTCGAATCTTAGGTAAGTACTCGTAAGTTAGATTAGTTAGATTTAGAAAAAATTAGGATTTGTTTGAACCTTAGGATTAGTTAGAATTTTCTTTCTTATTGAAAAAAAAAGTCTCTTTTGTTAGTGATTTTCAGGTCAAAAGAAACTATCAACTTATAAATTCAATTCTTGAAGATCCGCATGTTTAGAAATTCTCAAATATTTACCGGAGGTGAGGTTTGAAGTCAGGAACAATGTATCCAAATTTCGTACAAATCTAATTATAGAAAAATTTTAAAAATTCACGCACTGATCTGTTGTCAATTTGGTTATAGTTCCTGATTTTTCGAAGTTCAAAATATCATAGGAATTTTTATAGAACTCTGATTAACTTGAAATTTGTAGCGCTGAATTTCTAAGGTAAACAAGAATTTAGGAAAAAATTGGAAAAAAATATTTCTTACACGTTTGATTGCACAAATTATCCAATCACGAACTAGAGGTCAACATTGACTGCAAAACCCCCAATACACTTTAAATAAAAAAAAAGAAAACATTCATTAAAAATTCTTGAAAAATATTTTCTGAGTGCCTAGTTAGTGGTGCAATAGAACCAATTGATTGCATTACTTGGGCGACACCACTAATCTGATTTTTGGACTTAAAAGAACATCTAGTAACTATCTGTGTGTATGGTTTCACATTAAGGATAAATCACACCTGCATTTCCATACTTAAGGGAAATATATCAAACAATTGGGATTTGTAAAACTCTTGTGTGCCTCATTAGAACCTTAATTGAAGATATTAACTCAAGTAAACCCTAAAATTCACTAATACAAGCATTTGAATCCTAAAATTCACTTCATCATAAAAAATAAATTACTTGTGAACCCTTTTGCCTGAGCACTTCACACAACTCAAAACCAATTTTAAGGGAAAACACCCCCCTAACACCCATCATATTCCAACAACACATCAAACCCAAGCCTAAAACTGAGTAGACGTTCCTTAGGCAGGACTAATAGACTTGGGGACTTGAAATTAGATTGGGCTAAGGTCAAGGCCTTGTCTACATGGACCCACCGGTGACAAGAAAGGTCAGTGCAGTAACCGTGTTAACCCTTAGTGGTGTCTCGCTGTGCGGGGTGTCCTAGGGGGTCCCACCCTTCTAGCCAGCCAAGTAATTCAAGGGTTGATCTAACCCAGTCATATTTTGGGGAGCCAGGATCAGGTCTATTTAAGGTTAACATTGTAAGGACTAGTTTGAATTCTTGCATTGAAGGGGTGGGGTATTCTCTCATTTGTCTTTTCCCTCTCGTCTACAGACATTCTTCTAGTGCATGCAAGGTAGAAGATCTCAAAATCCTAATTTACTACCACCATTAGAAAGAAATCCTAGGAAAAGACCTATTTATCTAGGATCTAAATCTGAAACCTCTGCAATGGCTGGTCACCACGAGCAAGATGAGATTGAAGAGAAGGAACAAAATCTAGATCCTATGACCCACTTACAAAGACAGATCACCAAGTAGGGCCAGCATCATGACCGACAAATGGAGTTCATAGTCCAGGCCATTACTCGACTCCAAAACGAAAGGGCAAATCGGCCTCTCTATGACTTTTACAACCCTCCTAATGCCCAGCCTGAACCCTTTGTCAGGGTACCTCAGGATGGGGAAGATTTTGAACTCAAAACTCATATCAGTAACTTGATTCCCTACTTCCATGGCCGTGAGTCAGATGACCCCTTCCACCACCTTGAAGAGCTCCTACACATAGGTAGAACATTTGGCCCTAAGAACATGAATGAAGGTACCCTGATGATGAAGATGTTCCTATTATCCTTGAAAGATAGAGCTGCACATTGGTTAAGAATAATTGGTAGACCAATCCTAACTTGGGAAGACCTGAGAAGCACATTCCTAAAGAAATTCATCCCCATAGGAAAAACTAATGTCCTTAGATGTGCCATAACAGCCTTTAAGCAGAACCCCGGCGAACAACTACATGAGGCTTGGGAGAGGTTCAATGATTTAGATAGGAAGTGCCCTCATCATGGGATTCCAAAGTGGCACTTGGCTCATATTTTCTATTATAGGTTAAGTGACAATCTGAAGAATTTTGTTGATGCAACATGTGGGGGCAATTTCTTGAGTTGAGATGCTGATAAAGCCTTTCAATTGTTCGAGAATATGAGTGAAAATTCCCTTAACAATGCCTCAATGTCCACCTTTAACAGAGCTAATCAACCAAGAAGTAGAGTTTATGATGTTAACAATAATTCAGACTCTGTTGATTTATAATTAATTGCACAATGATTAGATAAGGTGGAACTCGTGGGAAAGAATGTGGAGAATTTGGATAAGAAACTGGATAATCTTCTGAAGGGCGGGAGTTCCTTAGGTACACAATCTAAAGTAAATCCTATGCCTACCCAAGGAGTGGCTATGTTAACCCACCACCAATTCCCCAACCCCCTAGGTCAAGAATTAGTGGACAACATCAATGACCTAACCATGGCTCCACCTATGAGCTAATTGTACTTGGACCCATCTCTTTCTAGGTACCAAGGAGGGACATTGATGCCCTCAAATTTTGAACTAGGCAACCCGATGCCTAGTTATCCTGAGGATGTGAATGCACTCCAGGGTTACACTAGAAATGAGCCTTATTCAAACACTTACAACCCTGGATGGTGCAACCATCCTAACCTTGCTCGGTCAAGTCAGAAACTCGCCCAAGGTCCTAACTTGACCAAGCCAATCACGTACAAGCAACCTAGTAGGTACACACAACCGCGCACATACCAGCCACAACCTACTCAGGAAAACCAGCCCACTAATCTAAGTCTAGTCCTCAAAGAAATGCGAGAAATGAATCTAAGACATAAAGAAGAAATAAATCAATTGAGGATAGATTTGACGGGATGATTAGACCAACTAGTTGATGCTAGACAACACGGGATGTTGCCATCCCAACCCGTCCCAAACCCAAGGAACTTCAATAGGGTTAATCAGCACAACACACAGGAGAAACAAGCACACCTAATTCAGCCTGCCCCCCAGCACCCACCAGGCTTTATTAACTCTACCCCAACCCAGGCTCAACCCATTTTGCAAAATCCACCTTACCCTTCTAACCCTAAGGCACATGCTTTTGCTGTCACTTTGAGAAGAGGGAAACAAATCCAAAATCCTTCTACATCAAAATCTTTCCAAGATCTTGAGGAGCCTGAATTTGACCTAGGAGATCAAACTAATCTAGAAAACAAGACTCAGGATTTGAATACTCATGATTTTTCTCAAGCACCTTTTCCTAAAGCCTTGATCAAACCCAAGGAAAAGAAAATTGATCAATCTAAGGAGTGGCTTGAGATTCTAAAGCAAGTCCAGCTAAATATACCACTCTTTGAGGCTATTGAGAACATCCTGTTGAAAGTGCTTGATAGGGTTTTAAAAAGGTCACATTGTAGTACAGTCGAAAAAGTGTTAAAAAAAAATAATTTTTATTACTCGATGTTTAAGTCCGAGGTCGAACATAGGGAGCAAATGGAATTCATGTACTAATCTCAATAATAGAGGCAATTTGAACACATAAAATTACTCAAAATCTAATTCAAAATATAAAGCAGAAGTTTATGAATAATAAAAATGTAGCATAAAAGAGAAATTAGACGTTTGATTATCGAATCAGACGTCTTAAAAAAGGTTTGATTTGTCTTTCTTCTTATGCTTCTTCCCTTGGCTCTTTCTTCTCTTTTTCTTCTTTCTTCATTATTCTTCTTTCTTTCTCTGGCTCTTCTTTCTCTTCTTTTTTCTCTTTCTCTTCTGACTTGGCTTGGGTCTTTTTCCTTGGCGGTGCCTTCTCGCTTCTTTGTCTTCTTCTGCTGCCTTCCTTCTTCCTCTTCCTTGACTTTCTCTTCCTTTCTCTCTGGCTTTGGCCTTCAGCTCTTCTTCTTCAACCGTGCCTTCTCTTCAGCCTTCTTCCTCTCTGCAGCCGTGCCTTCTCCTTCAGCTTCCTCTTCTCTTGTGGCTGCACCTATGGCTTTCCTTATCTTCTCCTTCAGGGTCCTCTTCCCTTTTCCTTTCCCTGCAAGCAACTGTAAAACCTACCCCTACCTTCCCTGCAAACTCTCACTCTTTTCTCTCTTAGGCTCGCTCTCCCAGAGCCTTTCTTGGGCAAACGGGTCAGGCTAACGCACCCGGGTCAAGGTGCACCGGCGTGGGTGATGCGCGAGGAGTGCTCCGGTAAACAGACCAGGCTGTCAAGTCCGCAGAGTAGTGGGCATGGACGAGGTATGAGTGGGTGAGGGGACCTCACCCCATGTCAGGAGGCAATAAGCCCCTGACACAATTACAATTTATCCCACACTCCCCGCTCCAAAACGCCCGAGGTGGGACTAAATGTCCCACCCACTTCTTCATGCGTGCCCACAGGGGTCACTCCTAATTGCAACAGCTGCGAGGTTCTGGGGCTCCAATTGCTGGGCGCAACTTGTTCGCAAAGGGATTCCGCACATCTGGAACCTGATTTCTGGGAGCGGGGCCACCTGAGTGAGCTTGCAAGCAAGCTTCACTCCCTCTCCAATGGCGGATAGAGGTCAGACCCTATCAACCCGAATATGGCCTCACGGCCTTGTTAAAATACTCAGCAAGCTTCGCCATGACATAGCGAAGGTGTGGTGCGGGACGGCCTGGGCATGCGTGCCTAGGTCGTTTTGTGGCCGTGAAGGTGGGGTTGTTTGGGGGCAGTGTATGGAGCGCATGGTGGTCAATGGAGAGGAGGGAAATGATCAGTGGAAGATGGTGGAGCTTCTGAGGTATTTGGCGAGGTGTGTGGTGCGTGGAATGATGAAGGCAACTCGTCGGTGGTCTGCCAGAGGTGGAGACGATGGCGGTGGTCTGCAGTGTTCGAGGGGTTGAAAATAGAAATAGAGAGGGGGAAAATAAAGAAAGGAGAGAGGGGAAGTATCTGACCTATTTTATGGATGAAGGGAGAGAGGATGGCAGGCGACGCGTACCTGCCGCCACCGGAGACGAAGATTCAACTGGAGGGGGACGGCGACGACGAAGAGGGTAGTTGGCGCGTGCGCAGGTATGGCACGACACAGAAGAATGAGGCGAAGACAACTCTGCCACTGGTTTTCTGGCAGAGCGACGAGAGGAGGGAGGAGGAGTCATCGGAGCTCGCTAGGTGTTTGGCTGGAGGAGAAGAGACGAATTTGAGGGGTTGTCTCTAGCCAAACCAAGCTGAATTCAAACGGCAGGGTCAGGGGGAGCTTTTATAGACACAGGTGGAGGGCCTTGTGCTTGGAAGGCAAGCTTCCAAGCACAGGTATCCTCAACGGACATGGAATATGAGAGATACCCAAATCTCTCATGCATTCGCATGAGAGATTGGGTGACAATCAGGGCTTGAAATTGTGTTCATATGATCGAGAATTCCTGAAAGAATCTCCCATTCAAATTTGAGAGGGAGTCTCTGAGGAATCTATGAGAAATCCCCCCTTGAATCCTCATTGGAGTAGGACTCCTCCACTATAATGGTGGAGGGACCTAATTGCAAATAATGACAAGGAAGATAGGGGGTATCTGTAAGGTTTCCAAAAGCTAGGGGTCTAAAAGTAATTGGGTTGGACTGTTTTGCAAAGTAGGTCAATGTGAACTACCCTTAGGTCCAAATTTTGGTATAAATCTAATTTGGACCTAAGAAATCCAATGGTGAAGTTGGATTTTAGGTTTAACTACCTTTGACTGGGTATTTTACACAAAAACCCAATTTAAGGCAAATAATTGATTAGGACCCCTATTTAGATCAAAATAGGTTCCAAAGGCCAAATTGAAGGTTCTAAACCCTAGGGGATGTTTTTACATGATTTGTTGAGAGTTTAGTTGAATTATATCCTGACCAGAACCTTTTTGAATTAAGTGGGTCTATTTTAGGATTACAAGAAGTCATTTAATTCCCAGATTTCACATTATCCTTTTTCTGATTAAACCAACCCACTTTTTATCTTGTTAAGGCCATTTTACCTATGTTTAGCCCCTGAGAAATTCCATTGTTGCACTGCAATGGTAAAATTGCAGTTTTACCCTTTGTTTCTTGCTTTTCTCTCAAAATAGTTATTCCTTGAATTAGGCCCTTCATTTGGTTATGTAGGAGCTTTTGTTCTCTTTTCTAGGTCAAAATGAGATAGTTAGGGCTCATGATGGTGTTCCCATCATACCCCCAAGCCTAGCTTTTGCTAGTCCCTTAGCAAAATTTTAAGGTTTTAACTTCTGTTCTAGACCATGAGTTTCTATCACAATTTATGATAAGTGTGTTTTCTTTTTCTTTTTGATTAGGTTAGAATGCCAACAGTAGGCTTAGAGGTACTCAAGTACCAACCAAGATCCGAACCTGACCAGCTCTAGCCTCAGTCCTCCGTGAAGGTTTTTAAGGCCCGCAGGAACTATCCTAAGGTTTGTTGGACTCCACGGTTAAAGCACCCATGCTTGAGACATATTTTAGCCTCGATTCAATTTGCAGTGTGTTTTTTGTAAGAGAGAGACAGGGGATTTATTTGTTTGGAGAGTTTTCTCTCTCTTTTCTTTTTATTTCTAGCTTCGGATTGGCTTCTTAACATGGTCTGTATCGGATACCTCGTCCCCATCATCAATCCTCAAAGGTCCCTCGCAACCAATGCTTCGTGATAGCACCGCCCATGGCAACCCCCAAAACCCTGGCTTTCGATATTTCGGTATAATCCCTCCCATGGCATTCCGTAGCTAAATCTAGACCCTGGCAATCGACATTTCATTATAATGCCGCCCATGGTATCTGAACCAGTAGGGTGCTTACGTGCCCACGATAGGATATGTAAATATCCTAGGAGACAAGCACCAAGGAGACAATATGTTGTTGCGCATCTTCGAGGGGAATTTCCTTCCTCTCCACATCGAGAACTCATCCAATCAACTTGTGTTGATCTGTCGCCCCTAATCTAGGCAATTTTTTCAGAACATTTAAATGCTTTTGCGTGATTTTGATAGTTATGCGCACCGAACCAGACTGTGTGTGGATTGGGGTGCTTAGGTTACTGAGTCCCGCAAATCTAAGGTCAGTTAACGAGGTCGAATACTCCCTAAGCCTTAGACCTAATACTTAAGCTTCGCATTTTACCCAACCTCTTGAGGATTACATAAATCTTATAGGATACTTGAATTTTTAAGCCTAAGAGTCTAGCCCAAAAGGCTTAAGATCATCGTTCCTACTAATCACTTTTTGTGTCTCATTAGCACTTTTTTCCTATTTTTCTCTTTTCCTTGATGTGGTCTAGAATTTTGGTTAATCCCTTAATTTCTTACTAATGACTCTCTTTTTCTTTTCATTTTGTGCTCCTTTTTTGTCGTTTTGATCTTTTCCTCATGTTTATATGGCTTCAAAATTTTCTTCCCTCCAATTTTTTTGTTCTTTTTCACAATTTTCTATATTTTGGTTTTTTTGACATATGTAATTTTTTGTGAGAATCCTTTTGACTTTTCTTGATTTATGTATGTTTGCACTTTACCACCCCTCCATGCCTAAGTTTTGCAATGTCCTCATTGTAAATGGAGGGTGTGAAACAGTGTTGAGTTCAGGGACCTAGAACAGGATTTATCGGGTGGGCAAATGGGTCGAGAATGACTGTTGCGGATGATTTCATGCTCTAGTACGTGTACCAGAGGTGGGATCAACTATTCTAAGGCTGAACTTAGGGTGTAATAGACATGGAGTACAGACGGATAATCAGACGGATCTTGGATTTTTGGGATGACGGGTTGCCTCCCGTTAAGTGCTATATTCAACTCCTTCAGCCGAGAGGGAAATGGGATGGAGAGGGAGTGGTCAATTCAGCAGAGTTTTGTAGAACAAGCACCTTGATCAAGAGCCTGGTTGGTCCAACCAAGTGCTTGTTCAGATCAATAAGCTGATGATGCAACCCAAACCCTATTAATCTAGTGGGTTGATAAATGTAGATCAAGAGATGTGGAACCCACCATATGCTATGGAGCTCGAATGGATGTGGAAGTGTGAATTTGGGGTTTGGCTGAGTCGGATCAACCTTGTTAGAGTAGGGATCCATAAAATAATCGATGGATGATGCGGAAACCCTACAGGAGTGATCAGAGAATGATGGAACATGGTCTTCAGCCTGATCAATGTCCGACACCCGGTATATGTGTGGAGTTGAATCATCTGCATTCGACTCAGTAAGAGTGGAATCAGAATAGAAATTGAGTCTGGTTGTGGGTCGAGGTTGAAAACGGGTTTGGATGGGTTCTGTATGTGTGGAAGAGGTGGCTTCAATGAGAATTATGTATGAGGGCTCTTCTAGAAAGAAGTTACAGATGGTTTCATGTAGAGAGTCCTCATAGCAGCTCTTAAAGTCAAAAGTGAATGCCTGAAGAGTGTTTATAGGATGAGGGAAATTTGAGTCAAGAAAAGATTCGAATTCTGGGTTGCAGTCACTCTCGGCATTTTCTAGTTTTGATTCCTGAGGATCGAAAAGAAATGATTCCATCTCACTGGAACCTGAACTTAAATCAGTGATCTTAGGAATTGGGACCTCAGAGTCGAAGTTGGAGAATGAATCATGTGAGTTGAGGTCGTAGATTGGCTCGTTGTATTTAGGAGACAGAGGTTCTCCGCAATCATGGTAAGATTCGAAATCGTCAGAGATATTGCGAAAATCAAGTTCTGAATGAGATTCGGGATCTTTGGTTCCACCACAGAATAAATCATATGATGTAGAATCGGCAGCCTAACTGGGGTCTAGCCTCTATGTAAATTCTGAGCTCAAAAAGGTGTCCTTATTTGGTTTAGGCTCAAGTTATAGGCTTGTAGGAAAGACCCAATCAAAACCCCACTCATCCAACTCCTCGATTTCTGTATCGTAGATTGGTGTGACTTTCGAAAAATTGATTTGTATCTCTGAGGATGTTGGAGAGGGATATTCATCAAATAAAGGCCTGGAATCATACTCTTTATTGAAAATTTGATCTTCGTCATACGAGGCCTCGTAATCTTCCCAATCAGTTTTAGATCCAGATTCTAGGCTAAGGATGTGGGTTGAATCACTAGAATCTAGGTCCGAATAACCTTCGAAGGTCATCTTATCAAAATAAGGGGCGAGATTTACACCCTCGAGAGGTTCAATTCTACTCTCATCATTGCAGGAGTCTTGGAGCTCTATGCTTAGTGATCCAGGGTCTGGGATTGGCTCAACATTGTGTTCTCCTGCGATTGGAACTTCCCAACCTATTTCAAGATCAAGCATGTTGTATTCCATTTGGGTTGGGAATCCATAACAACTCTCTGCCTCAAACCTAGAGTTTGGGAAATTGGATTGATTCTCAATACTATTCCAAGATGGTTCATCATCTGTTTGGGGCGTGTACAGGTATTTCTGATCGATAATTTGTTTCAATAATCTCATCATTTCTTCCCATTTTTCAAGATCATCTTGGTGTTGTTCCCAAAGTACAGGATTTGTCATGCATTGAAGGTATTCAAAATTGTGTAATTTTTCTATCTCAATGTATCCTGTTATGAGAATGTCTAAGGTTGATCCTTTTGTGGCTTCTGTCAATAGTACTTGGGCACAATTTATGATGAAAGTTGTTGTTGTTGGTACATTAACTTGAATGTCTTCTACTGGTGTTGAGGTTTTGTATTCAATTTCATAGAATTCAAGGGCATCCTCAATCATCCTATCTCTCATGGATCTTTGTGATTCAGGTTTTTTGAATGGTAATCCTAAGTAACCAGGCTGCATCTTCGGATTAAATGGTGGAAATCAAGATGTAGAATCAAAATTCGACTCAAGATGTAGAATCAAGTTGTGAAGTGATTAGATTTGAGTAGAGAATCCCACTGAAAATCAATGTGTGTGCTTTAAAGAGAAGGGATGAGGGACTGGATGTGTTTCTGACCCAATCAAGGCACCCAAAGATGTTTGAATGACTATGGAGGTTCGAGGCAGATGATACCCCTGGATCGAAAAGTCATCCACCTGAGAATTACCTAGGCAGCCAGAGAGGGAGAGTCTCACAAAGACCCCTACACGATAGAGCATCCCCACGGGTTATAGGGTTTCCCCCACCCGACCTCTCTTGTCACTGAGATTCCAGGTAGACCAAAATGGGGACCTTGACCTCTTAAGTCAACCAATTTTATTTCAGATCGCAGATGCTTAGGGTTCCACTTGAACTTTAGATGTTTTGGTTTTGTGACCTAATTTCAAGGTTGGTTGACCCAACAAGGGGTCAACTTCACTTCACCTGTCCTAAAGATGGCAAAATGATTCTAGGTCAAGACATAGAAATCACCCTGATTTGACTCCCAGGTTATTAGGTCCAAGATTTTTAAGGTTCGAGTGATTTTTAGGGCTTTGATTTTAGGGTTTGCCTTGATTAGCTCCTTTCAATCAAGGGTTTGGGTAGCACACAAGTGAGGGTGGGTTTGTTTCCTTTTATGAAAGCACATGTGAATTAGCACTCCAAAATCCTACTGTAGAAACCTTAATTTGGTTCTATTTCCAATCCTTTTTGATTTTCAGAAGTTCTCTTTGGGCTTTCAAACAAGAAGTGTGTAGCCCACGGAGATTTATGCGTAATCCCTAATAGGCACAGGAATCTGTGGGATAAGATCTCTAAGAATCACCTCAACTTCAATAAGATTTGAAAAAAATTTCACAGATTAGGAAACTAGCCATTTAACTGATAATTACTATAGAAAGGAGGTAGTTGATTCCTAATTTGATTGCTTCCTTTTTGTCTTCCTAGGATTAGGAGATGGATTAGGGAAGAAGAGAGAATTTACCTGCCCTGGAGTGGTTGACTTGCGCGAGAGATCTACTCATGAAAAACCTCGCAAAATCACAGCAAAACAAATAGGTGCAAGTTAGTGTTCAAATATAATCAAAATAATGCAGAGACTAGTGATGAATTGCGCGTTGCTCCCCGACAACGGTGCTAAAATGTTGGGAGCGCTTAATCGGGTTTTAAAAAGGTCGCGTTGTAGTACAGTCGAAAAGGCGTTCAAAACAAATAAATTTTATTACTCAAAGTTTAATTCCAAGCTTAAACACAGGGAGCAAATGGAATTCATGTACTAATCTCAATAATAGAGGCAATCTGAACATATAAAATTACTCAACATCTAATTCAAAATATAAAGCAGGAGTTTATGAATAATAAAAATGTAGCGTAAAAGAGAAATTGGACGTCTGATTATAGAATCAGACGTCTTAAAAAAGGTTTGATTTGTCTTTCTTCTTATGCTTCTTCTCTTGGCTCTTTCTTCTCTTTTTCTTTTTTCTTCACTGTTCTTCTTTCTTTCTCTGGCTCTTCTTTCTCTTCTCTTTTTGGCTTTCTCTTCTGGCTTGGCTTTGGTCCTTTTCCTTGGCATTGCCTTCTTTCTTCTTTATCTCCTACTTCCTTCCTTCTTCCTCTTCCTTGACTTTCTCTTCCTCTCTAGCTTTGGCCTTCAGCTGTTCTTCTTCTTCAACTGTGCCTTCTCTTCAGCCTTCCTCTCTGCAGCAGTGCCTTCTCCTTCAGCTTCCTCTTCTCTTGTGGTTACACCTATGGCTTTCCTTAGCTTCTCCTTCAGGGTCCTCTTCCTTCTTCCTTTCCCTGCAAGCAACTGCAAAACCTACCCCTACTCTTCCATGCGAACTCTCACTCTTTTCTCTCTTAGGCTTGCTCTCCCAGAGCCTTTCTCAGGTAAACAGGTCAGGCTAACATGCCCGGGTCCAGGCGCACTGGCATAGGTGATGTGCGAAGAGTGCTCGGGTAAACGGGTCAGGCTGCCAAGTCCGCGGAGTAGTGGGCATGGACGAGGCATGAGTGGGTGAGGGGACGTCACCCGTGTCAGGAGGCGATAAGCCCCTGACACAATTACAATTTATCCCACACTCCCCGCTCCAAAATGCCCGAGGTGGGACTAAATGTCCCACTCGCTTCTTCATGCGTGCCTGCAGGGGTCACTCCTAATTGTAGCAGCTACGAGGTTTTGGGGTTCCAATTGCTGGGAGCAACTTGTTTGCAAGGGGATTCCACGCATCCAGAACCTGATCTCCTGGAGCAGGGCCACCTGGAGTGAGCTTGTAAGCATGCTTCTCTCCCTCTCCAATGGCGGATAGAGGTCAGACCCTATCAACATCAATACGGCCTTACGGCCCTATTAAAAACCCAGCAAGCTTCGCCATGACACGGCGAAGGTGGCTCGAGTGCTGGTGTGGTGCGGGACGGCCTAGGCATGTGTGCCTAGGTTGTTCTATGGTCGTGAAGGTGGGGTTGTTCAGGGGCAGTGCATGGAGCATGTGGTGGTCGATGGAGAGGAGGGAAATGATCAGTGGAAGATGGCGGAGCTTCTGAGGTAGTTGGCGAGGCGTGTGGATGCGTGGAATGACGAAGGCACCTCGTCGGTGGTCTACCGGAGGTGGAGACGATGGTGGTGGTCTGCGGTGGTCGAGGGGTTGAAAGCAGAAATAGAGAAGGGGAAAATAAAGAGATGAGAGAGGGGAAGTATGTGACCTATTTTATGGATGAAGGGAGAGAGGATGGTGGGCAACATGCACCTGCCACCGCCGGAGACGAAGATTCCAGTGGAGGGGGACGATGACGACGAAGAGGGTAGTTGGCACGTGCACAGGTATGGCACGACGCGGAAGAATGAGGTGGAGACAACTCTGCCACTGGTTTTCTGGCAGGGAGACAAGAGGAAGGAGGAGGAGTCGCCAGAGCTCGCTAGGTGTTTGGCTGAAGGAGAAGAGACAAATTTGAGGGGTTGTCTCTGATGAGAACCTCATCATGAGCCCTAAACTAGCACCATTTAACCCTGATTTGCAGGAAAAAGCTCCTACATAACCTTAGAAAGGCTTGGCTCAGAGAGATTCTGAGTTTGCAAAGAAAATAGAAACTGAGGGGTAAAAATGTAATTTCCCAATCCAATCTGAAAACAGGGTAACTCAGGGTCCAAACATAGGTCAAAACAACCTAATAAGAAGGAAAGTGGGATGATCTGATCCAATAAGGGCTACAGCAATTCCAAGGAACTAAATGATAATCTGTAACCCTAAAAACAAACCCACTTCAATTCACGTGGTTCGAGGCAAGGTAAAAATTAACTAAACCCTCTAAAATTCATAGAAAAATAATCTCTAGGGTTTAGGACTTTCAATTTGGCCTTAGGAACCCATTTTGACCTACATTGAGAACCATGCCCAATTAACAACTTAATTTGGGTTTTTGCGTAAATTGACCGGTCAAATAAGGTTTAATCTAGAAATAAAATTCACCATCAGAATCCTTAGGTCCTAATTAGTCACGTATAAAAACTTGGGCCTAAGAAGAAACCTTCTTGACCAACTTTACACTTTGGTCCTCATATATTTACTTTTTGGCCCTCAACTTTTGAACCCTCACATTTTGGCCCCTAACTCTCCTTCGTTATTTGCGTTTAGGTCCCTCCTGCAAAACCTACGCAGCGCCATGCTCCGGCGACCTTGCGCGGAGCATGGCGCCGCGCAGGGTGAGGGAGGGGCCCTGGCAAGTCAATGGGGGGTACCCTGCGTCGTCAGCCACCGCAGGGACACCCCCCTGAGTACTGCGACCGCCCATACCGCCCGTGCGAATGCACGGATGGTATGGGTCTCCTTCCTCCGGCGTCCTCCGGCGAGGGAGACACGTCGTCTCCCTCCGCCCTCCTCTCTGATTCCGCCCCTATAAATACCCCCGTCGCTCCGCCATTCTTCCCAGCTCGGATCTGACGGAGACACCCCCCTAAATTCCTCCCTTCCCACTCCGATAGACGCCCCCTTGCTCCGGCGGCCTCTCCTCCTCCTCCTCGTCTCCCTGCCGCACTACCAGCAGCAGGGTTACCTTCCCTCGATCTTTCCGCGTCACGCCGCACCCAGCTGACGCCTCTCCGGACCTCTCCTCGTCGCCGCCCCTTCCTCTGGGCAATTTCTTCTCCGGCGACAGTCGATACGACTGTCGCCTGCGCCAACCCCTCCTCGTCCAGCTTAGCAGGTAGAACTTCTCCTCTTCCTCCCCTCTTTCTTTTCTATACTGAAAACCCTTACTGTCGCCACCTATTTCCCACCGATCACCCTCACCTTCTCCACCTCCGGCCAAACTCCGGCGAACCACTCCCATCGCTCCAGCACCCCACACGGCTCGCCGACCTGTGCATAACCTCCGCCTCCTCACCCTGATCCTCCTCCGCCTTCCACTGCCCACCAAACGCCCTCTGCAGACCCACCGAACACACCCACTTCTTCGCTCGCAGTTTGACCTAGGGCGACCTGTTTGCTCCACCACGCCCCCTGCAGACCCTCTGGTACGGCGAAGGTCCCCCGCCTGTCTGATTTGGCCGAGAGGCCATTCTTCTGTGACCAGGTGACTCGCCCGCCGTCGCCATTACTGAGCAGGCAGAGCTCCTTCACCTGCAGGTGCAGGCACACCTTCGCCTAGGTTCGACTCCCAGGTTGCGCGGGGCGTCTCCACGAAGCGTCACAGGCTCGCTGTTGGGGCAAAGGCCTCGCATGAAGCCATGATTTCCCGCTGCTCCCTCCGCTGCGGGCGCTCAATTGGGGTGGGACATTTAGTCCCACCTCGAAACTTTTCAGAGGCGCGCGGGCGCATAAAGACAAAAAGTGCCTTATGCTGTTTGCCTCCTGACCACGGGGTGAGGCCCCTCTCACCCGACCCGGCCTCGTCCGTGATCACGCTCCGTGGACCTGGCCCAACCCGATTAACCTGACCTGCACTCCTCGCCCACCACCGCACACCGGTGGACCTGGACCCGGGAGCGACTCGTACCCGATTACCCGGTTGCTCTGGGAGAGCTGTCCTAAGAGCGAACTCAGAGAGAAAGAGACGCGCAGGGGAGGGGGGTAGAGTAGGTTTTTGCCCTCTGACTCTGAACTCTTGAGCGTGCAGGCACAGGTGAAGAAGAAGGAAGCTAAGGGAGACACTGTAGCAACAAGCGGTTTAAGTCATCTGATTTTCAAATCAGACGACGTCCTGAAGACAGGAGAAGGCAAAGAAGAAGAAGGAAGGCGAGGCAGAGGAAAGAGAGGAACACAGAGCAGCCAAGTGAAGAAACAAGAGGAAGAAGAAGAAGACAAAGAAGAAGAAAAGAAGAAGAAGAGCACGGGAGGAAGATCTGAAGCAAGAAAAGAAGAAACAAAGAAAATAAAAAGAAGAAAAAGACAGGATCGTCCAACCAAGAAATAGAGGAAGAACACGAAGAAGAAGAAGACAAAGAGGAAGAAAGAAGAGAAGAAGAAGCCAAACTTTCATCTCTCTCTCTCTCTCTCTTTATTTTTGTAATAGAACATGTATATCTCTAGAATACGACTTGCTCCCTGAGTTTGACCTCGGGAGAACTGTATTTTCCGAGTAACAAATATTAGCAAATGATGGCAATAACTATCTGTACTACAACGACTTAAGAAAAGCTAGTTGCTGCCACCGTTCTGCCAGTTGGCGCCGTTGCCGGGGAGAAATGGCTATTCTAGAGGTAAACATTCTTTTTTTTAGTTCTAATAATCTCCTCTCTTTTGTGCAACTACAGGAAATCAAGAAGACAAGCAACCGCACGACAACCACTCCGAGGACAGGTAATTTTCTATCCTCTCAACCCCTAAATTCTAAAGAGGAAGAAAAGAAAAGAACAAGCAATATAGGGCTAACCTGTCTTCTATACTTAGTAAACCATAAAAAGTTGCATGTTTTCAACCCATTATTCCTGCACACTATTAAGGGTATTTAAGGGCTAACACATTCTTGCTTGAGCCCTAATTACCCAACAAAGAACTAACTGGACCAAATAGAGCCAACATAAGATTCAACATTAGGGTTTAGAGACACACTACTTAAATCAAGAATGGAGAAAATCCAAAAGAAGTGTGCCTAAACCATTGATTGAAAATACCTATCCAAAGAAACCCTAAAATAAGATTGGCTCTTTAAACACTTGAACCCTAAAAGACAAGACCTAATAAGCAAAACTGGCAGGTAAAGTTGACCATTTGGGTCAACTAACCTTCAAATTAGGTCACTCTTTGCACTTAAAAGACTAAAGTTGAAGTGGAACCCTAAGCACCTTGCTCTTGAACTAAAATTGGTAGACTTAAGAGGTCAAGATCCCCATTCTGGTCTACCTGGAACCGCAGTGACAAGAGAGGTCGGGTGGGGGAAACCCTGTAACCCATGGGGATGCTCTACCGTGTAGGGGTCTTCGCGGGACTCACCCTCTCTGGCTGCCGAGGTAATTCTCAGGTGGTCGATCTTTCTAATCAAGGGGTCCATCTACCCCGCACCTCTATAGTCACCCAACACATTCTTGGGTGTCTTGATTGGGTCCAGCACCTTCTAAACTCATCTCTTCCAACAGTGCATGTACGGTAGGAGGTCCTTAAGACCACCCTTAAGACCTCCTTTACAAATTCACTCTCGTCAAGGCCAAGCCTCGACGCCCGTGTTTGTGCAGCAACCCCCTCACATTATTCTCTCTTCTGATTCAGAACCAAGTTCTTCTTCTTCCCCCATCATGGCTCAGCCAGTTGAGGAAGAAAACAATCTGGAGCACCAGCTCCAGCGACTCAACGACCTCTTCCAAAACTTTATGCACCCACCACAGCGCCCCATGATGCGGGACCACTACAATCCTGCTGCGGTGGCCGTTGAGCCTCGAGTCAGAATCCCAATTGGAGGACCTGATTCTGAATTGAAGCCCAATATGATTCATGCTATACCTAAATTCCATGGGCTTAATTCTGAAGATCCCTTCTAGCACATCAAGCAACTAAAGCATCTGGCCCAAATTTTTGTGTCAGACGTACAAAATTGGGATATTCTTCTCATGAAGATGTTCTCCTTTTCTCTTATGGACAAGGCCGCCCATTGGTACCAAACTCAGACCCGGCCGATCCACAATTGGGAAGAACTTCAGTCCGAGTTCCTAAAAAAGTTCTTCCCTGTTGGACGGACCAACGCCTTGCGCCATCAGATTACACACTTCACCCAACAAACAGGGGAACCTCTCCATGAGGCATGGGATCGTTTTCAGGATCTCATGAGAAAGTGCCCCCATCACGGAGTTCCTAAATGGGAACAAGTCCAATCTTTTTACCAGGGACTCCGTGAGGACATCCGTCTTTTCGTCAATGCAACCTGTGGAGGAAATATCATGGGTCAACATGAAGACACCGTGTGGGAGATTCTCGAAAACATGTGCGAGAACTCCATCAACAATGACTCCATGGGATTATTCGACAGGACGAATACCCGCGCAGCGACGAATCTCAGGGGAGCACACGAGACGCAGGGCCTGTCCGCATCAGTCGACTTGGAGTTAATGGCCAGTCAATTGGACAAGGTCTCGATTATCGAAAAGAAGGTGGATGAGCTGACTCAGCATCTGCAGCGAGCCACCTCTACACATAACCCTTTCACACAGTCTCCTTCCACAAGGGAAACTGTGCAAAACATTCTCCATCGATCTTCTCCTAGGATGGACCCATCATCTGAATCTTTGCCCAGAGGTCCTTCCGATTCCTTCTACACCTGCCAGGGAAATTCCATTCCCTCTTTCTCTAACTCTCTGGAGGTTCCTCAGACCTGCGAGGACCTCAACGCCATCCAGAATGACCCGTTCTCCAACACCTATAATCCTGGGTGGCGTAACCATCCTAACTTTCAGTGGGCGGGAAATTCCCAAACCCAAAGACCATCCTTCCAACCCCGCCCACAACCTCCTCGTCCTTACCAGCCGCCTCAGCCTCGGCCCAACCCTACTTATCCATCTGGGCCAAATCAAGATCAAATGTCCCTTATCCTTCAGACCCTGGCTGACATTCAAAGAACGAATGCGGCTATCCAGAAACAACACAAGGATGAACTTACAAAGGTCCGAAACCAATTGACCCAGTTGGCAAACTCTCGCCAGCCAGGTACTCTTCCTTCCCAACCTCTGCCTAATCCTAATAATGTGCCAACCCAGCGGCGCGTTATGAACCCAAACCCGGGCCATGCCCATATGATCTATCAGGCCCCCTTTGTTCCTTCACCTGACGGGATAGAGGCCTCCACTTCTTTTGCAGGTTACCAGCAGCAAGCTATCTTACCTAATCCCAACCAAAACCAGGCAGGACTTAATTCCGTAACGACCCGTAGTGGTACGGAAACCCAAGACCCACCTCATCCGAACCACTCCAAGCCTGGTAGTGATCCCAAGCCTAGGACAGTAATCCAGGACATCCCCACCCCTATCCCAGACCCACAACCAGGACCTATCCTAGAAGAACCAACCAAGATCCCGTTTCCCGAGGCCTTGACCAAGGGAAAGAAGACCACCAAGCCCGTGGCACCTGAGGAGGACCTGGTCAAGCTCTTTGAGCAGGTCCACATAAACATCCCCTTGATGGATGCAATCCGCCACGTACCAGCTTACGCATGATTTTTAAAGAATGTGTGTACACCCCAGCGTAAGCCGCGAACCAAGGGTGGGAGCCAATTGTTCTGTCAGAGCAAGCCAGCTCTGTAATCCTCAGTAAACTCCCACCCAAGGCAAAAGATCCTGGTACTCCCCTGATTTCCTGCAAGATAGGTGCTACCCAATTTGATAGAGCTTTGCTAGACTTAGGTGCATCCATAAACCTGATACCCACATCCTTACTTGACCATCTAGAAGAATCTGAGCTAAAACCAACCGAGGTGACATTACAATTAGCAGATCGATCTATAAAGTCACCAAAAGGGATTCTCAAGGATGTTATCGTAAGAGTGCGGGATTTCTATTTCCCAGTGGACTTTATAGTCTTAGATATGGACGCGCCTAAAAACCCTAGGGATACACCAATCATTCTAGGGAGACCTTTCTTGGCTACTGCTAGAGCCAACATCAGCTGTGAGGAGGGCCAAATAGAGCTTAAATTTGGAGATCAAACCTTAAAAATTGATATATTTAAGGCCCAACAAGGAAGTAATTGCGGTGTCATCGAACAGATTTGTGACGTTAGGATTTTGGTTGATGATTCACACCTCCAGAATGACTCAATTATGCCTCATCAATCACAGAAAGATCTTGACCCGCAAACAGAGGAGTCGAATCCAGACATACACAACCCAGTAACTCCTACCCTTGAACCTCACATCTACACTGAACCACCCGCTGCTGCTGATAACGCTATCCTCGAGTTAAAGCCTCTTCCTGCTCACTTGAAATACATCTTTTTGGGTTCCAATCAGACCCTTCCTGTGATTATAAATTTCACCCTCAAATTCGAACAGGAATCCCGTCTGATTACTGTTCTCCAGCAACATCGCAGAGCCATCGGGTGGACTCTCGATGATTTGACTGGAATAAGCCCCTCCTTTTGTACTCATCATATCTATTCAGAAGAGGGCGCATGACCTTCTCGTGAAATGCAGAGACATTTTAACCCTAATCTGTAGGAGGTCGTGAAAAAGGAGACCATTAAGTGGTTAGATGCCGGGATCATCTACCCGATCTCCGATAGTCGTTGGGTGAGCCCAATTCAGGTTGTGCCTAAGAAGGCAGGACTCACCACCATAATGACTGAAACCGGAGAAATCATTCCTACCCGATTAGCCAATGCGTGGAGAGTCTGCATAGATTACCGCCGACTCAATTCCTCCACAAAGAAGGACCATTTCCCACTACCCTTCATTGATCAAATTCTCGAGAAACTAGCAGGAAATAGGTTCTTCTGCTTCCTTGACGGGTACTCCGGTTACAACCAGGTGGCAATCCATCCTGAGGACCAAGAAAAGACCACATTTACCTGCCCCTTCGGAACGTATGCTTTCCGAAGGATGCCTTTCGGTCTTTGCAATGCACCCGCTACTTTTCAGCGATGCATGCTTGCCATATTCTCAGATATGGTAGGTGATTTTCTGGAAGTCTTCATGGATGACTTTTCAGTCTTTGGAGAATCTTTTGATGATTTCCTCCAACACTTGGTCCAGATACTCAGGCGATGCATTGAGGTGAACTTGGTTCTTTCCTGGGAAAAGAGCCATTTCATGGTGCCTGAGGGAATTGTCCTGGGACACTCAATTTTGGAAAAAGGCATCCAGGTGGATCGAGCTAAGGTTGATCTGATTTCTCGCCTTCCCGTACCTAGCTCGATCAGGGACATCCGTTCCTTTTTAGGGCACGTTGGTTTTTACCGTCGTTTCATTCCAGATTTCTCGAAAATCGTGCACCCCTTGACTTCTCTTCTCTCTAAGGATGTACCTTTTGAAATCTCCAAGGAATGCATGCTAGCCTTTGAAAACCTGCGTGACCGAGTCACCCAGGCACCTATCCTACAATCCCCTGACTGGTCTCAACCCTTTGAGATCATGTGCGATGCGTCTGACTTCGCTGTAGGAGCGGTCCTGGGGCAGAAAGCTGACGGGAAACCCGTGGTCATCTACTACGCTAGCAAGACACTCGACGAGGCTCAGCGTAACTACACGGTTACGGAGAAAGAGCTACTAGCCGTAGTATTTGCCCTTGAAAAATTCCGATCGTATCTTCTGGGTTCCCATGTCATCATTTACTTGGATCACACGGCTGTAAGGCATCTCCTTACCAAGAAGGACGCGAAGCCCCGACTAATCCGTTGGATCTTGCTGTTGCAAGAATTCGATCTTGAGATTCGCGACAAGGCGGGAAGGCAGAATGTGGTAGCCGACCATCTGTCCCATCTTCCTTCTGAGATCATCAACCCTTCCAGACCCATCACGGAACATTTTCCTGATGAGCACCTACTTTCTGTTGGTACTAGACTTCCATGGTTTGCTGATATAGTAAACTACTTGGCATCTCATCAGACACCGTCTGATTGGCCGAAGGCCAAGAAAGACAAATTGCATTTTGATTCCAAGTATTACATTTGGGATGACCCGTACCTTTTCCGCATAGGTGCTGATCAAATTATTCGGAGATGCGTCCCGGAAGAGGAAATCAGCAGTATCCTATCTTTCTGCCATGACCAGGCATGCGGTGGCCATTTCTCAGGGCATAAAACCGCATCCAAAGTCCTCCAGTGTGGCTTCTACTGGCCTACACTTTTCAAAGACGCATACAGTCACTGCAAGGCATGCAGTCGTTGCCAGACTTTGGGCAACATGAACCACCGTGACATGATGCCTTTGCAGCCGATTCTCGTATGCGAAATCTTCGATGTTTGGGGGATTGATTTTATGGGCCCCTTTCCTGTTTCGGATGGTTTCGAGTACATTCTGCTTGCGGTGGACTACGTGTCCAAATGGATCGAAGCCATACCGACCCGAACCTGCAATCACAAGATTGTTCTTGAGTTCATACATCAAAACATTTTCTCAAGGTTCGGGATTCCCCGTGCTATTATCTCGGATGGGGGGGCCCATTTTACAAATGCTCAGTTTAGGTCACTGATGGCCAAATTTGGGGTGTCTCATCGAATCTCTACTCCTTACCACCCCCAAACAAATGGTCTAGCTGAGCTATCAAATCGGGAGATCAAGAAAATCCTGCAAGTCACTGTTCAGCCTGACAGGAAGGACTGGTCGTCCCGACTTCCGGAAGCATTGTGGGCCTATAGGACCGCCCACAAGACCCAATTGGGCATGTCTCCCTTTAGACTGGTGTACGGAAAGGCATGTCACCTTCCTGTAGAACTGGAGCATAAAGCCTATTGGGCAGTACGGAACTGTAATCTAGATCTTTCCAAGGCTGGAACCCACAGAAAACTCCAAATCAGCGAGATCGATGAATTACGCCTAGACGCGTACGAGAACTCGCGAATCTACAAGGAGCGGGTTAAAGCCTTCCACGACAAGCACATCTCGAGAAAGATCTTTCATCCTGGTCAAAAGGTCCTACTCTTTGATGCCCGACTCAAACTTTTCCCGGGGAAACTGAGGTCCAAGTGGGTCGGACCATATTTAGTCCGACAGGTTTTTGGAAATGGAGCCATTGAAATCAGTCCACTCAGCCATGATTCCGAACCTTTCATCGTGAACGGTCAGAGACTCAAACCGTTCATTGATGTAACTTCTACTGATTCGGCTGAATCATCCCTCATCCTCCATTCCCCTTGAACTTACTGCGTCCGGCCGATGGCGTAAAACTCAGCGCTTAACGGGAGGTAGCCCGTCATTTCTTGAAAATCTAAAACCTTTTTTCTGACACCATTGTGCACTTAAGGTTCACCCTTTAAGACAGCCGACTCCACCTTAGATGCTTGCATCTGAGATTAGAAATCGTCCGCAGAATTCATCCCGACCCATTCACTCACAAAAATATCTGTCTTAAGGAATAAATTAAGTAAATAAAAACCCCTAAATCACAATGAGGACATTGCAAGTTTTAGGCGTGGGGGGGTATAAGTGCAAACTTGTAGAAAAAAAAAAAGGTTTTAAACAAAAATTCACATATGCCAAAAACACCATAAAAATTAAAAATTTTTCAAAATAAAAAGAATAAGAGGAGAAAGGAAATTTTGAGGAGAAGGAAAAGAAACAAAATGAAAAGGAGCACAAAAAGATGAAAGAAAAGAGTAATAGTCATTAGTAAGAAGCTAAGGAATTAACCTTAGTCTAGACCATTTTTTTCAAGAAAAGAAATGAAAAGTGCTTGGTAAGATTAGTAAGAACGCAAACCTTAGGCATTCTTGATAGACTCTTAGTACCTATTAAGATCTAGACAATCCTCAAGAGGTTGAGGAAAATGAAAAGCTTAAGTACTAGGTCCGAGGCTTAGGGAGTATTTGACCTCGCTAACTAACTTCTGGTTTACGGGACTCAGTAACCTAAGCACCCTAACCTCACACACAGCCTGGTTCAGCAAGCGTAAAAATCAAAATCACGCAAAAGCGTCGAAAAAATTTCTGAAAAGTACACCTAGAGTAGGAGCGGCCGATCAACACAAGTTGATTTGGACGAGTTCCCAGCGCAGAGAGGCGGGAAATCCCCTCAAAGATGTGTAACAAAATATCATCTCCTCGGTGCTTGTCTCTTAGGATATTCACATATCCTTCTGGGGGCATGTAAGCACCCTGCTGGTTCAGATTCCATGGATGGCATTATCACGAAGTGTCAACTGCCAGGGTCTGAACGCGGCCACGGAACACCATGGATGGGATTATCTCAAAATCTCAATAGCCAGGGTTCTGGGGGTTGCCATGGGCGGTGCTATCTCGAAGCATCGATCGCCAGGAACCCTTGAGGATTGATGATGGGTGCAAGGAATCTGATACAGACCGTGTTGAAAAGCCAATCCTAAGCTAGAATTAAAAAGAAAAAGAGAGAGAAAACTCTCCAAAAATAGAAAAATTTTCTACCTCTCTCTCTTACAAAACGCACTGCGAACTGAACCAGGGCTAAAATCATTTCAAGCACGGGTGCTTTAACTACAAAGTCCAATAAACCTTAGGTTAGTTCTTGTGGGTCTTAAAAACCTTTACTAAGGACTGAGGCTGAGGCTAGACAGATTTGGATCTTGATTGGTACTAGAGTACCTTTTAAGCCTATGGTCAGCATTCTAACCTAATCTAAGTTTAAATGAAAAAGCACTTATCTGAAGCTATTAAGAACTTCATGGTCTCGAACAAGGGTTGAAACCTTAAGTTTTTGCTAAGGGACTAGCAAAAGCTAGGAATGGGGGTATGATGAGAACCTCATCATGAGCCCTAAACTAGCACCATTTAACCCTGATTTGCAGGAAAAAGCTCCTACATAACCTTAGAAAGGCTTGGCTCAGAGAGATTCTGAGTTTGCAAAGAAAACAGAAACTGAGGGGTAAAAATGTAATTTCCCAATCCAATCTGAAAACAGGGTAACTCAGGGTCCAAACATAGGTCAAAACAACCTAATAAGAAGGAAAGTGGGATGATCTGATCCAATAAGGGCTACAGCAATTCCAAGGAACTAAATGATAATCTGTAACCCTAAAAACAAACCCACTTCAATTCACGTGGTTCGAGGCAAGGTAAAAATTAACTAAACCCTCTAAAATTCATAGAAAAATAATCTCTAGGGTTTAGGACTTTCAATTTGGCCTTAGGAACCCATTTTGACCTACATTGAGAACCATGCCCAATTAACAACTTAATTTGGGTTTTTACGTAAATTCACCGACAAACAAGGTTTAATATAGAAATAAAATTCACCATCAGAATCCTTAGGTCCTAATTAGTCATGTATAAAAACTTAGGCCTAAGAAGAAACCTTCTTGACCAACTTTACACTTTGGTCCTCATATATTTACTTTTTGGCCCTCAACTTTTGAACCCTCACATTTTGGCCCCTAACTCTCCTTCATTCTTTGCGTTTAGGTCCCTCCTGCAAAACCTGCGCAGAGCCATGCTCCGACGACCTTGCACGGAGCATGGCGCCGCGCAGGGTGAGGGAGAGGCCCTGGCAAGTCAATGGGGGGTACCCTGCGTCGTCAGCCACCGCAGGGACACCCCCTGAGTACTGCGACCGCCCATACCGCCCGTGCGAATGCATGAACGGTATGGGTCTCCTTCCTCCGGCATCCTCCGGCGAGGGAGACACGTCGTCTCCCTCTGCCCTCCTCTCTGATTCCACCCCTATAAATACCCCCGTCGCTCCGCCGTCCTTCCCAGCTCGGATCTGACGGAGACACCCCCCTAAATTCCCCCGTTCCCACTCCGACAGACGCCCCCTTGCTCCGGCGGCCTCTCCTCCTCCTCCTCGTCGCCCTGCCGCACTACCAGCAGCAGGGTTACCTTCCCTCGATCTTTCCGCGTCACGCCACACCCAGCTGACGCCTCTCCGTCCCTCTCCTCGCCGCCGCCCCTTCCTCTGGGCAATTTCTTCTCCGGCGACAGTCGATACGACTGTCGCCTGCACCAACCCCTCCTCGTCCAGCTTAGCAGGTAGAACTTCTCCTCTTCCTCCCCTCTTTCTTTTCTATACTGAAAACCCTTACTGTCGCCACCTATTTCCCACCGATCACCCTCACCTTCTCCACCTCCGGCCAAACTCCGGCGAACCACTCCCATCGCTCCAGCACCCCACATGGCTCGCCGGCCTGTGCATAACCTCCGCCTCCTCACCTTGATCCTCCTCCGCCCTTCCACTGCCCACCAAACCCCCTCTGCAGACCCACCGAACACACCCACTTCTTCGCTCGCAGTTTGACCTAGGGTGACCTGTTTGCTCCACCACGCCCCCTGTAGACCCTCTGACCACCTTCGCCGTACCACGGCGAAGGTCCCCCACCTGTCTGATTTGGCCGAGAGGCCGTTCTTCTGTGACCAGGTGACTCGCCCACCGTCGCCATTACTGAGCAGGCAGAGCTCCTTCACCTACAGGTGCAGGCACACCTTCGCCCAGGTTCGACTCCCAGGTTGCGCGGGGCGTCTCCGCGAAGCGTCCCAGGCTCGCAGTTGGGGCGAAGGCCTCGCGTGAAGCCACGATTGCCCGCTTCTCCCTCCGCTGCGGGCGCTCAATTGGGGTGGGACATTTAGTCCCACCTCGGAACTTTTCAGAGGCGCGCGGGCGCATAAAGGCAAAAAGTGCCTTATGCTGTTTGCCTCCTGACCACGGGGTGAGGTCCCTCTCACCCGACCCGGCCTCGTCCGTGATTACGCTCCGCGGACCTGGCCCGACCCGATTAAACCGACCTGCACTCCTCGCCCACCATCGCACGCCGGTGGGCCTGGACCCGGGCGCGACTCGTACCTGATTACCCAGTTGCTCTGGGAGAGCTGTCCTAAGAGCGAACTCAGAGAGAAAGAGACGCACGGGAGAGGGGGGTAGAGTAGGTTTTTGCCCTCTGACTCTGAACTCTTGAGCGTGCAGGCACAGGTGAAGAAGAAGGAAGCTAAGGGAGACACTGTAGCAACAAGCGGTTTAAGTCGTCTGATTTTCAAATCAGACGACGTCCTGAAGACAGGAGAAGGCAAAGAAGAAGAAGGAAGGCAAGGCAGAGGAAAGAGAGGAACACAGAGCAGCCAAGTGAAGAAACAAGAGGAAGAAGAAGAAGACAAAGAAGAAGAAAAGAAGAAGAAGAGCACGGGAGGAAGATCTGAAGCAAGAAAAGAAGAAATAAAGAAAATAAAAAGAAGAAAAAGACAGGATCGTCCAACCAAGAAATAGAGGAAGAACACGAAGAAGAAGAAGACAAAGAGGAAGAAAGAAGAGAAGAAGAAGCCAAACTTTCATCTCTCTCTCTCTCTCTCTATTTTTGTAATAGAACATGTATATCTCTAGAATACGACTTGCTCCCTGAGTTCGACCTCGGGAGAGCTGTATTTTCCGAGTAACAAATATTAGCAAATGATGGCAATAACTATCTGTACTACAACGACTTAAGAAAAGCTAGTTGCTGCCACCGTTCTGCCAGTCTCCGACCAAACCAAGCTGAATTCGAACGGCAAGGTCAAGGGGAGCTTTTATAGACACAGGCAAAGGGCCTTGTGCTTGGAAGGCAAGCTTCCAAGCATGGGTATCCTCGCCAAACATGGAAGGTGAGAGATACCCAAATCTCTCATGCGTTCGCATGAGAGATTGGGTGACAATCAGGGCTTGAAATTGTGTTCATATGATCGGGAATTCCTCAGAGAATCTCCCTTTCAAATTTAAGAGGGAGACTCTGAGGAATTAGGGAGAAATCTCCCCTTGAATCCTCACCGGAGGACTCCTCCACTGTAATGGAGGAGGGACCTAATTGCAAAGAATGACGAGGAAGATAGGGGGTATTTACAAGGTTTTCAAAAGTTAGGGGTATAAAAGTAATTGGGTTGGACTATTTTGCAAAGTAGGTCAAGGTGAACTTCCCTTAGGTCCAAATTTTGGTATAAACCAAATTTGAACCTAAGGAATCCAATGGTGAAGTTTTATTTTTGGTTTGACCACGTTTGACTGGGTATTTTACACAAAAACCCAATTTAAGGCAAATAATTGACTAGGACCCCTATTTAGGTAAAAATAGGTTCCAAAGGCCAAATTGAAGGTTATAAACCCTAGGGAATATTTTTCTATGATTTTTAGAGGGTTTACTTGAATTTTATCCTAACCAGAACCTTGTTGAATTAAGTGGGTTTGTTTTAGGGTTACAAGCATTCATTTAATTCCCCAATTTCACATTAACCCTTTTCTAATTGAACCAACCCACTTTTTATCTTGTTAAGACCATTTAACCTATGTTTAGCCCTTGAGAAATTCTGTTGTTGCACTGCAATGGTAAAATTGTAGTTTTACCCTTTGTTTCTTGCTTTTCTCTCAAAACAGTTATTCCTTGAATTAGGCCCTTCATTTGGTTATAGAGGAGCTTTTATTCTCTTTTCTAGGTCAAAATGAGCTAGTTAAGGCTCATGATGGTGTTCCCATCACATCCCAGCCTATGCGAAATTTCTAAAGGAATTATGCACACCGAAAAGCTACACCAAATCATCAAAAAGGGTCATGATTTCTTAACAGGCCAGTGCCATCATCCTAAATAAGTTCCCTCCTAAAAAGAAAGATCCAGGGACTCCCTTAATCTCATGTAAAATGGATGGTTTCATCCTAGATGGAGCCTTACTGGACCTTGGTGCCTCCATCAACTTAATCCCCACAAAATTATATGAAGAGCTAGATTTAGGTCCCTTGCAACACACTGATGTGACCCTTCAGCTTGTTGATGGGTCAACCAAAATTCTGAAAGGCCTTCTACAGATTGTGATTATAAAAGTGAGGGATTTTGAGTACCTTGTGGACTTCCTTGTTCTGGATATGGAGGCATCAGAAAACCTGAACCACACCCCGATAATCTTAGGAAGACCTTTCTTGGCCATGGCCAAGGCTCTAATCAATTGTAAAACGGGGATTATGCACATCACCTCTGGAAGGAAAATTTGTTAATTCAATATCTTTAAAGCTTCCCAAAAGAATAAGGTGAATTGTTGTTCCATTGAGGTTGTAGGAATAAATGAACAAGTTTTGGCAATTCACACTAAAGATGATCCAAATCCTGCCAAAGCTCATGACCAGCATGAAGGGAAAGAAGGGGATGTACTTGAGGATAATTCTGATCTATCAACTCCCATGGAAAATCAAATTGAACAGGACATTAGTGAGATCGAGAAACTATTGGGAGTAACTTATGATGAAAGATGATAATATAAAGAATCCTCAATACATCCAACCTGAAATTCAAGAACTTTTGAATTCTAAGGGAGTTCAAGAAAATAGACAATCTAAGGACATGAACCAGGAAGTAACCCTAAAAGAAGAAGTTCAACACATAATGGACTGGGGAAGAACTTATAAGCCAACTAGTTCAAATGGATGGCTTTACTCAGAAGAAGTGACTTCGAATGAGGAAGAGGAAATTTCTGACAAAGATTTTGACGAATTCCACACAACTCTACTCCTATCCTCATATGACCCAAAGCCTGGAGAACTCATGATTTTTTATATCAACTACCATTATGAAGACCCTCATTACTCTGATTCAGAACCAAATTTAATTCTAAATCATGATTTCAATCCAGACCCTATACCACCTCTTCTTGTATTATGGAACTGGATTAACAGATAGACTCTGCAATTTGAACCTCATCCACTTGACCCTATTTCATATTCCAAATCAAAAAGACTCTTTAGAATAGGGTTGCATCATCAACTGGTCTGCATTTTTGGATCACTGATTCTGGGACCAAATGATCATGTCTTTCTACTAATCTTAAATTCCCTTGCAAGAGTTATTACTTCTTCTCTTAACCTACAGTATTGAACTACATATTTTTGAGTTTAAGTCTGACAAATGACGTTAAACTTAGTGTTGGCTGGGAGGCAACCCAGTATTCACTATAAGTAGCTCTGCATCCTCTGCACCCATGCTGACCTAGATTAACAAGAATAGCCAGGTGATATCCCCTCCTCTTGCTTATTATATTTTGATTTTCATGCATACTTTTCAATGACATTGTAATGAATAGGCATGGGGGCTGGACATTGCATGTCTAATTTTAATGTAAAAAAAAAAATGTATTTAGGCATAAAGAATTTTTATTAAGGTTTTATTAGGGATTTATTCTTAAGTTGATTCCTGAGTTTAGAATCTAGTACAATTTCACACTTATATGTAGAATTTGTAATGGATCCTCTGTGAAGACTGATAAAAATCTTTAGTTTGTCGATAACAAGCAATGCTTCTTCTCCTGAACCCTTGAACAATAATCAGGGAGTCAGACAAACAATCTTCTAACAGATCCACCAAACAAGTGTGAGGTAAGAGTAGAAAGTCTACTGGTGCTCTAAGGCTAGTATGAGGAATCTTAACTTCTGGATAATTAGATATAATACTCGGAGTTAGGCATAGTTTTCTCTCTCGATTTCTGCATACAAGTTCGTAGTTCGAATCTCTTGAGAGCCACCAAATAAGGCAAATACCCAGAAAGCAGGTTCTAACAAAACTAGGACTAAGGTGGATGGTCACGACCGTCCTTTATTGAATCCTCGATTGAGCGAGGGTATTAATGTCAATGTCAGAAATATGTTGTCCTATCCATTCCTTTCTCGGTGTTGAGAATAGGCACTTCCACCAAATAAGCCACCTGATATCCTCTTGAACACCCCTAATCCTGGATAATGCCTCGTAAATAAAAGTTTGTATGCTATACTATGTTGCGTTAGTAGATATTTAGATGCGAAAAAAAAAAGAGAGAAAAAGGAAAAAAGAGAGAAAAGAATATATATATATAGAAAAAAATAGAGGAAAAAGAAAAGAAAAGAAAATATATATATATACATAGAAAAAATTTAGAAAGAGCAGAAAAAATGAGTTTATGAGTTAGAGTTTATTTCAAATGTAATGAGGCAACAACACCTACTACCCTCACAATCCACCAAATGCAACCTTGACCTACTTTTCTATATTTCTGGTCGCCTGAATACGAGCTAAGGAATTCTAACTTAGTCGTAGAGTTATCAGAACCTAATCAAAGTGTTAATGCCAGGAGGGACCACCAAATATACTGATAAATCTTGTGAGATTGTGAGCTCAAAAAGAAATAAAAAAAGATAAGATAAGATAAGAAAAAGAAAAAAAAGAAAGAGAGAGAATGAGTACAAAGAATCTAAAGAGAGCACAGTTTCTCTGCCTCTCTTTGAGTTAAATTATTTAATAGTTTGGAAATCTAGGTTCTCAAGTACTAGTCTAGATGCAGCACCAGATGAGTGTGAGCCACCAATTACAAATCTACTTGACTCAGAAATCTTCTACCGAAGACAAAAGCTGGGGCTAAATATACAGGTTACTTTATAACCCCGAGGGAAGAAGTTTGCCTATCCCAATAGATTTTTACTAAGGGTCAAGTATGAGCTTTAGATGTGGATTGCCTTTTCACTTGGATCCATTGCATAGGCTACACTAAACACATTCACAATTGTTTGGATTTCTAATGTTTTGGATGAAAACAAAATAAATAAATCTCTAGTCAAACTCTTGACAGAAATCTGTCGTGTATGACCACTTTGCATTTAGTCTTGCATTTGCTAGGGACTAACAAGATTTAGGCATGGGGTTGTGATTACACAACAATCATGCAACCTAAATCACCTGAATTAAGCTAGATTCTAGCATATCTTAGGGACAATACATGCATAAGCATCGTAATTTGCATAATGGTTAGTTTGATTAGCTGCATAGATAGAATCACCATTTTATGTACTAAAGAGAGATGATTTTAATCGCAGATGATTCGAAGCTGCAGATGACAGATCAGACCATACAGATCTGATCAAGATAACAAAGGAAATCCAATGCTTCCGAAATCGTCTCGATTAGACAACCAGAGCATCGTGTGCAGTCCACAGAAGAATAGAGACCACAGAGGTAGAGGACAAAGGTTGAAGCCTTAGATGAAAAATCCAACCGCACAGATGGATTCGGATCAATGATCGCAGTCTAACGGTGCAAAAATCAACCCAATCAGAGGTCTACATCACTAGATACAAAGAAGAAGATGGACGACCATGATGGTGCCACATGGCACCATCATAGCCAACCCCTCATCGCCACCCCATCTTTGAAGGCTACCCAATGTGGCACCATCACAGCCAACCCCTCATCGCCACCCCATCTGTGAAGGCTACCCCTCGTGTGTTGTGAGCCATTAGATCTTCATCCAATGGCCATGAGCGTGCCGCGTCGCCTGCCTCACCGCGCTTCATCAAGAAGAAGATCTCGACCATTGGATCTTCATCCAACGATCGAGAATATGTTACCTCAAATCCTAAACACAACAAAAAATTGAAGTATCACGTTGGTTAATGCCTTCGCCACGAAGCAATGGGTGCGCGTTCGATCCATGCCTTTCATGAAATTGAAGAACCGTTGGGTGTGGGTGCTATTGACCTTCAAATGGTGATCGAAGGGCGGAGGCGTGACCACGTGTCGAAGCCCTTCATCAAAACTATAAAATAATGCCAAAGCCCCCTTTGATGTATACTCAACTTCATACAACTCTCTCTCTTTCCAGACCAAGCTCTCCCTCTGCAACTCTGCTCCGACCTTCATCCTAGCATTGTGGATCTGAGGTGTTGCTGCATCTCGCACAAGCATCCTACAAGCGATGTCGTCTCTCTACCTTCTTCTTCTCTCTCTCTCCCTCTCTCTTTCTATCTATCTGCTATCTATCTGTCTCTATTAGCATTTTCTATTGTGAAAAACTCTATCTAATTGCAATAAAATTCTGATTCTATGGATATCTGCTCTATACGTATATACATATATATATATATATATCTAGTTAGAATTAGTTTTATTGAAAAGCTTCTGTTAAAATCGAGATTGCCTCCCTGCGAATGACCCGGTACTCACCGAATTTTATAAACTTATTTGTCGACTTGTTTTCATGCTAGACTACAACTAAATTATCTTTTTTTTTTTAAACAAACAACTAAATTATCTTTTAAAATGCAATTTACGCATCGAACAGCTACGGGAGCGTATGTTTCATCAAAATCAATTCCTTCTTCTTGATTATACCCTTGGGCCACAAGTCTAGCTTTATTTCTAACTGCTCCTAACTCATTAGTTTGTTCCTAAAGACCCACTTAGTTCCTATAATGGTTTGTGATTCAGGCTTTGAAATAAGTTCCCATACTTGATTTCTCCTGAATTGATTTAATTCATCCTCCATTGCAATAATCCAACAGTTGTCTGAGAAGGCTTCCTTAACATTTTTAGGTTCTAGTTATGAAACAAAAGCTGTAAAAGCTAAAGTGTTAAGGGAAGATCTAGTTTGAACTCCTTTAAATAATTCACCTATCACCAATTCTTTTAGATGATCTTTCACAAATGAAATATCTCTGGTAGTTCATTAGAAATATTCTATTCTGGAATGTTTGATGGGTCAACTATTAGGTCATCATCATCAATCGCAGAAGATTTCGGTTGAACTAAAGTTATATCAAAAGATACATGCATGGTTTCCTCAATAACAGAATTCTTCTTGTTAAAAACCCTATAGGTTTTACTTCTGGTTGAATAACCTAAGAATATTCCCTCTGAACTTTTAGCATCAAACTTATCAAGATTGTCCTTAGTATTAAGTATAAAGCATCGACATCAGAATATCTTTAAGTAGGAGATTCTAGGTGTTCTTCCATGATAGAGTTCAAAAGTTATCTTCTTTAGAATTGGTTTGATCAGGGTTCTATTCTGAATATAACAAGCAGTGTTTACAGCCTCAGCCCAAAAATATCGAGGCAGCTTTGACTCGCACAGTATTGTGTAGGCACACTCTTGTAAAGTCCTATTTTTCCTCTCAACTACACCATTCTGAGGTGCAGCTCTAGGGAATGCAAATTTATGTTTTATCCCATATTGATCACAGAAATTGATAAAAGATTCATTATAAAATTCTCCGTCGTAATCACTTCTAATTCTAATTACTTCATACCCTTTTTCATTTTGTATTCATCTAACTAACTTTCTAAAAGCATCAAAGGTTAAGTCTTTACTTTTTAGGAAAGATACCTCTAAATCTAGAAAAGTTGTCAATTGTGACTAGACAATATCTACACCTACCTAGGCTTTCGGATTTGGTTGGTCTGAGCAAGTCTAAGTGAAGTAGCTCCAACGGTTGTGAAGTGCTACCATCCTTTTTGGTTTGAAGGGATTTTTAGTTTGCTTACCAACTTGATAAGAATCGCAAACTTTGCTTTTCTTGAAGTTGGCCTTTAGCAGACCCTTGATGAGCTCATGTTTCACAAGTCTATTGATGTTTCCCATGTGAACATGAACTAGTCATTTATGCCAAAGTGTTTCTTCTTTGTCAGATACGACCATACATTCAAGACTATCGCATTTGTCGAAGTTTACAGTATAAATGTCTTTATGTCTATTTCCTTTAAGAATAATTTATTTTGTTTCTTTATCATGAATTTTAAAACCTTTTGATGTGAAAGTAATTTTGTAACCTTTATCACATATTTGACTAACACTTAAAAGGTTATGTTTTAAGCCGTTAACCAAGTGCACATTATCAAAGGAGGTGGAAGAGTTACCAATTTGGCCAGTACCAATACTACGACCCTTGTGGTTGTTCCCAAATGTGACCGTATCACCTTCCTGACGGTTGAGCTACAGGAATAAGTCTTCTTCGCCGGTCATGTGCTTGGAACAGTCGCTGTCCATTATCCATCTTCTTTCTTCTCTTTCCTATCAGTGGTTTGTGTTTGTGAGACTTTGTTTGTTGGAAAGTCCACTTTTTATAATCTACAGAACCTACAAAACAAGATCGCAATATACTTTTTGGTACCCATTTTTGTTTGGGTCCACGGTGGTTAGCTTGTGTTGCTTGTTTTAGCAAGCTAACTTTCCCTTTGCTAGACTAGATGCTTCATGATCATTTTTAGGTATATAACCTAACCTAAATTTTATGGTGCATTGGGTTTGTGTTCCTAATGACGAAGAGATTCTCGCTTAATTAAAATAGCAATAGAATGATATGTCATATTTTATGTGGTGGAAAATCTCTCAATCAAAATAAATTCAAACTTAACCACAATAAAAATGTCGCATCCACAGGGAGGAATAGACCAATAAATTCACGAGTAGAGGATGATGCTGTTTGTAGACAACTTTGCAACTTCAATGCGAGGAATATACTATTCTAAATGGAGCTTGCAATTTCCTTAAAAGTTCAAGGTTATTTATGCAATTTTCATGTCAGGAATTAAGCTCCCAAAAATATGTATATGATGCATGTGTAATGGCATATCATGTAAATTTAACTTACATGCAAATCTAATTTGAATTTCAATGTAGAATGATGCACATAACACAAGTGAAGTAAATTCAAGAAACTATAAGTGCATCCATGCAATGTGGCCTGAATAAAATAATAATATCTAATGGCAATGGCATGAAATGTAGATTTTAATTAAGGAGAAAACAGAGGATTTCTCCTCTCTATTCCTCGCTTGGACGGCCGTGCACGGTTGGCGGCGAGAGTCGACGAGGTGGTGCGGCGAGAGTCGATGAGTTGGTGCGCCTCGACGTGTGCTTCACGATGGTGGTGACGCAGCGGACGGAGGTGGCTAGCGACAATCGGATGGTGGAGAACAGCCGTTGGCCTATTGGGTTCTATTCGAGGAGGAGAACCGCACGTGGAGAGGAGGCAGAGCTACTGCTGCAGGCCGTACGGCTGCGCGCTGGGTCCGCATGCAAGGGCGTGCTAGGGCACGCCTACGGTCATGGCTGCTGGCGTGGGTTGCCTGCAGGCAGCTGCAGCCTACGGGCGCTGGCGAGGGTGTGCCTGCAGGGCTGGCTGCTAGAGTCAGCACCTGCGGGCGGGGCTTGTAGGTCGCGGCGAGGGCAGTAGCGCGGGTGCAGGCTGGCGATGGGGAGCGGGGGCAGGCTGGCGTGCTTGCGGTGGGAGCGTTGGTACAGTGCACATGGTGGGGCTAGTGCAACGTCTGCAGGGGCGCACTCGCAAGGGCTGGCGGTGGAGGGCACAGTTGTGGCAGTGCGGTGAGGGCAGGATGGCGATGGTGTGGACGTGCATAAGGGTGCGGCTGTGGAAGTGCGGTGAGGCACTGCCTTACGCTTGCAAGGGTGCGACTATGGCTCTTGCGCACGGTGGGTGGCTAAAGAGGGCTTGGTGAAGGCACTGGTGGCAGGGTGCGCAGTGGGTAGGTGGTGGAAGCTGTGTGCACAGTGCACACTCTCCCCACAGTACGATGGTCTCCCCAGGGGGAGAAGAAGAAGCCGAAGCCCCCTCTCCTTTGCCAAGCCTTCTTTTTATCTCCTCCTTCACCTTTAAGTCAAGGGATTTTTAAATCCCTTACTAAATTTAGCCAGCGGCTGTTGGGGGGGTGTTGAGGCCGATCAGAGGTTGAGGAAGACTTAGTTGAGACCGGCGGCTGAAGGGGAAATTTATCTTCACCACCCTTTTCTTTGTACAAATTATTCCTACAATAATGAAACATAGAATAATTACATAGTAAGTTATAGAATGCAATATAATAGATGCAATCATTTTATGTCCTAATGTAGGTATTAACAAACATAAATTGTAAGAATAAAGTTAACTTAGGCCTAGCAATAGTCCATTAAAATGAACTCATCAAATACCCCCATTACTAAGATTTGCTAGTCCCTAGCAAAAATGAAAAATAATATAAATAATCAGAAGATTTCTTCTTTTCATATTTCAAAACTTTAGAGATCCAGACAAATGTGATGTGATAATAGCCTAAGTAACAGATCCAAGTGAAAAGCCAATTCGCATTTGCAATTCGTACTTATCCCTTAGTAAATATTTCTATCAGGATAGGCAACTACTTCCCTCAGGGATAAAGCGGAAAATAATCTGTAAATTGACCCCGGCTTTAGTCTTAGGCAGGAGATATCGAGTTGAATGGATTTGTATTTGGTGGCACACACTCATCTGGTGGTACATGTAGTCTAGTACTACTGACTCTAAATCTCTAGACTATTAAACAAGTAACTCAGAGAGAGGCTAAAGAACTGTGCTCTCATGATGTTCCTTAGTGCTCACTCTTTTCTTTCTTTTCTTTCTGAGATCACAAATCTCGCAAGATTTAGTAATTGTACTCACTGTTTGGTGGCCACACATGGCATTCACACTTTAATTAAAGTCCTAATAACTCTACAACTAAGTTAAAGTCCTCAGCCAGTATTCGGGCGATCAGAAATACTGAAAGATAGGTATAGGTCATATTTGGTGGATCGCGATAGGTATTTTTGTTGCCTCAGAAACAATATTACAAAGATAAAGTTATAAACTTGGACTTTTTTTCTCTCTCTCTCTTTTCTTCTTCTTCCTTTTTTTTATTTTATTTTATTTATTTCTTCTTCTCATTTTCCTTTTTCTTTCTTTATCAATCAACATAACACAATATAGACTTTTATTTATGAGTCATTATTAGTGATGATGATGGTCAAGAGGATATTGTGTCGCTTATTTGGTGGAAGTGCCTATTCTCGACACCGGGAAGGAATGGATAGGACAGGCGTATTTCTGACCTTTGACACTATTACCCTCCTTTAGCCGAGGACTCTATGAAGGACGGTCGTAACCATCCACCATAGTCATAGCTTTATTAAGACTCAATCTCTATGTATCTACCTTATTTGGTGACTCTCAGGAATTCACACAAAGTACGCACACAGGAACAGAGAGCAAAAACTATGCCTAACTCTAAAGTATCATCATCTAATTGTCCAAAACTTGAGGCCTTGCACTAGACTTAGTGCACCAGTAATCTCTCTACTTTCTTCTCACAAATATGAGATGGATCTACTAGAAGATAGTATGCCTGACTCCCTATGAACTGTCCAAGGGTTTAGTAGACTAAAAATGCTTATTTGTTTCCTTCAAAGATCCATAGCCTAGTCTACGTGCACATGAAGTAAATGTACTGGATTCTAAACTTAAGAAATAATTCAAGAAGAAAAACCTCCAATGATAAAGAAATTTTGCTAGGGACTAACCCATTCAGCTCAAGAAAAGAGAATTTTTTTTTATATGCTAACTTAAATGCATGAATACTTCCTAAAATGCACCCCCCCATGCCTAAATCCTACAATGTCCTCATTATAAAATTAAAACAGGGGGAGAAATGAAAGAAATCACCTGACAACGGTGTTATTCAGACCGTTGGGTTGCCTCCCAACAAGCCCTACATTTTCTGTCAGCAGCTAGACTTATAAGGAACCTGTAAGTCTGGTTCCAGACAGAAAAAGTTAGGTCCTAAAAATATGTGTAACAGCGCGGGCCTAGAAAACAGGTTGCCACGGGTGTTGGTGAGCTGATGATGCAACGTAATCCCAAATTCTCGCCAGAAGATATGAAAGCAAAAAATCTTGTTGGCTACCTAGGGAGGTCTAGGAATAATAAAAGGAATATGAAAAGAGGCCTCTTGAAACGGAATAAGTGGAGGATAACAAGGATCCTCCAAAGCAGGACGGGTTTTAAAAGATATAAACATTAATATTTGAAAACCTTGAATGGCAAGACTAAAAGTACAAGCATTAATCCACACTTGCCATTCTACCCGAAGATGTACTGGCCAGATATGTTCTCCAGAAAGAATGTTCATGAGCAGAGATCTGAGCCAAGGATCGGTTAGGGAGTGTAAGGGTTGTTTGTAGTGTTGGAAGGTAATGATTAAGTCCAATGAGGGCTTAGTCGGTGTCAGGTGCAAGTCCAACAATGATTCAAATTGTGTATACTCCCTAACAATTGCAGACAGCTTCTCGTTACCTTTCCTAGCATTAATGATCGGAGTCATATTTTCACCTTTCAGTATATGTGAATTAAGGGTAGACTCCAAATTATAACTCTTTGATGGCAGGGTCAAAATATCAGAATCATTATCATTAATTTCATCCCCAGATTCTTTTGGTTCACTCAATTTTTTGTCGGGGTGTATATGTGATTCATTAGTGAAGAAAGGAGTTGGATCAGTATCCTTAATTATTCCTAAAGGAGGATCAGTCTTAATGTTTTGGAGCAAGCCTATATCACTAAATTCGTTATTCTTCTCAGGGTATAAATCCTCAATTGATGTGTTTTATCCCTGAGAGTCTCCCCTAGGCTTCTTACTATTTTGTTTGTCCTCCTCTAATATCAACTCCTACTTTGATGGAGGATGACTCTCAAAAGAAGGGAGGAATCTAGATTTCACCATATTATTTATATCCTCTGGAGGTAAATTCTCAAATAATAAATGATTCCTCTGTGATTCACTCCAGATTTTTAGTCCAGGTTCCTCCATTGGGGCATCCTCATCCTTTGAAATAAACTCTTTATATCCTTGAGACCAAAATTGATCTAATTAGTCCTCCATTCCCTTATGGTCACCTTCATTGGGTGCATTTAAATCCTCATGATGCTAAATGGTAGGTGTCGATTCCTTAAGTGGAGGGTCAGGAGTAGGCTCACTAAGGGTAGAATGGGATTCCACTAGATAATCAATAGGGGAAGTGATAGGAACAATACAACCTTGACTCGGGTTAGTAGGGGTAAGGAGAATACTGTCATTGGGGTCAAGGTCCTCAACAGGTACCATCTTCCCTTGCTTTTGACTCCAATATAGCTCGGGTGGATAATCACTAGGATCGTTCTCCTCTAGTGGCCGTGTCTCATCGGGAGAGTCTAAGTGATAGCTACATAAAACTAGATCCCTATTGTCATTGGTTTCCTTAAAATTATTTTCATGATCATGGTCGTCTGGGTAGGGATCAGAATTACTAGGAAGAGCATAGCTAAGCTGTCTTATTTATTTATTTAATTGTTGACTATTCCTCAACATCTCTCCCATGGATTCCATCATTTCCTTTTGTTGTTTTTGCATTTCTATCATAAAAGAGGAGAGGCTACTACTATCAGGTTGGGGAGGATAGTCAATTTCAGGTTCTGGTTGCCTAGGGGTATCGGCCCAACTTCGATACGAAAAATCATGAAGGGTGGGAGGGTTGGGTGTTTGCATAGAAGTAGGGATTCCAGGGTTGGAAAATCCCGCTCCTAGCCTCTGCTCAACAGTGGGAGTTATCGGGCCAGTACTCCCAGGATAATAACAAGAATGATCCCATGAATTGTCAATGTACCCATCAAAGGATGAATACGCTCGGGGCATGGGATCCTGGTTAAAATATGGGAAGTATTGACTCTGATAATCTAAATGATAGGAATAAGGGTGATCCATTTCTTTAAGCCAAACAGTTTTAACTCTCTTAGGATTTAGAAGAATTCAGAACACAAGTAAAAACTTCCTAGAGAGTTCTATCGCTGTCAAAGCAAACAAAAAATCTAGTGCGATATTTTTTAGTAGATTCTAGGTCTTAGAATTAAATATTCAGTTGGTGGTCAAACAAGTTTTGCAAAAATTACGCTTCCTAGGTCAACCTTCGTTGGTGCCTATAACCTACTCGCAAGGGATGGAAGTCTCGAATCGAGCCCACACACGAGGAACTGAAGTAACTTGGTGGATAGGCTTGTTGATTTCCGACTAACTTCCCTTGTGGTGCAAAAGAGGAGAGATAGAAACTTATCTAGTGGCCTTATGTGTGAGGTGCACAGTGTCTCAGGTGCGCAATCATACGATCATGTTTTGAGTTTTTGAAATTTCGCAAACAAGATTCTTTTGCACACAATTTTAGGTCACAGATTTTAAGGTCTAACCTCTTAGCAGTCCCAATTTTTAAAGTGACCACTGAATTAATTCGATTCAAGCACTTTAGTGGTCTTAGATTTAGGTTCAATGCAAATGCATGACAAGGAATTGATGCTCAAGAGAAGACGTACCTTACTCCAGCTTTCTTTGTGCAAGAATGTATGCAATACAGTAAAACTAAACTAGATGCTGCTCATTCAGTCCTAGATGGTCGTCCTATAAATATGCAGCTTCTAGCAAGCAGTTCGAATATATATATATATATATATATATATATATATATATATATATATATTTATTTATTTATTTATTTATTTATTTAATAATAATAATAAGCAAACATACCTAATCTAACTAACTAACCGACATGCAGTTCAAACAATTTGAATAATCCTATAATCTAAATAAATGGGAACACGCTCCCGAAAATACGCTCCCGCATACAAGAGCGAAAAGAAATAAAGAAACACTGGGAACACGTTCCAAAAATACCCAACAAGGGCCCAAAAGACAGAAATTAAATTCTAATGTCTATCTAAACTAAATCTAAACTAAGCTCTAATGACTAATTCAGAAACAGGCTTCTACATAAGCCTACGTACGTGGGATCAAGGCCCATGTGCTTCTATTGCTAGCCTCCAGGTGGCATCATGGTCCACCAAAAAGATCGTCTTCGCCGTGCACGCTCGCCGTGTTCGTCGTTCAAGATCAATGTCGTCGCTCTACTACGCCTGTCACCCCATTAAATTCCTCACACAATATGATAAAGAATAATTGCGCAACTCAGAATATTCAAAAATAATAAAGTGAATCTATTGCGTCTGTTGCCTCCCCGGCAACGGTGTCATTTGACGAAGAGATTCTCGCTTAATTAAAATAGCAATAGAATGATATGTCGTAGTTTATGTGGTGGAAAATCTCTCAATCAAAACTAAATTCAAATTTAACCACAATAAAAATGTCGCATCCACAGGGAGGAATAGACCAATAAATTCACGAGTAGAGGATGATGCTATTTGCAGACAACTTTGCAACTTCAATGAGAGGAATATACTATTCTAAATGGAGCTTGCAATTTCCTTAAAAGTTCATGGTTATTTATGCAATTTTCATGTCAGGAATTAAGCTCCCAAAAATATGTATATTAATGCATGTGTAATGGCATGTCATGTAAATTTAACTTGCATGCAAATCTAATTTGAATTTCAATGCAGAATGATGCACATAACACAAGTGAAGTAAATTCAAGAAACTATAAGTGCATTCATGCAATGTGGCCTGAATAAAATAATAATATCTAATGACAATGGCATGAAATGTAAATTTTAATTGAGGAGAAAACATAGGATTTCTCCTCTCTCTTCCTCGCTTGGATGGCTGTGCACGGTTGGCGGCGAGAGTCAACGGGGTGGTGCACCTCGATGCGTGCTTCGCGACAGTGGTGACGTGGAGGCCGGAGGTGGCCGACGGCGACCGAACAGTGGAGAACAGCCGTTGGCCTATTGGGTTCTGTTGGAGGAGGAGAACCGCATGTGGAGAGGAGGCAGAGCGGCTGCTGCAGGCTGCGTGGCTGCGAGCTTTGCGCGTGTGCAAGGGCGTACCTGTGGGCATGGCTGCTGGCATGGGCTGCCTGCGGGTGGCTGCGGCCTGCAGGTGCTGGTTGCCTACAGGCACTGGTGAGGGTGCACCTGCAAGGCTGGCTACTGGCGTGAGTGCCTACAGGTGGGGCTTGTAGGGCGCGGTGAGGGCAGTAGCGCGGGTGCAGGATGGAAATGGGGCATGGGGGTAGGCTAGCATGCTTGTGGTGGGAGCACTGGTGCAATGCGGGTGGTGGGGGCTGGTACAGCACCTGCAGGGGCACGCTTGCAAGGGCTGGCGATGGAGGATGCAACTGTGGCAATGCGGTGAGGGTAGGATGGCGATGGTGTGGACGTGCACAAGGGCGCGGCTGTGGAAGTGTGGTGAGGGACTACCTTGCGCTTGCAAAGGTGCGGCTGTGGCTCATGCGCGCAGTGGGTGGCTGAAGAGGGCTTGGTGAAGGTGCTGGTGGCAGGGTGTGCAGTGGGTAGGTGGTGGAAGTTGTGCGCACAGTGCACGCTCTCCCCACAGTACGATGGTCTCCCCAGGGGGAGAAGAAGAAGTCAAAGCCCCCTCTCCTTTGCCAAGCCTTCTTTTTATCTCCTCCCCCATCCGCAAGTCAAGGGATTTTTAAATCCCTTACTAAATTTGGCCGGCGGCTGTTGGGGAGGTGTTGAGGCCGGTCGGAGGTTGAGGAAGACTTAGTTGAGGACGGCGGCTGAGGGGGAAATTTATCTTCACCACCCTTTTCTTTGCACAAATTATTCCTACAATAATGAAACATAGAATAATTACATAGTAATTTATAGAATGCAATATAATAGATGCAATCATTTTATGTCCTAATGTAGGTATTAACAAACATAAATTGTAAGAATAAAGTTAACTTAAGCCTAGTAATAGTCCATTAAAATAGACTCATCACCTAACAATTTATGCAAATTTCTACTTCCATTTGTGAACTTAAATAGATCATTTAATAGAAGAGCAAAGTTTTCTTTCAGTTTGTCTATATCTACTTTTAGGTTGTTTATCTGTGATTTTAATGTAGTGATCTCAACAGATAACTGTCTGTTTTGATTATCAAGTACTCCTTTTTGTGCCTTGTCTTCACCTAATGCTTTTGCTAGGTTTTTATTTTCTACTGTTAATGATTTAGCTATATATGTGATTGCGTCAAATTTGCACGCGTAAAGGGTTCGAGTTTGGAAAATCTGTCGTTGTAGTTCAATTCTCGAGAAAATCCATTGATCAGATAAAATTTATAACCGAAACTCGAAAAGTGAGTCCCAAGTCGAACACAGGAAGGCAAACATTTGATTTTGAAATCCGTGTTTTGCTTTTTTTCTACCATTTTTATCTTTTGCTATTTTTTTTGGTATTTTAATAGGGCAAGAGATCAGGTCGATGAATTCTAGCTAATCTACTTACAAAATAAAAAGAGGGAGACAGAGAGAGAGAACAATCATGTATTTTTATAATCAAATGTTTATTACAACTAAGAAAGAGGGAAAACTATACTACGAAAGTAATAAAGATAGAGATAGGTGAGAGAAATCCCCTCGATGCTCTCTTCGAGGATGACTCACTCTAACGATGCCTAGAGGAAGGTGGAGAGGAGTGGGACAAACGAGGATGGAGCCAGAAGACGGAGGGCGGGGCAGGATGGCGTCGCGGTGAGGATCTACTTCCCGAAGTAGGTGAGAAGACGGCCGTGAGATGCTCCACAAATGGGGATGAGGGGAGGGAAACATATTTAATTCTACTCTAGAGGAGCATCCCAGGCTTGGGATAAGCTCTCTCTGGAGCCTTGGAGGTGGTGAGAGGAAGGAAGAGATGGTGAAGAATGGAGGGGGGTAGGTCCTTTTATAGTGGAGGGAAGAGGAGGAATTCATGCATAGGGCATTAGTGATAGCTGTAATCGTCACTAAAGACCCCTGCAGCTGTCACTGAATTTCTGCCCTCGCCCCTGCTAGCGCTCGCATCACGCACGCCCGTGTACCTTGCGCCTTGTCGCGTGCACATGCGTGCTAGCGTTGAGCTGTGCGACCGGTGCAGTGCGCGCGGCTGTGGTGCTGAGCTATGCGTGCTTGTGCACGCAGCCGATGATATGCACCTCTGAAATAAGGAGACATGTGGGGACTCAAACGATGGTTGCCGATTTGCGCTCCAAATCTCCAACCAATGCGCCAAGTCGTCATATGTGTTGAGCAGACGACTTATGGCATGCAATGGAGGAGGCTTCTCTGTCATTGGATCAAGATCCAACGACTGGGCATGGTGGTCGCAGATGAGGAGCGGTGTGGACGGGCGCTGCTAGCTGATGTTGGGTGGCCTAGATGGTGCCACATGGCACCATCTAGGCCATTCATCTTCTTTCTATTGCAGAGGGTGCCACGGTGCTCGGATCAAGATGATTCCCACGTTGTCGGACTGCGATCGTTGCTCCGAATTCATCCGTACAGTCAGATTTTTCATCCGAAGCCCATAAGGATGTCGCATTGCCCCCTGGCCATTGATCTTCTTCGAACATCATATGGTGCTATGGGATTCTGAGCTAGACGATTTCGGAGGCGTTAGACTTCAATCGTCATCCTGACCAGATCCATACGGTCAGATCGTCCATCCGAGGCCCTTAAATAAATATCCTTCCCTCCTATCCATAAAAGGACATAATTAACCTAAAATATACACAACTACTCTAAATGTAGGATGATGCATGCTATGCAATATTTATAACATGAAATAAAAATCTAGGCCTAGGAACATGCATGAATAGGCATTTTATCCTCAATAATTGTGTCTACATCATCATGCATCTCAAAGAATGCTTCTAATAATTCATCTTGAGTAAAGGAGGTTACCTCATCTTCTAGAGCCATAAGACTGAGAAGAGTTTCTTCTCCAGAGGTTTCTTCTTCCTCTGAACTTGAGTCTGACCCATCCAAAGTTGTTGTGAAAGCTCTCTTCTTTCCATCTTTTCTGAAAAGCTTCTTCTTCTTGTCTGACTCCTTTCTGAGAAGCAGATAGTCCTTCTTGATGTGTCCTTTTCTCTTGTGGTTGTAACATGTGATTGCATCGTTCTTGATTTCTTCTTTCTTCTTCCTCTAGATCTTCTTATCTTTAAGGAACTTCCTAAATTTTTTGGAGAGGAAGGCTATGTCTTCCTCTCCTTCGCTTGAAGTTTCTTCAGATTCTTGAATAGCTTCAAGAGCTATAGTCTTCTTCTTGGATCCTTCTCCTTCTTGATCCCTCATGTGTTGGAGTTGAACCTCATACGCCATTAGACTTCCAATGAGATCGTCCAATTTAGGGTGGACAGATCTTTTGACTCTTGAATGGCAGTAGTCTTGATTTCCCAGTCGCTAGTGAGTGAGAGAAGGATTTTTCTAACAAGGGCTTCATTTTTGATGTCTTGATTAAGATTCCACAATGAGTTTATGATGTCCATGAATCTTCTGAACATCTCCTTTATCGACTCTCCTTTCTTCATCCTAAAAAGCTTGTAGTTCTGGGTTAGTAGATTTACCCTTGTTTCTTTTACCTTTGAAGTTCCCTCGTGGGTAACTTCGAGAATGCTCCATATCTTGTGTGTGGTTTTGCATGTAGAGACTCTATTAAATTTAGCTCTAGAGAGACCATAGAATATGGCGTTCATGGCTTTTGCATTGTGTGTAGCCATCTTCTTTTGGTTTGGACTGATTGCAATGTCGTCCTTGATCTCTGGGCATGTGTATTTCGAGGCGATGACATCCCATACCTCGTAGTATGTTGATTCCAGGAAGATCTGCATCCTAGTCTTCCAATAGCCAAAGTTCGTTCCATCAAATAGAGGAGGTCGAACCGCCAACTAATCCTCAGCATGCGTGTCAACATTTGACTTTAACATCTCGTGGACAATGTAGGCTCTGATACCAAATGATAGGAGGATATCCTGTGGATCTCAACGTATACTAGAGGGGACGGGTGAATAGTATCACCTTAAAAATCATATATATGTACACAAATAAAAAATAAATCACAAGAAATTCAAGCACAGAATACACCTGATTTAAAGTGAAAACCCAAACCAGGTGAAGACCACTACCAAAGCCTCTGAGCTTAGGATTTTTCCAACTAGTCCAAGCTAGTCAATCTACTAACCATACCACTTGAATGAGGGTGGCTCAACCTCTTACAACCACTTCTCTTTTTATCCTGAAGAGAAGAAAAAACAACCACGGATCTTCCCAACAATCTTGGGATCCGTAAATCAAACCAACAAGATAGAATAACAGAAATAACTTCTATGGAACCTCAATAAAAGATCAAACTGAATTTTTTGCAAAGGTTTGAGGCATCATGCTTTTGAAAAACGTGAAGAACGGGGCACGAAGGCTTTTGGAATAAGCACACGACACTCTACTTTCTTGAAAGGTATTTCTCTTTCGAAAGTTGTTATGTAGATAGGCTACGTACGACATCTATTTATACTAAAAGTTTTTCCTAAATAGGAAATTAAATTGGTTGATCAATTAAGGTTAATTGGCCGATCAAAAGAAAATTTGGTCGATCAATTAAGGTGGTTGGTTGATCACTAATTGATTGGTCAATTTACTTGGTTGCTCGATCAAAAAGATTTTTATCAACTTCCTAAAATGGGCTGATTTGATCGGTTAATGAAGTTGGTTGGTCGATCAAGGTAATTTGGTCGATTAATTTACTAATTTAGTGGATCAATAACCCTAAAAACTTAGTTTTGAAAAGATACGCAAAAATCCATTTTTGAGTTTTATTTAAGGTTCCTTACAATAATGTCCTAAACTCAAATAAAGATAAAAAGACACATCAGCAACTATCTGCACTTGTCTTGAAAGACACTTTAATCCAAGATAGTCCTGAAATGTTAGTCTAGCAATAAGCATAATTTTGGTGCATCAAAATAGAGGTGCTTACACGTACAAGCGAGAATGAGGCTCTGATACCAATTGAAAGTTTGCACTAGAGGAAGGTGAATGGTGGAGTATAAAAATTTTAATACAAATGAATCAATTATACACGCATTCACCACAATAAGACAAGTATTTATAGGCGGAAACCCCAAGGGTAAAAACCACCACCTAAGTCACCTAGACTTAGGATTTCTTAATCGACTTAGTCGATCAAATCCACTATACATACCACTTAAATTGAGGGTGGCACAACCTCAATACATCCACACTACTTTAAACCTAGGGTAGTGTACCCTAAATCCCTCTTCTTTTCAAAGAGAATTTTATCTCACGAGGAGAAGGGAGTTCGCAGAGTGAATACCCAATAGAAACAAAGTACAAAAACCTATAGAGACCAAATATAAGGTTGAATCCAAGCTTCTATGGTTAAAGATGACTTCCCTGATGAGGAAAAGATTGGCATGATGGCAAAGCGTAACAGTGCTCTATAATGTGTAAACCAAGGCTTGGAGAATAACGGGTTCCTTTAGATCTTCTCACAGTGTGTATAGAGTGGGAAATATTTTTTCTATGTGTCTTTGGAAAAAGGAGGGGTTTCAATCTATTTATAGATGAGCTAGAAAGGTTCAAGAAGGCTTGGGAGAGGCTTCCTAGTTGTTGGAACCAAATCCAAGAAGATTTGGCCAAAAACCAATTGATATCAGATCAATTATTGCATCTAATAACATAATTAGACATCTAATAAATTGATTAGATGTCTGATCCGAGTATATTAAATGTCTAATTCTATAAGGTGGTCACCCTGGAATTGGATTGGATCTTGTAGAGGGATCATGTTCCAGATCATTGGATGTATGATAAAAAGTGTGTTTCCAAGAATCGAATTTTTCATGAGTTGGGAAATTGTGATTTCATCTTACAACAAGATTTGATCAAATTTAATCACAACGGTCGACTATTGGACATTTGGGAACGTCTTTGGATGTCTGGAAGAGGTTCTGGACATCTAACACAAGGTATAGATGTCCAAAAGTAAATGCTATAGACTCAGGTTCTAGATCTGGTTATTAGACGTCTGATCAAATGTCTTGATGAATTAAAATGAGTTATTGGACATTTGATAATTTGTCTGGACGTCTGATAAGGTTTATTAAAAGTCTGATAAGATGTCTAGATGTCTGACAAGGTAGGATGTTTGCTATTTTGGCTTTCTAACTTGATTCTAAGATTTGTCTAAGTGTCCTAAGGTTAAGTGAGAATGTCTAAGACTTAGGTTATTATATTTTGGGCTCTTTAACAACTATCTAATGAAAAGAAAATGGCAAAAACAAATTCATAGAACATGAACAAACTACTCTATCCTATTCTTCTTTCTACTTTGTCCTCAAACTTTAGCACCAAACTTTAGCCCTATTGCTCCTTGATGCTTTTGTTCATCATCAAGCTCATCCGTCTCCATTGATTGAGAGCTTGAACACCTTCTATGTCTTCTAAATTAATTGCATTAACTTGAGAACTCACAATGCAAATGCAATTGTTAAGTACACTTTTATTTTTTATCATCAAAATCAAGGACCAAGGTGCAATTGCACCAACACATCCTAGGGCTAAGAATTTGCAAAATATAGACTCAACTTATCCTCTTGGACAACCAAGGAGCTTCCAAGGGACACCTCATGTGGCTGGCCACCATGGCTAACTCTCCACCTTAGATCAACCCACCTATGGCCTAGATTAATCACTCAAAAACTAACACTAACCTCCCTACCAGATTCCTCCTATGGCCGGTTAACCTAGACCCTTTTCCACCCTTGATTCACTATCTTATGGCTACAAATGTTTGACCTAAAACCACCATACGGCCGACCACATCATTGGCATAATTCTCAGTGCTTAATCTCTCGTCCAAGGGCCACATATAAATCTTGACACCTCATCAATTGGACGCCTAAGTGTGCAACTAATCTCCAACAACCAATGATGATGTAAAGGCCTTAAATTTCCTCCATTTTGGTGGGCCACTTTTCTTAATCTAAATCCGTCATGGCTGGTCATGGTGGCATGCCACTTAGCTTAATCAAAATCCATCTTGGGTGGCCATTGTGGAGTTTATATCCACCCTCCATTTTGCCTTGATTTAATCCCTACCATCCATTACATTACAAATAACCTAAGCCTATCCACATCAACCCTAAGTTGTATCCTAACCCTCCCTAACCCTGCAATTCAAACCACTTAATCCTAACCATCCAGCATCCTTAATCCATGGCCAACACCATTGACCAATCACATTACTTCATGATTTCTACAAAAGCACCTACGCACTAACACTTAGGATGACTTCTTCCCCCATGGATGTCCTCCTTGGAGACTTCCTCTCCTTCACTTATTCTTCCCATAGAATAGTTTTCGTAACCCTACTCGACCCTTCTCCCTTAGCATCTCCATTTCATCTTGGTCGTGGGTCCTTCCTCAAGATCAAGGTGACTCCACGCCACCTTTGGTGTGGAGACCCTGCTAGGTGCAACTTTGCCTTCACTTCGACTCTCCTCCACTCATCCGGGCTACGCCCTCGTGGCCATTTCTTCTCCAATATTTTTGTTCTTTAAGTTTTCATTTATTTTCATAGTTATACTCGTGTCTACTTTGTTATTTTTTAGATCAATTGTAATAGATTATTTTTTATTATTAATGCAATCAACCTTTTATTTCCATAGTTGCATCTTGTTCTTATCACTTTCGCACTTAGATAGCAGTTACATCTACCTTTGCTTGTGTTCTATATAAATTATAAAAAGAATGAAAAAGATTAAAAAAATAATAAATCTTAGGAAGTGAAAGTATCTAGTTGCCTCCCTAAGACGATCAGTCTCCATTTTCAGATTAATCATTTTATGAGTTTGATATAAAAAATTCTAAAGTATTTACACGATTTAAATTGTAACGAATATGCTTTTACGAAACTGATTTCACGTAGATCACTTTTTGGTGTAGTTGATGAGGAGGCAAGATGAATATTTTCTCTCTCCATTGTGTGTTTGAGATTGAAGTCTAACCTACTTCACTTTTTTGGTTTTTGCTTGTATAGGTAGCCACAAGAAAATGAGTGCATAGAAAATTGGTAGCATCCAAGATTGAGTGTGGGTAAAGACCCAAGGTGAGATCTTTCTCTTACACCTTCAAAAGAAAAAAGAAAAAAAGTCTCTATCATAATTTCCTTTTTCTTTATCACTGAAATGCTCGGATTAGACTACCGATCCATTTTCAAAAATTCACTCTGACCACCTAGAGCAATAAAAATTCTAAAATGTTTTTTGAATCTTTTTTGTTAAACTAGGAACAAACCCACCCATTTTCATTTGGAAACTCACTTTATATTTTTCTGAAAATTTCTCTAAGTGATAGTGGGTCATTTTGAAAATAAAACACAAAATTCGAATTCATGGAATTTTCCTGATTTTTCTAGAGCTTAAAATCATTTGAAATTTGTTGTTTTAGGTTTTTTATCAAATTTAGTTTCTCAGATAAATTTTTAAAAATTTTATGGAAAGTGAACTATAACTATTTTTTTAAATTTCTAAGTAGGGCTCTTTTCTACCTTGATTGACTACCTTGTTAAAAAGAATTCATTTAAATTATTTATACCCCTTCAAACATTCTAAAAAAATTTATTTCGGTGATTCTAATTGAGTGGTGCAAAAAAGCCATAGTTTCTTTACATTTGATCGCACCATTCAAAATAAAATTGATTCACTTTGTTTGGAGCTACCTGATTAGTGTTTAATTTTAGGGTTCAATCTTGTATCTAGAATACACCAACATTTCTTTTTGCTTTAAAAGGAAAATATATTCATAGCTGATTGTGTAACTTGGTGTACTCCCAAAAACTTTGTTTGAAATGACCATTTAATTTGAATCCTAAAATCGGACAAACATAGCTTGAACGTTAAAAGACTTGGAAAAAAGTAAACACCTTGTATTGCTTGGTTGTCACTACACTACACACTTCAAATCAGCTAATTAAGGGCAACAACCACCCTCATGCCCAACAACTCCCAGTGCACCAATCTCTTAAGCCTAATAAAATAGAGTAAGCGTGCCTTAGGTAGGAGTAATTGATTATCTTGGCACACTAAAGTTAAGTTGGGTCAAATCAAGGCCATGTCACTTGAACTAACTGGTAACTAGACAAGTCGATGTGGTAATTGCGTCAACCTCTAGTGGTGCTTCGTCGTGCGGGGTGTCCTAGGGGGTCCTACCCATCAGGCCAACCAAGAATTCATAGGTTGGCATGGGTCAATTTGGCTTTGGGGCATTTGGATTAGGCCAATTAAGGGCAACCCTTTAAGGCTAGAATTGGATGTTTATTTAGGCGCACACTTTTCTTCTCTCTCCTATCCCTTATCCCTATTTTCTTCCAACACTATCCCTAGATTTCAATTCCTATCCTTCCTACTCTTTTATCCCTAATATAATTTTTATCCCTAGTTGACCCAACATTGTCCATCTTCTAATTAGGATAGGTCTACTTCTAATTAGGGATCTATCCTAGGATACCAATATCTAAGATATGATTCTAATCCCAAGACTGATTTCAATCCTTATCCCAATTCAACTTTGACTATTCCATCTTCAAATTAGGATAGGCTTCTTTCTAATTAGGGGTATGATACTAATCCTAGATATTATAATTTAAACTCTAATCCTCCTTAAACTCAGTTCCAATCCAGGTCAATATCCCAATATGATCATTCCAATATTGTAACACCTTGATATACAGGTTCGAGTTGTTTTGGAGTGGTTTGGGTCACTTCGGACCCGTTAGTGCGCCCTTTGGTTGGTACAAGTATGAATACTTTGTAAAACTTAATGCTTTACCCATATGTAAGGTGAACCAAACCTAAGGGTAATTTGGAAAATTTACCCATAAATCTTAAACCTAAACCTAATGTTGAGTCTATAAAAAGGGCATCTTTAGAAGAGAAAGAGAGAGGAATAAGGTTTTTGAATATGAAATTAGGATTTGAAATCCTAAGGACATATTCGAAATTACGAGAAACTTGGGCTTCCCGCCACAATTTTCACGGAGGCAACAGCACCGGCGAGCGCAAGTCGTCCGATTCGGTGGCGGGGAGCGAATCTGCGACATGTGCTGTGTATGTTCTAACAGAGGGGGGTGAGATTTGTGTGATATGTAAAAAGAAGCAAAAATATAATAACAATCTCACAACAATTTGCATTCACATAGGTACACAAGAATTTTTAGATGGAAACCCAAACCAGGTAAAAACCACCACCTAAGCCTCTCAACTTAGGATTTCCTGATCGACCGAGTCAATCAAATCCACTAATGTACTATTTAAACGAGAGTAGTACAACCTCTTACAACAACACTACTTTATACGAGGGTAGTGTACTTCAAATCCCTCCTCTTCATGAGGAGTATTTTGTCCCATGAAGGAAATGATAATTTGCAAAGCGAATACCCAACCAAAAACAAATAAAACAACAGTCCTATAGAGCCACAACGTATTGTCTTAAACTTATCTTCCATAGGCAACAGGTACTTCCCTGAGATGGAAATGAAGTGCATGATCCCCACGATGGAACAATGATGCTCTCGTATACGTAGGCGGGAGAGCGGGTGTACAATTGGGAAGATGCTCTCAAGATGTAGACTAAGGCTTGAGCACTTCTTTGATTCTAACTTCCCTTGGACACAAAATGAGTGGAAAGTAGTATTGCTTGGTATGTATTGCAAAGGAATGGTCCTCCTCTATTTATAGAGGCCCTAAGAAGGGATTAGAAGCCTCTTCTAGCCGTTGGAAGGCTTCTCTAGCCGTTGGGAATTATCCCAAGGGAAATCAGGCTTTAATCAGGGCTATTTATGATTCTAACAGGGTTATTAGATGTCGGGGCCAATGTCTGATTTTATTGTCTAACGTCTGATCTAGAAGAGTGGATCAATTGGACGATGTTGGATCAGAACAGACGTCTAAAGGTTACTTTTAAGACATCTGGGAAACTAATCAGATGTCTAATTTAAAAGAGGTTTTCCTCCTATTTTGTCTAGACCTAAATAAGGTTCTAGGAAAAGTTGGTCAGACGACAGGTTGGTCGTCTAATTGCACAGTAAGCAAGCAACCTAAATTACCTGAATTAAGCTAGATCCTAACATAACTTAGGATTAATTGTTAATCGCTCTGAAATGGGTTTTAAAGTCATCGCGTTGTAGTGCAGTTCGAATTAGTGTGAAAAACAAATAAAATTTATACTCGAATGAAAGTCCGAGGTCGTTCGCTAGGAGCAAATAGGATTCATTCACTAATCTCAACAAATAACGTAATTGAGAACACAATTTGAGTCAAAGATATAAGAAATTACGATCAGAATTAATTCAGAATGATATAGCAATAATGTCAAGTATCAATGTGTAAAAAGAATGGAGTAAAATAGTGATTTGAATCACAAATTACTCCTCACAATCATATCAAGTAGATGTTCAATATTAATCAAGTTAATTATCCTGAAATAGGAGAATTGGACGTCTGATGGTAGGATCAGACATCTTAAATGTCTGATTCTACAATGCTTCTCTTCCTTTCTCTGCTTCTTCTCTTGCCTTCTGTTCTTCTTCTTTCTTCTCTTTCCTCCTCTTCTTTCTTCTTCGGCCCTTCTGATGCACAGGGGGGAAACTCTCCTCTGAAATCGACTAAGTGTCGCACAAGTGCTGGCAAGAGAAAAACCCCCTACCCCCATGCTCTTCTCTCTCTTCTCCACTTCCTCTCTCAGGGTTCTCTTTCACGCCCTCCCAGGGCCATGCACAGTATCGGATAGTCGAATTCAGATTTAAGTGCACCCGGGACCAGGGCTGCGGGCGTGGGGTAGCAGCCGAGGTGTGCACAGGTTAGGCAGGTCGGGTCGGAGCCAGGCCCTCGTGCACAGCATCACGAGCGAGGCACGTGTGAGGATGCAGGGGGCCTCACCCCCTTATGTGTCAAGGCAAATAGCCTACAGCACAAAATCAACTTATGCGGCCATGTTGCTTCCTGCACTTCTAAGGTGGGACTAAATGTCTCATCATCTTCTTTGCGTGGCTACAGTTGGATTGTCTTCAAATCAAGGCAGTTGCTGAGGATATGGCTTCCAATTGAGGCCTTGGAATGAGACCTGAAGCCAATCCGCGCTGCCTGGGGATGTTGCCTGGGGTTTGCAACAGCTGAAGAACACTGTAACCTTCACTCGAGCTCGTTGCCAATGGCGTGGAAGACCAGGTACCTGAAATGCATGAAAAAGGGCCTCACGGCCACGTCAAATGGCTCAGTAGTATCGCTAGGGGATGGCAAATGTGGTGGTGGGTGTCGCGTGGAGTGAGAGTGTGTGTAGGTGGCTGGTGGAGACGGAGATGGCTGTGCAAAGGTAGGTTGTTCGAGGGCATGTTTGGGTGAGCGATGGAGCGAAATAGGAGAGGGGTTTGATTGGTGGAGTCGTGGTGAAGGTTGTGAGGTGGTTGGCGAGGTGGATGGAGGGGTGTAGTGACGAAGGCACATCGCCGGAGGGATTGCCAGAGACAGGGAAGATGAGGGTGAACGGCGGCATAGAGGGTTATTTTTGGGATTTTGAATAAGAAACTAAACTAGGGACCTAGGGGAACTAATATAGCCTTAAACTAACTGACGAAAGAGGGAGAATTGGCACCAGCATTGGCAGGCCAACACTGGGGAAGAAAACACTCCAGTAGAGGGGGATGGCGACGATGACAGAGGTAGAGCGACGCAGCTGGTGTTGTACGACGCGAAGGAAGCTAAGGGAGATAAATCTATCACCGGTATTGTGAACGGATGAGGAATGGAGATGGAGGTTGTCGAACATCGAGGAGCACTTCGGTTGGAGGAGAGAAGAATTAGGGGTTATTCTAATCGAATTTGAGCGTGAAGAGAACGGTTTGATCTGGGGATTCTTTTATAGGTCTCTAGAGGTCAATTTAAGCTTGGGAAGCAAGCTTCCCAAGCTAGGAAAGTCGTCAGAGTTGTAAATCTATGGGATACCCCAATCTCTCATGCGTTCGCATGAGAGATTAGGAAGGTTGTTGGGCTTCGGATCTGATTCATTTGAAAGAGGACTCCTTAAGGAACCTCCCTTCCAATTTTGGAAGGGATTGAGAGAGAAATCAGGAAGATCTTCCCATTTGAAGGTTGTCGGAGCTTTAGGATTAGGAGTTGATGGTGGTAGGGACCTATTTGTGAAGAAGATGACAAATCTAGGGGGCTATTTGTAAGAAATTCAGAAGTTAGGGGCATGAGTGTGAGATAAAAGAGTCAGATAGGATTAAATTGCAAACTAGGTCAAGATTATCTTAGATTAGGCCCAAATTTTGGTACAAACCTAATTTAAACCCAAAGAATCTAATGGTGAAGTTAGATTTAGGTGTTGACCAAGTTTGACTGGAGAATTGCACAATTACCCAAACTGTTTATGGCTCTATTTTTAGGTCAAGACGGGTTCTGATGGTCAAATTGAAGGTACCAAACCCTAGATAATACTTTTCTATGATTTTAATAGGATTTAGGTGAATTTTATCCTGACCAAAACCTCGTTTAATTAAGCGAGTTTATTTTTAGGGTTTCAGATGTCATTCAATTCCTGAAATGCATGAAAATCGTTTTCTATCTGTACTAACCCACTTATTAGACTCTTAGGACCATTTGACCCTTAATTAACCCCTGGAGAAACCTTGTGATTGTACTACAATTGAGATACGCTGTTAAAACTGCAATTTTACCCCTGTTTTACTATATTTCCCTCATAATGGATTTGTAGCGAATTACGTCTCCATGGCAGTTATGTAGGACCATTTATTCCTTGATTATGATTAATTAAAGCTAGATATGGCTGATGATGATGTTATCATCATTAATGCATTCATAGGCATCGTAATTTGTACAATAGCTTGTCTGTTAGTCATATAGATAATATCGCCATTTTATGTACCAATGAGAGATGATTTTTACCGGAGATGATCCGAAGTCGCGGATGCCAGATCAGATTGAACAGATCTGATCAGAACGACGACGGGAGTCCAACGCTTCCGAAATCATCTAAAGCAAACAACTAGGGTATCTTGTGCAGTCCATAAAAGAACGGATATCATAAAGCCAAAAGACAAAGATCCGAGCCTCAGATGAAAAATCTAACCACATGGATGAATCTGAATAGACGATTGCAATCCAACGACAAAAAAATCAACTTGATCGAAGGTCTACAGCACTAGATACAAGGAAAAGAAGATGGACGACCATCACAGCTGCTCCCTCACCATCTCCCCATATAGGAAGGCCACCCTCGCACGCTGTGGGCCGTAGTGTGCCACGTCGCCCGTCTAGCTGGATAAGGACAAATAAACATAAATAGGAAACTATAACAGAACTCTTGCATAGCGCATTGACTAATGCACTTTCATGAAAGCACAGGACACGTGTTCGAGCGACGCTGGGCGAAATTGAAGGAGCACTCACGCAGGTGCAGTTGCGCCATTGGGAGGCAATCGAAGGGTGGAGGCGCAACCACGTGGCACAATCAAAGTGCGCCGCAACCATACATGCAAACCCACATGATTTTTGAATGCGAAAGTAAGGTGCGTACGCAAGAGAACCATCCAATCGTGAGATGGGATGGCTGACGATTAGGCACTGAAAGGAGGCTTGCGGGTGCGCACGTGGAGACATGAACTGTTGAGCACATGCGAGGAGAAAGTGGGAACGTCCGATGGAGATCCGACACACGAGAGCGTGCCACGTGTCGATCTCAGATTGAATCCGCATGTAGAGGACGCGTTAGAGGTTATTTTGAGACCAGATCTAATCCATTGATCTCCTGATCAACAGATCTGATTAAGGGCTAAAATGCCCTTTTGCCCTCCATAAAAGCTATAAAAGAAGGCCAAAGCCCCCTAATTGAAGCATCTCTTCCATCACTCCAGATACAACTCTTCCACCTTCTCTACAACTCTCCATCCCTCTGCAACTCCACTCTAACCTTCATCCTGACGCTCTAGATCTGAGGTGCTGCCACCTCTCGCACAAGCATCCTACAAGCAGCATCCTCTCTCTACCACTTTCTATCTCTCTCTATCTCTCTATTTAATTATAGTAGCATTCTTTATTGTGAAAACTCTATTTAATTGCAATAAGATTCTGATCTTCTGAATGCATGATATCTGATTCGTATACATATATACATATATAAATATCTATTTAGAGCAAGTTTTATTGAAAAGCATCTGCAAAAACATCGAAATTGCCACCCTGCGAACAACTCAGTACTCACCGGAGTTTTATAAATTTCTTTGTCGACGTATTTTCACGCTATACTACAACGAATAATCTTTTTAAAACACAAATTACGTGCCAAACAACTTGGCGCCATTGCTGGGGAGGCAACGATAAATTTTAAAGCTTTTCAAGTACCTATTCGAGATTTCTAACTTGTTATTTTTTCATTGATTTTAGGAAGCAAGGAACCCTAAAAGAGACACGCCAACAAAGAAATCACGGGTTCGAACCTTAGATAAGTACCCATAGTTTATATTAGTTAGATTTAGGAGAACCTTAGGATTAGTTAGAATTTGTTTGCTTATATTAAAAAAAAAATCTCTCTTGATTTTAAGGCTAAAATAAAGTTTTACATTAAAAATTCAATTCTCAAAGATCCGTGTGTCCAAAAACACTCAAATTTTTACTGGACGTGGGTTTCAAAGTTAGGAATAGCATATCCAAATTTTGCATAAATCAGAATTATAGAAAAATTTTAAAAAATTATGCACTTATCTATTATCAATTCAATTATTATTCCTAATTTTTCGGAGTTCAAAATACCATAAGAATTTTTATACAACTTCGATTGACTTGAAATTTATGGCACTGAATTTTTGAGATAATAAAAAATTTAGGAAAAATCTGAAAAAAATATTTCTTGAATGTTTGATTATATGGATTATCCAATCACCAACTGGGGGTCAAAATAGACTCCAAAACCCTCAGTTCACGTTAAATCGAAAAAAATAGAAAACATGCATTAAAAATTCTTGAAAAATATTTTCTGACTGCCTAGTTAGTGGTGCAAGAAGACCAATTGATTGCATTTCTTGGGTCATACCACTCATCTGATTTTGAACTTAAAAGAATCATCTAGAATTATCTATTCTTAGGGTTCCACATTAAGGATAAAGCACACCTACATTTCCATATTTAAAGGAAATCTATCAAACAAATTGGGATTTGCAAAACTCTTGTGTGCCTCATCAAAACCTTGATTGAAAATATTAACTCAAGTGAACCCTAAAACTCAATAACACAAGCATTCGAATCTTAAAAATCACCTCATCATAAAAGAATTGCTTGTGAACCCTTTGCCTGAGCACTTCACATATCTGAAATCAACTTTAAGGGCAAACACCCCCTAACGCCCATCATATTCCAAAAGCACATCAAACCCAAGCTTAAAACTGAGTAGATATGCCCTAGGCAGGACTAATAAACTTGGGGATTTGAAACTATATTGGGCTAAAGTTAAGGCCTTGTGTACTTGGACCCATTGCTGACAAGAAAGGTCGGTGTGGTAACCGTGTTAACCTTTAGTGGTGTCTGTTCAGTGCGTAATTCACATTTAAAATATTATTTAGTTGTAGTACAGTGTGAAAACACGTCGACAAATAAATTTGTAAAGACCGGTGAGTATCAGGTCGTTCGTAGGGAGGCAATCTCAATTTATGCAGAAGAGTTTCAATAGAACTTGTTGTAAACAGATATTTATATATGTATATTTGTATAGGAATCAGATATATGCATTCAGAAGATCATAATTTTATTGTAATTAAAATAGAGTTTTCACAATAAAGAATGCTACTAGAAACAAATAGATAGATAGATAGATAGATAGAGAGATAGAGAGAGAGAGATAGAAAGTTGTAGAGAGATGATGCCGCTTGTAGGAAGCTTGTGCGAGGTGCGGCAGCACCTCAGATCCAGAGCACCAGGATGAAGGTTCGAGCAAAGTTGCAGAAAAACGGAGAGTTGCAGAGAATGTGAAAGATATCTGGAGTTGATGGGAGTGAGATGCTTCAACAAGGGGGCCTTGGGCCTTCTTTTATAGTTTTAATGAGGGGCAAAGTGGGTATTTAACCCCTTTATCTCGTGCAACAACTCTTATTTGATTAGATCCATTGATTGGGAGATCAACGGATCAGATTTGGCCTCAAAACACCTTCAAACTTGCCTCCATCATGTGGGTTTAACCTCTGGATGACACGTGGTGCCCCCTGCACCCTTGGATCAAGATCGCACAGCCCCGCTTCCTCCTCGCGCCCGCTGCAACGATTCTCTCTCCGCTCGTGCACCTGTAAGGCTCTTTTCAGCTCATAATCGTCAGCCATCTGATCTCACTTTTGGACGGCTCTCATGCGTGCGTGCCTCGCAAAAATGTGTGGTTTGTTTGGAGCCGTAGAGCATCCTAATCGTGCCACGCAGCTACGTCAGCATGCGCTGATCGCCATCAGACGGCATAATTGCACTCGCGTAAGCACTCCTTCAATTTCGCGTAGGGCCACTTGAACGCACGTCCTGCGCTTCCGCACAAGTGCATGAGCCAACGCGCTATGCAAGAGTTCTGTTGTAGTTTCCTATTTGTGTCTATTTGTCCTTATCTGGCTGGATGGGCGACGTGGTGCACTTGTGGCCGTTGGATGAAGATCCAATGGCCTATAGCATGGAGGATGATCCAACGGCCTACAACATGTGAGGGTAGCCTTCCTAGACGGGGCAATGGTGAGGGAGCAGCTGTGGTGACACCACGTGGCGCCATCATGGTCATCCGTCTTCTTTTCATTGTATCTAGTGCTATTGACCTCCGATCGGGTTGATTTTTCCACCGTTGGATAGCGATCGTCGATCCGGATTCATCCATGCGATTGGATTCTTCATCTGAGGCTCTGATGTAAACACATTTATCAAGGGAAAAATTCCAATTCATGCATGTTCCTAGGCTTAGATTTGCATTTCATGTTATAAATATTACATAGCATTCATCATTCTGCATTTAGAGTAGTTGTATATAATTTAGGTTAATTACGTCCTTTTTGTGGTTAGGAGAGAAGGATATTTATTTTGGAGCCTCGGATTGATGATTCGACCATACGGATCTGATCAAGATGACGATCAGAGTCCAACGCCTCCGAAATCGCCTCGATCGGAGTCTCGTAGCATCATATGCAATCCTAGGAAGATCAACGGCCAAGGGACTAGGTGACATAATTCAAACCTTCAAATGACAAATCCGACAGCGTAGATGGATTCGGGTCGACGATCACAACCTAACGACTCAAAAATTGACTCAATTCGACTTCTGTAGAAGCCCCTACAACGAAAAGAAGATGGATGGCCCAGATTGCGCCATCGCACACACGCAGCAGCGTGGGACGTGCACGCATGCGGAGCCGTGCATGCGCACAGCGCAACGTCAGCGCATGAGCGTGTGCGTGCACGGCAAAGGTGAGGACAACACGCGCCAGCAACACATGAGCTGGACCTACAGCAACGCTTACAACCGACGCTAATTCTTCATGCACTAGCAAAGCTAGCTGTGGGCGTGAATGGGCATGAGCAGGCATGAGCTGCCTACAGCGACGCTTCCAGCGACGGCCTGGATGTCACTAATGGTCCCATACCTATTTTTGCCTCTTCTTCTCCACTATAAAAGGACCTACACCCCCTCCCTTCGAAGCCATCTCTACCTACTCTATTCCCACCTACTCCCAAGCTCTAGCAAGCCTTCCAACACTCTGTTAGAGCTTTCTCTCAAGCTCCCAAGGCGCTTATTAGTATAGCGAACCTTTGCCCCACCAAATACTCCTCCAACTTCCCATCCCCATTCATAGGTCACCTTGGAGCCATCTTCCCAACTCCGTTCCGGTAGCAGATCATCTCCGCCTCCTCACCTCCCTTTCGGAGCCATGCCGAAGCTTTCCTCTACCCGATGTCCTCCTACATCTCACCTCCATTGTCCCGCTCCTCACCTCCTTCATCCGAGCTTCCACCAGGTGCCGTCATCTTACCGAACAACCGATTCGAGAGATTTCCTCTTACCTCCCTCTCTTTTTAAGCTTTCGTAGAATATTGTAATTGACATTCATGATATATAAAATATTTGTTCCATATCTCTTGTGATTTATTCTGCTTGTCTTCTTACGAAAACACAAAAAAATAATAAATCCCTAAAATACCAAAAAAAATAAAACGAAGCACGATTTTCACTTAAAGTAAACATCGCCTCCCTGTGTTCGACCCGAGACTCCCTTGGAGTTTTGGTATAAATTTTATTTGATCATGAGTTTTACAACTACGACGACGGGTTACTTGTAACCCTGATTTTAAACTCGTGAAACATGTGCGATCAGGCTCGAATCTTTTTCTTTTGGCTTTATGATCTCCTTTCTTTTATGAACTACACAAGATGCCCTAGTTGTCTGCTTGAAACGATTTTAGAAGCTTTGAACTCCCGTCGTCGTTCTGATCAGATTTGTCTTGTCTAATCTAACATCCACGATTTTGAATCATCTACGATTAAAATCATTTCTCTTTTAGGTCATAAAATGATGATATTATCTATATGACTAATAAACTAGCTATTGTGCAAATTACGATGCCTATGGATGCATTATGCCTAAGTTATACTAGAATCTAGCTTAATTCAGGTGATTTAGGTTGCATGATTACTGTGCAATCACACCCCCATGACTAAATCTTGCTAGTCCCTAGCAAATGCATGACTAAATGCAAAGTGGTCCTACATGAGTAATTTTTATCAAGAGTTTTACTAGAGGTTTATGTCTTTTATTTCATCCGAAGCTTTAGTAATCCAAATAATCGTTAATGTGTTTTGTTGTAGCCTATGTAATGGATCCAAGTGAAAAGTCAATCCACATCTAAAGCTTGTACTTGATCCTTTGTAAAAATCTATTGGGATAGGAAAACTTCCTCCCTCAGGGTTATCTGTAAATTCAACCCCAGTTTTTAGCTTAGGTAGAAGATTTCTGAGTCATGTGGATTTGTAATTGATGGTGCACAATCATCTGGTGCTACATATAGACTAGTGCTTTAGAACCTAGATTTCCATATTATTAAATAATTCAACTCAAAGAGAGGCAGAGAAACTGTGCTCACTTTAGTTCCTTTGTACTCATTCTCTCTCTTTCTTTCTCTTTCTTTTTCTTTTTTCTTTTTTCTTTTCCTATCTTTTTTTTCTTTTCTTTTTGAGCTCACAATCTCACCAAATTTATCAATATATTTGGTGGTCTCTCCTACCATTAACATTTTGATTAGGTTCTGATAACTCTAAGGCCCCGTTTGTCGGTGGGGTTAACCCAGGTTAAGGGTTACCCCAAGTTTTTCTCATCATTTCAACACAAACGTCACATTAATACACCAATCATTCTCCACTCTCACTTTTACTATTAAAAAAACACCCACTATACCCTCCACTCTCACTTTTAATAATAAGCAAATACCTACTAACATTCTCCACTCCCACTTATACTATTAAACAAATATCCACTAACATTACATCAATACACCAATCATTTTAACCCTATACTTAACCCTATCCTTATTACATCACCCAAACAAACACCATTTCCACTTATTCCATTTTAACCCCACCGCCAAACACACCTTAAGACTAAATTAGAATTCCTCAACCCGTATTCAAGCGGCCAGAAATACAGAAAAGGAGATCAAGGTTGATTTGGTGGATCGTGAGGGTGGTAGGTGTTGTTGCCTCATTACATTTGAAATAAATTCTAAAAACACTTATAAACTATTTTTTCTTTTCTGCTTTTTCTTTCTTTAAAAATTTTTTTCTATATATATTTTTTTTTCTTTTCTTTTGCCTCTATTTTTTTCTATAAATGTGTATATATATATATATTTCTTTTTCTCTCTCCTTTTTTCTAGCATCCAAATATCTACTAACGCAATGCAGTATAGTATACGAACTTTTACTTACGAGGCATTATTCGGGATTATGGGTGTTTAAGAGGATATTGAGAGGCTTATTTGGTGGAAGTACCTATTCTTGGCACCGGGAAGGAAATAGATAAGACAATATATTTCTGACCTTGACATTAATACCCTCCTTTAGCCGAGGATTCCATAAAAGATAGTCGTAACCATCCACCTCAGTCCTAGTTTTATCAGAACCCACTCTGCGTGTTTGCCTTATTCAGTGGCTCTCAAGAGATTCACACTAAGAACTTGTACACAGAAATCAAGAGCGAAAACTATGCCTAACTCCCAGTATCACTATCTCATTATCCAGAGTTTAAGATTCCTCATACTGGCCTTAGAGTACCAGTAGACTTTCTACTCTCACCTCACACTTATTTGGTCGATCTGTTAGAAGATAGTTTGCCTAACTCCCTAATTACTATCCAAGGGTTCAGGAGAAGAAGCACTACTTCTCGACAAACTAAAGATGTTTATCGATCTTCACAGACGATCTATTTCAAATTCTACATGTAAGTGTGAAATTATACTGGATTCTAAACTCAGGAATCAACTTAAGAATAAATCCCTAATAAAACCTTAATAAAAATTCTTTACGCCTAAATGCAAATTTTTTTTTTTTGACATAAAAATAAGACATGCAATGTCCACCCCCCCATGCCTATTCATTACAATGTCCTCATTGAAATGTATGCATGAAAATAAAAATATAATAAGCAAGAGGATGGGATATCACCTAACTATGATTGTTAATCCAAGTTAACATGAATACAGAGGATGCAGAGCTACCTGTACAGAGTACTGGGTTGCCTCCCAGGCAGCGCTAAGTTTAACATCATTTGCAAGACTCAGTTCATCTTTAAGAAGATTCCAAAAGGTTGATGTGACCATCAGGAATGGGATCACAGTTCTACATGATAAAAGGCTTCAATCTCTGACCATTCACCTTTGTCTCATTACCAGTCTTTGGATCCAGGATAAGCACAGCTCCATAAGGGTAGACTTTTCTTATAATGAAGGGACCTGTCCACTTTGATCTTAATTTTCCTGGAAAGAGCTCCAAGCGTGCATCAAATGACCAAATCTTTTGATTAGGGACAAAGCTTTTTCTGAAGATGTACTTATCAAATAAAGTTTTTGTCTATTCTTATAGATTGTCATGCTCTCATAAGCATCATTCCAGATTTCATCCAATTATGTCAGTTGGAGTTTCCTTTGTCATCCAGATCGATTGAGATCCAAGTTAAATGTTCTGATTACCCAATAAGCTTTATGTTGAAGCTCAACAGGCAGATGGCAAGATTTTCCGTAGACCATACAGAATGGAGACATTCCAATCGGAGTTTTATACATAGTCCAGTAGTCCTAGAGAGCATCATCCAATTTGGTAGGCCAATCCTTCCAATTAGAGCGGACTGCCTTTTTAAGGATCCTTTTAATTTCTCGATTGGAGATTCCAGCTTGTCCATTGGTCTATGGATGGTATGGAGTAGAGATTCTATGAGTGACTCCAAACTTGGCTAGTAAGGTCCTGAATTGGTTGTGAGTGAAATGGGACTTGCCATCACTAATCAGAGTTTTGGGCACACCAAACTGACTAAAGATGTTCTTCTTTACAAAATCCATGACCACTTTATGATCATTGGTTCGGGTTGGGATGGCCTCAATCCATTTGGATACATAATGAACTGCCACCAGAATGTACAGGTACCCAAATGAATTGGTAAAAGGTCTCATAAAATTAATGCCCAAAACATCAAAGATTTTGAATTCAAGGACTAGATTTAGGGGCATCATGTCCTTCCTGGTCATGTTTCCTAAAGTTTGGCAATTGATACATGACTTACAGAAGTTGTACGAGTCACGGAATAAAGATGGCCAATAGAATCCACTTTGCAGTACCTTGGCTACCATCTTTTTTCCTAAGAAGTGACCTCCACAAGCAAAAGTGTGGCAGAATTCTAGTACGCTTGTGATCTCCTCGTTTGGAATACAACGGTGGATAACCTGATCCATGCAAACTTTGAATAGCTCTGGGTCTTCCCAAAAGTAGTATTTGGCCTTGGAAATCAACTTATCCCACTTATGCTTAGTCCAATCCATGGGTAGTTTTCCGATGGCCAAATAGTTGACAATATCTGGAAATCAAGGTAGTTTCCAAATAGTCAAGAGAGTCTCATCAGGGAAAGAATCACAGAGTTAAGGAGTTGTAGAGTCTACAAGGATTCTGAAGAGATGATCTACTACTACATTTTGGGTGCCAGATTTGTCTTTGATTTCTAAGTCAAATTCTTGTAGCAGAAGGATCCATCTGATTAATCTGGGTTTTGTGTCCTTTATAGACATCAGGTGCCTTAATGCAGTATGATCTGTGAAGATTGTGACATGTGATCCCAGTAGGTAAGGTCTAAACTTTTCCAAAGCAAACACTACGGCTAGCAACTCTTTTTCTGTAGTGGTGTAGTTTCTTTGAGCCTTGTCCAGAGTTTTACTAGCGTACTAAATCACAGAAGGTTTCTTGTCTATATTTTGTCCCAAGACTACCCCAATGCCATAATTAGAGGTGTTAGTCATGATTTCGAAGGCATGATCCCAATTAGGAGGTTGTAAGATGGGTGATTGTGTAATAGCCTCCTTCAGCTGATTAAAAGCCTTTAAGCAATTTGAATCAAAATCAAAGGATTGATCTTTTACCAGCAAGTTGCTTAAGGGCCTCGCCACCTTAGAAAAGTCCTTAATAAATCGACGGTAAAATTCCACATGTTCAAGAAACGATCTTACTTTCTTAACCGTTGATGGTGGCGGGAGTTTGATTATAGTGTCCACCTTGGCTTTATCCCCTTCGATTCCTTTTTCAGACACAACATGGCCAAGGACTATGCCCTCCTTGACCATGAAGTGACTCTTTTCCCAAGATAGAATAAGATTCACCTCAATGCCTTTTTGTAAAGTCTTTTCAAGATTGATCAAACATGATTCATAAGAGTCCCCGAACACAGAAAAATAGTCCATGAAGATTTCCATGAAATCACCCACCATGTCTGAAAAGATTGCAAGCAAGCACCTTTGAAAGGTTGCTGGTGCATTGCATAATCCAAAAGGCATTCTATGGAAGGCAAATGTTCTGTAGGTACATGTGAAGGTGGTTTTCTCTTGATCCTTAGGGTGGATAGCTACCTGATTGTAGCCAAAATATCCATCCAAGAAATAGAAGAATTGTTGGTCGGTTAGTCTTTCCAAGATTTGATCAATGAAGGGAAGTGGAAAGTGATCTTTCTTGGTTGCACTATTCAGCTTCCTGTAGTCGATACAGACTCTCCAAGAGGAAGCTGTGCGGGTTGGAATCAATTCCCCAATATCATTAGTAATCATAGTCAGCCCGGCTTTCTTAGGAACCACTTGTACAGGACTGATCCACGGGCTGTCAGAGATTGGGTAGATTATTCCCGCATCTAACCACTTGATTATTTCCTTTTTCATTACCTCCTGCATGTTAGGATTCAACCATCTCTGCATTTCTTGGGAGGGTCTCAATCTGTCCTCAGTATAGATTTTGTGGGTGCATTAAGTGGGACTGATTCCCTTCAGATCATCTAAGGTCCAACCAATTTCTCTATTGTTTCTTCCCAACACTTAAAATCAATTGCTTTTCTTGAGTTTAGGTTAGATGAGAGCTAATGATTAATGGGTAAGTCTAATCTGATACCAGGGAAACATATTTTAGATGATCTGGAAGAGGTTTAAGTTCAGGTTTGGGTCCTTGGAATAAAGGGTCCAGTGGTGGATCACAGCTACCCTCAAGAGGTCTTGGAATCAAGTCAGTGATTGGTGGGCCAACCTCTTGATTGGTTTGGGTGTCAAGGCCTGTAGGATCAGATTGGGTTATTCCTAATTCCATACAATATTCAATGGTAAGGTCCTCAGAATCTTCTATCATTCCACAATCCTCAAGTTGTTTGATGGCCTTAAAGATGTTAATTTTTGTCTTCTTATCCCCGAATTTGATTTCCATACTGCCAGATTCACAGTCAATATTTGCCTTGGCAGTAGCTAAAAATGGTCTTCCTAGAATTATCAGGGTGTTCTTTAAGTTCTCTGGTACCTCCATGTCAAGGACCAGGAAATCCTCAGGAAAATAAAAATCACGAACCTTGACAATTACATCCTCAACAATCCCCTATGGTGTGGTCACAGATCGATCAACTAGTTGTAATGTGACCTCAGTAGGTTTTAGCTCTCCAAAGTTAAATTTTTCGTATAACAAAGTGGGGATTAAATTTATGGAGGCACCTAAATATAACAAAGCCATATCAAAAGTAGTATATCCAATAACACACGAGATCAGAGGGGCCCTTGGATCTTTCTATTTTCGGGGTAGGTTTCTAAGGATAACTACACTAGCTTGTTCAGATAACACTACCCTTTCAGCTGATTTAGCCTGGCGTTTGGGTGTGCACATTTCCTTTAAAAATTTCACACAGGCTGGGATATTCTCAATAGCTTCAAGGAGTGGTATGTTCACCTAGACTTGTTTAAAAATATCAACCCACTCCTCAGATGGATTGGTTTTCTTTTTCCTAGGTTTGTTCAAGGCTTCATGAAAGGGAGCTTGAGAGAAATCATGAGTATTTGGGTTCTGATCCTTATCTTCTTGATCTCCTAAGTTAGATTCGGGCTCCTCAAGATCTTGTTTAGATTTAGATTTAGAGGGGTAAGGATCTTGGATCTGTCTCCCACGTCTCAAGGTTAACGCATCAGTAAAAGCGTTAGGGTTAGAAAGTTGAGGTGGGTTCTGCTAAATAGGTGGAGCCTGATTAGGGTTAACAAATAGGTTGAACTATATGTGCCTATTGCTCCCTTGTGTTGTCTTGGTTAACCCTATTGAAATTTCCTGGGTTTGGGATGGGTTGGGATGGCAGCATCCCATGTTGTCTAGCATCTACTAGTTGGTCCAATCGTTCCGTCAATTCTGTCCTCAATTGATTCATTTCTTCTTTATGTCTCAGATTCATCTCACTCATTTCTTTGAGGACTAGAAGAAGACCAGTGGGCTGGTTTTCCTGAGTAGGTTGTGGCTAGTATGTGTGCGGTTGTGTATACCTACTAGGTTACCCATAAGTGTTTGGCTTAGTCAAGTTAGGACCCTAGGCGGGTTTCTAACTTGACCAAGCAAAATTAGGATGGTTACGCCATCCAGGGTAGTAAGTGTTCAAATAAGGCTCATTTCTAGCGTAACCCTAGAGTGTATTCACATCCCCAGGTTGAGTAGGCATCGGGCTACCTAGTTCAGAATTCGAGGGCATCAAGGTCCCTCCTTGGTACCCAAAAAGAGATGGGTCCAAGTACAATTGGCTCATAGGTGGAGCCATGGTTAGGTCATTGATGTTGTGCATTGATTCCTATCCTAGTGGGTTGTGGAATTGGTTGTGGATTAATGTAGGCACTCCTCGCATAGGCATAGATTTAATCTGGATTGTGTACCTAAGGAATTCCCACCCTTTAGAAGGTTATCCAACTTCTTATCCAAATTCTCCACATTCTTGCCCACGAGTTCCACCTTATCTAATCGTTGTGCAATTAGCTCTAAATCAACCAAGTTTGAATTATTGTTAACTTCATAAACTCTACTCCGTGGTTGATTAGCTCTATTAAAGGTGAACATTGAGGCATTGTTTAGGGAATTTCACTCATATTCTCGAACAATTGAAAGGCTCCCTTAGCATCTCAACTCAGGAAATTACCCCCACATGCTGCATCAACAAAATTCTTCAGATTATCACTCAACCCATAATAGAAAATATCAGCCAAGTGCCACTTCGGAATCCCATGATGGGGGCATTTCCTAGCTAAATCATTGAAGCTCTCCCAAGCCTCATGTAGTTGTTCCCTGGGGTTCTACTTAAAGGTTGTTATGGCACATCTAAGGGCATTAGTTTTTCCTACAAGGGAGAATTTCTTTAGGAATGTGTTTCTCAGGTCTTCCCAAGTTAGGATTGGTCTACCAATTGTCCTCAACCAATGTGCAGCTCTATCTTTCAAGGAGAATGGGAACATTTTTATCATCAGGGAACCTTCATTCATGTTCCTAGGGTCAAAGGTTCTGCCTATGTGTAGGAGCTCTTCAAGGTGGTGGAAGGGGTCATCTAACTCATGGCCATGAAAGTGAAGAATCAAGTTAATGATCAGAGGTTTGAGTTCAAAATCTTCCCCATTCTGAGGTACCCTAACAAAGGGTTTAGGTTGGGCATTAGGAGGGTTATAAAAGTCATGGAAGGGCCGGTCTACCCTTCTATTTTGGAGTCGAGTGATGGCCTGCATTATGACTTCCATCTGTTGATCATGATGCTGGCCCTGCTTAGTGATCTGTCTTTGTAAGAGAGTCATAAGATCCAGATTTTCCTCTTCAATCTCTTCTTCCTCGTGGTGACTAGCCATTGCAGAGGGTTTAGATTTAAATCCTGGATAAATAGGTCATCTCCTAGGATTTCTTTCTAATGGTGGTAGCAAATCAGGATTTTGAGATCTTCTACCTTGCATACACCAGAAGAATGTCTGTAGATGAGAAGAAGAAGATAGATGAGAGAAAACCCCACCTGCTCAATGCAAGCAATCAAACTGGTCCTTAAAGTGTCAACCCTGATTAGACTTGATCCTAGCTCCCCAAAACACGATTGGGTTAGATCAACCCTTGAATTACTTGGCTGGCTAGAAGGGTGGGACCCCTTAGGATACCCCGCACGGTGGGACACCACTAAAGGTTAACGCGATTACCGCACTAACCATTCTTGTCACCAATGGGTCCAAGTAGACAAGGCTTTGACTTTAGCCTAATCTAGTTTCAAGTCCCCAAGTCTATTAGTCCTACCTAGGGCACGTCTACTCAGTTTTAAGCTTGGGTTTAATGTGCTTTAGGAATATGATGGGCGTTAGGGGGGTGTTTGCCCTTAAAGTTGATTTCAGATGTGTAAAGTGCTCAGGCAAAGGGTTCACAAGCAATTCTTTTATTGATGAAGTGATTTTTAAGATTGAATTGCTTGTGTTAATGCGTTTTAGGGTTTACTTTAGTTAACATTTTCAATCAATATTTTGATGAAGCACACAAGAGTTTTGCAAATCCTAATTTATTTGATAGATTTCCTTTAAATATGGAAATGCAGGAGTGCTCTATCCTTAATGTGGAACCCTAAGCACAGATAATTCTATATGATTCTTTTAAGTTCAAAATCAGATGAGTGGTGCGACCCAAGAAATGAAATCAATTGGTCTTCTTGCAACACTAACTAGGCACACAGAAAATATTTTTCAAGAATTTTTAATGCACATTTTCTATTTTTTTCTGATTTAAAGTGTACTAGGAGTTTTTATAGTCTGCTTTGACCCCTAGTTGGTGATTGGGTAATTTGTACAACTAACATGCAAGAAATATTTTTTTCATAATTTTCATAAATTCTTTATTAGCTTAAAAATTCAGTATCAAAATTTCAAGTCAATCAGAGTTGTATAAAAATTCCTATGATATTTTGAACTCTAAAAAATCAGAAATAATAATCGAATTGATAACAGATTAGTGCATGAATTTTTAAAATTTTTATATAAATTTTATTTATGTGAAATTTGGATTTTTCGTTCATGACTTTGAAACCCACGTCTACTAAAACTTTAAGAATTTTTGGATGTACGGATTTTCAGGAATTGAATTTTTAAAATATAACTTTATTTCAGCCCGAAAATCAAGAGAGAATTTATATATGTATATGCAAACAAATTCTAACTAATCATACGGTTCAAGCAAATCCTAGATCTAACTAATCTAAACTACAGGTACTTATCTGAGATTTGAACCCGCAATTCCCATTGTCGTGTTTTGTTCTTATTTCCTTGCTTTCTTGCAAACATGAAATCAATGAAAATAGCAAGTTAGAAATCTCAAATTCGCACCAAAGAAAGCTTCAAAAATTTTCGTTGCGTCCCCGGCAATGGTGCCAACTTGTTCGGCACGTAATTCACGTTTAAAATATTATTTAGTTGTAGTATAGCGTGAAAACACATTGACAAATAAATTTGTAAAGACCGGTGAGTATTAGGTCATTTGCAGGGAGGCAATCATAATTTATGTAGAAGCGTTTCAATAGAACTCGTTCTAAACAGAAATTTATATATGTATATATGTATAGGAGTCAGATATATGCATTCAGAAGATTAGAATTTTATTGCAATTAAAATAGATTTTTCACAATAGAGAATGCTACTAGAAACAAATAGATAGATAGAGAGAGAGAGATAGAAAGTGGCAAAGAGACGACGTCGCTTGTAGGAAGCTTGTGTGAGATGAGATAGCACCTCAGATCCAAAGCGTCGGGATGAAGGTTGAGCAGAGTTGTAGAGGAACGGAGAGTTGCAGAGAAGGTGGAAGATATCTAGAGTTGATGGGAGAGAGATGCTTCAACAGGGGGCCCTGGGCCTTCTTTTATAGTTTTAATGAGGGGCAAAGTGGCTATTTAACTCCTTTATCTCATGCAACAACTCTTAGTTGATCAAATCTGTTGATCGGGAGATCAACGGATCAATCTAGCATCAAAACACCTTCAAACCCACCTCCATTGCGTGGATTTAATCTCTAGCTAGTACGTGGAGCCTGCTACGCCCTTGGATCAAGATCACACGACCTCACTTCCTCCACATGGACCCACTGCAATGATTCTCTCTCTGCACATGCATCCACAAGCCTCTTTTCAATGCCTAATCATCAGCTATCCGATCTCACAATTAGACAGCTCTTGTGCCTGCGTGCCTCGCCAAAACATGTGGTTTGTTTGCAGCCGCAGAGCGTCCTGACTGCACCACGCAGCTGCGTCTGCATGCGTCGATCGCCATCCAACTGTGCAATTGCACCCGTGTGAGCGTTTCTTCAATTTCGCGCAGTGCCGCTCGAACGTGAGTCCCGCGCTTCCACACAAGCACATGAGCCAACGCGCTACTCAAGAGTTCTGTTATAGTTTCCTGTTTGTGTCTATTTGTCCTTATCCGGCTGGACGGGCAATGTGGCACACTTGTGACCATTGGATGAAGATCAAACGGCCCACAGCATGCGAGGGTGGCCTTCCTAGATGGGGCGGTGGTGAGGGAGAGACTGTGATGGTGCCACATGGCACCATCGTGGCCGTCCTTCTTCTTTTCCTTGTATCTACTGCTGTAGACCTCCAATCGGGTTGATTTTTCCATTGTTGGACTGCAATCGTCAATCCGAATTTAGCCGTGTAGTTGGATTCTTCATCTGAGGCTCAGATCTTTGTCTTTTGTCTTTATCATCTTCGTTCTTTTATGGATTGCACAAGATGCCTCGGTTGTCTGATCGAGACGATTTTAGAAGCATTGGACACGCATCATCATTGTGATCAGATCTGTCCGATCTGATCTGACATCCACGACTTCAAATCATCTACGATTAAAATCATCTCTCTTTTAGGTCATAAAATGATGATATTATCGATATGACTAATAAACTAGCTATTATACAAATTACGATGCCTATGAATGCATTATTCCTATGTTATGCTAGAATCTAGCTTAATTCAGGTGATTTAGGTTGCATGATTGTTGTGCAATCAGTGTCCCGTCGTGCGGGGTGTCCTCAGGGGTCCCACCCTTCTGGCCAGCCAAGTAATTCATGGGTTGATCTAACCTAGTCGTGTTTGGGGGAGCCAAGATCAGGTCTAATTAGGGTTGACACGCTAAGGACCAATTTGATTGCCTGCATTAAGCGGGTGAGGTTTCTCTCATCTGTCTTCTCTCTCATCTTCAGACATTTTTATTGTGCAAGCAAGGTAGAAGATCTAAAAATCATGATTTGCTGCCACCATTAGAAAGAAATCCTAGGACAAGACCTATTTATCCAGGATCTGAATCTAAACCTTCTGCAATGGCTAGTCATCATGAGGAAGAAGAGATTGATGAACAAAATCTGGATCCTATGACTCTCTTACAAAGGCAAATAACTAAGCAGGGCAGCTTCATGATCGACAGATGGAAGTCATAGTGCAGGCCATCACTCGACTCCAAAATGAAAGAGTAGACCAGCCCCTCCGTGACTTTTATAACCCTCTAAATGCTCAGCTTGAACCCTTTGTCAGGGTACCTTAGGATGCGGATAATTTTGAACTCAAACCTCATATCATTAACTTGATTCCCCACTTCCATGGCCGTGAGTCAGATGACCCCTTCCACCACCTTGAAGAGCTCCTACACATAGGAAGAACCTTGGCCCAAGAAACATGAATGAAGGTACCCTGATGATGAAGATGTTCCCATTCTCCTTGAAAGATAGAGCTGCACATTGGTTGAGAACAATTGGTAGACCAATCCTAACTTGGGAAGACCTAAGAAGCATATTCCTAAAGAAATTCTTCCTCGTAAGAAAAACTAATGCCCTTAGATTTGCCATAACAACCTTTAAGCAGAACCCCAGGGAACAACTACATGAGGCTTGGGAGAGGTTCAATGATTTAGCTAAGAAGTGCCCTCATCATGGGATTCCAATGTGGCACTTGGCTGATATTTTCTATTATGGGTTGAGTGATAATCTGAAGAATTTTGTTGATGCAGCACGTGGGGGCAATTTCCTAAGTCAAGATGCTTAGGGAGCCTTTCAATTGTTCGAGAATATAAGTCAAAATTTCCTCAACAATGCCTCAATGTCCACCTTTGACAGAGCTAATCAACCAAGGAGCGGAGTTTATGAAGTTAATAATAATTCAAACTTGGTTGATTTAGAGATAATTGCATAATGATTAGATAAGGTGGAACTCATGGGAAAGAATGTGGAGAATTTGGACAAGAAGCTGGATAACATTCTAAAGGGTGGGAATCCTTAGGTACACAATCCAGATTAAATCCTATGCCTACCCAAGGAGTGCCTATATTAACCCACAACCAACTCCCCAACCCACTAGGTCAGGAATTAGTGCACAACATTAATGACCTAACCATGGCTCCACCTATGAGCCAACTGTACTTGGACCCATCTCTTTCTGGGTACCAAGGAGGGACCTTGATGCCCTCGAATTCTGAACTAGATAGCCTAATGCCTAGTTATCCTAAGGATGTGAATGCACTCCAGGGTTACATTAGAAATGAGCCTTATTCAAACACTTACAACCCTGGATGGCGCAACCATCCTAACTTTGCTTGGTCAAGTGAAAAACCCGCCCAGGGTCCTAACTTGACTAAACCAAACACTTATGGGCAACCTAGTAGGTACACACAACCACGCATATATCAACCACAACCTACACAAGAAAACCAGCCCTCTAATCAAAATCTAGTCCTCAAAGAAATGCGAGAAATGAATCTATGGCATAAAGAAGAAATGAATCAATTGAGGATAGATTTGGCGGGATGATTAGACTAGCTAGTTGATGCTAGACAACATGGGATGTTGCCATCCCAACCCATCCCAAACCCAAGGAACTTCAATAGGGTTAATCAGCACAACACACAGGAGCAACAATTACACCTAATTCGGCCTACTCCCCAGCACCACCAGGCTTTGCTAACCCTAACCCAATCCAAGTTCAACTCATTTTGTAGAACCCACCTTACCCTTCTAACCCTAATGCACATGCTTGTGCTATCACTTTGAGAAGTGGGAAACAAACCCAAGATCCTTCTACATAAAATTCTTACCAAGATCTTGAGGATCCTGAATCTGACCTGAGAGACCAAACTAATCTAGAAAATAATACTCAGGATGTGAATATTCATGATTTTTCTCAAGTACCTTTTCCTAAAGCCTTCATCAAACACAGGGAAAAGAAAACCAACCAATCTAAGGAGTGGCTTGAGATTCTAAAACAAGTCCAGGTAAATATACCACTCTTAGAGGCCATTGAGAACATCCCGGCTTGTGCGAAATTTCTAAAGGAATTATGCACACTGAATTGCCAGTGCCAAAGCATCAAAAAGGGTCATAATTTCTGAACAAGCCAGTGCCAACATCCTAAATAAGCTCCCTCCTAAAAGGAAAGATCCAAGGACCCCCTTAATCTCATGTGAAATAGATGGTTTCATCCTGGATCGAGCCTTACTGGACCTTGGTGCCTCCATCAACTTAATCCCCACAAAATTAATTGAAGAGCTAAATTTAGGCCCCTTACAACACACTGATGTGACCCCTTGATGAGAACCTCATCATGAGCCATAACTAGCTCATTTTGACCTAATACAAAGGATAAAAGCTCCTACATAACTCAAGGAAAGGCTTAACTCAGAGAATTCTGAGTTTAAGGAGAAAATAAGTCATAAGGGGTAAAAATGCAATTTTACCAGTATAATCTGCATACAGGGTAATTCAGGGTCCAAACATAGGTCAAACAAACCAAATAAGAAGGAAAGTAGGATGATCTGATAAGGGCTACAGCAATTCCAAGGAACTAAATGATAATCTGTAACCCTAAAATAAACCAACTTCAATTCACGAGGTTCAAGGTAAAGCAAAAATGGAATAAACCCTCTAAAATTCATAGAAAAATAATTTCTAGGGTTTAGAACCTTCAATTTGGCCTTAGGAACCCATTTTGACCTACATTGAGAACCATACCCAATTAATAAGTTAATTTGGGTTTTTGCGTAAATTGACCAGTCAAACAAGGTTTAATCTAGAAATAAAATTCACCATCAGATTCCTTAGGTCCTAATTAGTCATGCATAAAAACTTGAGCCTAAGAAGAAATCTTCTTGACCAACTTTACACTTTGGTCCTCATATATTTACTTTTTGGCCCTCAACTTTTGAACCCTCGCATTTCTGCCCCTAACTCTCCTTCGTTCTTTGCATTCAGGTCCCTCCTGCCAAAACCTAACCAGCACCATGCTCCGGCGACCTTGCGCGGAGCATGGTGCCGCGCAGGGTAAGGGGGAGGGTCTGGCAAGACAACCGGGGGTGCCCTGCGTCGTCAGCCGTCGCAGGAACACCCCCCTGGTCGCTGCAACCCACCATACCGGCCGTGCGAACGCACGGACGGTATGGGTTTCCATCTCCGGCGTCCTCCGGCGAGGGAGACACTGTAGGTTCTACCCTTGTACTAGGAGGGGTGAGATCAGCGTGACAAAAAAAATGCGGAATGAAATATATAAAGCAATCTCACAAAAATAAGCAATCACAAAATGTACACAGGAATTTTTAGGTGGAAACCCAAACCGGGTGAAAACCACCACCTAACCCTCTCGAGTTAGGATTTTCCGATCAACCTAGTTGATCAAATCCACTAACCGAATCACTTTGAACGAGGGTGATTCAACCTCAATACAACCACGCTACAAGTACGAGGGTAGCGTTCCTCAACCCCTTCTCTCCACGAGAAGGATTTTGTCCCACGAAGGAGACGGGAATTCGCAAAGCGAATACCCAACCAAATAACAAAGATAAAATAAACAATAGTCCTATAGAGCCAACAAAATAATTAAACCTAGCTTCTATAGGAAATAGGAAACTCCCCTTTGCAAGGAGTGCGTCGACGATGACGCGGTGCGTGTGCCACGCGATGGCGCTACGTCGCTCTCGTAGACAACGGCGGGAGAGCGGGTGCGTGAAGGGAATGATGCTCTCAAGAGAATGAAACTAGAGCTTGGAGAGCAAGGGCTTCAATTGGACACAAAAGAGTGGAACTAAGTTGCTTAGGTGTGTCTCTTGTTTCTCTTGGTGTGTTTTTGTGTTGCAAAGGCTCCCCTCTATTTATAGAGGCCTTAGGAAGGCTTTGGAAGGCTTGGAAAAGCTTCCATAGCCGTTGGGTGCAAAGCCCAAGAGAATCAGGCCGAAATCAGGACAATGATTGCATTTGACAGGGTTATCAGACGTCTAACTCTGGCATCAGACGTCTTGAAGGCCACTTTAAGACGTCTGATTCCAAGGTCAGACGTCTGATTCTATGCGGGTTTCTCCCTGACTTGTATCAGATCTAAACAGGGTTTTTGTGCAAGTCCATCAGACGACATACAGGACGTCTGGAACTAAGTATGGACGTCTGGAAACCTACTTTTACGGTGGGAATTGATTTCCAAACGTTGCAACGGCTAGAAAATCTCTGAGAAGAGATTTTGGGTCAGCCGAGGCAAAACGGTCATTTATCAGACGTCTGTAAAGTCCTATGGACGTCTGATAAGGCTCTAACGGTCATAATCTTGAGTGTTTTCTAAGCCAGCCAACGGTCCACTGATTGGACGTCTGGCAAAGTCATCAGACGTCTCCTAAGACGTCTGGTCTAAGGTCTGGACGTCTGAATTCATCAGACAGAACTAACTATGTCCAGCCTAACAGTTATCAGACGTCTGAAACAACAGTCAGACGTCTTAAAATTCTTTATCAGACGTCTGATTTGTGAATTAGACGTCTGGAAAGTCTGTTTTAACCCTATATTGGTTTTCTAAGTGTTCTACAGAAAACCTAAGTATCCTAGGGTTGTGCCGGTGTTCCTAGGACTACTGTTAGGGTACTTTGAGGCTCTTTAACATGAAATATCTAAGGAAATAAAGAGCAACAAAAGAAATGAAAAATACAAGTACAGAAGAAAGAATCTATCCTATTCTTCTTTTCCTTCCATCTTCAATCTGTCGCTCCACGCGAACCTCCTCTGTTTTCCGTCAAGCTCCTCCAATCCATCCTGGATGCGAGCTCGAGTTCCGTCTAAACACGTCTTCATTTGCAATTGACCTGAAATCTAGGACTCAAATTGCAAATGTTAAATAACACGTGTTTTGTTATCATCAAAACAAATGATCGTGGTGCTCTAGCACCAACAATCTCCCCCTTTTTGATGATGACAAAACCGTAAATAATAATGCATAAAAATCCTCCCCCTTTTTGACATTATCAAAAAGGTTTGATTGATTTTAAATTTTCTATTACTCCCCCTTAAAACATGCTCTTCTATTTATTTTTAACAAAGGTAATGTCCTCCCCCTTTTTATAACAACAAGATAGCTATTATTTTTCTCCCCCTTACTAAAGGAAATTTAGCTAACTTGTATCTCCCCCTTAAAAATTGACAATAAGCTCATCATTTTTAACTCCCCCTATCTAAATGCTTATAAAAAGGATAGGGTTAAGAATTTTACCTCACCTACCATGGCCAATAAAATGGCCCGAATGGTGGTGGTGGATGCCACATCGGATGGGGCTCCCATCCGTAGCTTGGAGGCCCGGGCATTGGTGCCGGTCTCCAATCTGGCGGTCGACGTGCGGCGGGTCCGTCGTTTGTTCGCCGTCTCGTCGGTCTTCTTGTTCTCCTCCTTGGTCTACTCCTTAGTTCTCCTAACTCGAGTTGACCAGCCTTGAGTTTGTAGGTCCAGTCCTGTGTATTGTAGTTATCCCTGAATCCTACAAAACAAGATTCTAATTCTTTTTTCGATATCCAAGTGGGCTTGGATCCGGATTTGTTAGAGGGTCTCCTTGATGGAGATCCTTTCTCAACCTTAGGGCTATAAAACTTGTCTACTTTGTTGATTAATTTGTTAGAATTTTCCCTAAGACATGCAATTTCTTTTTCTATAATGTTCATTTTAGTCTTTAAATCTGAAATTTCTAATTTTAGACTAACATTTTCCTCAATCAATTTATTCTTTTCATTGATGAGGTTATGATTATCTAATAATAGGTTATCATCCTTAGGACTAGCTTCTATGTCCTTAAGTTATTTTTCTAACCTATCATTTTCATTTTTAAGAAAACTAAGGTTCTTTTTAATGCTTTTATTTTCTATCCTAAGTGATTTACTAATCTCAAAAAGTTCATTAAAAGCTTCTTGAAGATCGAGATTTACCTCGTTGTCTGAGTCGCTTTCGCTTTCTTTGTCGCTTCCTCTGGCCATGAAGCCGAAGCAAGCGGTTTCTTCTTCTATGGCCTTTTCTTCTTCTTCTTCCTCCGAGCTAGAATCGTCCCAAGTGGCTTGGAACGCCTTCTTCTTAGATTTCTTCTCCTTTTCCTTCTTCTTCTCCTTTTTGAGAAGAGGGCATTCTGGTCGCAGATGCCCTTTCCCGTTGCAGTGGTAGCAACGTCTCGGGATTTCCTTCTTCTCCTTTTTCTCTTTCTTTAATTCCCTACAAAACTTGGAAAAATTTTTAAGTAAAATTCTAAAGTCTTCGTCGTCGGAACTTACCTCGCTATCCGACGCGGCTCTGAAGGCGAGAGTCTTCTTTGGTTTAGGCTCCGATGTATCGTTCTTCTTCTGCTTCAACTTAGTCTCGTAGGCCATCAGATTGCCTAGGAGATCTTCCATGTTGAGCTCCTCCATTTCGTTCACCTCCTCGATGGCGGTGACTTTCTGTTCCCACTCCGGTCCAAGGGAACGAAGAAGCTTCCCTTGAAGCTCCCCCTTGATGAAAGTCTTTCCTAAAGCTTTCAAGTTATTAACAATGAGAGTGAACCTAGTGTTCATCTCACTTAAAGACTCGTTAGATTTCATTGAAAAAGATTCAAATTCTTGAGAAAGTAAATTAATTTTTGAGGTTTTTACCTTAGAGGTACCTTCATGAGTTACCTCGAGTGTGTGCCAAATCTCGTATGCGGTGGCGCACTGCGAGATTCTGTTGAATTCTTCCGAGCTGAGCGCGCAGTAAAGGGCGTTCATGGTCTTTGCGTTTAAAGAGAGCTCACGGATTTGTTGCTGCGAGTAGCCTCCCGCGGGTTTTTCTGGAATCTCAAATGGCGTCTCGCATCTGGCCCAAACTGTGAAGTCGGTGGCTTGAAGCCATGTCTTCATCCGCAACTTCCAGTAGCTGTAGTTGTTCCCGTCAAAGTAGGGTGGTCGGACGGTGGACTGCCCCTCGGAGATTCTGATTGCGGCTATGCTTCCCTCCATGATCTAGATCCTCACCGGTTTGTAACGCCGATTTCGCGAGACCTGCTCTGATACCAATTGTAGGTTCTACCCTTGTACTAGGAGGGGTGAGATCAGCGTGACAAAAAAAATGCGGAATGAAATATATAAAGCAATCTCACAAAAATAAGCAATCACAAAATGTACACAGGAATTTTTAGGTGGAAACCCAAACCGGGTGAAAACCACCACCTAACCCTCTCGAGTTAGGATTTTCCGATCAACCTAGTTGATCAAATCCACTAACCGAATCACTTTGAACGAGGGTGATTCAACCTCAATACAACCACGCTACAAGTACGAGGGTAGCGTTCCTCAACCCCTTCTCTCCACGAGAAGGATTTTGTCCCACGAAGGAGACGGGAATTCGCAAAGCGAATACCCAACCAAATAACAAAGATAAAATAAACAATAGTCCTATAGAGCCAACAAAATAATTAAACCTAGCTTCTATAGGAAATAGGAAACTCCCCTTTGCAAGGAGTGCGTCGACGATGACGCGGTACGTGTGCCACGCGATGGCGCTACGTCGCTCTCGTAGACAACGGCGGGAGAGCGGGTGCGCGAAGGGAATGATGCTCTCAAGAGAATGAAACTAGAGCTTGGAGAGCAAGGGCTTCAATTGGACACAAAAGAGTGGAACTAAGTTGCTTAGGTGTGTCTCTTGTTTCTCTTGGTGTGTTTTTGTGTTGCAAAGGCTCCCCTCTATTTATAGAGGCCTTAGGAAGGCTTTGGAAGGCTTGGAAAAGCTTCCATAGCCGTTGGGTGCAAAGCCCAAGAGAATCAGGCCGAAATCAGGACAATGATTGCATTTGACAGGGTTATCAGACGTCTAACTCTGGCATCAGACGTCTTGAAGGCCACTTTAAGACGTCTGATTCCAAGGTCAGACATCTGATTCTATGCGGGTTTCTCCCTGACTTGTATCAGATCTAAACAGGGTTTTTGTGCAAGTCCATCAGACGACATACAGGACGTCTGGAACTAAGTATGGACGTCTGGAAACCTACTTTTACGGTGGGAATTGATTTCCAAACGTTGCAACGGCTAGAAAATCTCTGAGAAGAGATTTTGGGTCAGCCGAGGCAAAACGGTCATTTATCAGACGTCTGTAAAGTCCTATGGACGTCTGATAAGGCTCTAACGGTCATAATCTTGAGTGTTTTCTAAGCCAGCCAACGGTCCACTGATTGGACGTCTGGCAAAGTCATCAGACGTCTCCTAAGACGTCTGGTCTAAGGTCTGGACGTCTGAATTCATCAGACAGAACTAGCTATGTCCAGCCTAACAGTTATCAGACGTCTGAAACAACAGTCAGACGTCTTAAAATTCTTTATCAGACGTCTGATTTGTGAATTAGACGTCTGGAAAGTCTGTTTTAACCCTATATTGGTTTTCTAAGTGTTCTACAGAAAACCTAAGTATCCTAGGGTTGTGCCGGTGTTCCTAGGACTACTGTTAGGGTACTTTGAGGCTCTTTAACATGAAATATCTAAGGAAATAAAGAGCAACAAAAGAAATGAAAAATACAAGTACAGAAGAAAGAATCTATCCTATTCTTCTTTTCCTTCCATCTTCAATCTGTCGCTCCACGCGAACCTCCTCTGTTTTCCGTCAAGCTCCTCCAATCCGTCCTGGATGCGAGCTCGAGTTCCGTCTAAACACGTCTTCATTTGCAATTGACCTGAAATCTTGGACTCAAATTGCAAATGTTAAATAACACGTGTTTTGTTATCATCAAAACAAATGATCGTGGTGCTCTAGCACCAACAATCTCCCCCTTTTTGATGATGACAAAATCGTAAATAATAATGCATAAAAATCCTCCCCCTTTTTGACATTATCAAAAAGGTTTGATTGATTTTAAATTTTCTATTACTCCCCCTTAAAACATGCTCTTCTATTTATTTTTAACAAAGGTAATGTCCTCCCCCTTTTTATAACAACAAGATAGCTATTATTTTTCTCCCCCTTACTAAAGGAAATTTAGCTAACTTGTATCTCCCCCTTAAAAATTGACAATAAGCTCATCATTTTTAACTCCCCCTATCTAAATGCTTATAAAAAGGATAGGGTTAAGAATTTTACCTCACCTACCATGGCCAATAAAATGGCCCGAATGGTGGTGGTGGATGCCACATCGGATGGGGCTCCCATCCGTAGCTTGGAGGCCCGGGCATTGGCGCCGGTCTCCAATCTGGCGGTCGACGTGCGGCGGGTCCGTCGTTTGTTCGCCGTCTCGTCGGTCTTCTTGTTCTCCTCCTTGGTCTACTCCTTAGTTCTCCTAACTCGAGTTGACCAGCCTTGAGTTTGTAGGTCCAGTCCTGTGTATTGTAGTTATCCCTGAATCCTACAAAACAAGATTCTAATTCTTTTTTCGGTATCCAAGTGGGCTTGGATCCGGATTTGTTAGAGGGTCTCCTTGATGGAGATCCTTTCTCAACCTTAGGGCTATAAAACTTGTCTACTTTGTTGATTAATTTGTTAGAATTTTCCCTAAGACATGCAATTTCTTTTTCTATAATGTTCATTTTAGTCTTTAAATCTGAAATTTCTAATTTTAGACTAACATTTTCCTCAATCAATTTATTCTTTTCATTGATGAGGTTATGATTATCTAATAATAGGTTATCATCCTTAGGACTAGCTTCTATGTCCTTAAGTTATTTTTCTAACCTATCATTTTCATTTTTAAGAAAACTAAGGTTCTTTTTAATGCTTTTATTTTCTATCCTAAGTGATTTACTAATCTCAAAAAGTTCATTAAAAGCTTCTTGAAGATCGAGATTTACCTCGTTGTCTGAGTCGCTTTCGCTTTCTTTGTCGCTTCCTCTGGCCATGAAGCCGAAGCAAGCGGTTTCTTCTTCTATGGCCTTTTCTTCTTCTTCTTCCTCCGAGCTAGAATCGTCCCAAGTGGCTTGGAACGCCTTCTTCTTAGATTTCTTCTCCTTTTCCTTCTTCTTCTCCTTTTTGAGAAGAGGGCATTCTGGTCGCAGATGCCCTTTCCCGTTGCAGTGGTAGCAACGTCTCGGGATTTCCTTCTTCTCCTTTTTCTCTTTCTTTAATTCCCTACAAAACTTGGAAAAATTTTTAAGTAAAATTCTAAAGTCTTTGTCGTCGGAACTTACCTCGCTATCCGACGCGGCTCTGAAGGTGAGAGTCTTCTTTGGTTTAGGCTCCGATGTATCGTTCTTCTTCTGCTTCAACTTAGTCTCGTAGGCCATCAGATTGCCTAGGAGATCTTCCATGTTGAGCTCCTCCATTTCGTTCACCTCCTCGATGGCGGTGACTTTCTGTTCCCACTCCGGTCCAAGGGAACGAAGAAGCTTCCCTTGAAGCTCCCCCTTGATGAAAGTCTTTCCTAAAGCTTTCAAGTTATTAACAATGAGAGTGAACCTAGTGTTCATCTCACTTAAAGACTCGTTAGATTTCATTGAAAAAGATTCAAATTCTTGAGAAAGTAAATTAATTTTTGAGGTTTTTACCTTAGAGGTACCTTCATGAGTTACCTCGAGTGTGTGCCAAATCTCGTATGCGGTGGCGCACTGCGAGATTCTGTTGAATTCTTCCGAGCTGAGCGCGCAGTAAAGGGCGTTCATGGTCTTTGCGTTTAAAGAGAGCTCACGGATTTGTTGCTGCGAGTAGCCTCCCGCGGGTTTTTCTGGAATCTCAAATGGCGTCTCGCATCTGGCCCAAACTGTGAAGTCGGTGGCTTGAAGCCATGTCTTCATCCGCAACTTCCAGTAGCTGTAGTTGTTCCCGTCAAAGTAGGGTGGTCGGACGGTGGACTGCCCCTCGGAGATTCTGATTGCGGCTATGCTTCCCTCCATGATCTAGATCCTCGCCGGTTTGTAACGCCGATTTCGCGAGACCTGCTCTGATACCAATTGTAGGTTCTACCCTTGTACTAGGAGGGGTGAGATCAGCGTGACAAAAAAAATGCGGAATGAAATATATAAAGCAATCTCACAAAAATAAGCAATCACAAAATGTACACAGGAATTTTTAGGTGGAAACCCAAACGGGTGAAAACCACCACCTAACCCTCTCGAGTTAGGATTTTCCGATCAACCTAGTTGATCAAATCCACTAACCGAATCACTTTGAACGAGGGTGATTCAACCTCAATACAACCACGCTACAAGTACGAGGGTAGCGTTCCTCAACCCCTTCTCTCCACGAGAAGGATTTTGTCCCACGAAGGAGACGGGAATTCGCAAAGCGAATACCCAACCAAATAACAAAGATAAAATAAACAATAGTCCTATAGAGCCAACAAAATAATTAAACCTAGCTTCTATAGGAAATAGGAAACTCCCCTTTGCAAGGAGTGCGTCGACGATGACGCGGTGCGTGTGCCACGCGATGGCGCTACGTCGCTCTCGTAGACAACGGCGGGAGAGCGGGTGCGCGAAGGGAATGATGCTCTCAAGAGAATGAAACTAGAGCTTGGAGAGCAAGGGCTTCAATTGGACACAAAAGAGTGGAACTAAGTTGCTTAGGTGTGTCTCTTGTTTCTCTTGGTGTGTTTTTGTGTTGCAAAGGCTCCCCTCTATTTATAGAGGCCTTAGGAAGGCTTAGGAAGGCTTGGAAAAGCTTCCATAGCCGTTGGGTGCAAAGCCCAAGAGAATCAGGCCGAAATCAGGACAATGATTGCATTTGACAGGGTTATCAGACGTCTAACTCTGGCATCAGACGTCTTGAAGGCCACTTTAAGACGTCTGATTCCAAGGTCAGACGTCTGATTCTATGCGGGTTTCTCCCTGACTTGTATCAGATCTAAACAGGGTTTTTGTGCAAGTCCATCAGACGACATACAGGACGTCTGGAACTAAGTATGGACGTCTGGAAACCTACTTTTACGGTGGGAATTGATTTCCAAACGTTGCAACGGCTAGAAAATCTCTGAGAAGAGATTTTGGGTCAGCCGAGGCAAAACGGTCATTTATCAGACGTCTGTAAAGTCCTATGGACGTCTGATAAGGCTCTAACGGTCATAATCTTGAGTGTTTTCTAAGCCAGCCAACGGTCCACTGATTGGACGTCTGGCAAAGTCATCAGACGTCTCCTAAGACGTCTGGTCTAAGGTCTGGACGTCTGAATTCATCAGACAGAACTAACTATGTTCAGCCTAACAGTTATCAGACGTCTGAAACAACAGTCAGACGTCTTAAAATTCTTTATCAGACGTCTGATTTGTGAATTAGAAGTCTGGAAAGTCTGTTTTAACCCTATATTGGTTTTCTAAGTGTTCTACAGAAAACCTAAGTATCCTAGGGTTGTGCCGGTGTTCCTAGGACTACTGTTAGGGTACTTTGAGGCTCTTTAACATGAAATATCTAAGGAAATAAAGAACAACAAAAGAAATGAAAAATACAAGTACAGAAGAAAGAATCTATCCTATTCTTCTTTTCCTTCCATCTTCAATCTGTCGCTCCACGCGAACCTCCTCTGTTTTCCGTCAAGCTCCTCCAATCCGTCCTGGATGCGAGCTCGAGTTCCGTCTAAACACGTCTTCATTTGCAATTGACCTGAAATCTAGGACTCAAATTGCAAATGTTAAATAACACGTGTTTTGTTATCATCAAAACAAATGATCGTGGTGCTCTAGCACCAACAGACACGTCGTCTCCCTCCGCCCTCCTCTCTGATTCCACCTCTATAAATACCCCCGTCGCTCCACCGTTCTGAGCAGCTCGGATCTGACGGAGAAAACCCCCAACTTTCCTCTCTTCTTACTCCGGCAGACGCCCACCAGCTCCGGCGGTTCTTCCTCCTCCTCCTCTTCGCTCTGCCGCAATACCAGCAGCAGAGACTTCTTCCCCTACTCTTCCCGCGTCGCGCAATACCGGCGCACGCTGCCTCTGCCCCGTCGTCACCGCCGTCCTCCCCCACTGGGCACCTTCTTCTCCGGCGACAGCAGGTACAGCCGTCCGCCTCCTCGCCCCCTTCGTCACTTTAATTAGGTTAGAACTACTTCCCTCTATTCTCTCTCTCTTTTCGCCCTGCTATTTTTATCTAATTACCCCTCGACCGCGCCTAATCACCCTCACCTTCTCCGCCTCCGGCCATCCTCCGGCGACCCGCTCCCATCACTCCAGCAACCCACACGGCTCGCCGACCACCGCAGAACCTCCACCTCCTCACCCTGGTCAGCCTCCGCCCTTCCACTTCCCCCAAATCACCCTCTGCAACTCCACCGAACAAACCCATCTCCCGACCCACAGTCCGACCTAGGGCAGCCCTTAGGCTCCGCCCCGCCGCCTGCACACCCCCCGACCACCTTCGCCATGCCACGGCGAAGGTCCTCCGCGTTTCTGATTGGGCCGAGAGGCCGTTTCTCTGTGGGCAGGTACCTGCGCTCGCCGCCGCCATTGTTGAAGCGAAGCAGCTTCTTCACCTGTTGCCCCAGGTGCGCCACGCCCAAGTCACGCTCCCAGACAGTGCGAGGCGTCTTCGCGAAGTACCAGGCTGCAGTCGAGTCGAAGCCCCCGTGCTTCGCCTCGACTGCCGCTACTTCCTCCGCGCAGGCACCCAAATTGTGGTGGGACATTTAGTCCCACCTCGTAACCTTTCAGAGGAGCGCGCCCACATAAAGGCAAAACGTGCCTTATGCTCGTTGCCTCCTGAGCACGGGGTGAGGTCCCTCTCACTCACTCGCTCGACCCGGCCTCGTCCGCGACCACGCCCCGTGGACCTGGCCCGACCCGACTTAGACTGACCTGTACTCCTCGCCCACCACGCACGCCGGTGGGCCTGGACCCGGGCGTGACCCGTACCCGACTACCCGGCATTTCTGGGAGAGCTTTCCTAAGAGCGACTTCTGTGAGAGAGAAACGCGGGGGGGAGGGTAGAATAGGTTTTTGCCCGCTGACGAGAGCTTTGAAGTGTGGAGGCACAGGCGAAGAAGAAGAAGATGAGCGAGGCAGAGAAGAAGGACGACGAAAGCTGAAGGAAGGAGGAGCACTGTAGCAGCGGCGGTTTAAGTCGTCTGATTGGAAAATCAGATGACGTCCTGAAGGCAAAGAAGGAGAAGGAAGGCGAGGCAGAGGCCAAGGGAAGAACTGAAAGAAGAAGAAGACCTGAAGAAAGGAAAAGAAGAAAGAAAGAAGAAGAAGAAGAACAGGACCGCTCTGCAGAAGAAAAAGGAAGAGACGAGCAGAAACAGCTGAAAGAAGAAGAACATCACCACTGCAGATAAAGAAGAAGAACAAAGGAAGAGAGCAGAAGATCTGAGAAGGAAGAAGAGGAGAAGCAAAGAGAAAAGAAGAAAAGCCAACAAATTCTCTCTCTCTCTTTATTTTTGTAATAAGAATTTGTATCTCTAGAATACAGTTTGCTCCCTGAGTTCGACCTCGGGAACTCTTTATTTCCGAGTAACAAATTGTATTAAACTGGTAATCACCTCTCTATACTATACTACGACGAAATAATAAAACTATAGAGGAAGGTCGCCACCACCCCTCAGCTTGCTGATGGGTCAACCAAAATTTTGATGGGCCTTCTACAGAACGTGATTGTAAAAGTGAGGGATTTTGAGTACCCTGTGGACTTCCTTGTTTTAGATATGGAGGCATCAGAAAACCTGAACCACACCCTAATAATCTTAGGGAGACCTTTCTTGGCCACTGCCAAGGTGCTAATCAATTGTGAGACAAGGATTATGCACATCACCTCTGGAAGGAAAAATTGTCAACTCAATATCTTTAAAGCTTCCCAAAAGAATAAGGTGAATTGTGGTTCCATTGAAGTTATAGGAACAATTGAACAAGTTTTGGCAATTCACACTAAATATGATATGAATCCTGCCAAAACTCAAGATTAGCACAAAAGGCAAGAAGGGGATGTACTTGAGGAAGATTGTGATCTGCCATCTCCCATAGAAACTCAAATTGAAAAGGACATTAAGGAGATTGAGAAGCTCTTGGGAGTAACTTATGGCGAATTAGATGATAATGTGAAGAATCCTCATTACACTCAGCCCGAGATCCAGGAACTATTAAAGTTTGAGGGAGTTCAAGAGAGTGGACAATCTAAGGACATGAACCAGGAAATAACCCCAGAAGAAGTTGAACACATAATGGACTCGGGAAGAATTTATAAATCAATCGGTTCAAATGGATGGCTTGAATCTGAGGGAGAGATTACTTCAGATGAGGAAGAGGTAATAGCTGATGAAGATTTTGACGAATTCAGCACAACTCTACCTTTGCCCTCATATGACACAAAACCTGGAGAACTCATGATTTTTTATATCAACTACCGATATGAGGATCCTTATGATTCTAATTCGAAACCAGATCGAAATCTCAATCATGATCTTGATCCAAACCCTCTAACACCTCTTCTTGATCTATGGAACTGGATTAATGAACAGGCTCTGCATCTTGAACCTCATCCACCTGACCATATTTCATATTCCAAATTAGAAAGACTCTTTGGAATAGGGCTGCGCCATCAACTGGTCTGCATTTGTGGATCACTGATTCTAGGACCAAATGATCATATCTTTCTACTAATCTTAAATCCCCCTGCAATATTTATTACTTCTCTTAACCCACAATATTAAACTACATATTTTTGGGTTTAAGTCTGGCAAATGACGTTAAACTTAGCGCTAGCTGGGAGGCAACCTAGTACTCTATACAGGTTGCTCTACATCCTCTACATCCATACTGACCTGGATTAACAAGCATAGTCTGGTGACATCCCCTCCTTTTTCTTATTATATTTTGATTTTCATGCATACATTTCAATGAGGACATTGTAATGAATAAGCATGGGGGGTGTTGAAGCCACAAGTTACTACACTATTGAATTTGATTTTGTAAACCTATCGTTGTAGTTTGAAAGCGAGGAACTCGTGTTCAACAAATAAAATTTATACCGGAATAGAAATCCTAGGTCGAACTCAGGGAGGCTACGTCGATCTAAATTCGCAATTATATTTTTTAGGGTTTTTGTTAAAAAGCGAAGTAATTACAATGAAGCACTATAAACAATCAGCATAAGAGAGAGAGAGGGAAAACATTCACTTGATACTTCAAAATGTTTATACAATTAAGTAAGCGAGAAATTACATTAGAAAGCAGGAAAACTATTACATTAGAAAGCAGAAAATTCTACTCTAGAAAGCGGGAAAAAGGAATGGGAGAGAGAAGTTATCCTCCTCGACAATCGCTTGGAGGACGAGCTGAATGGGACGATGCTTGGAAGACGAAGAGCGGAGCGAGAAGAAGGAGGTCGAGGCAGGAAGAACAAGAATGAGGTAGCATGTCATCATCGTCGCGGGATCTACTTCTGAAATGAGGATGAAAATTTGACTTTATCTCTTGAGGAGCATCCCGAGTGTGGGACAAGCTTCTCTTGAGCTTTCGAGAGGGAGAGAAGAGAAGGAAGGGATCAGAATTTCGTATGGAGGGGGTCTCCTTTTATAGTTGCAAGGAGTGAGGGCAATTTGGTCATTACATGTTGAAAATCATTAATTGAAGACTAAACGTGACCATAGTGGGCGGCTCGTGCGCACCTGCTCACCTCCCTACGCCTCAACGCACATCCACGATCTTCCAATCTCAGTCATTCGATCGTGAGATCAAACGGCTAAGAGAGCTCCATCACCTGCCTCATCCGCGTGCCTCAATGAGTTAGATGCCGCGTCGCCTCGCCGCGTTAGATGGCGCGTTCAGTCGATTGGGCACGCATAGCCGCTCGATTTCCATCGTGCGGTCGAACTCACCCGCGTGCCCACTCCAATTGAGGCACCCCGCTGCTCAAACCTGTGCCTCGACTTCACGTTAAGGCGCTCGACCAACGCGCTATGGGTGTGTTTGTGTCGAGCGCTTAACTTAAGCGTGGGTGCCTCGCAGCCATTGGATCTTGATCCAACGGCGAAGAAGCGTTGGCGCGGGATGCTTCAGTGGATGTGTGCGGCCGATTGGGCGGCCGAGATGGCACCATGTGGCACCATCTTGGCTGTCCATCTTCTAGGTGATGTAGATGATGCCACGGGTATCAGATTGAGTCAATTTTTGCGCTGTTAGGCTGCAACCGTCGATCTGAATCCATCCATGAGGTCGGATTTATCGTCTAAAGTGCAAATTAACACCATCTTGGCCCTTGATCTTCTAGGGTTCCTCGATCTCTATCTGATGCTACGAATGTCCAATTAGGGCAATCTTGGAGTCGTTGAACTCCAATCGTCGCCCTGATCAAATCCGTACAGTTGGATCTTCGATCCAAGGCCCCAATAAAAAGTCGCCCTGTCCCTGACTATAAAAGGAGACAATTAACCTCCATTTGATTCAGACTAATCTAAATGCAAGATGATGCATGCTATGCAATATTTATAGAATGTAATGCAATTTTATGCTTAAGAACATACATAAATAGACATTTTATGTAATATAAACATGTTTACAACAATGGACATTACATGTCTTATCTTTATGTCAGAAAAAAAATGCATTTAGGCATAAAGAATTTGTATTAAGGTTTTATTAGGGATTTATTCTTAAGTTGATTACTAAGTTTAGAATCCAGTACAATTTTACACTTACGCATAGAATTTGCAATGGATCTCTGTGAAGATCGATAAACATCTTTATTTTGTCGAGAAGAAGTAGTATTTCTTCACCTAAACCCTTGGACAGTAATTAGGGAGTCAGACAAACTATCTTCTAATAGATCCACCAAATAAGTGTGAGGTGAGAGTAAAAAGTCTACTAGTGCTCTATGGCTAGCATGAGGAATCTTAAACTCTGGATAATGAGATAATGATACTTGGAGTTAGGCATAGTTTTCTCTCTCGATTTCTACATACAAATTCTTAGTGTGAATATCTTGAGAGCCACCAAATAAGGCAAATACGCAGAAAGCAGGTTCTAATAAAACTAGGACTAAGGTGGATGGTCATGACCGTCTTTTACAGAATCCTCGGCTGAAGGAGGGTATTAATGTCAAGGTCAGAAATACTGTCCTATCAATTCCCTTCTCGGTGCCGAGAATAGGCACTTTCACCAAAGAAGCCACCTGATATCCTTTTGATCACCCATAATCCTGAATAATGACTCGTAAATAAAAGTTCGTATATTATTCTACGTTGCATTAGTAGATATATGGATGCGCAAAAAAAAAGAGGAGAAAAAGATATATATATATATATAATAGAGGAAAAAGAAAAGAAAAGAAAATATATATATATACATTAAAAAAAAGAAAGAAAAACGAAAAAGCAGAAAAAGAAAATGACCTTATGAGTTAGAATTTATTTCAAGTGTAATGAGGTAACAACACCTACCACCCTCACGATCCACCAAATACAGCATTTACCTACTTTCCTGTATTTCTAGCCGCCTGAATACGGGCTGAGGAATTCTGATTTAGTCTTAGAGTTATCAGAACCTAATCAAAATGTTAATGCCAGGAGAGACCACCAAATATACTAATAAATCTGGTGAGATTGTGAGCTCAAAAAGAAAGAAAGAAAAAAGATAAGATAAGAAAAAGAAAAAGAAAAAGAAAGAGAAAGAAAGAGAGAGAGAGAATGAGTACAAAGGAACTAAAGAGAGCACAGTTGAATTATTTAATAATATGAAAATCTAGGTTCTAAAGTACTAGTCTATATGTAGCACCAGATGAGTGTGAGCCACCAAATACAAATCTACTTGACTCAAAATTCTTCTACCTAAGCAAAAAAATCAGGGTTGAATATACAGATAACCCCAAGGGAAGAAGTTTTCCTATCACAATAGATTTTTACTAAGGGTCAAGTACGAGCTTTAGATGTGGATTAACTTTTCACTTGGATCCGTTGCATAGACTACAACAAAACACATTCATGATTATCTGGATTACTAAAGCTTTGGATGAAAACAAAAGGCATAAACCTCTAGTGAAACTCTTGATAAAAATTACTCATGTAGGACCACTTTGCATTTAGTCATGCATTTGCTAGGGACTAGCAAGATTTAGGCATGGGGGTGTGATTGCACAGTAATCATGCAACCTAAATCACTTGAATTAAGCTAGATCTTAGCATAACTTAGGATTAATACATTCATAGGCATCGTAATTTGTACAATAGCTAGTTTGTTAGTCATATAGATAATATCATCATTTTATGTACAATGAGAGATATTTTTATTGCAGATGATCCGAAGCCACAGATGTTAGATCAAACTGAAAAGATCTGATCAGAACAATGACGGGAGTCCAATGCTTCTGAAATCATCTCGATCAGACAACCAGGGTTTCTTGTGCAGTCCATAAAAGAACGGGGATCATAAAGCCAATAGACAAAGATCCTAGCCTCAGATGAAGAATCCAACCGCACGGATGAATCCGGATCGACAATCGTAGTCTCGATCGAAGGTCTACGGCACCAAATACAAGGAAAAGAAGATGGACGGATCACAGCGACTCCCTCACCATTGCCCCATCTAGAAAGGCCACCTTCGCACACTGTGGGCCGTTGGATCTTCATCCAGCGGCCACAAGCGCGCAACGTCGCCCGTCCAACAGGATAAGGACAAAAAGACACAAACCGGAAACTATAACAGAACTCTTGCGTAGCGCATTGGCTCACGCGATTGCGCGGAAGCGCGGGACGTGCGTTCGAAAGGTGCTGCATGAAATTGAAGGAGCGCTCATGTGGGCACAATTGCGCCATCGGATGGCGATTGAAGGGCAGAGGTGCGACCACGTGGCATGATCAGAGTGAGTCGTGGCCAGACACGCAAACCCATGTGATTTTTGAAATGCGAAAGCAAGGCTCGCGCACAAGAGAGCCAACCGATCATGAGATCGGGTAGCTGATGATTAACCGCTGAAAAGAGGCTTGCAGGTGCACGCACGGAGAGAGGAACTATTGGGCGAGCACGAGGAGAAATCGAGAATGTCTGGTGGAGTTCCAATGCACGAGAGCGCACCACATGTCGAGCCCAGATTGAATCCACGTGTAGAGGGCATGTTGGAGGTTATTTTGAAGCCAGATCTAATCCGTTGATCTCCCGATCGACGGATCTGATTGCCCAGAAGTTGTTACATGAGATTAAGGGCTAAAATGCCCTTTTTACCCTCCTTAAAAGCTATAAAAGAAGGCTAAAGCCCCCCAGTTGAAGCATCTCTCTCTTCCATCAACTCTAGATACAACTCTTCCACCATCTTTGCAACTCTCTGTCCCTCTACAACTCTGCTCCGACCTTCATCCCAGTGCTCTAAATCTGAGGTGCTACTGCCTCTCGCACAAGCATCCTACAAGCAGCGTCGTCTCTCTACCACTTTCTATCTATCTCTCTATTTAATTCTTGTAGCATTCTTTATTGTGACAACTCTGTTTAATTGCAATAAGATTCTGATCTTCTGAATGCATGATATCTGATTCGTATACATATATGCATATATAAATATCTATTTAGAGCAAGTTTTATTGAAAAGCTTCTGCAAAAAAATCGAGATTACCTCCCTGCAAACGACTCGGTACTCACCAGAGTTTTATAAATTTATTTGTCGACGTATTTTCGCGCTATACTACAACTGAATAATCTTTTTAAAATGCGAATTACGTGCTGAACATCATCTTGCACAAAGTCTGGACGTTTGGAAATAGGTTTTACTGCGAGAATTGATTTCCCGAGGCTCAAACGGCTATAATCTCTGACAAAAGTGATTTGAGGATGGATTTAGCCTAACATTTATTTATCAGACGTCTAGGGATCGCTACAGACGTCTAAAAGTGAAAGTAGGTCAGATTAAAGGTTAATCCTCAACGATTAGACTGAAAAAGCCAATGGTCCTCTAGTTGGACATCTAGCAAGTTCATCAAACGTCTAGACTAAAGGCTAGTCGTCTAAAATTAGCAGATAGAAAGCACTAAGTCCAGCCTAAGTGTTTAGACATCTGATCAAACAGTCAGACATCTTAAAGCCTAAGATCATACGTCTGATTTTCAGATTGGATGTTTGATCAGGCTGTCTAATGCCTATTCTAGCTTTCTATGTTCTCTACTAAAATCCTAAGTATCCTAGGTTAGAGTATGTGTTCCTAAAACTACAGTTTAGATACTTTGAGGCTCTTTAACATATAATCTAGAAAAAGTAAAAGAGCAAAGAATAACAAATGAATACATGGATAGAAGTATCTATCTTATTCTTCATCTCCTTCCTTTTTCAAGTTTTCACTCCAAGTGAAGCTCTTTCTCCTCCACCAAGCTCCTCCAAACTGCCATGGATGAGAGCTTGAGCTCCTTCACACTTGATATCCACTTTCATTTTCCTAAAAGTTATAAACTCAATGCAAATGCTAAATTACAAGTGTTTTGTTATCATCAAAGTTAACAATCGTGGTGCCCTTGCACCAACATGTTGCACAAAGGAGGCACTGCAGGCACGTGTGTCACTATCGAGCAACTACGGGCGAGCAATGCATGATCTGTGGGCACAGGTGACGATGAATCAGAGTAAGACACGTGTCAGGCCAGTGAACCAATGTCGGTTCGCTTGAATCAACCAGTATAGGTTAGCTCAAGATCCCCTTGTGTTCTTTTGAGCGGTTCAAGGCCTTCCCAACCTTGAAATTCGATAAATAAGATACCATTGGAATTATACCGGTGCGTACTACGCGTTGGTACCCTTAATTTTTGTTTTTTACTACTATTCCTAATGTGGAAAATCAGAAGTGTGTATTGGTGTTTTCCAACCCTATTTTTGGTGTTCATGACTCAGGAAGACTTCTTGGTGCAAGTACAGATTACGAGGAGGGTTTGACACGTCTTAGGACCATTTCCACACGATCCATAGTCACTGTAACCCTCTGGTGAGGTTAGGTGGAGTAGTTGATTGTAACACTATCATGAGCCCTAACTAGTCACATTTAGTCAAGTTTGAATGATAAAAGCTTCTCCCTAATCATTTGAGGGTCACAACTTCGCATCATTTTGATTTGAGAAGAAAATAAGGAATCAGGGTTAATTCTGCAATTTTAAAAGCACATCACAAATAAGGAATAACCACAGGGTCACTCAAGGTTTAATTGAAGGTCAAATGAGCACAAAAATCTAAAAATGGGTCAACACAGACTGAAATGGGGTTTATCTCATTTCAAGGGTGAAAACAGTACACAAAACACTAATTATAAACCCACTTAAATCGAAGAGGTTCTGGTCAAGGTAAAATCAATCTAAACCTCCTAAAATTTATATAAAAAATATTCTAAGAGGTTTGCTACCCTTGATTTGACCATTTGAACCAATTTTGACCTAGAACAGAGTTTCAAACGGAAATTTACCCTAATTTAGGTTTCTGTGCAAATTTCCTAGCCAAACTTGGTCAAAACTCAAATCTAAGTTCACCATTAGATTCCTTGGTTCTAAATTTGGTTAGCACCAAAATTTGGGCCCAATCAAAGTCCATCTTGACCTAGTTTGCATTTTAGCCCTTAAAAACTCTATTTCCTACAGTTAGCCCCCCAAGTTTCAATTTTATTACAATTTCATCCCTAACTTTCTCGTCGTTTTCTATAAATTGGCCCCTGCTACCATTGGTGTGAACAAAGCTCCTGCAGCGAAATTCGAGGGAGGATTTCTCCATCGAATCAGATCCAAATCCCTCCAAAATTGGAGGGATTGATCCCGAGGACCTTCCCAATCTATTGAATCAACCCAAAGACCCCACAATGACCCCAAGAGCTCAGGAGAACTCACGAAATTTAGTGGATTTTCCTTGCAATTTTTTCAAGGATTTCATACTAATTTTGTGTGAATTGAGACCTAATCTTCTTCTATATAAACTCCTCAAGGTCCCAACTCTCTCTTTAGTTCAGTCAAGGCCCAAAATACCTCTTCCCTTCTTCCTCCGACCATCTACAACCGCAAATCCGGTGGCCCTCTCACCTCTCCTCTTCCGTGTGTCCAATATTCAAATTGGATGCACCATTGTCTTCCTCATCTTCTTTCGACGGCAGCCGACCAAAGTTCTGTCCACTTCGACCCCTTCTTCGCCACCACTCCACTCCCCGAAGACTCGTCATCTCTGTGATCGACCATCACACTGTCACGGTTTCCCTACCCCTCTAGTCCAGATAGCTAGTCCACTCTCTCCCTCTCTCTCCCAAGCTTAGCTTTAGGCCCTTCAAACCTCAATTCAACCATCGATTCGTTACTCTCCCCTATCATCTTCCCCACGGCTGGCGAGGCTTCAGTGAGCTCGCTTAGCCATATCATGACACCAAGCATTCCACTACAACATCCAAAACACTCCTCATCACCTCTCAATCAAAATCCCTAACATAATTAGGGCTTTCGATCACTCATTCACCTAACCAAACGAACCCATCACCGTCATTCGTCTTTGACACCGTCTGATAGCCACAATGCCCCAAACACCACACCGACACTGCCTTCATCTTCCTCGCTTCATGGTGAGGCTTTTGAACCATTTAATTATGGATTTTGACCCATTCTCTTGTCTTCCAGGTCTAGTCGGATTGCCATCATTCACCCCCTCTATCTACCATCGTCAAACCAACAATTACCCTGGCTACAACCTCGCCTGTGATTCACAGATGTGGGTCTAGGCTAGATCTAATTGCCTAGTTACTATTCATTTAGGTCTGAAAAGAAAGAGATTTGAGGAGGGGGTTTTTGCACTATAGCCTCGAGATTCGTGCCGCCTCTTCTCCTCGCTCAACACTTAGCCATTCTTGAGTGTTGCTAAGCCTTGTCTCTGCTATGCCTCATGCCTCTGTGCTGTGTGCCTTACCTTGGTTCTTCTGAGGCCTTGAAGATAAGGCGTCTAATTAAGCCTTAGTTCTGACATCTGAAGTGGCTGCTTTGCCTTGTTTCTGATATTGCTATGGATATTTGGTTGTGGTTATTTTTGGGTTATTTGAGATATTTGATTAGAGCTTAATTGTAGGGTTAATTTGGTGGTTTAAACCACCATTTTTAGCCTATTCTTTTTGCACTTTGATACTTGACATTCTAATATTTATTGCATATCATTTTGTCTGTTTGATTCACTTGCATTATTATTTTTGATAATTGTGATTAGTGGATTAATTTGCTTCACTTGCTCCCTACGAATGACCTCAGACTCACTTCTCTTTTCAAGATTATAAATTTAAATGTTGTATTGATTTTCGTCACTATACTACAACACGACCTTTTTACAACGGAAATTTGCTCTCAACAGTAGTCTACTCTTATTGTATTTTCGATTTATTTTCAAGTAATTGTGGGCTTGTTACGCGTGGTTTTTCACATATATCACATTGGTTGGTGTGAGTTTCCTCCTTTGTTGAGTTTGGAACCCTTTTAAGAGTTTAACTTTATTTTTGGGCACTTTAATATGAAATAGATTGATACTATGTGAATGATTAAAATTAAGAATCGTAAATGTGAGCCTATTATTGCATGCATGAATATCATTGTGATTGTTTATTAGTAAATTACTTATGACCACTTTCATAAATTGGAAACGAATTGATTAACAGTTGATTATGGGTATGATGCGAATTCTTTCATAATCTTAATCAATGAATGTACGTGCTGGGATCATGGTTTGGATAAGTGATGTTATTAACTTAATTATCTAGAAATAATTGTGAAATAAATGCAATGGAATTGTCAAGATGTAAAGATTGGATAACTTGGTTTAGCCCCGCTACTCATCGAATTTGGATGTAGCTTTAGTCCCTTGGACTAGTTCGAGGCTGGTTTAGGGAGTTGTCGACCACCCTACAACTCCTTAGTTAGGCTTAGCAGCCAACTAAGATAGAAGGATGCATGGTTCAAGGGTTAGAGTTGCTCTTTTTTATTTGGTGGGGAGATCATTGGTTGTCTATGGTTCAACAGGCGTAGTGCTTGCTCGTGTTCACGCCACATGACATAGTCGCCACCCCTTTCCGCAATGACCCTAGCATGACAGATCGAGGTGACTTGATGGGTATAAGCCACCTCCTTGGTCAAGGAGATGGCTTATAAATGCCTTGAATCTCAGGAAGTTACACGAGATCGCCTTATGCTCGAGTCATCGATTACGGAACTATGGACTCTAATAACTTGGTCTTTATTGCATAAATGTACCAGATAACGTAATAAATAACAAATGAAACAATTGATGACACGGTACCCTCTTTCCTTTTTCTCTTGTTGTTGTTGTTACTCTGCTATTGTTGTTTTAGTCTACTTAGTTTTTACTAACATGTTTTTTGGGTTCCATACTCAGGTGTTGCTGAGCAGCCTAAGGTAGCGGCTGCTATTGGTCCTTCTGCTGTGTGACCAAAGTTTGCTACAGGAGATGGTCTGTACTGAGCACTATGTCTTAGTTAGTTTTGCTTTGCTAGTTAGACTCTTTACTTCAGTCTTTTAGTGGTTGTATTAGTATTGGAGCACTATTTACTTTTCTGCTTTCTATGCTGGATTTCATTCCATATTATCAGCACTTCATTTTCATTGAATGCATTGTAAATAAATGTTTGGCTATTGATGCTCTACGATTATGTGTGAGGTGGCGATGATCCTGTTGTTATTATTGTTACTTGATATTAGCACCTGACGACTCATATTCCATTAGTTGGTGAGACTCAGGTCGTCACAAATATGACCTGTGACCAAAGAGGATATTAATCTGGATATCAAATCTCCTATCCTCCTTAGATCCAATTTGATTATGGGTCCACTCACTTTAATTATTATTCTTATTGGACCTACAACTTAGAAGGATATCCCAACCCTTACCCTACCTAAGATAACTCCCAATATGGGTCAATTGAATAATTCATTACTCTTACCCAACCCACAATTTGGAAGGGCAACCCAAACCTAGTGAGACTCCACTTTGCACCCCTGATGAAGAATTTGATTGGGAGGATGATTTAGAACCTCAATTATTTTGGAGTAGAACTAAAGGAAAGATGGCGCTTCTAGAGGAATTGGATCCAAAGAAAAATAGAATAGAGGACCCACCTAAAAATTTGAACTCCAACACTGATTCTTCTCATTTTACACACTCTGATCTTCAAAATCTTAACCCATGCACTTCTATTGTAAATCTTGATTTTGGATTTTATACAAATCAGTCCAAGGTCAACCTGATTTCACTCAATTAACTCCTGAGCTTAAACAATTAGAGCTACTAAAGAAAACTCAGAAGTAGATTGGGACAAGACAGACTATGTTGAATTTGCTCCAACAATTGTGCAAAGAGACTTTCATAAATTCATGGATATGTATCCTAATTTTATGAAGATTTTTACATATTTTTCTACGATTCCAATGTTGGAAGTGACCTTGGTCCTAGATCCAAATGATACTGATAGATTGAACATTAATTCTAAAGATTCTGAGGAGGGGTCTAAAGAAATAAATCCTAAATTTATTGAGGACACTAAGGTTGATCTCTCAACTGATCTAAAGAAATAAATCCTGAATTTATCGAGGACACTAAGGTTGATCTATCAACTGATATAGAAGAAGAATATGATTCTGAGACATCCGATTTTGATGAAGGGCCAGTTAGGGAAATCGATTCTAAGGATGTTGATTTTGAAGGCCTTTATCTTGATTTAGATCAGGTGGCATATGAGGAATTGATTTCTGAATCTGCAAAGGAATTCGTTATTAGTCTCACCTTCCAATCAACCTTTGAAGAGACTAAAGTTGAATCAATTGGACCTGAATTTGATGAACCCAAGTCCAATTGGATTACAGATGATCTCATAGACTTGGATCTTATAGAAGGGGTTGATGAAATTCTGGATACCTTGGGTAATGATCTGAATGATTTGGAAGATATGAAAGAAATCATTATTTTGGAAAAGTTCCTTGAGAAATACCTATACTTGAACCTAGAGGATTCGAATGATTCTAAATCCTTAACCTCATACAAGGATCCTCCAAGTTATTCTGATCTATTCAGGACCTTGGAACTCGAATGCACTTATTCGAAGAATTATCTTTTTGAGCTTCATTATCAAGGGACATAGGCTTCATACATTATCTTTTTTATGTTTGAATCTTTAGACTTGGGTTACATGAGCCCAAACTAAAGATCGTACCCCATTAGCGATTGCTAGAAAATTGATGGACGCGGTCATTTTATATGCTGCATCTATCGAGTCTTTGACCCTTAGGTATGGAGTTGTATCACCAACTAGTCTGCATTTGTGGACATATGATTCTAAACTATTTTGATCTATCTTTTAGCATATTTTTGACCCACCTCTCCTATTCTAACCGATTGATCCTCTTAAGGTCTGAGCTTGATTGAAGGCATAAAACTTAGTGCTTATTGGAAGGCAATCGAACATATTAGGTTGTACATATTAGATTAGCTTGTATATACTCTAAGTAATTGGTTCAAATCTGGAACTGATCAGATTTATTGCACAGAACTCAAGGACTATTAGGTGATATTTACTCTTTGCTTATTTTATTAGATGCATTGAGGAATAGCATGAAATAGGGATAAGAGGGGTAGATAATTATGTTGAGTCACTTTATTTAGTTTCCATATTTTTCTATTTATTTTATCAAAAAATGGAAAAATTACAAAAAGAAAACAATTGGTGTTTTTAGAGTTTTAAACTAGGAAAGATTGAAAATTTTTTACTTTAACGATTTACCGATCTCAGAAAACATATAATCAAAGTCTTTCCACTTAGACTCTTTAGATCATTTTTTTGCTTAATTATCTCAGGTATTTACTAAAACACGTACTTCTTTCCTGAGCCCTTGAACGAGATTTGAAAAAGTTGAAGTATTAAGTCAATGGAGTGATAAGTATGTTTATCTTCCCACCGTCTAGTTTGAAAATTTTGAGAAAATTAAATAGTTTACCTTTATACTGTTGCATTGACTTGTCTTTTAGGTGACTAATTGTTGAAAATGAAGTAGTCAATTGGGCTTAGATTAAGTGTCATATTATCCTTGCAGGTATGGCTGGCATGTTACACTGGGTTTGCTCCCCAACTATAGGAAGTCCAAATCCTAGTTTAGTGTCTTTAGCTTTTTGAGCCTGTGTCTAGGAAATGTTCTTGAACGAGATTCAGAAGAGTCACGTACCTAAAAAAAAAAGAGAAAAAGGAGAGAAAAAAAGGTAGTAGGAGGAAGAAATAAGGAATAAAAAAAATGAGAAAAGAAAAAACTAGGTATTTTGTGTGTCCGAAAATAATCCAAAAATCCAAAAAGAGTGGGGAATAGTAATAAGAGGCTAAACAACTTAGTTGGGGAGATATACACTGGGTTTGCACTTGTGTTAACCTCAAGATAGAAAAAGGGCAGAGAGAAAGCTAGCATTCTTTAATGAGGCAAATTCGAAAATGGGGACCATTAGAGCGGAAAGATAATCTGTCTTAGTGAAAACTTAGAGTTTAATCTAGTTGCTCATTTGATGATTCACATCTACACACACTGGATGCTTAATATTTTAATTTCAATTCAAACCTTAGGTGGGTCAATAAAACCATAAGAAGTTGATCTTGGGACCCAAGTCGAAGGCTAATAAAATCTTTGATTGGATTTAGATGGTCCGCATTTGAGTTGATACCTTAGAACTATAGAGTCTTTGATGTTAAGACTTTGTGTATGATTTCCTTTGAATTGGTGAAAAATCATGTCAGTATTTTTAATCTATCTTAGCTCATCTTTCAATTGCTCGCATGATTGTTCATCTTTCGTTTTGCGAAGGAACTAGCAAAAGATAGGCATGAGGGTGTGATATATGCATAAAAACTAAGGATAATATGCCTAAATTATGTTAGTATCGTAGCTTGTTGCATTGTAGATAATTGCATATTAGGTCAATGCATGCATTTAGCTCACTGATTTGAGACAAATTACTGTGTTTTTCATATATCCAGGATGTAGTTCGAATAAAGCTGGAGGAAATACAATGAAGAGCTCAAGACAAGGAGACACTTGGCATCACCTCACTCCTATACACCTCAACCCTAAGACAACCTACCTAATCCAAAACACCATGTCCTAAACCTATTTTAGGAAACCTACCCAATACATCCCTACCATAGATCCTCCATCCTAGGGCTAAGATTTTGCTAAATATAGACTCAACCTATCCTCTTGGCTAGTCATGAAGCTTCCAAGGGAAGTCTCATGTGGTTGGCCACTATGGCCTACTCCCCACCTTAGATCAACCCACCTATGTTGTAGATTAATCACCTAAAAACCAACACCAACCTCCTAGAATCCCTCCTATTGCCAACCAACCTAGACCTACTTCCACTCTTGATTCACCATCTTATGGCTACAAATGTTTGATTTAAGACCACCATATGGTCGATCACATCATTGGCATGATTCTCAACCCTTCATCTCTCATCCAAGGGCCACATCTAAATCTTCACACCTCATCAATTAGATGCCCAAGTGTGAAACTAATCTCAACCAACCAATGATGATCCAAAGGCCCTAAATTGCCTTCATTTTGGTCAACCACTTTGCTTAATCTAAATCCATCATGGTCGGCCATGGTGGAGTTTATATCCACCCTCCATTTTTCCTTGATGTAATCCCTATCATTCCATTGCATTCTAAATAACCCAAGCCTATCTACATAAACCCTAAGTTGTATCCTAACCCTCCAATTCAAATTACTTAATCCTAACCATCCACCATCCTTAATTCGTGGCCAACACCATTGACCAATCACATCACTCCATGATTTCTATAAAAGCACCTACCCACTTACACTTAGGATCACTTCCTCCATGGACGTCCCCCCTTGGGGACTTCCTCTCCTCCACTTCTTCATCCCTTAGAATAGTTTTGCTAACCTTACCTGACCCTTCTCCCTTAGCCTCTTCCCTTCACCTTGGTCGTGGGGCCTTCCTCAAGATTAAGGTGACTCCAAGCTATCTTTGGTGTGGAGACCCTACCAAGTGCACATTCGCCTCAACTTCTTTGACTTTCCTATTCTCCTCTATGATACGCCTTCATGGCCATTTCTTCTTTAGCACTTTTGTTCTTTAAGCTTTCATTTATTTTCATAGTTACGGTCTTGTGTACTTTATTATTTTTTAGATCAGTTCTAATAGACTCTCGTTGATTATTAATGCAATCAAGTTTCTATTTTCATGGTTGCATATTGTTCTTATCGCCTTCGTAGTTAGCTAGCTAGAGTTGCCTCTGCTTGTGTTCTATATAAAAATTACAAAAAATATACAAAAGAGAAAAAGACCAACAAAGCAATAAATCTTAGGAAGCAAAAGTATCCGATTGCCTTCCTGAGATGACCCAAACTACATTTTCAAATCAATCACTTTGCAAGTTTGGTATAAAAATTTCTAAAGTATTTACGTGATTTCAACTACAATGAGCATACTTTTATGAAACTTATTTTGCATGCTTAGGTGGATTATTTAGGACCCTAGGATTTAGATTTAATGGCTAAGATTAGAGTTCATTAAATGGTTGTCCAACATAGGTATTTAGGAAGCCAAAGGGGACGACTATATAGGTTGTTTGTTGGAATGGATATAGGAGTAGCTTATAGGGTTTGGATGTAGGATCTAAGGTGGAGATGAAATTAAGTAAATGGCTGACCAAATAGGTGGGAAATTGAGGGGCTTTCGTCGTCCAAGTAAGGCTGATTAGGCTAGGTAAGGTAAGATTTTAGGTGATGGAAATTGGGTGCTCAAATAGGTTAGGTGTAGGGTCAATTAAGCTAGGGTTTGGAAATCAAGGTTAGTTTAATCAGGACAAGTGAGCTCAAATTGATTTTTCATTGAAGTGGAGCTTCACTTGGATCAAAACTTGGTACCTACATGGATATAAATATACACATCAAGGCATTAGATATAGATAATAAGAATATTGCAATAATATCCCTAAATGCAATATTTACACAATGATGCATGATAACTAAACTCACCTAATCTAATGCAATTAGACTTAAATTACCCTCAACCAACATAACTTAGGCATGAATTAAGTAATTAAATAGGAATAGATCACACCCATGCTTATCTTTTGCTAGTCCTCAAGCAAAACCAAGACAAAAATCAAGTAGAAAATCAAAACACTAATCTGAGCCAAGGTAAATTTCAAGTGGAGACATCGATTTTTCACCAAATCAAAAGAAACTATACATAAAATATTAACGACAAAGACTCAACAGTTCTAAGATACCAACCAAAATACAGACCACTTAAATCTAACCAGAAACTCTATTACCCTTAAACTTGGGTCATGAGTAGCTTTTATGGCTCTTCAGCCTACCCAAGGTTTGAATTGAAATTGAAATATAAGGATTTAGTGTGTGTAAAGAGTGACTCATCCAATGGGAAAGCACGTTGAACTCTAAGTTTTCATTAAGGCAAAGAATATCTCTTTGTGCTAATAGACCTTGTTTCAGATTTGCCTTACTAAGGAATGGTAGCTTTCTCTCTACCTTTTTCTATCCCGAGGTCAACACAAGATCAAACCTAGTGTACATCTCCCCAACTATGCCCTTTGGCCTCTTTTCTTACTCCTCGCTCTTTTTGTATTTTTGTAACATTTTTGACACACTTTTTTTTAAAATGTAATTTCTTTCTCCTACTACTTGATTTCTCTATTTTCTCCTTTTTCTCTCTTTTTTCTAGGTAGGTGGCTCTTCAAAATCCCATTCAAGAACATCTCCTAGACAAAGGCTCAAAAAGCTAAAGACGCAAGGCTGGGCTCTAGACATCCTACAACTATGGAGCAAATCCAATGCAACATGCTAGCTATACTTGCAAGGATTGCATGACCCCAATTTAGTCTCGTAAAAGATGAGTCAGTGTAAAAGTGCATGGGTAGATTGCTTAATTTATCAAAAAGTTTTCAAATCAGAGGATAGAAAGATAAGTCAGATACTTATCACCCATTCGAATTAATACTTTGGCCTTTTCAAATTTCATTAAGGCTCAGGAAAAAAATCCATATTTTAGTAAATTGTTGAGCTAATTAAGTTGAAAAACGACATAAAGAGTCTAAGCAAAAAGACTTTGATTATACATTTCCTAAGACTAGTAAATCATCAATGTTAACAATTTACAAACTTCCTAGCTCAAGACTCTAAAAGCACTAATCTTTTTTTTCTTTTTGCAATTTTTCAATTTTTTTTCAACAAATATACAATTCTTTTAATATACTAACTAAAAGAGAGAAAGGAGGATTCAAGAACTACTCAAGCCTTCACTTGCTTATGGTGTACTTTCCTTTGTGAATTTTCTTTTGAGTATTTGAACACCAAAGACAAGCAAAGACAATTTAGTATCAAATCAGAGAAGTGTAAGATGAAAAGCAATTGAAAACTGAGACATGCCTCCTCAGCAAGAATGCCAAAAACTTGTTTGCACAAATCTGTAGATGATAAAAGCGTGTCATCGTTGTTGGAAAATATGCAATTGTTTTAATCTTTATAAACCAAACTCAATTTCAAAGTAAAACTTAGGAGTTCAGGGCATTCACAAGGAGGCTAAATGGAGTTTCAAATCAATTTCAAAATGCTCAAGAGAAGTATTTTTGGTTGTTTTCCATTTTATAATTTATTTTGGAATTTTTGATAGAAGGTAGATACGAGAGATACAAAATAACTATCAACCACGGAATGTGAAAATAATAGAATAGGAACCTAACTACAAAAGCAAATGCGGAAGCTAATAAAAGCAAGTAAATATATGAGATAAGAGAGATGAATAAAAACTAGAACTTTATTGATAAGAGAATCAAATTATAATTAGAGGAATGCTTGAAATAATTAGAGCTAACTAGAATAAGAAGTGAAATATTACTAGAACTAGAACTAGAATTGAAACTACAACTATAACTAGAGAAAGTGAATAAATAAGTGTGAAGAGTAGGTGGGTGCAGAGGGTTTGAGAAAGCAGTGGAGAGTTCCTTCCAGTCCTGGTGGATGTGGAGATCTAGCGAGAGCGGAAATATGCAATGGTCGATGTCCAAGATGAAAGTTGTTTTTTAAAGAAGGTGTGTGAAGAGGGGGGGGCATGGTGTCTATATATAGAGGTCATGGAGGGTTTTGATTGGTTGATAATGTAGACCATGGGTCATAAATTTGGATGGCTAGAATTGGATGTCAAGAAATTAAGTGCTAGGATCACAAGTTGATGTAGATAAAAAGGATTAGTTTTTGTTGGAATCTAATGGAGGGCCTAGATTTCATCTTAGGTTGGAAGAATGGTGGAGATCAAGACACATATGGCTGGCCAAATGATGCAGGTTCGAAGGCTATATGGTCGGTTATCATGTGGTGGATGAATAGCCATTGGATGTGATTTGTGTGGCTAGGATTTAAGCAACCTATGTGGTCGACTAAGGTTGGTTTAGGTAGGGATTAGGATAGGGTTTTGGAGGGGAAATCAAGGCCATAAAATCAAGTTTTGATGGTAAGGATTTGTGCATCTTAGGTGGCCGGCTGATCAGTGAGCATAATTACATGATAACATGTTCATTTTTGTTGGTTTGAGGTGTTGCACTAGATTTAGGTCATTTTGTATATAATTGCATCTTTACATGTTAGGATTAGGATTATGAATTTGAGGTTGTTTTGTGCTAATTGGAAACTTTGCTTTACGCAAGAATATTTTATCTAGGCTCATGAGGAGGAGAAGTAGGAATCCAAGGCATCAGAGCTCAAATTGAGATGAGAAGAACCCAACCTGGCCATAAAAACCCTAACCCTAATCCCAGTCAGAACCTACATTAGAGCTCAAATTGAGATGATAAGAACCCAACTTGGCCATAAAAACCCTTACCCTAATCCTAGTCAGAACCTACCTAATTTATCCTACACCTAAAACCTTAATCCTAAACCTTGACCTAAACCATAACCTGCTTCATTTCTCTACTTAAACCTTAGTCTTAGTTGTAAACCTCATCCAAGACCTAATCCTAGAAATTCCAGCTCACACTCCTAGTGACATTACTTAAATCTTATTCCTATTCCTATCTTCTAGAAGCCCTCCTATTTAAGCAAATTCATCTTTGTTTAAGGCATGTGTCATAGTATAAGACAAAATTGCTCAAATCATTTAAATTTGTAACTCAGAATCACAAGAGTCCGAAGTCGAATACAGGGAGCAAGTAATAGCAATTCAATCTCACTAATCACAAGAAATATAAGCAATTATAATCAAAACGTTATTTGGAACAACTCAAAATTATATATAAATGAAATCAAGTATCACAATACAAAAAGAATGGATTAAAATGGTGATTTGAATCACCAATTAACCCTTTGAAGTTAAGCTTATGTATCTCAAATATATTAATAGTAACTCAATCAAATACCCACGTTAACCAGATGTAATAACCCAACAGAACTAATGCACCAGCAGATATCAGACGTCTTGCTTCAAGGCTTAGCTCAGTTTCAACAGAACAGAGGCAAAGGCCTCTTCTTCTTTCCTTCTTCCTTCATGCCTTAAGGGAGAGGCACCCACAGAACAGCTCAGAGGCAAAGGCCTCCACAAATCGCTAAGGGTAGAGAGAGCGCAATAAAGGGCAAACCCCCCCTCCTCTCTTTTTCTCTTCTTTCCTCTCTCAGAATAGCCGAACCTAACCCAGGTAACTGGGTAATCAGGTCAGAGAAAGGACCAAACCCAACGGCGTGGAGGTGGGTGAGGTGTGTCCGCGAGCGAAATCGAGGTTAAAAACTATGTTATAGTATAGCCAAAAACACTTCGAAAATAAATAATATTTATTACTCTAATTTAAAGTTCAAGGTCGAACATAAGGAGCAATATGGAATTCAAAACTCAAGATAGCAATTTGAATCAGAAATATAAGAGATTGCAATAAGAATAATATCAGGTATGAATGTGCAAAAAGAATAGAGTAAAATGGTGATTTAAATCACCAATTACTCCTCACAAATAATAATTAAATCAGAGCCTCAAATATATGCATTCAAATGTATCAGACAGCTTAAACAGCCTGTGCTCAAGGGTCTCTCTACTTCTCCTTTCTTTCTCTGTGCTTCTCCTGCCTTGTCTTCTCTTCTTCTGTTCTTCTACTCTTCTCCTTCTATTTCTCTTCTTTGTGCTCAGGCCTTTTCCTCTTCTTCTTTCTTTCTTCTCAGTTCTTCTTCATGCAGAGGGGGAAGATCTTTCAAACGGCTAAGTTCAGCCGTTACTCCCTGTAGCAAAACCCCCTACCCCCACGTGCTATCTCTCTTTCTCTCTCTGGGTCACGCTCTCCCAAAGCCTTCCATAGTACCAGGTAATCAGGTTTCGGACCTAGAGCGCAACCAAGTCCAGGGCTGCGGGTGTGATCGCAGCTGAGGAGTGGAACGTGTTAGGCGAGTCGGATCTGTGCCAGGCTCGCGGGGGACGGGTCACGGGCGAGGCGCAGGTGAGCGGGTGAGCAGGGACCTCACCCCCAATGTCTGAGGCGATAAGCCTTAGACATAAAATCAATTTATGCGCTGTGATGCGCTCCTTAGCTTCCGAGGTGGGACTAAAGTCCCACCTTCCTTTTGCATGTCTGCAGTAGCACAGTCTCCTCCTAGATTGAGTCAGCTGCTGAGGGTATTTCCCTCAATGGAAGACCTGAGTGTGTTCGCGAAATGTTTCCATGCGACCTAGAGTTGAAGCCTAGAGTGAAGGCACCCTAGAGCGGCCTTGAAGCTTGCTTGAAGAAGCTGCTCCAATGGCGGAGGGGATAGGCACCTGAAATCAACAAGGCCTTTTGGCCGCGTCAGAAGGCTCAAGAAGTATCGTCGGACCACGACGAGTGCAACGGTGATGTTTGTGTGGCGTGGCGTGGTCTGTGCATGTGGGGCGAAGTCAGGTAGTGCACGTGAGAGTGGGTGTGTTCAGGGGCACGTTTGGGTGAGTGGTGGAGTGAAATAGGAGAGGGATTTTCTTCATGGTGGAATGGTAAAGGTTATGGGGTAGTTGGTGAGGCAAAGGGAGGAATGTAGTGGCAGATATGCCTCGCCGGAGGAACAGCCAGAGATAGAGAAGATGGAGGTGGGCAGCGGTGATTGGCGGTTGTGTGCGTTTGTGAGGGTAGGAAAATGAAATAGAAAGAGGGAGGGAGCAAAAGGACTTATCAAGAGAGTAGGGAGGCGGATGGCTGTCAGTGTTGGTTGACCGGAGTAAGAGAAGGAATATGGTGCGGTAAGGCAGCGACGTCAACTGAGGGAGAGGCACGACCTCTCGTTGGCAAGAGAGGTTCGTGAAGATGAGGGGAGGATAGTCAGCCGTATAATTTGATGGTTGGACGGTCGGAGGAGGAGAGCAAAGAGGGGTGGCTGGAGCTAAGTATGAAGGTGGCCGAAGATGGAGTAAATGAGGGTTTCTTAGGCTAAAACTTGCTGAAGAGCATGACCGTGCCCTGGGGTCTCTTTTATAGGCCATAGGATGCCCTTCCAAGCTTGGAAAGAAGCTTTCAAGCTTGGAAGGTGGTTGCAACAATGGATACCCAAACCTTTGAAAGGTTCGCATGACCTTTTGGGAAGAACTTAGAGCCCAAGGAATGGCTCAAATGGAAGGAAACTTCCCAAGGAATCCCTGTATCAATTTTGAGAAGGATTGATTGAGAATCAAGCGAGAAATTCTCACTTGAAACTCGACGGTGAAGGTTTTACCTTCCAAAAATGGCGTGGGGACCTACTTGTGAAGAAGACAAAGAAGTTGGGGGGCAATTTGTAAGGAAATCCAAAAGTTAAGGGTCTAAATGAGATAGAAAGAGTCTGACTGGATCAAAATGCAAACTTGGTAAAGATGATCTCATTTTGGGCCCAATGGGCTGAAATTTTGGTACAAACCTAATTTGGACCAAGGAATCCAATGGTGAAGTTAAATTTAGGTTTTGATTTCATTTGAATAGATAATTTATGCAAAAACCCAAATTAGGGCAAATGTCAGTCTGGGACTCTGTTTTGGGTCATGACAGGTTCTGATGGTCAAATTGAAGGTTACAAACTCTGGAGAATATTTTTCTATGAATTTTAGAGGGTTTAGGTAAATTTTATCCTAACCATAACCTCAGTTAATTAAGCAGGTCTATTTTTAGGGTTTCAAAAAGTTATTTAATTCTCAAAACATGTACAAACCCTTTTCTATTTGTTCTAACCCACTTGTTAGACTTTTAGGACATTTGACACTTATCTACCCCCTGGGAAAATCTGTGTTTGTACTGCATTCATGATAAGATGGTAAAACTATAGTTTTAACCCTATTTTCTTATATTTCCCTCAGAATGGTTATGCAGTGACTTATGGCTCTCTGGCAGTTATGTAGGAGCATTTACTGACTTAATTGGATAAAAATGAGCTAGTTATGGCTCATGATGGTGTTCTCATCATACCCCCATGCCTAGATTTTGCTAGTCCTTTAATCTCATGGAATTAACTTTAATTCTAGACCATATGCCCTTCTATGCTCAAAACTTTGATGTGTGCTTTCTTTTGTAGATTAGGATAGAATGCCGATAGTAGGCCTAGAGGTACTAAAGTACCAACCAAGATCCAGACCTGACCATCTCTAGCCTCAGTCCGCTGTGAAGGTTTCTAAGGCCCATAGGAACTAACTTAAGGTTCGTTGAACTCCGTGGTTAAAGCACCCGTGCTTGTAATATGTTTTAGCACAGGTTCAGTTTGCAGTGCTTTTTTATAAGAGAAAGACAGAAGAACTTTTCTTTGTTCTTGGTGAGTTTTCTCTCTTTTCCGTTTATTTCTAGCCTCGGATTATCTTTACAACACGGTTTGTATCGAATTCTTAGTTCCCACCATCAATCCTTGCAGGGTCCCTGGCAATCGATGCTTCAAGATAGCACCGCCCATGGTAATCCCCAGAACCTTGGATTTTGAGATTTTGAGGTAATCCTGCTGATTAGCCCATAGTTGTGAGCTATTTAGGTATTCAAGTGCCTACACATTAGGTTAATTCTAACATTTATTTAGCATAAATTAGGATGTAAATAGATTAATTCATAGTTTTAATTTAATTACATAGTCCATGCATTGCATTCATATCTTAAGTGCATTTAGAATTAGCTTAGAATGGCATTCATCTAATTAGATAACCAATTAGGTACGTTGTTTTCATTAACATAGAAGTTGAGGGTCTATATATAAATGACCCTAATATTTTAACATTATTTTCTTTATTCTTCTTCTTGCAGGAACGGCTGTCTGCCGCTCCAACGCCACCAGCTGCCGCAGTGAAGAACCCATTCAAGGAGGAGCGGATGTGTTGGATCTGGTCGGGCAGCTGATTTCAAATTGGTGCAGGACACTACAAAAGGAGGGAGGCAGCCGAGCTTGGGAGGCCTCCACCACTGACCCACCACTGTGCAGAGAGACCTTCTCTCTTCCATTCCATACTGCCGGCCTCTACCGTGGTGGCGAGTCTCCACCACCGTGGGCGTGTGGTGTGACAGGCCACACCGCCATCCAGAGCTCCCCCGCATTACCGTGAGCACCTTAGCGTGCATCTCCCTCGCCGTCGTCACCAACCACCACCGCCGCAGCTACCGTTCAACCACCCTTTCAGTCACTTAAGACGTCCGGAAAATTTCCTGGACGTCTGAAGCTACCCGCTCACCTGCGACCACCCGCCTGCATACCCGTCTTAAGTCTAACCGCACCCGCTCACCTCCAGCCACTCCCGTGCCCTCTACCAAGAGGCTGCGCACCCGCTCATCTCCAACCACGCATGCCCTCCTCAGCCTGCAGCGCCCTCTTCCCGCGCCTGCAGACCCACACAACAGCGCACATCTTCCCACGCCTGCAGACCCGCACAACCGCGCACACCTTCCTCGCGCCTGCAACCTCAACCGCACCTGCCGAACCTCCTCCCGCGCCTGCAAAATCGCCAGCAGCACCCGCTCTCCACGCGCACCAGCTTGCGCACCTGCCTGAAGCCACACGCGTGGTAGCACCGGCTGAAGCCTCGCCAGCAGCAGCACGCGGCAGTCCTCACCGCCAACAGGCCGCGCGCGCTCACCGGCTGCAGCACCTCCGCCAGAGCTTGTCCGGCCGCCTCCGGTCGCCGCACAACACTCCGCCACCACCGCTTCGAAGCCCTCGGTCCAAGGGACTTCCTCCGAGCTTCCCGCGCCCGGCCATCCACTTCTCGTCGCGCAAGACAAAGGGGAAAAATTCTCCTATTTTGCTACAGTAACCTGCCAATTAGAAATTACATTTTCTGCCATTGTCACTTTTTAATCATATTTTATTGATTCTGCATTGCGGAAAATATCCTCTAGTTTCTCAGAATTGTTATTTCAGCATTGTTTCTTACTTAAACCTTAATCTGAAGGCAATCTTGGCTTGATTCTTGTCCAAACTGACTGCGAACAAACGTTTTTATCTGGTGCGAATTTTAATACGTCATTGCCTCCCTGTGGATACGACCCACTCCTCTGCGAGTGGTTATTTCTTCTTAAATATTGATTAGTCGATTTTTCCACCACATTAAACTGCAAGCGACTTTAAAGCGAACAATCGACCAGTCACCCGCCCATGGTGTTCTATAGCGAAATCCAGACCCTAGCAATCGAAATTTCGTGATAATGCCGCCCATGGCATCTGAACCAGCACAAGGTGCTTACATGCCCCCGGTAGGATATTTAGATATCCTAGGAGACAAGCACCGAGGAGACGATATGTTATTGCGCATCTTCGAGGGGAATTTCCCACCTCTCCGCACTAAGAACTCATCCAAATAAACTTGTGTTGATCAATAGCTCCTAATCTAGGTAACATTTTCATAACAGATTTAACACATTTGCGTGATTTTGATACTTAAGCACACTGAACTAGACTGTGTGTGGATTGGGGTGCTTAGGTTACTGAGTCCCACAAATCAGAGGTCAGTTAACGGGTCGAATAATCCCTAAGCCTTAGACCTAATACTTACGCTTCGCATTTCCCCCAACCTCTTGAGGACTATCCATATCTTAGCGGATACTTGAATTTTTAAGCCTAGGATCGCAGCCCAAGAGGCCTAAGATCAGTGTTCCTACTAATCTCTTTTTCTCTCTTAGCACTTTTTGTCTTTCATTTTCTTTCTTTTGATTTGGTTTAGGACTAAGTCAATTCCTTAATCTTTTACTAATGAATATCTCTTTTTCTTTTCTTTTCAAATTATGCTGCTTTTTGACATTTTTATCTCCTCCCCTTTTTCCTCAAAAATGATAAGCAATCAATTCAGAATTTCCTCCCTTCTGCTATTTTTGTTCTTTTTCAATTTTTTATTTTTTGGGTTTTTTGGAATATGTGATTTTTTTGATAAAACCCTTTCTTGTGAACTGATTTTCATGACGTTTTGCATTTTAATACCCCCCCATGCCTACGATTTGCAATGCCCTCATTGTAAATTAGGTGGGTTAGAGTTCGGCTTAGATCATTCATTAGAACTGGTGTTGGGTGGGTGGATGGGTCGGGATGACAATTGTGAATGATTTCAAGCTCGGGTACGAGTACTAGAGGTGGAGTTGGATATTCTAATGGATGAACCCTAAAGTGCAACATGAGTTCAACATAAGATGTGTTAAGAATGGTTTCGGATTTTTCAAGAAGATGACGGGTTGCCTCCCGTTAAGCGTTAAGTTTAACGCCATCAGCCGAGTGCAATAAGCTCAGGGAGAATGGAGATCAAAAGATACCTCAGCCCTGTTCGCATCAGTGAGTTCAATGAACGGCTTGAGTTGCTAAATGTTCACAACAAAGGGTTCTAAATCAAGGCTAGCTTGGCTGATTTCAATAGCTTCATTTCCAAAGATTCGTCTCACCAAGAATGGTCCAATCCATTTTGATCTGAGTTTTCCAGGGAAAAGTTTGAGTATGGCATCAAAGAGTAGAACTTTCTGACCAGGGTGGAAAGTTTTTCACACAATGTGCCTATCGTGGAAGGCTTTAACCCGCTCTTTGTAGATACGTAAGTTCTCATACGCATCATTGCGTATTTCCTCGATCTCACTTAATTGCAATCGACGGTATATTCCAGCCTTCACTAGATCCACATTGCACTTCCAAACTGCCTAATAAGCCTTGTGCTCCATCTTAATGGGAAGGTGACATGCCTAATTAGGTCTTATGGGCAGTCCTATATGCCTACAAGGCTTCTAGAAGGTGAGTAAACCAATCTTCTCGATCAGGCCAAAGAGTGACCTAAAGGATCTTCTTGATCTCTCGATTTGATAGTTCAACCAGTCCATTAGTTTGAGGGTGGTAAGGAGTCGAGATACGATGTGACACCCTATACTTTTTCATCAGGGACTGGAAGTGCACATTGGTAAAATGAGACCCACGATTGCTAATGATGGCCTTAGGAACCCTAAATCTGGTAAAGATGTTCTCCTAGATAAATCGAAGGACAACTTTATGATCACTCCTTCTCGTGGGGATGGCTTTGACCCATTTAGACACATAATCAATAGCGAGTAAAATGTATTCGAAGACGTTAGATCTGGGAAAGGGTCCCATGAAATCAATTCCCCATATGTTAAAGATTTCGCACACAATAATCGGGTTCAAGGGCATCATATCCCGCGGGCCCATGTTGCCGAGGGTCTGACAACGAGCACATGCCCTACAATATGTCTGTGCGTCTTTGAACAAAGTGGACCAAAAGAACCCACACTGGAGAATTTTCGTTGCTGTTTTACGCCTAGAGAAATGGCCACCGCAGGCCTGGTCGTGACAGAATGATATTACGTCATTGACCTTGTCGTCAGGAATGCATCTCCGGATCACCTGATCAATGCTGATGTGGAAAAGGTTTGGTTCCTCCCAAATATAGTACTTGGCTTCGGCAATCAATTTGTCTTATTTGGTAGTCTTCCAATCTAGCGAAACTTTCCCTGTAACCAAGTAGTTTACAATATCAGCAAACCAAGGGAGATTGTAAATGGCTAGCAGGTGCTCGTCCGAAAAATGCTCGGTGATTGGACCAGACGGGATGATGATGAAAAAAGGAAGACGGGACAAGTGGTCAGCTACCATGTTTTGTTTTCCCACTTTGTCGCGAATCTCGAGATCAAATTCTTGCAACAGCAAGATCCAGTGGATTAGTCGAGGTTTCGCATCCTTCTTCGCAAGGAAGTGCCTCACTGTAGTGTGATCTAAGTATATGATAACCCGGAAAGGAACCCAAAAGATATGATCTGAATTTTTCCAGGGCAAATGCTACGGCCAGCAGCTCTTTCTTAGTAACTGTATAGTTATGCTGAGCCTCATCAAGTGTCTTGCTAGCGTAGTAGATGACCACGAGTTTCCAGGGAAAATGCTCAGTATCAAATTTATGGAGGCTCCTAAGTCTAATAAAGCTCGGTTGAATTGTATATCACCGATTTCAAAGGAGATTAGAGGGGTGCCTAGGTCTTTTTCCTTAGGTGGGAGTTTGCTCAAAATGATGGAGCTGGCTTGCTCCGACAGTACGATTGGATTCCCATCTTTGGTTCACGGCTTACGCTTAGCTGTACACACGTCTTTCGGAAATCATGTGTAAGCCGATACATGGAGTATCGCATCCATCAAGGGGATGTTTATATGGACCTACTCAAAGAGCTTAACCAAGTCCTCCTCAGGTGCCACAGTTTTGGTTATCCTTTCTCCCTTGGTCAAGGCCTCGAGAAATGGAACCTTAGATGGTTCCTCTAGAATAGGTCCAAGTTCTTGATCTGGGATAGAGGTGTCCGGGATGACTATCCTAGGGTTAGGATTTGTATTACCAGGCTAGGAGTGGCTTGGATAAGGTGGGTCCTGTGTTGTTTTGCCACTGCAGGTAGTAATAGAATTCAATCCCACCTTATTCTGGTTTGGTGTGGGTAAAAGAGGTGCTTGTTGCTAGTAACCTGCATATGATGTCGAAGCCTCCATCCCGTCGGGTGATGGAGTAGAAGGAGCCTGATAAACAAAGTGAGCTTGGCCTGGATTTGGGTTCATAACATACCTCTGGTTCGGCATGTTATTCGGATTAGGCAGAGGTTGTGAAGGAAGTGCACCAGGTTGGCGAGGATTTGCCATCTGGGCAAGTTGATTGTGAGCCTCTGTGATCTCATCTCTGTGCTATTTTTGCATAGCCACATTCATCTTCTGAATGTCAGCTAGAGTCTGATAAGAGTCATTTGATCTGTATGAGTCGGCCTAGATTGATAAGTTGGGTTAGGCCGAGGCTAAGGCGGTTGATATGGACGAGGAGCTTGTGGTTGAGGCTGATATTGAGGTCTCTAGATTTGATTATTGCCTGAACACGTGAATTGGAATGATTACGCCGTACAGGGTTGTAAGTGTTGGAGAATGGATCATTCTAAATGGCATTGAGGTCATCGCAGGTCTCAGGAACTTCGGAAAAGTCAGAATATGAGGGTTCAGAATTCCCCCAACTAGAGTAGGTGGGTCCAGAGTTTCCTCCAAAACCAGAATCAGACGGGGGTGAATACGGGTCCATCCCCTGAGAAGATCGATGATAGATGTTGTGCACAGCCTCCCTGCTATAGGGTGGTTGCGGGAACGGGTTTTGCGTAGAGGTGGGTCGCTGCAAGTGTCAAATTAGCTCATCCACCTTCTTCTCAATAATAGAGACCTTGTCCAGATGATTGGCCATCAGTTCCAAGTCAACGGAAGAGGACAGGCTCTATGTCTCATGTGCTCCCTTTGGATTCGTCAATGCATGGGCATTCGTCCGGTCGAACATGCCCATGGAATCATTATTGATGGAGTTCTCGCACATATTCTCGAGAATCTCCTACACGCTGTCTTCGTGTTGACCCATGATGTTTCCTCCGCAGGTCATATTGACGAATAATCGAATATCCTCACGGAGTCCCTGGTAAAAAGACTAGACTTGTTCCCATTTAGGAACTCCGTGGTGGGGGCACTTTCGCATGAGATCCAGAAAACGATCCCATGCCTCGTGAAGTGGTTCTCCTGCTTGCTGTGTGAAATGTGTGATCTGGTGCCTTAAAGCATTTGTCCAACCAACAGGGAAGAACTTTCTCAAAAACTCAGATTGAAGTTCTACCAATGTGTTGATTAGATGCGTTTGAGTTTGGTACCAGTGAGCAGCTTTATCTATGAGAGAGAAGGAGAACATTTTCATGAGTAGAACATCCTGATTTTGAGCTTCTAACCCGAAGGTCTAGGCCAGATGCTTAAGTTGCTTGATATGCTGGAAAGGATCTTCGGAATTACGCCCATAGAATTTGGGAATGGCATGAATCATGTTAGGCTTAAGTTCAGTGTCAGGACCTCCAGCGAGGATTTGTACTCGAGGTTCGATTGCCACCGCAGTGGGATTGTAGCGATCTCACATCATTGGACACTATGGTGGGTTCACAAAGGCTTGGAATAAATCATTGAGGCACTAAAGCTAATTTTGAAGATTATTTTCTTCTGCTGGTTGTGCCATGATGATGGATGAAGGAGAATCAGGTTCAAATGAATCAGAAAAGATATCGATTGGATTGAGTTGTTACACAAACAAGGAGGTCGAGGCTTGGCCTCGACGTGAATGAGTAGCTAAAGGAGGCCTCAAGGATGGTCTTAGAGACCTCCACCCGAACATACACCGATGGAGTAGATGAGAGGTAGAATGTGATGGACCCAATCAAGACACCAAAAAATTTTGGATGGCTATAAAGGTTCGGGGCGGATGATACCCCTTAGTCAGAAAGCCGTCCACCTGAGAATTATCTGTATATATATATATATATATATATATGTATATATGTATATATATATATATGTATATATATATATGTATATATAAATATAGGTATATATGTATACATAGATATATGTGTAAGTATATGTGTATATATGTATATATATATATATAGTATACTTAGTTATATAGGTAATAATATATATATAGATATACACATATATATACATATATATATTTATACGTATATAAGTATATGTATATATAAATATATATGTGTGTATATATATATATAAGTATATAGATATATATGTATATATGTATATATGTATAATAATACTTAGTTATATAGGTACTACTATATGTATAGATATAAGTATATATATATATATACATGTATATAAATATATATTGTCACGACCTGGGCATCAAGAGTCGTTTAAGATGTCTGGGAAGTGGCCCAGACGTCTTGTCAGACGTCTGGTATTAAATTTTTTTGGCGTACGGGTTCACGTCTGCGTGCCTGCGCGCGTAGACTGAACCCGCCACCTTCGTCCTCTTTTCCCCCCTCCCTGCAAAAGACGCCGCTTCTTTTCTCTCTCACCTCGCGTTGCCTACAAAAAGCACCTCCCTCTCCCTCACCCTCACTCCACTGCCTTCTTCTCCTTCTCCTTGCCAGCGAGAGCGCGAGCGAGCGAGTGTGGCAGCAGCGGCTGCTGCGAGAGAGTGGGAAGGAGGGGTTCTTGCGAGAGGAAGAAGAAGCTTGACCGCGAGGGTGCGAGCTTGCCAGGGTAGCTAGAGCCGACCGGCGGGAGAGCAGCGAGCGTGGGGTGCCGTGGAGGAGCTGCTGCAGCTCAAGCAGCAGGCGGACGCGGCGCGGCACGGCCGTGCACTGCGGGCGGAGAGCGAGAAGGGTTCTGATTCTAGGAAAATTTCCCAGAATCAGATGTCTGGACTTACGTCCAGACGACGCATAAGACGTCTGGAGAAAGGTCCAGACGTCTGACAGGTACAATATTTTCTTGCCTTCTTTTTACGAGTGTACGGCCATGCAGCTGTCCGCCGCGTTCTTCTGCGCCTCTTCGTGATAAGAGCGGGTGTGTGGGAGTGCAGGTTTTGTTCGGGAGGACGCGAGGGCTCGCCATCCCACACGGATCAGACGTCTGGGCACAATACCAGACGACGGAGAGGACCTCCAGACGTCCGGGGTGATAATCGGACGTCTAGAAACTAAGTCCAGACGATCCAATGGGCTTCTGGATGTCTGAAGGACTGCACAGACCAAGGTGTGACCTGATCAACCTTTTAAGACGTCTGGAAGAAGTTCCAGACGTCTGATTTTGGGCAAACTCGTCGTTTTTGACCTGTTTAGGGTCCGTTCGGAGTTCGTTTTCCGCGTTTCAAGTTTCATTCTTCCCAGATTTATTTCCTCTACCTGTTTACAGTAATTGTACACTATTCTAAGTAGCTCCTTGTCTTTGATCCTTGTATTAGGACACCGTTCCGTTGCAGCTCTGGGGGTTGCGGAGGAGCGCGGGATTGCCGACCACGCCCCCAGTACTCCCGATTTTACGGGTAGAGTGGCCCTTAAATTTATTTAACAAAATTTGTACAATTATGAAACAATTAATAGAGTCGAGGGCATTGCATGAACCCTAGGACTGTGAAATTAGATTGAATGATAGATCCTAGGGTATTTCATGAATCCTAGGACTGGAAAACTATATTGAATGATAGATCCTAGGGTACAGCATGAATCCTATGACTGGAAAACTAGTTGAATATATAAACATTGCAATCTTGGAAAAGTGGAAAGGAAATGATAACTGCCTGTAAATTGGTTAATAGCTGCCTGTTATGAATGGATAAATATGGTTGAGAACATGAATTGTATGGATATAAAGCTGGAACGGTGAAACCTAAATTGGCTGAGTTAAAAGAGCATGAACCCTACGGGGAATTAGGAATAGAACTCCTGGAAAGTGAATGGAATAGAATTGGGGAAGTGAGCTGGCCCTTGATTACGGAGTACCAAGGAGAGCAACTGTCCCCCTGTTTAGTGCAGAGCAGAGCTAGCCGCCCCAGGGACCCGGGGTTAGGTCTGGCCACTTTGTATCAACTTTTGGCTCTCGTGTACACAGTACCGCAGAGAGCTACTAGTGTAGGGAGAGCACTAGCTACCCCACGGGTCCCGGGGTTCTGCTAGCCCCCCTATACCGACTTGTTAGGCCCACTGGGCAAACCAAGGTAGTCAGGCGAGGGTGCGCGGACTGTGGAGGGGCTGGACCCCTGTTACTGAGAGGGCCCTACTCTATACTGGTTCTGTGCTGTGCTTTGGGCGCACCCGTTAACGGAAACGACTGACCGCGTGCTAGTGCGGGGTAGCTACCCGTGAGATTATCGTGCGTGCCGTAGTCACCGTTACGTTTGTCAGCGACCTTGGGGTGGTTGACTGAGGGTAGGACCACCACGGGGGACTCCCGGCTAGGAGAGCACCACGTGTTACTTCTACTTTTCGGAAAAGACTGCAATCAAGATTGTTCCCACGAGGAACATTCAAGATCAAGAGAAGGATCTGAGAAATAAATCAATAGTGAATAAATGGAAAAATATAAAGAAAGAAAGTAAAAATATAACAACTACTGTCCACTCTACTGCTTCTTCTAGATTTTAGTTGCCACTCTACTCAGCGTTTCACTGACGTGTCACCCTTGTTATTTTTCAGGACCAGGTGTTGAGCAGCCAGAGTCGGCAGCTGCAGAGGGCGCTGGGCCTAGTAGAGCCCAGTAGTGTTACCTGTAGTACTCACTGTACTTTTCTTTCCGCTGTAGTGAGTAGTTTTCTGTTACTTCCTGTACTCTCTTTATTGTAAGCTTCATGTTATGTATATGTTTATTTCTCTTCTGTTGTGGTGGTGTATACTGTAGTATTTCCTTTCTTTACTGCTGTATTTTGTTACTGCTAGTTATATGCATGGTGAATGTGGTTCATTTTACTGCTCTTTTGGTTACTTTCTCATTGGACGACTGGGTCTTGGGATCAGTCGAGTCGGTCCGATTCTCGTGTCTCGTAGGGATTCAGGAATCGGGTCGTTACATATATATATATATATATATATATATATGTATGTATGTATATATATAAGTATATATTAGTGTATAGGTGTGTGTACGAGAGTGTGAGTGTGTGTGTGTATGTGTGTGCAGAGAGTGTGAGAGTGTTGTGTGTGTGTGAGAGAGAGAGAGAGAGAGAGAGCGGGAGAGAGAGCTGGAGTTGGCGAAGGCGTTTAAGTCATCTGCAGCAGTGGGGCGACGTCTGATGGTGCACGTGCATGCACAGGTGCGTAGGCGCGTGAAGACATGCGCACTGGGGGGAGTGAGCGCGAGGGAGAGAGGCCACAGCGCACCGCGCTACGCGGTGAGGCGGGCGAGCATCCACGGGCGAAGGCAGGCACTAGGAGCGGGTGATCACGCAAGCGGGTGCGGGCACTGGCAGAAGCGAGCGAACGCAGACGCGCAGGCGAGCGCTGGAGCAGGCGTGGGGCTGGACGCGAGTGCGGGCTGGGACCAGTTGCGGCACGTTGGGTGATCGGTTAAGTGAGAAACTTACCGGTCACCGCACTATAACCACAGTGTTCCACTGACTAGCGTGAACAGTGGCTACAGTGCATGGCCGAGCCGCGCGACCGGGCATGTCTGGTGCTGTGAGTGCGGGAGGTGTGGAGTGGCTCGGCATGCATGCGGAAGAGGCTACGCCGGCTGGGCTACGGGCGGGACTTCGCGACAGAGCGTGCGGAGAGGAGTGCGGGCGGCCTGGTATCGTGCGTGGTGGACGCGGGACAGGTGCCTGAGTCACGTGGTGGCTGGCGCTGCTACTATTGACTTGCTGCTGCTGCCGCGGAGCTTCAAACCTTGAAGCCTACAGCAATGGCGGAAGTGGCTCAACAGAGAAGACCACCACGCCAACCGGCTCTTTGCCAAGCTGGGCAGTGGTGGACTCACAGTGGTGGTTGTGCACCACTGTGAGTTGCTCCTGCCCGCAGAGTGGCTCCTCAGAGGAGGAGAGGCTGCGTATGGAGGGAGAGGGAAGGAGACGGCCTGGAGGAAGCTGCTGTGTAGGGTTTTGGCGTGTGGACCAGGCTCTTGCAAAGAAGAGAGCCGAGCTCGTTTTATAGAGGAAGAAGGCATGCACAGCCATGCCCTGGCTGTGCATGGCTGTGCATGTGCCTGCAGGGCAAGCTACTGCAGGGAATGGCACGAGGAGGAAGAAGAGGCCATGCCTGCAACCGCACGGAGAAATTCAAAGTCAAATAAAATTAAAAATAAAGATGGTGAATTTGCGAAGCAGCACTTGAGGAAAACGTTAATTTCACGGCCATTTTATTTACTCTCCTCCCCTCTCAATTAAATGCATGCATGCGTGTATCTTTACAAATGCGACTATGGATACCTAATATGCACTGGTAATGCTAGGCAATAGCACAAGGCGGCACAATTGCAAGTGTATTTTTGCGGTGCAATCATACCCCCATGCCTATCTTTTGCTAGTCTCTAGCAAAACATTTTTTTGTATTGTATTTAGAAATGATCTTAAGCTGAAGATTTTCTTCTGAGGCAACATAGGTGTGTTTATTGTTGGATATTGTGAGAACCAATTGTAGAGAAGACTACTAGTACTTTAAGTCTCACATGATATAGACCATCTCTCGACTATCCAGAACTCTTGATATTTAAACCTTAAGTACGATTTCCTAGATCCAGGAGGTTTTTGCCATACTCGAGAGCTCAAGGGATTATGGCTTGTGCTTAGTGAAGGATCAAGACTGACCAGATGAACATTAAGACTCAAGCCCGAGGTTTCATGAATTTTTAAGTACAGGTTGGTCCCAGTTTCAGCTTGTGTCTTTGGATTGACTCTTAAAAATATGACAAAAAAATCAACTCCCATTTTATAATATTTGTGGCTCAAAGAAGACAGGGTATTTGCGACTTGCCCTGAAGAAATTTTTGTAGGGCGAAGACTTTACAGACATTTGTGAGATATACTAACTTATTTGCATCTCTTTTTTTTTTTTTTTCGAAACACGTGTCAGTATATCTCTTACAACATTATTTGGAGGAGCACACATTTTCTTTTTGGTGGGAGAGTTTCTTTTTGGTGGAAAGAGTCTCCTAAACACAAGACTAAAGCTTAGGATAAAAAGTCTACCTACGCGCACAGGTAAGGACTCCACCTTCCCTAATGAACACTAGGGTTGGATCTTATGTTCACCTGGTCTTTCTTGATATGTGTAGTGTGAACCAAGTTTACTTAGGCTCTCAGGTACAAGAATACGTCCTTAGTTAGGAGAGATTCCGATATATCTTGTCAATGCTCAAGTGAATTAAGCCTAGCCTAAGCGAATCAAGCTTCTGTGGCTTGGAAAGTCTTCAAAATAGTGGTTGAATATCCATAAACACTTATTGTATTTTTGTTTCAGCCTTCAGATTATTACTAAACACCATTTTATATATATATATATAGGTGGAAACTGCATGATACATAAAATACCCATATCCTATGGATGCCTATCCACCCCCCCATGCCAAACGATGCTATGTCCTCATATGCATGCAAGGTAGGGTAGAGGAAGGACGAAAGATTGGGTAACAAGAGCTGAGGTGCAGGGTATACAGCAGGGTGGTAGGGTGGGTGGATGGTGGGTGATGAAGTGAAAAGTGAAGTGAGCGTGACAGTGACGTGAAAAGTGATGGTGGATAGTGAGTGTTGTTGGGGTGCCTCCCAACGAGCGTTGAATTTAACTTCCCAGCTGGACTCAGAATGAGGCACAAAATTAGTTACCCTCTAGCAGGGCAACAGTTTCTCCAACGGGGGTAGGTTCATGAGTAAGATAGGGTTTCAAACACTGCCCATTGATAGTAAATTTATGCCCAGATTTGGGATCTTCAATTTCAATGGCCCTGTTGGGAAATGGTCTGGAGACCAGGAAAGGACCAGTCCATTTGGACTTCAATTTCCCAGGAAAGAATTTGAGTCGAGCATTGTAGAGCCAAACTTGCTGAGATGGCTAAAATTCTTTCCGCTGAATACGGCTGTCGTGAAAAGCCTTAGTGCGATTCTTTAAAGTCAAGGCAGAATCATAGGCTTCACGACGGAACTCTTCCAGCTCCTGGAGTTGGAGTTTCCTTTCTCGACCACACAGGTCTAGGTCGAGGTTACATTGGCGAACCGCCCAATAAGCGCGGTGCTCCAACTCCACGGGCAAATGACAAGGCTTCCCGTAAACGATTCTATAAGGAGACATACCAAGGGGAGCCTTGAAGGCAGTCCGATATGCCCAAAGTGTGCTAATCAGCTTGTCGGACCAATCCTTATGGTCAGGCCGAACCATTTTCTGGAGAATCTGCTTGATTTACCGGTTCGACACCTCTACCAGGCCGTTCGTCTGAGGATGATACCGGGATGCGATACGATGGACTCCGTATTTCCTCAGAAGTGCCCGAAAAGATGCATGGGTAAAGTGGCTTCCTCCATCCGAGATAATGGCTCGAGGGATCCCAAAGCGCACAAATATGTGATCTTTGACAAATCGAGTGGATATAACATGGTCAGCACGGCGCGTGGGAATAGCCTCGATCCATTTCGAAACATAATCAACAGCCATGAGGATGAATTCGAAGCCGTTGGAAGGAGGAAAGGGACCCATGAAATCAATTCCCCAAATGTCGAAGATTTCTGCAGCCAGGATGGGTTGCAAGGGCATCATGTCACGACGTGACATTGACCCTAACGACTGGCACCTAGTGCAATGCTTAGCATAATTGTGTGCATCCTAGTGAAGGGAGGGCCAAAAGAAACCACACTGCAACACCTTGGCTGCAGTTTTCCTCCCAGAGAAATGGCCTCCGCAGGCCTGATCGTGGCAAAAGGATAGCACACTGGGGAATTCGCTATCAGGAACACAGCAACGGATGATTTGATCAGCACCTATCCGAAAAAGAAGTGGATTATCCCAGAAATAATACTTTGATTCTGCCATGAGACGCTCGCGCTGGTTTTTAGGCCAGCCACGTGGAAGGGATCCAGAAGCAAGGTAATTGGCAATGTCGGCATACCAAGGTTCACTTGCCACATTAATTGCCAATAGGTGCTCATCAGGAAAAATTTCATTGATCGACAGAGTAAGTCCAATATGGTTAGGGTCCAGTCTGGAAAGATGATCAGCCGCAACATTCTGGGCTCCGACCTTATCGTGGATCTCAATGTCAAATTCTTGGAGCAAAAGGATCCAACGAATCAGTCTGGGCTTGGCATCCCTCTTGTGCATGAGATGGCGAATGGCCGCGTGATCAGTGAAAACAATAACGTGTGAGCCTAGAAGGTAAGAGAGAAATTTCTCCAGCCCAAAGACGACCACCAGTAGTTCTTTTTCGGTGGTAGTGTAATTACGCTAGGCCTCATCCAACGTCTTACTAGCGTAGTACACCACAAAGGGGTGTCTATCGCGTCTTTGTCCCAGGATGGCTCCGACTGCAAGGTTGGAAGCGTCACACATGAGTTCAAAGTCGATGGACCAATCAGGTGGCTGGAGAACAGGGGCCTTGGTGACAGCGTTACGCAGCTGCATAAATGCTCATATGCAGTCGGGGCCCATATCGAAGGGTACATCGGTTGATAGGAGATGAGTTAAAGGTCGAGAAATCTTGGAGAAATCTTTGATGAATCTCCTATAGAAACTGACGTGTCCCAGGAAGGAGAGGACTTGTTTTATAGAGCCAGGCATAGGTAAATCAGCAATCACATCAAGCTTAGCTCTGTCAACCTCGATACCCCTATCGGAGATGATATGCCCGAGAACAATTCCCTCATGCACCATAAAATGACTTTTTTCCCAAGAAAGCACGAGGTTCACATCAATACATCTCCTAAGGATACGGGTCAGGTTGGCAAGACAGTCATCAAAAGATGATCCAAAGATCGAAAAGTCATCCATGAAGACCTCGAGAAAGTCACCCACCATGTCATGGAATATTGCCAGCATACATCTCTGGAAAGTTGCTGGCGCATTATAAAGTCCGAACGGCATCCTTCTAAATGCAAAGGCACCGAAGGGGTAGGTAAAAGTGATTTTCTCTTGGTCCTAGGGGTCAATTGCCACCTGGTTATATCCTGAGAATCCATCCAGGAAACAAAAAAATTTATTTCCCACTAATCGCTCCAAGATTTGGTCAATGAAAGGTAGCAGAAAGTGATCTTTCTTAGTTGCAGCATTGAGTTTCATATAATCTACATACACCCTCCAAGATGTAGGAGTGCATGTAGGGATGGATTCGACCCTGTCATTGACAGGGATGGTGAGTCCCGCCTTTTTGGGCACGACGTGAATCGGACTCACCCAGGGGCTATCGCTGATCGGGAAGATTATACCCGCATCCAACCACTTAATAATTTCTTTCTTAACAACCTCCCGCATGTTAGGGTTGAGACGTCGCTGCATCTCGCAAGAATGTCGAGCCTCCTCCTCCGTATATATACGGTGAGTGCAGTAGGAGGGGCTAATGCCAGATAAGTCAGATAAAGACCATCCAATGGCTGCCTCGTGTTCCATGAGGACCTTCGCTAGTTTGCACTCTTGCTCCCTGGTCAATTTTGAGCTGATGATTACGGGGAGCATTTCATTTGGCCTCAGAAAAACATATTTAAGTGTACTAGGCAACTCTTTCAGCTCGGGAGTGGATGGTGAAAGGTCTGACATTTCTTAGGATGAGAGTGTCCCAGGCAGATCGGAGAATAAGTAGGAGGAAGAAGTTGGCCCTCAGATTGGCCAAGAAGAGGGGCTTCTTGAATAGATGGATCCAAAAAGGAATAGCCCCAGTGAGTAGTATATGGGCTCAAGGTCCCAGTGTGGAGTTGCAAATCCGCCTGATTCAGCGGGAAAGAAAGGGCATCCGGTCTTCAAGAGTGTGGACCAGTAGTGAGTAGCCCGGATATGACTCAAACCACGAGGTATGGGAAGCAGAGAAAACCTCATCAGAAGTTTGACGAGGAGAAGGTACGGGACAAGGGAGGGATGGGGGAATGTCACAATATGTGTCGGTCAGGCAATCATCAGTATTTACAGGTAATCCGCAGCAGTCAGAATAGGTCCCAATTAGTCCGATACACATGCTGACAGCCATGTCCTCATCAAACGTGTCATCCTCGATGCAATCGCAATCAAAGTTCTTGGTTGCCTTGAAGATGTTAAGCTTGAGCTTTTCAGATCCAACGGCAATCTCAATATAGCCTGACTCGCAATCGATATGGGCGCGGGCTATGGCCAAGAAAGGTCGACCAAGGATGATCGGACAATCAGAAAGTGAGCTAGGAACTTCCATATCTAAAATAAGAAAGTCAACAGGAAAACAGAGATTGTTGACCCTAACTACCATGTCTTCCACCACACCCTTTGAGATTTTGACAGAACGATCTGCCAACTGTAACGTGACAGGGGTGGGTTTCAGATTTCTCAAGGAAAATTTTTCGAGCATGATGGTCGGTATAAGATTGATGGAAGATCCTAGATCAAGTAGGGCACGGTTAAAATTGCAGCCTTAGATGCTACAGGAAATCAGTGGTGTGCCCGGATCTTTCTGCTTCAGTGGTAGGTTTAACAGTATAGCACAACTCGCATGAGGCGAGAAAACCACCAGATTCTTGGTTTTCTTTGACTGTCGCCTGGGTGTTGTGTAGTCTTTGAAAAATCAGGTGATAGTAGGTATGTGGTCGATAGCTTCTAGCAGGGGTACCTTGATTTCAACATCCCTGAACAAATTACGCAGGTTATCAAAGGCCTGCGTATCCTTCTTCTTGCCTTTTGGCTCCCTCAGTAGAGCCTCGGGGAATGGGACTAATTCTGGCAGCAATTTGGGTGTATCGTCCTCCCGCGAATGTGGTGCGCATCCCGAATGAGAGGGCGATGAAGATGACGGGCCAGGATCAGGTCGAGGCGGATCGACGGCCTGCTTACCGCTCCTCCTAGTGATCGCATTGGATGATGCGGGTCCAGTGGGATCATACGGCGGAGGAGGGTTTGCAATAGGGACATAAGTGTACGCTGTTGCAACGGGATTAGCTTAAAATCCCAGTGGAATGCTTGAAGCCTGCAGAATCTGATGAACCTGCCCCTGAGAAGGTCGTGCCTGTGGTTGAGGACCACAGGGTACGAAATTTCGCGGGTTTGGAACAGGTTGGGCGGGAAGAGTGCCCTGAGATCGAGATGCCATGCGTAGTTGACTGATCTCAGCATTCTGTTGCGCCAATTGGTGCTGAAGAGAGGTCACGTTCTCTTCATGGCGCTTTGACATTTCCGTCATCATTCGCATCTATTTATCAAGAGGACTTAATGCGTGTTTTGCTTGCGGTACGCAAGGGCCTGATGGCAGATTCTTCATAGGATTAGACTGGCCCCTTGGGATAGCGTGTGCGGACGGTCGCATTGGTCTACCCGCGGGGTTTTGGCGCAACGGGTTGTTGGACCATGCAAAATTTGGATGATTTCGCCACCCTGGGAAATAAGTGGCAGAGAACGGGTTGTTCCCCAGGGCGCAAGCGTCTTCTATGCCAGAAGATGCGTCCGCATGTAAATATCGTCCAAGCACACGGAGGCTTGGTCCTCCGTGTCAAAATACTGGCTCGCAAAAGCCAGATCCACATGACTTACCGAATCGCTCGGCGTGACACTCGGTAAGGAAGGTCTTACAGGGTTTCTCGGGATAAGCCTGGTGTTGGAAGAATTGGGATTGTGACGAAGTGGTGAGATAGGGGTGTTTGCCATAGAACGGGCGGGGTTGGCCAGAAGCTCGTCCAGCTTCTTGTGCACGATGGAGACCTCATCCAATTTTTGTGCGATAAGGCTGAGATCAGTGGATGAATGGGAGGGTCCCGTGACAACTTCGTGGACATTTCGGGGCAGGCTGGTACAATTAAAGGTGACAATGGAAGCATTGTTCATTGAGTTTTTGCTCATATTTTCAAATAATTCGAATGCTCCATTCTCGTCTTTATTCATAAAATTTCCTCCGCAGGAGGCGTCTGCAATCTGCTTCAAAGTCTCATTTAGCCCATAGTAGAAAATCTGAGCTATATGCCACTTAGGCAGACCGTGGTGCGGACACTTCCTGAGGAGGTCATTATACCTCTCCCATGCCTCATGAAATTGGTTGCCATTTTGTTGCGTAAATGAAGTGATAACACGGCGAAGCGTATTGGTTCGCTCGATTGGAAAGAACTTTAGAAATGTTGTTCGCATCTCTTCCCAAGAGTGGATGGTTCTCCCAAGAGTGCATAACCACTACGATGCTTTATCTCACAATGAAAACGGGAACATTTTCATGAGGACTATAGGTAACCCGATATTTCTTGGTTTAACAGTTTCAGCTAATCGGGTTAAGTCTTCCAAGTGGAGAAAAGGATCTTCACTTGCAAGACCATGGAAGTGAAAATTTATCAAGCCAATTATGTTAGGTTTCAGTTCAAAGTCGTTCCCGCCCATGGGGACCCGAATTTGTCCTATGGTCTCTGTAGCAGCAGGATTCTGATAGGAGCTAAGAGACCTACGCTGCTCCCATTCGGGAGGGTTCTACATTTCCTCCAATGTTTCCCTAATGGCTTCAATTTTCTCATTATACATTTCCATTTGGGCTTGGAGGCGGGTTATGGGATCTAAGGCTTCACCACCTGGTGGGTTTTGAGAGCGGTTTCCTCCCTCGGGATTTGGGGGTGGGCATGTAGCCATGTTTGTGGAGGAGGAGGACGATGCGGCTTCTTTTCTAAAATTATCAAGCAATTCCACAGTTCAAGGGTTTGTGACCTCCTCCCAAACATGCACTACCGCAGGAAGAATTGGGGGGATACGAAGGGAAAAGGAGATGAGAGAAATAATGCTGCAAAGGTACACTTGATGACAAATCAATACAATCAAATTCCTAACCTCTACAGTGTTCCCTTAGACCTAAAGATCTAAGTTACCTACTATCATGAACTACGTAACCGAATGCGAGCACCGCGGAACCACTGGGCCTGATTGAAAGGCCGTTTGCCTCAGTCTTAGACACCCGATAGCACGCGAGAACCCTCACCAGCACGTAGGCGCTACACACAGGTAGTTAGACCTCCAATCCTTAATAAGGGTCAAGTTGCTACCAATTTTAGTTAGAGGCTTAGGATCAAGTGTTTCTGGAATGTGAAGGGCGTTATTTACGGGTAATGCCCAAGTGATTGATTTTTAGAGTATGTAAACCAAGCATGCAATGGGAAAATTTCCCCGAATTGAAGTTTTAATTGGTGAATGATTTTTAGAATTCAGCCTTAAGTAGTATGGATTTTAGGATTTCTCTGAATTACCAATTCAACCAATCTTCGAGTTTTGAGAGAATACAAGTTTTCTTCTAAGCCCAACAAACCCTTCTTCAATGTCAATTGGTTAATGCATGCTAAAATGTAATGGGCTTCCCTAGATGGAGATTTCTATGTGTGGATGCATGAATCAGTTTTAGATTAGTGTGAAAGGGAGCCAAAACACTTCAATTCAAGTGCTCCCAATCACCAAAATGATTTCCACACACAAGGCTCAACCAAAAGATAAAGAGAATCAAATTGTTAGGGTTGAAGTATTCGAGATCGAATCTTAGGCACGTGAAAGGTCGTGGTGGGGTTGGAATCAACTCAATTCCAAGTCTCCCCACCAAAAAGGTGATCCTGAATTGTAGATAAATGAGGCAAAGAGGGGTGGCGATCAATCTTTTTATTTGCCTCAAAGAATACTTTACACAGCGAAAGATTCAAGAATCAAGATTCTTGAATCTTCGTTATGCGAAGTTTGGCGGGAAATCCCGGGGCGGTGGAAGTGAAGGCAAACAATCAATCAAGTGAATTTTAATCCACTTGCCCCAAGAGATCCCAAGAAGTTTTTCTAGTTTTTTTTTAATTTTTTTTTATTAAGGTGACAAGTTGTCCTATGTTGCTAAGAAAGGAAGACCTACTTGTTCAGCAACGTGTGCGAAACTCCAGTGCGGTGCCCTGGATCTGCCCACGTCTCCAACTTCGTCTGCCTGCCTTCTCTGTGCAACTGGCTCACCTGCACACAAAAAAACAAAAACACCTGTGAAGAGAAGGGTGTGAGAAGAGAAAAATTAAAGGAATGGAGTAAAAACTTACTTGAATACGCACTTCCCCCGCAACGGCGCCATGAAAGGAGATGTGGTGTAGACCTGGAAGGTTGTGTTAATATGGTGATTTTTTTGTTGAAATGTGTATAGTGGTTAACCTAAATCGAGCCTAACCATCTCTTTACAAAAATTTTTTTACCTGGCCTACTTGATTTTATCTTGGTCACTTTTAGGCCCAGGGTCAAACTCAGGGAAGTGAGATTAGAAGTGAAGTTTCTACGCCTTTCTTACAACGAATCTCTTCCGTTTGTTTATTGTATTTTTGGTGTTTTTCTATTTAATATTTTTTTCTGATAATTTTTGTCCTTGAGGTACACCCTCAAAATTAGGTTCCTGACTTTGAGCCAAATTAGGGTTCCAAAACTGGTCTCGCTATTCGCAAGACTGAGTACCTTCAAGTCAAGAATTATCTTTTCTCTTTTTACTGGCATGAAAGAGAAATAGAAATAAAGTAAATATAGTATATATATAGGTATATATTATATATGTATAAAGGGGTGGGGGTGGGGGTGGAGGTAGAAATGGCGTGTAGCACGGTGTCGAGTCGATCGTCATCTAAGAAGACGCAACCAACAGGACGAAGTGCCGCGTTGAGTGTAGGATGGATTGGTGGAAGGTGAGTGCGAACACGCTTTCTGTATACGTGTATCAGGGAATATCAGCAACTGGTGTAGATATTCCCGTGATACAACGTATGGTAGGTGATATGAAAATATATATATATATATATATGTATATAGGTAAATATATATCTATATGTATATATATATATGGTTATAATTATATAGGTATATGTGTACTTATATATATATATATATGTATGTATGTATGTATATATATATGTATCTATACTTATACTTAGTTATATAGGTAATAATATATATATATATATAGATATATACATATATATACATATATATATTTATACGTATATAAGTATATGTATATACAAATATATATGTGTATATATATATATATAAGTATATAGATATATATATATATGTATATATGTATAATAATACTTAGTTATATAGGTACTACTATATGTATAGATATATATATATATATGTTTGTATATATACATATATAAGTATATATTAGTGTATAGGTGTGCGTACGAGAGTGTGAGTGTGTGTATGTGTGTGCAGAGAGTGTGAGAGAGTGATGTGAGAGAGAGAGAGAGAGCTAGAGTTGGCGAAGGCGTTTAAGTCGTCTGCAGCAGCGGGGCGACGTTTGATGGCGCACGCGCGCGCACAGGCGCATAGGCGCGTGAAGACGTGTGCAGTGGAGGGAGTGAGCGCGAAGGAGAGAGGCCGCAGTGCATCGCGCTGCGCGGTGAGGCGGGCAAGCATCCGTGGGAGAAGGGAGCAGGTGAAGGCAGGCACTGGGAGCGGGTGAACATGCGGGTGGGTGTGGGCGCTGGTAGACGCGGGCGCACGTAGACGCGCCGGCGGGCGCTGGAGCGGGCGCGAGGCAGGACACGGGCGCGGGCTGGGACCGGTTGCGGCGCGCCAGGTGACTAGCGTGTAGCCACAGTGTTCCGCTGACTAGCATGAACAGTGGCTACAGTGCATGGCCGAGCCGCGCGACCGGGCGTGTCCGGTGCTATCAGTGCGGGAGGTGTGGAGCGGCTCGATGCGCGCGTGGAAGAGGCTGCGCCGGCTGGGCTGTGGGCAGGACTTCCCGACAGAGCGCGGGCGGCCTGCTGGCGTGTGCGATGGACGCAGGACAAGCACCTAAGCCGCGTGGTGGCCGGCGCTGCTGCTGTTGCCGCGAAGCTTCAGACCTTGAAGCCTGTGGCAATGGCAGAAGTGGCTCAACAGAGAAGACCACCACACCCACCAACTCTTTGATGAGCTGGGCGGTGCTGGACTCACAGTGGTGGTCGTGCACCACTGTGAGTCGCTCCTGCCCGCAGAGTGGCTCCTCAGAGGAGGAGAGGCTGCGTATGGAGGGAGAGGGAAGGAGACGGCCTGGTGGAAGCTGCTGTGTAGGGTTTTGGCATGTGGACCAAGCTCTCGCAAAGAAGAGAGCCGAGCTCTTTTTATAGAGGAAGAAGGCATGCACAGCCATGCCTTAGCTGTGCATGGTTGTGCATGCGGCTGCAAGGCAAGCTACTGCAGGGAATGGCGTGAGGAGGAAGAAGAGGCCATGCCTACAGCCGCGCGGAGAAATTCAAAGTCAAATAAAATTAAAAATAAAGATGGTGAATTTGCGAAGCAGCACTTGAGGAAAACATTAATTTTACGGCCATTTTATTTACTCTCCTCCCCTCTCAATTAAATGCATGCATGCGTGTATTTTTACAAATGCGACTATGGATACCTAATATGTACTGGTAATGCTAGGAAATAGCACAAGATGGCACAATTGCAGGTTTATTTTTGCGGTGCAATCAACCATCTTGGAATAGTATTAAGGATCAACATGATTTTCCAAATCCCGGGTGTGAGATGCAAGGTTGTTGTGGATTCCCAATCCAGATAGAATATAACATGCCTGATCTTAAAGTAGGTTGGGAAGTCCCAATTGCAGGAGAACACGATTTTGAGCCAGTCCTAGAAAACCAAAATCCTGGTTCACCAAGCATAGAATTTCGAGACTCCTGTAATGATGAGATTAAAACAGAACCTCTCGAGGGTGTAAATCCCGCCCCTTATTCTGACAAGGTGACCCTCGAAGGCAATTCTGATCTAGATTCCAGTAATTCAACCCACATCCTCAACCTAGAATCTGGATCTGAAACTTATTAGGAAGATTATAAGGCCCCGTGTGACGAAGATCAAAATTTAAATGAAGATTATGATTCTAGGCCTTTATTTGATGAATATCCTTCTCCAACATCCTCAGAGATACAAATTGATTTCTCGGAAGTCATGCCAATCTACGATACAAAAATCGAGGAGTTGGAAGATTGGAGTTTTGATTGGGTCTCTCCTACAAGCCTAGAACTCGAGCCTAGACCTAATAGGGACAACTCTTTGAGCTCAGAATCGAAAAATGGGCTAGACCCAAGTCAGGTTGCTGAGTCTACATCTTTTGATTTATTCTATGTTGGAACCTCTGATCTCGAATTGAATTCAGAACTTGATTCTCGCAATTTCTCCGACGATTTTGAATCTTACCATGATTTTGGAGAACCATTGTTTCCTAATGACTACAAGCCAATCTATGACCTCATCACACAAGATCCATTCTTCGACTCTAACTCTGAGGTCCCTGATCCTGAGATCACTGATTTAAATTCTAGTTCCATTGGAATGGAATCATTTCTTTTCAATCCTCAGGAGTCAAAACCAGATAGTGCTGAGAGTGACTACAACCCAGAATTCGAATCTTTTCTTGACCCAGATTTTCTTCATCCTATAAACACTCTTCAGGTATACACTTTTGAATTTCATGGCTACTATGAGGACTCTCTAAATGAAACCACCTTTAATTCCTTTTTAGATAAGCCCTCAAATACAATTCTTATTGATGCCACCTCCTCTACATATACAGAACCTATCCAAACCCGTTTTCAACCCCAACCCGCAATCGGACTCAATTTCTATTCTGATTGCCCTCTCACTAAGCCAATTGCCAATGATTCGCCTCCACATTTTTATCAGGTTTCGGACATTGATCAGACTACAAATCATGCTCCATCATTCTCTGATTATTCCTGTAGGGTTTCCGCATCATTCACTGATTATTTTAAGGATCCCTACTCTGATCAGGCTGATTCGGCTCAGCCAAACCCTAGATTCACACTTCCGCATCACTCCGAACTCCAAAGTATATGATGGGTTCCACATCTCTTAATCTACCTTTATCAACCCACCAGATTGATTGGGTTTAGGCTACATCATCAGCCTGTTGATCTGAACAAATACCTGGTTGAAACAACCAGGCTTTTGATCAAGATGCTTATTCTACAAAACTCATCTGACTTGACCACTCCCTCCCCATATCATTTCCTGCTCTGCTGAAGGCGTTGAATTTAGCGTTTAACGGGAGGCAACCCGTCATTCCAAAAACCCGAGATCCTTCTTATTAGCCTTTTTTGCACCCTGAGTTCGGGTTTAGAATAGTGGATCCCACCTCTGATACACGTGCCAGAGCTTGAAAACGTCCGCAACAATCCTTCCCAACCTGTTCGCCCACCCGATAAATCATATTCTAAATTTCTGAACCCAAACCTGTTTCACACCCTCAGTTTACAATGAGGACATTGCAAAATTTAAGCATGGGGAGGTGGTAAAGTACAAACATACAAATATCAAAGTTCGGAAGGGTTCTCACAAAAAAAATCACATATTCAAAAAATACCAAAAAATAGAAAATTGTGAAAAAGAACAAAAAAAATGGAGAAAAGAAAATTTTGAGGCCATACAAATCTTGAGGAGAAATAGGGGAAAAGTGAAAAATGTCAAAAAGGAGCACAAGTTGAAAAAGAAAAAACAAATAGTCATTAGTAAGAAATTAAGAGATTAACTGAGTTCTAGACCATATCAAGAAAAGGAAAATGAAAGAAAAAAAGTGCTAATGGAACACAGAAGAGATTAGTAGGAACGCTGATCTTAGGCCTCTTGGGCTATACTCTTAGGCTTAAAAATTCAAGTATCCGCTAAGATCTGGATAGTCCTCAAGAGGTTGTGGAAAATGCGAAGCTTAAGTATTAGGTCTAAGGCTTAGGGAGTATTTGGCCTCGTTAATTAACCTTTGGTTTGCGGGACTCGGTAACCTAAGTACCCCAATCTACACACAGTCTGGTTCCGTGCGCATAAGTATCAAAATCACGCAAATGCATTTAAATTATTCAGAAAAAGTCGCCTAGATTAGGAGCAGCCAATCAACACAAGTTGATTTGGACGAGTTCCCAACGCGGAGAGGCGGGAAATTCCCCTCGAAGATGTGCAATAACATCTCGTCTCCTCGGTGCTTGTCTCCTAGGATATTTACATATCCTACCGGGGGCATGTAAGCACCCTATGCTGGTTCAGATACCATGGGCGGCATTATCACGAAATGTCGATTGCAAGGGTCTGGATTTAGCTACAAAACACCATGGATGGGATTATCTCAAAATCTAGAAAGCCAGGATTCTGGGGGTTGCCATGGGCGGTGCTATCACGAAGCATCGATTGCTAAGGACCCTTCGAGGATTGATGATGGGGACTAGGAATCCGATACAGACCGTGTTGTGAAGCCAATCCGAAGCTAGAAATAAAAAGAAAAGAGAGAGAAAACTCTCCAAACAAAGAAAATTCCTCTATCTCTCTCTCTCTTACAAAAACGCACTGCAAGCTAAACCAAGGCTAAAATATGTTACAAGCACGGATGCTTTAACCACGGAGTTCAACGAACCTTAGGATAGTTCCTGCGGGCCTTAAAAACCTTCGCGGCAAACTAAGGCTAGAGCTAGTCAGGTCCGGATCTTGGTTGGTACTTGAGTACCTCTAAGCCCACTATCAGCATTCTAACCTAATCCACAAAAGAAAGCGCACATCACAATTTTGAACATCAAAAGATTACATGGTCTAGAATCGAAGTTAAAACCCTAAAATTTTGCTAAGGGACTAGTAAAAGCTAGGCATGGGGATATGATGGGAACACCATCATGAGCCCTAACTAGCTCAGTTTGACCCAATGAAGAGAATAAAAGCTCCTACATAATCAATTAAAGGTCATAATTCACTGCACAACCATTCCGAGAGTAAAATAAGAAACTAGGGTTAAAACTGTAATTTTACCAATGCAGTGCAACCACGGGTTTCCTAAAGGGATAAACAAAGGTCAAAAGGTCTTAACAAGATAAAAAGTGGGTTGGATTTGACAGAAAAGGATTTGTGTATGTCCTGTGAATTAAATGACTTCATGAAATCCTAAAACTGACCCACTTGATTAACCAAGGTTCTGGTCAGGATAAAATTCACCTAAACCCTCTAAAAATCATAGAAAAATATACTCTAGGGTTTGATACCATCAATTTGGCCATTGGAACCCATCTTGACCTAGAATGGGGTCTCAGACAGATATTTACCCTAAATTAGGTTTTTACATAAATTGCTCAGTCAAACGTAGTCAAACCCAAAATCCAACTTCACCATTGGATTCCTTAGGTCTAAATTAGGTTTGTACCAAAATTTGAACCTAAGGGGAACTCATCTTGACCAACTTTGCAAAAAGGTCCAGTCTGATTGCATTTCTACCACTATCTTTCAGAAACCCTTACAATTAGCCCCCTAGCTTTCTTATCATCTTCACAAATAGGTCCCTCCACCATTATAGCAGAGGAATCCTACTCTGGCAAGCTTTGAAAGGAGGTTTCTCCTTGATTGCTCAGAGAATCCCTCCAAAAATTGGAAGGGAGATTCTCTGAGTAATCTCCTCCAATCTGAACCCATCTGTGATCCATAATTCCTACTCAATCTCTCATGCGAACGCATGAGAGATTTTGGTCTTTTGAAGTTTTCATCTCCGGCGACCATGCCTTGCTTGGAAGCTTGGCTTCCAAGCACAAATCCTTCTCCAGAGACCTATTTAAGACTCCCCAAATTCAACCGAGTCTCAGCTTGAAATTGGGCCAGATTCCTTCACATTCTTCTCTCCTTGCCGGCTGCAACTCTCCACAAGCTCCGATGGTTTCTCCCTCGCTCTCTCGTCGCCCAACCACAATACCAGTGGTTGGGTTGTCTTCTGCTCATTCATCCGCGTCGCGCAACACCGGCCGACGTCGCCTCTGCCCCATCTTCGCTGCGACCTCATCTATGGAGGTCTTCATCTTCCCCACGTCCAGCGACCATACTGGCGTGGGTTATCTATCCCTCTTCGGCCCTTAGAGGTAGATCTTAGACTCTCTCTCTCTCTCTCACTCCCTTTTCCTTTATCTATTTCCCTAAACGACCCACCGACGCCACTAACCACCATCACCTTCTCCACCTCCGGCAATACCTCCGGTGAGGTGCCCCCGTCGCTTCGCACCTCCATCCACCTCGCCAACCACCCTACAACCAACACCTCACCTCAGTAATCATTTCCCCCCACTCCATTCATTCCATTGACCGCCCAAACATCCCAACAAACACACCCACACATACGCCCACAGTGAACCCTAGACACGCCACCACAGCCACCCACACACCACAAAAACACGTCCATCACATCCATCATGGTCTGGCGAAGCTCTCTGGGCGATTTGACATGGCCACGAGGTTGTTCTTATGTTTTCAAGTATCTGGCCACCGGCCGCCATTGACGAAGGAGCTTAAAGCTCGCTTGCTGTGCTCCAGGTGCTGCTGCCCCAGGTGATAGTCCCAGGTCGTGTGGACTTGAGGCACGCACACGTCCAGGCCTTTGATTGGAGTAGAGAGCAGCTGCAGCCTCGCGATTTGAAGAAGACATCCTGCTGCAGGCACGCGAAAAGAAGGTGGGACATTTAGTCCCACCTCAGGAAGTTCTGAGGTTGCGCATCCGCATAAGTTGAATTCCTGCCAGTAGCTGTTCACCTCCAAATCACGAGGTGAGGTCCCTCTCCCCCCTCTCACGGTCTCGTCCGCGGCACTGCCCATGTAGACATAGCCACGACCTGTTTACTCGACCGACTCACTCCCCGCTCACCACCTACACCGATGAGCCTGGACCCAGGTCTCCGTTAGGTTTGATTACCCGAACCAGTTGTGGCTCTGGGAGAGCGAACCTGAAATAGAGAAGAGAGAAAGAGAGGAAATCTACGCAGGGGAAGGGGGGTTTTGCCTTGGAAAGTTTAGCTCCACACTTAGCCAAATTAGAGAGGAAGAAGAGGAGGTCAAGCATAAAAGAAGGAGAAGAGGAGGAATGTAGGGCTTAAGGCAAAGCAAAGAAGGAAGGAGGAAGAAGCTAAGGAAGAGAAGGCTAAAGATAGAAAGAAGGAAGGAGAAACCAAAGAAAGGTAAGAAGAGAAAGAAGGAAGGAGAAGACAGAGAAGAAAGAAGCTGAAGAAGAAGGCTCGCAAAGGTAGAAGAGAAGAGAAGAAGCAGCAAAGAAAGAGAAATCAAAGCAAAGTACTGTAGCGCACAACTTTTAAGACATCTGATTGCAAAATCAGACGTCCAATTTTTATATGCTCTCAATTATTGTTTACAATTATTTTTACTCTTCATATACTCATGCTTTACACTCCTAATTAGATTTTGAGTAGTATTATGTATTCAATTTGCATTTATTGTTGAGATTAGTGCGTGAATTCCATTTGCTCCCTGTGTTCGACCTCGGAATATATTTGAGTAATAAAATTGTATTTGTTTTGAACGTTTTTTCGACTATACTACAACGCAACACTTTTAAAACCCAATCTAGCGTCCATAAACATTAAGGTTAGCTCAAACACAGACAGATGCGTTCAATGTTCCTCATATTGCCGCCTCTTCAGGTCGGCAAGTCACCTCTTAAGGTCTGCTCAAACTCAGACCAACACATCCGACGTTCCTCATATCGCTACCTCTTCTGGCCGGCAAGCCACCCCTTAAGGTCGACCCGAACTCAGACAGACACGCTCGACATTCCTCATATGGCTACCTCTTCAAACTAGAAAATCATGTCTTAAGGTCGGCTCGAACTAGAATGGACGCATCTGGCGTTGCTCATATCGCTGCCTCTTTAGGCTGGCAAGCCACCTCATGACTCCGGCTCAAACGTGGACGGACTCGTCCGACATTCCTTATGATGCCACTTCTTAAGGTCGGCAGGTCACCTCTTAAGGTTGGCTCGAACTCAAACGAACGCGTCCAACATTCCTTATCTTACCACCTCTCAAGGCCGGTAAGCCGCTTCTTAAGGCTGGCTCGAACTCGAACGGATGCGTCCGGCATTCCTTATATTACCATCTTTTAAGGCCTGCATGCCATCTCTTAAGGTTGGCTCAAACTCGGATGGACTCGTCCGACGTTCCTTATCTTGTTGCCTCTTAAGGTTAGCAGGCCATCTCATAAGGTCCGCTCGAACTCAAACGAACACATCGACGTTCCTTATATTACCACCTCTTAAGGTCAACATGCCACCTCTTAAGGTTGGTTCAAACTCGGATGGACACGTCTGACATTCCTTATCTTGCCGCCTCTCAAGATCGGCAGGCCACCTCTTACAGTCAGCTCAAACTTGGACGGACACGTCTGACGTTCCTTATGTTATCGCCGCCTCTTCAGGCCAGCGAGCCACCTCTTAAGGTCGACCCGAACTTTAGATGGACCCGCTTGACGTTCCCTTCCACCGCAACCTATTCAAGCTGGCAAGTCACCTCTTCAAGTTGGCTGGGGCTCGGATGGACCCGCCCGACAATCCTGAAGATTGCCACCTCTTAAGGCCAACAAAGCCACTCTTGACAGCTGGCATGAATTCAAATAGAGGCACTCATGCCCCGCTTATCAAATACCATCCCTAGAGAATGGCAGAACTAGGGCCCCCACACCCCACATTCCAGCAACTATGATGCTAGCTCCTTGGGCTGATAAGAACTTAGGCCCATGCGCCCTAAAGTTTCACACACCGTCCACTGGCAAAATTTCAGCCACTTCACCCTTAGTGGCATTTGCCCACTAAAGCATAGGGTAGGTGTTCAGGCTGCCTTGCCTAATGACCGTCGTACCAGCCACTAAGGATGGAGGGAACTGGGACCCTTCGCCCCATGCCTAACCAATGCTGCCTCCCAAGGCCAGCACTGGCTTGGACCCATGAGCCCCACACCCAACCAACGTCGCCGCTCAAGACCGACACCGACTCGGGCTTATACGCCCCACGCCCAAGTAACGTCGCCTTCTAAAGCCGGCACGAACTCGGGCTCATGCGCCCCACACCCAATCAATGTCGCCTTCCATGGCCAGCACAGGCTCAGGCCCATGTGCCCCACGCCCAACCAAGGCCGCCTTCCAAGACTGACACGGGCTCAGGCTCATGTGCCCCACGCCCAACCAGCATCGCCTCTCAAGACCAAAACCAACTCGAGCTCATACGCCCCACGTCCAATTAACGCCACCTTCTAAGGCTGGCACGGGCACGGGCTCATGCACCCCACACCCAACCAATGCTACCACCCAAGGCCGGCATGGGCTCGGGCCCATGCGCCCCACACCCAACCAATGCCGCCTCCCAAGCCCGGCATTGGCTCGGGCCCATGCACCCCACAACCAACCAATGCCACCTCTCAAGGTCGGCATAGGCTCGAGCCCATGCATCCCATGCCCAACCAATGTCGCCTCCTAAAGCCGGCACGAGCTCGACCTTATACGTCCCACAACCAACCAGTGCTGCCTCCTGAAGCTGGCATCAGCTAGGGCTTATTAGCCCTAAATTCAACAAGTGCAACCTTGTGAAGCCAGCACGAATTCAAGATTGCATGCCGAATGTTCAGCCTCAACACATGCTACTTCCTAAGGCTGGCATGACATCGAGCTAATATGCCCCACGCTCAAGCAACGCCACCTCCTAAAGCTGGTGCAAGCTCGGGCTCATGCACCCCTAACAGGGACCTCTTCCAAAAGACTAGAAGTAGGTGAAAGCCACCCAACTCCTCCATCATAAATGTTCTCCCCACTGCAGCACAGCCGGAAGAACATATGGCAGTATCATCTACAACGAAGTTCTGGCCACTCTCATTACTCTCTCAGCAGTTCACACAAGCTAGAGAATAGGGGCATATGATGAGGGGCAAACACTGCCCTCGGATCCAAAACTCCACACATAACCCGACAGAGGATCCAACTACCCGATTATAGGGTAAACAAGCGGAACCGGCACCACCCGCCCTACCCGACCTAAGACTAGCCGGATCCCAACAGGAACCCACCTAGCCTGTCAAAAGATTCAACATAGCAAGCACAGAAGATATGATAAGATGGACCTGACCACCTATGCCCTGATAGCAGACAAGTAGTCTGATAGTAGGGGTACTAGAGGTTATCAAGTGAGGGTCCCCATATTATAAATAGAGAGAGGCCTCCAGTGAAAGAGAGGGCCTCTCGTAGAGGGAGAGCATATCTTGTAATTACAGAAATTTTAGTAGATAGTTGGGAGCACTATTCTCACCCCAGATGTACACCCCTTGCGGTGGAACTAGGCTACAAAATCCCTACTTTCCTCTATGCTTGCTTGATTGATTATCAATCTCCCACCCTATGCGACGGATGATAATGACAAGTAGCACCTCTTAACCGTATAAATCTTTAGGTGGCCTTCCAAAGCCCATCATCCCCCAACCTATGTTTCAACAATAGTCGAGATACAATCCCATCTCTTTCTTGCCTCTATTTTTGCTAGGATTTCCTCATGTCTTGATATTGTTCTACTCTTGAGATTTAGAACGATCAGACTTCCTCTTATGATTTTTCCTACCATTCAATCTTGCCTAAGATCTAGATATATTACTTATGAAATGGAACTTTCAATCTGTGCCCTTTTGCTTAAAAAAAAGATTTTTACGTAAATGCATTGAAAAGGTTCAATATTGTGTGTTTGCCACTACATTCCCACTTTTTGATTCAATAAAATCATAAAAGTCACATCATATTTGTAATTGTCACTTCATTAGTTAGTGACATTAATTTTAATAGAAAACTTATACTTTTATCCCTAAGTTTTCATTTTTTCCTTTATACTTTCCTTTTTCCTCTCCCCTCCTTCCTCCATCCACCTTTCCCCTCCTCCCTCCATCCCAAATACCTCTTCTCATCAAGAACCTCATTTCTCTCTCCTCCATCACTGGCAATGGTTGTAGCACACACATGACCTCCCCTCATTCCTCTGCCACCTCGAACTCGCACTCCTCTTACACCTTAAACACGATTCCTTTGAGCACCTCCACATTACTACTACTCATTAATGCCTCCCTTGCCTTCTCATTGGCTTAAGGAACTCTCGCACCATCTAACACCTCCATGTTGCTGCACCTCACCAGCTCCTCCCTTGCATTTTCATCGATTTTAAGGAACCCTATACCATTCTTGCTAGTGCACCTTACCATCTCCTTTGCATTGTCGTTGATCCCAAGACACCTTCCATCCTCCATAGCTCCCTTGTTGTCCTTATCTCTCTCCCTCTCCCTCTCTCATGGAGAAAAGTTATGGTAGTGGTGGCTTCATCTCGTACTCTCAACATTGTCTCTCTCCTTCCCCTACTTATGACCTTCCATGCAGGTCCCTACCACCTCCCCTGTTGCCTACTCCATGTAGGCCCCTCCTTCCACCCTATCCACCTCCTCGCAAGCCCCCCTCCACCCTTTTTCGATCTCTAGGGACCTTCAATCTCCAATCAATTGATGCTCCCCTCCTACATGCATGGATATCACCTCTCACCATGATCCAATCTGATCAATTGCCGATGGAAGAGGGCTTCTATTGCTCAACCATCTTGTTTTTTAGGATTACATGGTCCCACAGTGGCACAAAGTTGGACCAAGGTGTAGACATTGTCCATTTGCACCTCAAGAAGAGGTGGGTAGAGAGGTAGGTAGAGGTGTAGAAATGAAAGGAGGTGAATGTAAATTTTACTTACTTTTAGATCTATTTTCATTAAAATTAATGGCACCAAAGGAATGACAATTGTGAATATGCTGTGATGTTTAATAAAAATTTGGAAATGTAGTGACAAGCGCAAAATATTAAATGTTTCTAGTGGCATATGGGTAAAAATATCTCCCGACCTCACCACCCCCGCCGAATAAAGAAAAAAAAAAAAAAAAAAGGAAGATGCAATATACATTGAATTTGAGAAATTGTTAATCTCTTTGGTGTGTCTTTGCTGAAAATGCTTTAAGTGGTTCTATGGATTTTCAAGGTACACCAGACTCTATCACTTTGGGCAGAGTCTCACATATCCACCAGGTGAACATTTTGAAGAACGCAGACCAAATACATGATGCAAAACTAAACAACCAGTAATTGGAGTAGCCTTGAGAAAAGTAGTCTAGAAACCAAGGATAATCACTATTAACATGTAAAGATTCCTATCAAAGCTGCAAAAATCTAGAGTGTGCAGAACTTGGATAATGATGGCTTAGTTGCATGCCTTATTGGCCTCTGCAAAGCGAGCTGCCTGTGCAGCTGCAGCTTCCTCTGAGACAAGTGCTTGAATGACAAGGGTCTTTACTTCCCAAGCACTGAAAGGGAAACCCTGCCTTGCATATGAGTTGAGAAGGGCTGCAGTTGACTGCTTTAGAAGCTTGGCGTAGGGGCTGCCCCCAACATCATCGTTTCGCTGAGTTGCCTCAAGTAGAGTGAGTCCTGGCTCATAGTGTTCCAATGTTGTCATTCCAAATATCTTCGACATTACTGATTCCTTTGGAACCATCTTTGGCCAGGCCTCTCTTCTGCTGCTCCAGTATCTGCATGGATTAAGAAGTTCTATGGTTGCTTTGACTTCTTTTGGAAATAAATACAATAATCCCGATGTACATTTTTTTTTTTTTTTCTGAAAAGGCCAAGACATCTTTTTGAGGCAAAAGAAGGATTAAGCACTTAAATGTTTATCACCAAATTGCAGATAGAATTATCATCAAACACAACCTACAACTGTTAGCTGATCTGCATATAATGATGTTCTGTGTCTTGGCATTTTTGTTTGAGGTTGCACTGGATATCACCTACCAAGGGCAATCAGAAGCTGCTGACCTGTAATACCTAGGTTTCATATATCACTCAAGCTCCGATTAGCTTCTTTTACATCAGTGATTTTCTTTCAGTACTTGTTGATAATGAATAAACTTTCAGAAATCAGTGAACAAAAATGAACTTGGAAAAGTGTTTCTTTTCTTAATTAAATGTCCCTATCCACCAAGGTGAGAGACAAAAACCAAGTTACCTTGAGGTATCTTAGCTTAAAGATAGATTCAGAACTCCCATCTCAATAACATATGCCGGAGTTCTGCAATTCAGTCTACTTTAAATATCAATTTTTATGGAAAACGGTGACAAAATTTAACTTGGTGGTTGGCAACATGGAACCCTCTGCTTAATGATTGCTCAAATAGAATGAATTGGAGGAAAGAATCTGTTACCAAATTTTGGTGACATTGTGCAAATGTAGCCCAACTCCATAACAAGATAGTTATCCCGGTGCTCTTCGAGTGCAAAAACATGTGCCACCACAAAATTCTAGTAGGATGCAAAATTGTTCCCTCCATTATACATATTGTCCAAATATATTAGGAGGTCAATTTTGTGAGGAAAGCTACCCCAGACAGAATTTCATTCGATGCGGAAGCTTCTCGAAACAAATTAACACTTCAAATGTAAATAAATCTAAAACGGAACTGGATTCTACACATTTAATCAAAAAGATAAAAAAAAAGGGTCATGGATTATGTCGTGACCAAAATTTTAAATATCAATATCGTATCAATAAGTTAAAAAAAGATATATCGATAATATATCACTCATATTAATGAATTTTGAGAAAATTACTCGAAAGGTTCAAAATGTTCCAAAATGTCATAAATTTATGAAAATTAATATTTTAATAATTAATATATTGTGAAGAAATAATTAGAAGATAAAAATTATAAATTTTAAATGAAAATAAATAAAAATACACCAATCGGATATTGACAAAATCAAAAAATATATATATAGAATATAATAATAATTGAAAAATATTTATAGTAATTTTCGTTGCATGTTATTGACAATTGAAATCATACCTTAATTGCAATAATTTTCTTATCAGTTTCACCATGCTCTCTATTCCAATACTCTTCTTTTTCTCATTAATTTACCTTAAATTTTGTGAATCACCCTACTACTCTTCTCATTACGATCTCAAGACATGAAATCACAAATACTATCACCAAAGATACACTTAGTGATAGAAGATACGATTTATATTACACAGAAGTATATAATGAACAAATATAAATGGTCAAATAACTAAAGTCCTAATTTTCTTATCAGTTCCAACATGTTCTCCATTTTAATACTCTTCTTTTTCTCATTGATCTGTCTCACATTTCGTGAACCACCCTATTACTCTTCTCATTATGAGTTCAACACATGAAATCACATCTCCTACCAATAAAGATGCACTTGGAGAAAGAACACATAATTTAGATAACACAAGCATAAATAATGAATAAATATAAATGCTCAAATAACTAGAGAAATTATGTCCATCATGACATAATACACAATTTGTAAGATTAGTGGAGATCAACAAAGCACCACTACGTAAGTACTTAGATAAATCATGCTGAAACAAGTGAGCCTGTCAACCCTAGGTTGTTGTAAGGGAAAGAATCATCACGGATGACATCCTTTAATCAAAGGAATATGATAAGATAGCCCTTTCAATGCCCCCATGGATTATCAAAGTGCTTGATTTTATGCATCTTTTTATAGAAATTTGAAGATACTAATGTATTTCTCACCTACATTTTATAATCTTTTCCCTATTTTTCAATAAGTAAAATCAAGTGCAATGACCGAATCGTTGATAGAGGATGTACAACTCTAGAGTTGACATATTTGATAGACTACAAGGGAGCAAAAACACTAGCATGTACATCTCTAAAGTTCAACAAAAGTCTATGATATCTTCGATATATCGCCGACATCATGGAAAAAAAATACTACGGGTGATATCGATATGTGCTGACCCTGCAATACCGATATATTGACGATATATCAAACCCTAGTGATGATAACGTCATCATCAGCCATATCTAACTTTAATTAGTCAAAATCAATTAATAAATGCTCCTACATAACCGCCAGAATGCCATAATTCACTGTACATCCTTTCTGAGAGATAAACATAAAAACAGAGGTAAAACTGTAATTTTAACAAAATATCCACAAGGTTTTACAAGATTTATTTAAGGTCAAATGGTCATAAATATCTAATAAGTGAATTTATGCAAATAGAAACGAATTTTCACGTATTTCGATAATTAATGGATATCTAAAACCCTAAAAATAGACTCGTTTAATTAACTAAGATTCTGGTCAAGATAAATTTTACTTAAATCCACTAAAAATCATAAAAAAATATTTTCTAGGGTTTAACATTCTTGATTTGGCTATTAGAACCCATTTTGACCTAAAACAGAGTCTCAGATAGACAGTTGGCCTAATTTGGGTTTCTACATAATTTACCCAGGCAAACATGGTCAAAACCTAAATACTTCACCATCAGATTCCTTAGGTCCAAATTAGGTTTGTACCAAAATTTGAACCCAATCAGAGATCATCTTCACCCAGTTTGCATTTCAATACTGTCAAACTCTTCCCTACACAAAACCCCTAACTTTTGAATTAATTGGAATCAGGTCCCTAACTTTATCACCGTTCTTTGCAAAAAGGTCCTCACATCATTTTGGGAAGGTCAGACCTTCACCGTCTAGTTTCGAGTAAGGATTTCTCACTCGATTCTCAATCAATTAGTCCCAAACTTGAGCTAGAGATTCCTCGAGGAATTCTCTTTCAATCAAACTCGACCTTGGACTCCAATTCTTTCCCAATCTCCTATGCGAACGCATAGGAGATGTGGGATACCCACATCTCCCATGCGTTCGCATAGGAGCCACATGCACAAGAAGCTCGGAGTTTCCAAGCTTATTTCCAAGCTTAGAACACCATCCTAAGCCCTATAAAAGAACCCCTAAAGCATGCCTTACCTCCTTAGTTAGGTTTGGAACAAAAAATCTCTTCTTTTTCCTACCTCCAACCCCTCTCCGACCAAGCTCCGGCGAGCCCTCTTAACTTCTTCACCCTCTGCCACATACCATAGGCAGAGGGAAACAACTCCCTTCCTTCGTCCGCTCCTGGTTAACACCGACGAAGAGCTCTCCGACCCTCTCTTTCCTCGCTGCCCTCTCACTAGAGTTCTCTTCCACGACGCCGGCCATACCATAACCGACGCCACCCTCCCCTTTCATCTATTAGTTTAGGGTTAGTTAGGTCCCTTATAGTCTCTAGGTCATTTGCTATATCCAAAACATCAAAAATACTCCCTCAACCACAGCACATCGTTATCTTCCTCCGCTCCGGCCGTACCTCCGATAAGGTCTTCCCGTCACTCCACCGCCTCACACACCTAGCCACCTACTCCAAAAGCTTCGTCGTTCCACCACGACCAAAAGCCCTCCCCTATATCGCTCCATCGCTCGCCCTAACTCTCAACCGAACAAACCCATTGCCGTCCACCTTCTCCGACCTCGTCCGGCCACCTTACACCCTCACTCACCACGAAATCACCACCAACACATTCGCCAACACTTGGCGAAGCTCTTGAAGTAGTTTAACTTGGTCGCAAGGCCGTATTCATGTTTTCAGGGTTCTCGCAGTCGCTCCTCCACCATCGTCACCTCTGTTCTTCGAGCACCAAGCTTTGTAAGCCCCAGGTTGCACTGCCAGGTCGCATGGAGTAGTCCTAGGACCCTTCCCAAGTCCTTGATTGGGGACGCCAACGCTTGTAACTGCCTCAATTGGAAGCATCTTCACAGCAGCAGACGCACGCGACAAGAGGATTGGATTTAGTCCCATATCGTGGGATCTTAGTCAAGCAGCAGCACATATATTGTTTATGTCAAGTGGCTTTAACGCCTCAGGACACATGCAGGGGAGAGGTTCCCGCACACCCCTCACTCAACCCGACCCAACCTATGCCTATTCACTTAGCTACTACCCACTACTGGTAGCCCTGGACTTGGGTACGCGCATACCCGAATACCTGATTACCTTGGTTTAAGAGAAAGGAGAAACGAAAAGAGAGCGTGGGGAAATGGGGGGTTTTGCTCTGTAGAGTGGCTAACACTTAGCCAAATTTGAGGGGTTGTTTCCCTTGTGTTGCAAAGGGAAGAAAAGAAGCTGAAGAAGAGAGAGAGGAAGAAGCCTCTCTGAGGCACTGTAGCTGAGTGTTTTTTAAGCCATCCGATGCACAAGACCGAGTCTGATTTGAGATTGATACTGTTGGTTTATTTCACAACATGGAAATTGGTTGAGTGATTCTGATTACTATAGCAATATTGATTAGTTAATATATATGTATATAGACTAAATAATTGGTGATATAAATCACTATTGTTTTTGCTTGAGGTTTCTTTTTGCTATGTTAAACTCTTCATATACTTATGTTATATATTGATGATCAATTTTGAGTAATTATTATTCATTGCATATCAATATTTGACTTATTTTCTTGTGCTTATGTATATATTAATTGAGATTAATGCTTGAATTTCTATTTGCTCCCTACGTTCGACCTCGGTCTTTTCTGAGTTATAAATTTAAATGTTTAATGCGATTTTTGTCCTATACTATAGCTCATTTCTTAAAAATCGACGATTTCACGTTAACATTTTGGTACCGTTGTCGGAGAGCAACGTACAATTCACCGCTATTGTTTGCTTTATTTGATTATATCTGAGCACTAACTTGCCCTATCTGTTTTCTTATGATTTTGCGAGGTACATCACATAGAAATCTTCCACGCAAAATAACCACTCCCGGGGCAGGAAATTTCCATTCTTCCCCAATCAACCTCCTAATCCTTGGAAGAGAGAGAAGAAAACAAAATCAGTTAGGATTTATTTGCCTTATTTTCATAGTAATTTTCATTTAAAGGCAAGTTTCCTGATTTGCGATAAAATTTTTCATATCTGATTGAAGCTTTGAGGCGATTCTGTTTAGAATTCCCTACCTAAATTGCTTGTAACTATTAGGAACTACGCTTAATTTCTAAAATCACCTTGGGCTAACACACTTCTTACTTGAAGCCAAAGTGAACATTTTAAGATTAAATTAAATTGGACTTGAAATAAAGCCAATTAAGGGTTTTAACATTAGGATTTGAAGTGTTAGAACACATTTTGCCTGCATAAAGAGAATTAACCCTCCCGCATTTGTGTGTTACCGAAGTCCCTGTTTAAAAAGATTTAATCAAGAAAAATCATAAAAATCAGGCTCTAAGATTCACTTAAACTCTAAAATTATAGACCTAATAACCTGAGAGTCAATTCAAGGTAATTTCTGGATCTTGACTTGGATTTCATTCTACCATCTTTAGGGCAGGTCATGTGAAATTGGTCTACTTTGTGGACTAACCTCCAAATTAGGTCATAAGTCAAATCAACTTCTAATCAAGTGAAATCCAAAGCACAAAATTAGAAATAAAATTGGTAGATTTAAGGTCTTAAGTCCGTACATTCCGATCTACTTGGAACTGCAGTGACAAGGAAGGTTGGGTGAAGGAAACCCTGTAACCTGTGAGGACGCTCTACCGTGTAGGGGTCTTTGCGGGACTCTCCCTTCCTAACTGCCTAGGTATTTCTCAGGTGTGCAGATTTCTGATTCAGAGGTATCATCCGCCGAGAAACTACCTTAGTCATCCAAAAATCTTTGGGTACCTTAATTGGATCCAAATAACATCCAGTTACTCATCTTTCCTCTAGAGCACACACAAGGTCATTAGGTTTTTAACCTAAGAGACCTCATTAGATCTTCTTGAGAATCTCTTTTCTAATCTGATCCTAAGTTTGATTCTAAATCTTGATTCTACCACTGGATTCAAAAATGCAACCTAATATGTTAGGAAAAGTATTTAAAAAGCCTGAGTCCCAAACGAGCATGAAAGAGAAAATGATTGAGGATGCTTACAACCATCATGAAGAGTATTCTAGATCCTCAAATCCATTTAGGGAGATTCAAGTTAACGACATCAAAATTCATTGTTAACCATGCTCAGATGATTTTTTCCCAAATAATACATGGTTCAACCAGGAATGATCTCTTACAAAAATATATTTTAAAATGAGGACATTACATGACAATGAGTATTTGCAATGTTGGTTAAACCTCATACTTTTAGAGAAACACCAAGATCTCATGGAAGCACGTAGTATAGCACTGGATGCATTATATGAAGGCATTAATCAAAAATACCCGTCAAAGGATAATGAGACACTTTGGAGCAACACTAAAGATCAATATTTCTCAAACCTTGGGTTCGAGAATCAAGGTTATAGTGGACCCCCAACCCAAATGAATGCAGATTCAAATTTCATAGCAATTGACATTCATGATCTTAATAAGGATAGGGAGGATCCAATTGCAGGTGTTCCCAATTTCAAGCCAACCCTAGAAAATCAAGAACCTGGTTCACCAAATTTAAATTTCCCTAACACCTGTGATGATGAGCTTAACACAGACATTCTTAGGAATGTAAATCCCGAACCTTATCCTGTTAAGGTGATTCTCAAAAATTATTATGACATCCTTATAGAACCCAACCTAGATTCTAGTAATCCAATCCTTACCCTTAACCCAAAATCTGGATTCGAGCCTACTTGGGATAATCATGAAGCCCAAAATGATGAAAGTCAAATTTTAAATTTAAATTACGATGCTAAACCTGTATTTCATAAATATACCTCTCTAACTTTCTCTGAGACAAATCGATTTTTCGGAAGTCACGCCAAGTTACGATACAGAAACCAAGGAGTTGGAAGAGTTGGGACTCGATTGGATATATCCTAGGAGCTAAAAACCTGAGCCCATGTCTAATAAGGACACCTTTTTAAGCTTAAAATATGAAACTAGGTTAGATCCAAGTCAGGTTATTGATTCTACCTCTTGAGTCTTTCCGTGGTGGAACCTCTGATCTGGAATCAAGTTAAGAATATGATCTTCGCAAGTTCTTCGACAATTTCGATTCTTACTCTAATTTCGGAGAACTATTGTTTCCTAATGACTTCAAATTGGTTTACGACCTCAGCCACTACAACCCGTCCTTTGATTCTGACACTGAGGTCAATGATTTAAAAGAAACCACCTATTTTACACCACATACAGAATCTTCTCAAATCCGAACCCAACCTCGACTCGTAACCAGAATCAACTTCTACTCTGATTCCCCTCTCGATGATCCAGTTGCATATGATTCTCCTCCATCTTTTAATCAGGTGTCGGACTTTGATCTAACTACTAATCACATCACATCCTTCTCTAATCACTCATATAGGGTTCCTACATCCTCCACACTCTTTTGCATTCGAGGATCCCTACTCTGACCAGACTGATTGGAATCAGCCAAACCCACGATTCTCAGTGCCACATCCGTTTGAACTTCAAAGCATCTAGTGGGCACCATATCTACTGATTCACATCCATCAACCCACCAGATTGATTGGGTTTAGGCTGCATCATCAGCCTGTCGATCTAAATAAGCACCTGGTTGGACAAACTAAGCTATTGATTAATGTGTTTGTTTTACAAAATTCATCTACCACTCCTCCAGGATCACTTTCTGCTCGGCCGAAGGCATTGAATTTAGCGTTTAACGGGAGACAACCCGTCATTCAAAAAACCCGAGATTCTTTTGATTATCTTTCTGAGTTTCATGTCTACTGCACTCTAAGTTCAATTTTAAGAACAACTAACTTCACCTCTGGTACCTGTACCGGAGCATTGAAATCATCCGCAACAGTCATCCCGACCCATTCACCCACCCATTTACCCTGTTCTAACTCGTGAACCACGCTGATTTCATACCCTCCGCTTTACAATGAAGTTATTGCAAAACTTAGGCATGGGGAGATATTAAAGTGCAAACACATAAAAATTTAAGTTTCTGAAGGGTTCTCACAAAAAATTACTCACATTCAAAATATATATATATATAAATTGCAAAAGAATAAAAAATAGAGAAAGGGGAGGAAATTTTAAGAGAATTAACTGCATATCATTTTTTAGAAGGGGATTTAAATGCCAAAAAGGAGCACAACTTGAAATAAAAAAGTGAGTCATTAGTAAATGATTATGAAATCTACTTAAGTTCTAGACCAAATCAAAATAAAAAATTAAGTCCTAGAATGACAAAGAGACAAAGAGATTAGTATAATTGCTAATCTTACGCCTCTTGAGCTTATTTTAGGGCTTAAAAATTCAAGTATCCGTTAAGATCTAGATAATCCTCAAAAGGTTGAGGAAAATGCAAAGCTTATGTATTAGGTCCAAGGCTTAGGGTTACTTGGTCTCGTTAACTAACCTCTGATTTGTGAGACTCGGTAACCTAAGCACCCTAATCCACATACAGTCTGGTTCAGTGCGCTTAATAATCAAAATCACGTAAAAGCATTTCCTATTCTAAAAAAGCTACCTAGATTAAAAGCCTCTTATCAACATAAGTTGATTTGGATGAGTTTCCAGTGTGAAGAGGTGGAAAATTTCCCATGAAGATGCATAATAACATACCGTCTCCTCGGTGCTTGTCTCATAGGATATCTAAATATCCTACTAGAGGCACGTAAGGACTTTGTGCTGATTCAGGTTCCATGAGCGGAATTATCCCCAAAATCTCGATCGCCAGGGTCGAAATTTAGCTACAGAACACCATTAGCAGCACTATCCTGAAGTGTCAAAAGCCAGGGTTCTGTGGGTCACCATAGGCAGTGTTATCTCAAAATATCGAAAGCCAGGGACCCTATAAGGATTGATGGTGGGAGCAAGGAATCCGATACAGACCATGTTTTTAAGCTAATCCGAAGCTAGAAATAATCAAGAAAAAGAGAACTCTCCAAAAATGCAAAAATTCTTCTACCTCTCTCTTATAAAAACACACTGGCAAACTGAACCGAGACACGCTACATATCCGCACGGGCGTTTTAACCGCTGGGTCCAACAAACCTTCGGATAGTTCCTATGGACCTTAGAAACATTCGCAGCAGACTGAGGCTAAAGTTGGTCAAGAGTGGATCTTAGTTGATACTTGAGTACCTCTAGGCCTATTGTTGGCATTCTAACCTAATTTCTAAAAAAAAGAATAAATCAGGACTTTGTGCATCAATGCATAGTCTAGAATTCAAGTTCATTTCATAAGATTTTACTAAAGGACTAGCAAAAGTTAAGCATGAGGGTATAATGATAACGTCATCATCAGTCATATGTAGCTTTAATTAGTCAAAATTAATTAATAAATGCTCCTACATAACAGGCAGAAAGCCATAATTCGCAGCACATCCTTTCTGAGAGATAAACATGAAAATAGGGGTAAAACTATAGTTTGAACAGAATATCCTAAATGCAGAACAATCACGGGTTTCCCAGGGGTTTATTGAAGGTAAAATGACCATAAATATCTAATAAGTGGTTTATGTAGACAGAAATGAATTTTCATGCGTTTCGAGAATTAATGGACGTCTGACACCCTGAAAACAGACCTGCTTAATTAACTAAGTTCTGGTCAAGATAAACTTCACCTACACCCTCTAAAAATCATAGAAAAATATTCTATAGGGTTTGACATCCTTCACTTGACCATTGGAGCCTATTTTGTCCTAAAACACTCTCAAGCAGACAGTTGCCCTAATTTAGGTTTCTACGCAATTTACCTAGTCGAACTTAATCAAAACCTAAATACGACTTCACCATCAGATTCCTTGGGTCCAAATTAGGTTTGTACCAAAATTTGGACCCAATCAAAGATCATCTTGACCTAGTTTACATTTCAATTATGTCTAACTCTTTTACCTACACAGGTGCTCCTAACTTTAGAATTAATTGCAATCAGGTCCCTAACTTTATCATCATCCTTTGCAAAAAGGTCCTCGCATCATTTTTGGAAGGTCGGAGCTTCACCGTCGAGTTTCGAGCGAAGATTTCTCGTCCGATTCTCAATCAATCAGTCCTAGACTTGAACTAGAGATTCCTTGAGGAATTCTCTTTCAATCAAATCCGGCTTTGGACTCCAATTATTTCCCAATCTCCCATGGGAACGCATGGAAGATGTGGATATCCCACATGCGCAAGAAGCTTGGAACTCCATCCTAAGCCCTATAAAAGAACCCCTGGAGCATGCCTTAACTCCTTAGCTATGTTTGGAACAAAAAATCTCTTCCTTTTCCTACCTCCGACCCCTCTCCAACCAAGCTCCGGCGAGCCCTCTTCCCTGACTTCTTTACCTTCTGCCACATACCATAGGGCAAAGAGCTTGAAATTGCACTAGAGGGGGGGTGAATAGTAAATTTATTAAATATTGTAATACAAAAAATTCAATCACATAAAGTGGCACCAGATTTTTAAGTGGAAACCTAAGACGGGTGGAAACCACCACCTAAGCCAATCCATTGACTTAGGATTTTCGATCACAAGGTGATCAATCCACTAACCACATTACTTAAACGAGGGTAATATACCTCAATTATAAGTCCCACCTCCATCCCTAAACAGAGGTTTCTCCCTTCACAATGAAGAGATGGGGACCCGACAGGCCAGATACCAAAAGTACAAAAGTAAGAATTAAAACAGCACCTATAGAGCATCCCAATACTTTGATTACTTTCTTTTCTATTAAGCATAAAGAGAACTCCCTGAGAATTTGCATAACGGAGTGAGCCGGAAGTGTGGATTTACCCTTTGATCAGAGTGTTGGCACAGTACAAGGGCAAGATGAAGCTTAGAGTAATGAGCAAGTGATTTTTCTAAGGAAATTGAATCTCAAGAGGTGTCTTACTTAAGAGGGATTGTAGTTCCTTTATAGGCAAGTTTAGAACCTTCAAGAACACTTGGGAGAGATCTCCTAGTCGTTGGAAACAAATCCCAAGAGATTGGGACGAAATCCACCACAAATTAGGGTAATGATGAATCTGACAGCAATATCAGACGTCTAATTTTAGGGTCAGACATCTTATAAGACGTCTGATTATAATTATGATCGTCTAATACTATTAGCTAGCCTGTACTAACTTCACCAGATCGAAACAAGGACGTCTGATATTTTCACATAAGACGTCTGATAAAGTTATTAGACGTCTAATTATGTATGGATTCGTTCATTTTTTTACCAGATCCAAACAGGGTTCTAGATTTGAAGAATCAGACATCTTTATGGATGTCTGAGGGATTCTCTAAACATTTGAAAACATAAAAAGACTTAGTTGCGATATCTGACAAAAGATCTTTGGTTCATAATGAGATACGCATAGAAATACATAAGCAACGATCCAAAGGTAGACGTCTGGAAGCATGTCCAGATGTCTGAAAATGCATTTTGCCCATTATATATAGAAGGAAGATAGGTGCTTAGTCTAACGGTCATTTTGATGATGTCTAGATAAAGTATCAGACATCTAGATAAGGCTATGGACGTCTAATAGAAGAATGCTTCGACTGATGTTTATGAAGACAGAAACTGAAGGCAAAGCTATAGGTAATTGACGTCTGAAATACTTATCAAACGTCTTAAAGTTGAAAATCAAACGTCTAACAGTTGATGTCTGATTTGAGTCTTAGTGTTAGGTTTTTGTTTCTAATTTATCCTAAGTGTAGAGAGCCTAAATTAGCTATTTATAGGTTATGTTTGGGGGCTCTTTACAACATTTCTAGACTCAAATAAAATGAAAATTACAACCTTTAAAAGTTTACACGAAAAGCCTATGACCTATGACAATACTTATGCTACTTAGTCTTTACACTTTTAATCTCCCGTCTTGGAAAATTCCATGAAACCTGCAATTGTGTTATTATAGAGAAAAAATATGCTACGCTTATATTTTATTTCTTTAGCTTCATTTTGTAAAATCATCAAAATATTATATATGAGAAGTTGAACTAACAATCTCCCTTTTTTTGATGATTTTCAAAATATACCTTTAGGTTCTTATTTTCTCCCCCGAAAGTTGTACTTAGTAGTCTATACTTATTTGAGAAGTTTTTTTTGTTTTTATGTTACTCCCTAGGTTCTTACCTACGTTCTCTCCCTTTTTTAATATCATCATGAAGGGTTCTGTAAGGGGGTTGAAACTTAAACTACAAGAGTGACAGTTATAAAGTGGAGAGCATAAATAAAACTGCATGCTGACAAAGTAGTAAATTAACTAGGAAGATAGAAACATGGAAGATAGAAACATTTAAGCACAGACTAGCTATTGTTCCTAAAAATATTTAAGTATGGGGTCAAGGCCCCTTAATACAAACTTGGAAGATAGAGAGAAAAGAAAGAAAAATAGAAGAACTTAACTAGTCTTCTTGATCATGGCGGCGGCGGTGGGTAGGTCCATGTCCCATCTGCAAATTTTGAACATCTGATCGAAGTTCGTCGATGTCGCGGTGCATGCTTCCCATATAAGTGTACATCTCATCGGTTCGTCGCAGCAAGAGGGACATGCCGGAAGAGAGGGAATCTGTGACCGGATCCCATGCTTTGTCAAAGCTTGAGCAGGGAGCTTCTATTTGAAGTGGCCGTGCTTCATGGAAATCCGAAATGGGTGGAAGGGGCTCTTCTTCAATGGGCTCGTCGGCTGGCTCAAGATGCTCCCTAAGTATGTGCATCTTGGCGGCTGTGGCTCAGTTGTATGGCTCAATTTTCTTGTCAACAGCCTGGTCGTTTATGGAGATTCGATGGGTTGAAAAAATTTCAGATAGAATGGACCCAAATGGTAGAGATGCCCCATGGTCCTCATTCATAACGCAAACAATGAGGCGGCAATAATTGAAGGGAATATAATGTACGGCAGCAAAAAGGAGTGGCTTGTGTTGGCGCAAGATGTAATCAAAACCTCTTGATTTGTTTAAAAGGTCCCACCCAAAAATGCGAGATAATAAATGGGGAAGGGGTTTGAGGTTTTTGCAAGGTAAGGTGCTAGGATTTTCAACATATTTTTCACGGAGGACTAATTCTTTATTTATGACTTCTAAGTCGTATTGCCTCAGAATGCCATTGAAGTCATTACCCTCATTGGGGATGGCAAGAAGGTCAGAATAGAGTCGGAGGTGATGTGGATTTCACGTCCAAATAAGCGGATATGTAGTTCAAGTTCATCATTGCTATAGTCTTCAACGATGTTAGCGTAAAAAAGTCGGACAAAATCGAGGAACACACCAATAGTTCCAACGCCAGAATGGAACTGTCGGTCAAAATAATGGAAGAGATGGAGAGTTTCAAAGTGTTCCCGAAGGTTTAAATTGGCAAAATCATTCCAAACAATAAAGCGAAGGCACTTAACTTTGTCATTAAAAGCGACGAAATCGTTGCCAAGCGATGTCGCCCCGCAGTTAGTCAGCCAAATAGGTGGAGGAGGTGGAAGAGCCCTCGGCTTACTTCGGACAAGGAGGCATATTTGGTGGAATGGGTGGTTGGGTTTTGGAAGGAAAGGTTGGTGTTTTTAGGACAGAACACCTGCAAAAACATTCATGCAAACAACATTCAACCAATAATGCCACCAAGCCATTTAGATTCAACCAACATATATGCAATCATTGGTACAAAAATGTGTGGCAGTATGCCTTGAGGCAATACAACCTACCAGGAAGTTGTGGTAATATACCTTTAAATTCAAGCTACTAAAATGTCGGCTTGAATCTCGTGAGGTAATACCCTTACCAAAATCATAGAACATTTATGCTCCAAGGAAAAGGAGGGTTTGATCTAGGGTTTTAGGTTCTAGGGCAAACAAGGGCAAGAAATAGCAAGTAAGCCGAGTGGATCATCAAAGAAAATAAGATGAGGTTAGAGCAAGGCTAATCGTGAGCAAAGGTCGTGGAGATGCCCCAAGGGTTGAGAGATTATACCCACGGGAGAGGGCCTCCAGATGCACGAACGAGGAGCGGGGGGCATGCACGAAGGGGAGCAGCAGTGCCGCCAGTCGTCGAGGAGGTGGAACGATCATCTGGCGGCGAGAGGAGCGATGCCAACTGCAGCCGTGGGTCGTCGGGTGGGAGGGAGACCTTTAGGGATTTGAGATGGGAGTGGGACCTCGCGACGGGGATGTTATATCCTAAGGTCTTGGAGCAAGTCTCCCCCTGAAGTTGGGGAGATTTGCATTCCAAACCATTCAGAGAACAGACGCAAACTGCAGATTTTTGCCAAATCAGACGTCTAGAGACGTCAGACGTCAGGATTGGACCTTTGGGATTTTAACCCTTTTGATGGCGTCGTCTGTTTTAACCATCAGACGATACATCAGATGATTAATTTTAAAATTAGACGTCTGATTTCTACAGACATACCTCATTGGAAAATGGTTTCTTCTCCAGGTTGTCATCCGATCTCTGTATCAGACAACCTACCAGATGTCTAAATCTAAAATTAGACATCTAATTTCTGCAGACATACCTCCCTAGAAAATGATTTATTCTCCAATTTGTCATCCGATCTCTATATCAGACGACCTACCAGACATCTAAATCTAAAATTAGACGTCTGATTTCTGCAGACAGACATTCCTGGATTTCGCTCTAAAGCTACAAGGTCGTCTGATTTTAGGGTCAGACGACCTATACAACGTATAACTATAAAATCAGACGTCTGACTCATAATACATGTTCTGATTCATAAATAGACGTCTGTCAACATATCTAGACGACAGCCCAGACGTCTGTGAATGACTACGGACGTCTGAAATAGCACTTTTATCAGCTCTTTCGAGATATAAAATCGGCGTCTATCCCAGATCTTCAAACGTCGAATTTTTAAGTATAAGACATGATATTTTAATCAGACGTCTGATATTACACAGAATGTACATTTTGATATTTGAACTGAGTATGAAGGCTCTTAACTTGGTAAAGTCAAGGCTCCTTCTATGTTCATGACAAAGAAGTTCCATTAAGTCACTAAATTCTTCAAATATCACTGAGCTTACATATGCCTAGTTTCCTACGTATATAATTAAAACGATCATAATTCAAAGGTTTAGTGAAAATATCAGCTAATTGCAATTTAGTACAAATAAATTCAACCTCGATTTCTCCCTTAAGTCCATTATCTCTCAAAAAGTGATGTCGAACATCAATATGTTTTATACGGGAGTGATGTACGGGATTTTTCGAGAGGTTGATAGCACTAGTATTATCACATAATATTTTTATTTATTAAATATCAAGTTAAAATCCTTCAAAGTATTTTTCATCCAAAACACTTGGGAACATGCTAGAGCAGTGGATATGTATTCAGCTTCCATAGTTGATAGAGCTACACTAGATTGTTTCTTGGAGAACCAAGAGACAGCAATTCACCCAAGAATTGGCACGTCCCACTAGTACTCTTCATATCGATGCGGCTACCTGTGTATTCCGCATCGCTATATTAACTAAGTTGAATTATGGACTCCTAGGGTAGAATAAGCCATAATCAAATGTGTCAACTAGATATCTAAATATACGTTTTACAGCATTTAAGTGTGATTGTTTAGGGTTTGATTGAAACCTAACACATAAGCAGGTACTAAACAAAATGTCAAGTCTACTGGAAGTTAAATATAGTAAAGATCCAATCATGCTACGATAGAGCTTTTGATCTATAGGCGTACCTGATTCGTCCAAGTCTAGGGAAGTTGTGACACTTATAGTAGTGTTCTTCCCTTTACTTTTTGCCATTTCAAATTTTTTCAATATCTCCTGTGTATTTTGATTGACACACAAAGGTTCCAAATTCGAGTTGAGTGATTTGTAAACCCAAGAAAAACTTAAGTTCACCCATCAATCTCATTTTGAATTCTTCCTGCATAATTTCTGAAAACTTTCTACACATGTATTCATTAGTAGCACCAAATATAATATCATCTACATATATTTGAACTAATAAAATGTCTTTTCCTCTTCTTTTAATGAATAATGTGGAATCAGCTTCCCCTATAGAAATTTTTGCATTTAACAAATAATCTTTGAGCCTCTCATACCAAGCTCTAGGAGCTTACTTTAGACCATATAGTGTCTTGTTTAATTTATAAACAAAATGAGGCTTATCATGAGACTCAAAATCAGGATGTTTTACGAAAACTTCCTCAATGAATCCGTTAAGAAACGCGCTCTTAACATCCATTTGAAAGAGTTTAAAGCCAAGAAAGGCGGCATAAGCAAGAAACATGCGAATTGATTCGAGTCAAGCTACAGGAACGTAGGTCTCATCAAAATCAATTCCTTCTTCTTGGTTGTACCCTTGTGCTACCAGCCGAGCCTTGTTCTGAATGACTATACCGAATTCATTCAACTTATTCCGAAATACCCATTTGGTACCTATTACCGTTTGCCCTTCAGGCTTAGGTACTAGATTCCAAGCTTCATTCCTTTGGAATTGGTTGAGTTCCTCCTACATGGCCATCATCCAAGGTTCTTCGAAGCATGCTTCCTCGACACTCTTGGGTTCAACTTGAAATACAAAGGCGGAGAGACCAAAAGAGCAACTAAAACGAGATCAGATTTTAACGCCATCGGAAACACTTCCAATAACTTGACTTTCGGGATGATCCCTTTGATATATCTAATCTTTTGGAAGATTATGGATATTGGAGTTTGGAATGTTAGACACATCAATAGTAGAATCATCTTCATCTTCCATGTTGACTTAGTTAATGGAGGAAGAGTAAGGAGATTCATCGAAGGAAACATGGAGGGTTTCCTCCACTATTAATGTGGTCTTGTTAAAGACCCGGTATGCCTTACTACGTGAGGAATAACCAATAAAGATGGCTTCTTCACCTTTGACATCAAATTTATCTAAATTAGAACAGGTATTCAAAACAAAACATCGACATCCAAAAACTTTAAAATAACTAATTTTGGGTATGTTCCCATAGTATAGTTCAAAACAAGTTTTTCGCAACCCGGATCGAACTAAGGTGCGATTTAACACGTAACAAGCTATGTTAACCGCCTCGGTCCAAAAGTACTTCGGTAACCCTGAGTCTATGAGCAATGTTCGAGCACTCTTGAGGAGTACGATTCTTTCTCTCAACCACCCCATTTTATTGAGGTGTTCAGGGAAAAGAAAACTCATGAGCAATAGCATGCTCTTGACAAAAATTATCAAACAAGGAATTTTCAAACTCACCCCCATGATCACTACAGATACGAGTGATTTGGTAGCATTTTTCAGTTTGAACTTTCCTACAAAAAACAGAAAAGATGGAAAATATTCCTTTGGATCTCAAGAAGGAGACTTATGAAAACCTCAAAAAATCGTCTACAATCACAAGGCAATATTTGCATCCACTAAGGCTCTCATATTTTGTAGGTCCAAACAAATCTAGGTGAAGTAGTTCTAAAGGTCTTGATGTGGATATAACTTCTTTGCTTTTAAAACTAGATTTCATAATTTTTCCTAATTTATATTAATCATAAATAGGCTCATTTAAAAATTTTCCTTTAAGAAGACCTCGAACTAGGTTCATGTTTAGCTAGTTTTTGAACTAGCTTCATAGAAACATGACCTAGTCTTCTATGCCATATACTTAACTCATCATTTGCTACAAGACATTCATAAGTGCTATTTTTATCAAATTCTATGATATAAATGTCTTCAAATCTAGTTTCCTTAAGAAGGGTTTCATTGGTTAATGCATGCATAATTTCAAACATTTTTGAAGTAAATACTACTTTAAAACCCTTATCACAAATTTGACTGACACTTAAAAAATTATGTTTTAGTCATTTAACTAGAGAAACATTTGAGATGGGAGAGAGAGGGTTACCTATTTTACCAAGGTGTTGAACGATTACGAACCTACGCTAACGTGTTCGATTTTGAAAAACTCGTCGTTGTAGTTCGAAAGCGAAGGATTCGAGTTCAACAAATAAAATTTATACCGAAATTAAAATTCCGGGTCGAACACAGGGAGGCGGACGTTTGATTTAAAAACTTCGCGTTTCTTTTTATTTTGTCACGAAGAAATTCAATTTAAACTATCTAAGTATGTACAACAAATAAAAGAGAGAGAGGGAGTAAGAGAGAGAGAAAGAATACTACACATGGAAATCAAAATGAGATGTAGAATAGACAAGGAATTTATCATAAAAGAGTTCGTTCGTTACAACTAGAAAACATAAAACAATTACTCTAGAAAGCATTAAAAGAATGGAGGGAGAAATGTCCTCCTCGACGATCGCTCGGAGGACGAATAGACTACTCTAGAAAGCAGTAAATCTATACTAGAAAGCAGTAAAAAGAATAGGGAGAGAGAATCCTCTTCGACGGTCGCTTGGAGGACGAGCCGGACGGGACGACGCCTGGATGAAGGAGGACGAAGCGGGACGAAGGAGGACGAAGCAGAAGAACGGGAACGGAGCAGCACGCCGTCGTCGTCGCGGGATCCACTTCCGAAGGGGGACGAAAATTTGGACTTTATCTCGCGAGAAGCATCCCGGGTGTGGGACAAGCTTCTCTTGAGCTTTGGAGAGGTAGAGAGGAGAAGGGATGAAAATTTCGTATGGAGGGGGTCTCCTTTTATAGTTGCAAGGAGTGGGGGCAAAATGGACATTACATCTTCAAAATAATAAATAAGGGGTCTTTAGTGACGGATAAAACCGTCGCTAAAGCCCCGACGTCGCCGTCGCCGCCGCGCCCACGCGCGCTCGCTCGGCTGCCCGCGCGCGTAACGCCTACGCATGTCGCTTGATTTTCAGCCGTCCGATCGCGAGATCGGACGTCTTAAAATCGCGCCTTCACCGCTGCCGCCCGCCCGCCTGCCCGTACGATCGCGCGTTCACGCGAGCGTCCAATTGCACGTCGGTGCTATCGGGCGCGCGCGGCCGTTGGATCGCGATCGTGCGGTCAATTGGAGCGCGCCCGCTCGCCTCAGAAATTGCTTGGCGAGGCTCGAACGCGCGCCAGCGCCTCGCGATAAGGCGCTGGACCGCTGCGCTGCCTCGCCCAAATGGTCGCACGGATGCTTTTAACACAATGCGTCCACAGCCGTTGGATTGAGATCCAACGGCGGAGAGGGGATGGGTGCGTGGTCTTCATAGAGTGTAGGCGGCCGTTTGGGCGGCCGGGATGGTGCCACGTGGCGCCATCTTGGCCGTCCATCTTCTGGAAGTTGTAGATGGTGCCACGGATGTCGGATTGACTCGATTTTTGTGTCGTTGGGCTGCGATCGTCGATCCGAATTCATCCGTGTGGTCGGATTTGCCATCTGAAGTGCGGATTTACACCATCCTGGCCCTTGATCTTCTAGGGTTCCCCGGTCTCTATCTGATGCTATGGATGCCTGATCAGGGCGATCTTGGAGTCGTTGAACTCCAATCGTCGCCCTAATCACATCCATACGTTGGATCTTTGATCCGATGCCCCGATTAAATGTTTGCCCTGTCCAAGCACATAAAAGGAGACAATTAACCTCCATTTTATTCAAACTACTCTAAATGCAAGATGATGCATGTTATGAAATATTTATATTATGAAATGCAATCCTATGCTTAAGAACATGTATAAATAGACATTTTAAGTAGTGTAAATGTGTTTACATCATACCCCCATGCCTATCTTTTGCTAGTCCCTAGCAAAAACTATATGCTATTTATAAAAGAATTAGGTTAGATTATTTGGACCTGAGTTATTTTCAATCATTAAGAAATTGTCTACTTAAGAACTGAACTTTCAAAGACACAACAGTGCCCGGGTATCAGCCAAAATGCAGACCGCCTCAAGCCTCGCCTTATTCAAAGAAAAATTTCTTTTTCTCTTTTTACTCTTTTCTCTTTTTTTTTTTTTTATTTTCAAATTTTAGGGTTTAAGAGTGGCTTTCTACAGCCATTCAACTCACCCAAGATTTGATGAGAACCCTAAGTTTTAAGCATCTTATTGTGATTGTGATAGACTCGTTGACCGGCAATTAGAACGGACTTCGGATTTCTACACCTCTAGGTGACCTCAAAAAGAATTCTGCCTAAAGGTGTATCTTTACAACCGGTAGCTTTCTCCCTACTTTTATTTTTTAACGGGGTCAACACAAGGGTGAATCCAGTGTATATCTCCCCGGTTTATTCTACTTCTCCGCTTCTTCCTGAGTGTTTTGGGAATTTTTAGTGCATCTTCTGAGCTGGGTTCTGGACAACCGGTCGATGAGCTGTTACCACCGACAACTTGCCAGCCATACTCGTGCGGTGAAGTGTGGCTTATTTCTTTTTGTTCTTTTCTCCTTTTTGATTTTTTTTTTCTTTTTTTTTTTTTTTTAAGTAGGTGGCTTCCCTGGTCTAAGATTTACCTAAAGGCAGCAAAAAGAGAAAGGTCAGTGATTGGGCTCTGGACAACCTACCTATGGACTGTTACTCACGATAACTTGCCAGCCATATCACCCAAGAAGGTTCATTAGCTACCCAATTTCCATTAAAATCGCCAAATAACGAGTCAGTGCAAAGAAAGTGTGTAGATGCTTAAGACTCAAAATTCCCTCACATCAGAGGGCGGGTTGATAAGTCGTGTACTTATCACCCAAACTTATTTACTCCAATTAAAATAAAATTCAAGTTGGCGAGAACTCGAAAAATAAATCCACATTTTAGTGGATACATAGGCTGATTAAGTCCAAAGACCTGAAGGGTCTTTGTGTTCAAACCATAATATAGTATTTCTTAAGATCGAAAATTTTCTTAAACCCAAATTCTCTTTCCTAATTTTAATTTTTTTTTTTTATAAAATAAAACAAATCTACGGAGCTGACGAATGAATTCAAAGATAAATATCCACCCCCCATCCCTATCTAATGCAATGTCCTCATTGTATTAAAAAGACATAAAACAGAGTGGAAAAGCGTAGAAAGCACCTGAATTGCGTGGATATCGGGTCCGCTCCGAGATGAAAATGAAAAAGAACTGTATATGTGCTGAGTTTGGTGCCTTCAGTTAGGCACACTATACAAAGAAAAGAAATGAAGAATTCAGAAGTGCAGGTCAAAATTAGAATAAACAGAAGAATCCTCCGACCTGTCAACAGAGGTCCACAGATGTGGACCAGATTGTGGTGCAGACCCATCCCCCATAATCGAGAATATCTTAGGTTCTGGATAAAAATTACCCAAAACCTAAAATCAGAATGCAAGCGGGGTCGGGCCTGCGATTTGTGAGGATGCAACCCAAGGCCAAAATGTCGGGTTACAGAGAATTGAAGCTCAAAAGGATAATCGTTAAATATGTGCTTGAGTTTGACATCCTCGAAACAAATGTCCTAAGGGTTCGGATTTGATGGTTTCAGCTTAAAAGGAACCCTTCGACTCAATCTTCCATTTCCTCCAAAATTGACTTCCCAAATCAGAATTTCCCAGCTCCTATCCTCCTCATTCGACATATCAAATTCCATGACCTCTTGTATATTCATCACCCCATCTGAAATCTCCAAGTCTAGATGATGTGGCAAAATCAAAATTGACTTAGGTCTAATTATCTCAAAATTATAATCATCAATAAGCTCAACAGGGTGTAACTGATAATCAGGGCATTGAACTGATTCTTCCAGAAAATGCGATTCTGGATCCGTAATGTGTGCCCTAATAAGATCAGTTTCCTCAGTTATTGGGCTACCAAATGATCTATCAGATTCCTCAGGCCTAATCGTCTCACAAAAATCGTGTTCTGAAAACTCGTGTGAGACTTCGCAACTTGAATCTTCACCATCAAAGAAATCAGGATCCGTATCAATGTATGTCCCAAAATCAGTTGTCACTTTGTGTTCCCAGGAGACATACGTTTTCTCGTAACCTGGCCCAGGGATCTCAGGTGAAGAAATCAGATCATCCTTAATTGGTTGCTTTAATTCAATCTGGTCAGCCTCGTAATACGTGTTCCCCCCAACAGGTGCCTGAGCGGGTTCTGTCTTTGGCCTTCCTGAAGAGGGTTCATCCTGGGAATCATCCCAAGATTGAACCAAAGCAACCACGAACCTCATCCTCAATTTCGCTAATTTCCCAAGTAGAAACTCACCCGGGTTCTTATCATTAACGTCCTGGAGCCAATCCAACAAAGACTTGTTTAAATCATCAATCATTTCAATCAAGGGCTCCAGTCTCTCAATGCAAGGTATTGGCTGAACTTTTAAAGATTGTATGATATTTCTCAAGTTAGCCAGAACCTTATCTTGAACCTGATTAACCTGAACCAAATGAGTTGGTTCAGGATTGGGCGGGTTTGACATCAAAGCAGAGGAATTAACGAATTGAGATTCGTTATACCCTTCCTAAAAATAGGTCATTTCAGAATGTTCAAAGGATGGTGATGACCTAAAGGCAGTGAAATCAGAGGATGGGTAAGGATCAGTGTATCTTTCTTGATTGTAGATCGCATTAGGTTGTTCATGAAAGGAGGACGATCTATAATCGATGCAACTCTGAGAAGGATAGAATTGAGAATCAAAGTGTTCAGGGTTAGACCCTAAACACGGGGGTCCGGAATTGTATCCCAAATCCGAATTATCCTAACTAACTGATGGTCGATTACAATACGAGTTGGGATAATCGTCATGTTGAGGATAATTTACAACAGGAGTGAAAGAGCAGGAATGCATGAAATATGTGGAAGGATTCATGATACATGGGAGGAAGAAAGGTGCCCTGTAATACAAACAATCAAACCTGTCCTTAAATATGTTAGCCTAAAGACCTACAGACTCTCAAAACCCGTCTTGAGATAAAGGAACGATTTGATCTACTTCCGTCTGTTCAATCCAACCAGTTAGAAGGAGGGACTGGGGAGAAGGTTCTTCCTTCGGCTTACGCCTCCGGTTCCTAGTGTACCCCCCAGCCGCGATCGTTTGACTCTGCTCCCCTAGCTAGACATCAGATTGAACAGTAGAAACAAACTAATCGAAAATAATCTCGTTCTGGGTTCTGAAGAGCGAGTCCAATCCTTAAGGCCAACGTCTACTTTGTTTTATTTAGGGCTAGGTTTGAATGTGCTTTGGAATGTGATGGGCCCTTTAAATGGGATGTGCCCTTAATGATTGATTGATTTGTGTGTGAGTACACAACCAGTGGTTTTCAAGCAAGATTATTTTTGATGTTGTGAATTTTAAGATTCAAATCTTGCTTAGTAGCTTTTAGGATTCAACTTTAGGTGTTTTCAATCAAGTTTCGTTGGCACACCAAGTTTTACAAGCTCAGGTGAAGATGTTTTCCTTTAAAGTTTAAAAAGAATGTGGAGTGCATGGTAAATCCCTAAGAGTTGAACCTAATTGGCAGCTACTTGATGAGTTGATTTTATTTGAAGTGGTGCGGCCCAATCAACTCAATCAATTGACCTGTTGCACCACTTAATTAGGCACACAAATAATTACCTAATCTGATTTCTACTCAATTATGTGTTTGGATGTGTATACCGGCTCCTAAGATCGGTTTACCGGTTGAGTTAGAAAATCAGATGAGGTTGTGTACCTCTGTGAGATTTTTTATTTTTTTCTTTTTTTTTAATGTGGGGGTTGGAGTGAGTATGGATGTCAAACAACAAAATAATCTGACCTTAGAGTTTATAAGAACACCTAGGTTGATTGATGTTTGAATTATTATATGATGAAATGAAATCTAATGGGTGGGAGGTGGGGGATAACTTACAAAACCTTCCACAACACTTTACTCCAATCTACCGCTTTTGCCTGCCTCAAAAGAGTACCTGCAATTACAATAACAAAGGAGAAAAGTGAGGTAAATGATTTGTAAGTTACAAAATGCGAAGAGAAATCAAAGATCGTTGCCTCCCCGGCAACGGCGCCAAAATGTTGAACGATTACGAACCTACGCTAACGTGTTCGATTTTGAAAAACCCGTCGTTGTAGTTCGAAAGCGAAGGATTCGAGTTCAACAAATAAAATTTATACCGAAATTAAAATTCCGGGTCGAACACAGGGAGGCGGACGTTTGATTTAAAAACTTTGCGTTTCTTTTTATTTTGTCACGAAGAAATTCAATTTAAACTATCTAAGTATCTACAACAAATAAAAGAGAGAGAGGGAGTAAGAGAGAGAGAAAGAATACTACACATGGAAATCAAAATGAGATGTAGAATAGACAAGGAATTTATCATAAAAGAGTTCGTTCGTTACAACTAGAAAACATAAAACAATTACTCTAGAAAGTATTAAAAGAATGGAGGGAGAAATGTCCTCCTCGACGATCGCTCGGAGGACGAATAGACTACTCTAGAAAGCAGTAAATCTATACTAGAAAGCAGTAAAAAGAATAGGGAGAGAGAATCCTCCTCGACGGTCGCTTGGAGGACGAGCCGGACGGGACGACGCCTGGACGAAGGAGGACGAAGCGGGACGAAGGAGGACGAAGCAGAAGAACGGGAACGGAGCAGCACGCCGTCGTCGTCGCGGGATCCACTTCCGAAGGGGGACGAAAATTTGGACTTTATCTCGCGAGAAGCATCCCGGGTGTGGGACAAGCTTCTCTTGAGCTTTGGAGAGGTAGAGAGGAGAAGGAAGGGATGAAAATTTCGTATGGAGGGGGTCTCCTTTTATAGTTGCAAGGAGTGGGGGCAAAATGGACATTACATCTTCAAAATAATAAATAAGGGGTCTTTAGTGACGGATAAAACCGTCGCTAAAGCCCCGACGTCGCCGTCGCCGCCGCGCCCACGCGCGCCCGCTCGGCTGCCCGCGCGCGTAATGCCTACGCACGTCGCTTGATTTTCAGCCGTTCGATCGCGAGATCGGACGGCTTAAAATCGCGCCTTCACCGCTGCCGCCGGCCCGCCTGCGCGTACTATCGCGCGTTCACGCGAGTGTCCAATTGCGCGTCTACGCTATCGGGCGCGCGCGGCCGTTGGATCGCGATCGTGCGGTCAATTGGAGCGCGCCCGCTCGCCTCAGAAATTGCTTGGCGAGGCTCGAACGCACGCCAGCGCCTCGCGATAAGGCGCTGGACCGCTGCGCTGCCTCGCCCAAATGGTCGCGCGAATGCTTTTAACATGATGCGTCAACAGCCGTTGGATTGAGATCCAACGGCGGAGAGGGGATGGGTACGCGGTCTTCATAGAGTGTAGGCGGCCGTTTGGGCGGCCGGGATGGTGCCACGTGGCGCCATCTTGGCCGTCCATCTTCTGGAAGTTGTAGATGGTGCCACGGATGTCGGATTGACTCGATTTTTGTGTCGTTGGGCTGCGATCGTCGATCCGAATTCATCCGTGTGGTCGGATTTGCCATCTGAAGTGCGGATTTACACCATCCTGGCCCTTGATCTTCTAGGGTTCCCCGATCTCTATCTGATGCTACGGATGCCTGATTAGGGCGATCTTGGAGTCGTTGAACTCCAATCGTCGCCCTGATCACATCCATACGGTTGGATCTTTGATCCGAGGCCCCGATTAAATGTTTGCCCTGTCCAAGCACATAAAAGGAGACAATTAACCTCCATTTTATTCAAACTACTCTAAATGCAAGATGATGCATGTTATGCAATATTTATATTATGAAATGCAATCCTATGCTTAAGAACATGCATAAATAGACATTTTAAGTAGTGTAAATGTGTTTACATCACAAGGCCAATAATATGGCTCTTGTGGTTGTTACCAAATGTAACCGTTCCTCCATCTGTAGGTTGGAGGTCCAAAAATAGGTGTTTATCTCCCGTCATATGTTTGAAGCATCTGGAGTCCATCACCCATCGACCTCCTTGATGGCGGTGGTCTCCTTGTCTTCTTTCTTGTAGACCTCGCTCCTCCTACAAAAGAACTTCGTTTGTGACTTGGTGTTTCTATGTCTTTCTAATTTGAGTCGTCCATCCTTCATTTTGTATATCCAATTTTTGATATTATAATGTCCTTTCATCCCTACAAAACAAAGTGAGAGTTATCTTTTCGGTATCCATTGCAATATGGATCTGTATTTGTTAGTGGTCTCCTTTAGAGGAGGGTCCTTTTTCAGCTCACTTTGACTAGGTTCATAAAAGCCTAGTCCAAATTTACTTGAGGGAGGTTTTTGATGGGCAATGAGCTTATCCAAATTATCTTTCCCCTTTGTAAATTTGGCTAGGTTCGCAAGAAGTTAATTTGATTTTTCTTTAAGGTGATTTATCTCTATTTTTATTATGTCTAGTTTATCTTCTAGTTCCCTAATCTCTATTCTAAGTAAGCTATTTTCATCCTTTTTAAAGGAGTTTGATTTTTTAAGCACATGGATTTTGTTGAGTAATTCTTCTTTATCTAGAAATTTTTGTTCACTCATTGCCGTATACAAATCATTTGTTAATGACTCCTCAATCATTAGATTTCTTATTTGCATATTTAAGACAGTGATTTCTTTTGGAAGAATTAGATTCTTGTCTTCAAGATCATTGATTAATTTCTTATTTTCTAAGTTTTCTTCTTTTAAAACTTTGCTTTGGGTTTTTGTTTTCTTAAGATCTACATATAATGAATCAAAGGCATCTTGTAATTCATCTAAAGAATAGGAGTTTACCTCAGGTTCCTCCAATTCAGACTCAGAAGCATCTTTTGTTGCCATTAATCCCAAGTATGTCGTTTCTTCATTTGTTTCCTCCTCTTCTTCGGAGGTGGAGTCATCCCAAGTTGCTTGAAATGTCTTCTTCTTGAATCCCTTCGGCTTGGAGATCTTCTTGTAGTCGAAAGGCTTCTTGAATTTCTTCTCATCATCCCTTTTGAGTAAGGGATAATCTTTCCTTACGTGACCTCTCTTTTTGCAATTATAGCAAACTAGAGGTTCTTCCTCTCTTTTCTTTTCCTTCATCTATTTTCTATTTCTGAGAAACTTTTTAAACTTTTTAGCTAATAAAACGAATTCTTCGTCATCGGTACTTACCTCATCATCCGAAGTAGCTTTGAAGGCTAAAGTCTTCTTCTTTGGCTCCGATGAGATAGATTTCTTCTTTTGCTCCATTTTTTATTCATAAGCCATGAGATTCCCAAGTAGATTTTCCATATCTAGATCCTCTACTTGGTTGGCTTCTTCTATTACCTTTACTTTTTGCTCCCACTCGAGTCCAAGGGAGCGAAGGAGCTTCCCTTGAAGCTCCCCCTTTATAAATGTCTTTCATAGTGACTTGAGGTTATTCACGATTAACGTGAATCGAGTGTACATGTCCCCAAGTCTTTCATTTTTCTTTATAAAAAAGACTTCGAATTCCTGCGATAACAAGTTAATCTTTGAGGATTTAACTCTAGACGTACCTTCGTGAGTTGCCTCCAAGGTTCTCCAAATCTCGTGAGCGATTTTGCATTGGCTAATGCGGTTGAATTCCTTCAAGCTGAGTGCACAGTAGAGTAAGTTCATTGCCTTAGCATTCAGTCCAATGTGATGAATTTGCTCCACTGTGTATCCTGTTTCTAGTTTCTAGGGAATGATGTATGCAGATTCGCATTTCTCCCAAATGGAGAAATCGTTGGCTTGAAGCCACATCTTCATTCTCAGCTTCCAGTAAGTGTAGTTTGTCCCTTCGAATAGTGGTGGCCGAGTGGTGGATTGCCCCTCCAATCTGCCCGTGGAAATAACTTTCCCTTCTATGTGATCTTTTCGCGAATGTTACTCCTGAAGGCGAAAACATGCTCTGATACCAAATGAAATTGCACTAGAAGGAGGGTGAATAGTGAATTTATTAAATATTGTAATCAAAAAATTCAATCACACAAAGTGGCACCAGATTTTTAAGTGGAAACCCAAGACGGGTGAAAACCACCACCTAAACCAATCCCTTGACTTAGGATTTTCGATCACAAGGTGATCAATCCACTAACCACACTACTTAAACGAGGGTAGTATAGCTCAATTACAAATCCCACCTCTGATCCTTAAACGGAGGTTTCTCCCTTCATAATTAAGAAACGGGGACCCAACAAGTCGGATACCCAAAGTACAAAAGTAAAAATTAAAACAGTACCTATAGAGCATCCCAATACTTTGATTACTTTCTTATCTATTAAATATAAAGAGAACTCCCTGAGAATTTGCAGAACGGAGTGAGCCGGGAGTGTAGATTTGCCCTTTGATCAAAGTATTAGCACAGCACAAGGGCAAGATAAAGCTTAGAGTAATAAGCAAGTGATTTTTCTAAGGGAATTGAATCTCAAGATGTGTGTCTTGCCTAAGAGGGATTGTAGTCTATTTATAGGCAAGTTTGGAACCTTCAAGAACACTTGGGAGAGATCTCCTAGCCGTTGGAGACAAATCCCAAGAGATTGGGACAAAATTCACCACAAATCAAGGTAATGATGAGTCTGACAATAATATCAGATGTCTAATTTTAGGGTCAGACGTCTTATAAGGCGTCTGATTATAATTATGGTCATCTAATACTATTAACCAGCCTGTACTGACTTCATTGGATCGAAACAAGAACGTCTACTATTTTCACATAAGACGTTTGATAAAGTTACTGGACGTCTAATTATGTATGAATTCATTCATGTTTTGACTAAATCTAAACAGGGTTCTAGATTTGAAGAATCAGACATCTTTATGGACGTCTGAGGGATTCTCTAGACGTCTGGAAACCTAACAAGACTTGGCTGCGATATCTGACAAAAGATCTTTGGTTCGTAATGAGATACGCACAGAAATACATGAGCAACAGTCTAAAGGTAGACGTCTGGAAGCATGTCTAGACGTCTGAAAAAGCATTTTGCCCGTTATATATCGAAGAAAGATAGTGCTTAGCCTAATGGTTATTTTGAGGACGTCTAGGTAAAGTATCATACGTCTGAATGAGGCTATGGATGTCTGATAGAAGAATGCTTCGACTGAAGTTATGAAAACATAAACTGAAGGCAAAGCTATAGGTAATTAGACGTCTGAAACACTTGTCAGACGTATTAAAGTTGAAAATCAGACATCTGACAGTTGTTATAGATGTCTGATTTAAGTCTTAGTGTAAGGTTTTTGTTTTTAATTTATCCTAAGTGTAGAGAGCCTAAATTAGCTATTTATAAGTTATGTTTGGGGACTCTTTACAACATCTCTAGACTCAAATAAAATGAAAATTACAACCTTTGAAAGTTTACATGAAAAGCCTATAACTTATGACAATACTTATGCTACTTATTCTTCACGCTTTTAATCTCTCATCTTGGAAAACTCCATGAAACCTGCAATTGTGTTATTACAGAAAAAAAAATATGCTACACTTATATTTTATTTCTTTTTCTTCATTTTGTAAAATCATCAAAATATTATATATGAGTTGAACTAACGGAGCTCTCCGACCCTCTCTTTCCTCGCCGCCCTCTCACCGAAGTTCTCTTCCACAGCGCCAGCCATACCATAACCGATGCCACCCTCCCCTTTCATCCGTTAATTTAGGGTTAGTTAGGTCCCTTATAGTCTCTAAGTCATTTCCCATATCCAAAACCTCAAAAATATTCCCTTAACCACACGTACGACGTCATCAACTTCTGCTCTGGCCGTACCTCCGACGAGGTCTTCCCATTACTCCACCGCCTCACACACCTCGCCACCTACTCCAAAAGCTCCGCCATTCCACCACGACCAAAAGCCCTCTCCTATTTCGCTCCATCGCTCACCCTAACTCTCCACCAAACAAACCCATTGCCGTCCACCTTCTCCGACGTCATCCGACCACCTTGCACCCTCACTCGCCACGAAATCACCACCAACACATTCGTCGACACTTGGCAAAGCTCTTGAAGTAGTTTAACTTGGCTGCAAGGTCATATTCATGTTTTCAGGGTTCTCGCCATTGCTCTGCCACCGTCGTCGTCGCTGCCTCTATTCTTCGAGCACTAGGCTATGCAAGCCCTAGGTTGCACTACCAAGTCACGCGGAGTAGTCCCAGGACCCTTCCCAGGTCCTTGATTGGGGACGCCAACACCTGCAACTGCCTCAATTGAAGGCATCTTCACAGCAGTAAGCGCACACGACAAGAGGACTGGATTTAGTCCTACATCGTGGGATCTCAGTCGAGCAGCAGCGCATATATTGTTTTTGTCAAGTGGCTTTAATGCCTCAAGACATGCAAGGGTGAGGTCCCCGCACACCCGTTACTCAACCCGACCTGACCTATGCCTATTCACTCCTCAGCTACTACCCACTGCCGGTAGCCCTGGATCCAGGTACGTGCATACCTGAATAACCGATTACCCTGGTTTGAGAGAAAGGAGAAAAGGAAAGAGAGAGAAAAAGCATGGGGAAAGGGGGGTTTTGCTCTGTAGAGTGGCTAACACTTCGCCAAATTTGAGAGGTTATTTCCCTTGTGTTGCTAAGGGAAGAAAAAGAAGCTAAAGAAGAGAGAGAGAGGAGGAGGAAGAAGAAGCCTCTCTAAGGCACTGTAGCTGAGTGTTGTTTAAGTCGTCTAATGCACAAGACCGACGTCTGATTTGAGATTGATACTGTTGGTTTATTGCATGACATGGAAATTGGTTAAGTGGTCTTGATTACTGTAGCAATATTGATTAGCTAATATATATGTATCTAGACTAAATAATTGGTGATATAAATCACCATTATTTTTGCTCTAGGTTTCTTTTTACTATGTCAAACTCTTCATATACTCATGTTATATATTGATGATCAATTTTGAGTAATTATTATTCATTGCATATCATTATTTGGCTTATTTTCTAGTGCTCATGCATATATTAATTGAGGTTAGCACTTGAATTCCTATTTGCTCCCTGCGTTCGACCTCGAACTTTTCTGAGTTATAAATTTAAGTGTTTAATATAATTTTGTCCTATATTATAATGCATTTCTTAAACATCGACGATTTCACGTTAAGACCTGGCAATTCATGACCATTTAAGGATTGTGTCATTAGGGTCATTCAAAAGGGTGGTACAGTGAAAATCACATGCTCTATAAAGTACTTTCAACGAAGGAAAGCTTCACGAGGCATCATAACAACTAAGCCTTTTCACGTATTATGTGGGATATAGGGGATTGGCATGACACATTTAAGTTGATGGAGCATATAATTAATCTGACGTGGTTGCGTGGCAATAAGTTTGACCTGTGCATCCAGCAAAATCAATAAACTGGTGATCTCTAGGTGGGAACACCGAAAGAAGATCAGTCATTTGGCTTTGAGATTTTTGAAATTTTAGCAAATTATATTACCATATACCAGTCAAAACTGGTTCTAAATGCATGCTACCAGGCCCATAACAAGTATGCTCCTGCAGGTTATCATTTCCCCAGAATTTATTTAGACACCAAAATTAGAGAAAACCTTGATGTGAGTTCATTCCTACCATATGATGCAAAACCATAACATCTAAATTACGGATTTCAACGCCTTATTGCCTGGTACATGGAAACCACTTTTTGTGTGGGGAAGAGGTCAAAACTTTGTCCAGATCATGAGTCCCGATTCTGAGCAGGAAATCAAGAACAAAACAGATCCCAAATACAAGAAAAAGAAAAAGAAAAGAAAAGATGCGAAGTCAGGTTGGTGGTTGGGATCAAAGTGTCACGACAACAGCGAAATACATCCAATACCAACTGCTAAGGCCACTGACCAATTAACTACAGTGAATCCTCATTCGACGCTCCAAAAAGGCACCCATAATAAGTCTACAAAGTAAGATCGCGTAGGAACAGAGAGATAAATCAAAAAGGTAAGGACGTGACTCGAATGTGTGCAACACATTTCAAGGTGAGCGTCTTCTATCTATCTTCAGATGCATGTCTATTGGAGGAAGCCTCACCAAGAGAATGGTGGCGTGACAACATAGAAGTAGAAGAAACCCATCATCACTCACCACATATTGTTTTCTTTTTTTTGCTTTTTTTTTTTTGTTCGGCAACAAAGCTAGAAGTAAGAAAATAACAGAAGTCGCGTTCGGTGCTTACTGGGGGGTGCATCTTCCAGTGGCTCCTCTCGTGTAAAAGAACCCTCTGCTCGTCCCCTCCATCAGCTCCCTCCTCCCCGGTGGCACCACTGCAGCTGCAACGGCGGCAGGAGAAAAGGCGCTGCGCAGGAAGAAGAACGAGACCACCACCACCAGCAGCACACAGGGGAGGAGAACCCCCACTTTCATCTCTCTCTCTCTCTCTCTCTCTCTCTCTCTCTCTCTCTCTCACACACAGGGTTTCACTTCGAGGACCGAGGATAAATATTTGAAGCGGAGGATAGGCCCACCCTTGTTGGCTGGATGGATAGATGCTTAGGCCCCTGGTCAGGGTCTTCAAAACTGCACAAAGTCCCCTGACCTTTCTGCCCTTGTCACCGCTTGTCCTTTCAGAGAGAAAGAAGATAAAAGAAAAATTGACTTGAGGCACGCACAGGTCATCACACGGCCGATCTCACACCCCTCATCTTGACACTCCGTCTGGCACAAGCAACGCCCTCATCTTGGCTACTGCTTTCTAGTTTTTCTAAGAAAAATGAGTCCCTCAAGTTCAAACCCCAGTCCCCCTTACGAAAGATTAGGACACAGATCCGCAGACGGCAAATGTGTTGCCAAACGATACATGTGCTCCGAAAAGAGATGGCTGAGATGGAAGGTTTGAAAAGAGGTTTGGGATGGGACTTCGGGAAAATAGTATCATTTTTCTAATGAGGGAAAAATACAAATGGAAAGCATAAGTTCAATTCTACCATCGAATCCATGCATCTTGTATTCTTAAGGTGCACGTGATTGAGAACGTTATGCACGGCATGTTCTGAAGGTTGGTCTGTGTTGTGGGAGCACACACTGCAACAAAAAAAAATCTTTGACGACATTTTATTTTTGTTAATGTTATTAGATACGGAGATAATATATTAATATCGTCATTAGGGCAACAACTCTGTACAGACTCATCTTATGTCAACATTTCTTTATTAAACATTGCTGAAACAAACCTTAAATATAATATCATGAAAGTTGACATACATGTTAAAATTGAAATGACTCTCGAATGTTATGGAAACAAAGAAAAATAAAATTTTATTCCCCTTGTCCTTCCCTTCTCCCCCATCTGAAACCCAAAACCCTTCCTCAACCCCTACATCTCATTGCCATCCCCATCCTCCTCACCCTTGTCGAACCCAATTTTTGTCCTTCGCGTTGTTCCCTCCCACGTTGAAACAACAAAAATTTGCACTGCTCCCTTCCCTCACCTTTCCACCCCAACCTGACCCCTTCAACATCTACTTCCTCACCCACATCGTCATCGGCATAGTAGCTCTCCTTCGCCTTGCCCTTCCCCCTCCAGCAGCCACTACATGACTGTCCCTCCCCCCACCAAGGTGGAGGACCGCACCCTCCTCCCTCCACCTTCCCTCGACTCTGTCGTGGATAGTCATGTAACGTCTCAAAATCTAGGTCCCAAGTCATTTCAGAGTGGTTCGAGTCAATTCAAACCCGTAAACACAATCGCGACTCAGTGCTAGTACAAGCACCACTTGAAATTACAAAAAAAATATGTATTTCGAGCCAACTCTTAGCTAAACATCATCAAAAGGGTACCATATATGGTACCGTTGGATTTCCCTTGTCGTAAGCTTTCCAACGACACTTGTTTTACGCAAATCCGAGGTGTATAGCTCAAGTTATGGGTAAAACAAGTTGAAGAGAACCTAAATGTAAAGTGGACCCAACCCTAGGAGCATTTTAGGTATTTCACTCCACTAATCGTAAATCTATGCCTAATTTTGATATATAAATAGACTCCCTTAGGTCTTTAGTTCACCATTAGTCTATAAGCTACAAAAAAACTTAAGAGCACATTTGTTTCGTAGTAATATTATTAATTTACATAGAAGCCCTTAAATTTGAGGAAATATTTCAATTTAATCCATTACTTTATATATATTACGCTAATTGAAATTTAACATACCTATCCAAACAAAATAGCAAACCAATAGAAAAGGAAAACATTGAAGGCTAATTTATCAAATATAAATGTCTCAATAATAATTCAAATACATTATTCATTTCGATAATCGAAAAAAATAAACTCACAACAATTTTAATTTAAAAAATTTCTAGCAAAGCCTTCTTTCTCATCATCTATGAGAGTAAAGAAAGAATCTAATGAATCAGCATCACAAGCAATCTTCAGACCAAATTGATGGCATTAACTTTGATTAAATAAAGTCATTTTTGATAATTCTCAATTCAACTTCAGTTTGTTTTCAAGAACATTAATCCCAATAGCTCTACTAAATTGGTTGGTTGTTTCTTTAATTTTTAAAGTGATCATAGTCGCAACATCGATGATAGATTTTCTTAAGCTATCTATAAGAAACCTCTTTCTTTTACACCCACAAACATAATTCTCCTCAAATGCTTCTTAATATTTTGAAAGAAGAGGGGATCCAAGATCAATATCATCTAAACCAACTATATTAGCATCATTCTAATTTGCAATTTCAGCCTCTACATCATCAATAACATCAGTAGCAGCTTGGGCATTGCTTCCCGTTGCATGATCTTTCCTGAAAATAGTATAAAAGTCATTATAATATGGGAATTGCTTATTTTTTAATTGAACTGCATCCTTATAACTCTGTAATCAAATAATAAATAAATGTTATAAGAGAAATTGAATTTATAATAAAATTTAAAATTATATTAGTTCAAAACAAAATTATAATTTAAAACAAAATTTTAAATTATATTATTTAAAATAATTTTCTCATATCTCATTTCAGCAACCACACATTTTAAATTTGGATCGTATCCAAAGCCACTTGTATTTCCATTTAACATATCCCACACAATGTGAAAGTAATTCTTAAATGTCTTAATTCGTAATTCAATATGTGGCCTCCGTTCTATTCCACGACCTGGTAATTTTTTTTCAAGTGCTCTTTCTAATACTCCAAGATGTCTTGATTCAGCCTTGTAAGTCCCATCATAGACTAAATCAAATAGTGCTTTGATAAACTTTTGATCTTCCTCATCTGACCATTTTCGCTTATTCTTTTTAGGGCCAAAATTCGTTTCTATTGCTTGGCTCATATCTTTTAAGAACAATTTAGAAAATGAGGTCAGATAAATAAATTTGAAGAAAATTTTATTTATTCAATCAATAGAAAACTTAAATTTCTAAAATAAGATTATCAAGCAAATAAATATGAAGAAAAAAATATGAGTTCAATTATATTCACGAATTAAACATTACATTAGCTAAATTATCTATCCATAACATCCACACATCCGATGGTTCTACAGTTGTTATCAAATCTAATTCATCTTCATCAAATTCATCATTTGAGTATTGCCCATTCATTGACATATTTGGAAATTCTGGTACTTCATCTTCTACTAGATCATTGACCATCTCACATCTTACATAATTATAAAGAAGACAAGCTAAAATAATTCTATTTTGAGCTTTTATTAGATATAATGGACTTCTCAATATTGCCCAACATTTCTTTAATAATCCAAAACAATGCTTAATCACATTTCTTGCTCTCACATGCTTTAAATTAAAAACTTACTTAGGGGTACTTGGTTGATAATTTATTCTCCATAAAGTCAAATGATATCATTGTCCTCTATATGGAACAAGAAAACCTTCACCATTCAAGTATCCATAGTCAACCAAATAATATTGCCCTATAAGTAAAAATTAAGAGTTTAGGTTTGTAATATATATATGTAGTCACTTAAACGAACTTATAAACATATTTACCGCAAGGAACAATTAGTCCATTACTTCTAGAAAGTGCATCTTGCTAAACACAACTATCAGTTGCAGATCTTTCCCAACATGATAATACATAGATAAATTGCATATCTGGTGAACATGCACCCAAAACATTAATTGCAATTGTTTATTTCTTGACCTATACTTTGGTTTGTCTATTTCTGGAACAAACACTTCGATATATGTTCCATTATGGACACCAATGCAGTCATAAGACATAAACCGATGGCTTCTTAAATTAAAAAAGATGACTATGTAAATAACGCAAGCATGTATAATATACCTTAAACCATTTTCATCAATCATCAGTTGAATTTGCAGGAATTTGTTGTGGCTTCTTGTATAACTCATTATGTAGTTGTAGAACAACATTCAAAACATGGTGGAAATATCTACTAACTGTCTCTCCAGACCGTATGGAATGAAATTTGATAACTCTATTTTTTACATGATGAGCTATAACATATAAAAAGATGGCAACTTACTCATCAACTTTCATATTTCAAGAATCTGATAATTTGCCAATAGTTCTTAGCAAGTTACAAAGTTTTGAGAAGTCAAATAATCCATCATTGTCATTTCATAACAACTTGTGTCATTATCGTATAACAACCTACGAAGAGATTTACTTCATTGATAATCTAAATTAATCCAATTTCTCTTTGATAGATGTTTAATGCTATGCTATTGGACAATCCCCTCATAATAATGAGAAATAGGTGTACGAGTTGTAGTATATTCAACCAATGCACTAATGTAATGATAATTATCTGTCGTTGCTTCTTCTTCCTTAATGAAGTAGGTAAACACGCCATAACTACAAGATTCAAAAGAAAAAATAAATTAAATTTTGCATAGCAATATAACCAATTGACAGATCATCACTTTTAGTTAAAGTTGCCATCGCTAACAAAACATCACTTACAATTTTTGTTTGAAAAAGAGAGAGGCACTTATTATTACAAATTACTTTAACATGTTAATTCTCTAAATAAATTTGACTTATTATTACAAATCACTTTTCTAGTTTTTGCACTTAAAAAATTTTTGAATCAAATAAAATGATGTCAAGTTCTGTAAATAGTTGAGGTTAAACCAGTAAACAATTCAAATGGTTGAGGGTTTTCGGGTGTCTCAACAATAAAGTTATGCATTTACACAAGTAGAAATAATAGAGTTTGAATTTCAAGGTAAGTTTTCTTTGAGCTATATAGTTGTGTTACAGTAGTGAAATTTTTTTCTAAATTCATGTTTACTATTGTTTTTGTTTGGAGATCAAAACTCTCTTCCTCCAGCACAACCGACATCCATCAAACCCTCCGCCTCCGACACCCACAGCCACACCCACCACAACCGACATCCATCTCCTGCCACACCCACAACCGACATCCATCAAGCCCTCCTGCCACACCCACATCCATCAAGCCCTCCGCCTCCAACATTCACAGCCACACCCACCACAATTGACATCCATCTCCTACCACACCCACATCCACACCCACACCCACATCCATCAAGCCCTCCTGCCATACCCACATCCATCAACCCCTCTGCCTCCAACACCCATAGCCACACTCGCAACCGACAACAACCACCCAAACCTCTGTCTCCAACACCCACAGCCACACCCACAACCGCCAACAACCACCCAGACCTTTGCCTTCAACACCCACAGCCACACCCACAACCAGCAACAACCCAGACCTCCTCCTCTAGCACCCACAATAGGCAACCACCTAGACCTCTGCCTCCAGCATCGACAACCACACCCACAACCACCACCACCCTCCACCTCTGCTGACCCTCCTCCCTGGTGTCGGTCCCGAATAGGTTGTTAATATGGTGATTTTATCGTTGAAGTGTGTATAGTGGTTAACCTAAATCGGACCTAACCACCTCTTTACAAAAAATTTTTTTTAACCTGGCTTACTTGATTTTATCTTGGTCACTTTTAGGCCCAGGGTCGAACTCATAGAAGTGGGGTTACGAGTCAAGTTTCTACGCCTTTCTTACAACAAATCTGTTCCATTCGTTTATTGTGTTTTTGGTGTTTTTTCTATTTAGATTATTTTCTGGTAATCTTTGTCCTTGAGGCACACCCTCAAAATTGGGTTCTTGACTTTGAGCCAAAACAAGATTCCAAAATGGGTCTTGCTATTCGCAAGATGGAGTACCTACAAGTCGAAGATTATCTTTTCTCTTTTATATATTTTTTTTATCTTTTTATGGGCATACAAGAGGAATAGAAATAAATACAGTATAGATATATATGTATATACTATATATGTATAAAGGGGTGGGGGTGGAGGCGAAGATGGAGTGTAGTACGGTGTAGAATCGGTCGTCGTCTAGAAAGACGCAACCAACAGGACTAGGTGCCGCATGGAGTGTGGGATGGATGGTGGAAGATGTATATAACCACGCTTTTTATACTTGTGTATCGAGGAATATCAGCAACTGGTGTAAATATTCCCACGATACCCCGTATGGTAAATAATGTGAAAATATATCTATATATGTATGTATGTAAATATATCTATATGTATATATGGTTATATATAGGTATATATATGTATATATATATATATATGTGTGTATATATATATATATGTATATATGTATATATATAAGTATATGTATATATAGATGTATGTATAGATATATATATATATATATGTATATATATATGTATAAGTATGTATATATAACTATATAGATGTAAATATATATGTATGTATATGTATATAGTAATATATGTATATATAGATATATGTAGCTATATATATATATATATATATATATGTATGTATATATAGATGTATATATAAGTAGGTGTGTATATATGTATATATGTATATATATATATATATATGTATCTATACTTAGTTATATAGGTAATAATATATATATATAGATATATGTATATTTATATATATATATATGTGTATATAAATATATGTATATATGTAAGTATATATATGTGTATATATATATCTATATATATATATAAGTATATAGATGTGTATATATATATATATATATATATATATATATATATATATATATGTATGTATGTATGTATGTATGTATGTATATAGGTATATAAATATATATATGTATATATATATCAATATATATATGTATACGTGTATATATATGTATATAATAGTGTATAGGTGTGTGTGTGTGAGTGTATGTGTGGGTGAGCGTCGGTGAAGAGAGTGTTGTGTGTGTGTGTGAGAGAGAGAGAGAGAGAGCGGGAGAGGAGAGAGCCCTGCTGGAGGGTTAAGTCATCCGCCACCAGCAGGCGTCGTCTGGAGGCTCAAGCTCGCGCGCAGGCGCGAATGCATGCAGAGACATGCACGTTGGAGGGCGATGGGTGCGGAGAGATGACACGCAGCGCACCGTGCTGCGCGAGGGCTGGAGCGGGCGTTGGCAGGTGCGGGAGAAGGGAGCGAGCGAAGGCAGGCGCTGGGAGAGGGCTGGCGCACGCAGACGTACGCGGGAGGGTGCGGGCGACGCGGGCGGAGACGCGCAGGCAAGCGCATGCATGGGCTAACGGCGATAGCGGCACGTCGGGTGACCAGTTAAGTGAGAAGCTCACCGGTCACCCCACTGTAGCCACAGTGTTGCGCAGACTCACGTGTATAGTGGCTACAGTGGTCAGCCACGCCGCGCAACCGGGAGATGCAGGTGGTGTGAGTGCTGCCGGCTAGAGGCTGGCGCACGTGGGCTGGCGCGCAAGGAAGACGGTCTGCGTCGGCCGGTTGTAGGCGCGGAGAAGCTTGCGACAGAGCGCGCGGAGAGGGAGTTGGCGTGCGCGGGGTAAGGCGAGGGCGACGCGGGCGCTGCTGGGGTGCTCTAGGATGCTTAGCCGGCTGCTGCAGTGACATGTGGTGGCTGGCTGCGGGCGGAAGAGAGAGCGCGACAGAGCGAAGAAGCGAAGGAGGAGGTGCCTGCAGGTGCACGAGGAAAGGCGAAGGCGGCCTGCAGGCTTGTGCGGAAAGGAGTGGGGCGGCTGCTGCTGCTGCTGCTGGAGCTTTGAGCTTCAAGCTTGAAGCCTGCGCTCCAATGGCTGAAGGTGCTGGAACGGAAAAAACTAGAAAAGAGCCACCATGCCCACCGGCTCTTTGAAGAGCTGGGCGGTGGTGGTCTCACTGTGGTGGTGTGCACCACAGTGAGGGCTCCTACCCGCCGAGTGTCTCCTCAGAGGAGGAGGGCCGGCGTATGGAGGGTCAGGGAGGAGATGACGGTGGCTTGGAGAAGAAGAAGCTGCAGGTGGGTTTTTCTCTGTTGGACCAGGCTCGGCTTTTACAAAGGAGCCGTGGCTTTTATAGAGGAAGAGGCCATGCACGACCATGCCCTGGCTGTGCATGGCTCATGCATGGCCTTGGCAAGGAGAGGCCTACTGCGGCTGGCAGGGAGAGGGATGGAGAGCAGGGAATGGCGCAAGGAGAAGAAGAAGATGCTCCATGCAGCCGTGGGGAGAAAGATTTAAAAATAAAAAAGAAATAAAAATGGAGATGGAAATATTGCGAAGCATCACTTGAAGAAAATGTGAATTGCGAGGCCAATTATTTCATTCTCCTCCTCTCTTAATTAAATGCATGCATGCATCTATATTTACAAATGCGACTATAGAACCCTAATATGCACTGGTAATGTTAGGAAATAACACAAGACGGTGCAATTGCAGGTGTATTTTTGCGGTGCAATCACTCCCCCACTCGAACACAGGCGATCATCTGCCTCCTCCACAACCCTCCTCCTCCCTTCCTGATGGTTTATTTCTTCAAAAAAAAAAAAAAGACCTGAATGATGGGAGATACCGAGAGTCTATAAGCATGGACAGGCGAGCACCGAGCGTCAAGGGGAGAGGAGTGATGCTGCATGGCCACGGAGAAGATGGGTTGCTCGTTGTTGTTGAGAAGATGTGTGCGGTTTTTATAAAAGGGTTGCGAGTGGGATTTGGAAGGAGATATCTTTGGAAAGGATTCCTGTATCCCAAGGGGGTCGGTGGGAACGGGATTCCTTTCCTTGGTGGGAATAGAAAAAATCTTTGGAATTATTCTTCCTATGTTAATTTGATACCCAAACATGGTAATGGAATCAAGGGGGGATTTTTCATTCCAATCCTCCCCTAATTACTGCGAAGAAAACACACCGTAAGAGAAAAGAGAGAGAATGGAATTAAGATTTCTAATAAAAAATCATAGGGACCTTTTCACAATAGAGAAAAGTTTGGACTTCCCCTCTACAATTTTTGCAGAGGCTTCGACGGCTGCATACGTAGGCTGTTGGATTTGGCTGCAACACACCGATCATCGAGACGTGGAGCAACAACAATGGGCACGACGGGCACATTCGCGTTAAGAAGAAAGCGCACGCACAAGTGGTAACAACCTGATCATCGACATGTGGTCGATCTAGCGAGCGAATGGATGCGTGCAGGCGATCCTCGGGCGGGCGCGAGCATGAATTAGGGCTCGATGCATGAAAGCGGTGCGAGTGGTGCCAGCTCGCGTGAACTGATCGGTCCAGGAGTGGTTCAGGATGCCCTAGCATTGTTTTGAGTGGTTCAAGGCCTTCCCAACCTCGAATTTTGAGAAATAAGGTACCATTGGAATTGTATCGACGTTTATTATGCATTGTTGTACTTTATTTTTGGTTTTGATTACTGTTTCCTTGGTAAAAAAATCAGAAACATGCCTAGGTGTTTCAAATCTTATTTTTGGTCTGCGTGAACCATGTCTTGCCCCCGGAGCGTGCATGGATTTTGAGGTAAGTGTGGCGACTACTCCCAGACCCTATCCACATGGTTTGGAGTCATCGTGACCCTCCAGTGATGTTAGGTAGAGTAGTTTACCCTTCTTGTATCTATGATTCATTTTCAAGTAACTATGGACCTATCTCGCGTGGTTTTTCACGTCTATCTCATTGGTCAACATGAGTTCCTCCTTTTTTGGGTTTGGAACCCTGGTTGAGTAATTAACTCTAATTTTTGGGCACTTAATATGAAATAAAATGACATTACATGATTGAATAAGATTAAGTTATTGAATGTGACCTTGTTATTGCATGCACAAGATAAACTTAGATTTTGCTTGAAACAAGTTTCATTGTGTTTGTAAATTGATAAATATGGTGGGATCACTATCATAGTTGGGAAATTTATTGTGAATAGATAACTCTTGGAGTAAATGTGAATGTTTAGCAATTTCTGAAATCAATGAATAAATTCATTATGGATTAATCAGAAACTCGAATGATACAGTTATCTGAAATTAATCTCTACGATGGTTTTGTTAGGAGTTGGATAACCGGTTTCTGCCCAGCTACTCGCCGAAATTGGTTGTAGCTTTGGTCTTTCAGACCGGTTATATAGGGGCTTCTTTAGAGAGTTGATGACCTCCCTATGACTCTTTGATTAGGCTTAGCAGTAAACTGGGATAGTATGACGTATGGCTTGAGATTTGGAGTAGTTTCTTTCTCGGCAAGTGGGTGGGTCAGTGGTTGTCTGTGGTTGAACGTACATAGCGCTTATACATGTTCACGCCACACGACATAGCTGCCACCCCTTTCCAGAATGACCCCAAGGTGACGGAGTATGGTAACTTGATGGGTATAAGCTGCCTTCTCAGCCAAAAGAGTGGCTTCTATCGGTCTTATGCCTAAGGATGTTACACGAGATCGTCTCTTGCCCCAAGATGTTGATCAACGGAATGTGGACTGTAATAACGTGGGCTTTAATGCATAAACGGAATTAGATAAGTAATAATGGAATAATTGTTGATACAATGCCTCTTTCTTTTTACTCTTGTCACTGTTATTACTTTATTATTGTTCTACTCTACTCAGTTTTTACTATCATGTTCTCGAGTTTCGTACTCAGGTATTCATGGTTGCTAGCTACCGTTTGTGCATCTCTTGGCTTACGTACATACGTTCTGTAGTAAACCCTCTGGTCAGTACTTCATTTCTTTCTTTTTCATTATTTCTTTACGTTTTGTTTGATTGGCTATTGTTGTTTTGTGATTACATATTGGGTGACAACGATCTTGTGGTTGATTGTGCTTATGGCTAATACACGACAACTTGGGTTTCGTTGCTTGGTGAGACTTGGGTTGTCACAGTTCGTATTAGAGCAAGGTCATCCCACTAGTCATAAAACAGTTCAAGCAAGCCTTTCAAGCATCTCATATTGCATTAATGATTGGATACTCAATCATATATTGATGATGTGTCTTGTCGATATTTTTCGTATGCTCTGACCTACCTACTTAATTGAGTAGTGATTCTTGAGTACATTCCAAGTGAATGTTCATCATCTTATCACCATCCTTAGTATCTCTCCTTTTTGAATTTCCTCAAAGTACCCCTCTCTCCATTGCCCTTACCTTAATGGGGTGAGATCACAGAATCCTTGATTATAGGATAGTCATGTCCTCCTTGTCAACTAGTGGAGATGCTTTTCCTCACTTTCTCAAGTATTTTGGTCATGTATTGGATAAAGATTTTAGCTAATACCGACCACTCATGCCCAGGTTAGACCTTAAAACTCACATCTTCTCTCCTGGCACTTCCGTTTGACAACCTTATCAGTATAGTCCTTGATGAATTATGGGCAACAACTGGTAGTTGGAGCACTTTAGCGTCATTCTCAATATGGACTAGTTATCAAGGCACCATGCTTCGGTCGACTATTTTGAGAAGAAGGCTGTCTTCTCGATTCCAGGAGTTTTACAGTTTGAGTTTCATGACAGATCTAAGAGCAGACTAGTCAGGTGTATCTCAACCCTACAGACAGCAAGGTTACTGAGGAATTGGTGTAGTGGATACCTCGCCTACTTAGCTGCAGTCCCAAGAGAGAAGCCAGAATTGGGGGACGTACCTATTGTATGGGAATATGCTAACGTATTCCCAAATGACCTCCCGGGACTCTCACCTAAGCGAGAGGTCGAGTTGAGATCTCTCTCATTCCCAGGACAAACCCTATATCAATTACCCCATATCGGATGACATTAGAAGAGTTGAAGGAGCTAGAAATGTACCTTCAGGAACTCCTTGAGATGGGGTTCATTTGGCCTAGTGCCTTACCCTGGGGGGCTTCGATATTATTCATGAAGAAGAAGGATGACACCTTACGCCTTTGCAATGACTATAGGCAGTTGAATAAGGTGACCATCAAGAATAGATATCCTTTACTACGGATCGATGATTTGTTTAACCAGCTTCGTGGGACCACGGTTTCTCCAAGGTCAATCTGCAATCAAGCTACCACCAACTCAGGATTAAAGAAGGGGATGTACAGAAGACTGCCTTCAAGACACACTATAGTTACTACAAGTTCTTGGTGATGTCGTTCGGACTGGTGAACGCCCATGCCACATTCATGGACTTGACAAACCGGATTTTCAGATCACTTTGTCGTGGTATTCATTGATGATGTTCTCATCTATTTTCGCGATGAGGTACAACATGACTAGCACCTCCAATTGATCCCGGATACTTTGAGGAGGAATAGGTGGTATGCCAAGTTCAGTAAGTGTAAGTTCTAGCTGCATTAGGTGGACTTTCTGGGGCACGTAGTGCCAGGTGTAGGGATCTCAGTATATCCTTCCAAGGTTGAGGTAGTGCTGAAGTGGGAGCGACCCAAGACAGTGATAGACATCCACAATTTCTTGAGTTATAGCAAGTTATTACAGACGATTCATTCAGGGCTTCTCGTAGGCCGCTCATCCGTTAACCGAGTTAATGAGGAAAGATACCTCTTTTGTCTGGATCGGTGATTGTAAGACCAGTTTCTAGACACTCAAGGAGAAGTTAACTTCAGCCCCTATACTTACCATCCCCAGCAATAGTGGCGGATTCATTGCATACACCGATGCTTCACTCCAAAGATTAGGTTGTGTTCTGATGTAGAATGGGCATGTGGTCGCTTATGACTTGAAGCAACTGAAGCTGCATGAGAAGAACTACCCGACGTACGACTTGGATTTCGCAGTCATAGTCTTCGCCCTGAAGATTTGGCGCCACTACTTATATGGTTAGACCTTTAAGATTCACACAGATCACAAGAGCCTAAAGTACCTATTTGATTAGAAGGAATTGAACTTGTTAACAGAGCGAGATCGATGTTTATAAATGCTATGTTGTAGTATAGCCAAAATCGCTTTGAAAACAAATAAAATTTATAACTCAAATGAAAGTCCGAGGTCGAACATAGGGAGAAAATAGGAATTCACGCACTAATCTCAATAGATAATGTAAATGAGCACAATTAATTATTCAAAAACTAATATGCAATGTATAGTATATGAAGAGATTAAAAGAATTCTAGACAAAATAATTGTGATTTGGATCACCAATTATTAGTCTAACACATATAACAAATACTCGAATATAATCAAATGAAGGAACTGATGATTAGACGTTTGATTTTATAATCAGACGACTTAAAGTGCGTTGCTATAGTGCTCCTTTCTTTTACTTCTACTTTTGTCTTTGATTTTCTTCTCTTCTTCCTCTGCGTACACAGGTTCTTCTTCCTTCTCCTTCCTTTCTTCTCTTCTCTTCTTCACAACTCTTTCAGCAGCTAAGTGTTTAGCCCAAGGTTCTTATACACAGAGCAAAACCCTCCCCTGCCCCTATACACTCTCTCTCCTTCTCTTTCTCTGGGTTTCCACCTTTCTTCTACCTTCACAAGGCCATTCACAGTACCAGGTAATCAGATTTGGACCTAAGCGTACCCGGGACCAAGGCTGCCTGCAGTGGGTAGCAGCCGAGGAGTGCGTGGCTAGGCAGGTAATAGGATGCACCAAGTTCGCGGGGGAAATGTCGTAGATGCGGCACGTGTGAGGGTGAGGGGGACCTCACCGCCCAAGTGTTAGGCGATAAGCCTTCAACACTTTTTCCTCTTATGCATTTGTAGAGACGTTGTGCTTCACGATGTGGGACTAAATCCCACATCTCTCTCTTGCGTGCATCTGCTGGTGGAGCGCTCTTCCAATCAAGGTAGCTGCTGATGGCGCGACTTCCAATTGAGACCTTGGATCACAACTTGGGAGGTGTCTGCGACGACTGGGATGGCTACCTGGAGCTTCAGCCGCTGAAGAAGGCTTCAAGCAAGCTTGAAGCTTGCTTGCTAATGGTGACCGGAGCTCGATACCTGAAATAAGAAAAATGACCTCTTGACCCTATTAAAACACTTCAAGAGAGTCACCGTGGGTCGTGGAATGTGGTGGCGGTGGTCTCATGGTGTGGGAGTGCGTGTGGAAGGTGTACGGTGACAGAGAAGGTGGCGTGAAGGTGAGTTGTTCAGGGGTGAGTTTGGGTGAGCATGAGGATGAAATAGGAAAGGGGTTTTGTTGGTGGAGTTTCGGCGAAGGTCGTGAGGTGGTTGGCGAAGTGTTTCGAGAAGTGGAGTGAGCGAAGGGCTTCGCTGGAGGAGTGGTCGGAGTGGAGGACGAAGATGGGTTGCATGTAGGTCGAGGGTTTACTTTTGGTTTTTGGTAGAGGAAGCTAATCTAGGAGACTAAGGGAACTAATTACCTATTCTAAGTGGATGAAAGGAGTAGGAGGATGCCGGCTTTGATTGGCTGACGTCGAGGAAGATGAATTCTCCAGAGGGTGATAATGGCGACGACAACGGAGATTGGAAGGCACTCGCTGGTATGGCGCGACGCGGAAGAAGCTGAGGGGGAGGAATCCACTGCCGGTATTGCAGTTGGACGACGAGAAAGATCAAGAGGAGTCGCCGGACATTGTGGAGTCTTTCGACTGGAGAGCAGGGAGGAAGGAGGGGGATTTCCGGCCAAAAGCGAGCGTGAGAGTTCGGCCAAGCCTTGGGGATCCTTATATAGGGCTCAAGGAGGCCTTCCAAGCTTGGAAACCAAACTTGGAAGCTTGGAGCTTACGCATAAGTAGGAGACCCAATCCTTCAAGCGATTCGCATGAGGATTTGGGCAAGAATTGGAGCCCCAGATGCAACTCAAATTGTAGGGGAATCTCTCAGGAGTTTCCCTTCCAAAATTGGAAGCGATTCGCCAATCAATCAAGGAGAAATCCCTAGTCGAAGGTCGCCAGAGTAGAAGTTTCTCCTCGATAATGATGGAGGGATATGATTGCAAGGAAAATGACATAGCTAGGGGTCCTTTTGCAAAGAATTTGAAAGTTAGGGGTCTGAACGAGATAGAAAGAGTCTGACTGAACCAAAATGTAAACTTGGTCAAGATGATCTCAGATTGGGCCCAAATTTTGGTGCAAGCCTAATTTGGATCCAAGGAATCCAATGATGAAGTTAGATTTAAGTTTTTACCAAGTTTAACTAGGTAATTTATGTAAAAACCCAAATTAGGGCAAATGTCAGTCTAAGACTCTGTTTTGGGTCAAGATGAGTTCTAATGGTCAAATTGAAGGTACCAAACCCTAGATAATATTTTTATATGAATTTTAGAGGGTTTAGGTGAATTTTATCCTAACTAGAACCTCAGTTAATTAAGCGAGTCCATTTTTAGGGTTTCAGAAGTCATTTAATTCTCAAAACACGTGAAAACCCTTTTCTGTCTGTTCTAACCCACTTATTAGCCTTTTAGGACCATTTAACCCTTAATTAACCCCTGAGAAAATCGAAGGTTATTCTAAATTTAAGATATGATGGTAAAATTACAGTTTTAACCCTGGTTTCTTGTCTTTCTCTCAGAATGACTATGCAATGACTTAGGGCTCTCTAGCGGTTATGTAGGAGCATTTAATGACTTAATCAGATCAAAATGAGCTAGTTATGACTCATGATGGTGTTCCCATCATACCCCCATGCCTAGCTTTTGCTAGTCCATTAGCAAAATCTCATGGAATTAACTTAAATTCTAGACCTTGCCTTTTTATGCTCAGAACTATAATGTGTGCTTTCTTTTGTAGATTAGGTCAGAATGTCGATAGTAGGCCTAGAGGTACTCAAGTACCAACCAAGATCCATACCTGACCAGCTTTAGCCTCAGTCTGCCGTGAAGGTTTCTAAGGCCCATAGGAACTAACCTAAGGTTCATTGAACTTCGTGGTTAAAGCACCTGTGCTTGTAACATGTTTTAGCCTAGGTTCAGTTTGCAGTGCGTTTTTGTAAGAGAGAGACAGAAGAATTTTTATTTTGGAGAGTTTTCTCTCTCTTTTCTTTCTTTATTTCTAGCTTCGGATTAGCTTTACAATACGATCTGTATCGGATTCCTAGCTCCCACCATCAATCCTCGCAGGGTCCCTGGCAATCGATGCTTCAAGATAGCACCGCCCATGACAACCCCTAGAACCCTGGCTTTCGAGATTTTGAGATAATCTAGCCCATGGTGTTCTGTAGCTAAATCCAGACCCTGGCTATCAACATTTCGTGATAATGCCTCCCATGGCATCTGAATCAACACAAGGTACTTACATGCCCCCAGTAGGATATTTAGATATCCTAGGAGACAATCACCGAGGAGACGGTATGTTACTGCGCATCTTCGAGGGAAATTTCCTGCCTTACCGCGTTAGGAACTCTTCCAAATCAACTTATGTTGGTCAGCCGCTCCTAATCTAGGTAGCTTGTTCAGAACTGATTTAACGCATTTGCGTGATTTTGATAAGTAAGCACACTGAACCAGACTGTGTGTGGATTGGGGTGCTTAGGTTACTGAGTCCAGCAAACTAGAGGTCAGTTAATGAGGCTGAATAATCCCTACGCCTTAGACCTAATACTTAAGCTTCGCATTTTCCCTAACCTCTTGAGGACTATCCAGATCTTAACGGATACTTGAATTTTTAAGCCTAAAATCACAGCCTAAGAGGCCTAAGATCAGCGTTCACACTAATCTCTTTTTGTATCTTAGTACTTTTTGCCTTTCATTTTCTTTCTTTTTGATTTGGTCTAGAACTAAGTAGATTCCTTAATCTTTTACTAATGACTATCTTTTTTCTTTTCAAATTGTGTTTCTTTTTGACATTTATATCACCTCCCCTTTTCCTCCTAAAAAATGATATGCAATTAATTCGCTCAAAATTTCCTCCCTTCATTTTTTTGTTCTTTTTCAATTTTCAATTTTTTTGGTTTTTTTGGAATATGTAATTTTTTGTGAGAACCCTTCCGAACTTTGATCTTTGTATGTTTGCACTTTACTACTCCCCCATGCCTAAGTTTTGCAATGTCCTCATTGTAAACGGAGGGTGTGAAATAGTTTTGGTTTAAGGATTAGAATAGGATTATCGGGTGGGCGAACGGATCAGGATGACTGTTGCGGACAATTTTAAGCCCTGGTACGAGTACCAGAGGTGGGATCGACTGTTCTAAAACTGAACTCAGAGTGCAATAGACATAAAGTATAGAAAGGATAATTAGAAGGATCTCAGGTTTTTTGGAATGATGGGTTGCCTCAAGTTAAGTGATAAATTCAGCGCCTTCAGCCGAGCGGAAAATGGTATGGAGAAGGAGTGGTCAAATTAGATGAGTTTTGTAGAACAAGCACCTTGATTAATAGCTTAGTTGGTCCAACTAGGTGCTTGTTCAGATCAGCAGGCTGATGATGCAGCCCAAACCTAATCAATCTAGTGGGTTGATAGATGTAGATCAAGAAATGTGGAACACACCATATGCTTTGAAGCTCGGAATGATGTGGAATTGTATAGTTAGGGTTTGGCTGAGTCGGATCAGCCTGATTAGAGTAGGGATCCTCAAATGAACAAGAATCAGTGGAAGATGTAGGAACCATATGAAAATGATCAGAGAAGGATGGAGAGTGATTTGTAGTCTGATCAATGTCTGAAACTCGATTAGAGTGTGGAAGGGAATCATCTGCAACCGGCACATTGAGAGGAGAATCAGAATAGAAATTGAGTCTGATTGCGGGTCGGGGTTGAAAATAGGTTTTGGAAGGCTCTGCATGTGTAGAAGAGGTGGCATCATGAATAATTGTGTGTGAGGGCTCCTTTAGAAAGGAATTAAAGGTGGGTTCATTTAGAGAGTCCTTATGGTAGCCATTAAAATCAAAGGTAAATGCCTGAAGAGTGTTTATAGGATCAAGAAAATCTAAATCAGGAAAAGATTCGAACTCTGGGTTGTAGACACTCTCGGCAATTTCTGTTTCTGATTCCTGAGTATCAAAAAGAAAAGATTCCATCTCAATAGAACCTGATTTTGAATCAATGATCTCGGGATCAGGAACCTCATAGTCAAAAACGAAGAATGGATCATGTATGCTAAGGTCATAGATTGGTTCATAGTCGTCAGGAAACAAAGGTTCTTCGAAATCATAGTAAGATTCGAAATCGTCGGAGAACTTGTGAAAATCAAGTTCTGAATCTGATTTGGGATCAGAGGTTCCACCATAGAATAAATCAATAGATGTAGACTCAGCAACTTGACTTGGATCTAACCTAGTTTTAGATTCCGAGCTCAAAAAGGTGTCCCTATTAGGTTTAGGCTCGGGTTCTTGGCTTGTAGGGAAGACCTAATCAAAACCCAACTCTTCAAGCTCCTCGATTTCTGTATCATAGATAGGCGTAACTTCCAAAAAAATCAATCTATGTTTCTGAGGATGTTGGAGAGATGCATTCATCAAATAAAGTCCCAGAATCATAATCCAGATTCAAAATCTGATTTCCATTATACGGGACCTTGTAATCCTCCTAAGAAGGCTCAGATCCAGGTTTTAGGCTAAGGGTGTGGGTTCAATCACTAGAATCTAGGTTGAGCTCTACAGGGATGTCAGAATTGCCCTCGAGACTCACCTTATCAGAGTAAGGAGTGGAATTTACACCCTCGAGAGGTTTTGATTCAATTTCATTATCACAGAAGTCTAGGAAATCTAAGCTTGGCGAACCAGGGTTTTGTGTCTCTAAGGCTGGTTCGAAATCATGTTCTCTTGCAATTGGATCCTCATAACCCGTCTCAAGGTCAGGCGTATAAATCTGTATATTAGGTTGATCATATTCCATTTAGGTTGGAGGTCCACAACAACCACTATGATCATCACACCCAGGATTCGGAGAATCAGATTGATCCTCGGTATTGTTCCAAGATGTTTCACTAACTGCTTGGGGAATGCACGAGTATTTTTTATCAATAATCTATTTTAACAATTTTATCATCTCTTCCCATTTTTCAAGATCATCTTGGTGTCTTTACCAAAGTATAGGATTTGTCATGCATTGGAGATATTCAAAGTTATGCAATTTCTCTAACTTGATGTATCCTATCATGAGAATATCCTGGGTTAATCCATTTGTTACTTGTGTTATAATTAATTAGACACAATTTATAATGAAGGTTGTTGTTACTGGCACATTAACCTGAATGTCGTTAATTGGATTTGAGGTTTTGTCATCAATCTCATAAAATCTAAGGGCATCCTTAATCATTCTATCTTTCATGGATATTTGAGATTCAGGTTTCCTCAATGATTTTCCTAAATTGCCAGGCTGCATTTTGAATCAAATGGTGGAATCAAGATGTAGAATCAATAACTCAGGTTGGATTGAAGTTGATCAGATCTGAAAAGAGTTTCCCAAGAAAATATGTGTATGTTCTCTAAATAGAAGGGATGAGGGACTGGATGTGAATTTTTGACCCAATCAAGGCACCCAAAAGATTCTTTGGATGACTAAGGAAATTTCAAGGTGAATGATACCTCTGAATCAAAAATTCGCACACTTGAGAAATACCTGGGCAACCAGGAAGGGAGAGCCTGCAAAGACCCCTACACGGTAGAGCATCCCCACGGGTTACAGGGTTTCCCCCACTCGACCTTCCTTGTCATTGAGGGTCCAGGTAGACCGGAATGTACGAACTTAAGTCCTTAATTCTACCACTTTTATGTCTTAATTTGTGCCTTTGATTCACTTGTTTAGAAGCTAATTTCAACTTGTGACCTAATTTGGAGGTTGATTGGCCTACAATGTAGACCAACTTCAGCTAACCTGCCCTAAACATGGCAGAATGAGATCTAGGTCAAGACTTAGAAATCACCCTGATTTAACTCTCAGATTATTAAGTCCAAGTATTTTAGGGTTCAAGTGAATTAGAGCCTGAATTTAGGGTTTTTCTGATTAGACTTTTTTAATCAAGGGTTTGGGTAGTACATAAATGTGGGTGGGTTTGTTTCTTTTTATGCAGGCAAGAATGTGTACTAGCACTTCAAAATCCTAAAAATTGAAACCCTAATTAGCTCTATTCTGTATCCAATTTGATCTTTAAAATGTTCTCCTTGGACTTCAAACAGGAAGTGTGTAGTCCAAGAAGATTAGAAATTAAGTGTAGTCCCTAATAGGCACAGGAAATTTGGGGTAGGGAATTCTAAATAGAATCGCTTCAAACTTCACTTAGATTTGAAAAATAATTTTGCAAATCAAAAAATTTGCCTTTTAGTGATGATTACTATGAAAAATAGGGCAGGTGATTCCTAATTGACTGTTTCCCTTTTTTGTCTTCCCAAGATTAGGAGGTTGATTAGGGAAGAATAGAGAAGTTACCTACCCTGGAGTGGCTATTTTGCACGGAAGATCTCCTTGTGAAGTACCTCACAAGATCACAATAAAGCAAATATGGCAAGTCAATGCTCAAATATAATCAAATAATGCAGAGAATAGCGGTGAATTGCACATTGCTTCCCGGCAACGGTGCCAAAATGTTAATAGAGTGAGATCGATGTCTATAAATGCTGCGTTGTAGTATAGCCGAAATTGCTTTGAAAACAAATAAAATTTACAACTCAGATGAAAGTCCGAGGTCAAACAGAGGGAGCAAATAGTAATTTACGCACTAATCTCAATAGATAATATAAATAAGCACAATTAATTATTCAAAAACTAATATGCAATGTATAGTGTATGAAGAGATAAAAAGAATTCTAGATAAAATAATGGTGATTTGGATCACCAATTATTAGTCTAACACATATAACAAATACTCAAATATAATCAAATGAAGAAATTGATGATCAGACGTCTTATTTTACAATCAAATGACTTAAAGTGCATTGCTACAGTGCTCCTTCTTTCTTTTAATTCTACTCCTATCTTTGATTTTCTTCTCTTCTTCCTCTACGTACATAGGTTCTTCTTCCTTCTCCTTCCTTTCTTCTCTTCTCTTCTTCACAACTCTTTGAGCAGCTAAGTGTTTAGCCCAAGGTTCTTGTACACAGAGCAAAACCCTCCCCTTCCCAGCACTCTCTCTCTCCTTCTCTTTCTCTGAGTTTCCACCTTTCTTCCGCCTTCACAAGGCCATGCACAATACTGGGTAATCAGATTCGGACCTAAGTGTACCCGGGACCAGGGCTGCCTGCAGTGGGTAGCAGCCGAGGAGTGTGTGGCTAGGCAGGTAATCGAATGCACCAGGTCCGCAGGGGCAATGTCACGGATGAGGCACGTGTGAGGGTGCGGGGGACCTCACCCCCCAAGTGTTGAGTCGATAAGCCCTCAACACTTTTTCCTCTTATGTGCTTGCAGAGATGCTGTGCTTCACGATGTGGGACTAAATCCCACATCTGTCTCTTGTGCGCATCTGCTGCTGGAGCACTCTTCCAATCAAGGAAGCTGCTGATGTCAAAGCTTCCAATTGAGACCTTGGATCGCAACCTAAGAGGTGTCCGTGACACCTGGGATGGCTACCTGGAGCTTTAGGTGTTGAAGAAGGATTCAAGCAAGCTTGAAGCTTTCCTGCTAATGGCGGCTGGAGCTCGATACCTGAAACAAGCAAAATGACCTCTCGGTTCTGTTAAAACACTTTCGGAGAGTCACCATGGGTCGTGGAATTTGGTGGTGGTGGTCTCGTGGTGTGGGAGTGCGTGCGGAATGTGTACTGTGACGGAGAAGGTGGCGTGAAGGTGAGTTGTTCGGGGGTGAGTTTGGGTGAGTGAGAGGATGAAATAGAAAAGGCATTTTGTTGGTGGAGTCGTGGTGAAGGTCGTGAGGTGGTCAGCGACGTGTTTGGAGCAGTGGAGTGAGCGGAGGGCTTCGTCGAAGGAGTGGTTGGAGGGGAGGACGAAGATGGGTTGCATGTTGGTCGAGGGTTTATTTTTGGTGTTTGGTAAAGGAAACTAATCTAGGAGACTAAGGGAACTAATTACCTATTCTAAGTGGACGAAAGGAGTAGGAGGACGCCGGCATTGATTGGCCGACGTCGGGGAAGATGAATTCTCCGATGGGTGATAATGGCGACGATGACGGAGATTGGAAGGCACCTGCTGGTATGGCGTGACGCGGAAGAAGTTGAGGGGGAGGAATCCACTGCCAGTATTGTGGTTGGACAACGAGAATGATCAAGAGGAGTCGCCGGACGTCGTGGAGTCTTTCGGTCGGAGAGCAGGGAGGAAGGAGGGGGATTTTTGACCAAGAGCAAGCGTGAGAGTTCGGCTAAGCCCTGGGGATCCTTATATAGGGCTCAAGGAGGCCTTCCAAGCTTGGAAACCAAACTTGGAAGATTGGAGCATACGCATAAGTAGTAGACCCAATCCTTCAAGCGATTCGCATGAGGATTTGGGCAAGAATTGGAGCCCAAGATGCAACTCAAATTGTAGGGGAATCTCTCAGGAGTTTCCCTTCCAAAATTGGAAGCGATTCGCCAATCAATCAAGGAGAAATCCCTAGTCGAAGGTCACCAGAGTAGAAGTTCCTCCTCGATAATGATGGAGGGACCTAATTGCAAGGAAAATGACATAGCTAGGGGTCCTTTTGCAAAGAATTTGAAAGTTAGGGGTCTGAATGAGATAGAAAGAATCTGATTGGACCAAAATATAAACTTGTTCAAGATGATCTCATATTGGGCCCAAATTTTGGTGCAAACCTAATTTGGATCTAAAGAATTCAATGGCGAAGTTAGATTTAGGTTTTGACCAAGTTTGATTGGATAATTTATGCAAAAATCCAAATTAGAGCAAATGTCAGTCTGAGATTCTATTTTGGGTCAAGATGGGTTCTGATGGTCAAATTGAATGTATCAAACCCTAAAGAATATTTTTCTATGAAATTTAGAGGGTTTGGGTGAATTTTATCTTGACCAGAACCTCAGTTAATTAAGCGAGACTATTTTTAGGGTTTCAGAAGTCATTTAATTCTCAAAGCACGAGAAAACCCTTTTCTGTCTGTTTTAACCCACTTGTTAGCCTTTTAGGACCATTTGACCCTTAATTAACTCCTGGAAAAACCCGTGGTTGTACTGCATTCAAGATATGATGGTAAAATTATAGTTTTAACCCTGGTTTCTTGTCTTTCTCTCATAATGATTATGCAATGACTCAAGGCTCTGTGGCAGTTATGTAGGAGCTTTTAATGACTTAATCATATCAAAATGAGCTAGTTATGGCTCATGATGGTATTCCCATCAGAACTTGAGATAGAGACACTGGATGAAACTTTTGAAGGATTATGATTATTCAATAGCCTATCATCCAGCGAAAGGAAATGTCATGGTAGATGCTCTCAGTAGGAAGCCACTAGCCCGATTGGTAGCCTTTTAGGCATAAAGGTGGAGTAGTATGATTGAGGTAGCTCAGTGGAAACCATCACAGGTGACAAGATATCTGGTGGAGTTGACAGTGATGAGGCGCACACGCCCTAATTTGATATCTTGTATAGTGGACAAACAGATGGAGGATTCTAACTTACAGATTCTTCGTTATCAGGTACTTGGGGGAAATCTCGGTGAATTCACCTTTGTGGATGGGGTGCTCTGACTCCGTGGGAGGCTGGGTGTTCCAAGAGATGAAGAACTTCAAAGGGAACTACTGTCCAAGGCTCATTACAAAAGACTTACCATCCATCTAGGGAACACTAAGATGTATCACGATTTAAAAAGGGATTTCTGGTGGAGTGGTCTAAAGAAGTATGTAGGAGAATTTGTGAGACAGTGCCAGGTTTGTCAATAGGTGAAGGCAAAGCATCAGAGACCACATGATCAATTACAGCCTCTTCCCATTCTAGAGTGGAAGTGGGGGGCCATCTCCATGGACTTTGTGACTAGGCTATCGTTGACTCAGGGAGGACATGATGCAGTATGGGTGATTGTGGATCACTTGACGAAGTCAACATGATTGCTGATCAAAGTAACTTATGGTCCCTTACGACTAGCGGAGTTGTATATATGGGAAATTGTGTGATCATTTGGTGTACCCAAGGAAATCATTTAAGATAGAGGCACCTGTTTCACTTCCCAGTTCTAGGGAAGCTTCCAGCAGGCCTTGGGTACACAGCTGAGCCTAAGTACGTCCTATCACCTGCAGAGCGATGGACAGGCAGAGAGGACCCTCCAGACATTAGAGGACTTGTTGAGGTCTTGTATACTCGAGTGGAAAGGCTCTTGGGAGGAGCACTGGTGGTGCGTAATCGTCGAGTGTTAAGAGATGTATGTTTTAGTACACTCAACAAAAACACTATAGTATTTAAATTTATAAAGAGTGCTCGAAATCAAAAACTGTGTTTGAGGTCATTCGTAGGGAGCAAATTGGCAATTCAATCCACTAATCATAGTATCAAGAATAATATGCAATTGAAACCAAAGTAATACTCAGAATAATATTTCAATAAAAATCAGAGAGTCAGTGCAAAAAGATGGGGTTAAAGTGGTGATTTGAATCACCAAATTATCCCTAATATTTAAGCTCTATAACCACTTGAATAATTGAATAGTAACAGTAATCAAATATCCCAACAGTATCAGAACCAAGTATAGGAGCAATGTAGCCAATCAGTCGACAGAACCAAGGCACAGAGGCCTTAACTTTCATGCCCCAGATGAGCCAAGGCACAGTAGCAACAAAGGAGCACAAGCTCCCACAAGAGCAAGGCACAAGGTCTTCCCAAGGCTTTCAGAGGCTAAGTGTTGAGAGATGAGAGGAGAGGGCATGAATTCCAAGGCAACAGAGTAAAACCCAGCCCCCTCCTCCTTGATTCCCTTCCCTGTTTCTCAAGTTAGACCTGGGTAAACAATATCGGGTATATGGGTAAGTGGACCGGGGACCAGACTTGCCTACATGGTGTAGCGGGTGAGGATTACATATGTGAGGTGAGTGGGACCTCACCCCATGTGTTAAGGTGATACGGCCTCTTCACAAAATGCTTTATCTACTGTAGCGAGCTTTAAAGTCCCCGATGTGGGGCTGAAGGGATGCCACTTCTTCGCGTGAGTTGCAGTTGGGTGGTTGCTTTTATTTGAAGTAGAAGTTGATACCTGCTGCTTTAATTGAAGACCTGGAGCTGTTCGTGGGAGAGTTTTGGAGGTCCTAGAGGTCGCAGTTGGGTTGTCGGTGGCCGGAGAACTGCAGGCGAAGTTGGAGAAGAAGGTTGCAGCGGCGAAGCTCCGGTTAGGCCTGAAAACGTGAAAATGGCCTCACAGCCTCATCAGATATGCTCAGGAGTTTTCCCAGAGGATGGTGAATGCAATGGCAATTGTGGTGAGCTGTGAAGAAGTGTGTGTGTGCATGGCGATGCCGGAGAAGGTGAACAAAGGTGGTGGTGTTCGGTGGAGTATGTGAGGGATCAAAAGCCCAAATTTCTTTGGGACTTTTGATCAGTGAGGTGAGGCGAAGCTCCCGGACTCTGTGACGATGAGTTTTGTGCGGTGGAGCGACGGCGTGGACTCACTGGAGTCAGGTCGGAGTTGGGGAAGATGACAGAGATGTGAGTGATGTTGTGTATGAACCTAAAATCTAAGTAGGCAGGAAAAATCAAGGAGCTGAGAGGAGTTGAGAGAGGGTGCTTACAGAAGAGGATAGAGAGAGTATGGCATTGGCTATGATGGGTTGGTGTTGGAGAAGAGGAAATCTCTAGTGAGGGAGAATGATAACGTCGAAGGGAAAGGGAGTTCCTGGCTAGTATGGCGAAGAGCGGACGACGGGGGGAGGAAATTCCCTCTACCTATCATATGTGGTAGAGGGTGACAAAGGTAGAGTAAAGGAGTCATCGGAGCAGGTTGGAGTAGGCTGGAGGTAGGAGAAGAAGAGGTGTTTTGACCTTAAAACTTGCTAAGGAGGACGGTCTGGCGAATGGGTCCTTTTAAAGGGCCAAGGACGAGCTCCAAGCTTGGGAAGGAGCTTGAAAAGGTCAAAAATTCAGGGAAAAGAATCCCTAGAAATCTTGAGTTCGCTCGAGCTCAAGGGCTTGATTTGGAGGTCGAGATGTGGTCTGGCAAATTGGGCAACTTCTCGTGGATCTTCCCTCCAAGTTTGGAGGTGATTGACCTGATTCGAGAGAGAAAATCTCCCTCGAACCTAGCTGAAGATGCATTCCCACCGCCAATGGAAGAAGGGACCAAAGTGAAGAAAACGATGTGAAGTTAGGGGTCCCTTCGTAGATAATTCGAAACTTGAGAGGGTAAATGTAAGTAGAGTTTTTAAAGGGATAAATTGTAAACTAGGTTAAGATGGACTTTGATTGGGCCCAAATTTTGGTACCAACATAATTTAGACCCAAGTAATCTAATGGTGAAGTTAGATTTCAGTTTTGACCACATTTAACTGGGCAATTTGCATAGAAGCCTAAATTAGGGCAAAATTCCATCTGAGACTATTCTAGGTCAAATGGATTTAGATGGTCAAGCCAAGGATACTAAACCTCTTAGAATAATTTTTATATGATTTTAGGAAGTTTAGATGAATTTTATCCTGACCAGAACCTCTTTAATTTAAGTGGGTCTGAAATTAGGGTTTTGTGTGTTGTTGCAATTCTCGAAACATGTGAAACCTCGTTTCTTTCTATGTTGACCCACTTTTTGGACTTTTAAGCTCATTTTACCTTCATTTAACCCCTGAGTGAGCCCTTGATTAATTTTTGTTCCTGATGTGCTGTTAAAATTACAGAATTAACCCTAATTTCTTGTTCTCTTAAATCAGAATATTATGGAATTGCGACCCTTAGATGATCATGTAAGAGCTTTTATCAATCAAACTTGACTAAAAGTAGCTAGTTAGGGCCTGTAATGGTGTTCCCATCAAGCACCTACCTTTGGTGGAGTTTACATACAATAATAACTATTATGCTAGTATCGACATGGCTCCATATGAGATATTGTATGGTCAAAAGTGCACCTCTCCACTTGCCTAGGATGAGGTTGGTGTGAAGTGGGAGGTATGCCCCAAACTAATCAGATAGATTGAGGTCATTGAGCATATTTGAAAGAAGCTCATTTCTGCACAGAGTCAACAGAAGAGCTATGCAAATTGTCGACTGATAAGTCCACTTTAGTGGATCATTATTTGGTCTAAGTACTCTTTTATTAGTTATTCTTAGTTGTTAATTAATTAGAAGTTATATGGCAATTCACCTAGTCTACATATAATTGTATGCATCAATTTTACATTTAAGAACATATAATATGGTAACATAATTGATTTGATGGATGCAGGCTAGGTGGAAGAGTTCAGACGTCAATTTTTGCATCTATAGACATTTGGAGATAAGGTCGGACGTCTGGGAACTGCCATCATGAACTCGCTGATGACCATACTTTTAAGACGCCTGGCATGTTGATCAGATGTCTAATAGAGATGTCGTCAGGGGGATCTTACCATTCCAACCACTCGTGATCTTCACCAAGTGGTTGGAGAACTTTCAGCGGAAGAGATCAACAGCGGGTCTTTTTATATAAAGTGCAGCAGTAGCGAGATCGGCCATCATCCTTCCCCCTGCGGGGATCTTCCTCATTGCCACCATTGACACTGTGGCTGGAGCGAACACCGTGGTCGGAGCGTGCACCGTGACCTAAAGTGTACCTCCATCTCCGCTCATCCTCCCTCTTGCCGGTCGCATGGTGACAACGTGTAGCCATAACACCACCATTGCCATCACCGCACCCGCTCGCAGTGCCACAGCAATGGCCTTGTGCACACCTTCACGCCTCCCAGCCACCGCACCCTTGTGCACTTCTTCAAGTGCGTGCACACCCATGCGCCACGGTCGACACCCTCTTCTCCTTCATTCTTCTCCTTCTTCTTCAACCCATCCACCATCACTGTTACATGAAAAAGAACCCAAAGTGCAGTAGTGGTAGTGCCTCCATCGAGTGTCCTCCAACCGCTAAACTCAGCCCCAACTCACTCCGACACACCCAAGCATCGCAGCGAGAATCCTCGTCAATCGCAGGCTCTAGTCTAAGCCTCACGTAGGCTCTAGTCAACGCCTCACGCAAGCCCGTAGGAGTTCCTCCTCCCGCCAGCAACTCCATCGCCGCCAGCCTCTCCTCCTCCGACCAGCAATCTTTGGCCTCCACCCGACGACGTGCCACCACCATCATGAAGCCTACTCTCCGGTGGACCTTCTCCACCAAGGCCACTAGCCGGTGGTGGACTTCCTTGCACGTAAGGAGGAGAGATAAAAAATCCTCTGTTTTGCCTCTAATTAAAATTTACCAATAATGCCATTGCAAAACACTATGCCTTTATTTAATGAATTATTTTATTAAAGTGATTTTGCATATGAGCTCCTTATGGTTTTAAGTAATTACATGGAATGCTTTTTGATGATGAAAATGAAATATAAAGATTCAAATCTTTATCTGTTGTGATTCCCAATTGAACTAAACACCATTACTTAATTCAATAAGCTAATTCCTCCCTGTGAAAATGACCTCACTATTTTCGTGGTTAGTTTTGAATTATTAAATATTTTGATAGTTGATTTTTCACCACAAAAGCTTTACAACGGCATGTGATTTTATGTTTAAAATTTCATCAAAAGCAAGAATCGACTCGTCAAATGGCACCGTTGCCAGGGAGGAAATACGCTTATTAATTTTTTCGGGAAATTTATATTATTTTTATGCTATTTCTGAAGCTTTTCTAAATTACTGACCTTATTTCCATTTGCAAGCAAAAACGAACGAATGCGACGGGAGCGCACGACGGAGATAATATTTTTGGTGGACCTTGACTCCACCTAGAGGGTAGTAACAGGAGCATGTGGGACTTGATCCCACACATGTGGAAGGAGGATTGGTGACTAAAGACCTGTTTGCTTGCTTTAGATTTAGATCAGGCTAGATAGACATTGGACATTTAATTCCTATCATGTGGACCCATGCTGGGCATTTTTGGGAACGTGTTCCTAGTGCTTTTTATTGCCTATCGCTCTTGTATGCGGGAGCGTATTTTTGGTTATAGGTGTTCCCATCTTATTTAGATTATAGGTTTATTTGAGTTATTTGAACTGCATGTTAGTTAGTTAGCTAGTTAAATTAGATTAGGTTTGTTTGCTTATAAAAGAAAAATCTGAACTACTTACTAGAAGCTGCATATCAATAGAGCGACCATCTAGGATTAAATGAGCAACATCTAGTTTATATTAATTGCATCGCATACATCCCTACATTGAAGAGAGCTGGAGTAAGGTACACCTTTTTTTGAGCATCAATTACCTGTCATGCATCTGCATTGGACTTAAATCAAAGACCACTGAAGTATTTGAATCTAATTAATTCAGTGGTCACTTTTAAGAAATTGGGACTGCTAAGTGGTTGGATCTTAAAATCAGTGACTTGAAATTGTGTGCAAAAGGACTTGTTTGAGAGATTTTAAAACACAAAACGCATGTGTGTTGCACACTTGAGACACTATGCACATCACACATAAGGTCAGTAGATAAATTTCTACCTCTTCTCTTTACACCACAAGAGAAGTTAGTCGGAAATTAACAAGCCTATCCACCAAGTTACTTCGGTTCCTCGTGCGTGGGCTCGATTCGAGACTTCCATCCCTTGCGAGTAGGTTGTAGGGACCAATGAAGGTTAGCCTAGGAAGTGTAAGTCTTGCAAAACTTGTTTAGCCACCAACTGAACACTTAATTCTAAGACCTAGAATCTACTAAAAATAGTTCCCATTGTATTTGCGTTTGTTTTGACAGTGGTAGAACTCTCTAGGAAGTTTCTACTTTTATTCTATTTTCTTCGAAGTCTTAAGAGAGTTAAATTTGTTTTGCTTAAAAGAAATGGACTATCCTTACTCCTATCATTTTAACCAGAATCCCATGCCCCGAGCATATTCATCCTTTGATGGGTACAATGACAATTCATGGGATCAATCCTATTCCTATCTTGCGAATACTGGCCCGATAACTCCTACTTTTGAGTAGAGCCTAGGAGAAGAAATTTCTACCCTTGGAATGTCCACTAATATGCAAACACCCATCATGATTTTCCTTATCGAGGTTGGACTGATACCCCTAGGCAACCAGGGCCTGAGATTGACTATCCTCCCCAATCTGATAGTAGTAGCCTCTCATCTTTTATGATAGAAATGCAAAAACAACAAAAGGAAATGATGGAGTCTATGGGAGAGATGTTGAGGAATAGTCAACAATTGAACAAGGAAATTAGACAGCATAACTACTCTCTTACTATTGATTTTGATCCTTACTCGTACAACTATAATCATCAAAATAATTCTGATGAAACCAATGACAATAGGGATCTCATTTTGAGTAGCTATCACTTAGACTCTCCCCATGAGACACGGCCACTAGAGGAGAACGATTCTAGTGATTATCCACCTGAGCTATATTGGAGTCAAAAGAAAGGCAAGATGGTACTACTTGAGGACCTTGACCTTGCTAACAGTATTTTTCTTACCCCTGATAACCTAGGTCAAGGTCGTATTGTTCATGCCACTTCCCCTATTAATCACATGGTGGAACCCCATTCTACCCTCAGTGAGCCTAATCCCGACCCTCCACCTAGGGAACCAACACCTACCACTCATCATTCTGAGGATTTACATGTACCCAATGAAGGTGACCTTAAGGGAATGGAGGATGAATTGAATCATTTTGGTCTCAGGGATACAAAGAGTCTCTTTTAGAGGAGGATGATGACCCAATGGAGGAACCCAGGTTTAGATTTTGGAGTGAATCTCAGGGGGATTATGTATTATTCAAGGACTTAACCCCTAAGGATATAAATGATCATGTGAAATCTGGATTCCTTCTTTTGATTTTGAAAGTCATCCTACCCAAATTGGGAAGATACGGAGTCTAAGTTGGAGGAGGACCAGCATAAGATTGAGAAGCCTAGGAGAGACTCTCGAGGATAATACACATCAATTGAGGATTTATGCCCTGAAGAGAAAAATGAATTGAGTGATATAGGCTTTCTCCATAACATTGAGAATGAACATCCTCCTAAAGATATTAAGGATAATAAAGTAGCACACAACCCCCGAAAAGGATGTAATTAACGAAAAGGAACCCAAGGATGGACTTGATGATAATTATGATTTCTCTACTTCCTAGGAAACCCAACTGTCGTCAAAGCATGTTGATCATGAGTCTACTAATGAGATATTGAATTTTGTGCATGACTCATCTATAATAGAGAAGCAGTTGGAGATTTATGAAACAATGAAGATATGTAAGGATGTGGAAGAAGAATTCTTATTGGGAATGGAACCTAAACAGGCTAAGCCCTCTTTGGACTTAATAATTATCACCCAATCACTCAAGCAAGCTATAGATTCCTTACCTAATCCTTGGCTTAGGTCTCTGCTCACATACATTCTTTCTGGGGAGCATATCAAGCCAGCACACCCCCAAGTGGAATGGCGAGTTTGGATTAATGCTTGTACTTTACTCTCACCATTCAAGGGTTTGACGTACTTATGATTATATTGTTTAAAACCCTTCCTGCTTTAGAGAATCCTTGTTATCCTCTACTCATGTTTCAAGAGGTCCCTTTTTCTATTACTCTTTTTCCTAGACCTCTCCAAGTAACATGCATGGTTGTCTATTTTCATGTTTTCATGTTTAAAAAGATACTTGTTAACCCACAAGTATTGGTACTCATGATCAATACCAGTATAAGTGGGTTACAGATTTGTGTTAAGTGTTTAAAACTCAAATCTAGAAGTAACGAGTACCAGTACTCATGATTAGTACCGGTACCCAATAGGTACTGACTGTGATAGTTTAACTTAAAATGCAAAATAGTAAGTCACTAGTACCGGTACCTATACTTTAGTATCAGTACCAGTTAGTCGTTGGCTCAAAATTGAATGGCTAGAAAATTAATTTTGAGACCCTGAACGTAGGGATTTAAATCGCAACGTCTAGTAGACATTCCACTAAGGTCCTATCTCTATAAATAAACCCTTGGACCCCTACTTTGAACATATGAAATAGAAGAGAAAAATTCTAGAGCTACATTTCATATTTTCACCTTCTCAAGAGAAGAAAATAGTGTTTGATGGTTTTAATCTCTTTACACATTTGCAAACTCTTCGATGTGTTTCGTTTACGCATTCATAAGGCAATTCACATCTTCACGAGGCTCTCAAATCGGTAATATCATTTATATACTTGTTGAGAGGCTTAGGTATTTTGTTGTAAGATTTCTCTTTCTTACACCAGTGCTCTATTTGTAATTGAGCTTATTGCTCGTTGGGTTATGATAACCCGTTCTTGTACTTGGGTTAAGATAACCCGTTAATTACCTCCGTTTATAGTAGATTGATTCCCTCGGGGTTGAGGGAATCGAGTTAAAAATCCTAAGCTGGGAGGCTCAGGTAGTGAAGTACCTAAGTGAGTGGGGAACCACTATACATCTCGTGTCAATTTCTATGATTGTAATTTGTGCAAATCTTTCATGTTATTACTAATATGTTGCTTGAGTGTTTGTGCTCATAGCAAACTACTTATAGATCCTATCAAGATTTGGGGTGAAGGGTAAGCTGGCTCTGAGATTCGTTGGTCCGTTTGAGATACTCGAGCGACTTGGACTAGTTGCTTACAAACTTGCCCTACCACTTCAGCTAGACGACATCCACGACATCTTCCATATCTCTAGTTTAAGAAATTACATCTCAGTCCAGACCATGTTCATAGTTACGAGGGCATGGGGATAGAGGACAACCTGACCTACCAAGAGTAGCCGGTGCAGATACTGGATAGTGCCATTCAGAGGCTGCGAAAGAAGGAGATTACTTTGGTAAATCTTCTATGGAGGAGTCAGAAATACAAGGAGGCAACTTTCGAACCAGAGGCAAAAATGAAGGAGAAATACCTAGATCTTTTCATTGGTAAGTCCATGACTCCCTAGGTTGTCTCTCTTTAGGGTTGTTATTCCTCTTTAAGGTTGTTATACACTCAACACAGTTTCGCTCTACCTACACATTTGCTCGAGCTTTAGGGACAAAACTCCCTTTAAGGTTGTTATATCTATAACGTTCCAAAATCTAGGTCCTGAGTCATTTCATAGTGGTCCAGGTTAATTCGAACCCATAAACACGGTCGTGGTTCGGTGTTAGTACAAGCACCACTTGAAATTACCAAATAATACTTATTTCAAGTCAACTCCTAGTCAAACATCATCAAAAGGGTGCCATGTATGGAACCATTGATTTCTTCTCATCGTAAGGTTTCCAATAACGCTTGTGTCATGCAAATACGAGGTGTATAGCTGAAATTATGGCCAAAACAAGTTGAAGGGGACCTAAATGCAAGGTGGACCCAACCCTAGGGGTATTTAAGGTATTTCACTCCACTAATCCTAAACCTAAGCCTAATTTGGGTCTATAAATAGACCCCTTTGGATCCTTAGGTCATTATTATTTTATAAGCTACCAAAAACCTAAGAGAAAAGAGAGAGAGAAATTAAGATTTCATTAGAAATCTTAATTCAAAAATCGTAGGGTCCTTTTCACGATAGCGAAAAGTTCAGACTTCCCCTCTACAATTTTCGTGGAAGCTTCGGCAGTTACGTGTGTGAGCTGTTGGATCTGGCGGCACGACATCAATTGTCGACATGTGGCACGACGATAGCGGGCACTATGCGCGTGTTCGCATGAAGAAAGCGTGTGTGCGAGAGGTGATGGCTTGATCGTCGACACGTGGCCGATCTAGTGGGTGAATGGGCGTGCACAGGTGATACGCGGGTGAGCATAGGCTTGAATCAAGGCTCAACATGTGGCAGCGGTGTAAGCAGGGCTGGTTTGAGTGAACCGGCCGGTCCAGGAGTGACTTAAGACCCCTTCATGTTGTTTCAAGTGGTTCGAGGCCTTTCCAACCTCGGATTTCGACAAATAAGGTACTGTTGAAATTTTATTGACACGTACTACCCGTTGGTGTAGTTTATTTTCAGTTTTGATTACTATTTCCTTGGTGACAAATCAGAAACGTGCCTACGTGTTTCCAACCCTATTATTGGTCTGTGTGAACCAGGTCTTGCCCCCTAGTGCATGAGCGGATTTCGACCAAGAGGGTGGCTTATATCGGTCTTATGCCTTAAGATGTTACATGAGATCATCTCGTGCCCTGAGTTGATCGATGGAATGTGGACTATAATAACGTGGGCTTTAATGCATAAACGAAATTTAATTAGTAATAAATGGAATAATTGTTGATACAGTGCCCTCTTTCTTTTTAATCTTGTCGCTGTTATTACTTTGTTATTGTTCTACTCTACTCAATTTTTACTAACGTGTTCTCAGGTTCCATACTAAAGTATTCATGTTGCTAGCTACCGTTTGTGCATCTCTTGGCTTACGTACATACGTTCTGTGGTAAACCCTTTGGTCAGTACTTTGTTTATTTCTTTTTCATTATTGCTTTACGTTTTGTTTGATTGGCTATTGTTGTTTTATGATTACATGTTGGGTGACTGCGATCTTGTGGTTGGCTGAGCTGTGATTAGTACATGACAACTCAGGTTTCGTCGCTTGGCGGGACTCAGGTCGTCATAAATCCCACCACCACCCATGACTTCCCCAAGATCCCTTTCCTTCCTCTTCTCCTCCTCCCCACCTCGTTGAAGACCCCTATCTCCCCCCTTCCCGTAGAGAAAGTTGTGGGTGTTCACAAGGTAGGGCTTCCTCATGAGCATCTCCTTCCTTGACATGGGGAACCTCAGGGGTGATTCCCAGGTGAGCGTCGTCACCAGCTACTCCCTCCTTTAGCTTCTCTAAGCCACTGCCATGGGGCTCATCATCCAGATGCTTTTCATCGAGCTTGGCATCGTCATGTGGAGCGATGAGACCACATTTGTGGGCTAATTAAATACTTAAATGCCTAATTATTATATTAATGTTGTATGACATAGCATACTTTAATATAGAAATAGATTAGTTTATAAAAAAAATTACATATATATTTCATACATTACAATATAGTGATGTGCATTTCATACATTATTTTAGATTATTTTTATAAATAACCCACTTTATTTTTTCCCTCCGGCAGACCCATAGATTGAGACCGCCTCCTTCTCGCTGACCTCAATAGACTGACCACCCAAATGAACCGAGACTCACGCAACAACTTGTGGCATCGCTAGTGTTGGAGATGATCTTGGGAGCGTTTAAAAAGAGGATGGACGGGGGGCTCTCCATCTTCTTCTTCCTCGCTCTCCACCGTGAAGAAATGTCTGCACCGTGCGTCACCTGCTTGCACCGTGAGTTGGGCGTGCCCTGTTTCCTTCACCATCAACGAGTGCACAGTGACAGCATGCACTCATCAAGCACCACCAGCCACCTCGCCTCTCTCTCACGGCCAGAAACCACGTGCAGCCTCACGCACCTACGGCCATGTAGCAATAGCCGTGCGCCCTTGCACGTGCCAACCACCAGCCAGCAGCGCACTCCTCGCACCCACAGCCATGCAGCAACAGCTGCGTGCCCTTGAGCGCGCTAACCACAAGCCAGTAGCTGCCCTCCTCTCCTTCTTCTTCTTTGCCGACAGTGGGAAAGAACCCAACACAACCGTTGGTTCTCCTCCTTGCAGCCATCGATTCCAACCACGAAGCTTCACATCGCCACCTCCAATGGACTCGTCTCGACCCCTCGAGCACAACCACACCTCCAGCTGCACCAATCGACCACCCAACGGGCTGCCAAAGAGCCTCACCGCCGGTAGCCTCTTCCACTCTGACTGGCGACCACCGGTGGCCGTTCAACGTGCTGTCACCACCCATGCATAGCCCTCGACATAGCCAACCTCCTCCGAGCTCTGCACGCCTGACCACGGCCTCCTATCCACTCACGCACAAGGGGAAGGAATCCCCTATTTTGGGTCAAATTAATATTTACATCTAATTCCATTGCCAACTTCTTAAATTTGATTTTTGAATATTTTATTGAGGTGAAATTGCATCAGCACATTTATACTTTCCCATTATCATTCAGTGCATGTTTTTCACTTGTGATTGCATCAAATTGTGACTCAGATTTGCGTCATTCCTCTCTTGTACGAATACCGTTGGAAATTACATGAGATGCCACTAATGATCACATCTTTTAATGAATATTTTATTGAGTAAAATTTGCACCCATAACCTTACATTCTCTAGTTAGTATGTGCATCCTTCTTCTTATCTCATTTCGCAGTAGATTTGAGCACAGATTCCATACCTAATTGGGCAGATATAAAGGGAAATATTCATGAATTTATTACATCTATTCCTCCCTGTGGACATGACCTAATCCACCACGGTTAGTTTTATTGACAAATATTTTTGTTCGGGTTTCTTTTCCACCATGCGATTTCACTACGACGACATATTTTTCTGATACAACACCATCTGCAAGTGAAAAACTCCCGACCAGGGAGGCATCTCTTTGAGCTCTGTAGGGAGGAGTACCCTAACTGAATTAGGTGGGTGCTCTGGGTCATGGCTGAGGTCACCCTCATCAGAGTCAATATCCAGGAGGTCATCGGCAGTGCCATTGCCATCACCATCTAAATCCCTAGTTGCAGGGTTGTCCCCCTATAGGCGAGTGTTGTCTTTACTGCCCATGATTGGTAAGTCCTACTAGATCTACCCAAAGAGGGGACCTTTTTGGTTGCCCAATTTGGTTTGGACTGTGAAAGTTGAGTTCCTTCACTAATTCAAACATCAATACTAACTTCCATGAGATTGTAATTAAGGGATTCTGGGGCATGTATGATCCTGAGGAATACTCGTTATGGTTTTGCGATTACAAATACAAAGGTGAGAACACAGTTTCCTTTGTCACTCTGAAAAAGGTTAGTAGCTTCCTCTAGCGCATGGACTTGGCCCGAAAGTATGCTTTTGGTAAGATTCTCATCATCGGGTTTGAGCCTCCTTACAAGGTGAAAGGCCTCTAGCTTTTTTGTGGAATTGAGATCCCCCAGTTTGTGCTTGATGAGTGCTATGGCATGGATCTTTATGACTGGAGAAAGGTGGACATCACAGATGAAGCCCACAAGGAACATGTTAATGTCATGATCAAAGACCAAGAGCCTTTTGAGGGGGAAGCCCTGTCAAAAGCCAAGTGCTTCGAGTAATCAGGACACTAGTCAAATATCCTCAATTTTTGCATCCCAATATGTGGTAGGGTTATGCTTTTTATATGTTTTTCCCCATCTCCTCGAATTGCACTTTGCTTTGTAGAATGTTACTCCCTCTAAACTAGTTTCTGAGTGTTTTGAAACTTCATGTTTTGTTACAATTTGTTATTTTTGCACTTGCAACATGTGAGCCATAGATAGATTCTATTTTAATGCAAAGATAAAAAGCAACAAGTGGTACAATCAACCCTTCCGTTAAGTGGAGGTGTCTTGGCCTCCTTTAGTGTGTCATTTCGACTCTACGCTTCAATTCTCTTTAGTAGGGGATCTAGTTTGCAGAGAATTCTTGTTGAAGGAGGTTAGGATATACAGTGTTGTTTCTGTGGTACCATCACTGATGGGAACACCATTATGAGCCATAACTATCTCATTTTAATTTGATTAAGTCAGCAAATGCTCCTACATAAATGCCAGAGAGCCATAATTCACTGCAAATCCATTCTGAGGGAAAGATAAGAAAATAGGGTTAAAACTGTAATTTTACCATCATATCTTGAATGTAGTAGAACTATGAATTTTCTTAGGGATTAATTAAGGGTCAAAATGGTCCTAAAAGGCTAACAAGTGGTTTAAAACAGACAAAAAAGGGTTTTCTCATGTTTTGATAATAAAATGACTTTTGAAATCCTAAAAATAAACTCGCTTAATTAACTGAGGTTCTGATCAGGATAAAATTCATCTAAATCCTATAAAATTCATAGAAAAATATTCTCTAGGGTTTAGTACCTTCAATTTGACTATCAGAACCCGTCTTGACCTAAAATAGTCTCAGACTGACATTTACCCTAATTTAGGTTTTTGCATAAATTACCTAGTCAAACATGGTCAAAACCAAAATCCAACTTCACCATTTTATTCCATAGGTCCAAATTAGGTTTGTACCAAAATTTGGACCAAATATGTGATCATCTTGACCTAGTTTGCAATTTGGTCCAGTCTAAGTTTTTCTCTCACACACATGCCCCTAACTTTTGAATTCCTTATAGAAAGGCGCCTATCTTTGTCGTCACTCTTTTCAAATAGGTCCCTCCACCATTATCGTGGAGGAATCCTTTTTCGGCGACCTTTGATTGAAGAGAACTCCTCTGCTCAATCAATCCCTTCCAAAATTGGAAGGGAGATTCCTTGAGGAGTCCTCTTCCCATTGAATCCATCCATGTGCCCTAAAAATTTCCCAATCTCTCATGTGAATGCATGAGAGATTTGGGTATCTCAAAACTTCCATCTTCGGCGACATTTTCTAAGCTTGGAAGCTTGGCTTCCAAGCTCAAACTGACCTCTTGAACCCTATAAAAGGAGCCCTAGGGCATGGCCGTATTCTTTAGCAAGTTTTTGGGAGCCAAATCACCTTAATCCCCTCCTTTGGCCACCAAAAAAACCTGCTCCGGTGACCTCTCTGAATCTCCTCCTCCGACTGTCCAACCATTAAATTGGACGGCCTAAGCTCTCCCTCTCTTCATCGTGACCCTTCCCAGCCAAAGGGAGGGCATTCCTTCGTTAGCATCACCGTTACCATCTTGCCGCTTCTTCCTCCTTCTTCGGCTTCGGTCAATCAACACCGAAGCCCTCTGCCTCCCTACCACCTCGCTAAGCCCTTCTTTTGCTCTTTCTCTCTTTCTATCTCACTTTTCCACTCTCTACACATACGCATGACCACTGCTTCTCACTCAATGCACTTCATCTTCTTCGCCTTTGGTGATGCTCCTATGACACCTACTCATTGCCACATTGCTTGAAACACGCTGCTACCACCCTCATTAGCTCCGTCGTGCTCCACTCAACAAAACCCCCATCCTATTTCGCCCTATTACACCCTCGGCCACTACGCCGAAGACCACGCCCTCCGCACCAACAGTCCAAGGTTGTCAGACCTCCTTACTCCACCAATCACCTCTGCACCATCACGGTTACGTTCGTCGTTGTCTGACGATGCTTCTTGAGCGCTTTAACATGGCCAAAAGGCCTTATTCTTGGTTTCTAGGTAGCAAGTCATCAATGCCATTAGCGAAGCTTCAAGTGAAGCTTGAGGCCGTGCTCTAGGCATCGCAAGCCCTAGGTGAAGTCCCAGGTGTTGCGACTTTGCTCAAGGAATTTGCCCAGGACTCTAATTGGAGGGAATACCCTAGCAGCAGGTGCAATCAGATGGAGAGACTACGCTGCAGCGTTGCACAAAGGAAGGGTGGGACTTTAGTCCCACCTTAGAAGTTGACAAGCGACTCACCTGCATAAATTGAAAAAGTCTCATAAGTTGTTCGCCTCAGCACACAGGGGGTGAGGTCCCCACACGCACCCTCATGCGCCTTGCCCATGACACCTTACACGCGAGTTTGGCCACGACCCGATAACCCGCCTAACTTAAGCACTCTTCAGCTGTGACCCACGGCCACAGCCCTGGACCCAAGTGCGCTCTAGGTCCGAAATCTTGATAACCTGGTACTGTTGGAAACTCTGGGAGAGTGTCCTAAGGAGAGAAAGAGAGGAGAATCTGCACGAGGTAGGGGAGGGTTTTGCTCTAAGAAGGATTGGCTGACACTTAGCCAAAATTGAGGATCCTTCCCCCTCTACGTGAAGAAGAACAGTAGAACAGAGAAGAGAAGCAGAAGAAGAATAGAAGAGCAGAGAAAGAAAGAAGAAGAAGAAAAGAAGAGGGGCCGCCCAAGAAGAGTAGAGAAAGAAAGAAGAATTTTAATCAAGCAAAGAAAAGCCATCAGATGTTTATGACGTCTGATTAAATAATCAGACGGTTGATTTGAGTTTATTTCATATATAACTATGAGTTCCATTTGCCATTATTGTAGGGAGTAATTGGTGATTCAAATCACCATTTTACTCCATTCTTTTTACAGTCTGATATTTGATTTTATTGCTACATCATTCTGAATCAATTTTTAATTATAATTTCTTATCTCTATTATTTAAATTGCAATTTTGAGAATTGAATTCCTACTTGCTCCCAGCGAATGACCTCAGACTTTTTCGAGTATAAATTTTATCTGTTTTTCATGCTGATTCAACCTATACTGCAATGCGATGATTTTAAAACCCATTTCAGAGCGACCAGCAATCACCAATGCCTTTAGAAGGTCAACTGATGAGAAATGGGTTTATGCCTTTTGTGCAGAGGTAATAACAATTTTTTTATCATCGTTTTGATGTAAGAAATATGAATACAAGAAATTAATGTTCCAGACATTTACTATTATGAACTGTTTTATATAATTGATGTAGTGGGTATTGGGTTCTAAGTTTAAGAGGGGACATGAGCACTTGGTTGAAAGAGTGGTAGGTCTGTTGTTTTTGTTCTTACTCTCATTTGATTTTTGATGCCTTCATTGTGTATGCCAAATGGTTCACATCATTTTTTGTTTTATGGCGCAATGTTTTGGTGATGATTGGAAGACATTTTTCTTCTTGTAAATTTTCTAGGATATTGTATTAAAAATAGGAGAAGAACTGAATTGTTGCATTTGCCATCAAAATATTGCACTTGCTAGAGCTTCCACAATTGACTTTAGATGTTAGGCTTGACTTTTTTTTTTGGAAAAGAGATATTAGGCATGACTTTGTTCTTTTGTATTGGTTTCTTCTCTAGTCATTCTATTTACTATGTAATTGACGTGAACTCTCCTGTTTAAAGATGACGGAGCTAAATAAACATCTACATGAACTGAAGTCCATTCTCTATGGTGCCAAACCTAGATGCTTGCTCAAAAATGACACAAGAATTCTTCAAAGAAGACCCACTAAGGTTACTCATATTTTTTCTTTCAAATCTCATAGGTAAGCCTGAAACAAGCATATCCTTTCGATATGTCCAAACATATTTCCTTAATACAATATAATAACTATAATTTATTTCCTCTCCTCTAGTCTTTATTTTAGTAGTAAATTAATTAATTAGGTGAAGATCTCCTCCTATGAAATTCATATGCATGTATGACCAGTTTCAATGATTTTCCTTCTTTCTTTCTTTTTTCCTATTTTAGCAAGACATATAGGTACTTTGATCTCCCATTCGGCACTCCAGATTCTTCTCCTTTATTCATTTATTTATTTTATTTTTGTACCTTTTCTTCTTGTTATGTATTGTTGAGTCCCGTTGTGAAATGAGATTCGTAACTGTGTGTGTTGGATGTTGTTGACTGACGACAGATGGGCATGTGAAGGAGAAGAGGGAGGACATCAGGGAGTACCTCAATGGCTAGCTCCTTGTAGATGCCCCTTATAAGCAAGGATAAAGAATCTTATAAAAGGACATCAGTAGTAAGTTTCTATGTTTCTCGATATCTTTATTGATGTGATTTAGTTGGACATTCAGTTTGAAAGATGTTATAGTTTGGTTTTAGTGCAATCTTGTTAGTTTGTCATCTTCTTTAGTGGATACTTATCAATTTTGCTCTTTCCTTCCCACTGTGTTGAAAAGGTATGCTCACGATGAGATTGGATGGAAGCAAATACATGGTGATGTCTTTAGGTTCTTAAAGAACAAATCATTGCTTGCTACTTGTCTAGTGACGAGTCGATTGTTCGCTTTAAAGTCGTTTGCAGTTTTATGTGGTGGAAAAATCAACTAATCAATATTTAAAAAGAAATAACCACTCACAGAGGAGCGGGTCGTATCCACAGGGAGGCAATGGCGTATTTAAATTCGCACCAGTTAAAAACGTTTGTTCGTAGTTAGTTTGGACAAGAATCAAGCCAGAATTGCCTTCAAATTAAGGTTGAAACAAGAAACAATGCTGAAATAGCAATTATGAGTAACTAGAGGATATTTGTCGCAATGCAGAATCAATAAAATATTATTAAAAATTGACAATGGCAGAAAATGTAATTTTTAATGGCTCGGTTACTGTAGCAAAATAGGGGACTTTTTCCCCTTTGCCGTGTGCGATGAGGAGTGGACAGCCGGACGCGGGAAGCTCGCAGGAAGTTCCTTGGATCGAGGGCTTCGAAACAGTGGTGGCAGCGTGTCACGCGGCGGCCGGAGTCGGCCAGACGAGCTCCGGCGGAGGTGGCTGCAGCCGGTGCTGTAGCTGCTGTTGGCGGGAGGAGCGCGCGCTGCAGGCTGTGCGCGCTGGCTGGAGGGCGCGTGCGGGTGAAGGTTGCAGGTGCGGGGAAGGTGCTGCGAGCGCGGGAGTGAGCGGGTGAGGTTCTGCAGGCGTGGGAGGAGGGCGTGCACGGCCTGGAGGGCGTGGAGATGGCGCCGGGTGTGCAGGCGGTTGTGCGCTCTGTAGGCTGGTGTGTGCGGGTGAGCGGTGAGGTGCAAGCTGAAGGTGAGCGGGTGGCTTCAGACGGGTGCGCAGGCTGAAGGGAGTGGAGATGGCGCTGGAGGTGAAGTGGGCGGATGTGGTTGTGCGGGTGCGGCTGTAGCTGGCATGGGTGCGCAGGCGGTTGCACGCTCTGTTGGCGTGGGTGTGCAGGCGGTGAGAGCGGGAGGAAGTGGCGGGTTCTTGCGTGCGGCTGAAGGTGAAGTGGCGAACGGTGGTTGCTGCTGAGTGGGGGTGGTGGCTTCAGACATCCGGGAATTTCCCGGACGTCTTAACTGACTGAGAGGGTGATTTCACAGTGGCTGCGGCGGTGGTTGTTGGTGACGACGGCGAGGGAGATGCACGCTAAGGTGCTCACAGTAATGCGGACGAGCTCCAGATGGTGGTGTGGCCTGTCACACCACATGCCCACTGTGGTGGAGACTCGCCGCCACGGTTGAGGCCGGCGATATGGAATGGAAGAGAGAAGATCTCTCTGCACAGTGATGGGTCGGTGGTGGAGGCCTACCTCGCTCAACATCCTCTCTCCTCCTTTTGTAGTGGCCTGCACAAATTTGAAATCAGCTGCCCGACCAGATCCAACACATCTGCTCCTCCTTGAATGGGTTCTTCACTGCAGTAGCTAGTGGCGTTGGAACGGCAGCCAGCCGTTCCTGCAAGAAGAAGAATAAAGAAAATAATGTTAAAATATTATGGTCATTTATATGCAGACCCTCAACTTTTATGTTAATGAAAACAATGTACCTAATTGGTTAACTAATTAGATGAATGTCATTCTAAGCTAATTCTAAATGCACTTAAAATATGAATGCAATGCATGGATTATGTAATTAAATTAAAAATATGAATTAATCTATTTACATCCTAATTTATGCTAAATAAATGTTAGAATTAACCTAATGTCTAGGCACTTAAATACTTAAATAGCCCACAACTATGGGCTAATCAAATACCCCCATGCCTAGTTTTTGCTAGCCCCTAGCAAAATTAAGCGAAACCTAGCACTGCAAGTAGACTAGTCCACTCACTCAGTCTTCCTTCAGAAGCATATTAAGTTTAGACTCTAGCCCCAAGGTTCCTAAGTAGTTGCTAAGTTACAGACTAGGTCGGCTAAAGACGAGTTGCAGGCACAAGTTTCCCTGATTTCTGACTCTACCCTAAAGTTTATTGATCCCTGAGATTAAAGTATCCGTGCCTGTGCATTGGTCTGAGTTATTTGAGTTAAAGGAATTTTTTTTGTTATATATATATATATATATTTTATTCTTCTAAGTCTAACCTCAGATTAGCTATCAACACGGTCTGTGTCAGATTCATTGTCCCCATTACCATACCTCGAAGGGTGCCTGGCTTTCGATGCTTCGAGATAGCACCTCCCATAACGACCCTAAGAACTCCTGGCAATCGACACTTCGAGATAGAATCGCCCATGGATTTCTTAAGAAAATTCATGCCTATGGCAATCGGCACTTCGAAATAGGGCTGCCCATGGTACCTGAACTGCATAATGCGCTTACATGCCCCCAGTAGGATGTATATCCTAAGAGACAAGCGTCGAGGAGGTAATATGTTATCATCGCATCCTCAAGGTGAGTATATACTCCACCTCTCCTACGGCGGGAACTCTTCCAATCAAAATGTGTTTTCAAGCCTCTCCTAAGTCAAAGCTAAGAGAACCAAATCTCTTTTCAGAAAGACAGAAATTAAGTTAATTACCAGACCAAGTGTGTGAAATTTGGATGCTTGGGTTATAAGGACCCGTAAACCAAAAGGTAGAATAAGACTCCAGGTACTACCCCACCTTTAACTCAAACCCTAGCTTCCCTTCCTCAACCTCTTGTGGAATGGTCCGCAACTTAACTCCTACTTAAGTTTTTAAGTCCACAAAGGACCCTAAAGGTCTAAAGCTAGTAGCTCATTTAGCTTCTAAAGTTTGACCCTAGAATTAACTTAGTCTACCCTAGAGTTCTAATTTGCTTAAGACTGCAGAACTTAGCCAGTTAAGCTCAAAACTTTTTTTTTTCTCTTCTTTTTTCTTTTTTCTTTTATATGCATGCTATAAACAAAATGCCTCAGGTCCTCTCCCCCATGCCTGGTTCAAAAAATGTCCTCATTGAAAACAAAAATAGCTAAAGGAAGATATTACCTGAGGCGGAGAATGGTAGGAGCTAAGGCTCCTCAAGAGTGACTTCGTCAACCAGATGGCCATCTAAAGTTATGTATAGTTTTAACCGTTGACCGTTGACGATAAAGGGAGTTGCTGAAGAGGAAGGATTTTTGATCTCCATAGCTCCATGCGGAAATACTTTGGTGATTATGTAAGGCCCATCTCAACGAGATTTTAACTTCCCAGGAAAAAAGCTTAAGTCTGGAATTGAAAAGCCAGACTTGTTGGTTGGGCTCAAAGGTCTTTCGAAGAATAAACTTATCATGCAAGACCTTAGTTCTTTCTTTATAAGCTTGAGAGGTGTCATAAGCATCATTCCTCAGCTCCTCAAGCTCACTTAATTCTAGAAGTTGTGCCTTACCTGCCTTCTCTAAATCCATGTTAACACTTCGAATAGCCCAAAGTGCTTTATGTTCCAACTCAAGAGGTAAATGGCACGCTTTTCCATACACCATCCGAAAGGGAGAAGTACCCAAAGGGGTCTTATAGGCTGTTCGATAAGCCCACAAAGCATCATCGAGCTTTTGGGACCAGTCTTTCCTATCAGGTCTAACGGTCTTTCCCAAAATATTTTTTTATCTCCCTATTTGATACTTCAACCTGGCCACTTGTCTGAGGGTGGTAAGGGGTAGCAACCTTGTGAGTCACTCCCAAACTCTTGATTAACTGATTGAAGTGGTGGTTTTGGAAATGAGGTCCCCCATCACTTATAATAGTCTTGGGGCAGCCGAAACGGGATATGATATAGGCCTTCACAAATTTCAAAACCACAGAGTGGTCATTTGTGCACGTAGGAATGGCCTCTATCCATTTAGAGACATAATCAACTGCCACCAAGATATATTCAAAACCATGGGACGATGGGAAGGGGCCCATAAAGTCAATTACCCACACATCAAAAATTTCAACAGATTGAATAGGATGTTGAGGCATTTCATTCTTCTTCCCAATCATTCCAGTTCATTGACATCTAATACAGGCCTTAACAAAATTATGAGAATCCTTAAATAAGGAAGGCCACCAAAAATCAGACTGGAGAACCTTAAAAGCAGTTTTCTTAGCACCAAAGTGTCCTCCACAATGAAGTTCATGGCAAAAACTCAGCACACTTTGTTGTTCCTCTTCAGGAACACAACGTCTCAATACCTGGTCTTGTCCAATTCTAAATAATTCTGGCCCTTCCCAATGAAAATATCGTGCTTGAGAAATGAATCTCTTTCTTTTCTACTCATCCCAAGAGCCAGGAGTTTGTCCAGTGACCAAGTAATTTACAGTGTTTGCATACCAAGGTAAAGTTGGTGTTACCTCCATCAGAGTTTCATCGGGAAATGCCTCGCGAATGTCTCCAGAAAGAGTCATTAAGAGGAAGGCGAGACAGGTGGTCAGCCACAACATTTTCTACTCCTTTCTTTTCACGTATTTCCAAGTCAAATTCTTGAAGGAGTAAGATCCACCTAATCAGACGTGGCCTAGAATCTTTCTTAGCAATGAGATGTTTCGCTGCTGCATGATCAGTAAAAATAACCACCTTAGACCCAAGTAGATAAGACCTAAACTTCTCCAGAGCAAAAACTACAACAAGTAATTCTTTTTCAGTGACGGTGTAGTTTTGCTGAGGTTCGGTTAAAGTCTTGCTTGCATAATGCAGCACATGAGGTCTTCCCTCAACCCTTTGTCTAAGGACAGCTCCCACTGCATAATCCAAAGCATCACACATAAGCTCAAATGGGAGTGTCCAATCAGGAGCTTGGAGAATAGGTGCAGAGATCAAGGCCTCCTTTAGAGTCTGAAAGGCATTGGCACACTTTGAATCAAAACTGAAGGAAGATTCCTTTGCCAACAAGTCACAAAGTGGCCTAGAAATCTTACTAAAATTTTTAATAAAGCGCCTATAAAAGCCAGAATGGCCCAGAAAGGATCTAATCTGTTTGACATTCGTAGGTAATGGAAGTTTGGAAATAGAATCAATCTTGGCTTTATCTACTTCCAAACCTTGCTCAGATATAACATGCCCAAGTACAATTCCTTTCTGTACCATGAAGTGACTCTTCTCCCAGCTGAGGACTAAACCAGTCTCCTTACATCGTTTCAACACATTCTCCAGGTGCAGGAGACACTGGTCGAAAGACGAGCCATAAATGGAGAAGTCATCCATAAATACTTCGACACACTCGTCAATCATGTCCAAAAAGATAGACATCATACACCGCTGGAAAGTTGCAGGGGCATTACATAATCCAAACGGCATATGCCTGAATGCAAAAGTACCGTAAGGACTCGTGAATGTCGTCTTTTCCTGGTCATCAGGAAAGACTGCCACCTGATTGTACCCAGAATATCCATCGAGAAAGCAATAATACTTATTCCCTACCAATTTTTTGAGAATTTGATCAATAAAAGGCAAAGGAAAGTGATCCTTCTGGGTAGCGGTGTTCAGCTTGCGGTAATCAATACAGACCCTCCATCCAGTTGAGGGTCTAGTGACAACATCACCTTGGTCGTTGAGTTCCACAGTAAAGCCTGCCTCCTTTGGCACCACATGAATGGGACTGACCCATTTACTGTCAGCAATGGGATATATGATCCCGGCATCCAACCGCTTCAGGATTTCCTTTTTTACAACCTCCCTCATATTAGGGTTCAGACGTCTCTGCATGTCCCTAAAAGGCTTGATGGAATCATAAGTATAAATGTGGTGCATGCAGAGTGTAGAGTCTATACCCTTAATGTCAGCAATGCTCCAAGAAATAGCTTCCTTATGCTTAGACAGGCATTCAATCAAGGCTCCCTCTTGTGCCTCAGATAACACAGCCGAAATGATAACGGGGAGCATATCATTAGCACCTAGGAAAACATACTTGAGAGTGTCAGGGAGGGGTTTCAACTCAAGGTCGGGGGCTTGTATGGTTGAGGGTTTCATAATAGATGTCCCCATCTCAAGTAGCAAATCTACCTTCGGCAGAAATGATGGGGGAAGAGACTCAGCAGAAACTCCTAGCAATTCCTCTAGTTCTAGTATATCCCCTTCACATTCCTCCAAGAGCTGGGAATGCTCATTTAGCATGACATGCTGAAGGGGGTCATGACATAACATTGCAGGACTTGCCTCTTCAATCAGGTCATCTATCACCTCAACTTGAGAACAATCCTCAAGTCCGGCTTGTTTGTAAGCATCAAACACATTAAGCCGGATTTTCCTGTTCCCAAAGCCTATTTTCAATGCCCCAGTATTGCAATTAATTGAAGCATGAGAAGTTGTAAGGAAGGGGCGGCCCAAAATGATGGAGGGTTTGGTTGGCTTGTTGGTAGGGTCAGTGTCCAAAACTAAGAAGTCAACGGGAAAGAAGAAATCCTCCACTCTTATGAGGACATCTTCCAAAATTCCCCGTGGTGTCTTAAGTGATCGATCAGCAACTTGAAGGATTACAGGGCTAGGCTTCAGATTGCCTCCCCCAAGTTGTTCATACACGTAGCTCGGCAGGATGTTCACCCCCGCACCCAGATCAAGTAGAGCCTCATCAATTTGTAAGTCACCAATAACTACAGAGATGTATGGGGCTCCTGGGTCCTTAAGTTTCGGGGGTGTGCCATGTTGAACAATTGAGCTAACAGAATCAGGCAGGACAACTTTTGATTAGACCTGTTTTCTAGATTGCCGCTTTTTCGTGCACAGGTCCTTTAAGAAGCAGGCATAAGACGGAATCTGCCTGATAGCTTCAAGCAAAGGCAGGTTAATCTGCACTTGCTTGAAAGTTTCCATAATATCATCCATCTTATCTTTGGCTCCAGATGAGCTAGCAGAAGTCTGCCCAGAGGTGGATAAGCGCTCTGGAAAAGGCACTCTCGATCTCTGGGTGGAAGGGTTGTCATGTCGAGTAAGGGGTGGAACGGGGGCAACTTCTTCCGGTGAGGTGATTTCAAGCAGAGAAGATTTGGGCAATACTTCTCCGGTGGGGGTGAAAGTCGGGGTGGATGGTTTTTTTGGGGGTGAGACTATAGGAGTATTGGGTTTGGAAATTTCTTTCCCACTCCTCAGAATAGTCACCACCTGAGCATGCTCCCTAAAGACAATCCCTTTTCCTTTAGGATTTTCCTCAGCAGCACTGGGGAACTTCCCAGTCTCCCTCTGTCTAACGGCCTCAACAAGGTGTCCAATTTGTGATTTCATCTCATGTATAGCCTTGTCATGAGATTGAATGATGGCACTTTGACTTTCTTGCATAGTTTTCAACATTGCCTTTAATTCATCCATCTCAGAGGTTTTAGGTTGGGCAAAGGTCTGAGGTTGGTTCATTTGATGGTTTTGAAAGGATTGTGGTTTGTAATTCCTTGAATTTGAGACATTTCCTTGTCTCCATGAAAAGTTTGGGTGGTTCCTCCATCCCTCATTATAAGTGTTGGAGAAAGGATCATTACGAGGTCTTGGACGGAACCCTTGAGCGGCATTCAAATTCGCTTGTACAAGCTCAGGGAATTGGGAGGCCAAATGGCAATCCACAGTGGCGTGTGTATTGCCTTGACAAATTAAGCATTCGGAAGCTTGGGATGTGGAGGTGTTAGGTACGAATGAACTCGGGTTCGACATAAGCCTTTCCATGTTTTGATTCAATAATTGAATTTGATAGGCTAAATTCTGGGTGTCCCTTGCCTCATTCACCTCCAACTTTCTTTGCATGAGAGTGGGCTTTCTATCCATATAGGTAGAATTCAAGTGAATAGAATTCTCACTCAAAGTATCAAATAAGTTCCAAGCTTCATCCTCAGTCTTAGATAGAAAGGTTCCTACACAGGCACCATCCACAGTTTTCCTATGTGAATCATTAAGTCCGGTGCAGAACCTTTCAACCAGTTGCCATTTAGGCACCTGGTGATGTGGGCAAAGTCTCAGCAAATCGTTAAAGTGCTCCCACGCATCATGGAATGCTTCCCCATCCTTTTGAACAAAACTCATAATTTCCCTCCTAAAGTGATTTGTTTTGCTCATGGGGAAGTACTTCAAAAACTCCTTCTTCAGGGCATCCCAAGTATTTATATTATCAAGGGTGTGATATCAATACTTGGCTTTGTCCTTTAGGGAGAAGGGAAAGAGGGTCCGCATTTGAGCATCATCAGTAACGCCCTACAGCTTCACCGTGGAACAGACCTCGGTGAATTCCTCAATATGCCTGTAAGGGTCTTCCCTAGTAGTACCATAAAAGGAGGGTAGCAAGGATATGGTACTACTTTTGATCTCATACAGATTGTCCCCTCTAGGTCTACGTAGTGCTGGGCCAGCTTGATTGGTTGGGATGAAATATTCCTTAAGGCTCCTTTGACCAGCCATTTCTACCCTTGGAAGGTCTCTTCTTAGGATTCTTTCAGGTTCAGGATCAAATACAAGTTCTCCTAAGAGAACGCCTACCAAGCATGCACTACAAACACAATTCAAAAGGACTTATTTGGTCTTTACAGATTTAGGCTTTTGACTTTAGTTCAAATTGTAGGTGACAAAACAAGTTGCCCAATCAATTACGCGCCTATTGTCAACCTTCGAAATGCCTAAAAAGACCTAGTTGGAGCTTAGGTATTCTTCCCTAAATCTCAAATGGTCAAGTAAATCCAAAGACGGAAGATCGAGGGATGCAAGTAGGCCTAAGCCTTCCTTTGAAGCTGTGCTTTCGCGGTGATTCTCAACTACCCCCAAAAATTCGTGACAGGGTATCCCCCTCTTTGGATTTACAAAACCTTTGATATCAAGTTCCGAACACTTCAGAATCCAACAGTAGGAGGGCTCTTGTCCTAGTCGTTTCAAGACTTAGGAGTGTCTAAATGAGTGCTGTGGTGCAACAGATATAAGTGTGCATTCATCGCAAAAGGATTTTGAATTTTGAATCGCACACCACATTTTACAATCAAGTCCTTGATTTTTAGATGTCCCTCCTTTAATTAGTCCTTTTTTTCGAATATATGTGACCACTTGTTAGATCGCTTCAAGACAAACTTTGTGGTCTTTGAATTAAATCCAAATGCAATGCGTGATCAAGAATAGGATGCAAAGTAAGAGAATGCGTACCTTGCTTCCAGCAATCAACGATGCAAGAATGCACGCAATGCAAAGAAATAAATCTAGAGGCTACTCATACAGACCTAAATGATTCGTCCTAAGGCAGGCAGCTCGTTTTTTTTATTTTTTTTATTTTTAAACTACTTATGCACAAGCAAATAAAAGTAATCAATAAACTAAAAACCTAAATCTAAAGAAAAGGGAACAGGCTCCCAAAAATTACCCAACACGGGCCCAAAACAAAATCGGGGAACAAACCCCTTAAAATATACCCCAGAACAAGGGTTTCAAACAAAATGCAATGAAAAATTAAATCTAAAGTCTTAATTCTATCAGACTAGCGACTAAATATACAATGATGTCTGTTGCGTCCTCGTCCTTCTCTTCCTTTCAAAATTGCTCATCCAATTCTCCTCTGGCGACGTCAAGGGTTGCCTCTCACAGTGGCTGATTCTTGCATAAATTTTCTCGCATAGAAAAGAAAATAATAAATGGTCAAATCACTGTGCAATTGACAAATAATCAAAATAAAATAAGGTGAAATTATTGCGTCTATTGCCTCCCTGGCAACGGTGCCATTTGACGAGTCGATTGTTCGCTTTAAAGTCGTTTGCAGTTTTATGTGGTGGAAAAATCGACTAATCAATATTTAAAAAGAAATAACCACTCGCAGAGGAGCTAGTCGTATCCACAGGGAGGCAATGACGTATTTAAATTCGCACTAGTTAAAAATGTTTGTTCGTAGTTAGTTTAGACAAGAATTGCCTTCAGATTAAGGTTGAAACAAGAAATAATGCTGAAATAGCAATTATGAGTAACTAGAGGATATTTTTCGCAATGCAGAATCAATAAAATATTATTAAAAATTGACAATGGTAGAAAATGTAATTTTTAATGGCTCGGTTACTGTAGCAAAACAGGGGATTTTTTCCCCTTTGCTGTGCGCGACGAGGAGTGGACGGCCGGACGCGGGAAGCTCGGAGAAAGTTCCTTAGACCGAGGGCTTCGAAACGGTGGTGGCGACGTGTCGTGCGGCGGCCGGAGCCGGCCAGATGAGCTCCGGCGGAGGTGGCTGCAGCCGGTGCTACAGCTGCTGTTGGCGGGCGGAGCGCGTGCTGCAGGCTGTGCGCGCTAGCTGGAGGGCGCGTGCGGGCGAAGGCTACAGGTGCGGGGAAGGTGCTGCGGGCGCGGGAGTGAGCGGGTGAGGTTCTGCAGGCATGGGAGGAGGGCGTGCGCGGCTTGGAGGGCGTGGAGATGGCGCTGGGTGTGCAGGCGGTTGCACTCTCTGTAGGCTGGTGCGCGTGGGTGAGCGGTGAGGTGCAGGCTGAAGGTGAGCAGGTGGCTTCAGACGGGTACGCAGGCTGAAGGGCGTGGAGATGGCATTGGAGGTGAAGTGGGCGGATGTGGTTGTGCGGGTGCGGCTGCAGCTGGCGTGGGTGCGCAGGCGGTTGTGCGCTCTATTGGCGTGGGTGTGCAGGTGGTGAGAGCGGGAGGAAGTGGCGGGTTCTTGCGTGCGGCTGAAGGTGAAGTGGCGAACGGTGGTTGCTGCTGAGTGGGGGTGGTTGCTTCAGACGTCTGGGAAATTTCCCGGACGTCTTAACTGACTGAGAGGGTGATTTCACAGTGGCTGCGGCGGTGGTTGTTGGTGACGATGACGAGGGAGATGCACGTTAAGGTGCTCACGGTAATGCGGACGAGCTCTGGATGGTGGTGTGGCCTGTCACACGACACGCCCACGGTGGTGGAGACTCACTGCCACGGTTGAGGCGGCGATATGGAATGGAAGAGAGAAGATCTCTCTGCACAGTGATGGGTCGGTGGTGGAGGCCTACCTCGCTCAACATCCTCTCTCCTCCTTTTGTAGTGGCCTGCACAAATTTGAAATCAACCGCCTGACCAGATCCAACACATCCGCTCCTCCTTGAATGGGTTCTTCACTGCGGCAGCTGGTGGCGTTGGAGCGGCAGCTAGCCGTTCCTGCAAGAAGAAGAATAAAGAAAATAATGTTAAAATATTATGGTCATTTATATACAGACCCTCAACTTTTATGTTAATGAAAATAATGTACCTAATTGGTTAACTAATTAGATGAATGTCATTCTAAGCTAATTCTAAATGCACTTAAAATATGAATGCAATGCATAAATTATGTAATTAAATTAAAAATATGAATTAATCTATTTACATCCTAATTTATGCTAAATAAATGTTAGAATTAACCTAATGTCTAGGCACTTAAATACTTAAATAGCCCACAACTATGGGCTAATCATCTAGGTTCTAGCACTCAGCTTTTTGCACTGTGAGTTTCTTCATGTCTTTAGTTTCAATGAACTTGGAATTTTTTGCAAAGTTACATGGCTTGAAAAGGACATTATGTGGGTAACTTCATATTCACAGTTTGGACAATGTGTTGCAGTCATTGCTTAGCTAAATGAATATGCTGCAATCACTTCAGTCATTACTTGCCATAATCTCCACCAACCACCTTCATTTCCCATTGCCTTCGCAAACAATCATTCTAATGAATCAACTAGATACAACCATATTTTCTATAGCTTTTTATGAATGGGAGGCATTCAGGCTAGCTTTCAAATTCAAATGGTATTTTTCCCCTTGGCATTTTAACTTGGATCCAATCTTTGGTTTCTTTTATTTTTATTCAACCATCTTCATTTTCCACTGCTACATAGGCAACTATTCTCATGAATAGATTGGATACGACCCCACTCAATAGTAAACTACTCTTTTCCTTTTTATAGGACCAACTATTAAATATAGATTATGTTCTACAGATTTTTATGAAGGGGAATTTTAGATACATTTTATATGAAAATGGGATTTTACTAGAATTTTCCCCCTTGGAGATTTTGCTATTGGTGCTGCTATTTTCTTACTGATTTGATAGGATTTGATTTACTTGAGGAGATTTTGAAACTTTAGATTGGTTTAGATTAGCTTGAAGAAATTGAAAGTGTGCATATCCATCTTGGATATGCATACAAAAGATAAGTTCCTCATCTTCTTATTTTTCATTTTTTTTTCTTTATAATTTGGAAGATGATGTATATATATTGAATGGGATGTGTAGCATTTTGTTGTTGCTAATGCTATATAATTTTTAGGTTGGCTTCTTAAATGATTTTGGATTTAATTATAGAAAACTTTAGGCTTAAGCTTTTATGAAAAGCAGATTGGAAGGCTTGGAAGTGTGCATATCTATTTTGGATATGCACACAAAAGATAAGTTCTTGTGCCTTCAGATTATTTTATTAACCAAGGATTGTGGAAGGGGATTCTATTTCCCATTATAAAAATGCTCTTTGCTACTACTATTTGATATATTACAAGGGAATGTGTTACAAATTAGGCTCTAATGTCTGGAGTGGGTTTATAAGGAGCTAAACAATTATATTACATTAATCATCTATTGTTGGTTTGTTTAAGATATGAATGGCAAGGATGGAGCTTTCTTTAGGGAAGTATGATGTTTATAGGGGCACATAACCATTAATTATGGATATGTGTCCAAAGATAATTTTTCATTTTGTTACTAATGTTCAATAATATGGTTTCACGCTTATGTTTGCATTCTCATGCACTTGCCTAGAAACTGACACGGTTTAACCATCCAAACTATAACCCTTCAACTGATTCATAGTGAAATTTATGGCCTATGCTTTGGTAAATTTCTCCAGGCCTTCCATGCGGAAATTGATATATAGTTTTGCATCACATTTAGATGATCCTTTCCTTTTTATCTAGAACAAATATCAATATGAATGCCACCCATTCACATTTAGTTGTACTGGGACTTTACTTTCTAACCTAGAGCAAACTGGTAAAGTGCAATTACAAGGACAATACGAAAACATAGATTAGGAGCATATCATATGCACAATCATCTCCAGTGTTTGTTTCCACCTTTATTTGCTTCTAAGGTTGTGCTGATATATCAATGTCATATAGCAATTAAGTCACGATTCTAGTGTGCAACTAATAAGTAGGGATAGAGAATATGTTAAAGTAGATATACACATCAACCACAACTAAGATGCATGGATTAAATAGCAGGAAAAGAGAACATTAAGGTTGTACAGATGGGTCTCAGTGAAATATCAAAAAAAAAAAAGTTCTCAGATTTTCTGTGTTTTTTTTCTCTTCTTCGTTTCTTGTTTTTTGTTGTTAGTGGTGTTGATTTTATGTGCGAGTGAATGGTGTGTAATATTCTTCTTGCTGGTTTCTTGTCGGACTATGTGAGGTTGAGTTGTGTTTTAGCAATCCAAATGAGTTGGGAGAGGATAGAGTTAGTGATGTTCTTGTGGTGTTCATATGATGGTGGTCATGGTGGTGTCCATGTGGTGCTGCTTTAGTGGTGGTGATGGTGTTTTGATGATGGCGATGGTTGCGGTTGGGTGTTTGATGAGATGGCAAGTGGGAGGGTGAGGGCTATAGTGGTGCAAATGAGGTGTTCGAGGAAATGCTCATTACGGTTATAACGGTAGTTTGTTTACCTTTTTATGGTCATGTGTAGCATTGGTGCATGATTGATTTGCAAATTACCAAGTAATGTTACAGGTCACTTTATTAGGCTCATCTTGCTTTAGAAACAGGTCTTGACATATTATTTTTTGACAAATTTGATTTCTTTTGGCTTCCTTTTCTTTTCTTCATATAGTCTAACCTAGTCTACCTCATCCCACTGAGATAGTGATTTGATTAAGTTGTTGCATATATTTTATTCCTATTTGTCAGGATTTAATCTTGATATCGACCTAATTGTTTTTTAATCAAGTATGGCTAGTCCATAATTGATATTGACCAGTTTTATTCATGATGGGCCCTCTGCCCATATAGTTATTTTATTGGATTGGTCTTGAATAATGGAAATGGAATTTTGATCTTTTTTAAAAAAAATTTTTGAGATAAGATGGAAATTTTTGACATTTAGAATTGAGGATCTCTCTTGAGAGTTCCCAACTTCTTGTTGATTATTTTTTTGAATGATCTTGTGTTTTATTTTTGTTTAGGCAAATCTTGTGATTTATTTCTAGTTTAATGGCCTAGCTTCTGCCTGGTTGATCTATTGCTTCTATTTATTGAGATCAAATTATTATTTTAGAGTGGCTATTTTCTTGACTTTCATATAGTTTATCAATTTTCTCTAAAGTGACCATCTAGAAATTTTCATTTTCATTTAGTTTTATTTAAACCCTTTATGTTGCTTTTTTATTGTTCACAAGAAAGATTAAAAACCCTTTGGCATGTTGCCTTTCTTAGAATGGAATTCCAAGGCTTAATCTTAGAGCAATGAAAAGAAATGGGCTGGCAAGGGAACGATCTATCCACATATTTTAGATGCACTTTACTCTTGAAACTTTTAGTAAACTTGAGAATGTTGTTACCTTTTACCTATCTATTCCCATGAAATATTCTTTCCAAAGAGTGATTGTGGCTTTGTAGAGGTGGTGGCTTCATATCATTGAAGAATTTGTTACTCCTTGCAAGGAATTTCCGATATGTGTTATACATCTACTAAGTTCGTTCTTTGGAGAAAACTTTCTTCTCAATATTCTTGTCATTGTTCTTGCATTTCTTTTGTCTTGTTACAACTACTTCCCTTTTTTCTCTTCAAATGGAATATATTGCTGAAGGTAGAAAATTACTTGTAGAATTTTTTTGTTCACAATTCTTTTTGAGAACTATGTTAGTAATGCATTATTGGTGTCTATATTTTTTTATCAGTGCCTATATTGTGAGGCATTCAATTGACTACTTGAAAATTGTCCCATGATTCCATAGGTTGTTACATGTGAGCAGTTAGTATTTCTATCATACCTGTGGCTTGATACGTTCTTCCTAGTGAACACATCAATATTTGTGCTGATCATACTGGTTCTATCAAAGGTTTCTAGGTCTCCTATGTGAAAATTTAATTTAGAAGTTTGATTTTATTTAACATAACTTATGTTAAACAAACAAATTTAAGTTAGTTTTTTTTTTTTGAAAATTTATATAACTAACAAGTCATGTGATTAATCACTTTACTATCATAATATGCGAAGAGGCTTAGTTTTGGCTTTGCCATTCAACTGCCAACCTTAAGGATAATGTTGGTTGGACTTTAGAAAATTCAGGTTGCTCCCAAGATTGCTAAAAATGATGTTGCAGATGCCATTTTCGGATTTTCTACGTACTAAACTTTTCTTTGTTTATAAAAAAGTTATAATTTACATGAGTTATCTATAGAATTTTTTTGAGATGCAAAGGTCATATTCTATTGTCAATATGCATGACTTAAAATATGCTTTCACTTTTTGGCAGCTTGGATCTGCCTTCATGATATCTACATTTGTTATCAAGTCATCATTTGCTACAATTGATGGGTTTTTTGTATTTATAATTGGCTTCTTGACCCAGGTATATGTTCTTTGTTCTTTTTTATTTAAATAAAATAGCTTGCATATTGCATGTGCATATCTTAATGTAGATGTTTCTTTTTGCAGCTTGTTACTGCATTTGGTTTCCCTTATGATATTGCATGCGCTAAACTTTATCAATATATTTGGTCCCTGTTTCCACCCAATCTTTTTGCTGAAGCAATTGACATCCTTGGGGAAGCAATTGCAACTTTAGAAGATAAGTGGGATCAGTTGGAGCCAACATAGGGAATGTTGAAGGATTCTGATTGTGTCATGACCATGTAAGTTAAGAAGTCAAGATTACATGAATTTAGGTTGATTTGTATGAATGCATGAGTTGAAAGATACATTCAACAAACCCAAATTGCTACTAATTCCCATGAAGCATACAATTCATTCACTTTTGTTGCACATGTTTGCTACCTCTCAAATTAATCAAAAAAATGCTACATATTATTAGAAATTTAAATCCAACTTTAACCATATATCCCTCCAATTTTAGGGATATGCCTTTTAAGATCGATTTTAGGGATATGTGGAGCCATGTGTTACGACCCGATCCCAACTCCCTACAGAACCTGAGACCGGCTCGCTTAGACTAGCTCCCAAGACCCAATCGTCCAACGAGAAATAACTAAAAGTAGAAAATATTCTACAACCACACATGCAATGTAACTAAGTGGAATAAACAAGAGACAACAAAGGAAAAACAGAATGAAATGTCTCACAGTGTTACATGCCATCGCAACTACAACAGTGGAAGGTAGAACAGAAATATAACAGAAACAGTAATACATGTTAGAGTACTCACTACTACAACAAAAAGCTCGGAAACAAAAAGGTGACAACTGCTATGGTTGGGCTCGACTAGGCCCAGCTCCCTTCGCAGCCGGTGGTGCTGGCTGCTCAACTCCCTGACTTGAACAAGGTTATAAAATTCATGGTCAGCTAACGCTGAGTAGAGTGGTGGTTAAGCCATTTATATGCAATTAACATAAAACAAGCAACTAATTTATTAATAATTTCCATATATCTCAACTAGGTGTTTCTGGTTTGTTTATTCTCCTAAGGATCTATACATTTCTTGATCTTTCATGTTCCTCAAGGGAACAATCTTGATTGTAGTTTTTCCCATAATGTAGGATGTATATGTGGTGCTCCCCTGGTCGTGAGAGTCCCCCGTGGTAGTCCTACACTCGGTCTACCACCTCAAGGTCACGGTCTCGACGTAGCGGTGACTACGGCAAACGCGATAAGCACATGGGTAGCTACCCTGCACTGGCACGCGGTCAGTTGTTTCCACTAGCGGGTATGCCCAAATGTACAGTGCAGAACAGAACAGGGCCTTTCCCTCTCAGAAACAGGGGTTTCGCCCCTCAGAACAGGGGTCTTGCCCCTTAACAGTCTGCGTACCCTCGCCCAACTATCTCGATTTGCCTAGTGGGCCTAACAAGAGTCGATGTAGGGTGGCTAGTCCTAACCCAAGCCCCGTGGGGCGGCTAGCACCCTCCCTACACTAGTAGCTCACCTTGGTACCACGTACACGAGGGCCAAACAGGACTTAGTGTAGAGTGACTAGTCCTAACCCCAGGTCTTAACCCAAGGGGTGGCTAGCTCCCCTTTACACTAAAGGGACAGTTGCTCTCCTTGGTACTGTGTACACAAGGGCTGGATCACTTCCCATCTACTTACAAGATTCCTTCCGTATACAAGAGTTCTTCTCCTAGTTCCTCGTAGGGATCTTGGTCGTATTTGTTTCATTTCATTTCTCAACATGCATATTTCGCTGTTCATCTTCTGATTCTCATTCATATAACAGGAAGCTTGTGTTTTTACAACTAAAGAAGTATCACATCATGTATCTATACAATTTCTAGCAATTAGGGTTTAACAAGTATCTCAAAGTAAACGGTGTAGCTCAAGTAATGTTTATTTGCTTCTGCCCTAGGGTTCATTTCACATCTTAGGGTTCAATCAAGTTATTCTAAACGTGCACCTTACTTATTTAAATCTTAATATGAAGGTAAGCCACTCTATCGGGATACACGGGAGGAATGGGGGCTTGAATCGCAGATCAGGTCGTCTCCGCAGGCCTCGAACACGCTACAGGCTGGAAACCTATACTAGTGACTAAATCACATTAGACGAGTTCAAAACAGTGTACAAGTGTCATTAACATGTAGAGAAGCTCGAGCGAAAAACAACGATACTCCGTTTTCGTAAATCTGACTCCTTCTAGGCCCCGAACGGGCCAAAAACGTGCATGCTGACTAAAATCAGACTTCTAGGACTAGGCCCAGACATCTTAAACGAGGTCAGAAACTCACCTTGTGTTCCTACGTTGCTGGCGGACATCTGGAACCCCTCACCGTAGTCCTGGGGTCTTTCCAAACATCTGTGAGTGCATTCGGACGTTTGAACCGATGTCTGTAGAGTCGTCCAAACGTCTTGAAGCACCTCGAAGAGCATGCTTACGTGCCTTTCCAAGGATTGTACCTGTGCATGCATTCGTAGGTTTAAAATGGCAATAGTGCAACGATAATGTACTTCACGTACGCGCATGCAGAAGCATACAAAACTTATACTACAACACTCCGCTTGTTTTCAGATGTTCGACTTCAGCTCCAGATGTCCTGCTACTGCTCCAGAAGTCTGCTAGATGCTCCAGACATCTGATACTAGAAAATCCAGTATGCAGAACTCCCTCGGGACATTCGTCTTCTTGCGAGCTTCGCCTGCAGAGCCCGCTGCAGCTGCTCCAGTAGCTGCAGGAGGTTGTGGATCCTCCTCCTGCGGCCTCGTCACCTCTCGCACGAGCTCCCTCAGCTCCAGCGATAGCAACTCCGGCCGCGGCTCCTCCCCTCGGACCTCTGAGCACTTGCTGCTGCAACCGCAGCAAGGGCAGCTCCCTCTCGCGAGCTCTCCTGCTCGAGCTCCTCTGGCTGCACATGCTCGAGCTCCCTCGATCTCCCTCCTCTTTCCCATGCTCTCCCCTTCCTCGCTCACACTCTCTCCCTCTCTCCCTCTCCTCCACTCGCGAGCTCCTCTCCTCCACTCGTGGCTGCAAGGGATGGGGAGGAGTAAATGCTAAGGGATGAAGGTGGAGGCTGTGGTGATGGAGAGGGAGGGGGGTTGGGTTTAAATAGAAGTGGGTTTAGGGTTTTGGTGAGGAAGGAGAGATGTGTGTGCGTGAATGTGTGCACGGGTGTGTGTGTGGGAAGAGAGAAAAGGAGGGAAAAATTGTGTGATACCCCCTTGATGGGTCGGCCCGGATAGGTTGTTAATATGATATTTTTATCGTTGAAATGTGTATAGTGGTTAACCTAATTCAGACCTAACCATCTCTTTACAAAATTTTTAACCTGGCCTAATTGATTTTATCTTGTCACTTTTAGGCCCAGGGTCGAACACAGGGAAGTGGGGTTAAAGTCGAGTTTCTACGTTTTCCTTAAAACGCGTCTCTTCCGTTCGTTTATTGTGTTTTTGGTGTTTTTCTTATTTAGGTTTTTTATGGTAATCCTTGTTCTTGAGGCACACCCTCTGTTAAGAACGCGTGCCCCGGACGTATTTTAAGACGTCTGGGAGGTGGCCCAGACGTCTGACCAGGCGTCTGGGATCACATCCAGACGTCTTGCCAGACGTCTGGGATGGTTTATAGACGTTTGAAAAAAACGTTATCGTCGACACCCGCGAGTCGCCTGCGCGCCTGAGCGCGCAGACCGCATATTCTCTCTTTTTCTTCTGCGGCTGCAGACACCTACGGCGCCTTCTCTCTCTCCTCTCCGCGCGGCGTTAAAAGGGGCGCGCCTCCCCTCCCGTGTCCACCATCTCCTCCTTCTTCTCCTTCCTGTGCGCGAGAGCGAGCGGACGCGAGGGCGGCAAGCGGCGGCCGCAGTGAGCGCGGAGGTGCGGCGTGCGAGGGCGGAGCTCTGCCGTGAGGGCGAGCTCGCCGGAGCGGCTTGGCCGGCCGACGGAGGGCGCAGGGGGCGCGGGGCGACGCGGAGAGGGACCTGCTGCGGGCTGAGCAGCAGACGCGCGAGGTTCGACGCGGGCGGCGTCACGAGCGGAGGCCGAGCAGGGCCCTGATTCTGGAAAAATTTCCAGAATCAGACGTCTGGGTTGATATCCAGACGGCAAGGTCGACGTCTGTAAGATCATACAGACGTCTGAAAGGTGAGTTTTCCGCCTTCTTCCTTCTTGAAGACTGACCGTACTGAGGAGGGGGGGTTGGCTGTGCGCAGGTTCGTTGATTCGCCATCTTTTGCGAATCAGACGTCTGGGAGTTGTACCAGACGGCGGGAGTGACCTCCAGACGTCCGGAGTGACCATCGGACGTCTGGGATCTAGGCAGACGTCCCCGCAGACTTCTGGACGTCTGGGAAACCACGCTGAACAGGTAATTCTCTGATCCACTTTTTAAGACGTCTGGAAGGAGTTACAGACGTCTGATTTTGCACAGTATCATCTTTTTCGACCCATTTAGGGCCCGTTCGGGCTCCGTTTTCCGCGATTCGAGTTGCGTTCTCTTCAGAATTAATTCCTCTAATCATCTACAGTAGCTATACACTGTTTTGAGGCACTCCTTGTGTTTGATCCTTGTGACAGGATCTCGTTCAGTTGCAGTCTTGAGAGTCGCGGAGGCACGCGGGATTCCCGATCACGCCCCCATTACTCCCGTTGTACCTGGTAGAGTGGCTTAAGTTATTAATAAAATCTGTTAAAGTATGAAACCATAACTAGAATCTAGGACATTGCATGAATCCTAGGAATGAGAAATGTATGGAATGATAGCTCCTAGGTGATGCATGAATCCTAGGGCTGGAAAACTAGTGGAATGTATAATACTGCAGTCTTGGAAAAATGGAAAGGAATATAAAGCTGCCTGTAATTTGAATTAACAGCTGCCTGTTATGAATAAAGAAACATGTTTGAGATCATGGATTTTGAGAACGTGAATCTGGAAAGTGAAACATATGATGTTCTGAGATAAAGAGCTGGAACCCTACGGGGAATTAGGAGTGGAACTCCTGGAAAGAAAAAGGAATGGAACTGAGATGTAGTTTGTACTGTCTCTTGGGTACGCAGTACTAAGGGAAGTACCTGTACCTGTTTAGTGCAGAGTGGGGCCAGCCGCCCCAGGGACCCGGGGTTAGGATTGGCCGCTCTGTACCGACTTGTTGGCCCTCGTGTACGTAGTACCGAGGAGAGCTAGTAGTGTTAGGAGAGTACTAGCTACCCCACGGGCCCCGGGGTTCTGCTAGCCTCCTTCACCGACTTGTTAGGCCCACTAGGGCAAACCAGGGTAGTCAGGCGAGGGTGCGCGGACTGTGGAGGGGCAAGGCCCCGGTTTGGTTACTGTGGAGGGGTTGGACCCCTGTTACTGAGAGGGCTCTGCCCTGGTTCCGTGCTGTGCTTTGGGCGCACCCGTTAACGGAAACGACTGACCGCGTGCCAGTGCGGGCTAGCTACCTGTGCGTTTATCGCGCGTGCCGTAGTCACCGTTACGTCTGTCAGTGACCTTGGGGTGGTTGACTGAGGGTAGGATCACCACGGGGGACTCTCCCGGCCAGGAGAGCACCACGTGCTACTTCTACTTTTGGAAAAGACTGCAATCAAGATCGTTCCCATGAGGACATTCGAGATCAAGTAAAGGACCTGAGAAATAAATGAAATAGTGAGAAAAATTGAAAGATGTGAATAAAGGAAGTAATAGAACATAACAGCTACTGTACACTCTACTATTGCCTTTAGTTAGTTTGCCACTCTACTCAGCGTTTTGCTGACGTGTTACACTCGTTACCTTTTTCAGGACCAGGTGTTGAGCAGCCAGGGTCGGCGGCTGCAGAGGACGCTGGGCCGAGTAGGGTCCAGTAGAGTTACCACAGCCTTTTGTACCTCTTTTGTTTCTGTTCTAGTGAGTAGTTTTTGTTTCCGCTGTACCTTCTTTACCTGCAGTTCTTGTTATATGATAAATGTTATTTTACTGTTGTGGTGGTACCTACTGTAGTAGTTTCTTTCCTTACTGCTGTACTTTCTTACTGTTAGTTATATTCATGCTGAATGTGGTTTATTTTACTGTCTTTTGGTTACTTCCTCGTTGGACGACTAGGTCTTGGGATTAGTCGAGTCGGTCCGGTTCTTGTGTCTCGTAGGGACTCGGGAACCGGGTCGTTACACCCTCAAAATTGTGTCCTTGGCTTTTAGCCAAACAGAGTCCCAAAACAAGTCTTGCTACTCGCAAGACGAGGTACCTGCAAGTCAAAGATTATCTTTTCTTTTTTATGTATTTTTTTTTATCTTTTTACTAACAGAAAATCAAATAGACAGAAAGTAAATATAGTATGTATATATATATATGTAGTATATATATAAAGGGGTGGGGGTGGAGGTAGCGATGGAGTGTAGCACTATGTCGAGTCAGTCGACGTCTAGAGAGACGCAACCAACACGACTAGGTGCCGCGTGGAGTGTGGATGGAGGATGGATGATGTATGGGACCACGCTTTTTTTGTACGCGTGTATTAGGGAATATCAGCAACTGGTGCAGATATTCCCGCGATACAGCGTATAGTAAATAACGTGAAAATATATGTACATATGTATGTATATGAGTAAATATATCTATATGTATATAAATGTATAAGTATATATGTATAGATATATATAGATATATATGTATTATATATATATATAGGTGTATATGTATATATATATATGTATGTATATATGTATATAGCTATGTATATATGTATATAAGTATATATATATAATACTATATAGATGTATATATATATATATATGTATATAAGTATATATGTATCTAGATATATATATATATGTGTGTATATATATAAGTATATAGATATGTATATATATATATGTATATAAGTATATATGTATATATATATAAGTATATGTATAAGTATATAGATATATATATACGTGTATATATATATATATATATATATAGATATATTATATATATGTGTGTGTATACATAAATATATAGATATACTATGTATATAAGTATATATATATATATAAGTATATGTATAAGTATATAGATATATATAAGTAGATATATATATATATATTATATATATATGTATATATATTATATATATATGTATGTATACATAACTATAGATATTACTATGTATATAAGTATATATATATGTATATATATATATATATATATATATATATATATATGTATGTATATATTATATATAGATGTATATAAGTATATATATGTTACTATAAGTGTGTGAGTGTGTGTGTATGTGTTGGTATAGGTGTGTGTGCGTCGGTGAATGTGTGTGTGTGTTGCTGTGAGTAAAAAAACAGAGAGAGAGAGAGAGAGAGAGAGCGGGAGAGAGAGAGAATACGTGAGAGAGAGAGAGCGGGCTGGAGAGATCGAGAGCGCGGACAATGGCAGCGAGTTAAGACGTCTGCTCGCGGCGGCGGACGTCTGACGCCGCGTCGTCTGAAGGCGGAGGCGGACGTCTGAAGACGGCGGGTGCAGGCGCGCCTTCGCGTAGGGTTCTGCAGGCCTGCGCGAAGGCGACGGGCGGGCGAAGGCGTGGAGGAGCGAGCGTGGAGGAGGTCTGCAGGTGGTCGCGGAGGGTCGTGGAGGAGGGCAGGGGGCGGCGCGAGGCCGTAGCCGGCCGCTGCAGTGCGCGCGGCGGACGGCTACAGGTGCAACTGCGAGGCGGACAGAACGGAGACGGAGGCGGGGAACGCCCTGCAGACGCGCGCGGAGGCGGTGAGCGACTGCGGGGACGGTCGCGGAGGAGCGGGAGGACCTGCTGCTGCTGCTGCTGCTGCCGTGGCTTCAAGCTTCGAAGCTTGGAGCGGCGGCAATGGCGTTAAAGAGAAAAAACGAAGCGAGGGAATGCACCACGCCCACCGGCTCGTCGAAGAGCTGGGCGGTGGTGCTCCCACTGTGGTGGTGTGCACCACAGTGGGTTCTCCTGCTCGCTGGGTGCTTCCTCTACGGAGGGCCGACGTATGGGAGGGGAAAGCGGTGGAGAAGATGGCTGCGGGTTTTTGTTGCTGCAGCAGCTGCGTCGCGAGGATGAAGCTGCAGCTACTTATAGAGGAGGGGAGAGTGGCGTGCCGGCTGCAGCAGGGAGAGGGTGTGCGAGTTGCAGCTATAGGCAGCGGCGTTGGCAGGGAGAAGTGACGGGAAGAAGTACTGCGTGGCTGCTGCATGCAGCTGCGGGAAGAGTGCAGCCGCGGGAAGGGTGCAGCCGCGGGAAGGAGAGAAAAGAAGAAATCAAGAGGAAAAATAAAAAGAGGGTGATTTTGCAAGGAGGCACTTGAAGAAAAATGTAACTATGCAGGCGATTGTTTCACTCCTCTTCCTCTCTTGATTAAATGCATGCATGCAAGTGTTTTTACAAATGCGATTACAGGATCCTATTATGCAATGTTAATGCTAGAAAATAGCACAAGAAGGCGTTATTACAGGCGTGTTTTGAGGTGCAAACATATACCCCCATGCCTATCTTTTGCTAGTCCCTAGCAAAATAGTATTTAGAAATGATCTTAAGCTAAAGATTTTCTTCTGAGGTGATATCGGTGTGTTTATTATCGGATATTGTGAGAACTAATTGTAGAGAAGATTACCAGTACTTTAAGTCTTACATGACAAAGATCATCTCTCAAATAACCAGGACTCTTGATATTTAAACCCTAAATACGATTTCCAAGACCCAGGAGGTTTTGCCGTACTCGAGAGCTCAAGAGGTTATGGTTGTGCATAGTGAAGGATCAAGACTGACCAGATGAACCTTAAGACTCACTCCGAGGGTTTCACGAATTTTTAAGTACAAGTTGGTCCCAGTTTCAGCTCGTGTTTTTGGATTGACCCTTAAGATGATTACGGAAAACTCAACTCCCATTTTCTGATATTTTTTTGTGGCTCACCGAAAAACAAAGTATGCAGACATTTATGAGATATACTGACTTTTAAAACATCTCTCTTTTTTTTTATTTTTTATTTCTTTTCTTTTTTCTTTTTTTCTTTTTTTTTTCTTTTTTTTTTTTCTTAACAACTCTTTTTTTTTTTTTTTTGAAACACGTGTCAGTATATCTCTTACAACACATTTTGAAGGAGCACACTTATTTTTCTTTTTGGTGGGAGAGTTTCTTTTTGGTGGAAAGAGTCACTCCTAAACACAAGACTAAATGCTGGGATAAAAAGTCTACCTGCACGCACAGGTAAGGACTCCACCTTCCCTAATGAACACTAGGGTTGGATCTTATGTTCACCTGGTCTTTCCTGATATGTGTAGTGTGAACCAAATTTACTTAAGCTCTCAAGAAAAAGCAAACCAACGGATCCTGTACTGGTGTCTCAGGTACAAGAATACGTCCTTAGTTAAGAGAGATTTTGATCTATTTCGTCAATACTTTAAGTGAATTAAGCCGAGCCTGAGCGAATCAAGCTTCTGTGGCCTGGAAATTCTTCAAAACAGAGGTTGAATATCCATAAACACTTATTGAATTTTTTTGTTTCAGCTTTCAAATCATTACTAAACACCATTTATTATTAATATATATATTTTTTTTTTTTCTTTTTTTTTTCTTTTTCTTTTTCTTTTTCTTGCATATTTATAAATAGGTGGTAATTGTCTGATACCATAAAATACCCGGATCCTATGGATGCCTATCCACCCCCCCATGCCAAACAATGCTATGTCCTCATATGCATGCAGGGAAAGGCAGAGAACGGACGACAGATCGGGTAACAGGAGCTGAGGTTCAGGGTATAAATCAGGGTGGAAGGGTGGGTGGATGGTGGGTGGTGAAGAGAAAAGCGAAGTAATCGCGATAGAGGCGTGAAAAGTAATGGTGGATGGTGAGAGATTTGGCATTTTCTGGGACGAGAGTGTCCCAGGCGGATCAGAAAACAGATCAGGAAGAGGAAGTTGGCCCTTAGATTGGCCAAGAAGGGGGGCTTTTTGGATAGATGGATCCAAAAGGGAATAGCCCCGGTGAGTAAGATGTGGGCTCAAGGTCCCAGTGTGGATTTGCAAATCCGCCTGATTTAGTGGGAAAGAAAGGGCAATCCGGTCTTCCATAGTGTGGACCGGCGGTGAGCAGCCCGGCGATGACTCAGACCACAAGGTATGGGAAGCGGAAAAAACCTCGTCAGAAGTCTGGTCAGGAGAAGGTACAGGAATAGGGAGGGATTGGGGAACGTCACAGTTTGTGTTGGTCAGGCAGTCGTCAGGTAATTCGCAGCAGTTTGAATCGGCTCCAATTAGTTCGATACACGTACTGACAGTCACGTCCTCGTCAGACGTGTCATCCTTGATGTGATCACTATCAGCATAAGAGTGCGGTGCTGCAGCGGGATTAACCTGAAATCCCGGAGGAATACTCGGAGCTTGCAGAATTTGATGAACCTGTTCCTGAGAAGCTTGTACCTGTGGTTGCGGACCACAGGGTACAAAGTTTTGCGGGTTTGGAACAGGTTGGGCGAGAAAAGTGCCCTGAGATCGAGTCGCCATGCTTAGTTCATTGATCTCAGCATTCTGCTGCGCCAAATGCTGAAGAGAGGTCATGTTTTCTTTATGGCGCTTTGACATTTCCGTCATCATTCGCATCAATTTATCAAGAGGTTTTGATGCGTGTTTGGTTTTCTGCACACAAGGGCCTGATGGCAGATTTGCAATAGGATTAGACTGGGCCCTTGGGATGACGGGTGCGGACGATCGCATTGGTCCACCAGCGGGGTTTCGACGCTGCGGGTTGTTGGACCATGCAAAATTGGGATGATTGTGCCACCCTGGGTTATACGTGGCAGAAAACGGGTTGTTCCCCAGGGTGCAGGCATCTTCTATGCTAGAAGACGTGTCCGCATATGTGTCCGAGTACACGGAGGCTTGGTCCTCCGTGTTGAAATACTGGCTCGCAGAAGCCAGTTCCACATGACTTACCGAGTCGCTTGGCGCGACACTCGATAAGGAAGGCCTTGCAGGGTTTCTCGGGATAAGCCTGGTGTTGAAAGAATTGGAATTGTGACGAAGTGGTGAGGCGGGGGTGTGTGCCATGTTTGTGGAGGAGGAGGATGATTCGGCTCTTTTTCTAGATTTATCAGTCAATACAAGCAATTCAGGGTTTTGTGACCTCCTCCCAAACATGCACTACCGGAGGAAGAGTTGAGGAGATGAGTAGGGAAAAGAGATGAGAGAAATGACGCCGCAAAGGTACACTTGATTACAAATCAATACAATCAAGTTCCTAACCTCGACAGTGTTCCCTTAGACTTAAAGATCTAAGTTACCTACTATCACGAACTACGGAATCGAATGCGAGCACCGCGGAACCACCGGGCCAGATTGAAAGGCCGTTTGCCCCAGTCTTAGACACCCGATAGCACGCGGGAACTCTCACCAGCACGTAGTCGCTACACGCAGGTAGTTAGACCTCAAATCCTTAGTAAGGGTCAAGTTACTACCAGTTTTAATTAGAGGCTTAGGGTCAAGTGCTTTTGGAATGTGAAGGGCGTTGTTTACGGGTAATGCCCAAGTGATTGATTTTAAGAGTGTGTAAGAACAAGCATGCAACAGGGAAATCTCCCCGAATTGAAGTTTTAATTGGTGAATGGTTTTTAGAGTTCAACCTTAAGTAGTATGAATTTTAGGATTTTGCTGAATTACCAATTCAACCAATCTCCGGGTTTTGCAAGAATACAGGTTTTTTTTTTTTTTTCTAAAGCCCAAGAAACCCTTCTTCAATTATCAGTTAGTTAATGCATGCTAAAATGCAATGGGCTACCCTAAATGGAGATTTCTATGTGTGGATGCACGAATCAGTTTTATATCAATGTGACAGGGAGCCAAAGCACTTCAATTCAAGTGCTCCCAATCACCAGAAATGATTTCCACACACAAGGCTTCAACCAAAAGATAAAGAAAATAAAATTGTTGGGGTTGAAGTATTCAGGATCGAATCACAGGCAAGTTTGAAAAGTCGTGGTGGGGTTGGAATCAACTCAATTCCAAGTCTCCCCACCAAAAATGTGATCCTGAATTAAAGATAAGTGAGGCAAAAGAGGGATACAAGCAATCTTTTTCTTTGCCTCAAAGAATACTTCCCACGGCGAAAAATCTAAGAATCAAGATTCTCGGATTTTCGCTATGCGAAGTAAGGCGGGAAATCCCGGGGCAGTGGGAGTGAAGACAACCAATCAATCAAGTTAATTTTAATCCACTTGCCCTCAAGAAATCCCAAGAAGTTTTTCTAGTTTTTAGTTTTAAATTTTTTTTTTTTTTATTGTGGTGGCAAGTTAACCCTAATTTGATGAGAAAAGAAAACCTACTTGTTCGGCAATGTGTGCGAAGCTCCAATGCGATGTCGGCGTCTTCACGCTCTCGTTCCCGCCTTGGATCTGCTCACGTCCTCGACTTCGTCAGCCTTCTTCTCCTTCCACCAGGTTCACCTGCACACCAAAAACAACAATACCCGTGAAGAGGGAAGAGAAAAATTGAAAGGATTTGGATAGAAACTTACTCGAAGGCGCACCTCCCCGGCAACGGCGCCAGAAAAGTCATGATGGGTCGGCCCGGATAGGTTGTTAATATGATATTTTTATCGTTGAAATGTGTATAGTGGTTAACCTAATTCAGACCTAACCATCTCTTTACAAAATTTTTAACCTGGCCTAATTGATTTTATCTTGTCACTTTTAGGCCCAGGGTCGAACACAGGGAAGTGGGGTTAAAGTCGAGTTTCTACGTTTTCCTTAAAACGCGTCTCTTCCGTTCGTTTATTGTGTTTTTGGTATTTTTCTTATTTAGGTTTTTTATGGTAATCCTTGTTCTTGAGGCACACCCTCAAAATTGTGTCCTTGGCTTTTAGCCAAACAGAGTCCCAAAACAAGTCTTGCTACTCGCAAGACGAGGTACCTGCAAGTCAAAGATTATCTTTTCTTTTTTATGTATTTTTTTTTATCTTTTTACTAACAGAAAAGCAAATAGACAGAAAGTAAATATAGTATGTATATATATATATATATGTAGTATATATATAAAGGGGTGGGGGTGGAGGTAGCGATGGAGTGTAGCACTATGTCGAGTCAGTCGACGTCTAGAGAGACGCAACCAACACGACTAGGTGCCGCGTGGAGTGTGGATGGAGGATGGATGATGTATGGGACCACGCTTTTTTTGTACGCGTGTATTAGGGAATATCAGCAACTGGTGCAGATATTCCCGCGATACAGCGTATAGTAAATAACGTGAAAATATATGTACATATGTATGTATATGAGTAAATATATCTATATGTATATAAATGTATAAGTATATATGTATAGATATATATAGATATATATGTATTATATATATATATATAGGTGTATATGTATATATATATATGTATGTATATATGTATATAGCTATGTATATATGTATATAAGTATATATATATAATACTATATAGATGTATATATATATATATGTATATAAGTATATATGTATCTAGATATATATATATATATATATGTGTGTATATATATAAGTATATAGATATGTATATATATATATGTATATAAGTATATATGTATATATATATAAGTATATGTATAAGTATATAGATATATATATACGTGTATATATATATATATATAGATATATTATATATATGTGTGTGTATACATAAATATATAGATATACTATGTATATAAGTATATATATATATATATAAGTATATGTATAAGTATATAGATATATATAAGTAGATATATATATATATATTATATATATATGTATATATATTATATATATATGTATGTATACATAACTATAGATATTACTATGTATATAAGTATATATATATGTATATATATATATATATATATGTATGTATATATTATATATAGATGTATATAAGTATATATATGTTACTATAAGTGTGTGAGTGTGTGTGTATGTGTTGGTATAGGTGTGTGTGCGTCGGTGAATGTGTGTGTGTGTTGCTGTGAGTAAAAAAACAGAGAGAGAGAGAGAGAGAGCGGGAGAGAGAGAGAATACGTGAGAGAGAGAGAGCGGGCTAGAGAGATCGAGAGCGCGGACAATGGCAGCGAGTTAAGACGTCTGCTCGCGGCGGCGGACGTCTGACGCCGCGTCGTCTGAAGGCGGAGGCGGACGTCTGAAGACGGCGGGTGCGGGCGCGCCTTCGCGTAGGGTTCTGCAGGCCTGCGCGAAGGCGACGGGCGGGCGAAGGCGTGGAGGAGCGAGCGTGGAGGAGGTCTGCAGGTGGTCGCGGAGGGTCGCGGAGGAGGGCAGGGGGCGGCGCGAGGCCGTAGCCGGCCGCTGCAGTGCGCGCGGCGGACGGCTACAGGTGCAACTGCGAGGCGGACAGAACGGAGACGGAGGCGGGGAACGCCCTGCAGACGCGCGCGGAGGCGGTGAGCGACTGCGGGGACGGTCGCGGAGGAGCGGGAGGACCTGCTGCTGCTGCCGTGGCTTCAAGCTTCGAAGCTTGGAGCGGCGGCAATGGCGTTAAAGAGAAAAAACGAAGCGAGGGAATGCACCACGCCCACCGGCTCGTCGAAGAGCTGGGAGGTGGTGCTCCCACTATGGTGGTTACAGGATCCTATTATGCAATGTTAATGCTGGAAAATAGCACAAGAAGGCGTTATTACAGGCGTGTTTTGAGGTGCAAACACCCCTCGAAATTCCCTCTTTCCCCGTAAACCCCACATGCCTAAACCTAAGGGGCTTAGAATTTCACTCACGCCCCTAACTTTCTGGAAAACCTCCGAACGTTCCTTGGAAAGGGTCATTTCACCATGCCTGTACTTACCAAATAAGTAGAGGTCATGATTTTGTAGTATTGTCCGGTCCTCTATCAAGAAGTGCTTCAAGCTTCTATTAGTGTTATAGGATGTAATTTTGTTTTGTCATGGTAATTTGCTAACTAACATTACCTTTTTGATATATGCACTCCTTAAATAGTCTTTTTTATTTGAGGTACAACCTCACTATAACTTCACTAGACTTCTCTTTTTGATATATGCACTCCTTAAATAGTCTTTTTTATTAGTGGTTAATAATCTTTTAAGAAAAAAATCTTGAATCTATGTTTTTTCATGTGATAAATTATATTTCCATTAAACCCATCCACATCTTGCATCTGTGGTGTATTTTTTTGGTATTCCTTGGGCATCCTTAAGGAATGAGTTCAAACTGATCAAGAAAAGTCAGCATTTAATTTTGTTTTTCATATTCTCTATTTAAATAAGGAGCATTTCTTTGTAGAAATTATTTGGTTTGTTTAGTGTAAATTAACTTACATTATTCTTACTAAATTTTTTAAATAAGATATAAGCAATTCTGTGATGTATGATAGAAGGTAGTTTTCATCACGGGTTGCTTTAGCTTAAAAATGGAATAGTTAATATGTCCTAGATGTGTTTATACACTAATGTTATTGTATGTTTAACATTGACTAGTTTATGCTATTTTGTAATTGACTTGTGTTGATATATTTTCAGTTTGTTTTGTTGTAATTTCTTTTTCTAAATTGTTGTAGGGTGGGTCGACTCTTGTACTTCTTAAAGCTGAAGTACCATCGTAGGAAGTAGAGCAAACAAGGGTGACGTTCACGAGAATGAGTCTGAGGATGTAGATGAAGATTATTTTTTATATTAGTTTACATTATAGAAGAGATGTATTTATCTATTATATGATGTGTGTACCTTTTTCTAAGAATTTGAATATTTGGAACTAAAAATAAATGAAGTTTGTTTTTTGACTTGTATAATTTAAGAAGAGCATCTTTTAAAGCAAGCTAAAGTAATGTTTAAATGCTATAATAAGATGCATTCGGGGATGTTTAAATGGCATTGAAAATACTCTAAAGTAATGTTTAAATGTCAAAGTTCATTGCATAAGGGGGTATTTAAACATTGCCAAGATAAAGTTTAAGATGATGTTTAAGTGTCTTTGAAAATAATCTACACTAACGTTTAAATGTTATTTATGATATATAAGGAGATGTTTAAACATTGTTAAAAGAAATATAAAATGACGGGCAAGTGACTTTGAAAACTATCTAAAGTAACATTTAAACGTCATAGTATAATACGTAAGAGGATGTTTAAACATCATCAAAAGTTATATAAGATGACGTTTAAGCTTTAGTAAAAGTTACTTAAAGTAATGTTCAAACGTTATAATATGATAAATAAGGAGACGTTTAAATGTCACTAAAAGAGATATAAGATAACATTTAAATGCCTTCAGAAGCCAACTAAGGTAACATTTAAACGTCAATATAGAATACATAAGAGGACGTTTGGACGATGTTACAATTTATATAAAATCACGTTTAAGTGTTGATGAAAGTTACCTAAAGTGACTCTTAAACGTCTCAGTAGGATGAATAAAAGGACATTTAAATGTCACTAAAAGAGACATAAGATGACGTTTAAACATCTTTAAAAGCTATCTAAAGTAACGTTTAAACATCACACAGTGCAACAAAAAAGGTTAAAAGCAATGAATACTTTATGAAGATGATGACGAATAAATCGTCTTTATATGACCTATCAATGAATAATTTATTCGTCATCATATTCGTTGCTATACGAGCCGTTGTTAAATCCACAACGAATAATATATTCGTTGGCAAATTCAAACAACGAATGAAATCGTTGCTAAAATCGTTATACTTTAAATTTAACAACGAATGTTTTCATTGTCTTTACTTTCTTTTAACAATGATTTTTTTCGTCGCCTTGTAAAGAATATGTCAACGATTAATTTGTCGTAATATACGAAGGATACAAAAATTTATTAATCATCCTTTAAAACACTCATAATGTTTCATACTTATAACTTATTTTGATTACCTTTAAAATGAAAAATTGTGTTACAATATCCACCAAAAAAATTACTTTATTTCCATGATAAAGGAACAAATTAAAAACAATTCAACAACCTAAAATTTGTTAAAAATTCACTTTATTTCCATGGTAAGAAGCTTTGTTTTAACCACATCTAAAACAAGTAACTAAAAATCATTTCAAATCTTCTCCCTAAAAGATGAACTACCCAATCATTTTTGTATCAGTAAATAAAAAAACTATTTTCCTTATACATTCAGTAAGAACTTTCATATCATCCCCCATGGAAAAGAATTCTAGCCAAGCAGACAGCACAAACTTTTTGAAATTTGCATGAGTTGCTAACCAAATACGATATCCATGATCTCGCAAATAAAATAAATAGGTAAATATTAAGGCATGCAAGTGTTTCTAATAAGCATAAATTGGTTTAACTGGAAATGCATTTATGTTTCTTTTTTCTATTTATTTTAATTTGTTTATAGAATGAGAATTATTTGTCTAATGCACATTCTTTTAGCGGTCATAATGTAATAATTGCACACAAATAGTAAGAGCAAACATTTAATATGCCAAGTTGGTTTGACCATAGTGATTCTTCATGGTTATAGTAACTTTTGAGTCACATGCTTGACTCTTGCAACAGATTTCTTTTGACCACTTTTTAAAATATTAGGTCAATAGTCGTCTTAATCTTATTTAAAATATTAGATCTGCAAGAACTATGAAATAGCAACAGGTAATCCCAAACTTATAAATATCCATGTGCAACACAAAAAGAAAGCATCTTTTCTTACAGTTTTTTTTGTTTCCAAATAGTTGACACTGCACATAACCCACATCTAGAGTAGAGATTGCCCCTATAACATCAAAGAAGTCAAAAGCTCTTTCTTACCCTGATTGCGTGAACTCCTGCATGACAGTGGCAGTTTCCCTAACTAGTTGTGTAACTGGTACTAGCTCCTGCACCAAAAAGTAATATTTATTGGTGCATGTTAACCAAAAAGAATAAAAAAAACTGAGTGCATATCAAGAAGCACAAATGAAAGATCAGCATGCATGAGAACACAAAGTACTCTATCTCAAAATATTGTAGTGGACAAGCCTACTTTATTGAGGGGAATAGAAAAAATCTTTAAAACTTACATTTAAAACTTTAAAAGCTAGAAGTATGGTAGATATCCACATAAATGTATAGAAATAATGTCAACAGCACATTTCATGAATCCAATAGAAAGGGTGAAAGGCTTCATTTTTTTTTTTTGGAGGGGGAGAGAATAAAATGTAGCTTAATGAATATTTATACATTTGAATAACTTTCATCAGTGAAGAAATGAATGTTTTAGTTGAAATGTTGAATTAGATGCTAGAGATGCAGGAACACATGTCAAATGTACCAACTTTAGTATGCTCTCATTATGTATAAAAATCTAATAGTAACTTATAACGCATGCGACTCAAGGTTTTAGTACTTAATGTGATTAAGATTATTTTAACATGAGGAATCAATGCTTAATTCTCGTTGAAGATTATTGTAACATGAAATATTTAAAAGATGTCAACAACACGATAATGTAGCAAAATTCACTCAACTTGGTAAGGACACACATGAATGGGGGCCATTTAATATAAACCTTCGATGCTCATAAGTGGTAACGATCCGATGAGATCTGCCAATCGCAATTTCACCAATGGGAGAACTATAGATAGCATAGATGATATCACCAATTGAACCACAAATCCTTTGTGCACAACCTCCATTATCCTTCATTCTCAAACCCATATGCTTATCTGGAACAATAAAGAAAAAAGAGCCCAAATAATGAAATCAATGTCTACCAGTCAAGATCAGTGTAAACTAGCTGCAAGAACATGCCTCGCTGCTTTCAAAAATAGCTAAAAGTGAACTATGGCACCCACGACCACTTAAAAAGCATAAGGAAGATGGATACCAGAGCCCAAAATATCAAAGTCAAAATAATAGGTGTTAGAGGAAAACTCCATGATGTACCTAACAATTTACCATGACATCCATGACAACAATATACTACTTTGATTTTCATTAAAAACTAATGCATAAATGCTTATCTTTATCAACATCCTAATTTTGGCATAAATACATACATATCCTGTGAGCACAAATGACTAAAGCACAACAGCCTTTTCCTTATAACAGCATCCTTCATTTACTTAAAATAAATAATGAGGAATGAACTAGCCTATGTTGTGGAAAGTGGTAATAGACAAAGCACAATCAACTAGTAAATGGATAATGTGCTCATCAACCACAGTAATTAGGTATGTTGTCATTTATCAGTCAGTCCTCTCTACAACATTTTGTTGGTAGAGAACACATTACCTTGTTACTGAAAAGTAATATGCTTTGTCCCCAAGGATTTTAAACCCAATTGTGCTGACTCCACTAACCTGTTATAAGTTGCTCATTTGAGGTAAGGGCAGCTTGGTCGATCCCAACCTAGTTGAGTGGTTTGGTGGTTGAGCAAGTGGGTTCCCATCCAAAAGATTGGTAGATCCCATTTGGAACAATATTTTTGTCATTCTTTTTAAGCGGAAAAAAGACAACAAAAGTAATTCTTCTAGTATATAGTGATAAATTATATTACGTCTAGTAGTTACAACAACACCCCAACTATATACATCAGCTGATCTACATAACTTGAACTCTATAGCCTTTCTCACAAATCTTTGTTGCTTCTTTCACTCCTAGAAACTTAATTGCATAATGTGCTTGACAGGGTTCAAGACCATCCAGCTGCAATGAAGGTTGAGCTACACAACCTAGATTTGTCATAGCCAACAACATTTTGGATGTACTCCCAAGGGTACTTTTAGCCTGCATATCATTTACAATGTTATAAAAGGATTCAGTTGGTAAATTTTACAAAATAAAGGAATACAAATAAGGTGATCAATGTTTCAAGATTTATAGATGTCTACAACAATGCTTTTATCAACATTTAAGTGATATGTTTAGATTTGTCCCAAATAATAGAATTGTACAAAGCTTAATTTTCACTGCCAACAATTCTTCCTTTGATTGTGGACATTACAAAGTGAACAAAATAAATCCAAGACCAACTTCTATAACTCATCTCACCTTCTATGACAGAACTCCTAGGTTCATTTAGGGCATCTGATTCTGTTAAAGTCACCCTGGGGAATCCTGTACTACTCTCACTAGCCTTTGAAAATTCAGAAGGCTAGAAATTCTCTCCCTGCTCTATAACTACAGGTAATCAACCATACGTCTCTGAGTTGTAGAGACTAAAAAAGCTATTTACAAGGTTAGAAAAGGATTAATTTGGTAAATTTAATTACAAATTAAAGGAATACAAATAAGGTGATCAATGTTTCAAGATTTTTTTTCCATGTGATAAAACAGAAGCAATTTTAGTCTCAAACTTTCTACAACAAGTTTAGAATCTGCTGGCTTAACCCAATTAGGAAATAGATGGTGTAGGATCGTGTTCTCAATGGTGACGGGTAGTCCAAGAAGATACAATTGCCTAACAAATGAGCATGTGACAAAAAGAACAACTAGAACCCAAGTAAACCAAACTAGATAGTAACCAAGATCAGTATCCCATACCTTCCATGGGATGTTAGCTTTCCAACAATGCCAAGCTTCACTAAGATGTTGTAATATAGTTCTAGCTTTGTTTTGTTTAATTCCCTCTACAAAAGAATCAGATAACAATTCCATCACCATTTAAGATAAATTACTCAATAGTAATTTATCTTAACAAACTTAGAACATTCAAGTTTCATGTTAACTACCTCTGGAGCAAGTGACATGCTCTCTGTCATCAGTTTCAGCAGCCCCTGCCTCAAATTTTGCATAACTGATCCACACCTTGAGGTGCTTTGTTTAGTCTAGTAAATGCTCATACAATTGAAAAGCTCTCTCATACTTGCCTTCTGATATTTCAAAATCAATATAGGCCTATTCAGAATGAGATAAATGTCAGAAAATTGATGCTAGGAAAAACTCATCATACTTAAGTTTTACTTATATAAGAATTTCAATGGGTTAGTTTCCAATAAATCCAAACCAATAACAACTTGCAGGCCTACTACCACATCCTACCTACTTACTCATCAAGCACTTGTTCCAAAACCATGTTCATTCACCCACCAGGTACCCCATTTACAAACTGAGTACATGACTCATGCCACACACACATTTAAATGAAAACTCAAACATATCAAGAGGTTCAGTAAAATTCGATCTCCAAATAAAATAATCCAAAGATGTCTAGCACTAATTGAAACTGAATTGATAATAGGGAATCATTATCGAACTAATAAAAATATCAAAATTGATGATGTCCTAATTCCATGAGTGAAACTTTTTTCTTTTTGAGATACTACCTAGAGAATTCCAGAAGATTCACATTTAGAATGCAATAACCACACTTTGTAATGGTCGATTCCATCAATCACCATTTTTCTTTGCTAGAGACTGATTTGAGTAAAAGATTTACAAAGAAATGCATCATGAGAATGTTATATAGGACAATTAGTTGAAGAAGGAAAATCTAAAGGGAGAAATCAACAATTTTGGGCAAAAGAAATAAACTATACCACTTTTTTTTAAAGAATAAACCATAGGGGGTCTTTGGGCCTTAAAGTAATTGTTGAGCAAGTTTGTGATGGAAGCACCTTGAGAATCTACTTGCTTCCAAAATTTCAATTTATTTAGCCTTTTGTTGCAGGGGTTCAAGTGCTTAACTAAATACTCTCTCTTGAAAAATGCAAGTTATGATCTCTCTGATTGCATTTTACATGGCAAGGAGCTGTATCGGCATTTTGTTTAGTGCCCATCTATGGGAAGATGGTCAGCGATAAAAGCATTGACTGAACTTGAGATGCCAATAGAAGATGCAAATGGTGAAGCTTTAGCTGAAAGTCGACCCATAACCTCAGCACAGAGGCTTGTAGCTTCATCTATTCCAGAGGTGGCAGCAAATCCATTTCTTGAACAATCATTCACTCAAATTATTGAAGGTAGTAATGAATTCAACGAACAAGGTTGTGCCTGACGGAGAGATTTTCACTTATTTTTGATATGTCGTGTTTTATGTGGTAGAAAATCTCTCAATAAAAAATTAAAGTAAATATCAAATTTAACCACAATAAAAATGTCGCATCCACAGGGAGGAATAGAACCAATAAATTCACGAGTAGAGGATTATAATGTTTATAAACAACTTCGTGACTTCAATGCAAGGAATATGTTACTCTAAATGAGCTTGCAATTTTCTTAAAAGTTCAAGGCTATTTATGCAATTTTCATGTCAGAAATCAAGCTCCCTAAAGTATGTATATGATGCATGTGTAGTGGTATATCATGTAAGTTTAACTTGCATGCAAATCTGATTTGAATTTCAATGTTGAATGATGCACATAACACTAATTAAGTAAAATCACGAAACTATAAGTGCATCCATGCAATGTAGCTAGAATAAAATAATAATATTAAAGTGGCAATGGCATGCAATATAAATTTTAATTGGAGCAAAAGCAGAGGATTTCTCCTCTCTCTTCCTTGCTTGAATGGCCGTGTGTAGTTGGCGGCGAGAGTCGACGGGATGGTGCACCTCGTCGAGTGCTTCGCAATGGTGGTGACGCGGCGGCTGGAGGTGGCCGGACGGGGGAGGAGAAGAACGCCGGCGTTGGGTTCAATTGGAGGAGATGAATTGTGCATGGAGAGGAGGAAGAGCTACTGCCACGGGCATGCAGTTGCATGATGGGAGTGCGCACAAAGGTGCGCGAGGGTGCTACCTGCGAGCGTGCTGTGGCCACGCGCATGTGCGGTGAGGTTAGCGCTTGGTGAAGGCGCTGGTGGCTACAGTGGGCAGGTGGGATGGCTTGTAGGGCAGTGGAGGTAGTGTGGTGAGGGGGTCCTTTGCGTGCGGTGGGGCAGGCTACAGTGGGAGGATGCTGCGCCGCTTGTAGGGCACGCGTGTGCGGTGGGAGAGGATGAGGCAGTGCCACTACTGCGTGAAGGTTGTGGTGGACTGAAGGTGGCTGTGGTGAGGATGCTGCGGGGGGGGGGGGGGCAAGCTGGAGGCGCTTGCAGCCACGTGGAGGCTGCGCGTTTGAGGTTAAGGCAGTGCTGCAATAGAGAGGGATAGGTGGTGCATGGTTGCGCACGAGTTCCATGGTGCATGCCCTCTCCATGGTGGGGAAGGTGGAGATGATCCCCGTAGGTGGAAAAGAAGACCCCTTTCCTCTTGCCAAGATCATCCTTTTTTTATCTCCTCCCCCCCCATCCACAAGTTAAGGGATTTTCAAATCCCTTACTAAACTTGGACGGCGGCTGCTGAATTTATTGAGGCTGGCAGCTGTTGGGGGAGGTGTTGTTGAGGTCGGCCGACTGTTGGGGGAGGAGAAATTGCTTTTACCACCCTTTTCTTTGCAAAATTATTCTTATAATAATAAAACATAAAATAATTACATACTAAGTCATAGAATGCGATAGAATAGATGTAAACTTAAATAATGATGCATCCAAGCTGACTGCTTTGCGCATTGTCTTAAAAGAGTATGGCACTACTGTAAACATGGTAAGGCAGCAAAGGAGGATGGAGGCTTTGAGTAACATTCAGGAGCTGGATTCTACGGAAGCAGTAGGCCCTTTATCAGAGGAAGAACTTGCAGATAGGAAGATGTGGCAGGGTGTGATATTGGATGAAGATCTTAAACAGGAAATTGATTGGAGGGAGAGATCAAGACAATTATGGCTTAAGGAGGGAGATGCCAACATGAAATTCTTCCATCTTGCGGCTAGCTCTCGGAGGCGTGCAAATTTTACGTCTTCTATTCTCAGAGATGGACACAGGATCTCCTCCATTTAGGAGATAAGATCAGAAGCCATCAAATATTATAGGGATGCCTCTCGGGCAATTAAGAGGGGGGAATGGAGAATGGTAGGAAATTATGCTCCTGGTGTGACAAGTGAACAGGCTTCTCAGCTGACAGCAACCATCACTGATCATGAGACCCTACAGGCAATTAAAGAGCTTAATATGGAAGGTTCCCCAGGCCCTAATGGGATACAAGTTTTCTTTTATAGAGAGATGTGGAATGTGGTGGGCAAGGAAGTGATGGAAGTCATTAGAGAGTTTGAGAAGGGAAATGCTGGTTTTGAAAAGATCAACAAGTCATATCTATTCTTACTGCCTAAGTCATTAGGAGCAGAGAAGTTCTCAAACTTTAGGCTGATCTCACTATCAAATTCCATCTACCTTGTAGTCAGCAAGATATTAGCTAACTGGTTGAGAACTATTCTGCAGAGCTTAATCCATCCAGTGCAATCTGCATTTCTACCCAGTAGATCACTCCAAGAATCCTTCATTTTGGCTCAGGAAATGGTGAGTGGATGGCATAGAAGGAAGTGCAAGGCATTCATGTGGAAAGTTGATTTTCAAAAGGCATATGATTCGATCTCTTGGCCGTATCTCTAGGAGGTATTTAAAAGGAGAGGATTTCCTCCTTTATGGATCCAATGGATGAAACGTTGTATCACAACTGCCTCCTTTTCTCCACTGATCAATGGGAAGCCATGCGGTGTTTGGATTCAACCTCAGCATGGGGTTAGACAAGGATGCCCTTTAGCCCCCCTGAGCTTTAACCTTGTAGTGGATGGGCTTGCATGGTATGCATGCAGATTGGCAGAGGTGGGGATACTCAGAGGGTATTCACTGTCCAACAGGAGAAACCTGGCCCCCATTTTGCAATATGCAGATGACAAGGTCTTCTTTGTGGAAGGGACCAAGCCTGCTGCACATGCTCTGGGGCTGTTGGTAAAGATCTTTGGGGATATTTCAAGCCTGAAATTGAACAAGGAAAAGTCTACCTTGATATGTTTTGGCATGAATGAGCAGGAGCAGAAGGAGTTGGAGAATACATTGGGATCACCTCGAGCTAAACTACCAATGAGGTACCTAGGACTTCCATTGAGGGCTACAAAGCTGAAGAAAAATGATTGGAATATCTTGTTTGATAAGGTCTCTGCCAAGTTGAAAGGCTGGAGTAGTAAATTCTTGTCTAAGGGTGGGAGATTAATCCTTCTTAACTCAGTCATAACATCCATCTCGGTCTTTTACTTTAGCATTTTTAAGGCCCCGAAGTCTATTTGGAAATGTTTGGATGTTATGAGGAAAAGATTCTTTTGGAAAGGAGTTGGCCATGAGGGTGGTTTTATGCAGCCCATCAGATGGAATAAGATTTACAGGCCAAAGGAGACAAGTGGTATGGGGATAAGGCGCTCAAGGAGTTCAATGAAGCCCTACTGATTAAATGGGCCATCAAGATTCTAGATTGCAAGGAGGATTTGGTGGCAGACTTAATCAGAGACAGTTATGGTGGATCTAATAGTGCTCTGCAGAGGCTACAACCAATGAAACCTTCCCCTTTTTGGCGATCAGTTACCAGTGCAATCAGCAACAATTGGCATCTGCTGCAGCCTAGACTCGGAGATGGTGGTGATTTCAGTCTGTGGAACAAGCATTGGTCAGGTCTGGGGATTCTGAAAGAGGCATATCCGAGGGCTTATGCTGCTGCTGCAGATAAAGAGGCTAAAGTCAGTAGTCTGTGGTCTATTGTAGAGGGATGTTGGCAGCTAGAAGGACAGGAACAATGCAGATCTGGCACTCGATTATGGGAGGATAGGCAGAACCTGATGGCTGCACTATAGCAGGTGCGTCCTAGGTTGAATGTGGTTGATACTTATGGCTGGAATGGAGTATTTTCAGTGCAGCAGGCATATGAGAAGATCATCAGGTCAAACATTGAGATGGAGAGTGACCCAATTGACAGGAAAATATGGCTATTGAAAATCCCCTTGAAGGTTCAAATCTTCTTGTGGCTTTGCAGACAGGAAGGCCTGATCACTAGTGATCTTAGACACAGAAGAATGATGACTACTTTGAATGCTTGTCATCTCTGTGGTTTATATACTGACAGTACGTCGCATATTTTTTCCTCTTGCTTGGTCACAGACAAGATTTGGAGGACGATTTGCCTAGAACCTCTTCCCACTTGGGATTCCCTTTGGCAGAGGCTCGTTACTCTTGGACGGCCATATAGGGGTATGGCTGCCATTCTGTGGTGTGTGTGGAGGGTGTGAAATGAAAAGTTTTTTCAGGAGAGACCGGTTAGATGTGAGAAAATTGTAAATGAATGCTGGTCCCTCATACACAGTTGGGGATCTTTTTTGTAATGTTTTGTTTGATTTGAAATATGTTGCCCTCTGGATTGCTATCGTTTCACGATAGCTTTCCTCACTGTTTCAAAAAAAAAAAAAAATAATGATGCATGCAATCATTCTATAACCTAATGTAGTTATTAACAAACATAAAATGTAAGAATAGAGTTAACTTCGGCATAACAATAGTCCATTAAAATGGACTCATCAGTGCCCTTTGCCATAAATTAGTAAAGGGATTGATATCAATCAGACTATAGTAAGATCTTAGGTATTCAAACAAGGTCCATCTATGATTTGTCATTATTTGTAGAATCTATAATTGGACAATCACAGGCAACCAAGTGAGGCACAAATAGCAACACATTTCCAAGTTACTGCTATGGCAGTCTGGAAACTAGTTGTCGACCTTAAGAAGCATATCGTCTACCAGCCTTAATCACACAACATGTTCCCAACTGCTAATATCACATTCCTACATTAGGTAATGATAAGAAATTGCTGCAAATCATATTCAACTTAGCGAGGGAGAGCTTGTTGGAGGAGGTGGAGGTGGCGGCAACGATGCATCGGGGATCGACGATCTAGGGATCCAATCGGTCGAGGGGATTGGTGATGCTAGAGTGAGGAGCAGCAGTGACGGTCTAGGGATTCGATTGATCAAGGGGATCGACGATGCAAGAGCGAGGAGTGGTAGTGGTGATCAGTTGAGGTCGAGCGAAGGTCGAGGTGTTCGACGACGGGAGAGCAAGGATGGTCAAGGCAACCAGCGATGCAAGAGTGGTTGAGGCGACTGGCGGTGGCGATCGAGGGATCGGCGATCAGTGAGTGAGGGGAGGAGTCAAGGGAGGTGGTGGGAAGAATCGAAGTTGCAGGGGTGGGGAAGGAGGGTTTGGGGAGTTTGTTAGTAATATTTAGAAAAAATATAAAAATATTTTTTATTATCTATTTATGTTGAAATAGAATGGCGATGATTTTTGTTCGTCATTAACAAATATATGATAACGAATCAAAAGAATCGTTGTTAATTTAAAAAAAAATTACAACGAATAATTAAATTCGTGGTTGTTTTCAAACAAAAATTATAACGAATAACTAAAATCATTATTAAATTTAAATATAACAACGAATGATACTATTCGTCGTTACTTATTCATCACATTTCATATATTTTGTTGTAGTGAGGTAGCATACAAAAGAAGATGTTTGATATATTCATATTATGTTACAAAATTTATGCCTACCTAATGCTAGTTTAAGGGTGAATTAAGTCACATTGCATTAGATTAGGCTAGATTGGTCATGTGGCATCAATTTGTAAATAATGTATTTTTAGGGGTTTTTATGTAATATTCTAGTTATTTATATTTGGTACCTTGATGAAATTTATTTATATCTATGCAGGTGCTAGGTAGGGAGCTGCATTGGAGCTGATTGACAAGGCTGCCCTTACACCACCTATCCCAGCCTAATTAGCCTAGACTTTGTCAGCCATGCACATTAGATTTAAACCAAATTGGTTGGCCATTGACTTGATTGGATTTACCCACCCAGCCATTCACGTCAATATCCCATTACCATGTACAGCCACCCTCGTACGTAACCCAATCCCAAAACCTCTCCTACGTAACATCAATCCCATACAACCTGACGGCCCTACTCAACCATACCGCCAATCCCATGCACCGACCGCAAACAAATCCCACGTCCACTTCCGCCTTTCCCATGTAAACATATCTCGTCTGAACCCCATGCACCTTATCCCATGCACCGGACTTCACCACACCCACGTAAACACAACCCTCCACTTATCCCCTACAAAAACAATCCCAAACCAATCTCCACTGACTTAAATCCCATGCAACAGCCGAACCCTCCACTAAATCCCAAACTTATCCTCTCCCAATCCTATTCCTACCTCCTCCACCGCCTACCACCCACCAGAAATCCCATGCAACCTAGCAAAACAACCCAGCCATGCACCAAACTCCCCTCCAAACAAAACACACGCACATTCAACACCTCCTATCCTCACAATCGAAACCCCCTCTATCCGATCCCACTAGCATCCACGTAAACAATCCCCACCAAACTCCACCGGACTCTATCACATGCACCAAACCTAATCCTACCGGTAGTCCTCCCATCTAGCCACCATTAGATGAAAATCCAAGGGCTATCTTACCCTTAGATTATGTGTCGTATTAGTAACCCTTAGATTTAATCCTATGGCCCATAATTCTTGCTACTTTTTTATAAAAGGACCTAACCTCTATCTTTTGAGGAGGAATTTAGATACCTAGAGATAAAAGAATAGCCACCATAACCCACGCTGTTACGACCCGATTTCCGAATCTCTATGAGACACGAGAATCGGACCGACTCGACTGATCCCAAGACCCAGTCGTCCAACGAGAAAGTAACCAAAAGAATAGTAAAATAAACCACATTCACCATACATACAACTAGCAGTAACAAAAGTACAGCAGTAAAGAAAAGAACTACTACAGTATACACCACCACAACAGTAGAGAATTAAACAGGTACATAAACATGATGCTTACAATAAAAGAGTACAGTTGTAATAGAAAATACTCACTACAACAGAAGAAACGGTACAGTAGGTACAACACAAGTAAAACTACTGGGCTCTACTAGGCCTAGCACCCTCTGCAGCCGCAGGCTCTTGCTACTCAACACCTGGTCCTAAAAAGTTGACAAAGGTGACACGTCAGCGAAACGCTGAGTAGAGTGACAACTAACTAGCTAAGAAAAACAGTAAGGTGGACAAGTAGCTATTATTTTTAATCTTTCTTTATTTTCCTATTTACTCATTCTTGAATTATTCCTCAAATCTTTCTCTTGATCTCAAATGTTCCTCGTGGGAACGATCTTGATTGCAGTTTTTTTTCTGAAAAGTAGAAGTAGCACGTGGTGCTTTCCTAGCTGGGAGAGTCCCCCGTGGTGGTCCTACCCTCAATCAACCACCCCAAGGTCACTAACAGACATAACGGTGACTACGGCACGCGCGATAAACGCACGGGTAGCTACCCCGCACTGGCATGCGGTCAGTCGTTTACGTTAATGGGTGCGCCCCAAAGCACAACCCCTCTCAGTAACAGGGGTCTAGCCCCTCCACAGTAACCAACCAGGGGACTTGCCCCTCCACAGTCCACGCACCCTCACCTGACAACCCTGGTTTGCCCAGTGGGCCTAACAAGTTGGAGTAGGAAGGTTAGCAGAACCTTGGGGCCCGTGGGGTGGCTAGTGCTCTCCCTACACTAGTAGCTCTCCCCGGTACTATGTACGCGGGGGCCAAAAGTCGGTACAAAGTGGCCATACCTAACCCCAGGTCCCTGGGGCAGCTAGCTCTGCTCTGCACTAAATAGGGGGGACAGTCGCTCTCCTTGGTACTCCGTACTCAAGGGCCAGCTCACCTCCCCAATTCCATTCCATTCACCTCTCAGGAGCTCTACTCCTAATTCCCTGTAGGGTTCATGCTCATATTTCTTTAACTAAGCCAATTTAGGTTTCATCATTTTAGCTTTATTTTCATATAGCCCATGTTCTTAACAGTTAATATCCATTCATAAACAAGCAACTGTTATCCAATTATAGGCAATTATCATTTTTCTTTCTACTTTTCCAAGACTGCAATTCATATATTCACGGCATTTGTTTCGATGTTTTCTGTTCCTAGGATTCATGCCACACCCTAGGATCTATCATTCAATCTAGTTTTCCAGTCTTAGGATTCATGCCATACCCTAGGATCTATCATTCAATCTAGTTTTCCAATCCTACGGTTCATGCCATACCTTAGAATCTATTAATTATCTCACAAGTGCATAAATGTTGATAAATAATTAAAGGGAGCCACTCTACTCGCAAAATCGGGAGTACTAGGGGCGTGATCAGCAGGTCCGCGCGCCTCCGCAACCCCTAGAGCTGCAACGGAATGGGGTCCTATCACAAGGATCAAACATAAGGAACTACTCAGAATAGGATACAAGTACTTTAAACAAGTAGAGGAACTAATTCTGAGAAGAACGAAATTTTAAACGTGGAAAACGGACTTCGAACGGACCCTAAACGGGTCAAAAACGACAACTCTGTCCTAAATCAAACGTCTGGAACACCTTCCAGATGTCTTAAACGATGGCTCAGATCATACCTTTCTCCTGCGTGGTTCTTCAGAAGTCTAGGATCCCGCTGAACCGTATGGACTTAGTTCCAGACGTCCGACTGTCACTCCGGACGTCTGGAGACTCTCTCCGTCGTCTGGTGCAGTGCCCAGACGTCCGATCTTTGTGGGAGGGCGTTACCTTGCGCCTTCCCGAACGAACCTGCACGGGTACGCAACCGATCTCAACACGGCAAAGAGCCAGAATCCTTCGGCGGAACGGCCTGCATGGCCGTACACGCAAAAGGAAGAAGAAAAGAAATGTTGTACGCTTCAGATGTCTAGATCTTCCTCCAGACGTCTCCCGCGTCGTCTGGACGTATGTCCAGACGTCTGATTCAGGGAAAATTTCCCAGAATCAGGACCTCCTCGTCCTCCGCCTGCTGCGCACGGTAGTGTTGCGTCGCGCTCGCCTGCTGCCTGAGTTGCAGTAGTACCTCCTTAGCGCTACGCTCCTGCTGCGTGCACCCGTCGGTCGGCCCTGGCAGCTCCGGCGAGTTCGCCCTCTCTTCCTCACGTGCTCTGCCTCTTCTCCCCCCGCTACACCTCCTCCCCGCGTGCACCCGGCAGCAACTACTGCCCTCGCTCTCGCACTCTTACGCTAACAGGAAAAAGGAGGAGACGGTGGAGTGGTGGTGAGGGAGAGGGAAGGGGGAGAGAGGCTATTTGAAGGCGCCGGGGGAGAGAGAAGAAAAAGAAGGTGCTGCAGGATGGGGAGGGAAGAGAGTGAAGAAAAGAGGGCGATGGGTCAGTCTGCACGTGCATGCGCGCAGACTCGCAATCGTACGCCGCAAAAATTAATTTCCAGACGTTTGACCAGACGTCTGGACCAACTCCCAGATGTCTTAAAAGACGTTTGATGCCGTGGTCTTAACAACATAACAAACTCAAAGGAAGTTTCGTCCCCGAAACTTGCGCTAACTAGGGTGCGGAAAAGAACGATATATGAGTAACAAACTCAAAGAGGACCGAAGTCGGTCCGAAAAGACGTACCCTCAAAAAGCTCTGGGTACCGCTCCTGCATTGCCGCCTCAATCTCCCAGGTAGCCTCCTTGTACCGCTGGCTCCTCCACAAAACCTTCACCAGGGGTACTTGCTTCCGTCTCAGATTGCGGACGGCTCTATCGAGAATCTGCACTGGCCACTCGAGGTAGGTCAGGTTGTCACCCACCTCAATGCTCTCGTGACTCAAGATGTGACTGGGATCGGCGATGTACTTCCTGAGGTTGGACACGTGGAACACGTCGTGCACACCAGAAAGTTGGGGAGGAAGGGAAAGCTTGTAAGCAACAAGTCCAACCCGCTCCAGGACCTCAAAGGGTCCCACGAACCTCGAAGCGAGCTTCCCTCTCACCCCAAACTGCTGCAGGCCCTTCATGGGTGAAACGTGAAGGAAGACATGGTCCCCAATCTCAAACTGTACCTCTCTATGTTTCTGATCTGCATAGATCTTCTGTCTGCTCCTGACAGTGCAGAGTCGCCTGTGAATTTGCTCGACTACTTCCTGACTCTGCCGGATCAGCCTGGGGCCAACCTCCCACTTGGTCCCTACCTCAGCCCAACTCAAGGGTGCCGTACACCTCCGTCCATACAGAGCCTCGTAGGGTGCCATGCCGATGCTCGAGTTATAACTGTTATTATATGCGAACTCCGCCAGGGGCAAGTGCTCCTCCCAAGAGCCCCTCCAGTCCAGTACACAAGCATCCAAAAGGTCCTCAAGTGTCTATATCGTGCACTCAGACTGTCCGTCCGTCTGGGGGTGGTAAGTGTACTGAACCTCAATTGCGTCCCCAGGGCCTACTGAAACTCAGCCCAAAACTAGGATGTAAAGTGGGTATCCCGGTCTGATACGATCTCCTGTGGAACTTCGTGTAGACGTACCACGTCGCGGATATACCTCTCTGCCAACTGTGCTAGTCCCAAGGTGACTTGGATCAGCAAGAAACGTGCTGTCTTCGTCAATCTGTCAACGATCACCCAGACTACGTCGTGACCTCGCTGGGTAACGGGCAAGCCCACCACCAAGTCCATGGTGATGCTCTCCCACTTCCACTCTGGCACTGGAAGTGGCTGCAACGGCCCTGTAGGCCTCTGATGCTCGGCCTTCACCTACTGGCACACTAAACACTGCTGCACGAATTCACCCACATCCCGCTTCATTCCCCGCCACCAAAAGTCACGTCTCAAATCATGGTACATCTTTGTGTTTCCGGGATGTATGGTGAATCTGGAACTGTGTGCCTCAATCAGGAGCTCCCTCAACAACTCCTCGTCTCTGGGAATGCACAAACGTCCCCTCATGCGTAGTACCTAGTCTGTAAAAGAGAAGTCTCCAGGGTCTCCTAACAATACTCTGTCACGCAATGACTGCAAGTACAGGTCGGCCATCTGCCCTGTGATGATGCGGTCTATCAGCTTTGGCCTCGTCTGTCATGTCACAGTCACTGCCCCACAGTGCCCCAGTAACTCTAGGGATCGCCAACTGCCCATCTCCTTCAAGAGGCTCCAACTCTGTGCCTGTAAGCTGGCCAAGTGGGCAGGCACCTTCCGGCTCAAGGCGTTAGCCACTACGTTGGCCTTTCCCAGGTGGTAGGAAATGCTACAGTCATAGTCCTTCAGGAGCTCCAACCAACGTCTCTGTCTCATGTTGAGCTCCTTCTGGTCAAACCGGTATCTGAGGCTCTTGTGATCTGTGAAAATCTTAAAGGTCTCACCATATAAGTAGTGCTTCCAAGTCTTCAGCGTGAAGACGACAGCTGCCAGCTCCAAGTCGTGGGTAGGGTAGCTATGCTCATGGGGCTTCAGTTGCCGCGAAGCGTAAGCGATAATGTGACCCCTCTGCATGAGCACACCCCCTAACCCCTGCAAAGAGGCGTCAGTGTACACAACGAACCCGCCACTACTGTCTGGGATGGTGAGCACGGGAGCCGAAGTCAGCCTCTCCTTCATCTCCTGAAAACACGCCTCATAGGCGTCTGTCCAAGAAAAGGGCACGTCCTTCTGGGTCAGTTGTGTCATAGGACGTGCAATCTACGAGAAGCCCCTGATAAACCACCTGTAGTAGCCTACCAGTCCCAAGAAATTACGGATCTTAGTAACCGTACGTGGTCTCTCCCACTTGAGCACTTCCTCGACCTTGGCTGGGTCCACAGCCAAGCCATCCCCGGAGATCACATGACCTAAGAAGGTCACCTCCCTCAACCAGAACTCGTACTTGCTATATTTGGCGTACAGCCTACGACGTCTCAGTGTGTCCAAAACCATCCGCAAGTGCTGTCCGTGCTACGTCTGATCTCGAGAATAGATGAGCACATCATCAATGAATACCACCACGAACTGGTCCAAGTACGGTCTAAACACCCGATTCATCAAATCCATGAAGGCAGCGGGGACATTGGTCAGCCCAAACGGCATGACCAGAAACTCGTAGTGTTCGTACTGGGTGCGGAAAGCTGTCTTGGAGACGTCTGCCTCCTTGATCCTCAACTGGTGGTATCCAGACCTCAAGTCAATCTTGGAGAATACTGTGGCACCTCACAGCTAGTTAAACAAGTCATCAATCATCGGCAACGGATACCTGTTCTTGATGGTGACCCTATTCAGCTGTCTATAGTCCACACAGAGGCGTAGGGTACCATCCTTCTTCTTTACGAACAATATCGGGGCTCCCCAGGGAGACGCACTGGGCCTCACAAAGCCCTTCTCCAAAAGATCCTGCAACTGAGACTTGAGCTCTCGTAGCTCAAGTAGTGCCATCTTGTACGGTGCTTTGGAGATGGGGCTGGTCCCCGGTATCAATGAGATCTCAAACTCGATCTCACGCTCGGGCGGTAGTCCTGGCAACTCGTCTGGGAACACGTCGGGGTACTCTCTGACCACCGGGATACTCTAGAAGTCTATCACAGGGCTGGGCTTCGCCACCACACAAGCTAGGAAGCCCTCACACCCCTGGCTCAAAAGTCTCGCCGCCCGAAGTGTAGAAATGCACCAGAAGCCTCCATCCACTGGCTGCCCGTGGAACTCGAAAGAAGGTAACTCCATTATGGAGAAGACGATCTTCCTCTCAAAGTAGTCCACCAAGGCATGGGAAGAGGACAGCCAGTCCATCCCTAGAATTACGCCAAAGTCCTCCATCTGTATCATAATCAAGTCAGCGGGAAGGCTGTGTCCCCTAACACTGACCTTGCAACCTGCGTATACCTCCTCAGCTACAAATAGCTGACCACTCGGACCTCTAATCATGAATGGATCCTCTAACAACATACAGTCCTACCCCAAACTAACTGCAAAACTGGCAGCGACAAACGAGTGCGTAGCACCGGAATCGAAAAGCGTGTAAACAAGTCTGCCAGAAACTGAAACCATACCTGCCACCACTGATCCCGATGCTCTGGCATCCCTGTGCGTCAGGGCGTTGATATGCACCTTAGCCCTAGGTGCGGACGAAGCAGCCACACTTTGCGTCGAAAGGGTAGCTGCTGGTCGGTACCCTCCCCACGACTGCTGTCCTCCTCCTTGCACCTGGAAACTACGGCCTCAGGCTCGCCCCCCAGTGCTCGGCGCGGGAAGCATTTGCTTACCTCCTGCCCTAGACGGGCAGTCCCTCCTGATGTGGCCCGGCTGGCCACACTGGTAGCAAAGGGGGACTCAACTCCTGCCCTCGGTGGGTCCCTGCTGTCGGCTGGGCGGGGGTCCGGTGCTAGCAGCTGGCCCCTGTCGGGGGCCCCGAAAAGCCACTGATAACCCCGTAAAACATGACGGCTCTCTTGCGGGCGCCACGTGTCTCCTCTCTCGTCGGTCCTGTGAGAAGTTTGGCTGATAGGGCCTCTTCCGCCTGTTGTTAGTGTCGCATGTGGACGGGTTGGTCTCTTCGTGTGTCATAGCTGCCTCTACCACCCTCGAGAATGTAGGCAGCTTCAGGGGTTTGACATACCCCCGAATCGCAGGCTGGAGCCCCTCGGTGAACCTCCAAAGGCGCTCCTCCTCAGTAGCCACTGCTGTCGGTGCGAAGCGAGACAGCTCCAGGAAACGCGTGCAGTACGCGCTCACGGTCATCGTCCCTTGGCGGAGAGTGTGGAACTCCCGCCTCCTCTGGTCCTGCCACGTCTGGGGAAAGTACTGCTTGCAGAAGAGGGTGACGAACTGGTCCCAAGTCTGCTCGTCCCTCTCCTGTCCCCTGACCGCCCTCCACCACCTATGTGCAGCGCTCTCTAGCTGGTACGTGGCAAAGGCCACGTGGCACTCCACAGGGGGGCGAAGGGTGTCAAAAACCTTCTCGATCTGCTCGAGCCAGTCCTCCACCTCGGTCGGGTCCTTATCCCTCTTGAAGGAGGGGGCTTCAGCTTTCGGAACTGTCCGAAAAGCTCAAAGTGGCACTGAAGTGGAGATGCCGGTGCACCTCCAGGTAAAGAAGCCTTGTGCTCGGAGTGCCAGAGGAAGGTGGGGGCGGTGGAGGCCCATCCCCTCCCCCACGTCCAGCGCCATGTCTGTCGCGTGGTCCCACAGAGGACTCCCCCTCCGCAGCCCCAGGGAGAGGCGCTCGTGGCGGCTGGTGGAGCTCCTCTCGCACGATATCCCGTATCAGCTGGGCGAGGTCCTGAATGCCCGGGAGCAGTGGCTGGTCTACTGAGGCGTCGACCTCAACGCGCCCGTCCCTCCGACCTCGTCCTCAGCCGTGCCCGCGGCCCGCCTCACTAGTCCCACGTCGAGGCATCTCCTGCAAGGGGACGTGAATACATAATGGAGAAACATCAATACGAATCGATATCTAATGGAGAAATCTAAGAATAGATGTCAAAGATATGTTGTGGTGGCTACTCTAGTTACAGACACGTGAATTGGTTATTTTCCAGCCAGTTGGTTCACTTCTCGGGACGACCTTGCTCTGATACCCTCTTGTTACGACTCGATTCTCGAATCCCTACGAGACACGAGAATCGGACAGACTCGACTGATCCCAAGACCCAGTCGTCCAACGAGAAAGTAACCAAAAGAACAGTAAAATAAACCACATTCACCATGCATACAACTAGCAGTAACAAAAGTACAACAGTAAAGAAAAGAACTACTACAGTACACACCACCACAACAGTAGAGAATTAAATAGGTACATAAACATGATGCTTACAATAAAAGAGTACAGTTGTAACAGAAAATACTCACTACAATAGAGGAAACGGTACAGTAGGTACAACACAAGTAAAACTACTAGGCTCTACTAGGCCTAGCACCCTCTGCAGCCGCAGGCTCTAGTTGCTCAACACCGGGTCCTGAAAAGGTGACAAAGGTGACACGTCAGGGAAACGCGGAGTAGAGTGGCAACCAACTAGCTAAGAAAAACAGTAAGGTGGACAAGTAGCTGTTATTTTTAATCTCTTTCTTTATTTTTCTATTTACTCATTCTTGAATTATTCCTCAGATCTTTCTCTTGATCTTGAATGTTCCTCGTGGGAACAATCTTGATTGCAGTTTTTTTCCGAAAAGTAGAAGTAGCATGTGGTGCTCTCCTAGCTGGGAGAGTCTCCCGTGGTGGTCCTACCCTCAGTCAACCACCCCAAGGTCACTGACAGACGTAACGATGACTACGGCACGCGCGATAAACGCACGGGTAGCTACCCCGCACTAGCACGCGGTCAGTCGTTTCCGTTAACGGGTGCGCCCCAAAGCACAGCACGGAACCAATATAGGGCAGAGCTCTCTCAGTAATAGGGGTCTAGCCCCTCCACAGTAACCAACCAGGGGACTTGCCCCTCCACAGTCCGCGCACCCTCACCTGACTACCCTGGTTTGCCCAGTGGGCCTAACAAGTTGGTGTAGGAAGGTTAGCAGAACCCTGGGGCCCGTGGGGTGGCTAATGCTCTCCCTACACTAGTATCTCTCCCCGGTACTATGTACGCGAGGGCCAAAAGTCGGTACAAAGTGGCCATACCTAACCCCGGGTCCCTGGGGTGGCTAGCTCTGCTCTGCACTAAATAGGGGGGACAGTCACTCTCCTTGGTACTCCGTACTCAAGGGCCAGCTCACCTCCCCAATTCCATTCCATTCACCTCTCAGGAGCTCTACTCCTAATTCCTCGTAGGGCTCATGCTCATATTTCTTTAACTAAGCCAATTTAGGTTTCATCATTTCAGTTTTATTTTCATATAGCCAATGTTCTCAACAGTTAATATCCATTCATAAACAAGCAACTGTTATCCAATTATAGGCAATTATCATTTTTCTTTCTACTTTTCCAAGACTGCAATTCATATATTCACGACATTTGTTTCGATGTTTTCTGTTCCTAGGATTCATGCCACACCCTAGGATCTATCATTCAATCTAGTTTTCTAGTCCTAGGATTCACGCCATACCCTAGGATCTATCATTCAATCTAGCTTTCCAATCCTAGGGTTTATGCCATACCTTAGAATCTATTAATTATCTCACAAGTGCATAAATGTTGATAAATAATTAAAGGGAGCCACTCTACCCGCAAAATCGGGAGTACTGGGGGCGTGATCGGCAGGTCCTATCACAAGGATCAAACACAGGGAACTACTCAAAATAGGATACAAGTACTTTAAACAAGTAGAGGAACTAATTCTGAGAAGAACGAAATTTTAAACGTGGAAAACGGACTTCGAACGGACCTTAAACAGGTCAAAAATGACAACTTTGTCCTAAATCAGACGTCTGGAACACCTTCCAGACATCTTAAACGATGGTTCAGATCATACCTTGCTCCTGCGCGGTTCTTCAAAAGTCCAGGATCCCGTTGAACCGTCTGGACTTAGTTCTAGACGTCTGACTGTCACTTCGGACATTTGGAGACTCTCTCCGTCGTCTGGTGCAGTGCCTAGACGTCTAACCTGTGTGGGAAGGCATGCCCTTGCGCCTTCCCGAACGAACCTGTACGCGTACGCAACCGACCTCAACATGGCAAAGAGGCAGAATCCTTCGGCGGAACGGCCTGCATGGCCGTACATGCGAAAGGAAGAAGAAAAGAAATGTTGTACCTTTCAGACATCTGGATCTTCCTCCGGACTTCTCCTACGTTGTCTGGACATAGGTCCAGATGTCTGATTCTTGGAAAATTTTCCAGAATCGGGACCTCCTCGTCCTCCACCTACTGCGCACGGCAGTGCTGCGCCGCGCTCGCCTGCTGCCTGAGCTGCAGCAGCACCTCCCTAGCGCTACGCTCCTGCTGCACACACCCGTCGGCCGGCCCTGGCAGCTCTGGCGAGTTCGCCCTCTCTTCCTCACGCACTCCGCCTCTTCTCCCTCCTGCTACAAGTCCTCCCCGTGCGCACCCGGCAGCAGCTGCTGCCCTCGCTCTCGCGCTAACAGAAAAGAGGAGGAGACGGTGGAGTGGTGGTGAGGGAGAGGGAAGGGGGGGAGAGAGGCTATTTGAAGGCGCCGGGAGAGAGAGAAGAAAAAGAAGGCGCTGCAGAATGGGGAGGGAAGAGAGAGAAGAAAAGAGGGCGGCAGGCCAGTCTGCGCACACATGCACGCAGACTCGCAATCATACACCGCAAAAATTAATTTCCAGACATCTGGGAAGGCTTCCAGATGTCTGACCAGACGTCTAGGTCAACTCCCAGACATCTTAAAAGACGTTTGATGCTATGGTCTTAACACACGCCCTCTGTCTCCAGGCTCTCTCTTCGGTCTTCTTCCCAATGCCCTTGATCTAATGCTCTACCAAATTTCATACAAGCATCTCTTAAGCAGCTCCATAGTCTCTCTCGCTCTCTCATTATTTTTATGCTATTTGTAAGCTTTCTTTTAGAATTCATGTGTAAGACTTTTCAGGATTAGCAATAAAGTTCATTATTCAATGGATATCATGTCTCTCTTTATGTGCTTTCATTAGAATAGAATAATTAGTGAGAAAAGCTTTTAAAAATCCTGATTTGACTCCCTGCGAATGACTCAAGACTTACCAACTTTTGATTTATAAATTTATTTGATTCGACGTGTTTTGCAATTACAACAATAACGTAAAAATCTCTTTTCACAAATTCGCATTGAACAAATTGATGTCATTGCTGAGATGTCAACAGAGTTATTCTTAAAACTTTTCTTCTTCATGCTTACTTGAGATTCTAACTCTTTATTTCCATTTGATTGCATGTGTGCAGGAAGCACGACTTTTCGAGAAGAAACGTTACAACAGAAGGATTGAGGGTTTTTCATCTTCAGGTAAGTACTCATCGTATCTTAGATTTCCTTTTGCTATAAAAAAATTCCAAAAATAATTAGGTACTTTACTTTATCATTAGGATTAGAAGTATTTGCTTGTGTTTGCTTGCTTTCCTCATAAAAAAAATCTTGTTGGTAGGCATTATCTCCTGAGAAATAACAAAACCACCTCCTTGGAATTCAGACTACAACTACTTTCAAGATTAAAAAATCATTTTCCAAATTTTATATGTCATTTGAAAATTACTCCTGGACATAGGCATTTAAGCTAGGAATATCATATCCAAATTTCACGTAAATCTAATTAGTACAGAAATTTTAAAAATTCTCAGACTGCTGTGCTATCAAATCTGTTATTTTTCCTAACTTTTGGAATGTCAAAAATCACTGGAATTTTTATATAACTCTGATTCATTTGAAATTTGCATCACTGAATTCCTATCATAATCAAGAATTTAAGAAAAATATGAAAAAAATAATTCCTGCACATTTGGTTACACTGAACATTCGATCACCAACTAGGGATCAAAACAAACTGCAGAACCCCTAGTACACTTTAAATCTAGAAAAAATAAAAAACATGCATTAAAATTCTTGAAAATATATTTTCTGAATGCCTAGTTGGTGGTGCAGTAGGAGAAATTGGTTACAGTGATTGTGCCGCACCATCCTACTTGTTTTTGGACTTAATTGCATCATATAGCACTATCTAATTTTAGGGTTTCAATCATAGGAAAGAGCACATTTGCATCCCATATCCTTAAAGGAAATTGATTTGACAAATTGGGATTTGAAAAACTTTTTGTGTGCTCCATTAGAATATTGCTTGAATTTATCTAATCGAGAAACCCTAAAATACACTTAAACAAGCAATTGAACTTTAAAATAAACTTCACCATAAAAAAAATTCTTGTAAACCCCTTTTGCTTGTGCACTTCACACTCTTCAATCTATCTTTAAGGGGCACTACCCAACTAATCAACGCCCCATCACATTCCTGAGCATGCACATCCTAAGCCTAATTAATTGGATAAACGTTGGCCCCTAAGGACTCATTGAGTTAGTCTCAAGGTATGTACTCGCACCGTAGGGGTAATTGGTGAAGTGTATTTTCTCAAAGCATCTAAGTAGGAGGCCTGATTGTCAAACGACTTAAGCTAAGTGGGGGTCTGGCATAATTAGCGGCCCTCGGGACACGCTCCCCCTATTCTGCCGACCTACTTATACGGCTTCTGGTTTATAGGCAACACTAATTCATCTTGGGGTGAAGTTATACCTTCGAGGCTTAAGTCATCTAGGGCTACACTTTAAGGCTTAGTGTGTTTGTTTGATTGGGGATTCTCTCATCTGTCTTGTCTCTCTCATAAGTTGACTTTCTTTTGGTTTATGCAAGGGAAACGATCTCTAAAACTTGCTTTGCTATCACCTTTAGAAAGAAACCCTAAGAAAAGACTTCATTTTCCAAAATCTGAATCTGAATCTTCACTAATGGCTAGTCACCATGAAGAAGACAATCATGGGGTGGAAGAACAAAATTTGGATCCAATGACTCTTTTACAGAGGCAAATTGATATGCAGGGCCAACATCATGAAAGACTGATGCAGGTATAGTGTAGACCCTTGCCCGACTCCAAATTTGGAGAGCAGATTGCTCTCTTAAAGACTTTTACAATCCTCCTGATGCCCAACCTGAACCTTTTATTAGGGTACCCCAAGATGGGGATGATTTTGAGCTCAAACCACAAATCATCAACTTGATTCCCCACTTCCAGTGTCACAATTTTGATGTCCCCTTCCACCACCTTGAAGAACTTCTACACATAGGAAGGACCTTTGGCCCCAAAAACATGAACGAGGATACCCTGATGATGAAAATGTTCCCATTTTCCTTAAAAGATAAAGCTGTTCAGTGGTTGAGAACAATTGGTAGACCAATCCTAACCTAGGAATATTTAAGAAACACTTTTCTAAAGAAATTCTTTCCCATTTGAAAAATAAATTCCCCTAGATGTGTCATTAACCCAGGGAAACAATTACATGAGGCTTGGGAGAGATTTAATGACTTAGCTAGGAAATGCCCTCATCATGGGATTCTCAAATGACACTTAGCCCATATTTTCTATTATGGGTAAGCAACAACTTGAAGAATTTTGCTAATACGACATGTGGAGGCAATTTCCTAAGCAAAGATGCTAAGGGAGCATTTGAATTGTTTGAAAATATGAGTGAGAATTCCCTCAACAATGCCTCGATGTCCTCCTTTAGCAGATCAAATCAACTAGAGAGAGGAGTTTATGAAATTAAGGATAATTCTAATTTGGTTGACTTAGCAGTAAATGCACTATGACTAGATAAGGCAGAACTTGTTGGAAAAAATGTTGAAAATTTATATAAGAAATTGGATACTCTTCTGAAGGGTGGTAATTCCTTAGGTATACATTCCAAGGCAAACCCTATGATTGCCCAAGAAAGAACTATTTTAGCCCGCACCCAACTCCCCAACCCTCTAAGCCAAGAATTAGTGCACAATATTAATGACCTAACCATGGATCCACACATGAGCCAACTTTACTTGGAACCGCCTCTTTCTAGGTACCAAGGAGGGATCTTGATGCCCTTATATTATGAATTAGGCATCCCAATGCCTAATTATTCTAAGGATGTTAATGCACTCCATGGATACACTAGAAATGACCAGTATTCAAACACTTGCAACCCTAGATGATGTAACCATCTTAATTTTGCCTGGTCAAGTTAGAAACCCACCCAAGGTCCTAACTTGACTAGGCAAAATAATTATGGGCAACCCAGTAGGTACACACAACCACGCACTCACCAGCCTCAGCCTACCTAGGAAGCCCACCCATCTAATCTAAGTTTGGTCCTTAAAGAGATGTAAGAAATGAATTTAAGACACAAAGAGGAAATGAATCAATTGAGGATCGAATTGACAGGACGATTCAACCAGTTTGTAGATTCTAGACAACACAGGATGCTGCCATCCCAACCTGTCCCCAACTCTAGAAACTTTAATAGGGTTAACCAAAATAACACATGGGAGCAATAGGCACTGGTAAAACTCGAATAGGTTGTGTTAATATGGTGAAATTATCGTTGAAGTTATTATAGTGGTTAACCTAAATTGAGTCTAACCATCTTTCACAATTTTTTTTTACTTGGCCTACTTAATCTTATCTTGGTCACTTTTAGGCCCAGGGTTGATCTCAGGGAGGCGGGAATTAAAGGTGAAGAAGTTTCTATGCTTTTCCTAAAATGTATCTCTTCCGTGTGTTTATTATGTTTTTTTTTAATTTTTCTATTTAAGATTTTTTTTGTTGATAATATTGTCCTTGAGGCACACCCTCAAAATCAAGTTCTTGGCTTTGAGCCAAATTGTTCTTGGCTTTAAGCCAACTTAGGGATTCCAAAAACCGATCCTACTATTCGCAAGGCCGAGTACCTGCAAGACAAGAATTATCTTTTCTCTTTTACTCTTTTTTTTATCTTTTTAATAGCAGGTAACAAAAGAGAAATAAAAACAAGGTAGGTTGCTGGCAAAGAAAAGGTATACTTAGCTTAATATATGTTTAAATATATAGTAGATACAATATATATATGTATATATATATATATATATACATATATAGGGGTGGAGGTGGAAGTGGAAATGGAGTGTAGCACGGTGTCAAGTTGGTCCACGTCTAGAAAGACAAAACCAACAAGACGAAGTGCCGCGTAGAGTGTGGGATGGATGTGTGGGAGCGTGTGCAGAGGTGCTTGCTTTGCGCGGGTATTGGGGAATATCAGCAACTGGTGTAGATATTCCCGTGATATGATGCGCGGTTGGGTGACTAGTGCACGGGCGTATGGATACGGGTAGGTGATGTGTATGTATATATATATATATATATGTGTGTATATATATAGATAGGGTTATAACTATATAGGTATATATGTAGTTGTGTATATATATATAGATATATATATGTGTGTATATATATATTTAAGAATATATATATATATTTATAACTATATAGATATATACATACATATATACATCTATATCTATATATATACATATACATATACATATACATATACATATACATATACATATACATATACATACATACAAATATACATATATATATATATATATATATGTATGTATGTATGTATGTATGTATGTATGTATGTGTAGGTGTGTACAAGTGAGTGTGTGGGTGTACGAGTGTGTGTGTACGAGTGTGAGTGTGTATGAGTGTGGGTGTGTACGCTGGAGGAGTGTGAGAGAGCGGAAGAAGTTAAGTCATCCGGAGGCTGCATCCACCATCTGATCTCGCAGGAGCGCAGGAATGCACGCACGTGACTGGCTGGAGGCAGTCGTGAGGAGGAGAGAGAAGGCACGGTGACCGGATAAGTGAGAAACAAATCGGTCATCGCACTGTAGCCACATGAGGTCGTGACTACAGTGCAAGGGCAAAAAGGTGACCGGCTGATTCGCGAGGGTTTGCGACAGGGCGCGCGGAGAGGGGTGAGGGCGACCAGCTGGCATGCGTAGAGCACGCGGAACGGGCGCCTGAGGCGCGCAAAGATGTGCGGAGGTGGTAGAGTGTGCACTGTAGTTGTGCACGAGCTTTAGAGCTTGAAGCTTTGCTGCTCTAATGGCGACGGAGAGTAATCTGCAAACAAAAACCAAACAGAGAACAAAAAGCCAAATATGAAAAATAAAAAGAGAAATAAAACAAGAACCCACCACGACCACCTGCTCACGATGGAGCTGGGCAGTGGTGGAGCTCATAGTGGGGTCTTGAACCACTGGGAGCTTCTCCTACACTCAGTGTTCCTCTTCTCAACTGGTGAGAAGAGGTGTTGTGTATTGATGAGAACCTCATCATGAGCCATAACTAGCTCATTTTGACCTAATACAAAGGATAAAAGCTCCTACATAACTCAAGGAAAGGCTTAACTCAAAGAATTCTGAGTTTAAGGAGAAAACGAGTCATAAGGGGTAAAAATGCAATTTTACCAGTATAATCTGCATACAGGGTAATTTAGGGTCCAAACATAGGTAAAAGCAACCTAATAAGAATAAAAGTGGGATGAGATGATCTGACAAGGGCTACAGCAATTCCAAGGAACTAAATGATAATCTGTAACCCTAAAACAAACCCACTTCAATTCACGAGGTTTGAGGCAAATTAAAAATAGAATAAACCCTCTAAAATTTATAGAAAAATAATCTAGGGTTTAGAACCTTCAATTTGGCCTTCAGAACCCATTTTGACCTACATTGAGAACCATGCCCAATTAATAACTTAATTTGGGTTTTTGCATAAATTGACCAGTCAAACAAGGTTTAATATAGAAATGAAATTCACCATCAGATTCCTTAGGTCCTAATTAGTCATGTATAAAAACTTGAGCCTAAGAAGAAACCTTCTTGACCAACTTTACATTTTGGTCCTCATCTATTTACTTTTTGGCCCTCAACTTTTGAATCCTCGCATTTTGGCCCCTAACTCTCCTTCGTTCTTTGCGTTCAGGTCCCTCCTGCAAAACCTGCCAGCACCATGCTCCGGCAACCTTGCGCGGAGCATGGCGCCGCGCAGGGTGAGGGGGAGGGGCTGGCAAGTCAACCGGGGGTGCCCTGCGTCGTCAGCCGTCGCAGGAACACCCCCCTGGTCGCTGCAACCCACCATACCGGCCGTGCGAACGCACGGACGGTATGGGTTTCCATCTCCGGTGTCCTCCGGCGAGGGAGACACGTCGTCTCCCTCCGCCCTCCTCTCTGATTCCGCCTCTATAAATACCCCCGTCGCTCCGCCGTTCTGGGCAGCTCGGATCTGACGGAGAAAACCCCCAACTTTCCTCTCTTCCCACTCCGGCAGACGCCCACCAGCTCCGGTGGTTCCTCCTCCTCCTCCACCTCTTCGCTCTGCCGCAATACCAGCAGCAGAGACTTCTTCCCCTGCTCTTCCCGCGTCGCGCAATACCGGCGCACGCTGCCTCTGCCCCGTCGTCGCCGCCGTCCTCCCCCACTGGGCACCTTCTTCTCCGGCGACAGCAGGTACAGCCGTCCGCCTCCTCGCCCCCTTCGTCACTTTAGTTAGGTTAGAACTACTTCCCTCTATCCTCTCTCTCTTTTTCCCCTTGCTATTTTTATCTAATTACCCCTCGACCGCGCCTAATCACCCTCACCTTCTCCGCCTTCGGCCATCCTCCGGCGAGCCGCTCCCATCACTCCAGCATCCCACACGGCTCGCCGACCTGCACATAATCTCCGCCTCCTCACCCTGATCCATTTCCGCCCTTCCACTTCCCCCAAATCACCCTCTGCAACTCCACTGAACAAACCCATCTCCCGACCCACAGTCCGACCTAGGGCAGCCCTTAGGCTCCGCCCCGCCGCCTGCACACCCCCCGACCACCTTCGCCGTGCCACGGCGAAGGTCCTCCGCGTTTCTGATTGGGCCGAGAGGCTGTTTTTCTGTGGGTAGGTACCTGCGCTCGTCGCCGCCATTGTTGAAGCGAAGCAGCTTCTTCACCTGCTGCCCCAGGTGCGCCACGCCCAGGTCACACTCCCAGGCTGTGCGGGGGCATTTCGGCAAAGCGTTAGGCTGCAGTTGAGGCGAAGCTCTCGCGCGAAGCCCCCGCGCTTCGCCTCGACTGCCGCTGCTTCCTCCGCGCAGGCACCCAAATTGGGGTGGGACATTTAGTCCCACCTCGTAACCTTTCAGAGGAGCGCGCCCGCATAAAGGAAAAAGTGCCTTATGCTCGTTGCCTCCTGAGCACGGGGTGAGGTCCCTCTCACTCACTCGCTCGACCCGGTCTCGTCCGCGCTCACGCCTCGTGGACCTGGCCCGACCCGACTTAGACTGACCTGCACTCCTCGCCCACCACTCACGCCGGTGGGCCTGGACCCGGGCGCGACCCGTACCTGGCAACCCGGCAGCTCTGGGAGAGCTTTCCTAAGAGCGGCTTCTGTGAGAGAGAGACGCGGGGGAGGGTAGAGATAGGTTTTGCCCCTCTGATTAAGTGGTGCAAGTTTGCAGGCACAGGTGAAGAAGAAGAACCGGAGAAGAAGACTGACGGAAGAAGAGCAGCCAGGACTGCTCGAAGCAAAGAGGAAAAGGTGAAGAAGAAGAAGACGAGCGAGGCAGAGAAGAAGGATGACGAAAGCTGAAGGAAGGAGCACCGAGCGGCACTGTAGGAGGGGCGGTTTAAGTCGTCTGATTGGAAAATCAGACGACGCTCTGAAGGCAGAAAAGAGGAAGAAGAACAGGACAAGGACCGCAAGGAAAAAGAAAAAGAAAGAGACAAAGCAGAAACAAGAGCTGAAAGACGAAGAAGAACATCACCCACTGCTGCAGATAAAGAAGACAGAAAGAAGAAGAAGAAAGAAGGAGAGACGACGTCCTGACAGCAAAAAGCAGAAGAAGAAGACCATAAGGAGATAAAGGAACCAAAAGCCAAAGAGAAGAGAAAAGAAAGAAGAAGACAGACGAGAAAGAAGAAGCCAACAAATTTTCATCTCTCTCTCTATCTATCTATATTTTTGTAAAAGAAACTTTGTACCCCTAGAATACAACTTGCTCCCTGAGTTCGACCTCGGGAACTCTTTTATTTTCCGAGTAAAAAATTATATATTTGAAATGATGGCAATAACTGGCTATACTACAACGACATAACAATAAAACCCGGTTATCTCTTCACGCCATCGTTATCAATTGGCACCGTTGCCGGGGAGCAACGGCTATTCTAGAGGTAAACATTCCTGTTTCTTTTTAATTTCTGATAATCTCCTCTCTTTTGTGCAGCTACAGGAAATCAAGAAGACAAGCAACCGCACGACAACCACTCTGAGGACAGGTAAATTTTTCCTCTCGCTATTAACCCCTAAACTCTAAAGAGGAAGAAAAGAAAAGAACAAGCAATATAGAGCTAACCTGTCTTCCATACTTAGTAACCATAAAAAGTTGCATGTTTTCAACCCATTATTCCTGCACACTATTAAGGGTATTTAGGGGCTAACACATTCTTGCTTGAGCCCTAATTACCCAACAAAGAACTAACTGGACCAAGTAGAGCCAACCTAGGATCCAACACTAGGGATTTAGAGACACACTCCTTAAGCAAGAATTGAGAAAACCAAATGAAGTGTGCCCAAACCCTTGTCTGAAAATACCTATTCAAAGAAAACCTAAAACAATTGGCTCTCTAAACACTTGAACCCTAAAAGACAAGACACAAAAGCTCTCAAAGGAAACAAGAGGTAAAGTTGACCCCTTGGGTCAACCAACCTTAAAATTAGGTCACTTTCTCACTCAAAATACCTAAGAGTTCAAGTGTAACTTTAAGCACCCTGATCTTAAACTAAAATTGGTAGACTTAAGAGGTCAAGATCCCCATTCTGGTCTACCTGGAACCGCAGTGACAAGAGAGGTCGGGTGGGGGAAACCTTGTAACCCGTGGGGACGCTCTACCGTGTAGGGGTCTTCGCGGGACTCTCCCTCTCTGGCTGCCCAGGTAATTCTCAGGTGGATGATCTTTCTGATCAAGGGGTCCATCTGCCCCGAACCTCTATAGTCACCCAACAATTTTTGGGTGTCTTGATTGGGTCCAGCACCTGCTTATCTCATCCAGTCCTTCAGTATTTTGCAGGAGGTCCTTGAAACCTCCTATAGAAATTCACTCTCCCCGAGGCTAAGCCTCGGCTCCCTTGTTTTTGCAGAAATCATTCACATAGCCCCTCTTTCCTCTGATTCTGAACAAAGTCCCCTTCTTCCATTAATTCAAACTTCTGATTCTATCTTGATTCCACCACCTGATTCGAAGATGCAGCCTAATTACCTAGCAAGACTACCATGTAAAAAACCTGAATATCTGAGATCCATGAAAGATAAGATGATTGAGGATGCCCTTGAATTCTATGAAATCAAATATAAACCCTCAACACCAATAGAAAACATTCAGGTTGATGTTCCAACAGCCACAGCTTTCATCATAAACTGTGCCTAGATTCTATTGACTGAAATTACAAAAGGATCAACCCGAGATATGCTCATGACAGGATACATTGAGATAGAAAAATTACACCAATCTGAATACCTTCAATGCTTGACAAATCCTGTACTTTGGGAACAACACCAAGATGCCCTTATGAAACGGGTAGAAATGATGAAATCAGTAGAATAAATTATCAACCAGAAATACCCGTATATACCAGAAATAGAGGATGAACCATCTTGGAACAGTATTAAGGAACAATCCAGTTTCCCAGATCTCGGGATTGAGGCACAAAGTGGTTGTAAAATCCCAACCCAAATAGAAGACAATGTTGAAATAGGTTGGGATATTGCAGGAGAACACAATGATGAGCCAAACTTTGACCATGAATTGCCAAGCCTAGAATCCCAAAACTCCTGCAATAATGAGATCAGAAATGAACCTTTTGAGGGTATAAATTCCGCCCCTTATCTTGATAAGGTGGCCCTCGAAGGTTATTCGGACTTAGGTTCTAATAATTCTACCCACATCCTAAGCCTAGAACCTAGATCTGAAACTTATTGGGAAGATTATGAGGCCCCTTTTGAGAAAGATCAAATTTTTGCAGAATATGATTCTGGGCCTCTATTTGATGAATATCCCTCTCCAACATCTTCAGAAAATCTGATCGATTTTTCGAAAGTCTTGCCAATTTATGATACAGAGACTGAGGAGTTGGACGAGTTGGATTTTAATTGGGTCTATCCTACCAGCTTGGAGCTTAAGCCTAGACAGAATACCTTTTTGAGCCCAGAATTGACATATAGGCTAGACCCCAATCAGGCTGCTGATTCCACATCTGAGGATTTTTGCTGTGGTGGAATTCATGATCATGAATCTCATTTTCGCCAACTCTCCGACAATTTCAAATCTGACTATAATTGCGGAGAGATTCCCCTTCCTGAACACGCCAGGCCTATCTACGACCTCAGTTCTCATGACTCTAACTCCGACTCTGAGGTCCTGATTCCCGAGATCACTGATAACACAGAATCATTCCTTTTCGATCCTCAGGAACCAAAAACAGAAAATGCCAAGAGTGATTGCAACCAAGAATCCAAATTTTTTCTCAAATCCGATTTCTTTTATCCTACAGACACTCTTCCGGCATTTGATAGTTACCCAGAGGACTCTCTACAGAAAACCACCTATCATCTGTTTCTAGAAGAGCCCTCGTACATAATGGCCACCTCGTCCGCACACACAGAACGAATCAAAACCTCTTCCCAACCCTGACCTGCAACCGGACTCAATTTCTATTCAGATTCACCTCTCACCGAGCCGATTGCATTTCCACATCGGGTTTCGAACATTGATCAGACTACATACCATGCTCTATCATTCTCTGATCACCCCTGTAGGGTTCCTGCATCAATCACTGATTATTCTACGGGTCCCTACTCTGACCAGGTTGATTCGACTCAGCCAAACCCTGCGTTTACACTTCCACATCTATCTGAGCTTCATAGTTTATGGTGGGCTCCACACCTTTTTATCCACATCTATCAACCCACCAGATTGATTGGGTTTGGGCTGCATCATCAGCCTGTTGATCTGAACAAGCACCTGGTTGGACCAACCAGGCTCTTAATCAAGGTGCTTGTCTTACAAAACTCTGTTGATTTGACCATCCCCTCTCCATCGCATTTCCCGCTTGGCTGAAGGCATCAAATTTAGCGCTCAACGGGAGGCAGCTCGTCATTCTCTTTGAAAACCTGAAACTTGTTCTGACACCTTTTTGCACTTGAAGTTCACACTTTAGGACAGCCGACTCCACCTCAGGTGCTTGCATCTGAGATTAGAAATCATCCGCAACAGTCACCCCGACCCATTCACTCATCAAAACAGCTATCCTAATGTATGAACTTAGTTGAATAAAAACCCCTAGGTTACAATGAGGACATTGCAAATCTTAGGCATGGGGGGATATGAAAGTGCAAAACTTGTAAGAAAAGGTTTCAAACAAAAAATTCACATATGCCAAAAACACCATAAAAATTAAAAATTTTTCGAAAAAGAATAAGAGGAAAAGAGGAGAAGGAAATTTTGTGAAGGAGAAGGAGAAAAGAAACAAAATGAAAAAGGAGCACAAAATTATGAGAAAAGGTGATAGTCATTAGTAAGGAACTAAGGAATTAACCTAAGTTCTAGACCTCATTCAAGAAAATAACTGAAAAGTGCATAATGAGATTAGTAAGAACGCAAATCTTAGGCATTCTTGAATAGACTCTTAGTACCCATTAAGATCTAGACATTCCTCAAGAGGTTGAGGAAAATGAAAAGCTGAAGTATTAGGTCTAAGGCTTAGGGAGTATTTGGCCTCATTAACTAATTTTTGGTTTACGGGACTCAGTAACCTAAGCACCCTAACCTCACACACAGCCTGGTTCAGTAAGCGTAAAAATCAAAATCACGCAGAAGCGTCGCAAAATTCTGAAAAGAACACCTATAATAGGAGCGGCCGATCAGCACAAGTTGATTTGGACGAGTTCCCAACGCGGAGAGGCGGGAAATCCCCTCGAAGATGCGTAACAAAATATCATCTCCTCGGTGCTTGTCTCTTAGGATATTTACATATCCTACTGGGGGCATGTAAGCACTCTGCTGGTTCAGATCCCATGGATGGCATTATCTCGAAGTGTCAATTGCCAGGGTCTGGATTCGGCCACGGAACACCATGGATGGGATTATCTCGAAATCTCAATAGCCAGGGTTCCGGGGGTTGCCATGGGCGGTGCTATCCTGAAGCATCGATCGCCAGGAACCCTTGAGGATTGATGATGGGAGCAAGGAATCTGATACAGACCGTGTTGAAAAGCCAATCCTAGGCTAGAATGAAAAAGAAAAAGAGAGAGAAAACTCTCCAAACAGGAAAACTTTCTATCTCTCTCTTATAAAACGCACTGCGAACTGAGCCAGGGCTAAAATCATTTCAAGCACGGGTGCTTTAACCACAAAGTCCAATAAACCTTAGGTTAGTTCTTGTGGGCCTTAAAAACCTTTGCTAAGGACTGAGGCTAGGGCTAGACAGATTTGGATCTTGATTAGTACTAGAGTACCTTTTAGGCCTATGGTCAGCATTCTAACCTAATCTGAGCTCAAATGAAAAAGCACTTATCTAAAGCTATTAAGAACTTCATGGTCTAGAACAAGGGTTGAAACCTTAAGTTTTTGCTAAGGGACTAGCAAAAGCTAGGCATGGGGGTATGATGAGAACCTCATCATGAGCCATAACTAGCTCATTTTGACCTAATACAAAGGATAAAAGCTCCTACATAACTCAAGGAAAGGCTTAACTCAGAGAATTCTGAGTTTAAGGAGAAAACGAGTCATAAGGGGTAAAAATGCAATTTTACCAGTATAATCTGCATACAGGGTAATTCAGGGTCCAAACATAGGTCAAAGCAACCTAATAAGAATAAAAGTGGGATGAGATGATCTGACAAGGGCTACAACAATTCCAAGGAACTAAATGATAATCTGTAACCCTAAAACAAACCCACTTCAATTCACGAGGTTCGAGGCAAAGTAAAAATAGAATAAACCCTCTAAAATTCATAGAAAAATAATCTAGGGTTTAGAACCTTCAATTTGGCCTTCAGAACCCATTTTGACCTACATTGAGAACCATGCCCAATTAATAACTTAATTTGGGTTTTTGCATAAATTGACCGGTCAAACAAGGTTTAATATAGAAATGAAATTCACCATCAGATTCCTTAGGTCCTAATTAGTCATGTATAAAAACTTGAGCCTAGGAAGAAACCTTCTTGACCAACTTTACATTTTGGTCCTCATCTATTTAATTTTTGGCCCTCAACTTTTGAACCCTCGCATTTTGGCCCCTAACTCTCCTTCGTTCTTTGCGTTCAGGTCCCTCCTGCAAAACCTGCCAGCACCATGCTCCGGCGACCTTGCGCGGAGCATGGCGCCGCGCAGGGTGAGGGGGAGGGGCTGGCAAGTCAACCGGGGGTGCCCTACGTCGTCAGCCGTAGCAGGAACACCCCCCTGGTCGCTGCAACCCACCATACCGGCCGTGTGAACGCACGGACGGTATGGGTTTCCATCTCCGGCGTCCTCCGGCGAGGGAGACACGTAGTCTCCCTCCGCCCTCCTCTCTGATTCCGCCTCTATAAATACCCCCGTCGCTCCGCCGTTCTGGGCAGCTCGGATCTGACGAAGAAAACCCCCAACTTTCCTCTCTTCCCACTCCGGCAGACGCCCACCAGCTCCGGCGGTTCCTCCTCCTCCTCCTCCTCTTCGCTCTGCCGCAATACAAGCAGCAGAGACTTCTTCCCCTGCTCTTCTCGTGTCGCGCAATACTGGCGCACGCTGCCTCTGCCCCGTCGTCGCCGCCGTCCTCCCCCACTGGGCACCTTCTTCTCCGGCGACAGCAGGTACAGCCGTCCGCCTCCTCGCCCCCTTCGTCACTTTAGTTAGGTTAGAACTACTTCCCTCTATCCTCTCTCTCTTTTTCCCCTTGCTATTTTTATCTAATTACCCCTCGACCGCGCCTAATCACCCTCACCTTCTCCGCCTCCGGCCATCCTCCGGTGAGCCGCTCCCATCACTCCAGCATCCCACACGGCTCGCCGACCTGCACATAATCTCCGCCTCCTCACCCTGATCCATTTCCGCCCTTCCACTTCCCCCAAATCACCCTCTGCAACTCCACCGAACAAACCCATCTCCCGACCCACAGTTCGACCTAGGGCAGCCCTTAGGCTCCGCCCCGCCGCCTGCACACCCCCCGACCACCTTCGCCGTGCCACGGCGAAGGTCCTCCGCGTTTCTGATTGGGCTGAGAGGCCATTTTTCTGTGGGCAGGTACCTGCGCTCGTCGCCGCCATTGTTGAAGCGAAGCAGCTTCTTCACCTGCTGCCCCAGGTGCGCCACGCCCAGGTCACACTCCCAGGCTGTGCGGGGGCATTTCGGCAAAGCGTTAGGCTGCAGTTGAGGCGAAGCTCTCGCGCGAAGCCCCCGCGCTTCGCCTCGACTGCCGCTGCTTCCTCCACGCAGGCACCCAAATTGGGGTGGGACATTTAGTCCCACCTCGTAACCTTTCAGAGGAGCGCGCCCGCATAAAGGCAAAAAGTGCCTTATGCTCGTTGCCTCCGGAGCACGGGGTGAGGTCCCTCTCACTCACTCGCTCGACCCGGTCTCGTCCGCGCTCACGCCTCGCGGACCTGGCCCGACCCGACTTAGACTGACCTGCACTCCTCGCCCACCACTCACGCCGGTGGGCCTGGACCCGGGCGCGACCCGTACCCGGCAACCCGGCAGCTCTGGGAGAGCTTTCCTAAGAGCGGCTTCTGTGAGAGAGAGACGCGGGGGAGGGTAGAGATAGGTTTTGCCCCTCTGATCAAGTGGTGCAAGTTTGCAGGCACAGGTGAAGAAGAAGAACCGGAGAAGAAGACTGACGGAAGAAGAGCAGCCAGGACTGCTCGAAGCAAAGAGGAAAAGGTGAAGAAGAAGAAGACGAGCGAGGCAGAGAAGAAGGATGATGAAAGCTGAAGGAAGGAGCACCGAGCGGCACTGTAGCAGCGGCGGTTTAAGTCGTCTGATTGGAAAATCAGACGACGCTCTGAAGGCAGAAAAGAGGAAGAAGAACAGGACAAGGACCGCAAGGAAAAAGAAAAAGAAAGAGACAAAGCAGAAACAAGAGCTGAAAGACGAAGAAGAACATCACCCACTGCTGCAGATAAAGAAGACAGAAAGAAGAAGAAGAAAGAAGGAGAGACGACGTCCTGACAGCAAAAAGCAGAAGAAGAAGACCACAAGGAGATAAAGGAACCAAAAGCCAAAGAGAAGAGAAAAGAAAGAAGAAGATAGACGAGAAAGAAGAAGCCAACAAATTTTCATCTCTCTCTCTATCTATCTATATTTTTGTAAAAGAAACTTTGTACCCCTAGAATACAACTTGCTCCCTGAGTTCGACCTCGGGAACTCTTTTATTTTCCGAGTAAAAAATTATACATTTGAAATGATGGCAATAACTGGCTATACTACAACGACATAACAATAAAACCCGGTTATCTCTTCACGCCATCGTTATCATGTATGGAGAGGGAGAGGGGAAGCGAGTGGCCGGCAAGGAGTGGTGTGTTTGGTGCGCAGGGGAGGGTGGAAGTGTGGTGTCTCAGGGTCTCCTCGCATGAGGGAGAGGGCCAAGGGTTTTAAAGAGGAAGAGGAACACCAACCCATGCTGCTGGCAGAGGACCTCTTGCCATGCTGCTGGCAGAGGAGTGGCACGAAGTGGTGCATGCCCCATGCCCTGAGCCGCGCGAGGGAGAAGAATTCAAAGTCAAAATAAAAAATGAAAATAGTGAATTTGCAATGCAGCCCTTGATGGTGATGTTAATTAGATGGCCAATTATTCACTCTCCTCCCCTCTTTTAAAAAAATGCATGCATGTGTCTATGTACAAATGCCACTATAGCTACATAAGATGCAATGGTAGTGCTAGGAAATAACACAAGATGGTATATTTATTGGTGTATTTTTGCTGTGCAATCAGGCACATATAGTTCAACCTGCTCCCCAGCACTCACCTGACTTTGTTAACCCTAATCAGGCTCAACCTATTTTACAAAACCCACGTCAACCTTCTAATCCTAATTCTTTTGTTGGAGCCATAACTTTGAGAAGTGGGAAACAAATCCAACATCCTTACTCTTCCAAATCTAAATATAACCAAGATCTTAAGGAACCTGAATCTAACCTAGGAGACCAAGCTAGCTTAGAAGACGAGGCTTAGGACCCAAACACTCATGATTTCTCTCAAGTGCTCTTTCCTGAAGCCTTGAACAAATCTAGGAAAAAGAAAATAAATCAATTTGAGGAGTGGCTTGATATTTTTAAACAAGTCCAAGTGAATATACCACTCCTAGAAGTAATTGAGAATATCCTAGCCTGTGCGAAATTTCTGAAGGAAATGTGCACACCAAAACACCAGGCCAAGTCATCCAAAATGGTAGTGTTATTTGAATAAGCTAGTCAATTATCCTTAGAAACTTACCCCAAAAGCAAAATGATCCTAGAGCTCCTCTAATTTCTTGCATTATTGGAGATACTATCTTTGATAGGGCTCTTCTAGATTTAGGTGCCTCCATCAATTTAATCCTCACGGTGCTATATGAGAAATTTGCTTTTGGAGAATTAAAATCGACTAAGGTTACACTACAATTGACTAATCGATCTGTGATCACACCGCGAGGAATTATTGAGGATATAATTGTCAAGGTCCATGATTTTTATTTTCTTATGGATTTCTTGGTCCTTGACATGGAGGTATCAAAAAACTTGAACACTCCAATAATTCTGGGAAGGCCATTCTTAGCTACTAGTGAAAGATCAAACCTTTGATTTTGATTCAAATTATTTAAGTGCCTCTAATATGTTGAAGGAGGCCATTACTCAATCACTTATTCTACAACCTCCTAACTGGGATCATCCATTCAAAATTATGACTGATGCTTCTGATTTTGCTGTTGGCACGGTCTTGGGGCAAAAGATTGACAAGAAACCCTCCATGACCTACTACACTAGTAAAACTCTTGATGAGGCTCAAAGGAATTATACTACTGCAGAAAAAGAGTTACTAGCAGTAGTTTTTGTCGTGAAAAAGTTTAGACCTTATCTACTTGGATCACATGTGATTATCTTTATTGACCATGCTGCATTAAGGCACCTCATGACTAAAAAGAATGCAAAACCCCATTTAATCATATGGGTCCTTCTACTTTAGGAATTTGATCTCGAAATTCGAGACAAATCAAGTGCCCAAAATGTGGTAGTAGATCATCTCTCCCTAATCCTTGTAGAAAATCCAACTCCTAAATTTACTGATTCCTTTCGTGCTGAGACTATTTGGACCATCTATATTCATAGAAAGCCCAATCCAAGAATGAGAACACTTTACTCTTATATTGAGTGTAATCCAAATTTCTCAGACCAATCCAAGACTTGTCCATGATAACCTCAAATTTTTAGTAAATCAACTGCAAGTTAGGGGAAAATATATGAGAAGTATTTATATTTTGAAGAAGATTTTCATTTGATAGCTCATTGTTAAAGATTTAATCACAATGTTACTTGTTATATACAACTAGTGTGTGAAGAAATTTCAGCAACATCTCCCCCTACTTCGGTATACCCTCTAAGACTAACCTTAACTACATTCCCAATAGCCCTACTAAAGGACACTTTAGGAATGAAGCTAAGATTAATTGATAAACTAGAGAAGAGAGAGAAAATGCAACTGAAATTTCTTTATACACTAGTTACATGTAACAAACAACCTTAAGTTGTGATCAAATTTTCAATGACCCTCTTTAGCCCTGTATTTTTCTGAACTAAAGACAATCAACACTTATGGCATGCTATAAAGACAACGTGTCATGCATGTAAGTGAAGTATACACACTCTACAGAAACAACTGTATAACATGATCATAAGCCTCGATGGGCAAGTATTTTGACACAAGTATATACCTCCTACAACTTGTAACCTAGGAGTTAGAATTCTTATTGTTTGTAATGAAGTACTTCTCAATTTGTGTAAGTGTATACTAAATGATATATACTAAAAACTGATTATCAAAATTTCCAATTTTAAATTAAATTTTTGTAACTAAACTTCAAAAAAAAACCCTAAGCACTAAACCTTAAATTTGAAACCTAAACTCGAAACCCAAAACCCTAAACTCTAAACTCAAAACACTAAATCCAAAACCCTAAATAATACACACAAAACCCTAAATCCAACACCCTAAACCCAACACCCTTAATCGAAAACCCTAAACTCTAAACACAATCCTAAAACCCTAAATGCAAAATCAAACACCTTAAATGCAACACCCTAAATCATAAATCGTAAACTCTAAACTCAAAACACTAAAATGTAAACCCAATACCGTAAATCCTAAATTCTAAACTCAAAACCCTAAAACCTAAACCCAAAACTCAATACTCGTCAATAAATAACCTAAACCCAATATCCTAAACCCTAAACCTAAAAGCTAAACACAAAGTCCAAAAAATTTCGATAGAGTTTCCCCCATGATACACACATTTCTCAATTCCTATATAAAATAAAACACATCATAATATATATGGGCACACCCCACATTCAACTCAAATTTAAAAAAAGCATTTAACATGTGGGTACACACCCACATTTCATATCACATTCACATCATACATTACATAAAAATATCAACAATTTAATTTACATGAACTAATTTCGACAAAAATTCAAACACTTTCAAATTAATTTACATGCAGGTAGGTAATTATAAGTTTAACAAGTATGAAATAAATTCGAAAAAAATTAACTAATTATTACTCAAAATAATTCTAACAATTCATAAAATATGAAAAATCTAACAATTAACAGGGAGGGGGACTGCAGGAAGGGGGAGCGGGTGGGACGACAGGGAAGGGGAGGGCAGGTGGCGATGGTAGTGGGTGGAGCTGGGGGGCTGATAACACTGCATCTTGGGGTGATAATTCTGTCAATTGGCATTTATCTTAAGAACAAAATGCACAGATAACACATCATAAATAGGAATAGGAGCATCGCATGCATTGCACATCAAGATTGCTTATAATGCATTATTAATGGCCATGTGTAAAAGAACATGTTGAAACAGGCCTCAGATGAGCAATTGGACCACACGGATGGATTCAGAGCGACGAACGAAGTCCAACGGACTCGACATCGGCCAAATCTGACATCCGGAGCTCCTGCAACGGGACCAAGAAGTTCTGACCGTTGATCTGATGATCAACGGCCCACGGTGTGCCACGTGGTGCCCGCTTATCTCATCTCCACTGCCCGCCGCCCGCTTTTGCCTTCACCCAGAGGATGAATCTTAGCCATTGAAACGGTCGGCGACAACTATGGCTAGGTTTTGCTATAGCGTTGTAGTATAGCTAGTTATTGCCATCATTTCAAATATATATATATATATTTTACTCGGGAATAACAATTCTCCCGAGGTCGAACTCAGGGAGCAAGTCGTATTCTAGAGTTATACATGTTCTATTACAAAAATAAAGAGAGAGAGAGAGAGAGATGAAAGTTTGGCTTCTTCTTCTTCTTCTCTTCTCTCTTCCTCTTTGTCTTCTCTCCTCTTTGGCTTTTGTTCTTCCTGTTCTTCTTCTTCTTCTTTTCTTGCTTCTTGCTTCTCTTCTTCTGCTTTCTGTTTCTTCACTTGGCTGCTCCTTCTCTCTTCTTTTCTTCTTCTTCTTTGTCTTCACCTGTCTTCAGGACGTCGTCTGATTTTCCAATTAGACGACTTAACCCGCGGATGCTACGGTGTCGTTTCAGTTCTTCTTCTTCCGTAGTCCTTCTTCTTCTTCACCTGTGCCTGCACGCTCAAGAGTTCAGCATCAGAGGGCAAAAACCTACTCTACCCTCTCCCCCCCCGCGTCTCTCTCAGTATTCACTCTTCAGAAGGCTCTCCCAGAGCAACGGGGTAATCGGGTACGCGGGTCGCGCCCGGGTCCAGGCCCACCGGCGTGCGGTGGTGGGCGAGGAGTGCCAGTCAAGTCAGGTCGGGTCGGCCGGATCCGCATGATGAGCTCGCGGACGGGCCGGGTGAAGCGGTGTGAGAGGGACCTCACCCCGTGTGCTGAGGCGAACAGCTTAAGGCACTTTTTGCCTTTAAGCGCCCGTTCGCCTCAGCGGGTTTCCGAGGTGGGACTAAATGTCCCACCCCCAATTTGGGCACCTGCGCAGAGGAAGCAGCGGCAGCCGAACTTCGCGCGAGGGCTTCGGGCGAGGGCTTCGCCTCAACTGCAGCCTGACACTTCGCGAAGCTACCCCGCGTAGCCTGGGAGTCTGATCTGGGCGTGGTGTGCCTGGAGCAGCAGGTCGAAGGAGCTTCGTCACTCGTCAATGGCGGCGGCGAGCACAGACCCTGTTTACAACAACATGGCCTCTCGGCCTAATCAGATATGCGGAGGACCTTCGCCGTGGCACGGCGAAGGTGGTCGGAGGGTCTGCAGGGGGCGTGGTGGAGCAAAAGGGTCGCCCTAGGTCAAACTGCGGGCGGAGAAGTGGGTGTGTTCGGTGGATCTGCAGAGGGCATTTGGTGGGAAGTGGAGGGGCGGAAGAGGATCAGGGTGAGGAGGCGGAGGTTATGCACAGGTCGACGAGCCGTGTGGGGTGCTGGAGCGATGGGAGCGGTTCGCCGGAGTTTGGCCGGAGGTGGAGAAGGTGAGGGTGATCGATGGGAAATCGGTGGCGACAGTAAGGGCTTTCAGTATGGAAAAGAAAGAGGGGAGGAAGAGGAGAAGTTTTACCTACTAAGCTGGACGAGGAGGGGTTGGCGCAGGCGACAGTCGTATCGACTGTCGCCGGAGAAGAAATTGCCCAGAGGAAGGGGCGGCGGCGAGGAGAGGGTCGGAGAGGCACCAGCTGGGTGCGGCGTGACGCGGAAAGATCGAGGGAAGGTAACCCTGCTGCTGGTAGTGTGGCAGGGCGACGAGGAGGAGGAGGAGAGGCCGCCGGAGCAAGGGGGCGTCTGTCGGAGTGGGAAGGGAGGAATTGAGGGGGTGTCTCCATCAGATCTGAGTTGGGAAGAACGGCGGAGCGACGGGGGTATTTATAGGGGCAGAATCAGAGAGGAGGGCGGAGGGAGACGACGTGTCTCCCTCGCCGGAGGACGTCGGAGGAAGGAGACCCATACCGTTCGTGCATTCGCACGGCCGGTATTGGTGGGTGCAGCGCTCAGGGGGGTGTCCCTGCGGTGGCTGACGACGCAGGGTACCCCCCATTGACTTGCCAGGGCCCCTCCCTCACCCTGCGCGGCGCCATGCTCCGCGCAAGGTCGCCGGAGCATGGCGCTGCTCAGGTTTTGCAGGAGGGACCTAAATGCAAAGAACGAAGGAGAGTTAGGGGCCAAAATGTGAGGGTTCAGAAGTTGAGGGCCAAAAAGTAAATATATGAGGACCAAAGTGTAAAGTTGGTCAAGAAGGTTTCTTCTTAGGCCCAAGTTTTTATACATGACTAATTAGGACCTAAGGATTCTGATGGTGAATTTTATTTCTAGATTAAACCTTGTTTGACTGATCAATTTACGTAAAAACCCAAATTAAGTTGTTAATTGGGCATGGTTCTCAATGTAGGTCAAAATGGGTTCCTAAGGCCAAATTGAAAGTCCTAAACCCTAGAGATTATTTTTCTATGAATTTTAGAGGGTTTAATTGATTTTTACCTTGCCTTGAACCACGTGAATTGAAGTGGGTTTATTTTTAGGGTTACAGGATATCATTTAATTCCTTGGAGTTGCTGTAGCCCTTATTGAGTCATCTCATCCCACTTTTCTTCTTATTAGGTTGTTTTGACCTATGTTTGGATCCTGAGTTACCCTATTTTCAGATCGGATTGGTGAAATTGCATTTTTACCCCTTAGTTTCTATTTTCTTTGCAAACTCAGAATCTCTCTGAGCCAAGCCTTTCTAGAGTTATGTAGGAGCTTTTTCTTGCATATCAGGGTTAAATGGTGCTAGTTTAGGGTTTGTGACGAGGTTCTCATCACACCCCCATGCCTAGCTTTTGCTAGTCCCTTAGCAAAAACTTAAGGTTTTAACCTTTGTTCTAGACCATGATATTCTTAACAACTTCAGGTAAGTGCCTTTTCTTTTGAACCTAGATTAGGTTAGAATGCTGACCATAGGCTTAAAAGGTACTGTAGTACCAATCAAGATCCAAATCTGTCTAGCCTCAGCCTCAGTCCTTGGCAAAGGTTTTTAAGACCCACAAAAACTAACCTAAGGTTTATTGGACTTTGTAGTTAAAGCATCCCGTGCTTGAAACGATTTTTGCCCTGGTTCAGTTCGCAGTGCGTTTTATAAGAGAGAGATAGAAAGTTTTTTCTGTTTGGAGAGTTTTCTCTCTCTTTTTCTTTTTAGTTCTAGCCTAGGATTGGTTTTTTCAACACGGTCTGTATCAGATTCATTGCTCCCATCATCAATCCTCAAGGGTTCCTGGTGATCGATGCTTCGAGATAGCACCGCCCATGGCAACCCCCAGAACCCTGGCTATTGAGATTTCGAGATAATCCCATCCATGGTGTTCCGTGGCCGAGTTCAGACCCTGGCAGTTGACACTTCGTGATAATGCCATCCATGGAATCTGAACCAGCAGGGTGCTTACATGCCCCCAGTAGGATATGTGAATATCCTAAGAGACAAGCACCGAGGAGATGATATTTTGTTACGCATCTTTGAGGGGATTTCCCGCCTCTCTGCGCTGGGAACTCGTCCAAATCAACTTGTGTTGATCGGCCGTTCCTATTCTAGGTGTATTTTCAGAATTTTTGCGACGCTCCTGCGTGATTTTGAATTTTTTATGCTTACTGAACCAGGCAGTGTGTGGGGTTGGGGTGCTTAGGTTACTGAGTCCCGTAAACCAGAAGTTAGTTAGCGAGGTCAAATACTCCCTAAGCCTTGGACCTCGTACTTAAGCTTTTCATTTTCCTCAACCTCTTGAGGATTGTCTAGATCTTAATGGGTACTAAAAGTCTATCAAGAATGCCTAAGGTTTGCGTTCTTACTAATCTTACCAAGCACTTTTCATTTCTTTTCTTGAAAAATGGTCTAGACTAAGGTTAATTCCTTAGCTTCTTACTAATGACTATTACTCTTTTCTTTCATCTTTTTGTGCTCCTTTTCATTTTGTTTCTTTTCCTTCTCCACAAAATTTCCTTTCTCCTCTTATTCTTTTTATTTTGAAAAATTTTTAATTTTTATGGTGTTTTTGGCATATGTGAATTTTTTGTTTAAAACCTTTTTTTCTACAAGTTTTGCACTTATACCCCCCCATGCCTAAGACTTGCAATGTCCTCATTGTGGTTTAGGGGTTTTTATTTACTTAATTTATTCCTTAAGACAGATATTTTTGTGAGTGAATGGGTCGGGATGAATTCTGCGGACGATTTCTAATCTCAGATGCAAGCATCTGAGGTGGAGTCGGCTGTCTTAAAGGGTGAACCTTAAGTGCACAATGGTGTCAGAAAAATGTTTTAGATTTTCAAGAAATGACGGGCTGCCTCCCGTTAAGCGCTGAGTTTTACGCCATCGGCCGGGCGCAGTAAGCTCAAGGGGAATGGAGGATGAGGGATGATTCAGCCGAATCAGTAGAAGTCACATCAATGAACGGTTTGAGTCTCTGACCGTTCACAATGAAAGGTTCGGAATCATGGCTGAGTGGACTGATTTCAATTGCTCCATTTCCAAAAACCTGTTGGACTAAATACGGTCCGACCCACTTGGACCTCAGTTTCCCTGGGAAAAGTTTGAGTCGGGCATCAAAGAGTAGGACCTTTTGACCAGGATGAAAGATCTTTCTCGAGATGTGCTTGTCGTGGAAGGCTTTAACCCACTCCTTGTAGATTCGCGAGTTCTCGTACGTGTCTAGGCGTAATTCATCGATCTCGCTGATTTGGAGTTTTCTGTGGGTTCCAGCCTTGGAAAGATCTAGATTACAGTTCCGTACTGCCCAATAGGCTTTATGCTCCAGTTTTATGGGAAGGTGACATGCCTTTCCGTACACCAGTCTAAAGGGAGACATGCCCAATTGGGTCTTATGGGCGGTCCTGTAGGCCCACAATGCTTCCGGAAGTCGGGACGACCAGTCCTTCCTGTCAGGCCGAACAGTGACTTGCAGGATTTTCTTGATCTCCGGATTTGACAGCTCAGCTAGGCCATTTGTTTGGGGGTGGTAAGGAGTAGAGATTCGGTGAGACACCCCAAATTTGGCCATCAGTGACCTAAACTGAGCATTTGTAAAATGGGTCCCCCCATCAGAGATTATAGCACGGGGAATCCCGAACCTTGAGAAGATGTTTTGATGTATGAACTTAAGAACAATCTTGTGATTGCAGGTTCGGGTCGGTATGGCTTCGATCCATTTGGACACGTAGTCCACCGTAAGCAGAATGTACTCGAAACCATCCGAAACAGGAAAGGGGCCCATAAAATCTATCCCCCATACATCGAAGATTTCGCATACGAGAATCGGCTGCAAAGGCATCATGTCGCGATGGTTCATGTTGCCCAAAGTCTGGCAACGACTGCATGCCTTGCAGTGACTGTATGCATCTTTGAAAAGTGTAGGCCAGTAGAAGCCACACTGGAGGACTTTGGATGCGGTTTTATGCCCTGAGAAATGGCCACCGCATGCCTGGTCATGGCAGAAAGATAGGATATTGCTGATTTCCTCTTCCGGGATGCATCTCCGAATAATTTGATCAGCACCTATGCGGAAAAGGTACGGGTCTTCCCAAATGTAATACTTGGAATCAGAACGCAATTTGTCTTTCTTGGCCTTCGGCCAATCAGACGGTGTCTGATGAGATGCCAAGTAGTTTACTATATCAGCAAACCATGGAAGTTTAGTACCAACAGAAAGCAGGTGCTCATCAGGAAAATGTTCCGTGATGGGTCCGGAAGGGTCGATGATCTCAGAAGGAAGACGGGACAGATGGTCGGCTACCACATTTTGCCTTCCCGCCTTGTCGCGAATCTCAAGATCGAATTCTTGCAACAGCAAGATCCAACGGATTAGTCGGGGCTTTGTGTCCTTCTTGGCAAGGAGATGCCTTACAGCCGTGTGATCCGAGTAAATGATGACATGGGAACCCAGAAGATACGATCGGAATTTTTCAAGGGCAAATACTACGGCTAGCAGCTCTTTTTCCGTAACCGTATAGTTACACTGAGCCTCGTCAAGTGTCTTGCTAGCGTAGTAGATGACCACGGGTTTCCCGTCAGCTTTCTGCCCAGGACCACTCCTATAGCGAAATCAGATGCATCGCACATGATCTCAAAGGGTTGAGACCAATCAGGGGATTGTAGGATAGGTGCCTGGGTGACTCGGTCACGCAGGTTTTCAAAGGCTAGTGTGCATTCCTTGGAGATTTCAAAAGGTATATCCTTAGAGAGAAGAGAAGTCAAGGGGCGCGCGATTTTCGAGAAATCTGGAATGAAACAGCGGTAAAAACCGACGTGCCCTAAAAAGGAATGGATGTCCCTGATCGAGCTAGGTACAGGAAGGCGAGAAATCAGATCAACCTTAGCTCGATCCACCTGGATGCCTTTTTCCGAGATTGAGTGTCCCAGGACAATTCCCTCAGGCACCATGAAATGGCTCTTTTCCCAGGAAAGAACCAAATTCACCTCAATGCAATGCCTGAGTATCCGGACCAAGTATTGGAGGCAATCATCAAAAGATTCTCCAAAGACTGAAAAGTCATCCATGAAGACTTCCAGAAAATCACCTACCATATCGGAGAATATGGCAAGCATGCACCGCTGAAAAGTAGCGGGTGCATTGCAAAGACCGAAAGGCATCCTTCGGAAAGCATACGTTCCGAAGGGGCAGGTGAATGTGGTCTTTTCTTGGTCCTCAGGATGGATTGCCACCTGATTATAACCAGAGTACCCGTCAAGAAAGCAGAAGAACCTATTTCCCACTAGTTTCTCGAGAATTTGATCAATGAAGGGTAGTGGGAAATGATCCTTCTTCGTGGAGGAATTGAGTCGGCGGTAATCTATACAGACTCTCCACGCATTGGCTAATCAGGTAGGAATGATTTCTCCGGTTTCAGTCGTTATGGTGGTGAGTCCTGCCTTCTTAGGCACAACCTGAATTGGGCTCACCTAACGACTATCGGAGATCGGGTAGATGATTCCGGCATATAACCACTTGATGATCTCCTTTTTCACGACCTCCTGCAGATTAGGGTTTAAACGTCTCTGCATTTCACGAGAAGGTCGTGCGCCCTCTTCTGAATAGATATGATGAGTACAATAAGAGGGGCTTATTCCAGTCAAATCATCGAGAGTCCACCCGATGGCTCTGTGATGTTGCTGGAGGACAGCAATCAGACGGGATTCCTATTCGGGATTGAGGTTGGAATTGATAATCACAGGGAGGGTCTGATTGGAACCCAAAAAGATGTATTTCAAGTGAGCAGGAAGAGGCTTTAACTCGAGGATAGGATTATCAGCAGCAGCTGGTGGTTCAGTGTAGATGTGAGGTTCAAGGGTAGGAGTTACTGGGTTGTTTCTATCTGGATTCAACTCCTCCGTTTGCGGGTCAAGATCCTTCTGTGGTTGATGAGGCATAATCGAGTCATTCTGAAGGTGTGATTCATCAACCAAAATCCTAATGTCACAAATCTGTTCGATGACACCGCAATTAATTCCTTGTTGGGCCTTAAATATATCAATTTTTAAGGTTTGATCTCCAAATTTAAGCTCTATTTGGCCCTCCTCACAGCTGATGTTGGCTCTAGCAGTAGCCAAGAAAGGTCTCCCTAGAATGATTGGTGTATCCCTAGGGTTTTTAGGTGCATCCATATCTAAGGCTATAAAGTCCACTGGGAAATAGAAATCCCGCACTCTTACGATAACATCCTCGAGAATCCCTTTTGGTGACTTTATAGATCGATCTGCTAATTGTAATGTCACCTCGGTTGGTTTTAGCTCAGATTCTTCTAGATGATCAAGTAAGGATGTGGGTATCAGGTTTATGGATGCACCTAAGTCTAGCAAAGCTCTGTCAAATTGGGTATCACCTATCTTGCAGGAAATCAGGGGAGTACCAGGATCTTTTACCTTGGGTGGGAGTTTACTGAGAATTACAGAGCTGGCTTGCTCTGATAGAACAATTGGGCTCCCGCACTTGGTTCGCGGCTTACGCTGGGGTGTACAAATATTCTTTAGAAATCGTGCGTAAGCCGGTACGTGGCGGATTGCATCCATCAAAGGGATGTTTATGTGGACCTGCTCAAAGAGCTTGACCAGGTCCTCCTCAGGAGCCACGGGTTTGGTAGTCTTCTTTCCCTTGGTCAAGGCCTCGGGAAACGGGATCTTGGGTGGTTCCTCTAGGATAGGTCCAGGTTGTGGATCTGGGATAGGGGTGGGGACGTCCTGGATTACTGTCCTAGGCTTGGGATCACTACCAAGCTTGGAGTGGTTTGGATGAGGTGGGTCTTGGGTTTCCTTGCCACTATGAGTTGTTACAGAATTAAGTCTTGCATGGTTTTGATTGGGATTGGGTAAGATAGCTTGCTGCTGGTAACCTGCAAAGGAAGTGGAGGCCTCTATCCCGTTAGGTGAAGGAACAGAGGGGGCCTGATAAATCATATGGGTATGGCCCGGGTTTGGGTTCATAACGCGTCGCTGGGTTGGCACGTTGTTAGGATTAGGCAGAGGTTGGGAAGGAAGAGTACCTGGCTGGCGAGAGTTTGCCAACTGGGTCAATTGGTTTCGGACCTCTGTAAGTTCGTCCTTATGTTGTTTTTGGATAGCCGCATTCGTTCTTTGAATGTCAGCCAGGGTCTGAAGGATAAGGGATATTTGATCTTGATTTGGCCCAGATGGGTAAGTAGGGTTGGGCCGAGGCTGAGGCGGCTGGTAAGGATGAGGAGGTTGTGGGCGGGGTTGGAAGGATGGTCTTTGGGTTTGGGAATTTCCCGCCCACTGAAAGTTAGGATGGTTTCGCCATCCAGGATTATAGGTGTTGGAGAACGGGTCATTCTGGATGGCGTTGAGGTCCTCGCAGGTCTGAGGAACCTCCAGAGGGCTAGAGAAAGAGGGAATGGAATTCCCTTGGCAGGTGTAGAAGGAACCGGAAGGACCTCCGGGCAAAGATTCGGATGATGGGTCCATCCTAGGAGAAGATCGATGGAGAATGTTTTGCACAGTTTCCCTTATGGAAGGAGGTTGTGCGAAAGGGTTATGCGTAGAGGTGGCTCGCTGTAGATGCTGAGTCAGCTCATCCACCTTCTTTTCGATAATCGAGACCTTGTCCAATCAACTGGCCATTAACTCCAAGTCGACTGATGCGGACAGGCCCTGCGTCTCGTGTGCTCCCCTGAGATTCGTCGCTGCGCGGGTATTCGTCCTGTCGAATAATCCCATGGAGTCATTATTGATGGAGTTCTCGCACATGTTTTCGAGAATCTCCCACACGGTGTCTTCATGTTGACCCATGATATTTCCTCCGCAGGTTGCATTGACGAAAAGACGGATGTCCTCACGGAGTCCCTGGTAAAAAGATTGGACCTGTTCCCATTTAGGAACTCCGTGATGGGGGCACTTTCTCATGAGATCCTGAAAACAATCCCATGCCTCATGGAGAGGTTCCCCTGTTTGTTGGGTGAAATGTGTAATCTGATGGCGCAAGGCGTTGGTCCGTCCAACAGGGAAGAACTTTTTCAGGAACTCGGACTGAAGTTCTTCCCAATTGTTGATTGGCCGGGTCTGAGTTTGATACCAATGGGCGGCCTTGTCCATAAGAGAAAAGGAGAACATCTTCATGAGAAGAATATCCCGATTTTGTGCGTCTGACCCGAAAGTTTGGGCCAGATGCTTTAGCTGTTTGATGTGCTGGAAGGGATCTTTAGAATTAAGCCCATGGAATTTAGGTATAGCATGAATCATATTGGGCTTTAATTCAGAGTCAGGTCCCCCAGTCGGGATTCTGACTCGAGGCTCGATGGCCACCACAGCAGGATTATAATGGTCCCGCATCATGGGACGCTGCGGTGGGTGCACAAAGTTTTGGAAGAGGTCGTTGAGTCGCTGGAGCTGGTGCTCTAGATTGTTTTCTTCCTCAACTGGCTGAGCCATGATAGAAGAAGAGTTTGATTCGGAATCGGAAGAGAGAATGATTGGGTTAGGTTGCTGCTCAAACACGGGAGTCAAGGCTGGGCCTTGACGAGAGTGAAATTTTAAAGGAGATCTTAAGGGTGGTCTTAAGGATCTCCTACCGTTCATGCACTGTTGGAGTGGAAGAGGTTAGAAGGTGCTGGACCCAATCGAGACACCCAAAAATGTGTTGGGTGACTATAGAGGTGCGGGGCAGATGGACCCCTTGATCAGAAAGATCGTCCACCTGAGAATTACCTGGGCAGCCAGAGAGGGTGAGTCCCGCGAAGACCCCTACACGGTAGAGCGTCCCCACGGGTTACAGGGTTTCCCCCACCCGACCTCTCTTGTCACTGCGGTTCCAGGTAGACCAGAATGGGGATCTTGACCTCTTAAGTCTACCAATTTTAGTTTAAGATCAGGGTGCTTAAAGTTACACTTGAACTCTTAGGTATTTTGAGTGAGAAAGTGACCTAATTTTAAGGTTGGTTGACCCAAGGGGTCAACTTTACCTCTTGTTCCTTTGAGAGCTTTTGGGTCCTTTCTTTTTGGGTTCAAGTGTTTAGAGAGCCAATTGTTTAGGATTTCTCTGAATAAGTGTGTTCAATCAATGGTTTAGGCACACTTTTTTTGGATTTTCTCCATTCTTGATTTAAGTAGTGTGTCTCTAAAACCCTAATGTTGAATCTTATGTTGGCTCTACTTGGTCCAGTTAGTTCTTTGGTGGGTAATTAGGGCTCAAGCAAGAATGTGTTAGCCCCTAAATACCCTTAATAGTGTGCAAGAATAATGAGTTGAAAACATGCAACTTCTTATGGTTTACTAAGTATAGAAGACAGGTTAGCCCTATATTGCTTGTTCTTTTCTTTTCTTCCTCTTTAGAGTTTAGGGGTTAATAGCGAGAGGAAAAAAATTACCTGTCCTCGTAGTGGTTGTTGTGCGGTTGCTTGTCTTCTTGATTTCCTGTAGCTGCACAAAAGAGAGGAGATTATTAGAACTAAAAAGAAACAGAAATGTCTACCTCTAGAATAGCCGTTGCTCCCCAGCAACGGCGCCAAAAATGAAACGGTCTGCGACAACTATGACTAGGTTTTACTATAGCGTTGTAGTATAGCTAGTTATTGCCATCATTTCAAATATATATATATATATATATATATATTTTTACTCGGGAATAACAATTCTCCCGAGGTCGAACTCAGGGAGCAAGTCGTATTCTAGAGTTATACATGTTCTATTACAAAAATAAAGAGAGAGAGAGAGAGATGAAAGTTTGGCTTCTTCTTCTCTTCTTTCTTCCTCTTTGTCTTCTCTCCTCTTTGGCTTTTGTTCTTCCTGTTCTTCTTCTTCTTCTTTTCTTGCTTCTTGCTTCTCTTCTTCTTCTGCTTTCTGTTTCTTCACTTGGCTGCTCCTTCTCTCTTCTTTTCTTCTTCTTCTTTGTCTTCACCTGTCTTCAAGACGTCGTCTGATTTTCCAATCAGACGACTTAACCCACGGATGCTACAGTGTCGTTTCAGTTCTTCTTCTTCCGCAGTCCTTCTTCTTCTTCACCTGTGCCTGCACGCTCAAGAGTTCAGCATCAGAGGGCAAAAACCTACTCTACCCTCTCCCCCCCCGCGTCTCTCTCTCTCAGTATTCACTCTTCGGAAGGCTCTCCCAGAGCAACCGGGTAATCGGGTACGCGGGTCGCGCCCAGGTCCAGGCCCACCGGCGTGCGGTGATGGGCGAGGAGTGCCAGTCAAGTCGGGTCGGGTCGGCCGGATCCGCGTGATGAGCTCGCGGACGGGCCGGGTGAAGCGGTGTGAGAGGGACCTCACCCCGTGTGCTGAGGCGAACAGCTTAAGGCACGTTTTGCCTTTAAGCGCCCGTTTGCCTCAGCGGGTTTCCGAGGTGGGACTAAATGTCCCACCCCCAATTTGGGCGCCTGCGCAGAGGAAGCAGCGGCAGCCGAACTTCGTGCGAGGGCTTCGGGCGAGGGCTTCGCCTCAACTGCAGCCTGACACTTCGCGAAGCTACCCCGTGCAACCTGGGAGTCTGATCTGGGCGTGGTGTGCCTGGAGCAGCAGGTCGAAGGAGCTTTGTCACTCGTCAATGGCGGCGGCGAGCACATACCCTGTTTACAACAACACGGCCTCTCGGCCTAATCAGATATGCGGAGGACCTTCGCCGTGGCAAGGCGAAGGTGGTCGGAGGGTCTGCAGGGGGTGTGGTGGAGCAAAAGGGTCGCCCTAGGTCAAACTGCGGGCGGAGAAGTGGGTGTGTTCGGTGGATCTGCAGAGGGCGTTTGGTGGGAAGTGGAGGGGCGAAAGAGGATCAGGGTGAGGAGGCGGAGGTTATGCACAGGTCGGCGAGCCGTGTGGGGTGCTGGAGAGATGGGAGCGGTTCGCCGAAGTTTGGCCGGAGGTGGAGAAGGTGAGGGTGATCGGTGGGAAATCGGTGGCGACAGTAAGGGCTTTCAGTATGGAAAAGAAAGAGGGGAGGAAGAGGAGAAGTTTTACCTACTAAGCTGGACGAGGAGGGGTTGGCGCAGGCGACAGTCGTATCGACTGTCTCCGGAGAAGAAATTGCCCAGAGGAAGGGGCGGCGGCGAGGAGAGGGCCGGAGAGGCGCCAGCTGGGTGCGGCGTGACACGGAAAGATCGAGGGAAGGTAACCCTGCTGCTGGTAGTGCGGCAGGGCGACGAGGAGGAGGAGGAGAGGCCGCCGGAGCAAGGGGGCGTCTATCGGAGTGGGAAGGGAGGAATTGAGGGGGTGTCTCCGTCAGATCCGAGCTGGGTAGAACGGCGGAGCGACGGGGGTATTTATAGGGGCAGAATCAGAGAGGAGGGCGGAGGGAGACGACGTGTCTCCCTCACCGGAGGACGTCGGAGGAAGGAGACCCATACCATCCGTGCGTTCGCACGGCCGGTATGGGTGGGTGCAGCGCTCAGGGGGGTGTCCCTGCGGTGGCTGACGACGCAGGGTACCCCCCATTGACTTGCTAGGGCCCCTCCCTCACCCTGCGCGGCGCCATGCTCCGCGCAAGGTCGCCGGAGCATGGCGCTGCTCAGGTTTTGCAGGAGGGACCTAAACGCAAAGAACGAAGGAGAGTTAGGGGCCAAAATGTGAGGGTTCAGAAGTTGAGGGCCAAAAAGTAAATATATGAGGACCAAAGTGTAAAGTTGGTCAAGAAGGTTTCTTCTTAGGCACAAGTTTTTATACATGACTAATTAGGACCTAAGGATTCTGATGGTGAATTTTATTTCTAGATTAAACCTTGTTTGACTGATCAATTTACGTAAAAACCCAAATTAAGTTGTTAATTGGGCATGGTTCTCAATGTAGGTCAAAATGGGTTCCTAAGGCCAAATTGAAAGTCCTAAACCCTAGATTATTTTTCTATGAATTTTAGAGGGTTTAGTTGATTTTTACCTTGCCTTGAACCACGTGAATTGAAGTGGGTTTATTTTTAGGGTTACAGGATATCATTTAATTCCTTGGAGTTGCTATAGCCCTTATTGAGTCATCTCATCCCACTTTTCTTCTTATTAGGTTGTTTTGACCTATGTTTGGATCCTGAGTTACCCTATTTTCAGATCGGATTGGTGAAATTGCATTTTTACCCCTTAGTTTCTATTTTCTTTGCAAACTCAGAATCTCTCTGAGCCAAGCCTTTCTAGAGTTATGTAGGAGCTTTTTCTTGCATATGAGGGTTAAATGGTGCTAGTTTAGGGTTTGTGACGAGGTTCTCATCAGCCATCGATCTTCGATCGAGCAGCTGAGAGCTACCCGAGTGACCGCCCTCACCGCGACAATCTACTACGATAGTGCAGCGGTCGAACGCCTCACTCCCGCGTAGCCGGCGCGGGATTGAATCGCGCTGCGCGGAAATTCGAAGGCGAGGGCGCGCACCGGGGAAATTGAGCCACCCGATCAGCAGCGGACGGCGTGGATGGAGCGACGCGGCGCAATCTCGCACGTCCAAAGCCGACGCCCGCGATGACTCGGGGGGCGTGGGCGTGATCTAGGCGCGTGCCCCACGAGCGACATCAACCGTTTTTTGCACGATCGGATGGCTCTCAAGCCACGTACACGGATTGAGCGCGAAAAAGAACGCGCGCGCGCAAGCCACCAGCGGGCAGGGGCTATACCGACGGATTTGGTATGGGTTTAGCGACGTCCCTGACATCGCTAAAGCCCATGCTTAAAGTAGAAAACCCTTTTGCCTATATAAACTCCATCGAACCACCCATGGAGGGCATTGAATCCACTTGCAAGTGTTCTACCCCACTCCTAGCCACCATTAGCCCTCTTTGTAATCGCTGGAGCCGACGAGCCACCGATGGAGCCCCTCTCCATCACCGTGGCTGCCTCACCGTCTTCCTTCTCTCTTTCCCTCTTTATTTTAAGTTTTACTTTACTTGTGTTTAAGCATTTATCTAGTGTTGTAATTATAAACTAAAGTTGCATGTCAAATGAAGTTGTTTTCTATCTAGTAACTTGCCCTCTTTTATGTGTAAAGTTGCATGTGTGAATGAAGAAATTCTAACCCTACTCTCTCTCTCTCTCTCTCTCACTCGCTTTTCACCCACAACTTCTCTCAAGCAAAAACCCATTATTTCCATGACATTAAGTGATAAGAAAAATCCGATTTTCATGCCTCCCTAAGATCGACACTCGGACTCACGTCCATTTCTTCATTTAAAATCGACGTTGCGAGCGTAAGCTATAACGACTCTTTTAAACATACGCACCTCCTGCCAAGTCAGTTTTTGGCACCGTTGCTGGGGAGGCAACGGATTTATTCTGTCACTTCCATTTTACATCCATTCTCACATCATCTAACGCCTTGTCTCCTTCTACTTGATGGTTGCAGGAATTCGACGCTTGGACGGCGAAGTAGTGCAACTCGTGACGGTAATGAGGGAGTAAGCGCAACAAGGACCGGTCATGAGTATTTCTTCACCCATGTTTGTTTGCTTGCTTAAAAATCTAAAAAATTGTAAAACTGAAAAAAATTGGCGTGGTGCATGATTGCCTGATCCACATCCTTAACACATCACCCAACAAAAAAATGCACTCTAACATTATGAATAATCTAAGATTATTGGAGTGTTCTTCTTTCTTTTTTTGAGTGGTGTTTGCAAAGCCACCTTGAATTGACATGGGTTGCACCACTCAACCCTAAAATTGACTCATCTAATAGAAGCTACATGATCACTAGGATGAGTACATTAGGGTTTTAAAGCCTCTACACAACAAAAGGAAATCTGCTTTCACCAAATTGTGTGCAAAACTTGACATGCCCACTGAAACTTGTCTGAAAATATTAAGACACATCAATCCTAAAAGGCACAAAAGTAAGGATGAAACATTAAAAGACACCACATCTTAAAAAAATCCTTGTTTGAAAACCATGTTTTGATAGGAGCATACACACTGAAATTGGAAAACTAAGAGGCACTGCCCCAATCAACGCCTCATCACATAACCCTAGCACAAGCACTATCCTAGCCCTTTTAAAACAGAGTAAACGTGCCCTAGGCAGGATTGGGTTAAGTCTCGAGAGGCGAGGTTGTGTTCGTTGGGCACTTGGCTTTCATTCCCTTAGTAGAATCTGGTGACTAGGCTGTGGGGCAGTGTCAAACGATCGTGGTTGTGGGGTCTATGGAATTGGCGACGCAAACCAAAGGAAGAACCTTCCCTACAATCCCCTCGTAATCAACCTGGCCAGATTAGCTTTTGGAAGGGGAGTCCAGTTCTTACAAACTTGATCACCCTTTTGGAGATTTCTAGGTCTCCTAAGGAATACACCATAAGGACTAGACTTGTTTGCTTGGTTGTACACACACTTCTCGCATCTGTCGCTCTCCGCATCCCCTCCTGTTCTTCTCTAGTGCATGCATGGGAGATGATCATTGCATCCCGAGTTGTTTGTTTTGGGATGGGAATCCAGGAGACCTGAATCTGCTAGAAACATGGCTGAACCTAGGGTAGATGAGGTTGAGGACCAACCCCTACCAGACACAATGGCCATCATCCAAGCCTAGATTAACGCAAACCACCGGCTTCAGCAGCAACAGATCCACACTATCATGCAAGCCATACACCAGTTGCAGAACCCACAAGGGCAACCACCACCACCTTTCCAAGGCCCACAAGGGCAACTGCCACCTGATCTACCACCATTCCAGGACCAACCTAGGCCCCTCCGTGACTTCTACAATCCTTCCGCTATTCGAGTCGAGCCGCACCTTAGGATCCCCAAAGGGGGAGATGATTTTGAGCTAAAACCAAATGTCTTGAGTCTGATTCAGAGCCACTTCCATGGAAGCTCAAATGAAGACCCCTTCCAGCACTTAGAGGATCTTGACCGGATAGCCCGAACTGTGAAACCTAGGAACATTAGCCTTGACATCATTTTGATTAAGATGTTCCCCTTCTCGCTGAGAGACAAGGCATCTCACTAGCTTAGAACCCTAGGTAGACCCATCACCACCTAGGAAGAATTGAGGCATGCATTATTAAAGAAATTATTCCCCATAGGAAAGACCAATGCCCTTGGAAGAGCCATTACTACCTTTACACTCCAGGGTGGGGAACAGTTCCATGAGGCATGGGAAAGATTTAATGAACTATTAAGGAAATGCCCACACCACGAAGTACCAAGGTGGCAATTAGCCTAGATCTTCTACCATGGTCTGGACAGCAACCTACGAAACTTCGTCGATGCCTCATGCTGGGGGACTTCCTGAACAAATATGAGGAGAGCGCACTTGAGCTCTTTGAGTCTATGAGCGAAAATTCGCTCAACAATGCCTCTATGACCTAGTTTAACCAATCCAGTCAACCCCATGGTGGGATTTATGAGGTACAAGCAAATTCTGGAATGGTTGACATGGATATCATTGCCAAGAAATTAGATCGAGTGGAATTGGTGGATAAAAAGATAGATGAGCTACTGAACCAGACTAGGAACCCATTACAGACCTTCTCCCTAGCAAAGGAAGCTCACAACGTTGACCTGGTCCAGCCCTTAAGCCAACTGAACCTGGAACAACCCCTGACCACATTCCAGGGAGGGACTTTTGCTTCCTCAACCCTTGATTACTTTCTTCCCCCCCCCATCGACATCTGCTATCCTTGAAGATGTACAGGCTGTCCAAGGTTATGCTAAACCTGACCCTTTCTCTAACATTTACAACATTGGCTGGGGTAATCACCCTAACTTTGGTTGGATAAACCACAAACCACCTTAATTCCAGAACCAGCCCAGGCCAAACCAGCAGCCAAACTTGCCCCCCTATCAGCAAGGACCACCAGTTAGACCCCCATATAATCCGAATAGGGTGGCCCCTCCCCCGCAAAACCAAATGGACACCCTGATAAAGATGATGGCTGAAATGAACTAGAAACATCAGGAGGAAATGGCCTTAGTAAAGGGACAGTTAAGCCAACTATTGGACTGTAAACAATAAGGATCCCTACCTTCGTAGCCACAACCGAACTCGCGAAACATGATTAACAGAGGCCCTAATTCGCAAGGGTTCCAGGGCAATCCCAAGCAGGCTCACATGGTCCAGCCAGCCCCACAAACACCCCCTGGGTTTGGTGCTTCTTCATCCTCGTCTTCTCAAGGATCAACCCATGGTCCTAATGCCTCTGCGAATGCAGTAACCTTGAGAAGCGGCACCAAAACCTAGGATCCCAAATGGCCGACTCTTCTCGAGACTTCACCAGTTGAAACACCCGACTCAGAAGAGGCACTGGAAAAACCCAAGGACCCAGAAATAGATCCTATCCATGTTCAGACACCCTACCTTAAGGTTTTGGAGACAATCAAGAAGAAGAAAAGTGTTGTGGAAACTGAGGAGCTTTTGGAGATCTTTAAGCAGGTTCAGATTAATATTCCGCTCCTCGAAGCCGTCAAGCACATCCCGGCTTACGCCAAGTTTCTAAAGGATGCCTGTACACCCAAATGTAAGCCAAGACCTCAAGCACCTAGGAAGGTTGTGCTCTCCGAGCAAGCAAGTTTCGTAATATCAAGCAACCTTCCGCTCAAGCGAACTGACCCAGGAGCACCCCTGATATCCTGCAATATTCGGGACATGACATTTGATATAGCACTCCTGTACTTAGGTGCTTCCATCAATCTGATTCCAACAACCCTATACCACCAATTTGGTTTCGGAGAGCTGACGCCCACACCTGTCACCATCCAGTTGGCTGATAGATCTGTAAAGACCCCGAAGGGGGTTGTTGAGGACGTGATTGTGCAGGTCAAGGACTTCTATTTTTCGGTCGACTTCTTGGTACTCGACATGAAAGTCCCTGAAAAACTACAGAACGCACCCATAATCTTAGGTAGACCTTTCTTAGCTACGGCTAAGGCAAACATCGATTGTGACACGAGATGTATGGAAATCGCCTTTCGAGACAAGAAAATGCAGTTGGATATCTTCTGGGCGACCAAGTCTTTTGATTGCGACTGTGTCGAGGAACATGATCCCGTGGAACCTTTGGTCAAGGAATGCCTTACCCTTAGTTCTGTCTCAGACCACCAATCTTGTAATGACTGTTTTGACCCGTCACCATCGCTGCCCATGGACCTCTGTAGGGTTGATTACCATCAAACAACACCATTTGAGGAGATTGATGTTGATCAACTCCCGCCTTCCCTTTCCCTTCGACTGTTGTTCCACCCGCACCCGAACTAAAGCCACTACCTGAGAATCTCAAGTATGTCTTCCTGGGACCTGACCTGACCTTCCCTATGATTATTAACTCTCATTTAACCAAGGATTAGGAACTCAGGTTGACTGCGACCCTTTCGGAACATCGGGCCACCATTGGATGGACCATTTCAGACTTAAGAGGAATTAGCCCTGCCTATTGCACTCATAAGATTTACTTGGAAGATGGGGCATGACCCTCCTGCCAGATTCAGAGACGGTTAAAACATGTGGGAGGTCGTTAAGAAAGAAATTATCAAGTGGCTTGATGCTGACATCATCTATCCCATCTCTGACAGCCTCTAGGTGAGCCCCACTCAAGTGGTTCCAAAGAAAGTCGGGCTCACCATTGTTACCAATGAGCATGGCGAATCCATCCCCACCCGCACCACCACCTCATGGTAGGTATGTATTGATTACAGGAAGCTCAATGAAGCAACCAAGAAAGATCATTTCCCCTTGCCATTCATTGACCTGATCCTTGAAAGATTGGCAGGGAAAAAGTGTTTTTGCTTCCTGGATGGATATTCAGGATATAACCAAGTCGCAATTGCTCTTGAAGATCAAGAGAAGACCACATTCACTTGCCTGTATGGCACACTTGCATTCCGTCAAATGCCGTTCGGGTTATGCAACGCACCTACTACCTTTCAGCGTTGCATGCTAGCCATTTTTTCAGAAATGGTGGGCGAATACTTGGAGGTATTTATGGATGATTTCTCTGTATTTGGGAATTCATTCGACCATTGTTTGAGTAACTTGGAAAAAATCTTGAAACGATGTATCGAGGTTAATTTGGTGTTAAGTTGGGAAAAGAGTCATTTCATGGTTTAAGAAGGAATCGTCCTCGGTCACATCGTATCGCATAGGGGAATTGAGGTTGATCGGGCCAAAGTTGATTTGATTTCCAAACTTCCTCCACCTAGCTCGGTCCAGCAGATCCGTTCATTCCTGGGACATGTTGGCTTCAACCAAAGGTTCATCAAAGACTTCTCCAAGCTTTCCAAACCCTTAACCGACCTTCTGGCCAACGACGCCATATTCCACATGACCTCTGATTGCATCCAGGCTTATCACATCCTCCGGGACTTAGTTTCCACAGCACCTGTACTTCAGCCCCAAGATTGGTCCCAGGACTTTAAGATTATGTGTGATGCATCAGATTTTTCCATAGATGCTGTCCTGGGACAAAGACAAGACAAGAAACCTGTGGTGATCTACTATGCGAGCAAAACATTCGACGAGGCCCAACGAAATTATACGGTCATAGAGAAAGAATTGCTCGTTGTAGCTTTCGGACTTGAGAAATTTCGATCTTACTTGCTGGGATCCCACGTGACTATCTATACTGACCATTCAGCCATCCGGACTTGTTGGCTAAAAAGGACGCGAAACCCAAGCTCATCAGATGGATCCTGCTCTTGCAGGAATTTGACTTGGAAATCCGCAACAAAGCCAGATCAAAGAATGTGGTGGCTGACCACTTATCCAGACTTCACCCAGACCACATTGGACTCTCCCTGCCTTTATCCGACACCTTCCCCGATGAACACATTTTGGCTGTGCAAGACAAGAAACTAGCTTGGTATGCTGACTATGTCAACTACCTGGTTGTAGGACAGACCCCGCACAGCTGGTCCAGACAGCAATGGGATAAGTTCTTGGCAGAGGCCAAGCACTATTTCTGGGATGATCCCATGCTATTTCTCCTTTGTGCTGACCAGATCATCAGGAGGTGTATCCCAGAGGATGAAGTTCAAAGTGTGATACCTTTTAATCATGACCAAGCTTGTGGTAGCCACTTCTCAGGAAAGAAAATGGCTACGAAGGTCCTGCAATATGAATTTTACTAGCCTTCCTTATTTAAGGATGCACACAACTTGCCAAGACTTGCTCGCGCTGCCAAACACTGGGGACCATGACCAGAAATGATATGATGCCCCTCCAGCCCATTTCGATTGTCGAGATCTTCGACGTTTGGGGTATTGATTTTATGGGCTCCTTCCCACCATCCAACAACTTTGAGTACATCCTAGTCTTGGTAGACTATGTCTCTAAATGGATTGAAGCCATCGCCACCCGCCGATGCGATCATATGACTGTCATGGACTTTGTTAAGCAGAACATCTTTTCCCAGTTTGGAATACCAAAGGCCATGATCAGTGATGGTGGAAGTCATTTTATTCACTCCCAATTCTGTGCCCTACTTAGAAAATACGGGGTTAACCACCAAATCGCTACCCCGTATCATCCACAAACAAATGGGTAGATCGAGGTCTCAAATAGACAAATCAAGAACATTCTACAGAAGACTGTGAGACCTGACAGGAAGGATTGGTCCGCATGATTGGATGATGCCCTATGGGCATACAGGACCACTTTCAAGACCCCGATAGGCATGTCGCCTTATCGCCTGGTCTTTGGCAAAGCCTGCCACCTTCTTGTCAAATTGGAACACCGAGCTTACTGGGCTATCAAGTAGTGTAACATGGATTCCCAGTTAGCCAATGTGCAGAGGACGCTCCAACTCTCTAAGCTCGAAGAAATTCATCGGGATGCCTTTGAGAACAGTCGGCTGTATAAGGAAAAAATGAAAGCCGTCCACGACCGACTCATCCATAGAAAGACCTTTGAGCCTAACCAGTAAGTCTGGCTTTTTGATGCCCGTTTGAAACTCTTTCTAGGGAAGCTCAGATCCAAGTGGACAGGATCATTTAGGGTGGTCAAGCCCCACTCCAATGGGGCAGTTGAAATCGCTGATCTGAATACTGGGCACACTTTTACAGTCAATGGCCAGAGATTGAAACACTTCCTAGCCCAGGTTCCCCCAAAGGAGAGTATCACCCTCATTGAGGGATGACACGAAGCACTGCCCAACTGGAGGCGTTAAACTTAGCGCTTCTTGGGAGGCAACCCAGAAGATTCAGACTGATCAGGTATTCTACTTCACTCAGGTAATATCTTTTCAAACCCTTGTTGCATCCATGTATTTGTCAATGAGGACATTGTCCAACTTAAGCATGGGGGGTGGTAAATTGCATGATCCTGAGCTCATTTAATCAGTTTGAATAGAATAAAAATAAAAAAAAATAAAAAAAATGAATTTAGGAAGAAAAACTTAGGCATTAGAAATTTATCAATAGTGGGAAATAATATGGAAAGAACTTGAACACTTAGACTTTTTAGGCCTTCAGGCATAATCAGCCTTGGTGTCTATTAAAATATGGATTTAGCTTCAAATCCTTGCAACCTTAAGCTACTCTAATCCACTAACTAAATAAGGTGATAAGTATACGATTTATCAACTCACCCTCTAATTCAGAAGGACTTTTAGTCTAAGCATCTGCACACATTTTTGCACAGACTCACTCCTCGGAGATTCTGATAGAAATTAGGTAGCTAATGAACTCTCTAGGGTGGTATGGCTGGCAAATTGTCGTGGGTAACAATCCTTTTGCAGGTTGTCCAGAGCCCAACCATGGGACCACCTCCTCTTTACTACCTCTAGGTAAATTTGAGATCAGGGAAGCCACCTACCAAATAAATAAAAAATAAAAAAAAGAAGGAAAAAAAGAGAATAAAATAAACCACACTTCACCGCACGAGTATGGCTGTCAAGTGATCGTGGGTAATAGCCCATTGGTCGGTTGTCCAGAGCTCAACTCAGTAAATGCACAAAAAGAACCAAAACACTTAAGGAAGAAGCGGGGAAGTAGAGCAAGCCGGAGAGATATACACTGGAAAAATCCTTGTGTTGACCCCAATTAAAATAAACATAGGGAGAAAGTTACCGATCGAACAAATACACCTTCAAGCAAAACACTTCCTCTTCCAGTCATCTAGGGGCGTAGAAACCCGAAGTCTATCTAAATTACCTTGAGTGAGTCTATCACAATCTTCACAGCAAGATGCTTAGCACTTAGAGTTTTGTCTGAGTTTTGGGTGGGTTGGGTAGCCGTAAAAAGTTACCAACACACTCTTAACTCCAAAAAAAATCTAAAAATAAGAAAAAAAATATATATATATATACATACATTAAAGCAAGGATTCAGGCAATTCATATTTTGGCAGGCACCCAGGCGCTGCTTAGTCTTTGTAGATTAAGATCTTAGTATATTTTCTCCTATTGACAAGTGACAAAGTGTCCAAGTAATTACTTCTTAAATTCTGACTGGAAATAAAGGCTAGAATAAACCTTACTAGGGACTAGCAAGGAGTAAGCATGGGGATATGATAACACTGCATCTTGGGATGATAATTCTGTCAATTGGGATTTATCTTAAGAGCAAAATGCATAGATAACACATTATACATAGGAATAGGAGCATCGCATGCATTGCACATCAAGATTACTTATAATGCATTATTAATGGCCATGTGTACAAGAACATGTCAAAACAGGCCTCAGATGATCAATTGGACAACATGGATGGATTCAGAGTGACGAACGGAGTCCAATGGACTCGAAATCGGCCAAATCCGACATCTGGAGCTCCTGCAATGGGCTTAAGAAGTTCTGACCGTTGATCTGATGATCAACGACCCATGGCGCACCACGTGGCGCCAGTTCATCGCATCTCCACTGCCGCCTGCTTTTGCCTTCACCCAAAGGATGAATCTCAGTCGTCAATCTTCGATCGAGCGGCTGAGAGCCGCCCGCGCGCCCACCCTCATCGCGACAATCCGCTACGACAGCGTAGCGGTTGAACGCCTCATGGCCACGCAGCCGGAGCGGGATCGAATCGCGCTGCACGAAAATTCGAAGGCAAGGGCGCACACCGGGGAAATTGAGCTGCTCGATCAGCAGCGGATGACGTGGATGGAGCGACGCGGCACGATCTCGCACGTCCAAAGCCGACGCCCGTGATGATGCGGGGGGCGTGGACACGATCTAGGTGTGCGCCCCATGAGTGACATCAACCGTCTGATCCGCGATCGGACGGCTCTCAAGCCACGCACACGAATTGAGTGCGAAGAAGAACGCGCGCGCGCAAGCGACCAGCAGGAAGGGTGCTACACCGATGGATTTGGTATGGGTTTAGCGACGTTCCGGATGTCGCTAAAGCCCATACTTAAAGTAGAAAACCCTTTTGCCTATATAAACTCCATCCAACCACCCATGGAGGGCATTGAATCCACTTGCAAGTGTTCTACCCCACTCCTAGCCACCATTAGCCCTCTTTGTAATCGTCGGAGCCAGCAAGCCACCGACGGAGCCCCTCTCCATCGCTGTGGCTACCTCGCCGTCTTCCTTCTCTCTTTCCCTCTTTATTTTAAGCTTTACATTACTTGTGTTTAAGCATTTATCTAGTGTTGTAATTATAAACTAAAGTTGCATGTCAAATGAAGTTTTCTATCTAGTAACTTACCCTCTTTTATGTTTAAGGTTGCATGTGTGAATGAAGAAATATTAACCCTATTCTCTCTCTCTCTCTCTCTTTCTCTCTCTCACTCGCTTTTCACCCACAACTTGCAAGCAAAAACCCGTTATTTTCGTGACATTAAGTGACAAGAAAAATCTGATTTTCATGCCTCCCTAAGATCGACACTTGGACTCACGTCCATTTCTTCATTTAAAACCGACATTGCGAGCACAAGCTATAACGACTCTTTTAAACATACGCGCCTCTCGCCATGTCAGGGGCCAGCAATTGTAGGAGGGAGCAGAGGCAAGGACAAGGAGGGGCATCAACAGCAGGGGTAGGGGGGAGTACGGGGGGCGGCAAAGGGGAGGAGGGGTCGCAACTGTAGTGGGGCAAGGGCGTAGGGTGGGGGGGTGAGGGGGGTTGGCAGAGGTAGGGGGTGGAGCGATGTGGGCAGGGGCGAGGGGGCATGACAACAGGAGGCAGGGGTGGGGGGAGCTGGGGGGTAGCAAAGGCAAGGCGTGGAGCAGTGAGGGTAGGGGCAAGCGAAGCGTGAGGAGTGGAGGGGAGAGGGTAAGGCGAGGCGGAGAATGACACCTGGTGTAGACCGAATAGGTTGTGTTAATATGGTGATTTTATCATTGAAATGTGTATAGTGGTTAACCTAAATCGAGCCTAACCATCTCTTTACAAAATTTTTTTGACCTGGCCTACTTGATTTTATCTTGGTCACTTTTAGGCCTAGGGTCGAACTCAGGGAAGTGGGATTAGAAGAAGTTTCTATGCTTTTCCTACAACGAATCTCTTCCGTTTGTTTATTGTGTTTTTGGTGTTTTTCTATTTAAGATTTTTTTCTGATAATTTTTGTCCTTGAGGTACACCCTCAAAATCAGGTTCTTGGCTTTGAGCCAAATCAGGGTTCCAAAACTGGTCTTGCTATTCGCAAGACTGAGTACCTGCAAGTCAAGGATTATCTTTTCTCTTTTATATATATATTTTTTATCTTTTTACCAGCAGGAAAGAGAAACAGAAATAAAGTAAATATAATATATATATATATGTATATATTATATATGTATAAAGGGGTGGGGGTGGAGGTGGAGATGGCGTGTAGCATGGTGTCGAGTCGGTCGTCGTCTAGGAAGACACAACCAACAGGACGAAGTGCCGCGTGGAGTGTAAGGTGGATGGTGGAAGATGAGTGTGAACATGCTTTCTATATGCGTGTACCGGGGAATATCAGCAACTGGTCCAGATATTCCCACGATACCACGTATGGTAAGTGATATGAAAATATATATGTATATATGTAAATATATATATCTATATGTATATATATATATATGGTTTTAACTATATAGGTATTTGTGTACTTATATATGTATATATGTGTATATATATATGTATATATATAGGTATGTGAATATATGTATAGATAGATGTATATATATATATTTATGTATGTATATATAACTATATAGATGTATATATATATATATAGTAATATATGTATATAGATATATGTAGATAGATATGTATATATATATAGTTATATAGATATATATGTATATATGTATGTATATTTGTATGTGTGTATATATATATACATATATATATACATATATATATATATATGTATGTATCTATACTTATACTTAGTTATATAAGTATATATATAGGTATATATATATATTTATACGTATATAAGTATATGTATATATGTAAATATATATGTACGTATGTATATGTATATAAGTATATATATATATGCATGTATGTATGTATGTATGTATGTATGTATATTAATACTTAGGTATATAGGTACTACTATATGTATAGATATAAGTATATATATATATGTATATATATATATAAGTATATAGTAATGTATAAGTGAGAGTGTGCGTGTGCGAGAGTGTGAGTGTGTGTGTGTAGGTGTTTGCAGAGAGAGAGAGAGTGCTGTGAGAGAGAGGGAGAGAGAGAGAGGGAGAACGTTTGCTAAAGATGGTGTGAAGGAGTGCGGGTTAAGTCGTCTGCACGCAGCTGGCAACGTCCGGTGATCCATGCGCATGCGCAGGTGAGTAGGCGCACGAAGAGGTGCGCGCTGGGAGGGAGTGAGCGCGATGGAGAGAGGCCGCAACGCACTACGCTGTGTGGTGAGGTGGGTACGGGCAGACGTAGGCGTTGGGAGCGGGCACACACAGATGTTGAAGCAGGCGGGCATACGCGGGTGAACGCAGACGCGTGGGCGGGCACTAGAGTAGGTGCCGGGCAGGATGCGGGCGGGGGCTGGGGCCGGTTGCGGCTCGCCGGGTGACCGGATAAGTGAGAAACTACCGGTCACCGCACTGTAGCCACAGTGTTCTGCTGACTAGCATGAACAGTGGCTACAGTGCCACTCGGCTCCGCGCGATCCGGCGTGTCTGGTTCTGTGAGTGCAGGAGGTGTGAGCGGCTGGTGCACGTGCGGAGAAGCTGTGCCGGCTGCTGGCTTGCGGAGAGGCGGGTGCGGGCGCGAAGAAGCGGGAGGCGAGGGCGGCCTGCAGGCACGCGCGGTGGAGGTCTGCGATAGGGCACGCGGAGGCCGACGCTTTGCTGCTGCTGCTGCGGAGCTTGAGTTTCAAAGCTCGGCTCTGTGGCAATGGCGGAAATTGCTTGGAAAGGTGAAATCAAAGTAGGGAAGACCACCACACCCACCGGCTCTTTGATGAGCTAGGCGGTGGTGGGACTCACAGTGGTGGTTGTACACCACTATGAGTTGCTCCTGCCCGCAGCGCGGCTCAAGGAGAAGAGAGGCTACGTATGGAGGGGAGAGGGGAGGAGATGGCCTGGAGAAGAAGCTGTTGTAGGTGTGTGGACCAGGCTCCTACAATGAAGTGAGCCGAGCTCTTTTTAAAGAGCAAAGAGTCATGAATAGCCATGCCCTGGCTGTGCTTGGCTTGTGCATGGCTGGCATGGCTTGGCAGGGAGTGGCTGCTGCAGGGCAAGCTTTGCAGAGCAAGGCGCAAAGAAGAGCTGCCCTGCCATGCCAGTCGCGGAGAGGAATTCAAAGTCAAATAGAAATAAAAAATAAAGATGGAGATTTTGCGAGGCAGCACTTGAGGAATTTGTTAATTGCAAGGCCATTTATTTCACTCTCCTCCCCTCTCAAATAAATGCATGCATGCATGTATTTTTACAAATGCGACTATGGATACCTAATATGCACTGGTAATGCTAGGAAATAGCACAACATGACATAATTGTTGGTGTATTTTTGCTGTGCAATCAACACCTCGATAAGGGGGAGGACGAGGGTCGATGGGGCGACGACGACGACAATAAGGTAAGGAGTGGCGCTGACTACGATGAGGAGAGGAGTGATGTTAATGATGGTGAGGAGAGGGAAAGTCGCAAGTAGAGTGAGGAGGCAAAGTCTTGCTATGCAACCCTAATATCCCAGATTTGGTGACAATTTTCTTATAATTGTTGCCAAATCGAATAAAATCTTAATTTCAATGCGTCGCTTCCCAAGAATTGCGATAGTTTCTAATTGGACCGTCGCTAAATCATTTCTAATAATATTTCTCCCTCCCTCAACTTTTCAAGGCATGGGCTAATTTCATGGAAATAGCGACGATTTCACTATAAACCATTGCTAAATGGCAGATATTTCACCTCAATGTGCCAAAGAATTTGTGCCGCTGCCGACATTAGGCGATGGCTATCATCTAAACCATTGCTAATTATTATTTTTCAGCGACGATGCAAATAATAATCGTCTCTAAATCTCAAATTGGGATTATGGTTGGTTGGGGGTGGAAGGATCAGGATTTAGGCGTTGGTTATGCTAATAACCATTGCTAAATACAACAATTAGCGACGGTAAATGAACCATTACCTATGAACAGTTGTAAATTGTGCTTTTTCTTGTAGTGATATGTAACCCCTAGGATTAAATTCCAGATTCGCTTTCCTTCCTATCATGAGTTATACATTTTTCATGTTCTCCATATATCATCGGGACAACAATGAAGACCAGATCCTTTCCCAAAGAATTTCCTTCTTCTCTTTCATCTATGGGTCTGATCAGGACCTGTACGACCATGGATGAAATTTTGTGCTTTCCAATATACATGGAGTGAGACTGAGTCTCCCGATCTACTGCATGCACCTACTACAATAGATTTGCGCAATCTGTTTGAGAGATCATGTCTCTTTTGTGCCCAAATATGCACACTAGCTTTCAAATTTCAACACAAAGGTGGGTGCATCAATTATCGGTCCATCAAATGTGTATATTTAGACATAGGGACACATACACTACAAAAAAATAGTCTTTAACGACATTTAATATTTGTCACCATAGGCCTTCTTTTTGCCGCTATATGTAAATAGCGACACTTAAAATAATTGCCGCTTAATTACCGCCTTCGTTGGCGTCATTAAAAGGTTAGCGACAATTGTACAATCGTCGCTAAATCAATGGTATTAGTGTCACTTTAATTGTCGCAAATAATGTCGCTAATGACATTTTTTAATGGTAATTTATTTGCCACTATATCGCCACTATTAATTTATATTAGTAGCAATTTAATTGATACTATGAGTATCCCTATATATTTCATTTGATGACTTTTTTTATATCACCAAATTGCCACTATTGATTTACTTTTGTAACACTTTATTTTTTTCATTTAATTGCCTCTAGTGATACTATTTAGTAGAAATTATTTGTCTCTAAATTGCCACTATTGATTTGCTTTAATGACACTTTCCTATGCCACTAAATCGTCACTAATTATTTACTTTAATGACTCTTTCGCTATAATTTCCACTATTGATTCATGTTAATGATGCCTTGTTATACGACTCAATCATATTCTTTACTAAGAAATAAATTTCCAATAAGTTTATATACGGGGCCTTGTAATCTTTCCAATAAGTTTCAGATCCAGATTCCAGGCTGAGGATGTGGGTTGAATCACTAGAATCTAGGTCAGGATTACCTTCGAGGGTCACCTTATCAGAATAAGGAGCGGGATTTACACCCTCGAGAGGTTCTGTTTTAATCTCAATATTACAGGAGTCTCAGAATTATGCCAGGATTTTGGTTTTCTATGGCTGGCTCAAAATCGTGTTCTCCTGCAATTGGGACTTCCCAACCTAATTCATGATTAGGCATGTTATATTCCATCTGGGTTGGGAATCCACAACAACCTTATGCCTCAAACCTGGGATTTGGCAAATTAGATTGATCCTCAATACTATTCCAAGATGTTTCATGAACTGTTTGGGGCATGTACGGGTATTTCTGATTGATAACTTGTTTCAACAATCTCATCATCTCCTCCCATTTTTCAAGATCATCTTGGTGTTGTTGCCAAAGTACAGGATTTGTCATGCATTGGAGGTATTCAAAGTTATGTAATTTTTCTATCTCAATTTATCCTGTTATGAGAATGTCTCGGGTTGATCCCTTTGTTGCTTCTGTTAATAATAATTGGGCACAGTTTATGATAAAGGTTGTTGTTGGTACACTAACCTGAATGTCTTCTACTAGTTTTGAGGTTTTGTATTCAATCTCATAAAATTCAAGGGCATCCTCAATCATTCTATCTCTCATGGATCTTTGTGATTCAGGTTTCTTTACTGGTATTCCTAAGTAATCAGGCTGCATATTTGAATCAGATGGTGGAATTAAGATGTAGAATCAGAATTCAAGTATTAGAATGAAGTGATTTGATCTGAATAAAGATTCCCAAAGAAAATCTATGTGTATGCTCTAAATAGAAGGGATGAGAGACTGGATGTGAAGTTGACCCAATCAAGGCACCCAAAGATTGTTGGACGACTATAGAGGTTCGAGGCGGATGATACACCTGGATCAGAAAGTCATCCACCTGGGAATTACCTGGGCAGCCAGAGAGGGAGAGTCCCACAAAGACCCCTACACGGTAGAGTGCCCCCACGGGTTACAGGGTTTCCCCCACCCGACCTCTCTTGCCACTGAGGGTCCAGGTAGACCAAAATGGATAACTTGACCTCTTAAGTCTACTAGTTTTATATCCTAACTTGTGCCTTTGATTTCACTTGAATTAGCAGTTATTTTGACTTGTGACCTAATTTGGAGGTTGGTTGGCCTATAATGTAGTCCAACTTCACTTGACCTGTCCTAAAGATGGTAGAATGATTCTAAATCAAGACCTAGAAATCACCCTGATTTGACTCCTAAGTTATTAGGTCCAAGTATTTTAAGGTTCAAGTAAGTTTAGAGTCAGATTTTAGGGTTTTTCTTGATTAGATGTTTTCAATCAAGGGCTTGGGTAGCATACAAATGCAGGTGGGTCTGTTTCCTTTTGTGCAGGCAAGTTTAAACTAGCACTCCAAAACCCTAATGTAGAAACCCTAGTTTGGCTTTATTTCCCATTTTGATTTTCAAAAAATGTTCTCTTTGGACTTCAAACATGAAGTGCGTAGTCCAAGAAGATTAGAAATTAAGTGTAATCCCTAATAGGCACAGGAATTTTGGGGTAGGATCTCTAAAAATCTCTTCAACTTCAATAAGATTTGGAAAATTTTCTCAAATTTAGGAAACTTTGCCTTTGAAATGATAATTACTACAAAAAGAAGGTAGGTGAATCCTAATTGATTGTTTCCTTTTTGTCTTCCCAAGATTAGGAGGTTCGATTAAGGAAGAATAGAGAAGTTATTTGCCTTGGAGTGGTTGATTTGCACGAGAGATCTCCTCATGAAATACCTCGGAAAATCACAATAAAACAAATAGGGCAAGTTAGTGCTCAAATATAATCAAGTAACACAGAGAATAGTGATGAATTGCATGTTTCTCCTTGGCAACGGTGCCAAAATGTTTGTTGCGCTTGACCGGTATTAAGAGTGTTGCGTTGTAGTACAGCCAAAAAAGCATTCAAAACAAATACAATTTTATTACTCGAATTTAAAGTCCGAGGTCGAACACAGGGAGCAAATGGAATTCACGCGCTAAGCTCAATAATAAATGCAAATTGAACACATAATACTACTCAAAATCTAATCAAAAATATAAAGCATGAGTATATGGATAATAAGAATAAATGTAACTAAAAATAATTGAGAGCTTATGATGAATTGGACATCTGATTATAAAATAAGACGTCTTAAAAATGATGTGCTACAGTGGCTCTCTTTCTCTGATTTCTTTCTTCTACTTCTCCTGTTCTTCTTTCTCTTTCTCTTTATCTTCTTTCTTCTTTGTTCTCTGGCATCTCCTTCTAATTTTGGCTTCTCTCTTCTTCAGCTTTGTTTGTCCTTTGCCTTCAGTTTCTTCCTTCCCTCCTTTCTCTCTCTAATTCTCTGCCGGCTGATTTTTTGCTTCTTCTCCTATTCTTCTTTGGCTTCTTCTTCCTTCTTCTTTGGCCTTTCTCTTCCTTAGCTTTCTTCCTCCTTCCTTCTTTCTTCTTCACTGCTTGACCTTTTCTTCTTCTCTATATTTGGCTAAGTGTGGAGAGAAGCTTTCCACAACAAAACCGCGCTTCCCCTGCATAGCGTTCCTCTCTTCTCTCTTCTCTATTTCGGTTTGCTCTTCCAGAGCCACATCCAGGTTGGGTAATCGAACCTAATGGAGACTCGGGTCCAGGTTCACCGGTGTGGGTGGTGAGCGAGGAGTGAGTCGGTCGGGTAAACGGGTCGTGGCCAGGTTCGCATGGGCAGTGCTGCGGACGAGGCCGTGAGCAGGGGAGAGAGGGACCTCACCTCGTTAGTAGGAGGCGACAAGGCTAATGCACAAAATCAATTTATGTGCATACGCCTGTTCGTCCAGTTCCAAGGTGGGACTAAATGTCCCACCTCCCTTGTGCGTGTCGCAGCAGCAAGTAGCGCTTCCAATTTGCGAGGCTGTAAGGGCTTGTGCTTCCAATTGGGAACCTGAGTGTGCTCGTGCCTCAAGTTCGCATCTCTTGGGACTCACGCCTGGAGCAGCAGCAACAGCTGGAGCACAGGAAGCGAGCTCCAAGCTTCTTCATCCATGGCAGCCGGTGTGCTTGGACTTGAAATCATGAGCATGGCCTTGCGGCCACGTCAAAACATCCAGGGAGATTTGCCAAGGCACGACGAATAGGTGGTGGTGGTCGGCGTGGCGTGGGAACGGCTGTGGTGGCGTACCTAGGGTTCTCTGTGGCCGTATGAGTGGGTGTGTTTTTGGGCGATTTTGGGTGGTCGACAGAGAGATTGGAGTAGTGGGAGATGATTAGTGGGGTGTTGCGGAGATCGTAGGATGGTTGGTGAGGCGGATGGAGGTGCAGAGCGACGGGGGCACCTCACCGGAGGTATGGCCGGAGGTGGAGAAGGTGATGGTGATTAGTGGCGTCGAGGGGTGTTTCTGAGAAATAAAGAGGGGAAATGGGAGTAGAAGGGAGAGGGAAGCTAACAGACCTAAACTAACGTCGAAGGAGACAGGAGAGGCGTCTAGGATGGTACAGCTGACGCTGGAGACGAAGATCTCCGTAGATGAGGCGACGGTGAAGATGAGAGTAGTGGCGGCGTCAGGGCTGGTATGGCCGACACGGACGATTGAGAGGAAGATAACCCAACCACTGGTATTGTGGTTGGGTGACGAGAGAGGGGGAGGAACTGTCGGAGCTTGCGGAGATGTTGTGGCCGGCGAGGAGAGAAGAATGTGAGGTGGATCGGCCCAATTCCAAGCTGAGGAGATGCGGATGAATTAGGGGTTGCTTAAATAGGCTTCTGTGGATGGATTTGTGCTTGGAAGCCAAGCTTGCAAGTAAGGTATGTCCGTCAGAGTTCGAAGATTCAAAAAGACCCAAATCTCTCATGCGTTCGCATGAGAGATTGGGTACAAATTAGGGTTCAGTGATGGGTTCATACTGGAGGAGATTACTCAGAGAATCTCCCTTCCAATTTTAGGAGGGATTCTTTGAGAAATCAAGGAGGAATCGCCTTCTCAAGTTTGTCGGAGTAGGATTCCCTCCACCGGAGTAGGGGCCAAATGTAAGGGTTTTCGAAAGATAGGGGTAGAAATGTAATCAGGTTGGACTTATTTGCAAAGTAGGTCAAGATGAGTTCTCCTTAGTTTCAAATTTTGGTAAAAATCTAATTTAGACCTAAGGAATTCAATGGTGAAGTTGGATTTTAGGTTTGACCATGTTTGACTGGGAAATTTACGTAAAAACCCAATTCAAGGCAAATATTTGTCTGAGACCTCATTCTAATTCAAAATAGGTTCCAATTGACAAATTGAAAGTTCTAAACCATAGAGAATATTTTTCTATGATTTTTAGAGGATTTAGGTGAATTTTATCCTAACCAGAACCTTGGTTAATCAAGCGGGTTTATTTTAAGGTTACAAGAAGTCATTTAATTCCCAGAACTCACACAAACCCTTTTCTGTCTGAACCAACCCACTTTTTATCTTGGTAAGACCTTTTTACCTTTCTTTAGCTCTTGAGAAACCCATTTTTGTACTGCAATGGTAAAATTACAGTTTTACCCCTTATTTCTTGCTTTTCTCTCAGAATAATTATTTAGTGAATTAGGACCTCCAGTTGGTTATGTAGGAGCTTTTGTTCTCTTTATTAGGTCAAAATAAGATAGTTAAGGCTCATGATGGTGTTCCCATCAGGTTTCTTCTTGGTAGGCCCTTATTACGATCCAACCTGGATCCACACGAGAACCGGGCAGGACCATACCAACTATCCCAAGACCCAGTCATCCAATGAGCAATAAACCAAAACCACAACATTTTCACACAAGCACTATAGCAAGAAATTAATTAAATAGCAGGACAGTGGTAGGTTAAATCATGAGTTGGAAAACAACACCAAAATAAGAGAATCAAGTTCGTACCATAGCCATCATAATATGATAACAGAGTGAAAGCAAAAACTAATAGTTTTAAACATGGAAATGTACTACAATAGCAAAAGGAAATCACTAACTACTGTTGGGCGTGACTAGGCCCAGCTACCTCTGCAGTCGGTGGAGCAGGCTGCTCACTCTTCTGACCTGGGTATAAATAGTAGGCATCAACAAAAAGCTGAGTAGAGTGGCAGGAGTAGAGTAAACATGTAAAGAGCTGAAAAGAAATAAGAATTAATTCTGCAGGTATTTAATATATTTTTAACAGTCTGCTAATTTCTTGTCTGATTTTCAACGCATACTAGCATAAGGTCATTCTTCCTCTTTATTCACATGTTCCCTAGTGGAACGATCTTGTTGCGGTATTCCCGTAATGCAGTGGGTGCACGTGGTGCTCTCCTGGTCATGAGAACACCCCGTGTTTATCCTACACTCGGTCTACCACCCCAGAGTCATGGTCGTAGCGTAACAGTAATTACGGCACACGTGATAAGCTCATGGGGAGTTGTCCTGCACTGGCACAGGATCAATCATTTCCCCTAACTGGTACGCGCTAAATCATGCAACACATAACAAAATAGGGGCTGTTGTTTTACACACTGAATCGGTGTTTGAAAAGTCATTACATTGTAGTATAGATCGAATCAGTGCGAAAAACAGCTACAATTCATACTCGAATGAAATTCGAGGTCGTTTGCTGGGAGCAAATATGGAATTCAATCGCTAATCTCAAATAATATGTAAATGAGCATAATTAATCACTTAAAATCTAATATGCAATGTATAACATGAGTATATGAGGAATCAAAAAGAAATCTAGACAAAATAATGGTGATTTGGATCACCAATTATTAGTCTAACACATAGAATAATTACTGAATATAATCAAATGGAGTTGATAATCAGACGTCTTAAAAGACATTGCTACAGTACTCTTTTGATTTTCTTCTTGTTGCTGTTCTTTTTCTTCCTTGTGTTCTATTCTTTCTTTCTACAGTCTTATTCTTTCTTCTTCTTCTTCCACGATCCTCTTCTTCTGCCTTTCCTCTTTTCTTTCTCTGCTTCTTTCTTTCTTCACGCATAGAGGGGAACTCTTCTTCAAATTTGGCTAAGTGTTAGTCGTTCTTCTCCAAAGCAAAACACTCCCCTACCCTGCACACTCTCTCCTATTCTCTCTCTGGGTTTCCACCTCCTTTCTGCCTTCACAAGGCCATGCACAGTACTGGGTATTCAAGTATCGGGTCTGAGTGCACTCGGGACCAGGGCTACGAGCGTGGATCGCAGTCGAGGTGTGAGTATAGGGTTAGGCGGGTCGGGTGAGTGCAGGTGAGTGGGGACCTCACCCCCAGTGTTCTACGGCGATAAGCTCTAGGCACAAAATCAATTTATCCTGCCTCAGACGGTTTGCTGCTTCCGATATGGGACTATGTTGTCCCACCTTCTATGTAGAATTGGCAGCAGCAGCTTTAGGTGCTTTTTTGCTCAATTTGAAGTAGCTAACATGGTCAATGTCATCAATTGATCGATTGGATTGCTTCCTGGATTGTTTTCACGCGACTTGGGCATGGTACCTAATACTTGCAGTAGCTGGAGAACGCTTCAAGCAAGCTTGAATCATGCCTGCTAATGGCAGGCTCGACCTAGTACTTGAAACTCAAGAAAAAGCCCTCACGACCACGTTAGATGGTTCAGCAGCTTCGCCGTGTGATGGTGAACGTGGTGATGAGGGGTTATTTGGGAGATTAAGAGTCAGACTTGGACTAAAATGCAACTAGGTCAAAATGATCTCAAATTGGGTCCAAATTTTGGTATAAACCTAATTTGGACCCAAGGAATATGATGGTGAAGTCGGATTTAGGTTTTGACCAAGTTTTACTAAGTAAATTGCATAATTACCCAAATTAGGGCAACTATCTGTCTGAGACTGTTTTAGGTCAATTGGGTTCCAATGGTCAAAACAAGCATACCAAACCCTAGAGAATATTTTTCTATGATTTTTAGAGGGTTTAGGTGAATTTTATCCTAACCAGAACCTCAGTAGATTAAGCGGATCTATTTTTAGGATTTCAGATGTCATTTAATTCTCGAAACACGTGAAAACCCATTTTTGTCTGCATGGACCCTACTTGTTAGACATTTAAGACCATTTGACCTTTAATTAACCCCTGACATAGCCCATGATTGTTCTACATTCATGATATGCTGTTAACACTGTAGTTTTACTCATGTTTTCTTGTTATTCTCTCAGAATGGATTTGCAATGAATTATGGTTCTCTGGCTGTTATGTAGGAGCATTTATTTCTTGATTATGATTAATTAAAGCTAGATAAGGCTGATGATGACGTTATCATCATACCCCCATGCCTAACTTTTGCTAGTCCCTTAGCAAAATCTTATGGAATTATCTTAAATTCTTGACCATACCTTTTTATGCTCAGATTTCTGATGTGTGCTTTCTTTTGTAGATTAGGTCAGAATGCTAACAATAGACCTAGAGCTACTCAAGTACCAACCAAGATCCGAACCTGACCAGCCCTAACCTCAGTCTGCCAAGAAGGTTTCTAAGGCCCACAGAAACTAACCTAAGGTTCGTTGAACTTCGTAGTTAAAGCACTCGTGCTTAAAACATGGTTAGTTCAGGTTCAGTTTGCAGTGCATTTTTGTAAGAGAGAGATAGAAGAATTTTTTGCATTTTTTGGAGAGTTTTCTCTCTCTTTTTTTATTTTTGGCTTCGGATTGGCTTTACAACATGATCTGTATCGGATTCCTATCTCCTACCATCAATCCTCGCAGGGTTCCTGGCATTCGATGCTTCGAGATAACACCGCCCATTGCAACCCCCGAACCCTAACTTTCGACACTTCGAGATAATGCCGCCCATGGCATTCTATAGCTAAATTCAGGCCCTAATAGTCAAAATTTTGGGATAATCCTGCCCATGGCACCTGAACCAGCATAAGGTGCTTACATGCCCCCAGTAGGACATTTAGATATCCTAGGAGACAAGCACCGAGGAGACGGTATGTTATTGCGCATCTTCGAGGGGAATTTCCCGCCTCTTTATGCCGGGAACTCTTCCAAATCAACTTGTGTTGATTAATCGCTCCTAATCTAGGTAGCATTTTCAGAACAGAATTAACGCTTTTGCGTTATTTGATATTTAGCACACTAAACCAGACTGTGTGTGGATTAGGGTGCTTAGGTTATCGAGTCCTGCAAACTAGAGGTATATTAACAAGGTTGAATAATCCCTAAGCTTTAGACCTAATACTTAAGCTTCGCATTTTCCTCAACCAGTTGAGGATTATCTAGATCTTAATGGATACATGAATTTTTAAGCCTAAAACAAGCCCAAGAGGCCTAAGATCAGCACTCATACTAATCTCTATATCTCTTAGCACTTTTGATTTTTATTTCTTTCTTTTGATTTGGTCTAGAACTAAGTAAATTCCTTAATCTTCTATTAATGACTAACTCTTTTCTTTCAAATTGTTGCTCATTTTTGACATTTAAATCACCTCCCTTTTCCTCCTCAAGAATGATATGCATTCAATTTTTCAAAATTTCCTCCTTTCTCCCATTTTTTTGTTCTTTTTCAATTTTTTTTTCATTTTTTTGGTTTTTTTGGAATGTATTTTTTTGTGAGAACCCTTCAGAAACTTGAATTTTTATGTGTTTACACTTTAACACCTCCCATGCCTAAGTTTTGTAATGTCCTCATTGTAAACGAAGGGTATGAAATAATTAGGGTTCAGGAATTAAAACAGGTTCAATGGGTGAGCAAACAGGTTGGGATAACTGTTGTAGACGATTTTAAGCTCTAGTACGAGTACCAAAGGTGAAGTCGATTGTTCTAAAATTGAACTCAGAGTGCAATAGACGTGAAGTACAAAAGGATAATCAGAAGGATCTCAGATTTTTGGAATGACGGGTTGCCTCCTGTTAAGCGCTAAATTCAATGCCTTCAGCTGAGCAGAAATGGTCATGGAGAAGGAGTATTCAAATTAGATGAATTTTGTAGAATAAGCACCTTGATTAATAGCTTGGTTGGTCCAACCAGGTGCTTGTTCAGATTAACAGGCTGATGATACAGCCCAAACCTAATCAATCTGGTTGGTTAATAGATGTGAATTAGTAGATGCGAAACCCACCATATGCTGTGTGACTCAAATAGATGTGGAAGTGAAAAGCTAGGGTTTGGTTGAATTGGATTAGCCTGGTCAGAGTAGGGATCCGCAAATAAAAAGGGTCGGTGGAGGATGTAGGAACCCTATTGGAGTGATTAGAGAAGGATAGGGCATGATTATTAGTCTAATCGAAGTCTGAAACATGATTGAAATGTGGAGGAGAATCATGTGCAACTGGCTCATCAAGAGGAGAATCAGAGTAGAAATTGAGTCTAGTTGCAGGTCAAGGTTGAGAACGGGTTTTGGAAGGCTCTGTATGTGCTGTGGAAGAGGTGGCATCAATACAAATTATGTGAGGGCTCCTTTAGGAAGGATTCCAAGGTAGGTTCATCTAGAGAGTCCTTATAATGGCCATCAAAATCAAATGTAAATGCCTGAAGAGTGTTTAGAGGGTTGTGAAAATTTGAGTCAAGGAAAGATTCGAACTTTGGATTGCAGACACTCTCGGCAATTACTGTTTCTGATTCTTGAGGATAAAAAAGGAATGATTCCATCTCAGTGGAACCTAATTTTGAATTAATGATCTCGGGATCAGGGACCTCAGAGTTAGAGTCAAAAAATGGATCATGTATGCTGAGGTCGTAGATGGGCTTAGAGTTGTCAGGAAACAACTGTTCTTCGAAATCAGGGTAAGATTCGAAATCGATGGAGAACTTGCAGGAATCATGTTCTGAATCTGATTCTAGATCAGGGGTTCCATCATAGAATAAATCAAGATGTGGACAATCAGCAACCTGACTTGGATCTAACCTAATTTTAGAATCCGAACTCAAAAAGGTGTCCCTATTAAGCATAGGATCGGGTTCTTGGCTTGTAGAGAAGACTCAATCAAAATCCAACTCTTCCAGCTCCTTGGTTTCTATATCGTAAATTGGTGTGACTTTCGAAAAATCAATCTGTATCTTTGAGGATGTTGGAGAGGTGCACTCATCAAATACAGGCCCAGAATCGTAATCCAGATTCAAAATCTGATTTCCATCACACGGGGCCTTGTAATCATCCTGATAAGGCTTAGATCTAGATTCTAGGTTAAGGGTGTGGGTTGGATCACTAGAATTTAGGTTAGGCTCTACAGGGATGTCAGAATTGCTCTCGAGAGTCACCTTATCAGAATAAGAGACGGAATTTACACCCTCGAGAGGTTCTTATTCAATCTTAGTATCACAGGTGTCTGGGAAATTTAAGCTTGGTGAACCAGGTTCTTGATTTCCTAGGGTTGGCTCAAAATTGTGAACACTTGTAATCAGATCCTCCCAACCCGTCTCAAGATGAGGAATGTCAATTTGTTCGTAATTTGAATCAGATTCCATTTGGGTTGGGGATCCATAACAAGCTTGATCATCAAACCCGAGATTTGGGAAATTACATGGATTACTGGAATTACTCCAAGATGTCATCTTATCTTTTGACGGGTATTTTTGATCGATGGATGTATATAATTTATTCAGAAATTCTCCCCATTTTCCCAAGAGATTATGGAGTTCTTCAGGTATTGCGGTCGGACGACGAGGAAGATCAGGAGGAGTCGTTGGACATTGAGGAGTCTCTCGGTCGGAAAGCAGAGATGAAATAGAGGTGTTCCAGGCCAAAATTGAGTGTGGAAAGCACGACCTTGCACTGGGGTTCCTTGTATAGGTCTCTCAAGGGTGATTAAAGCTTGGGAAGCAAGCTTGGAAGGCCACCAGAGTAGGAAACCCAAATCTCTCATACATTCATATGAGAGATTGGGAAAGAATTGAAGCTCAAGAATCGATCTGATTGGAAGATAATTTCAAGAGGGATCTCCAATTCAAATTTGAGAAGGTTTGATTGAGAATCGAGCGAGAAATCTCCACTCAAATCTTGCCGGAACAAGGTGCATTCACACCAATGGTGGTAGGGACCAGTTTGTAAAAAATTCAAAGAAGATGGAGGGCTTTTTGTGAGGAATTCAAAAGCTGAGGGGCTATTGGAGATAAAGAAAGTTAGACTTAGACCAAAGTGCAAACTAGGTCAAGATGATCTCAAATTGGGCCTAAATTTTGGTACAAGCCTAATTTGAACCCAAGGAATCCAATGGTGAAGTTAGATTTAGAATTTGAGCAAGTTTGAATGGAGAAATTACACAATTACCCAAATTAGGGCAAAAGTCTATCTGTGGCTCTATTTTAGGTCAAGATGGGTTCTGATGGTCAAATTGAAGGCACCAAACCCTAGAAAATATTTTTCTATGATTTTTACAGGGTTTAAGTGAATTTTATCCTGACCAGAACCTCAGTGAATCAAGCGGGTCTGTTTTTAGGGTTTCAGATGTCATTTAATTCCTGAAATGTGCGAAAATCCTTTTCTGTCTGTACGAACTCACTTGTTAGACATTTAAGATCATTTGACCTTTATTTAACCCCTAAGAAATCCTTTGATTGTTCTGCAATTGAGATATACTGTTAAAACTGCAGTTTTAGCCCTATTTTCTTGTTATTCTCTTAAAATGATTATGCAATGAACTATGGTCTTTTAGCGGTTATGTAGGAGTATTTAATGATGAAATATGACTAATTAAAGCTAGGTATGACTGATGATGATGTTATCATCAAATCCCAACCCAAGGAGGTCAGCTCTCTCCCTATATGATGGGATAGTCAGCTCTCTTCGGTATACTTGTGCCCAAGGGCCAGCTCATCCCTACAACAAAGCCAACACTTGGCCACTTGGGCCCCCACATTTCCGCTCTCATTTCATCAATCCCAAGATTCCATTTCATACTTAAAGCATCTCTATTTCACCTTAATATTATTGATCCCATGATTTGTCATGTTGCTAACCAATTCATTCTTCCTTAGGATTCAAATTCATCTCTACTTTGGTTACTAATTTGCATGCACATCTGTAGCTCCCAACACAAGCAAATCTGATTTTCTAATTTCCCTAGGGTTCACCAACACCCCTAAGTGGTTACTAATGATTCGAATCGACAACCATTACATGCAAGCAATGAGACTGAAGGTGGTAACATTAGTTAAATTCAATCATGATTAAGTAGAAGTTATTTTTGGAAGTCTACGAGCATACATCATCCCATATCAAATTGAGTAAACATTAGAATATTTGTTATTGAGCAATAGGCATAACATTTTTTTGACCAAGGAGAATAAGCTTGACTTATGTAACTCAAATAGGGCATTCAACACTAGTAAAAATAAGGTAGAAGTAACCACTCTACGACGGTGCATGGGAGATATAGGAGCCTACCTACATCTCCGATGCGCTGTGGACTTTCCTTTGGGGATCGCATAAATCTCAGGCGCAAGTCCTACATTCAAGGTCTCCCAAAGGGTCAAGTGGGGTCATTTTAGCTTCAAATAAAATTTCAGTGGTTGAAACATGTTTTAACAGTGTTAAATAAGGTATCAAAATGTAGGAAATTTCGTTAACTTTCCATCAGTACCTTGTTCACGTGATTCCGAGCCCATTTGACCCGTGAACTGGCCAGAGTACATGTTTCGATTCATGTGAACCAACCTGAGCCGATTTAGGTGAACCAGTCGGGTGCCTCCCACTCCTCTCCTTGTGCTGCGTGCAGCACAGGGAGTCGCACCTCCCCTGCCCCTCCTTTCCACGTGTAGCCCATGAGTAACACCTCCCCCTCTTCTCTCGCTCTTCCTCTCCCTCTGTACTTCTCACGCACGATGCGGGGTGGGAAAATCAAATGGGGCACTCCATCCCACTCTCCTTGGGCAGTGCATGGACGTGGAGAGCTGCAACCCTCCTCATGATGCGTGTGTCCAGCAAGAGAGGAGGCATCGAGCCCCTTTCACGCATCACGAGGTGCAGTAACACCTCTCTTTCTCTCTCGAAGTGGCTACTCGAGAGTGGCTGTGGGACGAGGTTGCGTCCCCTGAGGCAGAGAGGGGTTTTTATAGGTCTAGGTTTAGGTCATTTAGGGTTCATTAGGGATGTGGTGGGGCTGAAAAATTTGTGGATGTTTCCCCTAAAATTTACGTTTTTCGAGTGGACCCCCAATTCAAAATGTGAAGGGTGTAACATTTGCAGGCCACCACCCTCCTTCAAGAAGAAAAACACACTAAGCCCTTACGTGGGTTTCTTGGTGCGTAGAAATTACACTGAGGCCCCCAGAGTTTAGGAAAACTCCCTAAAGCCAATTGGTGTCGTAAATAACGTGTAAAATTTACGATGGAACCCTTGGGGTATAGAAATTTTCAAGACGACCCTTGGGTGTTCGTTTAAGTGTGTGAAATTTTCAAGAAATACCACGAAAGTCTGAAAATCTCACGATGACCCCTGAGAAGGGTCATTTCAACCCTCAACTTGGCTCTGATACCAACTCGAAAGAAATGAAAGTCAGCATCTTACTAAGCCGACCCTACATCTTTTTATATAGAGAGGTGAGAAAAAAATATAACAAGTTAAATGACAAAAGTAACCCTCAACACAACATATAACAATATATATATATATACACACACACACAAAATATATAGTGTTGTAAATATGTGTTTAGAGTTTTATTTTACCTTATTTTTGTAAATATGTTTTTTAGGTTTTGAATATATATATATATAGGATATGTATCTAGAGAGCACTATGCTAATAAAGGTCACGATGAGCATCAAATATCATCTGTCGGATCATGTAACTCGTTGATGAAGCCACCTGCCAATTCTTCAAATGTTTTTCAGCGGAACGTATGTGGTATTAATTTGTTACAATATATTTGGAAATGGATATTAACACTACATGTAAATCTTGGGTGTTTTGTTTTTGTTGATGGGCACTGATAAGTCATGTGTAATACAGCAGTGGTGGCTTTTGATGGACATACCCATCATATGTTATGTTTTCCAATTTGTGTTACACGTTTACAATCTAACATGCGATACTATTAATTGTATAGAAGCATTGTATTACAATTTTATCTATTAATATGGGCTACATTGCATTTGTATTACAATTTTATATTTTATTATAGTACTTTTACATGCAATACATAATTAATTACAACATTTAATTAATAATCACGCTTTTACAAATTGTGTGTCTATTTGTTACAACTTATGTTATTACTATTACATTGTTAAACGTGTTTGGTAAAGATCAAATACAAATCATATTACAGCGGGTACTCATAGACATTATAAAGGTTTGTTACTTTTAATGCCTAACGTACATGAATTATATCAAATAGATTACATCAATGTTTCAAGGCCCCTCTAACTGCAATTGTTTCCATGTTTTTATTATAATTTATAATACAATCTTAAATTATTTTTTTAAGTGATAGATACTTTACAATTTAACAAACAACATATTTGGTTACAACACGCCTATGTATTTATTACAATATACATCTTCTCTATTACAACGTTAAAGCTTCTTTGTTACAATCAACTACACATCATATTAAAAAATGTCAACTAATTTGTTATAATGTTTTATTTTGAGTTGTAATATAGATTCTCTCTAATAATAATCTTCTTAATTTGCGTTGATTTGTTACCATATTTGTTATTTATATTTACATTGATAGTTATAATGACATTCTAATTATAGCATACAATAATAACATATTTGATTGGATGCGTCTTCGTAGGAAAACATTTTTTGAGGTGGACTTTTTTTTGGCAAATCCCATACTTTCCACTAATGTCCCAAAACCACTAATGTTCCCATCGATGGTTTTAATTACTTGTGTAAAATCTAAATTAAATGGATAGCATTTGGTGCTCATTGTGGCTTTTATGAGCATAATGCTCTCTAGATAGGCCCCCCCCATATATATATACTGTACTCATAAAGACTCACATGAGCACTGATTCCTATCTATTGGATTTACATTCCACAGAAGAGATTAATACCATTGAAATGAGCATTGGTGATTTTGTAACCAACGCAGAAATAATGAAGTTGCCAAACAAATGTTAACCCAAACAAATCTTATCCTATAAACATGTAATAGAACAAATTCGCAATTATTATATGCCATAATTAGAATGTAATTGCAACTATTCATGTAATCTAAATAACAAACATGGTAACAAATCAACTCACAATCAATAAGACTGATAATGTTACAAGTCCAATGAAAAACATTGTAACAAAATAGTATACATTTTGCAATGAGAAATGGAGTTGTTTGTAACCATGATGTTTTAATGCTGTAATGTATATGACGGATATTGTAATAGCATCGAATGCATGTTGTAACCTGTTAAAAGTAACAGAGCCTTGTAACGTCTATGAGTAACTGTTGTAACGATATCTATATACAATTGTAACCAAATACAAGTAGCAAAGATACACAAAAAAACGTAATATGTAATGAATTTATATACAATTATTATAATCATTAATATTAAATACATGTGGTAATTAGTGATAGTTGTAACTATACCACTGCTTTTGTAATATAAGAGGAGTGTTGTAATAACTATTATTGTATATAGTTGTATTACAATATTACAGTATAATTGTAATGCGACAATAGATATATAGGTGTAAAAATCATTGTAACGAGAACACTATCTTGTTGTAACATCAATCAATTATAGTTGTAATCGATGTGCAAGATGGTTGTAATCTATTACACTGACTTTGTAATATAAGAGTAGGGATGTTGTAATAACAAAAATTGAATATATAATTGCAATATAATAATAAAGAGAGTTGTAATACAATACATAATAGTGCTATATTCATGCAAAGATGTTAGACAATGTATAAAAAAAAAAATAAACGACATCAAAAATAATTAATATGGAGTATAATTAATTACTGTATAAATGAATGGATGTGTATTATGCACCTTAAAAGATTTTGTATAAAGAAAGATGTATCAACCCTTCCAAATATGAAATAAAGCCTTCTATGAAAATGTTACATTAATAGCAGATTTGAAAAACCATCGGCTTGTAATGTAAGCAATTTCATCAACTTTGTAATAGATCATACGGTAGTAAAAAGATGCTTATTTGTTAGTTTTTTAGCACAATCCTCAGTGGATACATTTCCTATGTATATATATAGATATATATGTATGTATATATACTAGTAATATGTAGTTATATATCATGTTTATATAATACTATTATATATGTATATATGTATATATGTTATATGTATGTATAAATAAATAAATAAATAAATATATATATATATATAAGTATAGGTTAGTTAGTATATATATTGTATAAATTGTAAGTGCATATTATGTATATTATTAGTGTGAGTTAGATATTAGCTTAGTATTATTGTATATACCCTTTTTGTGCCTATATTGTATATAATTTTAAGGCATTAATCAATTGTGTTTATAATTAGTAGTTAACACTTAGATATTCATGTACATAATTAATAAAATTAGCTTAGGTTAGTTTTTGATGCCTTCAATTTTGTATACATTATTGAGGCATTGCCATTAACATTAATCAATTCATTTATGTATATAATTAACTTAGATTAATTTTTTCTTTCATTTCTAATTCATTATGTTGTAAATAAACTTAATATTTTTGAAATAAAAGATGATTTTTGGATAATAGAGAGTGATGTTTATCAATAACTATTTCCCAGTGAACGACTTGGAATAAAACCAATAAAAATTATATATAAATAAATAACATCCATTTGGTTTGCGACACTATACTACGATGCGATAACCCTAATTAACTAGTGATCCAAAAGGTACATCACTGAGCAAGGAGTAGATACAACCAATATTGGTTTGTCCACCACACTGCTTCCACGTGCTACAACAGTAGTTGTCTTCTCAAATGAAGCATTCTTCTCCTTCGAGCATGACCGTTGCCAATGGCCAAATCCTCTACAGCAGAGACAAACGATAGGATCGAGACAACCCATGGTCATGTGGATGCATCCATGACAACAATAGCAACAAACACTCCCCATGGCCTTCCATTAACTAGTCCTATTTACCTAGCCTACAATCTACTTGAAATCAAAGCTATCTTCCTCCCTAAGACCTCTCGGTCGTCTACCACACACCAAAACCTACCCCTAACCATATCCTTCCACAGCCTTCCTACATCTCCCCTTTCACTTCCATCCCTCTCCTCACATCTTCTATTTCACCTGTTTCCTCTACTTTCCTCTTTATCTCATTCCCTATAAAGAAATCTAACCATAGTCACTCTAGTTAAGTTGATGACATTGTTGTTAAGACCCGTTTTGTCCTAAGCCTTTTAAGACGTCTGGACTGTCGGTCAGATGTCTGGACAGACGTTTGGGCTATCGGTCAGACGTCTGGTTAGATGTTTGGACACCTTCCCAGACGTTTGGAAATCAAAATTTCTAGGTATGAACTTCGCATCTGCACGTAGGCTACGCGCAGACAATACTCTCTTTTTGTCCCCTTCTTCTCTCTCCCCTCCTCGTGCGAACCCTAACACACCCTCTTTATAACCCCCCTTCCTCCTTTCTCATTCTCCCCACTCCACAGCCACCATCCCTTTCTTCTCTTCCTCTCCACCCCAACGAGAGGAGCTAGAGTGAGAGAGAGAGAGTGCGAGAGCGGCGACGAAGGGAGGCGACGTGAGGAGAAGAGGAGTTGAGCTCGTGAGCTCGTGCGAGAGCTCGTCGAAGAGCGCACAGCTGGAGTGGCACGTGCGGGAGGAGTACGTCGGGGGAGTCATCCCTGACACTGTTGCAATTGGATCTGCAGGCGAGGAGGCGAGCCGCGGCAGCGCGCGGTGAGAGTAAGCAGGAGCAGGTTTTAGTTCTGGGTTCTTCCTAGAATCAGACATCTGAAGTGAAGTCCAAACGACGGAGTAGACGTCTGGAGGCTATTCCAGATGTCTGAAGAGAGATCTTCGCGAAGGTACGTTCCCTTTGCGAATACGGCCATGCAGGCCGCTCCGTAGCTACACTTTGCATGGCTATATTGAGAAGATTTTGTTGTCGCGTGCAGGATTTGCTTCGGGAAGGCACATGGCATGCCCTCCCATGCATTTCAGATGTTTAGGCAGCTTACCAGATGGCTGGAAGCACTTTTAGTCATCCGAAGAGGAGGTCGGATGTCTAGAGCTGGGCTCAGATGGTCCAGAAGAGGTCCTAGACGTCTGGGGTCGACGTCGAGCCTGAGGTGCATTTCTGGATACTTTTAAGACATTTAGAAGTTGTTCCAGATGTCTGATTTGAGTCAGTAGCCCTGTTTTGATCCGTTTAAAATCCGTTTGAGGTCTGTTTTACGCAAATAAGATATCGGTGTTTTCCTTGTGAGTTCCCCTACTTGTTAGAAGGCTTTCTATCCTATTCTGAATGTTCCTTTGTGATTGTTCCTTGTTATAAGACTTCGTTCTGTTGCGGGTTTGGGGCTTGCTGAGGCACGTGAGCCTGCCGTTCGAGCCCCCACTACTCTTGGGTTTCTGGTAGAGTGGCTTCCCCTAATTTAAATACAAACCTGAATGCATGTGTGGAATGAATGATTAGAAACTAGGATATGGCATGAATCCTAGGATGAGAAACACATGAAATGTCTGTATGCGTGTTTGAATTGCAGTCTTGAATGAGTAGATAGAAAGCAACTGCCTGTTAATGAACAAGAGTTGCTTGTGAAATATGAATTACCTATGCTAGTGAAACAGTTGCATGTAACCTTACCTGTTGTATACGTTAAATCCTAGAATACGAGCTGCATGTGTATAACCTGAGAATGGAAACATGAATGATAGAAATACGAACTGCATGTGTATACCCTGAGAATGGAAACGTGAATGATAGAAATACGAGCTGCATGTATATAACCTGAGAATGGAAATGTGAATGATGAAACCTGGTATGGAATGGCATGAGGAATATGAGCATGAATCCTACGGGGAAATTAGGAGTAGAGCTCCTGGAAATAAACGAATGGATTTGGAAATGTGACAGGAAGTGTGCTAGCCCTTGAGTACCTGGTACCAAGGGGAGTGCATGTTCCCTCTTAGTGTAGAGGGGAGCTTGCTACCCTTCGGGTTGAGACCAAGGGTGGGTTTGGCCACTTTGCATTGACTTCGTGGCCCTCGCGTACACTGTATCGGGGAGAGCTACTAGTGTAGGGAGAGAGCTAGCCACCCCACGGGGCTCGGGGTTCAGCTAGCCACCCTACACTGACTTGTTAGACCCACTGGGCAAACCAGAGTAGTCAGGTGAGGGTGCGTGCACTGTGGAGGGGCGAGACCCCTGTTTGGTTCTTAGGGGCTAGGCCCTATACTATTCCGTGTTGTACTTGGTCACACCCGGTAACGGAAATGACTGACAGCGTGCTAGTGCGGGATAGCTACTCATGTGCTTATCGCGCTTGCCGTAGTCACCGTTACGTCTGTCCGTGATCTTGGGGTGGTTGACTGGGTGTAGGACCACCACGGGGGACTCTCCCGGCCAGGAGAGCACCATGCGCGACTTCTACTCTTTGGAAAAGACTGCAATCAAGTTCATTCCCACAAGGAACATTCGAGATCAAAAAAGAGATCTGATAAATAAACCAATGGGTGAAAAGGAATAATTTGTTAAATAAAGTAATTGGAATAAACAGTTACTTGTTCACTTTTACTGCTTTAGTTAGTTGGTTGCTACTCTACTCAGCGTTCGCTGACTTTGTATACTCATAATCCCTTTCAGGTCTAGGTGTTAAGCAACCCGAGTCTCTGGCTGCAGAGGGTGCTGGGCCTAGTCGAGCCCAGTAGCAGTAGTCTTCTGTTGTAGTATCTTTTTGTTGTAGTGAGTATAGACTCTTGTACCTTTACTTTTCTGTACCTTTACATTCCTGTACCTTGCTACTGGTTACTGTTGTGGTGGTGATATGTACTGTAGTAGCTTTTACTTTCTTTACTATTGTACTCTTTTACTGTTGGTTGCTTAGCATAGTGAATGTGGTTTACTTTCCTGCTTTTTGGTTATTTCTTGTTGGACGACTGGGTCTTGGGATCAGTCGAGTCGGACTGGTCTCGTGTCCTGTAGGGATTTGGGAACTGGGTCGTAGCAATTGTCTTATCACATAACGACATTAGTGGATCCATGATAACAAGTAATACTTGCAAAAAGGATTTATCACCAAGGTTCATCATCTAATTAGACACTTCTTGGGCATTAAGGTTGTTAAAAGTAAAAGAGTTTGATCCTCCCTTAAAGGAAGTGCATTATAGATCTTTTACAGAAAATTAGTATGGTAGGAAATAAACTATCATCCATTTTGATGGAGATCCTAAAGCCAATTGTTACTATTGAGCTCTAGTAGGAAAAGTTCTTAGTGACACTAAGACTAGACCTAACACTTCCCTCACAATTAGGATGATAAATCAATATCTGGAGGCACCCATTAAAGCATAAAAGGTTGCTACTATGATAATCCTTTGATATCTTACATCTTTAGCAAAGAAAACGCCTCCAACATATACCAAAGCGAAGTCAATCAATGTATACTAATGCAAATTATGTAGGTTTCCCAAAGAACAAGTCTATGAGTGACTTCTACCAAAGGAGGAAGAAACAAATAGTTTTGTCTAGATCAACCATAGAGTTGAAATAGAGAGGTAGCTCAAGCCTTAGACCATTGTTGAACTAATGTGGTTATGCTCAGTTTTCATTAATCTAAACATTCATTTTGTATGCCTTACGGAGATGACATGATATAAAGAAGCAATCTTTATTGCTAACATTCCAACATTTCAATAACAAGCAAAACATGTGGACATTAAGTGTCACAATCCAGAAAGGACATCTAATCATTACTCATGTCACCAAGGATCAAGTGGTAGATGTGTTCACCAAGCTGTTGCCACATCTTTTAATTTGATCAATGCCAATTCAAGCTAAGCGTAAGACACGTGCTCCAGCTTGAGCATGTGCCACGATGGATTTGCTATACTTGCATATCCTGTCAAGTTTTCTTTATTTATTTATTCATGGAGGGTGTCTCCATAATTTTTTCCATAGAGAATGCTTCCATAAGTTTTATTTATTTATTTATTTATGGAGCCTTTTCAGAAATATATATTCTATATACTCAGGATCACGGTTCCAATAACAAACAAGAAATTTTCATTCTCTCGACAAGCAAGTTCTACCTTTCCAAAAGAAAACAAGAAGCAAGTTCTCAAATTTTAAATACATGCCAACTTGGCAACCCTCATTAAGGACCAAACATTCCATGACATGAGCCTTTAATAATTCATAGGCCTATGAAAAAGTGAGAAGGACTTGAATCAAAGAATCAGTTAAGTGAAAATAACTGAAAAGCTACAACTAGCTTTAAACTTCAAGCCACTGCTTCTATGCCTCCATCTTTACCCAACCTTCACATGTCATCCTGATGTAGTGCAACGCAAATTACATAAGTTTAAGGGTTTCTGCATATAATTTTAATATTCTACGTTTAATAGGGCATTATTGTAACTTTTAAGGTCTTTTTAGAAGAAAGTCCATAGAATCTAGTATTTCTTTCCCCTTTCGTTTTCTATTTGTTTTGCCATTTTTGTTTCCTATTTATTTTAGGATTAGGATTATATTCCCCTTGTCTACCAATAAGGTACCATTCAATGTAATGAAAGCAGAGAAGCAATAATAGAAAAAAAAATACTATAATGGAAGCTATGCATTTTAAAACAGTAGATGTAAAGCAAGGGGTCTCAGGTAGAGAAACCTCACACCGACGGTGCCACGGAGGATTGACCTTTGCTGGAAACGATGGTAAGCGTGATGTTGGTAGGCATCCCGCTATATCCGCACACTCTTGAAGTCAAAGTTTGAATGCTTGAAGCTCTGCAACCCACTTTTGTTGGATAAGGAAGATTTGCGATAGACTGAAGGTATAAGGGGTCGAGGACATCCCATTGTCCCTCTTGCTAAAGGCCAATAGTTCATCGTGAGTAGTTAGAGTTGAACATGATAAGAAATCATACATGCAGGTGGTCACAACACCACTTCGTCGAGTGTGCAACACCGTTCAAGGCAAGTTGCAGCAACCAAAAGGAGTAGGGCTAGTAAGGATGGGGGCAATGCTGGCTGCATGGAAGGTGGAGTGTCTGGTTTGGAAACCGCATGTGAGTTGCAGTGCGAATGCGGCATCGAAGTCTTTGAAAAGAACAAGGCAGCAAATCTCTCCAGCTGGAACCACCTGCTATTGACGTGGCTTCTTAGTTAAATTTAAGAATGAAACATGAATATGGAGAATAGGCCCGTTGTAGGGATGATTATTGGGTCGGGTCTACCGAACCCAACCCGAGGCCTAGCTTGATTAGGTCGGCCCAAGCCTAAGCCCAAGCCCAAAATTAACTTGGGTCAGGCTTTGATTGTAAATATGACTCATTTATTAAATGAGTTTGGCCTTAAGCCGAGGTGGTCCAAACCCAACCTGCCCATGTGACTCATTTATGGGGTCGACTTAATGCCTAACCTATTAGCCCAATTACATCAATATGTATCATATATGTATATATATATTCATAATATATATCAAAAAGTATATCACATATGCATGATACATTAAACATTAAATAAACATGAGCTGCTCTCCCTGCAACTACAAGTTGTGCAATCCCACTATCTCATTCGAACTAGATAAGAACCATTGACTTCTTACCGTAGAAAAGTATGAACATCCAAATTCGAATTAAATATAAACACATAAGATAATTACTTTTATTTTTTAATATAATTTTCTCCAACTTGATTACATTTAGTTATCTTGGCATATAATATATATGTAAAATATTCAAGCTAAATATTTACAATGCAAGTAGCTGAATCATTTTGGTTGCACGTGTACTCATGAGAACTTAAAGATCTTTTAATTCACACAAAAGGCGAATATAATAACCTTGTCGTTTACATAACAAAAAATGTTAATTATCCTTTATAATTCTTTTTTTTACTTATACCAAATCATCTCGCTACCCGTACTTTCAAAATAATTATTGAGTGAATCTTCCATTTACATATTATTTTGCAGGTATCGATGAAATAAATAATAAAACCATGAATAAATGGGCTAACGAAGCCCAACCCGAGCCCACTTTTTTTTAGCTGGGCTAGGTTTGGATCAAAAAAATTTATTTTGAATTGGATCTTAAGCTACCTTTTCAACCAATTTATTTAATAGACTTGAGTCGGATCGAACCCAACCAACGAGAGCCTAACCAAATACTAATCCCTAGCCCGATGTGACAACACCATGCAAGGGTGTTCCGGATCCTTATTTGGATCCAAGTCATGATCCCTCTTTCAAATTACTCAAGCTCTTCTTTTTTTGGTGTTGGCCTTCATTTAGTGCAAGAAAATATTTTCTACTCCCCCACAATTTCTCCTTTTGTGGGTCGTGGTGGGCAAGGACGTGAGGATAAGATGGGCCCTCCTTTACAAAACACAAACAAGAGGAGGGGTTCAAATCTAGTCATGGGGCATGAGGGATAGGTTCATGGCTAGACAAAATTAACATCTCACAAGTTCAAGCAGCAGATGATGATGTAGTGAAGGGTGGCAAGTTTGGAGCGTAAGGCACAACTTTGTTGGAATCTCTGAAGCTTTTGGATGGAGGCAAGTCAATGATGGTAGAACTAGGTGCAAATTCCCTTGCGGGGGAAATGGTGGCTTCGATGATGGATGCGGGGATGAACCTACAACAATGATGATGGGCTCTCCGGATGACCGACGACATGTGGCAATTAAGGGGGACATTCATGGGAGGGAATCAGCACCAAAATCGACCCTATGGGATGCACCAAGTTTGCCTCAACAAATTAGAAGACTTGTGAGTCTCCAGTGTCACAGCAGGTCACTGAAGATGCTTTCAGTCTTGTTGCAAGGAGGGCGGTGAGGAACCAACCTAGGGGGTTTAAGACAACTAATGGGGGAAAGGCACAACAGTAGGAAGGACCCTATAAGGTTGAAGGCAAGGGGCAATGTCCAAGAAACACTTGGAGGAAGATTCATTGATGCTGACAGTGGCGTCCACTGCGGAGACTGTCAAGGGTAGACCGACACCTTGTTGAAGTCAACCTATAAAGTCCTAACGTAGTAAATCTTCGAGGGATGTGGTAGCTCAGGTTTGTCAATGAAGATATTATCCTAGAATGTCAAGGGGTTCAGAGACCTTAAGAGAAGGAAGGTGCTTAGGGGTTATCTAATGGAGTGGAGGACAGACATAATCTTCCTATAGGAAACAAAACTTTGGACTGAAGATAGGCTAACTTTGCAATCCATTATGTTGAGACACCCCTTCGATGTTACTGTTTGCTATTTATTTTTGGCTAATTTGTCATTTCTATTTTCTTTATGAACATGCCATGCTATTTTCCCAAGACCTCTTCTCTATATAAAGAGGTGTTGGGTTCTTCTGAAGAATAGATTTGATCATTTTTGTCCTACTTGGTATCAGAGTGCAGTTCTAGGCCAGGTTCTGGTATCCCACCAAATAGAACTCCCAAAACCCTAACAACAAAAGCCCTTCTCCTCTACCACCACTGCCCCTCTTCTTTCTCTTCTCGTCGGTGCCACTCCTCTCTCTCAACACTCCCCCTGAATAACAAGGGTACGAATTGTTATCCTAGACTCATGGTAGACTCCTAGATTCCTATGCTTGAGGCCTGATCTATCATTGTTGGTGATCTAAATGATCTGAACATTATCCAGATCACCTGTTTAAAGTATTTTTTCATCTACAGGGAGTGTGATGGCGACTTCTAGTTCGTCTGAGGTGACATCAGGTGTCGTTCTCGAGTTCGAGCCCTATGAAAGTTCATTTTTTGATCCTATAATCAAGTTAAATAAGACCAATTACCTAGGTGGTCTCAAATGTTCCCAATGACAATGGAAGGTCATGACAAGAAACACATCTTGTTGGAGTCAAAGCCCACAAATAAGATGGGAAAGTACGTCACATGGAAGAAAGACAATGCAATGGTCAAAGCATAGTTGATTAATTGTGTTATTCCACAAATTGGAGATGAGATCATATATTACCTAACGACTAAGGCGATGTGGAACAGTCTCCATGACACGTATTCACATGAAAAGAACTCATCTCTGATTTTTCACATTAGTCAAAGTTGAAGCAAGAGGGGTGGTTATTTCCTAGTACTACTCTGCCCTTAAGGGACTTCAAGAGAAGTACAATGACTGCAAGCCTATTTGCACATGTGTTGTATAGAGGGAATACCGTAGAGAGGCTGCAATTCACCAGTTTCTATGAAGACTTGGCCCAGAGTACATAGCTACCCGTTTACAGATTCTTACTCTTTCTGAACTTCCTACTCTAAATGAAATCTATAGTCACCTGAGTTAGATTGAGGTGATGGTACCTTAGACGGGAGATGCTAGTCAGACCTTTACCCTTGCTGCTGTTGTTGGTTGTAGTGGTAGGGGAGTACCTTCCACCCGTGGACATGGAAGAGGACGAGGTCCATCTGGCAGGCCTCGTACCACGTGCACCTACTTAGGCAAGGTTGGCCATGTGGAGGTTTCATGTTGGACTAAACATGGGAGACCTCCAATGTCTAACCAAGCTTCAGTAACTACATAGGAGTCTACGGATGTTGTACCTATTCCTCGGGCGGACTACGATGCTTTACTTCAACGTCTTTCCTAGTTGACTCAGGAGCTAGCCACACCATCTACTGAGATTGTTGCTTTTGCCTCCTCATCAGGTACAGACATATGTGCCCAGGCTTTTGTAGATATGTCTTGGTTGGTAGATTCTGGTACTTCAGATCATTTATCAGGAGATCAGGATTGTTTTGGCATTTTACAGTTAGTACCTCATGGCAGTACAGTGCAGGTTGCAGATGGCAGACATGCATAGATTGATGGTTAGGGGAAGGTGGCAATAACCCCCACCATGAGATTTCCTGATGTCTTTTTTGTTCCTGACTTCTCCGTGAATTTATTATCTATTAGTAAGACTACGAAGCAACTCAATTTTCATGCTATTTTTAATGATGTGAGATGCATTTTTCAGGACAAGTTAACAGGGAGGACGATTAGTAGAGGACATGAAAAGGAGGGTATCACCTAGTCTAGACACCACTTCTGCTGCTAGGAGTGCCTTGCAGTAGCACCATCGCCTTGATCATCCTTCTCTGGACAAGCTCAAATGCATCATCCTGCATATTTTACCTGCTATTAAGATAAATTGTGACACATATTTGTTAGAAAAGCACCACAGATCCTCCTTGCCTCCCAGCGCTAGACCAAGGACTACTGCTATGTTTTAGTTACTGCATATGGATGTTTGGGGCCTTAGTTGAATTCCTGACCAACAAGGACACCATTATTACTTGGTTATAGTAGATTTTTCCTGGTTGTTATTTGTGTTAGAAAATAAGTATGATGTTGATGCATGATTGAGACATTTCTATTAGAAATAAAGAGTCAATTTTTTGTTATGGCTAAGACTAAGATCTGATAATGCATTAGAGTTTTGCACTATCAAATTAGGTACTTTCTACAGGTCTCATGGCATTATACATCAGGCATCCTGTCCTCATAGCAGAATAGTGAGGTGAAGAGGAAACATAGACATTTACTAAATGTAGCTCGTACACTATTGATACATCATTGCATGCCACATTTGTACTAGGGTGATGTGGTGCTTACGCCTTGCTATTTTATTAACAGGATACCCTCTTCTGTATTACATAAACGGATCCCGTGACATTTCGTATCTTGATAGTGATTTGTTTCAACTACCACCTTGACCTCGTGCATTTAGATGCATAGCATTTGTAGACTTACTGAGTCTGGGGAGAGTTAAGCTGGCATCAAGAGCGGTGAAATATGTTTTTCCTTGTTATTCACAAACACAGAAGGGGTATCGATGTTTTAATCCAATGGCTAGTAGGCACTATGTGAGTACTAATGTTACATTTCATGACTCGATCCCCTACTTCTCCCTTGCAACATGACAATTATCACCAGAGGCTGAGTTTGCTCATATGCCTATTCATCTTGTTTCTATAGATGAGTTTCCAATTTCTGAGGTTGGTACTGATCCAACAGTGGCAGTCACTGACTTCTAAGTAGTTTTGCACCTGACAGTGGTAGTGATAATCTAAGATACATGGATCTACTTGTTATATATCAGTTGCCAATTACCTACAGGCAACACACACTCCCTACTTCAGACCCACCATCCTTGCCAAGTCAAGTATGTGTTAAGCCATCTGACGATTGTGTGTCTAGCGGTGATTGTGCAAGAACAAGTGATGTCCCAAATGATGACCTTCCAATTGCCATTTGAAAGGCTCCTCATTCTTGTGCACAATACCACATGTCTAGGGCTGTGTCTACAGCTAATTTGGGGACTACCATTGAACTTTTTAATATTATAGAGAGAAAATGAGCATCTCATTTGTTCACGTAACCCTATGTCCCTTGTATAAGCACGAGACCCTAGGAAGGAAAATACAAAACTACCCCTACAAGAGTGAAAATAAAAGAAATAAACACAACTAAGAAGGTCTAGTAACACTCCACCTCAAGCTAGAAATAGATATCGATCATGCTCAGGTTAGAAGAGCAATGATCGAAGTTGGCCTGTGGAAGACCCTTCATGAACATAGTAGCAACTTGATGTTCAAATGTGATTGGGTTAGTCCAAATGTGAGCTTTGATAATCATATCCCTGGTGTAGTGGCAATCCATCTCAACATGCTTTGTGTGCTCATGAAAAGCTGGATTATTGGCAGAAACATGGCAATAGAATTATCGCATCTTAGTTCCATAGGCTCAACAACAGATACCCAAAGATCAAGGAGGACAAATCTAATCCACATTAGCTTAGTGGATGCTTGTGCCATTGCCCTGTACTCGGACTCAACACTAGAATGAGCAATAATGGTTTGCTTCTTGTTGCACCCAGTTACAAGGTTGCCACCTACAAAGGTATAGAAGCATGTCATGGACTTCTGTCCTTAAGGCACCCGACATAATCTGCATCTATATAAGCCACCACCTCCAAGATTCCACCCTGTGAGAACTAAAGCCCCTTTCCTAGTACACTTTTCATGTAGTGCAATACCATCATAGTAACTTCCCAGTGGACCCTCTTGGGTTTATCCATGAGCTGACTCACTTTACTTACAACAAGTGATATATTAGGTCACATCACCATTACATATAACAAATTTCCAACCAAGGTTCTACACTGCCTAGCATCATCATAGAGATGGACACCAGGGTCTGTAAGAATACAGGCAATTTTGGCTCCAGACATGCCCATCTCTTTCGAAAGATCCAACACATACTTCCTTTAGGAAAGCACGGCACCTTTCTCATTACGAACCACCTCAATTTCCAAGAAATACTTAAAGGGGCCCAAATCTTTTGTTACAATGTTCTCATTCAAGAACTTCCTAGTAGCTAATATACTAATAGTATCATCCCTATCAAAATAATGTCATTCACATACGCAAGCATGACCACCTGCCAGCTAGATGTCTTTTTCACAAATAGTGAGTAGTCAGAAGTAGACCTACAGAACCCAATCTAGGCAACAACATCAAACAATTTCTGGAATATGCCTTGGGGCTTTGCTTCAGGCCATATATGGGCTTATAAAGTTTGCATACTTTGTGACACTCCCCCTTAGCCTCAAAACCAGAGAGTTGTTGCATATAGACCTCCTCATCTAAGAATCTAGGCACCCATATAGGAAGGCATTTTTTATGTCAAGCTGATGCAAGCGCCAGTTCATATGGACCGCCATAGAGATAAGAATGTGAAGTGTAGGCAAGCATGCAACTGAGGAGAAGATATCAAAGTAATCAGTGCCATAGGTTTGTATATATCCCTTAGCCACCAAATGAGCCTTGCAGCGCTTAATAGAGCCATCTGGGCGATGCTTAACTATAAATACCCACTTGCAGCCAACTATGGTCCCATTGACTAGGGATCAATAAGAGTCCCAGTTTCTCTATACTGCAGAGTAGACATCTCCTCCACCATAGCATTCTTCCAATGGTAGTCTCCTAAGGCATACTAATGTGAATGTAGAATATGAATAGTAGACAGGGATGAGATAAATTGTCGATGTTCAGATGACAAGTGTGCTAAAGAGATATATCGAGAAAGAGGATGAAGAATGCATAGCAGGATCCTCTCCTCAGTGTAATAGGAACATCAAGATCATTGGAACCTAGGTCATCACTCGGTGGAGTAGGGGCCAAAGAATCTAAAACAAAGTCACTAGAAGCAACACCAATCAAGCTAGATATAGGGATTACCTCAAGAGTAGGTGATCATAATGACTCTGGAGGAGGAGGAGGGCATCATACTACTACAACTATTGATGATAGTGGTGAGAGGAAACAAACTAGGGTTGCCAACCCTTCTAGACAGCTCAATTATGAGTAGGCCTATCTACCATCTGTGTAGGCATGGGCATAGGTAAATCATCCTCCTTAATAGGTTCTAAAGCAACCAAACAAAAGGTAGAGACAGAATAGTATGCAATGGACTCGAAGGACACATTGGCACTGACAAACTGCCTATGCCCGATAAGATCATAGCATCTGTATCCCTTTTGAGTCCTAGAGTACCCCACAAAAATACATTTAACTACCAGAGGAGATAACTTGTCACGAGGAGGAGCATGAAGGTGGAAAAAGGCAACACATCAAAAGACCTTAGGAGTCACACTAAATAATTCTTTACTAGGAAACAAAATAGGGTAGGGGACTTGATCATCAATGATAGTGGATGGCACACAGTTGATTAAGTAACAAGTAGTGAGTACCGCATCACCCCAGTATAAGATAGGGACATTATGCTGGATAAGGAGAGTTTTGGCTACATCAAGAATATGCTTTTGTTTTCTTACAGCTACTCCATTTTGCTGGAACGTGTATAGGTATGTGGTCTGATGAATAATCTCCTAAGATTGAAATAAAAGGCAAAGAGTTCTATTGCAAAATTTTAGGGCATTATCAGTTCTTACAATTTTTACATGGGAACTAAACTGATTTTTTTATTTCAACTATAAAGTTTGTGATTACAATTCCAACCTTAGGCTTAGACTTAAGTAGAAAAACCCAAGACAAACGAGAGAAATCATCAACCACAACAAGATAAAAATGATGTCCCATACAGTCAAGAGATGTACTAGGTCCCTACACATCAATATGAAGAAGCTCAAATAAACTAGAAGCACTATGACACGACATGTTGAGAAAGGAACTCCTGTGGTGCTTGCCGAGTTGGTAGGTCTCACACTAAAACATAGCAATCAGTGCAATCTGGGAAATAACTTGATGAAACTTCAGCAAAGGTGTCCAAATCTCAGGTGCCACAACTAGTGCCTCCTCCAGAAATCTCTGCATGACCTGCATAAGGAGTCTGAAGCAGGTGACAGAGCCCCCCTCACTTCCTCATAGCCATAACCAATCACACTCCCCATCAGTATATTCTGAAACATCAATGTCATAGCATCAAAGATAGCCTAACAATGTAATTCTTTAGTAATGCGACTAACAGAGAGAACTCAAAGGAGAATCAAGAGCATGAACATCCTACAGCCTGATACTAGGAGCTAGCTGAACCTTTCCATGACCAGTAACTGGGGAACTTCAGCCATCAGATACAACAATGGTCTGTCCTATGGAGTTTGGATGTAACCTGGCAAACTGCTGGGCCTTCCCACAGATGTGGCAAGATGCCCTAGAATCCACCAACCAATCTAGTAAATCAGTACTGAAAAGACAAGCAAGGCATATACCTGAAGAAGTAGCAACTGCAACAGCATCATCCTGAGGGGTCTGACTAAATGTGGTAGAAGAAGCAAGCTGAGAGATCTTGTGAACCAAGTCATCATACTCTGCTCGTGTGACAGCAAGAGGCTCCAGGGTAGTCTCAATCCCAGTAACAGCCTAATGAGTAGTGGCAAGGCATCCATGCTTAGACCAACAGCTATCCTCCAAGTGCCCATTCTTCCCATTATAAGAGCACTGGACTCTGGGGCAACTCTATCCTCCTCGTCGACGACCACGACCTTGGATGGCCTAACCAGATCCCCTACCACAGCTAGGAGACAACCATGGTACAAGTGTGCTCCCCCTATCAGGTAGAAGCAAAAGTAACATCAATACTACTCAACCTCCTGTATGCCTCCTCAATTGGGGGGATCTCTAGTAACATTAACATCTAAGATCTGTCTACTTCATAAGCTGGATCCAAACCAGCAAGAAAATGATCAATCATGGTTTGCACCCTATACTCCTGCTCCTACAAGTGCACACAGGAGTATAGGCATTAAGTCTCTGAAATGTAGCCTTTAGGCAAGAGTAGTACTAAGATAAAGGCAGTCCATCTTGCCTCATGTAGGCAATCTCATGGTGCAACTGAAGAATTTTGACAGCATTCTTGTCTTATGAATAAGTATGTCGTAGATTTTCCTCCACCTGCTTAGAAGTTTTGTAATACATTATCTCAATAGCAGTTCTACAAATGGTCATTTTCATAATCCAAGCACAAACCATAGTGGCCTTTCTTCTAGGTGACATACTTTCCTATCTTCTGCTCCAGCTCCGACTCAAGTAGAATATGCTCTTTGTTATGATCCTCAACCATATTAAGGATCGACTAGGACCATAGGGGGTAGTTTGACCCATCCAACTTCACAATCGAGCCAAAGAATGAGCTATTAAACTCCCCTTGACTCTTATTAGTACTCGACAATGTCACTATCATCTCAAAAGAAATCCTTACTAATTGGAGGTCGGAAGAACAACCAATGTGAAAGAAATGATTACAAGCTTACATCAGTGGCTGAAATCGTCCTCTATGGCAAAGCGACGGCACTCCGATGACCGTTCGGAGATGGCAGTGGGGGACAACCACCTAAGGTAGGGCAAGACTGATGGATGGCCAATGGACCCCTACCATACCCAATTTAAGACCCCACAAGGCAATTTGAGCTGGGAGCAGATAGGGCAGCGTTAGACAATGCTGAAGCCCTAGCGGCTTCTCGATGATCGCTATGCCACCATCAGAGGGGGTTTGCCTGGTTGGTAGTGGTCAGGTGACCCTCTCACCGACGATGAGCCGAGGTCACACTTTGACAAGGAGAACAAGAGGTTATCTTGAGGTTTTCAATGTGTATTTTTTCAATGGAGAATAAAACAATAATAAAGGGGAGATGGAGAGTGGGCAAGAGTGAGGGTGGACATTGGTAGCGAGGTGGTCACGGAAGTCGAAGGCGCAGGAGATCCTTTGCTTCAAGTGTCGTGGGTGAAGACATCTAGCAAAGTGTAGGGATCCAGTTGTGTGCCTGTGCTATCGTGGCGTTGGGCATCGAAGGGCCTCTTGTGGGCACCGCTGTGTTTAACATGGGAAATCGGTATTTAAGATTGATACGTTGTAGTAGAGACCAAATCGCTCATCAACAAATACAATTTATAACTCGAAAGAAATTCAAGGTCGAACGTAGGGAGCAAGTGTTGCAATAAATCTCAAAATTGTAATTCTATCACAATATATCAATATATGATGAAATTTCTAAACTCAAATAATATGTATATAAGAACCAATGTTGATAGAGCAAAAAGATTAGGGTAAAAGGGTGATTTGAACCACCAATTACCCTAATTACAATAATATCAAATATCCCAACAGTATCAATCAACTTTAATCCACGTAGGATAAGTGCATAGTGCACTCCCTGACAGAGATTAGATGATGGAGCTCTCAACCAGACGGCTTAACCGTCCAACTGCTACAATGACAAGAGGGCACCCTTCTTCTTCCTTTCCTTTCTCTCCTCATGCTCAAGGGAAGGCACAACACAGAGCTTGGCACCAACACTAGCAGAGGCAAAGGCCTCTCTCATAAATCACCAAGTGTCAAGAGGTGGCAAGCAGAGCAAAACCCCCCTCCCCTCTCTCTCTTTTCCTCTTCCTTTCCCTTTCGTTCTCCTCTCAGAGACAATCAAATCCGGGTATACAAGTAAACGGTTTAGAGCCCAGACCCACGTAGCATGGCCGTGGGTGAGGGCGTGCATGGGCACATGTGAGGGGACCTCACCCCGTGCTTACTATGGCGAACAGCTGAGGAGTGAAAAACAATTTATGCTGCGCGGGTGCCTCAGCAATATTCGAGGTGGGACTATCCCACAGAAGCTTCATTGCGAGCATCCGCAGGTGGAAATTCCTTTGATTGCAGCTGTAGCTGAGGGTATCTTCCCCAATCAGAAACCTAGGGAGGATCTTGGAAGCCTTTCGCAGCACCTGGAGACATTACCTGGAGCAATTGCGACTAGAACATCACGAACAAAGCTGGAGAAGACGTCACAGAGATAGAGCTTCGGTGAAGCACTTGAAAAAGATAAAATGGCCTCTCGACCCTGTCAGAATAGCTCAGGAGCTTTGCACAAATGCAACAAATGTGGTGGTGGCGGTGGTGTGCTGTGGGATTGCATGTGTGCGTAGGGTGAGGTCAGGGCGAAGCTGCGAAGGGGCTGGAGTTCGATAGTGTGGTTTTGTGGTCGTGGAGAGGAATTGGTTGTGGGATTTTGATGTGGAAATTGAGGTGGAGCTAACGGAGGTGGTGGCAGCGAGTTTTGTGCGATGGAGCGGGCTGGAGGCGTCGCCGGTGGTGTGCCGGCATTGAGGAAGATGGAGGTGATGTGGGTGGTGCGTAGGTCATGAGTGAGTTGTGGAAGAGTAAAAGGAAAATAGAGGGAGAAGGGAAGTGATAGAGAGCCTCAAAGGGGAAGATAAGGGGCAAAAGGCTCCGGTGTTGGTTGACTGGAGCCAAAGAAGGTGAAGGGGTGGCGAGTTGAAAGCGAGAAAAGAAGCAGGGAAACACCCTCTCTTTGATCAGAAAGGCACGCGACGAGGAGAGGAAGGCAATAGGCCATCCAATTTGACTGTTGGATGGTCGAACGAGGGGAACAGAGAAGGATGCCGGAGCAAGGTGCGGAAGTGGCCAGAGAAGGAGGAAGAGGGCTTTTCTGAGACCAAAACTTGCTAAGGAGCTCGGGTTCTGGCGTCTGCTCCTTTTATGGGCCATGGGAAGGAGTTTAAAGCTTGGAGACCACACTTTCAAGCTTGGTAATCTTGCTGGTGAAAGATACCCACATCTCTCATGTGTTCGCATGAGAGATTGGTAAAGAATTGGAGCCCACGAATAGGTTTGAAAGGAAGACAATTACTTGACGAATCTTCCTTTCAATTTTGAGAGGGATTCGTCAAGTAGCCGCCACGTTCTTGCCAAACAAAGCTCACCGGAGTAGGATTCCTTCACAAAAATGGTGGAAGGACCTATTTGCAAAGAGTGATGACAAAGATAGGGGTATTTTTGTAATAAATTCAAAAGTTGAGGGGTTATTTGGGATAAAAAGAATCAGACTTGGACTAAATTGCAAACTAGGTCAAGGAAATCTCTGATTGGGTCTAAATTTTGATACAAACCTAATTTAGACCTAAGGAATTCAATGGTGAAGTTGGATTTTTGTTTTGACCTAGTTTGACTGGGTAATTTATGTGAAAACCCAAATTAGGGTAATAGTCTGTCTGTGATCCTATTTTGGGTCAAAACGGGTTCTGATGGTCAATTTAAGGATGCCAACTGTAGAGAATATTTTTCTATGAATGTTAGAGATTTTATGTGAATTTTATCTTGACTAGAACCTCAGTTAATTAAGTTAGTTTATTATTAGGGTTTTAGATGTCCATTAATTCTTGAAATGCGTGAAAACTCGTTTTTGTCTGCATGAACCCACTTATTAGACATTAATGACCAAATGGCCTTTAATAAACCCCTGGCATATCCCGTGGTTATTCTACATTTGTGATGGATGGTAAAATTGCAGATATAACTTTGTTTTCATCTTTTCTTCTCAAAATAACTCTCCCTGCTCTAGAGACCTTCTGACTGATATGTAAGAGCTTTTATTGACTTTATAAGATCAAATTAAGCTAGTTATGGCTCATGATGGTGTTTCCATCATATCCCCATGCCTAGCTTTTGTTAGTCCCTTAGTAAAATTTTATGAATCGAACAAGTTATTTAGGTCGGATGTAACCGTCAGGATGCCCTACTAAGCCGCATCTCCAGGAATCAAATCTTAATACCAATAATAGTCCTAGAGGTACTCAAGTACCAGCCCAGATCTAGACTTGACTAGCTTTCGCCTTAGTCTTCCACAAAGGTTTCTAAGGCCCACAAGAACTAACCTAAGGTTTGTTGTACCTAGCGGTTAAAGCACCCGTGCTTGAAACATGGTTAGTCCAGGTTCAGCTTGCCAGTGCATTTTGTAAGAGAGAGATATAGAAGGAGAATTTGATTTGTGGAGAGATTTCTCTCTCTTTTTCTTGTCATTATATTTTTCCTTAGATCCATTTTCGGATTAACCCTAAACACGATATGTATCGGATTCCTTGTCCCTACCATCAATCCTCGTAGGGTCCCTGGCAACCGATGCTTCGAGATAGCATCGCCCATGGCAACCCCCAGAACCCTGGCTTTCGAGATTTCGGGATAATCCTACCCATGGCATTTTGTAGCTAAATCCAGACCCTGGTAATCGACATTTCGTGATAATGCCGCCCATGGCGTCTGAACCAACATAAGGTGATTACATGCCCTTGGTAGGATATTTAGATATCCTAGGAGACAAGCACCGAGGAGATGATATGTTATTATGCATCTTTAAGGGAAAATTCTCACCTCTCCAAGTCGGAAACTCGTCCAAATCAACTTGTGTTTTCGAGCCGCTCCTATTCTAGATCTTAGAACCTTTTTCAGAATAGATTAAATGCCCTTTGGCATGATTTTATTTAAAGCGCACTGAACTAGACTGTGTGTGATTTAGGGTGCTTAAGTTACCGAGTTCTGCAAACCAAAGGTCAGCTAACGAGGCTGAATACTACCTAAGCCTTAGACCTAATACGCAAGCTTTGCATTTTCCCCAACCTCTTGAGGACTAATCCGGATCGTGACAAGTATGTGAGTGTTTAAATCCAATCAGATCCAAAGAGGCCTAAGGTCGGTATTCGCCACTAATCCCTTAAGTTTTAGCCTCCCAGGTCTTAATTCATCATTCGATCCAACTTAGAAGCTAGGTAAGTTCCATATTACTTTGAAGGGACTCCATTTCTTTTATCTTTTTGCTCCTTTCTTTTCTTTTCAATTTTTCTTCCCTCCTTTCAACATGGCTTTCCTTTTTCCTCAATCCTCTCTTTCTTTTTTTAATGAAATATATAATTTTTTTGATGAAACCCTTTTTGTGAATTGATTTCCACAGCATTTTGCACTTTCATACTCCCCCATGTCTACATTTTACAATGTCCTCATTGTAAATTAGGTGGGTTTGAGTTCAGCTTAGATTGTTCATTAGAACAGGTTCAAAGGGTGGGTGGACAAGTCGGGATGATTGCTGCGAACGATTTCAAGCTCTGGTACGAGTACCAGAGGTGGAGTTGGTTGTTCTAATGGACGAACTCTAAAGTGCAATATGAATTCAACAAAGAGATGTGTCAAAAGGGTTTCAGGTTTTTCAAGTGGGTTACCTCTTGTTAAGCACTGAGTTTATTGCCATCAACCGAGCGCAATAAGCACGGGGAGAATGGAGATCAAAAGATACCTCAGCCAAGTTCATATTAGTGAGTTCAATGAATGGCTTGAGTCGCTAGCCATTCACGTTGAAAGGTTCAGAATCAAGGTTGGGTTGACTGCTTTCGACAACTCCATTTCCAAAGATTCATCTTACCAAGAATGGTCCAGTCCACTTAGATCTGAGTTTGCCTAGGAAGAATTTAAGCTCGGCATCAAAGAGTAAGACTTTTTGACCAGGATGAAAATATTTTCACACACTATGCTTGTCATGGAAGGCTTTGACCCACTCTTTGTAGATACGCGAGTTCTCATACGCATCATTGCGTAGTTCCTCGATCTCGCTCAATTGCAACCGACGGTGTATTCCAACCTTCATCAGATCCAGATTGCACTTCTGTACTGCCCAATAGGCCTTATGCTCCATCTCTATGGGAAGGTGACATCCCTTGCCGCACACTAATCTGAAGGGAGACATGCCTAATTGGATTTTGTGGGAGGTCTTATAGGCCCACAAAGCTTTCAGAAGGTGAGTAGATCAATCCTTCCTATCATGCCGAATAGTGACCTGAAGGATCTTCTTGATCTTTAGATTTGACAGTTCCGCGAGTCCATTAGTCTGGGGGTGGTAAGGAGTCGAGATACGATGCGACACCGCATACTTTTTCACCAGGGATTGGAAGTGCATATTGTTGAAATGAGACCATCCATCGCTGATGATGGCCTTAGGAACCCCAAATCTGGAAAAGATGTTCTCCTGGATAAATCGGAGGACAACTTTATGATCACTAGTTCTTGTGAGGATGGCTTCGATCCATTTGGAGACATAATCAACAATGAGTAGAATGTATTCGAAGCCATTGGATCTGGAAAAGGGTCCCATGAAATCTATTCCCCATATGTCAAAGATTTCGCACACAATTATGGGTTTCAAGGGCATCATATCTAGCAGGCCCATGTTGCCAAGGGTCTGACAACGAGCGCATGCCCTACAATACATTTATGCATCTTTGAACATTGTAGGCCAGAAGAACCCACACTTGAGAACTTTTGCTGCGGTTTTACACCTAGAGAAATGGCCATCGCAGGCCTGGTCGTGACAGAATGAGATCACATCATTGACCTCGTCGTCAGGAATGCATCTCCAGATCACCTGATCGCTACCAATGTGGAAGAGATATGGTTCCTCCCAAATATAGTACTTGGCATCAGAAATCAGCTTGTCCCACCTGCAAGTCGCCCAATCTGGTTGGACTTTCCCCGTAAGCAAGTAGTTTACTATATCAGCAAACCAGGGGAGACCATGAATGGCTAGTAAATGTTCATCCGGAAAATGCTCAGTGATCGGTCTAGGTGGGTCAATGACTGAAGAAGGAAGACGGGACAAATGGTCAGCTACCACATTTTGTTTTCCGGCCTTGTCGCGAATCTCGAGATCAAATTCTTGTAACAGCAAGATCCAACAGATTAGTCGAGGTTTCATGTCCTTCTTCACGAGTAAGTGCCTCACAGCGATGTGATCTGAGTAAATGATGACACGGGAACCCAGAAGATAAGATCTGAATTTCTCCAAGCCAAATACTACAGCCAGCAGCTCTTTCTCAGTAATTGTATAGTTACGTTGAGTCTCGTCCAATGTCCTGCTGGCATAGTAGATGACCATGGGTTTCCTGTCAACTTTCTGCCCATGCACCGCACCCACTGCGTAGTCAGACGCATCACACATGTTCTCAAAGGGTAGAGACTAGTCAGGGGATTGTAGGATTGGTGATTGAGTAATCAGATCACATAGGCTCTCAAATGCGTGAGTGCACTCATTGGTGATCTCGAAAGGGACATCCTTTGAGAGAAGATTAGTCATGGGCGTGCAATTTTTGAGAAATCAGAAATGAAACGGTGGTAAAAACTGACGTGCCCCAGAAAAGAATGAATGTCCTTGACTGAGCTAGGCATGGGTAGCTTGGAAATCAAATTAACCTTAGCTCGATCAACCTAGATGCCTTTTTTAGATATGAGGTGACCCAGGACAATTCCCTCAAGTACTATGAAGTGGCTCTTTTCCCAGGAAAGAATCGGATTCACATCGATACAAGGCTTGAGGATTTAGACCAAGTGTAGGAGGCAATCATCAAAAGATTCCCCAAATACCGAGAAGTCGTCCATGAAGACTTTAAGGTATTCACCTACCATATTGGAGAATATGGCAAGCATTAACCGTTGAAAGATAGCAGGTGCATTGCAGAGACCGAAAGGCATCCTATGGAATGCATATGTTCCGTAGGGGCAGGTGAAGGTGGTCTTCTCTTGGTCCTCAAGATGGATTGCTACCTAGTTGTAACCGGAGTACCCATCCAAAAAGCAGACGTATTGATTTCCTGCTAGTTTCTCGAGTATCTGATCAATGAACGGTAGTGGGAAATAATCCTTCTTCGTGGAGGCATTTAGTCTTCAGTAGTCAATATAGACTCTCCATGAGTTAGCTATACGAGTTGGTATAGTCTCTTCAGTTTTAGTCGTAGTGACGGTGAGTCCTACCTTTTTGGACACAACTTGGATTGGACTCACCGAACGACTGTCAGAGATCGAGTAGATGTTCCCTGCCTCCAACCACTTGATGATCTCCTTTTTCATGACCTCCTACAGATTAGGATTCAAGCGTCTCTGCATTTCACGGGATGGTCCTGAGACCTCTTCGGTGTAAATGTGGTGCGTGCAATACGAGGGGATGATTCTAGTCAGGTCATCGAAAGTCCACCCAATGGCTCTCTAATGCTACTGGAGGACAGAAATCAAGCGAGTTTCCTGATCAGAGGTAAGGCAGGAATTGATAATCACAGGAAAGGTCTGATCGAAACCCAAGAAGACAAATTTGAGATAGTCAGGGAGGGGTTTCAACTCCATGACTGAAGTTCAGGGTGAGGTTTAGGAGCAAGGGTAGGAGCTAAAGGTATTTCTAAGTTTGGTTCAGGCTCCTTTAAGTGTGGGGTTTGATCTTCTTGTGGTTGAATATCAGGGATGAGCGGGTTTTCCTCAACACAGGGCTCTTCAACCACGGATTCAATATCGTAGATCTGCTTGATAACCCCACAATTAATTCCTTTTTGAGCCTTAAAGATGTCGATCTTTAGTGTTTTGTTCCCAAATTTTAACTCAATTTGGCCCTCTTCACAATTGATATTGGCCTTAGCTGTGGCTAGAAAATGTCTCCCCAAAATGTTCGGCATGTTCTTCAAATTCTTACGAGCATCCATGTCCAAAACTATAAAGTCTACGGGGAAGTAGAAATCGTGTACCCTAACTATGACATCCTTGAGAATTCTTTTAGGTGACTTAATAGATCGATCAGCCAACTGCAATGTCACCTCTGTCGATTTAAGCTCAGACTCTTCAAGGTGGTCAAGTAGGGATGTAGGTATTAGGTTTATGGAGGCTCCTAAATCCAATAATGCATGATCAAATTGAATATCACCGATTGTACAGGAGATCAAAGGGGTACCAGGATCTTTTGCCTTAGGTGGGAGTTTTCTCAAAATGATGGAGCTGGCTTACTCTGACAGAAGATTGGGTTCCCGCCTTTGGTTCGCGGCTTACGTTTTGGTGTACATATATCTTTTAGGAATTTTGCGTAAGCCGGTACGTGGTGAATTGCATCCATCAATGGGATGTTTATTTGGACCTGCTTAAAGAGCATGACCAAGTCCTCCTTGAGAGCCACAAGTTTGGGTTTCTTCTTTCCCTTGGTCAGAGCCTCGGGAAATGGGACCTTAGTTGGTTCCTCTAGAATTGGCTCAGGTTCTTTATCAGGAATCGGGGTGTCCTGGATGACCAATCTAGGTTTAGGGCCTACAATCTCAGGCGAGTTGTGGCTAGGAAAAGGTGGGTCCTGTGTTGCTTTGCCACTACGGGTGGTGACATAATTTATTCCTGCCTGATTCTGGTTTGGGCTAGGGAGGATAAGTTTCTGCTGCTGAAATCCAGAATAAGAGGTTGAAGCACCCACCCCATCGGGGGATGGAGCAAAAGGGGCCTGATAGACAAAGTGGACTTGGCCCTGATTTGGATTCATAATGCACCTCTGGTTCGACACGTTATTTGGTTTCGGCAGAGGCTGAAAAGGGAGTGCATCTGGCTGGCGAGCACTTGCTAGCTGGGCTAATTGATTATGCAGCTCAGAGACCTCTTCTTTACGTTGTTTTTGCATGTCAACCAAGGTTTGGAGAATAAAAAATGTCTGATCTTCTTTAGGTGGTCCAAATTGGAAGTTTTGATTGGGCCTTGGTTGAATGGGTTGATAGGGACACAGGTTTTGTGGTCAGGGTTGGAATTGGGGTCTTGGATGTGGGTTATTTCCCGACCACGCAAAGTTTGGATGATTACGTCATCCAGGGTTGTAGCTATTTGAGAAGGAATTATTTTGGATGGTGTGGAGATCCTCACAGGTCTGAGGATCCCCAGAATAATAAGGGTACAAGGGTTCAGAGTCCCCCCAACTGTGGTATGTTGGCCTGGAGTTTCCTCCGAAGCCATAATCAAACGAGGGTGGATACGCATCCGTTCCCGAAGAGTGGTAGATATTGTGTGCAGCTTCCCTACCTGATGGTGGTGGTGTATATGTGCTTTGTGATGCAGAGGTGGTCTTTTGTAAATGTCGAGTGATGTCGTCCACCTTCTTCTCAATGATGGAGACCTTATCCAACTAACTAGCTACCAACTCCAAGTCAACAGATGTGGAAAGGCCTCGAGATTCGTGTACCCCCCAATTGTTTGTCAATGCACGGGTGGACGTCCGGTCGTACGCACCTAGTGACTCATTATTTCGAGAGTTCTCACACATGTTCTCGAGAATTCCCAAAATCTCATCTTCATGTTGACCCATGATGCTGCCACCACAGGTTGCATTGATAAATAGCTTGATATCATCACGGAGCCTGTGGTAAAAGGATTGGACTTGTTCCAACTTCGGGACTTCGTGATGGGGGCATTTGCGCATGAGGCCCAAAAAATGATCACATTCCTCGTGTAGAGATTCTCCCGCTCCTTAGGAGAAGTGTGTGATTTGGAGCCACATAGCATTTGTGTGACCAATGGGATAGAATTTTTGCAGGAAGGTGGTTTGAAGTTCTTCCCATGTGTTGATTGCGTGTGGATAAGTTTGAAACCAATAGGTGGCTTTGTCGGCCAGAGAGAAGGAGAAGATCTTTAAGAGCAAGCTGTCTCGATTATACATGTCTACCCCAAAGGTGTGGGCCAGATGCTTTAGATTCTTGATGTGTTGGAAAGGATCCTCGGAGTTCAAGCCATGAAATTTTAGAGTCATGTAAAGCATACTAGGCTTGAGCTCCACCTTAGGTACTCCTGCAGGGATATTGATTTGTGATTCGATCTCTACTGCTGTGGAATTGTAGTGATCTTGCATTTGAGGACACGGTGGTGGGTTGGTGAAAGCATTGATCTGATCTCTAAAATCAAAGAATTGTTGTGGTTTAAAGTTAGGTTGTTCTAGTTGATCCATGGTTGTGATTGGAGGTTCAGGCTTAGAATCAGAGGAAATGTCAATATGATCAGGTTGTTGCACAAACACGGAGGTCGAGGCCTTGCCTCGACGAGAGTGAATAACTAATGGAGGCTTCAAGGTTGGTCTTAAGGACCTCCTCCCAAACATACATTGATGGAGAAGATGAGAGATAGAATGTCAGACGGACCCAATCGAGGCACCCAAAGATTTTTGGATGACTATAAAGGTTTAGGGCAGATGATACCCCTGGATCAGAAAGTTGTCCACCTACGAATTTGCTAGGCAGCCAGGAAGGGAGAATCCCCCAAAGACCCCTACATGGTAGAGCATCCCCACGAGTTACAGGGTTTCTCCCACCCAACCTTCCTTGTCACTGAGGGTCGAGGTAGACCAGAATGGTGACTTGACCTCCTAGGTCTACCAATTTTAAGTTAAGAGCAAGGTGCTTATGATTCCACTTACACTTTAAGATACTTTTGTGCAAGGTGACCTAATTTGAAGATTGGTTGACCCCACAAGGTGGGTCAACTTCACCTATTTGTCCTTTGAGCTTATTAGGTTCCAACTTTTTAAGATTCAAGTGGATTTAGGGCTTGATCTTAGGGTTTTCTTGATTAGGTAGATTCAATCAAGGCTTAGGCACACACTGTTTGGAAAGGTTGATTCTTTTTTAAGCAAGTGTGTCTCTGAAACCCTGAGATGGAAACCCTAGTTGGCTCTAATTGGTCCAATTAATTGATTCCAAATGCGGTACCTAGGGCTCAAGTAAGAAGGCGATAGCACTAGATACCTTAAATTCTAAGTAGGTACAAGAATTATGGTTAGGGTTTGTCTAATCAAATCAAAGTAGGCAACTTGTGATGATTAATCTAAGGTGGAATGCAAGTTAGCCCTGATTGATTTTTTTCTTCTTTTAGTTTTCAAGAATCAGGGGCTTAATGAGGATGGAAAATGAGATTACATGCCCCTAGAGTGGCTGTTATGTGGTTGATCTTACTCTTTGGTTAAATTCCCTACACAGATCACAACAAAATAGATAGAGCAAGTTAGTACCAAATAAAATATTGCAATCAAGAGATCAAAATGCGCGTTGCCCCTCGGCAACGACACCAAAATGTTTAATGCGTGAAATTGATATTTAAGATTGATATGTTGTAGTACAAACCCAATCGCTCGTCAATAAATACAATTTATAACTCAAAAGAAATCCGAGGTCGAACACAGGAAGCAAGTGTTGCAATAAATCTCAAAATTGCAATTCTATCACAAGATATCAATATATGATGAAATTTCTAAACTCAAATAATATGTATATAAGAACCAATGTTGATAGAGTAAAAAGATTAGGGTAAAATGGTGATTTGAATCACCAATTACCCTAATTACAATAATATCAAATATCCCAATAGTATCAGTCAACTTTAATCCACGTAGGATAAGTGCATAGTGCATTCCTTGTTAAAGATCAGATAATGGAGCTCTCAACCAGATGGCTTAACCATCCAACTGCTACAGTGCCAAGAGGGCACCCTTCTTCTTCCTTTCCTGTCTCTCCTCAAGCTCAAGGGAAGGCACAACACAGAGCTTGGCACCAACACTAGCAGATGCAAAGGCCTCCCTCAGAAATCACCAAGTGTCGAGAGGCGGCAAGCAGAGTAAAACCCCCCTCCCCTCTCTCTCTTTTCCTCTTCCTTTCCCTTTCATTCTCTTCTCTCAGAGACAATCGGATCTAGGTATACGGGTAAACAGTTTAGAGCCCAGACTCGCGTGGCGTGGCCGTAGGCAACGGCGTGCATGGGCATGTGCGAGGGGACCTCACCCCGTGCTTGCTAAGGCGAACAGCTGAGGAGCGAAAAACAATTTATGTCGCATGGGTGCTTCAGCAATATCCAAGGTGGGACTATCCGACAGAAGCTTCAGCGCGAGCGTCCGCAGGTGGAATTTCCTTTCATTGTAGCTACAGCTGAGGGTACCTTCCCCAATTAGAGACCTGGGAAGGATCCTGGAAGCCTTCTGCAACACCTGGAGGTGTTTCCAGGGGCAATTACGACTAGAACATCATGAAAAAAGCTGGCAAAGACGTCGCGGCCGTGGAGCTCTGGTGAAGCACCTGAAAAGGATAAAACGGCCTCTTAGCCCTGTCAGAATAGCTCAGGAGCTTCGCGCAAGTGCGGCGAATGTGGTGGTGGCAGCGGCATGTTGTGGGAGTGCGTGTGTGCGTAGGGTGAGGTCAGGGTGGAGCTGCGATGGGGGTGGAGTTCGGTAGTGTTATTGAGTGGTCGTGGAGAGGAATTGGTTGAGGGCTTTTGATGTGGAAATCGAGGTAGAGCTGACAAAGGTGGTGGCAACGAGTTTCATAAGGTGGAGCGAGCTGGAGGCTTCACCGGAGGTGTGGTGGCACTGAGGAAGATGGAGGTGATGTGGGCGGTGCATAGGTCGTGAGTGAGTTGTGGAAGAGTAAAAGGAAAATAGATGAAGAAGGGAAGTGATAGAGAGCTTAAAAGGAGAAGATAAGGGGTGAAAGGCTCCGGTGTTAGTTGACCGGAGTCGAAGAAGATGGAGAGGGTGACGAGTCAGTGACGAGGAAAGAAGCAGGGAAACACGCTCTCTTTGACCAGAGAGGCACGCGACGAGGAGAGAAAGGCAATAGGCCGTCCAATTTGACTGTTGGATGGTCGGACAAGGGGAACAGAGAAGGACATTGGAGCAAGGTGCGGAAGTGGCCGAAGGAGGAAGAGGGCTTTTCTAAGACCAAAACTTGCTAAGGAGCTCAGGTTCTAGCGTCTGCTCCTTTTATAGGCCATGGAAAGTAGTTTAAAGCTTGGAGACCAAGCTTTCAAGCTTAGTAAGCTTGCCGGTGAAAGATAACCACACCTCTCATGTGTTCTCATGAGAGATTAAGAAAGAATTGAAGCCCACGAATAGGTTTGAAAGGGAGGTAATTACTTGACGGATCTCCCTTTCAATTTTGAGAGGGATTCATCAAGTAATTACCATGTTGTTGCCAAACAAAGCTCACTAGAGTAGGATTCCTTCATGAAAATGGTGGAAGGACCTATTTGCAAAGAGTGACGACAAAGATAGGGGGGTTTTTGTAATAAATTCAAAAGTTGAGGGGTTATTTGGGATAAAAAGAATCAGACTTGAACTAAATTGCAAACTAGGTCATGGCAATCTCTGATTGAGTCCAAATTTTGATACAAACCTAAGTTGGACCTAAGGAATCAAATGGTGAAGTTAGATTTCGATTTTGACCTAGTTTGGCTTGGGTAATTTATGCAAAAACCCAAATTAGGGTAATAGTCTATCTGTGACTGTTTTGGGTAAAATTGATTTTGATAGTCAATTCAAGGATGCCAAACCCTAGAGAATATTTTTCTATGAATTTTAAAGGGTTTATGTGAATTTTATCTTGACCAAAACCTCAGTTAATTAAGCGGGTTTGCTTTTAGGGTTTCAGATGTCCATTAATTCTTGAAATGCGTGAAAACCTGTTTCTATCTACATGAACCCACTTATTAGACATTAATGACCAGGTGACCTTTAATAAACCCCTGGCATATCCCGTGGTTATTCTACATTTGTGATGAGATGGTAAAATTGTAGATATAACATTATTTTCATCTTTTCTTCTCAAAACAACTCTCCCTGCTCTAGAGACCTTCTGACTGATATGTAGGAGGTTTTATTAACTTTATAAGACCAAATTGAGCTAGTTATGGCTCATGATGGTGTTACCATCATGCTGGCCACCTCGGAGTGTCGCTAGTGGGCTCCTTCATCCTTGTTGGGTTTCCGTTCGATAGGTCCTTGGCGATGGCACTGATCAAGTGGTGGTGGAAGGTCATGTCTGTAAGCACCTCTATTTGGATGCACCAAAATTATGTTTATTGCTAAGACTGACATTTCAGGACTATCTTGGATTGAAGCCTCTATTCAAAACACAAGTTTAGATAGTTGCTGATGTGCGTCTTTTTCATTTATTTGAGTCTAGGGCATTATTGTAAGGAACCTCAAATAAAACTCAAATACGAATTTTTCGTGCGTATTTTTCAAAACCAAACTTTTGGGGTTATTGATCGACCAAATTAGATAATTAATCGACAAAATCAATTTGATCGACCAACCAAATTAATTGACCAATCAAACCAACCCATTTTAGGAAGTTGAGAAAAATCCTCTTGATCGACCAACCAAGCTAATTGATCGACCAACAAATGATTGACCAACATTCTTAATTGATCGACCAAAGTACTTTTTGATCGACCAATTAACCTTAATTGATCGACCAATTTAATTTCTTATTCAGGCAAAATTTTGTATATAAATAGAGGTCGCACGTAGCCCATTCCTTTACAAGTTTTAAATAGAAACATCATTCAAAAATAGAGCTTCTCGTGCTTATTGCAAAAGGCTTTCACTCCCCATTCTACACCCTCTTCGAAAAGCATGACGCCTTGAACCTCTGCAAAAATCAGTTTGATCATTTATTGAGGTTCCATAGAATTCATTTTCTTGTTATACTATTTTGTTGTTTTGATTTGCAGATTCTAAGTTTGTTTGGAAGATCCGTGGTTGTTGTTTTTGCTTCTCTTCAAGATAAAAAGAGAAGGGGTTGTAAGAGGTTGTACCACCCTCGTACAAGTGGTACGTTAGTGGATTGACTAGCATTGTCTAGTCGGGAAAATCCTAAGTTGGGAGGCTTAGGAAGTGGTTTTTACCCGTAGGGGTTTCCACTATAAATCTTTGTGTATATTGTGTGATTATTTTTATGTGCTATATTTTTATTATAATCGATATTACACTTGATCTTATATTTGTGGCCAAGTAAGATCCGCAGGCACACCCACTCTCATTTGGTATCAGAGCTTGACCGTGAAGGAGACGTCACACCTCACCTTTACATGGCCCTAACAAGTTTTGTAGAGGGACAATCATTTTTCCAACCACCACTATTCAATGGATCGGATTATGATTATTGGAAAAGAAGAATGCAAATTTTTCTTGAAGCAATGGACTTTGAGATTTGGCATATCATCGAGTCCAAATATATGCCAAAGAAGAAAGAAGAAAGAAGAAAAAGAGCTAACGAAGGAAGAGAAGAAGAAAGCAACAAATAATGCCAAAACCATGAATGCACTATTTTATGCATTAGCAAGAGAGGAATTTGACAAAGTTGCTTCATGCAAAAGTGCATATGAGATATGGAACCAACTCTCTATCATACACAAAGAAAGCACTGACGAAGAAGTAACATGGGATGATTCCAACCTAAGTTTGGAATCAAATGCTGAGGAACAAAGCCATGAAGACGAAGTTACTCATCTATGTCTCATGGCACCAACAGAATCAAGAGAAGAAGAGGTAAATTCTGACCTTACTTTAGATGAATTATTAGATGCATATCATGATTTATACACTTTAGCTAAAAGATTAAAGAAAGAAAATAAGGAACTTCAAGATAAGTGCACTAGTTTTGAAAATGAAAATCTTAGTTTATCTCTGGATTTAGAAAATAAGAAAAGGAATTAGATGCAACAAGGATTGTGAACATGGAGTTCCATGAGAAAGTAGAAGATCTCAAGGAACAATATATTCACTTTAAAGACACACTTAATGACTCAAATATTCTACTAGAACATATGAAGAAAAATATGAGGACATTAAAAAGAAGAATCAAAAGAAGATTAGGCATGCGTTTTTGTATCAAAAGGCCAAGAGAAGAGAGTCTAATGGACCCTCTAACTCAAAAGGAATTAACAGCCATGGACCCAAAAGAATATGGGTACCGAAAAAATTTGTGGAAAATTGTGTTGCAGGTTATGGGAAAGATTGACATGGAAATTACAATTTGAGAGGCAACCTTCAACAAGCCAACAATCATCAATTTGGCTGTGAAAAATGGTGGAACCAACAATGTCAATGGATGCCAGATTTTTTGGTGGAGGCCCCCACCACCTGGCTACTACTACTACGTATAACTCCTTATACCTTAGCAGGTATGATTCGCAAAACTAAATCTTTATTACTTGCTTAGTTATAAATAAGTTTTTAATATAAAATTGACTAAGCATTGAATTCATTAATTTGGGATAGCAACTTGATAAAGGGAGAAGAATAAAGAAAATCAAACCTTGATAAGGGATCATTATTTGAGGGGGAGAATCAAGATCAATTTCTTAGTAACATTTAGATAGCATATTTATCTATGTTGGACTGTATAACTCTTACTCAACACTTCATTTTATTTTGATATAGTCATTGTGTTATACTATCATGAATTTCATCATCACCTTATCATGAACTTGATAGTTTTCATATGATTAATTTGACATCATGCTTAATAGAATATTACTTGAAAAAGGGATAGAAAAATGTAATTTTTATTCTTAGAATTTTACTTGTTTAAATATGATTAACAACAAGCTACTTGAGATATATCTTTTTGTGGATATCAAAAAGGGGGAGAATGTTAAGACCTCTGTTTTGATGAAACATATGCTCTCGTAGCTCACCTAGAATCCATTACTGGACCTTGAGTTGGACACTGATCTTCAGAGCACTATGGATGCCTTTATAGCATCATTAGATGATTAGATGTTATATTTGTTTCTATTGGCTTGTATAACTTAATTTATCTCCGAACATTTATATTTTATGCACCGCTTATCTAGACTCTTTATTTTTGCATGAATGATTATCTCTCTCAATTAAGTGATTACTCTCTTAGTCAATGCATGTTTAAAGTTTATCTTGCTTACATTACATGTTTAAGGAGGAATTTAAATGTAAAATCAACAGCAACATGTTTTACTTTTTGCTGAAACAAAAAGGTGGAGATATTATGCAAAACTATTTTCAAATTCATAATTATAATTTTGTTGTCATCATAAAGAGGGAGAATGTAAGCACCTCTGTTTTGATGCACCAAAATTATGTTTATTGCTAAGATTGATATTTCAGGACTATCTTGGATTGAAGCCTCTGTTCAAGACACAAGTTTAGATAGTTACTGATGTGCATCTTTTTCATTTATTTGAGTCTAGGACATTATTGTAAGGAACCTCAAATAAAACTCAAATATGAATTTTTCATGCATCTTTTTCAAAACCAAACTTTTAGGGTAATTGATAGACCAAACTAGATAATTGATCGACCAAATCAATTTGATCGACCAACCAAATTAATTGACCGATTAAATTAGCCCATTTTAGGAAGTTGAGAAAAATCCTCTTGATTGACCAACCAAGCTAATTGATTGACTAACATTCTTAATTGATCTACCAAAGTACTTTTTGATCGGCCAATTAATTTTAATTGATCGACTAATTTAATTTCTTATTCAAGAAATTTTTTTTGTATAAATAGAGGTCGCAGATAGCCCATTCCTTTACAACTTTTAAATAGAAACACCATTCAAAAATAGAGGTTGTAGTTCTGTACTACCCAATAGGCTTTGTGCTCCAACTGGACGGGGAGGTGACATGCCTTCCTGTACACCAATCTGAATGGAGACATACCTAATTGGGTTTTGTGGGCGGTCCTATAAGGCCACAAAGCTTCCGGAAGCCCGGATGACCAGTCCTTCCTGTCAGGTCGAACAGTAACCTGGAGGATTTTCTTGATCTTCTGATTTGATAGCTCAGCTAAACCATTAGTTTAGGGGTGGTAAGGAGTAGAGATTTGGTGTGACACCCTGTATTTGGTCATTAGTGACTTGAACTGTGCATTAGTGAAATGGGTCCCTCCGTTAGAAATTATAGCACGTGGAATCCCGAATCGTGAAAAGATGTTCTGATGAATGAATTTGACAACTACTTTATGATCATTGGTTCAGGTTGGAATGGCTTCGATCCATTTGGACACGTAGTCAATAGTGAGTAAAATGTACTCGAAGCCGTCCGAGATAGGGAAGGGTCCCATAAAATCAATCCCCCATATGTTGAAGATTTCTCATACCAGAATCGGCTGTAAAGGCATCATATCACGATGGCTCATGTTGCCCAAGGTTTGGCAACGACTACATGTCTTACAGTGATTGTACATGTCTTTGAAAATTGTGGGCCAAAAGAAGCCACACTAGAGGACTTTCGCTACGATTTTATGACCTGAAAAATGTCTACTGCATGCCTGGTCATGGCAGAAAGACAATATGTCTTGAATTTCTGCTTCCGTGACACATCTTCGAATTATCTGATTAGCATTGATGCAGAAAAGATACGGGTCTTCCCATAAGTAATACTTGGCATCAGAGAGCAATTTATCCTTCTTGGCCTTCGGCCAATCGGATGGGATCTGATGTGATGCTAGGTAGTTTACTATATCAGCAAACCATGGAAGCCCCGTACTGATAGTTAGAAGGTGCTCATCAGGAAAATGTTTTATGATGAGTCCAGAAGGGTCGATGATCTCTGAAGGAAGGCAGGACAAGTGATCAGCTACCACGTTCTATTTTTCGCTTTATCACGAATCTCAAGGTCAAATTCTTGCAAAAGCAAGATCCAGCGGATTAATCAAGGTTTCGCATTCTTCTTCGCAAGGAGATGCCTCACAGCTATGTGATCCGAGTAAATGATAACACGGCAACCCAGGAGATAAGATCTGAATTTTTCCAGGGCAAATACTATGGTTAGCAGATCTTTCTCAATAACAGTGTAGTTACGCTTAGCCTCGTCAAGTGTCTTGCTAGCATGGTAGATGACCATGGGTTTCCCATCAATTTACTGCCCCAGTACCACTCCTACAGCGAAATCAGATGCATCACATATGATCTCAAAGGGTTGAGACCAATCAGGGGACTATAGGATTAGGGCTTGGGTAACTCGATCCCGGAGGATTTCAAATGCTTGAGTGCATTCCTTAGAGATTTCGAAAGGTACATCCTTAGAGAGTAGAGAGGTTGAAGGTTCGTCCCTTCCAGGAGGGGTGACGTAATAAATTGCGGAAATAAAAATATAAAGCAATATCACAAGAAATTAAGCAATCACACAATGTACACAAAGATTTTTAGGTGGAAACCCAAACCGGGTGAAAACCACCACCTAACCCTCTCGAGTTAGGATTTTCCGATCAACCAAGTTGATCAAATCCACTAACCGAATCACTTTGAACGAGGGTGATTCAACCTCAATACAACCACGCTACAAGTACGAGGGTAGCGTTCCTCAACCCCTTCTCTCCACGAGAAGGATTTTGTCCCACGAAGGAGACGGGAATTCGCAAAGCGAATACCCAACCAAATTACAAAGGTAAAATAAAACAACAAACCTATAGAGCCAACAAAGTAATAAACCTAAGCTTCTATAGGATTTAGGAAACTCCCCTTTGCAAGGAGTGCGTCGACGATGACGCGGGTGCGTGAGCCACGCGACGGCGCAACTTCGCTCTCGTAGACAACGGCGGGAGAGCGGGTGCGCAACGGCTGGATGCTCTCAAGATGTAGAACTTGAGCTTAGAGAGCAAGAGCTTCTTGGACACAAGAGTGTGAGAGTGTATAGCTAAGTGTGTCTTGTGTCTTTCTTAGTGTATATCTTGTGTGTTTTGTGTTGCAAAGGCTCCCCTCTATTTATAGAGGCCTTAGGAAGGCTTTGGAAGGCTTGGAAAAGCTTCCATAGCCGTTGGGAACAAAGCCCAAGAGAATCAGGCCGAAATCAGGACAATGATTGCATTTGACAGGGTTATCAGACGTCTAACTCTGGCATCAGACGTCTGGAAGGCCACTTTAAGACGTCTGATTCCAAGGTCAGACGTCTGATTCTATGCGGGTTTCTCCCTGACTTGAATCAGATCTAAACAGGGTTTTTGTACAAGTCCATCAGACGACATAGAGGACGTCTGGCACTAAGTCTGGACGTCTGGAAACCTACTTTTACCGTGGGAATTGATTTCCAAACGTTGCAACGGCTAGAAAATCTCTGAGAAGAGATTTTGGGTCAGCCGAGGCAAAACGGTCATTTATCAGACGTCTGTGAAGTCCTATGGACGTCTGATAAGGCTCTAACGGTCATATTCTTGAGTGTCTTCTAAGCCAGCCAACGGTCCACTAACTGGACGTCTGGCAAAGTCATCAGACGTCTCCTAAGACGTCTGGTATAAGGTCTGGACGTCCGAATTCATCAGACAGAACTAACTACGTCCAGCCTAACAGTTATCAGACGTCTGAAACAACAGTCAGACGTCTTAAAATCCTTTATCAGACGTCTGATTCATGAATTAGACGTCTGGAAAGTCAGTTTTAACCCTATATTGGTTTTCTAAGTGTTTTACAGAAAACCTACGTATCCTAGGGTTGTGCAGGTGTTCCTAGGACTACTGTTAGGGTTCTTTGAGGCTCTTTAACATAATGTCTAAGGAAAATGAAGAGCAAGAAAATAAATACAAGAGATACATGAAAGGATAAAAAAGAATCTATCCTATTCTTCTTGTCTTCCATCTCCAATCTTTCGCTCCACGCGAACCTCCTCTATTTTCCGTCAAGCTCCTCCAATCCGTCCTGGATGCGAGCTCGATTTCCGTCTAAACACGTCTTCATTTGCAATTGACCTGAAATCTAGGACTCAAATTGCAAATGTTAAATAACACGTGTTTTGTTATCATCAAAACAAATGATCGTGGTGCTCTAGCACCAACAATCTCCCCCTTTTTGATGATGACAAAACCGTAAATAATAATGCATAAAAATCCTCCCCCTTTTTGACATTATCAAAAAGGTTTAATTGATTTTACATTTCCTATAACTCCCCCTTAAAACATGCTCTTCTATGAGTTTATTTTAACAAAGGTAATATTCTCCCCTTTTTGTAACAACAAGATAGCTATTATTTTTCTCCCCCTTACTAAAGGAAATTTAGCTACCTTATTTCTCCCCCTTAAAATTGACAAGTAGCTCATCATTTTTTTAACTCCCCCTATCTAAATGCTACTGATAAAACGATAGGGTAAAGGGTTTTACCTCACCTACCATGGCCAATAAAATGGCCCGAATGGTGGTGGTGGATGCCACATCGGATGGGGCTCCCATCCGTAGCTTGGAGGCCCGGGCATCGGCGCCGGTCTCCAATCTGGCGGTCGACGTGCGGCGGGTCCGTTGTTTGCTTGCCGTCTCGTCGGTCTTCTTCTTCTCCTCCTTGGTCTACTCATTGGTTCTCCCAACCTAAGTTGACCAGCCTTGAGCTTGTAGGTCCAGTCCTTTATGTTGTAGTCATCCCTGAACCCTACAAAACAAGATTCTAATTTTTTCTTCGGTATCCAAGTGAGCTTGGATCCGGATTTGTTAGAAGGTCTCCTTGATGGAGATCCTTTCTCAATCTTAGGGCTATATAAATCATCTACTTTGTTGATTAGTTTGTTAGAGCTTTCCCTAAGACATGCAATTTCTCTTTCTATAGTATTCATCTTAGTCTTTAAATCAGAAATTTCTAACTTAAGACTATCATTTTCCTCAATCAACTTATTATTTTCATTGATGAGGTCTTGATTTTCTAATAACAGGTTATTATCCTTAGGACTAGTCTCTATATCCTTGAGTTGTTTTTCTAACCTATCATTTTCATTTCTAAGAAAACTAAGGTTCTTTTTAATGCTTTTATTTTCTACCCTAAGTGATTTACTAATCTCAAAAAGTTCATTAAAAGCTTCTTGAAGATCATAACTTACCTCATTGTCGCTGTCGCTTCCGCTTTCGCTGTCGCTATTGCTTCCTCTGGCCATGAAACCAAAGCAAGCGGTTTCTTCTTCTTCTTCTTCCTCCGAGCTGGAATCGTCCCAAGTGGCTTGGAACGCCTTCTTCTTAGATTTTTCTTTTTCCTTTTTCTTCTCCTTTTTGAGAAGAGGGCACTCTGGTCGTAGGTGCCCTTTCTCGTTGCAATGGTAGCAACGTCTCGGGCTTTCCTTCTCCTTTTTCTCTTTATTTAATTCCCTACAAAACTTGGAAAAATTTTTAAGTAAAATTCTAAAGTCTTCGTCGTCGGAACTTACCTCGCTATCCGACGCGGCTCTGAAGGCGAGAGTCTTCTTTAGTTTAGGCTCCGGTGTATCCTTCTTCTTCTGCTTCAACTTAGTCTCGTAGGCCATCAGATTACCTAGGAGATCTTCCATGTTGAGTTCCTCCATTTCGTTCACCTCCTCGATGGCGGTGACTTTCTGTTCCCACTCCGGTCCAAGGGAACGAAGAAGCTTCCCTTGAAGCTCCCCCTTTATGAAAGTCTTTCCTAAAGCTTTCAAGTTATTTACAATGAGAGTGAACCTAGTGTTCATCTCACTTAAAGACTCGTTAGATTTCATTGAAAAAGATTCAAATTCTTGAGAAAGTAAATTAATTTTTGAGGTTTTTACCTTAGAGGTACCTTCATGAGTTACCTCGAGTGTGTGCCAAATCTCGTATGCGGTGGCGCATTGCGAGATTCTGTTGAACTCCTCCGAGCTGAGCGCGCAATACAACGCGTTCATTGTTTTCGCGTTGAGAGAGAGCTCCCGGATCTGCTGCTGCGAGTATCCTCTGGCGGGTTTCTCTGGGATGTCGAAGGGGGTCTCGCACATGGCCCAGACTGTGAAGTCGGTGGCTTGAAGCCACGTCTTCATCCGCAACTTCCAGTAGGGGTAGTTGCTCCCGTCGAAGAACGGCGGACGGGTTGTGGACTGCCCCTCGGAAATCCTACTTGTGGAACAGCTTCCCTCCATGTGATCTTTCCGCGGATGTTACTCCTGTCGGCGGAAAACCTGCTCTGATACCAATTGAAGGTTCGTCCCTTCCAGGAGGGGTGACGTAATAAATTGCGGAAATAAAAATATAAAGCAATATCACAAGAAATTAAGCAATCACACAATGTACACAAAGATTTTTAGGTGGAAACCCAAACCGGGTGAAAACCACCACCTAACCCTCTCGAGTTAGGATTTTCCGATCAACCAAGTTGATCAAATCCACTAACCGAATCACTTTGAACGAGGGTGATTCAACCTCAATACAACCACGCTACAAGTACGAGGGTAGCGTTCCTCAACCCCTTCTCTCCACGAGAAGGATTTTGTCCCACGAAGGAGACGGGAATTCGCAAAGCGAATACCCAACCAAATTACAAAGGTAAAATAAAACAACAAACCTATAGAGCCAACAAAGTAATAAACCTAAGCTTCTATAGGATTTAGGAAACTCCCCTTTGCAAGGAGTGCGTCGACGATGACGCGGGTGCGTGAGCCACGCGACGGCGCAACTTCGCTCTCGTAGACAACGGCGGGAGAGCGGGTGCGCAACGGCTGGATGCTCTCAAGATGTAGAACTTGAGCTTAGAGAGCAAGAGCTTCTTGGACACAAGAGTGTGAGAGTGTATAGCTAAGTGTGTCTTGTGTCTTTCTTAGTGTATATCTTGTGTGTTTTGTGTTGCAAAGGCTCCCCTCTATTTATAGAGGCCTTAGGAAGGCTTTGGAAGGCTTGGAAAAGCTTCCATAGCCGTTGGGAACAAAGCCCAAGAGAATCAGGCCGAAATCAGGACAATGATTGCATTTGACAGGGTTATCAGACGTCTAACTCTGGCATCAGACGTCTGGAAGGCCACTTTAAGACGTCTGATTCCAAGGTCAGACGTCTGATTCTATGCGGGTTTCTCCCTGACTTGAATCAGATCTAAACAGGGTTTTTGTACAAGTCCATCAGACGACATAGAGGACGTCTGGCACTAAGTCTGGACGTCTGGAAACCTACTTTTACCGTGGGAATTGATTTCCAAACGTTGCAACGGCTAGAAAATCTCTGAGAAGAGATTTTGGGTCAGCCGAGGCAAAACGGTCATTTATCAGACGTCTGTGAAGTCCTATGGACGTCTGATAAGGCTCTAACGGTCATATTCTTGAGTGTCTTCTAAGCCAGCCAACGGTCCACTAACTGGACGTCTGGCAAAGTCATCAGACGTCTCCTAAGACGTCTGGTATAAGGTCTGGACGTCCGAATTCATCAGACAGAACTAACTACGTCCAGCCTAACAGTTATCAGACGTCTGAAACAACAGTCAGACGTCTTAAAATCCTTTATCAGACGTCTGATTCATGAATTAGACGTCTGGAAAGTCAGTTTTAACCCTATATTGGTTTTCTAAGTGTTTTACAGAAAACCTACGTATCCTAGGGTTGTGCAGGTGTTCCTAGGACTACTGTTAGGGTTCTTTGAGGCTCTTTAACATAATGTCTAAGGAAAATGAAGAGCAAGAAAATAAATACAAGAGATACATGAAAGGATAAAAAAGAATCTATCCTATTCTTCTTGTCTTCCATCTCCAATCTTTCGCTCCACGCGAACCTCCTCTATTTTCCGTCAAGCTCCTCCAATCCGTCCTGGATGCGAGCTCGATTTCCGTCTAAACACGTCTTCATTTGCAATTGACCTGAAATCTAGGACTCAAATTGCAAATGTTAAATAACACGTGTTTTGTTATCATCAAAACAAATGATCGTGGTGCTCTAGCACCAACAAGGTCAGGGGGAGTGCGATTTTCGAGAAATCAGGAATAAATCGACGGTAGAAATCGATGTGCCCCAGAAAAGATCGGATGTCCTTGATCGAGCTAGGCATAAGGAGTTTGGAAATCAAGTTCACCTTGGCTCGATCGACTTGGATGCATTTTTCTGAAATAAGATGTCCCAGGACAATTCCTTCAGGCACCATGAAATGGCTCTTTTCCCAAGAAAGAACCAAATTCACGTCAATGCACCACCTGAGGATTTGGACCAAGTGTAGGAGATAATCGTCAAATGATTCTCCAAATACTAAAAAGTCATCCATGAAGACTTCCAGATAATCACCTACCATATCTGAGAATATGGCAAGCATGCATCACTGAAAAGTTGTGGATGCATTGTAGAGATCGAACGGCATCCTTCGGAATGCGTATGTCCCGAAGGGGCATGTGAAACTGGTCTTTTCTTAGTCCTCAGGATGGATTTCCACCTGGTTATAACCGAAGTACCCATCCAAAAAGCAGAATAACCTATTTCCCACTAGTTTCTCGAGGATCTGATCAATAAATGGTAGTGGGAAATGATCCTTCTTCGTGGAGGAATTGAGTCTTCTGTAATAAATGTATACTCTCCATGAGTTAGCCACACGGGTCGGTATGACTTCTCCGATTTCAGTCGTGATAACGGTGAGTCCTGCCTTCTTAGGCACAACTTGGATTGGACTCACCCATCGACTGTCGAAGATCAGGTAGATGATCCCTGCACCTAACCACTTAATGATCTCCTTTTTCACAACCTCCTGCAGGTTAGGATTCAAATGTCTCTGCATTTCACAGGAAAGTTGTGTGCCCTCTTCAGTGTAGATACGGTGTGTGCAGTAAGAGGGGTTGATACCAGTCAAATCATCAAGAGTTCATCCAATGGCTCTACGATGTTGCTGGAGGACAGTAATCAGACGGAATTCCTAGTCAGGTGTGAGTTTGGAGTTTATAATCATAGGAAACGTCTGATTAGAACCCAAAAAGTTGTACTTTAGATGGTCGGGAAGAGGCTTGAGTTCCAGAATGGGGTTTTCAGTAGCAGCAGGTGGTTCAGGGTGTGTGTTAGGAGCAAGGGAAGGTGTTATGGGTGTATCTAGATCAGGGTCAGACTCCTCTATTTGCAGGTTTTGATCTTCTTGTGGTTGATCGGGAGTAATCAGGTTGTCCTCTATATATGATTCATCAACTACGGCCTTGATATCACATATTTGTTCTATAACTCTGCAATTAATCCCTTGTTGGGTCTTAAAGATGTCAATTTTCAGTGTTTGGTTCCCAAATTTTGGTTCAATTTGGCCCTCCTCACAGTTTATATTTGCCCTAGCAGTGGCCAGAAAGGGTCTCCCTACTATAATTTTCAGGTGCATCTATGTCCAAGACTATAAAATCCACCAGGAAATAGAAATCCCGCACCCTAACGATGACATCATCAAGTACTCCTTTAGGTGACTTAATGGATCGATTAGCTAATTGCAATGTCACCTCTATCGGTTTAAGCTCAGATTCTTCAAGGTGGTCAAGGAGGAATGTAGGTATTAGGTTTATGGAGGCACCTAAATCTAATAAGGCTTTGTCGAATTAGGTATCACCAATGGTACATGAAATCAGGGGAATACTTGGGTCTTTAGCCTTAGGTGGGAGTTTGCTCAAAATTACAAAGATGGCTTGCTCTGATAGTACTATCGGACTCCCACTTTTGGTTCACGGCTTATGCTGGGGTGTACACACATCCTTCAAAAATCATGCGTAAGCCGGTACGTGGCAAATTGCATCCATCAAGGGGATGTTTATATGGACCTGTTTAAAGAGCTTGACCAGATCCCCCTCGGGAGCCATAGGCTTAGTTGTCCTCTTTCCCTTGGTCAAGGCCTTCGGAAATGGAACCTTGGTTGGTTCCTCTAGAATAGGTCCAGGTTCTTGATCTGGGGCAGGGGTGTCCTAGATAACTATCCTAGGGCTTGGGTTACTACCAGGCTTAGAGTGGCTTGGATAAGGTGAGTCTTGAGTTGCTTTACCACTACGGGTTATTACGGAGTTTAGTCCTACCTAGTTTTGGTTTGGGGTTGGTAAAATAGGTGGCTGCTATTGAAATCTCGCATAAGATGTCGAAGCTTCCATCCCGTCGGGTGATGGAACAGAAGGGGCCTGATAAATCATGTGGGCATGGCCTGGATTTGGGTTCATAACTTGCCTCTGGGTCGGTACGTTATTTGGATTCGATAGAGGTTGCGAAGGGAGTGTGCCAGGTTGGCGGGAATTTGCCATCTGGGCGAGTTGATTGCGAACCTCTGTGATCTCGTCCTTGTGCTATTTCTGCATAGTCACATTCGTCTTCTGAATGTCAGCCAGAGTCTGAAGGATAAGAGTCATTTGATCTGCTTAGGTTGGCCCAGATTGATAGGTAGGGTTGGGCCGAGGCTGAGGCGGCTGATATGGACGAGGAGCTTGTGGACGGGGTTGATAAGGTGGTCTTTGAATCTGAGTATTTCCCGTCCACTGGAAGTTGGGATGATTCTGCCATCCAGGGTTATAGATATTAGAGAATGGGTCATTCTAGATGGTGTTGAGGTCCTTGCAGGTCTGAGGAATCTCAGGAAAATCAGCGTACGAGGGTTCAGAGTTCCCCCAACTAGAGTAGATCGGATCGGAGTTTCCTTCGATCCTGGAGTCAGACGGGGGTGGATACGGGTCCATCCCTTGAGAAGATCGGTGATAGATGTTCTGCACAGTTTCCCTCCCAAGTGGTGGCTGTGCAAACGGGTTTTGTGCAGAGGTGGCTCGCTGCAGATGTCGAGTCAGCTTGTCCACCTTATTCTCTATGATAGAGACCCTATCCAACTGACTGGCCATCAGTTCTAAGTCGACGGATGCGGACAAGCCCTGCATCTCATGTGCTCCCCTTGGATTCGTCGATGCGTGGGCATCATAGGATGCTGCGACGGGTTTACAAAGTTCTGAAATAGATCATTCAGGCGCTAAAGTTGGTGTTCAAGATTGTTCTCTTCTTCAATTGGTTGTGCCATGATGATGGAAGAAGGAGAATTTGGTTTTGATGAATCAGAGGAGAGGTCTATGTGGTGGGGTTGCTGCACAAACACGGACGTCGAGGCTTGGCCTCGGCGGGAGTGGATTTCTAAAGGAGGTCTTAAGGATGGTCTCAAGGACTTCCTACCAAACATGCATTAATGGATTAGATGAGATTAGAATGTGCTAGACCCAATCGTGACACCTAAAAAATTTGGTTGACTATAGAGGTTCGGGGTGGATGATACCCCTTAGTCAGAAAAAGCCGTCCACCTGAGAAATACCTGGGTAGCCAGAGAGGGAGAGTCCTGCAAAAACCCCTACATGGTATAGCATCCCCATAAGTTACAGGGTTTCCCCCACCCGACCTCTCTTGTCACTGAGATTCTAGGTAGACAAGAATGGGGACCTTGACCTCTTAAGTCTACCACTTTTATTTAAGATCAAGAGTGCTTAGGGTTCTACTTGAACTTTAGATGTTTTGGGTGCAAAAGTGACCTAATTTCAAGGTTGGTTGACCCAACAAGAGGTCAACTTCACCCATTTGTCCTTTGAGAGCTTTAGGTCCTTTCTTTTAGGGTTCAAGTGAAATTAAGAGCTTGATTTTTTTTAGGGGTTTCTCTTGAATAAGTCTTTTCAATCAAGGTTTAGGCACACCTCTTTTTGGAAGATTGGTTCTTGCTTACAAAAGATGTGTCTCTAAAACCCTAGATTGGAATCCTTAATTTGGCTCTAATTGGTCCAATTTAGTTGCCACAAAGATGGTATCTAGGGCTCAATCAAGAAGGTGGTAGTCCTAGTTACCTTAAATGGATGCACAATTCAAAATGCGTTGAAATCAAAATCAGGCAACTTTGGTGAATTAACTAAATATGGAAAGCAGGTAGCGCTAAATTGATTTTTTCTTTGTTTTTCCTTTTCAGAATGAGGGGATTAAAAAGAAAGGGCTAATCATAGGTTACCTACCCTAGGTATGATTGTTGTGCGGCTATCTTCTTTTTGAATCTTCTCCCCTGAATCAGTCACAACAAAAGAGATAGATTAAGTTAGTATTGAATTAGAAATTGTGATCAAGATTTCTAAATCGCCCGTTGCTCCCCAGCAATGGTGCCAAAATGTTTTGTCGAAGCGAAATTGGATTTTAAAATAAATGCATCGCAATATAGCCAAAATCACTTTGAAAAAAAATAAATTTTATTACTCGAAAGATGTAAATCCGAGGTTGACCACAGGGAGCAAATTGGGGTTCAGAAACCAAGAACACAACTTTCAAATTTGTAATAATATACAATGGAGAATCAAAGTTATAATGCAAGCAATGTAAATAGATCCACAAGATATCAAATGTGTATAGAAGTAAAAAATATGGACATCTGATTTTGGAAATCAGACGTCTTAAATGTATATTTGCTACAATGCTTCTTTGATTTCTCTGGCTGATCTCCTTTTTCTTTCTCTTCTTTCCTCTTTTCTCTGCCTCAGATGGCCGTCTTCATTCTTGGCTCTTTCTTCTTCTCTAACTCTTAGCTCTTCTTCTTTCTTCTTTCTCCTTCTATCTCTGACTTTAGCTCCTCTTCAGCCTTGCTTTCTTTTTAGCCGGGCCTTGCCTTCTCCTTCATTAGCTGCTCAGGTTGCTGCCCTCTCCTTCTTCTTTCTTTGGCTTCCTCTGCCTTAGCTTCCTCAACGGCTTCACCCTTAGCTTCTTCTTCTTCTCTTTCCCTTGAGAGCAAACCCTACCCCTACCCCTACCCTCCCTGCGATCTCTCTTCTTTCTTCTTTCTTAGGGCTCGCTCTCCCAGAGCCTTCTTGGGTTAACAGGTTGGGTATGCGCGCCTGGGACCAGGCCCACCGGCGTGCGTTGGTGGGTGAGGAGTGCACGGGTAGTCGGGTATCCAGGTCAGAACCAGGTTCGTGTGGAGTGGGTCATGGACGAGGTGGTGGGTGAGTGGGACCTCACCCTATGGTCATGAGGCAATAAGCCTATGCGACTTTTTCAACTTATATCATCACTTCTGCTCCTGATCTTCCGAGGTGGGACTAAATGTCCCACCTTCCTCCTAGGCACCCCCACAGCAAAAGTCTTCATGAATTGCAGTAGCTACGTGGGACTTGGACTCCAATAGCTGGGCTGTGAGTGTGTGTGAACGAAATCCGCACCGTCTGGGATCTGGAGCCTGGAGCCTGGGATCCTAAACGAAGCTCTCAAGCTTCTTTGTGCCTGCTTCAATGGCGGCGGAGGCCTAAGCCCTGTCCACAAGCAAACGGCCTTGCGGCCTCGCCAAAAACACACAGAAAGCCTCACCTGAGCATGGTGAAGGTGGCACGATGGTCGGTGTGGCGCGGGGTGGCCTGAGCGTGCTTGCCTAGGTCACCTTGTGCGTGCCGATGTGGGTGTGTTCGGGGGGCATGTTGGGTGTGTGTGGCGATGAATGGAATGAATGGTTATGGTCAGTGAGTCGTGGCGGAGCTTGTGAGGTGGTTGGTGAGGTGGGTGGATGCATGGAGTGACGAAAGCACCTCGTCGGTGCTCTGTCGGAGGTGGAGAAGATGGAGGTGATGTGTGTGTGTCAACTCATAATAGAAGAAATAAATGAGGGGAAAATGATGAGCAGAGAGAAAGGACTTATCTTAGGGTAGTTAGACGAAGGGGGATGTGGAGGAAGCGGCCGGCACGTATGTACCGTCGTCGGAGACGAAAGCCCAATGAGAGGAGGACGGCAACTATAAGAGGGTGGCAGGCTCATCAGCTGGTGCGGCGCGATGCAGATGGAGACAAAGGTAACTATGCCATTGGTATTGTGGCAGTGCGATGAGAGAGGGAGATAAAGGTCACCAGAGCTTGCTGGGTGGTTGGCCGGAGGGCAAGAGAGGAAATTGGGGGGTATCTCAGGCCAATTCAAGCTTGGGAGGAGAGGAAGGACCTGGGGACCCTTTTATAGCCCCTGGCAGAAGGCCTTGTGCTTGGAAGCCAAGCTTCTAAGCACGGCAACCTTGCCGGAGTTGGAAGGTCGAAAAGGCCCAAATCTCTCATGCGTTCGCATGAGAGATTGGGTAGAAATTGGAGCTCCAAATTAGGTTCACATGAACGAGGATTTCTTAGAGAATCTCCCTTTCAAATTTGAGAGGGATTCTCTGAGGAATCAGGGAGTTCTTTCCCTTGAATCCTCACTGGAGTAGGATTTCCTCCGCTGTAATGGTGGAGGGACCTAATTGAAAAGAACGACGAGGAAGATAGGGGGTGTTTGCAAGAGTTTTCAAAAGTTAGGGGTATAAATGTAATTGGGCTGGACTTGTTTGCAAAGTAGGTCAAGGTGAATTCCCCTAAGGTCCAATTTTTGGTAAAAACCTAATTTGGACCTAAGAAATCCAATGGTGAAGTTGGATTTTAGGTTTGACCGTGTTTGACTGGGCAATTTACATAGAAACCCAATTTTGGGCAAACATTTGACTAGGACCCCTATTTAGGTCAAAATATGTTCTAAGGGTCAATTTGAAAGTTATAAACCCTAGAGGATATTTTTTCATGAATTTTAGAGGATTTAGGTGAATTTTATCCTGACCAGAACCTTGTTAAATTAAGTGGGTCTGTTTTAAGGTTACAAGAAGTCATTTAATTCCCAGATTTTACCTGAACCCTTTTCCGTTTGAACCAACCCACTTTTTATCTTGCTAGGACCATTTGACTTGTGTTTAGCCCATGAGAAATCTCGTTGTTGCACTGCAATGGTAAAATTGTAGTTTTACCCCTTGTTTCTTGCTTTTCTTTTAGAAGGGTTTTTCCTTGAGTTAGGACCTCCAGTTGGTTATGTAGGAGCTTTTGTTCTCTTTTCTAGGTCAAAATGAGCTATTTAGGACTCATGATGGTGTTTCCATCAAGGAGGTTGTGCCACCCTCGTTCAAGTGATATGTTAGTGGATTGACTAGCATTGTCTAGTCGGGAAAATCCTCAGGTAGTGATTTTTACCCGTAGGGGTTTCCACTATAAATCTTTGTGTATATTGTGTGATTGTTTTTGTGTGATATATGTTTATTATAATCTATATCACACTTGATCTTGTATTTGTGGCCAAGTAAGATTCGTAGGCACACCCACTCTCAATGTCATGCTAAATGAGTTGGAGAATGCGGTCTCTCTAATCTTGGGGCTGAGGAGGGAGGAGGTTGGGGGCGGAAATTATTGGACCCGGGAAGTTTGCTATTTTTGGCCTTCGGTCGTAGATGGTAGGGAGGCTACTATTCCAAGAGGTGCACTGTGGGAAGGGCGTGGTGAGGTGGAGGTGGCCAATAAGGTCAGATGGGGAGGTGGCGGAATGCCCACCGATCAGGTCAAGGAAGATGGTGGTTCTTGAGGGGGTTCCGTTGTTCCTCCGAATGACAAAGGTGGTCGTGGCGGTGGTCTTCCCTTTTAGGAGGCTTCGATGGTGTGGGGGGCTCGATCTAAGGGCGAGCGACCTCTTGGAGATCCACGCACTAGTGGAGATGATGCCGGGGAAGCGAGTTAAGAAGGTGGTGATGAGCCTGAGGGGATCCTCCTGGGTGATGCACATTAGGCTATGGATGGAGCCTCGCTCATTTGCAAAGGCGGTGATCGGGGGTCCAATAGCATATGGTGGCGGTGGTGGTAGCCTGATGGCGAATGACAATTTTCGGAAGGCAAGGGATCACGGAGGAGATTGCATGGCAGGTATGACTCCCAAGTCAAAATCTTTGCACCATGCACGTATGGAGGAGGTGGCGACACCTCAGCAATCAGTTGCGAAGCCTCTTAATTGCTGGCGTGTATCTTAGAGGCAGTTTTGGGGATAGCTGTGGGCGGGGATTTTTTGAATCCCTCAAAGCACTGCTTGGTGCCGCGGGAGGGTTTGTTTGCTGATGTGGCAAATAAATCTTATTTTGGCACAAATAGATCCGGTTCGAAGGGGAAGGATCCAGCTACGCTTAAGTCTTTTGACGGGAATAAGGGGGGGCCTCTCCCCATCCCTATTGATCAGTCTCTCATCTCGATGGGGTCTCGACCCCATCACTCGGAGAGGGAACGTGGGTGCGAGTCCGATGGGGAGGAGCCATGCCATGCCAGGTAGTGGGTGTGCATCTTTGGAGATGGAGACCGATGATGATCTCGCCGCCGTAGCTCACCTATAGGCTGAAGTGGAGTTTTGTACGATGGCATATGAGGCAATCCTCGAGGGAGGAGGAGGGCGGCGGGGTACTAGCGCATTGTCCTAAGACGAAGATGAGGTGTAGCCCCTCCTTGAGCAAGTAATGGGGTGGCAGAGCAGCAATGCATTCCCCTGTGGTAGAGGTGGGGTGTGGGCCTCCCTCAGGAAAGGAGATAAGCGGTGGACATGGTGGCTCCGCATATGAAGGGGAGGTTGCGAAGGCAGCTGGTACGGTGGAGGTGCTTGGCGGAGATGACCCTTGTGGCCCCATGTGGGATGGGGCATCTACTGAAAGAGGAGGTGGAGGTGACCCTTGTGGCCCTGTGTGGGATGGGGCATCTACTGAAAGAGGAGGTGGAGAGGGAGTTGCGGCGGTTGGGGTGGAGGTTTCTGCAGAGGAAGTCAAGTCAATGGGTTTGGAGGGGGAAGGGGAGTTGCAGAGGCGGAAGGGAGTGGAGATCCGAAGGATGTGGGGGAGGAGATCAATGGTGTTGTGGAGGCAGTAGGTTACAGGCGCACTTCGGGGGGAGGGGGAACTTTGTCCTTTCCATGATGAAAGTTCTCACTTGGAATGTTCAGGGTCAGAATGACCCATCCAGGCATGCTGCCTTGAGGAGCCACCTCCAGAAGTGGGGCCCTATGGTGGTGCTTCTCCAGGAGACAAAGTTGAATCAATGCGAGCAACAGGTGTGGTGGAGGTGGGTTGCGATGGCCTGATGGAATTTTTGGCTCAGAATGTGGTAGGGAGATTAGGCATGGTGATTGTTGGGTGGAAGGATGATGTTCTCTTTGGTGGACTCATTGGTTGGGTCCTTTGTGGTCACAGTAAAGTTGCAGAGATGTCGAGATAATTTCAGTTGGATCTTCTCCGCTGTCTATGGGCCTAATGAAGGGATGTAGAGGCATAGATTGTCAGAGGGGCTGAATCAAGTAGCATCAAGCTAGCAGGGGTCCCCATGGCTAATAGGTAGAGATTTCAATGTAACTCTGGTGGTGGGGATGGACCAGATGGGCAAGGGGGGATGGATACAGGTTCAGAGGATTTTGCAGAATTTGTTGCTACACAAGGCCTAGTGGATTTGCCTCCTTATTCGAGAGGACAGAGGTCTAGAATTGACATATTCTTATCTTTGACAACACTCGTAGAGGGTTTCACTATGGTGGAGGTTAGGCCTCTGGAGCGACCTTTTCAGACTAAACTCCACTCCTTTGGGGAACAAATGAAGGATGGAGGCATGGGACTTATTTTAAATTTGACAGGGCCTGGCTACTTAAAGAGGGTTTTAAGGGATAGTTGAGGAGAAATGGAGGTCGATGCACGCAGAGGGATCAACGGCAGCAAGGCTGGAAGCCAAGCTACATGAGCCTAGATCCTTCCTCAGGTTGTACAAGAGGCAAATTAAAGAGGAGCATGGTAGTAGGGATGATGCACTTGCTGAGATTACGAGATTGGGTAGGGTTGATGATGTGGGTCTTCTCTCTGAGAGAGACCGGATGGACAAAGAGAGATACTTGCAAGTAGTACAGATAGAGGATCGAAAGGTGGAGATAGAATGAAAGGTGAGGTCTAGACAAAAGTGGCTCAAGGAGGGGGATTCTAACACTTGCTGCTTTCATATGGTGGCATCAGGAAGGAGAAGGAAGAATTGGATTGACAGATTGTGGGTAAATGGTGTGGAGTTTGTTGGTAGGGAGGCGATAGGTGAGGGCGGCTGGATACTATAGGGAGTTCACTGGGAGGAGACAGGGAGGAAGATGGCGGTGGTTGGTATTCAACATTCCGCGGGTTAGCGAGGAGAAGGCGATGAGACTTGTTGGGCCATTTCAAGAGGAGGAGGTTCAAAAGGCGATTTAGGGGCTGAATGCAAATGGATGCCATAGCCCAGATGGCTTCCTGGTTTTCTTTTACAAGGAGTTATAGTCGATGATCAAGGCGGATGTCCTCCAGATGCTGCAGGAATTTAGAAATGGAAATTTGGGTTTCAACAGGCTAAATAAATTCTATATGTTCCTGTTGCCGAAGAAGGATGGGGTGGAGGCTATTGAGGATTATAGGCCGATTGGCCTCTCCAACACCATCTATTTGATTATGGCAAAGATCTTGGCAAATAGATTGAAGGGGGTGCTGGAGGATGTTGTATCTCAGGTGCAAATGGCTGTTGTTCCTGGTAGGAACATTTTGGAGGGTTACATTGCAGCTTTGGAGATCTTATCCTGTTGAAGGAGGGAGAAGAGAAAGGCATTCTTGTGGAAAGTAGATTTCAGCAAGGCCTATGACTCGGTGCAATGGTCCTTTTTGTGGGCCTCTCTGATTAAGAGGGGTTTCCCATCACTCTGGGTTAACTGGATGAAGAGGTGCATCATCACAGCATCGTTATGTTCTTATTAATGGCAATCTGATGGGTGGATGGATCTAACCAATAAAAGGAGTCTGATAGGAGTGACAATTGGTTCTGATGCTTTTTGTATTAATAGTAGATGATTTAGCGAGAACGGCGATCAGATCATGTAAGAGGAACTTGATAAGGGGTTTCTCTTTGGAGGATGGCTTGGCAGTTCCAGTACTTCAATATGCGGATGATACTTTGTTCTTCATTGAGGGTGCTAAGGTAGAGGCTAGAAGTATGCAAATTTTGCTAGAGTTGTTTGGAGAGGCATCTAATATGCAGATCAACATATCCAAGTTGAGTTTTGTTCCTTTCCACATGACGGAGGAGGAGGCGAGAGCGTGCAGTTTGGCCCTTGGCACAAGAAATGAGGCCTTACCCATTTCTAATTTGGGCCTTCCCCTGACAGATAAGAGGATTTTGGTGCATGATTAGACCTCCTTGATTCGAAGGTTGGAAGGACTAGCAAGTTGGGCATCAAGGATGTTGTCCAAAGGTAGGAGGTTGGTCATGCTCAAGGCAGTGCTGGCTGCAATGCCGTCCTATTTTATTTATGTCCTGAAAATGCCTCAGCAAGTTAAGAAGAAGATTCTAGGCATGATAAGGAATTTCTTTTGGATAAATTATGGTACGAATGGGCTAAGAGCGAGGTTGGTGGTATGGGAGGAGATATGCAAACTAGTGAAAGAAGGGGGACTTGGTGTTAGGGACCTGGGGAGGATGAATGATAGCCTGCTAACAAAGTGGATTGGAAGACTGCTAGAGAATGGAAATAGCCTAGTGCGGAAGGTCATTTGATCTTCTTATGGGGGTCCGCTACAGTGGGACCTTCTCCTTGCCTTGCCGAGGGGTTCTTTGCACCTCCTTAGGGGTCTGTCTCTGGTGGCACCCAAGTTGTTGGGTTACTTTAAGCCAGTCATTTGATTAAGCAAGTTGTTTAGATTTTTGCATGACGATTGGCTGGGTAATGGGAGTTTATGTGGAAGGTTCCCGAGACTCTTTGTGTTAACTACAAACAAAGATGCATCGATGGCGGATATCTAGGAGGGTGGTTGGTGCCCATCTTTTGCTGGGAACCTCTCGGATGTGAGGATTCAGGAGTTTTAGGCATTACTTGGGGAGCTAGAGGGCTTTCAGCCGGAGGAGGGCAATGATGCTTTCTATTGGGATGAAGGTGAGTTCACGGTGAAGGCTGGATATAGAAGACTTGGAGATGGGGGGCTACTTGGGGATCTAAAGTTGGTGAGAGATTGCAATCAAGTTTGGACGGTGGGATGCCCTTTAAAAGTGAAGATCTTCACTTGGCTACTTATGAGGCGCAGGCTTGTGACAAGAATGTGGAGAGCTAGATGGGAAATTGGGGAGGAGAAGGAATGCCCCCTCTGTCATGGGACAGAAGATGTGGACCATTTGTTTTTCTCATGCCTATTTGTTTCTCAGATATAGAGGTGCCTGGAGAAAAGGTGGTGGAGCCACTTATCTTTTGGAGAGTTCTGGAGATCTTTCAAGAGTGGGGACATCATTGTGGGTCAAAATGTCTTCCGTTTAAAGGAGAGGGCAAGGCCTTTAGTAGTGTTGTGGGGTATCTGACTGGGGAGGAATGATGTCGTATTCAAAGGGCAGCGACCATATGTGGAAAATTTTGTGGAGTCCATTTCAGCTATGGTTAGGTTGTGGAGTGCACTTTTGTAATTGGGTGTTTTTGTATTTGGTTGAACGACCTTATCTTTTTGATATGATTTGATATAATATATTCCAGGTGGTTATCATTTGGATAACTACCCTTTCCCTTTTCAAAAAGAAAAAGAAAGGAGAGATATAGAGAGTAGGTATCAGAGGGCGGCTTAAGACCGTCGGTCTAACACCATGTAGAGAGAAAGTGAGCATCTCATTTGTTCACATAACCCTAGGTCCCTTATATTGGCATGGGACCCCAGGAAGGAAAATACAAAATTACCCGTACATGAGTGAAAATAAAAGAAATAAATACAAGAACTAAGAAAGTCTAGTAACAACTACGGCGTTGGCTACCACAGTGATATCTTCCACATACCAGCTGATTACCTGATCTAAAATGGCATAAAGCCAGGGAGAATGAGATAGTCGCTCTTCGGACTCGACACTTGGAAGCTTACTCCTCTTCCAGCTGGTGCCCGTCTGATGGGATCTGATGAGAGCCTCATCATGAACCCTAACTAGCACAATTTGATCTAAATAAGTGTGAAAAAGCTCCTACAAAACCTAAAGAGAAGCTTAACTCAGAGAATTCTGAATTGAAGAGTAAAATAAATCATGAGGGGTAAAATTATAATTTTACCAATGCAGTACACAAACAGGGTATTTAAGGGTCTAAACACAGGTCAAATAAGTTTAATGAGGAAGAAAGTGGGATGATTTGATCTGAAAAGGGTTATAGTAACTTCTAGGAATTAAATGACATTCTGTAACCCTAAAACAAACCCACTTTAATTCATGAGGTTCGAGGCAAAATAAAAATCAACTAAACCCTCTAAAATTCATAGAAAAATACTCCTTAGGGTTTAGAACCTTCAATTTGGCCTTTGTAACCTATTTTGACCTAAAATGAGGACCATGCCCAATTTATGACCTAATTTGGGTTTTTGCACAAATTGACTGGTCAAACATGGTCAAACCTAAAAAAAAAATTCACCATTAAAATCCTTAGGTGCAAATTATGCTAGTATAAAAATTTGGGCCAAAGAAAAGACCATCTTGATTGACTTTACAAATTGGTCCTCTTGAATTACTTTTTGACACTTATCTTTTGAAACCCTTACACATTGACCCCTATCTTTCTCGTCATTCTTTGCAGAACGGTCCTCCTTGCCATTCTAAGCAGGCGCCATACCTTCGGCGACCTTGCGCGGAGGATGGCGCCACACAGGGCATGGCGCCGTTCTCAGGAACGAACGGGGGGTTCCCTGCGTCGTCCTTTGTCGTAGGGACCCTCCCCTGTGTCCTACAACCGCCCATGCCTCTCGTGCGAATGCACGAAAGGCATGGGTCTCCAACTCTGGCCATCTCCGACAAGCTTTGCACACCACTCCCTTGGGCCACTCTCTGTGCCAGCGCCTTTATAAGGAGTGGCAGGGGCTGCCGTCCACTCCAAGCGAGTTTTGGCCGAGAAAACCCCTCTCCTTCGTCTCCTCTCTCACCAGTCAGACAGCCCAAGCTTCCGGCGATCTTTTCTCCTCCTCCTCATCGTTCTGCTGCCATACCTGCAACAGAGCCCACTCTGCCTCATTGTCCCACTCCAGGCCGCAGTAGCTAGCGTCCGCAGATCTCTTCCTCATCGTCGTCACTCCTCCCCTGGGCTGCTTCATCTACGGCGTCGGCAAGTACGCGTCGAGCGCCACCTCCCTCTCTCTTCGTCAATTAGGCAGGTAGAAACTTTCCCTTCTCTCTCCCTATTATTTCCCCTTTCCTAATTTACTGTTTCAACCCACCGACCACCACTGTCCATCATCACCTTCTCCATCTCCAGCTGCCCTCCGGTGAGGCGTTCTCGCCACTCCGCACCTCCATCCGCCTCGCCAGGTACCCCTTAAGCTCCGCACCACCTCACTGACACCGAATCCGCCCTCCATCCACCACCTAGCACCTCCAGACCACCCCCCGAACACACCCACTCTCACGCACGCAGAGTGCCCTAGGTGCACGGCCACAGGCACTCTCGCGCCTCGCAGACCCCCGCACCACCTTCGCCGTCCTCTGGAGAAGCTCCCTACGTTGTCTGATGTGGCCACGAGGCCATCTTCGTGATTTCAGGTCTCAGCCTCCTCACCGCCATTGACAACAGGTTGAAGCTGCTTCGCGAGCTACTCCAAGTTGCAGCGCCCTAGGCCCCTAGGTCCAGCAGCTGCAGAACACTCTCACGCACACACTCAGGCTCGCAATTGGGGTCGAAGGCCTCTGCCGCTACGCCAATTGGTCGAGCCTTCCACCTGCAGACGCACGAAGACACAGGTGGGACTTTAGTCCCATCTCGGAAGCCGACGTGCGCCCGCACCAGTATAAAAGGAAAAAGTGACTGAGGCTATTCGCCTCAAGTCACACAGGGGTGAGGTCCCTCACCTATTCACACGCCTCATCCGTGGCACTACCCACGCGGACCTGGTGACCCTACCTGACTATCCTGCCTGTGCACTCCTCGTGCACCACCCACGCCGGTGCGCCTAGACCCGGGCACGCGACCCGACCCGATTACCCAGCTCTGGGAGAGCTTCCCAAAGAGAGATTCAGAGAGAGAGACGCGGGGAAGGCGTAGGGGTAGGTTTTGCGCTGATGTTTGCATGTGTGTGCAGGAAAGAAGAAAAAAGAAGGAAGAAGCAGGTGAACAAAGAAGACAGGAAGGAAAGAAGCTGAAGGAAAAGAAGAGGAGGTGAACTATAGCGATAGAGCAATTAAGTCGTCTGAGCGTTGAATCAGACGTCGGCGAGAAAGAAGAAGAGTCAGCAGCAAGAGAAGAAGAAGCAGAGAAGAAGAAGAAAGAGGAACCGCAGCTGCAGAAGAAGAAGAAAGAAGAAGGCAGGTTGAAGAGGAAAAGAAGAAGCAAAGAAGAAGAAGAAGAAGAAGAAAGAAGAAAGGCAGAAGAAGAAGAAAAGAAGAAAGAAGAAACAGAGAAGAAGAAAAGAAGAATACAAGTTGAAGAGAAGAGTAGCTGAAGAAAGAGAAGAAAAAGCCAATTACCCTCTTTCTCTTTATTTCTCTCTCTTTCTCTTAATTTTTGTAAAACCTTATATATATATTGTGAATTTATAGGCTTCTAGAATTTTGGTTTGCTCCCTGAGTTTGACCTCGGGAAGCTTTTCATTCCGAGTAATAAATTGTATTAGGCTGGTAACCGTTTTTGTTATATACCACAAAGACTATAATAACTATAAAGACGAACAAAGTGGCAACCAGTTTTTGGCGCCGTTGCTGGGGAGCAACGGGCATTCTAGAAGCTATTAATTCACAATTTTTGATCTACTATTGGCTTAATCTCTTCTCTTTTGTTGTGTAGGCACAGGAAATCAAGAAGGAACAAGCAGTCGCACAACAACCACACCGAGGGACAGGTAATTTTCAATCCTCTCACTTTTAAGCCACTAAAATTCTAAAGAGGAAGAAAAAAGAAAAACAATCTAGGAATTACCTGTCTTTCATACATAGTAAATCACAAGAGTTGCCTGTTTTTCAATTTCAACACATTATATCTGTACATCCACTAAAGGTAATTAGGGCTAAAACCTTCTTGCTTGAGCCCTAATTACCTAATCTTGAGGCAACTAACTGGACCAATTAGAGCCAACCTATGACTCAAAAGCTAGGGTTTTAGAAGACACACTTTCTAATCAAGAATTGAAAATTCTCAAAAGAAGTGTGCCTAAGCCATTGCTTGAAAACATCTATTAAGAGAAACCCTAAGCAATCCGGCTCTTAAGTCACTTGAACCTTAAAAGACAAGACCTAATAAGCTCTCACAGGAACTAATAGGTGAAGTTGATCTCTTGGATCAACCAACCTTTAAATTAGGTCACTCTTTGCACTCAAAAGAATAAAGTTCAAGTGAAAACCTAAGCACCTTGATCCTAACTAAAAGTGGCAGACTTAAGAGGTCAACGTCCCCATTCTGGTCTACCTGGAATCTCAGTGACAAGAGAGGTCGGGTGGGGGAAACCCTGTAACCCGTGGGGGCGCTTTACCGTGTAGGGGTCTTCGCGGGACTCACCCTCTCTGGCTGCCCAGGTAATTCTCAGATGGATGACCTTTTGATCAAGGGGTCCATCCGCCCCGAACCTCTATAGTCACCCAACATTCTGGGTGTCTTGATTGGGTCTAGCACCTGCTAAACTCATCCTCTCCATCAGTGTATGTTTAGTAGGAGGTCCTTGAAACCTCCTTTAGAAATTCACTCTCCTCGAGGCCGAGCCTCGGTGCCTTTGCGTGTGCAACCAATACTTCACATAGACCTCTCCTCCGACTCCGAACCCAACTCACCTTCTTCTTCCACAATGGCTCAGCCAGTTGAGGAAGAGAATAATCTGGAGCACCAGCTCCAACGACTCAATGACCTCTTCCAGAACTTCATGCACCCACCGCAGTGTCCCATGATGCGAGATCATTATAATCCTGCTGCGGTGGCTATTGAGCCTCGAGTCAGAATCCCGACTGGAGGACCTGATTCTGAACTAAAGCCCAACATGATTCATGCCATACCTAAATTCCATGGGCTTAATTCTAAAGACCCCTTCCAGCACATTAAACAGCTAAAGCATCTGGCCCAGACTTTTGGGTCAGATGCATAAAATCGGGATATTCTCCTCATGAAGATGTTCTCCTTCTCCCTTATGGACAAGGCCGCCCATTGGTACCAAACACAGACCCGGCCGATCAACAATTGGGAGGAACTTCAGTCCGAGTTCTTGAAGAAGGTCTTCCCCGTTGGTCGGACCAATGCCTTGCGCCATCAAATTACCCACTTCACGCAACAGACGGGAGAACCTCTCCATGAGGCATGGGATCGCTTTTAGGATCTCATAAGGAAGTGCCCCCATCACGGAGTTCCTAAATGGGAACAAGTCCAGTCTTTTTACCAGGGACTCCGTGAGGATATTAGGCTATTCGTCAATGCAACTTGCGGAGGGAATATCATGGGTCAGCATGACGACACCGTGTGGGAGATTCTCGAGAATATGTGCGAGAACTCCATCAATAATGACTCCATGGGATTATTCAACAGGATGAATACCCACGCATCGACGAACCTTAGGGGAGCACACGAGACGCAGGGCCTGTCCGCATCAGTCGACCTAGAATTGATGGCCAGTCGATTGGACAAGGTCTCTATTATTGAGAAGAAGGTGGATGAGCTGACTCAACACTTGCAGCGAGCCACCTCTGTGCATAATTCCTTTGCACAGCCTCCTTCCACACGGGAGACTGTGCAAAACATTTTCCACCGACCTTCTCCAGGGATGGATCCGTATCCACCCCCATCTAATTCTCGGATCGGAGGATCCTCCGACCCTTTCTATACTAGCTGGGGGAATTCCACTCCTCCATTCTCTGACTCTTCGGAGGCTCCTCAGACCTGCAAGGACCTCAACGCCATCCAGAATGACCCATTTTCCAATACCTACAATCCTGGATGGCGAAACCATCCCAACTTCCAGTGGGCGAAAAATTCCCAAACTCAAAGACCACCCTTTCAGCTCCATCCACAACCACCTTGTCCTTACCAGCCGCCTCAGCCTCGGCCCAACCCTACTTATCCATCCGGGCCAAACCAAGACCAAATGCCCCTCATCCTTCAGACTCTGGCTGACATTCAGAGAACGAATGCGGCTATTCAAAAGCAACACAAGGACGAAATCACAGAGGTTCGAAACCAACCAGCCCAGCTGGCAGATTCTCTCCAACCAGGCACACTTCCTTCTCAACCTCTTCCTAACCCGAATAGCGTGCCGACCCAGCGGCGCGTTATGAACCCAAACCCGAGCCAAGCACACATGGTTTATCAGGCCCCCTCTGTTCCTTCACTTGACGAAATGGAGGCCTCAACTTCTTATGCGAGTTATCAGCAGCAACCCTTCCTATCAAACCCTAACCAGAACCAGGCAGGACTGAATTCTGTGACCACCCGTAGTGGTAAGGAGACCCAAGATCCACCTTATCCAGACCACTCCAAGCCTGGTAGTGACCCAAAACCTAGGACAGTAATCCAGGACGTTCCTATCCCTAATCAAAGACCTAGACCTATCCTAGAGGAATCAACCAAGATTCCATTCCCCGAGGCCTTGACCAAGGGAAAGAAAACAACCAAATCTGTGGCTCCGGAGGAGGACCTGGTCAAGCTCTTTGAGCAGGTCCAAATAAACATCCCCTTGATGGATGCGATTCGCCACGTACCAGCTTACGCACGATTCTTGAAGAATGTGTGTACACCTCAGCGTAAGCTGCGAAGTAAGAGTGGGAATCCAATTGTACTGTCAAAGCAAGCCAGCTCTGTAATCCTGAGCAGACTCCCACCCAAGGCAAAAGACCCAGGAACTCCCCTGATTTCATGCAAAATAGGTGAAACCCAATTCGAAAGAGCATTACTAGACTTGGGTGCTTCCATAAATTTGATACCCACATCCTTACTTAACCACCTAGAAGAATCTGAGCTAAAATCAACTGAGGTGACACTATAGTTAGCAGATCGATCTATAAAGTCACCTAAAGGGATTCTTGAGGATGTTATTGTAAGGGTGCGAGATTTCTATTTCCCTGTAGACTTCATAGTCTTAGACATGGATGCACCTGAAAACCCTAGGGATACACCGATCATTCTAGGGAGACCTTTCCTGGCCACTGCTAGGGCCAACATTAGTTGTGAGGAGGGCCAAATAGAACTGAAATTTGGGAATCAAACCCTCAAAATTGATATCTTTAATGCCCAACAAGGAATCAGTTGCGGTGTCATTGAACAAATCTGTGATATTAAAGCTTTGGTTGATGAAACACAATTTGAGAATAACCTGATTATGCCTCATCAACCACAAGAAGATCTTGAACTACAATTAGAGGAGTCAGACCCTAACTCAAACAAATCCATAACTCCTATCCTTGAACCTCACATTCACCCTGAACCACCTGCTGCTACTGATAACCCCATTCTTTAACTAAAACCCCTTCCTGACCATTTGAAATACATCTTTTTGGGTTCTAATCAAACTTTTCCTGTGATTATAAATTCTAAGCTCACTCCTGATCAGGAATCCCATCTAATTGCTGTTCTCCAGCAACATCGCAGAGCCATTGGTTGGACTCTCGATGACTTGACTGGAATAAGTCCCTCTTATTGCATACCCCGTATCTATTCTGAAGAGAGCGCACGACCTTCCCGTGAGATGTAGAGACGTTTGAATCCCAATCTGCAGGAGGTCATGAAAAAGGAGATCATTAAGTGGTTAGATGCAGGGATCATCTACCCGATCTCCAACAGTCGTTGGGTGAGCCCAATCCAGGTTGTGCCTAAAAAGGCAGGGATCACCACCATCACGACTGAAACCAGAGAGATCATACCTACCTGAATAGCCAACTCGTGGAGAGTCTGCATAGATTACCGAAGAATCAATTCCTCCACGAAGAAGGATCATTTCCCACTACCTTTCATCGATCAGATTCTCGAGAAACTAGCGGGAAATCAATTCTTCTGCTTTCTTGACGGGTACTCCGGTTATAACCAAGTGGCTATTCATCCTGAGGACCAAGAGAAGACCACGTTCACTTGCCCCTTCGGGACATACACATTCCGAAGGATGCCTTTCGGTCTCTGCAATGCACCCACGACTTTTCAGCGGTGCATGCTTGCCATATTCTCTGATATGGTAGGTGATTATCTGGAAGTCTTCATGGATGACTTCTCAATTTTTGGGGCATCATTTGATGATTGCCTCCAGCACTTGGTTCATATACTCATGCGTTGCATCGATGTAAATTTGGTTCTTTCCTGGGAAAAGAGCCACTTTATGGTACCTGAGGAGATCGTCCTAGGACATCTAATTTCTGAAAAAGGCATCCAAGTGGATCGAGCCAAGGTTGATCTAATTTCTCGGCTTCCTATGCCTAGCTCGATCAGGGACATCCGTTCTTTTCTGGGGCACGTCGATTTTTACCATCATTTCATTCCTAATTTTTCGAAAATCGCGCCCCCTGACTACTCTTCTCTCTAAGGATGTACCCTTTGAGATCTCCAAGGAATGCACTCAAACCTTTGAGAACCTTCATGACCGAGTCACCTAGGCCCCGATCCTACAGTCCCCTAATTGGTCTCAACCCTTTGAGATCATGTGCGATGCATCTGATTTCGCTGTAGGAGCGGTTCTGGGGAAGAAAGTTGACGGGAAACCCATGGTCATCTACTACGCTAGCAAGACACTTGACGAGGCTCAGCGTAACTATACAGTTACAGAGAAAGAGCTGCTAGCCATAGTATTTGCCCTCGAAAAATTTCGATCCTATCTCCTGGGTTCCCACATCATCATCTACTCGGATCACACAGCTGTGAGGCATCTCCTTGCCAAGAAGGACGCGAAGCCTCGACTAATCCGATGGATCTTGCTGTTGCAAGAATTCAACCTCGAGATTCGCGACAAGGCGGGAAGACAAAACGTGGTAGCTGACCATTTGTCTCGCCTTCCTTCTGAGATCATCAACCGTTCTGGACCCATCACGGAGCATTTTCCTAATGAGCACCTACTAACTATTGGTACTAAGCTTCCTTGGTTTGCTAATATAGTAACTACCTGACATCTCATCAGATCCCGTTTGACTGGCCGAAGGCCAAGAAAGACAAATTGCGCTTTGATGCCAAGTACTACATCTGGGAAGACTCGTATCTCTTCCGCATAGGTGCTGACCAAATCATTCGGCGATGTGTCCTGGAGGGTGACATCAATGATATTCTCTCTTTCTGCCATGACCAGGCATGCGGTGGCCACTTCTCTAGGCACAAAATCGCATCAAAAATCCTCCAGTGTGGTTTTTATTGGCCCACTTTATTCAAGGATGCCTACAATCACTGCAAGGCGTGCAGTCATTGCCAAACTTTGGGCAACATGAGCCATCGCGACATAATGCCTTTGCAGCCGATTCTCGTATGCGAAATCTTCGATATTTGGGGGATTGATTTTATGGGCCCCTTTCCTATTTCGGACGGCTTCAAGTACATTTTGCTAGCTATGGACTACGTGTCCAAATGGATCGAAGCCATACCGACCCGAACCTGTGATCATAAAATCGTTATCAAATTCATTCATCACAATATCTTCTCACGGTTTGGGATTCCTCGTGCAATCATCTCTGACGGGGGGACCCATTTTACGAATGCTCAGTTCAGGTCACTGATGACCAAATACGGGGTGTCTCATCGAATCTCTACTCCTTATCACCCCCAGACTAATGGTCTAGCTGAGCTATCAAATCGGGAGATCAAGAAAATCCTGCAGGTCACTGTTCGGCCTGACAGGAAGGACTGGTCGTCCCAACTTCCGGAAGCTTTGTGGGCTTATAGGACTGTCCACAAAATCCAATTAGGCATGTCTCTTTTTATACTGGTGTACGGGAAGGTGTGTCACCTTCCCATCAAACTGGAGCACAAAGCCTATTGGGCAGTACGAAGCTGTAATTTAGATCTTTCTAAGGCGGAAACCCACAGAAAGCTTCAGATAATCGAGATCGATGAATTACGCCTTGATGCATACGAGAACTCGTGAATCTACAAAGAGTGGGTTAAAGCCTTCCATGACAAGCACATATCTAGAAAGATCTTTCATCCTAGTCAGAAGGTCCTACTTTTTGATGCCCGACTCAAACTCTTCCCTGGGAAACTGCGATCTAAGTGGGTCGGACCATACCTTGTCCGACAGGCTTTTGGAAATGGAGCCTTCGAAATCAGTCCTCTCAGCCATGATTCCGAACCTTTCATCGTGAACGGTTAGAGACTCAAATCGTTCATCGATGTAACCTCTACAGATTTGGCTGAGTCATCATTTATCCTCCATTTTCCCTGAGCATATTATGCCCAGCCGATGGCGTAAAACTCAGCGCTCAACGGGAGGCAGCCCGTCATTTCTTTTTGAAAAAACCCGAAACCTTTTCTAACACCTCTTCGCACTTAAGGTTCATCCTTTAGGATAGTCGACTCCACCTCAGGTGCCTGCATCTGAGATTAGAAATCGTCTGCAACAGTCACCCCGACCCATTCACTCACCAAAACATCTGTCCTAATGCATGAACTAAGTTAGATAAAAACCCTCCTAAGTTACAATGAGGACATTGCAAATCTTAGGCATGGGGGGGCATGAAAGTGCAAAACCCACAAGAAAAGGTTTTAAACAAAAAATTCACATATGCCAAAAACACCATAAAAATTTTAAAAAAAAATTCAAAAAAATAATAAAATGAGAGGAGGAAAGAAATTTTGTGGACTCTACAAAGGAGGAGGAGAAAAAGAACAAAATGATAAAAAGGAGCACAAAATGAAAAAAAAAGAGATAGTCATTAGTAAGAAATTAAGGAGTTAACCTAAGTTGTAGACCTCATTCAGGAAAAGAAATGGAAAGTGCATAGTGAGATTAGTAAGAACGCAAACCTTAGGCATTCTTGGATAGACTCTTAGTACCCATTAAGATCTAGATATTCCTCAAGAGGTTGAGGAAAATGAAAAGCTTAAGTATTAGGTCCAAGGCTTAGGGAGTATTTGGCCTCGTTAACTAACTTTTGGTTTACGGAACTCAGTAACTTAAGCACCCAAATTTCACACACAGTCTGGTTCAGTAAGCATAAAAATCAAAATCACGCAGAAGCGTTGCAAAAATTCTGAAAATGACACCTAGAATAGGAGCGGCCGATCAACATAAGTTGATTTGGACGAATCCCCAGCCAGGAGAGGTGGGAAATTTCCCTCAAAGATGCATAACAAAATATCATCTCCTAGGTGCTTGTCTCTTAGGATATTTACATATCCTTCTGGGGGCATGTAAGCACTCTATTGGTTCAAATTCCATGGATGGCATTATCACGAAGTGTCAATTGCCAGGGTATGAATTCGGCCATGGAACACCACGAATGGGATTATCTCAAAATCTCAAAAGCCAGGGTTCTGGGGGTTACCATGGGCAGTGCTATCTCGAAGCATCGACTGCCAGGAACCCTTGAGGATTGATGATGGGGACAAGGAATCTGATACAGACCGTGTTGAGAAGTCAATCCTAAGCTAGAATTAAAAAGAAAAAGAGAGAGAAAACTCTCAAAACATATAAATCTTCTACCTCTCTTTCTTACAAAATGCACTGCGAACTGAACCAGGGCTAAAATTATCCTAAGCACGGGTGCTTTAACCACTAAGTCCAATAAGCCTTAGGTTAGCTCCTGTAGGCCTTAAAAACCTTTGCTAAGGACTGAGGCTAAGGCTAGACAGATCTGGATCTTGGTTGGTACTAGAGTACCTTTTAGGCCTATGGTTGGCATTCTGACCTAATCAAGGTTAAAAAATAAAAAACACTTATCTAAACTCATTAAGAACTTCATGGTCTAGAACAAGGGTTGAAACCTAAAAATTTTGCTAAGGGACTAGCAAAAGCTAGGCATGGGGGTATGATGAGAACCTCATCATGAACCCTAACTAGCATAATTTCATCTAAATACGTGTGAAAAAGCTCCTACAAAATCTAAGAGAAGCTTAACTCAGAGAATTCTGAATTGAAGAGTAAAAAAATCATGAGGGGTAAAACTGCAATTTTACCAATGCAGTACACAAACAGGGTATTTAAGGGTCTAAACACAGGTCAAATAAGCTTAATGAGGAAGAAAGTGGAATGATTTGATCTGAAAAGGGTTATAACAACTTCTAGGAATTAAATGACATTCTATAACCCTAAAACAAACCCACTTTAATTCACGAGGTTTGAGGTAGGATAAAAATCAACTAAATCCTCTAAAATACATAGAAAAATAATCCCTAGGGTTTAGAACCTTCAATTTGGCCTTTGCAACCTATTTTGACCTAAAATGAGAACCATGCCCAATTTATGACCTAATTTGGGTTTTTGCGCAAATTTATCAGTCAAACGTGGTCAAAAATAAAAAAAATTTCACCACTAAAATCCTTAGGTGAAAATTATGCTGGTATAAAAATTTGGGCCTAAGAAAAGACCATCTTGACCGACTTTACAAATTGGTCCTCTTGAATTACTTTTTGACCCTTATCTTTTGAAACCCTTACATAATGACCCCTATCTTTCTCGTCGTTCTTTGCAGAACGGTCCTCCCTGCCATTCTGAGCAGGCACCATACCTCCAGCGACCTTACGTGGAGGATGGCGCCGCACAGGACATGGCGCCCGTTCTCAGGAACGAATGGGGAGTTCCCTACGTCGTCCTCTGTCGTAGGGACCCTCCCTTGTGTCCTGCAACCGCCCATGCCTCTCGTGTGAACACACAAAGGAATGGGTCTCCATCTCTGGCCATCTCCAGTGAGCTTCGCACGTCGCTCCCTCGGGCCACTCTCCGCGCAAGTGCCTTTATAAGGAGCGGCAGGGGCTACCGTCCACTCCAAGCGAGTTTTGGCCGAGAAAACCCCTCTCCTTCATCTCCTCTCTCTCCATTCAGATAGCCCAAGCTTCCGACGATCTTTTCTCCTCCTCCTCGTCGCTCTGCTGCCATACCTGCAGCAGAGCCCACTCTGCCTCATCGTCCCACTCCAGGCCGCACCAGCTGGCGTCCTCAGATCTCTTCCTCATCACTGTCACTCCTCCCCTAGGCTCCCTCATCTACGGCGTCGGCAGGTTCGCGTCGAGCACCACCTCCCTCCCTCTTCATCAATTAGGCAGGTAGAAACTCTCCCTTCTCTCTCCCTGTTATTTCCCCTTCCTAATTTACCGTTTCAACCCACCGACCACCACTGTCCATCATCACCTTCTCCATCTCCGGCTGCCCTCCGGTGAGGCATTCTCGCCACTCCGCACCTCCATCCGCCTTGCCAGCTACCCCTTAAGCTCCACACCACCTCACTGACACCGAATCCGCCCTCTATTCACCACCTAGCACCTCCAGACCACCCCCTGATACACCCACTCTCACGCACGCAGAGTGCCCTAGGCGCACGGCCACAGGCACTCTCGCGCCTCGCAGACCCCTGCATCACCTTCGCCGTCCTTTGGCAAAGCTCCCAGAGTTGTCTGATGTGGCCACGAGGCTGTCTTCGTGATTTCAGGTCTCATCCTCCTCGCCGCCATTGACAGCAAGTTGAAGCTGCTTCGCGGGCTACTCCAAGCTGCAGCACCCCAGGCCCCCAGGTCCAGCAGCTGCGGAACACTCTCATGCACACACTCAGGCTCGCAATTGGGGTCGAAGGCCTCTACCGCTACCCCAATTGGTCGAGCCTTCCTCCTGCAGACGCACGAAGACGTAGGTGGGACTTTAGTCCCATCTCGGAAGCTGACGCGCGCTCGCACCAGTATAAAAGGAAAAAGTGACTGAGGCTATTCGCCTGAAGTCACACAGGGGTGAGGTCCCTCACCTATTCACATGCGTCGTCCGTGGCACTGCCCACGCTGACCTGGTGACCTGGCTCGACTATCTTGCCTGTGCACTCCTCACGCACCACCCACGCCGATGCGCCTAGACCTGGGCACGTGACCTAACCCGATTACCCTGCTCTGGGAGAGCTTCCCAAAGAGAGATTCAAAGAGAGAGAGATGCGGGGAAGGGGTAGGGTTAGGTTTTGCGTTGATGTTTGCGTGTGTGTGCAAGAAAGAAGAAAAAAGAAGTAAGAAGCAGGTGAAGGAAGAAGATAGGAAGGAAAGAAGCTGAAGGAAAAGAAGAGGAGGTGCACTGTAGCGACAGAGCAGTTAAGTCGTCTAAGCGCTGAATCAGACATTGGCGAGAAAGGAGAGTTAGCAGCAAGAGAAGAAGAAGCAGAGAAGAAGAAGAAGAAAGAGGAACAGCAGCTACTGAAGAAGAAGAAAGAAGAAGGCAAGTTGAAGAAGAAAAGAAGAAGCAAAGAAGAAGAAGAAGAAGAAAGAGGAACCGCAGCTACTGAAGAAGAAGAAAGAAGAAGGCAGGTTGAAGAAGAAGAAAAGAAGAAGCAAAGAAGAAGAAGAAGAAAAAGGAAACAGAGAAGAAGAAAAGAAGAATACAAGTTGAAGAGAAGAGTAGCTGAAGAAAGAGAAGAAGAAAAAGCCAATTACCCTCTTTCTCTTTCTTTCTCTCTCTCTCTCTATTAATTTTTGTTAAACCTTATATATATATTGTGAATTTATAGGCTTCTAGAATTTTGGTTTGCTCCCTGAGTTCGACCTCGGGAAACTTTTCATCCCGAGTAATAAATTGTATTAGACTGATAACCGTTTTTATTATATACTATAATGACTATGATAACTATAAAGATGAACAAAGTGGCAACCAGGATCTTGTTGGGTCTTTTCTCTAAAATACAACCCTGATGGGTCTATTTCAAGGTGCAAGGCTTGATTAGTAGCGAAGGGTTCCCAGACGTATGAGGTGGACTTCTTCGATATTTTCTCCCTAGTTGCTCATCTGTCAACAGTTCGGATACTTCTCTGTTGCTACTCACAAGGATCGGTTGCTTCACTAGCCTAATGTGAAGAATGCCTTCCTCTACGGCGATCTTCAAGAGGCAGTGTACATGCAGCAAGCCCCTGATTTCGATGTTCAAAGGGAGTGTATGTGCAAATTGAAGGCCATATATGGCATTAAGCAGAGTCCGAGAGCATGGTTCCAAAAGTTCTTAGAAGTAGTAGAGAAGATGGGCTTGCAAAGGTATTCATCAGATCATTCTCTAGTCATCAAGAAAATTGAGAGGGGAGTTGGGGCTTTGTTGGAATATGTTGATGATCTCATTATTACTGATGATGACAAAGCTGGGATAACTAAGCTCAAACGGTCCTTAGCTGAGCAATTTGTTATGGACTTGAGGCAGCTTCGATATTTCCTTTCTATAATGGTAGCTAGAAGCAAGGTATTGTGTTGTCCCAATGCAAGTATGCTTTGGATGTGCTCCAGGAGATAGGAATGCTGGGGTCCAAGCAATAAATATCCCTATGGACACCAGGTACATCTTTATGATTAGCAGGCAGAGACTGTTGATAGTTAGGCTTACAGGTAGATTATGGGAAAGTTATTATATCTGATGATTACTAGGCCTGACATTGCTTTAGCTGTCAGAAAGCTTAGTCAATTTATGGACAAACCAGCCAAGTAACACTAACTGGCAATTATGTAGGTGCTTAAATACCTGAAGAAAGCAACTAGACAAGAGATACTTTTATAGAGAGGATCTCACATGACAGTAGTTAGGTATTCTGATGCTGATTATGCAGGGTGCCTGGTAAATAGAAAATCCACTACTGGATTCTACACATTTGTAGTTGATAATCTGGTTACCTAGAGGAGCAAGAAACAGGGAGTAGTTTCCAAATCTGGCGTCAAGTTAGAGTATAGGGCTATGACCCAAACAACTGTAAAGATAATCTAGGTAAGGTCTCTACTGTGTGATTTGCATGTCTAGATTCAGGAACCTATGGAGATGAGGTGCCAACCAGGCAGCTACATATATTGCGAACAATCCCATGTTCCATGAGATCACCAAGCATGTCGAGGTGGATTACCGCTACACCAGAGACTTGATTCAGTGTGGGATGATGCACACTACCTTTGTTGCATCTAGAGACAAGGCAGCAGATGTCTTCACGAAGCCTCTTCCACGTTCTGCTTTCGACGATTGTTATTCTATGCTAAGCATGATCGACATTTATGCTCCAGCTTGAAGGGGAGTGTTGAGACAACCCTTTGGCCTTACTATTTTCTATTTATTTTTGGATAGTTTTTTATTTATATTTCCTTTATGGACATGCCATGTTATTTTCCTAATACCTCTTCTCTATATAAAATGTGTTGGGTTCTTTTGGAGAATAGATTTGATCATTTTTGTCCTACTCATTAGGGAGCCAAAGTTTGATAAGTTTCTCCATTTGAACGCCATAGGAAGAACTAAGATACTATTTGTGGGCTAAGGAAGAGATACTTTCAAGGCTGAGTCCAAATGGACTAGTAGAAATTTGGGAGTTGTTTCTTTGAAGAGAAGGTCCAATGGGAAGTTGTACGGCATGTCAGCAGTTTACAGGCCTGTGGTAACTAATGTTAGAGCATAACTTTGAGAGGATGTCAGATAGGAAAGTGCTTCTCTTTTATGACCAACCCTTCATTTTGGGAGGGGATTTTAATGTGACTTTAGCAATAGAGGATAGGCCAGATAAAATAGGGGGTGCAGACATCAGCTCACAAGATTTCTGTGATATTTTGATGGAGTTGGCTTTGTAAGAGATGGTGTTAACAAACTGTCACTCTGCTTGGTGGAATAATTCATCCACATCATAGATTGATCGATTCTTTTGCTCCTTGGACATTGTAGAGGTCTTCCTACTTTCTAAAGTTGTGGACACAACATGACCATTTTCATATCATACTCTGCTAATTTGGTGTTTTAATAAGGAGTTTAGGTCTTCCATGTTCTTTAAGTTCAAGAAGTCATGTTGGAAGGAGGTTTCTGAGATATGGACATGGAGTGGTGGTCATCATCCCAAATACAAGAATGATCTACTTAGCAAAGAATTTAACTGACTCAAGCACCACCTTATTGCTTAAAGGAAAAAAAGTAAAGGAAAGAGAGCTAAAGAAAATGAAGGCTCTTGGAAAAATTCAGGAGTTGACAGGTGTTGAGAGCGCTGAATCGATATTTAAAAGTATTGCATTGTAGTACAGCCAAAAAAGCATTCACAATAGATATAATTTTATTACTTGAAAAGATTTTCGAGGTCGAACACAGGGAGCAAATTGGTATTTAGAAATCAAGATCACAATTTAAACTTGAAAGAAATTGTAATAGTAGCTGTATCAAAGTACAAAAATATGGGAGTAAAATGGTGATGTAGATCACCAAATACTCCTACAATATCACCAAATGATTCAATGTAAAAATATGCAATGAGGCTAAAATCTGTCGTCAGATTCTTTAATCAGACGACTTAAAGTGTCTGATTACTTTTCTCTTCTACTTCCTGTTTCTTCTTCTTTGGCTTCTGTCTGAATTCCAATCCTTCTCTTTCTCTTCTCTGTCTCTCTCTGCCTTTGCGAGCCCTCTTCTTCTTTCTTTTCTTTCTTTGGCTTCTTTTTCTTCTTTCTTTGTCTTTCACCTTCTCTTCCTTTAGATCTGCCTTCTGCCTTTGCTTCTTCTTCTTCTTTCTTTGTCTTTGGCCTTCTCTTCCTTTAGATCTGCCTTCTACCTTTACTTCTTCTTCTTCTTCTTACTTCTGCCTTGGCCTTGAGCTATGTTGGCCTTCTCTTCTTCTTCTTCCCTTCTTCCTTCAACCTTGATCTTTCTTTGAATTCGACTAAGTGTTGAAGGTAAACTCCTCAGAGCAAAACCCCCCTTCCCCTACGTAGCTCTCTTCTCTCTTTTCTATTTGAGTGTCGCACTCCCAGAGCCTTTAACCAGTCAGGTAATTGGACCTAACGCAGACTTGGGTCCAAGCACACCGACATGTGTGGTGAGCGAAGAGTGAATAGGTCGGGTAGTCGAGTCGTGGCCAGGTCCGCAGGCTATATCGCGAATGAGTCCATGAGAGGGGGGGAGGAGGACCTCACCCTCAGTGTTGGAGGCGATAAGCCTCTAACACTTTTTCCCTTTATGCGTACACAGGCGGCCTTCCACTTCCGACGTGGGACTAAATGTCCTACCTTCGTTCGCGTGCAGCAGCAGATGGTTTCCTCAATTGGTGAGGCTGCAGAGTCCTTCGACGCCAATCAAAGGCCTGGATGCGTGCGTGCCTAAAATCCGCACCGCCTGGGGGTCTCTCCTTGAGCAGAGCGCAACCTGAAGCGGCTTGAAGCTTGCTTCAAGCTTGGCAGTAATGGCAGCTAGTGGATGAACCTGAAATCACTACCACAACCTTGCGTCCAAGTCAAAATGTTCAGAAAGGGTCGTCGGAGCACGGCAAAAATGCTAGGGTGGTTGGCGTGGCGTGGGGGTGCATGTGCGAGCGTGTCTAGGGCACACTATGTGAGAAGGTGTGGGTGTGTTCAGTGAGGTGCGTGAGCGAGTGACGTAGTGAGTGGAGTGAGGGGAAGTGTTCAGTAGAGTGCGGGGAATCTTATGGGCTTGTCGGCGAGGGTTAGGATGGCTTGTGGAGGTGGAGCGGCCTTGCCAGATTTGGTGGTCAGAGATGGAAGGGATGGAGGTGATGGAGGCCGGCAATGGTCGGTTTTGAAGAATAAAGGGTGGAGAAGAATGTAGAGGGGGCGAGTAGAGGAATCGGGTCAGGTGTGGTCGACGTCGGAGACGAAGAGTGGCTCCAGTGAGTGGAGATCGGCGAGGATGAGGAGAGGGAGATGCCTGTGGGTACGACAAGGCCGAATTCGAGTGTGAGGAGATCGGAGAGGTTTGGGCTCCTTTAAATAGAGCTCTGAAGGTCGGTTAGGGCTTGGGAAGCAAGCTTCCCATGCAAGGAAAGCTCACCGGAGTTGGAAGCCGTAAGAATACCCATATCTTTCATGTGTTCGCATGAGAGATTGGGAAAGAATCAAGGATCAAATGAGGGTTCAGACGAGAGAGAACTTCGTAGAGAATCTCTCTTCTAATTTTGAAAGAGATTCTCTGAGCAATCAAGGAGAACTCTCCTTCCAAAGCTCACTGGAGTAGGATTCCTTCACTATAATGGTGGATGGACCTAGTTGCAAAAATGTTGAAGAAGCTAGGGGGTTTTTTGTAAGGGTTTTTGAAAGTTGGGGGTAGAAATGCAATCAGGCTGGACCTTTTTGCAAACTAGGTGAAGGCAAGCTCATCTTGGGTCCAAATTTTGGTACAAACCTAATTTGGACCTAAAGAATCCAATGAAGTTGGATTTTGGGTTTGACCTCGTTTGATTGGGAAATTTATGTAAAAATCTAATTTAGGGTAAATATCTGTCTAAGACCACATTCTAGGTCAAGATGGGTTCTAATGGCCAAATTGAAGGGTCTAAACCCTAGAGAGTATTTTTCTATGATTTTCAGAGGGTTTAGGTGAATTTTATCCTGACCATAACCTTGGTTAAGCAAGTGGGTCTGTTTTAGGGTTTCAAAAAGTCATTTAATTCATACAACACATACAAACCCTTTTCTGTCAAATCCAACCCACTTATTATCTTATTAAGATCCTTTGACCTTTGTTTAGCCCTTGAGAAAATCCATTGTTGTACTGGATTGGTAAAATTATAGTTTTACCCCTAGTTTCTTATTTTTTCTCTCAGAAAGGTTATGTAATGAATTAGGACTTTCAGTTGGTTATGTAGGAGCATTTATTCTCTCAATTGGGTCAAAATGAGCTAGTTAGGGCTTATGATGGTGTTTCCATCATACCCCCATGCCTAGCTTTTCCTAGTCCCTTAGCAAAAATTTTAAGGTTTTAACTTTGATTCTAGACCATGAGTTCCTTTGATGTTCAAAAACTATGATGTGTGCTTTCTTCTGTAGATTTGGCTAGAATGCCGATAGTAGGCCTAGAGGTACTCAAGTACCAACCAAGATCCGAACCTAACCAGCTCTAGCCTCAGTTTGTCGCGAAGGTTTTTAAAGCCCATAGGAATAATTCTAAGGTTCATTGGACTCCGTAGTTAAAGCACCCGTGCTTGTAACATATTTTAGCCTCGGTTCAGTTTGCAGTATGTTTTTTGTAAGAGAGATACAAAGGAATTTTCTTTTTGGAGAGTTTTCTCTCTCTTTTCTTTTTATTTCTGACTTTGGATTAGCTTCACAACACGGTCTGTATCGGATTCCTAGTCCCCATCATCAATCCTCAAAGGGTCCCTGGCAATCGATGCTTTGAGATAGCACCGCCCATGGCAACCCCCAAAACCCTGGCTTTCGAGATTTCGAGATAATCCCGCCCATGGCGTTCTGTAGCTAAGTGCAGACTCGCAATCGACATTTTGTGATAATGACACCCATGGCATCTGAACCAGCACAGGCTGCTTACATGCCCCTAATAGGATATGTAGATATCCTAGGAGACAAGCACCGAGGAGATGATATGTCATTGCGCATCTTCGAGGGAAATTTCCCACCTCACCACGCCAGGAACTCGTCCAAATAAACTTGTGTTGATCAGCTGCTCTTAATCTAGGTGACTTTTTCAGAACAATTTAAACGCATTTGCATGATTTTGATACTTATGTACACTGAACCAGACTGTGTGTGGATTGGGGTGCTTAGGTTACCAAGTCCCGCAAACCAGAGGTCAGTTAATGAGGTCGAATACTCCTTAAGACTTAGACCTAATGATGAGAACCTCACCATGAGCCCTAAACTAGCACCATTTAACCCTGATTTGCAGGAAAAAGCTCCTACATAACCTTAGAAAGGCTTGGCTCAGAGAGATTCTGAGTTTGCAAAGAAAATAGAAACTGAGGGGTAAAAATGCAATTTCACCAATCCGATCTGAAAATAAGGTAACTCAGGGTCCAAACATAGGTCAAAACAACCTAATAAAAAGAAAAGTGGGATGAGATGACTCAATAAGGGCTACAGCAACTCCAAAGAATTAAATGACAGCCTGTAACCTTAAAAACAAACCCACTTCAATTCACGTGGTTTGAGGCAAAGTAAAAATCAAATAAATCCTCTAAAATTCATAGAAAAATAATCTCTAGGGTTAAGGACTTTCAATTTGGCCTTAGGAACCCATTTTGACCTACATTGAGAACCATGCCCAATTAACAACTTAATTTGGGTTTTTACGTAAATTGACCGGTCAAACAAGGTTTAATCTAGAAATAAAACTCACCAACAGAATCCTTAGGTCCTAATTAGTCATGTATAAAAACTTGCGCCTAAGAAGAAACCTTCTTGACCAACTTTACACTTTGGTCCTCATATATTTACTTTTTGGCCCTCAACTTTTGAACCCTCACATTTTGGCCCCTAACTCTCCTTCGTTATTTGCGTTTAGGTCCCTCCTGCAAAACCTGCGCAGCGCCATGCTCCGACGACCTTGCGCGGAGCATGGCGCCGCGCAGGGTGAGGGAGGGGCCCTGGCAAGTCAATTGGGGGTACCCTACGTCGTCAGCCACCGCAGGGACACCCCCCTGAGTACTGCGACCGCCCATACCGCCCGTGCGAACGCACGGACGGTATGGGTCTCCTTCCTCCGACGTCCTCTGGCGAGGGAGACACGTCGTCTCCCTCCGCCCTCCTCTCTGATTCCGCCCCTATAAAGACCCCCGTCGCTCCGCCGTTCTTCCCAGCTCGGATCTGACGGAGACACCCCCCTAAATTCCTCCCTTCCCACTCCGACAGACGCCCCCTTGCTTCGGCGGCCTCTCCTCCTCCTCCTCGTCGCCCTGCCGCACTACCAGCAGCAGGGTTACCTTCCCTCGATCTTTCCGCGTCACCCACACCCAGCTGATGCCCCTCCGGCCCTCTCCTCGCCGCCGACCCTTCCTCTGGGCAATTTCTTCTCCAGCGACAGTCGATACGACTGTCGCCTGCGCCAACCCCTCCTCGTCCAACTTAGCAGGTAGAACTTCTCCTCTTCCTCCCCTCTTTCTTTTCTATACTGAAAACCCTTACTGTCGCCACCTATTTCCCACCGATCACCCTCACCTTCTCCACCTCCGGCCAAACTCCGACGAACCACTCCCATCGCTCCAGCACCCCACACGGCTCGCCGACCTGTGCATAACCTCCCCCTCCTCACCCTGATCCTCCTCCGCCCTTCCACTGCCCACCAAACGTCCTCTGCAGACCCACCGAACACACCCACTTCTTCTCTCGCAGTTTGACCTAGGGCGACCTGTTTGCTCCACCACGCCCCCTGCAGACCCTCTGACCACCTTCGCCGTGCCACGGCGAAGGTCCCCCGCCTGTCTGATTTGGCCGAAAGGCCGTTCTTCTGTGACCAGGTATTGGCCCGCCGTCGCCATTACTGAGCAGGCAGAGCTCCTTCACCTGCAGGTGCAGGCACACCTTCGCCCAGGTTCGACTCCCAGGTTGCGCGGGGCGTCTCCGCGAAGCGTCCCAGGCTCGCAGTTGGGGCGAAGGACTCGCATGAAGCCACGATTGCCCATTGCTCCCTCCGCTGCGGGCGCTCAATTGGGGTGGGACATTTAGTCCCACCTCGGAACTTTTCAGAGGCGCGCGGGCGCATAAAGGCAAAAAGTGCCTTATGCTGTTTGCCTCCTGACCACGGGGTGAGGTCCCTCTCACCCGACCCGGCCTCGTCCGTGATCACGCTCCGCGGACCTGGCCCGACCCGATTAACCCGACCTGCACTCCTCACCCACCACCGCACGCCGGTGGGCCTGGACCCGGGCGCGACTCGTACCCGATTACCCAGTTGCTCTGGGAGAGCTGTCCTAAGAGCGAACTCAGAGAGAAAGAGACGCGCGGGGGGAGGGGGTAGAGTAGGTTTTTGCCCTCTGACTCTGAACTCTTGAGCGTGCAGGCACAGGTGAAGAAGAAGGAAGCTAAGGGAGACACTGTAGCAACAAGCGGTTTAAGTCGTCTGATTTTCAAATCAGACGACGTCCTGAAGACAGGAGAAGGCAAAGAAGAAGAAGGAAGGTGAGGCAGAGGAAAGAGAGGAACACAGAGCAGCCAAGTGAAGAAACAAGAGGAAGAAGAAGAAGAAATGAAGAAGAAGAGCACGGGAGGAAGATCTGAAGCAAGAACAGAAGAAACAAAGAAAATAAAAAGAAGAAAAAGACAGGATCGTCCAACCAAGACATAGAGGAAGAACACGAAGAACAAAAGCCAAAGAAAGAGAAGACAAAGAGGAAGAAAGAAGAGAAGAAGAAGCCAAACTTTCATCTCTCTCTCTCTCTCTCTTTATTTTTGTAATAGAACATGTATATCTCTAGAATACGACTTGCTCCCTGAGTTCGACCTCGGGAGAACTGTATTTTCTGAGTAACAAATATTAGCAAATGATGGCAATAACTATCTGTACTACAACGACTTAAGAAAAGCTAGTTGCTGCCACCGTTCTGCCAGTTGGCACCGTTGCCGGGGAGCAACGGCTATTCTAGAGGTAAACATTTTTTTTTCTAGTTCTAATAATCTCCTCTCTTTTGTGCAGCTACAGGAAATCAAGAAGACAAGCAACCACACGACAACCACTCCGAGGACAGGTAATTTTCTATCCTCTCAACCCCTAAATTCTAAAGAGGAAGAAAAGAAAAGAACAAGCAATATAGGGCTAACCTGTCCTCTATACTTAGTAAACCATAAAAAGTTGCATGTTTTCAACCCATTATTCCTGCACACTATTAAGGGTATTTAAGGGCTAACACATTCTTGCTTGAGCCTTAATTACCCAACAAAGAACTAACTGGACCAAATAGAGCCAACATAAGATTCAACATTAGGGTTTTAGAGACACACTACTTAAATCAAGAATGGAGAAAATCCAAAAGAAGTGTGCCTAAACCATTGATTGAAAATACCTATCCAAAGAAACCCTAAAATAAGATTGGCTCTTTAAACACTTGAACCCTAAAAGATAAGACCTAATAAGCAAAACTAGCAGGTAAAGTTGACCATTTGGGTCAACTAACCTTCAAATTAGGTCACTCTTTGCACTTAAAAGACTAAAAGTTCAAGTGGAACCCTAAGCACCTTGCTCTTGAACTAAAATTGGTAGACTTAAGAGGTCAAGATCCCCATTCTAGTCTACCTGGAACCGCAGTGACAAGAGAGGTCGGGTGGGGGAAACCCTGTAACCCGTGGGGACGCTCTACCGTGTAGGGGTCTTCGCGGGACTCACCCTCTCTGGCTGCCCAGGTAATTCTCAGGTGGTCGATCTTTCTGATCAAGGGGTCCATCTGCCCCGCACCTCTATAGTCACCCAACACATTCTTGGGTGTCTTGATTGGGTCCAGCACCTTCTAAACTCATCTCTTCCAACAGTGCATGTACGGTAGGAGGTCCTTAAGACCACCCTTAAGACCTCCTTTACAAATTCACTCTCGTCAAGGCCAAGCCTCGACGCCCGTGTTTGCGCAGCAACCCCCTCACATTATTCTCTCTTCTGATTCAGAACCAAGTTCTTCTTCTTCCCCCATCATGGCTCAGCCAATTGAGGAAGAAAACAATCTGGAGCACCAGCTCCAGCGACTCAACGACCTCTTCCAAAACTTTGTGCACCTACCGCAGCGCCCCATGATGCGGGACCACTACAATCCCGCTGCGGTGGCCGTTGAGCCTCAAGTCAGAATCCCGATTGGAGGACCTGATTATGAATTGAAGCCCAATATGATTCATGCTATACTTAAATTCCATGGGCTTAATTCTGAAGATCCCTTCCAGCACATCAAACAACTAAAGCATCTGGCCCAAACTTTTGGGTCAGACGCACAAAATCGAGATATTCTTCTCATGAAGATGTTCTCCTTTTCTCTTATGGACAAGGCCGCCCATTGGTACCAAACTCAGACCCGGCCAATCAACAATTGGGAAGAACTTCAGTCCGAGTTCCTAAAAAAGCTCTTCCCTGTTGGACGGACCAACGCCTTGCGCCATCAGATTACACACTTCACCCAACAAACAGGGGAACCTCTCCATGAGGCATGGGATCGTTTTCAGGATCTCATGAGAAAGTGTCCCCATCACCGAGTTCCTAAATGGGAACAAGTCCAATCTTTTTACCAGGGACTCCGTGAGGACATCCGTCTTTTCGTCAATGCAACCTGCAGAGGAAATATCATGGGTCAACATGAAGACACCGTGTGGGAGATTCTTGAAAACATGTGCGAGAACTCCATCAACAATGACTCCATGGGATTATTCGACAGGACGAATACCCGCGCAGCGACGAATCTCAGGGGAGCACACGAGACGCAGGGCCTGTCCGCATCAGTCGACTTGGAGTTAATGGCCAGTCGATTGGACAAGGTCTCGATTATCGAAAAGAAGGTGGATGAGCTAACTCAGCATCTGCAGCGAGCCACCTCTACGCATAACCCTTTCGTACAGCCTCCTTCCACAAGGGAAACTGTGCAAAACATTCTCCATCGATCTTCTCCTAGGATGGACCCATCATCCGAATCTTTGCCCGGAGGTCCTTCCGATTCCTTCTACACCTGTCAGGGAAATTCCATTCCCTCTTTCTCTAACTCTCTGGAGGTTCCTCAGACCTGCGAGGACCTCAACGCCATCCAGAACGACTCGTTCTCCAACACCTATGATCCTGGATGGCGTAACCATCCTAACTTTCAGTGGGCGGGAAATTCCCAAACCCAAAGACCATCCTTCCAACCCCGCCCACAACCTCCTCATCCTTACCAGCCGCCTCAGCCTCGGCCCAACCCTACTTATCCATCTGGGCCAAATCAAGATCAAATGTCCCTTATCCTTCAGACCCTGGCTGACATTCAAAGAACGAATGCGGCTATCCAGAAACAACACAAGGACGAACTTACAGAGGTCCGAAACCAATTGACACAGTTGGCAAACTCTCGCCAGCCAGGTACTCTTCCTTCCCAACCTCTGCCTAATCCTAATAACGTGCCAACCCAGCGGCGCGTTATGAACCCAAACCCGGGCCATGCCCATATGATCTATCAGGCCCCCTCTGTTCCTTCACCTGACGGGATAGAGGCCTCCACTTCTTTTGCAGGTTACCAGCAGTAAGCTATCTTACCCAATCCCAACCAAAACCAGGCAGGACTTAATTCCGTAACGACCCGTAGTGGTAAGGAAACCCAAGACCCACCTCATCCAAACCACTCCAAGCCTGGTAGTGATCCCAAGCTTAGGACAACTCTCCCAGAGCAACCGTTGGATCTTGCTGTTGCAAGAGTTCGATCTTGAGATTCGCGACAAGGCGGGAAGGCAGAATGTGGTAGCCGACCATCTGTCCCGTCTTCCTTCTGAGATCATCAACCCTTCCGGACCCATCACGGAACATTTTCCTGATGAGCACCTGCTTTCTGTTGGTACTAGACTTCCATGGTTTGCTGATATAGTAAACTACTTGGCATCTCATCAGACACCGTCTGATTGGCCGAAGGCCAAGAAAGATAAATTGCGTTCTGATTCCAAGTATTACATTTGGGAAGACCCGTACCTTTTTCGCATAGGTACTGATCAAATTATTCGGAGATGCATCCCAGAAGAGGAAATCAGCAATATCCTATCTTTCTGCCATGACCAGGCATGCGGTGGCCATTTCTCAGGGCATAAAATCGCATCCAAAGTCCTCCAGTGTGGCTTCTACTGGCCTACACTTTTCAAAGACGCATACAGTCACTGCAAGGCATGCAGTCATTGCCAGACTTTGGGCAACATGAACCATCGTGACATGATGCCTTTGCATCCGATTCTCGTATGCGAAATCTTCGATGTTTGGGGGATTGATTTTATGGGCCCCTTTCCTGTTTCGGATGGTTTCGAGTACATTCTGCTTGCGGTGGACTACATGTCCAAATGGATCGAAGCCATACCGACCCGAACCTGCAATCACAAGATTGTTCTTAAGTTCATACATCAAAACATTTTCTCAAGGTTCGGGATTCCCCGTGCTATTATCTCGGATGGGGGGGGCCCATTTTACAAATGCTCAGTTTAGGTCACTAATGGCCAAATTTGGGGTGTCTCATCGAATCTCTACTCCTTACCACCCCCAAACAAATGGTCTAGCTGAGCTATCAAATCGGGAGATCAAGAAAATCCTGCAAGTCACTGTTCGGCCTGATAGGAAGGACTGGTCGTCCCGACTTCCGGAAGCATTGTGGGCCTATAGGACCGCCCACAAGACCCAATTGGGCATGTCTCCCTTTAGACTGGTGTACGGAAAGGCATGTCACCTTCCCGTAGAACTGGAGCATAAAGCCTATTGGGCAGTACGGAACTGTAATCTAGATCTTTCCAAGGCTGGAACCCACAGAAAACTCCAAATCAGCGAGATCGATGAAATACGCCTAGACGCGTACGAGAACTCGCGAATCTACAAGGAGCGGGTTAAAGCCTTCCACGACAAGCACATCTCGAGAAAGATCTTTCATTTTGGTCAAAAGGTCCTACTCTTTGATGCCCGACTGAAACTTTTCCCGGGGAAACTGAGGTCCAAGTGGGTCGGACCGTATTTAGTCCGACAGGTTTTTGGAAATGGAGCCATTGAAATCAGTCCACTCAGCCATGATTCCGAACCTTTCATCGTGAACGATCAAAGACTCAAACCGTTCATTGATGTAACTTCTACTGATTCGGCTAAATCATCCCTCATCCTCCATTCCCCTTGAACTTACTGCGCCCGGCCGATGGCGTAAAACTCAGCGCTTAACGGGAGGCAGCCCGTCATTTCTTGAAAATCTAAAACCTTTTTTCTGACACCATTGTGCACTTAAGGTTTACCCTTTAAGACAGCCGACTCCACCTTAGATGCTTGCATCTGAGATTAGAAATCGTCCACAGAATTCATCCCGACCCATTCACTCACAAAAATATCTGTCTTAAGGAATAAATTAAGTAAATAAAAACCCCTAAATCACAATGAGGACATTGCAAGTTTTAGGCATGGGGGGGTATAAGTGCAAACTTGTAAAAAAAAAAAAAAAAAGGTTTTAAACAAAAAATTCACATATGCCAAAAACACCATAAAAATTAAAAATTTTTCAAAATAAAAAGAATAAGAGGAGAAAGGAAATTTTGAGGAGAAGGAAAAGAAACAAAATGAAAAGGAGCACAAAAAGATGAAAGAAAAGAGTAATAGTCATTAGTAAGAAGCTAAGGAATTAACCTTAGTCTAGACCATTTTTTTCAAGAAAAGAAATGAAAAGTGCTTGGTAAGATTAGTAAGAACGCAAACCTTAGGCATTCTTGATAGACTCTTAGTACCCATTAAGATCTAGACAATCCTCAAGAGGTTGAGGAAAATGAAAAGCTTAAGTACTAGGTCCGAGGCTTAGGGAGTATTTGACCTCGCTAACTAACTTCTGGTTTACGGGACTCAGTAACCTAAGCACCCTAACCTCACACACAGCCTGGTTCAGCAAGCGTAAAAATCAAAATCACGCAGAAGCGTCGAAAAAATTTCTGAAAAGTACACCTAGAGTAGGAGCGGCCGATCAACACAAGTTGATTTGGACGAGTTCCCAGCGCAGAGAGGCGGGAAATCCCCTCAAAGATGCGTAACAAAATATCATCTCCTCGGTGCTTGTCTCTTAGGATATTCACATATCCTACTAGGGGCATGTAAGCACCCTGCTGGTTTAGATTCCATGGATGGCATTATCACGAAGTGTCAACTGCCAGGGTCTGAACGCGGCCACGGAACACCATGGATGGGATTATCTCAAAATCTCAATAGCCAGGGTTCTGGGGGTTGCCATGGGCAGTGCTATCTCAAAGCATCGATCGCCAGGAACCCTTGAGGATTGATGATGGGGGCAAGGAATCTGATACAGACCGTGTTGAAAAGCCAATCCTAAGCTAGAATTAAAAAGAAAAAGAGAGAGAAAACTCTCCAAAAACAGAAAAATTTTCTACCTCTCTCTCTTACAAAACGCACTGCGAACTGAACCAGGGCTAAAATCATTTCAAGCACGGGTGCTTTAACTACAAAGTCCAATAAACCTTAGGTTAGTTCTTGTGGGTCTTAAAAACCTTTGCTAAGGACTGAGGCTGAGGCCAGACAGATTTGGATCTTGATTGGTACTAGAGTACCTTTTAAGCCTATGGTCAGCATTCTAACCTAATCTAAGTTTAAATGAAAAAGCACTTATCTGAAGCTATTAAGAACTTCATGGTCTAGAACAAGAGTTGAAACCTTAAGTTTTTGCTAAGGGACTAGCAAAAGCTAGGCATGGGGGTATGATGAGAACCTCATCATGAGCCCTAAACTAGCACCATTTAACCCTGATTTGCAGGAAAAAGCTCCTACATAACCTTAGAAAGGCTTGGCTTAGAGAGATTCTGAGTTTGCAAAGAAAACAGAAACTGAGGGGTAAAAATGCAATTTCACCAATCCGATCTGAAAATAAGGTAACTCAGGGTCCAAACATAGGTCAAAATAACCTAATAAAAAGAAAAGTGGGATGAGATGACTCAATAAGGGCTACAGCAACTCCAAAGAATTAAATGACAGCCTGTAACCCTAAAAACAAACCCACTTCAATTCACGTGGTTTGAGGAAAAGTAAAAATCAACTAAATCCTCTAAAATTCATAGAAAAATAATCTCTAGGGTTTAGGACTTTCAATTTGGCCTTAGGAACCCATTTTGACCTACATTGAGAACCATGCCCAATTAACAACTTAATTTGGGTTTTTGCGTAAATTTACCAGTCAAACAAGGTTTAATCTAGAAATAAAATTCATCATCAGAATCCTTAGGTCCTAATTAGTCATGTACAAAAGCTTGGGCCTAAGAAGAAACCTTCTTGACCAACTTTACACTTTGGTCCTCATATATTTACTTTTTGGCCCTCAACTTTTGAACCCTCACATTTTGGCCCCTAACTCTCCTTCGTTCTTTGCATTTAGGTTCCTCCTGCAAAACCTGCGCAGCGCCATGCTCCGGCGACCTTGCGCGGAGCATGGCGCCACACAGGGTGAGGGAGGGGCCCTGGCAAGTCAATGGGGGATACCCTACGTCGTCAGCCACTGCAGGGACACCCCCCTGAGTACTGCGACCGCCCACACCGCCTATGCGAACGCACGGACGGTATGGGTCTCCTTCCTCCGACGTCCTCCGGCGAGGGAGACACGTCGTCTCCCTCCGCCCTCCTCTCTGATTCCGCCCCTATAAAGACCCCCGTCGCTCCGCCGTTCTTCCCAGCTCGGATCTGACGGAGACACCCCCCTAAATTCCTCCCTTCCCACTCCGATAGATGCCCCCTTGCTCCGGCGGCCTCTCCTCCTCCTCCTCGTCACCCTGCCGCACTACCAGCAGCAGGGTTACCTTCCCTCGATCTTTCCACGTCACGCCGCACTCAGCTGACGCCTCTCCGACCCTCTCCTCGCCGCCGCCCCTTCCTCTGGGCAATTTCTTCTCCGGCGACAGTCGATACGACTGTCGCCTGTGCCAACCCCTCCTCGTCCAGCTTAGCAGGTAGAACTTCTCCTCTTCCTCCCCTCTTTCTTTTCTATACTGAAAACCCTTACTGTCGCCACCTATTTCCCACCGATCACCCTCACCTTCTCCACCTCCGGCCAAACTCCGACGAACCACTCCCATCGCTCCAGCACCCCACACGGCTCGCCGACCTGTGCATAACCTCCGCCTCCTCACCCTGATCCTCCTCCGCCCTTCCACTGCCCACCAAATGCCCTCTGCAGACCCACCGAACACACCCACTTCTTCGCTCGCAGTTTGACCTAGGGCGACCTGTTTGCTCCACCACGCCCCCTGCAGACCCTCTGACCACCTTCGCCGTGCCACGGCGAAGGTCCCCCGCCTGTCTGATTTGGCCGAAAGGCTGTTCTTCTGTGACCAGGTGATTCGCCCGCCATCGCCATTACTGAGCAGGCAGAGCTCCTTCACCTGCAGGTGCAGGCACACCTTCGCCTAGGTTCGACTCCCAGGTTGCGTGGGGCGTCTCCGCGAGGCGTCCCAGGCTCGCAGTTGGGGCGAAGGACTCGCGTGAAGCCACGATTGCCCGCTGCTCCCTCCGCTGCGGGCGCTCAATTGGGGTGGGACATTTAGTCCCACCTCGGAACTTTTCAGAGGCACGCGGGCGCATAAAGGCAAAAAGTGCCTTATGCTGTTTGCCTCCTGACCACGGGGTGAGGTCCCTCTCACCCGACCCGGCCTCATCCGTGATCACGCTCCGTGGACCTGGCCCGACCCGATTAACCCGACCTGCCTCCTCGCCCACCACCGCACGCCGGTGGGCCTGGACCCGGGCGCGACTCGTACCCGATTACCCGGTTGCTCTGGGAGAGCTGTCCTAAGAGCGAACTCAGAGAGAAAGAGACGTGCGGGGGGAGGGGGTAGAGTAGGTTTTTGCCCTCTGACTCTGAACTCTTGAGCGTGCAGGCACAGGTGAAGAAGAAGGAAGCTAAGGGAGACACTGTAGCAACAAGCGGTTTAAGTCGTCTGATTTTCAAATCAGACGACGTCCTGAAGACAGGAGAAGGCAAAGAAGAAGAAGGAAGGCGAGGCAGAGGAAAGAGAGGAACACAGAGCAGCCAAGTGAAGAAACACGAGGAAGAAGAAGAAGAAAAGAAGAAGAAGAGCACGGGAGGAAGATCTGAAGCAAGAACAGAAGAAACAAAGAAAATAAAAAGAAGAAAAAGACAGGATCGTCCAACCAAGAAATAGAGGAAGAACACGAAGAACAAAAGCCAAAGAAAGAGAAGACAAAGAGGAAGAAAGAAGAGAAGAAGAAGCCAAACTTTCATCTCTCTCTCTCTCTCTTTATTTTTGTAATAGAACATGTATATCTCTAGAATACGACTTGCTCCCTGAGTTCGACCTCGGGAGAACTGTATTTTCCGAGTAACAAATATTAGCAAATGATGGCAATAACTATCTGTACTACAACGACTTAAGAAAAGCTAGTTGCTGCCACAGTTCTGCCACCTAATACTTAAGCTTCGCATTTTCCCCAACCTCTTGAGGACATCCAGATCTTAGCGGATACTTGAATTTTTATGCCTAGGAGTATAGCCAAGAGGCCTAAAATCAACGTTCCTACTAATCTCTTCTATATATTTTTTTTTTTTTGAAACACTCTTCTATATTTTATTAGCATCTTTTGCCTTTCATTTTCTTTTTCTTGATATGGCCTAGAACTCAGTTAATCCCTTAATTTCTTACTAATGACTCTCTTTTCTTCTTCTTTTCAACTTGTGCTCCTTTTTTACAGTTTTCACTTTTCCCTTTTTTCTCCTCAAGATTTGTATGGCCTCAAAATTTTCTCTCCTCTCATTTTTTGTTCTTTTCCAAGAATTTTTTCATTTTTTTTTGGTATTTTTGGAATATGTGATTTTTTTGATGAAACCTTTTCTTGTGAGATGATTTTCATGACGCTTTACACTTTCATACTCCCCCATGCCTACGATTTGCAATGTCCCCATTGTAAATTATGTGGGTTCAAGTTCAACTTAGCTCATTCATTAGAATAGGTTATGGGTTGGCAAACGGATCGAGATGACTGTTTGCAAATGATTTCAAGCTCGGGTACGGGTACCTGAGGTGGGGTTGGCTATTCTAATGGATGAACCCTAAAGTGCAATATGAATTCAACATAGGAATATCAAGAATGATTTCGGGTTTTTAAAAAATTACGGATTGCCTCCATTAAGTGCTGAGTTTTACGCCATCAGTTGGGCGCAATGAGCTTAGGGAGAATGGAGGGTAAAGGATGTCTCAACCAAATTTGTATCCGTAAGGTCAATGAACGATTTGAGTCTTTGACCGTTCACGATGAAAGGTTCTGAATCGTGGCTAAGTGGACTGATCTCAATGGCTCCATTTCCACAGATTCGTCAAACCAGGTAAAGACCGATCCATTTCGATCTGAGTTTTCCTGGGAATAGTTTGAGCTTGGCATCAAAGAGTAGGACTTTTTGACCAAGGTGAAAGATCTTTCTGGATATGTGCTTGTCGTGAAAGGCCTTAACCTGTTCTTCATAAATTCGTGAGTTCTCATACATGTCGTGGCGTAATTCATCGATCTCGCTCATTTGAAGCTTTCTGTGGGTTCCAGCCTTAGAAAGATCTAGATTGCAATTTCGTACTACCCAATAGGCTTTGTGCTCCAATTCAACGGGGAGGTGACATGGCTTCCCGTACACTAATCTGAAGGGAGACATACTTAATTGGGTTTTGTGGGTAGTCCTATAAGCCCACAAAGATTCTGGAAGTCGGGATGACCAGTCTTTCCTGTCAAGTCGAACAGTGACCTAGAGGATTTTCTTGATCTCCCGATTTGATAGCTCAGCTAGACCATTAGTTTGGGATGATAAGGAGTAGAGATTCAGTGTGACACCCCGTATTTAGTCATCAGTGACCTGAACTAAGCATTAGTGAAATGGGTCCCTCCATCAGAGATTATAGCATGTGGAATCCCGAACCGAGAAAAGATGTTCTAATGAATAAATTTGATAACCACCTTATGATCATTGGTTCGGGTTGGAATGGCTTCGATCCATTTGGACATGTAGTCAACATCGAGTAGAATGTACTCGAAGCCATCCAAAATAGGAAAGGGTCCCATAAAATCAACACCCTAGACGTTGAAGATTTTGCATACGAGAATTGACTGTAAGGGCATCATATCATGGTGGCTCATGTTGTCTACGGTCTGACAACAAGTGCATGCCCTACAGTGATTATATGCGTCTTTGAAAATCATAGGCCAATAGAAGCCGCACTAGAGGACTTTTGTTGCAGTTTTATGATCTGATAAGTGTCCACCGCATGCCTGGTCATGGCAGAAGGACAAGATGCCCTGTATTTTCGCTTCCGAGACACATCATCGAATGATTTGATCAGCACCGATGTGGAAGAGATATGGGTCTTCCCAAAAGTAATACTTGGCATCGAAAAGCAATTTGTCCTTCTTGTCCTTCGGCCAATCAGACAGGATCCAATGTGATGCCAGGTAGTTTACTAGATTAGCAAACTATGGAAGCCCCATACTGATAGTCAGGAAGTGTTCATCCAAAAAATGTTTCGTAATGGGTCCGGAAGGGTCGATAATATCAGAAGGAAGTCGGGACAAGTGATCAGCTACCACATTTTGTTTTCCGGCCTTGTCACGAATCTCGAGGTCAAATTCTTACAGCAGCAAGATCCAGCAGATTAGTCAAGGTTTCGCATCCTTCTTCATAAGGAGATGCCTCATAACTGTGTAATCAGAGTAAATGATAACACGGGAACCCAGAAGATATGATTTGAGTTTTTCTAAGGCAAATACTACGGCTAGCAGCTCTTTCTCAGTAACTGTGTAGTTACACTAAGCCTCGTCAAGTGTCTTGCTAGCGTAGTAGATGACCACTGGTTTCCTGTCAATTTTCTGGCCAAGTACCGCTCCTACAGCGAAATCAGATGCGTCGGACATGATCTCAAAGGGTTGAGACCAATCCGGGGACTGTAGGATCGGAGCTTGGGTAACTCGATCACATAGGATCTTAAATGCTTGAGTGCATTCCTTGGAGATTTCGAAAGGAACATCCTTAGATAGTAGAGTAGTTAGGGGGCACGCGATCTTTGAGAAATCAGGAATGAATCAATGGTAAAAATTGACGTGTCCCAGGAAAGATCGGATGTCCTTGATCGAGCTAGGAATAAGGAGTTTGGAAATTAGATTCACCTTGGCTCGATCGACCTAGATGCCTTTTTCTGATATGAGATGTCCCAGGACAATTCCTTCAGGCACCATGAACTGGCTCTTTTCTTAGGAAAGAACCAGATTCACGTCAATGCACCGCCTGAGGATCTGGACTAAGTGCAGGAGGCAATCGTCAAATGATTCGCCAAACACTGAAAAGTCATCCATGAAGACTTCCAGATAATCACCTACCATATCTGAGAATATGGCAAGCATGCACCGCTGAAAAGTAGCGGGTGCATTGCAGAGATCGAATGGCATCCTTCGGAATGCGTACGTCTCGAAGAGGCAGGTGAAAATGGTCTTTTCTTGGTCCTCAGGATGGATTGTCACCTGGTTATAACCGGAGTACCCGTCCAAAAAGCAGAAGAACCTATTTCCCGCTAGTTTCTCAAGGATCTGATCAATAAACAGTAGTGGGAAATGATCCTTCTTTGTGGAGGTATTGAGTCTTTTGTAATCAATGCAGACTCCATGAATTTGCCACACAGGTTGGTATGATTTCTCCGATTTCAGTTGTGATCACGGCGAGTCCTGCCTTCTTAGGCACAACCTGGATTGGACTCACCCGTCGACTGTCGAAGATTGGGTAGATCTTCCCAGCATCTAGCTACTTGATGATCTCCTTTTTCATGACCTCCTACAGATTAGAATTCAGACATCTCTGCATTTCACGGGAAGGTCGTGTGCCCTCTTCAGTATAGATGCGGTGTGTGTCTTAAGCGGGGCTGATGTTAGTCAAATCATCGAGAGTCCATCCAATGGCTCTTCGATGTTACTGGAGAACAGTAATCAGACAGGATTCCTGATCAGGTGTGAGTCTGGAATTGATAATCACAGGAAATGTCTGATTGGAACCCAAAAAGACCTACTTCAGATGCTCGGGAAGAGGCTTGAGTTCCAAGATAGGGTTATCAGCAGCAGCGGGTGGTTCAGGGTGTGTGTCAGGAGCAAGGGAGGGAGTTATGGGTGTGTCTAGGTCAAGTTCGGACTCCTCTGATTGCGGGTTTTGATCCTCTTGTGGTTGATCAGAAGTAGTCAGGTCTTCCTCAATATATGGATCATCAACCACAGCCTTGATATCACATATCTATTCTATAACACCACAATTAATCCCTTGTTGGGCCTTAAAGATGTCAATCTTTAATGTTTGGTTCCCAAATTTTAGTTCAATTTGGCCCTCCTCACAATTTATGTTGGCCCTAGTAGTAGCCAGAAAGGGTCTCCCTAGTATAATTAGTTTATTCCTCAGATTTTCTGGAGCATCCATATCCAAGACCATGAAGTCCATTGGGAAATAGAATTCCCGAACCCTAACAATGACATCCTCAAGAACTCCTTTAGGTGACTTAATAGATCGATCTGCCAACTGTAATGTCAACTCTGTTGGTTTGAGCTCAGATTCCTCAAGATGGTCGAGTAGGGATGTAGGTATTAGGTTTATGGAGGCTCCTAGATCCAATAAAGCTCTATCAAATTGGATATCACCAATTGTACAGGAAATCAGGGGAGTACCTGGGTCCTTTGCCTTAGGTGGGAGTTTTCTTAAAATTACAGAGCTGGCTTACTCAGACAATACGATTGGGCTCCTACTTTTGGTTCGCTGCTTATGCTTAGGTGTACACATGTCTTTCAGAAATCGTGCATAAGCCGGTACATGGAGAATTGCATCCATCAAGGGGATGCTTATCTGGACCTGTTCAAAGAGCTTGACCAAGTCCTCCTCAGGTGCCACGGGTTTGTTTGTCCTCTTTTTCTTGGTCAAGGACTCGAGAAATGGAACCCTTGATGGTTCCTCTAGAATAGGTCCAGGTTCTTGATTTGGGATAGGGGTGTCCTGGATAACTATCCTAGGGCTTGGGTTAGCACTACCAAGTTTAAAGTGGCTTGGGTAAGGTGGGTCTTGTGTTGCTTTGCCACTATGGGTTGTAACTGAATTTAGTCCTGCCTGGTTCTGGTTCGGTGTTGGTAAAATAGGTGGCTGCTGCTGAAATCTCGAGTATGATGTCGAAGCTTCCATCCCATCGGGTGATGGAGCAGAAGGGGCTTGATAAATCAAGTGAGCTTGGCCCAGATTTGGGTTCATAACGTGCCTTTGGTTCGGCACATTATTCGAATTCGGCAGAGGTTGCGAAGGGAGTGTGCTAGGTTGGCAAGAATTCACTATCTGGGTGAGTTGATTACGAACGTCTGTGATCTCGTCTTTATGTTGCTTCCGCATAGCCGCATTCATCTTTTGAATGTCAGCCAGAGTTTGAAGGATGAGGGTCATTTGATTTATCTGAGTTGGCCCAGATTGATAGGTGGGGTTGGGTCGAGGCAGAGGTGACTGAAATGGACTAGGAGCTTGTGGACAGGGTTGATATGGTGGTCTTTGATTCTGATTATTTCCTACCCACAGGAAATTGGGATGATTCCACCATTCAGTGTTATAAGTATTAGAGAATGGGTTATTCTAGATGACGTTGAGGTCCTCGCAGGTTTGTGGAACCTCAGACAAGTCAGAGTACGAGGGCTCAGAGTTCCCCCAACTAGAGTATGCAGGATCAGAGTTTCCTTCGGTCCTAGAGTTGGACGGGGGTGGATACGGGTCCATCCCCTGAGAAGATTTGTGATAGATGTTATGCACAGCTTTCCTCCCAGAGGGTGGCTGTGCAAATGGGTTTTGCATAGAGGTGGCTCGCTGTAGATGTCGAGTTAGCTCATCTAACTTCTCAATGATAGAGACTTTGTCCAAACGACTAGCCATCAATTCCAAGTCAACAGATGCGGACAGGCCCTAGGTCTCATGTGCTCCCCTTGGATTTGTCGATGCGTGGGCATTCGTCCGGTTGAATAAGCCCATCGAGTCATTATTGATGGAATTCTCGCACATATTCTCGAAAATCTCCCACACAGTGTCTTCGTGTTGACCCATGATATTTCCTCCACAAGTTGCATTGACGAATAAACGGATATCTTCACGAAGTCCCTGGTAAAAAGATTGGACTTGTTCCAATTTAGGGACTCCGTGATGGGGGCACTTCCGCATGAGATCCAGGAAACGATCCCATGCCTCGTGAAGTGGTTCTCCAGGCTGTTGTGTGAAGTGTGTGATCTGATGTCATAAAGCATTTGTCTGACCAACTAGGAAGAACTTTTTCAGAAATTTGGATTGTAGTTCAACCCATGTGTTGATTGGAAGCGTTTGAGTCTGATACTAGTGAGTGCTTTGTCCATGAGAGAGAAGGAGAACATCTTCATCAGAAGGATATCCTGATTTTGGACATCTGACCTGAAGGTCTGAACCAGATGCTTGAGTTTTTTGATGTGCTGGAAAGGATCCTCGAAATTGAGCCCATGAAATTTTGGAATAGCATGAATCATGTTGGGCTTGAGTTCAGAATCAGGACTTCCAGCCGGGATTTGTACTCAAGGTTCGATCGCCACCGCAACGGGATTGTAATGATCTCGCATCATAGGATGCTGCGGTGGATTCACAAAGGCTTGGAATAAATCATTAAGGCGCTGAAGTTGGTTCTCAAGGTTATTCTATTCTACGGGTTGTGCCATGATGATGGAAGAAGGAGAATTGGGTTCAGATGAATCAAAGGAGATGTCTATGTGATGGTGCTGCTGCACAAACACAGAAGTCGAGGCCTGGCCTTGACAGAAGTGAATAACTAAAGGAGGCCTCAAGGATGGTCTTAAAGACCTCCTACCGAACATGCACAGATGGTCTGGGTGAGAGTAGAATGTGCTGGACCCAATCAAGACACCCAAAAACTTTGGATGACTATAGAGGTTCGAGGCAGATGATACCCCTTAGTTAGAAAGCCATCCACCTGAGAAATACCTAGGCAGCTAGAGAGGGAGAGTCCCGCAAAGACCCCTACATGGTAGAGCACCCCAAAGGGTTACAGGATTTCTCCCACCTGACCTCTCTTGTCACTGATGTTCCAAGTAGACCAGAATGGGGACTTGACCTCTTAAGTCTACCAGTTTTATTAAAGAGCAAGGGTGCTTAAGATTTCACTTGAACTTTAAATGTATTGAGTGCAAAAAGTAACCTAATTTCAAGGTTGGTTTACCCAACACGGTGGGTCAACTTCACCTATTTGTCCTTTGAGAAGTTTTAGGTCCCTTCTTTTAGGATTCAAGTGAGATTAAGAGCCTGAATTTTTAGGGTTTGCTTGAATAAATCACTTCAACCAAGGTTTAGGCAAACATCATTTTGGAGAGTTGATTCTTGCTTATGAAGGTGTGTCTCTAAAATCCTAAATTGAAATCCTTAATTGGCTCCAATTTTGGTCTAATTTAATTTTCCACATGTGATATCTAGGACTCAAACAAGAATGTGGTAGCCCTAGTTACCTTAAATGGGTGCACAAATCAAATTTGTTGTTGAAATCCAATCAGGCAACTTGATGAGTTAGCTAAGAATGTAAAGCAAGTAGCCCTAATTGATTTTATCCTTTTCTCCTTTTCAGAATGAGGGGCTTAAGAGAGAAAGTAATCAGAAATTACCTGCCCCTGGCATTCCTTTGAATCTTCTCCCTGAAATAAGCACAACAAAAAGAGATATAGCAAGTTAACACCAAATCAGAAGTTGTAATCAAGAATTCTAAATTGCCCGTTGCTCCCCGACAGCGGTGCCAAAATGTTGAGAGCGCTAAATAGGTATTTAAAAGTATTGTGTTGTAGTACAGCCGAAAAAGCGTTCACAATAGATATAATTTTATTACTCGAAAAGATTTCCGAGGTCGAACACAAGGAGCAAATTGGTATTTAGAAATCAAGATCACAATTTAAACTTGAAAGAAATTATAATAGTAGCTGTATCAGAGTGCAAAAATATGGGAGTAAAATAGTGATGTAGATCACCAAATACTCCTACAATATCACCAAATGATTCAATGTAAAAATATGCAATGAGGCTAAAATCTGTCGATTCTTTAATCAGACGACATAAAGTGTCTGATTGCTTTTCTCTTCTCCTTCCTTCTTCTTCTTCTTTGGCTTCTATCTAAATTCCAATCCTTCTCTTTCTCTTCTCTGTCTCTCTCTGCCTTTGCGAGCCCTCTTCTTCTTTCTCTTCTTTCTTTGGCTTCTTTTTCTTCTTTCTTTGTCTTTGGCCTTCTATTCCTTTAGATCTGCCTTCTGCCTTTGCTTCTTCTTCTTTCTTCTGCCTTGGCCTTGAGCTGTGCTGGCCTTCTCTTCTTCTTCCCTTCTTCCTGCAGCCTTGATCTTTCTCTGAATTCGACTAAGTGTTGAAGGTAAACTCCTCAGAGCAAAATCCCCCTTCCCCTGCGTAGCTCTCTTCTCTCTGTCTCTTTTCTATTTCAGAGCCACTCTCCCAGAGCCTTTAACCGGTCGGGTAATCGAACCTAACGCAGACCCGGGTCCAAGCTCACCGGCATGTGTGGTAAGCGAGGAGTGAATAGGCCGGGTAGTCAAGTCATGGCCAGGTCTGCGGGCTATATCGCAAACGAGTCTGTGAGAGGTGGAAGGAGGACCTCACCCTCAGTGTTAGAGGCGATAAGCCTCTAACACTTTTTCCCTTTATGCGTACACAGGCGGCCTTCCACTTTCGAGGTGGGACTAAATGTCCCACCTTCGTTCGCGTGCGGTAGCAGCAGATGGTTTCCTCGATTGGCGAGGTTGTAGAGTCCTTCGACGCCAATCAAAGGCCTAGATGCGTGCCTGCCTAAAATCCGCACCACCTGGGGGTCTCTCCTAGAGCAGAGCGCTACCTAGAGCGACTTGAAGCTTGCTTCAAGCTTGGTAGTAATGGCAGCCGGTGGCTGAACCTGAAATCACTAGCACAGCCTTGCGTCCAAGTCAAAATGTTCAAAAAGGGTTGTCGGAGCACGGCAAAGATGTTGGGGTGGTTGGCATGGCGTGGGGGTGCCTATGCGAGTGTGTCTAGGGCACACTGTGTGCGAAGGTGTGGGTGTGTTTGGTGAGGTGCGTGAGCGAGTGACGCAGTGAGTGGAGTGAGGGGAAGTGTTCACTAGAGTGCGGGGATGCTTATGGGCTTGTCTGCGAGGGTTAGGATGGCTTGTGGAGGTGGAGCAGCCTTGTCAGAGTTGGTGGTCGGAGATGGAAGGGATGGAGGTGATCGAGGTCGGCAGTGGTCGATTTTGAAGAATAAAGGGTGGAGAAGAATGTAGAGGTGACAGGAAGCTCATCTGGGAGGTGAAGAGACGACGGGGACGAGCGGAGGCATCAGGCTGGTGTGGCTGATGTCGGAGATGAAGAGTGGCTCCGGTGAGTGGAGATCGGCGAGGACGAAGAGAGGGAGATGCCTGCGGGTATGACTAGGCATAGACGAAGTCAAGGAGGAGGAATTCGCTCTAGGTATGGCGGTCGGATGACGAGGAGTGAGGGAGGTCGTCGGACATCGAAGAACCTACGACCATGAAGGGAAGAGGGGAATTAGGGGTGTTTGCGGTCGAATTCGAGCATGAGGAGGTCTGGGCTCCTTTAAATAGAGCTCTGAAGGTCGGTTAGGGCTTGGGAAGCAAGCTTCCCAAGCAAGGAAAGCTCATCGGAGTTGGAAGCCATTAGGATACCCATATCTCTCATGCGTTTGCATGAGAGATTGGGAAAGAATCAGGGATCAAATGAGGGTTCAGATGAGAGAACTTTGCAGAGAACCTCTCTTCAAATTTTGGAAGAAATTCTCTGAGCAATCAGGGAGAACTCTCCTTCCAAAGCTCACTGGAGTAGGATTCCTCCGCTATAATGGTGGAGGGACCTAATTGCGAAAGCGATGAAGAAGTTAGGGGGTCATTTGTAAGGGTTTTTGAAAGTTAGGGATGGAAATGTAATCAGGTTGGACCTTTTTGCAAACTAGGTCAAGGCAAACTCATCTTGAGTCCAAATTTTGGTACAAACTTAATTTAAACCTAAGGAATCCAATGGTGTAGTTGGATTTTGGATTTGACCTCGTTTGACTAAGAAATTTATGCAAAAACCTAATTTAGGGCAAATATCTGTCTGGGACCCCATTCTAGGTCAAGACGGGTTATAATGGCTAAATTGAAGAATCTAAACCCTAGAGAATATTTTTCTATGATTTTTAGAGGGTTTAGGTGAATTTTATCATGACCAGAACCTTGGTTAATCAACTGGATCTGTTTTAGGATTTCAAGAAGTCATTTAATTCATAGGACACACACAAACCCTTTTCTATCAAATCCAACCCACTTATTATCTTATTAGGACCCTTTGACCTTCATTTAGCCCTTGAGAAAATCTGTTGTTGCACTACATTGATAAAATTACAGTCTTACCCCCAGTTTGCAGTGAATTAGGACCTTCAGTTGCTTATGTAGGAGCATTTATTCTCTCAATTGGGTCAAAATGAGCTAGTTAGGGCTCATGATGGTGTTCCCATCAACAGGTTGGAGGGATACACCCTCTTTCTATAAGAGAAATCTTCTTGGAAGATCCTATTAGTAGGTGGTCATGAGGGAAGACCTAAAAGTGGAAGTGGAATGAAGATACTTGAGACAACTTCAACTTAAGGAAGGCGATGCAAACATCAAGTTCTTTCTCAAAGCAATGAATGATAGACGAAGAAGGAATCTCATTAATAAATTGACAATTAATGGAAGAGAGTGCAAGAAAGAGGATGTAGGCCCGCAAGTGGTTCAATATTTTAGAACCTTTACAAAGAAGCTAAGAGGGAGGTGGTGGTGGATTAACAAGGGCATCCGTGCCTTGGTGCAAAACCATTGTGAAACTCTTATTGCGCCTTTCTCTTAATTGAAAGTGAAACAGGCTTTGAAATAGCTCAACACAGAAGGTGCACCGAGTCTAGATGGGTTCCTCATCCTTTTCTACAAGGAGTTCTCGGATTTACTTAGGGATGATGTCTTAGCGATTCTGGCAGATTTCTAGTAGGGGAATTTGGGCTTTGAGAGGATTAACAAATCCCTTCTTTTCCTCTTACCAGATGAGGAAATGACAAAAAAGAACTGAGGATTATAGACCCATCTCCCTCTCTAATTCCATTTACTTGATTGTGGCTAAAATTCTAGCTAATTGCCTTAAAGAGTTGTTGGATGATTTGGAGAGCCTATTTAATCAGCATTCACTAAAGGAAGACACCTATGTCTATCGATAGTGTTCTGCTAGCTACTAAGGCTATTTCTTAGCAAAAAAGAATGAAAACATGGAGCAAATTAGCAACTGGTTTTGGAAAAGCGAGATAAGAAGTTAGGAGAATGGAAGTCTCAACTCTTGTCCAAATGAGGGAGGTAGTCCTAAAATCAATGTTATCGACCATCCCTTTGTTTTACTTGTCAATGTTTAGATACCATTGGGTGTTCTTAAAGAGCTTGATAAGATAAGGAGGAGGTTCTTCTGGAGGGGAGTGGGGAGAGATTAGAGAGCCCTACACATGTTATCTTGGGATGATATTTGTAGGCTCCTTGATCGAGAGGGACTAAGAGTGTTAGATCTGTGTAAAATAAATGACGTGCTACTTTGCAACTGGGTTGCTAGCTACTAGGGAGAGGGAGTGGCTTGGTTTTTGCGATGCTAGAGTCTTGTTAATGGTGACAAAATTTTGGATTGGACAAACAGGATCATCCTTATTAGAGGCGCTTCCCACTTCTAGAAGGGGATCATGAATGTCATCCCTTTGGTAAAGCAGTTCTTTTATGCTGAGTTGGGAGATGGAGGAATTTTTAAGTTCTAGATGGATGAATGACATCATTCCATACCTTGGAAAATAAATACCCACGCTTGTTCCATCTAGCATCTAAAATGGTGGCTACCGTAGTTGACTATTGGGATCTAGAAAGAGGGTGTTGGGCCCTACTTTCTTGAGTCCACTTTCAGATTAGCAGGTACAAGACTTTTTGGATTTGCAAAATATTTTGATCAATAGAAGGCTGTAGCTAGATGTAATGGATCGTTGGGCTAGGCACATAGTACCTTCTCTGTGACAATGGCTTACAAGTTTCTTCATCCCTTGGCTAAGGAAAGGGATAAAAATCTTTTCAAGGATTGCAAACTACTTTGGAAAGCTACGATGCAAATGAAAGTAAACATGTTCACATGGTTGAGAAAGAGGACAAGGATACACACAAGATCCTATAGGAAAAAGTAGGACAAAATGAACAGTCTTATTTCAATAGAAAACCCTACACCTTTTTATATAGAGAGAGGTGTTGGGAAAATTACATGAGATACCCAGATAGAAAAATAAAATGACTAAACAGTCTTCAACAAAATGTAAACATAACTAGAGTGCTCCACACTCCCCCTTAAGCTAGAGCATAAATATCTATCATGCTTAGCTTATCAAAACAAGCCTCAAAAGTAGATCTGGCAAGAAGCTTGGTGAACATATCAGGTGTCTAGTTCTCTGAGGCAATGGAAGTGGTGAAGAGAAGTCCCCTCTAAATCAGATCTCTGGTATAATGACAATCAATCTCTACATGTTTCGTGCTCTCATGAAACATGGGATTGTTTGCTATGTAGGTAGTTGTCCTATTGTCACACCTCATCTCCATGGGCTCCATCTTGACATGCAAGTGGAGTAAAACAAATCTGATCCATACAAGCTCAGCTATTGTCTGTGCCATGGCTCGATATTCTGAATCTGTGCTTGAGCGTGATACAACACTCTGCTTCTTACTTCTCCAAGTAACCATATTACCAGCCACATAGGTGCAAACCTTGGTTTTAGATTCCTATCAGAAAGACAGCCTGCAAAATCCGCATCAAAATAACCAACAACAGTCATAGCTCTACCTCCCCTGAACAGTAGTACACATTCAGGTGCTCATTTCAGGTACCTGAGCACCTGCATAGCAGCATCCTAGTGCTACTTGGTCAGCCTGTCCATAAACTAACTAAGCTTGCCTACTACAAGCGAGATGTCTGGACGTGTAATAGTAAGATAGAGCAACTTCCCAATCAGTTGCGTATAGCCTTTGCTCTCCACCATCTGTGACTCAAAATCATAAAGGTGAATCTTTGAATCCATGGGTATGTTAGTTGACTTAGATCCCAACATCCCCATTTCCTACAATAGATCAAGAGCGTATTTCCTCTGGCTAAGAACAATGCAGCTCTTTTCTATCATTACCTCTATGCCTAGGAAGTATCTCAAGGAGCCTAAGTCCTTCGTAACAAATATCTCTTCTAGGCTCTACTTGACCTCAACTAGCCCAGCTACAACATCATCGATGATAATTAAGTCATCAACATAGACAAGAAGAGCCACAATTCCCTTATCTTTCTCACAAACAGGGAATGATTAGAAGTAGACCGAGTGAGTCCCATATCTTCAACAACCTCAAATAGCTTATGAAACCAGGCCCTCGAACTCTACTTAAGGCCATGTATTTCCTTTTTTAGCTTGCACACACACTCCCCTTGAACCTTAAATCCTGGGGTTGTTACATATATACCTTGTCTTGTAACTCACCATACAAGAAGGCATTCTTGACATCCAACTGATACAATGGCCAATCAAAATGGGCAACAACAGAAATAAGAATCCTCATAGTAGGAAGCCAAGCAACTGAGGAGAAAGTATCAAAGAAATCCACCCCATAGGCTTGGGTAAATCCCTTTGGCACAAGTCAAGCCTTGTACAAAGAAAGTTAACCTTCTAGATTATACTTCACAGCAAAGACCCAACGGCAGCCAACTGTGCATGCACCAGACGCTAATGGAGTAGGCTCCTACGTCTAACAAGACTGAAGTGCGGCCATCTCCTCCTCCATGGCTTGATGCCATTTTGGATCAAGCATAGCCTGCTGATAAGTAGCTAGTATCTAGGTAGAGGTGAGGGCATATGTAAACAAGGCAAATGGATGACTTAGGCCATCAAAGAAACTACACTCGCCACCTGGTAGTGTGCACAACTCTTGGGAGCCTTCCGAACAGCAATCAGAAGATCCATATCATTAAACTTAGGATGCACAAGTGGCTCATATGGTGATGCCTCATCTTCACCAAGAGGAGACTCAAGGGTAACTGGTATAGCACCTGTGGAATCATCACTAGACACATAATGGTCAGCAGTGTCAACATACCTGCTATGGGGACGATGATGGTGCTGAAGAGGGGGGTATGTTGCTGATATGTAACTGGCTTGCTAAAGACCAATGGAGGATCTTTGAACCTTCCCTAACCACTATCTATAGTACCTGGTGATGCAATCTGAGTAGCCAGAAAGTCACTAAACTGGATGGAAGGAATAGGCATAGGAACCATCTTTGCCTTAATTCTCAACTGTTTACCAGTAACTGAAAAATATGGGATAGTCTCATGGAATGTAATGTCAGCACTAATATAGTGCCTCTTCTGTAGAGGATCATAACATCTATATCCTTTCTGGGTATGATGTACACCAAAAATACACACTTAACTATCCTGGGTGCAAGTTTATCTCTACTTGGCGCAACGATGTGTATAAAGGCCACACACCCAAAAGTTCGAGGAGGCAACTGAAATAATTCTTGATCTAGATATAATATCTGCCATGAGACCTACTCAAACATAACAAAACTAGGCATTCTATTAATCAAGTAACATGTAGTAAGCACTGCATCTCCCTAGTATTGTGATGGAACATTGTGATGTATCAAAAGAGTTCGGGCCACATCTAAGATATGTTTGTGTTTTCTCTCTACTACCCCATTTTACTGAGATGTATGGGGACAGGTGGTTTAATGAACCACTCCATGAGACCTGTAGAATGCTCGCAAACATGTAATATAGAATTCAAGTGCATTATCAGCATGCACAACTTTCACAGTAGAAGCAAACTGATTCTTTATTTCAATAAGAAAATTCTCAATTAGAGACCAAACATCTGATTTATTCTTTAACAAAAATAACCAAGATAATATGGAATAATCATCCACCTATGTCCTAATCGATATGGAATTCGACTAAGACCCATATATCTAAATGCAATAAATCAAAGGCAAACTTTGAAACAGCAGAACTGGTAGAATATGCAGATTTGTAATGCTTTCCCATCTGGCATACATCACAATGAATCTCGGTAGCTAGTGAAAGGTGAGGGATGATGTGGCAAAGCCTGTCTAGCGATGGATGACCATGGCGATTATGCCACTATAAGGCACTCCCTACAACAAAACACGAAACCCCCTAGTACTGTGTAGCAACTAGTGTCTGAGATAGGCGATACATACTCCCATCTTCATGTCCATCACCAATAATCCTCATCGTAAGCATGTCCTAAAACACACAACCAACATCATCAAAATTCACCCTGCAATTGAGATTCTTTATAATTCTACTAACAGACAGCAAGCTCATCGGAAATCAAGGATAAACAGAACATTAGGCAATTTCATATTGGGGGTGACTAGCACCTCCCCCTAACCATCAACTTTAGCATGCCTTCTATTGGCTACCTAAATCGTCCTACCCTGACATACAAATTGAAGGTGCTAGAAGCCGATGTGATCACCACTCAAGTGCAACGATGCACCTAAATCTACCAACCAATTGGACCTGCCAGAAACAATAAAAACACATCCTATACCTGAGGAGGCAATGGCAGCAGTATCTAAAGAGGATGATGGAGTCTCCTAAGTGATCTGAGCAAGCCTCTGAACAACAGCATCACACTTAGCACATGACACTGTGTCAAACTCAGTCTCAGCAGCAACAACTTGATTGGCAACGGGGGGTCTCTCATTCTTAAACTAGTACAAGGCCTCCACATGACCAATCCTACCATAGAACGTGCATGTGAAACGTGGTTTGCCTATATGTCCTCTTCCACAACCACTCCCACAAGTTGAGGATAAAAGTCTCATGCCTCGACCTCCACCAACCACCAATGCAAAGACCTGACCAGTAATCTCAGAAGTAGGAGCCACCACAGTGATCCAGCTCTGTCTGCTATAAGTCTCCTTAAGTGTCGGAAGCTTTGAAAATGTCAGAATCTAAGATCGTGCATGATCATATTCTGGGCCTAACCCAGAGAGAAAGTGAAACATTGCCGTCTCCTTATGATACTTTAGATGAGTACCACACGTGCACACTAATCTGTAGGCATTGTACTTCTCCATAAGTCATTTCAGCATAGCATAGTAAGGCATCAAGGATTGTCCCTCTTGTCTAAGGGAGAACATCTGATTGTAGACCCCTTCACGACGCAAGCCTAGCAACGGATCGGAATCAACTGAATCACTGATTGCGCAGCAATCATAGGTCTTAATTGACCTAAATTAGGCTAGGACTCAGCATTAGGGTAATTCATGCATGCATAAGCATTATCTGCATCTTTATTTCTTTTTTTTTTTTTGAGAAAGAAAGGAATGCTATCGAATCACCGATAGCAAACCAGGAGAACTATTATTAATAAAAATGAAATAATTACATGATCGAACCCCAATGCTGTATGAGACTCCAGCAAAAATTTACAATATTATCCACATACACTGGGGTCTCCTGAAAAACACACTCATTTCTAGCCCTCCATACAGCCCATAACACAGCCACCATATGTAAACATGGCTTATTCCCATCCACAAGACAATGCCACAGATTCTCCCATATGGGTAGAGACTCATTACATACTCTCCTCCATACATAATCAGTGATCATACATGAAGAAAAGATATGAATGCTAGAATCATTATGCATCCCACATAGGTGACAAAACTGGGTGGGGTTACCCATCCTCCTGTGCCTCAGATCTCCAGTAATCAAGCCGTCCCTTCTGCAGAGCCACAAAAAAATTTGTATCTTCAATGGTATTTTTAAATTCCATAGCTTCTTCCCCATCTCATCAAATTCCTCCATCCTGGAAGACATTATCAATCTGTCATAAGCAGCCGCAGTAGAAAATTTACCCCCCCATTTATATGTGTCATATTCATGAGGCATGGGTTTGAAGGCAGCAAGTTCTTGCATGAGACGTTCATTCTCTACTCGTGTTCTTATTTCATGATTATTCCACCCAACATTATTGAAAGACCATTGCTCAGATTCCGCATCCCAATAATCAGACACCACAGCATTTTTATCCGAAGTCGCTACATAAGCAAGGGGGAACCTGTCTTTAAACACCCCCCCAGGTACCCAATTTTCTAGCCAAAACTTGAAGCTTTTCCCATCACCTAATACAAATTTGAAAAAATTCCAATTGTCCCTCAGGGCGCGCACCACTAAAGACCAAAAAGGGGAAGGTTTACGGGGGTTTAGACGATTATTCTCATCATTGGAAGTCCCATAACTATCCTGAATAATTTCTGTCCAGATTTCTTTTTCTCCTTGCAGCAACAGAACAGCCCACTTCAATAGCAAAGCTTCATTGAATTCCTTAACGGATCTAACACCCATACCTCCCATCTTTTTTGGCTTGCAAATTGAGTCCCACTTCAAAGGTTGAAAAAAAGCCCCTTGATGAGAGGCCCCTTTCCAAAAGAATCTTTTGCGCATCACATCTAGTTTTTTCCAGATTGAGTTCGGGGCTTTAAGAATAGAGAAGAATACTGGAATCGAAGTGATGACTGAATTCAGTAATATATACCTCCCCCATTTTGATAGGTATCTACTGCTCTAGCCCTCCAATTTCGTAGCTACCTTTTCATAAAGGAAAGACCAATTTGCTTTCTTCATCTTAGAACATTTTAAAGGCAGACCCAGATATTTAATAGGCAATGAAACCACAGGTGTACCCAGAATGGTAGAGATGTCATTCTGTAACACACCATTCATCCCAAAGCAAACCAGGGAGGACTTATTTCCATTCAGTCTGAGACCAGAAATCTCTCCAAAAATATTTACCATATGTATAAGTGCTTGCGCTTCCCTCTTCCCCCCTTCCACAAAAAAAATGGTATCATCTGCATATTGGAGTATCGGGGGTAGAGCCCTATGATTAGACATTGACTACCCCCTTATAAAACCATCCACTGCCAGTTTGCAGGTGTATCTTGCCAAAGTATCCACAGCAAGGTTGAAAATCAGAGGAGCAATTGGGTAGCCTTGCCTAACTCCACACTGGGGCTGAATCCAAGAGCAGCATGGTTTCCCATTTATCAATGGGGAAAAAGAGGCTGTCGTAATGCACCTCGTCACCCATTGTATCAATAAAGGTGGAAACTTCCTTTTAAGAATCTCCCACAAGTATGACCAGGTGACTAAATCATAGGCCTTGGAAAAATCTACTTTCCATAAAAAGGCCTTGGTCTTTCTCCTATGCCAACCCATTACTATCTCCTGCGCAACAATGAAGGACTCTTGTAATGATCTCCCAGGAAGAAAAGCTGACTGGACAGGCATTATCAAGTCCTTTAAAACCTCCCGCAATCTGTTGGCTATAACCTTACTAATAATAAGATAGATGGAATTAGATAGTGCAATGGGTCTGTAATTAGAAAATCTCTCCGCACCTGATTTCTTAGGAAGCAGAAATAGATAGGATTTGTTCAACCTCTCAAAACCAGAGTTGCCCAGTTCAAATTCATGAATAACATTTAAAACATCCACCTTAACTACACTCCACAGCTCTCTGTAAAAGAACACCTGAAATCCATCCAGACCAGGAGCACCTTCATTATTTAAATCTTTAATAGCTTTTAGTACTTCTTGTTCAAATATAGGGGTGACAAGCATGTCTCTTTGATCATCACTAACACAAGGGAAATCCACCGATGCCATCCTCCAAGAACCTCTTGGAGCAGCCTTGGATATTTCTTTAAAATATTTACCTGCTTCAGTTCTGATTTCATTAACAGAGGTAACAATTTTCTCTTCCACTTTAACTGATGAGATAAGATTGAATCTCCTCCTAGCACTGGCCGCAAGATGGAAAAACTTCGTGTTTGCATCACCCTCTTTGAGCCATAGCTGTCATGATCTTTCATGCCTGTCCATTTCTATTTTCAGATTCTCTTCCCCCACTACAGATTGCATCTGCTACCTCAGCTACTGTTCCTGGAGGTTCAAGGACTGCTTGCATTCTTGTAGATCCAAGTCCCTGATTATTGCCAGAGCCTCCATCCTCTTTTGTTCTCTGATCAGAGTCACAACCTGCCCATATTCTTTAAGCATATCATGCAGACCTAACAATTTTGCAACCAGCTACTGTGTAGCAGTACCTTGCACAGCCTTGTTCTGCCACCACTGGGACACCATTTGCACAAAACCTTCTTCCCTAAACCAAGATCTCTTGAGTTTGAAGTATGATCCAATGTCTGAACTCATCCCACTGTCCCATACAAGCGGAGTGTGATCAGAGAAAGGCCTATCAAGGCTCATAACTGCTGATAATTGATGCCTCTCCAACAAGCTAGGACTGCCAAAAAACCTATCCAATTTGGAAACCCGTCCACTGCCATTTCTCCAAGTAAACTCCACACCACTAATGGAGTATTCAGTCAGTCCCATGTTCTACACAGCCATTTGAAAGCCTGCCATTGAGCTGTCCACTCTCCCATCTGGGTTGTCATCACCCCCTAGCAGCCATGGGACCTCTTGCACTCTTTGATGCATTGCAGAGAGCTCCTCCCACAAGCCAGCCCTGTCTGCAGCCACACAAGGACCATAAATGCAAGACATAAACCATTCCATATCTCCTTGGGGAGACTGACATCTGCAAGAAAGCATGTACCTGTCACGAATAACTTCAGTTACTGAAAGGCTAGACTTTCTCCACCAAAAGGTCATTCCACCAAACCTTCCAGAGGCACCCTTAACCACAACATCACTGCGACCAGATTGCTTAAAGCAATCCCATTCCTGACCATTCTCCATCTCCAAATGTGTCTCTTGAATGAGAGCACAATCAATCTCCCACTCAGAGAGATATCTACACAAGGAAGTCCTTCTCATCTTATTACGTAGCCCACGCACATTCCAAGTTATCACTCTCATTCCTTATTGGAGTGGCTCCCTTGGGCCATACTACCCACAAATTCGACCATAATAGAATTTGCAATATTCTACTCCTCAATAGGGGGCAAGTTCTCCTTCCTTCTCCTTCTCAGCATGTAGGGAGATCTACCCACACCTCTTTTCTGATTGGATCCACTGCCAAATTTCATATTAGTAGGAATTGAGAGCTGCATCTGGTTTGCCTCTTTGAGCACACTGCTATCATTTCTGAGCACCAGCTCCCTTCCTATCCTGCCCTCCTCTTTACTGCTAAGCATCTCTAAACCTATCACTGAATTCTCAGCAACCTCCAGATAATCATCCTCTTTGACTACCATGGCTTGTGTGCAGTCACTAGCTATATCAACCTCTTCCATCTGGTCCTCCTCAGCATAGACCTAGTGGCAATCCTTAGTCTTTTTAGACTCAGGAGCATCAATAGGAGGAATGCGGCCATGCCTTTCATTCTATTTCCTCACCTTAGTGCTGGCTCCAAACATCTTATCCTACCCTTGTTCAACCTGCCCAGGCACCTGTCCAAGTACTGCGAGCCAAATAAGCCAAGAAGTGCCCCCACATCTGATTGTAACCATATCAGGAATTGAGCCAGCACTGAAGACATCAGCCTCAATTCTAAGAGATTTGATGTCCCACTCTCCAATCAAAATTTCAAACCCATCACAGATGGATGCAAAGCCTGCTAGCATCTTAGAAACGACCCCCTTAGATCTTAGATGTAACGGCAGGCCATAAATCTCAAGAAGAATCCTCCTAGATGAATCTTTATTTATTTCTTTTAGCTATGCATAAAATAATGCTATAATGTGCTGATTAGGTGCATTATGTCAATTACAGGTAATAAGCTGGATCTGAAGTTGAATCTAAAGCTGGATCTGAAGTTGGATCAGGAATAATGAGTGTTTCAGCAGAGCTGGAGCAGAAGACTTAGATTAGATGTAGTAGATAATAATGTAAGGGAGTTAAGGTATGCTACTCTATTAAGTAGGAATAAAGCAGTAAAATGTGAAGAACTTAGGTCCATCCTAGCCCTAGGATAGCCTAAAGACTTCCCTAAGCCTTAGCCACCCTTAAATTAGGTCACCGCACCCTAGGAAACCTTGAAACTCTAATTCCAACCTTTATCTGGACGTCCAGATGAATTATAGGATGTCCAGAACCCTTAGCCAACTCTTGCACACCTTAAACCCACTTCTGCAGTGTTATTGGACGTCCAGACACTTGCTTAGACATCCAATTTCTGCAGAATACCCAAGACAGAACCTTGAATTCTTCCTGACTCTGATTGGATGTCCAGACAACAAGTCTGGACTTCTGATTTTTGAGTATAAGACGTCTGATTCCATTTTTGGACGTCTGGAACTGTTCTCCAGTTCCTATTTTGAGATTCAAGCCCTTATCTTGGATCTCTAACCCCCTAAACCCAATTCCAACCCCATAGGAACCTAAATTAAGGTACCCTAACCCTAGTACATCACCTCTAAGCCTTCCTAATAACCTAATTAGGTCCTCCCTAAACCCAATTGACTTAGATCATAGTCAATTACCATTACCTAAGTCAATTGGTCTCATTGGGTCCAATTGAGCCCAAATCTCAACTCACACAAGTCCAATTGGACTCAGTGAGAGTCCAATTGACCTAAGCCCAACCTAATTGAGTTATTTCACTCTTAATTAGGTTCACACTCATTCAATTAAACTTGTGTTAAGTTTAATTGCAATTCATCCTTAGCAATTAGGGTTTGCAACCCTAATTTAAGGCTTACACCTACCTAAACCCCTTAGGACCTAACCTAGACCACTTAGCCACATAGGGCACGGCCACACACTCACACACACACACCCATCTAGAGTTATCTAGAACTCTCTCAAAGTGGCGCCACTCTTGGTTTCCAAATTTAGCAACCAAGAGCCATTCAATTCTTAGATCCACTTTTTATGGATCTAAGAACTACCTCTCTCTCACCATGGCCAGCCACTTATGGGACTCTCTCTAGAGAGTTCCACACTTCTCTAGAGAGACTCCCTTAGGTCTATGAAAAGACCTAAGGGGTGGCCATTTGCACCCATCCCATTCTTGGCACTCATTCACATTTAGGTTAGCTACCTCCACCTCCACGAGTTGTGCACCATGGAAGCCACCATCTCCATGCCAGGATGCTGGATCATCTTCCCAACCTTTCTCCAATGGCCAACCTAAGCACCATTGGCCGCCCATCCTTCTCCACTCAGCCACTCAAAGGCCATCGGAGCCCACCTCCAAATGCCCTTCTTTTCTGCTAGATTAGTAGCTTAGCTCTTCATAGTTTTACTGCTTTCATTTACTACTTAGTAGTGTAGCTCTTATTCTCTCCTAATGATGCATGCAAAATCCCCCCATAGATTCCTATATGCGATCATTTTCTGTTAGCTAGATTTGTGTTTCTCAAGCTTTCCTTTACAAGCTTTCCTCTAAATTTCATGTTGCAAACATCCTCCTGAATGAATAAATAAAAGATATATTTTGAAAATCACCATGAGCTTATTGGTTGCAATCTATTTCGTGTGATTCAAGTTGCCTGCTTTTCATTTATATATATATTGCAACAAGCATGTCGGTTCCGGAAAATATAGAAGATTTGACTATAAATGCATTTTCCATAAACAGCCACCACATAACTAGAATTGTGCACACCGAAACTCATACTTTCACCTTCGTTATCTATCTAACACACGCGCATGTAATTAGATTTCACAACAGAAGTGGCAAAACTCTAATCCGAAGATTGGAAGCCAGTGTGCGATTCTAAATAAGTTGAGCTATAAAAGATCGATTTCATATTTGAATAAATGCCTCCCAGAGACGAACGACCGGAACTCAAAGTCTCATTATCTTTTTATAAATATTTTTGTTTGATCGTATTGTGCACTATACTACGATGCTTTTCCTATCAAAATGCGCTATACGAGTCACAAACAAATGGCACTGTTGCCGAGGAGGCAAAGTCATTTTTTTTTTTTGATTTCGATCTTTTGAACCATCACTGAAAAATCTTCTTCTACTGTGTTTTTGAATGTGCAGGACAATACAGGAAGAAACAGGATCTACGCACACAACGAGCACGGAAAAAGATTTCCAGGTGCACATCACACCCTCTTTAGCCTAGGTTTTCTTTTGAACCCTAGGACAGATTTGCTTCCAGCAATTTCTTTTGAAAAAAAAAAATTGTTCATTTTCGTGAAAAAAAATTAAAAAAATTCAAAAAATCTAGGTAGTTAGACAAGGTTTCTTTTTGAATCCTAGGTTAGTTTGAAAAAGCAAAAAAAAAAAAAAATTTGAAGATCCTTTGAAGAAAAATAAAATCCTTTTTGAAAAAAAAAATTTTTTTTGGTGGAAAGTTTGAATTTCAAACTCAAACACTTTTTAAAAGCTTCTCCACCATTCTCTGATTTTCGACCATATTTCAAAATCTGTTATAAAAATTCGATTGCCGAAAAACTAGTGAACAAAAAATTTTGAAATTCGACTAGACTTTCATTTTCAAACCATCTTTCAAACACCACCGTTCTTTTAAAAAATTCCAAGTATAAAATTTTTAAAAATTTACAAAGTACAAAGGGGTCAGATTGACCCAGATTTGAGATTTTCCAAATTTCAACAAGCAATTTTGAGCAATCCACGAATCTGTTTTGACTAAAAATGGTGGGGTTGGAAAGTTGATCTCATTGGATTTATTTTTCATATTTTTCCTAAATTTTTGAAAGTCATTTGATACTGTTTCAAAGCTAAAAATCGACCAGGGGTCAAAATTCCAGATCTGACCCCCTGACATTCAAAAATCTCTAAAAATTCAATTGAAATAGTAAAAATTACAAAAAAAAATTCTCTGAAAAGATAATTGAAAAAGAAATCTACTTGCCAAATTTCAAGTTAATTAGACTCCAATTTTTGTCAGAAAACTAATTGTATTTTTGGTGGTCTCCTGAAGAAAAAAAAATAAAAGAACAAAACCTTAGAATTGCATGAACCCTAGGTTACACCTTTACGGTTACAATTTAGAGACCACATTTGGGCTAGACTAGACTTAATCAAGTCTAGTACTTAGCCGGTGAGCTTGGTCACTTTGTGGACACTCACCAAAAGCCCCAACTAAAAGAAACGGGCTAAACATCAAGTCTAAGACACGAAATCAACCTAAATTTGTTGTCGTACTACTGGGTGCTTTCAACCTCTTGGTTAGGTTAGCCGAGAGGAGGGAATCACTTTCAGTCGATTGTATGACGAATTTTCTTCAGGAATTAGAACTAAAATGAAAAATCTGGTCATCTGATTCATAAGGACCATCTGATTGATAGGGCCTTAGCCTTGTCTGGCTTGGCTACACCAACCCAGGGGTTGGGTGGTGTATGCAAGGAAGGAGGTCACTTAGACCTCAATTGGTTGGACCTTGGGAGCCACTCCCAAGGAGGCGAGTCACCTCACCAGGACCATCTTTTCCCCACACTTCTTCTACTCCCGTAGCCACAATGGCTAATCCTAGGCCTGGACCTAAACCGGATTAGGATATTGATAATCTGGACCTGATGGCTCATCTGGAAGCCCAAGCGGTTGAATATGAGGAGCAGCATCGGCAGAGCATGGACCGCATTTTGACGGTGCTTGACAAAATGCAGCATCCACCTCGAGGAGAACAACTGCGGGATTTCTATGATCTAGCCGCACCAATTGTCACACCCTTAGTCAGGATTCCCGCAGGAGGAGATGCATTTGAGCTCAAGCCCAATGTGATCGGTTTGATCAGCAACCACTTCTATGGAAACTCAAGTGAAGATCCATTCCAACACCAAGAGGACCTGAGTCGACTCGCAGAAACGATTCGACCCAGGAATATTGATCTTGGGATTGTTCTAATGAAGCTTTTCCCATTTTCTTTGAGGGACAAAGCTTCATACTGGTTCAAGACCATTGGGAAGCCAATTGGAACCTGGCCAGAATTACGATGTGAATTCCTGCAAAAGTTCTTCCCAATCGATCAAACAAACGCGATGAGGCACACAATCATAACTTTCTCTCAAGGAGTTAGGGAGAAGTTGCATGAAGCTTGGGATCGATTTCACGACCTTCTCCAGAAATGCTCGCACCATGGTATACCCAGATGGCACCTAGCTCAAATCTTTTATCATGGGCTGGATGACACACATCGGTATCTAGCCAATGCATCTAGTGGCGGGAATTTTCTCGTGAAAGACGAGAACAACGCATTTGAGTTGTTCGAATCTTTGGTGGAGAACTCGATGAATGCCGTGTCCATGAACCAGTTCCAACGGCCTGGTCAGCAGTGGGTTGGTATCCATGAGGCTCACATCGAGTCTATTCGAGCCGACATGGATATCATCGTCAAGCAGCTGGATAGAATAAACCTGATTGAGAAAAAGATTGACCAAATTAGTAAGGGTCAATCTGACATGAACTTTGCCGCTCCAAGACCCTCCTATGCACCCTAAGCACCACCAGCTCGAGTTAATCTACTCACTCGGGATGCATCTTCTCCTTATTTACGAGATCCCACATATCAAGATCCCGTAAACAATCAAGATCTGGCACCATACGACTAGGGTTACGCACCACCCGCATATTATAATACGTATCCAATTGATGGATATACGTCTCAGACATCTTCGGTCTACAAGGACGTCAGTGCTATCCAAGGATACAGGCGTAATAACCCGTATTCAGAGACATATAACCCTGGTTGGTGCCAGCATTCGAACTTGTCTTGGTTTGGTAATTCACAGAGACCACATCAAGATCCACACTACCAGACTAGGCAATATGGGAATGCGCAAAACACATACCCTAGGCAGTAGCCATTCTTGTCTCAGCAGCAGCAACCTTGTTCTATATACAAACCGCTGCACCAAGCTGCCAGTCACCCTTCAAAGCGGGCTGACCCTTTGGAGGCACTGAAAGAGGAGCTGCAAGAATCGATGAGGAAATCTACACAGGATAGCTTGCAGATAATGAAGGTGATGGCTGACCAGATACAGACTATACAGAACATGCAAAACCAGCTGTTGCAGGAGGATAGGACTCAGGGAGCCTTGCCCTCCCAACCCATCCCGAACCCTCGGTATGTGCAAAACCAAGGCACCCCACCTAGGTTTCAGGCACCACAGGGACAGGCACATGCCATATTACAGACGCCTCCTGCACCACCTGATTATGCTCAAGGCCAGCCGCCTTTGATGCAGAACCCCGCATACTCTACCCCTTCTGCTCCCCCACCACCCAATGGACAGCAAGCCAATGCAAATGCTGTCTCATTAAGGAGTGGAAGGAAGACATTCAACCCACCACATAGGCAGGTGGGTCCTGATTTTTCTCACCCTTCGCCGCAGGCAGGTTTGACTCCTTCATCTCAGGAGCCACCTATGGTAGATAAGGGTAAGAGGCCGTTTGACCCTGAGATTCCCATCCCTTTTCGTGAGGCTCTAACACAAAATGTAGTATGGAAAAAGGACACACGAAATTTTGAGGACCTGAAGTCAATGTTCAAGGAAGTACATATTCAAGTCCCCCTCCTCGAGGCAATAGATCACATCTCCATTGTCTCTAGGTTCTTCAAGGACTATTGTACCTCGAAGCGACAGCCTAGAATTGGACGATAGGCGGTACTGTCAAAAGAAGCAAGCGCCGTGATTCTAGCTGACTTGCTACTGAAAAAGAAAGACCCTGGTACCCTACTCATATCCTGCTTCCTACAGGATTCTCCATTTGATCAGGCCCTTCTAGATCTGGGTTCGTCCATCAACCTAACTCCCACTGCCGTATTTGATCGATTTCAATTTGGGGAGTTAAAGCCTACCTTGTCACGATTAAACTGGATGATGGATCAGTAAAAACACAGAGTGGGGTGGTTGAGAACGTGATCGTAAAAGTCAACGGATTTTGCTTCCCCACAAATTTTTTCATTCTCGATATAGAAGTTCCTCCTAATCTCCGAGATGCACCAATTATTTTGGGTCACCCATTTCTAGCGATAACCTGAGCGAACATTGATTGTGCATCCAGGTGTATGGAGATACCCTAGGTAATGGGCGACTTTGACTTGACATATTCACGGCATCAAGGAATTTTGACTATGATCGCATAGAGGAGGATGGTGAAGACGAAGATTCGGCATACTGTGGTAACTTTGGGCTCCTTTGTGATGACCCAATGTCTCATTCGTCTACACTATCAGGGTTCTTGGACCTCGATCCACACGGGATCGAGACCACTACACTGCACATATCTCCCCAAGGATCTGACTGTTTAGGGTGTGCTTCTGACACAGCACCCCTGATTCTAGCTATCCTGATCCGCACACTATTGAATCGCCCCTGTTGTTTCAGGAAGACGTGACCACAGCTAACGGGTTTCCCGTTAACGTAGTCACAACCAATTATTTCACAGGAAGCGAATCAGTGTGAATTCACATGCATACGAATCAGCAGATTCCCACCCCCGAGTTTGCTCCTCCCACTCCCATTTCTGACTCTAACCCACCCATGATTGAATTGAAGCCCTTACTTGACTCACTTAAGTATGTGTTCTTGGGCGAAAGTTAGACATACCCAGTCATTATTAATGCCCACTTAACCCAAGAACAGGAGCATCAATTGATTTATACGCTACAAGACCATAGGGCTGCTATAGGGTGGAGTATTGCTGATCTCCGCAGTATTCGCCCCTCGTATTGCACTCATCACATTTACACGGATGAGGGGGTGAAACCTTCAAGACAACCTTAAAGATGGCTTAACCCGAATATGCTAGAGGTTGTTAAGAAGGAGATCATCAAATGGCTAGACGTAGGCATTGTATACCCAATCTCTGACAGCCAGTGGGTGAGTCCGATCTAGATATTGCCCAAGAAAGTAGGACTTACCGTAGTAAAAAATGATAAGGGAGAATCCATCTTGACCCGCACTGCGACATCTTGGCGGGTCTGCATCAACTATAGGAAACTGAACATGGCTACCCAGAAGATCACTTTGCTTTGCCTTTCATTGATCAAATCTTGGAACGGTTAGTCAGATGCAGTTTCTTTTGCTTTCTAGATGGATACTCCAGGTATAATCAAGCGGTGATTAGCCCATAAGATCAAGACAAGACCACATTCACATGCCCCTTTGGAACATTCTCTTTCAAGTAGATGCCCTTTGGCCTCTGCAACACACCAGCAACATTTCAATGTTGTATGATGGCCATCTTCTCTGACATGATTGGGGAATATGTGGAGGTATTCATGGATGACTTCTCCATTTTAGGAGATGATTTCGCATCTTGTCTTGATAACCTCACCAAGATCTTGAAATGATGTATTGAGGTAAACCTAGTACTATCCTGGGAGAAAAGGCATTGCATTGTGAGGGATGGCATAGTACTAGGGCACAGGATCTCTAAAAATGGACTCGAGGTCGATCAAGCTAAATCTGATATTATTTCCCACTTACCGCCACTAAGCTCGGTCAAGCAGATCAAATCATTCTTGGGTCACGTCGACTTCTATCGGAGATTTATACGTGATTTCTCAAAAATTGCACGACCTTTGACAAATCTCCTTGTTGCCGATGTCCCATTTGAATTCGACACCTTGTGTCTCAGCGCCTTTGAGACTTTACAAAGCACTGTCTCTAATTCCCCGATTCTCCAACCACCCAACTGGTCGCTTGATTTCGAGATGATGTGTGATGCTTCTGACCTTGCCGTCGGTGTTGTTTTAGGCCAGCATCGGGAAAAACAACCTTTTGTCATATACTATGCTAGCAAGACGCTAAATGAGGCTTAGTGCAATTACACTGTCACTGAAAAAGAACTGCTAGCAGTAGTATTTGGGTTGGAGAAATTCAGATCTTACCTATTAGGGTCCAAAGTCATCATCTTCAGTGACCACTCTTCCCTCCAGCATTTGTTGGCAAAGAAGGATGCCAAACCACGACTCATTAGATGGATCCTTCTATTGCAAGAATTTGATATTGAAATCCATGACAAAGCCATAAAGCAGAATGTTGTGGCGAATCACCTATCCAGATTGGACCCAGGCCACATTCCTTATTCCCTGCCTATCCACGAGCAATTTCCGGATGAATCCCTTTTGGTAGTTCACTCTGTTGAGTTCCCATGGTATGCGGAGATCGCGAACTATCTTGCCAAAGGCAAGATTCCCACGAACCTATCTAAGGACCAGAAACTCAAATTCACTGCGGAGGCCAAATTCTACCTCTGGGATGACCCACTACTCTTCCACATTGGAGCGAATCAGATTATTCGAAGATGCATCCAAGATTCTGAGATCCCCAGTGTGTTATCTTTTTTCCATAATGATGCTTGTGGTGGTCACTTCTCAGGACGGAAAATCGCTGCAAAAATTTTACAGTCGGGATTTTTCTGGCCAACTATTTTTAGAGATACACATGAATATGCCTAGCACTGCAAACAATGCCAGTCGGTCGATCTATGACTAGGAGAGACATGATGCCACTCCATCCCATCATGGTTGCAGAAGTGTTCGACGTCTGGGGCATCAATTTTATGGGCCCCTTTACAAACTCGCATGGCCTCAAGTACATATTACTAGCCATCGACTATGTCTCGAAGTGGGTTGAGGCCATCCCGACGAGACAGGTTGATCATAAGACCGTCATTTCTTTCGTACGGCAGTACATCTTCACGAAATTCGGAATACCCCGCGCTTTGATTAGTGACGGGGGAAGCCACTTCATCCACGCCCACTTCAGGTCATTATTAAAGAAATACGGGGTACATCACTGTATAGCCACCCCATACCACCCGCAGACCAATGGGCAAGCTAAAGTGTCTAACCGTTAGATCAAGCTGATTCTCCAGAAGATGGTTAGGCCAGACAGGAAGGACTGGTCCGATAAATTAGTTGATGCACTCTAGGCATATCGGACCGCATACAAGGCCCCACTTGGAAAGTCACCATATCGTATGGTATATGGCAAGGCCTGTCACCTTCCTATAGAGCTGGTGATAGACGACTTTTCGCTTTGCATTATAGTATTTAAGTGGTGAAAAAATTAACTAATCAAAAATAATGAAAATAACCACTCGCAGAAGAGCGGGTCGTATCCACAGGGAGGTAATTATGCAATCAATACTTAATTGTTTAATGTTATTTCGGACAGTGCGAAATCCCTATTCAAATCTAACTTAAAATGTGAAGGAAAGTAGATTTGCAATAACTTCAAAAGATAAGGGTATATGTGTAGTTTTCCCTCAATAAATTTATGATGAATTTATGCAATTTTCACGTGATGTGTACTAGAGACAATTAGTACTTAAGTTAAGCCCCAAAATCAATCTTTAAACTAGTTAATATCAATATCATGCAATTGTAAAGAACTATGAGTGTTCAAACACAATTCTTGCACAATAGAATAACAATAAATAAAATCAAATTAGGTGGCAATGGCATTGAATGTAAATTTTAATTGGTGGGAAAATAGGGCTTTTTTCCTCTCTCCTCCTTGCGAGAGAGAGAGACAACTCAGGAGGACGGCGAGGTCGAGGGCTCTCCGATGGTGGCAGCGGCGGCGACGGAGGTGGCCGAAGCTCCGGCCTATTGAACAAGAAGGCAGAGGTGCTGCTGCAGTGCCGCCTATGGCGTGGGGCGTGCGCGTGCTGGTGCACGCCCGTGCAGGCGATGAGGCATAGGCTGGAGCGTGCGGGCGTGCCTGTAGGGTGGTGTGAGTGTGTTGGTGGCGCGGATGCAGGCACGTGGGTGGAAGGTGATGCGATGCGGCGTCTGCAGCAGGGCGGTGGGGCGCGCTGGCGTTGCTGCAGAGTGGAGAGGCGCGGCTTGGTGCGTGCGGGCAAGCGCTTGCAAATGGCACTGAAGGGAGCAAGTGGTAGGGCGTGCAGGCGCGGTGAGTAGGGGGCGGCCTACAGGTGGTGCGGGCGCCTGCTGTGAGGTGCGGGCAGTTGGTGGCATGAGCGCCTGCAGCAGGGGAGAGGCGCGCGGTTGGGTGGATGCGCTTGCTGTGGCATGGATGCAGGGTGGAGAGGCGCGGCTTGGTGCGCGCTGGTGTGCAGATGGCGTTGAAGGCAGATGAGCGGTAGGGCGCACTGGTGTGAGCCTGCGGTGGCTGGAGGGAGATGCTGTGAGCAGGAAGCATGAGGTTTTTCCCTGCAAGGGGGAAGAAGGCCACAGTGCACGCTTCTTCTCTTCCTGGATGGCCTTCCTCTCTCCCCGCCTCTTCTTTTTAACTTCTCTCCTTTGTGCATGAGTTAAGGGATTTTCCCAAATCCCTTAACTATTTCTGGTCATAGTTGTTGAGAAAGGCGGCGGAAGAGGAAGATTACCCCAATGTCCGGCAGGGGAGGGGGGAAAGAGTCGTGGCTATTATGTGTTGGGGAATTTATCCCCCCACCCTTGTTCTTTCCGAATATTATTACCTGCACATAAAAACAACAAAATCATTAAGTTATAGAATGTTATAAACTTAAATCATGATGTGTACAAATATTCTACAACTTAATTTCAATTATTAACACACCTAAACTGTACGATTAAAGAAACTTAGGCTTAATACTAGTCCATTTTAATGGACTCATCAACTGGAACACTACGCCTTTTGGGAGGTGAGAAAATGTAACCTTGACCTCGATGCAAGAGGCCAAGAACGAAAATTCCAGCTCAGCGAAGTAGAAGAGATCCAACAGGAGGCCTATGAGAACGCATTGATATACAAGGACAAGACCAAGGCCTTTCATGACTGCCACATTCGAAGGAAAGCATTCAAGCCCAACCAGCAAGTCTAGTTGTTCGATTCACGTTTAAAACTTTTCGCAGGGAAGCTCAAGTCCAAGTGGACTGGCCCGTATGTTGTGATTCATCCATATCCTAATGGGCCAATCCAGATTAGGGACCCAAAATCTAGGCATATATCTACAGTAAATGGCCAGTGCCTCAAGCCATTTTTGGCCCAGGAACCTCCTCCACCTAATGAGATTGTTCATCTTATTGAGGACGTATGTTGAGTTTTTGCCCAGATGGAGGCGTTAAACTCAGCACATATAGATAGCATATCCCACATTCCACCATCACCTATACATACCATTTTTATATATAGCATATTTCTCCTTAAGAAAATTTTCTTTCTACATATTGCATACTGACAGGTTGGTTGGTGCTGAATATATAATTTCAGGAGCAATTACAAGTGATTTCTACCCATTCTCTCCCTGCTGCATTTATTTTCTTTTATATTCATGCATGAGGACATGCAAAAACATAGGCATGGGGGGGTAGATACAAAAAAACTGAAAATTTTTATGCCAACATTTAGGAAAACCTCGGAGCTGCATGTAAAACGTACTTTAGGACCCTAAATAAAAGAACAACCGACTCTACCTCTAATGCTCGCATTGGAGCTAGAAATCGTCTGCAACAGCCATTTCTAACTCACCCACTCACCTCTTGTTCTAAATTTGAGGTCAAGTTGAATGTAACCCGATACGGGAATTTCATGAAGGACAAATTATACGAGGTTACTTGTTTATAGCATATATACATATTGCATTCATGAATAAGATTATTTTATTAAGAGAATGCATTAGGGATTTTATCTCTAGTTGATTCCTATAATATGGAATCCAGTACAACTTTTCACAGACACGTAGAATTTGCAATGGATTCACGGTGAAGGCTGATAAATGTCTTTAGCCTGTCAAGAAGCAGTTGATGGTCGACTTTTCGCTTAGCATTATAGTATTTAAGTGGTGGAAAAATCGACTAATCAAAAACAATGAAAATAACCACTCGCAGAAGAGCGGGTCGTGTCCACAGGGAGGCAATGATGCAATCAATACTTAATTATGGATAGTGCGGAATCCCTTTTCAAATCGGACTTAAAATGTGAGGAAAGTAGATTTGCAATAACCTAAAAATTTAAGGGTGTAAGTGCAGTTTTCCCTCACAGAAATCCTCAATAAATTTAGGATGAATTCATGCAATTTTCACGTGATGTGTACTAAAAATAATTAGTACTTAAATTAAGCCCAAAATCAACCTTTAAACTAGTTAATATCAATTCCATGCAATTAGAAAGAATTATGAGTGTTTGAATGTAATTCTGCCACAATATAATAATAATAATAATAATCAAATTCGTGGCAATGGCATTGAATGTAATTTCTAATTAAGATAAAAACAGAGCTTTCTTCCTCTCTCCTCCTTGCAAGAGAGAGAGAGAACCGCGGGGGTCAATATGAGGCTCAAGAGGACGGCGAGGTCGAGAGCTTTCCAATGGTGGCAACGGCAGCGACGGAGGTGGCCGGAGGTGGCTAGCGGTGGTGGCCGAAGCTTCGGCCTGTGGAGCAAGAGGGCGTAGCTGCTGCTGCGGCTGTTTGAGCGGGCACGCGCGTGCTGGTGCACGGGCAGAGAGCTCCTGCATGCTGCAGATGCAGGGAGAAGTGGCGCGGCATGGATGCAGCAATGAGGCGCACGCTTGCAGATGGGCGGCGGTCTGCAGGAAGGTGGAGCGGCGGGGCGCACTAGTGCGCACACTGGAAGATGGCGAGCGGGCAGGGTTGGGGCGCGCTGGAGGAGAGGCGCGAGCTAGTGCGTGAGCGCCTGCTGTGGCATGGGGCTGCAGGGAGGTGATGGGCGCGCGGGTGAGATCTACCTGCAGCAGGAGGCGCTGGTGATGGCGTGCGGGCGAGGTAGGCACTCTGCAGGATGTGGCCTGCAGGCTTGGTGGTGTGCGGCGCCTGCTAATGCGCCTGCAGAGAGATGGGAGGCGCCAGTGGGATGTGCGAGCGCACTGCACGCAACGCTTGCTGTTGGTGGCGTGCGAGTGCCTTGCAAGCAACGCTTGTGGTTGGTGGCGCATTGGAAGATGGGCGTGCTAAGGTGCTGGAGAGGAGCGTGCGGAGGTGATGGAGCAGGTGCTGCAGGGACGGCTGGTGGAGGATGCAAGCGTTTGTTGCGGGGGCGGTGTTGGGTGCAGGCAGGTGATGGGCGCCCGGGTGCGACTACGCAAGGTAGAGAATGAGCGGCACAGTGCTCGCCCTCTCCACAGTCGAGAAGAGAGAGCCGTTCCCCGTAGGGGGGAAGATTCCTTTCTCCTCGCCTCCTCTCTTTAACTCCTCCCTTTGCGCGTGCGAGAGTTAAGGGTTTTTCAAATCCCTTAACTATTTCTGGCATCGTTTGTTGAGGGAAGGTGGCGGAAGCTTAACCCAATGTGCGGAAGGAGTTGTTGTTGTTATTTGGGGAAATTTATCCCACACCCTTGTTCTTTCTGCATATTATTACCTACACATAAACAGAACATAATCATTACACATTAAGTCATAGAATGTTATAGAATTAAATCATGATGCATACAATTATTCTATAACTTAGTGTAGTTATTAACAAACCTCAAATGTTAAAAGAGAATTACTTAGGCTTAATATTAGTCCATTAAAGTGGACTCATCAGCAATGTTTCTTTTCCTGAACCCCTGGATAGGGTTTTGGGAGTCATGCAGATTTTCTTCCAAAAAATCCACCAAATAGTGTAAGATGAGAGTAGAGTATACTAGTGCTCTAAGATTAGTGCAAAGAATCTGGAATCCTAGATAATTAGGTGATGATACTTAGAGATTAGGCATAATTTTCGCTCTCGGTTCCTACGTATACATTTTGTGTGAATTTTGAGAGCCACCAAATAAGGCAAATACACGGAGAGCAAATCTTCATAAAATTAGGGCTAAGGTGGATAGTTACGACCATTCTTTACGGAATCCTCGGCTGAAGGAGGGTATTGATGTTAAGGTCAGAAATACACCATCCTATCGGTCTCTCTCGATGCCGTGAGTAGGCACTTCCATCAAATAAGCCACCCAATGTCTCTTGAGTACCACCAATCCCTAATAATCCTCAATAAAGTTCATGGATATGTGCTAGTTGTGTTGTGTTGAAAGAAGAAAAAAAAAAGGAAAAAAAATAAAAATAATGATGAAAAAAAAATTGAAGAAAAAAATTATAAAAAGAAGAAAAAGCAAGAAAAAAAAAGAGTTTGTGAATATTTAGTGTTTATTTCATTTACATTGAGGTAATACTACCGAATAAATTTGAGACCCACCAAATAAGGCCTTAACCTATTTTTCTGTGTTTCTGGCCACCCAAATACTGGCTGAGGAATTCTGACTTAGTGTTAGGGATATGAGAACTCAATTAAAGTGTTAATACCAAGTAAGACCACTAAATACAGGTCATATGTGTGAATCTGGTGAGATTGTGAGCTCTAAGAAAAAGAAAGAAAAGAAAAGGAAAAAGAAAAAGAGAAAGAGAGAATGAATACAAAGGAACCAGAAGAGAGCATAGTTTTTCTCGTCTTTCTCTGGGTTGAGTTACTTGATAGTTCGGGAATCTAGATTCTGAAATACTAATCTCTATGTAGCACCAAGTGAGAGTGAGCCACCAAATATATAATCTTTTCCCTCTAAGATTCTTTACTTAAGCTTAAAGCCGGGTGGAATTCATAGAATATCTTGAATACCCCGAGGGAAGAAGTCCGCCTATCCTGCTAGAATTTTACTAGGGGTCAAGTACAAGCTTTAGAGGTGTATCAGTTTTCACTCGAATCCGTTGCAAAAGCTACATAGCTGCAATTTCACGATTGTCTGAATTTCTAGCGCATAGGATGAAAACAAAAAGAAGAAAAATCTCTAGGATTACACTTGATAAAATAATCAATCCCTTAGGGACCCTTGCTGTGAATAACTTAGTCTTGCAATTGCTAGGGACTAGCAAGATTTATGCATGGGGGTATAATTGCGCAGCAATCATCGGTCTTAATTGACCTAAATTAGGCTAGGACTCAGCCTAAGTTAGGGTAATGCATGCATGCATAAGCATTATCTGCATCTTTACTGCTTTCTTTTAGCTATGCAAAAAATAATGCTATAATGTGCTGATTAGGTGCATTATGTCAATTATAGGTAATAAGCTGGATCTGGAATAATGGGTGTTGCAGCAAAACTGGAGCAAAAGACCTAGATTAGATGTAGTAGATAATAATGTAAGGGAGTTAAGGTATGCTACTCTATTAAGTAGGAATAAAGCAGTAAAATGTGAAGAATTTAGGTCCATCCTAGCCCTAGGATAGCCTAAAGACTTCCCCAAGCCTTAGCCACCCTTAAATTAGGTCACCGCACCCTAGGAAACCTTGAAACTCTAATTCCAACCTTTATCTGGACATCCAGATGAATTATAGGATGTCCAGAACCCTTAGCCAACTCTTGCACACCTTAAACCCACTTCTGCAGTGTTATTGGACGTCCAGACACTTGGTTAGACATCCAATTTCTGCAGAATACCCAAGATAGAACCTTGAATTCTTCCTGACTCTGATTGGATGTCCAGACAACAAGTCTGGACTTCTGATTTTTGAGTATAAGACGTATGATTCGATTTTTGGACGTCTAGAACTGTTCTCCAGTTCCTATTTTGAGATTCAAGCCTTGATCTTAGATCTCTAACCCCCTAAACCCAATTCCAACCCCATAGGAACCTAAATTAAGGTACCCTAACCCTAGTACATCACCTCTAGACCTTCCTAATGACCTAATTAGGTCCTCCCTAAACCCAATTGACTTAGATCATAGTCAATTACCATTACCTAAGTCAATTGGACTCATAGGATCCAATTGAGCCCAGATCTCAACTCACACAAGTCCAATTGGACTCAGTGAGAGTCCAATTGACCTAAGCCCAACCTAATGGAGTTATTTCACTCTTAATTAGGTTCACACTCATTCAATTAAACTTGTGTTAAGTTTAATTGCAATTCATCCTTAGCAATTAGGGTTTGCAACCCTAATTTAAGGCTTACACCTACCTAAACCCCTTAGGACCTAACCTAGACCACTTAGCCACATAGGGCACGGCCACACACTCACACACACACACCCATCTAGAGTTCTCTAGAACTCTCTCAAAGTGGCGCCACTCTTGGTTGCCAAATTTAGCAACCATGAGCCATTCAATTCTTAGATCCACTTTTTATGGATCTAAGAACTACCTCTCTCTCACCATGGCCGGCCACTTATGGGACCCTCTCTAGAGAGTTACACACTTCTCTAGAGAGACTCCCTTAGGTCTATAAAAAGACCTAAGGGGTGGCCATTTGCACCCATCCCATTCTTGTTACTCATTCACATTTAGGTTAGCTACATCCACCTCCACGAGTTGTGCACCATGGAAGCCACCATCTCCATGCCAGGATGCTGGATCATCTTCCCAACCTTTCTCCAAGGGCCAACCTAAGCACCATTGGCTGCCCCGCCTTCTCCTCTCAGCCACACAAAGGCCATCGGAGCCCACCTCCGAATGCCCTTCTTTTCTACTAGATTAGTAGCTTAGCTCTTCATAGTTTTACTGCTTTCATTTACTACTTAGTAGTGTAGCTCTTATTCTCTCCCAATGATGCATGCAAAATCCCCCCATAGATTCCTATATGCAATCATTTTCTGTTAGTTAGATTTGTGTTTCTCAAGCTTTCCTTTACAAGCTTTCCTCTAAATTCCATGTTGCAAACATCCTCCTGAATGAATGAATAAAAGATATATTTTGAAAATCACCATGAGCTTATTGGTTGCAATCTATTTCGTGTGATTCAAGTTGCCTGCTTTTCATTTACATATATATTGCAACAAGCATGTCGGTTCCGGAAAATATAGAAGATTTGACTATAAATGCATTTTCCGTAAACAGCTACCACATAACTAGAATTGTGCGCACCGAAACTCATACTTTCACCTTCTTTATCTATCTAACACACGTGCATGTAATCAGAGTTCACAATAGAAGTGGCAAAACTCTAATCCAAAGATTGGAAACCGTCGTGCGATTCTAAATAAGTAGAGTGATAAAAGATCGATTTCAGATTTGAGTAAACGCCTCCCAGAGACGAACGATCGGGACTCAAAGCCTCATTATCTTTTTATAAATATTTTTGTTTGATCGTATTCACACTATACTACGACGCTTTTCCTATCAAAATGCACTCTACGAGTCACAAACAATCACCCATCAGGATACCGGTAACTTCTGGGAATCTTTCCGCAGGGGCAATGCCTACGACAGGGATTTTGCCTTCAGATCCAAAAAGGAGAGGGCAAAGGTCTTGGCGATCCTTTGGGGCATCTGGCTGGGGAGGAATGGGATGATCTTTATTGGGGAGAGGCCTTATGTTGAGAATTTTGTTTTGGCTATCTCCTCCTAGGTGGTGTTTTGGGGATCGACCCTATAATTTTGATGTAATCTATTTTGTTTTGAAATGGAATGATCTTGGAGGGTTATCATTCAGATAACCGCCCTTTCGCTTTTAAAAAAAAAAGCATCTAATTATAGATCTGATAGACTTTGCTAGAATTCTTCTCATGGGAATACGTGTCATGAAGCATATCCCACATCTCAACGGTTTTGTAATACATGATGTCATCTCCAATCTCTGGTGACATGACATTCATGATCCAAGTCCTCACCAATGTAGTCTTTCTTCCACGAGATGTACTTCCCAATCTTATTCTGAGGCTCTGGCTTCAGTAGTACATGCTTCTTGTCGTGACCCTCAACGACCACCAGAAAGGTTTGAGACCAACAACCATAGTTGGTCTCACCCAACTTTACAGTTGGTTTCATCCAACTTTACGATCATGACAAAGAATAGATTCTTATAGTTTTCGCTCTCCTGACTTGTCTCCGATGTAACCTCAGAAGATGAAGAGGAAGCCATGATGCTTCAAGCACTGGGAAGTCACCAAACTCAGATCTGAAAAAAAATGTAGATCACTCAAACAAGTGATCTAACATGAAATCTAAGTCATCTATTTCTTGGAAATGAAGTTAGACACATATAGTAGCCTTTAATAGTTAGAAGGAGCCTACTAGGATCCGGAGACACCCCTACCAATCCCAAAAAGAGGGCTACTCCCCTTCTCATTATGCTAGGTGATGGAAACACCATTATGAGCCATAACTAGCTCATTTTTATCCAATTAAGTCAGTAAATCTCCTACATAACTTCTAGAGAGCCATATTTCATTGCAAAGTCATTCTAAGGGAAACACAAGAAAACATGGTTAAAACTATAGTTTTACCATCATATTATGAATGCAGTACAATCACGGGTTTCCCCAAGGGGTAATTAAGGGCCAAATGATCCCAAAAGGCTAACAAGTGGGTTAGAACAGACAAAAGGGTTTGCACGTGTTTTAAGAATTAAATGGCTTTTGAAATCCTAAAAAACAAACCTATTTAATTAACTAAGGTTCGAATCAGGATAAAATTTACCTAAACCCTCTAACATTCATATAAAAATATCCTCTAGGGTTTGGAACCTTCAATTTCACCATCAGAACTCATCTTGACCCAAAATAGAGTCTTAGATAGACATTTGCCCTAATTTAGGTTTTTACGTAAATTATCCAATCAAACTTGGTCAAAACCTAAATCTAACTTCACCATTTGATTCCTTAGGTCCAAATTAAGTTTTTACCAAAATTTAGACCCAATCTAAGATCATCTTGACCAAGTTTGCATTTTGGTCCAGTCAAACTCTTTTTACCTCATTCAGACCCCTAACTTTCGAATTCCTTACAAAAAGGGCCCTATCTTTGTTGTCACTCTTTGCAAATAAGTCCCTCCACCATTATCGTGGAGGAATCCTTCTCCGACGACCTTTGATTGAAGAGAACTCCTCTGTTCAATCAGTCCCTTCCAAAATTGAAAGAGAGATTCCTTGAGGAGTCCTCTTCCCTCTGAATCCATCCATGAGCTCCATAACCTTCCCAATCTCTAATGTGAACGCATGAGAGATTTGGGTTTCCTACTCCAGCAAACATTCCTAGCTTCCAAGCTCAAAACCCCCTCCTCAGCCCTATAAAAAGATCCTCAGGGCACGACCGAGTCTCTCAAGCTTGAATTCCGACCGTGAAACCCTAAATTCCTCCCTCCTTGTTCGACCAGAAAGCTCTTCAAGCTCCTTAGACTTCCTGTAACTCCTCTCATCGTCTGACCACAAAACCAGTGGCAAATTTGCCTTCCCCTCTCTCGTCCGCTCTTAGCTGTACCAGCAGGAGCCCTTCTACCTCCATCATCGTCACCGTTCCTATTATCGGAGCACCTTCTTCCCTAGCTCTGGCCTACCAATGCCGGTGCTGTCCTCCCCCTTTCATCCACTTAGCATAGGTAATTAAGTTCCCTTAAGACCCCTAGTTTAGTTTCTTACCCAAAAAAATCCAAAAATACCCTTCGACGCTACCACTCACCTCCGTCTTCCCCGTCTCCGACCGCTCCTCCGGCAAGGTAGCTCCACTACTACACAACTCCATCCACCTCACTAAAACTTCCACAAGCTCCACCGTTCCACCACAAACAAAAGTCCTCTCCTATTTCTCCTTTTCACTACCCAAACAACCTACCAGACAACCCACCTTTGCATGGGCTTTTCCATCATCATCCCGCCACCATACCCACTCGCACACAATGCCACCACCACCATTACATTCCACAACATCAGGAGATCCACCTGAACTTGTTTGATAGGGCCAATAGGCCGTTTTTGTGTTTTCAGGTCTCCAGGTTCACTTCGCCATTGAAGAGCGAATTTGAGCTCGCTTAAAGCATTCTCCAGCGGCTGCAAGTTCCAGGTTTCTGCGTCAGGCAACGCAGAATAGATCCAGCTTCAAGTTTGACCCAACAATTGGGTCATTGACCGACCTCATCACACAAATTCAACGAAAGCTGCTGCTGCTACTTCACGCGAAGATGGTGGGACATTTAGTCCCACCTCGGAAACCAGTGGCACTGCAGCAGCACATAAATTGCAAACGTGATTGGGGCGTTGCCTCAAGTCACAGGGGGTGAGGTGCCCCATGCCCTCACGTGCCTCATTCATGACATTTCCCCCATGAACCTGGTACACCCGACCCTCCTAAGCCTTCACTCCTCAGTCACCACCCACGCCAGTGACCCTGGACCCGAGTATGTGGATCCTCCAATTACCCAATAACCAGATGTGCATGGCTCTGGGAGAGCGAAACCTAAGAGAGAGAGAGAGAAAGGGAGTGTGTAGGGTAGGGGAGGGTTTTGTTCTTCTGTGCATTGGCTAACACTTAGCCAAAATCCGAGCCCTTTCCCTTGTGCTTAAAGAAGAGGGAAGAGAATGCAGAGAAGGAAAGAAGAGAAGAAAGAAGAAGGAAAGCTAAAGACGAAAAAGGCAGAAAGGCAGAGAGGATAGAAGAAGAAGGAGAGCTGCACAGGAAGAAATCAGAGAAGAAAAAGGAAAAGAAGAAGAAAGTAGAAGAGAAGAGAAAGAAGGAGAAACAAAGAAGAAGGCACTGTAGCAGTTGAACATTTAAGGCGTCTGATCTCCAAAGGAGACGTTTGATTACTATAGCATTCAAGCTACTGTGCGGATATTTGGTCCTGATTACTATGGCATTATTGATTACCTTAGTCTACATATAACTATACTAAATAATTGGTGATCTAAATCACCATTATTTTGTTATAGATATCATTTTATCATGTCAAATTCTTGCTATACTCATGTTCTACATTGATTATCATTTTTGAGTAATTTATTTGGCTTAAATTTTGTGCTCAATTACATTTGATATTAGTGTGTGAATTCCTATTTACTCCCTATGTTCGACCTCAGACTTTCATTTATAATATTCGAGTAATAAATTGTATTTGTTTTCAAAGTGATTTTGACTATACTACAACGAAGCTATTCTAAAACATCGATTTATCACTCCAACATTTTGGTGCCGTTGCCAGGGAGCAACGCGCAATTCATCGCTATTCTCTTGCTTATTTGATTATATTTGAGCACTAACTTACCCTATTTGCTTTCTTATGATTTTGCAAGGTACTTCACGAGGAGATCTTCCGTGCAAAACAGCCACACCAGGGCAAGTAACATCTCTATCTTCCCTACTCAACCTCCTAATCTTAGGAAGACAAAAAAGGAACCAATCAATAAGGAATCACTCGCCTTATTTCATAGTAATCATCATTTAAAGGACAAATTTCCTGATTTGCGAAATTCTTTTCAAATCTCATTGAGTTGAAGTGATTCTATTTAGAGATCCTACCCCAAATTTCCTATGCCTATTAGGGGCTACGGTTAATTTCTAATCACTTTTGGGCTAACACACTTCTTGCTTGAAGCCCAGGGTGAACATATCATGATCAATTGGACTTGGAAATAAAGCCAATTAGGGTTTCTGCATTAGGGTTTTGAAGTGCTAGTACACATGTTTGCCTGAATTAAAGGAAAGTTACCATCCCGCATTTGTGTGCTACCCAAGCCCTTGATTGAAAAGATCTAATCAAGAAAAACCCAAAAAACAGGCTCTAATTCACTTGAACCCTAAAAATCCTTGGACCTAATAACCTGGGAGTCAAATCAGGGTGATTTCTAGGTCCTGACCTAGATCTCATTCTTCCATCTTTAGGGCAGTTCAGGTGAAATTGGTCTATAGTGTAGGCCAACCAACCTCCAACTTAGGTCACAAGTCAAATTAAAATTTAATCAAGTGAAACTCAAGGCACAAACTAGGATATAAAATTGGTAGACTTAAGGACGTAAGTTCGTACATTCCAATCCACCTGGGCCCTCAATGACAAGGAAGGTCGGGTGAGGGAAATCCTGTAACCCATGGGGACGCTCTACCGTATAGGGGTCTTTGCAGGGCTCTCCCTTCCTGGCTGCCCAGGTACTTCTCAGGTGTGCAAATTTCTGATTTAGAGGTATCATCCGCCTCAAAATTGCCTTAGTCATCCAAAAATCTTTGGGTGCCTTGATTGGGTCAATCTCACATCTAGTCCCTCATCCCTTCTATTTAGCACATACACAGATTTCTCTTGGGAATCTCTTTTCAAATATGGTCAATCTAATCTTGGATTTTGATTCTACATCTTGATTCCACCATCTGATTCAAAAATGTAGCCTGGCTATTTAGGAAAACCATTGAAGAAACCTGAATCCCAAATATCCATGAAAGATAGAATGGTTGAGGATGTCCTTAGATTTTATAAGATTGATGACAAAACCTCAAAACCAATTGAAGACATTTAGGTTAATGTATCGATAACAACAACTTTCATCATAAATTGTGCCCAACTAATTATAAAACAAGTAACAAATGGATCTACCCAGGATGTTCTCATGACAGGATACATTGAGTTAGAGAAATTACATAACTTTGAATATCTCCAATGCATGACAAATCCTGTACTTTGGGAAAGACACCAAGATGATCTTGAAAAATGGGAAGAGATGATAAAATTATTAAAGCAGATTATCGATCAAAACTACCTGTACATTCCCCAAACATTTAGCGAAACATCTTGGAATAATACTGAGGACCTATCTGATTTTCCTAATCCCGGGTTCAAGAATCAAGGTTGTTGTGACCCCCAACCCAAATGGAATATGATCCAAATTATATACAGATTGACATTTCTGATCTTGAGACGAGTTGGGAGGATCCGATTGCAGGTGATCACGATTTCGAGCCAGCCTTAGAAAACCAAGAACCTAGTTCACTAAGATTAGATTTCCTAGACACCTGTGATACTAAGATTGAATCAGAACCTCTCGAGGGTGTAAATTTCGTCCCTTATTCTCATAAGGTGACTCTCAAGAAAAATTATGACATCCCTGTAGAGCTCAACCTAGATTCTAGTGATTCAACCCACACCCTTAGCATAGAATCTAGATCTGAGCCTCCTTGGGAGGATTACAAGGCCCCAGGTGATGAAAATCATATTTGAATCGGGATTATGATTCTAGGCCTTTATTTGATGAATGCACCTCTCCAACCTCGTCAGAAATACAGATTAATTTTTTGGAAGTCACGCATATCTATGATATAGAAATCGAGGAGTTGGAAGAGTTGGGTTTTGATTGGGCCTTCCCTACAAGCCAAATAGGCTAGACCCAAATAGACCAGACCCAATAGGGACACCTTTTTGAGCTCAGAATCTGAGAATAGGCTAGACCCAAGTCAGGTTGTTGAGTCTACATCTTGTGATTTATTCTATGGTGGAACCTCTGATCCCGAATCAAATTCAAAACTTGATTCTCGTAAGTTTTCCGACGATTTCGAATCTTACTATGATTTCGGAGAACCATTGTTTCCTGACAACTATAAGCCAATCTATGACCTCAGCATACATGATCCATTCTTTGACTCTGACTCTGATGTCTCTGATACTGAGATCATTGATTCAAAATCAGGTTCCATTGAGGTGGGAACATTTCTTTTTGATAATCAAGAATCAAAAACAGAAATTGCCAAGAGTGTCTACAACCCAGAGTTCGAATCTTTTCTTAACTTAGATTTCCTTCATCCTATAAATACTCTTCAGGCATTTACCTTTGAGTTTGATGGCTACTATGAGGACTCTCTAAATGAACCCACCTTTGAATCCTTACTAGAAGAGCCCTCATACGCAATTCTTATTGATGCCACCTCTTCTACACATACAGAACCTTCCCAAACCCGTTTTTTACCCAACTTGCTACCAGACTCAATTTCTACTCTGATTCCCCTCTCAATGAGCTGGTTGCAGATGATTCTCCTCCACATTCCAATCGGGGTTCGAACTTCGATCAAACTATAAACCCATCCTTCTCTGACCACTCTTGTAGGGTTCCAACATCCTCCGCTGACTCTTTTTCATTTCAGGATCCCTACTCTGATCAGGCTAATCCAACTCAGCCAAACCCTAGCTATGCACTTCCACATCTTCTTGAGCTCCACAGCATCTAGTGGGTTCTGCATCTATTGATCTACATCTATCAACCCGCCAGATTGATTTGGTTTGGGCTGCATCATCAACCTGTTGATCTGAACAAGCACCTGGTTGGACCAACCAGGCTATTGATCAAGGTGATTGTTCTACAAAACTCGTCTGATTTGACCACTCCTCCATACCATTTACCGCTCGGCTGAAAGCATTGAATTTAGAGCTTAAAGAGAGGCAACCCGTCATTCCAAAAACTCGAGATCCTTCTGACTATCCTTTTTGTACTTCACGTCTATTGCACTCTAAGTTCAGTTTTAGAACAATCGATCCCACCTCTGGTACTCATATCAGGGCTTGAAATCGTCTACAACAATCACCCCGACCCATCCACCCACCCAAAACCTGTTCCAATGAATGATCTAAGCTGAACTCGAACCCACCTAATTTACAATGAGGACATTGCAAATCATAAACATGAGGGGTATTAAAGTGCAAAACGATGTGAAAATCACTTCATAAAAAAAGGATTTCATCAAAAAAAAAAGGACATATTCCAAAAACCAAAAAAATAAAAAAAAATTGAAAAAAGAACAAAAATAGGAGAAGGGAGGAAATTTTGAATGAATTGATTGCATATCATTTTTTAGGAGAAAAGGGGGAGGGAATAAAATTGTCAAAATAGAGCACAATTTGAAAAGAAAAGAAACAGTCATTAGTAAAAGATTAAGGAATTGACTCAATTCTAAACCAAATCAAAAATAAAGAAAATGAAAGACAAAAAGTGCTAAGAAACAAAAGAGATTAGTATGAACGCTGATCTTAGGCCTCTTGCGCTGCAATCCTAGGCTTAAAAATTCAATTATCCGCTAAGATCTGGATAGTCCTCGAGAGGTTAGGGAAAATGCGAAGCTTAAGTATTAGGTGTAAGGCCTAAGGATTATTCGACCTTGTTAACTGACCTCTGGTTTGCGAGACTCAGTAACCTAAGCATCCCAATCCACCACAGTCTAGTTCAGTATGCTTAAGTATCAAAATCACGCAAATGCGTTAAATATGTTCTGAAAAAGTTACCTAGATTAGGAGCAGCTAATCAACACAAGTTGATTTGGATGAGTTCCCAACACGGAGACGCGAGAAATTCCCCTTGAAGATGCGCAATAACATATTGTCTCCTCGGTGCTTATCTCCTAGGATATCTAAATATCCTACCGGGGGCATGTAAGCACCTTATGCTAGTTCATATGCCATGGGCGGCATTATCACGAAATGTCGATTTCTAGGGTCTGATTTAGCTACAGAATGCCATGGGTAGGATTATCTCGAAATCTTGAAAGCCAGGGTTTTGGGGGTTGCCATGGGCGATGCTATCTTGAAGCATCGATTACCAGGAACCCTGCGAGGATTGATGGTGGGAACTAGGAATCCGATACAGACCGTGTTGTAAAGCTAATCCGAGGCTAGAAATAAAAAGAAAAGAGAGAGAAAACTCTCCAAAAATAAAGAAAAATTCTTCTGTCTCTCTCTTACAAAAACACACTGCAAACTGAACCTGGGCTAAAACATGTTACAAGCACTGGTGCTTTAACCGTGGAGTTCAACGAACCTTAGGTTAGTTCCTGTCGGCCTTAGAAACCTTCGCGGCAAAATGAGGCTAGAGTTGGTCAGGTCCGAATCTTGGTTAGTACTTGAGTACCTCTGGGCCTACTATTAGCATTCTGACATAATCTACAAAACAAAGCACACATCAGAGTTTGAGCATAGAAAGGCACATGGTCTAGAATTAAAGATAATTTCATGAGATTTTGCTAAGGGACTAGCAAAAGCTAGGCATGGGGGTATGATAAGAACACCATCATGAGCCATAACTAGTTCATTTTGATCCAATTAAGTCACTAAATGCTCCTACATAATTGCCAGAGAGCCATATTTCATTGCAAAGTCATTCTAAGGGAAACACAAGAAAACATGGTTAAAACTGCAGTTTTAGCATCATATCATGAATGCAGTACAATCACGGGTTTCTCCAGGGGTAATTAAGGGTCAAATGGTCTCAAAAGGCTAACAAGTGGGTTAGAATAGACAAAAAAGGGTTTGCATGTGTTTTGAGAATTAAATGACTTTTGAAACCCTAAAACTAAACCCACTTAATTAACTGATTAACTGAGGTTCGGGTCAGGATAAAATTCACCTAAACCCTCTAAAATTCATAGAAAAATATCCTCTAGGATTTGGAACCTTCAATTTCACCATCAGAACCTATCTTGACCTAAAATAGAGTCTTAGACAGATATTTGCCCTAATTTAGGTTTTTGCATAAATTACCTAGTCAAACTTGGTTAAAACCTAAATCTAACTTCACCATTGGATTCCTTGGATCCAAATTAGGTTTATACCAAAATTTAGACCCAATCTGAGATCATCTTGACCAAGTTTGCATTTTTGTCCAGTCAGACTCTTTTTATCTCATTCAGATCCCTAACTTTCGAATTATTTACAAAAAGGGCCCTATCTTTGTTGTCACTCTTTGCAAATAAGTCCCTCTGCCATTATCGTGGAGGAATTCTTCTCCAGTGACCTTTGATTGAAGAGAACTCCTCTATTCAATCAATCCCTTCCAAAATTGGACGGGAGATTCCTTGAGGAGTCCTCTTCCCTCTGAATCCATCCATGAGCTCCATAACCTTCCCAATCTCTCATGCAAACACATGAGAGATTTGGGTTTCATACTCCAGCAAACATTCCTAGCTTCCAAGCTCAAAACCCCTTCCTGAGCCCTATAAAAAGATCCTCAGAGCATGGTCGAGTCTCTCAAGCTTGAATTCCGGCCGTGAAACCCTAAATTCCTCCCTCCTTGTCCAATTGGAAAGCTCTTCAAGCTCCAGTGACTTCCTATGACTCCTCTCGTCATCTGACCACAAAACTAGTGGCAGATTTGCCTTCCTCTCTCTTGTCCATTCTAGGCCGTACTAGCAGAAGCCCTTCTACCTCCGCCGTCGTCGTCGTCGTTCCTATCATCAGAGCACCTTCTTCCCCAGCTCTAGCCAACCAACGTTGGTGCTGTCCTCCCCTTTTCGTCCACTTAGCATAGGTAATTAAGTTCCCTTAAGACCCCTAGTTTAGTTTCGTACCCAAAAATACCCTTCGATGCCGCCACTCACCTCCATCTTCCCCGTCTCCAATCGCTCCTCTGGCGAGGCAGCTCCACTGCTACACAACTCCATCCACCTTCCCGAAACTTCCACAAGCTCCGCCATTCCACCACGAACAAAAGCCCTCTTCTATTTCTCCTTTTCGCCTACCCAAACCACCTACCGGACAACCCATCTTTGCATCATCTTTTCCATCATCATCCAGCCACCATACCCACTCGCACACAATGCCACCACCACCATTACATTCCACAACGTTCGCGGATCCACTTGAACTTGTTTGACAGGGCCAATAGGCCATTTTTGCATTTTCAAGTCTCCAGGTTCACTTCGCCATTGAAGAGCGAGTTTGAGCTCTCTTGAAGCATTCTCCAGCGGCTACAAGTTCTAGGTTTCTATGTCAGGCAACGTGCAACAGATCCAGCTTCAAGTTTGACCTGACAATTGGGTCGTTGACTGACCTCATCGCACAAATTCAATAAAAGCTGCTCCTACTGCTTCGCGCCAAGACGGTGGGACATTTAGTCCCACCTCGGAAACCAGTGGCACTACAGCAGTGCATAAATTGCAAAAGTGATTGGGGCTCGTTGCCCAAGTCACAAGGGGGTGAGGTCCCCCACACCCTCACATGCCTCATTCGCGACATTTCCCCCGCAGACCTGGTACACCCGACTAGCCTAAGCCTTCACCCCTCAGTCACCACCCACGCCGGTGACCCTGGACCTAGGTACGCGGATCCTCCGATCACCCAATAACCAGATGTGCATGGCTCTGGAAAAGCGAAACCTAAGAGAGAGAAAGGAAGAGAGTGTGCAGGGTAGGGGAGGGTTTTGTTCTTTTGTACATTGGCTAACACTTAGCCAAAATCTGAGCCCTTTCCCCTGTGCTTAAAGAAGAGGGAAGAGAAAGCAGAGAAGGAAAGAAGAGAAGAAAGAAGAAGGAAAGTTAAAGAAGAGAAAGGCAGAAAGGCAGTGAGGATAGAAGAAGAAGGAAAAGAAGAAGAAAGCAGAAGAGAAGAGAAAGAAGGGAAACAAAGAAGATGGCACTGTAGCAGCTGAACATTTAAAGCATCTGATCTACAAAGGAGACATCTGATTACTGTAGCATTCAAGCTATTGTGCGGATATTTGGTCCTGATTACTGTGGCATTATTGATTACCTTAGTATACATATAACTATACTAAATAATTGGTGATCTAAATCACCATTATTTTGTTATAGATATCTTTTTAACATGTCAAATTCTTGCTATACTCATGTTCTACATTGATTATCATTTTTGAGTAATTTATTTGGCTTAAATTTTGTGCTCAATTACATTTGAGATTAGTGTGTGAATTCCTATTTGCTTCCTGTGTTCAACCTCGGACTTTCATTTTTGATATTAGAGTAATAAATTGTATTTGTTTTCAAAGTGATTTCAGCTATACTACAACGAAGCTATTCTAAAACACCGATTTATTACTCCAACACTAGGCAAACAGGCCCCACTGGTGACTCTACTGCCTACCGGTAGCTGATCAGCCACCACTGCTAATCAGGGCCATCGTCCCAACGTAGTGCAACCACCACCTGACGCCCCTAAGGACCCACAGTGCTGCCGCAGGAGCAAGCTATCCCCACAGCACGCCACAGGAGGCATGAAGACTCCTAGAGCCATCGCTAGAGAGTCCCCTCGCCACCTATGTGGCCGTCAGTGAGGGTGAAGGAGCGTAAGTGATGCGAAGGGGGCTTTAGGGTTTTGGTCGAGGGGGTAGGCAGCTTGTTTCTGTGGAATACCTAAGCGTCGATCTAGGATCACTACACTGATACCAAGTAGGACAAAATGAACAATATTTTTCTAATAGAAAACTCTACACCTCTTCGTATAGAGAGAGGTGTTGGGTAAATTACATGAGATACCTAGGTAGAAAAATAAAATGACTAAACAGTCCTCACCAAAACTTAAAGATAACTAGAGTGCTCAATAGAAAATGTTTGCCCTTACAAAAGATTCTACTTGCCTGCTTTATGGAGGTGATAAGGAGGCAATGGAACACCTCTTTTTTGAATGCTAGTTCCCCTTATAGGTTTAGCAGATGCTAGGTACGACTTGGGAAAGCTTTTAGGCTTTTATGCATTAAGGCATTTTCAGATCGAGGAAAGAGCATGCGACACTATTGTGGAGAATAATGGGATGATTTCTATTGAGAAACCTTAGGGCCTTTATATAGAGAGACCCTTAGGACAATTACATCAAATACCTCATGCAATAACAAAATAATAGACACCAAAACAAGAAATAACCCTCAACACTCCCCCTCATGCTGGAGCATAAATGACAGACATGCTCACCTTGGAACAAAGGTACTCAAGTCGCTTCCTAAAGAGTGCTTTAGTGAAGATGTCTACTACTTGGTCCTCAATGGAGATGTATGGAGTAGATATCTTCCTTGTTATCACTGCATCTTTGATAAAATGACAATCCACCTCAATGTGAACTGTCCTCTCGTGAAAGGTAAGATTATTAACAATAAAAATGGTAGCCTTATTATCACAAAACATAGGAATGGGTCCTGAGACTGAGACACCAAAGTCATGTAAGATAGATTGAACCCAAAATAGCTCATAGGTAATATGTGCCATAGCCTCGTACTCTGATTTTGCACTGGATCTAAAGATCACATTCAGCATCTTACTTCACCAAGTAATCAAATTACCACCCACATATGTGCAGCAACCTGTAGTAGATCTCTGATCTTCGTAAGCCCTAGCATAGTCAACATTGGAATATCCCCACACATTAAGGTGGCCATGCTTCTAGAACATTAGGCCTTTCCTAAGAGAATTCTTCAAGTATCTCAGCAACTCAGTACTTCACATATTTCAACCAAGTATGCTTCCCTAGGTTCCTGCATAAACTAGTTAAGTTGCCCCACAGCATAAGTTATGCCTGGCCTCTTAACAGTCACGTAGAGAAGCTTGTCAGCCATAGTGCAATATCTACTTAGATCTTCTAAGACAAGATTGTCTGAGTCAACTAGATGAGTGGAAGGATACAATGGGATGCTTGCAGGCTTGCATCCTATCATCCTTGCTTCCTGTAGCATATCAAGTACATACTTTCACTGAGAAAGAATTAAACCCCCGTCAATATGGTGCACCTCAATTCCCAAGAAATAACTTCACTCCAGGATCCCTAGTGATAAATTGAGAGTGCAAAAAGGTCTTGGTAGACTCAATGACTTCCTTATCACCCCCTGTAAGTAGAAACATAAACAATGAGAATCACTGATTCAGTCGACCTATGCACAACAAATACAGAATAGCTTCGCTAAAGCTTTTGCCTTCTTCTATCTTGAAGGAATTTTGTCCTCCATTATGATTGCTAATCCTGAAGGATCTCCAAAATTCAGCATTAGTAGAGTGAATAATGCATGTCAGGTGGAAATGTCCCCAAACCTGCACAGAGAAAGGGCTCTCAAAGAACAAATGCTTTATTTCCTCGTTAGACACTTGGAAAAATGAGTAAGCCTTGTCTGTCCCTTCCACCCATCTAGCTCTCCGAACTTTTGTCATCGACCTTCCTCTTCTAAGCGACCGTGCAAAAATTTTTACCTTCAGAGGACAAGAAGCTGACCAAATATGTCTGTAATCTCTTATAAAATTGACATCCGCCAACGGTCCTTCATCTCCCAATCTCTGGTACACTTCTCCAATAGTGAACTCTCTGCCATACCACATGAAAGCATCTACACCACCCTCAAGTTAATAACCTTGCAATTCCTACCACAAAGATTGGAGCTCTTGGATCCTTTGATCAAAAAGATTCCCCATAAAGGTAGGATTCCAAGACCCCTCCTAACAATCTGTCACCCTCACTTCCTTATCTGAAGCTAAAGCAAATAGTCTTGGGAAGTAATCCCTCAACTTATCCTGCCCTATCCAATCATTCAACCAGAATAGAAAAGAATCATTTGCACCTACATAAGGGGAAATAAAGCTTTGTACCTTGGGCATTACTAAAGATAAACCTTTAATGAAGCTAAGGCACCAATATTATCTTGTTTCGATTGATAATTTTTCAAGGTTGTCTTGGTTATTTCTTTTAATGTTCATCATGTAGTTAGTAGTTTCATTTTGGAAATAAAGATAATATGGTACTACTAATAAGATTATTCATCCTAACAATGCCTTGGATTTATACACAAATTGCTACATGATTATACATTAGACTAAATGTCCTTATACTTCTCAACATAACATTGTTGCTATGCACAAATATTATAATATCTTGGACATTACTGATTCAAAATAGTGTACCTTCCATATAGCAAGGTGATGTAGTCTTGACAACCCATTATCTTGTTAACCGTATGCCATCTTTTATCCTTCATTAGCAGATCCCTTTACAATTGTTTTATCTTGATGAGGACTTATTTCTATCCATCCACAGCTATTTTTGTTCTTTGTCCATCTTTCTAGTCCCAACAGGGATATTTTGGCTCCCAAGGCAGTAAAGAGTGTTCTCTTGGAATATTCGAGACTTACAAGGGATACAAATGGTATGATCCTACCCATCAACATCATTATGTTAGTGTACATGCAACCTTCTTTGAGTCGATCCCATATTTCTCTAGTGCAAGGTCACAAGTATGGTTTCTGATGTTGCAACTATGCTAATTCCTTCCACTCCTTTATAGGATATTCCAATTTCAATCTCCTCTAACCACATTAGGTATCGGGATTCTGCTATTATGCATTGCTATTGTAGTCTCTCAAAGCTAAAGCAAACATCGTCACCCAATAGAAGCACAAATTGATGTGGTGGCTAATAACAATTCAAGTTACCATCAAGTGTAAATACAATAGTAGATGAGTTGCTATGTAATGATAATCAGCATGTTACAATGTTGAACCTATCTATTATTTTATGGAAGTCACCTCGCTGTACCAACCATCTTATATCCAACCATGTATCTATGGCATGCCTTGGACCCTCCTTGAGATGCTTTTGTGATGCATTGTCTACCACACATATTCCCATGTCACATCAGGAGGCCCTACTTTGATCCAAACCGGAGAGGAAATATCTACTCTCATCTCTCATGGCACCTGGGAGCTCACTAATCCACCAGCTGATGCCTGATAACTCTACATTTTGTGGTGATAATTCTATCAATCAGGATTTATCTTAAGGGTAACATGTACAAATAACACATCATAAATGGGCATGGGAGCATTACATGCATTGCACATTGAGATTGCTTATAAATTAATGTTAATTGCCATTTGTACAAGTTCATGTAAAAACAGGTCACAGATGAGTGATCAGACCACATGGATGGATTCAGAATGACGAACGGAATCCAACGGACTCAAAACTGACCAAATCCGACATCTGGAGCTCCCGCAACTAGCCCAAAAAGTTTTGACTGTTGATCTGATGATTAACGGCCACAAAGCTGCCACGTGGCATGAGATTAGCACGTACAAGCCACCGCCCTACTTCCTCCATCATCCGCAGGATGAATCTCAGTCGTTCGATCTTCAATCGGATGGCCGAGAACGTGCAACCCTCGCCTGCACGCATTCCTCACCATGCACCTTCGCAGCTTCACCATTAGATCCTGACCGTTGGATTTTCATCCAACGGTTGACACACCCCACACCCGACCTCGTCGCTACGACAAACTAAGGTGCACAGTTCAGTGGTCCACACCTCGCCCTCGTGCTGAGAGGCGAGGGTTTGAATCGTGCCACGCCTCACTCTACGACCCAACGCGCACCGCAGCTAAATCAAGCCGCCTGATCAGCAACGAATGGCGCGGATGGAGGCCACATGGCACAGTGGATGCGCACGGATGCTCACGCATGTGATAACGTGCAAGGCACGTGCTGCACAAGCGCGATCCTCAGCGAGCACTCATGTGAAGTCTCAATCGTCCGATCATCAATCGGACGATGCATAGCGAACGCACACAGATCGCGCAAGAGGAAGAACAGGCGCGGCGGAAGATCGGCAAGCAAGGGCCTTCACCGACATTTCTGTGGTGGTTTTAGCAACGTCTTGGATGTCGCTAAAGCCCCTACTTAATTTAGAAACCCCTTCTTTCTATATAAACCCCCTCCAACTACCCATGTAAAGGCATTGAATACACTTGCAACTCTTCTACCCCACTCCTACCTTCCCTTAGCACACTTTGTACTCGTCAGAGTTGACGAGTCGCCGATAGAGCCCTCCTCCACCGTCGAAGCCGCCTCGCCTTCTTCCCCCTCTCTCTCTCCCTTTACCCTAGCTTTACTTTACTTTTGTTTAAGCATTTAGCTATTGTTGTATCTGTAAAACTCAAGTTGCATGTTAAATGATGTTGTTTCTTATATAGCTACTGTCTCTCTCTTTTTACCAGGTTTTTCTTATCTTAATTTGCTTGAATGCTATGATCAAAAGACTCTAACCCTGCTCTCTCTCTCTCTCTCTCTCTCTCTTACTCTCTTTTCTCTCCCACATTTTCTCATGCGTAAGCAAAACCTGCCATTTTCGTGACAACTAAGTGACAGAAAAAAAAGATTTCACTCCTCTCTTTATTCAACACTCGGACTCACATCCATTTCTACATTCAAAATCGGCATTGCGAATGCGAGCTATAATGACCTAGTTAGACAAACGCATCTGGCTCATGTCAGTTTTTGGCGCCGTTGCTGGGGAGGCAACGGATTTATTTTGTCGCTTTCATTTTGCATCCATACTCACATCGTCTAACTCATTTTCTCCCTCTACTTGATTGGTTGCAGGAACTCGATGCCTGGGTAGCGAAGGAGTGTGACTTGTGACGTTGGAGATGGAGTGAATGCAACAAAGATCGATTGTATCGCTCTACCCGTGGTTGTTTGCTTGCCTAAAAAAATCTAAAAAAAATTAAAATCAGATAAAAAATTAGCATGGTGAATGATTGCTTGATCCACATCCTAAACTCATCACCCAACAAAAAAATACACTCTAACATTCTTAAAGACAAAATCTCTTTGGAGTGTTCTTTTTCTTTTTGAGTGATGTTTGCGAAGCCACCATGACTTGACTTGGGTTGCATCACTCACCTTAAAATCAACTCACCTAGTAGATTGCATGAACAGTAGGGTGAGAACATTAGGGTTGTTTTCTAGGGCCTCCTCACTCTAAAGGAAATTCACTCTCACCCGTTGTGTGTAAAACTTGGAGTGCCCACTCGAAACTTGTTTGAAAACACTAAGGTGCTTTAACCCTAAAAGACATTAAAGTAAGGACAAATGTTAAAAGGCACTACATCTTAAATCCTTGCTTGAAAATAATGTCTTGTTAGGTGCACACACATTTGCATCAGATAACTATGAGGCACCACCCCAATCAACGCCTCATCGCATGTCTTGAGCACAAGCACTAACCTAAGCTCTCACTAAAATAGAGTGGATGACGGAGAGATTCTCGCTTATTTATGATAGTAATAGAATGATATGTCGTGTTTTATGTGGTGGAAAATCTCTCAATCAAAACTAAATATCAAATTTAACCACAGTAAAGATGTCACATCCACAGGGAGGAATAGACCAATAAATTCACGAGTCGAGGAATATACTGTTTGCAGACACTACCGCGACTTTAATGCGAGGAATTTACTATTTTAAATGAAGCTTGCAATTTCCCTAAAAGTTTAGGGGTATTTATGCAGTTTCCATATCAGGAATTAAGATCCAAAAATATGTGTATGATGCATGTGTAATGGCATATCATGTAAGTTTAACTTGCATGCAAATCTGATTTGAAATTCAAAGTTAAATCATGCACATAACACAAGTGATGTAATTTCAGGAAACTATGAGTGTATCAATGCAAAGTGGCTTGAATAAAATATGAATATCTCAGTGGCAATGGAATTAAATGTAAATATTAATTGAGAAGAAAATAGAGGATTTCTCCTCTCTCTTCCTCGCGTGGACGGCCGTGCATGGTTGGCGACGAGAGTCGACGGGGTGGTGCGCCTCGACGAGGGCTACGCAATGGTGGTGACGCGGCGGCCGGACGGAGGAGAATGGCCGCCGGCCTGTTGGCCCTGTTGGAGGAGGTTAGTCGTGCATGGAGAGGGAGGAGCCACTGCTACAGCCCGCGCAGCTGCGCGCTGGGTGCGCGCACGCAAGGCGTGCGTAGGAGCGCAGCTGGAGTGGCCTGCGGGCGTGGGCATCTGTTGCCTGCGGGCGCTGGCGAGGGCGCTGGAGTGGGGCGCCTGCAGGCTGCTTGGGCTGCAAGGGCACTAGAGTGGGGTGCCTACAGGCTCAAAGGGCACAGTGGATGCAGCGCCTGCGGGCGGGTGCTGGCCTGTGGGCATGCTTGCAGGGTGCGGTGCAAGGTGCTTGGTTACAAAGGCGCTCGTGTGCTTTGGACAGGCAATGGAGGGTGCGAAGGCGATGGTGTGGCTGCAAGGGCACGCGCGCACAGGAGGTGGAAGTTGCAGGCGCGCAGTGAGGGAAGGCTTTGTGGCAATAGCGTGATGGCGGTGGAAGGTGGCTCGCAAGGGCGCTGGAGGGGGCACCTGCAAGATGAGTGAGGGCAGGCGGGTGAAGGCACTTGGTGAGGGCTGGTGTAGCTCTTGCAGTGGATTGGCAATGCGATGATGGTGATGGAAGGTGTGCACAGTGCACGCTTGGTTTACAATGTCTGCCCTCTCCATGGTCAAGAAGAAGGATATCCCCTCAGGGAAGGAGAAGAACCGAAGATGCCCTCCTCTCCTGTGCCAAGTCTCCTCTTAACTCCTCTCCCCCGCGCCAATTAAGGGATTTTCAAATCCCTTACTAATTTTGGCCGGCAGCTGTTGGGTTCGGTTGAAGGAGGATGGCTATAGGTGGAGATATTTGTGGGGGGGAAAATATCTTTCCACCCCTCTATTATTTTCCACAATTGTTCCTCCTCCCTCTTCTTCCTGATTATTAGCTTGATGGAGATTAATTTGAGGAGATGGGTGCGTTGTTGCAGGACCCTACATGAAATATAATTACATAAGAAGAAATGTAAACTTAAACAATGACACATGCAATCATTTAATGACCAAATGTGATTATTAAAAAACATACAATGTTAGAATTGAATTACTTAGGCATAATAATAGTCCATTAAAATGGACTCATTAGTAGACGTGCCCTAGGAAGGACTGGTTTAAGTCTCGAAAGGCATGATTTCGGTTGCTAGGCACTTGGCCTTCATTACCTTCGTAAAATCTGGTAACTAGGCTGTGGGGAAGTGTCAAACGACCACAGTTGTGGGGTTTATGGACCCAATGGTGCAAGCCAAAGGAAGAACCTTCCCCACAATTCCCTCATAATCAACTTGGCTAGATTAGCATTGGGAAGGGCGGTTACGTGCCTACAGACTTGATCATTCCTTTTGAGATTTCTAGGTCCCCTAAGGAATACACTATAAGGACTAGTCTTGTCTGCTTGTTTGAGCACACACGCTTCTCACATCTGTTTCTCTCTACATCCCTCCCCATTCTTCTCTAGTGTATGCATGAGAGACGATCACTTCATCCCGAGCTATTTGTTTTGGGACGGAAAACCCGAGGGAGACTTGATCTTGCTAGAGATATGGCTGAACCTATAGTAGATGAGGTTGAGGACCAACCTCCACCAGATATGATGGCCATCATCCAGGCCCAGATTAATGCAAACCACCAACTTCAGCAGCAGTTGATCCACACTATCATGGAAGCCATACACCGGTTGTAGAACCTGCAGGGGCAACCACCACCACCTTTACAGAACCCACAGGGGCAACCACCACCTGATCCACCACAATTTCAGAACCAACCTAGGCCCCTCCGTGACTTTTATGATCTGTCTGCTATTCAGATTGAACCACATCTTAGGGTCCCCAAAGGGGGAGATGATTTTGTGCCGAAACCTAATGTCCTGAGCCTGATTCAAAGCCACTTCCATGGGAGCTCAAATGAGGACCCTTTTCAACACCTAAAGGACCTTGACTGGATCACCTGGACTGTCAAGCCTAGGAACATCAGCTTAGACATTGTTTTGATTAAGATGTTCCCCTTTTCATTGAGAGACAAAGCATCTCACTAGTTCAAAACTTTAGGAAGACCTATCTCAACCTGGGAAGAACTGAGGCATGCATTCTTAAAGAAATTCTTCCCCATAGGAAAGACCAATGCCCTCAGAAGAGCCATTACCACCTTTACACTCCAGGGCGGGATACAATTCCTTGAGGCGTGGGAGAGATTTAACGAATTATTGAGGAAATGCCCACACCATGAGGTTCCAAGGTGGAAATTGGCCCAAATCTTCTACCACGGTCTGGACAACAACCTTCGGAACTTTGTCGATGCCTCATGCGGAGGAAACTTTCTAAACAAAGATGAGGAAAGCACATTTGAGCCTTTCGAGTCTATGAGAAAAAATTCGCTCAACAATGCCTCCATGACCCAGTTCAATCTATCCAATCAACCCCGTGGTGGGATCTATGAGGTACAAGCAAATTCTGGAATGGTTGACATGGATATTATTGCCAAGAAGTTGGATCGAGTGGAATTGGTGGATAAGAAGATAGATGAACTATTGAACCAGACCAAAAACCCACTACAGACTCTCTCCCTAGTAAAGGGAGCTCACAATATCAACCTAGTTCAGCCACTAAGCCAGATGCACCTGGAACAACCCCTGACCATGTTCCAGGGAGGGACCTTTGCTCCCTCAACCCCTGATTATTCTCTTCCCTCCCCCTCGGCACCTTTTATCTTTGAAGATGTCGAGGCTATCCAAGGTTATTCCAAACCTGACCCCTTCTCCAACTCCTACAACATCGGATGGCATAATCACCCAAACTTCGCTTGGACGAACCAGAAACTGAATCAATTTCAGAACCAGCCCAAGCCAAACCATCAGCCAAACTCGACCTCCTATCAGCAAGGTCCACCGATTAGACCTCCCTATAATTCGAATAGGGCGGCCCCTCCCCCACAAAACCAAATGGACACCTTGATGAAAATGATGGCTGACATGAACTAGAAACACCAGGAGGAAATGGCATTAGTGAAGGGACAGTTGAGCCAGCTGTTGGATTGTAAACAACAGGGATCCCTTCCTTCTTAGACACAGCCGAACCCGCAAAATGTGATTAACAGAGGCCCCAATTCACAAGGGTTCCAAGGCAATCCCAGGCAAGCCCACATGGTCCAGCCTGCCCCACAAACACCCCCTAGGTTTGGTGCTTGTTCTTCCTCTTCTTCTCAAGGATCAACCCATGGTCCCAATGCTTCTACAAATGCGGTGACCTTGAGAAGCGGCACTAAAATCGAGGATCCCAAGTGGCCGACTCCTCCTGTGACCTTACTCCTTGAGATACCCCACTCTGAAGACGAGCAGGAAACACCAAAGGACCTGGAGACTAACCCAGTTCAAATCCAGACACCGTACCCCGAGGTCTTGGAGAAGATGAAGAGAAAGAAAGCAGTTGTGGAAAATGAGGAGCTTTTGGAAATTTTCAAGCAAGTTCTGATTAATATCCCACTCTTTGAGGCAGTCAAGCACATTCTGACTTATGCTAAGTTCCTAAAAGATGCCTGTACGTCGAAGTGTAAGCCACGACCCCAAGAACCTAGCAAGGTTGTGCTCTCAGAGCAAGCGAGTTCCGTGATATCGAGCAACCTTCTGCTCAAACGAATAAACCCAGGAGCACCCCTGATATCTTGTAATATCGGGGACATGACATTTGATAGAGCACTGCTAGACTTAGGTGCTTCGATCAATGTAATCCCAACAACCCTATATCACCAATTCGGATTCGGAGAATTGACACCCACACTTGTGACCACCCAATTGGCTAATCAATCTATGAAGGCCCCGAAGGGGGTTGTTGAGGACGTAATTGTTCAGGTCAAGGACTTCTACTTCCCAGTCGACTTCATGGTGCTCGACATGAAAGTCCCCGAATAGCTACAAAACACACCCATCATCCTGGGCAAACCTTTCTTAGCTACGGCTACGGCAAACATCGATTGTGACACGGGATGCATGGAAATTGCCTTCGGAGAGAGGAAGATGCAGTTGGATATCTTCAGGGAAACTAAGTCTTTCGATTACGACTGGATTGATGAGCACGATCCTATGGAGCCTCTGGTTGAGAAATGCCTCACCCTTAGTTCTGTATCAGACCCAACCCTGTGATGACTGTTCTGGCCCATCCCCGTCTGCGCACGCTAACCTCTATAGAGCCGATTACCATCAGCAACCACTGTTCGAGGTGATTGATGCTGATCAACTCCCGCCTTTCCCCTACCAATCGAGTGTTGTTCCACCCACACTCGAGCTGAAGCCACTACACGAAAATCTAAAGTATGTCTTCCTTGGACCTGACCAGGCCTTCCTGGTGATTATCAATGCCCATCTAACCAAGGATCAGGAACTCAGGATGACCGCGACCCTATCAGAACATCGAGCAGCCATTGAATGGACCATCTCAGATTTGCGAGGAATTAACCCCACCTATTGTACCCACAAGATCTATCTAGAAGATGGGGCTCGACCTTCCCGTCAAATGCAAAGATGGTTAAACCTGAATATGAGGGAGGACGTTAAAAAGGAAATCATCAAGTGGCTTGATGCTGACATCATCTACCCAATCTCCGATAGCCCCTCGGTGAGTCCCACTCCTGGAGTACCCTATGAACATGCACTTGACAGCTCAAGGAGCAAGCTTGTACGTCCAGGTGATAGCACATGAACAAAGTCAACACACCCAAAGGTCTTGGGAGACACATGGAAGAACTTTTCATCTAGATGCAGTAGGAGAATCAGAATCTGCTCAAGGAGAATTGAGTTTGGCATGCTATTAATGAGGTAGCATGTGATTAGCCCATATTTGTGGGCTAAGTATCTAAATGTCTAGACATTAAGTTAATTTTAACATTTAGATAGCATACATTAGGATGTAAATGAATTAATTCATATTTTTAGCTTAAGGGCATAATTCATGCATTTAGAATTAACCTAGGATTGCATACATCTAATTAGTTAATTAATTAGGTGCACTATTTTAATTAACATAGGAGTTAAGGAGTTACGTATAAATAAACCTAATTATTTTATTCTTTTATTCTTCTTTGCAAGTAACTCCTCCATCTCCTCCTCCTCCTGCACATCACATTGATTCTACGGTGTTTTGAATTTCAAATCTTTGTAGCCGTGGCTATAAAAGAGATAGAAGAGTTGCCGTTGAGGGGGAGGCCACCACCCCTTTGTTCCTCACTGTGCTTAGAGGACCTTGCTCCTCATCCGTTCCACACCACCGGCCTCCCACCGCGGCAGTGCGACTCCATCACCGTGGGCGTGTGGGGTGACAACCCAACTGCCAAGAGTCTCTATAACTCCTCACCTCAACCAGCAACCCACACCAACCTGCACACCCGTGACTTCACCTCCAACGCACCCACGCTCGTGCACACGCCAACACCGTGTGCCATCTGCCCACCGCACGCCATCTGCCCACCACGCCTTCACCTTCACCATGCTTGCGTGCCCTTGCGGCCTGCAGAGCACCCTCCAGCAGTGCCTACAACCCCCCAGCGCCCCCGCTTCAGCCCTCCTCACGCCAGCCTGCAGCACCTGCAGCCGACGCCATCAGACTCCACCGCGCGCCCTTGCCTAGCCTGCGTTCTCCAGCGCACCCATGCCCACACGCCATCTGCCCCGCGCGCATCCTCCAGCAGTGCCTTCACCCCACGCGCCCACACCCCTTCGCTTTCACCACCCCCGCTTCAGAACACTCCAGCGCCTCCCTACCAACATACAGCCGGCGCCAACAGAACCCCCCGCGTGTGCCTTTGCACCTGCAGAGCACCGCTGCTCCACGCGCCTACGCCCCGCGCGCACCTGCAGTGCCTATAGTGCCCGCGTGCTGCCCTCCTTGCACCTACAGCACGTGCGGCTAGCAGCAGCATCCTCCACCACCGCCACTTCTTTCCTTCGACAGGCCAGCTCTGACCACCATGCATCGAGCCGCTACCACCACCATCAGGTGCGGATCAGAGAGGGCTACCTTCGGCCACCAACTCATCGTCCATCTCTCCTTCATCCGTGCACAAGCTCACCCGAATGCTAATTCGCTATTTCAACCTCAATTAATAATTACATTTCATGCCATTTCCACGAAAATGAATTTTGATTTATGATTATTTTATTGTGGTGAATTTATGCCTTAATGCTCATGCTTATAGATAATTGTTAAACCTTATTATTCATCTCTATGTGCATTGAATTTAATTTTGAATGACATTTTCGTATGCATGCAAGTGAATAGTACATGGCATACCTTTGCACATGAATAATTTTCTTATGTAAAAACTACATTCACACCCCTTGACTTGTCCATAAATTTAAGGTTTACTTTCAGAGCTACACAGGCATTGTTTGATCTGGCGAATAGTTTAGCGAACTTGATTTTAACCTAATTGCGAGTTTTGCCTCCCTATAGACATGACCCGCTCTTCTGTGAGGGGTTTAATTTTAATTTTAATTATTTTGTTAAGTAATTTTCCACCACTTTGATCCTACAATGACAAATCATCTTAATACATTATTCGAAAGCGAAAACCAACTTATCAAATGGTGCCGTTGCCGGAGAGGCAACAGGCCTATTAAACTCACATTTATTTAATTATTTGTTCATATTTTATTTGAGGCATATTTAAATTTGATTTTCTGTTTGGTGCGAGGTACACGTATTTGGAGACATCTTGGCGCACCAGCCTCAAAGATTTGGCGATCCTTGACATCGTCGATGGAGTTGCAACACTGGGAGAAGGAGCATCACACCCACCTCAACAATGCCTTGGTGGGCCTTGTTTCCACCACTGGAGGAGATATCCGGGCTACCACATCTTCATCCATTTAGCTGTATATATATTTTTTTTTCTTTCTTCCCTTTATGTTAGTACATTCATTTGGAAAACCCTTGTTCTGCGGTACAGTTGAGAGGTTTGTTCCCCGATTTTGTTTTAGGCCTGTGTTGGGTAATTTTTTGGAGCATGTTCCCTTTTTCTTTAGATCTAGGTTTTCTTTTGTGAATTGATTTTATTTTTCTTGATTGTGCATAAAAAATAAAAAATAAAAACACGAGCTACCTGCTAGAAGCTGCCTGCCCCTAGGTCGTATCATTTAGGATTGAATGAGCAGCATCTAGATCTAATTTCCTATCTTGCATATTGCATGAAGAATGCTGGAATCAGGCATGCACTTCTAACTTTGCATTTCTACCTGTCATGCAAATGCATTTGGATTAATTTCAAGACCACATAATCTGTATTGAATAGATCTAAGTGGTCACATATTTTCTGGAAAAAGGACTAATTAAAGGAAGGACATTTTAAAAACCAAGGATTTGATTTTCAAACTTGGCATGCGATTCAAAATTCAAAATCTTACACTACGGCACGCGTTTATACACTCCTTAGGTTTCGAAATATTAGGTCAAGAGCCCTCCTACCGTTGGATTCTGAAGTGTTTAGAACTTGAGATCAAAGGTTTTGTAACTCCAAAGAGGGGGATACCCTGTCACGGATTTTTGGGGGTAGTTGAGAAGCACCATGAAAGCGCAGCTTCAAAGGAAGGCTTAGGCCTACTTGCATCCCTCAATCTTCCATCTGTGGGGTTGCTCTACCATTTGAGATTTAGGGAAGAACACCTAAGCTCCAACTAGGTCTTCTTAGGCGATCCGTAGGTCGACAATAAGCGCGTAAATTGATTGAACAAATTGTATTGTCACCTACAATCTGACTTAAAATCAAAAGCCTAAATTGGGAAAGACCTAAAAAGTCCTTTTGAATTGTGTTTTGCTTGGGAAATTCTGATTGAGGTGTGAGTTAGAATGGACCACATTGATTTTCATCCTTTCACATCTTGCCCATACCCTCACCCCCACTCTACACTCTTCGATCCCATACACCGAGATGGTCCATCCTTTGATGGACATAATGACAATCATTGGGATCTGTTTTACTCCTATTATAGGAGTATTGTCCTGGTTAAGCCCCAAATCAGTGAGTAGAACCTAGGAGCGGGATTTGCTTTGCCCAATATCCCACACACCATAGAAATACCCAACCCACCCTTCCTGAATAATTATAATGGTTAGACAGACACTCTTGGCTACTATAAGCATGAGCTTGACTTCTCTCCTAATAGAAATGATGACATCTCCTCCTTGAAGATGGAAATACAGAAAATGCAAGATGAAATGATTGAATTGTTAGGAGAATCTTCGAGAGCAGGCCAACAAGAAAGAGATGAAATTAGCCATCCAATCTACCCCATTGAGGATGAAGTACAACCCTCTACAATAGATGCATCTCCCGTGGGAGAGCTACACTTTAAGTTGGAGGAAAATTTTTGGGATTATGTGAGGGAGAATAGCTACTTTTCGAGGATCGATTTTGAAACCTCCCCGTTAGATGACACTTCTTTGAGAGGTCCACGCCTTATGTAGGAGGAAGATACATATGAAAGTAGCTATGCATTGGATGAAGAAAGGTAGCAACCCGAGGAAGATGATGACAAGGTTTAGTATCCACCTGAATTATATTGGAGTCAAAAGAAGGGAATGATGGTACCATTGGAAGACCTCGACCCAGATGATAGTATTTTTGTGACATTTGATGAAGTGGGTCGAAGTCAAGTTGTTAATCCTACCCTCCCTTCTGATCACGAGATGAAACTCAAGCCCACCCTTAGGGAACCTAACCCTGAAGAAATTGACCTATCTGAGGAGTCCGATGTTACTAGTGTAAACCATTTACCTCAGATAGAGTACCCTAGGGGATCTGCTGAGATTTTAGATGATTCTAGACCTTCGGTATATGACGAATCGTATGATGAGGAGAAGGATAAATTATATGAGGAACCTACATTCAAGATTTGGAGTGACACTAAGGGTGATTATGTCTTATTTGAAGAGTTAGCCCCTGAGGATGTCACAAATTTGACCAAATTAGGTTTCCTTAGCACACCCATCGATGATATTTCTCCTCATGATGAAATGATAGAAAATTTGGAAGCAACTTCTAAGATTTATGTGGATTCACATATAGACTCTGGGGACGATTTGAGTAAAGAACAAGAACTCGTAGGTGACATTGATAGGATAATCCCTAGATCTGTTGCTTCCAACCTGCCTTCATTTGTTTCGAAGTCACCCTCTGATTCGCTTATGTCTGAAGGTGAAATTTTGACTCCTGATGAAGTGCAGGAAGATACTTGTGATAGTGCAAGGAATGCTAGGGATGCAATTGACGATTTGGAAAGATTGTTAGGGATGGACACCGAGCTAATTAAACCCAACCTAGATCTTATGGCCATCCCGCAACCTCGAAACTTGGACACCCTAGATGATCCTTGGCTCAGAGATATGCTCACTTTTGTTTTGACCGAGGGCCTTAACAGACTAATATTTCCTGTAATGAAGTATCAAGTATGGTTTGGTGATTTCTTTAGTCAGTCCATTGCCCTAGGGGTTTATCTCTACACCATTCCTTCCCCATCTCTGTTGGAGGATCCTTGTCATCCTTCCCCTACCCCTTTGGAGGTTGTTATGCCTGCTTATCCTTTAGAACCTCCTCTGGTGACTTGGGAAGATTTCATTCCCATCTTAGTTGGGCAAGCATTTGCTATTGGGATTCATCATCAGCTCGCCAATATCCTAGGTTACCTGCTTTCTAGGCCAGCATTACTTTGCCCATTTTTAAGGCCTATTTCTGCAATCCTTGAACCTAATTTGCGGGTTCTTTGGCTACTCGGTTGCTAGCAAATTAACGGCAGCCCATCTCTGACCCAGGTAATATCCTTCTTTACAATGGGGACATTGCAGATTTTAGGCATGGGGGAGTGTACTTGGGGATATACATAGCATTTATACATAGTGCATTCATGCATTTAGTTAAAGCATTCCGCATTGCATACATTTGCATTACAAAAAAAAAAGAGAGAGATAACAAAGAGAAAAATATTTTGTAATTATTGAGCTTGACTGGCTGGCCCTACATTCTTAAGCAAATCAGAACTCTAGGTTAGACTAAGTTGATTCTAGGTTCGAACTTTAGAAGCTAAGTGAGCTACTAGCTTTAGACCTTTAGGGTCCTTTGTGGACTTAAAAACTTAAGTAGGAGTTAAGTTGCGGACCATTCCTCAAGAGGTTGAGGAAGGAAAGCTAGAGATTGAGTTAAAAGGTGGGGTAGTACCTGGAGTCTTGCTTTACCTTTTGGTTTACAGGTCCTTGTAACTCAAGCATCCAAATTTCACACACTTGGTCTTGTGTAAGTGATCAACTTAATTCCTTTCTTAAAAGAAATTTGGTTCTCTTAGTTTTGACTTAGGAGAGGCTTGAAAACATAATTTGATTGGAAGAGTTCCTGCTGCAGGAGAGGTGGAGTATATACTCACCTTGAGGATGCGATGATAACATATTACCTCCTCGACGCTTGTCTCTTAGGATATCCATCCTACTGGGGGCATGTAAGCGCATTGTGCAGTTCAGGTACCATGGGCAGCCCTATCTCGAAGTGTCGATTGCCACAGGACTAAATTCACTTAAGAAATCCGTGGGCGATACTATCTCGAAGTGTCGATTACCAGGAGTTCTTGGGGTCACTATGGGCGGTGCTATCTTGAAGTATCGAAAGCCAGGCACCCTTCGAGGTACGGTGATGGGGACAATGAATCCGACACAGACCGTGTTAATAGCTGATCCGAGATTAGACTTAGAGGAATCAAACAAAAAAATATATATATTATTCAAAAGAAAATCCTTTTTCCTTTCTAGGTTGGCAATCATACCAACCTCAAATAACTCAGACCAATGCACATGCACGGATGCTTTAATCTCAGGGATCAATAAACCTTAGGGTAGAGTCAGAAATCAGGGAAACTTGTGCTTGCAACTCGTCTTTAGCCAACTTAGTATGTAACTTAGCAACTACTTGGGAACCTTAGGTCTAAAGTTTGAACTTAATATGTTTCTAAAGGAAGACTGATTGGGTTGGCTAGTTCACTTGGAGTGCTAGGTTTTGCTTGGATTTGCTAGGGACTAGCAAAAACTAGACATGGGGGTATTTGATTAGCCCATATTTATGGGCTATTTAAGTATCTAAATGTCTAGATATTAAGTTAATTTTAACATTTAGATAGCATACATTAGGATGTAAATAAATTAATTCATATTTTTATCTTAAGAACATAATTTATGCATTTAGAATTAACCTAGGGTTACATACATTTAATTAGTTAATTAATTAGGTGCATTATTTTAATTAACATAGAAGTTAAGGAGTTATGTATAAATAAACCTAATTATTTTATTCTTTTATTCTTCTTTGCAGGTAACTCCTCCGTCTCCGCCTCCTCCTCCCGTGCATCACATTGATTCTACGGTGTTTTGAATTTCAAATCTTTGTAGGCGTGGCTACAAAAGAGAAGGAAGAGCTGCCGTTGAGGGGGAGGCCACCACCCCTTTGTTCCTCACTGTGCTTAGAGGACCTTGCTCCTCATCCATTCCACACCACCAGCCTGCCACCGCGGCAGTGCGACTCCATCACCGTGGGCATGTGGGGTGACAGCCCACACCGCCAAGAGTCTCTGCAACTCCTCCTCACCTCAGCCAGCAACCCACACCAGCCTACACGCCAGCGCCTTCACCTCCAGCGCACCCACGCCCGCTCACACACCAACACCGCGCACCATCTGCCCACAGCACACCATCTGCCCACCACACCTTCTCCTTCACCACGCCCATGTGCCCTTGCAACCTGCAGAATGCCCTCCAGTAGCGTATGCAACCCCCCAGGGCCCCCGCTTCAACCCTCCTCACGCTAGCCTGCAGCACCTGCAGCCAGTGCCATCAGACTCCACCACGTGCCCTTGCCTAGCGCACGTTCTCCAGCGCACCTATGCCAGCACTCCATCTACCCCGCGCGCGTCCTCCAGCAGCGTCTTCACCCCACGTGCCCATGCCCCTTCGCCTTCACCATCCCCTCTTCAGAACACTCCAGCACCTCCCTACCAACCTGAAACCGGCGCCAACAGAAACCCCCACGCGTGCCTTTGTGCCTGCAGAGCACCGCTGCTCCACGTGCCCACGCCCCGAGCGTGCCTGCAGCTCCTACAGTGCCCGCGCGCTACCCTCCTTGTGCCTGCAGCACGCGCAGCCAGTAGTATCATCCTCCACCACCGCCACTACTTTCCTCCGACAAGCCGGCTCCGACCACCATCCATCAAGCCGCCACCACCATCCAGTGCAGATCGGAGTGGGCTACCTCCTGCCGCCAACTCGCCGTCCATCTCTCCTTCTTTCGTGCACAAGCTCACCCGAATGCTAATCTCCTGTTTCAACCTCAATTAATAATTACATTTCATGCCATTGCCACGAAAATGAATTTTGATTTATGATTATTTTATTGTGGTGAATTTATGCCTTAATGCTCATGCTTCTAGATAATTGTTAAACCTTATTATTCATCTCTATGTGCATTGAATTTAATTTTGAATGACATTTTCATATGCATACAAGTGAATAGTACATGGCATGCCTTTGCACATGAATAATTTTTTGACGTAAAAATTACATTCACACCCCTTGACTTGTCCATAAATTTAAGGTTTACTTTCAGAGCTACACAAGCATTATTTAATCTGGCGAATAGTTTAGCGAACTTGATTTTGACCTAATTGCGAGTTTTGCCTCCCTGTGGACACGACCCACTCTTCTGTGAGTGGTTTAATTTTAATTTTAATTATTTTGTTAAGCGATTTTCCACCACTTTGATCCTACAATAACAAATCATCTTAATACATTATTCGAAAGCGAAATTTGACTTATCAGCACGCGGTCAAGACTGCATCTCCCCAATTATAGAACATTGTGGTGGATAAGAAGAGTACGAGCAACCTCCAACAAATGTCCATGCTTCCACTCTGCAACCTCGTTCTACAGCGAGGTATGCGGGCAAGTAGTTTGGTGGAGAATCTCACAAACTTTATAAAACTCTATAAGTCTCACAGTGTAGAACTCAAGGACATTATCTGTCTGCATTATATGTCTGCACAACCTTCACTATAGCAGAGTATTGTGTCCTGATCTCCAATAGGAGAGTCTCTATAACATCTCCAACATCTACTTTGTTCTTCAGAAGGAACATCCAAGACACACTAAAGAAATCATCTATAACCATAAGTTAATAGTGATGTCTTATGCTATCTAGAACTTTACTCGACCCCTAAACATCCATATGAAGTAACTCAAAAATAACTATAGAACTAGGAGAGAAACTGATAGGAAAAGATTGATAATGCTTACCCAACTAACAAGCATCACACCTAATAGTAGTGGCAAAAGAGATATGTGGAATCACTCTCCTAAATTGATCCAAAAGTAAGTGATCGAGACAAATGTGCCACTGCAAGGCACTTTCACCATCAAACCTACCAACTCCTACAGACAGTTCCTGCCCAAGATGATACATGCCATTTTCCTCTGAGTCGCTGGCAATGGTCTTCCCTGTGAACTTATCATGGACGATACAACCACATCATCAAAAAAAACCTTGCATTTAAGTTCCTTCGTAATCCTACTCACCAATAATAGACTCATTAGAAAGCCAGAAACATGTAATGCTCTCGGCAACCGCAAAGTATGAGTTACAGACACCTCCCCCTGACCAACAATGGGAGCGCGTCTTCTGTCAACAACCTGCACTGTTCTCCCTAGTGCAACAGAATTGAGTAATCGGAAATAACTCTGATCACCACAAAAATGTTGTGAAGTGGCAAAGTCAACCAACTATCTGCACCATGGTGACTCCTATCATACTCCCGATGCATCAAGCCCACATACTCCACTATCCCTATCATAATAGCGATATCCAATGCTGTCTTTTGCTTCTGAGACTAACATTATGCTGGAATCGCCTGAGTCAGTTCAGAAATTGACTTTTCAGATCTACAGAATCACCATAAATCATAGAAACAGGTGATCTAACATGAAATCCAAGAAATATCTTCCTTGGAAATCAAGTTAGAACCACATGACAGCCCCTCTGGAGATAAAGAGATGCACGATAGGGCCAAGACAGATCCCTAGTGGCCCTCAGAGTGATTGTCGCTCCTCCCCCAACCAACGCAAGGGCAGCGTAGACCCATCGACGGCACTACAGCCAATCGATGATGGGTCCTGCTGCCACTGCTTATGTCCCCTACCACCGCTATTGTGCTTGCCATAGGCATTGCTGCCACTGCTCCTATTGATCTACCTGACGGTGGCATGGAGAGAAGGGAAGAGGATCTTGGGTTTAGGTGGTTTGGATAAGAGGCCTATTTCGATGGGATACCAAAACGTCGACCTAGGATCGCCCCTCTAATATCAAGTTAATAGGAAACAAATGACTTGATTTATTCCAAAGAGCCCCACACCCCTTTAGATAGAAGAGAGGTATGAGAAAAGTAACACTACATGTCCAAGAATTAAAAAATAAATAACATGCAACATAAGCAAACAAACTAAGTATGTCAACAATATAAGGTATGATAGCAAGATAACTACCACATTGCAAATAACCCATGTTCCATGAGTGAACAAAGCATGTTGAAGTAGATTTCCATTATATTAGAGATTTTAGATATTCGTACCATCCATGCTTCTTCTAAAGGTCAAACAATTGATATATTTACTAAGGTACTTTCATAGACTTCATTCGATAGATGTTCCAAGTTGAGAATGATTGGCATCTATGCTCGAACTTAAGAGGGAGCATTGAGATGCATATTTTGTTCATCTTTTATTGTCTACTTTTCACTATTTATATTTTATCTAAGGGCCAATGTGTACTTTCCCCAAATCCTTTATGTAATGTGGATTTTCTAACTCAAGAAGGGTCTTGCTCCGATGGATTCTATGGATGGACATAGATATTTTGTTAGTTGAATTGAAGGTTAGTTATGTTGCATCTTTGCACATGTTGAAAAGTCACACAAAAAAGTCGTATGCCATACAGACTTTTATTACTATCTTAGCCCTTGTTTAGATGAGGGATAGAGTTTACCCTTGGATAGAATTTAGGATGGGATAAGTTTTAATAATATTGGTGTAACTGGTAGGATAGTGAGAGTTGATGTAATAGGTGAGTTGATGTATTATAAATTATAAGTTGATGTGAGTTAAATATAGAGGAGAGAGTTGTAGTTTATTTTATATTTGATATTGGGTTATTTTTTTATTATTATTTTGTTGAAGAGTGGAGTGAGTGAAAGTTAGATATGATATGTGAATTAATATATTGTGTATAGAGATTTGAGATGACATTCTAACAGTATTCATGCACTATTCACCCTATCCCTGTCACATCACCTAACCACCCTTCTTATTCCTCGTCTAAACAAGGTCTTAAAGAATCAATTTTATGAATTCTAACAATGCCTAGAAATACGGAGATTGTAGTTTGTTGAAGTTTCCCTAAGACTAATGAATACTTCATAAAACACCTTACAACTATATAGCATACATAAAGGAATAATCGTCATCTGCTAAAAGTTGCCCAAGTATTGATGCCTCGAAAAAATCTTCCCAAATGATTATAAGGTTGATGCCATGCTATCAACAAGGTTTTAAATATCAATATCGATATCGTATCGACAAGTCAAAAAAGGATTTATTGGGGATATATCGCTGATGCATCGCTGATATCAGTGAATTTTAGGGAAATCGCTCAAAAAGGTCCAAAATGTCACAAATTTAATGAAAATTAACATTTTAATAACTAGTACATCATGTAGAAATGCCTAGAAGACGAAAATCATAAATTTTGAATGAAATATAATAGAAATATACTAGTCGCATATTGATAAAGTCATATATTGAAAAGAAAGTGTACATAACATGATAATAATTGAAAAATGTTCATAGTAATGCTACTCACGAGAAGAAATGAAATATCAATAGTGTCAGAGTATCAGAAGACTGCACCAAGTATGGAAGCACTGACCAATGCCACCAAATCAATACCAGGTTGAGCTTCGACCTAGCTTAATACTTCACCAATTATCTTCCTTTATTCATAGTACTTTAACATGTTCACAGTATAACTCCCACGCCATGTAGCTGTATCAATTATTATATTCATTGATGTATCATTGATGACCTTCATCACTACAATACAGAAGTATCCCAAGATCTGGATATTAATTGTGACTATCGAACAAGCTGCTCCTACTTCTAGTTCTAGATCCATCTTAAGTGGACTCATCTCAATGTCCTCTTGAATCTGTGGACCCAGTAGAATCACCTCACTTCAATGTAGAACATGATGATTCACAAGGTTCACGCTGTCTCATCGATGAATTTCATGGTAGTCGACGAAGTGGTGCAACAGAGTGGGAAGGTTGCTAAGAAAATGGTTGAGGACCTTAAAATGCAAAATACTCGAGGAATATCCCATAACCATAACTTGCAGATGCAGGATCACTTTAGGTACTATCACTTTCGTGGCAGCCATTATACCCATAGGAGGAACCATAATAAGATAGAGAGCTGGTGTAGCTGGGGAAGTAATTAAATGAACTTTGTGCCTCATCTTGGAGTTGGTACTAAGGGCTAGTATAATGAGATCTGTAGCCACCATAGTAACTTGATGATGATGATCTTAGGCCACCTCCAAAGATTGATTTCGCCGCTACACTAAGGGATCCCATCAATGAACTTAAATCATCGATGGACATCAAAGAATGGCTTGAGGCATACCCATACCATGTTCCTGTGTCATAGTCACAAGGTGGACTTGGCACGGGGTCTCCATGTATATTTGTATATCTTTGCATGCATTCTTGTTGGCCATCATCTCTAGCCTCTACTAGGACCTTGATGATGATATCCCTCATCTCCTCCACTACTTTTTGCCTGTGGCTCGTAAACCATCACTACATCTATGCATCATCATCTCCATCATCATCATTTAGTGTTCATCTTGAAGGTGGCAAATCATCGATTAATATTTTATGACTTATAATTTAATCCGTCGACAAATTATGTGTCCATGTGAGTCACACAAGGTAGGGGAGAAGAAAAGAAATGGAAAGAGTGCATGTCCATGTTAGTGGCACAAGTAGATAAAGCTATGTGACCGACATATCTCCCATATCGGTCACATATCACCAATTTAATCGAAAAACTCAATTGCAGTCCTTCAATATCGACGATATATCATCATATATCAGCGATATTGTCAATATATCAGCGATATCATGAAAAAAAGAGATGGCATGTGATATCGATATGGAGATATCCGTCGGTATCGATATATCGACAATATATCGGCAATATATCATCGATATATCAAACCTTGGCTATCAAGTGCATATGTGATTAATAGGATGCCAAGTAGAGTTCTTAAGGGTGCATTATCTCTCTTATTACTCTACATAAGGCGTCCTTTACTCTCGCTCCTGAAGTGTTTGGAAGTATATGTTATGTTCACATTCTACAAAGCAGGTTAAACATTGCCCAAAGCTGTAAAAGCTATTTTCATAGTGTTGGAATTTTAAGGGGAATATGGACTTTATTGATTAGAAAAGAGAGGCCCTAACCATCGTTATATAGAGAGAGGGCCTTAGCATACATGGAAACACTTACTAAAAATAGAAAATACCTAAATAGAAAACACCTGAATAATATCTCACTGATTTTATTTCCTAACACCCCCCACACCCCCCCCCCCCCCCCCCCCGCAAGTCCAGATGCGAGAGATGGTGAAGACTTGGATCAATGGTACTTGACTGTAGTAGAAAAATAATCAGCTTCAGCATCTATATCAACTTGTCATATTTCTACTTGTACGTCTCACGTAAGGTGCTAGGTACGTAAGAAATCATGACTACAACTTGAGTGTTGATGCTCCGACGTCCAAGAGTCTAAAGATGATGAGGCTTAATCTTCTTAAGTGCGCATAAGGTCACACGGGTGCCATTGCCCTTACACCTCATAAGCCAATGTGCCATGCTTGGTTTCTCTAGGTGTACATATGTTACGTTATATTGTGAAGGTCTATTTGTAATATTTTATTTCTTTTGGACTCTTGTTTTGTTTTTTCCTCACCTCTCTCGATATAAAGAGGTGTAGGGCCAACTTAGTAAAAATAAGAAACCTTATTTTCTTCAACTTGGTACCAGAGCACCAAGTTGGGGACTCCACCAAAGAAAAAAACCCTAACCATACCTCAAACCCACATCCACCGGACGCCACCGCCACCACAGGGGACAGCACCGCCACAGCAGCAGCAACGCCACCACCACCGAGCAATGTCGCTACTGTAACAGCTCCACCACCGAGTGACACCGTTGCTGCAGTAGCCTCTTCGTCACGCGCTGCAGTAGGAGCATCGCCCCTCTATGCCACCACACGTTGTAGCAACACCTCCGATCACTAGCACCGTGCACTGCAGTAGCAGCACCACCAAGCATCGCCAACACATGCTGCAGTAGCATCGTCACCTCTTTGTGTCGCCACTCAGGCCACCAAAGAGGGGGCTGTGTTGCCTCTAGGAGTCCGTAGGAAGGTTCTTGAGTGTCTTTGTGATGAAGTTTTAGGTCAAGAACCTTTCTATTTGTGGTATGATTTCCTCCAGCTTTGTGCCCGGTCTTGGAGTGTGTATTCCCCTTATTGCATGATTTTTGGGGTGTACATTCCCTAATGAAGTGTTAAAGATCTTGTGTGTGGATTACAGGGGGTGTATTCCCCGGAAATTGGTGTTTGATACAAGTTTTCAGATTTGCAATTTGTGTCTCTTTCTGTATGTTTGGAGTTAGCATGGCTTCATCAGCAGAATCTGAGGTATCTTTAGGACAGCGTATAGAAAGTGGTGTGTGCAAGAGCCCCTTCTTCACTTCGATTGCGAAACTGGATGAGACCAATTACCCCAGTTAGTCTCAAACCTTCCTTGTTACTGTGGATGATCATGATAAGAAACATGTACTTATGGAAGCACCACCCGAGCAGAAAATAGGAAAGTATGCAACTTGGAATAGAGATGATGCTCTAGTGAGAGCTTGGATCTTGAACAGTATTTTTTCCTACATTGGAGATGAAATTATGTATTACACCTCGGCTAAGGAGATGTGGGATGGCTTGAAGATTGCCAATTCACATGAGTTGAATTCAACTCAAGTATTTTCGATTCACTATGATCTATGCCATCTCAAGTAGGAGGCAATTCCTGTCGCATTGTTATTCTACCATGAAAGGACTGTTGGAAAAATATAATACTTACAGGCCAATGTGTACATCCACCACATGCAGGGATAACAGGAAGGAGTTTGCAACACATATGTTCCTTGTAGGACTGAGTGATGATTATTCAATGACTCGCTCTTAGATTCTGATGCTTTCTAAGCTTCCTCCTATTGAGGAAATTTATAGGAGGCTAAGTAGGTTGTTGATTTAGCGTACTCATGATATAGTTGTCGCCAACACATCTTCCCATGCAACTGTTAGCACCAGTGGTAGTCGAGGTGGCTTCTTTCATGGCAAAGGCAGAGGACATGGTCATGGTACTCGTGGCAAACCAACATGCACCTATTGTGGGAGGATTGGCCATGTTGAGGCCAAGTGCTGGAATAAACTTGGAAGCCTACTATGGCCAACCAAGCTACTGTGACCCCAGCTCTTGTGTCTTCTACTGAGCCTCTCACTATTGCAGATGCTGATGCAATGGTACATCTGGCACAGTTGACTCATGATCAGCCACAGCCTTCAGGCACAACGGCTTATGCCTCAGATTCAGGTATGAGCAATTCTTGGTTGATAGATTCAAGTGCTTCAAATCACTTGTCTAGGAATCCTCAGTGCTTTAGAGATATACGGGAGGTTCCACCAGGACGTTTTGTTCAGCTTGTAGATGGTAGGCATGCCCCCATCTCTGGAAAAGGGGAGGTGTCTATTTCCTCCACTCTACACTTGTCAAATGTGTATTATATTCCTAATATGGCTATGCAATTACTCTCTATTAGCACTATAACAAAGCAATTAAATTGCCAAGTCATTTTTTACGCTATTGACTGTGTTTTTCAGGACCACATGGCAGAGAGGACGATTGGTGGTTGATATGAGGAGGGGTGTGTACTAGCAAATGCAGAGTCCAATTGGAGCAACTTGTCAGACGAGTCCTGCTGGAAGTGCCTTGCAGTGGCATAGACGACAAGGCCATCCGTCTCTGGACAAGCTACGTTGGCTCTTTCCACGTCTGTCACCAGCCATGAAGATTCAGTGTGATGCCTGCTAGTTGGGGAAGCACCACAGATCCAGTTTTTCAGTTTCCATGCATCCAAGTAGTTCTGCCTAATTTGAATTGTTGCATTGTGATGTTTGGGGTCCCAGCCATGTAGCAGGCAGACAAGGCTGTCGTTATTATCTGATTCTAGTGGATGATTTTTCTCACCTTTCATGGCTATTTTTTATGCATAATAAATTCAAAGTTGGTACTGTTATTCAGTATTTTGTGGCTTTTATGGAGAACTAGTTTGGTGTATGCATTAAAACTATTAGAACTGACAATGCCTTAGAGTTCTACAACAGGCAGCTGGCCAATTTTTACATCTCTCTAAACATTGTACATCAAACTTCCAGCCCCCATACATGACAGTAGAATGGGGTTGCAAAACACAAACACAGACACATTCTAGATACTGATCGAGCGTTACTCATTCAGAATAGTGTACCACATACCTCCTGGAGTGATGCATACTTACAGCCTGTTGTCTTATTAATAGACTTCCTTCGTCTGTTATTCATGAGCAGGTACCTTGGACAGTGTTGTATCTCGATGCTAAGTTGTTTCCTGTGCCTCCTAATACATTTTGGTGTGTCCCATTTGTCCACTTCCTTGGACCTAGTCGGGATAAACTTGCCCCTAGAGCAACCAAGTGTATGTTTCATGGCTACTCTTGCACTCAGAAAGGATATAGATGTTTTGATCCCATCTCTAGAAAACACTATATCAATGCGGACATCACATTTCATGAGTTTGTTCCTTTTCTCTCCACATTGGGGTATCAATTACGAGATGTGGAGACTGTTGTGCCTATGCCTATGCCTCCTGTATCTATGGATGACTTTACCAGTACTAGTAGAGAGACTACCTCCTTAGTGCAACCTATGAGCACATTCAAAGTTGTACCACCAAATGAGAAAACATTCAAAATCACTACATATCAGATACCTGTCAGTTACAGGGAGAAGCACACACACACGCTCCCCCTCCAGTGACCACTGAACCACCATCGTCCCCCCCCACCCCCCTGTTTAGGTATATGTTAATCCATCTGACAATGCTTCTGTTGATGACTCCTTAGGTCAGGTGTCTGTGGATATTGATGATGATGTACCTATTGCCATGCACAAAGCTCCTTGCTCCTGTGCCCAATACCACATTGCAGGGCATGCGGTCTCCACTAATTCTCTGAGTTATGATTTTCATGCATTTACTACTACTGTTTCAAGCTCCGTGCTTCCTACTTCATATCAACAAGCTTTATTTGATCCACATTGGAGGTTGGCTATGGAGGAGATGTCCGCTCTCCGAGATAGGGGCACCTAGGAGGTCACATCGTCAACTGCTGGTGCCCATCTTGTTGGAGCTAGATGGGTCTTTACCTTGAAATATGACCTAGATAAGTCTATTTCTCAGCATAAGGCTCAGCTCGTGGCCAAAGGATTCACCCAAACCTATAGGGTGGATTTCTTTAACACCTTCTCGTCGGTTGCTCTCCTCTCCATAGTCCGTGTACTTATTTCTGTGGCTGCACACTACAGATGGGCTCTACACCATCTAGATGTCAAGAATATGTTCTTATATGGGGATCTTTAGGAGGAGATATACATGCAGCAGCCTCTAGGTTTTGAGGTTCAGGGGAAGTGTGTTTGCAAGCTTAAAAATGTTATTTATGGTCTTAAGCATAGTTCCAGAGCCTAGTTTCAGTGCCTGTCAGAGGCATTGAATGTGATTGGGTTGCAGAGGTCGTCTTCTAACCATTCCTTATTTGTGAGGAAGGCCAATGGTGGTACTGTGGCTTTACTTGTTTATATGGATGACCTTATACTCACAAGTGATGATGCAGTTGGTATCTCTTAGGTGAAGGAGTATTTAGCTTGCCAATTTTTCATGAAAGACCTTGGGAGGCTCAGGTACTTTCTTGGCATTGAGATTACTACAAGCAGGAAGGGTATTGTTATGTTCTAGAGGACATATGCACTTGACATCCTTCAGGAGGCAAGCATGCTTGGGTCCAAGGGTGTAAATATCCCTATGAGTCCAAGCACATTTATTTGATGGCACAGCAAAACTGATGGACAAGAAGGCCTATAGACAGCCAGTGGTGGGAAAGTTGTTGTATTTGACCATCACGAGGCCGGATATTAGTTTCACAGTAGGTAAGCTAAGCAAGTTCTTAGATAAATCTACTACTGATCTTTGGCAAGCAATGATGCAAGTGTTGAGATATATCAAGAAGTGTCCAGGTCACGATCTTTCGTTTCAGAGGAGCGCTCCTATAGGTGTTGTAGCCTATTCTGACACTGACTATGCTGGTGATATTGGAGATAGAAAGTCCACTACAGGTTTCTGTACAATTGTAGCAGGAAACTTTATGACTTGGAGTAAGAAACAAAGTGTGGTGTCACGTTCGAGTGCTGAATTAGAGTATCACACCATGGCACACACAGCAACAGAGATGATCTAAATACGGTCATTGTTGCGTGACCTACATGTTACAGTTGATGAGCCTATGAAAATGTATTGTGATAACAGGGCTGCAACCTATATAGCGAGCAATCTCATTTTCCATGAGAGAACTAAGCATGTAGAGGTGAATTGTCATTTCACCAAGAGCCTTATCGAGCAAGGGTTACTTCGTACTACTTGTCTTGCTTCTTCAGATCAGACAGTAGATATGTTTACTAAGCTGTTATCACGCTTTATGTTTGAGAAGTGCAGAGACAAGCTGAGCATGGTAGATATACATGCTCCAGCTTAAGGAGTGTTACGTTATATTGTGAGGGTCTATTTGTAATATTTTATTTCTTTTGGACTCTTGTTTTATTTTTTCCTCGCCTCTCTCTATATAAAGAGGTGTAGGACCAATTTAGTAAAAATAAGAAACCTTATTTTCTTCAACTACATAAGATCACCTTCGTTGCCATTGCTCCTACACCCCAACAGCTAGCCGAAAAGATCACCTTTGTTGCCTTTACTCCTACACCCTAAGAGCATTGCCCCTTTTGTGTGCTGCTAGAGAGAGGAGGCTAGGAGGAGCCGTATCATCAGAACGTGGAGGATCTTCACAAGGGAGAGAAAGAACTTGCAGTAGCTATTACGCCCCAAAAATTCAGGCCCCCTACAAGGGTCAAAGTTTCGGGGAATGGCAACAAAAGAAGTGCTAGTTTATTTAATTCGGGTTATACCTAGCTAATTTGAATCACCAAGAAGTTCCATTTAACAAGAAAATGGAAGAAAAATATTAGATGAATGGCACAAAAATGAAAATGTACAGTACAACCCAAACATGCACTAACTGGCTTATAAAAGAAATTCACTGCAAAACCAAAGCAAAAAAGTTCTTGCCAAAAGTCCCAGCAAAACCTACGCAGTGACAAATCCCCTGTGTTAACAACTCATGACGACATCCAGAACTTAAGTCACAAAGTAGGGATGAGCCGATCAGCTCAGTAGGAAACAAATAACTATTGTATCACAATAAAAAACACAGGGCAGTGTACAGTTTCACTACTCAGTTAGATCCCAAGCCCATACCCAACACCCTAGGTTTAGACTCCCAAACCCGACTTAACATAACCGACCACCGTGGTCCAAACCACTAATCAAGTTGCCCATTTTTCCCTTTATTTAGTAATATGAAATTTATTCTTTCACTCGCCTCAGTGATCAGATTCTGGGAATCATCTTTCTCTACCAGAGGAGATTGAGATGCATCATTTCCTTTGGATTCCATCCTAATAGTCTTGCCCTAGCCAAGGGAGAGGCTAGCAAGTCTATTGATAATCTAGAAAGGATCCCATGTTCTCGACGTATCGAGAACGGTGCTGACCTCTATCATAAAGTCAGGCCTCTTGGAAGCTACCCAAGCCTACACCTTGCGACCACGGAGCAAGCTTGGCTCGTATCCAACAAGGATCAATCGCAGATAAAACCATATCATCGCGGGATTGGCCAGAATTGTCGAGCCATACTAATGCTTCGGCCAGGAGTAGCTCCCCGTAGAAGCACAATCTTTGGGTGTGCCCTCTCAATCCGTCATCGAACGAGGTCTCAACCAATCCATTATAGTGGTGCAACCTTACGAGCTCACCTAGTAGATCTATTAGCATTTCTCAGTCCTTTTCCCCCCTTATCCGTACTAGATCAAACAACCCTAATTACCTATTGGATCGCTTGGGGTCATACCCAAGACCATAAGATCCAAGCATTTCCTCTAATTAAACTCTAGTCGAGTCACTTATGTCATCATGTGAGGTTCAAGTCATTGTTTAGTCAATTCAAGTCGCTTTTAATCCATTCAGAGAGCTTCAATCTCAATTAAAGACATCCTAAACCCATCTAGGGTTTCACAGCAATTCAACCATTTTCCCACATATTAGGGCACCCACTAGACCCCCAATTAGGTTATAAACTAGCCTCAATCATTCCTTAGGCCTCCTAGTATCAAAAACCCTAATTTCAGGCCAATTAGCAACCCAACAGACTACCTAATGTTAGGGGCTTGTTACCTGATGTTATGAGGCCCTCCAGTAGCCACCTAACGTCAACTAACACTTAACGTTAGGTCAAACTACAGTAGCAAGCCAGACTACAAGTCCAACCATTCATACCTTAAAACACATCGTTAACTCAATCCAAAACTCATGAAACAATGAATTCAACCTAAAACACACACAAGGAACATATTGGAACAAAGAAATCCCCTACCAAACATTAAGGCAACCCTTAACTAGAAAAATTATAATACCACATTTATAACCCAACTCCTTTTGCCTTTTCATTGACAGTCCCAAGCCCGGGTAAAGGAGGGTTGTATTAGGTAGCCGACAGCCAACATAAAATTTGTCGGATCTTTAAACATGGATTCTAGCAAACACTCAGATTTCGTTGGGGCATTACCTACTTGCGATGCGCTGCATTGGCGCCCGAGTGCAGTGAAAAATGGGCAAGGGTTCTCGCATGAGGAATGCATGCGAGTAAAGAAGTTAGTTCCATTACATCGTTGCCCGAATATAGTCCAAAATGTGCAAGGGTTCTCACATGAGGAACACATGCGAGTAAAAAAGCTAGTTCCACCACTTCGCCATCGAAGTGTGTCACAAAAGAAGTTGAGATTCAAAAGAAGTTGGAATATTAGTACTTTGACCAACAAGTTCATGGAGATTGTGGATACAATGGTAAGGATAAGGATTCAAATTCTTTGCCTTTGAGAGACTAAATGGATTGGAGAAAAAGTAAAGGAAATCGAGAGAACGGGTTTCAAATTGTGGTATTCAGGAATGACAAAGGTAGAAACGACGTGGGCATTATTATTCATAAGGATTTGAAGGAGAGTGTTGTTGAGGTTAAGAGATTAGGTGATCGAATTATTTTGATAAAATTAGTCTTAGAAGAAGAGATCTTGAATGCCATTTCAGTTTATGCACCTCAAGTTGGTCTAAAGGAAATAATAAAGAACAAATTCTGGGGAGAGCTTGATATGATAATTCAAGGAATCCTATAGAAAATGATTTTCTTGGCTAGACATTTAAATGAGAATGTGGGAAAAGATGCTTTAGAGTATGCAGGAGTGCATGGAAATTATGGTTTTTCAGGAATGAAGAAGGGAAGATTTTCCTCAATTTTGCAATGGTTTATGACCTTTTTCATAGCAAATACCTTCTTCAAAAAATGAGAAGACCATTTGATCACCTATAAAAGTGGCTTAATAAGAACATAGATTGATTACTTTGCTTTGATAAGAAGAGATCGCTTATCTTGTAAAGATTGCAAGATTATTCTAGGAGAGAGTTTAACTGCTCAACATCATCTTTTGGTAATGGATGTTTATATGAAGAAGGCAAAGAAGAGAAAATTGGTGTTTACAAATTTAAAAAATAAATGGTGGAATCTTAAGAAAGAGCAAGAGAGATATAAAGAGAAGATGATGCAAGAAAAGACTTGGGATCTTGATGGAAGTGCTAATGAATTGTGATTAAATATGGCAAACTGTATCAGGAAGGTAGCAAAGGAGGCGTTAGGTGTGTCTAAAGGAGGAGTTCCAAGTCAAAAGGAGGCTTGGTGGTGGAGTAAAGAAGTGCAAGAGAAGCTTAAAATTAAAAGAACTTTCTTTAAAGCCTTATATCAAGATAAGACTGATGAAAACATGAAAAATTACAAAAGAGCAAAGAAAGTGGTTAGTGAAGCAAAAGCAAAAGCTTAAGAGCATTTTTATAAGAAACTTGATTCTAAAAATGATGAAAAAGATATCTTCAAGTTAGCTAAAGTAAGAGAGAGGGAAAAAAAAGGACCTTACACATGTAAGGTGCATCAAGGATGAAGCTTATAGCTAGTAATGATATAAATACAAGATGAAAAAAATATTTTCATAAGCTTTTTAATGAAAAATAAAAGAATGATGTCATCTTAGGGAAGTTAGCCAACTCAGAAGATTTTGTGAATCGGGCAAGCTATCGAAAGATACAAAAGAAAGAAGTAGTGGAGGCTTTGAAGATAATAAAAATTAGAAGAGTTGTTGGGCCTAATGATATCCCTATAGATGTTTGGAGAGTGATGAGAGAAAGGCATATAATTTGGCTCACAAAATTATTTAATACTATTTGGAGAGGCAAGAAGATGTCAGAGGAATGAAGGAAAAGTTTTGTGATACCTTTATACAAGAATAAGGGAGGCATACAAAATTATTCCAACTATAGAGGTATTAAATTGATGAGCCATACGATAAAACTTTTGGAGAGAATAATTGAAATAAGGGTGAGGCAAGTCTCTGTAGTAACTGAAAATCAATTTGGCTTTATGCCAGGTCGGTCTACTACTAAGGCAATACATCGCTTGAGATGTATGATAGAAACCTACAAAGTCAAGAAGAAGGATTTACACATGATTTTTATTGATGTGGAGAAGGCCTATGATTCTGTCCCAAGGAATATCTTGTGGAAAATTTTGGAAAAGAGGCAGATACCATTTTTATATATCAACCTCATAAAGGATATGTACTATGGAGCTGCAGCTTGTGTAAAGACTAAGGATGATTTGACAGACTACTTTGATATCACCATTGGTTTGCGTCAAGAATCAGCTTTAAGCCCTTATCTCTTTGCCTTGGTCATGAATGAATTGACGAAGCATATCCAAGCTGAGGTGCCATGGTGTATGCTTTTTGCTGATGACATTGTGTTAGTTGATGAGACAAGAGGTGAAGTGAAAAGAAAACTTGAGTTGTGGAGGGAAGCCCTGTAAGCTAAAAGACTACGCCTAAGCAGGACAAAGACTGAGTATATGGAATGCAAGTTTAGTAGTAGATGAAACAATGAAGGGATGGATGTAAAAATTGGAAAAGAGTGCATTCCAATGAAAGATGCTTTTAAGTACTTGGGATCGATTTTCCAATAAGATGGTGGAATTAATGGAGATGTTACACATAGAATTAATGTAGGGTGGTTGAAATAGAGGGGTGCATCTGGTGTTCTCTATGATAAGAGGGTTCCTTTAAAAGTCAATGAAAAGTACTATCGAGTTGGGTAAGACCAACCATGCTATATGGTTTTGAATGTTGGGCTATCAACTATAGGCATGTGCAGAAGATGTCTGTGGCAGAAATGAAGATATTAAGATGGATGTGTGGTCATACAAGAAAGGACTATATTTCAAATGAGATTATTCGAGAAAATGTTAGAGTGGCACTAATAGAAGATAAAATGAAAGAGGCATGCCTAAGATGGTTTCGACATCTGCAAAGAAGGCCACTAGATGCTTCAGTCAGGAGATGAGAAAAGTTGGAGGCTGAACCTACTAAGAGAGGGCGAGGAAGACCAAACAAATGTTGGAAGGAAACTATTAAGTATGACCTCAATTACTTTAATTTAAGTCCTAAAATGGCTCAAAATCAATCTGTGTGGAGGCAAAGAATCCATATAGCCGACCCCACTTAGTGTGAGAAAGGACTTGGTATTGTTGTTGTACCACATTTATAACCCACTAAGGATAGAAACACCACATACATCACCCAAATCCTCACATTCAACCACACGATTCTCATTTTCATAACCTCCCTTTTGTTACCCAAACAAAAGATGGAACAAGAGGAGGAAAAATCCCCACCTTTAATGAAGGTCTTTCTCCTCCTTCTCTTCTTTGCTTCCTCCTTTCCCATGCAGCAATAGCAACCGTAGCAACTATAGCAGCAACAGCAGCTTCGGCATCCACGTCAAGGATAGCAACAAAGACCAGCGAGGAGGTGGTCCAACAGTGGAGTAAGGTGGAGGTGGTGGTGGAGCTCCTCTCCACCGATGGGAAGAAGAGAGGAGGCTTGAGAAGGAAGCAAATGCCATTTTTTGTTTTTATTTTTAATTGCTCTCACCTTATATAAGGGTTGAAAACTTTATAGGAAGGTCCTCCAACCCAAAACATACATTTTTAAAGAGTTTGCATACTCGAGTTGCATTACCCTAAAGCCCTCAACTTTTATTACATGAACATTTTGTTAATACTCAAAGGAATTAAGATGCCATTACCAAATCAAGGTCCCCATGCCCTTAATTCATCATTAAGCAATCAATTAAGACACTCAAAAATCCAAACCCTTACAGCAGCCCCATACAACCAACAAGGCCTACTGCGATGTGAGAGAAGGGAGCGGCAACAGCAATTACTGATGTTGTTGCTGCATTGTCACTGATGTTGTTGCTACGTTGTTACTGATGTCATGGCTGCAAACAGAAAGGAGAGGACAGGAGCCATTGTCGCCGCTCCTTTCCTTCCCTTCTTTTTTTTACTCTATTCGACAGCACTACAGTGGAGAGGAGGAGCGCGACGACACTCCGGCAGGTCGGAAGAGGACCGAGCCACCTCGATCGATAGAGCAACCTCAATGGAGTCGAGTGGTACCCTCAAAACCTTGAACAAATAAGGTTAGAGGGGAAAAAATAAAGATTTGTGCCTCATGGCTCATGGGCGGTGTTAGACGAAGATCCATCCTTTGCCAGTGCATGGCTCTTTAGAGGGTCATCGGTGGTGGTTACGTGGTAGGGAAGAGTTCGACGACCACCCCTATGGTGGTCTTTCATCGAATGAAGGCCAGAGATGACGTCAGTGGTGCTTTTGCTCCCAGCAATGAGAAGACCAGCAATAGGAGAAGGAGAGGAGAAGCGAGGAGAGGTTTAAGAGAGGAGAAGGCCTCTTCGGTGGCTTGTCGAAGACCGACAGTGTCGTCAAATGGCCTCCCCCCTCTAGGTTTTCACCTTCTAAACCCTAACCCACCAAGATTGGTGGCTCTAATACCATGTTGGGATTTTGAGGAGAATATGGACTTTATTGATTAGAAAAGAGAGGCCTTAGCCCTCTTTATATAGAGAAAGTGCCTTGGCATACATGGAAACACTTATTGAAAGGAAAACGCTTCGTGTGCACCAAAGTGTGCACACATAACTCCCCCCGTTAATTAAAAAAGGGGTCATGTACCCAGATGGCATCATGTGTGCCTGAACGATGTCATGTGGCCTGTAAGTGTACAAATTCATGTACAAACCAATGTACACCTATCATCTTCCTTACTAAAAATAGAAAAGACCTAAATGCAAAACACCTCATTAATATCTCACTGATTTTATTTCCTAACACATAGGTTAATATGTTGATCCTAAAAAGAGAAGAAAATATGTAACTGAGGATGTGACCTATTCTGACGAGAAAGTTTATTTTCATCCAAAAGCTCTCTTTAAGGAGAGAACTCAAGCCAATGTAAAGAGGGCATTGATATTTTATGAGTTCATCTCTCCGTTTCTTTCTCTTATAAAGGGAAGGTAGAAAATAAGTGAAGAATGAAAAGTAGAGGGACACTGAACAAGAGATTATGAAAACAATCAACAAATATGTTGTTATATGAAAGGAGAGAAGAAAAACCAAGATCATCAAACTAATACTTCTACCAACCCTAATCCTTCAAACAACTCTCCTAAACTAGATCCATCCTCAATTCAGATAGAACACGATAAGCACTAAACTTTTTATCTAACAATAGTAATATAAGTACAGAAAAGGTGTTAATCATAGGTTCATTGCACTTCAGAAGGTTGGTTGAATGAGATACTTGGTAAAAAGATATGGAAACTTCCTTTACATCTTAGCACAAACTATAAATGTTTTCTACATTCAGTTGCCATGTCTTTTATTCCTAGGTTTGTAGTGGATGCAGAACTTGATCCAAGGTGGGTACAACCAATACAAGAAATAGGAAGGGCACTAGTAAAAAATCAAACGTGGGAATTGTTCAGCATCCCCCAAAGAACTCATATTGTCAAATCAAAATCAATGTTTATAATTAAGTACAAGACAAATGGTACTGTGGATAGGTACAACCATAAGAGGAGATTGTTTATAAATGGGTTTACATAAAATACAAATTTGATTATCTTAAGATCTTTCTTATGAGGCCAGATTTCCCCATATACCCGCTTAAGGAAAGTTCAAGCTCAGATCTGGCCTGGGATGAACCTCCTACGAGGTCAGCCCAGAAATTAGCCAAGTTGGAAAGCTAAGACCAAATCAGCCAAAGGACCCAAGAAGCTCATCCTCGACATTTGCCTATATGTCAAAATTGTCTCAAAGACTTTAGTAGTAAGTTGGACGAATATCACTCAAGTCAGCTATCTTATACGTGAAGGTTCGCTCCAAAACAAGCTCTATCCAATAAAGGACTACCTCGTCACCATAAGATCCATGCTATGCTTAAGGGAAGTCATCCAAGTAGAATGGAAAAGGAAACCCATGCAAAGAAAAGTATAAGGAGAGCTTGCCTCAGAAAGGAAGTCACTGCCATCTCCCTAAGAAAGCCAAGCCACCAAGCACCGGCATCTTGCCCCACGTCAAGATGCTAGGAATGTCATTAGCTCACCACTCCTACATCATTACTTGGATAAGACAAGGCTCCAATGACAACCGCCCATCCAAGGCCAAAGGAGGAAAGCACAACTGCTAAGGAGAAAACTGACTGAAGGAGCATGCTTCAAGAAGGCATACCATTACCAATTCCCAGATCACAAATCCACACCAAATTACGCCCATCTGATCGAAGTAACAGCTTGTCTTCTTTCATTTCTTCTCTAGTATAATCCATGGAATCCCATATATAGAGACTCACAAGGGCATGCTCAAAGGCACGCATGCTAAGAGTATCAATGCTTACCCCTTATACGCATTCTATCATGTAAGAGCTAATGTAAGGCTCCCAACATGTAGCAAGCACTCATATATAGGGAACAGAAGAGAACATCTAAGTCATTCCATCCTAAAATGTAGCCCATTGATTTACAAGTGTAACAAGGAAAAACTCACCATTACACATTGCCACTAGTAAAAGAAAAGAATAATGGCCTCAAAAACCACATTTTTTATTTTTGAGGCAAATTATAGCCCAACAGTACATTTTTGTAACATATTCCTCTCCTTTATATCAAGAGGGTGACTAGGGTTTTAAGGGATGCATGATGTTTTCTATCTCCCACCATATGTAACTGCCTCCCCATCTCCAACGAAGGAGGCCATCATGGTGCACTCTTTTTCTAAGTCATAGATCCCCCCAATCAACCAAAGATTAGTCCCACTTCCACAAGGTACCTCGTAAAAATCATGTGTTCATGTGCATGATTGGATGGATTGCAATTCCATTTCGCTTTCTCAAGACATTTCTCACATATTCTAGATTTCGTTGGTGTGGGGTTGATTCCCAATCGACTTTGCACAATCCAATCTCCTACCAATGTGAACCTAACTAAAATCCTCATTGTTGCTATATGTGTACTTGCCTTAGTTCTGATCCCAACATTTTGGTGAAAGGGAGAACCATCCTATGATACCAAAGGCAACTCAAAATGTTAAACTGGCTTGCTCCATTGTGAGTGATCGAGTGACCAAAGCCATCCTTCACTTTATACTGCTTGTAAAGATTATTGTAGTTATAGTTATTCTAGCTCTAGCTATATAATACTCTTAAAAACCTCATTAAATAGATGTGAGGAATGCCTTTCTAGATGTGAAATTGCAAGAGGTTTATATGCGCATGCCACATCATGACAAGTACTATAAACTAAAGAATGCCATATATGGGCTTGACTAGTCATTACACACTCAGTTTAAAAGGCTTAATAGTAGTCATGACTCATGAAGAACATAGAATGCTAATAACATGATGTAGATCACATCCTATTCATGAGGAAGTTTAAGATGGGAGTAAAACCCTAACGTTGGTTTATGTGAATGACATGTTTTTTTTTATGAAATAGGAGAATCACAACATCTTCCTATTAAGGCTCGTCTGGTGGGATGTCGTTGGATCTTTGCCTTAAAATACAACCCTGATAAGTCTATTTCTAGGCACAAGTTCACCCAGACATATGGGGTGAACTTCTTTGATACTTTCTCCCCAAGGGCTCACCTCTCAACTGTCAGGATACTTATCTCTATTGCAGCCCATAAAGACTGGATGCTTCATCAGCTTGATATGAAGAACGCATTCCTATATGGTGATCTTCATGAGGAGGTCAACATGCAATAGCCCCCCGTGTTCGAGGTTCAAGGGGAGTGTATGTACAAATTGAAGAAAGCTATTTATGGCCTTAAGCATAGTCCAAGAGCATAGTTCCAGAAGCTCTCAAAGGTGGTAGAGATGATGGGCTTACAGAGATCTTCTTTGGACCACTCTTTGTTTGTTAGGAGGACTAAGAAGGGGTGTGTGGTACTCCTTGTTTATGTGGATGATCTCATTGTTACCAATGATGATAGAGCCAGAATAGTTGAGGTCAAGAAGTCCTTCGCTGAGCAGTTCATTATGGACCTAGGCCAACTCAAGTCCTTTTTGGGTATAAAGGTGGCTAGAACCAAGCAAGACATTGTTCTTTCTCAACGGATGTATTACAGGAGATAGGGATGCTAAGGTCCAAACCAGCCAATATTCTTATGGACCCCAAGGTGCATCTTTATGATGAGCTGGCAAAGCTTGTTGACAATAGAACATACAAGCAATTTGTGGGCAAGCTATTGTACTTGGCGATTGCCAAACCCGACATTGCCTTGGCAGAAGGCAAACTTAATCAGTTTATGGAGAAATCGTTGAAGCTACTGACGGAGAGATTTTCGCTTACTTATGATAGCAATAGAAGAATATGTCGTTATAATTAATGTGGTGGAAATCTCTCAATCAAAACTTAACATAGATATGAATTTAAACCACAATAAAGGATGTCGTATCCACAGGGAGGAATAGACCAATAAATTCACGAGTCAAGGAATACACAGTTCGCAGACTCTTCTGCAACTTTAATGCGAGGAATATGCTATTTTAAATGAAGCTTGCAATTTCCTTAAAGGTTCAGGGGTATGTATGCAGTTTTCACATCAGGAATTAAGCTCCAAAAACATGTGTGTAATGGATGTGTAATGGCTTATCATGTAAATTCAACTTTCATGCAATTTTGATTTGAAATTCAAGGTAGAATCATGCACATAACACAAGTAAAATAATTTCAGGAAAGTCTGAGTGCATCAATGCAATGTGGCCTGAATAAAATATTAAAATAAAATTGGAAATGGCATTGAATGTAATTATTAATGGAGACAAAAACAGAGGATTTCTCCTCTCTCCACGCGTGTGCGGCCGTGCACAGTTGGCCACGAGAGTCGGCGGGGAGGTGCGCCTCGACGAGGGCTACGCAACGGTGGTGACGCAGCGGCTAGTGGTGGCCGGCGGCGGCCGGACGGAGGAGGATGGCCAGCGGCCTATTGGAGGAGGATGGCCACTGCTGCCACCACACGACTGGTTGCGCGTTGGACGCACGCGCAAGGCGTGGCCTTTGCTGCCTGCAGGGAGGTGCTGCGCTTGCAGGCGGCTGCTGGCTTGGGCCCCTACGCGCACTCGGTGTGGGAGCACCTGTGGGGCAGAAGGCGCAAGGACGGTCTGCAGAGGGCGCGCACGGGCAGTGAGCACCTGCAGCGCCTGCGGTGGGAGCACTGGTGGCGAGGGCACGCTGCAAGCGAGAGCGCGGGTGGTAAGGGCACGCTGCAGGTGGGAGCGCTGGTGGCGTGCCTGCGGTGAGCGATGCAACGCCTGTGGTGAAGGGCACTGGAGGAGGGGGGCGCACTACGATGGGCGCTGGAGGGGCGCAGGCTTGGCAGGTGGGATGCGAGTCTGGCGCTGGAGAGGGGGAAATGCCTGCGGGCGCTGGAGAGGGGCGCGGGTGGGGCGATGCGCCTGAACAAGCCTGTAGGCGATGGCGAGCGCGCAAGGTGGAGGTGATGTGCGGGTGCACCTGCAATGAGAGGACTACGCCTGCGAGGCGCGATGGCGCTGGTGCGGGCGCAGGTGGGGCGGCTGCAGACTGGAAGGGTGACTTCAGTGCACGCTTGGTTCACAGGGTCAGCCCTCTCCACGGTGGTGAAGGTGGATCCCCGCAAGAGAGAGGAAGAAGCTCGCTATCCAACTTTTCCCAACCTCTTTATCTCCTCCCCCTGCATGCCTAAGTTAAGGGATTTTCAAATCCCTTTGTTATTTTTGGCCGGAGGTTGTTGAGGGTGGCCGGATGATGGGGGAAAAAATATGTCTCCGGCTATTTGTTGGGGAAATTTATTCCCTCCTCCTTGTTTTTTCTAAATATCATTCCTGCACATAAAAATAAAGAATCATTACATATTAAGTTATAGAATGTTATAAAATAGATGTAAACTTAAATCATGATGCTGCAAACATTCTATAACTTAATGTAGTTATTAATAAACCTAAAACGTAAGATTAAAATTACTTAGGCGTAATACTAGTCCATTAAAATGGACTCATCAGCTACATTGGCAGACGACTATGTAGTGCTGAGATATCTTAAGAAAGCACCGAGTCGTGGTGTTCTTTTTCAGAGAGGTTCTGCTATGACAGTGGTTGGATACTCAGGTGTTGATTATGTAGGATGTGATGCTCATAGGGAACTGACATCTAGACCAGACATCCAACCTTACATCAGACCCAAATTCAAGAACACCTTGGTTACAGTAATAGGTGACCAATGATCTTGTTAGGCATCCAATAATCTCATTTAAGTCGTCTGATCACTTGATCAAATGTCCTCTAGGCAAGTTCATATTGACCACCTTCTAGAGCATGTTTTTTCAGATGTCTGCCCATTCTATTCAGACGTCTAACCCGACAAATCAGGTGTCTGATACTTGTTAAGTGTTAAAGTGTTCATTTATGATGTTTTTAATTGTTTTATCTTTTTATAAGGGTGTCTGTAGAATTTTCCCCTAGTGCCTCTCTATATAAAAGCACGTAGGGCCTCCAATAATATTCAAGTCATTTCGATCCTAACATGATATCAGAGCAGCAGTACTAGATCGGTGCTCGGGTGCCACGCCATAACCCTAAGCCTCCAAACCCCTTCCACCCAAGACCTTAGCCTCTCTTCTCTCCTCACCAGCACCGCCAACCACCGTCGTCGTCACCGGCGCCGTCCGCCAGCACCACCGTCACTGGTGCTCTTTTCGGCCTCCTGCTTCCCAGCAATGTCACTAGGTGTCTTTCAAGACTCCTAGCACTGCGACAAGGACATCCTCCCTGTCACACGAGTGTTGCAACAACCGCTAAGGGTCGACCAACACCCCTAGCACCACCATAACTGCTCCCTCCTATCGTCGCGTGGCCACTGTAGCGTCATTGGGGTTTACCAACACCCCTAGCACTGCCACAGCCCCTTCTCACTCCAGGTGACCCACGGTGTCACCAATCACCAACAACTCCTAGCACCATGATCGACGCCCCTTAGCATCACCCATACCTCCTTATCTCCTTTTTTTGCCTCCCCAACGTCATCTAAGGTCCTTTCCTTGCACGTAATGGGTGTTAATCCATCTGTTGGAGGTGATAATGTACTGAGTTGGGGCCTTCTAAAGCCGCTAATGATCTGAAAGTGATTTTTCATATCTGATTGGTATGTTGGTTGTGAAGTTTATGCAATAGATTGTGTAGAGGTTTTTTTTGGTGTGTGTTACTTCCAATGAGCCGAATGGATATGGGAGATCAAAAGGACGAACCCTTGAGCGACTCAATGAGGAAATTGTCCACCACGAGAGTACCTACACATATGTAGGGGACGTCTATGAAGTTGAATGGATCCAACTTTATACTTTGGTCCACATTGTTTTCCCGGTTCGTTGGATCACACAGGAAGAAGTATATTCTTGCCCAAGAAGAGTCAATCGTGAAGACTGCAGATTAGGAAGTTGACAACAATTGGGTTGCCACATGCATGCTCAATAGTATGAAAGAGAATATAGCAAAGCAGGTCATGTCTTATTCCTCAGTCAAAAAAATGTAGGAAGTCCAACATGAGATACATTCTCACATAAGCAATATTGGATGCATGTACCATGTTTTAGAGGATCTACATACTTTCAAAAAGGGAACCATGTCTCTTACCGACTTCTATGGTTTCATGAAAAATCTCTATGATGAGTAGGACCTTCTCCAGCCTATCTCTTCTGATGTGGCTGTTATGACTAAGCAGCGTGAGGCTATATGATCTGTTCAGATTCTTGCTTCACTTGGGTCTGAGTATAAAGCCATCAAGGATCATTTTATGACACTAGAGACTCTTCCTACCCCAGTGCAGATCTATGCTAGGCTATCTCGCCTAATGACTACTAAGCCTATACCGCCTGTAGACTCTTCTGTCGTGGCCACTTGTGGTCATGGTAGAGGTAACTCAGGTGGCAAGGGGAAAGGATGTGGAGCCAAAGGAGGTGGCCGTGGACAAGGACATTTGGGATTGCTTTGTGAGCACTATCATAAAACCAATCACACCATTGATCGATGTTGGTTGAAGCATGATTATCCTCCTAGCCATTAGGAAAATCAGGTGCCCTACAATACTTCTGATAGTCAAGGAGCAAATCATGATCAGTAGAGTTCACAAGTCATGATTTCTAGATAGGAGTATGACAGACTGGTGGCATCTCATTCTATTTCTCCTACTACTAGGGCTTCCACTAGGTACTGCTACTTCTATTCGTGGGGCTCGTACTCCTACTTGGTTGGCAGATTCAGGTGTTTCTTCTCATATTACGGGAGATAATACATTATTTTCCTCTCTTAGATCTCTTGCTAATCCTCTACATGTCAGAGTTGTAGATGGTTCCCTGCCACCTATGACTGGGCTTGGTGACATTTCCCTTTCCTCCCATTTACAGTTATTTGAAGTTATGCATACTCCCAAATTCGCATTGAATCTTAAGTCAATTAGTCATATTACAAAGGCACCAAACTACCGAGTAGTTTTTCATGACTTGTTCTTCTATTTGCAGGACCTTCAGATGAGGAAGCAGATTAGTGGAGGACTTGAGCAGGATGGTCACTACCATCTTCACCTTCCTTCCTATCATGCTGCTACTATTGGTATTACAACCTCTCTTCAGTGGCACCTTTGCCTGGGTCATCCTAGCATTCCCGCTCTCCGTCATCTATTTCTTGACGTAAAGTTTCCTGATTCGTTTTGGTGTGAGGCTTGCCAATTGGGCAAGTATCATAGAGTTTCCTTTCATAATTATAATAAAAGATCTAAGTCTCCATTTTGTTAATCGAGCGATATCGATGTTGTAAAAGTTGTGTCGTAGTATAGGTCAAAATCACTTAAAAACAAATAAAATTGTATTACTCGAATGGAAGTCTGAGGTCGAACATAGGGAGCAAATAAGAATTCACACACTAATCTCAAATAATATGTAACTGAGCACAATAACTTAAACCAAATAATGATATTCAATTAATACTAATCTGTTACATTAGATATTCAATGAATTCTCATGTATATTGAGACAATAAAAAAAGTAGAGAAGCTAAACAATGGTGATTTAAATCACCAATTACTCTCTAAGCATAACTATCTCAAGCATTCAACCAATTTAAATATCTCAACAGTAATTCTAAATCAATCTTGCAAAGTACCAAGCCTCAAATCAGACTCGGGTCTGATGACCAGACAACTTAACCAACATATGCTACAGTGCTAGGGAAACACTGTTCTTCTTATTCCTCTTCTTTCTCTTTTTCTTCTTCTTTCTCCTTCCTAAGCCTCTTCTTTAGCTGCTCTCCTCCTCTTCACCTTTCTTTTTCTTCTGCAGGCCTTCTTCCTTTTCTTTATGCATAGGGGGAAACTCACAAAATTGGCTAAGTGTTAACCAATACACAGGGAAGCAAAACCCCCTCCCCCGCGTGCTCTCTCTCTTTTCTCTCTCTGGGATTCGCCCTTCCAAGGCCACAGTCAGGGTAATCGGGTAAACGGGCACACACACACTCGAGACCAAGCTCACCGGCAATAGGTGGTGAGCGAGGAGTGCTTAGATTAGGCAGGTAATCGGATGCACCAGACCCGTGGAGGATAGTGTCATGGGTGAGGCGTGCATGGGTAACGAGGACCTCACCCTCATGTTAGGAGGCGAAGAGCGTATGTGACAAAATCAATTTATGCGGTGCCACTTCTTCATTCATTTTCAAGATTAGACTAAATGTCCCACCCTTCCTTCGTGCAGGCCGTAGCAGGTGGGTCTTCGATTGGTGTTTGAAGGGTCATTGAAACTCCCAATTGACTACCTAGGAGTGGTCTTTGGGTGACTTCGTGCAACCTGGAAGTGGGGCCTGGGACGTGCATGGTCTCGAGCTCGAAGAATACATCGATCGTCAATGGTGGTGGCAGCTGTGAACGATGAGACCTGAAAAACATAAATACGACCTTACGACCAAGTTAAACTAGCTCAGAACCTTCGCCAAAGGACATGGAGTATGTTGGCGGTGGTTTTGTGACATGTGGAGCTGTGTGGTGGTCGGTCGGAGTCAGGGAAGGAAGTCGGTGATGGGTTTGTTCGATGGCGTGATTAGGTGGACAATGGAGTGCGATAGTTTAGGGCTTTTGTACAGGAGGAGGTGAAGGTTTTGAGGTGGTCGGCGAGGTAGATGGAGTTGTGTAGTAGTGGAACTGCCTCGCTGGAGGAGCAGTCAAAGACAGAGAAGATGAGGATGATCGGCGGCGTCGAGGGTTATTTTTGAAATTTTTGAGTAGGAATCTAAATTAACTAATCTAACCTAGCCTAATCAAAAGAAAGGGGGAGAATGACACCGGCATTGGTAGACCGGCGCCGAGGAAGATGAAACTCCAGTAAAGGGGGACGGCGACGACGACGGAGATTTGAGGACGCCCGCTGATATGGCATGGCGCGGAGGAAGGTGAGGAAGACAAATCTGCCACTGGTATTATGGTCAGACAACGAGAGGAGTCAGAGGGAGTCACCAAAGCTCGAGGAGCTATTCGACCGAATGAGGAAAGAGGAAATTGGGGATTCTCCGGCTGAATTCGAGTCTAAGAAGTTCGCCCTGAACTGGGGGTTCTTTTATAGGCCTCTGGAGGGTGTTTTGAGCTTAGGAAGCTTGGAATGTCGCCGGAGTTGGAATTCTCTAGGATACCCTAATCTCTCATGCATTCGCATAAGAGATTGGGAAGGTTTTGGGACCCATGGACGAATTCGATGGAAAGAGGACTCCTCAAGGAATCTCCCTTCCAAATTTGTAAGGGATTGATTGATCGAAGAAGGAGTTCTCTTCAATCAAAGGTCCCTGAAGTTGTAGGAGTAGGATTTCATGGTGGCAGGGACCTTTTTGTGAAGATTCCAACAAAGTTGGGGGGCCATTTGTAAGGAATTCAAAAAGCTAAGGATCTGAATGAGATAAAAAGAGTCTGACTAAACCAAAATGCAAACTTGGTCAAGATGATCTCAGATTGGGCCCAAATTTTAGTATAAACCTAATTTAGACCCAAGGAATTCAATGGTGAAGTTAGATTTATGTTTTGACCTAGTTTGATTGGGTAATTTATGCAAAAATCTAAATTAGGGCAAATGTCTGTCTAGACCTCTATTTTGGGTCAAGACGGGTTCTGATGGTCAAATTGAAGATACCAAACCCTAGAGAATATTTTATATAAATTTTAGAGGGTTTAGATGAATTTTATCCTGACCAAAACCTTAGTTAATTAAGCGGGTCTATTTTTGGGGTTTCAAATGTCATTTAATTCTCAAAACACGCGAAAACCTATTTATGTCTGTATTAACCCACTTGTTAGACTTTTAAGACCATTTGACCCTTAATTAACCCCTGAAAAAATCCGAGATTGTACTGCAATTGAGATATTCTATTAAAATTACAGTTTTACCTTTGTTTTACTATATTTCTCTCGGAATGATTATGCAATGATTTAGGGCTCTCTGGTGGTTATATATGAGCATTTAATGACTTAATTAGATCAAACTGAGTTAGTTATTGCTCATGATGGTGTTCCCATCATATTTCTTTTAGTTCATACTGATTTATGGGACCCATGTCGGGTCATAGTATCAGGGAATTTCATTATTTTCTCATTCTTGTTGATGATTGTACTAAAGTATCCTGAGTGTTTATACGAAAAGAAAAGTCTGAAACCCCTAATGTTTGTTGTTGAAACAAAGACTCAGTTTTCTCGCACCATATGTATGTTCAAGATGGATAATGGTCATGAGTTTATTAATGATGAGTTATCTCAATTATTTTCTTCCCTTAAGATTGTTCATCAGACTTCTTGTGTTCATACATCCCGATAGAACGGGGTGGTTGAACGTAAATTGAGACATTTGATGGATGTTTCTCACACTTTAATGTTTCATATGCATGTTCCATCCCAGTACTAGTCTGATGTAATTCTTAATGCAGCTTTTTTGATAAATAGGATACCTTCCTATTTTCCAGATGGAAAGAGTCCCTATTCCTATTTGTTTTTAGACCGTGAGCTTTTCTCTTTGCCACCTAAAATGTTTGGATGTGTTTGTTTCGTTCATTCCATTAAGGTGGATAAGCTTGCTCCACGATCAGTTCAATGTATTTTCTTAGGCTATGCTAGGACCCAGAAAGGGTACAAGTGCTATGATCCTAAGGCACTCTATTTTATGTCAATGCTGATGTTATGTTCTTTGATAATATTGCCTACTTTACTCTTAGTGGCAACTCCTCTCCTAATACTAGTGTACCTTTACTTGTTCCCTTTGCTTTGCCACCACAACCCCCTGAACCAACCCATGATACTACTTCTGATGCACCATTTTTTTATCTCTGTCCTTGTCAACATAGGACTACTTATCCTCAACCTAAGGAACCATTGACGACCATTCCTTTGCTCAGTCTCCTATTGATGTTGCAGGCTCTACTGGAGGCCCCTCTTCACCTCCCACTAAGGTACCTGAGATAACACAATTGAATATTCCTATTGCTTATAGGAAGGGTTAAAGTTCTTATGCTAAGTATTCTATTTCCAACTTTATGTCACTTGATCATTTGCCTATTCCAGGAAAGCACTTATCTTATACTATGAACAGTCACTCTATACCACAAAATCATACAAAGGCCTTTCAAGAGCCATCCTGGACTCTAGCTACGGAGGAGGAAATGGCAGCTCTTCAGTCTCACCATACTTGGGAGCTTGTTGACCTACCCCAAGGTGCAACAATTGTAGGGTATAGGTGGATGTTTACCTTAAAATGTCATCCGAATGAGTCTGATGAGTGATATAAGGCAAGGCTAGTAGTCAAAGGGTATACACAAACTCTTGGAGTGGATTATTTTGAGACATTCTCACTTGTTACATGCCTGAACTCGGTCAGGATACTTCTCTCATTGGTTATCAACAGTGGGTGGCCTATTTTCCAACTTGACATTAAAAATTGTTAGGTGGTAATGGCATAAGTTTATTTCAGAGAGGCCTGGTGCCTTTATATAGAAAGCACACCATATAGAATTACAATAATACCCTTACACAAGAAACAAAAAGGAGTCAACACAACTTACAAACATAACTCAACTCTCCCCCTCAAGTTGGAGCATAAGCATCAAACATGCTCAACTTGGAACTAATATGGTGCAATCATTTCTTGGGAAGCACTTTGGTGAATATATCTGCAAGTTGATCTTCAGTGCATATGTAAGGTGTAGAGATCTTCTTTGCAGCAATGGCCTCTCTGATGAAGTGGCAGTCCACTTTAATATGCTTGGCTCTCTCATGGAAGACAGGATTATTTGCTATGAACGTTGCCACCTTGTTGTCACAATGCATAGGAATAGGATCGGAAACTTATACTCCAAAGTCTTCTAGAATAGAGTGAACCCAAAGTAACTCATAAGTGGTTTAGGTCATGACCCGGTATTCTGACTTAGCACTTGATCTAGAGACAATTTCCTATTTCGTACTCGTCCATGTAACTAGATTAACCCCAACAAACATGCAGTATCTTGTAGTGGATCTTTTATCCACATGTACGCCAACATAATCTAAATCTGAGTATCCATAGATGATGAGAACCTCATCATGAGCCCTAACAAGCTCATTTTGACCTAAGAAAGAGAATAAAAGCTCCTACATAACCTGAAGAAGGGCCTAATTCAAGGAATAAGTCTTCTGAGAAGAAAATATAAAATAAAGGTTAAAACTGCAATTTTACCATTGTAGTACATCAACGAGATTTCTCAGAAGCTAAACATAGGTAAAATGGTCTTAATAAGATGCAAAGTGGGTTGCTTCAGTTAGAAATGGGTTCTTGTGCAATCTAGGAATTAAATGACATTCTGTAACCCTAAAATAGACTCACTTAAGTTTACAAGGTTCTGATCAGGATAGAAATCAACTAAACCCTCTAAAATTTATGGAAAAATATCCCCTAGGGTTTAGAACCTACAATTTGGCCTTTGGAACCTATTTTGACCTAGATTGGGGTCCTAGTTCTGTATTTGACCTAATTTGGGTTTTTGGTGTAAGATGTCTAGTCAAACATGGTCAAACCTAAAATCCAACTTCACCATTGGATTCCTTAGATCCAAATTAGGTTTGTACAAAAATTTGGACCTAAGGGGAGGACATCTTGACCTACTTTGCAAAATAGTCCACCTAATTACATTCTGGCCCCTAGATTTTGAAAACCCTTTCACAGACCCCGCTAACTTCCTCGCCACCCTTACAATTAGGTCCCTCCACCATTAAAGCAGAGGAATCCTACTTCAGCGAGGAGTTGAAGGGGATTACTCCGTGATTCCTCAAAGATTTCCTCCTAGATTTGGAAGGGAGATTCTCTGAGGAATTCCCTTCCATCTGAGCATGATCCCAATCACTGATTTGCACCCAATCTCTCGTGCAAACGCATGAGAGATTTGGGTCTCCAACTGAGTCCTTCTCCAGCGAGGACTCTTGTGCTTGGAAGCTTGTCTTCCAAGCACAAGAGCCCCTGCCAGTGCCTATAAAAGCACCACCACCTCCGACTGCATCTTTTCAGCTTGACTTGGCTGGAGAACTACCCCCAATTTCATCTCCTCTGCTCCGGCCAGGTGTCCAGCGAGCTCCGACGAGTCCTCCTCTTCTTTCTCGTCGCTTTACCACAATACCAGTGGCAGAACCATCTTCGTCTCTTTCCTCTATCTCGCACAATACCCGCGCGCGTGCTCCAACCCCTTCGTCATCGCCGTTCTCCCTCCTCTGGATGTCTTCTTCTCCGGCAGCAACAGGTACGGCCAGCCGCTCCGCTACCCCCCTTCATCCACATAACTAGGTCAAAACTCTTCCTCTCTCTCCCCTCTTCATTTCCCCTCTTTTTATTTTCACTTTTGACCCCTCGACACCGCAGACCACCACCACCTTCACCTCCGGTCGACCACCGGTGAGGCGCATCCACCGCTCCACACTTCCACACACCTCGCCAGACCCCTCATCACCTCCATCATCTCCCACTGATCATCATCTGCCCTTCCATCGACCACCAACACCTCCACACTTGCCCACCGAACAAACCCATATTCACAGCCACAAAGCGACCTAGGCACGCACGCCTAGGTCGCCCTGCGGCCTGCTACCCACCGCCTCACCTTTGCCTTGACACGATGAAGTTCCCCCATGTGGTTTAACAGGGCCGCAAGGCTGTACTTGTGTGTTTCAGGTCAGACCACCCTTTCGCCATTGATGCAAAAGAAAGCCTGCTTGCAAGCTTCGCTCTAGGTCGCGTGCTCCAAGTAGAAGAGTCCCAGGTGACGCGGGTTAGTCTCTCGCACTCGGCCAACCAAGTGAGCGGCCTTGAGAGGGATCATAATAGCGGCAATTGAAGGCGACATCCTACGGGCGAGCGAGCGAAGCAGGTGGGACACTTTAGTCCCACCTCGGAAGTCTTCAGTGCAGGTGCGTAGTATAAGTTGAATTTGTGATTTCTTCTCATCGCCTCAAGTGACACGGGGTGAGGTCCCTCGCCCACGCCCCCGCCTCGTCCACGACACACACCCACGCGAACCTGGTACCCGACCCGTATACCCTGTACTCCTCACGCACTACACCACACCGATGTGCCTGGACCCGGGCACGCGAAACCCGACCCAATTACCCAGCTCTGGGAGAGCGAACCCAAGAGAGAAATAAAGAGAGAGTTACACGGGGGGGTAGGGGATAGGTTTTTCTCTTCGCTGTGTGCAAGGAAAAGAAACAAGGAAGAAGCTAAGGCGTAGCCACAGTGAAGGAAGAAGAAGGAAGGAAGAAGCTAAGGCGCAGCCGCAGTGAAGGAAGGAAGAGGCATAGCAGAAGAAGTGAAGGAAGAAGGACTTGGAAGCAGGGAAGCAGAAGGCACGGTAGCCGTAGAGGAGAGCTAAGGAAGAAGCTGAAGAAGAGAGGCACAGCTAAGGTAGAGGAAAGGAAGAAGGAGCCAAAGGAAAGAAGAAGGGCAGGAGAAGAAAAGAAGAGAAGGAAGAAAGCCACAGAACAAAAGAAGAAAAAAAGAGAAGCCAAAGGCAGAGAAAGAAAGAAAGAGATGCTCAGAGAAAGAAGAAGAAAAGAAAGAAGAGAAGCCAAAAGGAGAAGGCAGAAAGAGAAGAAAGAGAGCCAAAGAAGAGAGAGAAGAAGCATATCTTTTTAAGACATCTGATTATAGAATCATACGTCCAATTCTTCTTTTGCTACATTTTCATTAACTCATATATTCTAGTTTGAATTAGATTTTTGAGTAACTTTAAGTGTTCAGATTACATTATTGAGATTAGTGAATAAATTTCATTTTCTCCCTGTGTTCAACTTTGGATACCTAGGTTTTCGAGTAATAAAATTCTTATTTGTTTTCAAGGCGATTTCATTTATATTGCAACAAACATCTTTTTAAAACCATGATCTCGCCCCGTTAACATTTTGGCACCAGTGCCAGGGAGCAACGCGCAATTTATCACTCCTCTCTACATTCTTTTTGACTATATTGAACACTAACTTGCCCTATTTATTTTGTTGTGATGTTGCAAGGTGTTTCAAGAGAAGAAATCTCCAGTGCAAGTCAACCTCTCCAGTGCAGGTAACCTCTCTTCTTCCCTAAAATCCATCTCCTGATCCTTGAAAGACAAAAGGAAGCAATTAAAATAGGAATCAATTGCCTTCTCTTTATAGTAATTACCATCTTTAACGCAAAAGTTTTCTGATTTTGCAAATATTTTTCAAAAGTTATTGAAGTGGAAGCGACTTTTTAGATCCCACCCCACAAATTCTTGGGCCTAGTAGAAATCATGCTTAATCTCCGCGGACAACACACTTCTTGTTTTAAGTCCAAAGAGAACTTTTTGTGAGAAGAAAAGAGGATTGGAAATAGAACCAAATTAGGGTTCCAACAGTAGGGTTTTTGGAGTGCTAGTCACATAGGCCTGTTTAAAAGGAAATAAACATTCCCACATTTGTGTGCTACCCAAGCCCTTGATTGAAGAGATCTAAACAAGACAAACCCTAAAAATTAAGCTCTAAAATCACTTGAATCTTAAAATCTTGGACCTAATAACTTGGGAGTCAAATCAGAATGATCTCTAACTCTTGACCTAAAATCATTCTGCCATCTTTAGGGCAGGTCAGGTAAACTTGATCCTTTGTGTCAATCAACCTCCAAATTAGGTCACAAAAATCAAAACATCTAAAGTTCAAGTGAAAACCCTAAAAGCACCTTTGAAATAAAAGTGGTAGACTTAAGAGGTCAAGGTCATCATTCTGGTCTACCTGGAATCTCAGTGACAAGAGAGGTCGGGTGGGGGAAACCGTATAACCTGTGGGGACGCTCTATGATGAGAGCCTCATCATGAACCCTAACTAGCACAATTTGATCTAAATAAGTGTGAAAAAGCTCCTACAAAACCTAAAGAAAACCCTAACTCAGAGAATTCTAAATTGAAGAATAAAACAAGTCATAAGGGGTAAAACTGTAATTTTACCAATGCAGTGCACAATCAGAGTGTCTAAGGGTTTGAATACAGGTCAAATGGGCTTAATAAGAAAGAAAGTGGGATAGCCTAAGCCGAAAAGGATTATAGCAACTTCTAGGAATTAAATGACATTTTGTAACCCTAAAAATAAACCCGCTTTAATTCATGAGGTTTTAGGCAGGATAAAAATCAACTAAACCCTCTAAAATTCATGGAAAAATACTCCCTAGGGTTTATTACCTTCAATTTGGCCTTTACAACCTATCTTGACCTAAATTGAGAACTATACCCAAATTTTGACCTAACTTGGGTTTTTGTGCAAATTGATTGGTCAAACGTGGTCAAACCTAAAATCAAATTACACCATTGAATTCCTTAGGTCCAAGTTAGGTTGGTACAAAAATTTGGACCTAAGAGAAGACCATTTTGACCGACTTTACAAATTGGTCCTCTTGAATTACTTTTTGACCCTTATCTTTTTGAACCCTTGCATTTAGCCCTATCTTCTCTTTCGTTCTTTGCAGAACATTCCCTCTGCCACCCCACGCAGGCACCCATACCTCCGACGACCTTGTGCGAAGGATGGCGCCACGCAGGACATGGGGCCGCTCTCAGGAACGAAAGGGGGGTTCCCTGCATCGTCCTCTTTCACAGGGACCCCCCCCTTTGACCTGCGGCTGCCCATGCCTCTCGTGCGAACGCACGAAAGGCATGGGTCTGCTTTCTGGCCATTCTCCGGCGAGCTCCCCACGTTGCTCCCTCGAGATCCTCTCCTCGCCAACACCTTTATAAGCAGCGACAGGGGCAGCCATTTGGGATAAGCCTGATTTGGCCGAGGATTCCCCCCAACTTCATCTCCTCCTCCCACGGTCAGACGCCCGCAAGCTCTGGTGACCTTTCTTCCTCCTCCTCATCACTCTGCTGCCATACCTGCAGCAAGCTCACTCAGCCTCGTCTTCCTGCGCCAGGTCGCACCAGCTGGCGCCTTCCCGACCTCTTCCTCATCGCTGTTACTCCCCTCTGGGCACCTTCGTCTTCGACGTCGACAGACACGCGCCGAGCGCCTCCCCCCCACCCCCTCGTCTGTTAATTAGGTAAAACTCTCCCTCTTACTCTCCTCTTAATTTTTCCCTCTTCAATTGTCACTTTTAACCCCTCGACTACCACTATCACCTCCATCTGTTCCACCTCCAGCAAGGTCACTCCACCTCCACAGGCCATTCCACCCCTCGCCGACAAGCCCAGAAGCTCCCCCTCACTCCACTCAAGCATTTCCCCCACTCACACTGCCACTCCACACACTCAGAACACCCCCCGAACACACCCACTCTCATGCACATAGTGTGCCCTAGGCATGCACACTCCGGCCTCCCCACACCACGCCGACCCCCGCACCGCCTTCGCCATACTCTGGTGAAGCTTCCTGAGCTTTCTGATGTGGCCATGAGGCTGTTTTAGTGTTTCCAGGTCTCGCCCCCCTCGCCACCATTGACAAACAGCAAGAGCTGCTTAGCGAGCAGCTCCAAGCTTCTTCAGCTCTAGGCGCAAGCCCCAGGCGACGTGGAAGACTTCCGCAAGCGTGCCCAAGTCTTCAATTGGGGTCGCGAGCCTTCGCTGCTGCCCCAATTGCTCGAAGCTTCTTGCTTGCAGGCACGCGGAATGGAGGTGGGACTTTAGTCCCACCTCGGAAGTGTGTGGGCGCACACCCACACATAAATTGAAAAGGTGCTCTAGGCATTTCACCTCGAATCACTGGGGTGAGGTCCCTCCTCACCTATCACCCGAGTCTCGTCCGCAGCTCTTCCCACGCAGACCTGACCCAACCCGACTACCCCCACTCCTGTGCACTCCTCGCACACCACCCATGCCGGTGCGCCTGGACCCGGGCGCACGACCGACCCGATAACCCAGCTCTAGGAGAGCGTACCCAAGAGAGATTCAGAGAGAGAGAGAGAGCCGCGCGGGAAGGGTAAGGGTAGGTTCAGAGAGAGAGAGAGCCGTGCGGGAAGGGTAGGGGTAGGTTTTGCTTTGTGTGTGTGTGCAGGGAACAGGTAGGAAAGAAGAAGAAGGGTGGCAAGGGCTTAGCAGCAGAGAAGCAACCACAGGGAAGAAGAAGAAGGAAGAAGCAAGGAGCTGCTGAAGAGAAGGAAGGAAGAAAGAAAGAGGAAGAGGAAGAGCAGTGGCTGGGACTTAGCCGCAGAGAAGAAGAAAGGAGAAGGAAGGAAGGAGAGGAGCAGAAGAAGCTAGAGAAGCCAAGAGGAAAGAAAAGAAGGAGAGGCTGATCAGATAAGGCATCTGATTTCTGAATCAGACGTCGGAAAGAAAGGAAGGAGCGGAGCAGAAGAGAAGAGAGGAGGATGGGCCAGAGAAAAAGAAAGAGAAAAGAGAAGGAGGGAGCCTCTGTAGCAAAGAAGAAGAAGACGCAAAAGAAAGGAGAAGAGAAGGAAAAGAAAAAGAAGAAGAAAGAAGAAGGCAGACTGAAGAAGAGAACCGGCTGAAAGAAAAGAAGAGAGAAGAAGAAAAAGCCAAAAGAGAACTTTTGCTCACTCTCTCTCTCTCTCTCTCTCTTATTCTTTTTGTAACAAAATTGTGAAATTATGTTTCTAGAATGACGTGTGCTCCCTGAGTTCGACCTCGAGAAACTTTTAATTCCGAGTAATAAATTGTAAACTGGTGATAGCTTTTCATGATATACTACAACGCCTAGGACTTTAAAATAACACAACGAAACCCTACGCCACCACTCTACCGTGTAGGGGTCATTGCGGGACTCTCCCTCTCTGGCTACCCAAGTAATTCTCAAGTGGACGACTTTCTGATCCAGGGGTATCATCCGCCCTAAACCTCCATAGTCATCCAACATCTTTAGGTGCCTCGATTGGGTCAAAAACATCTCCAGTCCCTCATCTCCTTTCTTTAGAGCACACACATAAAATTTCAGTGGGACTCTTTATTCAAATCTAAACGCTTCATAACTTGATTCTACATCTTGATTCAAACTCTGATTCTACATCTTGATTCCACCACATGATCCAAATATGCAGCCAAACCACTTAGGACTACCATTCAAGAAACCTAAATCCCAGAGATCCATGAGAGATAGGATGATTGAGGATGCCCTGAAATTCTATGAAAAAGAAGACAAAACCTCAACACCAGTAGAAAACATTCAGGTTGATGTCCCAACAACCACAACCTTCACCATAACCTGTGCCCAAGTGTTATTGACTGAAGTCACAAACCGATCAACCCAAGACATTCTCATCACATAATACATTGGGATAGAAAAATTACACAATCTTGAATACCTTCAATGCATGATAAATCCTGTACTTTGGGAACAACACCAAGATGATCTTGAAAAATAGGAAGAAATGATGAGATTATTGAAACAAATTATTGATCAACAATACCCGTACATACCCTAAACAGATGATGAACCATCTTGGAACAATATCGAGGATCAATCCGATTTCCCAGATCTCGGGTTTAAGGCACAGAGTAGTCGTGGATTCCCAACCCAGATAGAATACAACATGCCTGATATTGAAGAAGGTTGGGAAGTCCCAATTGCAGGAAAACATAATGTTGAGCCAACCCTAGACCATGGATCACCAAGCTTAGAATTTCAAAACTCCTGCAATGATGAGAGCAGAACTGAACCTCTCGATGGTGTAAATCCCGCCCCTTATTCTGATAAGGTGACCCTCGAAGGTAAATCGAACCTAGATTCTAATAATTCAACCCGCATCCCAAACCTAGAATCTGGATATGAAACCTATTGGGAAGATTTCGAGGCCCCATATGAGGAAGATCAAACTTTCAATGAAGAATATGATTTTGGGCCTCTTTTTGATGAATATCCCTCGCCAACATCCTCAAAGAGACAAATCGATTTTTCAGAAGTCACGCCAATCTACGATATAGAAATCGAGGAGTTGGACGAGTGGGGTTTCAATTGGGTCTTTCCTACCAGCTTAAAACTTGAGCCTAGAACAAATAAGAACACCTTTTTAAGCTCAGAATTGACATCTAGGCTAGACCCCAGTCAGGCTGCTAAATCCACATCATATGATTTGTTCTGTGGTAGAACTCATGATCACGAATCTCATTCAGAATGTGATTTTCGCAATATCTCCGACGATTTCGAAACTGACCATGACTTCGGAGATAATCTACTTCCTGATTACAACAAACCAATCTACGACCTCAACTCACACGACTCATTCTCCAACTCCGACTCTGAGGTCTTGGTTCCCGAGATCACTGATTTAAGTTCAGGTTCCAGTGAAGCCACCTCTTCCAAATATTCAAAACCAAGCAAAACCTGTTTTCAACCTCGACCCACAACCGGACTCAATTTATATTCTGATTCACCTCTCACTGAGCCGATTGTAGATGATTCAACTCCACACATACACCGAGTATTAAACATTGATCAGACTGAAAAACATGATCCATCATTCTCTGATCACCCCTATAGGGTTTCCACATTATTCACTGATCATTTTTTGGAGCCCTACTCTAACCAGGTTGATTCGACTCAACCTAAACCAGAGTTTTCACTTTTGTATCCATCCAAGCCGTATAGCATATGGTGGGTTCCACATCTGATGATCTACATTTATCAACCCACCAGACTGATTGGGTTTGGGCTACATCATTAGCCCTCTGATCTTAACAAGCACCTGGTTGGACCAACCAGGCTCTTAATCAAAGTGCTTGTTTTACAAAATTCTGTTGATCTAACCACTCCCTCTACATCCCATTTTCCGTTAGGTTGAAGGTATTGAATTTAGCGCTTAACGGAGGGCAACCCATCATTCCAAAAACCTGAGATCCGTCTGATTATCCGTCTGTACTCCACGTCTATTACACCCTGAGTTCAGCCTTAGACAGTCGATCCCACCTCTGGTACACGTACCAGAGCTTGAAATTGCCCACATCAGTCATTCCCGACCCATTCACCCACCTGATTTATCCTGTTCTAAGCCCCTGACCTCAACACTGTTTCACACCCTCCATTTACAATGACATTGCAAAACTTAGGCATGAGGGGGTGGTAAAGTGCATACATACAAAACCAAGAAAAAGTTAGAAGGATTCTCACAAAAAAATTCACATATGTCAAAAAATACCAAAAAATAGAAAATTATAAAAAGAACAAAAAATTGAAGGAGGGAGGAAATTTTGTAAGCCATATAATCATGAGGAGAAAAGAGAAAAAAGCCAAAAAGGAGCACAAAATGAAAAAGAAAAAGAGATAGTCACTAGTAAGAGATTAAGGAATTAACCGAAGTTCTAGAACACATCAAGGAAAAGGAGAATTAAAGACGAAAAAGTGCTAATGAGACACAAGAAAGAGATTAGCAGGAATGCTGATCTTAGGCCTTTCGGGCTAGACTCTTAGGCTCAAAAATTCAAGTATCTCCTTTCAAAAAAATTCAAGTATCAGCTAAGATCGGGATAAACCTCAAGATGTTGGGGAAAATGCGAAGCTTAAGTATTAGGTCTAAGGCTTAGGGAGTATTCGGCCTCATTAACTGACCTTCGATTTGCGGGATTCGGTAACCTAAGCACCCCAACCCACACACAGTCTGGTTCAGTATGCATAACTATTAAAATCACGCAAAAGCGTTTTAAGGTTCTGAAAAAGTTGCCTAGATTAGGAGCGGCTAATCAACACAAGTTGATTTGGACGAGTTCTCGGTGCGGAGAGGCAGGAAATTCCCCTCAAAGATGCGTAACAACATATCGTCTCCTTGGTGCTTGTCTCTTAGGACATTTAAATATCCTACCGGGGGCATGTAAGCACTCTGCTGGTTCAGATACCATGGACGGCATTATCACGAAATGTCGATTGCCAGGGTCTGGATTCAGCCACAGAATGCCATGGGTGGGATTATCTCGAAATCTCGAAAGTCAGGGTTCTAGGGGTTGCCATGGGCGGTGCTATCACGAAGCATCGATTACTAGGGACCTTTGGGGATTAATGATGGGGACAAGGAATCTGTACAAAACCGTGTTGAGAGGCAAATCCGAAGCTAGAAATAAAAAGAAAAGAGAGAGAAAACTCTCCAAACAAATAAATCCTCTGTCTCTCTCTTACAAAAATGCACTGCAAACTAAACCAAGGCTACAATATGTCTCAAGCACGGGTGCTTTAACCGCGAAGTCCAATGAACCCTAGGATAGTTTCTGCGGGCCTTAAAAACCTTCGTGGAGGACCGAGGCTAAAGTTGGTCAGGTCCAGATCTTGGTTGGTACTTGAGTACCTCTAGGCCTACTATCAGCATTCTAACCTAATCAAAAGAAGAAGAAAAGCACTTATCATAACTGGTCAAAGAAACTCAGGGTCTAGAATAGAAGTTAAACCTTGAAATTTTGCTATGGGACTAGCAAAAGCTAGGCATGGGGGTATGATGAGAACTTCATCATGAGCCCTAACTAGCTCATTTTGACCTAAGAAAGAGAATAAAAGCTCCTACATAACCTAGAGAAGGGCCTAATTCAAAGAATAAGTGTTCTGAGAAGAAAACATAAAATAAAGGTTAAAACTGTAATTTTACCATTGAGTACATCAACGAGATTTCTCAGAAGCTAAATATAGGTCAAATGATCTTAATAAGATGAAAAGTGGATTGGTTCAGTCAGAAATGGGTTCATGTGCAATCTAGGAATTAAATGACATTCTGTAACCCTAAAACAGACTCACTTAATTTCACAAGATTCTAGTCAGGATAAAAATCAACTAAACCCTCTAAAATTCATGGAAAATATCCCCTAGGATTTAGAACCTTCAATTTGGCCTTTGGAACCTATTTTGACCTAGATTGGGGTCCTAGTTCAGTATTTGACCTAATTTGGGTTTTTGGTGCAAAATATCCAGTCAAACATGTTCAAACCTAAAATCCAATTTCACCATTGGATTCCTTAGGTCAAAATTAGGTTTGTAACAAAATTTGGACCTAAGGGGAGGTCATCTTAACCTACTTTGCAAAATAATCCACCCAATTACATTCTGGCCCCTAGCTTTTGAAAACCCTTGCACAGACCCCCCTACCCTAACTTCCTCGCCACCCTTACAATTAGGTTCCTCCACCATTAAAGCGAAGGAATCCTATCCCGGCGAGGAGTTGAAGGGGATTACTCCCTGATTCCTCAGAGATCTCCTAGATTTGGAAAGGAGATTCTCTGAGGAATTCCCTTCCATCTAAGCATAATCCCAATCACTAATTCGTACCCAATCTCTCGTGCGAACGCATGAGAGATTTGGGTCTCCAACTAATTCCTTCTCTGGCAAGGACTCTCATGCTTGGAAGCTTGTCTTCCAAGCATAAGAGCCCCTACCAGCGCCTATAAAAGCACCACCACCTCCGGCCGCATCTTTTCAGCTTGACTTGGCCGGAGAACTACCCCCAATTTCGTCTCCTCTCCTCCGGCCAGGTGTCCAGCGAGCTCCGACGAGTCCTCCTCTTTCTCGTCGCTCTGCCACAATACCAGTGGCAGAGCCGTCTTTGTCTCTTTCCTCCACGTCACGCAATACCCGCACGCGTGCTCCAGCCCCTTCGTCATCGCCGTTCTCCCTTCTCTAGATGTCTTCTTCTCCAGCGGTGGCAAGTACGGCCAGCCACTCCTCTACCCTCCTTCGTCCATGTAACTAGGTCAAAACTCTTCCTTTCTCTCCCCTCTTCATTTCCCCTCTTTTTATTTTCACTTTCGACCCCTCGACACCGCAAACCACCACCACCATCTCCACCTCTGGCCGACCACCGGCGAGGCGCATCCACCGCTCTACACTTCCACATGCCTTGCCAGACCCCTCATCACCTTCGCCATCTCCCACTGATCATCATCCGCCCTTCCATCGACCACCAACACCTCCACACTCAACCACCGAACAAACCCATATTCACAGCCACAGAGTGACCTAGGCACGCACACCTAGGCCGCCCTACAGCCTGCCACACACCGCTTCACCTTTGCCTTGACACGACGAAGCTCCCCATGTGGTTTAACAGGGCCGCAAGGCCGTATTTGTGTGCTTCAAGTCAGACCACCCTTCCACCATTGACGCAGAAGCAAGCTTGCTTGGAAGCTTCGCTCCAGGTCGCGTGCTCCAGGAAGAAGAGTCCCAGGTGACGCAGGTTAGTCTCACTCACTCGTCCAACCAAGTGAGTGGCCTTGAGAGGGATCACAACAGCAGCAATTGAAGGCAACATCCTGCGGGCATGTGAAAGGGATGTGATCGGACCCATATAGGCTATGTTAATATGGTGATTTTATCATTGTATAGTGGTTAACCTAAATCGAGCCTAACCATCTCTTTACAAGTTTTTAACCTGGCCTACTTGATTTTATCTTGGTCACTTTTAGGCCCAGGGTCGAACTCAGGGAAGTGGGGTTAGAAGTCAAGCTTCTATGCCTTTCCTACAACGAATCTCTTCCGTTCGTTTATTGTGCTTTTGATGTTTTTCTATTTAGATTTTTTCTGATAATTCTTGTCCTTGAGGCACACCCTCAAAATTAGGTTCTTGGCTTTGAGCCAAATCAGGGTTCCAAAACAGGTCTTGCTATTCGCAAGACGGAGTACCTGCAAGTCAAGGATTATCTTTTCTCTTTTATATTTTTTTTATCTTTTTATTGGCAAGAAAGAGAAGCAGAAATAAAGTAAATATAGTATATATATATGTATATATTATATATGTATAAGGGGTGGGGGTGGAGGTGGAGATGGCGTGTAGCACGGTGTCGAGTCGGTCGTCGTCTAGGAAGACGCAACCAGCAGGACTAAGTGCAGCGTGGAATGTAAGGTGGATAGGTGGAAGATGTGTGCGAAACACGCTTTCTGTACGCGTGTATCGGGGAATATCAGCAACTGGTGCAGATATTCCCGCGATACCACGTATGGTAAGTGATATGAAAATATATATGTATATGTGTAAATATATATCTATATGTATATATGTAGATATGGTTATAAATATATAGGTATATATATATGTATATGTATGTATATATAACTATATAGATGTATATATATATATGTATATATATATAGTAATATATGTATAAAGATATATGTAAATAGATATATATGTAAATAGATATATATATATATATATGTATGTATATATATATATATATATATATATATATATATATATATATATATATATATATATATATATATATATATATATATATCTGTATATATATATATATATGTATATCTATATATATATGTATCTATCTATATATATATATATATATATATATATATATATATATGTATGTATATATGTATATATATATATATATGTATATCTATATATGTATGTATCTATATATATATATATATATATATATCTATATATATATATATATATCTATATCTATATATATATATATATATATATATATATATATATATGTATGTATATATGTATATATATATATATATAGTAGTAGCTATATAACTAAGTATTATTATACATCTATATACTTATATATATATATATATAATAATACTTAGTTATATAGCTACTACTATGTGTGTGTGTGTGTGTGTGTGTGTGTGTGTGTATAAAGTAGAGTATAGGTGTGTGTGTGTATGAGAGTGTGAGTGTGTGTGTGTAAGTGTCGGCAGAGAGAATGAGAGAGTGCTGTGTGTGTCAGAGAGAGAGAGAGAGAGTGAGTGAGAGCGTGCTTCCTGCTGGAGTGAAGGAGGGTTAAGCCGTCTGCAACAGTGGGGCGTCGTCTGAGGCTTCACGCGCATGCGCAGGCGCGTATGCGCGCAAAGAGGCGTGCGTTGGAGGATGTGGGCGCGGAGAGAGGACTGCAGTGCACCGCGTTGCGTGAAGATCGGGCGCTGAAGCGGGCAAGTGCGGGCGAAGGGAGACGCGGACGCGGACGCAGACACTGAAGTGGGCGGATAAGCGGGAGAGTGCGGGCACTGGCGGACGAGCGGGCAGGCGCTGGAGCGGGACGCAGGGATGGACGCGGGCGCAGGCTGCAGCCGGTTGCGACGTGCCGGGTGACCGGTTAAGTGAGAAACTTACCGGTCACCTCACTGTAGCCACAGTGTTCCGCTGAAACGCGTGAACAGTGGCTACAGTGCCCGGGCTAGCCACGCGACCGGGTGCGCCCGATGCTATGAATGCGGGAGGCATGAGCGGCTGGCGCGCGCGTGGAAGGGGTGCACCGGATGGTTGTGGGCGCAGAGAGGCAGGCGTACGCGAAGAAGCGAAAGGCGAGGGCAGCCTGCAGGCGTGCGCGGTGGCCTGCGTGAGCGAAGAGGGGTGCGGGTGGCCTGCTGCTGTGCACTGTGGGGCTTGGCCGGCTGCTGCAGGGGCGTGCGGTGGCCGGTTGAGCTTCAAAGCTTGAAGCTTTGTGGTAATGGCGGAAGTGCTTCAAATGAAGAAATAGGGAAAGAACCACCACGCCCACCGGCTCTTTGATGAGCTGGGCGGTGGTGGACTCACGGTGGTGGTTGTGCACCATCGTGAGGTGCTCCTGCCTGTAGAGTGTCTCCTCAGAGGAGGAGGGCCTGCGTATGGAGGGAGAGGGGAGGGGATGGCCTGGAGAAGAAGATGCTGTGGAGTTTTTTTTGGCATGACCAGGCTCCCCTCGCAAAGAAGAGAGTCGAGCACTTTTTATAGAGGAAGAAGGCATGCACAGCCATGCCCTGGTTGTGCATGGCCGGCAGGGAGAGGCTGTGCAGAGCATGGTGAGCAGGACATGGCGCGAGGGAGAGGCCGCCATGCATTGCAACCACGAGAAGAATTCAAAGTCAAGTAAAAATAAAAAATAAAGATGGTGAATTTTGCAAAGCAGCACTTGAGGAAAAATGTAAATTGCGAGGCCATTTTATTCACTCTCCTCCCCTCTCAATTAAATGCATGCATGCGTGTATTTTTACCAATGAGACTATGGATACCTAATATGCACTGTTAATGCTAGGAAATAGCACAAGATGGCACAATTGCAGTGTATTTTTGCGGTGCAATCAGCGTATGAGCGAAGCAGGTGGGACACTTTAGTCCCACCTTGGAAGTCTTCAGTGCAGGTGCGTAGTATAAGTTGAATTTGTGATTTCTTCTCATCGCCTCAAGTGACACGGGGTGAGGTCCCTCTCCCACGACCCTGCCTCGTCCACGACACACACCCACGTGGACCTGGTACCCGACCCATATACCTTGCACTCCTCGCACACTACACCATGTCAGTGCGCCTGGACTCGGGCACGTGAAACCCGACCCGATTACCCAGCTCTAGGAGAGCGAACCCAAGAGAGAAATAGAGAGAGAGTTACGCGGGGAGGGTAGGGGATAGGTTTTGCTCTTCGCTGTGTGCAAGGAAAAGAAAGAAGGAAGAAGCTAAGGTGTAGCCACAATGAAGGAAGAAGAAGGAAGGAAGAAGCTAAGGTGCAGTCGCAGTGAAGGAAGGAAGAGGCATAGCAGAAGAAGTGAAGGAAGAAGAAGGACTTGGAAGCAGGGAAGCAGAAGGCACTGTAGCCGCAGAGGAGAGCTAAGGAAGAAGATGAAGAAGAGAGGCACAGCTAAGGCAGAGGAAAGGAAGAAGGAGCCAAAGGAAAGAAGAAGGGCAGGAGAAGAAAAGAAGAGAAGGAAGAAAGCCACAGAACAAAAGAAGAAAAAAAGAGAAGCCAAAGGCAGAGAAAGAAAGAGATGCTCAGAGAAAGAAGAAGAAAAGAAAGAAGAGAAGCCAAAAGGAGAAGGCAGAAAGAGAAGAAAGAGAGCCAAAGAAGAGAGAGAAGAAGCATATCTTTTTAAGACATCTGATTATAGAATCATACATCCCATTCTTCTTTTGCTACATTTTCATTAACTCATACATTCTAGTTTGAATTAGATTTTTGAGTAACTTTAAGTGTTCAGATTACATTATTGAGATTAGTGAATAAATTCCATTTGGTCCCTGTGTTCAACTTCGGATACTTAGGTTTTCGAGTAATAAAATTCTTATTTGTTTTCAAAGCGATTTCATTTATACTGCAACAAACATCTTTTTAAAATCAATTTCACCCTGTTAACAATAGACATCTACATGTCCATTGTTTTTAAACAGCAGTCCTTTCCCAGGTGCACTTTTCAAATACTTGAGAATATGGCAAACTCCATCCCAGTGGACCTCCCTTGGTGACTGCATGAGCTGGCTCAATCTTCCAACTGCAAGTGCAATGTCAGGATGAGTCACTATCAAATACAGAAGTTTACCAATCACTATACGATATTTGGTCACATCTTGCAGTAGAGGACTATCATCATTTGCGATAGGCAAGGATACATCCATAGGCACATACGTTGGCTTGCATCCCAGCATACCAATGTCTCTCAGCATATCAAGTACATAGTTGCGCTCCATTAATGTGTTGCACTTCAACCCCAAGGAAATAGTTGATTGAACCTAGATCCTTGGTAACAAACTGTGACTGTAGTAGCTTCTTTGTCCTCTCTATACCTTGCTTGTCACTTCCAGTTAGTAGTATGTCATCTACACGCACAACAAGTATAACTAAACCTATCTCCCCATGTAATGTAAAAACTGAGTGATCAGCAGAGGATCTGGTAAAGCCATATTCCTGGGCTACTCTGCTGAACCTCTCAAACCAGGCTCTAGGACTTTGTTTCAGTCCATAGATAGCCTTTTACAATTTACATACCTTTTGACACTAGCCCTAAGATAGAAAGCCAGGTGGTTGCTATATGTATACTTCCTCCTTTAAGTATCCACAAAGGAATGCATTCTTGATATCTAACTAATGTATGGTCCACCTTCAATTAACTGCAAGAGAAAGCAGAATCCTAATAGAATTAAGGTGAGCCAATGGGGAAAATGTCTTAAAGTAATCCACACTGAAGGTCAAAGTGTAGCCCTTGGCAACCAGACGAGCCTTGTATCTTTCTACAATTCCATCTAGACGACATTTTAGGGTGAAAACCCGTCTACACCCCACAACTATAGCACCTAGGAGTAGATCAACAAGATCCCATGTCCCACAGGACTGTAGAGCTACCATCTCCTCCTCCATAGCCAAGGTCCAAGATGGATCTCGAAAGGCCTCATGATGGTCCTGTGGAACCTATAAACTATCAATTGCTAGAGAAAATTATGGTCCAATTGCAGGTAAACTGTCAAGTGACATAAATTGAGATATAGAATATTTAGTACAGGACCTTGGAGCCTTCCTTTGAGCAATAGAAAGGTCCAGGGTTGTATCCTCAGTAATTATAGGTAGCTAGTCCTCATACGAGTCATCAGCAGTTGGTGGAGCCTAAGCAAAAAAATGGTAAACAATAGCTCCTCCACCTAAGGAACATCCTGAGTCCTACGCTGAAAATGCTTAGAAAAAGTATCAACAAGAGGAACCTCAGGATGATATGGGTAAGGATCAGGATCAGGTTGCATGGCCCATGATGTAGGTGGTGAAGGTTCTACCCTTGTACTAGGAGGGGGTGAGATTAGCGTAACAAAAAAAAAAAAATGCGGAAATAAAATATAAAGCAATCTCACAAAAATAAGCAATCACACAATGTACACAGGTATTTTTAGGTGGAAACCCAAACCGGGTGAAAACCACCACCTAACCCTCTCGAGTTAGGATTTTCCGATCAACCTAGTTGATCGGAATCCACTAAACGAATCACTTTAAACGAGGGTGATTCAACCTCAGTACAACCACGCTACAAGTACGAGGGTAGCATTCCTCAACCCCTTCTCTCCACGAGAAGGATTTTGTCCCACGAAGGAGACGGGAATTCGCAAAGCGAATACCCAACCAAATAACAAAGATAAAATAAACAATAGTCCTATAGAGCCAACAAAATAATTAAACCTAGCTTCTATAGGAAATAGGAAACTCCCCTTTGCAAGGAGTGCGTCGACGATGACGCGGTGCGTGTGCCACGCGATGGCGCTACGTAGCTCTCGTGAACAACAGCGGGAGAGCGGGCGCGCAAACTGAATTTAGCTCTCAAGATGATGGAGCTTGAGCTTGGAGAGCAAGAACTTCTTGGACACAAGAGTGTGAAAGTATGTAGCTAAGTGTATCCAAGTGTATTTCTAAGTGTCTCTTATTTTTTTCTTGTGTTGCAAAGGCTCCCCTCTATTTATAGAGGCCTTAGGAAGGTTTTGGAAGGCTTGGAAAAGCTTCCATAGCCGTTGGGTGCAAAGCCCAAGAGAATCAGGCCGAAATCAGGACAATGATTGCATTTCACAGGGTTATCAGACGTTTAACTCTGGCATCAGACGTCTGGAAGGCCACTTTAAGACGTCTGATTTCAAGGTCAGACGTCTGATTCTGTGCGGGTTTCTCCCTGACTTGAATCAGATCTAAACAGGGTTCTTGTGCAAGTCGATCAGACGACAAACAGGACGTCTGGCACTATGCCTGGATGTCTGGAAACCAACTTTTACTACGCAATGGATTTGCAACGGCTAGAAAATCTCTGAGAAGAGATTTTCGGGTCAGTCGAGGCAAAACGGTCAATTATCAAACGTCTGTAAAGTCCTATGGACGTCTGATAAGGCTCTAACGGTCATAATCTTGAATGTCTTCTAAGCCAGCCAACGGTCCACTAATTGGACGTCTGGCAAATTCATCAGACGTCTCCTAAGACGTCTGGTCTAAGGTCTGGACGTCTGATTTCATCAGACAGAACTAACTATGTCCAGCCTAACAGTTATCAGACGTCTGAAACAACAGTCAGACGTCTTAAAATTCTTTATCAGACGTCTGATTTGTGAATTAGACGTCTGGAAAGTCTGTTTTAACCCTATATTGGTTTTCTAAGTGTTCTACAGAAAACCTAAGTATCCTAGGGTTGTGCCGGTGTTCCTAGGACTACTGTTAGGGTACTTTGAGGCTCTTTAACATGAAATATCTAAGGAAATAAAGAGCAACAAAAGAAATGAAAAATACAACAAGTACAGAAGAAAGAATCTATCCTATTCTTCTTTTCCTTCCATCTTCAATCTGTCGCTCCACGCGAACCTCCTCTGTTTTCCGTCAAGCTCCTCCAATCCGTCCTGGATGCGAGCTCGAGTTCCGTCTAAACACGTCTTCATTTGCAATTGACCTGAAATCTAGGACTCAAATTGCAAATGTTAAATAACACGTGTTTTGTTATCATCAAAACAAATGATCGTGGTGCTCTAGCACCAACAGGTGGCTCAGTGGGTTGTGGTGGCTTAAACAAAACAAGAAGAGGAACCTCAGGATGAGTAATGGACTGCTTCCCCTGTTTCTGGTAGTAAGGAATCTCCTTGAAAAAGGTAACATTGACAAATACATAGAATTTTCATGAAATAGGATCATAACAGCGGGACCCTTTCTAGATTCTAAGATAACCCAAAAAGATGCACTTAGAACAAGAAGAAATCTTATACACATGATGTAGATGGACAATGCACACACAGCCAAAAACAACCAAAGTGACAGAAAACATGTCTTTGCCAGGATACAATACGGAGTAGGGAGCTTCACCCCCCAAAACAAACAAAGAAACACGATTCACTAGATAGGTGGCAGTAAGAACACCATCTGCCTAAAACAAAAAAGGAACATTCATTTGAAACATAATGGAACAGGCCACATAAAGCAAATGTCTAAGCTTACGTTCAGCTACCCCATATTGTTGAGAAGTATGAACGCAAGTAATCTAGTGAACAATACCCATGGACTTAAAGAAGGTAGTTATCCTGGCATTAACAAATTCCAAACCATTATCGCTCTGGAAAATTTTTATAACACTAAGTCTATTTCTTAAACAAAATTTTTTACAAGACTTCAGATTTTTCTTTTATCACAAGCACCCAAGATATCTGGGTGTGGTCATCCATAAGAATAAGAAAATACCAAAAGCCTCTAACACTGTTGACCATACACAAGCCCCAAACATCAGCATGAACAAGAGCAAAAATAGACTCAGCTCTTTTATTTTTCGATGGAAATGAAGACCTATGGTGCTTGCCCAACTGATAGGCATCACACCTAAAAGCGTCCAGAAAAGACAACTCAAGGAACTGGCAGCAAAGAACATGTAAACTCAAATGACCAAGACGAAGGTGCCATTGGAGAGAAAAAGTGGCACAAACAGCATCAATACTGGAGGAAGGAAGGGTATGAAGGTAGTAAAGATCATTCTGCTCAAGCCCGCCACCAATCCGCCTCATCATCTGGAGGTCCTGCAAAAATAAGTATTAGTCATAAAACACTGTTCGACATCTCAAATCTTTTGTAATCTAGCTCATAGACATCAAATTAAGAGCAAACTTGGGAGCATACATAACATTTGACAATGGTAAAGTAGAGTATATAGATATGTTCCTAAGGACAGTAACTGGTGACAAACCACCATCTGCTACCTTAGCATGAAAAGGTGTAGCAAGACCTTGTAAAGAGAAAAATAAGGTAGCATCACCAGTTATGTGAGAGGAGGCACCTAAATCCGCAAGCCATACCGTGGCTTGAGATGTAGCTAACAAAGCTGCAGTACCTGTAAATCTCTGAACGGAGGCGAAAGTGGATGCCTGAGAATCCAAATAGCACTCATAATTATCTTTGGAAATCAAAATCTGGTTATCATCTTCCTGTGCCTGAGATGTGTCTTCTGTAGATACCTGATGAGCATGTGGATCCATACCCTATGGATATCTGTGCTTCACCCAATAATGGTCTACAGTATGTCCATTTCTATGACAGTACTCACAGAAGAAGGAACTCTAGCCTCTACCACATCCACGTGTACTACCACGAGATCGACCTCCTCTACCTCCAGAAGCCCCCCTACCATGACCAACAATGGCCATAGCAAAGGCATCAGCAGTGAGTACTAGATCAACAGTGTCAAGTCTAGAAAGACGAGCATAAATCTGTGCTGGTGTGGGAATCTCATCCATGGTCATAAATTGATCCTTTACCGCCTCGTACTCAGGGCCAAGACAAGAGAAAAGCTGAATGGATCTAATGGCTTCTTTCTGCTTGGCAATGACTACTGCATCAGTAGACATAGGATGGTAGACATCCTACTTATCCCAGAGTTTCTTCATTGTGCCATAGTATTCGAATAAGGCCATAGTACCCTTTCAAAGAGTATAGATGTCCTTTACAACTCTATAAAGTATCGTAATTTACTCCTGTGAGAATGAATCTCATGCAACACTTTCCACATTTTTTTTGCAGAGGCATACGCCATGACTTGTTTGGCGATCATCTGAGTCATGTTGTTTAGAAGACATGTTGCCACCCAGTCATTATCAGCCTCCCAATCTACAGTCTTCATGGCTAGAACATCATCTGTCAGGATATACTTCTTCCGGTGTGATCCAACAAACTGGGAAAAAGAAGTGGACCAAAGTAGAAAGTTGGATCCATCCAACTTGATAGACACCCCCTGCAAGTGAGGGAAGGCGTTCGTGGTAGATATCTTCCCCACAGAGTCATCAACTACTTCCTTATGGTCCCCCATAATAGCTCGAATGAATATCTAGAAAGATCAAGGGCATTAGGGCTTGAAAATTAGATCATGAGGTCTGAATTCTTCAATTTCAAACCTGTACTATCTTCGAACTGCACATATACACCACAAGACTCCAGATTTCTGATCATGTACCTCTGGGGTACCAGCAACAACGTTCCTTTGCACATGCTAGGGCATAGATGAGGCCCTAGCGGTGCTCTCTCTTCAAGAGATTCCCTGTAGATGCCTTGTAGAAGGAGACCGAACCAAAGAACACCTCCCTACGTCATCTCTGTAGAGGTGTAGCGGTGATGCAAGAGGTAGAGGAGGCTGCAAAACCCGTCAAGGATAGTGGAGCACCGGCGCCGACAAGGAAGAGGGAGAGGACCAACGGCGATGATCACAAGGGAGACCGGGCAAACAACGACTTAGACAGCCAGCAATCCCACCTGATGGCAGGAAGAGGCACGGCGATGCAGAACGGCGCACGGCGACGCGGGGAGGGGCCGGTAGACCAGTGGTGGTGGCCTTAGTGACCAATGGGCAATGGTGCTGCTGGTATGGGAGGACGACGATGCCACTAAGGAGAAAGGGTGACAACTAGGGTTTTGGTGGGGGGGTAGACAGCTAGGTTTTGGTGGGATACCAGAGCTCTGATGTAAGATTACTGCTCTGATACCATGTTAGGTGATAATAGCATAAGTTTATTTCAGAGGTCCGATGCCTTTATATAGAAAAGCACATCATATAAGAATTACAATAATACCCTTACACAAGAAACAAAAAGGAGTCAATACGACTCACAAACATAACAAAAATGCATTCCTCTACGATGATCTGCACGTGGAGGTGTATATGCAAGGAGTATGGCTTCGAGGGGTCCACTAGTGATCATTCTGCATTTACCACGCATGATGAGAATGGGTCAGTTATTCTTATCGTCTATGTGAATGATATTTTGTTGACAAGAAGTGACAAAGAAGCTATACAAAGGCCAAAACTTTTCTTCACTTGCAAATTGTTACTAAGGATCTAGGACTTATTAGTTATTTTCTGGGTATTGAGGTAAAACATGTTGATGATGGGCTTGTTTTATCCCAAAGGAAATATGTGGTTGACATGCTTAAGGATGCAGGGATGCTTAATTGTAAGCCTACTTTAGTCCCTATGGATCCTTCTTTACCATTGGCTGATTCAAATGGTCCACCTTTATCTGATGTAACCAGGTACCATCCTATAGTAGGAAAGCTACTCTACTTAACTGTGACTAAGACCTAATATTGACTTTGTTGTAGCCCATTTGAGCTAGTTTATGCAGTCTCCCATTGAGATACGCTAGGATGGAGTTTGCCAGGTCTTGAGATACTTAAAGAAGGCACCTGGGAGAGGCCTATCGATTCAGAAGCATGGACACCTTAACATATGGGGATATTCTGATGCAGATTATGCTAGGACAGATGAGGATAGATACTCCACCACTAAATACTGTGCTTATGTTGGTGGCAACCTTGTTACTTGACGTAGTAAGAAGCAGAATGTGGTCTCACAGTCGTCTTTAGAGGTTGAGTATAGACCAATGCCACATACCACTTGTGAGCTATTGTGGGTGAGATCTATTATGCAGGATTTTGGTATTACTATGTCCAACACTATGCCTATGCATTATGATAATAAAGGTTCTACCTTCATTACCAATAATCCTGCATTTCATGAAAGAACCATGCATATTGAGGTGGATTGTCACTTCATAAGAGATGCTATATTGGAGGGAAAGATCTAAACACCCTATATTACCATTACCAAGCAGATTGCAAACATATTCACTAAAGCGCTCTCTAAGAAATAACTGGAATGTTTATGTTCCAAGCTAAGCATGTTATATGTTTATGCTCTACCTTGAGAGGGAGTGTTAAATGTTCGTTTGTGATGTTTTTAATTATTTTATCTTTTTATAATGGTGTCTATATAATTTTCCCTTAATGCCTCTCTATATAAAGGTAGATAGGGCCTCCAATAATATTCAAGTCATTTTGGTCCTAACAATATTGTTCTAACAGTTGCAAATCATTGTGCAATCTATCTTGATTTCGAGTTAATATCCCGAATCTTTCCTAACGACTATAAGCCCTCTCTTAACCATTTTAGTGTCTTTCAAACACCTTTATAAATATCCTAGTAGCTCTCTATTGCAACACACAACATTAGAATCAATTCTTCTCACCTTATACATTCAAAAGAGGAATTGCCTAACTGCCCTCCAAGCTCAATCACTCTACATCTAAGAGCACCGAATATCTAAGCTTTCACTCCGATCCACTTCCATCATAGGGAAGTTTTCTTAACCTATAGGAGCTAGCATTTACAACTCATATTATGGCTCTACAAGGTTTTGTATTTTATTTTTATTTTGTTGTAAGGGTTTCTGGGTTCTGGATTCCCATCTCGTGAAAACAAAATTATATCGGTTCAATCTAGTACGTTGTTGTTTAAGGTTACACTACCCTTGGTTGAAAGTAGTGTGGTTAATGGATTTAATCGACTTGGTCAATCGAAAAAATTTTAAACCGTGGTGACTTAAGTAGTAGTTTTTATCCATTTGGGTTTTTCACCTAAAAATCATTGTCATTCACGTAATTGATGTTTTTTGTGCTTGATATTTCATTTTTATTGTATCGCACTATTCATCCCCCCTCCTCTAGTGCACCTATAGTCACGATTGCAAATTCTTCTCTTAGATATCGATTTGCAACTAGAGATCCCAATGATGCTCTACTAAGATAATAAGTCTACCAACAATTTTGCAAATAATCCCACATTGAGTAGGATTAAAACATTTTTCATAATATGACTAACGCCGATGTGGGTATTCGTGGAGCATGGCAAGCCTATGTGTTTGAAAAGCCCATGCGTGGAGCATGGAGATGGAGAGGGAGAGGGGGTCGTTGGTGATGACGAAGAAAAGTGGGGGGAGTTGTAGAAGATAAAGAAATTGTTTATTGCAACTCAAGCAAACATGTATATTTTGGTATTTATTTAAAGAGAACAAAATCCAATCATTCCTAATTGTAATCCTAACTTATTTAAGAATTACGTATCCTAAACAACATCAATCACAATCAATTAATCTCAAATACAATCTATCCTAAATTGGACTCAAATAATAACCAAAAAATAAGTTGCCACATATGACGTAAAAATAACTTGGAAACAAAGCAACCTAGGAAATCCTAAAGGCCACATGGCCACTAACTTAATGACTCAATGCCATGTGGACTGTCCACATGGTAACTGTGTCATGTGACAGTCCATGTGGCATTTATTTCTACATAGTTGGAATGTTGTATGTATAATACCTTAAGTGCTCTAATCACAAACGTCTTCACTAAGAAATTACCTATATCAAAATTTGAGGAGATTGTTAACAAGTTAGGCGTGTTCAACATTTATGCCAACTTAAGGAGTGCCATGTATTAATTAGATAAATGGACCCTAGCTATAGGTCCATTTACCCCAAGCGCATATATAATGCACTCACACCTCGTCTCTCTTTTTTGTCTTAGTGAAGGAAACCCTAGTCATCAACATATCCTAGAGCTTAGTAGTTCCATGGTCTTTCCCTTTTCATTAAGAAAGAATTTCCACTTAAGTCTCTTTTCTTGATTTCTCTACAATCGACGATAGTTGGACATCAAATACCATCTACTGGAACATAAATTTCCACAAGAAGACCTTCACAATATTAAAGCACAGAATTCCAAAAGGCATCTTCTCTGCAGTTGCATTTGGTTTATTCATTTTAAACAGGAGCATTGACAAGGTCCTCTAAATACAGATATCAACAATATCTACAAATAGTTGGTCGTTCCTATTTTCCCTCATCCCTACCAAAAATTCACACATACAAGCAATACTAGGTTTTTGAAGCATCACAAGGCAAACTCACCTCATCAAACTGTTTAACTCTTTATGTTACAGGCCATGCTATTGATGCTTCGTGTTTGTTTCCCTGGCCCTCACATCCTTGTAACAAGTGTTCATGCCATCAGCCAAAGACGATCATTTTTCAAGAACTCATTATGATGGCATAAATGTAGTGTGGCGGCAGAGTTCTTTAAGTTAATTGGGTGGTCAAAAGAAAAAAGATGCAACTAACAACAGATTATTTAGTCCAACGAAGTAATGTAGAGAACTTTCACTTCAGTGGATACCAACCAGAGTAGGCAAATTATAGGGCCTTTGCTCCAATTTTTTTATGGGATCGAAAAAAGAAATGAATTAAGTATGAAATAAATATCTTGAATGGTCCAATAACACAAAAGATTTGAAATCCTGGGGAGACCCCCCACGTAATCTCATTGCATGAATTTCATTCAGTCAAACAGCTTAACAACTTTTGAGGAGTTACTCTCCCCCCTCTGAGGGGTCGTGTCGTTGTATCATTTTTATTTTCTTAATAAAAAATCTCCTTTTCATAAAAAAAAAAAAAAAAAACAAACAAACAAACAGCATCACCGCCCCGAGCCACCAGTCTCCTATCGAGTAAAAAAGAGGCTAAGGCTAATGCAATCTCTCTCTCTCTCATTTTAGAAGCCGGTATCGGCTGTATTACTTGTCCGATAACACCAATTGAGCAGGTATGTTTATTCAAATATAAAATCCAGGTGGATTCCTAGAACTTATTTGGTTGGTCACCCACTCTAACAACAACAGTCCATGGTCATTATTATGAGGAAACCCTTGAAGAAGAAGGGGATACGATGACTACTACATTTGGAGGTGAAGAATCAATCAAGATCTTCTTTCTTTCTTTCTCTCTTTTTTCTTATCCATATTTTCTCTTTTGGTACGCTATAGGGTCTAAAATCATGAATAGAGTACCACCAACAAAGTTGTGTGATATTGTTAAAACCGGTAACAAGAAGAAAGGAATGACTTTAAGTTAGGACCGACCTAATGGTCGGTGTCGTTGGAATCGGGCTTGCGGTAGTGCTGTTCGTAGTGCTTGGCAGAGCGGGATGGCGTCCTCGACGATGGTTCGGATGTTGGAGATCTTATAGCTCTGTGCGATGTACACGCCCAGAGTGGCGAATGTCATGCACTTCCTTATCGCCCCCATCTTTCACCGCCACGAACTCACGAACCCAACTCACAAGGCGGGCCAACGAACGATGTCGGTGGCTCTTTCTAACCAACCAACCAACCAACCGTAAAGGATGAATACTGGAGGAGGACAAAGAAAGAAGGACCAACTACTGTCGTTGTCCCCTTCTCCAAGCATTCGGCCGAATAAATTCGGGTCGATGGGACCCAAACGGATTGCATCGGATCGGAAGCCATCCGTTACTTGCAATGGGAGCAGAGCGGCAAATGAGCGACCAGGAGTTTATGGTTTGAGGCCCTGCTTGTACGCGGAAATGGGGCTTTAATTTCAGGGACGGGCAGTAGAGTTCCGGGTTTGGCCTACGGTGAGACACGACGGGATTCCCTCTGGTGGTTCCGCCACGGTCAGCATAAATTTGGTCAAGTAAGTCCTAAGGTGGTAAAGTTCAACCTTATGATAGGTCCATCGATTCTGTAAGCAATAAAAGGGGGTTAGTTGTAGGTTAGGTTTCCCATTGTTGGCTGCATTGACGATGGTTTTGTGTGTGGTTGAGCATGGACATTGTTTGATGGGTAAAGGGTTTATTCTCTGCTCTCCCACGTCATCTTTGATAAAGCGTAACGTGTGTAATCGAAGTCCATATTTCCGCCTTATATTTTTTCTTGTATAAAGCTATCCAACGGTAGAGGCTCCATCGTTGAATAATGTGATCCTTGAATTGTATTGTCTGACCAACACTAATCAACAATGAGGCCTATCATCCCAGGCTTGTCCTCTTGTGGAGCAACCAGTGAGTCAGATCGTAGAGAAATGGGGAGGGTGAGACAGCATCACCATTATAAATGGTTACCAGGGACAGAACTGGAGAATGAAATAGGGGGGGGGGCGCCGGGGCCATTGCCCCTCCTTTTTTTTTTTTCTAAAGATCCTTTATATATAAGGTGAATTTTTTAATGACCCCTCCTTTTCTTTATATAATTGACATACAGTACAAGGATAAAAATAAAAAAATAACAATAAAAAGCCCTAAACTACTTGGCCACCCCATTCTCTGCAACGGTTCCTCAATCCTTCCTCTCCATGCAAACTCACTGCACTGCCAACGCTCCTTTTGGTTTCCTCTACTGCTAGCTTTTTTTCCTCAATAGGTATAAGTCTTTCTTCTTTTCTTGAACTTCGTTTCTTGTTGGCAAAGTATTGTCTTTTTCTCATCCAATGGACCAATAGGTTCTCCCAAAATCTTACTTGCTAAGATGCATAAAACTATAGCAGCATCCTATCACATGTTATTTTTTGAAATAAATAATAAGTAAAAGTAGATACCACAGGACGTAGTCTTTACTTTTTGGGAGTGTCTCTATGTGTTAGAGAATATCTTCTGGATCAATGGCTATGCCTCTATATTGTATTTGCTTAAACTATGATTTCCTATCACAAGAAGGATATTTAAGTCGGAGATTTGAATAAACTATGTGTTACTGCAAAGTATGATTTGATCATACCAGATTGAAGCTTGTAAGTGATCTTTCATTGACTATAATGAATTTCTAGCTATTTTTATAATGAGGAAAAGGAAATAATTAAGTCAAAGAAAAATTTGTTCCATCAAGATAACGAAGGAAAAAGGTCTTTGGTAAAAAACTAAGCACATAGCATTGGATTCAATTGGCTCATTAGGATTCTACAGAGAAGGTAAATATATATAGTGCATAATATATGTAAATATTTATATCATATATTTGTAAATATATAGTTGGATGTTGAGTTAATAATCTTTGCTCAACCACGAGAATTCTTATCATGTGATCATTGGGCTTCTGCCTTCTATCCATGTGATTTGATGAGACAACCACAGTGGAAAATATGTGGAAACCCCATAAGAAATTGCAATTCAAAGACTATTGTTGTGTTTGCTACCTTACATGACAAAGGTTGCCTCCATAGAAGAATTGATTTGATCAATTCTTAGACTATTGGTCAATTTTTTTCATCAAAACCTGCCTCCATAGAGAGGTTTTCAAGTGGGTTAAGCAACAAACTAGATGCATGGTCATCCTGATACTATAAGAATATTCATTTTTGTCGATCGTTAAAAATGGTCAGCAACGTAAAATCTACGATCGAGAAAAAAGGTTGAGGAATGTTGTGTCACTGTTGTATTTTCTCGACCGTTCTACAACGTCACCGACAAGACACAAGTGGCTCCTCATTTGACATGTGGGTGTTTGTGTCATCTATTTTCAATGGTGGAGGAAGGTTTTTCTTGACCATTTTAAATACACCGTTGACATAAACATTTACATTGATTGTTATTTAAATGGATGAGTAAGAACTTATTCTCGACCATTTTATAAAAACGAACAAGAATGTTAACGGTCGATAATTAACCCAATTTCGACGGCAGAATATTCTCGTCAGTTCCAAAATGACCGAAAATAGTGATTTCTTTTAGGAAAAGTTTTAGCTATGTGAAAGACCCATGAAAGACTAGAAATCATATATAAATATAATCACACAACCAAAAACCAATGTATTCATTCAAAACACGGGAAATGAGATTCAAAATCAAAATTTCATAAATGTAATAATATCTACAAAGTATATGTACAAATAATAATGTATGAAAATATAGAAATCAAGCTGGGGCACCAATGCCTCCTGCACCACCTAAATCGTCATCTTCACGTCGATCTATATACTGGTGAAAAGATGGGTGATCGATACTTTCCTCCTGAAGTACCTTCAGGAGCTCCTAAATAATCTGAGTCGGCTGCTGCAACTGCGCAACCAACTCCTTGAACTGCATCGCGGAGTCCCTAACCTGTGTGGTCAACTCCTTAATCCACTGCTCCTCGTCTCAACAGCGTAATGCCGCAATCTCCTTCCTCATCTCCAGTACCTCTACTGAAGAGGACGATGCCCCATTTCTCCCATACCAGGTGGAGATGGCCTCACTCTTCCCTAAACTATGCACGTACCCGCCATGCTAGGGTGACATGACGGTCTAGAATGCCTCCTCTACTGTCAACGGCTGAGGATGCATTAAGTTAACCACATTATCCTGAAAAAATTCAATTACGTTAAGTAATATCATTTAATTTTAATTAAGAAATGAAATAAAAATATTGTATAATTTAACTCACGTGTCTCTCCTGGTATGTGTCATGAGCCACTCTCTATTTCCCTCATGACTCAGCTTGCTATGAATGACCTCATATACTCCCACCGGATCAAACTAGGCACCTTGATGCATTTAGGACTACAATTTGAAAGAGTCAATTAAAACAAATTGTAAATATTGTAAGGTATAAAAGAAAATAATGATTAAGAATACTGGCGTATAGGGATTTCATCCCGCCTATGCTCCTTCTACCTAAGACATGGGTCTCCAGTGGATCTTTAGCCCTATTATCCTTATTCTTCTAGACCTACTCCTAAAATAAATGTAGAATTTATTAACTTCAACATTAGTTAAATTATCATATATACAATACTTTTACCTATGTCGCTAGATCATGCCAATGCTTGCACGCTTCCTTCCAAATGTGTAGCTGTATCAAAAGAGGCCCATTATACAAAGCCTCATCATAGTTCCTATTCTTATAAAACTAAAATATATATTTTTAATGTTAGAAATAATATTGCAATTATGGTGAAAAAAAGGGACACATAAAGTTAAAATTTTCTTTTACCTTACTCTTCATCTCCAATCTCCAATCTTTCTAAATCTTGGTCGTGTACTTGAGGATATATTTGGGAACGTTCGGATCATTCCCCCAATCGAAGAGTACTTGCATTAGTAGGTGCGCAGTAATTGTTATGTAATTTAAACTTATAGAAAGTAATGCAAATAAGTTATAAGTTTTTACCAATTACCTCTAACTCTCGAATGAGCTGCCTCTTCAACTCTTTTGGCACCTTCCTCCAATCGAAGTAGAAGAGTGGGATAATCACCTTCGTCAGTGTACCCAGCCTACTGACAAATGGAGGGTAACCCTTTGCCTCCCCTACTAGTGTGATCTTGACTGTAATACGAATCCTCTACAGAATTCTCTCTAGGTCCCTATTCCGCATCAGACCTCTTCCCCTACGTGTCATCTCAATTGGATGGCAGCTCAGGGTAGCTTAACTTCGCTCAACTCAGCTCAGAATCAGCTCAACTTAGTTGAGTCTAGCTTATCCTAGCTCCAAATAGTTCGCTAGGAGCTCCAACTAGCTCAACTTAGTTGATGGGAGTTCACTCCAGCTCCAGCCCAGCTCTCCCCAGCTCCACTCAGCTCATGACAGCTGAACTCCCTCCAGCTTAGCTACTACTTGTCAACTTAGTAGCTAAGCTAGCTCGAGAGTTCCCACCAAAAGCAAGTCCAGCTCAACCCAACTTCAGATAGGTTGAGACCAGCTTAACTTAGCTCTACTACCCAAGTTTAGCTACTAGCAGAAGAATTAGCTATCTAAGCTGAGTAGTTGAGCTTTTAAGAAGATCTCTTCAGTCAGAATCAACTCTGGAAATTTTCCTTCAGCTCCAGATATACTTCAGATAGCTTCTGGCTACCTTCTTCTAGCTAAACCTTAGCTACTCCACTTCCCTACTAGATTAGCTAGCTTAGCTCAGCTTTTACTCTCCTACCTTGGCTAACCTTAAACCCTAAGCTAACCCCACCTTAACTCTACCCCGAGACCACTACTCAAGCTACCTACCTCCACCCAATTTTGGCACCACCATGCATGCACCTCTTCACATGACCACCACCTCCAAGAACCACCAAAAAGTGGCGCCAACTAACCCCCCATAACCACCAACATGTGGTGCCAAACTCTCCCTCCAAAAATCCCTTCATCCTAACCATACACCTAAACCCTAAAGCCATCTCCACCATCCACCTCAACCCCCTTCTAGAACCTATGTTTCGGTGTCAAAACATAAGGGACACAACCACCTTGGATGACCATAACCACCATCTTGGGTGTCCTTTGGGTTGGGGCTAATACACCCTAACCCTAGGATCTTTTAACCATCTTATAACTCCATCCTAGCTGTCCCCATCAAGCCCCCCTTAACCACACCTAAATTGGTGCCAACCCTACTTTAACCACACCTACCCACACCCTTCCACATGACACCAAATTACCTCCACCCTTCATCCCACAACTACCACTTAAAGACCTAATCCTAGCCCTTCATCCTACCCCTCCCATGTTGGCGCCAACATGGTGGTGTATAACCACCATGGTGGATGGCCACCAAGGAAGATCACCAGGCCACCAAGACCAACATGGTGGTGTATAACCACCATGGTGGATGGCCACCAAGGAAGATCACCAGGCCACCAAGACCTCCATATGACCCCTCATTTGGCACCAAACCACCTTAGCCCTAGGATCATTAACCAGCCCCCAAGATCCCATCATAGCCATCCACCTAATCTCATTCTAACCCCCTCCTATCCACACTTATATTAAGACCTACCCTACCACCAAAAAAAGGCACCCTTGGCTACATTCTTTTAGGTTCTTCTACCCATATTCCACCAGCCATATTCGGCCAAGAGAAGGAGAAGAAGAAGATTAAAGAGACATTCTGTCTCCTTGGTGCCTTTCCCTCTTCCCTTCTCTCTTGTGCCCACACTAAGGGAACCATTTCTAAGGAGAGCTAGGCAAGGAGGATGGCCAAAGGGAGGACTTTTAGGGTGGTCCACATCCACCCTAGGAGGGAGATTGAGAGTGGAATCCTTCCACTCAAGGAGAAGCTAGGGCACGCCCACCAAGGGCTTGCCAAGAAGAGAAGTACCATCACAGGAGCATCTTCAAGAAGGAGTTGGAGGACCCTTTCTAAGCCCAAGAGTAGCTGAACTTGGAGCAAGGGTTTTCTCCTCTTCATCATCATCACCAGGAGGATTTTTGTTTTCTTTTTACTTTTATTTTTGTAGTAGAAGCATTCCACTACAAGCATTCCTGTAAAAACAAATTTTCTTCCTATAAAAGTTGCCTTTCTACATTTGGTCGCACTCAATTATTTGCTTTTTACTTTTTGTTGCTCTCACACCCTCTCTCTAATTATCCTAGGTCTTCATGTACCTAGGGTGAGCTTAGAGAGAGGCTCTTCCTGTCACTTAGATTTTAGTATGTGTAATCTCTTTTCACATTTCTGTTGCCCCTTTATCTCCAAAAGTCTATAAATCTTACATTCAAATTTTCAAAAAGAAAGTTGACTTTCATCTTGTCAAGTGAGAGATTTCAAAATTGCAATCTTTCCTCCTTAGATGACCCTAGATACTCATCTTATTGGCCATTAAATTTCTCAACACAGTTAATTAAGTTATTTAAGCTTAATTAATTGCATGAGAAAGTAACTTCGGTTAACTCGAATTAATGTCGTGAGTGTAGTATAGGGTCAAGTTAACCTAACGTTTTAGATTTTTATTTCTTTTTAACTTGTTGAGTCCAGGTCATTCACTGGGAGGCATAACTTAATCCTAATTCACCATTTAATCTCTAAAACATAATTAAGAATCAATTAATTAATCTGATTATAATTATAATATCTTAAATACATAAATAATTGCACAAGAGATAGATCAAATTAGCACATACAACATTCCATTAGAAAGAAACACATTTACAAATGAAATCTAACATTAAAAATCATGTAAACATGTTTATCACATCATTTATTTCATTTTACAAAAGTATAAAGCAAGAAAGTAATATACAAGGAATACATTTGCCTTTTACAACATTTAATGCTCAAAACAACAATAAAAGAATATGAAATTGCAATATAAGGGCAAATCAGACGTCTGATTATAATATTGGATGTCTTAAAAGTAGGAATTAGATGGCTAAAACTATGGCAAGACATCTGATTTCTCCTTCATTTCTCTTCTTTCTTCTTAAGCTCTTAATCTTCAACCCTCTCTTCTTCTTCTTCTCTTTTGTTTCTTAACTATTTTGTCGTCGCTCTCTCTTTCTCACTCTCTCTTTTCCTTTACTCTGTCTCACTCTCTTTTTCTTCTCTCATCTTTTTCTCTTCTTCCTCTTTCGAACCCTCTCTATTCTCTTCACTTAGCTTTCTCCTTAGGTTCTCTCTCTTCTAAGTTTCCCTTAGTACTGTGCATATACGTTCCCACACTTAACCAATTTCACAAGCACTTAAGCTCATTTAGCCTTCAAATATAAAAATTTGGTTTTCTTATTGGCGACTCTAACCGATCGGGGATACGTAGAACCCCCTAGAGGGTGGGACCAAAACCTACTAGGTCCAAGCCTAGTTTTTCTTAAGTGGTTTAATTTCCATTTCAAGCTCATGCATAGTAACCGGCCTCCCAGGCCCACACACATCTTTGCCCTCATAGGCCCACGCTCACTCCCACAGGCGCACACACACACCCATGCGCAGTCACGTGCACATGCACATGCACGCACCCGCACCCATATGCTCAATGCTTACACCCTGTGCTAACGACCAAAACGTCTTCTGCACAAATTTGTAATATACCATGGCATGGGGCCATGGACTACCGATGTGGGACTAAGTTTCCCAGGTTCAGGCTGATCTTCCAATGAAGATTCCAGCCTCTATGGTTCATGGCTTCGATCGAGTAAAGGCTCGATCAAGAGCCCTTAGTGTGCTCTTTCAGAAATCAGCATTCATTTGCTGCTCAAAGGAATCTTGGCCTATTGATTTGAAGGATGAAGAAGAAGGGTTCACACGGCCATTCATGGCTTTTAGGAGAAGCTTTAGGTCATATGACCTGCAAACATGCGTTTGACCACCAAAAGAGGTTCTGGACTTCTTTAGGATAGAATTCTGCTCCTAAAGAACGAAGAAGAGGGCTCTAAATAGCTCTAGGAAGAAAGATAAGCTTTAGAGCTTCATATTGAAGCTCCAAAGCTTAGAATTGAGCTCTAAATAGGTCAGTGGAAAGCTAACAAACTCTCAGAACAGACCGAACAACCTCTGCAGGTTATTATGATCTGATCTAGGAAGCAATCGCATCCAAAATTTGCTAAGAACAAAGGAAACTCAGTATTGGATTCAAAAGAACCCAAACTGAGCAGCAACTAAATTGGCCCACTTCCTTAATAAAACTTACTCAATTTGATTCGGTTATGCTCTATAACAACCCAGAAGTGGTTCTAACTCATCAAAACCCTAAACCAACCATTCAATCATCAATTCAGGCCTAAAGTTGACTAAAACCACCCTGAAGTTGACTTTCTAAATTGAACTCCCTCAAATCAAATTCAAATCTTAAATCGAATCCATTCTGTCTCAAGAATTGATTCAGAACCTCAAAAACTAATTTTGATGGAATTTGTTAAGGTCGCAGGCTTCATCGCCTGAGCTCCAAAGTGGGTTTGTTTGTTAGAACAAACCAGCGAGTCTCAAAGAAATCAGAGAGTGCACAGAACATCAGTAGGTTGTACACTTGCTTCTAGACCTAAAACCTAGGCCTAAAACCTAACAGAAAAAATCCCCCCAACTCCATCGGAGTTGGAGAAAATAGAGGTATACACTAAGCACCAGAAGATAAAATAATAAAATAAACATCAAATCATGATCCTTAGGTCTCAATTAAGCGTTCTGGAGCTTCACAAAATCTATCGAGAGCTGAAACGTGACTTTGACTCACCAGAGCTCACCGAAGCTTCGGTAAATCCAATTCTGAAAAAATGGAGTGAAAAACTCATTAATTCAAACCATGAACAGTCTCAAAAGCTTCCTGAAGCCATTTTGAACCTCAAGAAGACCACAATTAACTTCCATACTATATTAAAACTTGAATTATTTTCGAATTGCAGAAAGAAATGGAACTGAGTTCGCTAGAACTCACAGCTATCCCTCTCACTCAATTGAGTGGGGGGAAATGATATTTAGCATACAGTGATGATTCATAGATGGATGACTAGGTGGATTAACCCCTCTGAGCTCGCCACGGATAGTGGCTCAGAGGTTGATATGAATATAGGCGTTTTGAATATAGGCAATTATTTATCTAATTGATAAGTTGAACGGGGCCCTTAAGTGATAATAAGGCGATGGAGGGCCCCAATGAGTGTGTTCTGCCATGGATAGTAAAGGTCTCCGGTGAAGGTGGAAGTGATCTAGGCGATTCAGCTGATAAAATAGGGAGGAAAGAAGATAGGATGATCATGGAAAGTAGAGATAAGTGACAGGATGGAAGCAAGGGTGAATCGATGTCCAGCGAGATCGGATTTGACCTCGTTAGAGTCAGAGAAGAAACTACTGAAGCTAACTAAACTAAGCTAATTATATCTAATTACCTAGCTAAACCTACTCTAAGAGTTAAGACTACTTACCTGAAGAAGGAGGTGAGAGATCTCGTCGTTGGCAGGGCGAGAACGGGATCGAAATCTAGATTGGGTGAGAAGAGAAGCTCCGACCAAATGAAGCAGAGATCAGAGGGGGAGTGGGGTGCTCAATCGTCGTTGGCAGGGCGATAGAGAGGAAGAGGAGGTGAGAGAGGCAGCACATCCTCGGAAGTCACGCTCGAGGAGAATAGAGACGTCGGAGTTGCGGAAGAATCTACTGACCAGCTACGGTGAGGTGGAAAGGGGAAGGGAGCTGATCAAGCTCAAATCGGAGGGCTTCAGGCCTATTTATAGGGTTCGGTGGCTGTGAAGGAGGAAGAATCTAGATAGGTTTGTGTCTTGGTGTAGCTTAACCTCTGGTGTCGTCTCCGACAGCGGTGAAGTTAACACCATGACCTAATTAGGATTGAGGGCAAATCCGGACCGGTGGATGGAGTTGGGGTGGTGAGCGCAAGCTTTGGAAGCTTGGCGAAGGTGTTCTGACGGAGGATGGACGGTGATCGTGAGGTAAACGCACCACCGATCATGAGCCGTCGAAGAGCATGAAGAAGAAAAGAAGAGAAGTGTTCACAGGGACCAGAATGTGAGAAAAACTAAGGACCTTTTGGGAAGAAAAGGACTCGACTGAAATAAAATATAGAGACCAAAATGCAAATAGAAGCTTTTAAGGTTAATTTAAATTATTTTCTTTTCTAGCTTTTTATATATATTTATAATTTAGCTAAATATTATATTAAAGCCATGTATTCACATTTTTAACCCTTTTATTTACCTTTATTTTAATTTATTTAACTTACTTAAGTTATTAAATACTTAGGTCTTAAGTTACACTTAACTTAAATAAAGTATTATTTAGGTAAATAATTAGTGATAATTTGAGTCCATTTATTAATTAATTATTAATAATATTAATTGACTTATAATTTAGCATTTTAAACTTATTTTTAGGTCTTTTAATGGTTTGTCTCTTATTACATAATTAACCCCTATATATATATGTTCCTAGCTAATTAACTAAGGAAACTAGTTAATTAGAGGTAATTAGAACCCATGATGAGCCTCCCATCACCTATCTAGGTTATAAATTTAAAAGCGATTGCGGATTTGCATCTTACAATGACTCAAAAACCTAATTTTAGCAAATCACACTTTTTCGTTCACTTTTTGACGTTATTGCTAGAAAGGCATGGCTTTGCATTATTTTATTTATCTTACTTGATACGTAGATCTCATCCCCTTCTCTTTCTTTCATCTCGTGTGTGCAAATGCTATAGGAAGAAAGTGAGAATTTTAGAAAAAAGCTTGAAGTTCCTTTTCTTCTCACGGATTCGAGGTTAATGCCTTCTCACTTGTCACATAACTCTTCAAAAACTATCAAAAAATATTAAAACAGGCTTTTAGAATCAAAAGCATTAAAATTAGGTAGAGTGGTGACTTTTAAAAATCATTGGTTGCTTGTTTGATTAATTAACACCACTCTACTCAAAGTGTTGGTGTTCTGATTTTCGGGTTTAAACTTCTATCTGGATTTGAAAAATCAATTCTTGACATCATAGGCCTCCTAAAATATTGAAATTTCACCCAAAGATTCTAAATCAAGTCAGAAACATTTGTTCCAAATTTTAGACCACAGGAAGGTAATCTCTTCTGATTTCATTATTTTGTTACTGTTCATGAATTTTAGGAATTTTTATACTTGTCTAAGTTTTGTGAAATTTAGCTTTCTGGAATCCTTGAATAATTCTACACAACAGATAAGATCATAAAAATTTTTGGTGGCCGGTGCTGTTATTGAAAAGTCCAAAATACTCACAGGTATCATTTCTGGACTTTGACACTAGCAAAAATAAAAATCCCAAAAAAGTATCAAATGAATTCCTAAAATCACAGAAAAATATTTTTTTGAATCCTTGTTTGATTTTCCTTCCAGTAGTGGTGTTTCTTGCTTTGTTTGGACCACTATCTAACAAGAAAAGCCTGAAAAGATTTATTGATAGTAAAATTTCTATTTAAGGGTTCAATTCAATTAGGGTTTGCTTTCATTTCTTAGTCCCACAATATATAAAGGAATCTCATCTTCACCAACACAACTTGATTTCCTTGTGATTGTGGAATTCAAACTTGTTTGAAATCATAAAAAGAAAACCCTAAAAGACGTTAAACAAAATCAAACCCTAAAAGCAAACAAAGAACAAAAAAAAATTGTGTGACAAACCTCTTGTTTTAGCATTGGACTCACTTCGTCCAATTCGCACATACATTAAAAAAGGAATAACTGGGCATCAACCCAATCAACGCCCTTCACATCCCCGTGCACATTCAAGCACACAAGCCTAATTAAAACAAGTAGTTATTTGACCACTAAAGGACTTCACAAAAACTAGGCTTACTATCCGACATTTAGGAATCATTAAGTGCCCCTAATTCCTTTATAAAATGCGGTGACAAACTTGAAGGGAAGTCAAATGATGAGTAAGGGTTTACACAAGCCCCTGGTGATTTTCCCAGGACATGCTTGGGCCCAACCCACCTCTTTAGTCTAGCTGGGAGATCTTTTGGGAAGTAGGTTCACTTGTTGATACCTGGTGTCGGACCTGAATAGGTTGTTAATATGATGATTTTATCGTTAAAGTGTGTATAGTGGTTAACCTAAATCGGACCTAACCATCTCTTTACAAAATTTTTAACCTGGCCTACTTGATTTTATCGTATCACTTTTAGGCCTAGGGTCGAACTCAGGGAAGTAGGGTTACAAGTCGAGTTTCTACACCTTTCCTACAACGAGTCTCTTCCTTTCGTTTATTGTGTTTTTGGTGTTTTTTTTCTATTTAGATTTTTTTTTTTTTTGTAATATTTGTCCTTGAGGCACACCCTCAAAATTGGGTTCTTGGCTTTGAGCCAAAATAGAGTTCCAAAATGGGTCTTGCTATTCGCAAGACGGAGTACCTGCAAGGCAAAGATTATCTTTTCTCTTTTATATATTTTTTTTGTCTTTTTACTATCAGGAAAGCGAAACAGAAATAAAGTAAATATAGTGTGTATATATAGGTATATATTATGTATATAAAGGGGTAGGGATGGAGGCTGAGATGGAGTGTAGCACGGTGTCGAGTCGGTTATCGTCTAGAAAGACGCAACCGACAGGACTAGGTGCCGCGTAGAGTGTGGGATGGATGGTGGAAGATGTATGTAACCACGCTTTTTGTACATGTGTATCGGGGAATATCAGCAACTGGTGCTGATATTCCAGCGATACCACGTATGGTAAATAATGTGAAAATATATATATGTATATATGTAAATATATCTATATGTATGTATATATGTGCATATATAAGTATATGTAGCTATATATATAGATATATATATATGTATGTATATGTATATATATATATATATAGCTATATAGATATATATATGTATATATGTATATATATATATATAGGTATGTAAATATATATATAAGTATATGTATAGATAGATATATGTATAGATCTATATATATTTATATAGGTATGAGTATGTGTATATAACTATATAGATGTAAATATATATGTATGTATATGTATATAGTAATATATGTATATATAGATATATGTAGCTAGATATATATATATATATGTATATATAGATGTATATATAAGTAGGTGTGTATATATGTGTGTGTGTGTGTGTGTGTATATATATATATATGTATGTATATGTATATGTATATGTATATATGTAAGTATATAGATATATATGTGTGTGTGTGTGTGTATGTATACTAATACATAAGTATATAGGTACTACTATATGTATAAATATAAGTATATATATATATATGTATGTATGTATATAAATATATATATATATCAATATATATAAGTATACATATATATATATATGTTTATAATAGAGTATAGGTGTGTGTGTGTGTGTGGAACTGTTAGTGTATGTGAGTGTGAACGTCGGTAAAGGGAGTGCTGTGAGTGTTGTGAGAGAGTGAGAGAGAGAGCGGGAGAGAGAGGGCAGAGAGAGCATCCCTACTATGAAGAAGAGGCAGATAAGTCGTCCGCGAGCCCAATGCGTCGTCTGAAGGTCCTCAAGCGCACGCGCAGGCGCATATGCGCGTGGGGACGTGCACGCTAGAGGGCAAGGGGCGCGGAGAGGAGACGCAGTGCACCGTGCTGCACGAAGGCTAGAGCAGGCGCTGGCGCTCGCAGGTGCACGCGGTGAAGGAAGCGGGTGAAGGCAGGCGCTGGGAGAGGGATGGCAGACGCGCGGGCATGTGCAGGCGATGCAAGAAGAGACGCGCACGACGTGCACGCGGGCTGCGGCTGGTTGCGGTGCGCCGGGTGACCGGTAAAGTGAGAAGCTTTCCGGTCACCCCATTGTAGCCACAGTGTCGCGCAGACTTGCGTGAACAGTGGCTACAGTGGTCGGCCGCGCCGTGTGACCGGGTACGGGCGGTTGTGTGAGTGTGTCCGGCTCGCGACTGGCTCGGCGGATTGGCGCGTGAGGAAGACGATCTGCGCCGGTCGGTTGCAGGTGAGGAGAAGCTCACGATAGAGCGGAGAAGCGGGAGCCGAGGTGTCTGTAGGCGCGCGTGGAAGCTTGCGGGTGCTGCTGGGGTGCGCTGGGGAGCTTGGTCAGTCGCTGCAGAGGCGCGTAGAGGCTGGTTGCTGGCGGAAGCGAGCGTGTGACAGAGCGAAGAAGCGAAAGGCGGAGAGGCCTGCAGGTGCGCGTGGAGGGCGAGGGCACCTACAGGCGCGCACGGAAGGGGCTGCTGCTGTTGCTGCCTTGCCACTGCTGCTGCCATCGAGCTTCGAGCTTCAAACCTTGAAGCTTGCAGCCATGGCTGAAGGTGCTGGAGCGGGAAAAAAATGAGAGAAGAGCCACCACGCCCACCGGCTCTTTGAAGAGCTGGGCGGTGGTGGTCTCACTGTGGTGGGTGTTCACCACAGTGAGGGCTCCTGTCCTCCGGGTGTCTCCGAGGAGGAGGGTCGACGTGTGGAGGGAGAGGGAGGAGAGGATGGCCTGGAAGGAGATGGAGCTGCGGGTTCTTTTTTGGCTGAAGTGGACCAGGCTACCTTCTGAAGGAGAAGCCGTGGCTTTAAATAGAAGATGAAAGCCATGCATGGCCATGCCCTGGCTGTGCATGGCTTCGACAGGGAGTGGCAGTCGCAGGGAAGGGCTGGCAGGGAGAGGGATGGAGAGTAGGGAATGGCGCAAGGAGAAGAAGTTGCAGTCGCAGGAAGCATTTCAAAATCAAGTGGAAAAAATAAAAAGATGGTGGATTTTGCAAAGATGCACTTGAGGAAAAATGTAATCGCGAGGCCAATTATTTCATTCTCCTCCTCTCTTAATTAAATGCATGCATGCATGTATTTTTACAATGCAACTATGGAGACCTAATATGCATTGGTAATGCTAGGAAATAACACAAGATGGCACAATTGCAGGCGTATTTTTGTGGTGCAATCAACACCTTATTTATCGGGTTCCCAAATCTTAGGTCTCTTTAAGGAATCAACCTCAAGGTAGATTTAGGCTTGGTTGCTTGTTTTGCACACTTCTCCTCATCCCTTCTCTTCTCTCCCTCCCTGTCTTCCAAGTGCATGCACGGGCAAAGGTCCCAGAACCCACATCTCGAGGGAGCATTTGATTTTGACTCACGCACCAAAAAGATCCTTGTTTTCTTCTTCTCCCTTTCATCATTCCTTTGACCTAAATATGGAAAACATGGAAAACAGGTTCAAGAATTCTGCTTCTAACCCCTTTGCTTCCACCTCCCAACTCTACCTTAACCCCAATTTCCAAAACCCATCAATTGACCCGCAAGCTGACTGTCCCATTCCAAACTTTCTACATTTGGAGCTACCGCAAAACCCAAAATGGCCAAGGAAATTTCAAAATCCAAATGCTAATCCCCTTTCCCTTATGATCAACCAATTAGTTCAACTGCAACAAAATCAGCAACAATTGGCTAGGATAGTCACGAACCTAGCCAACCTAAGACTGGGTCAGCTACTCGGGGAACCTCCTATACCACTTAAGGATTTTTATGATCCTTCCAATTACAAAGAGAGACCAGGGGTGGTTATACCTGAAGGAGATTTTGAAATTAAAGCTGCTATATTGAACCTAATTAAACATTTCCATGGTCTTCCGAGAGGGGACCTTTGAAAAAACTCAAGGAGTTGACTATCCTCACGCAAACAACCTATTCCCACAATGTGCAGGAAGAATTGTGGCTTATGAGACTCTTCCCTCTCTCATTAAAAAATAAGGCATCTCATTGGTTCAGAACAATCGGGCATCCTATCACACCTAATCCCAATTAAAAAGCACTTTTCTGGAAAAAGTTTTTCCCAATCGGTCGTACAAATGCTTTAAGATGATCTATTATGACCTTTCAATAGAAATCTGGTGAATCTCTCCACAAGTCTTGGGAGAGGCTTCAAGAATTATTAAGAAATTATCCCCACCATGAGATTCCACTTTGGTAGCTAGTGTAGATCTTCTATCATGAATTAGAAGATCAGTTAAAATGGCTCGTGGATACTTCATGTGGGGGTAACTTTATTAATAAAGATGCTGATAGTGCCTACCTTCTTTTTGAGGAAATGAGTGAAAACTAATTTAATTTTGCATCGATGGACACTTTTGGTAGGACTACTAACTCAAGGTTTAGGGTTAATTGATTGCGCAGCAATCATAGGTCTTAATTGACCTAAATTAGGCTAGGACTTAGCATAAGTTAGGGTAATTCATGCATGCATAAGCATTACTAGCACCTTTACTGCATTCTTTTAGCTATGCATAAAATAATGCTATAATGTATTGATTAGGTGCATTATGTCAATTACAGGTAATAAGCTGATCAGATGCTAGATCTAAAGCTGGATATAAAGCTGGATCTGAAGAATAAAGAATAACTGGTGTTGCAGCAGAGCTGGAGTGGAAGAATTAGATTAGATACAGTAGATAATAATGTAAGGGAGTTAAGGTATGCTATTCTATTAAGTAGGAATAAAGCAGAAAAATATGAAGAACTTAGGACCATCCTAGCCCTATGACAGCCTAGAAGCTTCCCCAAGCCTTAGCCACCCTTAGATTAGGTCACCGCACCCTAGGAAACCTTAAAACCCTAATTCAAACCTCTATCTCGACGTCCAGATAAGTTATAGGATGTCCAGAACCCTTAGCCAACTCCCACACACCTTAAACCCACTTCTGCAGTGTTATTGGACATCCAAACACTTGGTCAGACGTCCAATTTCTGCAGAATACCCAAGACAGAACCTACAATCCTTCCTGACTCTGATTAGATGTCCAGACTTGAAGTCTGGACTTTTGATTTTTGAGTATAAGTCGTCTGATACTTTTATTAGATGTCTGGAACTGCTCTCCAGTTCCTGTTTTGAGATTCAAGCCTTGATCTTGGATCTCTAACTCCCTAAACCCAATTCTAACCCCATAGGAACCTAAATTAAGGTGCCCTAACCCTAGTACATCACCTCTAGACCTCCCTAAGGACCTAATTAGGTTCTCACTAAACCTAATTGACTTGGATCTTAGTCAATTCCATCAGCCTATTCAATTGGACTCATTGAGTCTAATTGAGCCCTGATCTCAGCACACACTGTCCAATTGGACTCATTGAGAGTCCAATTGACCTAGACCTGACTTAATTGAGTTATTTTACTCTCAATTAAGTTTTCACACACCCAATTAAACTTGTATTAAGTTTAATTGAACTTTACCTTAGTGAATTAGGGTTTGCAACCCTAATTTAAGACCTACACCAACCTAAACCCCTTAAGACCTAATGTATATAACTTAGACACCTAGGGCACAACCACACACACACACACACACACCCATTCATGCACTCCCACACCAGCTAGAGTATTCTAGGTTCTTCCAAAGGTGGCGCCACTCTTGGTTGCCAAAATTAGCAATCAAGAGCCATTCAAATTGGAGATCCACAAATGGTGGATCTAAAAACCACCTCTCTCTCTCTCCTTGGTCCGCCACTCTTGGAGCTCTCTCTAGAGAGTTCCACACTTCTCTAGAGAGTCTCCCTTAGTTTATAAAAAGACCTAAGGGGTGGCCATTTTCACCCATCCATTTCATAGCTTCATTCACTCGGTTCCATTTAGCTTAGTTTCATTCCACATCCACTCCACCTTTATGTCCATGAGTAGCTTCACCATGGCCACCACCACCTCCACGCCAAGATGCTGAATCACCTCTCCAACCTCTCTCCAAGGGCCGGCCTAAGCACCATTGGCCGCCCCTCCTTCTCCTCTCAGCCAACTCAAAGGCCATCAGAGCCCACCTCCAAATGCCCTTATTTCTACTAGATTAGTAGCTTAGTTCTTCATAGTTTACATGCTTTTATTACTACTTAGCAGTGTATCTCTTTATTCTCCCCCAATGACGCATGAAAAATCCCCCCATAGATTCATGTATGCGATCGTTTGCATTTAGCTAGATTTATGTTTTCAATCTTTCCTCTATAAGCTTTCCACTAATTTCATGTTGCAAACACCATGATGAATGAATGAAAGATCTTATATATATGTGTGTGTGTGTGTGTTAAGAATCACCATGAGCTTATTGCAATATAAATTTTGTGTAATTAAAGTTGCATGGTTTTAATTATTATCTATTACAACTAGCATGTCAGTTGAGGATCTAACTATTAGTGCATATTTCGTAAACAGCCACCACATAACTAGAATCGTGCGTACTGAAGCTCACACTTTCACATTTGTCATCTATATAACACATGCGCATGTAATTAGGGTTCATAATGGAGTGGCTAAACATTAATCCAATGATTAGAAACCGACGTGCGATTTTAAACAAGTAGAGCGAAAAAGATCGATTTCAGATTTACATAAATGCCTCCCAGAGATGAACAACCAGGACTCAAGTCTCAATATCCATACAAAATCATTTTTTTTACGAGCATTTTAGTGTGACTATACTATAATTTCTGACGACTTTAAAATGAGCGAAAAATAGGCTTGTTAAATGGCGCCATTGCCAGGGAGGCAACGTCATTTTTTATTTCGATCTCTTGAATTATCACTGATAAATCTTCCTCTGCTTGTCTTTTGATGTGCAGGAAAGATAGGAAAAAAATGGGATCTGCGCACACAATGAGCGCAGAAAAATAAAATTCAAGGTGCACATCATACCTTCCTTAGTCTAGGTTTTTTTTTTGAACCCTAGGTTAGATTTCCTTCTAGAAATTTTATTTGAAAGAAAAAGAAAAAAGGGTCTATTTATTTTCTTGAAAAAAAGAAAAAAATCAAAAAATAATCTAGGTAGTTAGATTAGGTTTCCTTTTGAATCCTAGGTTAGTTTTGAAAAAGCAAAAAAAAAAAAATGGAAATCCTTTAAAAAAAATTTTCAAATTTCTTTTTGAAAAAAAAAGTTTGGTGGAAAGTTTGAATTTTTAACTCAAAAACCTTTTAAAAGCTTTTCCACCATTCTCTGATTTCCGGCCAGATTTCAAAGTTCGTTTTAAAAATTCAATTGCTATAAAATTAATGAGCGAAAAGTTTTGAAATTCAAGCTATCTTTATTTTCAAACCATCTCTCAAACTGCACCATTCTTTTGAAAAACTTCTAAGTACAAAATTTTTAAAAATTCACTAAGTGCAAGGGGGTCAGACTAACTTAGATTTAAGACTTTTCAAAATTAAAAAAATAATTTTGAGCAATATGTGAATTTGTTTTGACTGAAAATGGTGGGGTTTGAAAGTTGATCTCATTGGCTTTAATTTTCATATTTTTTCCAATTTTTTGAAGATCATTTGATATTGTTTCAATTTGAAAAACCGACCAGGGGTCAAAATTCCAAATTTGACCCCTTGACATTTAAAAATCTTTATAAATTCAGTTGAAATAGTAAAAATTGTAAAAAAATATTCTATAAAAATATAATTGAAAAAGGAATCTACTCGCTAAATTTCAATTTAATTGGATCCCAATTTTGTTCAGAGAACTATTTTTATTTTTGTGGTCTGCTAAGAAGAACAAAACAAAAAAAACCCCTAGAATTGCATAAACCTTAGGCTACATCTTTAAGGTTACAATCTAGAAACCACATTGGGCTAACCTAGACTTAGTCAAGTCTAGTGTTTAGTCGGTGAGCTTGATCACCTTGTGGGCTACTCACCACAAACCCCAACTGAAGAAAAATGGGCTAAAATCAATTTTAAAACACAAAATCAACCCGAATTCGTTGTCATACTACTGGGTGCTTTCAACCACTCTTGCCAAACCTAGTGGCTGGGTTAGCTTGAGAGGTGAGAATCACTTTCAATCGATTTTACAACGAATTTTTCTTCAGAAATTTGAACTTAGAATGAAAAATCTGGTCACCCGATCATAAGAACCATCTGATTAACAGGGTCTTAGCCTTGTCTGGCTTGGCTACACCAACCCAGGGTTTGGGTGGTGTATGCAAGGAAGGAGGTCACTTAGACCTCAACTGGTTGGACCTTGGGAGCCGCTACCAAGGAGGCGAGTCACCTCGCCAAGACCATCTTCTCCCCCACTTCTTCTACCCCCTTAGCCGCAATGGTTAATCCTGAACCTGGACATAGACTGGGTCAGGACGCTGGTAATTTAGACCCGATGGCTCGTCTGGAAGCCCGGGTGGTTGAATCAGAGGAGCGGCATCAGCAGAGCATGGACCGTATCTTGACGACGCTTGATAGAATGCAGCATCCACCACGAGGAGAACAACTTTGGGACTTCTACGATCCAACTGCACCGATCGGCACACCCTTAGTCAGGATTCCCATAGGCGGAGACGCGTTTGAGCTCAAGCCCAATGTGATTGGTTTGATCAGTAGTCATTTTTATGGAAACTCAAGCGAAGATCCATTCCAGCACTTAGAGAACCTGAGTCGACTTGCAGAAACAATTCGACCCAGGAATGTTGATCTTGGGATTGTTCTGATGAAGCTTTTCCCATTTTCTCTAAGGGGCAAAGCTTCTTACTGGTTCAAGACCATTGGGAAGCCAATTGGAACCTGGTCAAAATTACGACGTGAATTCCTGCAAAAGTTCTTCTTGATCGGTCGAACGAACGCGATGAGGCGTGCGATCACGACTTTCTCCCAAGGAGCTGGGGAGAAGTTGCATGATGCCTGGGACCATTTTCACGACCTTCTTCAGAAATGCCCGCACCATGGTATACCTAGATGGCACCTAGCACAGATCTTTTACCATGGGCTGGATGACACACATAGGTATGTAGCCGATGCATCTAGTGGCAGGAATTTCCTCGCGAAAGACGAGAACAATGCATTTGAGTTGCTCGAATCTTTGGCGGAGAACTCGATGAATGCCGCGTCCATGAACCAGTTCCAGCGGCTTGGTCAGCAGCGGGTTGGTGTCCATGAGGCTCACACCGAGTCTATTCGAGCCGACATGGATATCATCGTCAAGCAGCTGGATAGAATAAACCTGATCAAGAATAAGATTGACCAAATTAATCAGGGTCAATCTGACCTGAACTTTGTTGCTCCAAGACCCTCCTATGCACCCCTAGCCCCCCCTGCTCGAGTTAATCTACTCACTCAGGATGCATCTTCTCCTTATTTATGAGATCCTGTATATCAGGATCCCGTAAACAATCCCAATCTGGCCCCATATGACCAGGGTTACGCACCACCCACAGACTATAATACGTATCCCCTTAATGGATATATGTCTCAGACGTCTTCGACCTACGAGGACGTCAGTGCTATTCAAGGATACGGGCGTAATAACCCATATTCAGAGACGTATAACCCTGGTTGGCACCAGCATCCAAACTTCTCCTGGTCTGGTAACTCACAGAGACCACATCAAGATCCACACTACCAGACCAAGCAATATGGGAATGCGTAAAACGCATACCCTAGGCAGTAGCCATTCCCATCTCAGCAGTAGCAATCCCGTTCTTTATACCAGCTGCTGCACCAAGCTGCCAGTCACCCTCCAAAGCGGGCTAACCCTCTGGAGGCACTGAAAGAGGAGCTACAAGAATCGATGAGGAAATCTACATAGGATAGCTTGCAGATAATGAAGGTGATGGCTGACCAGATACAGACTATACAGAACACGTAGAACCAGCTGTTGCAGGAGCATAGGACTTAGGGAGCCTTGCCCTCCCAACCTGTTCCGAACCCTCGGTATGTGTAGAACCAAGGTACCCTGCCTAGGTTTCTGGCAACATAGGGACAGGCACACACCATATTATAGGAACCTCCTACACCACCTGGTTATGCTCAAGGCTGGCCGCCTTTGATGCAGAACCCTGCATACTCTACCCGTTTCTCTCCCCCACCACCTCATGGACAGCAAGCCGATGCAAATGCTATCTCATTGAGGAGTGGAAGGAAGACATTCGACCCACCACATTGGCAGGCGGGTCCTGATTTTTCTCACCCTTCGTCGCAAGCGGGTTTGACTCCTTCTTCATCTCAGGAGCCACCTACGGTAGGTAAGGGTAAGAGGCCACTTGACCCTGAGATTCCCGTCCCTTCTCCTGAGGCTCTGACATGAAATATAGTGCAGAAGGACACACGAAATTTTGAGGACCTGAAGTCAATGTTCAAGGAAGTACATATTCAGGTCCCCTCCTCGAGGCAATTGATCACATCCCCACTGTCGCCAGGTTCTTCAAGGACTATTGTACCCCGAAGCGATAACCTAGAATTGGACGACAGGCAGTACTGTCAAAAGAAGCTAGCATCGTGATTCTAACCGACTTGCCACCGAAAAAGAAAGACCCTGGTACCCCACTCATATCCTGCTTCTTGTAGGACTCTCCATTTGATCGGGCCCTTCTAGATTTGGGTTTGTCCATCAACCTAACTCCCACTGCCGTATTTGATCGATTTCGATTTGGGGAGTTAAAGCCTACCTCGGTCACGATTCAGCTAGCTGATAGATCAGTAAAAACACCGAGGGGGGTGGTTGAGAACGTGATCGTAAAAGTTCGTGGATTCTGCTTTCCTGCAGACTTTTTTGTTCTCAATATAGAGGTTCCTCCTAATCTCCGAGATGCACCAATCATTTTGAGTCGCCCATTTCTAGCGACAGCCCGAGCAAACATTGATTGTGCATCCAGGTGTATGGAGATAGCCCTAGGTAATGAGTGACTTCGACTTGACATATTCAGGGCATCAAGGAAATTTGACTGTGATCGCATAGAGGAGGATGGTGAAGATGAAAATTCAGCATACTGTGGTAACATTGGGCTTCTTTTGTGACGATCCAATGTCTCATTCATCTACACTATCAAGGTTCTTGGACCTCAATCCATAAGGGATTGAGACCACTGCACTGCACATATCTCCCCAAGGATCCAACTGTTTAGGGTGTGTTTCTGACCATAACACCCCTGAATCTACCTATCCTGATCCGTACACTACTGGGTCGCCCCTGTTGTTACAAGAAGACGTGACCATAGCTAACGGGTTTCCCGTTAACGCAGTCACAACCGACTATCTCACAGGTCGCGAATCAGCGGGAATTCACATGCATACGGATCAGCAGATTCCCACCTTCGAGTCTGCTCCTCCTATCCCCATTTCTGACTCTGACCCACCCGTGATTGAATTGAAGCTCTTACCTGACTCACTTAAGTATGTGTTCTTAGGCGAAAGTGAGACATACCCGGTCATTATTAGTGCCCACTTAACCCAAGATAGGAGCATCAATTGATTTCTACGCTACAAGACCATAATGCTGCTATAGGGTGGAGCATTGCTGATCTTCGCAATATTTGCCCCTCGTATTGCACTCATCACATTTACACAGATGAGGGGGTGAAACCTTCGAGACAACCTCAAAGATAGCTAAACCCAAACATGCTAGAGGTTGTTAAGAAGGAGATCATCAAATGGATGGATGCAGGTATTGTATACCCAATCTCTAACAACCAATGGGTGTGTCCGATCCAGATAGTACCCAAGAAAGTAGGACTCACCGTAGTGAAAAATGATAAAAGTGAATCCATCGTAACCCGCACTGTGACATCCTGGCGGGTCTACATCGACTATAGGAAACTGAACATGGCTACCCAGAAGGATCACTTTCCTTTGCCTTTCATTGATCAGATCTTGGAACGGTTAGCCGGGCGCAGTTTCTTTTGCTTTCTAGATGAATACTCCGGGTATAATCAAGTAGCGATTAACCCAGAAGATCAAGACAAGACCACATTCACATGCCCCTTTGGAACATTCACTTTCAAGCGGATGCCCTTTGGCCTCTGCAACGCACCAGCAACATTTCAGCATTGTATGATGGCCATCTTCTCTGACATTATTGGTGACTATGTGGAGGTGTTCATGGGTGACTTCTCCATTTTCGGAGATGATTTCACATCTTGTCTCGATAACCTCATCAAAATCCTGAAATCGTGTATTGAGGTAAACCTAGTACTATCCTGGGAGAAAAGCCATTTCATGGTGAGGGATGGCATAGCACTAGGGCACAGGATCTCTAAAAATGGACTCGAGGTCGATCGAGCTAAATCTGAGATTATTTCCCACTTACTGCCACCTAACTCGGTCAAGCAGATCAGATCATTCTTGGGTCACGTCGGCTTCTACCGGAGATTTATATGCGATTTCTCAAAAATTGCACGACCTTTGACGAATCTCCTTGTTGCCGATGCCCCATTTGAATTCGACACCTCGTGTCTCAATGTCTTCGAGACTTTACGAAGCACTGTCGCTGACTCCCCGATTCTCCAACCACCCGACTGGTCGCTTGATTTTGAGATGATGTGCAACGCTTCTGATTTTTCCATAGGTGTTGTTTTAAGCCAACGTCGGGAAAAACAACCTTTTGTCATATACTATGCTAGCAAGACGCTGAATGAGGATCAGCGCAATTATACTGTCACCGAAAAAGAACTGCTAGCAATAGTATTAGGGTTGGAGAAATTCAGATCTTATTTATTAAGGTCCAAAGTTATCATCTTCACCAACCACTCCACCCTCTAGCATTTGTTGGCAAAGAAGGATGCCAAATCCTGGCTCATCAGATGGATCCTTCTATTGCAAGAATTTGATATTGAAATCCACAACAAAGCCGGAAGCAGAATGTTGTGGCAGATCACCTATCCAGACTGGAGCCAGCCTACATTCCTTATTCCCTACTTGTCCATGACCAATTTCTGGATGAATCCCTTTTGGCAGTTCACTCTGTTGAGTTCCCCTGGTACGCAGATATTGCAAACTATCTTGCCGTAGGCAAGATTCCCATGAACCTATCCAAGGACCAAAAACTCAAATTTATTGCGGAGGCCAAATTGTACCACTTGGATGACCCACTGCTTTTCATCATTGGAACAAATCAGATTATTCAAAGATGCATCCCAGATTCTGAGATCCCTAGTGTGTTATCTTTTTGCCACAATGATGCTTGTGGTGGTCATTTCTCGGGACGGAAAACCGCTGCAAAAATTTTGCAGTCGGGATTTTTCTGGCCAACAATTTTCAAAGATACACACGAATACTCCCAACATTACAAATGATTCCAGTCAGTCGGTTCTATGACCAGGAGAGACATGATGCCACTCCAGCCCATCATGGTTGTAGAAGTGTTCGACGTCTGGGGCATCGATTTTATGGGCCCTTTTCCAAACTCGCATGGCTTCGAGTATATATTACTACCCGTTGACTATGTCTCAAAGTGGGTCGAGGCCATCCCGGCAAGACGGGCTGATCATAAGACCGTCATTTCTTTCGTACGGCAATACATCTTTGCGATATTCGGAATACCCCATGCTCTGATTAGCGACGGGGGAAGCCACTTCATCCATGCCCATTTCAGGTCATTATTAAAGAAATACGGGGTACATCACCGTATAGCCACCCCGTATCACCCGCAGACCAATGGGTAGGTGGAAGTGTCTAACCGTCATATCAAGCTGATTCTCCAGAAGATGGTTAGACCAGACAGGAAGGACCGGTCTGATAAATTAGTTGATGCACTCTGGGCATATCGAACCGCATACAAGGCCCACTTGGAATGTCACCATATCGTATGGTATATGGCAAGGCCTGTCACCTTCCTGTAGAGTTGGAACACCACGCCTTTTGGGCAGTGCAAAAATGTAACTTTGACCTCAATGCAGGAGGTTAAGAACGGAAACTCCAGCTCAGCGAATTAGAAGAGATCCGACGGGAGGCCAATGAGAACGCATTGATATACAAGGACAAGACCAAGGCCTTTCATGACTGCCACATCCGAAGGAAAGGATTCACACCCAACCAGCAAGTCTGGTTGTTAGATTCACGATTAAAACTTTTCGTAGGGAAGCTCAAGTCCAAGTGGACTAGCCTATATGTTGTGATTCACCCATATCCTAATGGGGCGATCTAGATCAGGGACCCAAAATCTGGGCATATATCTACGGTAAAATGGCTAGCGCCTCAAGCCATTTTTGGCCTAGGAACCTCCTCCAACTAACGAGATCATTCATCTTAATGAGGACGTGTGATTGAGTTTTCACCCAGCTGGAGGCGTTAAACTCATCATCTACTCCGCATCCATCACCCTATACATATTCATTTTTATATATAGCATATTTTTCCTTTTAGCATATTTTTTTCTGCATATTGCATACTGTCAGGTTGGCCAGTGCTAAATGTATAATTTCAGGAGCAATTACAGGTGATTTCTACCCATCTACTCCCTGATGTATTTATTTTCTTTTACATTCATGCATGAGGACATGCAAGAACTTAGGCATGGGGGGTAGATACAGTAAAACTGAAAAATTTTTATGCCAACATTCAGGAAAAACCTTGGAGTTGCATGTCAAACGTACTTTAGGACCCTAAATAAAAGAACAACCGACTCCACCTCCAATGCTCGCATTGGAGTTAGAAATTGTCTACAACAGCCATTTCCGACTCACCTGTTCACCTCTTGTTCTAAATTTAGGGTCAAGCTGAATGTAACCCGATACGGGAATTTCATGAAGTACAAATTATATGAGGTTACTTGTTTATAGCATACATACATATTGCATTCATGAATAAGATTATTTTACTAAGAAAATGCATTAGGGATTTTATCCTCTAGTTGATTCCTGTAATCTAGAATCCAGTACAACTTTCACACGCACATAGAATTTGCAATGGATTCACGGTGAAGGCTGATAAACGTCTTTAGTTTGTCGAGAAGAAGCAGTGCTTCTTTTTTTGAACCCTTGGATAGTGTTTTGAGAGTCAGGCAAATTTTCCTCCAAAAATCCACCAAATAGTGTGAGATGAGAGTAGAGTGTACTAGTGCTCTAAGATTAGTACAAGGAATCTGGAGTCTTAGATAATTAGGTGATGATACTCTAAGATTAGATATAGTTTTCGCTCTTGGTTCCTGCGTATACATTTTGTGTGAAATTTTGAGAGCCACCAAATAAGGTAAATACGCGGAGAGCGAGTTTTCATAAAACTAGGGCTAAGGTGGATGGTTACGACCATTCTTTATAAAATCCTCAACTGAAGGAGGGTATTGATGTAAAGGTCAAAGATACATTGTCCTATCTATCTCTCTCGGTGCCGTGAGTAGGCACTTCCACCAAATAAGCCACCCAATGTCTCTTGAGTATCACCAATCCCTAATAATGCCTCCTCAATAAAGTTCATGGATGTGTGCTAGTTGTGTATATGTTGAAAAAAATAATGATGAAAAAAATAGAACTGAAAAAGAGAAAAATTAGAAAAAGAAGAAAAATCAAAGAAAAAAAAGAGTGAATATTTAGTGTTTATTTCAATTGCATTGAGGCAATACTACCAAATAAATTTGAGATTTACCAAATATGACCTTAATCTATTTTTCTGTGTTTCTGACCGTCCGAATACTGGCTGAGGAATTCTGACTTAGTATTAGAGTTATGGGAACTCAATTAAAGTGTTAATGCCAAGTGAGACCACCAAATACAAGTCATATGTATGAATCTGGTGAGATTGTGAGCTCTAAGAAAAAGAAAGAAAAGAAAAGAAAAAGAAAAAGAAAAAGAGAGAATGAATACAAAGGAACCAGAAGAGAGCATAGTTTTTCTCGTCTTTCGCTGAGTTGAGTTACTTGATAATATGGGAATTTAGATTCTAAAGTACTAATCTCTATGTAGCACCAGTCGAGAGTGAGCCACCAAATATATAATCTTTTCCCTCTAAGATTCTCTACCTATGCTTAAAGCCGGGTGGAATTCATAGAATATGTTGAATACCCCGAGGGAAAAAGACCACTTACCCCGCTAGAATTTTACTAGGGGTTAAGTATAGGCTTTAAAGGTGAATTAGCTTTCCAATCGAATCCGTTGCAAAAGCTACATAGCTACACTTTCACAATTGTCTGGATTTCTAGAGCATAGGATGAAAACAAAAAGGAGAAAAATCTCTAGGTATACACTTGATAAAATAATCAATCCCTTAGGAACCCTTCTGTGAATAATTTAGTCTCGCATTTGCTAGGGACTAGCAAGATTTAGGCATGGGAGTATGATTGCACAGCAATCATAGGTCTTAATTGACTTAAATTAAGCTAGGACGTAGCATAAGTTAGGGTAATTCATGCATGTATAAGCATTACTAGAACCTTTACTGCTTTCTTTTAGCTATGCATAAAATAAAGCTATAATGTACTGATTAGGTGCATTATGTCAATTGCAGCTAATAAGCTAATCAGAAGCTAGATCTAAAGATGGATCTAAAGCTGGATTTGAAGAATAAAGAATAACTGGTGTTGCAGCAGAGCTAGAGTGGAAGACCTAGATTAGATACAGTAGATAATGATGTAAGAGAGTTAAGGTATGCTATTCTATTAAGTAGGAATAAAGTAGTAAAATATGAAGAACTTAGGACCATCATAGTCCTAGGACAGCCTAGAAGCTTCCCCAAGCCTTAGCCACCCTTAGATTAGGTCACTACACCCTAGGAAACCTTAAAACCCTAATTCCAACTTCTATCTGGACGCCCAGATAAGTTATTGGACGTCCAGAACCCTTAGCCAACTCCCGCACACCTTAAACCCACTTCTGCAGTGTTATTGGACGTCCAGACACTTGGTCAGACGTCCAATTTCTGCAGAATACCCAAGACAGAACCTACAATCCTTCCTGACTCTGATTAGACGTCCAGACTTGAAGTCTAGACTTTTGATTTTTGAGTATAAGTCATCTGATACTTTTATTAGATGTCTGGAACTGCTCTCCAGTTCCTGTTTTGAGATTCAAGCCTTGATCTTGGATCTCTAACTCCCTAAACTCAATTCTAACCCCATAGGAACCTAAATTAAGGTGCCCTAACCCTAGTACATCACCTCTAGACCTCCCTAAGGACCTAATTAGGTTCTCACTAAACCTAATTGACTTGGATCTTAGTCAATTCCATCAGCCTATTCAATTGGACTCATTGAGTCTAATTGAGCCCTGATCTCAGCACACACTGTCCAATTGGACTCATTGAGAGTCCAATTGACCTAGACATGACTTAATTGAGTTATTTTACTCTCAATTAAGTTTTCACACACCCAATTAAACTTGTATTAAGTTTAATTGAACTTTACCTTAGTGAATTAGGGTTTGCAACCCTAATTTAAGACCTACACCAACCTAAACCCCTTAAGACCTAATGTATATCACTTAGACACCTAGGGCACAACCACACACACACACACACACACACCCATTCACGCACTCCCACACCACATAGAGTATTCTAGGTTCTTCCAAAGGTGGCGCCACTCTTGGTTGCCAAAATTAGCAACCAAGAGCCATTCAAGTTGGAGATCCACAAATGGTGGATCTAAAAATCGCCTCTCTCTCTCTCCTTGGCCAGCCACTCTTGGAGCTCTCTCTAGAGAGTTCCACACTTCTCTAGAGAGTCTCCCTTAGTTTATAAAAAGACCTAAGGGGTGGCCATTTGCACCCATCCATTTCTTGGCTTCATTCACTCTTGGTTCCTTTTAGCTTAGTTTCATTCCACATCCACTCCACCTCCATGTCCATGAGTAGCTTCACTATGGCCACCACCACCTCCATGCCAAGAAGTTGGATCACCTCTCCAACCTCTCTCCAAGGGCCGGCCTAAGCACCATTGGCCGCCCCTCCTCCTCTCAGCCAACTCAAAGGCCGTCAGAGCCCACCTCCAAATGCCCTTATTTCTACTAGATTAGTAGCTTAGTTCTTCATAATTTACATGTTTTTATTACTGCTTAGTAGTGTAGCTTTTTATTCTCCCCCAATGATGCATGCAAAATCCCCCCATAGATTCATGTATGCGATCATTTTCATTTAGCTAGATTTATGTTTTCAAGCTTTCCTCTATAAGCTTTCCACTAGTTTCATGTTGCAAACACCATGATGAATGAATGAAAGATCTTATATATATATGTGTGTGTGTGTGTGTGTTGAGAATCACCATGAGCTTATTGCAATATAAATTTTGTGTAATTAAAGTTGCATGGTTTTAATTATTATCTATTGCAACCAGCATGTCGGTATCTAAAAATATTGAGGATCTAACTATTAGTGCATTTTCCGTAAATAGCCATCACATAACTAGAATCGTGCGTACTGAAGCTCACACTTTCACATTTGTCATCTATCTAACACATGCGCACGTAATTAGGGTTCATAATGGAAGTGGCCAAACATTGATCCGACGATTAGAAACCGACGTACGATTTTAAACAAGTAGAGCGAAAAAGATCGATTTCAGATTTGCATAAACGCCTCCCAGAGATGAACGATCGGGACTCAAGTCTCGTTATCCTTACAAAATCATTTTTTTTACGAGCATTTTAGTGTGACTATACTACGATTTCCGACAACTTTAAAATGCACGAAAAATGGGCTTGTCATTAATGAAATTGACTCCAGATCTGCATCTGTTCCTGTTATATAAGATAATTTGCAATTAATTGCACAAAGATTGGATCAAATGCAAATTCACCAGAAAAAGATTAAAGAAAAGCTAAATCTAAACCTGGCTCCACATCTAACCTCTCTTTACATGCCTAAAAGAGAAAACTTGCATAACCTCAATACCGTCCCTATTGAAAATAATCAAAATTTCCAGGCTTTATATGGTTCACCAGGGTATTACACATATCCAAATACCATCCCCACTAAAAATATCTCCACCCTCCAGGATCAAATTAGAAATTCCTATAACTGGAGTAACTATTCAACTCACTCCTGGACCAACCCGGTTCCTTCTCAAAAACAAAACCCGATTGGAGGGCATGGGTCGATGAGAGTAGGAGGATATCCTGCAGATCGCAACATATTCTAGAGGGGAGGGGTGCATAGTATCGCCTTAAAAAATTTGCCTTAAAAAATATATGCACAGGTCAAAAATAAATCACAAAAGATTCAAGCACAGAGTACACTTGATTTAGAGTGGAAATCGAAACTAGGTAAAAACCACTACTTAAGCCTTCCAACTTAGGATTTTTCCGACTAGTTCAAGCTAGTCAATCCACTAACCGTACCACTTGAACGAGGGCGGCACAACCTTTTACAACCACTTCTCTTTTTTTATCCTGAAGAGAAGCAAAAACAACAACCACGGATCTTCCAAACAATCTTGGGAGCTGTAAGTTGAAGCAACAAGATAGAATAACAGAAATAACTTCTATGGAACTTCAATAAAAGATCAAACCAAATTTTTTATCAGAGGTTTGAGGTGTCGTGCTTTTGAAGAGCGTGAAGAACGAGGTGCAAAGGCATTTGGAATATGCATGAGAAGCTCTACTATTTGAAAGGTATTTCTTTTGAAAGTTATTGAAATGGACTATGTACGACCTCTATTTATACTAAAAGCTTTACCTGAATAGGAAATTAAATTGGTCGATCAATTAAGGTTAATTGGTCAATCAAAAAGTAATTTGGTCGATCAATTAAGGTGGTTGGTCAATCACTAATTGATCGGTCAATTTACTTGGTTGGTCGATTAAAAAGGATTTTTATCAACTTCCTAAAATGGGCTAATTTGATCGGTTAATGAAGTTGGCTGGTTGATCAAGGTAATTTGGTTGATCAATAACCCTAGAAACTTGATTTTGAAAAGATACGTGAAAATCCATTTTATTTGAAGTTCCTTACAACAATGTCCTAGACTCAATTAAAGATAAAAAGACACACATCAGCAACTATCTGCACTTGGCTTGACAGATGTTTTAATTCGACATAGTCCTAAAATGTTAGTCTAGCAATAAGTATAATTTTGGTTCATCAAAATAGAGGTGCTTACATTCTCTTCCTTTTTGATAACAACAAAATTATAATTATGAAATTTAAAATAGTTTTGCATAATATCTCCCCTTTTTTGTTTCAGCAAAACATAAAACATGCTGTTGTTAATTATACATTTAACTCCCCCTTAAACATGTAATTTTAAGCATCAGAAATATCATGCAGTTTAAGAGAGCTAAAGAGAAATATAGAACTGAAGGAGATAATCTTCATGCATTTTTATAATGAAAAGAGTCTAGAAAAGCAATGCATAAAAATATAATTATTCTGAGAAAAATTAAATTGATCGATCAAATAGTGAAAAATGCATTCATCAGGAAAATTAATTAAGCTCTTTTAATCCTGATAACCTAGTGAATGACAAATTTGATTAAACCTCTCTTTTGGTAATGGTTTTGTGAATATATCAGCTAGTTGATTTTCTATGTTAACAAATTTTATATTGATATCTCCTTTTAAGACAACCTCTAAGAAAATGATGTCTAACATCTATATGTTTAGTCCTAGAGTGTTATACTGGATTCTTAGATAGATTAATGGCACTAGTATTGTCACATAATATTTTATTATTCTTGTAGGATAAGCCAAAATCTTGTAATGTCAGTTTCATCCATAATAATTGTGAACAAGCTAAAGATGAAACTATGTATTCTGCTTTTGTTGTAGAGAGTGATATAGTATTTTGTTTTCTAGAGAACCAAGTGACTAGGGAATTTCCGAGAAATTGACATGTTCCGCTAGTACTCTTTCGAACTGTGAAACTACCCACATAGTCAACATCACAAAAGGAATATAATTCCAATGTATCTAACTTCGGATAAAAAAGTCCTAAGTCTTATGTGTTGTTTAGATACCTAAGTATTCTTTTTACAGCATTTAGATGTGTTTCTTTAGGGTTTACTTGAAAGCAAGCACACAAATAAGTGCAAAATAATATATCAGGCCTACTTGCAGTTAAATATAACAGGATCTTATCATGTTTCTATATAGTTTTTGATCTACTGATTTACCCGTGTCATTAGTTTTCAATTGGGTAGAAGCTGCCATCGGTGTTTCTTTACCTTTGACTTTATTCATCGAGAATTTTTTCAGTATCTCCGTTGTGTATTTTGTTTGAGTGATGAAGATTTCAAAGGTTAGCTGATCAATTTAAAGTTCAAGAAAAATCGAAGTTTTCCCATCATACTTATTTCAAATTGATCCTGCATTACCTTTCACTATAATAAATCTGACTTTTGACGACAGATATTTTGATGATTATAACTAACTAATGGAAATTTAAATATTTGACGACAATTAAATCTAAACAGCTGGAAAATGTAAACTATCTCTTTTATCGTTGGTTTAAAACCGTCAAGGTAGATGAATTGCATACTCTAAATTAACCTTAACTTACCCTAAACCCTCACCACATCTGATGGTTCACCGCTCACCTAAAACCCTCAGCCATCGCAACTGATGATTACTCCTCACAGCCAGTTCCTCCTTCCCACTTCCTCCTCACGGAAAAAAAAAGCTTCCTCCTGTCGGCGACCACTCTTCCTTCATCTATCCTTGCAGCTTCTTCCTCGCAGCCGGTTCCTTCATCTAACCTCGCTGTCGGCGACCACGCCATCCTCAACCATCCTCCACAACGCTTCCTTCTCATCGCGACCACGACAGGTCTTTGTGGTCCATCATCGGCGATCCACCATCGTCCTTCATCATCGGCGATCATCCTCTACGAAGACAACCTCATCCTCCGTCCATCATCGGCAATCGTCCATCATCATCTATCATCCTTCGACCACACCTCAACCTCCACGATGGTGAAAAGGGGCAAAATCTAGGGCAAGAGCACATTCAGGTAACGGGACGAGAAGGGGGTATTATTTAAGATAGGTTTTTGGGTTTTTGGGATAATCTCATGCTTCATCTGATACTGCACCTAATGCTCCTTATCTTCAATGATATTAGGGAAACATTACTCATTGCACACCTTTCTTTTAACCATCTTTTTTTTTATTTTCTATCTTTTTTTTAAAAAAAATTCTTGTCCTTGTCAACTTGTTTCTAAGGGCAGTGCACTTCTTCACATGTAGATTGCGAACAGAACCTGTTCTGATGCATAATAATTTCCCTAATATCATTCAAAGGGGTATGAGAAATGGCTCTGATTCAAGATGAACTTGCAGCCTAACATGTAATTTTAAGGGGCCCGTAATTCACCAAAGAAAAAAAAGAATCAAAGCCTGGAAACTCACAAACTTAGTGATTGTAGTTTAGTGTAAATGAAAAGAAATGAAAAGAATAACAGTTCTCAACAGGAGAAAAAACAATGAAAGGACGTGAACGTAAATACTTGCTGAAAAAATGAAAGTACATGACCCTGTTAAGAAATGTATGACAATTTTACACGATGAAAGTAGAAGCTTCCCTTGTATCCTGGGAAATCAGAGAATTCCATTGATGCCTCCAATAACAGGGGGCTGGGGCAGGATGTGCCCCTAGCGTAATCACATTGCTCCTCACTCAAGTAGAGGGAGCATTTGCCAGGCCCACCTGAGGCCTCAATCAGGCAGTCCAATCCAACAAAATGGCCATCTATACCCCTCTTAACATTCTTTCAAACAATCTTCCTCTGATTCAACACTCAATCAATCCATAACTAAGCTACTTAACATAAAAAAATCCCAGTAATCAGGCTCAACAATCTGCAGAAAAAGAATGTCTGACAACCAAATCCCCTCTTGAAGCAAAGGCAAAATGATCCCTTATCAATGAAGTAGGAACTTCCAGAACACCCAGTGTTGGGTGTAAACGATTGGAACCACCTTGTTTCTTCTCCTAACGATGGTTAAATTAGGTGGAGAAGATGAAACTAAGGAATCCATCATCCAACACATGGAGTAACCTTCAAGCCCCCCACTACTAATGAGTATGAGCTTTGTAATTACCCTTTCTACTCATTGCATTTGGAGGTTAAATCCATCTCTATGATATAAATATTATAATCTTCTAATTTTAAAAATTTCATTGAACTTTCCATGAAAGTTCATTTTCACCCATGTAATTGAACTTGAAAAGATTAAATATCATTTTTGTTGAATCGTAGTGGTCCTTGTATGTTCAAATTTTTGATATTCTCAACCACTGAAGCTGTCATAGGAATTAGTAAGTGCAAACCTTGTGCATAGAACAGGCTATTTGAATTCACAAAATAAGTAGGGTTTGGCATTTATTACTCATTTACGAGAGATGGTGGTAATTAATTAATTTCTCATTTAAATTTATGTTTAGTTTGTATATTACTAACATAATGTTTATTATGTAGGGGATTTTTGATTGGGGAAATTGTCCAATTGTGAAAGCAGTTGTACTCAAAACAGCAGGGAAGATGCATAATAATTGAAGGGCAGAAATGAAAGAAAAGGTAAAGATACATTTACATCTTTAAGTATGTAACTTTGAAATAATTACTGAATAGTTTTACATTTGAAAAATAACATTATGACGCACATGAAACATGGGAGGAGGCTGTGGCTGATGTACCTGAAGGCATCGATAAAGATCAATGGAGGACAGCATGTGAACATTGGACGACGTCGCAAGTGATAGTAAATTTTATAACCATCATTTATACATATATTCTATCCTTACAAATAATTAAATTTTATTGTGGTATTATTCAGGAGCAATTAGAAAAGAATAAGACAAATAGGGTCAAAGCTCCTGGTCCAACACATTCTAGGAAGAAAGAGTATAGATCAAATGAAACATGATTATGTTGATTTATTAACTAAATGCATTTTCATATGATTAAGGATTATAATAACAAAGTTATCTTCTTTTTTTTAGTCTAAAAGTCACAATGGTGATACACTTGATCGAGTCAGGATATATGAATATTCAAGAACTAAAGTTGCTTTAGATGGCTCTCGATCTTGGTGTCATTTGACATATCAACAAAATCACATAAGCATAAACATTCACAGGTCCTAATCGATTATTCATTTAATAATAGATGTTTTGAGCTTTCTCTGATTAGCGCAAAGTAGCCTCACTTTTCTTTGGTGTTAATCCAGAAGTTCAGTTTGTTACATCTAATAAGCCCTGTATACATTACCCAAGTCTAGTGACTCAACTAGACTTGGGTTAGGTTTTTTATAGGTTTCATCTAATGAACATTTATAGTAGTATAAGGCTAATTATATCTGAAAAAGCAACCATCTAGGCTTCAAAATCTTGTTAAATCTAGAGTTTGACTTACTGATGGACATGGAAATCCCACATTAGAGAAAGTTGGTTTCTTAACTTCAAAACATAGAAACTTGCTGGATTTAAATTATTTAACTTTGGGTTACTTTCGGTCAATTCCAATCCATATCTAGATGGGTAATTGTAGGAATTGTAGGAATTTGTAGAGTAGCAATTGTAGGAATTGTAGTAGTACAAACTGCAATTAATTAGTCACAACTAGTCCAAATTGACCAGCCCAGAGGCTGGAACCACATCTGACTATCTTGATAGACTGAAAAAGTGAAATCATCACTGGTAGGTACTCAAAATAGACAAGCACAAGCTAAAGACTGGCAGTTCCTCAACCTAAAGAAATACAGTAAGTGCTTACAACCTTTTTCTCCTTTTTTAAGAAGGCCAGATTCGAAACTTGTCTGTTGTTCAACCACCAGGTGAATATATTCTTCCACTGTAGAGGTGGACTTTATGGACATAGATCAATGACCAGACCATTGGCCAACACCTGACCAATTATTGCAACCTTTGGAAGATGTGGCATTTGCATTTACTGAACAAAGCACAATGGTAACAACATGTTCTGTGAAACAGGCTACTATTAAGTATCAACTGCTGTTGTCAAAAGTCTGAAAAGACATGCAACATTCAGTTGAACAGACTCAGTATATGTGGTGGGACAATTGGGTATACATACCATCTTGTATTTATCTTGAACAGAAATATTAACAATATATTTGCACACTAAAAACCCAAAATGAGATAACAAAGGAACAATATGTAAGTTCTGTAATACATGCAATGTGAGGCCATATATCTACTCTACTCAGTTCATGACTAATCTATATCTACTCTACAAATTATTTAACTTTGGGTTACTTTCGGTCTCATCTAGATGGTGTCCGTATATTATTTTTCTTTCCCATCTAACTCTTCTGCCCAAAATGACCCACATAGGACCAAATTGGGCAACGATGAGCTTTCAATGCTGCACCATTGATTTTGAACTATATCCAGAATAAATGGTTAAGTACAGAGAAGAAAATGATAGAAGAATACACTGAAATACATATGATAGAAGAATAAATGTTTAAGTAACACACTGAATCCATTAGACATTTCAAATGGGGGATACATATGAAAGAAAATGATAGAGACGATGACGTAGTGTTCTTTTTTCAAAGGAAAAAAAAAGAAATTATAAAGGAACAAAACATCACTACATCCAGCTCAAGTTACAGGTATTAGAGCTCAAAAGGCATCATCCTACCCATCCAATCCAATGGTTAAAGATTAGGATCCATAAGTAAAACTAACTACAAATGAACTTCTAAAACTTCAACATCAAAGATCGAAACATATAAATCCCATTAAGTGATTAACAGTCACTAACATGCTTAATAAAATTCCTTTCTTTTTTAAAAAAAGTGGAATTCAATCCAAAGAAATTATTTTTCTGATTCTATAGTGCCCACATCTTTATTTGGATGTCAAGGCATTTTAAGTAACTATAGCCTTCACTGGTCGGGAAGCACTTTTTCACCACAAGTGCTTAGTTTGAAAAATTAAACTTGAGCTTAATTATTTAGGCAGTAGTACTGTAGTAGCAGCAGTAATACAACAGTCTCTGTTTGCTGCACAATAGACTGCGATGGAAGTTCAGGGCCTTCAAAACCCAAACAATCCCATCCCAAGGTCCATAATAAAAAACCCAAAAAGGGTAGATTCTCATCAGTTTCTCAGAGAATAAATTTATACCATCTTCCTGGAAAAGATTACACAAATTGAAGCCAGCATTTTGTTTAAGGTTGGCATGGACCCTAGTCACCGAAAGCAAGAGAAGAATAAATGGTTAAGTACAGAGGCCTTGTCTTTCCACATCAGAAATACGTACGTGCTACTTAGATATGGTGATACAAGAATTCCCAGATACAAGGAAGATTCAAAAAAGTTGCTGAAGTGGATATTTTTGGTTTTGAAGTTTCAATGTGAAACATTTAGCAGCATGTGACTGATAAAATTTAATGCTTTGACAATGTTCTCCCTTGAAAACTAAGACAAAAAAAATTCGTTTAGGACAATATTTCTTGTCTAAATATTGTTTCCAAAATATTTAAAGTTTTCAAAATTTTGTTGCCTCTAAATTTATATAGGTAGCAGTGTTTACCTTATTTCTTGCCTCTAAATTTTGTTATTTGTGCTACAAAAATCAAGTTCACATGCAGAAGTTATAATGTCTTGTTTCTGATAATATAATTTTGCTCTAAAGTTATATTAAATAATATATAGACTAACATTTTTTTAATTTGAAGCGAATGACACAACTCATGACTCCAGTAGAGAGTAGTGGTGAATGCTCATCAACATCGATGACTGCAGAGATGCATTTAGGATAATACATCCAAAAGAGCATCCAGGTGGTGTTCTATGTGGTGGAGCAAGTGTCACCATTAGTAGCTAGTTTGATAGAAAAGATGGAGGAGTGTCACAAGAGCAGCTTAACAATCTCACAACTCAGGTGAAAAATCTTGCAACTCAGGTGGAGGAACTTCGTGAAGATAAGAAAGAGTATAAAGAATTAATCGAAAAACAAAATCAGAAGATTGACCGCTTATTTGATCTTGTTATTATATTTGTTGAGCATAGACCATCACAATTTTTTCGTCGTTGTGACGATAATGATGTGTCCCCTTGACATGGTTCGATAAATCCTTAGATTGATTTATCTATGTTGGAAAATATGTTAGACTATTTGAAAATTATGTTGAGAAACTTATATTCTAAAACTTTTATATATGCTATATTTTCATATGTTCGACTTTTATGTGTTCTAAATTTTATTTTGTGGGAAAATATTATGTATATGTTATTATGTGAATGTTATGTGATGAAATACATACTTGGTATACAGGTTATTATGTGAATGCTATGTGAGTTTAATGTTATTATGTGAATGCTATAGATTTGCATATATATAATTGGTATATAGGTTATTAAGTGAATGTTATATTATGTGACTGTATATCGATCATGTTATAAGACCTACGTTGACGGTTATGCAATTGTTGTGAAAGGAAATTTGACGTCTAACATCTTTATCGATGATTTTTATCATTGTCGTTAAACGTTTTACCAATTGATTTAAAACTATCGTCACAAGTTATACCGGTGGTTATATAACCCATGGTAAAAGGTTACATTTACTGACAGTTTTTAAATCCTTGGTAAAAGGTTACATTAACCGGTGGGTAACAAAAATCGTTGTCCAAGGTAAGCATTTGCCAACAGTTCATCTTCGCGGCAGTTTTCAATATACGTCGTTGGTTCTTGTCGAAATTGATGGCAAAGATCTTTGCCGATCGAGGATTTACTGTCAGTTCTTAGCGACTATCTTATACCATTTGCTGACGGTTTTGAACCTTCACGAAAAGGTTGATTTCTTATAGTGAATTTGCAAAGTCTTGGCATAATAGATCATTAGTAGCACAAAAAATAATGTCATCAACATATATTTGTATTATTAAAAGATCATTTTCTTACCTTTTAGTGAATAGGGTTGAATCTATTTGACCAATTTTAAATTCACTTTTAATTAGATAGGATTTTATTCTGTCGTAACAAGCTCGTAGAGCTTGTTTAAGTCTATATAAAGCTTTATTTAATTCGTATACGTGCTCTGGATACTTAGTATCTTTAAAACCTAGAGGTTGTTGAACATAGACTTCCTCCTTGATGAATCCATTTAGGAAGGTACTTTTGACGTCCATTTGAAAAAGTTTGAATTTTATATGGGCGGCAAAGGCTAGCAGCATCGTAATGGATTCTAGACGAGCTACGGGAGCATATGTTTCATCAAAATCAATTCGTTCTTCTTGATTATACCCTTGGGCTACAAGTCTAGCTTAATTTCTAACTACTTCTCCTGACTCATTGAGTTTGTTCCTAAAGACCCACTTAGTTCCTATAATGGTTTGTGATTCAGGCTTTGAAACAAGTTCCCATATTTGATTTCTCTTGAATTGATTTTACTCATCTTTCGTTGCAATGTTCCAGAAAAGGCTTCTTTGACATTTTTGGATTCTAATTGTGAAACAAATGCAGTGAAAGCTAAACTATTAAAGGAAGATCTAGTTTGAACTCCTTTAGATAATTCATCTATCACCAATTCTTTTGGATGATCTTTTACAAACGAAATATCTCTAGGTAGTTCATTAGAAATATTCTCTTCTGGAATGTTTGATGAATCAACTATTAGGTCATCATCATCAATCGCAGAAGATTTTGGTTGAACTAAAGTTTCATCAAAAGATACATGCATGGTTTCCTCAACAATAGAATTCTTCTTGTTAAAAACCCTATAGGCTTTACTTCTGGTTGTATATCCTAAGAAAATTCCTTTTGAACTTGTGGCATCAAACTTATTAAGATTGTCCTTAGTATTAAGTATAAAACATCGACATCCGAATATCTTGAAGTAGGAGAGTCTAGGTGTTCTTCCATGATAGAGTTCAAAAGGTGTCTTCTTTAGAATTGGTCTGATCAGGGTTCTATTATGAATATAATAAGCAGTGTTTATAGCCTCAGCCCAAAAATATCGAGGCAACTTTGACTCGCACAGCATTGTGCAGGTACACTCTTGTAAAGTCCTATTTTTCCTCTTAGCTACACCATTCTGAGGTGCAGCTCTAGGGAATGTAAATTCATGTTTTATCCCATATTGATCATAGAAATTGGTAAATGATTCATTCTCAAATTCTCCATCGTGATCACTTCTAATCCTAATTACGTCAGACTCTTTTTCATTTTGTAGTCTTCTAACTAATTTGTTAAAAACATCAAAGGTTAAGTCTTTACTTTTTAAGAAAGATATCCAAGTAAATCTAGAAAAGTCGTCAATTATGACTAGACAATATCTACACCCGCTTAGGCTTTCGAATTTGGTTGGTCTGAACAAGTCTAAGTGAAGTGCTAACCATCCTTTTTGGTTAAAAGGGATTTTTAGTTTGCTTACCAACTTGACAAGGATCGCAAACTTTGCTTTTCTTGAAGTTGATATTTGGTAGGCCCTTGACGAGCTAATATTTCACAAGTCTACTGATGTTTCCCATGTGAACATGACCTAGTCGTTTATGTCAAAGTATTGTTGCTTCGTCAGATACAACCAGACATTCAAGACTGTCGCATTTGTCGAAGTTTACAGTATAAATATCTTTATGTGTATTTCCTTTAAAAATAATTTGTTTTGTTTCTTTATCACGAACTTTAAAACCTTTCGATGTGAAAGTAATTTTGTAACCTTTATAACATATTTGACTAACACTTAAATGGTTATGTTTTAAGCCGCTAACCAAGTGCACATTATTAAAGGAGGTGGAAGAGTTAACAATTTGGCCAGTACCAATAATACGACCCTTGTGGTTGTTCCCAAACGTGACCATACCACCTTCCTGGCGGTTGAGCTGCAGGAATAGGTCTTCTTCGCCGGTCATGTGCTTGGAATAGCTATTGTCCATTATCCATCTTCTTTCTTCTCTTTCTTATCAATGGTTTATGTTTGTGAGGCTTTGTTTGATAGAGTGGCTTCAATGTTTCATTTGTTTGTTGGAAAGTCCATTTTTTATTATCTACAGAACCTACAAAACAAGATCGCAATATACTTTTTGGTACCCATTTTTGTTTGGATCCACGGTGGTTAGCTTGCGTTACTTGTTTTGGCAAGTTACCTTTCTCTTTGCTAGAACTAGATGCTTCATGATCATTTTTAGGTATATAACCTAACTCAAATTTTGTGGTGCTTTGGGTTTGTGTTCCTAACAATTTATGCAGATTTTTACTTCCATTTGTGAACTTAGCTAGATCATTTAATGGAATAGCAGAGTTTTCTTTTAGTTTGTCTATATCTACTTTTAAGTTGTTTATCTGTGATTTTAATGCAGTGATTTCAACAGATAACTCTTTGTTTTGATTATCAAGTATGTCTTTTTGTGTTTTTTCTTCACTTAATGCTCTTGCTAGTTTTAATGAGTTAGCTATATCATGCATCTAAAAGAATGCTTCTAATAATTCATCTCGAGTAAAGGAGGTTACCTCATCCTCTAGAATCATAAGACCGAGAATAGCTTCTTCTCCCGAGGTTTCTTCTTCTTCTGAACTTGAGTTCAACTCATCCCAAGTTGCCGTGAAAGCTTTCTTCTTTCCACTTTTTTGGAAGGGCTTCTTCTTGTCTGACTCCTTTCTGAGAAGCAGACAGTCCTTCTTGATGTGTCACTTTCTCTTGCAGTTGTAACAGGTGATTGCATCGTTCTTGATTTCTTGTTTCTTCTTCCTCCAGTTCTTCTTGTCTTTGAGGAACTTCCTGAATTTTCTGGAGAGGAGGGCTATGTCTTCCTCTTCTTCTTCGCTTGAGGTTTCTTCGAATTCCTAGATAACTTCAAGAGCTATAGTCTTCTTCTTGGATCCTTCTCCTTCTTGATCCCTTATGTGATGGAGTTGAACCTCATACGCTATAAGACTTCTAATAAGATCGTTTAGTTTCAGGGTGGACAGATCTTTTGACTCTTGAATGGCGGTAGTCTTGGTTTCCCAGTCGCTGGTGAGTGAACAAAGGATTTTTCTGACAAGGGCTTCGTTCTTAATGTCTTGATCAAGATTCTGCAAGGAGTTTATGATGTCCATGAATCTTGTGAACAACTCCTTTATTGACTCCCCTTTCTTCATCCTAAAACGCTTGTAGTTCTGAGTTAGTAGATTTACCCTTGTTTCTTTTACCTTTGAAGTTCCCTTGTGGGTAGCTTCAAGAATACTCCATATCTCATGTGTGGTTTTGCATGCAGAGATCTTGTTAAATTCTACTCTGGAGAGACTGCAGAATATGGCATTCATGGCTTTCATGTTGTGTGTAGCTATCTTCTTTTGGTCTGGAGTGATTGCAACGTTGTCTTTGATTTCTGGGCGTGTGTACTTCGAGGCGATCACATCCCATGCCTTGTAGTCCATTGACTCTAGGAAGGTCTGCATCCTGGTCTTCCAATAGCCGAAGTTCATCCATCAAATAGAGGAGGTCGAACCGCCGATTGACCCTTAGCATACGTATCAACATTCGATTTTGACATCTCCTAGACAACGCAAGCGTTGATACCAAGTGATAGTAGGAGGATATTCTGTGGATCACAACATATACTAGAGGGGTGGGGTGAATAGTATTGCCTTAAAAAATTTGCCTTAAAAAGTATATACACAGATCAAAAATAAATCACAAAAGATTTAAGTACAGAGTACACTTAATTTAGAGTGGAAACCCAGATCGGGTAAAAACCACTACCTAGGCATCTAAACTTAGGATTTTTTCGACTAGTCCAAGCTAGTCAATCCATTAACCGTATTACTTGAACGAGAGTGACACAACCTCTTACAACCACTTCTCTTTTTTTATCCTGAAGAGAAGCAAAAGCAACAACTACGGATCTTCCCAACAATCTTGGGATCCGTAAATCAAAGCAACAAGATAGAATAACATGGAACCTCAATAAAAGATCAAATCGAGTTTTTCGCAGAGGTTCGAGGCATCGTGCTTTTGAAGAGCGTGAAGAACGGGGTGCGAAGACTTTTAGAATAAGCATGAGAAGCTCTATTGTTTGAAAGGTATTTCTTTTGAAAGTTGTTATTGAGATGAACTGCATACGACCTCTATTTATACTAAAAGTTTTGCCTAAATAGGAAATTAAATTTGGTCAATCAATTAAGGTTAATTAGTCGATCAAAAGGCAATTTGGTCGATCAATTAAGGTGGTTGGTCGATCACGAATTGCTCGGTCAATTTACATGGTTGGTTGATCAAAAGGATTTTTATCAACTTCCTTAAATGGGCTAATTTGATCGGTTAATGAAGTTGGCTAGTCGATCAAGGTAATTCGGTCGATCAATTTACTAATTTGGTCGATTAATAACCCTAAAAACTTGGTTTTGAAAAGATACACGAAAATTCATTTTATTTGAGGTTCCTTGCAAGAATGTCATAGACTTAATTAAAGATAAAAAGACACATCAACAACTATCTGCACTTGGCTTGAAAGACGGTTTAATTTGAGATAGTCCTGAAATGTTAATCTAGCAATAAGCATAATTTTGGTGCATCAAAATAGAGGTGCTTACAGTCGAATCAGACTTTTTATCAACTTGGGTCATCTCAAGAAGACACTAATGCCCAGGTTACGAAAACCCTACATGGAATGCAAAATCAAATGTTGGAAGTAACCCATGTTGTTACAAATCTCCATAACTAAATTGGGGTTACTCTGACTCAAAGACCTGTAGGACATTTACCTTCTTAACCCATGGCTAACCCTAACAATCAAAGGAACCATTATCAGGGCGGACATCTAAACCAAACCAACCATAACCAGCCTCCCCTTAACTTAGCACCACAGCACCCATCTGGTTTCCATCAACAACAGGCCCCTAACCTCCTCCAAGGAATAACCAAACTATGAATGTAGGAAGAAAACCACCTCTGATTTAGGGCCTTCACACCAAAATGATGAAACCCACTCATCCCAAAAGCAAGCTGACTCTCCCCCCAATCAGGAAGAAAAAGAACTTGACATGACTCCTGTCCTGTTTCCTCAAGCTCTCCTCTCCACCACCAACAAAAAAAATAAATCTGAGCCCACGACTAAAGAACTCATGGATTTATTCAGGCAAGTTCAGACCAACATCCCTCTTCTAGACACAATCAAATATATACTTGCCTATGCCAAGCTTTTGAAAGATATTTGTACTCCCAAAAAGATAGACTAAAATCTTAGGAAAGGTGCATCTTTCGGATATAGTAAGCTCAGTCATACAAAGCAAGCTACCTTCTAAGATGAAAGACCCGGGTGCACCTTTGATTTCAGTAATTATTAATGATGACACTTTCAACTACGCCCTTCTCGATCTCGGTGCCTCAGTCAATATCATCCCTACGGTTCCATTTGAAGAATTTAATATCAGTGATCTCAAACCTGTCGAGGTTACCTTACAATTAGCTGACCGATCTACAATCAAACCCTAGGGGATTGTCGAGGATGTTCTTGTCAAAGTCCAGAACTGTGTTTTCTCCGTAGACTTTCTGGTCCTTGGCATTGAGGTACCCGAATCTCTGATTAACGCCCCTATAATTCTTAGATGACCCTTTTGAGACACCGCGAAAGAAAATATAAATTGCCATGCAGGAAAAATGGATATCGCTTACACGGGCTAAACTATCACTCTAGATATTTTCAAATCATCTAGGAGACTCCATGATGATAATTTTTTCAAGGACTCAGATACAAAATTATCTAATTTGGTAGAGGAAACAATGCTAATGGATGCTCTTCCTAACCATAATTTTTTTCGAGGATTCTGACTCTAAATCAGTGGTCAGCAACATCAATGACTTGGAGCCTTGTCTTCAACCTTATTCTCTTCCTGATTTCTCACTAATGTACACACATCTAATTGGCCTAAAATGTATATTTATGCATATTTCTAGTGTCATAGAAGTATTCAGCATTATAAATATTGCATAGCATGCATCATTTTGTATTTGATTAGTTTATACAAATTTTAGGTTAATTTTTCCTTTTTGGACTAAGGAACAGGGCAAAATATTTTAGGGCCTCAGATTGAAGATCCAACCGTACAGATCTAATCAAGGCGACGATCAGAGTTCAATGACTCGGAGATCGCCACGTTCGAACTTCCATATCATCAGATGCAGTCCAAGGAAGATCAGAGGTCAATGGGCAAACTGGTGTAAAATTCGGACTTCCAATGTCAAATCCAACCACACAGATGCATTCAGATCTACGATCGCAACTCAACGGTGTAAAAATTGATTCAATTCGACATCCATGGAACTACTTATAAGCAAAAGAAGATAGATGGTCCAGATGGTGCCACGTGGTGCCATCCAGATCACCCACTACACCCGGCCCAACTACTTAAAGCGTTGCAACTATTGATCTGAGCCGTGTTGGAACCTAGTTCCACTTCTCTTTTATGTTTTGGTGTTAATAAAACTATTTTAAATCTAATGAGTTGTTGAAGTATTATTTTCAGGAAATAATAGGATCTAAGGATGGATGAAAGAAGTTATGATGGCATGAAGATTGGAGACTTTAGTTTTGTTTAGTTTGTTGTATCTTAGAACTTTTGTATGTCTCCTAACAAGAAAAAGTTAACTTAGGAGTTAAAATCAAAATAGAGATAATCATGGATCAAAATCACATTCAATCATTCGTTTTATAACTAAAGATCGACTCTTTGAAAATATTATCGTATAGCTAAGATAGGATTTCCTTCAAATTTGATTTAAAGTTATAAAACAAGGTACTTGTCGCAAGTACCGGTACTAGTAATAAGTACCAGTATATGCTAGGCACAGGTTTGGGCCTAAGTCCCAAATTGTGAACAAGTACCGGTACTCATCATGAGTACCGGTATTAAGTGTTCACAGCTTCATTGCCTGTGAGTCACAAGTATCGGTACTAGTGATAAGTACCGGTACCAAGTGACTTTGTTGGTACTCAATAGAATGCACTGAGTACCGATACTAATTATCAGTATCGATATCCCAGGAATTGCTGGGCTAACTGTAAGCAGTCAGTATCGGTACCACAACTTCAGTATCAGTACCAACTAGCTGTTGTGCCTAATTAGAATGGCTATATTGCAATTTATGTTAATTATAATCTTCCCAAATTGCCCTTAACGGCTAGTAATCGTAGGAGAGGTGTTTAATGGCCTATATAAACACTCCTTGAATATCATTTACAAAAAATCATCAAGCTAAAAATACTCTCCTTGCCTACATCTCAATTTCTCAATTTTCCAATTGCAAAGGAGCTTGACTTGTTGCATTCTTCTCAAGGCTATTCTTTGCTTGCAACAAATCTTTAAAGGCGATTGTGCACTTCTTTGTTTTATTGTTTTCTTTCAATTTAGTATTCTCGTTAGATTAATTCATACACTTTTAAGTAATATACTTGTTGGAGACTTAGGAACTATAGTTGTAAGCTTTTTATATCTTTCTTATACCTATAATTTTGTTCATTTCTTTATCTTTTAATTGGGTTGAGGTAATGATGGGAACACCATCATGAGCCATAACTATCATTTTGACTCAATTAAGTCAGTAAATGCTCCTACATAACCGCCAAAAAGTCATAAGTTATTTCATAATCATTCTAAGGGAAAAATAAGAAACTGAGGTTAAAACTGTAATTTTACCAGCTTATCATGAATGCAGTGCAACCACAGGTTTTCTCAGGGGTTGAATGAAGGTCAATTGGTCTTAAAAAGATAACAAGTGGGTTAGAACAATCAGAAAAGGGTTTGCACGCGTTTTAAGAATTAAATAACTTTTGAAACCCTAAAAATAAACTCGCTTAATGAATTGAGGTTCTGATCAGGATAAAATTTACCTAAATCCTCTAAAATTTATAGAAAAATATTCTCTAGGGTTTGGAACCTTCAATGTGACCATCAGAACCCGTTTTGACCCAGAATAGAGTCATAGACAGATATTTGGCCTAATTTAGGTTTTTGCATAAATTACTTAGTCAAACGTGGTCAAAACCAAAATCCAACTTCACCATTGGATTTCTTAGGTCCAAATCAGGTTTGTATCAAAATTTGGATCCAAGATGAATTTGTCTTGACCTAGTTTGCAAATTGGTTTTGCCTAATTACATTTCTACCCTTAACTTTCAAAAACTTTTCAAATAGGACCCTAACTTTGTCGTTGTCCTCATAAAAAGGTCCCTACCACACAGAACTCCTAATCCTATAACTCCGGTGACAATCAATAGAGGATTTCTCCTTGATTGATTGATGAAACCTCCTCAAAATTGAACCAGAGATTCCTCTTGAAATCCTCTTTCAATGAGCCCAATTCTTGTGCTTCAAATCTTTCCCAATTTCTCATGCGAACACATGAGAAATTTGGGTTTCCAACTCCGGCGACCTTCCAAGCTTGAAAGCTTAGCTTCCAAGCTCTAATCGACCCCCTGATACTTATATAAAGACTCCCAAGGCTTGCCCGATCCTTCCAAGCTTGAATTCGACCAGAGAAACCCTCAAATTCCTCTCTCCTCCTCTAGCCGATTTTCACTTCAAGCTCTGGCGACTCTCCCTGCCTCCCCTTGTCGTCTGACCACAATACCAGCAATAGACTCTTCCTCCTTGCCTTCTTCTGCGTCGCGCAGCACCCGTCGGTGCCCCTATCTCATTCATCCTCACCGTCCACCTCTCATCAGAGCAGCTTTGTCTCCGACGTTGGCCATACCTCAGCTGGCACCAACTTCGCTCCCCTTCATTTGCCTCCTCTCCTAAATGACTCTTCATCTTCCACGTTTCGTTTCCAGACATCCGCAACTTCGTTTCAACTGCCGACATGCCCTCCGTGACTTCATCTTCCACCACGCCGGTAGACCTCCAGTGAGCCCTAGCGGCTTCCACACTCGCTCAACCGCATCGCTTCCACACTCCTCACGATCATCTCGACTCACTGATCAAAACCCCTCAAGTAATTGAGGGGATTGGCCTCTCTATCACCCCCCTGACTCATGCACTCTTACACACAATCTGTGAGGTCGACAGGCCTCCACATCCACTCGCACGTGATGCCACCAGCACAGTTGCATTCTCTGACATCCGGTGAAGCTCCTGAGCTCTTCTAATGTGGTCGTGAGGTCGTGTTCATGTTTTCAGGTTCCAACCTCCAGCTACCATGAATGAAGCATCCTCGAGCAAGCTTCAACCGTGTTCGTGAAGCTCCAGCACCAGGGACATGCCCCAGGTGAAGCAGAATACACCCAGGCAGAGGAGTAGGTAGTCAATTAGGTGCTTTGACTGTGTCCCAGACCTCAATTGGAAGGATCCTCCTTGCTGCTGCTGCGCGAAGGAAAGGGGCGTGGTTTAGTCCCATATCGGTTGCTGAAGAGCGCCCGCCAACGCATAAATTGAATTTCTGCTAGAGGCTTATCGCCTCAGCACGCACAGGGGGTGAGGTCCCTGCATGCATGCCTCACGCGCCTCGTCCGCGACTCTGACCCCGTGGACCTGGTGGGCCCGATAACCTGCCTAACCCCAAGTACTCCTCGGCTACGACCTACACCCACAACGCTGGTCCCAGGTATGCTCTAGGTCCGATTACCCGTATACCCGATATTGTTGGAGGCTCTAGGAGAGCGTGACCTAAGTAGAGAAAGAGATGAGAGAGCTTGCACAGGGAAGGGGGATAGTTTTGCTGTAGAGAGTGTTGGTGACACTTAACCAATTTGAGAAGCCCCTCCCTGTGTGAAGAGGAAGAGGCTGAACAGAGAAGAAGAACAAGAAGCAAAGGGAGCCATAGCAGAAGAAAGACAAAAAAGAAGAGAAGAGGAGCCGTAGAAGAAGAAACAGAGAAGAAGAAAAGAAGTCACAGAAGAGAAGAAGTCACAGAAGAGAAGTAGAAGAAAAGAGAAGAAAAATAAGAAAAAAATCTTAGGATTGTAGCACAAGGCTACTGATACTTTGAATGCATATATTTGAGACATTGATTTAAGTGTTATTCATGTGGAGTAATTGGTGATTTAAATCACCATTTTACTCAATTCTTTTTGCATATTGATTCTGACATTACTCTTATTGCAATATTTATTCTTGATTTAAATTGTGATCTTGAGCTTTAAATTCCATATTGCCCTCTGTGTTCGACGTCAGAACCTTTTTGAGTAATAAAATTTATTTGTTTAAGCGCTATTTTGTCTATGCTACAACACAGCAATCTTAAACACCGATTTAGCGTGTGGGAAGGTAACCTGTTAATTACCTGAGGTTATTAGTAAATTGATTCCCTCTGGGTTGGGAGAATCGGGTTAAAAATCCTAAGTCAGTAGACTTAGGTAGTTGAGTACCTGAGTAAGGGGAACCACTATATACTTCGTGTGCTTTTTGTGGTTTGCTTTGTCTTACAATTTTTTTATACCACACTATTCATCTCCCCCTTCTAGTGTGCTAGTGCTCAACAGATCCTACAAGCTGTTGGATCATCATCCAATGGCCCAGATGGTGCCACATCTATCCAAGCCGTCACATTCATTTCCCAAAGGCTAAGGGCACTTGATCTCGATCGTTGGATCGAGATCCAACGGTCATGAGCATTTGCTCCTTAAACCAAAGCGTGACACAAAAGCAAGGCATGTCGCAGCGGTTGCACGCTCCAACGTTCAAGAAAGGGTGAGGGTTCGAGCCCCGCCTCACCTCAAATCAGGTCGAGTGTAGTGCAAGGTAAATACGGTCGTTGGATGCAGCGCGGATGGTTGATGAAGCGACAACGCGACACGTGGAGAAGCATGGCTCGCTCACACGCGTGATGACACATGAACACACATGCGATCGCACGCGCGCGTGTGCATAACAGCCAGAGAGGAAGTGATCAAGCAGCTTTTTAAGCCGTCTGATCTCTTAATTGGATGACTGAGGATGATCGGGCACAATCTCGTGCTCAATGGTTGAAGGGGAAGAGTCAGGCAACATGGCGCAATGTGGGTGCTTGGATTAGAGGTGAACGATAGAGATCAAGGTGCGGCTTCAACGATGTGGAGGCTTTGGCAATGTGCACATCCGTCGCTAAAGACCCTTCATTCATGATTTAGCATTTAAAAGGAACTATTTGCCCTTAAAACTCACCTATATAAAGCTCCTATTCCCTCCACTTTTCATTCATCCCTTCTCTTCATCTCTTACCCCCTTCAAAGCTCTACGAGTTGGTCTCATACCTAGGATGCTCCATTAGAGCTAGAGTAAAATAATTTTCCATCTTCTCACCCCTTTCGTGGAGCATCCTGCGGTTGTCCTCTTACCGCCGTTCGGGAAGTGGATCCCATTGAGATGTTGCCCTACTTCGTCCTCCAGCTTTATCCTCCCTCATCCAGCATCTCACCACCCTCTTTCAAGCGCTTCGTCAATGTGGCTCATCCTCCAAGCAACCGTCGAGGAGGATAACCTCCCACCCCCTTCTCTTTTTATCGCTTTCTAGTATAGATTTCCCACTTTCTAGTTGTAGCAATTAGATGTAATGAACATGATGTTATGGTTATGAAGCATTTGTTTCTCTTTATTTGTATTATTCTTTCTCTCTCTTGTATTAATTATTCTTTAAGTAGAATAGCTAGCAGATTAAGTTTAACTAGCTAATTTACTTTCGTGACAATAATTCCTATGCAATTTTTAGTCAAGCGTTTGCCTCCCCATGTTTGACCCGAGACTCACTTTGTGTTTTGGTAAAAAATATCTGATTGATGGATTTTTACGTAACTACGACAGGTTTCAAACTCAAAACGTTTAGCATGCCAAATCACATTAATCGCTCACCAAAATCTCCCACATTAACTTCACCCACCCTTCATCACACTGATTTTTCTCCCCCTCCCTTTCCCTTGGACATATTACCCAAGCTACTCGAGTGTGGCTTCCATCATGAACTCAAATCATGGCCAGATTGGGGTCATCCTTCCACTTTTCCATCCCATTTTGATCCCCATACTTCTAGCACTTATCTTTTAGGGGATCCTGAGGAAGACATTTTCCATGAGGGCATTCAAGTGTCTAATTTTTTACATAATTGTCCGTCTTCTGTGCATTGCTTCACGCCCGATTGAATGGAATAAAAGATAGCATTGGATGGGTGCTAACCCATCATCTTTCTTATTTTTCTTTTTATCTTTCTTTTCCAGGTTTTGACCATCATGAATCTGACCGCTTTTTACTAAGGTGATCTCTTTTCTCTCCTAATGCATGAGGACATTGCATATCATAGGCATAGGGAGTGTTTTTAAATTTTGACGATCAATTCAGGATTTTCAAAACCTAAAAATATTCATTTTTTCTTTTACATGCATTTTCATAATAGAAAATTCATAAAACTTTTTGAGGAAAATTTTGAAAATTGAGACTAAGTTTGAAGATTCATTTTAGAGTATAATGGGATTTAATCAATAACAAATTAGAGACTAGGATGTGGATCTGATTGTTAGAATGTTTAGGTCTATTTTTCAGACTAGATCAAAAATCTCTCTCTAAATTCCACCTAAACTCATGATGAATCAGGTGACTTGATCTCTTTTTATGAATTGAAAATTACTTGACTTAGTTTCCAACCTAAAAATTTATGTCTCTTGCAAAATACTTGTGTCAAATTCACACACAAAGCCAACACATAAAGTTTATCATTATTCTTATGCCCTAGAACATGCCTAGTTCTTAGGGTTTTAACTGCGCAATCGGTTTTTGGGTTGCATTCAGGCATTCCAGTAGGTTAGGCATGCATTACATTCTTTTGTGTTTTAAACATGTTTATTTGAATGTCAGGGATAAGCAGAGAGTCTGATCCCACAAACCTTGACATTTTGGAAGGCAGAAGATGAAGAGGAAGCCCAAATTCAGTTGAATCCTAGCTAAATCTAGCTCATCACAACTGGATTCCAGCTCCACTTAGTTGAGACTAGCTCATTTCAGCTCCATGTAGCTCATTTCAGGTGGATGGTAGCTCAAGCTAGCTCAACTCAGTAGAATCCAGCTCAATTCCAGCTCAACCTAGTTGTTGCTAGCTCATTTCAGCTCCATTCAGTTCACCTTAGTTAAATGGGAGCTCAGGCTAGGTCAACTTAGTTGATCCCAGCTCCTCTCAGCTCCATCCAACTCTTGGAAGTACTATCTGACTAGGATTAGCTACTGTCATCAACTAGTTAAGCCTAGTCGGCTAAAGAAATTCTCAACCAGCTTGGGTCTGCTCAACTCCAGTTCCCGAAGACTTAGCTGAGCTCAACTTAGTTGAGCTGAGCTACTTGACCTAAGCTAGCTATCTCAACTAGCTGGGTAGTCTTCGGGAGAATCAACTCCAGCTCACCTAAGTTCCAGACTAGAAAAAGCTAGCTTAGATTAGCTTGGCTAAGCTACTAGCAAAGAACTAGGTAGCTAAGTTAGCTTTTGAGTTCTCAGGCACCTCTATTTCAACTACTATCAGCTCCAGGAAGATCATGCAGCTCCAACATCAGCTCCTCATCCAAACCCTAGCTACTCCTCCACTACTCTACTAGCTAAGTTAGCTTAGCTTAGCTCAACCTAGCTCCACTTCATGGCCTACTACCCTACTACCTAAGCTCCACCAAAAAGACTACCTACTCCTACTTCATTTTGGTGCCAACTATCTCTTCCATCACCACCCTACATCCACCATCAAAACCCATTTCCACCTTCCATTTTTTCCCTCCAAAATCAACACCTTCTAAAAAGGCATTTTTGGAGGGAAAACTAATGTACCTCTTCATTTCCCTCCCATTTTTCCCTCCAAAAATATCCAAGCACCCCTTCTTTTTCCTCCAAAAAACACCATCACCATGCCTCTTCCCATCCTATAAATACCCTACCCTACCACCACATAATTCCCAACCTTGGTTAGTTTTTTTTTCCAACCATATCCACCATAGTCCACGACCAAGGAAGGAGAAGAAGATCAAGGGGGCAACCTACCCGCCACCTTGGTGCCTTCTTCCTCTCCCTTCTTCCTTGTGCCACACCAAGGAGAAGCATTCATCTAGGAGGAGGATGGCTAGGCATTGAGGAGGAGCAAGGTGGTGGACGTCCACCTTGGAAGAAAGCTTGGAGGAGTATCAACATGGAGGCAAGGAGATCTTTTCAAGTATAGGAGTTGTTGTGTTTGGAGCAAGACCTACTGATGGTAACACCATTATTAGCCATAACTAACTTAAATTAGTGGAAATCAAGTGACAAAAGCTCCTACATGATCGCTTGAGAGCCATAATTCTATGCAAATCCATTTTGAGAGAACAACAAATCAGGGTTAATTTTACAGTTTCAACATCACACCATCAATGCAAAGTAACCAAAGGGTTTGTTAAGGGTTAATTAAAGGTCAAATAAGCATGAAAGTCCGGTAAGTAGGTCCACACAAACAAAAATAGGGTTTCACACTTTCCGAGAACCAAAACAATACACAAAATCCTAATTTCAGACATGCTTGAATTGAAGAGGTTCTGGTCAGGATAAAATTCATCTAAGCCTCCTAAAATTCATATAAAAATATTTTAAGAGGTTTGGTACCCTTAGTTTGACCATCTGAGCCCATTTTGACCTTAATAGAGTCTCAGACGGAATTCTACCCTAATTTGGGCTTCTGTGCAAATTACCTAGTCAAACATGGTCAAAATTAAAATACAACTTCACCATCAAATTACTTGGATCCAAATTATGTTAGTACCAAAATTTGGGCCCAATAAGAGCCCATCTTCACTTAGTTTGTATCTTAATCCCTTGAGTCTCTATTTCTTACAACTAGCCCCTCACTTTCAATTTTTCTTGCAAATGATCCCCTATCTTTCACTTCTTCACAAATCAGCCCTTTCCGCCATTGCAGTGTGAATAGCATCTTGAACCCTACATCTGCCGACTTCAAAGGAGGTGCTCACCTCCAATCTGCATCCAATCTGCTCAAAATTGGAGGAAATAATCGCCATGAGATCTCTTATCATCTAAGTGTGATCTTGAGCCTTGATTTGAGGCCAAGAGCTTAGGTGAGCTCGAAGAATCCGCGAAAGTAAACCTAGCCAAATTGCAAAGGATTCACGATGAATTTCCTAATTAGAGCCCAGTTTTTAGCTTTATATAAGCTCTAAATTGCTCGGCATCCAAAACTAGCAAGGAAAAGGGCTAAAATTCCTCTTCAAACTCTTTCCCCAGCCTCTCCGACCTAGCTCCGACGAGCCTCCCTGACCTCCTTCCTCCAGCCATTAGATGGAAAAATCAAGTGGTCTTCCTTCTTCCTCTCCTTCGTCTACTCCTTGCCATATTAGCCAGGAGCTCTCAGACCCTTTCCTCCTCGCCGCTTCTCCCACCAGAGACTTCGTCCCCTCCGACGTCGGCCAATCAAAACCGGCATGGATCTCCTTCCTCGTTGTCCATAATTAGGTTTCTTCACTCTCACTCTCTCTCCCTCCCTAATTTAGATTAGGATCTTCTACGTCTCAATTACGCCACAAATCACCTTCCTCCCCCTCTGTCTTCTCCGCCTCCGGCATAGCTCTAACGAGCTCTCCACGCCACCACAGACACCCAATCCACTCGCTACAACCCCCTCAAGCTCCGCCATATGCCTCCAACCAAAAGCCCTCATCTAATTTGGGGTTTTACGCACTCCATAACTCCGTCGAACACTACACACCACTGTCACCTTCTCTAGCTCCGCCACACCTCCATATGCCCCTAATCGTCACGAGAACACCGTCATCATCTTCGCTGTGCCTCGATGATGATCATGAACCTATTAATTAGGGCCTAGAGCCTGTATTTATGTATTTTAGGTGTCTGGTCAAAGCTCCTTCGCCGTCATCGTCATCTTCATCTCCGATCGTCTTCCTCTGGCCATCACTGCCATCACTGCCACGCATTGTCGAAGCGACCTGACTCCTGAAGATTCCAGCCACTCCAATTGAGCTCCCTAGCAATAACTCCAGCTACAATTGCATGAGACATCTTCGGCTGCAGCATGATGCAAACAAGTGGGATATAGTCCCACATCATTCACTACAAAACACCTGAATCTACATATAAGGAAATTATGCTAAGGCCTTATCGCCTCAAACACATGAGGGTGAGGTCCCCATATACACAAGCCTGCGCACCCTGACCCGTGCACGCATGCACACAAGCTTGGACCTCTGACCGATATACCCAATTAAGATCCTGATTGCACAGCAATCATGCAACCTAAATTACCTGAATTAACTTAGATTCTAGCATAACTTAGGAACAATACATGCATAAGTGTCGTAATTTGCATAATAGTTAGTTTCTTAGCTGCATAAATAATATTGTCATTTTATGCACTAAAAGAAAGATGAAAGCAATTGTAGAAGATTCAAAGTTACGGATGATAGATCAGACTGTACAGATCTTATCAGGACGATGACGGAAGTCCAACGCTTCTGGAATCATCTTGATTAGACAGCTATAGTATCTTAAGTAAGTCCATAAAAGAATAGAGGCCATGGAGCCAGATGACAAAGATCAAAGCCTCAGATAAAAGATCCGACTGCATGGATGAATCTGGATCAACAATCGTAGTCCAACGATACAAAAATCAACCCGATCGGAGGCCTACATCACCATTTACAAAGAAGAGTAGATGGACGGCCATGATGGTGCCACATGACACTATCACAGTCACCCTTGCTGCACCCCCAACCTCTGAAGGAATAAACGAGGACTGTTGGATCAACAACCAACGGCCAAGAAGCAGCCACGTCACCTAATCTCCTTGCACCCTAATTAAAGAAGAATGCATCTTAGCCATTGGATCTCCATCCAACGGCTAAGAGTAGAGTTGCCTAATTCCTACCTGTGACATAAAAGGAGGCACAGCACAGCGGTTAGTGCCTTCGCCTGCAAGTAGCCGATGCAGAATCAAATCGTGCTTAGCACAAAATTGGGAAAGCTGATGGGTGCGGGCGCTATTGACCATCGGATGGTGATCGAGGGGCGGATAAGCGAACACATGGCGTGATCAGAGCTCTCCACAACTGCATGCGCTAACAAACGCACACTCAACGTGCAATCGTACATGCTCTTCAAAAGGCAGTTGATGGGAACACCATCATGAACCCTAACTTGCTCATTTTGACCTAGAAAAGAGAACAAAAGCTCCTACATAACCAAATGAAGGGCCTAATTCAAGGAATAACTGTTCTGAGAAGAAAATAAGAAACAAAGGGTGAAACTACAATTTTATCATTACAATACATCAATGGGATTTCTCAGGGGCTAAACATAGGTCAATTGATCTTAGCAAGATAAAAAGTGGGATGATTGAATCAGAAAAGGGTTAATATGAGATCTAGGAATTAACATACCCACTTAATTCAATAAGGTTCTGGTCAGGTTAAAAATCAACTAAGCCCTCTAAAATTCATAGAAAAATATTCTCTAGGGTTTAGAACCTTCAATTTGGCCTTTAGAACCTATTTTGACCAAAATAGGTGTCCTAGTCAAGTATTTGCCCTAAATTAGGTTTTTATGTAAAATGCCCAAACAAACGTGGTCAACACTAAAATCCAACTTCACCATTGAATTCCTTACGTCCAAATTAGGTTTATACCAAAATTTGGACTTAAGGGGAGTTCACCTTAACCTACTTTGCAAAACAGTCCAACCTAATTACTTTTATACCCCTAGCTTTTGAAAACCTTGCAGATACCCTGATTGCGCAGCAATCATAGGTCTTAATTGACCTAGATTAATCTAGGACTTAGCATAAGTTAGGGTTATTTACACATACATATGCATTATCTGCATCTTTACTGCTTTACTTTAGCTATGCATAAAATAAAGTTATAATGTGTTGATTAAGTGCATTATGTCAATTGCAGGCAATAAGTAGATCTGGAGCTGGATCTAGAGCAGGATCTGAAGTTGGATCAGGAATAACGGGAGTTGTAGCAGAGCTGGAGTAGAAGGCTTAGTTTAGATATAGGAACAATAATGTAAGGGGGTTAAAAGTTTGCTATTCTATTAAGTAGGAATAAAGTAATAAAATATGAAGAGCTTAGGTCCCTCCTAGCCTTATGATAGCCTAGAGACTTCCCCAAGCCTTAGCCACCCTTAGATTAGGTCACAACACCCTAGGAAGCCTTAAAACCCTAGTTCCAACCCTTATCTGGACGTCCAAATAAGTTATAGGACGTCCAGGACCCTTAGCCATCTCCCGCACACCTTAACCCACTTCTGCAGTGTTATTAGATGTCTAGACACTTTGTCAGACGTTCAATTTCTGCAGAGTACCTAACATAGAACCTTGATTTCCCCCTAACTTAGATTGGACGTCCATAACTGAAGTCTGGACTTCTGATTTTTTAGTATAAGTCATCTGATCCTATTATTGGACGTCTGATACTGGTCTCCAATCCTTGTTTTGAGATCAAGTCTTGATCTTGGATCTCTAGCTCCCTAGACTTAATCCCAACCCCATAGGAACCTAAATTAAGGTGTCATAACCCTAGTACCTCACCTCTAGACCTACCTAAGGACCTAATTAGGTTCTCACCAAACCTAATTGACTTAGATCAAGTCAATTACCTTCACCTAAGTCAATTGGACTCATTGAGTCCAATTGAGCTTAGATCTCAACCCACACAAGTTCAATTGGACTTAGTGAGAGTCCAATTGACCTAAACCCAACCTGATTGAGTTATGTCACCCTTAATTAGGCTCACACTCATTCAATTAAACTTAGATTAAGTTTAATTGCATTTTCACCTTAGCAATTAGGGTTTGTAACCCTAAAATCAAGACCTACACCTACACAAACCCCTTAGGACATATCCTAAGCCACCTAGCCACATAGAGCACGACCACACACACACACACACACACACCCATTCACACACACACTTCTCTAGAATTCTCTAGAGCTCTCTTGAGATAGTGCCACCTCTTGGTTGCCAAATTTAGCAACCAAGAGGCATTCAAATTGAGATCCACAATTTTTGGATCTTAAAGACCACCTCCACCCTCATGTGGCCGGCCACTCTTGGACTCTCTCTAGAGAGTTCCACACCTCTCTAGAGAGAAGCCATTGGGTCTATAAAAAGACCCCATGAGCAGCCAAGTGCACCCATTCACATCCTTGGCTTCCATTGGCACCACTCACTTCATTAGCTCCATACACGCCCACCTTCACTTAGGTTAGCTACTCCACCTCCACAAGCTCACCACCATCATGGAGGATATCATGCTGGGATGCTGGATCACTCCTCCCTCTCTCCAAGGGTCGGCCTAAGCTACATTGGCCGCCCCTCATTCTCCTCTCGACCACTCCAAGGCCATCAGGGACCACCCCTGAATGCCCTTTTATTCTTCTAGATTTAATTCATGCTCTTCATAATTTTATTGCTTTTATTACTCCTTAATAGTGTGGTCTTACTTCTCCCCCAATGATGCATGTGAAATCCCTCCCATTGATTCTTGTATGCAATCATTTTCTGGTAGCTAGGTTTAATTTTCAAACATTTATGTATAGGCTTTCCTCTAGATTCCTTGTGCAAACAACTCCCCAATGAATTAATGAAAATGTATTTATATATATATATCTCTTTATGTGTTTGAAATAACCACGAACTTAATAATTATCGTATTTGCGTGATTTAAGTGCCTGCTCTTTAACTGTCTATCCATTATGCACCAGCATGTCGTTTCCTGAGGATATTGAAAATCTAACAATAGATGCTTTCTCCATAAATAGTCACCACCTCACTAGAATCGTGCGCACAGAAAATCACACGTTCATTTTCGTAATTTACTTGACGTATGCGCATGTGATCCGAGTTAATAACATAAGTGGTGAAGTTTTAGTTAGGAGATTGGAAACCGGCGCACGTCTTTAAACAAAGTAGAGTAGTAAAAAGATCAATTTCAAAAGTGAAAGCAATGCCTCCTAGAGACGAACCACTGGGACTCAAGTCTCGTAATTTTTGTAAAATAATGTCTTTGTTGGATCGTACTTCGTAACTATACTACGACACTTTTTTCTATCAAATACACGATCTACGATTTCCCAACATACCCCCTAGCTTCCTCGCCATTCTTTGCAATTAGATCCCTCCACCATTATACCAGAGGAGTCCTACTCCGACGAGGATTCAAGAGGAGATTTCTCCCTGATTCCTCAGAGACTCCCTCTCAAAATTGAAAGGGAGATTCTCTGAGGAATTCCCGATCGTATGAACGCAATTTCAAGCCTTGATTCCCACCCAATCTCTCATGCGAACGCATGAGAGATTTGGGTATCTCTCTCAGTCCTACTCCGGCGAGGATACCCGTGCTTGGAAGCTTGCCTTCCAAGTACAAGGCCCTCTGCCAGAGACTATAAAAGATGCCCCAGGCCCGGTCGATCATTCTCAGCTTGGTTTGGCCGGAGAATAACCCTCAACTTCGTTTCTTCTCCTCCAGCCAAACTTCCAGCGAGCTCTGACGACTCCTCCCTTTTCTCGTCGCTCTGCTACAATACCAGTGGCAAAGTCATCTCAGCCTCATTCTTCCGCATCGTGCCATACCTACGCATGCGCCAATTACCCTCTTCGTCATCGCCGTCACCCCCTACTGGAACCTTCGTCTCCGGCAGCGGCAGGTATGCGTCGACCGCCATCTCTCCCCCCTTCATCCTTAAACTAGGTTAGATTTCTTCCCTTATCTCTTCTCTTTATTTTCCCCCTCTATTTTTGTTTTCAACCCTTGACCACCGCAAACCACGACCATCATCTCCACCTCCGGCAGACCACCGGCGAGGTGTCTCCGTCACTTCCACACACCCATCCACCTCGCCAACCCCTCAGAAGCTCCGCCACCTTCCACTGATCACTTCTCCCATCTCCATCGACCGCCACACCCTCCACAATCTTCCCCCGAACAGATCCACCTTCACGGCCGCAGATCGACCTAGGCACGCACGCCTAGGTCGTCCACGCGCCATGCCACCCACCGAGTCACCTTCGCTGTGTCACGGCAAAGCTTCTTGTGTATTCTAATGAGGCAGCAAGGCTATTTTTCTTGAGAACAGGTTTTGACCTTCGCTCTAGGCTGGTGCACTCCAGGTCCCAGGTCCAGGCGACGCGGATTCACCTCACGCATGCATTTAGCTAAGTAATTGGCTTTGCGCGGCATCGCAGCTGCAGCAATTAAGAAGATATCCACTGCGGGCGCACGCAAAGCAGGTGGGGCTTTTAGTCCCACCTCGGAAAGTTTGGAGGAGGCTGTGCGGCATAAATTGAATGTGTCAGAGGCTCTTCACCTCCTGACATAGGGTGAGGTCCCCTCACATACTCGCCTCGTCCGCGATTCACCACTTCGCGGACCTGGCTACCTGACCTAATTACCCAGCACTCCTCGCACATCACCCACGCCGGTGCGCTTGTACTCGGGTGTGCTAACCCGACCCATATACTCGAGAATGGCTCTGGGAGAGCAAGCCTAAGAGAGAAAAGAGAGAGAGTTTGTAGGGGAGGGTAGGGGTAGGTTTTGCACTAATGTGCAGGGAAAGGAAGAAGGAAGAGGACGCTGAAGAAGGAAAAGCTAAGGGCAGGAGGAGCCGCAGAGGAAGCTGAGGATCTGAAGGCAAAGTTGAAGAAAGAAGGAGTTGAGGGATAAAGGCAGAAGAAGCTGTAGAGAAGAAGAAGAAGGAGAAGGCACGGCTGAAGAAGAAAGAAGGAAGAAGAAAGGAAGAGCAAAGTAGTTGAAAGCAGAGCATAAAATAAGAAAGAAAGAAGGAGATCAGAAGCCAAGGCAAAGAAGCTAAGGGCAGAGAAAGCTAAAGGTAGAAAGGAAGAAAAAGAAAGAGAAGAAGAGCCAGAGAAAGAAAGAAGCCAAAGAAGAAGACATCAGAGAAAGAAAGAAAGAAGAAGAAGAGGGCTCGGCTGAAGTTAGAGAGAGAGAGAAAGAAGAGAAGCCAAGAAGGAGAAGTCAGAGAAGGAAAGAAGAACAAAGAAGAAAAGAAGAGAAAGAGAAAAAGCATAAGAAGAAAGCCAAACATTTTTAAGACCTTTAATTTTATAGTCTAATTCTTCCCGATTTCTCTTTTATGCTGCATTTTTCATATACTCCTGCTTTACATTCTAAACTAGGTTTTGAGTAAGCTTATGTGTTCAAATTGCATCTATTGTTGAGATTAGTACATGAATTCCATTTACTTCTTGTGTTCGACCTCGGATTTAACATTCGAGTAATGAAATTTATTTGTTTTCATGGCGATTTCAACTATACTATGACGCATCAATTACTTTAAACACTGATTTCACCCCTGTAAACATTTTGGCACCGTTGCCGGGGAGCAGTGCGTAATTCATCACTAGTCTCTGCATTATTTTGATTATATTTGAGAACTAACTTGCCTTATTTGTTTTATTGTGATTTTTGTGAGGTATTCCACGAGGAGATCTCCCGCACGAATCAACCACTCCAGGGCAGGTAAATTCTTTCTTCTTCCCAAAATCCATCTCCTAATCCTGGGAAGACAAAAGGAAGCAATAAAATTAGGAATCAACTACCTTCTTTTTATAGTAATTATCATTTAAAAGTCTAGTTTCCTAATATGCAGAGAAGAAGAAGGCTTGAGGCAGAAGAAGCTGCAGAGAACAAGGTTTAAGGCAAAAGATAGAGGATGCTAAGGAAAAGGAAGGAGAAGGTATTGTTGCAGAGAAGACAGAAAGGAGAAAAAAGCCAAGGAAGAAGAAGGCAGAAGATATCAGAGAAAGAAGAGAAGCCAAGAAGGAGAAGACAAAGAAGGAATAAGCCAACGACAAGAAAGAAGGACTGAAGAAGAAGAGAAGCTAAAGAGGAAGCTGAAGAAAGAGCCAAGAGAAGCAAAAGAAGAAAGAAGAATCAAACACTTTTATCCAATTCTTCCTAATTTCTCTTTTATGCTACATTTCATTATTCAAAAACTCATGCTTGACATTTTGATTTATATTTTGAGTAATTTTAAGTGTTCAAATTGCATATATTATTGGGACTAGTATGAATTCCATTTCTCCCTGTGTTCGACCTCGGACTTAACATTCGAGTAATAAAATTTATTTATTTTCAAGGCAACTTCAACTATACTACGATGCATCATTTACTTTTAAACACTGATTTTGCCCCCTGTAAACATTTTGGCACCGTTGTCGAGGAACAACACGCAATTCATCACTAGTCTCTGTATTATTTTGATTATATTTGAGCACTAACTTACCCTATTTGTTTTATTGTGATTTTTGCGAGGTATTCCACGAGGAGATCTCCCGCGCGAATCAACCACTCTAGGGAAGGTAAATTCTTTCTTCTTCCCTAAATCCATCTCCTAATCCTGGGATGATAAAGGAAGCAATAAAATTAGGAATCAACTACCTTCTTTTTATAGTAATTATCATTTAAAAGGCTAGTTTCCTAATCAGTGAAAATTTTTTCAAATCTTATTGAAGTTGAAGCGATTTTTAGAGATCCTACCCCACAAAATTCCTGTGCCTATTAGAGATCACACTTAATTTCTAAATCTTTGCAGATTACACACTTCTTCTTTGAAGTCCAAAGAGACTTTTTGTGAAAAGCAAACAAGATTGGAAATAGAACCAAATTAGGATTTCTACAGTAGGGTTTTGGAGTGCTAGTTCACACATACTTGCATAAAAGAAAACAAAAACACCCGCACCTAGATGCTACCTAAGCCCTTGATTGAAAAGATCTAAGCAAGACAAACCCTAAAATCAAGCTCTAAAATCACTTGAACCTTAAAAACCTTGGACCTACTAACCTGGGAGTCAAATCAGGGTGATTTCTAGGTCTTGACCTAGAATCAGTCTGCCATCTTTAGGACAGGTCAGGTGAAGTTGACCCCTTATTGGGTTAACCAACCTTGAAATTAGGTCACAAAATCAAAACATCTAAAGTTCAAGTGGAATCCTAAGCACCTTCGATCTGAAATAAAATTGGTAAACTTAAGAGGTCAAGGTCCCCATTCTGATCTACCTGGAATCTCAGTGACAAGAGAGGTCGAGTGGGGGAAACCCTGAAATCCGTGGGGACGCTCTACCATGTAGGGGTCTTTGCGGGACTCTCCCTCTCTGACTGCCTAGATAATTCTCAGGTGGACAACTTTCCGATCTAGGGGTATCATCCGCCCATAACCTCCATAGTCATCCAAACATTTCTTGGGTGCCTTAATTGGGTCAAAGACACATCTAGTCCCTCATCCCTTCTCTTTAGAGCACACACATAGATTTTCAAGTTGGATTCTCTATTCAAATCTAATCACTTCATTCTACATCTTAATCCGAATTCTGATTCTATATCTTGATTCCACCGTCTGATCCAAATATGCAGCTTGGTTACTTAGGATTACCATTCAAAAAACCTGAGTCACAGAGATCCATGAGAGATAGGATGATTGAGGATGCCCTTGAATTCTATGAAATCAAATACAAAACCTCAACACCAGTAGAAGACATTCAGGTTAATATACCAACAACCACAACTTTCATCATAAACTGTGCCCAAGTATTATTGACAGAAGCCACAAAAGAATCAACCCGAGACATTCTCATCACAGGATACATTGAGATAGAAAAACTGCACAATTTTGAATACCTCCAATGCATGACAAATCCTATACTATGGGAACAACACCAAGATGATCTTGAAAAATGAGAAGAGATGATGAGATTATTGAAACAAATTATCGATCAGAAATACCCGTACACGCCCCAAACAGATGATGAACCATCTTGGGATAGTATTGAGGATCAATCCAATTTCCCAAACTCTGGGTTTAAGGCATAGAGTTGTTATGGATTCCCAACCTAGATGGAATACAAATGCCTGATATTGAATTAGGTTGGGAAGTTCCAATTGCAGGAGAACATAATGTTGAGCCAACCCTAGATCCTGAGTCACTGAGCATAGAATTCCAAGACTCCTGCAATGATGAACTTAGAACTAAACCTCTCGAGGGTGTAAATCCCGCCCCTTATTCTGATAAGGTGACCCTCGAAAGTTATTTGGACCTAGATTCTAGTAAGTCAACCCACATTCTCAGCCTAGAATTTCGATCTAAAACTTATTGGGAAGATTACGAGGCCCCATATGACGAAGATCAAATTTTCAATAAAGAGTATGATTCTGGACCTCTATTTGATGAATATCCTTCTCCAACATCCTCAGAGAATCAGATTGATTTTTCGAAAGTCACGCCAATTTACGATACAGAAATCGAGGAGTTGGATGAGTGGGGTTTTGATTGGGTCTTTCCTACAAGACTAGAACTTGGGCCTAGACCAAATAAGGACACCTTTGTAAGCTCAAAATTTACATATAAGCTAGACCCCAGTCAGGTTGTTGAATCTACATCATATAATTTATTCTGTGGTGGAACTCTTGATTTCGAATCTCATTCAGAACTGGATTTTCGCAAGATCTCCGACGATTTCGAATCTTACCATGATTTCAGAGAACCTCTGCTTCCTGAATACAACGAGCTAATCTATGACCTCAGCTTACATGATTCATCCTTTGACTCCGACTCTGAGGTCTTGGTTCCCGAGATCACTGATTTAAGTTTAGGTTCCAATGAGATGGAATCATTTCTTTTCGATCCTCAGGAATCAAAACCAGAAAATGCCGAGAGTGACTGCAATCTAGAGTTCGAATCTTTTCTCGACTCAAATTTCCTTTATCCTATCGACACTCTTTAGGCATTCACTTTTGACTTTGAGAGCTACTATGAGGACTCTCTACATGAAACTACCTGTCACTCCTTCTAAAAGAACCCTCATACACAATTCTCATTGAAGCCACCTCTTCCGCACATACAGAACCCATCCAAACCCGTTTTCAACCCTAACTCACAACCGGACTCAATTTCTATTCTGATTCTCCTCTTACTGAGCTGATTGCAGATGATTCAACTCCACATATATACCGGGTTTCGGACATTGATCAGACTAAAGACCATGCTCCACCATTCTCTGATCACCCCTGTAGGGTTTCCACATCTTTCACTGATTACATTACGGATCCCTACTCTGACCAGGTTGATCCGACTCAGCTAAAACCTGAATTCACACTTCCACATCCATCTGATCTCCACAACATATGGTGGGTTCCACATCTCCTGATCTACATTTATCAACCCACCAGATTGATTGGTTTAGGCTGCATCATCAGCCTGTCGATCTGAATAAGCACCTGGTTGGACCAAGCAGGTTCTTGATCAAGGTACTTGTTCTACAAAACTCTACTGATTTGACCGCTCTCTCCCCATACCATTTCCCGCTCGGTTGAAGGCGTTAAATTTAGCTCTTAACGGGAGGCAACCCATTATTCCAAAAACCCAAAATCCATCTAATTATCCATCTGTACTTTACGTCTATTGCACCCTGAGTTCTGCCTTAGAACAGTCGATCCTACCTTTGGTACACGTACCAGATCTTGAAATCATCCGTAATAGTCATTCCTGACCTAGTCACCACCCGATAAATCCTGTTCCAAGTCTCTGAACCCAACATTGTTTCACACCCTCTATTTACAATGAGGACATTGCAAAACTTAAGCATGGGGGGTGGTAAAGTGCAAACATACAGAAATCAAGAAAAGTAAGAAGGATTCTCACAAAAAATTACATATGTCCAAAATACCAAAAAAATAGAAATTTGTGAAAAAGAACAAAAAATTGGAGGAGGGAAGAAAATTTTGAAGCCATATAAACCTGAGGAAAAGAGCAAAATGCCAAAAAAGAGCACAAAATGAAATGAAAAAGAAAAAAGAATTGTCATTAGTAAGAAATTAAAGGATTAACTGAAGTTCTAGACCACATCAAGGAAAAAGAAATATAAAGGAAAAAGTGCTAATGAGACACAAACACAAAAGTGATTAGTAGGAACGCTGATCTTAGGCCTTTTTGGGCTAGACTCTTAGGCTTAAAAATTCAAGTATCATTGAGATCTAGATAATCCTCAAGAGGTTGAGGAAAATGTGAAGCTTGAGTATTAGGTCTAAGCCTTAGGGAGTATTCGACTTCGTTAACTGACCTTTAGTTTGCGGGACTCTGTAACTTAAGCACTCCAATTCACACACAGTCTAGTTTAGTGCGCATAACTATCAAAATCACGCAAAAGCGTTTAAATGTTCTAGAAAAAGTTGCCTAGATTATGAGCGATCAGTCAACACAAGTTGTTTTATACGAGTTCCTGATGCGGAGAGGTGGGAAATTCCCTCAAAGATGCGTAACAACATATCTTCTCCTCAGCGCTTGTCTCCTAGGATATTTGCATATCCTATTGGGGGCATGTAAGCACTCTTCTGGTTCAGATGCCATGGGCGACATTATCACGAAATGTCGATTGCCAGGGTCTGGATTTGGCTACAGAACACCATGGGTAAGATTATCTCAAAATCTCGAAATCCAGGGTTCTGGGGGTTGCCATGGGCGATGCTATCATGAAGCATCGATTGCCAGGTACCTTTGAGGATTGACAATGGGGACGAGGAATCCGATACAAACCGTGTTGAGAAGCCAATCCGAAGCTAGAAATAAAAAGAAAAGAGAGAAAACTCTCCAAATAAATAAATCCTCTGTCTCTCTCTTACAAAAAACGCACTGCAAATTGAACCAAGGGTAAAATATGTCTTAAGCACGGGTGCTTTAACCGTGGAGTCCAACAAATCTTAGGATAGTTCCTGCGGGCCTTAAAAACCTTCGCAGAAGGTCGAGGTTAAAGCTGGTTAGGTTCAGATCTTGGTTGGTACTTGAGTACCTCTAGGTCTATTGTCGGCATTCTAACCTAATCTAAAAGAAAGAGAAAAAGCACTCACCATGAATTGTGAAAGAAATTCATGGTCTAGAACAAAAGTTAAAACCTTGAAATTTTGCTAAGGGACTAGCAAAACCTAGTCATGGGGGTACGATGGGAGCATCAACATGAGTCCTAACTAGCTCATTTTAACCTAGAAAAGAGAATAAAAGCTCCTACATAACCAAATGAAGGGCCTAATTCAAGGAATAACTGTTCTGAGAAGAAAACAAGAAACAAAGGGTAAAACTGTAATTTTACCATTACAGTACATGAACGAAATTTTTCAGGGGCTAAACATAGGTCAATTGGTCTTAGCAAGATAAAAAGCAGGATGGTTCAATCAGAAAAGGGTTAATATGAGATATGGGAATTAAATGATATCCTGTAATCCTAAAACATACCCACTCAATTCAACAAGGTTCTGGTCAAGATAAAAATCAACTAAGCCCTCTAAAATTCAGAGAAAAATATCCTCTAGGGTTTAAAACCTTCAATTTGGCCTTCAGAACCTATTTTGACCTAAATAGGGATCCTAGTCAGGTATTTACCCTAAATTGGGTTTTTTTGTAAAATTCTAAGTCAAACGTGGTCAAACCTAAAATCCAACTCCACCATTGGATTCCTTAGGTCCAAATTAGGTTTATACCAAAATTTGACCTAAAGGGAGTTCACCTTGACCTACATTGCAAAACAGTCCAACCCAATTACTTTTATACCCCTAGCTTTTGAAAACCTTGCAGATACCCCCTAGCTTCCTCGCCATTCTTTGCAATTAGGTCCCTCCACCATTACACCATAGGAGTCCTACACCGGCGGGGATTCAAGAGGGGATTTCTCCCTGATTCCCTAGAGACTCCCTCTCAAAATTGAAAGGGAGATTCTCTGAGGAATTCCTGATCGTATGAACGCAATTTCAAACCTTGATTCCCACCCAATCTCTCATGCACATGAGAGATTTGGGTAGCTCTCTCCGTCCTACTTCGGCGAGGATACCCGTGCTTGGAAGCTTGCCTTTCCAAGCACAAGGCCCTCTGCCAGAGACTATAAAAGAAGCCCCAGGCCCGGTCGATCATTCTCAGCTTGGTTTGGCCGGAGAACAACCCTCAACTTCATCTCTTCTCCTCTAGCCAAACATCTAGCGAGCTCCGGCGACTCCTCCCTTTTCTCGTTGCTCTGCCACAATACCAGTGGCAAAGTCATCTCCGCCTCATTCTTTTGCATCGCGCCATACCTACGCACGTGCCAATTACCCTCTTCATCGTCACCATCACCCCTCTACTGGAACCTTCGTCTCTGGTGGCGACAGGTATGCGCCGACCACCATCTCTCCCCCCTTCATCCTTAAACTAGGTTAGATATCTTCCCCTCTCTCTTCTCTTTATTTTCCCCCTCTCTATTCTTGTTTTCAACCCTCGACCACCGCAGACCACCACCATCGTCTCCACCTCCAGCAGACCACCGACGAGGTTTCTCCGTCACTTCCACACACCCATCCATCTCGCCAACCCCTCAGAAGCTTTGCCACCTTCCACTGATCACTTCCCCCATCTCCAACCACCGCCACACCCTCCACAATCTTCCCTCGAACATGCCCACCTTCACGGCCACAGACCGACCTAGGCACGCATGCCTAGGCCGCCACGTGCCACGCCACCCACTGAGTCACCTTCACCGTGTCACAGCGAAGCTTCCTGCATATTCTAATGAGGCCGCAAGGCTATTTTTCTTAAGAACAGGTTTCGACCTCCATCGCCATTAGAGCAGAAGTGAAGGAGCTCGCAACCTTCGCTCCAGGCTGCCGGGCTCCATGTCCCAGGTCCAGGCGACGCGGATTCACCTGACGCATGCATTCAGCCAAGTAATTGGCTTTGCGAGGCATCGTAGCTGCAGCAATTAAGAAGATATCCACTGCGGGCGCACGCAAAGCGGGTGGGACTTTTAGTCCCACCTCGGAAAGTTTGGAGGAGGCTGTGCGGCATAAATTGAATTTGTGTCAGAGGCTCTTCGCCTCCTGACACGGGGAGAGGTCCCCTCGCCCACTCGCCTCATCCGCGATTCACCACTCTGCAGACCTGGCTACCTAACTCGATTACCCAGCACTCCTCGTGCATCAGCTACGCTGGTGCGTCTGGACCCAGGTGTGCTAACCCGACCCGTATACCCGAGAATGGCTCTGGGAGAGCGAGCCTAAGAGAGAAAAGAGAGAGAGTTTGTGGGGGAGGGTAGGGGTAGGTTTTGCACTTGTGTGCAGGGAAAGAAAAAAGGAAGAGGAAGCTGAAGAAGGAAAAGCTAAGGGCAGGAAGAGTCGCAGAGGAAGCTAAGGATCTAAAGGCAAAGTTGAAGAAAGAAGGAGCTAAGGGCTAAAAGTAGAAGAATCTGCAGAGAAGAAGAAGGAAGGAGAAGGCATGACTGAAGAAGAAAGAAGGAAGAAGAAGAAAGGAAGGGCAAAGCAGTTGAAAGCCAGAGCATAAACCAAGAAAGAAAGGAGATCAGAAGCCAAGGCAAAGAAGCTAAGGGCAAAGAAAGCTAAAGGCAGAAAGGAAGAAAAGAAAGAGAAGAAGAGCTAGAGAAAGAAAGAAGCCAAAGAAGAAGACATCAGAGAAAGAAAGAAAGAAGAACATGGCTCAGCTAAAGTCAGAGAGAAAGAGAAAGAAGAGAAGCCACGAAGGAGAAGTCAGAGAAGGAAAGAAGAACAAAGAAGAAAAGAAGAGAAAGAGAAGAATTATAAGAAGAAGAAAGCCAAACATTTTTAAGACCTTTAATCTTATAGTCTAATTCTTCCCAATTTCTCTATTATGCTGCATTTTTCATATACTCCTGCATTGCATTCTAAATTAGGTTTTGAGTAATCTTATGTGTTCAAATTGCATCTATTATTGAGATTAGTACATGAATTCCATTTGCTCCCTGTATTTGACCTCGGATTTAACATTTGAGTAATAAAATTTATTTATTTTCAAGGCGATTTCAACTATACTACGACACATCAATTACTTTAAACACCAATTTTGCCCCTGTAAATAGCAGTGCGGGTGAGTTCTTTAAGCCATTGGATCGTAAGATCGAATGGCTGAGGAGCGTTGGGATGTGATTCAAATTCAAAGCACGTGCGCAAGGGAGAGAGAAGTAGCGAGCAGGCATTTAGCGAGCACAAGGAGCGAGCAGGGCCATCAGATTTTGGATCAAGGGCTACGGAGCTGCCACGTGTGAAGCCCAAGTTCAATCCACGCGATGAAGGCACATTAGAGGCTATTTTTAGGTGCAATCAGAGCCGTTGATCTTCCGATTGACGGATCTGATCGTCTATGGGTTACATGAGTTGGAGGGCTTAAAAGCCCACTTTGCCTCTCATCAAAGCTATAAAAGGAGGCCTAGGGCCCCCCTATTGAAGGCATCTTCCAGACATCTCTTCCATCTCAGATACAACTTCCACCATCTCTCTTCCAGACCTCTCTCCCTCTGCAACTCTACTCTGACCTTCATCCCGACGCTTTAGATCTGAAGTGTTGCTGCGCTTCACACAAGAATCCCACGAGCGACGTTGTCTTATCTCTCTCTCTATTTACTGTTTAGCATAACAATCTTTAATTTGAAAAAACTATTTATGCTTGGAATAAAATTCCAATCTTTTGGATATCTGATCTATACATATATATATGTTTAAAATGAGTTTTATTGAAAAGTTTCTGCATGAAATCGTGATTGCCTCCCTGTGAACAACCCGATACTCAATGATTTTTATAAATTCATTTGTTCCATTGCGATTCGCACTACGACGATAATATCTGACCTTTCTAAATGCGTCTCGCGAGCGATGAACAAGTTGGCACCGTTGCCGGGGAGTCAACGAAAATTTTTGAAGCTTTTCGGTGCTTACGCAAGATCTCTAACTTGTTATATTTTGTGTGTGCAGGAAACGAGGAAATCTAAATCGGACACGACAACAGAAAACTTGCAAGTTCAAATCTCAGGTAAGTACTCATAGCTTAGATTCGTTAGATTTAGAAAAATTAGGATTTTCTTGAGCCTTAGAATTAGTCAGAATTTGTTTGATTATTGAAAAAAAGAATCTCTTGATTTTCAGGCTGAAATAAAGTCTTATATTAAAAATTCAGTTCCCAAAGATTCGCACGTTCAAAAATTCTAAAATGTTTACTGGACGTCGGTTTCAATGTCAGGAACAACATATCCAAATTTCATGATATCAGAGTTATGTAAAAATTGTAAAAATTCGAACACTGATCTATTATCAAAATGGTAATTGTTCCTAATTTTTCAGAGTTCAAAATATCATAGTAATTTTTATACAACTCTGATTAACTTAAAATTTGCGACACTGAATTTTTGAGATAATCAAGAATTTAGGAGAAATCTAAAAGAATATTTCTTGCATGTTTGATTGCATGAATTGTTCAATCACGAACTAAGGGTCAAAATAGACTACAAAACCCCCAATACACTTAAAATAAAAAAATAGAAAACATGCATTAAAATTCTTGAAAAAATATTTTCAGAGTGCCTAATTAGTGGTGCAATAGGATCAATTGATTGCATTGCTTGGGTCACACCACTAATTTGATTTTTGGACTTAAAAGACATCTAGCAACTATCTGTGCTTAGGGTTTCACGGTAAGTCGATTTTCACTTTCGAATAATATGATTAAGATGATTTGTCATTTTAGTATCAAAGTGGTGGAAAATCGCTTAACAAAACAATTAGAATTAAAATTAAACCACTCACAAGAGAGCGAGTCGTGTCCACAGGGAGGCAATGACTTGTTTAAACTCGCAATTAGGTAGAAATCAAGTTCGCTAAAATATTTGTCAAATCAAACAATGCTTATGTAGCTTTGAATGTAAACCTTAATTTATGGCGAAGTCAAGGGTTAACGTAATTTTTACATAAGAAAATTATTCATGTGCAAGGGTATGCCATGTACTTTTCACTTGCATGCATACTAAAATGTAATTCAAAATTAAATCTAATGCATATGGAGATGAATCAATAAAACTTAACAATTCTCTAGATGAATAAGCATAAAGCCATAAATTCACCACAATTAAATTAATCAAAGAAATAAAAAAAATGAATGTTGACAATGACAATTCTCGTAAATAGAAATTCAAACAAAAGTAGAGGATTATACCTCTCTCCTCCTTGTGCATGGGAGAGAGGCTCATTTGAGGAGTTACTCTGAGAAAAGGTCGGTCGGAGCGAGACCTTCACAGTAGTGGCAGCGGCACGTCGCGAGATGGTTTGGGTCGGTTGGACGGAGAGAAGTGGCGGTGGCGGTGGCTGTCGCTGCTGTTCTTATGCGCTCTACTACTGGAGGGCATGCGGCTGTGGCTGCGAGGAGCGTGCATTGAGCTGCTGGTGGGCACGCCTGCTGTGGTGGAGGTGCAGTGTGCGGGCGGGTTGCTGTGAGGGGCAGGCGTGCGTGGAGGGCGCTGCTATGGGTGTTGGAGAGTGGTGTTATGCGTGGTGCGTGCGACAGTGGTGAGGCTCACCGAGGGGAGGCGCGCGCGAGCTAGAAGCGGAGTGGCTGGGGCACGTAGGGGGATGCAGACACACACAGAGGGGTGGGTGGCTGCTGTGGGTGCGCGGCAGGGGCGCGTGCGGGCTGGTGGAGCACGGGTGCATGCGAGGTGTGTGCTGTAGGAGGTGCGTGGGTGAGGAGCTGGTGGGGCGTGCAGCAATTGGGAGCTGCGCGTGGGAGGGAAGATGTGCTCGGGCAATAGGAGGTGGCTGTTGCTGGCTGCTTTGGCATGAAGGTGGTCTGCAGTGATGGTGGTGGTGGGTTCAAAGAGGCCTGCAAACAAAGTAATGAAGGTGATGATGAATAGTATCATGCGAAAGAAAAGAAAAGAGAGATTAAAGAGAAAGAAGAAAGGACTTCTTTGCATGGCCGATGAGGAACACGCTCATGGTAAGTGGCTGAGCTCACCAACTTGGCGCAACGGCCTATCACTCCGCCGGCCCACGATGTGGCGAGGCTCGGTCGTGGATACCACAGTGATGGGCGGATGCACGGTGATGGGTGGGGGGCGTCTCCAGGAGCATGGCAACCTCCATCTTTTCTTTATTCCAATCGAGGAGACTAGATCCACTTCTGGCGCTCCTCCTTGACTAGGATCTTCAATGCGGCAGCTGGAGGAAGAAATGCAGCCATTACTCATAGAAGAAGAATAAAAAAATAATAAAATATTATGATTATTTGTTCACAAACCCTTAACTTTTCTGTTAACTTAAAATAATGCATGCAATGCACCTAATTGGTTAACTAATTAAATGAATGCAATTCTAAGTTAATTCTAAATGCATTTAGATATGGATGCCACACATGAATTATGCACTTAAGCTAAAAATATGAATTAATTCAATTACATCCAAATGTATGCTATCTAAATGTTAAAATTAACTTAATGTCGATGCACTTAAATACTTAAATAGTCCACAAATATGGGCTAATCAAATACCCCATGCCTAGTTTTTGCTAGTCCCTAGCAAATCTAAGCAATAACCTAACACTCCAAGTAGACTAGCCAACCCAATCGGTCTTCCTTTTGAAACATGTTAGGTTCAGACTTTAGACCTAAGGTTCCCAAGTAGTTGCTAAGTTACAGACTAAGCTAGCTAAAGACAAGTTGCAAGCACAAGTTTCCCTGATTTCTAACTCTACCCTAGGGTTTATTAATCCCCGAGATTAAAGCATCTGTGCATGTGCATTGGTCTGAGTTATTTAAGGTTGGTATGATTGCCAACCTAGAGAGGAAAAAGGATTTTTTTTTAATATATATATGTATATATATATATATTTGTTTGATTCCTCTAAATCTAACCTTGGATCAGCTATCAACACGGTCTGTGTCGGATTCATTGTCCCCATCACCGTACCTCGAAGGGTGCCTGGCTTTCGATGCTTCGAGATATCACCGCCCATAGCGACCCCAAGAACTCCTGGCAATCAACACTTCAAGATAGTATCGCCCATGGATTTCTTAAGCGAATTCAAACATGTGGTAATCGACACTTCGAAATAGGGTCGCCCATGGTATCTGAACCGCACAATGCACTTACATACCCCTAGTAGGATGGATATCCTAAGAGACAAGCACCGAGGAGGTAACATGTTATCATCACATCCTCAAGGTGAGTATATACTCTACCTCTCCTGCGGCAGGAGCTCTTTTAATCAAATTATGCTTTCAAGCTTCTCCTAAGTCAAAACTAAGAGAAGCAAATTTTCTTTAAGAAATTATGGTGATCATTACTTATACAAGACCAAGTGTGTGTGAAATGTGGATGCTTAAGTTACGAGGACCCGTAAACCAAAAGGTAGAACAAGACTTTAGGTCCTACCCAGCCTTTAACTCAATCTCTAGCTTTCCTTCCTCAACCTCTTGAGGAATGGTTCACAACTTAACTCCTACTTAAGTTTTTAAGTCCACAAAGGACCCTAAAAGTCTAAAGCTAGTAGCTTACTCAGCTTCTAAAGCTCGACACCTAGAATCAACTTAGTCTAACCTAAAATTCTGGTCTTCTTAAGAATGCAGGGCCCAGCAGTTAAGCTCAATGCACTTTTTCTTTTTTTTATGCAAATGTATGCAATGCAGAATGCTTTAACTAAATGCATGAATGAACTATGTATAAATGCTATGTATATCCCAAAGTACACCACCCATGCCTAAAATCTGCAATGTCCTCATTGCATAGAGGATTACCTGGGTCAGAGTTGGGCTGCCGTTGTTTTGTTAGCAGTCGAGTAGCCAAAGAACCTGCAAATCAGGTTCAAGGATCACAAAAATAGGCCCTAAAAATGAGCAAAGTAATGTTGGCCTAGAAAATAGGTAACCTAGAATGTTGGCGAGCTGATGATGAATCCCAATAGCAAATGCTTGCCCAACCAGGATGGGAATGAAATCATTCCAGGTCACCAGAGGAGGTTCTAAAGGATAAACTGGCATAACAACTTCCAAAGGGGTAGGGGGAGGATGACAAGGATCCTCCAAAAGGAATGGGGAAGGAATGGTGCAGAGATAAACCCCTAAGGCAATGGACTGACTAAAGAAATCATCAAACCATACCCGATACTCCATTACAAGAGATATTGGTCTGTTAAGCCCTCCGGTCAAAATAGTAGTGAGCTTGTCTTTAAGCCAAGGATTGTCTAGGGTATCCAAGTTTCGAGGTTGCGGGATGGTCATAAGATCTAAGTTGGGTTTAGTTGGCTCAGTGTCCATCCCTAACTCTCTTCCTAATTCCTCAATCGCATCCCTAGCATCCCTTGTACTATCACAACCATTTTCCTGCACTTCATCAGGAGTCAAAATTTTACCTTCAGACATAAGCGGATCAGAGGGTGACTTCGAATCAAATGAAGGCAAGTTGGAAGCAACAGATTTAGGGATTATCCTATCAACGACATCCCCAGATTCTTGTTCTTTACTCAAATCCTCCCCGGAGTCTATATGTAAATCCACATAAATCTTAGAAGTTGCTTCCAGATTTTCCATTATTTCATCATGAGGAGAGATATCATCAATGGATGTACTAAGGAAACTAATTTGGTCAACTTTGTGACATCTTTGGGGGCTAATTCTTCAAATAAGACATAATCACCCTTACTGTCACTCCAAATCTTGAATGTAGGTTCCTCATATAATTCATACTTCTCATCGATTCATCATATACCCGAGGTCTAGAATCATCTAAAATCTCAATAGATCGGGCACTCTATCTAAGGTACATAGTTTACATTGGTAACATCGGACTCCTCAGATAGATGAATTTCTTCAGGGTTAGGTTCCCTAAGGGTGGGTTTGAGTTCCATCTCGTGATCAGAAGGGAGGGTGGGATTAACAACTTGACTTCGACCCATTTCATCAAATGCAATGAAAATACTATCATCTTGGTCGAGGTCTTCCAATGGTACCATCATTCCCTTCTTTTGACTCCAATATAATTCAGGTGGATACTCAACCTGATCATCATCTTCCTCGGGTTGCCACCTTTCTAAATCCAATGCATAGCTACTTTCATCCATATCCTCCTCTCACTTAAGGTGTGGATTTCTCAAGGAAGTATCATCTAACGAGGAGGTTTTAAAATAGATCCTCGAAAAGTAGTTATTCTCCCTTACATAATCCCCAAAATTTCCCTCCAACTTAGGGTGTGGCTCTCCTATTGGAGATGCATCTCGCGCAGAGGGGTGCATTTCATCTTCAATGGGGTAGGTTGGGTGGCTAATGGCTTCTTTTTCTTGTTGGTCTGCTCTTGAAGATTCTCCTAATAAATCAATCATTTCATCTTGCATTTTTTGTATTTACATCTTCAAGAAGGAGAGGTCATCATTTATATCAGGAGAGAAGTCAAGCTCAGGGTTAAAGTACCTAGGAGTATCTATCCAAACATTATAACCATTCAAGGAGGGTGGGTTGGGTATTTGCTTGGTGTGCAGGATATTGGGCAAGGCAAATCCCACTCCTAGGTTCTGCTCACTGATTTGGGGCTTAACGAGGCCAATACTTCTATAATATGAGTAAAAAGGATCCCAATGATTATCGTTGTCCATCAAAGGATGGACCATCTCGGCGTATGGGATCGAAGATTGCAGAATGGGGGTAAGGGTGTGAGCAAGATGTGAAAGGATGAAAATCAATGTGGTCCATTCTAACTCACACCTCAATCAGAATTCCCCAAGAAAAATACAATTCAAAAAAGGACTTTTTAGGTCTTTCCTAATTTAGGCTTTTGATTTTAAGTCAGGTTGTAGGTGACAATATAATTTATTCAATCAATTTACGTGCTTATTGTCGACCTACAGATCACCTAGGAAGACCTAACTTGGACTTAGGTGATCCTCCCTAAAGTCCAAAAAGTTTAGTCACCACCAAACATAGCAAAGAAGGATGCAAGTAGGGTTAAACCCTTCCTTTGAAGTGTTGCTTTCACGGTGCTTCTTAACTACCCTCAATCTGCAAGGTTTGGAGGCAACTTTACCTCTAAACTAAAGTTTGGGTCACTTTAGACCTCAGTAATAGGAGGCTCTAGTCTTAGCGATCCCAAACCTGAGTGTCTAAAAGTGTGCCTTAGTGCAAGAGATATAAGTGTGCATACACCGCAAAAGATTTTGAATTTTGAATCACACGTTAAGCTTGAAAATCAAGTCCTTGATTTTTAAATGTCCCTCCTTTAATTAGTTCTTTTTCAAAAATTAAATGTGACCACTTTATTAGATCGCTTTAAGATAAATTATGTGGTGTAAAAATTAATCCAAATGCATTTGCATGAAAGGTAGAAATGCAAAGTTAGAAGTGCATGCCTGATTCCAGCATTCTTCATGCAATATGAAAGATAGGAAGTGAGATCTAAATGCTGCTCATTCAATCCTAAATTATTCGACCTAAGGGTAGGTAGCTTCTAGCAGGTAGCTTGCATTTTATTTTTTATTTTTTTTAGCTACTTATGCACAAACAAATTAAGGATAAACAACCCACAAAGAAAACCTAGATCTAAAGAAAAGGGAACAAACTCTCGAAAAGTTACCCAACATGAGCCTAAAAGAAAGTCGGGGAACAAACCCCTAAAATTATACCCCAAAACAAGGGTCTCAAACCAAATGTGCAATGAAAATTAAGTTCTAAAGCCATAATCCTACTCTAATCAAATCAGCGACTAAATGTGCGGAGACGATCGTCACGTCCTCGTCCTTCCCCTCCTAGCAATCTGGTTCCTTGCAAGGTGGCTCGAACAATTTCTCCTTTGGCGACGTCAAGGTCGCCTCTCACGATGGTTGGTGTGATTATGAGTCGTAGAATGTGTGTCGCAGATCGTTGCACTTACATCGAAAAAAAAAATCTAGAGTTAAATATGATTCAAAATTTAAATCAATGTGAACAAATAAATAAATGAATGCGATTTAATTAAGCTTGTTGCCTCCTCGATAACAGCGTCATTTAGTAAGTCGATTTTCGCTTTCGAATGATATGATTAAGATGATTTGTCCTTTTAGTATCAAAGTGGTGGAAATTGCTTAACAAAACAATTAGAATTAAAATTAAACCACTCACAAGAGAGCGAGTCGCCTCTACAGGGAGGCAATGACTTATTTAAACTCGCAATTAGGTAGAAATCAAGTTCGCTGAAATATTCGTCAAATCAAACAACGCCTATGTAGCTTTGAATGTAAACCTTAAATTTATGGAGAAGTCAAGAGTTGTTAACGTAATTTTTACGTAAGAAAATTATTCATGCACAAGGGTGTGTCATGTACTTTTCACTTTCATGCATACTAAAATGTAATTCGAAATTCAATCTAATGCATATAGAGATGAATCAATAAAGCTTAATTCTCTAGAAGAATAAGCATAAAGCCATAAATTCACCACAACTTAATTAATCAAAGAAATAAAAAAAAATGAATGTTGGCAATGGCAATTCCCATAAATAGAAATTCAAACAAAAACAAAGGATTATACCTCTCTCCTCCTCGCGCATATGCGAGAGGCTCACTCGAGCAGCTACTCTGAGAAAGGTCGGCCGGAGCGAGGCCTTTGCGGTGGTGGCGAAGGTGCATCACGAGATGGTTTGGGCCGGCTGGACGGAGGAGAGAAGCGATGGCAGTGGCGGCTGTCGCTACTGCTCTTGTATGCCCTGCTGCTGGAGGGCACGTGGCTATGGCTGCGAGGAACGTGCGCTGAGCTGCTCGTGGGCACGCGCTTGCTGCACTGGAGGCGCAACACGCGGCGGGCTACTATGAGGGGCAGGCACGCGTGGAGGGCGCTGCTGCAGGTGCTGGAGGGCGGTGCTTTGCGTGGTGCGTGCGGTAGGGGTGAGGCTCGTCGAGGGGAGGCGCGCGTAGGTTGGAAGCGGAGCGGCTAGGGCGTGCAAGGGGATGTGGATGCATGTAGAGGAGCAGGTGGCTGCTACGGGTGTGTGGCAGGAACTAGTGGAGCGCGGGTGCGCACGAGGTGCGTGCTGCAGGAGGTGCGTGGGTGAGGAGCTGGTGGAGCATGCAGTAGCTGGGAGCTGCGTGTGGGAGGGAAGATGTGCTCAGGAAATAGGAGGTGGCTGTTGCTGGCCACTTTGGCATGAAGGTGGTCTGCAGTGATGGTGGTGGTGGGTTCGTTTAGGCCTACAAACAGAGTCAAGAAGGTGATGATGAATAGTATCATGCAAAAGAAAAGAAAAGAGAGAATAAAGAGAAAGAAGAAAGGATTTCTTTGCGTGGCCGATGAGGCACACGCTCACAGTAAGTGGCCAAGCTTGTCGGCTTCGCACGGCGGCCTATCACTCCACCGGCCTACGGTGTGGCGAGGCTCGGCCATGGAGACCACAGTGATGGGCAGGTGGCATCTCCAGGAGCATGGCAACCTCCATCTTTTCTTTATTCCAATCGAGGAGACCAAATCCACTTCTGGCGCTCCTCCTTGACTGGGATCTTCAATGCAGTAGCTGGAGGAAGAAATCCAGTTGTTACTCATAGAAGAAGAATAAAATAATAATAAAATATTATGGTTATTTATACACAAACCCTTAACTTTTATGTTAACTTAAAATAATACATGTAATGCACCTAATTAGTTAACTAATTAAATGAATAAAATTCTAAGTTAATTCTAAATGCATTTAGATATGGATGATGTTTGTCGAAAGCGAAATTGGGTTTAAAATAATGCGTCATAGTATAGTTAAAATCACTTTGAAAACAAATAAATTCTATTACTCAAAGTTTAAGTTCAAGGTCGAACACAGGGAGCAAATGGAATTCATGCACTAATCTCAATAATAGATGCAATTCAGAATGTTTCGCATGAGTATATGGATAATAAAATGTAGCTAGAAACCATATAAAAGAGAACTTGGGAAGAATTGGATGTCTGATTATAAAATCAGACGTCTTAAAAGTGATGTGCTACAATGTTTGATTTTCTTTGATTTTTCCTTCCTCTTCAGCTTCTTTCTTTGGCTCGTTCCTCTCTTTCTTTCTTCTTCTTTCCTTAGCTTCTCTGCAACTCTTCAGCTCTTCTACTTCCAGCCTTTTAGCTTCTTCTTTAGCCTTCAACCCTTCAGCTTCTTCTTTAGCCTCCTCTTCCTTCAACTTCTTCTTTAACCTCCTCCTCCTTCAGTCCTTGTAGTGCTTTCTGCCTTCAGCTTCCTCCTTCCTTAGCTTCACCTTCGGCATCTCCCTTGGCTTCTTCTTCCTTTCCTTTCCCTGCAAGAGCAAAACCTACCCCTACCCTTCCCCGCGAACTCTCTCACTTTTCTCTCTTAGGCTCGCTTTCCCAAAGCCTTCTCAGGTAAACGAGTCGGATTAGTGCGCCCGAGACCAAGCCCACTGGCGTGCTAGGTGGTGGGCGAGGAGTGCACGGGTAGTCAGGTCGAGAACCAGGTCCGTGGAGGCGTGTGTCGCAGACGAGGCGTAGGGATGAGTGGGACCTCGCCTCGTGTCAGGAGACGCTAAGCCCCTAGCACTTTTGCAACTTATATTGCTTCTTCCGCTCAAAGACTTCCGAGGTGAGACTAAATGTCCCACTTGCTTCTCGCACACGCCCACAGCCAGTCGTCACTCAATTACAGAGGCTACAAGGTCTTTGGCCTCCAATTGCTGGCTAGAGTTGTTCGCGAAGAGATTCCGCACATTTGGGACTTGGAATCCTGAAGCATGGGGCCTTGAATGAAGCTTGCAAGCTTCTTCAAGCTCGCTCCAATGGCAGTCAAGGCACCTGTACCTATCTACAAGAAAATGGCCTCACGGCCTTGTCAAATTACTCAGAAAGCTTCGCCGTGACACGGCGAAGGTCGTTCGGTGGTTGGCGTGGTGCGGGGTGGCTTGGGCGTGCGTGCCTAGGTTGTTCTATGGTCAAGGAGTCGGGTGTGTTCGGGGGAATTGTGTGGAGTGTGTGGCGGTCAATGGAAAGGGGGAAAATGATTAGTGGGATGTGGTGATGCTTTTGAGGTGGTTGGCGAGGTGGATGGTTGTGTGGAATGGCGGATGCACCTCGCCGGTGGTCTGCCAGAGGTGAAGATGGTGGTGGTCTGTGAGTGTCGAGGGATATTTTGTCAAATAAAGAGGGGGAAATAGAAAGAGGAGAGAGGGGAGAAGTACCTGACCTAGTTTAAAGACAAAAGGAGAAAGGATGGCGATCGGCTCGTGTCTGCCGCCGCCGGAGACGAAGGTCCCAGTAGGAGGGGGATGGCAATGACGAGGAGGTAAGTGCGTGCGCAGGTGTGGCGCGACGTGGACAACAGAGGCAGAGGCAACTCTGCCACTGGTATTGTGGCAGAGCAACAAGAGGAGGAGATAGAGGTCGCTGGAGCTCGCTGGGAGTTTAGCCTGAGGAGAAGAGAAGAAATTGGGGGTTATCTCCAGCCAAACCAAGCTGGGGGTCTGCGAACGGATTAAGGCACCCTTTTATAACCCCTGGTGGAGGGCCCTGTGCTTGGAAGGCAAGCTTCCAAGCATGGGCAAGTCGCTGGAGTTGGAAGGTTGAAAAGACCCAAATCTCTCATGCGTTCGCATGAGAGATTGCTTAGGATTTGGAGCTCAAGATTGGGTTCACATGAACGGGAATTCCTTAGAGAATCTCCCTTTCAAATTTGAGAGGGATTCTCTGAGGAATCCAGGAGATATCCCCCTCGAATCCTCGCCGGAGTAGGATTCCTCCACTGTAATGGTGGAAGGACCTAATTGCAAAGAACGACGAGGAAGCTAGGAGGTGTTTGCAAGAGTTTTCAAAAGTTAGGGGTCTAAATGTAATTTGGTTGGACTGTTTTGCAAAGTAGGTAAAGGTGAACTCCTCTTAAGTCCAAATTTTGGTATAAATCTAATTTGGACCTAACAAATCCAATGGTGAAGTTGGATTTTAGGTTTGGCCATGTTTGACTAGGCATTTTACACAAAAACCCAATTTAGTGTAAACATTTGACTAGGACCCCTATGTAGGTCAAAATAGGTTCTAAAGGCCAAATTGAAGGTTATAAACCCTAGAGGATATTTTTTCATTAATTTTAGAGGGTTTAGTTAGATTTAATTCTAACCAGAACCTTGTTAAGTTAAGTAGGTCTGTTTTAGGGTTACACGAAGTCATTTAATTCATAGATTTCACATCAACCCTTTTCTGTTTGAACCAACCTACTTTTTATCTTTTTTAGACCTCTTGAACTATGCTTAGCCCCTGAGAAATCCTGTTGTTGCACTGCAATGGTAAAATTATAGTTTTACCCTTTATTTCTTCCATTTCTCTCAGACTGGTTATTCCTTGAGTTAGGCCCTTCATTTGGTTACGTAGGAGCTTTTGTTCTCTTTTTTAGGTCAAAATGAGCTAGTTAGGGCTCATGATGGTGTTCCCATCATACCCCCATGCTTAGGTTTTGCTAGTCCCTTAGCAAAATTTTAAGATTTTAACTTCTGATCTAGACCATGAGTTCCTTTCACACATTATGATGAGTGCTTTTTCTGTTTCTTTTTTATTAGGTTAGAATGCCAACAGTAGGCCTAGAGGTACTCAAGTACCAACCAAGATCTAGACCTGACCAGCTCTAGCCTCGATCTTCCGTGAAGGTTTTTAAGGTCTACAGGAACTATCATAAGGTTCGTTGGACCCCGCAGTTAAAGCACCCGTGCTTAAGACATATTTTAGCCTCGGTTCAATTTACAGTGTGTTTTTTGTAAGAGAGAGACAGAGGATTTATTTGTTTGGAGAGTTTTCTCTCTTTTCTTCTTATTTCTAGCTTCGGATTGGCTTCTCAACACGGTCTATATCAGATTTCTCGTCCCTATCATCAATCCTCAAAGGTCCCTGCCAATCGATGCTTCGTGATAGCACCGCCCATGGCAACCCCTAGAACCCTGGATTTCAAGATTTCGAGATAATCCCGCCCATGGCATTCTGTAGCTAAATCCAGACCCTGGCAATCGACATTTCGTGATAATGCCACCTATAGTATCTGAACCAGTAGGGTGCTTGCATGTCCCCAGTAGGATATGTAAATATCCTAGGAGACAAGCACCGAGACGATATGTTGTTATGCATCTTCGAGGGGAATTTCCTGCCTCTCCGCGCCGAGAACTCGTCCAAATCACCTTGTGTTGATCGGCCGCTCCTATTCTAGGCAAGCTTTTTTTGCAGAACATTTAAACGCTTTTGCGTGATTTTGATAGTTATGCGCACTGAACTAGATTGGGTGTGGAATGGGGTGCTTAGGTTACCGAATCTCGCAAACCAAAGGTCAATTAACAAGGCCGAATACTCCTTAAGCCTTAGACCAATACTTAAGCTTCGCATTTTTCCCAACCTCTTGAGGATTATCCAGATCTTAGCGGATACTTGAATTTTTAAGCCTAAGAGTCTAGCCCAAAAGGCCTAAGATCGGTGTTCCTACTAATCTCTTTTTGTGTCCAATTAACACTTTTTCCTTCATTTTTCTTTTCCTTGATTTGATCTAGAACTTCGGTTAATTCCTTAATTTCTTACTAATGATTATCTCTTTTTTTTTCTTTTCCATTTTGTGCTCCCTTTGACATTTTGCTCTTTTCCTCCTCATGTTTATATGGCCTCAAAATCTTCTCCCCTCCTATTTTTTTGTTCTTTTTCACAATTTTCTACTTTTTTGGTGTTCTTGGCCTATGTGATTTTTTTGTGAGAATCCTTCTGACTTTTCTTGATTTATGTATGTTTGCACGTTACCTCCCCCCCATGCCTAAGTTTTACAATGTCCTCATTGTAAACGGAGGGTGTGAAATAGTGTTGGGTTCAGGGACTTAGAACAGGATTTATCGGGTGGGCGACCGGGTCGAATAATGACTATTGTGGACGATTTCATGCTCTGGCATGTGTACCAGAGGTGGGATCGATTGTTCTGAGACTGAACTCAGTGTGCAATAGATGTGAAGTACAGATGGATAATCAGAAGGATCTCGGGCTTTTGGATTGACGGGTTGCCTCCCGTTAAGCACTAAATTCAACGCCTTCAGCCGAGCGGGAAATGGTATGGAGAGGGAGTGGGCAAATCAACGGAGTTTTGTAGAACAAGCACCTTGATCAAGAGCTTGGTTGGTCCAACTAGGTGCTTGTTTAGATCAACTGGCTGATGATACAACCCAAACCCAATCAATCTGGTGAGTTGATAAATGTAGATCAAGAGATGTGGAAACCACCAAATGCTATGGAGCTCGGACGGATGTGGAAGTGTAAATTCGGGGTTTGGCTGAGTCGAATCAGCTTGGTCAAAGTAGGGATCTGTAAAATAATCAGTGGATGATGTAAAAACCCTATAGAGGTGATCAATGTTCGAAACCCGGTATAGATGTGGAGTCGAATCATCTGCAATCGGCTTAGTAAGAGGGGAGTCAGAATAGAAATTGAGTCTGGTTGCGGATCGGGGTTGAAAACAGGTTTAGATAGGTTCTGTGTATGCAGAGGAGGTGGCTTCAATAAGAATTGTGTATGAAGGCTCTTCTAGAAAGGAGTTACAGGTGGTTTCATTTAGAGAGTCCTCATAGTAGCTCTCAAATTCAAAAGTGAATGCCTGAAGAGTGTCTATAGGATGAGGAAAATCTGAGTCAAGAAAAGATTCGAACTCTGGGTTGCAGTCACTCAGCATTTTCTGGTTTTGACTCTTGAGGATCGAAAAGAAATGATTCCATCTTACTGGAACCTGAATTTAAATCAGTGATCTCGGGATCAGGGACCTCAGAGTCAGAGTCAGAGAATGAATCATGTGAGCTGAGATCATAGATTGGCTCGTCGTATTCAGGAAACAGAGGTTCTCCGAAATCATGTTAAGATTCGAAATTGTCGGAGAATTTACGAAAATCAAATTCTGAATGAGATTCAAGATCAGGAGTTCCATCACCGAGTAAATCACATAATGTAGACTTAGCAGCCTGACTTGGGTCTAGCCTATATGTAAATTCTGAGCTCAAAAAGTAGTTCTTATTTGGTCTCGGCTCAAGTTCTAGGCTTGTACGAAAGATCCAATCAAAACCCCACTCTTCTAACTCCTCGGTTTCTGTATCATAGATTGGCGTGACTTCAGAAAAATCGATCTGCATCTGTAAGGATGCTGGAGAGGGATATTTATCAAATAAAGGTCCAGAATCATACTCTTCATTGAAACTTTGATCTTCATCTACGGGGCCTCGTAATCTTCCCAATAAATTTCAAATCCAGATTCTAGGTTGAGGATGTGGGTTGAATCACTAGAATCTAGGTCAGAGTTACCGTCGAGGGTCACCTTATCAGAATAAGGGGCGGGATTTACACCCTCGAGAGGTTCAATTCTAATCTCATCATTGTAGGAGTCTCGGAATTCTATGTTTGGTGACCCAAGATCTAGGGCTAGTTCAAAATCGTGTTCTCCAACAATTGGAACTTCCCAACCTATTTCAAGATCAGGCATGTTGTATTCCATCTGGGTTAGGAATCCACAACTTTGTGCCTCAAACCTGGAGTTCGGGAAATTGGATTGATCCTCAATACTATTCCAAGATGGTTCATCATCTGTTTGGGGTGTGTACGGGTATTTCTGATCGATAACTTGTTTCAATAATCTCATTATCTCTTCCCATTTTTCAAGATCATCTTGGTGTTGTTCCCATAGTGCAAAATTTGTCATGGATTAAAGGTATTCAAAGTTGTGCAATTTTTCTATCTCAATGTATCCTATTATGAGAATGTCTCGGGTTGATCCTTTTTGGGCCTCTGTCAATAACACTTGGGCACAGTTTATGATGAAAGTTATTGCTGGTACACTAACCTAAATGTCTTCTACTGGTTTTGAGATTTTGTTTTCAATTTCATAAAATTCAAGGGCATCCTCGATCATCCTATCTCTCAAGGATCTTTGTGACTCAGGTTTCTTGAATGGTAATCCTAATCAACCAGGCTGCATATTTGGATTAGATGGTGGAATCAAGATGTAGAATCAAAGTTCAAGTCTTAGAATGAAGTAATTAGATCTGAATAGAGAATCCCACTGAAAATCTATGTGTGTGCTCTAAAGAGAAGGGATGAGGGACTGGATGTGTTTTTGACCCAATCAAGGCACCCAAAGATGTTTGGATGACTATGGAGGTTCGGGGCGGATGATATCCCTGGATCGGAAAGTCATCCACCTGAGAATTACCTAGGCAGCCAGAGAGGGAGAGTCCCGCAAAGACCCCTACATGGTAGAGCGTCCCCACGGGTTACAGGGTTTCCCCCACCCGACATCTCTTGTCACTGAGATTCTAGGTAGACCAGAATGGGGACCTTGACCTCTTAAGTCTACCATTTTTATTTAAGATCAAAGGTGCTTAGGGTTCCACTTGAACTTTAGATGTTTTGGCTTTGTGACCTAATTTGGAGGTTGGTTGGCCTACAATGTAGTCCAACTTCACCTGACCTGCCCTAAAGATGGCAGAATGATTCTAGGTCAAGACCTAGAAATCACCCTGATTTGACTCCCAGGTAATTAGGTCCAAGGTTTTTAAGGTTCAAGTGATTTTAGAGCTTGATTTTAGGGTTTGTCTTGATTGGATCCTTTCAATCAAGGGCTTGGGTAGCACACAGATGCGGGTGGGTTTGTTTCCTTTTATGCAAGCACGTGTGAACTAGCACTCCAAATGCCCTACTGTCGAAACCCTAATTTGGTTCTATTTCCAATCCTTTTTTATTTTCACAAAAGTTCTCTTTGGACTTCAAACAAGAAGTATGTAGTCCACGAAGATTTAGAAATTAAGCATGATCCCTAATAGGCATAGGAATTTTTGGTAGGATCTCAAGAAATCACTTCAACTTCAATCGGATGTGAAAAATATTTCGCAAATCAGGAAACTAGCCTTTCAAATGATAATTACTATAAAAAGAAGGCAGATGATTCCTAATTTGATTATTTTCTTTTAATCTTCCCAATATTATGAGGTTGATTAGGGAAGAATAGAGAAGGTACCTGCCTGGAGTGGTTGATTTTCGCAGGAGAACTCCTCGTGGAATACCTCGCAAAATCACAGTAAAACAAATAAGGCAAGTCATTGTTCAAATATAATCAAAATAATGTAGAGACTAGTGATGAATTGTGCGTTGCTCCCCGGCAACGGTGCCAAAATGTTTGTCGAAAGCGAAATCGGGTTTAAAATAATGCGTCGTAGTATAGTTGAAATTACTTTGAAAATAAATAAATTTTATTACTCTAAGTTTAAGTCCGAGATCGAACACAGGGAGAAAATGGAATTCATGCACTAATTTCAATAATAGATGCAATTCAAAATATAATTCAGAATGTTAAGCATGAGTATATGGATAATAAAATGTAGCAAGAAAATATATAAAAGAGAACTTGGGAAGAATTAGACGTCTGATTATAAAATCAGACATCTTAAAAGTGACGTGCTACAATGTTTGATTTTCTTTGATTTTTCCTTCTTCTTCTACTTCTTTCTTTGGCTCGTTCCTCTCTTTCTTTCTTCTTCTTTCCTTAGCTTCTCTGCAAGTCCTCAACTCTTCTTCTACCTTCAGCCTTTTGGCTTTTCTTTAGCCTCCAGCCCTTAAGCTTCTTCTTTAGCCTCCTCCTTCAGCTTCTTCTTTACCCTCCTCCTCCTTCATTCCTTGCAGTGCTTTCTACCTTCAGCTTCCTCCTTCCTTAGTTTCATCTTTGGCTTCACCCTTGGCTTCTTCTTCCTTTCCTTTCCCTGCAAGAGCAAAACCTACCCCTACCCTCCCCTGCGAACTCTCTCACTTTTCTCTCTTAGGCTCGCTCTCCTAAAGCCTTCTCGGGTAAACGGGTCGAGTTAATGCGCCCGAGACTAAGCCCATCGGCGTTCTAGGTGGTGGGAGAGGAGTGCACGGGTAGTCGAGTCGAGAACCAGGTCCGCGGAGGCGTGTGTTGCTGTTGAGGCATGGGGATGAGTGGGACCTCACCCCATGTCAAGAGGCATTAAGCCCCTGGCACTTTTGCAACTTATATCACTTCTCCCACTCGAAGACTTCCGAGGTGGGACTAAATGAACAACTTGCTTCTCGCGCGCAGCCGGTCGTCACTCAATCGCAGAGGCTACAGGGGCTTTGGCCTCCAATTGCTGGCTAGAGTTTCTCGCGAAGAGATTCTGCACGTCTGGGACCTGGAATCCTGAAGCTTGGGGCCTTGAATGAATCTTGCAGGCTTCTTCAAGCTCGCTCCAATGGTGGTCAAGGCACCTGTACCTATCTACAAGAAAATGGCCTCACGACCTTGTCAAATTACTCAGAAAGCATTGCCATAACACAGCAAAGGTGGCCCGGTGGTTGGCGTGGCGTGGGGTGGCTTGGGCGTGCATTGTTGAACGTAAACGAACGCGACGCTAACGTGTTCGATTTTGGAAAACCTGTCGTTCTAGTTCGAAAGCAAAGAATTCGTGTTCAACAAATAAAATTTATACCGAAAAGAGTTCCGGGTTGAACACAGGGAGGCTACGTTGATCTATATTCGCAATTATATTTTTTTTAGGATTTTTGATAAACAAGGCGATATAATTGCAATGGAACTAACAGACTAAAAGAGAGAGAGAGAGAGAAAGAGAACATGCATTCAATGTTTCAATTGTTTATACAATCAAACTAAATAAAAGTTACACTAGAAAGCGGAAAATCAATTACACTATAAAGCAGGAAAATTCTACACTAGAAAAGCTGTAAATAAGAATGAGAGAGAGAAGTTATCTTCCTCGACGATTGCTTGGAGGACGAGCCGGATGGGATGACATCTGGACGAAGGAGAACGAAGCAGGACGAAAGAGGACGAAGCAGCACGCCGTCGTCGTCGTGGGATCCACTTCCGAAAGGGGAACGAAAATTTAGACTTTATCTCGCGAGGAGCATCCTGGGTGTGGGACAAGCTTCTCTTGAGCTTTGGAGGGGTAGAGAGGAGAAGGAAGGGATGAAAATTTCGTATGGAGGGGGTCTCCTTTTATAGTTGCAAGGAGTGGGAGCAAAATGGACATTACAACTTCAAAACAATAAATGAGGGGTCTTTAGTGACGGATAAATCCATAAACTCTCCCACCATGTCGGAAAATATGGCTAGCATACGCCTTTGAAATGTCGCAGGTGCATTGCATAACCCGAAAGGCATCCTACGAAAAGCAAAGGTTCCGTAGGGACAGGTGAAAGTAGTTTTTTCCTGATCCTCGGGATGGATAGGAACTTGGTTGTATCCCGAGTAGCCATCAAGAAAATAGAAGTACTTCTGCCCGGCTAATTTTTCCAAGATTTGATCAATGAAGGGCAGGGGAAAATGATCCTTTTTAGTGGCTGTGTTCAGCTTCCTGTAATCAATACAAACTCTCCAAGAGGAAGCTGAACGAGTTGTGACAGATTCTCCTCTCTCATTAGTCACAACAGTAATCCCGGCTTTCTTTGGAACAATCTGAACGGGACTTACCGAGGGACTGTCAGAGATTGAATAAATAATTCCTCCATCGAGCCACTTGGTGATTTCCTTTTTGACCACTTCTCGCATATTTGGATTCAATCTCCTCTGCATTTGGCGAGAAGGGCGGGATCCATCTTCCAAAAATATTCTATCATTACAGTAAGATGGCTCGATCCCCCTGAGGTCATGAATGGTCCAACCAATTGCCTCCTTATGCTCCTTTAGGACCTTAATCAATTTAATCTCTTGCTCCTTTGTCAATTTAGCACTAATAATCACAGGGAGCATATTCTGCGGTCCTAAAAATTGATATTTTTAATTCTCGGGCAATGGTTTCAATTCAAGTTGGGGTGGGGTAATGATTGATGGTAGGGTAGATGCTGAAGATTTAACAAGAGGAAGAGGTTTTGAGTGAACAAAATCAGTAACCTCTTCCGAAGATGTCAGGTCAGAGGGTTGCGGGTCAAATTCATCAACCAAAGAGGAACTTTCAATTGAAGAAACTGTCGAACAAGTTTCAATATTAACATTATCCTCATCAAGTTCCTCAATAAATCCACAATCCTCAAATTTATTGATCGCCTTAAAATATCCAATTTCATTCGTTGGTCCCCAAAGGCGATTTCTATGCTACTGCTTTCACAATTAATGTTGGCCTTTGCGGTAGCCAGGAATGGATGCCCCAGAATGATGGGCGTGTTCCTTAGATTATCTGGTACATCCATGTCAAGGACAAGGAAATCTACAGGAAAATAGAAATCCTTGACCTTAACTATAACATCTTCAATAACGCCTCGTGGGTTTGTGACCAAACGGTCTGCTAACTGTAGCGTTACTGAAGTTGGCCGAAGTTCACCTAACTCAAACTTCTCATAAAGAGAAGTCGGAATTAGGTTGATGGATGCACCGAGATCCAAAAGTGCTCTTTCAAATGTGTAATCTCCGATAACGCAAGAAATCAAAGGAGCACTAGGACTCTCTTTTTCTGAGGGAGGTAGTGCAGGATAACAGAACTAGCCTGCTCGGAGAGTACCACCTTCCTCGGAACAGATTCTCTCGACTTACGCTTTTGTGTACATAATTCCTTTAAAAATCTTGCGTAAGCCGGTATGTGTTTGATAGCATCAAGGAGCGAGATATTGATCTCAACATTCTTAGATAAATTCAGAAGCTCCTCATTACTATCAATAGACTTCTTCTTCTTTGCTTTGGTTAAGGCTTCAGGAAAAGGAACATGAGTCAGATCTTTGGAATCAGGTTCCTGAGCCTTGATTTCTCCTCTAGAATTCTCCTCTCTCAGATTCTTCAGGATTCAAAAGATCAAAATAGTGTGGTTGTGGATCCTGAGTCTTCTTACCACTCCTTAAAGTTACAGAACTTGCAGAAGCGTAAGAATTTGGGTCTTGGGGAGGATTAGGAAAGATTGGAGGGGCTTGATTGACCATGAATTGTTGATTTGCAGAAGAAGACGACGAGGAACCCTGCTCAACCACCTGAGCATGTGCGTGCGGGTCCCTCTGATTTCCGTACCCTTGGGCTTGATTGCCCGAATTCATAATGTTTTGCGGGTTGGGTACGGGTTGGGATGGTAGAGATCCGGGTTGACGAGAGTTAGCAATGAGCCCGGATTGTAAGTTGTCCAGCGAGTTTTTCATTTGCTGCATGAGTTAGAGCATAGATCCTTGCATCTCTACCATTTGACGGTTCAAATCAGCCTGCCCTGCGGGTTGACGGGTATTCCAAGCTGGCTGATTGACCTGATTTGGAGGCAACTAAGTATATATTTGACCCTGACCCATTGGTCGTTGCGGAGCATAGTTTCCGGGTCGGAATTGGGTCTGTTACCCCGGATTTTTCCAAGAGAAGTTAGGGTGGTTTCTCCAACCTGGATTATAGGCATTCGAGTAGGGGTTGGATCTAACATTCTCTTGTACAACACAGACATCCTCTTAGGGTGAGGATGGAGAGAAAGAAAGGGAAAGATGAGAAAAACTGGGATCAAAGGCCCCAGTTGGGAACCCATGGGGTTCTGAAAAATGCTGACTCATAGGTTGAGTCGTATCGAGTTGATTCACGAACTCCCGTCCAGAAGGAGCTCGTGAGGAATGGAATCCCGAATTTTGGGATTGAGTGGATTGAGAGTTGTTCATAGAATTGCCAGCCATCCACTCTTCCATTCTTTTAGCAACCAAGTCCACTTTATCAAGTTTATTACAAATCAATTCCATATCAAATGAATGAGAGTCATGAACTTCATTGACATTTGATCTGAGTTGCTTGGACCGGTTAAAAGTATCCATGGAGGCATGATTAATTGAATTCTCACTCATTTCCTCAAATAAATCATGTGCACTATCTGCATCTTTATTGAGAAAATTGCCTCCGCAAGAAGCATCCACATGGTTTCTGAGTTGTTCATTCAGCCCATGATAGAAGATTTGCACGAGTTGCCATTTCGGCACCTCGTGGTGTGGACACCTCCGCAATAAGTCCTGGAATCGCTCCCAGGCCACATGAAACTTCTCCCCCGGCCGCTGGGTAAAGGTAATGATTGCCCGTCTCAAAGCATTGGTACGATCGACTGGGAAGAATTTCTTCAGTAAGGTCGATTTCAACTCATTCCAAGTTGTAATTGGTCTTCCTATTGTCCTATACCAATGCGCGGCTTTATCCCTAAGAGAGTGGGGGAAGAGCCTCATGATCATTTGCTCCTCGTTAACGTTTCGAGCCTTGGTGGTCTGGACCAAAGTGGTCAAATCTTCCAAGTGCTGAAACGGATCTTCGGAGCCAAGCTCATAATAATGTTTAATCAGGCTTAACACCTGGGGCTTGATTTCTATGTCACCGGCTGGAATCTGAACGCCGGGATGTTCCCCGTAATTTGAAGGATCATAAAAATCCTTCAAGGGCTGAGCACCCTGCATTCTCTGGAACCATTCCTGCATTCTCTGCATTTGTTCCAGCTGCCTTCGAAATTCTTCCTATGGATTTTCAAGTAGAGGAGGCTGTTGTTTGGCCATGGGATCAAATTGACCAAAATCTAACTTGCGCCTCCTAGAATGTTCTAACGGTTCTTCCAATCGGGGATTCAATGACCGTCTTCCCAGCATAAACTAGGAGAAGGTCAGAAGGACTGGGGATAGGGACCCTGCAGCACAACAAAACAAGGTTATCCTTAAATGGGGTAGCCTAAGGATCTACTGACTCCCAAAACCAGCCTTAAGACTGTAAGTGATTTACTCTACTTGCGTCTGTTTAATCCAACCAGTTAGAAGGAGGGACTGGGGAGAAGGTTCTTCCTTTGGCTTTTGCCTCCGGTTCCTAGTGTACCCCCCAGCCGCGGTCGTTTGACGCTACTCGCCTAGCTAGACATCAGATTAATCAGTACAAGTAGGTTAATCAAAAACAATCTCAGACTAGGCCCTGAAGAGTGAATCAAACCTTAAGGCCAACGCCTACACAATTTTATTAAGGCCTGGGATTGTGGTGCTTATGGAATGTGATGGGCCCTTACAATGGGTTGTGCCCTTAATGATTGATTGAGATTTGTGTAAGTGCGTGCACAACCAGGGTTTTCAAGTAAGATTATTGATGATGCGTGAATTTTAATGTTCAAATCTTGCTTAAGTAGCTTTTAGGGTTTCAAATTAGGTGAATTACAATCAAGTTTCTAGGCAAACCAAGTTGTAAAACACGGGTGAAGATTGTTTTCCTTTAAAATCAGAAAGAAAGTGGAGTGCCTGGAATATACCTAGATTGAAAATCCTAAGGAGGAGCTACTTGATGAGTTAGTTTTAAATAAAGTGGTGCGGCCCAAACAACTCAAACAATTGGCTACAATTGCACCACTAAGTTAGGCACTCAAAGATGGTTAACCTAGAATGATTTCTACTCTGTTATGTGTTGCTTTGTGTGTACCGGTTCTATAGATCAGAACCTGGTTGAGTAGAAAACAAATCAAGTTGATCAAGTGCCTTGAATGTGGGTGTGTGTTGTGTGTTTGTTGAAAATTACCCCACAAGATTATCTTTTTGTTATTTTTTTATGAATGAGGGTGGAATAAATGTGAGTGGAAATCCAAACAACCAAACTATTCTTAGGATTTATGCAAACACCTAGGTTAATTGGGATTTGGATTTAATGTGGCGAATGAAATCTATGGAGGGGGTAAGAATGGGGAAACACTTACAGTTGTCTTCAACTACATTTTACTTCAGTCTATCGCTTGTTGATTCCTTGATGGAGGTCTCTGTAAAACAATAGACACAAGAGAAAGCAAGTTAGAAAACAAATAAAGTGCAAGAAATGCGAAGAAAAGATCGGAAATCGTTGCCTCCCCGGCAACGGCGCCAAAATGTTGAATGTAAACGAGCGCTACGCTAACGTGTTCGATTTTGGAAAACCTGTCGTTGTAGTTCGAAAGCGAAGAATTCGTGTTCAACAAATAAAATTTATACCGAAAAGAGTTCCGGGTCGAACACAGGGAGGCTACGTTGATCTATATTTGTAATTATATTTTTTTTAGGATTTTTGATAAACAAGGCGATATAATTACAATGGAGCTAACAGACTAAAAGAGAGAGAGAGAGAAAGAGAACATGCATTCAATGTTTCAATTGTTTATACAATCAAACTAAATAAAAGTTACACTAGAAAGCGGGAAATCAATTACACTATAAAGTAAGAAAATTCTACACTAGAAAAGCTGCAAATAAGAATGGGAGAAAGAAGTTATCCTCCTCGATGATTGCTTGGAGGACGAGCCGGATGGGATGACATCTGGACGAAGGAGAACGATGTAGGACGAAGGATGACGAAGCAGAAGAACGGGAACGAAGCAGCACGCCGTCGTCGTCGCGGGATTCACTTCCGAAGGGGAACGAAAATTTAGACTTTATCTCGCAAGGAGCATCCCGGGTGTGGGACAAGCTTCTCTTGAGCTTTGGAGGGGTAGAGAGGAGAAGGAAGGGATGAAAATTTCGTATGGAGGGGGTCTCCTTTTATAGTTGCAAGGAGTGGGGGCAAAATGGACATTACAACTTCAAAACAATAAATGAGGGGTCTTTAGTGACGGATAAATCCGTCCCTAAAGCCCCGACGTGGGCGTAGCTTCCACGCCCACGTGCGCCGCTTCAGCTGCCCGCGCTCTCAATGCCATCGCACGTACGCTGAGTCTCAGTCGTCCGATCGCGAGATCGGACGGCTTAAAACGCATCTTCGCCTGCTACGCTGCGCGCCCGCTCGCATGTGATCGCGCGTCCACGCTGCGCGTCCAATCGCGCGTCGGCGCTATTGGGCGCGTGCAGCCATTGGATCGCAATCTGACGCTCCACGCACCGCTCGCTTACACCTAATTTGAGGCTCGCGGGACTTGATCCCGCGACCTCTGCTTTGCCCGCCGCTTCATCTCCGCTGCGCTACGCGGACGAAATGGTTGCGCGGACGAATCAGCCAGCCGCATCCACAGCCGTTGGATCTTGATCCAACGGTGGAGAATCGACGCGTTGATTGAAGAAGAGGTGCGGCGGTGCTGGAGGCCGTTTGGGCGGCTGAGATGGTGCCACGTGGTGCCATCTTGGCCGTCCATCTTCTGGAAGTTGTGGATGGTGCCACGGATGTCGGATTGGCTCGATTTTTGTGTCGTTGGGCTGCGATCGTCGTTCCGAATTCATCCGTGCGTTCGGATTTGTCATCTGAAGTGTGGATTTTCACCATCCTGGCCCTTGATCTTCTAGGGTTCCCCGGTCACTATCTGATGCTACGGATGTTTGATTAGGGCAATCTTGGAGTCGTTGAACTCCAATCGTCGCCCTGATCACATCCATACGGTTGGATCTTTGATCTGACGTCCCAATTAAATGTTTTCCCTATCCAAGCACATAAAGGAGACAATTAACCTCCATTTTATTCAAACTACTCTAAATGCAAAATGATGCATGTTATGTAATATTTATATCATGAAATGCAATCCTATGCTTAAGAACATGTAAAAATAGACATTTTAAGTAGTGTAAATGTGTTTACATCATGCATGCCTAGGTCGTTCTGTGGCCGTGGAGTTGGGTGTGTTCGGGGGAAGTATGTGGAGTGTGTGGCAGTCAATGGAAAGGGGGAAAATGATCCGTGGGATGTGCCAATGCTTTTGAAGTGGCTGGCGAGGTGGATGGTTGTGTGGAATGGCAAATGCACCTCATCGGTGGTCTGTGAGCGTCGAGGGATATTTTGGGAAATAAAGAGGGGGAAACAGGAAGAGGAGAGAGGGGAGAAGTACCTGACCTAGTTTAAAGACGAAAGGAGAAAGGATGGCGGTCGGCTCGTGTCTGCCACCGTCGGAGACGAAGGTCCCAGTAGGAGGGGGACGGTGATGACGAGAAGGAGGCAGGCGTGTGCGCAGGTGTGGCGTGACGCGGATGACGGAGGCAGAGGCAACTTTGCCATTGGTATTGTGACATAGCGATGAGAGGAAGAGATAGAGGTCACTGAAGCTTGCTAGGAGTTTGGCCAGAGGAGGAGAAGAAATTGGGGGTTATCTCTGGCCAAACCAAGTGAGGATCTACGGATGGATTAGGGCACCCTTTTATAACCCCTAGCGGAGGGCCCTGTGTTTGGAAGGCAAGCTTCCAAGCATGGGTAGGTCGTCGGAGTTGGAAGGTTGAAAAGACCCAAATCTCTCATGCGTTCGCATGAGAGATTGCTTAGGATTTGGAGCTCAAGATTGGGTTCACATGAACGGAAATTCCTCAGAGAATCTCCCTTTCAAATTTGGGAGCGATTCTTTGAGAAATCCAGGAGATATCCCCCTCGAATCCTCACTGGAGTAGGATTCCTCCACTGTAATGGCGGAGGAACCTAATTTCAAAGAACGACGAGGAAGCTAGGGGGTGTCTGCAAGAGTTTTCAAAAGTTAGGGGTCTAAATGTAATTAGGTTGGACTATTTTGCAAAGTTGGTCAAGGTGAACTTCCCTTAGGTCTAAATTTTGGTATAAACCTAATTTGGACCTAAAGAATCCAATGGTGAAGTTATATTTTAGGTTTGACCATGTTTGACTGGATATTTTACACAAAAATCCAATTTAGGGTAAACATTTGACTAGGACCCCTATGTAGGTCAAAATAGGTTCTAAAGGTCAAAATGAAGGTTCTAAACCCTAGAGGATATCTTTCCATGAATTTTAGAGGGTTTAGTTAAATTTTATCCTGACCAGAACCTTGTTAAATTAAGTAGGTCTGTTTTAAGGTTACAAGAAATCATTTAATTCATAGATTTCACATCAACCCTTTTCTATTTGAACTAACCTACTTTTTATCTTTTTAAGACCTCTTGACCTATGTTTAGCCCCTGAGAAATCCTGTTGTTGCAGTGCAATGGTAAAATTGCAGTTTTACCTTTTGTTTCTTACTTTTCTCTCAGACTGGTTATTCCTTGAGTTAGGCCCTTCATTCGGTTATGTAGGAGCTTTTGTTCTCTTTTCTAGGTCAAAATGAGCTAGTTAGGACTCATGATGATGTTCCCATCAGATGCCACACATGAATTATGCACTTAAGCTAAAAATATGAATTAATTTAATTACATCCTAATGTATGCTATCCAAATGTTAAAATTAACTTAATGTCGAGGCACTTAAATACTTAAATAGCCCACAAATATGGGCTAATCATTTCACATTAAGGGTAGAGCACACCTGCATTTCCAAACTTAATGGAAATATATCAAACAATTGGGATTTGCAAAACTCATTTGTGCCTCATCAGAACCTTGATTAAACGTATTAACTCAAGTGAACCCTAAAATGCATTAATACAAGCATTTGAATTTAAAATTCACTTCATCAAGAAAAATTACTTGTAAACCCCTTTTGCCTAAGTACTTCACACATCTGAAATCAATTTTAAGGGCAAACACCCCCTAACACCTATCATATTCCAAAAGCACATCAAACCCAAGACTAAAACTGAGTAGGCGTGCCCTAGGCAGGACTAATAGTCTTGGGGAGTCGAAATTAGATTGGACTAAGGTCAAGTCCTTGTCTATTTGGACCCACTAGTGACAAGAAAGGTCAGTGCGGTAACCACGTTAACCCTTAGTGGTGTCTCACTGTGCGGGGGGTCCTAGGGGGTCCCATCCTTCTGGACAACCAAGTAATTCAAGAGTTGATCTAACCCAATCGTGTTTTGGGGAGCTAAGATCAAATCTATTTAGGGTTAACACACTAAGGACCAGTTTGATTGCTTGCATTGAAAGGGCGGAGGATTCTCTCATCTATCTTCTCCCTCTCATCTACAGACATTCTTCTGGTGCATGCAAGGTTGAAGATCTCAAAATCCAGATTTGCTACCACCATTAGAAAGAAATCCTAGGAGAAGACCTATTTATCCATAATCTGAATTTGAACCTTCTGCAATGGCTAGTCACCACGAGGAAGATGAGATCGAAGAGGAAGAACAAAATCTAGATCCAATGACCCTCTTATAGAGGCAGATCACTAAGCAGGGCAGCACCATGACAGGCAGATGCAGGTCATCGTGCAAGCCATCACCCGACTCCAAACTGGGAGAGTTGACCAACCTCTCTGTGACTTTTACAACCCTTCTAATGCCCAACCTGAACCCTTTGTCAGAGTACCTCAAGATGGGGAAGATTTTGAACTCAAACCTCATATTATCAATCTGATTCCCCACTTCTATGGCTACGATTCTAATGACCCCTTCCACCACCTTGAAGAACTTCTACGCATAAAAAGGACCTTTGGCCCTAGGAACATGAATGAGGGTACCTTGATGATGAAAATGTTCCCATTCTCCTTAAAAGATAGAGCTGTTCCTTGGTTGAGGACTATTGGTAGACCAATCTTGACCTAGGAAGATCTGAGAAGCACACTCCTGAAGAAATTCTTTCCCATAGGAAAAACCAATGCCCTTAGATATGCCATTACAAGCTTTAAGTAGAACCCTGGGGAAAAACTACATGAGGCTTGGGAGAGGTTTAACGATTTAACTAGGAAATGCCCTCATCATGGGATTTCGAAGTGGCACTTGGCCCATATTTTTTATTATGGGTTAAGTGATAATCTGAAGAATTTTGTTGACGCAGCATGTGGAGGCAATTTTTTAAGTAGAGACGTTGAGGGAGCCTTTTAATTATTTGAGAATATGAGTGAAAATTCCCTTAACAATGTCTCAATATCCATCTTTAATAGAGCTAATCAACCAAGAAGCGGAGTTTATGAAGTTAATGATAATTCACACTCAATTGATTTAGAATTAATTGCACAATGATTAGACAAGGTGGAACTCGTGGGAAAGAATGTGGAAAGTTTGGATAAGAAACTGGATAATCTTCTGAAGGGTGGGAGTTCCTTAAGTACACAATCTAGAAAAAATCCTATGCCTACCCAAGGAGTGCCTATGTTAACCCGCAACCAACTCCCCAAACCCCTAGGTCAGGAATTAGTGCACAACATCAATGACCTAACCATGGCTCCACCTATGAGCCAATTGTACTTGGACCCATCTCTTTCTGGGTACCAAAGAGGGACCTTGATGACCTCAAATTCTAAACTAGGCATCCCGATGCCTAGTTATCCCGAGGATGCGAATGAACTCTAGGGTTACACTAGAAATAAGCCTTATTCAAACACTTACAACCTTGGATGACGCAACCATCCTAACTTTGCTTGGTCAAGTGATGGGAACACCATCATGATCTATAAACTAGCTCATTTTGATCCAATTAAGTCAGTAAATGCTCCTACATAATTGCCAGAGAGTCATATTTCACTGTATAATCATTCTGAGGGAAAAATAAGAAACTATGGTTAAAACTACAATTCTACCAGCATATCATGAATGCAGTACAACCATAGGTTTTCCTAGGGGTTAATTAAGGGTCAAATGGTCCTAAACGGCTAACAAGTGGGTTAGAATAATCAGAAAAGGGTTTGCACGTGTTTTGAGAATTAAATGACTTTTGAAATCATAAAATTAGACCCGCTTAATTAACTAAGGTTCTGGTCAAGATAAAATTCACCTAAACCTTCTAAAATTCATAAAAAAAATATTCTCTAGAGTTTGGAACCTTCAATTTGACCATCAGAACCCATTTTGACCAAAACTGATCTCAAACAGACATTTGCCCTAATTTAGATTTTTTCATAAATTACTCAATCAAACGTGGTCAAAACCAAAATAAAACTTCACCATTAAATTCCTTAGGTCCAAATTAGGTTTTGACCAAAATTTAGACCCAAGATGAGTTTGTCTTGACCTAGTTTGCAACTTGGTCCTGTCTGATTACATTTCTAATCTTAACTTTCAAAATCATTTCAGACAGACCCCTAACTTTTTCGTCGTTCTCACAAAAAGGTCCCTACCACCATTAAACCTATTCCTACTTGCTCCGGCGACCCCAATTTGGAAAGAACTCGATTTCTTGACGAATCCCTTTCAAATCTGAAAGGGAAGTTCATCAAGAAATTCCCTTCCTTTTGAGTCAAATCTCACGCCCCAAAACCTTCCCAATCTCTCATGCGAACGCATGAGAGATTTGGGTATCAAGGAAATTCCCAACTCCAAAAAGCCACCGAAGCTTGGGAAACTTGCTTCCCAAGCTCAAAACTTCCTCCTGAGGTCTATAAAGGAACCTCCTGCTCAGACCATCCTCCTTACACTCGAAATCGACCAAGATTCTCCCCAATTCCTCTCTCTCTCTCGGCTGAAAGCTCCTCGACATCCGGCAAGCCCCTCCGTCCATCTTCGTCCTTCGATCACAATACCAGCAGCAGAATTTTCTTCCTCATGTCTTCCCACGTCGAGCCATACCAGCTAGCACCCTAAACTTTTTCTTCCTCGCCATCTGCCTCTCTCCGAAGCTGTTCTCTTTTCCGGTGCCGGCAACACCACAACCAGCACCTTCTCCTTCCCACTTCGTCCGTTAGTACATTCAACTACTCCCTAACCTCTTCCTCATCACACCAACACTTTCAACATGTCGTTTCGACCTTGACCATGCCTCCGCGACTTCGTCTTCCACCGCTCCGACCACACCTCCGATGAGGTACATCTCGCTCCACACGCCACCAAACTCCTCACTGACTACCTCAAAACCTCCACCACACCTCTCTGCTCATTTCCCCTCTTTCAATTTCCCATTTCATTCACACACCACCACCCGAACAGACCCACCATCTCTGACCTAACCCATCACCGTCCAACCTCCACCCTCAGTTGCACCACGCCACACAACTACCACCACACTCGCCACTCCACGATGAATCTGCTTAGCCTTCTGACGTAGCCGTGAGGCCCTTATTCTTGGATTTCAGGTTCTACCCTTCGCCACCATTAACGAAGGAGCTCCAAGCCATGTTCTTGCAGTGCGAGCTCCAGGCTCTATCACCAGGTTGCGCGGAAACAACTCGCCAACATGTCCAGGTGGGCACTTGGATGCATTAATCACCTTAGCCACGCCAATTGAAGGAAGAAGTGCTACTGCAAATGTGCGAAGGAGAGGGACACAAATAGTCCCACATCGGAAGCCACTGAAGTGGAGCATACACAAATTGAATTTGTCAATAGGGCTTACTGCCTCCAAACACAGGGTGAAGTCCCTCTCACCCATGTACTGCCTCATCCATGACCTCTGCAGGCGGACTTGGACAGACTCGTTAACCCACCTAAGCCTCACTCCTCGCTCATCACCCACTGCCGGTGAGCCTGGACCCGGGTATGCTAGGTCCCATAACCCGATTACCCCTACGGCTTTGGGAGAGCGGATCCTAAAGAGAGAAAGAGAGAAGGAGAGTCTACGTAGGTAGGGGGAGGGTTTTGCTCTTGGTGAGAATTGGCTAACACTTAGACAGATTCTAAAGCTTCCTCTACCGTGTGAAGAAAAGAAGAGAAGAACAAGGGTAGAAGAAGAAAGGTAGAAAAGAGAAAGAGAAAAGAAGAAGAATAGAGAGGCTTGAGTAGTTTAAGCCGTCTGATTTGCTAATCAGACGATTGGTTTGATTTCATTTCATACATCATTGAGTTCATTAGCTATCATTGTAAGAAGTATTTGGTGATCTAAATCATCATTTTATTCCATTGTTTTTGCATTTTGACACTTGATCCTAGTGCTACTTTACCCTGAAATAGTTTTTGTTCACAATTTAATAGCTTTCTTGTCTTAAATTGTAATTCTTGAGTTTTGAATTCCATATTGCTCCCTATGTTCGATCTCGAAACTTTTTTTTGAATAATAAATTTATTTGTTTGAGCACTATTTTGGCTATACTGCAATGCGACAATTTTAAAAGACTGATTTAGCACCCGAACATTTTGGCATCTTTGTCAAGGAGCAACGAGCAATTTAAAACTCTTGATTGCAATTTCTAATTTGGATTCTAACTTGCTATATTTCTTTTGCTATGGTTTGTTTCAAGAGGGATACATTTTGAGAAAATCAGCCGCACATTAAACACGCCAGGGGCAGGTAAGTTCGAACAACTCTCTCTCTTAAGCCCCTGATTTTGAAAAGGTTAAAAGGAAAAAAAATCAATTAGGGCTACTTGCATTCTATCCTTAGATAATTCATCAAGTTGCCTGATTTGATACATTCTATTTAGACAACAAATTCTGATCTGTGCACCCACTTGAAGATTAAGGTATCTAGGGCTATCACATTCTAGTTTGGGCCCTAGGTATCACATTTTGACAAATTAAATTGGACCAAATTACAGCCAATTAAGGATTCCAGTTTAGGGTTTTTAGAGACACACTTAATCAAGAATTGATCTTTCCAAACAATGTGTGCCTAAGCCTTGATTGAAGTGCTTTATTCAAGCAAAACCCTAAAATCAGGCTCTTAAATTCATTTGAACACTAAAAGGACCCAAAATTCTCAAGAGGACAATACAGGTGAAGTTGACCCACCTTGTTGGGTTAACCAATCTTCAAATTAGGTCACTTTTTCACAAAAACATCTTAAAAGTTCAAGTGAAATCCTAAGCACCCTTGCTCTTAATTAAAATTGGTAGACTTAAGAGGTCAAGTCCACATTCTGGTCTACCTGAAACATCAGTGATAAGAGAGGTCGGGTGGGGGAAATCCTGTAACTCTTAGGGGCACCCTACTGTGTAGGGGTCTTTGCAGGACTCTCCCTCTCTAGCTACCCAGGTAATTCTCAGGTGGATAGCTTTCTAACTAAGGGGTATCATCCACCTTGAACCTCTATAGTCATCCAAAATTTTTGGGTGTCTTGATTGGGTCCATCACATTCTACCTCTCATCTACTCCATCGGTGCATGTTCGGGAGGTCTTTAAGACCATCCTTGAGGCCTCCTTTAGCTACTTATTCACGTCGAAGCCAAGCCTCGACCTCCTTGTTTGTGCAACAACACAATCCTCTTGAGATCTCTTCCAATTCATCTGAACCATATTCTTCTTTATCCATCATCATGGCACAACCCACAGAAGAAAATAATCTTGAAAATCAACTTCAACGCCTTAATGATCTATTCCAAGCCTTTGTAAACCCACCACAACATCCAATGATGCGAGATCAATACAATCCCACTGCTGTGGCAATCGAACCTCGAGTACAAATCCCTATTGGAGGTCTTAACACTGAACTCAAGCCCAACATGATTCATGCCATTCAGAAATTCCATGGGCGTAATTCCAAAGATCATTTCCAGCATATCAAGTAACTCAAGCATCTGGCCCAGACCTTCGGGTCAGAAGCTCAAAATCAGGATGTTCTACTCATGAAAATGTTCTCCTCTCTCATGGATAAAGCTACTCACTGGTACCAAACTCAAACACATCCAATCAACACCTGGGCGGAACTTCAATCTGAGTTTTTGAGAAAGTGCTTTCCTATTGATCGGATAAATGCTTTACGACACTAGATCACACATTTCACACAACAAGCAGGAGAACTACTTCACGAAGCATGGGATCATTTTCTGGATCTCATGCGAAAGCACCCCCACCACAGAGTTCCTAAATGGGAACAAGTCCAGTCTTTTTACCAAGGACTCCATGAGGATATTCGATTATTCGTCAATGCGACCTGCGGAGGAAACATCATGGGTCATCACGAAGATAGTGTGTGAGAGATTCTTGATAATATGTGCGAGAACTCCATCAATAATAAATCCATGGGCATGTTGGACCGGATGAATGCCCGTGCATTGATGAATCCAAAGGGAGCACATGAGATGCAGGGCCTGTCTTCTTCCGTCGACTTGGAACTGATGGCCAGTCATCTGGACAAGGTCTCTATTATTGAGAAGAAGATGGATGAACTAACTCGACATTTGCAGCGAACCACCTCTGCATAAAACCCGTTCACGCAACCACCCTCTGGCAAGGAGGCCGTGCACAACATCTATCACCGACCTTCTCAAGGGATGGATCCGAATCCACCCCCATCTAATTCTGGTTTCGAAGGAAACTCTAGACCCACCTACTCTAGTTAGGGAACTCTGAACCCTCGTATTCTGATTTTCTCGAGGTTCCTCAAACCTGTGAGGACCTCAACGCCATTCAGAATGATCCATTCTCAAACACTTACAACCCTGATGGCGTAATCATCCCAATTTCACATGGTCAGGCAATAATCAAAATCAGAGATCTCAATATCAGTCCCGACCACAAGCTCCTCGTCCATATCAGCCACCTCAATCTCGACCGAACCTAACTTATCAATCTGGGCTGACTCATACAGATCAAATGACTCTTATCCTTCAAACTCTAGCTGACATTCAGAAGACGAATGTGGCTATACAAAAACAGCACAGAGACAAGATAACATAGGTTCACAATCAACTTGCCCAGATGGCAAATCCTCGCCAACCTGGTGCACTTCCTTCACAACCTTTACCTAATCCAAATAATGTGCCAAACCAAAGGCGTGTTATGAACCCAAATCCAGGCCAAGCTTACTTTGTTTATCAGGCCCCTTCTACTCCATCATCCAACGGGATGGAGGCTTCGACATCATATACGGGTTACCAATAGTAAGGCCTGACTTTTCCCCATCCACCTCCCCACCATGATTGTGCTATGATCAATGTTATAAAACCCATCCTTAAAGATAGCCAATCTACTTCCTTATCTTAGGTCATTTCTCACCTCCACACTAAAGGATTGTCAGAAATTTGATATAACGAGACCATTGAGGAATGCACAAGTCACTATTCCACTACTTGATATCCTCACTCTCAACCCAAACTTACCTAACTAACCCAGGAAGGAGATGGAAGAACAAACACGAGGAAAAGTAGTATTGTCTGAAAATATAGGTACCATAATCCAAAACAGTCTACCTCCTAAGAAATCTGATCCAGGCACCCCACTAATTTCTTGCAATATTGGTGATACAAACTTCAAGTTGGTTGTGCTAGACTTGGGCACCTCAATCAACCTCATCCCTAGCAATCTATTTGAAAAATTACCGATTGGACAGCTAAAACCCATTCATGTCACTTTGCAACTAGCTGACCGAACCCTAATCACACCAATTGGGATGATAGAGGATGTGGTAATTAAAGTTAAGGATTTTAGCTACCTGGAAGATATCCTAATTCTTGACATGGAGACACCACAACAGATACAGGATATGCCCATGATTTTAGGAAGACCATTCTTAGCCACTGCAAGAGCCATAATCAATTATGAATCAAGACATATGACAATTGCCTCAAGAGATCAACATACTAAGATTAATATTTTTGAGGCAACAAAAGGAAAATGCTTGATAGAACAACTAGGTTTTATACAGGACCTCATGGCCATATCCTTAATAGAAAACCTAGAACTTGAATTAGAAACCTTTCACATCTGAGATGATGATCTAGTCAAGCATAATGACATAAGTACAGTGGAGGCTTTCACCTTTGAATTTGAGGATATACCTAGCAATGTCGGAAAACATGGTGACAAACCAGATTTAGAGTCCAGGGATATGGAGACTTTTTGTTTCGAGGACCACCAGGAGTTAGGGTTGGACAATACTGAGAGTGGCCTTCACCCAGAATATGGATCCTTTACAGATTTCAAGTTTCATGATTTAAAAGGTACTCTCCAAGCATTCACTTTTAATTGGGATGACGATTATAGAGAAAATTCTTTTGAAGACCCAATCTATGAGTCATTTCCTGAGGAAACAATCTCAAACCCAAAAGAAAAGAATCACAATGACTCATCGGGTATCAATTTGATAGGTCACAGAGCACGAGAGGAACCACACATCTGGGGTATACTAACTAGAACCATTTCTATTGAGCCTTGGAAACACCATAACCCTACTACAAAAACCCATGATCATTATACCTTCCAAATGTTCCCTCCGCCAAAACTCAAGAAAGATCATCCAGAAATAAATCAACCTGACTTACATATGAGACATTCTGGAATGACTCTCCACCATGTTTTAATACTTATCTGTGGTCATCCAATTCTCATCCATCATGATCATATCATTCATGAAAACAATCACATCTCCCTGAGCTCATTGCGCCTAGATGATGGCGTTAAACTCAATGCTTAACGGAAGGCAACCCGTCATTTTGAAAAATCCGAAACCTTTCCTGACACATCTTATGCTGAACTCATATTGTACTTTAGGGTTCGTCTATTAGAACAGTAGACTCCACCTCTGGTACTCGTACCCAAGCTTGAAATCGTTCCACCCATCCAAAACCTGTTATAATGTACGATCTAAGCTGAACTCGAACTCACCTAATTTACAATGAGGACATTGCAAATCGTAGGCATTGGGGGTATTAAAGTGCAAAATGTCATGAAAATTACTTCACAATAAAGGGTTTCATCAAAAAAATCACATATTCCAAAAAACCAAAAAAATAATAAAAAAATTGAAAAAGAACAAAAATAGGAGATGGGAGGAAATTTTGAATTGATATCATTTGAGGAGAAGAGAGAGGAGATAAAAATGTCAAAAAGGAGCACAATTTGAAAAGAAAAGAAAAAAGAGATGGTCATTAGTAAAATATTAAGGAATTGACTTAGTTCTAGACCAAATCAAAAGAAAAAAAATGAAAGGCAAAAAGTGCTAAAGAAATAAAAAGAGATTAGTAAGAATGCTGATCTTAGATCTCTTGGGATGCAATCCTAGGCTTAAAAATTCAAGTATCCGCTAAGATCTGGATAGTCCTCAAGAGGTTGGGGAAAATGCAAAGCTTAAGTATTAGGTCTAAGGCTTAAGGATTATTCGGCCTCGTTAACTGACCTTTGGTTTGCGGGACTCGGTAACCTAAGCACCCCAATCCACACACAATTTGGTTCAGTGCGCCTAAGTATCAAAATCACGTAAATGCGTTAAATCTATTCTGAAAAATGTTACCTAGAATAGGTTCGGCTGATCAACACAAGTTGATTTGAACAAGTTCTCGACGCGGAGAGGCAGGAAATTTCCCTCGAAGATGCACAATAACATATCGTCTCCTCGGTGCTTGTCTCCTAGGATATCTAAATATCCTACTAGGGGCATGTATGCACCTTGTCCTGGTTCAGATGCCATGGGCAGCATTATCATGAAATGTCGACTGCCAAGGTCTGGATTTAGCTACAGAACGCCATGGGGGGGATTATCTCGAAATCTCGAAAGCCATGGTTCTAGGGGTTGCCATGGGCGGTGCTATCTCAAAGCATCGATTGCTAGGAACCCTGCGAGGATTGATGGTAGGAACTAAGAATCCAATACAGACCGTGTTGTAAGGCTAACCCAAAGATAGAAATAAAAAGAAAAGAGAGAGAAAACTCTCCAAAAATAAAGAAAAGTTCTTCTGTCTCTCTCCTACAAAAACGCACTGCAAACTGAACTTAGGCTAAAATATGGTACAAGCACGGATGCTTTAACCGCGGAGTTCAGCAAACCTTAGGTTAGTTCCTGTGGGCCTTAGAAACCTTCGTGGTGAACTAAGGCTAGAGTTGGTCAGGACCAGATCTTGGTTGGTACTTGAGCACCTCTAGGCCTACTATTAGCATTCTAACCTAATCTACAAAAAAAGCACACATCAGAGTTTTAAGCATTAAAAGGCATATGGTCTAGAATCAAAGTTAATACCTTGAAATTTTGCTAAGGGCCTAGCAAAAGCTAGGTATGGGGGTAAGATGGGAACACCATCATGAGCCATAAAATAGCTCATTTTGATCCAATTAAGTCAGTAAATGCTCCTATATAACTGTCAGAGAGTCATATTTTACTGCATAATCATTCTAAGGGAAAAATAAGAAACTAGGGTTAAAATTATAATTTTACCATCATATCATGAATGCAGTAAAACCATGGATTTTCCTAGGGGTTAATTAAGGGTCAAATGATCCTAAAAGGCTAACAAGTGGGTTAGAACAATCAGAAAAGAGTTTGCATGTATTTTGAGAATTAAATGACTTTTGAAACCCTAAAAATAGACTCACTTAATTAAATGAGGTTCTGGTCAAGATAAAATTCACCTAAATCTTCTAAAATTCATAAAAAAATATTCTCTAGGGTTTGAAAGCTTTAATTTGACCATCAAAACCTATTTTGACCCAGAACTGAGTCTCAGACAGACATTTTCCCTAATTTGGGTTTTTACATAAATTACCTAGTCAAACGTGGTCAAAACCAAAATCCAACTTCATCATTAGATTCCTTAGGTCCAAATTAGGCTTTTACCAAAATTTGGACCCAAGATGAGTTTGTCTTGACCTGGTTTGCAACTTTGTTCTGTCTGATTACATTTCTAATCTTAACTTTCAAAATCTTTTCAAACAGACCCCTAACTTTGTCGTCGTTCTCACAAAAAGGTTCCTACCCCCGTTAAACCTATTCTTACTTGCTCCGGCGACCCTAATTTAGAAAGAACTCCTTTATTTCTTGACGAATCCCTTTCAAATCTGAAAGGGAAGTTCGTCAAGAAATTCCCTTCCTTTTGAACCAAATCTCATGCCCTAAAACCTTCCCAATCTCTCATGAGAACGCATGAGAGATTTGGGTATCAAGGAAATCCCAACTTCGGAAAGCCTTCCAAGCTTGGGAAGCTTGGTTCCCAAGCTCAAAACTTCCTCCTGAGGTCTATAAAAGAACCTCCTGCTCAAACCATCCTTACGCTCGAAATCGGCCAAGATTCTCCCCCAATTCCTTTCTCTCTCAGTCGAAAACTCCTCGACGTCCGGCGAGCCCCTCCGTCCATCTTCGTCCTTCATTCGCAATACCAGTAGTGGAGTTTTCTTCCACATGTCTTCCCATGTCGAGCCGTACCATCTGGCACCCTAATCTCCTTCCTCACCGACTCCCTCTCTCCAGAGCCGTTCTCTTCTTCGGCGCCAGCAACACCACAACTGGCACATTCTCCTTCCCACTTCGTCCGTTAGTACATTCAACTACTCCCTAACCTCTTCCTCATCACACCAACACTTTCGACACATCGTTTCGACCTCGACCATGCCTCCGTGACTTCGTCTTCCACCGCTCCAGCCACACCTCCGGCGAGGTACATCTCGCTCCACACGCCACCAAACTCCTCGCCGACTACCTCAAAACCTCCGCCACACCTCTCCACTCATTTCCCCTCTTTAAATTTCCCATTTCATCCACTCACACCACCCCCCGAACAGACCCACCATCTCTGACCTAACCTATCACCGTCCGACCTCCACCCTCACTTGCGCCATGCCACACAAGTACCACCACACTCGCCACTCCACAGCGAATCTGCTAAGCCTTCTGACACAGCCGCGAGGCCCTTATTCTTGGATATCTACCCTTCGCCGCCATTAACGAAGGAGCTCCAAGCAAGCTTGGAGCTCCTTCGTTAATGGCGGCGAAGGGTAGATATCCAAGAATAAGTGGAGCCATGTTCTTGCAGTGCAAGCTCCAGGCTCTATCCTCAGGTTGCGTGGAAACAACTCGCCAACACATCCAGGTGGGCACTTGGATGCATTGACCACGCTAGCCATGCCAATTGAAGGAAGAAGTGCTGCTACAGACGTGCGAAGGAAAGGGACGCAGATAGTCCCACATAAGAAGCCACTGAAGCGGAGCATACACATAAATTGAATTTGTCAATAGGGCTTATTGCCTCCAAACACAGGGTGAGGTCCCTCTCACCCACACACTGCCTCATCCGTGACCTCTGCCGCGGACCTGGCCTGACCCGTTAACCTGCCTAAGCCTCACTCCTCGCTCATCACCCACTGTCGGTGAGCCTGGACCCGGGTACTCTAGGTCCGATAACCCGATTACCCCTGGGGCTCTGGAAGAGTGGATCCTAAAGAGAAAAAGAGAGGAGAGTCTGCACGGGTAGCGGAAGGGTTTTGCTCTTGGTCAGTACTGGCTAACACTTAGCCAATTTCTAAAGCCTCCCTTACTGTGTGAAGAAAAGAAGAGAAGAACAAGGGCAGAAGAAGAAAGCCAAAAAAGAGAAAGAGAAAAGAAGAAGAACAGAGAGGCTTGAGCAATTTAAGCCGTCTGATTTACTAATCAAAAGATTGGTTTGATTGCATTTCATACATACATTGAGTTCATTAGCTATCATTGTAAGGGGTATTTGATGATCTAAATCACCATTTTATTCCATTATTTTTACATTCTGACACTTGTTCCTAGTGCTACTTTACTCTGAAATAGTTTTTGTTCACAATTTCATAGCTTTCTTGTCTTAAATTACAATTCTTGAGAACTGAATTCCATAGTACTCCTTGTGTTCGACCTCGGAACTTTTTTCGAGTAGTAAATTTATTTGTTTGAGTGCTATTTTGGCTATACTATAATGCGACAATTTTAAAACACCGATTGAGCACCCGAACATCAAGTCAGAAACCCGCCCAAGGTCCTAACTTGACTAAGCCAAACACTTATGGGAAACCTAGTAGGTACACACAACCACGCACAAATCAGCCACAACCTACTTAGGAAAACCAGATCTAAGTTTGGTCCTAAAAGAAATGAGAGAATTGAATATGAAACATAAGGAAGAAATGAATCAATTGAGGACAAAATTGACGGGACAACTGGACCAGCTAGTTGATGGTAGACATCATAGGATGCTGCCATCCCAACCCATCCCAAACCCAAGAAACTTCAATAGGGTTAACCAACACAACACACGAAAGCAACGGGCACATAAAGTTCAACCTACTCCCCAACACCCACCTGGTTTTGCTAACCCTAATCAGGCTTCACCTATTTTGTAGAACCCACCTCAACCTTCTAACCCTAACGCCTTTGTTGGTGCGGTAACCTTGAGAAGTGGGAGACAGATCCAGGATCCTTACCCCTCTAAATCTAAACCTAGACAAGATCTTGAGGAGGCCGAATCTGTCCTAGGAGATCAACAAGACAAGGATCAGGACCCAAACACTCATGATTTCTCTCAATCTCCCTTTCCTGAAGCCTTGAACAAACCTAGGAAAAAGAAAACCAATCCATCTGAGGAGTGGCTTGATATTTTTAAACAAGTTCAAGTGAACATACCACTCCTTGAGGCTATTTAGAATATCCCATCCTATGCGAAATTTTTAAAGGAAATGTGCACACCTAAACACCAAGCCAAATCAGCTAAAAAGGTAGTGCTATCCGAATAAGCTAGTGCAGTTATCCTTATAAACCTACCTCGAAAACAGAAAGATAAGGAGCCCCTCTGATCTCATGTGTTATTGGAGATACTACTTTTGATAGGGCTCTGTTAGATTTAGGTGCCTCCATAAATTTGATCCCCACTATGTTAGACGAAAAATTTAACTTTGGAAAGCTAAAACCTACTGAAGTCACATTACAACTAGCTGATTGATCTGTGACCACAGCACGGGGGATTGTTGAGGATATAATTGTCAAGGTCCGTGATTTTTATTTTCCTATGGATTTCCTAGTCCTTCATGTGGAGGTACCAAAGAACTTGAACACCTCGATAATTCTAGGAAGACCATTTTTAGCTACTGCCAAGGAAAATATTGACTATGAATATGGCAGTATGGAAATCAAATTCGAGGATAAGAAAATAAAGATTAACATCTTTAAAGCCATCAAACAATTTGAGGATTGTGGAATGATAGAAGATTCTAAGGACCATACCTTTGACAATTGTATGGAATTAGGAATAACTCAATCAGATCCTACAGGCCTTGACACTGACGGGCGCGAGACACGTTGGTTTAATTGTGTCATTATAGCATGCGTTCGCGACGTCGATTTTAATTAAAGATTGGATTTGGTGAGTCCAAGTATCGAACACGAGGAGGCATGAAATTGGATTACTTTGTTGCTTTTAGTTGTCTCAAGAAGTTTGGTTTGCTTGCGAGAAAATGAGAAAGAGAGAGAGAGAGTAGGGTTAGAGTTTGTCATTAAATCACGACATTCATTTAAATAAGATGGGAGCAATATAAGAAACAACATCAACATTAACATTTAGCATGCAACTTGAATTTGTTTGTAAATACAACAATAGCTAAAAGCTTAAACAAAAGCAATATAAAACTCGAGTAAAGAGAGAGAGAGGAGGAGGCAAGGCAGCCACGGTGGTGGAGGAGGGCTCTGTCGGCTACTTGACAACTCCAAGGTGTATGTGGAATGCTTGGTGGAGCTAGGAGAAGGCTAGTGTTGTATGGAGAAGATGTGTGAATTGAATGCCTTTGAATGAGGTGGTTGAAGGGGTTTAAATAGGAGAAAAGGGCTTCTAAATAAGGTAAAGGGGATTTAGTAACATCCAAGACATTGCTAAACCCTTTCAAAAAATGTCGCTAAAGCCCTCTGGCTGCCGGTTCGTTGAGGCGCACGTTCTTCTTCTTCTCAAGCCACACCTGCGATCCATGTGCTCGTGCTATGGGCTGTCCGATCAAAGATCGGACAGTCGAGAATCTGCGTGGGCGCACGCTATGGATTGCACACATTCTCACCAAGGTGCATCTGCGCACATCCGTTGCACCACGTGGATCGATCCTCGCCATCGGCTTCCACATGAGCGGTCGAATTTCACCCACGTGCGCTCCTGCTGCCAATTTAAGCCTTGCCCAAGCTTGAATGGGCACTTTTTACTCGTGGACGAGGCGCAGACCAACATGCTGTGTTCGTTGGTTTGTTCCAGTGTAAGATTTCTGGCCACTACTCCTCAGCCGTTAGATGGGAGATGTGCGACTGAGATCGTGCAATGAGGGTGTGTTGAAGAGAGGGTATGGCCGGAGTTCGCGAGTCCTCAGCCATTCAATGATGATTGGACGGTCAAGATCTCATCTTAGCATGATGGAGAGATGGTGCGAGCGAATGTGAGCTCTCAGTAATCCAATCAAAGGATTGGACAACTTAAAGCGCTGCTTCGTGAGGTTGCGCGAGTGAGGGGCACGGTGGATGCAGTGACGTGGCCGCTTGTGGGTCGTTCATCTGATGATTAATGACCAGAACTTCTTGGACTAATCGAGGGAACATCAAACGTCAAATTTGAGTGATTTCGAGTCCGTTGGACTCGATTCATCAATCTGAGTCCATCTGTATGGTCCGATTGCTCATTTGAGGTCTGTTTCAATATGCACTTGTACATATTGCCATTAAACATTAATTCATAGGCAATCTTAACTTGGAATGCATGCAGTGTTCCTATGCCTATCATGACATGTTATTAGTGCGTATATATCCTCAAAACTCACCCTAGTTGATGGAATTATCATCATGGAATGTGGAGTTATCATACCCCATGCTCCTCCCTTGCTAGTCCCAAGCAAGGTTTTATCCTAGCCATTATTTTCAGTCAGAATTAGGAATTGATTACTTAGACATTTGTTACTTGTCAACGAGAGGAAATATACTAAGAGCTTGATCTATAGAGACTAAACAGTGCCCGTGTGTCTGCCAAAATGCGAACCGCCCAAATCATCGCTTTACAGATACATATATTTTTTTTCTTTTTCATCTTTTCTCAATTTTTTGGATTTTTTTTTTGAGTTGAGAGTGTGTCGGTAACTTTTTACGGCTACCCAACCCACCCATAACTCGAAAAAGACTCTAAGTACTAAGCATCTTGGTGTGAAGATTGTAATAGACTCACTCAATGGTAAATAAAACATACTTCGGGTTTCCACACCCCTAGCTAACTGGAAAAGGAAATGCTTGCCTGAAGGTGTATCTATCCGATCGGTAGCTTTCTCCCTACTTTTTTTTTGCATGGGATCAACACAAGGGTGTTTACAATGTATATCTCCTCAGATTGCTCTACTTCCTCGCTTCTTCCTTAAGTGTTTTAGGCTTTTTTGTGCATTTAGTGAGTTGGGTTCTGGACAACCAGCCAATAAGTTGTCACCCACGACCACTTACCATTCACACTCATGCGAAGAAGTGTGGCTTATTTATTTTTTTCTTTTTCTTATTTTTCTATATATATTTTTTTCTTTCTTTTTCTTTTTTTCTCTTACTTTTTTTTCTTTTGTTGTTTCAGTAGGTGGCTTCCATGATCTAAGATTTACCTAGAGGCAATAAAGAGAATGGTCCTGTGGCTAAGCTCTGGACAACTGGCCAATGGACTGTTACCCATGACAACTTGCCAATCATATTATCCTAGAAGATTCATTAGCTACCCAATTTCTGTTAGAATCTCCGAAGAGCGAGTCAGTGCAAAAAAACTGTGTGCAGATGCTTAGACTAAAAGTACTTCTGAATCAAAGGGAGAATTGATAAGTCATATACTTATCACCTTTCTTTATTAATGAATTACTATAAATTAAGGTTGCGAGAATTCGAGGCTAAATCCACATTTCAATGGACACCAGGGCTAATTAAGCCTGAAAGCCTGAAAAGTCTAAGTGTCCAGGTTCTTCTCATATTATTTCACACAGTTGACAAGCTCCTAATGCCTAAGTTCTCCTTCCTAATTTTGTTTAATTTATTTATTATATAATTCAGGCTCATAATATAAACTCAGAGAATGCAAATTACCACCCCCCCATGCTTAAGTTGGATAATGTCCTCATTGGCAAATAAATGTATGCAAAGGGGGTACAGAAAGAAATCACTTGAGTGTTGCCATGCTCCTGATTAGTCTAAATCTTCTAAGTTGCTTCCCAGGAAGCGATAAGTTTATTGCCTTCAGCAGGGCGAAGCTCCGTGTCAACCCTCAATGAGGGTGACGACTTCCCTTAGGGGAACTAGGGCAAGAAAATGTTTTAATCGCTAACCATTTACTGTGAAGGTGTGCCCAGTGTTAGGATCTACAATTTCAACTGCCCCATTGGGATAAGGTTTGACCACCTGATATGGTCCTATCCACTTTGATCTTAGCTTCCCAAGGAAAAGTGAGTCGGGCATCAAAAAGCCAGACTTGCTGATTGGGCTTGAAGGTTTTCCTATGGATGTGTCGGTCGTGGACGGCTTTCATCTTTTCTTTGTAAAGTTGACTGTTCCCATACGCATCCCAACGGATTTCCTCGAGCTCAGAGAGTTGGAGTGTCCTCTGTGCTCCGACTAACTGAGAATCCATGTTGCATTGCTTAACAGCCCAGTAAGCCTGGTGTTCCAACTCGACCGGAAGGTGGCAAGCTTTGCCAAAGACTAGGCGATAAGGCGACATGCCTATCGGGGTCTTAAAAGCGATCCTGTATGCCCAAAGGGCATCATCCAATCGTGTTGACCAATCCTTCCGATCAGGTCTCACAGTCTTTTGCAGAATATTCTTGATCTGCCTATTGGAGACCTCAGTTTTCCCATTTGTTTGAGGGTGATATAAGGTGGCAATGCTGTGATATTGGGCATGAATAAAGTGACTCCCGCTATCACTGATCATGGCCTTCGGTATCGCAAACCAAGAGAAGATGTTTTGCTTAACAAAGTCCATGATAGCCTTATGATCACATCTTCAGGCGGTGACGACTTCGATCCATTTCGAGACATAGTCTACTGAGGCTAGTATGTACTCAAAGCCGTTGGATGGTGGGAAGAGACCCACAAAATCGATGCCCCAAACATCAAAGATTTCGATAATTAGAATGGGCTGGAGGGGCATCATGTCCTTTCTAGTCATAGTCCCTAATGTCTGCCAGCAAGAGCAAGTCTTAGCGAAGCTATGTGCGTCCTTGAATAGGGAGGTCCAGTAAAATATGGACTGCAAAACCTTTGCAGTCGTTTTCTTACCCAAAAAGTGGCCACCACAGGCTTGGTCGTGACAAAAGGATAGCACACTTTTGACTTCTTCCTCAAGAATACACCTCCTAATGATTTGGTCGGCACAGAGTCTAAACAGCATGGGGTCATCCCAGAAATAGTGCTTGGCTTCAACCAAGAACTTATCCTGTTGCTGTATGGACCAACCGTGTGGAGTCTGTCCTACCACCAAATAGTTGACGAAGTCTGCATACCATGGTAGCTTTCTTCCTTGCATAGCTAGAAGTTGTTCATCAGGAAAGGTGTCAGTCAAGGGTGATGATGGCCCGATGTGGTCTGGGTGGAGTCTGGACAGGTGATCAACTATGACGTTCTTGGACCCGACTTTGTCACGTATTTCTAGGTCAAATTCCTATAAGAGCAGGATCCATCTGATAAGCATGGGTTTAGCATCCTTTTTTGCCAACAAATGCTGGATAGCTGAGTGGTCAATGCAAATCATCACGTGGGATCCCAGAAGATATGATCGGAACTTTTTTAATCCAAAGAATACGGTGAGCAGTTCTTTTTCTGTGACAGTATAATTCCGTTGAGTCTCATCCAACGTCTTGCTCACGTAGTAGATCACCACGGGTTTCTTTTCTCTTCTTTGTCCTAGGACTGCGTCGATGGCAAAATCTAATGCATAGCATATAATCTCAAAGTCTTGGGACCAATCTGGGGGTTGCAAAATAGGTGTGGTGGAGACTATTTCCCTAAGGGTGTTGTAAGCCTTGATGCAATCAGGTATCATGTGAAAAAGGGCATCGTTGGCTAGAAAGTCAGTCAAGGGCTTAGAAAGTTTGGAAAAATCTTTAATGAACCTTCTATAGAAGCCAACATATCCTAGGAAAGATCGAATTTGCATGATCGAGCTAGGGGGTGGAAGTTTGGAAATTAAATCAACCCTAGCTCTATCCACTTCGTTGCCCCTATGCAAAATGATGTGACCGAGGATAATCCCTTCCTGAACCATGAAATGGCTCTTTTCCAGCTTAAAACTAGGTTAACCTCGATACAGTGCTTTAGGATCTTCTCCAAATTGCTAAGACAATGATCGTATGAATTTCCAAACATGGAGAAATCATCCATAAAGACCTCCAAGTATTCACCCACCATCTCTAAAAAGATGGCTAGCATGATACGCTAAAAGGTAGCAGGTGTGTTGCATAATTCGAATGGCATACAATGGAATGCGAATGTGCCATACGGACAAGTGAATGTGGTCTTCTCTTGATCCTCTGGTGCAATAGCAACTTGGTTGTATCCTGAATATCCATCCAGGAAGCAAAAATATTTCTGCCCTACCAATCGCTCAAGAATCTGGTCAATGAATGGCAGAGGGAAATGATCTTTCTTGGTGGCCTCATTAAGCTTCCTATAGTCGATGCACACCTGCCATTCGGTAGCAGTATGGGTAGGGATGGATTTTCCCTGGTCATTGGTGACCATGGTGAGCCCAGCTTTCTTGGGTACACTTGAGTGGGGCTCACCCAGGGGCTATCAGAAATAGGGTAAATGATATCTGCGTCAAGCCACTTGATTATCTCTTTTTTAACGACCTCTCGCATATTCAAGTTCAATCGTCTTTGCATCTGGCGAGAAAGTCGAGCCCCATCTTCCAAATATATCTTGTGAGTGCAATAGGTAGGGCTAATTCCCCTTAGGTCAGAAATTGTCCACCCAATGGCTGCCCGATGTTCAGAGAGGGTCGCATTCAACCTAAGTTCTTGATCCTTAGTTAAGTGGGCATTGATAATCACAGGGAAGGTCTAGTCAGGTCCTAGGAAAACATACTTGAGATTATTGGGAAAAGGTTTTAGTACGCTACCCTCAATACAACCTCAATACACCTAGAGACACCAAGATACACAAGAAACAATTTGTATTACACTTTCCACTCTCTTGTGTCCTAGCTAGCTCTTTCTCTCCAAGCTCAAGCTCCATTCTCTTGAGAGCATCAAGCTGTTGCGCACCCGCTCTCCCGCCGTAGTTCACGAGAGCGAAGTTGCGCCGTCGCGTGGCTCACACACCGCGTCATCAACTCGACGCACTCCTTGCAAAGGGGAGTTTCCTAATTCCTATAGAAGCTTAGGTTAAAAATTACTTTGTTGGCTCTATAGGACTTGTTGTTTATTTTATCTTTGTTATTTGGTTGGGTATTCGCTTTGCGAATTCCCGTCTCCTTCGCGAGATAAAATCCTTCTCGTGGAGAGAAGGGGTTGAGGTACGCTACCCTCGTTTAAGTAGCGTGGTTGTATTGAGGTTGAATCACCCTCGTTTAAAGTGATTCGGTTTAGTGGATTTTGATCAACTTGGTTGATCGGAAAATCCTAACTCAAGAGGGTTAGGTGGTGGTTTTCACCCGGTTTGGGTTTCCACCTAAAAATACTTGTGTACTTGTGTGATTGCTTATTTGTGAGATTATTTATATTTCAATTCCGCATTTTATTACGTCACACTGATCTCACCCCCTCCAAGTAGGGAACTTTCAGAAAGGGGGGAGTTAATCAATATCAATCTCCTCGAGTGGGGGTTGCTAAAGGTAATCAATTCTACACAGGTCAACCTCCACAAGTTGGGGTGGTTCAGGGTAGTCATCAACTGGTCGAGTCAGATGGTCTGCTGAAGAGCTAAGAGTGAGGCATTCTTCAACCAAAGGTTCCACGGGATCATTCTCCTCAACCCAGCCACAATCAAAAGACTTAGCCGCCCTGAAGATATTCAATTGCATCTTCTAGTCCCCAAAGGCGATTTCCATACATCCCGTGTCGCAATCAATGTTCACCTTAGCTATAGCTAAGAAAGGTTTGCCCAGGATGATGGGTGTGTTTTGTAGTTATTCGGGAACTTCCATGTCGAGAACCAAAAAGTCGACCGGGAAGTAGAAGTCCTTGACCCGAACAATTACATCCTCGACTACCCCCTTCAGGGTTTTCACAGATCTATCAGCCAATTGGATGGTCACAGGTGTGAGTTTCAACTTCCCAAATCCAAACTGGTGATATAGGATCATCGGGATTAGGTTGATCGAAGCACCTAAGTCCAAGATTGCTCTATCAAATGTCATGTCCCTGATATTACAAGATATCAGGGGTGCTCCTAGGTCAGTTTTTTTGGGAGGAAGGCTGCTCAATATCACTAAACTGGCTTGTTCAGAGAGCACAACCTTCCTAGGTGCGTGGGTTCTCAGCTTACGCTTTGGCGTACGGACATCCTTTAAGAACTTAGCATAAGCCGGGATATGCTTGATTGCTTTAAGGAGCGGAATATTAATCTGGACTTGTTTGAAAATCTCCAATAACTCCTTACTCTCAACTATAGCTTTCTTTTTCTTCATCTTCTCCAAGGCCTCGGGGTATGGTGGTTAGATTTGAATTGGATCAGTCTCTAGGTCCATGGGTTTTTCCTGCTCATCCTCAAAATCGGGTATCTCAGGGAGCAAGGTCACAGGAGGGGTCGACCATTTGGGATCCTGGGTTTTAGTGACGCTTCTTTAGGTAACCGCGTTGGTAGAAGCGTTGGGACCATGGGTAGATCCTTGAGAAGAAGAGGAAGAAGAAGAACCAAACCAAGAAGGTGTTTGTGGGGCTTGCTGGACTATGTGGGCATGTCCACGATTGGCTTGGAACCCTTGTGAATTGAGGCCTCTGTTAATCACATTTCGTGGGTTTGGTTGTGGCTGAAAAGGAAGGGATCCCTGTTGTTTATAATCCAACAGCTGGCTCAACTATCCCTTCACTAAGGCCATTTCTTCTTGGTGTTTTTGATTCATGTTAGCCATCATTTTTATCAATGTATCCATTTGGTTTTAAGGGGGAGGGGCTGCCCTATTTTGATTATAGGGTGGTCTAACCAATGGACCTTGCTGATAGGAGGGGGGATTTGGCCTGGGTTGGTTCTAGAATTGGTTTAGTTTTTGGTTCGTCCAGGCTAAATTCGAGTGATTACGCCATTCGGCATTGTAGGCGTTGGAGAAGGGGTCAGGTTTGGAGTAACCTTGGATAGGTTAGACATCTTCAAAGATAGAAGGTGTCGAGGGGGAGGGAAGTGAGTAATCAGGGGTTGATGGAGCAAAGGTCCCTCCCTAGAACATGGTCAAGGGTTGTTTCAGGTGCATTTGGCGCATTGGCTGCACTGAGTCTACATTGTGAGCTCCCTTTGCTAGGGAGAGGGTCTGTAGAGGGTTCCTGGTCTGGTTTAGCAGCTCATCAATCTTTTTGGCTATAATTTCTGTGTCAACCATTCCATAATTTGCTTGCACCTCATAGATCCCACCACAAGGTTGACTGGATCGATTAAACTGGGTCATGGAGGCATTGTTGAGTGAATTCTCACTCATGGACTCAAAGAGTTCGAATGCGCTCTCCTCATCTTTATTCAAAAAGTTGCCTCCACATGAGGCATCAACAAAGTTCCTAAGGTTGCTGTCCAGACCATGGTAGAAGATCTGGGCCAATTGCTACCTTGGAACCTCATGGTGTGGGCATTTCCTCAATAATTCATTAAATTGTTCCCACGCCTCATGGAATTGTTCCCCACCTTGTAGTGTAAATGTGGTAATAGCTCTTCTAAGGAAATTGGTCTTACCTATGGGGAAATTTTTCTTCAAGGATGCATGCCTCAATTCCTCCCAGGTGGAGATGGGTCTCCCTAAGGTTCTAAGCCGGTGAGATGCTTTGCCTTTTAGGGAGAAAGGGAACATCTTAATCAAAACAATGTCCAAGCTGATGTTTTTGGGTTTCACAGTTCGAGCAATCCTATCAAGGTCCTCTAAGTGTTGGAAGGGGTCCTCATTTGAGCTCCCATGAAAGTGGCTCTGAATCAAGCTCAGGACATTAGGTTTCAGCTCAGAATCATCTCCCCCTTCGGGGATCCTAAGATGGGGTTCGATCTGAATAGCAGACGGATCGTAAAAGTCGCGAAAGGGCCTAGGTTGGCCCTCCGGAGGTTGTGGTGGGTTAGGTGGTGGTTGACCCTGCGAGTTCTGCAACCGGTGTATGGCTTGCATGATGGTTTGGATCTGTTGTTGTTGGTGCTGGTGGTTGGCAGAGATCTAGGCCTGAATGATGGCCATAGCATTGGGCTGAGGTTGGTCCTCAACCTCATCTATTCTAGATTCAGCCATGTCTCTTGCAAGATCAAGTCTTCTTCTGATTTCTCTTTCCAAAACAAATAGCTCAGGATGAAGTGATCATCTCCTGTGCATACACTAGAGAAGAGCGGGGAGAGATGTGAAGAGAAACAGATGCGAGAAGTGTGTGCACAAATAAGCAAATAAGTCTAGTCCTTACAATGTATACCTTAGGTGACCTAGAAGCCTCAAAGGGAATGATCAAATCTGTAAGCACTTAATCGCCCTTCCCAATGTTAATCTGTCAAGGTTGATCACGGGAGGATTGAGGGGAAGGTTCTTCCTTTGGCTTTTGCTGCCGATTCCGTAGACCCCACAACCACGGTCGTTTGACACTTCCCCGCAACCTAGACACCAGATTCTACAAAAGAAATGAAGGCTAAGTGCCCAGCAAACCAAATCACACCTCCAAGACTTAAACTGGTCCTGCCTAGGACACGTCTACTCCATTTTAATGAGGGCTAGGTTCGTGCTTGTGCTCAGGATATGTGATGAGGCGTTGATTGGGGTTGTCTCTTAGTTAACCGATTTAAGTGTGAGTGCACTTAACAAGACATGGTTCTCAAGCAAGGATTTTAAGATGTGGTGTCTTTTAATGATTTATCCTTGCTTTAGTGCTTTTTAGGGTTGAAGTGCCTTAATGTTTTCAAACAAGGTTCAAGTAGGCACACAAAGTTTTGCACACAACGGGCGAAAGTCGATTTCCTTTAGAATGTTGTGGCCCTAGAAAAAACAACCCTAATGCATTCACCCTAGCGTTTATGCAGTTCTACCAGGTGAGTTGATTTTAGTTATGGTGAGTGGTGCGGCCCAAGTCAAATCACGACGGCTTTGCAAACACCATTCAAAAGAAAGAAGAGGAACACTCAAAAAGATTATCTCCTTAAGAATGTTAGGGTGTATTTTTTTTGTTGCGTGATGAATTTAGAATGTGGGTCAAGTAGTCATGCACCACGCTAATTTTTTATTTATATTTTTTTGTATTTTTCTTTTTTAAGCACGCAAACAACCAAAGGGTGGAGAGATACTCACAACTGGTCTTCGCCGCACTTTACTCCATCTCTACCGTCGCGAATCGCGCTCCTTCGCCGCCTACGTGTCGAGTTCCTGCAATTAATCAAGTAGAGGGAGAAAAATGAGTCAAACGATGTGAATACGAATGCGGGATGGAAGCAACAAAAAAATCCATTGCCTCCCCAGCAACGGTGCCAAAAACTAACAGGCTTGGGACACGTTGGTTTAATTGTGTCGTTATAGCATGCGTTCACGACATCGATTTTAATTAAAGATTGGATTTGGCGAGTCCAAGTGTTGAACACGAGGCGTGAAATTGGATTACTTTCTTGCTTTTAGTTGTCACAAGAAGTTTGGCTTGCTTGCGAGAAAATGAGAAAGAGAGAGAGAGAGAGTAGAGTTAGAGTTTGTCTTTAAATCACGACATTCATTCAAACAAGATGGGAGCTATATAAGAAACAACATCAACATTAACATTTAGCATGCAACTTGAGTTTGTTCGCAAATACAACAATAGCTAAAAGCTTAAACAAAAGCAATATAGAACTAAGGTAAAGAGAGAGAGAGGAGGCAAGGCGGCCACGGTGGTGGAGGGCTCCGTTGGCAGCTTGACAACTCCAAGGTGTATGTAGAATGCTTGGTGGAGCTAGGAGAAGGCTTGTGTTGTATGGAGAGGGTGTGCGAATTGAATGCCTTTGAATGGGGTGGTTGAAGGGGTTTAAATAGGAGAAAAGGGCTTCTAAATGAGGTAAAGGAACGTGACGTTGCTAAACCCCTTCCAAAAACGTCGCTGAAGCCCTCTAGTCGCCAGTCCGTTGAGACGTGCGTTCTTCTCAAGCTGCGCCCGTGATCCGTGTGCTCACGCTGTGGGCCGTCCGATCAAAGATCGAACAGTCACGAATCTACGTGGGCATGCGTTGTGGATCGCGCATATTCTCGCCAAGGTGCATCCGTTGCGTCGCATGGTATGATCCTCACCGTCGGCTTCCTCATTAGCAACCAAATTTTGCCCTCGCGCACTCCTGCTACCAATTTAAGCCTTGCCCAGGCTTGAACAGGAGCTCTTTGCTTGCAGATGAGGCACGGACCAACGCGCTGTGTGCATTGGCTTGTAGCAGTGCGGGATTTCTACCCGCTGCTCCTCAGCCGTTAGATGGGAGATGTGCAGCCGAGATCGTGCAATGTGGGTGTGTTGAAGAGAGGGTGCGATCGGAGTTCACAAGTCCTCAGCCGTCCGATGATGATCGAACGGTCGAGATCTCATCTTGGCATGATGGAGAGATGGTGCGGGCAAATGTGAGATCTCAGCCGTCCGATCAAAGGATAGGACATCTTAAAGCGCTGCTTCATGAGGCTACGCGGGTGAGGGGTGCAGTGGATGCGGTGACACGGTCGCTTGTGGGTCATTGATCTGATGATCAACGGCCAGAACTTCTTGGGCCGATCGAGGGAGCGCCAGATGTCGAATTTGAGTGATTTCGAGTTCGTTGGACTCGATTCGTTGATCTGAGTCCATCCATGTGGTCCAATTGCTCATCTGAGGCCTGTTTCAATATGCGCTTGTACTTATGACCATTAAACATTGATTCATAAGCAATCTTAACTTGGAATGCATGTAGTGCTCCTATGCTTATCATGACATGTTATTAGTGTGCATATATTCTCAAAACTTACCCTAGTTGATGGAATTATCATCATTGAATGTAGAGTTATCAAACACCCAAACCAATCAAGAGGTTAGCCCACCAATCACTGACTTGATTCCAAGACCTCTTGAGGGTAACTGTGATCCACCATTGGACCCTTTATCCCAAGGACCTAAACCTAAACTTAAGCCTCTTCCAAATCATCTAAAATATGTTTTCATAGGATCTGATCAGACTTACCCATTAATCATTAGCTCTCATCTAACCCAAACTCAGGAAAATCAATTGATTCAAGTTTTGAGAAGAAACAATAGAGCAATTGGTTGGACATTGGATGATCTGAAGGGGATCAGTCCCACTTACTGCACCCACAGAATCTATACTGAGGATGGATCGAGACCCTCCCGGGAAATGTAGAGACGATTGAATCCTAACATGCGAGAGGTAGTGAAAAAGGAAATAATCAAGTGGTTAGACGCAGGAATAATCTACCCAATCTCTAACAGGTCGTGGATCAGTCCAATACAAGTGGTTCCTAAGAAAGCTGGGCTGACTATGATTACTAATGATAATGGGGAATTGATTCCAACCTGCATAGCTTCCTCTTGGATTGTCTATATCGACTACAGGAAACTGAATAGTGCAACCAAGAAAGACCACTTTCCACTTCCCTTCATTGATCAAATCTTGGAAGGACTAGTCGGCCAACAATTCTTCTGTTTCTTGGAAGGCTATTTTGGCTACAATCAAATAGCTATCCACCTCGAGGATCAAGAGAAAACCACCTTCACACGTCCCTACGGAACATTTGCCTTCCGTAGAATGTCTTTTGGATTATGCAATGCACCAGCGACCTTTCAAAGGTGCATGCTTGCAATCTTCTCTGACATGGTGGGTGATTTCATGGAAATCTTTATGGATGATTTTTTTGTGTTCGAAGACTCTTTTGAATCATGTCTAATCAATCTTGAAAAGACTTTACAAAAATGCATTGAGGTGAATCTTGTTTTATCTTGGGAAAAGAGTCACTTTATGGTCAAGGAGGGCATAATCCTTGGCCATGTTGTGTCTGCAAAAGGAATCAAAGTGGATAAAGCCAAGGTGGACACTATAATCAAACTCCCGCCACGTTCGACGGTTAAGCAAGTAAGATCATTTCTCGGACATGTGGGATTTTACCATCAATTTATTAAGGACTTTTCTAAGGTGGCGAGGCCCTTAAGCAACTTGTTAGTAAAAAATCAATCCTTTGATTTTGATTCAAATTGCTTAAAAGCTTTTAATCAGCTAAAGGAGGCTATTATACAATCACCCATCTTACAACCTCCTAATTGGGATCATCCTTTCAAAATCTTAACCAGCGCCTCTGATTATGCCATTAGGGCAGCGTTGGGACAAAAGGTAGACAAGCAACCGTCTGTGATTTACTACGCTAGTAAAACTCTAGATGAGGCTCAAAGAAACTACACCACTACAGAAAAAGAGTTGCTAGTCGTAGTGTTTGCTCTAGAGAAGTTTAGACCTTACCTACTGGGATCACATGTCAAAATCTTCAGAGATCACATTGCATTAAGGCTCCTGATGTCTAAAAAGGATGCAAAACCTAGATTAATCATATGGATCCTTCTGCTGCAAGAATGTGATTTAGAAATCAAAGACAAATCTGGTGCTTAAAATGCAATAGCAAATCATCTGTCCAGAATCCTTGTAGACTCTACAACTCCTCAACTCTGTGATTCTTTCCCTGATGAGACTCTCTTGACTGTTTGCAAACTACCTTGGTTTACAAATATTGTCAACTATTTGGCCATCGGAAGACTACCCATGGATTGGCCTAAGCATAAGCAGGATAAGTTGATTTTCGATGCCAAATACTTTTGGGAAGACCTAGAGCTATTCAAAGTTTGTGTGGATCAGGTTATCCGTTATTGTATTCCAGATGAGGAGATCACAAGTATACTAGAATTCTGCCATATTTTTGCTTGTGGAGGTCACTTCAGGAAAAAAGACGACAGCCAAGGTACTACAGAGTGGATTGTATTGTCCATCTTTATTCCGTGACTCATACAACTTTTGTAGGTCATGTATCAATTGCCAAACTCTAGGAAACATGACCGGGAAGGACATGATGCCCCTAAATCCAGTCCTTGAAGTCAAAATCTTTGATGTTTGGGGCATTGATTTTATGGGACCTGATTGTGCAGCAATCATAGGTCTTAATTGACTTAGATTAGGCTAGGACTTAGCATAAGTTAGGGCTATTCATGCATGCATAAGCATCATCTGCATCTTTACTGCTTTCCTTTAGCTATGCATAAAATAATGATATAATGTGCTGATTAAGTGTATTATGTCAATTGGAGGCAATAAGCTAATCAGGAGCTGGATCTGGAGCATAATCTGAAGCCGGATCAAGAATAACGGGAGTTGCAGCAGAGCTGGAGTAGAAGGCTTAGAGTAGATGTAGGAATAATGATGTAAGGGAGTTAAGGTTTGTTATTCTATTAAGTAGGAATTAAGTAGTAAAATGTGAAGAGCTTAGGTCCATCCCAGCCCTAGGATAGGCTAAAGACTTTCCCAAGCCTTGGCCACCCTTAGAGTAGGTCACAACACCCTAGGAAGCCCTAAAACCCTAGTTCCAACCCTTATCTGGACGTCCAGATAAGTTATAGGACGTCTAGGACCCTTAGCCATCTCCCGCACACCTCAAACCCACTTCTGCAGTGTTATTGAACGTCCAGACACTTTGTCAGACATCCAATTTCTGCAGAGTACCCAAAATAGTACCTAGATTTCCCCCTAACTCAGATTGGATGTCCAGAACTGATGTTTGGACTTCTGATTTTTTAGTATAAGTTGTCTGATCATATTTTTGGACGTTTGGAACTGGTCTCCAGTTCCTATTTTGAGATTCAAGTCTTGATCTTGGATTTCTAGCTCCCTAGACCTAATCCCAACCCCATAGGAACCTAAATTAAGGTATCCTAACCCTCGTACATCACCTCTAGACCTACCTAAGGACCTAATTAGGTCCTCACCAAACCCAATTGACTTAGATCAAAGTCAATTACCTTCACCTAAGTCAATTGGACTCATTGAGTCCAATTGAGCTTAGATCTCAACCCACACAAGTTCAATTGGACTTAGTGAGAGTCCAATTGACCTAAACCCAACCTAATTGAGTTATATCACTCTCAATTAGGTTCACACTCATTCAATTAAACTTGAGTTAAGTTTAATTACAATTTCCCCTTAGCAATTAGGGTTTGTAACCCTAATTCAAGGCATACACCTACCTAAACCCCTTAGGACCTAACCTAAACCACCTAGCCACATAGGGCACGGCCACACACACACACACAACCATTCACGTACTCCCACACATCTAGAGTTCTCTAGAACTCTCTCCAAGTGGCGCCACTCTTGGTTGCCAAATTTAGCAACCAAGAGGCATTCAAATTGAGATCCACATTTTTTGGATCTCATAACCACTTGGCCGGCCACTCTTGGACTCTCTTTAGAGAGTTCCACACCTCTCTAGAGAGAATCCTTTAGGTCTATAAAAAGACTTAAGGGGTGGCCATTTGCACCCATTCACTTCCTTGGCTCCATTCACATCCACCTCCACTTAGGCTAGCCACTTCCACTCCACTTCCACGAGTTGACCACCACCATGAAGGACACCATGCCGGGATGCTGGATCACTCCTCTCTCTCTCTCTCCAAGGGTCGACCTAAGCTCCATTGGCCGGCCCTCATTCTCCTCTCAACCACTCCAAGGCCATCGGAGACCACCTCCAAATGCCCTTCTGTTCTGCTAGATCTAGATTAGTAGTTTATGCTCTTCATAGTTTTACTACTTTTAATTACTACTTAGTAGGGTAATCCTTATTCTCCCTGAATGATGCATGGAAAATCCCCCCGTAGATTCTTGTATGCGATTGTTTTCTGATAGCTAGATCTACATTTTTAAGCATTCATGTACAAGCTTTCCTCTACAAGTTCATGTTGCAAACCCTCTCCAAATGAATGAATGAAAAATATTATATATATATATATATATACATATGTCTATGTTTTGAAATCACCATGAGCTTATTGATTGCCATCATTTTTGCGTGATTCTAGTTGCCTGTTTTCACTCGTTTATCTATTCCGCAACAAGCATGTCGTTTCCTGAAAATATAGAAAATCTAACTATAGACACATTTTCTGTAAACAGTCACCACCTCACCAGAATCGTGCGCACAGAAACTCACACTTTCACCTTTGTAATCTATTTAACACACGTGCACGTAATTAGGGTTCATAATAGAAGTGAAATTTTAATCAAAAGGTTGGAAATCGACGTGCGATTTTAAACAAAGTAGAACAGAAAAAGATCAAATTCAAATGTAAAACAAACGCCTCCCAGAGACGAACGATCGAGACTCAAGTCTCGTTATCTTTTTTTACAAATATCTTTGTTTGATCGTATTGTGCACTATACTACAACACATTTTTCTATCAACAACGCACGATACGCATTCAACAGGACCTTTTACCAATTCATTTGGGTACCTGTACATTCTGATTGCAGTCGACTACGTATCCAAATGGATTGAGGCTATTCCAACTCAAACCAATGGCCATAAAGTGGTCATGGACTTTGTAAAGAAAAATATCTTTAGTTGGTTCAGTGTACCCAAAGCTCTGATAAGTGATGGCGGGTCCCATTTCACTCACAATCAATTTAAGACCTTACTAACAAAGTATGGAGTCACTCACAGAATCTCTACTCCATCCCATCTGCAAACCAACGGACAAGCTGAAATCTTTAATCGAGAAATTAAGAAAATCCTTCAAAAGACAATCCGCCCGAATCGGAAGGATTGATCTATCAAATTGGATGACGTTCTCTGGGCCTACCAGACTACGTATAAAACTCTGATTGGAATGTCTCCATTCCGTCTGATCTACGGAAAATCTTGCCATCTGCCGTTGAACTTGAACATAAAGCTTATTAGGCAATCAGAACATTTAACCTGGATCTTGATCAATCTGGACGACAAAGAAAACTCCAATTGACTGAATTGGATGAAATCTAGAACGATGCTTATGAGAGCACGAGAATCTATAAGAATAGGACAAAAGCTTTACATGATAAGTACATCTCTAGAAAAAGCTTTGTCCCTAATCAAAAGGTTTGGCTATTTGATGTACGCTTGAAGCTCTTTCCAGGAAAATTAAGATCAAAGTGGACAGGTCCCTTCATTGTAAGAAAAGTCTACCCTCATGGAGCTGTGCTTATCCTGGATCCCAAGACCGTCCATGAGTGTCTATCACTCTGAATCGGGGTTTTAAAAATGATACGTTGCAGTATAGCCGATAAAGCGCGAAAACAAATAAAATTTATGCTCGAATGGAAATCTGAGGTCGAACACAGGGAGCAATCAGCGAATCAATCTCAAGATCGCAATTCAAAGTAAAAGATATAAGCAATTGCAACCAAAACTTATTCAAGAATGATATATCAATAATTCAAGTACTAATGTGCAAAAATGATAGGTTAAAATGGTGATTTGAAACACCAATTAACCCTTTTAATGTTAAGCTTCAAATATATCAAATGTATCAACAGTGATTTCAACCAATATTCAATGTTAACCAAGTTAAATGATCCAATAGTAGCTTCAGAACCAGCAGAACACAGCTCCACAGAAGAGGCAAAGGCCTCCTCTCTCCTTCGTGCCTCGAGGAACCGACAAGCAAAGCACAACAGAGGAAAATGCCTCTTCAAATTGGCTAAGTATAGAGAGCAAAAGGTGTGAAGGGCAAAACCTCCCCCACCTCTCTCTCTTTCTTCTTTTCTCTTTCAGAATAGGCAGACCAAACCAGACCTGGGTAGTTGGGTAATCGGATTAGAGCTCAGACAGGCGAGGGCACGTGTGATGCAGCGTGCGAGCGGGACCTCACCCTAGTGCTCTCAGAGGCGATAAGGAAGAGGCACAAATTGCCTTTATGCATGGTCACGGCTTCTGCATTCCACGATGTGGGACTAAGATGCCCACCTCTTCTCTTCGCGCAGCAGGAGGTGGTGAAGCCCCTAATTGAAGTCGAAGATGAGGCTTGCTTCATCAATTGTAGACCTGGAGGGATGCCTAGGAGTCAGCCGTGAAGCCTAGAGCGGAGAGCTCTCAAGAACAAGCTCTGAATGTCATGAGCGGGGCCAAAGAAGGTGGAGGCAATGGCGGAGCTTTGGTCAGACCTAAAAAGCAAGAATACGGCCTCACAACCTTATTAAAATTGCTCAGGGGGATCGTCGAACTACGGCAAGTGTGGCCTCAGCATAGTGTGAGGGTGTCTGAGAAGGTCTATCGAGCTTAGGGAAGATGCGTGCAGGCTGAGGGGCTCAGTGGGGCGATTGGGAAGGCGAACCCCTCAATTTCTTGAGGGGTTTTATCGAGCATGAATGAGAAGAGCTTGTGGAGGTGATTTCGTGGTAAACGGAGGTGTGTGGAGGTTGCGTAAACTCACCGGAGTTCGGCCGACTATGGAGACGATGAAGTACGGGAGGGCGATGCGGTGGACGTGAGTGACTTGTGCATGAGTGGAAAGAAAGCAGAGGGAGAGAGGAAGGAATAGAGAGACTTAGAGGGGAAGGAGATAGGCGGAGGGCTCCGGTTGTGTCCGACCGGAGCTAGAAAAGATGGTGAAGTCCGGTGAGGTAGCGGTGACGAGGAAGAAGCGGAGGGCAGTCCCTCTATATTCGGAGAGCTGCGGAAGAGAACGAGGAAGGTAGAAGGCCACCCAATTTGATGGTTGGATGGTTGGAAGAGGAGGGCGGATAGGGTCACCAGAGAGAGTTTTTGGTGGCTGGAGAGGGTAGAAGAGGGGTTCTTCTCTAGCCAAAACTTGCTAAGGAGGACGGTTTGTCCTCAGGGGGTCTTTTATAAGCCTCAAAAGGGCATTCCAAGCTTGGAAGCTCAAAGATTGCGTGCCTGTGGGACACCCACATCTTCCATGCTTTCGCATGGAAGATTGGGAAGGAAATAGGAATCAAGATTAGGTTCAATTTGAAGAGAATTCCTCAAGGAATCTTCGGTTCAAATTTGGGATTGATTAATTGAGAATCGAGCGAGAAATCCTCGCTCGATTCTCGTCGGAGCTCAACGTGTTCACACCAATGTAGGTAGGGACCTAAATGTAAATATTATGAAAAAGTTAGAGACCTATTTGTAAAGAATTCAAAAAATTTAAGGGCCATTATGTGATAAAAAGAGTCTATCTGGACTAGAATGCAAACTAGGTCAACGTGATCTCTGATTGGACCCAAATTTTGGTAAAAACCTAATTTGGACCCAAAAAATCTAATGGTGAAGTCAAATTTAGTTTTTGACCAAGTTTGACTGGGTAAATTGCATATAAATTTAAATTAGGGCAACTGTCTGTCTAACACTCTATTTTAGGTCAAACTGGGTTCCAAAGGTCAAAATAAAGATACCAAACCTTAGAGAATATTTTTCTATGATTTATAGAAGGTTTAGGTGAATTTTATTCTGATCAGAACCTTAGTGAATTAAGCGGGTCTGTTTTTACGATTTCATATGTCATTTAATTCTCGTAACATGTGAAAGCCTATTTCTTTCTGCATGGACCCTTTTTTGGACTTTTATGACCATTTGACATTTGATTCTCCCTTAGAGAAACTCGTGGTTATTCTGTAGTTATGATAATGGTAAAATTATAGAAATAACCCTGTTTTCATCTTTTCTTCTCAAAACAGAATATTTAGCACTTAGGACCCTCTGATGGTATCTAGGAGCTTTTATTCATTTTGAATGACTAGAACAGGCTAGTTAAGGCTCATGATGGTGTTCCCATCAATGAGACAAAGGTGAATGGTCAGAGGTTGAAGCCTTATATCACACAGAATTGGGATCCTATTCCCGATGGTCACATCAACCTTTTGGAATCTTTTTAGAGTTGAACTGAGTCTAACAAATGATGTTAAACTTAACGTTAGTTGGGAGGTAACCCAATATTCTTTACAAGTAATTTGCATCTTCTGCATCTATGCTGACTTAGATTAATAAGCATAGTCAGGTGATATCCCCTCCTTTTTCTTATTATATTTTGATTTTTCTACATACATTTCAATGAGGACATTGTAATGAGTAGGCATGGGGGAGAGGACATTGCATATCTTATTTTTATGTCAAAAAAAGATTGCATTTAGGCATAAAGAATTTTTATTAAGGTTTTATTAGGGATTTATTCTTAAGTTGATTCCTGAGTTTAGAATCCAATACAATTTCACACTTACACGTAGAATTTGCAATGGATCCTCTGTGAAAATCAATAAACATCTTTGGTTTGTCGAGAAGAAGCATTGCTTCTTCTCCTAAGGCCTTGGACAGTAATTAGGAAGTCAGGCAAACTATCTTCTAGCAGATCCACCAAACAAGTGTGAGGTAAGAGAAAAAGTCTACTGGTGCTCTAAGGCTAGTATTAGGAATCTTAAAATTTTGGATAATTAGATAATGATACTTGGAATTAGGCATAGTTTTCGCTCTCGGTTTCTGCATACAAATTCTTAGTGTAAATATTTTGAGAGCCACAAAATAAAGCAAATACGCAGAGTGGGTTCTGATAAAATCAGGACTAAGGTGGATGGTCACAATCGTCCTTTACGGAATCCTCGGCTGAAGGAGGGTATTAATGTCAAGGTCAGAAATACTTTATCCTATTCATTCCTTTCCCGGTGCCAAGAATAGGCACTTCTACCAAATAAGCCACCCAATGTCCTCTTGAACACCACCAATCCCGAATAATGCCTCGTAAATAAAAGTTCGTATTATATACTATGTTGCGTTAGTAGATATATGGATGTGAAAAAAAAAAATTAGAAAAAAAGAAAGAAAGAGAGAAAAGAAAAAAAAATATATTTATAGAAAAAAGAGAGGAAAAAGAAAAGAAAAAATATATATAAATAGAAAAAATTTAGAAAAAGAAAAGAGCAAAAAAAATGAGTTTATGAGTTTAGATTTATTTCAAGTATATTGAGGCAACAACACTTACCACCTTCACGATCCACCAAATACAGCCTTGACCTACTTTTCTATATTTCTGGCCGCCTGAATACGGGCTGAGGAATTCTGACTTAGTCATAGGGTTATCAGAACCTAATCAAAGTGTTAATGCTAGGAGAGACCACCAAATATACTAACAAATTTGGTGAGATTGTGAGCTTTAAAAGAAAGAAAAGAAAAGAGAAGAAAGGAGAAAAAGAAAAAGAAAAAGAAAAAGAAAGAAAGATAAAGAGAGAAAATGAGTACAAAGGAACTAAAGAGAGCACAATTTCTCCACCTCTCTTTGAGTTAAATTATTTAATAGTCTGGAAATTTAGGTTCTAAAGTACTAGTCTATATGTAACACCAAATGAGTATGAGTCACCAAATGCAAATCCACTAGACTCAAAGTTATCTTCTACCTAAGCCAAAAGCTGAGGCTAAATTTACAGATCACTTTATAACCCCGAGGGAAGAAGTCTGCCTATACCAATAGAATTTTACTAAGGGGCCAAGTACGAGCTTTAGATGTGGATTGACTTTTCACTTGGATTCGTTGCATAGGCTAAAACAAAACACTTTCACGATTATCTGGATTTCTAAAGTTTTGGATGAAAATAAAAGAAATAAATCTTTAGTTAAACTCTTAATAGAAATCTATCATGTAGGACCAATGTGCATTTAGTCTTGCATTTGCTAGGGACTAGCAAGATTCAGGCATGGGGGTGTGATTGCACAACAATCATGCAACCTAAATTACCTGAATTAAGTTAGATTCTAGTATAACTTAGGAACAATACATGCATAAGTGTCGTAATTTGCATAATAGTTAGTTTGTTAGCTGCATAAATAATATTGTCATTTTATGCAATAGAGAGATGAAAGCAATTGGAGATGATTCGAAGTCGTGGATGATTAGATCAGACCAAATAGATCTGATAAGGACGACGACGGGAGTCCAACGCTTCCAGAATCATCTTAATCAAACAACAATAGCATCCTGAGCAAGTCCATAAAAGAATAGAGGCCACGGAACCAGATGATAAAGATCAAAGCCTCAGATGAAAGATCCGACCGCACGGACGGATCCAGACCAACAATTGTAGTCCAACGGTGCAAATCAACCCGATCAGAGGCCTACATCACCATTTACAAAGAGGAGAAAATGGACAGCCATGATGGCACCACATGGTACCATCGCAACCACCCTTACCGCACCCCCAACCTCTGAAGGAAGAAAAAGGATCATTGGATCAACATCCAACGGTCGAGAGCGAAGTTGCCTAATTCCTACCCGTGACATAAAAGGAGTCACAGCGCAGCAGTTAGCGCCTTCGCCCACAAGCAGCCGATGCAGGATCGACACGCTCTTAGCGCGAAATTGGGAAAGTCGATGGGCGCGGGTGCTATTGACCATCGGATGGCAATCAAGGGGCGGATAAGCGAACGCATGGCACGATCAATGCTCTCTACGGCTACATGTGCTAACAGGCGTGCGATCGCACGTGCTCTTCAAAAGCGGTGTAGGCGAGTTCTTTAAGCCGTTCGATTGTAAGATCGAACGGTTGAGGAGCATTGGCATGCGATTCGAATTCAAAGCATGCATGCAAGGGAGAGAGAAGTGGTGAGCAAGCGATGGGCAGGCATAAGGAGTGAGAGAGGCCATTAGATCACGGATCAAGGGCTACGGAGCTACCACATGTCAAGCCCAGGTTCAATCCGCGCGATGAAGAAGCATTGGAGGCTATTTTTAGGTGAGATCAGAGTTGTTGATCTTTCAAATGACGGATCTAATAGCCCAGGGGTTGTTACACGAGTTAGAAGGCTAAAAAGCCCACTTTGCCCCTCATCAAAGCTATAAAAAGTGGCCTAGAACCCCCTTGTTGAAGGCATCTTCCAGACATCTCTTCCATCTCAGATACAACTTCCACCATCTCTCTTCCAGACCTCTCTCCCTCTACAACTCTGCTCCAACCTTCATCCCGGTGCTTTGGATCTAAGATGCTCCGCGCTTCACACAAGAATCCCACAAGCGGCATCGTCTTCTCTCTCTCTCTATTTACTGTTAAGCATAACAATCTTTAATTTGAAGAAATAGTTTATTCATGCAATAAAATTCTAACCTTTTGGATATCTGAACTATACATACATACATACACATATATATATATATATCTGTTTAGAATGAGTTTTATTGAAAAGCTTTTACATGAAATCGTGATTGCCTCCCTGCAAACAAACCGGTACTCACCGATTTTTATAAATTCATTTATTCCGTTGCGATTCACACTACGACGATAATATCTGACCTTTCTAAATGAGTCTCGTGAGCAATGAATAGCTCCCGATCCTGAGAGAAGAATAGAGGAGAAAATTGTGAGGAGAAAGGGCGGAGAGTTTTGCTTCAGAGTCTATCCTATTGCCTCGAGATGTGTGCATGCTCTATACTTAGGCATTTCTGAGGTTGTATTGTGCCTTACTGAAGGCCTTGTGCCTTGTGTTGCTGAGGGTTGGTGATGTTTAAGGTGTCTGGCGTGGGTACCTGACGTTTGATCTAATATTGTGGGATTATTTGAGGCATCTGCTCTATGGCTATTGATTGAGATTTGGTTGGCTTATTTGATTAATGTGATTACATTGAACATATGCTTAAATGTGGGATATAATTGATGATCTAAATCACCATTTTCAGGGTTTTCTATTCTTTTTATCCCACTGATCTCTTGGGATACAATTTGAGCTAATATTGCATATATTTTTTACTATTGATTCTTATTACATATCTTTATTATTTTGCTCATTGTTCTGAATGTGATTAGTGTGTGAATTCCATATTTGCTCCTTGGGAACGACCTCGGACTCAATTTCCTAATTTCGAGTTTTATAAATTTAAATGTTTGTGCGATTTTCATCCTATACTACGACACATTTCCTTAAAAGATGACTCTCGCACCTGAACACGTACCTCCCCCTTCATCATCTTTGGAAAATGATAACAGTTTAATCTATTACTCCAATTGGCTTATTCTAAGGTTAGAACCTTAATAAAATCATGCATTTAGGTTGTAAATGTTGCATTTAAAGCATACATGCATATTCTATGCATTATGTTTAGTTTAGACCTAATTATCTAATTTTAGTCTTTTGTGAATAATGTAGGTTAAGCACTTGAGCTGAATAGGAAAAGAAGCTGCAGTAGAATTAGGAGTTGGTTGAAGACCAAGATTTGATCAAGAAATAAAAATCCAAGTAAAAAAGAAGAGAGAGATGGACCAGGATAATCTAACCCTACCCTTAGAACCCTAGGATACCCTTATCCCAACTCCTACCCTTAGGTCAGCTTAAACTGAATAAGTGAGCTCAGAAGCCAAAATCATGGATAATACTATCCATGATCTTGACCCTTTATCCACAAAGTTGTTCTACTATCCAGGAACCTATCCAACCCACTCTAGATCCAATCCTTAACCCAATAACCTATTTAGGTCCGTAAGTTCACTTAATTAACTTAGTATAAGTCAATTGGGTTCATGGAACCTATTTGGACCCAACCCACTAGATCTAGGGTCAACCTAGCCCAATTAGGAACCTATTCTCACAACCTACGTCTATCCCTAACCCAACCTGCATAAGACCCACGAAAATCCTAGCCTAGTCCTCTTAAGTCGGTGCCAACTTAAGAAGATTTTATCCCTTAGTGGTTGGCCAAAAGATAAGATCTTATCTCTTGGCAAGATTTTATCCCTTGGTAGCCACCCACCTAGGTTGCCTATTTTTAAAAAACCCCCATCCTATCTTGGCCCTATAACTTAGATCCTAAGGTCTGTATTCAACCAATCTTAAGCATCACTTTTGATTAAATCTAAGCCATCCAAATTAGTGATCCTAAGCACTCCAGATCAACCAATAGGAAGCCACCTACTTTTCTATAAAAGGACCTAGCTTCTACCCTTTGGAACTAAACTTAGATGCCTAAAGATAGAAAAAAATAGCCACCACCTAGACACATCTCAAGTTCCTCTCTCTCTGCAACATCTCTCTCTGGCCTTCTTCCCAGCACCCTAGATCTAAGGGTCGTCGTACTTCAAACAAGCATCCCTCAAGCGACTCCTCTCTTCATCTCTCTCTCTCTCTCTCTCTCTCTCTCTTCTCTTTAGTATATTTGCTTTGATTCATAGTTTACAGCCTTTTGTAATCAATAATAAAAAGTTAGATTCAATGAATATCTTGTCTCTCTTTATATGCTTTCATTAGGTTAGATTAGTTAGTATGAAAGGTTGTAAGAATCTCATTTTGCTTCCCTACAAACGACTCAGGACTTACCGTTTCTGATTTATAAATTTATTTTATTTCGACATGATTTACAACTACAACGATAACGTAGAAATCTTTTTACGTGTTTCGTAACAAACAAATTGGTACCGTTGCCAAGGAGGCAACAAAGTTATTCTTGAAGCTTTTCTCCTTAGTGCATATTTGAGATTTCTAACCTTCCTTATTTTTGTTGATTTTGTGTGTGCAGGAAGAGTGGAAATTCGAGAAGAAACGTAACAATGGAAAAATTATAGGTTTTTAATCATAGGTAAGTACTTGTCTCTTAGATTAGGTTAGATTTCCTTTCCAAAGAAAAATAAAAAAAAAATTAGGTGCTTTTCTTGATCCTTAGGTTAGTATTTGCTTGCTTTTCAAAAAAAAAAAAAAGAAAAAGCTCTTGTTGGTGGGTATTATCTTTTGAAAATCAATAAAACTACCTTCTACATTTTCGAGCTGCAATAAAATTTTATTTTCAAAATTCAATTCTCAAAATTTTACATGTCCAAAAATTTTGAAATTTCTTCTTGATGTGGGTATTAAAGTCAGACATAACATATCCAAATTTTGCGCCATTATAATTTATATAAAAGATTTAAAAATTTGCAAACTGAACTTCTATCAAGTTTGTTGTTGCTCCTGATTTTTTAGACTTCAAACAATTACAAGAATTTTTATACAACTCTGATTTATCTGAAATTTATTGCGTTAGATTTCTTTGAACATATAGAATCCGAAAAAAATTTGAAAAAAATATTTGGTGCACGTTTGATTACATGAAATATTCGATCACTAGCTGGGGGTCAAAATAAATTACAGAACTCCTAGTACACTTTAAATCTGAAAAAAATAGAAAATGTGCATTAAAATTCTTGAAAAAATATTTTATGAATGCCTAGCTGGTGGTACAATAGGACCAATTAATTGTACTGATTGGGTTGCACTACCTTATTTTCAACTTAAATTCCATCATTTAGCACTATTTGCTCTTAGGTTTTCACATTAAGGTAGAGCACACTTGCATCTCCATACTTAAAGAAAATTTATCAAACAACTGGGACTTGACAAACCTCTTGTGTGCCTCATCAGAATCATTGTTTGAATATATTTACCCAAGTGAACCCTAAAATTCACTAATACAAGCACTTGAATCTTAAAAGCAACCACATCAACTAAACTTGTATTGTGAACCCTTTGATTGTGCACTTCACTTTTAAGGGAAATACCCCCCCTAACACCCATCATATTTCAAAAGTACTTCAAGCCTAAGCCTACAATTGAGTAGACATGCCATAGGTAGGACTAATCTCCTTGGTAACTTGAAGTTAAATTGGGTTAAGGTCAAGGCCTTGTCTACTTGGATCCACTAGTGACAAGAAAGGTCGATGCGATAACTGCGCTAACCCTTAGTGGTGTCCCACCGTGTGGGCTGTCCCAGGGGGTCCCACCTTTCTGGCCAACCACGTAATTCAAGAGTTGGTCTAACCTAGTCGTATTTTGGGGAGCTAGGATTAGGTCTAATTAGGGTTTACACTCTAAGGATTAACTTGATTGGTTGTATTGTGAGGGTGGGTATTCTCTCATCTGACTTCTTTCTCTCATCTATCAACTTTCTTCTAGTGCATGCAAGGTAGGACATCTCTAAAGCCTGATTTAATGCATCTTTAGACAGAAATCCTAGGAGAATACTTGCTTTTCCTGAATCTGATTTTGAATCCTTTCCCATGGGTTATCACCATGAGGAAGAACTGATTGACAAAGAGAACTTGGACCCATACTCTTTTGCTTTCGACTATTCCTCCTATTCTCCCTATCCCAACCCATCCCTTACTTCAACTTCTTTAGGAGGGAAGAACCTTCCTCAACACCCAGGACTTGATTCCCTTGCCAACACCTCATATTCCCCGGGTATATCTAGGCCTACCTCGTCCTTACAGAATTCCACACAAATTTCTGGATATTAAGGATCTCTACAATCTCAAGAGACACTCTCCATACAGGACCAACACCTAATCGACATGACTAACTATCTTGACTGGTTTAAGTAGACTCATCTCTCCCCTGGTCGAGGATATTCCTCATAGTCCCAGTACCTAGGATATCAATCATATCCCCAAAATCACTTTGTAGATTATCCCAATTTCACCCAACCCACTCCACATTCTCATTGGGATAACCCTACACCACCCAACCAAGGATATGATTGTCACCCTAGGTATTCAAATCTTAATGGATATTCTGATTTGAGTGAGGTTAGAAATCCTAGAAATTATTATCCTCAACCCACTCAAACCCCTGACCATGGCGATGATCCCGAGGTTACCCAATTGCTTCAAGTGCTCCAAGAGATGAGAGGTGCTAATAAAAGAAATAATGATAACCTGTTGATGGAGCTTAATAAGATCCGGGAAGCACAACTTGATCAACCTAGTCTGAGTGTGGTACAGGTTGGTGGTAAGCCACTTAGGGTTGAGGATTCAACCTTAGGTATGACATCTTATTCAATCTCAACCTCTACTTACACCGAGCCCACCCACTAGCCCTGTAACTATCCAGAACATATTTTACTTAGGCCTACATCTGAACTAATGGACAGTTTTGATGTTCCAAAGACTAACTTTGAGGAGGAAGATTCACTTGAGGAATTAGATCTTGATTTAGGTCCTGAATTGCAATCATTCTATTTTGAGTGGTCAACCGGAGTATGAATCCTTTATGTTTAAGGATGCACAGTTGGACATTGAGGATAATCCTAAGTCTGATATTACAAAAATTTTTGGGAGAACTTGAACCAAGGAAGGATGAACAAGATCAAGATCAGGAACAACTGGAAGAAACATTACATGAAAACAAAGAGATAGACACCTACCAAGAAATTATAGATGATACTAATCTGATTTTGACCGATAATTTTCCTAATCATATGTGCTTGGAAGATTCAAGCTCCATACCTGGGTTTGTCTCAAATGATTTTTCTTGCGCACCTCCCATAGAAGCTGAATCCATTCCCACTTCCACACCATCCGATTCTCAGCCATCTCGCCCACTTATCCAAGATTCTGATGGACCACTCTCTGAGGATTACAATATTGATTTGGAGATACCTGATTCTGCACATTCTGTCTTTGATTCTAACCCCCAACATCATGTGAAAGAACAAGACACAGAATTCCCTTATGAATAAGATGTTCAAGAGATTACAAAATTATTGGGGATGACTTATGACGATTTACCTGAGGAACCAAAGAATTTATCTGAATCATGGAATTTTGAGGAAAGTGTTTTGATTGATGAGAAACAGGAAGATATTTCCTTAGATGTAGTTCAAGACAGAGCCAATTGGGGTCAAATTTATAATCCTACTAATCATAATGGATGGCTCGATTCTAACAATCAGAAATTCACAGAAGCCACAAAACTAAAAATGAAAGAATTTGAGGCTTTAATTAATCTAGATTCTGATCTTACACCCCCTTGGGAAATGATTCTGAGGAATAATGAATTTTCGCATATTGCATTTGAGGATTTGCATCATGAATTAAGACAGGATTTGGGTGACTCATATGAGACTTTTGATCACCCCAGGGATGAGCTTGAGGATTCTGATTTGGATATCCAACATGATTTGGGTGAATCTGGAACTATTGAGATGGATCACTGGATTTTATTGGACTCACCTACTCTACATACATTCACACCTGGCTTAACTTACGAAGTGGTTCCTTATACCATTTCAAACTACACCACTCGAGTTCCTCCTTTCATTTCCCATCACTTTCAGGAGTCGTATGATTTATTCCCCACTCACCACTCTTTATCCACCTCATCTACCTTACTTATGCACCACTTCTTAAGGTTTCCACTATCTACTTTCCACTCTAGCACCTACACTTATTTTTCTCTCTTTTGTAGCACCTAGCTGCAATTAATTCCAAGGCCATTTATTTTATTTTTTTGACCTTTTAGGCTCAGCATTCACCATCAGTTGATCCACATATATAGATCACTAATTCTTGGGTCGCATGACCATATCTTTATATTAATCCTGACTCAACCAATTAAGTTGATCATTCATTTATTTTTGGGGTTTTGGTCAGGCAAATGACGTTAAACTTAGCGATGGCTAGGAGGCAACCCAATATTTTATACAGGTATTTTTCATTTTGTCTATCCAAGCTGACCTGGATTAACAAAGCTTAGTCAGGTGATACCCCTCCTTTTGCTTATTACATTTTGATTTTCCTGCATTCATTTCAATGAGGACATTGTAATGAATAGGCATGGGGGGTGGACATCGCATGTCTTATTTTTATGTCAAAACTTATAAATAGCATTTAAAAAAAAAGCATTTACACATATTACATTCATGCATAAAGTAGTTTTATCAAGAAGGTTTTATTGAGGATTTTTTCTGGAATTGTTTCTTAATTTAGAATCCGGTACAATTATTTCACTTGCACGTAGACCTTGCAATGGATCCTTTATGAAAACCAATAGACATTTTTAGTTTGTTGAGGAGAAGCATTGCTTCTTTTCCTGAACCCTTGGATAGTGGTTAGGGAGTTAGTCAAGCTGTCTTTCATTAGATCCATCAGACAATTTTGAGGTGAGAGTAGAATGTCTACTGGTGCTCTAAGTCTAGTGAAAGGACTCTTAGTTTCTGGATAATTAGATAATGATATTCAGAGTTAGGTATAGTTTTTCACTCTCAATTCCTACGTGTGAATTTTCTGTGAGAATTCTTGAGAGCAACCAAATAAGGTAAATATGTAGAGATCAAGTTTTAATAAAACTAGGACTAAGGTGGATGGTTACAACCGTCATTTATGGAATCCTCGGTCGAAGGAGGGTATTGATGTTAAGGTCAGAAAGTACGCCTGTCCTATCCATCCCTTCCCGGTGCCGAAAGTAGGCACTTCAACCAAATAAGTCACACATTATCCACTTGAACATCATCATTCCCCAATAATGCCTTGCCAATAAAACTTTATGCTATGTGTGTTGTGTTGCTAGAAAAAAAAGGGAAAAGGATATGAAAAAAGAAAATAAAAAAAAATTGTCAAAAGAAAAAACAAGGAAAGAAAAAAAAGTGTTTGAGTTCATAGTTGTGTTTATATGTTAATTTTACTTTGAGTGAATTACATTGATGCAACAAACCCACTCCCATTGCGATTCACCAAATACGACCCATACTTTTTCAATAGTTTTGACTACCCGAGTACTGGCTGAGGAATTCTGACTTAATTGTAGAATTATCAGAACTTTACTTGAAGTGTTAATGTCATGTGAGGCCACCAAATATTTAGTACATTTACAAAATCTGGTGAGATTGTAAGCTCAAAATGAAAAAAAAAAAGAGAAAAGAAGAAAGAGAGTAAGTACAAAGGAACCAAAGTGAACACAATTTTGTACCTCTCTCTGGGTTGATTTGTTTGATAGTCTAGAGATCTAGAGTCTACAGTACTAGGCTACATGTAACACCAGATGAGTATGAGTCACCAAATATAAAACCTTTTGACTCAGACATTTTCTACCTAAGCCAAAAAGCCAGGGTAGAAGTTTCATATTATTTGTATCCCTGAGGGAAGAAGAATGCTTATCCTGATAGAATTTTTACTGAAGTTCAAGTATGAACTTTAAGTTTGTGTTGGCTTTTCACTTGGATCTATTTCTTAGGCTACTATCACATCATTTTCTTATTTGTTTGGATTTCTAAACTTTTGGAAGAAGACAAGAAAAAATCTTTTGTTAGATCCTTGATAAAAAGGAATAAGCAATCCTTTTGGGGTTGAGTTGTAAATAGCATGAATCATACACCTTGCATTCATTTTTCATATTGCTTTTTCTAAGGGACCAATAAAACATAAGCATGGAGGTGTGATAACAGTCTAATCTATTACCCTAATTGGCTTATTATAGGGTTAGCTCCTTAATAAAATCATGCATTTAGATTATAAATGTTGCATTTAGAGCATGCATGCATATTCTGTGCATTATGTTTAGTTTAGACCTAATTATCTAATTTTAGTCTTTTGTGAATAATGTAGGTTAAGGACTTGGAATAAGCAGGAGCATTGAGCTGAATAAGAAAAGAAGCTGCAGCAGAATTAGGAGTTGGTTGAAGACCAAGATTTGATCTAGGAAGAAATAACAATCCAAGTAAAAAAGAAGAGAGAGAGGGAGTAGGATAACCTAACCCTACCCTTAGAATCCTAGGATACCCTTATCCCAACTCCTAGGCTTAGGTTAGCTCAAACTGAATAAGTGAGCTTAAAAGCCAATATCATGGATAACACTATCCATGTTCTTGATCCTATATCCACAAAGTTGTCCTACTATCCAGAAACCTATCAAGCCTACCCTAGATCCAATCCTTAATCCAAGAACCAATATAGGTCTGTAAGTTCACATAATTGATTTAGTATAAGTCAATTGGGTTCATGGAGCCTATTTAGACCGAACCCACTAGACTTAGGGTCAACTTAGCTCAATTAGGAACCTATTCTCACAACCTATGTCTATCCCTAACCCTACCTACATAAGACCACGAAAATCCTAGCCTAATCCTCTTAAGTTGGTGCCAACTTAAGAAGATTTTATTCCTTAGTGGTGGGCCAAGAGATAAGACCTTATCTCTTGGCAATATTGTATCCCTTGGTAGCCACCCACCTAGGTTGCCTATCTTTAGAAGACCCTCATCCTATCCTAGCCCTACAACTTAGATCCTAAGGTCCCTATTCAACCAATCCTAGGCATTACTTTTGATTAAATCTAAACAATGCAAATTAGTGATCCTAGGCACTCCAGATCAACCAATAGGAAGCCACCTACTTTTCTATAAAAGGACCTAACCTCTACCCTTTGGAACAGAACATAGATATCTAGAAATAGAAAAAAATAGCCACCACCTAGACATATCTCTAGCTCCTCTCTCTCTGTAACAACTCCCTCCAACCTTCTTCCCGATGCCTTGGATCTAAAGTGCTACTGCACTTCGCACAAGCATCCATGAAGCGGCACCACTTTTCATCTCTCTCTCTCTCTCTCTCTCTCTCTCTCTCTCTATACTATATTTTCTTTTCTTCATAGTTTAGAACTTTCTGCAAGTACCAACAAAAAGTTTGATTCAATGAATATCTTGTCTCTCTTTATATGCTTTCATTAGGTTAGAATAGTTAGTACAAAAGACTTTAAGAATCTCGTTTGCCTCCCTACGAACGACTCAAGACTTACCGTTTATGATGTATAAATTTATTTTGTTTCGACGCGGTTCACAACTACAACAATAACATAGAAATCTTTTTACGCATTTCGCGATGAACAGAGGACACTTTTCTTCTCCATTATTTTCTTTGTATTAGCTAGTGTTGTTTTTTTTTTCTTGTAAGAAAAATTCAGCTAGTCATCTTCAACTTTGCTGGTAATACAAAGATTTTCATTGCCTTTCAATTTCCTGTTTTCTACTTAGTGTGTTTTTCTTCTTTTTAGTTGTTTTAGTGCATACACTCATTTCTTCTAATGACCCTAGACGCACTTGCCTAGGGTGAGCTTAGAAGAGAGGATTTATTCTTGTCACTTAGGGCATAGTTTCATAGTTGCATAGTTCGCTATCTCATTCTTGCACTTCTCGATTATTTTTGAAAATCCTAAAAACAACAAAATCACAAATACAAAAATATAAGTGCGGATTTAAGAGGTGAGAGAGAGAATCAATTATTATACTAACAATTTGGTCTCCTTTGACGACCTTAGATACTCTACTATCCTTGAGTGGAAGGATTCCACTCTCAATCTCCCTCCTAGGGTGGACGTGGACCACCCTCAAAGTCCACCTCTTTGGCCGTCCTCCTTGCCTGGCTCTCCTTAGAAATGGTTCCCTTAGTGTGGGCACAAGAGAGAAGGGAAGAGGGGAAGGCAACAAGGAGACAGAGTGTCTCCTTAATCTTCTTCTTTTCCTTCTCTTGGCTGAATATGGGTAGAAGAACCTAAAAAAATGTAGCCAAGGGTGCCTTTTTTTGGTGGTAGGGTAGGTCTTTATATAAGTGTGGATAGGAGGGGGTTAGAATAGGATTAGGTGGATGGCTATGATGGGATCTTGGGGGGTGGTTAATGATCCTAGGGCTAAGGTGGTTTGGTGCCAAAAGAGGGGTCATATGGAGGTCTTGGTGGCTTGGTGATCTTCCTTGGTGGTCGTCCACCATGGTGGTTTAACACCACCATGTTGGCGCCAACATGGGAGGGGTAGCATGAAGGGCTAGGATTAGGTATTTAGGTAGTAGTTGTGGGATGAAGGGTGGAGGTCATTTGGCACCATGTGGAAGGGTGTGGGTAGGTGTGGTTAAAGTAGGGTTGGCGCCAATTTAGGTGTGGTTAAGGGGGGCTTGATGGGGACGGCTAGGATGGAGTTATAAGATGGTTAAAGGATCCTAGGGTTAGGGTGTATTGGCGCCAACCCAAAGGACACCCATGGTGGTGGTTATGGTCATCCAAGGTGGTTGTGTCCCTTATGTTTTGGTGCCAAAACATAGGTTCTAGAAGGGGGTTGAGGTGGATGGTGGAGATGGCTTTAGGTTTAGGTGTATGGTTGGGATGAAGGGATTTTTGGACGGAGAGTTTGGCTCCATATGTTGGTGGTTATGGGGGGATAGTTGGTGCCACTTTTTGGTGATTCTTGGAGGTGGTGGTGGTGTGAAGAGGTGCATGCATGGTGGCGCCAAAATTGGGTGGGTAGCTTAAGTGGTGGTCTTGGGGTAGAGTTAAGGTGGGGTTAGCTTAGGGTTTAAGGTTAGCCAAGGTAGGAGAGTAAGAGCTGAGCTAAGGTAGCTAAGCTAGTAGGGAAATAGAGGAGTAGCTAGGGTTTAGCTAGAGGAAGGTAGCCAAAAGCTATCTGAAGTATATCTAGAGCTGAAGAAAAATTTCCGGAGTTGATTCTGACTGAAGAGGTCTTGTTTAGAGCTCAACTACTCAGCTTAGCTAGCTAATTCTTCTGCTAGCAGCTAAGCTTGGGTAGTAGAGCTAAGTTAAGCTGGTCTCAACCTGTCTGAAGTTGGTTAAGCTAGACCTACTTCTGCTGGGAACTCCTGAGCTAGCTTAGCTACTAATTTGACAAGTAGTAGCTAAGCTGGAGGGAGTTCAGCTACCGTGAGTTCAGTGGAGCTGGGAGAGCTAGGCTGGAGCTGGAGTGAACTCCTGTCAACTAAGTCGAGCTAGCTAGAGCTCCCAACGAAATGTTTGGAGCTAGGATAAGCAAGACTCAACTAAGTTGAGCTAGTTTTGAGCTAAGTTGAGCGGAGTTAAGCTACCCTAAGCTGCCATCCAGCTGAGATGAGCTGAATGGAGCCGGAGAGAGCTTAACCTAACTTAGGTGAGCTGATATCTAGCTGTGATAAGCTGAATTCAGCTATGGTTCAGCTGGAATGAGCTTTCTCTTCATCTGTTGCCTTCTTGAATGCTAAGGTTTTAGGGATCTGGTTATCTATCCATCCCTAACACTCAAATAAACGTGTTAAAAAGCACAAAAACTATGCAATGCATGCCTAACCTAAGTAATACCTAAATGCAACCCAAAAACCTATTTGTGAAGATAAAATCCTAAGAGCTAGATTTGTTTTAGGGCATAAGAATGATGATAAACTAGCGTTTATCACCCATCACAACCAATACTTAGGTCATAACTGACAACTCCCGCCTACTATGTGGCCTTCGAATCATCAATTGACCTTACTCGGAATCTGAATCTGTTAATTATGTAACCCGAATAGTAACATCCGTATGTTAAAGGTTCATCAGCGATTACATCAAAATCCTGTACCACTATGGATCCTCCTGTTCTTTCAGTTTATTTACACGATCTTTGAACTAATCAAGGAACTGCAATTCAGGTGTAGATGGATCAAAGGATTCTTTGAATTCATTATAAAATTCATCTACTTTTGGAATTTACTTCAAAATGTACAAGTGAGCCAATCGTCGGTCCATTTCGAGATAGACTTGAACTCGGTGTGGAGGATCGACCTTCCTCCGATATCAAATATGGATAGGCAATCTTCATCATTACCATTAAATCCTCCATCATAATTTCATTCAAGTCAATTAAATCAATTATCTATCTCATTCATGTACATGTCATAGAAGTTAATACATTCTTCTACAAGATATCTTTCCACGATTAACCCTTCTAGCTTTGCTTTATCCAGCACATAATCGTTCAGCTTCTTCAAATATCATTCAATTGGATACATCTATTTGTACTGCACGAGTTCAAAAATCCTTGCTTCATTCGCAAGATGAAGTATGACATAAACCATCACATTAAAGAATGCAGGTGAGGAAATCTACTTCATTTTACAAAGTGTGATTACAGCTTGTTTATCCCAGTACTCCAGCGATTCGGGATCTAATGTCTTTGAACATATGACTTTAAAATATCTACTCATCTCCGTAAATGAATTGACTACTGGATCAGGCATCCTCCACGTATCGCTAGTGGGAATAAGATTTGAATGTGCGCATGATAATCATAACTTTTTAACCCATTAATCTTCTTTTGCACTTCATTTACGCAACATGAAAGTTAGGATGAATACTCATCTAAAACCCGAATGTCTTTCAGGAAGGAGAAAATCCTTTGCCTCTGCTCTCCAGTAAGACTATATATAGCTTCTGGAAAGTGAGTACCTTCTTGAACATGCAACTCAGGACAAATACCCAAAACTTTCATATCATTCCTTGTTTTAACCGTCTATTAAGTTTAATACATCTAAAATGCTATCCATTATATTTTTCTCAATGTACATAACATCTAAATTGTGTCGTACAGTTAAATCCTACCAATATGAAAGCTCCATAAAAAATATGCTTTTCTTCCTAAATCCTGAATGTCACAAGAAAGTCAAGTCATATTTTAAAAGATGACCCAAACGTATTTCACTGAGCTATTACAATGTCTCCATGATTTTCACACTAGACAACCTAACAGAATCTATACTCAGTTTATTTTTAATATTCTTCGATGAATATCGTCATGCCTCATCATCAAGTCTGTCCTTGAATTGTGGCATTCACCATCTATGTTCAATGGAAAAAAATCTGTGATGCCCTAAGTAACAGAACTTCTTACTTTCAGGCAACCTCAAGTGATAAGTATCATCTATACAGATTGTACATGCAAACTTTCCCTTCATGCTCCATCCTGACAAATTAGCATATGCTAGAAAGTCATTGATTGTCCACAATAATGTTGCGTGCAATTGAAAGAATTCTTTCTTGTGTGCATCATATGTTTGAACACCACTGTACCACAGGACTTTTAGTTCATCAATCAACAATTGAAGATAAACATCTATCGCATTTTCTAGTTGCTTAAGGCCTGAGATAAGGAGGGTCAACATCATAAATTCAGATCACATACATAGCCAAGGAGGTAATTTATAAGTTAACATGACCATCAGCCATATGGAATATGATGGTTACATGTTCTTGAATGGGTTAAATCCATCGCTTGCAAGCTCCAATCTCACATTTCATGCCTCCTCTGCGAATGATGCTTGATTCTCGTTAAATATATTTCACTTATCAGAATCTATTAGATGACGGATGCATCCATCTTTGGATTTATTTTCATGATGCCACGTCATCAATTTTGTTGTTTTACTGGAAATGAATATGCGTTGTAGCCTAAAAATCAATGGAAAATAATGGAGAACCTTCTCCGATTGTTTCTTCCCACCTGTGTTTGTTGAGTTACCCACCTTATACCTCTCATCACCACATTCGGGACAATTACTCAACCCTGAGTAGTCATTTCTATACAGGACATAATCATTATGATAGGCATCAATCTTCTCTCATTTCAGTCTGAGCGCGCGTATCTACTTCTTTGCATCATACCATGAGCTATGGTACCCAACAGGATTATTCAGCAGCTCCCCAATGAATTGAAGGGCCTCAGACATTAATTTCGTTGTGGCTCTATTCATCACTTTCATCTAAAATAATTTCAGAAGGAATGACAACTTCGACATTGACGTTATTCTAAGAGCAATATGATTCTCTGCTGCCTTGATTGCATTGTAAAACTCATTATAATCTCGTAATGTCTCATCATCATTTGCATCCTCAGGGTCTGCTACTCTCATATCATGTAACATTTCATCTAATTCATCTCCCTGATTATCATCACTTTGTTCTAAATCGTCAATTCTATCATATCTGACTTTTGCTGCAATTCGCTCACCATGAGCTGTCCACTTTACGTAATGCTGCCACCAATCATTACATATGACATGCTTGAAAATAGTGTCTCGGTCATGGCAAAACCCATTCAAACAGTGTCTACATGGGCATAAAATCAGCTGAAGAAATTATCCTCGTCTAAATATCTTCCTATCGTCATTAAATGCCCACTCCAGAAACAAAATCACTCCGTTATTGTATTCATAGTAATTCGAATTTCTCAGACTAATCCATGACTTTTCATGATAATTAACCTAAATGTCAATGTCAACCACTCATAAGTTAGATTCAAATAAGGAAAATATGTGTATTTTAAGAAGATTTTCAATTGATAACTGATATTTCTATATTTATTTATGTTAAATGATGCCTAATTAATGCTAGTTTAAGGGTAATTTGGGTTAGATTGTATTTAGATTACAAAAAACCTAATTAAGTAATTAGATTTGGATGAGGAGGTGGTGGTGTTGTTGTTGTCGAAGGAGGGAGGGGTCAAGAGGTGTGGGAGGAGGAGGACAAGGTGGTGGTTTGTGGCGATGGTGGAATGAGGAGGAGGAGGTGGGAGGAGGTGGTCGGCAACTAGTGGTGGGATGGGGAGGAGGTAGTGGTGGTCATTGGCTGGTTGTGGGATGAGGAGGTGGTGGTGGTGCTGAGAGGAGGAGGTGGTGGTGGTCTGCGGCTGGTGGTGGGAGGAGGTAGTCTGCGGCTGGTGGTTTGAGGAGGATGTGGTGGTCGTCGTTGGCTGGTGGTGGGATGAGGAGGAGGTGGTGGTGGTGGGATGAGGAGGAGGTGGGAGGAGGTTGCATGAGGATGGGGATGAGGAGGAGGTCATGGTGGTGCTGGGATGAGGGGAGGGTGGCGGAGGAGCTACCAACGAGATCGAAGAGGAGGGGGCAAGGAGACCTTATCAAGGGGTGGGCACCAGAGGGCATCCGCGCGGTCACCGGTGAGAGGAAGCACGCTGGAGTTGATGAAGGAGAGGATGAGCACTCGTTGGGGAAGGGAAGGGGAAGTCATTCGACGGAGGAAGGAAGAATGAAGGAAGGAGGGGGAAGGAGTCGGGTGTGTACTACAGTTTTGGGTGGACTTTTCTCGACCATTTAGATTGAACGGTCAACGAATGCATTTCAAAAAATAACTTTTCACATCGATGATTTCCAAAGAGGTTATCCTTGACTGTTTATCTAATAACGGTGGAGTATATTGTTATTCTCAACTGTTATAAATGGTCAAGAATGATCTCAACCACTCCACCTTCTGGGTAAGTGAAAAAGTTAATGATCAGACTTTTGGCAACCGTTACATCTTATAACGATCAAGAATATTATTATTATCGACCATAACGGTCGAAAATTCACCGTCGAAAATAGTGCATTTTTTACTGGTGTAAGAATTTATGTCATGTTAGCCCTTTGAGTTAAAAATTAAAATTTTAGTTGTTTTATTTTGTGGTCAATTTGATTGATACATAATAAATTCAACAATAAAAGTTGAGTAAGGTGTCGAAGAAGGGTTGGTGGGGGTCGAGAAAGGGGTGGCTAGGTGTTGGGGCCATTGTATCCTAATTCCATTTGATTTTGACATTTTTATTTCTTTCTTGGTAGAGGCTATAAGGGGGCTTTCAAGAGGCAAGAGTCAAGAGCAACTGATACCATTAATCACCCCATCCAAGTTGCTTATATCACATACGTAATATAAAAATTTTTTTACTTTAATCTATTGCAAGGACATTTTATTGATATATTTTTTTGTTTCCTATTCATTATTCTAAGTTTTATAATAATCATAATAGCTTATATTATCATTTTAATTTGTTAATTTAAAACATGATTGCTATTTGATATAAGATAATGTTAGGAAAAGGATCTACCATAGACTCTTTTTTCAAAAAACTTGATCCTTAAATGGAAGATGGTACATCAGCACAAATTATTGATAATGACACAAGAAATTCTCCTTTTTTAAAACATCCAGGAAACGAGGTTGGAGTTGTTGACATAAAATGCCTTGAATGTGATTTTCAAAAATGACTTCAGATATGGGAGTATCCTACTAATCAACAAGATGAAATTCAACATGCTTATATAAGACTTGTCCCTTACAAACAAGATATTTCTCTAGAAAAGCTTCCAAAATCGGGATCAGAGAAGCATCGTCATTGCTTTCAGCCATCTTGGTACAAGTTATTTCCTTCTTAGTTAGAATACTCCCCTTAAAAAGATGCAATTTTTTATCTTCCTTGCTATCTCTTTAGCAAAAAAAGATCTAATTGATTTGCAACTACAGTATTCACAGTAGAAGGATTTTCTAATTAGAAAAGGTGAATAATGGAAAAAATTATGTCCAGTTGGCTCACATTGGAAGAGGTCCAAATAAACCCCATAATGAGTGTAAACAATCTTGTCGTGACTTAATGAATAGATCTAATATATTGATGTGGCATTTTGAAAGCAAGAAAGCTAACAAATTGCAAATACCGGGCTAAGGCTAAACTCTTATATTGATTCTATTAGATGGCTTGCTTCCCAAGCTTGTTCATTTCGAGATCACGATGAACATCCAAACTCTAAAAATCATGGGAACTTTATTGGGTTGATATAGATGTTGGATTCTTATAATGAAGATGTGGCAGAAGTTGTTTTGAAATATGCATCTAGAAATGCAAAATACTCTTCACCAAAGATATAGAAAGAAATATTGAGTATTTTATCAAAGAAAGTAAGAAATGCAATTCGAGAAGAAATTGATGATGCAAAAATTCACTTGATTGTTGATGAATGTTGTGATGAATCAAAAAAGGAGCAAATGGTAATTATTTTACTATTTGTAGACAACAACTACATTAGAGAGTGATTTGTTGACATTATTCATGTACCTGATACTTCATTCTGTACACTAAAGAAAGAAATATCCTATGTTCTATCTCGTCATGATCTCAATGTTACAGATATTTGAAGTCAAGGATATGCCAGTGCTAATAATATGCGAGGAGAATGGATAGCTTTTTAAGCACTATTTTTGAAAGAGTGTCCATATGCATATTATGTCCATTACTTCACACATTGTTTGTAGTTGGCATTGGTTACAGCTTGTTGGGAGGTCATCTCTATTCATCAATTTTTTTCCAAATTATCTTCTATTACAAATATTATTGCATCCTCTTATAAAGATAATTATGAGCTACATGATGCTCAAATCATTCAATTGACAGATAAATTGGCATCCGATGAGCTTCATACAGGCAGAGGACTTAATCAAAATGAAACATTACAAAAGGCAAGAGATATTAAATGGAGTTCTCATTTAACAACTATTAATAGCTTGATAACTATGTTTGGTGCTGCTTTTGAGATTTTTAAGACCATTATCAATGAAGGTTCATCATATACTCAAAGGGGAGATGCAAACGTAGCTTATGATGCTATGACGTCCTTTAAGGTTATTCTCATAATGCATACAATGAAAGAAATATTATCATTACTCATGATCTTTGTCAAGCTTTGCAAAGACAATCTCAAGATATTGTAAATGCGATGTATTTGGTCTCCACAACAAAAAGCCTCATTCAGAAGCTCAAGGAGTTTGGATGCAATGCCTTGATTGAGAATGTGATTGCCTTTTGTAGTAAATAAACATAAGCATTCATGACATGAATGTTGAGTATGGTGCAGGAAGAGGTCAAGTTCAAAAGAACAAGATCCTATCACATTGGAACACCATTATAGGATTGACATTTTTGTTGCAGTAATTAACACAATAATCAATTTGATGAAAATGTGATGGAACTTCTCGTTCTTACTTCTACTTTAGATCCAAAGGAGAATTATAAAGCCTTTAACATTGACAAAATTTGTACATTGGTGGAAAGTTTTTATCCTGAAAATTTCTCTAGCCAAAAGCGATTGTTATTGAGATATCAACTTGAAAATTTCCACCTTCAAGTTACTCAACATTCATAGTTTAAAGAAGCAACAACTATTCCTGTGCTTTGTCATTTATTAGTTGAAACGGGACAATAAAAAATATTCCCTCTTGTTGACATGTCTTGACTCATCTTGTATTGATACTACCTGTATCGACTGCAACAATAAAATGAGCATTTTCAACCATGAAAATTGTGAAGACTAGACTGAGCAACAAAATGGATGATGATTTTATTACAGATTGCTTGGTTATATATATAGAAAAGGAGATTGCCTAAAAATTTACTACTGATGAATTGATAGATGAATTCAATGCCATAAAAGAACAAAGAGCTCTACTTGTATAAAGGTAATACTTAATTTCACATTATTTTCTAATTGTTTTGCTTTGAAAAATCCATATTTTTGATATGTTAGATCATAATATTTTGAATAATCATACAACTCAAAACGAGAATCTTTTTTTTAATATTGTAATATTAGGCTTTTTTCATTATTAATTATTTATAGTCCCCCCTTCACCAATTTTCCAGTTGCCCCCCTCGTGGTTACCACACTTTCTTGAAACCATTCTTTGGGTGGTTCTTCTCTTGTTCATCAAGGACGAGGGTCTAGTGTGGTTATTCCAATGTGTGTGTCATCCTTCTTCTTCGCTGTCATTTGTTTGTAATTTGTATTTCATTGAAGGAGGTTATCCTACTTGAGGAACTTAAGAATTGACACAAGTAGCTTCGAGATAGCATTGTTAAGTGGTGAGTATCTTTGGCCTTCAAGCATGGTGTTTTGTGTTAAACATGTCATTTCATGCACATTATAAGCCTATTTCCTATTAATTCCATGCTTTTTAGCTTGTAAATAAGTTGATCTACATTGTGTGTGTGGGGGGGGGGGAGGGGGGGAGGGGGGTTGAGGGGGCGATGAAAGTGGGGGTGCAAGGGCAACTCACTTGCATCCAACTTAGGTGCAACCTACCCCCTCTAGACCATTGGATCAAACCAATGATCCAGAGCAAACCCCCTCAAACCCTCCCTACCTCACTTCTATTGATGCCAACTGATGAACCCATATTTGTGGGCTATTTATATATTTTAATGTCTAGATATTAAATAAATAATAATATATAAATAGCATACAACAAGATGTAAATAGAGTAGTCTATACATTCACTTATTTGCATATTTCATGCATTGCATTCATATCTAAATATATTTAGAATTCACTTAGAATAAGTATGCATTAGTATGGTTAATCAACTAGGTTGCATTACATGCATTGTATTATTACACATTCTTTTGAGAGCTATTGTATAAATAATCCTCATTTCTATATTCAATCTCTTTCTTCTACGCGTAGCAATGAACGGTTCCTCTCCAACAAGGCATTCATGGCCAGAGTTGACAATGAAGGCGGCAATGAAGAGGAGCTGAGGATGTGGATCCGTCTATTTCTCTTCCCCCGCAGCTTTAAGAGAGGAGAGAAAGTCACCAAGTTGGGGAGGCCATCATCCCACTCCACCACCGTGCAGAGCTTGGAGCTCATCCATTCCACACTGTGGGCCTCTACCAAAGTGAGAGCTTCGCCACTGTGGGTGTGCGGGGTGACAGCCCGCGCCGCCATCCGCTGAGTCTCACAATCCATCACCATTCTTCTTCACCTGCTCCATCACAGTGTTGCACCCACTCAACCAACCTATCATCTACAACTCACCACCATCACGCCCTCACCGTTCCACCACCTTCCTCTGTTTATTCTTTGTTCAACAACAACAACAGCCACTCCACAACCCAACACAGACCTCAAGCTCCACGCACCATCACCATCTTCACCTCTTCTTCATTCTTCATCCGCAACTACACTCCACAACCCAACAACAACAGACTCGCCACCAGCATGCCGCTCATGCCCAGTGTCGTCCTCGAGCAACATCACCCTCGCGTGCCACCCCCGTACGCTACCCACCACTCGCACGCGCTCATGCCCCCCTACCATGCCTCCTCCCTCGAGCAGCAGAGGCCGCACACCACCCAACGCGCCGCATCGCCGCCGCACCTTCGCGCCCCTCGTCCCTCTAGCATGCGCATGTCATCTCCACCAACATCGCGCACGGTTACCCAGCACTAGTCGTTGCTCGCGTGTGGAGCCGCTTCACAGCAACTGACCGCCACCCACCACCTTCCACTACTCCGTCCGGCCACCTTGGGCCACCTTGCACCGCATCGCAACCACCGCCACGGAGCCCTTGCTCCACTCTACCTCCAGTGCACTCCTTACGACCTACCTCTCTCTCTCGTGCACAAGCTCAAGGCGATGGCAATCCCCTGTTTTGCTTCATATTAAAATTTACATTGCTTTGACATTACAAGAGAGGGATTTTTTATTAAATAATATTTTATGTGCCTGATTTTGTGAGAACCCCATCTTTAAACATTATTTCAGCATTATCTCTCATTGATTTCTTAATCCAAAAGGGATTTTGTCTTGATTTTTTAGGAGAAATTAATAGTAAACATTTATTTTTGACTCATGCAAGTTTTAATAGGTACGTTCCTCCCTATGGACATGATCCGCTTTTATTGAGTGGTAATTTTAATTGTTTTGAAAAGTGATTTTCTACCACGCAACCAAATACGATACATCATTTTATGTGCAAAACTAAATTGAAAATGAAAATCATCTTTTCACCAAGCCTCTAAAATGTTTTGATGATTTACAAAAAAGATGATTAATAAATATTATGGAAATATATTGCATTGCATATATGTGCTAAGTTTACATTTGCAGGAATCATAGTTATTGTTGTAGAAGGATGAAAGAATGAACCAAAGGTATTGTGAAAAGAATAAGAAGATCATGAAGACAAAAATCTTTTTGTAATTTTTGATATAACTTTTCCTTGTAATTTGCTTCCTAGAAATACATGTAAAAGAGCCCAAAGATCCTTTTAAGTAGAATTAGATTCTAGGATCTTAATATAGATTAGTTTAGGAATTCATATCCAACCATTATAACACAAAACATAACCAAATCAAACAACTATGTCAGATGTCAAAACACCATACTAGATGCCTGACATGTACATCAAATGACCTATAACTAAATGTTCAAACATAATCATTGCCTCTCAAAACATTGAATCCAAAGATTATGTGTCAGAATCTCAAATCAAACCTTGATTAACTTTCTAGACATCTAACAAGTGAATCAGATGTCCTACCAATCATTTAACGATATCATCAGACATCGTCCAAGATGTTAGACACTTTGGCCAAAGGACCCTACAAACCAAAAATCCCACTCAACTCAAGTTCAGTAACTTCTAGCTTTCAAATCAAAAGGCTAAGCACTAAATCATACAACCTACATTACAAAATAAGTCATCTGGCTACAAAACCTGTTATTCCACCTATCTTTGGCCTTTATTCACTGCTCAAATAAAATGACACAAAATCTTTCAGATGTCGAATTTACTCCCTATTAGACATATGAAGACCTTCTAAGGCAATTGATATTATACTATATGATGCGAATCTTTTTGTAATATTTTCTAATCTCAAGATATTTTTGGCCTAATCACTCCCAACAACTAATACGCCTCTTCTAAGCCATCCTATGAGTTCTATAAATACCTCTTAGCACCCTTGAACACATATACAACTATTAGAGCTCAAAAATTACTCTTACAAACACTAAAGGCTCAAGTGTTCTCTTCAAGCCCTCCAAGCACCTCATCCCCAATCTAAAAGCTCACCCTTCCTGTGGCATACACTCTGATATACACACCCCAAAGGGAAGTATTCTTAAACCTATCGAAGGTAGGAATATCTTCATCTTCGAGTTCTGTACGGATTTTGTATTTTCATTTCTTCATTGCACTTGAGTATTCAGCATGTCGAATCCCCATATCTTCTTATGTGGAGGAGCGAAACTCTTTAATAGGGATTAGAGAGATGTTTTGTACTTGAGGTACACTACCCTCAATTTAAAGTGGTGTATATAATGGTTTTTAATCGCTTAGCAATCAAGAAATTCTGAGTTGAGGAAACATAGGTGGTGGCTTTTTTTATCCTTAAGGTTTTTCACTTAAAAATTGTGACTTTCTTGTGGTGTGATTTTTTTTTACCATTTTAATTTTCTTAAAATTATCACCGCCCTTACTGCACTTTCACCTTCCCCCTCCTCGAAACCCTCCATCCACCCTTCCCCTTCCTCCTCCAGTCATCCCTCTCCTCCTTCTCCTCCTCATCTAACATCGCTCCACCCCACTTCCTCACCACGAGCACCTAGGTCCACCCCCACCATTCCCTCCTCCTCCTCCTCATCCTTACGTCTCCTTGCTCCTCCTCCTTGTCCCCATCCATTCCCTCTTCCCGTTCTTCCTTTGCCTCCCTTGCCCCTCCCTCCTACTTCTCCTCCTCCGGTTGTCTCGCTTCTCCTCCAACTCCTCTTCCGCACCCCTCCTTGCTCCTCCTCCCCCTCCAATGAAGGGGTCGATCACATCGACCCTGTGACATTACAAAAGTGTGAAAACACCAAAACAGATGTTTTTAAATATTTTCAAATACAAGATCAAATCGATGCCAAAAAACAATCAAGTAAATGAAAAACAAAAATACTTAAATTCAGAATCACATGTGAGAAACTAGTTTTCTCCTACTTCGAGATCCCACAAGTATAAGAAATTATTCCTTTCACAAGTGGCGTGGTATAGAACTCCAAGATGCAAAACCTCCTTAGATAAGTTCCAGTAGAAACCAGAACTACTCCTCCTTGACGAGTGGATGAGACCCTAGTGTCATGAAGGACCAATCCCCGAGCGATTTGCGAACTCCTTCGCTAATCTGAAGCTATGATCGCCTCAAAATTCAAATCACACCTCAAGAACACCTTCAAGAGGGCCAAGAGCAGCAAGCCCTATAGCAGTTGGTCGACCAAACAGAGAGTCGGTCGAATGGCTACTGAAGGGTAAGAAGGGCTCACGTGGAGGAAAGGGCTATAGCTTCAGCCCTCTGTAGCTGAGCGGCTGGTTCACCAATTGGTCGACTGATTGTAAAGCAAGCACCAACCAACTTGGTTGTTGGTCGGCTGGCTATTGAAGGGGCAAAGGGGCACCCTTCTCCTCCTCCTCCTAGCAACTATGGCTGTAAGGACTTGGTGTTTTTTGGTGGAATTAACTTCCAATCAAGGGAATCAATTGAATGGCATGGCAATTAGGGTTTCTCCAATGGAAGATATTTATAGGGATTTCAATTCCCGATCCTGATTTGATGGGATCCATTGGATCTCAATCCAATGGTGGGGATCAAATCCTAATTGATTTTTACATGTTTAGCCCATAACAAATTATTGAGAGTTTAGATCTAATGTCTAAACTTAAATTAATTGAAATCCAACACTTGGATTCTATACCTAACCAAATTAGGTGTAATTAATTACCAAATCAAATGTAATTTAACTCTTTAAATTATAATTGATTTATTCTTCAATTAGGGATCATTAAAATCATTATTAGTTTTATTGCTCCAATAATGAAGCTATAGGATAGGTGAAATTTTGGCACTTGACCTCCCTCAAGTATTTCAATACCCGTGAATCATTCACGCTTAAAAGAAAATATTATCTCAAAGTATAATCCCATTAGACTACCATCATTTCTCCTTAGATTATATTATTCTTGATATCTTCTTATATCATTGGGATGGGAACAAATATTAGAACATTTCCCAAAGGTCTATCTTCTCTTCTTGACTTGAGTTTGATCAAGACTTTGCAATCACATGCGGACTTGTCATTCTCAATACACACAAAGTGACCTCATGCCTCCAATCTGTTATATACACTTATGTAACAGATTTGTGTGATCCCTTCAAGAGATCATGTACCTCCTATCCATTCCACATACACCAACTTTCAAGTGTCAATACCAAGGTGAGTGCATCAACTATGGTCTACCAAATGTATGAGTTCGTGAATGGACACGTATCTGTTTTAGGTCTAAGGATACAACTTCTCTATGACAATATTGGAAAAGGACTTCCACTATTTCATGTTTCATCATGTCAACTCCTTAACTCAACTTGTGTGGTAGTTCTCAAATCTACATTCAAGAATGTCAACAGGCAACGGCCTCTAAAGAAGGTTGCCATCCCAACTCAAATTAGAAACAATTGATTGAATTAGATAGTTGCTTAATGTGCTATCAGATCTTCTAAACTATTTAAATCTTTAAATCATCACACATCAAGTTTATTCAATCAAGCTAAGTACATAATCCTAATTGTACCAAGGGACCCAACTCATTTATTAAAAAATAATCAAATTCTTTATTAGATGCAAATGTAATCTTATTACATAACTCAAATTACTTGCTCAGAGCATACAAAATCCAACATCCCCACAAATACAAAATCATATCAAATGCTAAACATGAAAACCCTGACTATTAATCTTTGCATGGCATATTGCGGGTTCGTTCTCACTAACCCTTCGCTAACATGAAGTGGATACAAAAGGAATGAGCAAAGTTGACTGGTAGAGGATATTAACCATCAAGTAGGTGACAACTCAATTTAATTAACTAGTAGATTAACTTGATTTACAAATTTTAGGGAATAGCCATGGAAAATTTCATCCATCCTCTGTATTCCTCTACATTAACCCTAGTACATTACCTTGGGCAAATTCTGTCCTTACTGAGGCACATGATATCTAGCTTAGTTTTTCTTTAAATTGGATCCTTCTCTTGATAACAGAAAATCTTGCAGTGAATTTAAAGAGGACATACATAAGAGAACCATCAATACATTAGATTCTCTTTCCCTAGAGACTTCCTCTAAATTCATCTTTAAAATATCACTTTCAATCTCATCCCAAGTTGCATTGCACCCTTAAATCGAAAATAGAATGCCATAAGTTTTGACAAAATACTTCGACCCCTTTCACATCACTTACACCAACATTAGAACGAGAAAAATCATATTAAACTGGAAATAATTTTATGGAATCCGTATGCCGAATATCATGGCACAGAGAGAGCATTCAAAACCTACCAGGATTAACACTGATTTCACGAACAGCTAATCGTGCCCTGATGGATTTCTGACGTATTTAAGAACGACCGAGAGATTTAAATTAATCCAGTGCGTAGGCCAACCAGTGACGTATCAATATTTCTACGTACTTTAGAGTAAAAATAATAAACTCATGTCGATCTGGAAGCCTTCTTTGACCTACAGGCTACAGAGTCGTATTTTACAAAATGAAGTGCAACCCAATTAGGAGGGTAATTACAATCATACTGCAACCACCAAATCATCCACTTGCATTGCATGTAATTAAAAATGACCGACCAAATCCTAATCATCGCCCCAAATTGTACAACAGTGCAGTTTCCACTGATACTTATAATCTAAATGCACGAAGTATGACGCCATCAACATACCGCTTCTACGATTGTAACGACCGTATTTGCTAATATCATCATCCCTGTAGGCAAATGTTGGTAAAGCAGTGAACATTGGGACGATACTTTGGAAAATATCATCCAAACAATCTTCATAGTAGTTCCGTTACTAGATTAAGTGTTGTTGGAACTACCAAAAAGCTAGAAGAGACGAGACATCCATGGAACACAAAGTCATCACGACGCAAATCATTCATTCCCTGCAGTTTACATGGGATGGAGCTTCTATATACGCCCATGTAATTTTGAGACGGGGAGGGGGGTCCTTTTCAAGGTTTCTTCTTTTTCTTTTTCCTTTTTTAGTACGGAGATCTCCACCAAGAACTTATTATCTACATGTGTCCATGGAAAGTTTTCTACTAGGGCATAAGAAAGATCTCATTCTGCTCAATGCATTCCAGAACTCCTGGATTGCTTGAGTACATGTGTTGCTCTACATCTTGGGAGGTTGCTGCTTGAACATATTGACAGGTAGCAAACTTCAATAACTAGTTCAAACTTATTGCTGATGAAATGAGCTGATAGTGCACAAAGCACCAGAAGCAACAAAAAAATTCAAAGTCTAAGAACTCGCACCAAAGACCCTGATTCTTTGTTCAACTGCTGCTACACAGTGGGGGCAGGTGTTCGTTCTCTTCTCGTGAATATCATTGCAACTGACACATAAAACTTGATGGGCACAGGGCAAGAAAACAACAGAAACTTCATCCTTTTTGCACATCATACATTCCCTGTCTCGGCTCATGTTCTTCCGAGGTAGTTCGAATGGCTTTTGCGAACCATGAACTGTTTTCCCATTTGCTCCATTTGGACTCCCATCCACATTAGCCGGGGGTAAAATATTTGATGAAATGCTGGACGGTTGTGTAAACACTGAAGATGATCTCAGGCGAGAGAGTTCCTCTTCCAGTCTTTGGATATCATCCTTCTGGCGTTGCAAATCTATCTCACTTTTCTGACGCAAAGCTTCATGTTTCCTCTTGATGTGCTCTTCAGCAGCTTCCGTGACTCTCCTTTCCTCTTCAACAAGTGCAACGGCTTGCTCCTTTGCCTTTATCGTTTCTTTTAGTTTGGCCTGTCATTGTATAGGAGCAGCACAGTGAGACCTCTGCATGTCACTCTTTAACAACATTCAAAATGGTTCAACTTTAAAGGAAATACATATTATTTCTCTGGCACACCATTTATGACAACTTATGTTTTGCATCCTCTATTAAGCAATTAGAAGGCCCGAGTGCAATCTGCTTGAGGAGATTTCAGTCTTTCAAAACAGGAAATGTATTAAATGTTATCATCTGCACTGAGAATAACAAGGTGAAGACTTGGTTAACCTCCACCCACATGACTTACAATCCAAGAATGCCATGATAAGCTCAATCCATTTCATCATACTTGTCAACATACAAGTTGGATTTACGCCAATGCATGTTGAATTGGCAAGTTGGATGAGTTAATACACGCTGAATTGATCCAAGTCTGTCAAAGTGGAAAAAAAGTACCAGTGCACGGAAAATGGAAACTACAAAGAGAGAAAACGTTGAACACAGGTTATAGATAATGACGAAAACAGCCTATTAACTGATTGCAAACACACATAGGTCCACAAAAACTAAATCCTATGAGAATTTTCTTAGCATCTTCAATCTCTTCAAACCCTTCAGCCCTTGTACAATCTTTCTCCCTCCGAGAGATTTAGAAGGTTGTCATCAATCTGGAGCCTAAATGCAACAGGACCTGACAGCTTCCCAGTTGAGTTCTACAAAACCACTTTCCTAGATTTTTTTTTTGAACTATCTTCAATCTCCCTCTTTTAAGCCTTTCAACACATGTTCCATTCAAGTGCTTTAATCACCAACTCCCGAGAAGGGGAGTACAGAGAAAATCTACAATTTTTTTTTTCAAGTGTAAGAGAATACTCACACTAACTATCCAAGATTTTATTGGAATTCTTTCTGAAGACGGATTTTATCATAATATCACCAAACAAAATTACATCTGTGACAGAACACAGCAAGGAGGAACAAGAGTGCACGCGTGAAAGGGAGAAAGGGAGAGGAGTTCACGGCAAAGGGAGAGATTTTATTATTGGCACTAAAAAGAGGTATTGGTCTCTATATAAAGAGAACCAATCCCAATGACTACAAATAGTATATAGGAAAACAAATCCTAAACTTATTACAACTCTCAATTAACTAAATAAAGACTTTGCTAAAACACAAAACTTGACCAACTGGAAATATCAAAACTTGCCAACAAAGCAAACAACAAAGGCAAAGATCTTGGAGATCAATGCAATCTCCATATGTCCTTCGTGGGCTCCAATACTCCCCATCAAGTTGGACTCCTTGGAGGTTTTTCAACTTGCAGGAGATCGCAGTTGGGCTTTATTTCCCCACCATTGTTCCTCATCCTCCTCTTGGAGGACACAACCCAGAGCTTCAATCTTCAGGCCACAAGCGATCAATGTAACAGAGAGAGCCTTGGCAACTTCAGCCGTAGTCACCACAGCAACAAACGTAGCTTGTTCTACAAGGACCGCAGGCACTGTAGTTGAGCAAGCGTAAAGGGTGACTCTTCCTAAGTTGTAGTTGATTTATTTGACCAAGTTAGGCGCCCGAACTTGTCCCAACACTTGTCAGGCAGATGATTCGTCTGATTGTAGTAGGGGCAAAGTGGAAAAGTCTTACCACGACCACGGCCTCTTCCTCGACCACATTCAAGGCGACCACCAATCGTGGCTAGCGCTGAAGACTTTGCAAGAGTCGATGCAGAAACGAGGGGCTCGTCCACCTTAATCTTTTGGAGACAACTGTAGATGGTCTCTTAAGTCAGGCCCCTCATCAAAAGCAAAAATTTAATCACATGCAGACTAATACCTAAGACCTATATCCCATAAGAATTTATAGGCCTACCACTGAGAACAAATGTTCTGCTTGTCACAACAAGCAGGTTGATAAACACCAAGCTCCTCAAATAGCCCTTCAAGCGTAGTGAAATACTCATCAAAGGGTATAGACCCCCAATTCGTATTCCAGATATACCAGTAGATGTCAGCGAGTTTAGCGCTACTAGTCTTCTGGGAGAAGCACTTTTCCAATGTAGCCCCGACGTCTTTTGTTGTATCCTTGAGAAGGGATTGATCACATCAACCTTGTAACATCGTAGAAGCATGAAGACATGAGAAACAGGTGTTTTAAAATTTTTTCGAATATGAGATTAAATCTATGCAAAAGCGATCAAGCAAAAGAAAACAAAAATACCTAAATCCAAAATCCAAAATCACATGGAAAGAACTAATTTCCTCCTGTTCCGAGATCCTACAAGAATGAGTTATACCTTTCGCAAGTGGCGTAGTGTAGCATCCCAAGACGTGGTGTCTCCTCAAATAAATCTTGATAGATACCCAAACTGCTCATTCAGGTGATGAGACCCTCATGTCGTGGAGGCTCAATCCCACGAGAGATTCACAAATTCCTTCACAAATCTGAAATGATGATCACCTCGAAATTCAAGTCACACCTCAAGAACACCTTTAATAGGTCAAGAGAAACCGATCCTGTAGTATTCGATCGACCAAGAGAGCCGACCAACTAGCTACTAAAGGGCAGGAGGGGCACATAAGGAGAGAGATGCAACTTTAGCCATCAATAACCAGTCAACTAGTTCAACAACTGATCGACCAGCTTGTATGGTAGGCACCTACCGACTTTACTGTCTGTCAATTGGCTACTGAAGGGGCACCCTTCTCTTCCTCCTAACAACTACAACTGCAAGGGCTTTTGGTGAGTTTTTTGGTGGAATTGATTTCCTACCATTGGGAGATATTTACAAGAATTCTTAACCTAAACCTAATTTGATGGGATCAATTGGATCTCCATCCAAGGGTGGAGACTAAATCCTAATTGATTTTTGCATGTTTAGCCATAACAAATTATGGAGAGTTTAGATTTAGCACCCAAACTTAAATTAATTGCAATCCAACACTTCGATTTTCTACATAATCAAATTAAGTGTAATTAATAACCAAATTAAATATAATTTAACTCTTTAAATTACAATTGATTTATTCTTCAATTAAGAACCCATCAAAATTATTATTAGTTTTATCACTTCAATAATGAAGCTATAGGATAAGTGGAATTTGGACACTTTGCCCCAAGTATTCTGAATACTCGTGAATCCTTCGCACATGGAGGAAAATACTATCCTAAGGTCTAATCCCATTAGATTGTTGTCATACATCTTGATATCTCCTTGTATCATTAGAACAAGAATGAAGATCAAAACCTTATCTCAAAGGTCTATCTTCTCTTCTTGCCTTGAGTCTCAGCATGACTCTGCGACCATATGTGGAATTATCCTTCCAAACATACATGAAGTAAGCTCATACCTCAAATCTGTTACATATACCTATATAACAAATTTGTGTGATCCCTTTAAGAGATCATGCACTTCTTGTCCATTCCTACATACACCAGCTTTCCAGTGTCAGCACCAAGGTGGATACATCCACTATTCATTTACCAAATACCTGTGTTCGTGAATAGAGACATTTCTCTTAAGTCTAAAAATATACCTTCTCTATGACAACATTGAAGGACTTCTGCTATCTCATTTTTTTATCATGTTAACTCTTTAACCTAACCAGTGTGACAGTTCCGAAATCTCCATTCAAGAACATCAATCAAACAACAACTTCTATAGAAGGTTGCCATCCCAACTTCAACCAAAAATAATTGATCAAATCAAATGGTTTCTTAATGTGCTATCAAATTCTCTAAACTGTTTAGATCTCTAAATCAACACATTAGATTTATTTAATCTAGCTAAGTACGTAACCCTAATCATACTAAGGGACCAAACTCATTTACTATAAAATAATCAAATTCTTTATTCAGACGCAAATGTAATCTTATTACATAACTCGGATAACTCAGGACATACAAAATCCAACACCTTGTAGAGCATGTTCACAACAGTGGATGAGTTGATGTTGTTCATCAACCAATTCATTACCAAAAAGTTTGCTCTCTCACTTGTGTTTATTCCCTTCACGCACGTCTAAAGCCTTGTCAGTGAGAATGTGAAGTTTATCTTGTCCAGTAACAAAGATCCGAAAGGCACGTGCCTACAGGATGTAGTTCGAGGCACCATTTAACTTGATGGTGGTACCTTGAACAAGCATGGAGGTGGTGATCCTTGCCTTAGAAGTAACAGTTGAGTCCGCGTCTACCATAGTCACGCAAAGGTATTTGCACACAACCGCAATGAGAAAATCGAGATGGCCTCGATAAGATATCACAGAGCACATGTGAGAGGGTCCAATCACATTGGGTGACTCACACACAAGAGATAGGAGAGACAGGTGACCCTCACCTACACAAACTTCAATGGCAACACATAAGGGGCTTAGAAGCGCCATGCTACTCCTACGTGTGGAACTAGTTTCCCACGTACAGGAGATCCCCAAATGGATCTCTTGGTCACGCAAAGGGTTAAGCACTCAAGTTCGCCTACTTTAATACCATGTGACAAAACACGACAAGGAGGAAGAGGAGTGCACACGTGAAGGGAGAAAGGGAGAGTTCACAGTAGAGGAAGAGATTTTTATCATTAGAACTCAAAAACATAAAAGAAAGTATTAGTCCCTATATAAAGAAAACCAATCCCGATGACTAAAAATGGTAAATAGGAAAAGAAAGCCTAAACCTATCACAACTCTTAATTAACTAAATAAAGACTTCCCTAAAATACAAAAGTTGACTAACAAGAAATATCAAAACTTGCCAACAAAGCAAACAACCAAGGAAAAGATCTTGGAGATCTCGTGGACTCCATGCGATCTTCGTATGTCCTATGGACTCCAACATCAAAGTGGACCACATCCCAAGAATACTCCAACATCATATGCCATACTATCTAGACACACAGCCATGTTGAAAAACAATATGATTGCGCATCAGCCACACAGCCCAGAACATTGCAAAAAGTGTAACCCTTTCATCTGTTATTCTAAAACAGCGTAGCCCTTGCCCCCTCCTCCCTGTGATAAGGCTTTCCCAAAAAGCATTCTCCAAAGCAAAGTTCACCTAATCTTGTTCGAATTTGTTCCAAATCTCCCGTGTCACACAGCAAGTACAGAAGAGGTGATTGCAGACCTCTTCATTACAGAAAGAATAGTCTTCATCTTCATTTGAAAGAATTTTCTTCCAATACCCTTTAGTGAAAAGCCTTCCGCTTCTAAGAAGCCAAGCAAAAATTTTAACTTTGAGACGCATCATAGTTTTGTAAATCAGCTTGTCTGCTAAAGCCAGATCACTATCAACTTTTCAGGAACTATCATATAGAAAGAAATAAAACTCTACCAAGCACCTACCTTTTGCCATTATCCACTTATTCATATCCCCCTAATTGGAGGCTGAGACAAGCGCACACCCTCCTGCAAGCAAAGAGGCTCCTCTAACCGCTGGTCATATAGATTTGAAAGAAAGGCTGGTGTCCGGATTCCTTGACTCCCAACTCTAAAAGATACCTGATAAGAAGCTACCTGTGCTTCTAACTCCACTGCCGAAGAGAAAAGCCTTGGGAATATCTGTGATAATGGCCCATGACCCATTCAATAGTCAGACCAAAACATAAAGTTGTCCCGTCACCCAAGCACACCATGAAAGGCCAAATGTGATTTGCATCAAATGTGCTAAAGCCTTTCAAAAAATGAGGCTCCTCTAGTTGGTAACATCCTCTTCCCAATTAACACATCTGCTGTAACAAGCATGCAATATCTTTGTTGCCAAAGAAGTTTCTTCCTGCATCACCTATGTCATTATATTTGCTGCACCCTATCCAGCATCAGATTCCAATCTGCTATATTAAGTAGTGCACAAGACCGAGATGTAACAGAGATAGCTGTCCTATTGGTGTTCCTAACCTCACTGCCCATTCAGATGCATCCTCATCATTCATTCCAAAAGGGACAAAAAAAACTTATTTATCCCAAGATCAGAAAAATCTCCAAAGAGTTCCAGCAAACCCAGCACCTTTGTAACTTCATCTCACAACACAGCATCATCAAACTTCCTATGCTAGCATCACTTAGAGTCCGCTTCACATACTCCTAAATCCAAGCTTGACAAATTTCTACATAGCATGGAGTTTGTAGAGTGAGATCTCCAGCACAAAAGAGCCAAATGACTCATTGGCCTCTCGATTTCAGGGACTTCGCTAGTAGGCGAGGTTTGTCCATCATCCATTCTGAATCAGAAACTAGCTATGTTGAGTTCCTCTTTATAAATCTAAAGAAGAGGTTAAGCTGGGGATTGCAAGCTAAATGTGGACGGATTCCCAAATCAGATCGTATTCGTGTCTTCTTTAAGGAGTTCTGGGGCTTGTTGAAGTATGATGTGGTGATTGCCATGTAGGAGTCTCGAAAGGGGGCAACAATTTCAATAAGTTGACAAAGTTCTGAATTTTGTCACCTTCGAAGAGCAATTTAGGTGGAGGATTTTTTACCTCTAGCCATATCCAAAGACATCTACTTGATAATTGGGAAGGTTTTGACATGCTGACTAAGAAATTTGATGGATGCCATCATTAGCTCCATTCAATTGGCATTTATACTGGTGCATTCCATTCCTAATGGTTTTGTAATGGCCTCAAAGATTATTTTCTTTTGTCATAGAAGTGTCAAAAAGGCTTTTAAGTAGAAGGTGGATTTTTTTTTTTTTTTGAAAAGGAAAAAAAAAGGGTCAACAACGGTTGTTATCGCACAAGGTGGACTTTTCTAAAGCATATGATCCTCTGAACTGGTCATTAAGTTGGTTTATGGATTGCTTAGATGAAACAATGTGTAACAACTACCTCATTCCCTTTTCTCACAAGTGGGAAACTCGTAGGACAGATTCAACCACTAAAAGGTGTTACGCAAGGATGGTTGCTTGCAACAATGCTCTTAGTCCATACCCAAGGGCACTCTTGCTCATTCCACTTTTACTCCTTGCTCCAAGAACTTACTCATTGGTTTCACCCCTAACCAAAAGTCAGGCACCTTAGTCCACATTCTTTGATATGCTATCAATATCTTGTTCTTCATGGAGGGGTCAATTGTCTAGGCAAGGCAATTGAGGTGGCCACCGAGTTTTTTTTAAAGCTTCAATGTTGATGATTAATTATGTGAAATCTATCTTTACTCTAATCGGTTTGCTGATAAGAGGCAGAAGAATGTTTCAAGATGTTGATGACAATGCAAGGATCATTGCCAATATCTTACCTTAATTTCAGGGATTGGTTTCCATCTTGAGGAAATGGAGAAGAGTGGGAAGGATGGCCTCCAAGGGTGTACTCTTAAGGAGTGGATGCCATGTCCTTCTAAAGTCTATTCTTTAATACCACCAACCTATTTCTTGCCAATCTTTCATCTGTTTGTGGGACTTCTTTCAATGAATTTTGGTTCAACAAACAACAGAACACGGTTGTTGGCTTCATACCATGTTCGTAAACCTTTTACATGAGGGTGGCTTGGATGTGAAGCATTTGCCATCAATAAATGAGAATGCTAGTTAAGTGAGCTGCGAGAATTGTAAAACAAACAATCCTAGGTCCGCTTTTATAGAGAAAAGGCTTGGTAAATTACAAGAGTACCCCTCAAACATATAAAAATAAATAACACACCCCTCTATACTTTATAACTCAACAATCCCCCTCAAGTTGGAGCATAAATATCTCTAAGTCCCAACTTGATGCAAAGGAAGTCCCATCTCTTCTTCCTGAAGGGATTGGAGAGGATATCTGCTAGCTAAAGCTTTGAAGAAACATATGGGGCACTAATTTTTCCTTCAAGTACTACATTCCACACGAAGTGACAAACTACCTCAATATGTTCAATCCTTTAGTGGAAGATCGAATTGGGGGCAACATAGGTAGCAGACTTATTATCACAATACAAGGAAACTAGCATGTCAATATGCACTCCCAGATCCAGAAGGAAGCCTACTATCCACATAATCTCATAGGCAACATATGCCATAGATCAGTACTCTACCTCTACACTAGATCGAGCCACCACATTCTATTTTTTGCTCCTCCAAGACACTAGATTGCCTCCAACATAGACAACAAATCCTGAAGTAGACCATCTATCGTCATCTGACCTCGCATAATCTACATCCGAATATGCTATGATATCTAGGTTCCTAATTTCCCAGTAGTACAGCCCTTAACTAGGACTCCCCTTAAGGTACCTCAGAATGAGGTAAACCTCATGTCAATGGCTATAACGTGAACTCTGCATGTGCTAGCTGGCCCTACTAACTGCAAAACAAATACCAGGTCGCATAATAGTCAAATATAACAGATGCCCCACCATACACGGTATTTGGTAACATCCCCTTATCAGAAGTGCGAGTGCACTAAGGCTTAACAGCAATGCCTAAAGGCTTAGATCCAAGTAATCCAGTCTTCTCAAGAATTTGCAGAGTGTACTACCTCTAGGAGAGAGAGAACTGACCCCTACCTAACAACTTTGATCCCTAGAAAGTAACGGAGGTCGTTAAGATCCTTGGTAACAAAGGTAGTCTGTAGAAATTACTTCTTCTGACTAATCCCTTTCATCATCACCAATCAAGACCATGTCATCCACGTAGACTACAAGGATAACAACCCGGCAAACATCACCGCACCTAGTCTTCCTGACGAATATGGAGTGATCTAAGAACGGCCACTGAAAACCAATCGTCTGAATCTCCGAGCTACGTTTATCAAACCATGCTCTTGAGCTTTGCTTTAGGCCATAGATTGTTGTCTGCAAGCGACAAACATGAGTGTGATACCTCGACAGCTGTCTCATATAAGCTTCCTCGACCAAGTCACCATACAAGAAGACATTCTTTATATCCAACTAATATAACTACCATCTTCTGTTCGTAGCAACTGAAATAATAATCATGAGGAACAGGATACAAGCCATAGGTGAGAAAGTCCCAAGATAATCTACTCCATACATCTGGGAAAACCCCTTAGCAACCAGTCTAGCCTTGTATTAATCCATTGTTCCATCAGCTCTGTGCATGAGGGTATAGACCTATCAGCAATCAACGACTATGGCACCTTGAGGACATAGCACAAGATCCCATGTCCCCCTTGCTTGAAGTGCCTACATCTCCTCATCCATAGCTACACACCACCTGGGATCCTAGGATGCCTGGTCAAAGTCCCTGGGAACAATGGTAGTGGAGATGGCTAAGGCAAACTATCTAACCTCCATCTCTAGGTGTGAAATCCCTGCATAGGAAGACATTGGGTGCAACATGCATGATTTACTAGACCTCCTCGCTAGCAATGGCTCATTACCCTCAGAATCAATCTCATCTAATGAGGAAATCGAAGAAGAGCACCATCCTGTGATATTCCCAATGAAGCAACGACCTATGATATGTTTGTGTCTCCGATTGGGTAGCCTTTATAAATGTTCCCACATCTGAAAAGTATGGTGCCCTCTCAAAGAAGGTTACATCCTCCATAACAATATACTTCCTATGGAGTGGGTCGTAGCACCAATACCCCTTTTTTGTCCTCGAGTATCCTAAAAACACACACTTCATAGCACAGGGAGCGAACTTATCTTAGTTACCATGGGACTAAAGAAAACATGTGCACCCAAAGATTCGTAGTGATAGAGAAAATGGTTGGTCACAATCTGGATAACTGATTTGGTATGGAATATGTCCCCCAAGCACTAACAAGGGTACCCGATTAATCAAGTATGCAACAATAAGTACAGCATCTCCCCAGAACTGCCTAGGATCCTTCATGTGGCACATCAAGGTCCGAGCAACATCTAGAAAATGTCTCAACTTGCACTCTACCATGCCATTCTGCTGAGAAATGTGAGTACAAGATGTCTGATGAATAATCCCACAAATGCTAAAGAACTCCTGCAAATCCTTCTGCATGAACTTCAAGGCATTATCACTATGAAATGTCTTGATTGTAGTAGCATACTAAATTTACACCTCAGAGACAAAACTCTGCACAATCTATGGAATATTTAAGCATGACTTCATCTAGAGCACTTAAGTAAGGTGACTATGATCATCTACAAACACCACATAACATCTGTGCCCTACTAGAGTCACTACTCTAAATGGCCCCCATACATCACAGTGCATAAGCATGAATAGGACAGCATTCAACCCATTATTCCATCATGGAAAGCTGCTCCTATGATGTTTCCTAAGCTGACAATCTTCGCACTCTAGCGTCAAGGATTCTAACAACTCAAGATTCTGACATGAATTATTATACAACTTAGAATTTAAAAGATTAGACATCTTGAAAAAAGAAAATATAGAGATTAGAATTCAAATGTTCATGAACATAAACAATAGATCCAAATTACGAATCTAAAATGAAAACTAATCAAAAACCTAAATCAAAACATATTATTAAGAATCTAAAGTAAAATCTCAATCAAAAACCTAAACTTAGGATATCATGTCAAACTATACCTAAAAGGATAAAAAGAAGAAATCTCTAAGACTCAAATTGGCTAGCTCTATCTTAAAATTGGGTAAGTATGCGGCCGACTAAATGCCTATCTGGCCTGCCTACTTAGCTAGACCCAACTACAGGACCGCATGGCACTACTCGATTCGAGAAGGGGTCCACTGACGCCTATATAGGCGACTACTCGGCTTAGGCGACCAACTTCCTGAACATTGGATATATCTGCCACATCTTCTTGACTTACAGATGTTCAAGCCTCCTATGCCACAACCAAGGGTCATTGGCAATAGATACTGCTCCGACAAACAAGGTAGGCATACCAAGGTAATATAAGCCATCTCTCTCCATGCCTCCACCAATGATCTCACTCATCTGTCCATCCTAGAAGTACCAGTGCTCGTCATCAAATAGTACCCCTATATCAATGATTCGATCATCTTTTAAGGTGGCTATTTGGTGGGATATCAAACACCAACCTAGGACCGTTGTTTTGATACCATGTAAAGGAGAATATTCATCTTATTCATTAAAACAAACCTTAGGTCCTATTTTATAAAAAAGAGACCTAGGCAAATTACAAGAGTACCCCTCAAATGTATATAAAAATAAATAGCACAACCCTCTCTACTTTTTAACTCAACACAATCATTTATGGAATACGATATCCTTTGTCAATTATGGACAAGATCTTCATTCAGAGCATAGAATAATTTCAGCGAAAGAACACAATCATTTATGGAATACGATATCCTTTGTCAATTATGATCAAGATCTTCATTCAAAGCATAGATTAATTTCAGCCAAAGGAGCATCAACCTCTTGAAAGGGAGTGGTAATCATTTGTTTTAAATTGTATGACAAGATGGTTGAGGGTCAACTTCAGCATATGGAAGGATGATTGGTCAAAAGAAAGATACCTTGAGGACTTATATCAAAGCTATTTGCTTTTGCGTTAGATAAAATTATGTTGGTGGTGGTATGGTGCTCCTACTCTCAATAGTGATTATTGAAGCCAGTCTTTTATTGCTACCTTACCAGGTTGTTCGATAGCATCCATCATTATCACATAAATGATAGCTTAAATCCTCCATTTTCACTTTAGAAATTTCTTAATATGAGTAGCTTACAAAAGGTTGGAGGTGCAACTCCTTTTCAGGACCAGGAGTTGTTTAGATGTTGCAAGATGAAATGTGTTGCTTAATGACCCTGGAAGATTGGCATTTTTGCATGGGTACTACAACAAGGAGGGGTTTTTAGAGAGGATTTTAAATCCAAGCGAGCATCTAACACAACAAGGAATGTGGGTTGTGGCTTGAAGGTGGAAGATACTTCATAACTTTTCCTTTTGTGCAACTTTACTCAAGAAGTGTGGAATCGGTATAACCTCAGATCAATTGATTATTTGAAAAATGAGATATGTTGGAGTTTTTTGATGTCAACGTAAAGGACAAGGGGCTAGATCTAACAATAGTATGCAAAGGTCTTTGCCATTGTTTAAGCAATTTGCTTAAAGAGAGGAGTCCTCTACAACCATGTCATGCTTCAAATCACTTCCAACCCCATGTCACTCATCACCGCATGCTCTGCAAACCACTACCCAAGTCATTGCTAGAATCACACCAATCACCATTATCACTTTGTGAAAGTTGCCACCCAACCCACCACTCAAACTCCATGTTGCTTGCACTCCAAATAGCCTCCTCCTTATAAATTGCCCCACGCTCATCTAGATTGCAAAGGGCAAAGGCATATTTTCCTCCATGGTATTCTTCAAAGTCTTGATTGCCACCTCCAAGATCCTTGCCACCACTCCTCTAGATACCTTGGGATTCCAAGTACAAGTCATCATCAAGGCTTTAGATTGGTGTGGATATTTTGCAAGCATATGCTCCACACCCATCCTTCAAATTTTCTTTGAGAGACCCATCCTCCAAGTATATATAAAGAAAAGTTCAAGAAGTAGGATATTTCAAGATAAAACTAAAAGGAGATCAATAACCTGTTATTAGCGCCCAGCGCTCCTAAAAAATTGACCACCTAGAGAAGGAGCCATGCACCGAGAGTGAGGGCGAGAGGGAGGGGGTGGTTGGGTGGTGGTGGAGAGTAGGAGTGAGAAGCGGTGCGCGGCTGGGGTGGAGGGAGGCGGAGGGCTAGGAGCGAAGGTTGAGTGCTTCAAATGCCTTGGTCGCAGGCATTTTGCCAGGGAGTGCCGCGACCCTTGGAGGTGCTAGAGGTATGGGGGCCACAGGCACCGCAGCTTGCACTGCCACCATGGTGTGGTTGGGGGTGCCTTGCCTCCCCTACCAGCAACGAAGATGCCGATGGCTGAGGTTGAAGCACCATGGTCAGGCGAGGCAGTCAAGTTGAGGGCAGCGATTGAAGGGGGGTTGGTGGGGGAGGTCTTGGAGGGTTAGGTTCGACACAGTTAGGTCTTCGAAGCCCTCAAGGAGAGGGGGATGGAGGTCGTGGCCGTGGAAGAGGGAAGTTCCTCATCCTCGATCTCCCGTTGTCTGTGAGGACAAGACTGTGCGGAGAGGAGCTCCAGTTGAGGAGGGGCAGGTTGCAGTGGTGGAGGCCATGTGTGCATGATGGGGCCACTCCAGAGTGCCCCCCAAAGCGGCCGCTGCTTAAGGTGCTTCTCACCGAGGTGCCTTGGTGGCGGAGGACGGTTGAAGTGGTGGAGGCTCTGGTTGGGCCATTTGCTCGGCTCAAGCGGTGTTGGAACACTGGCCTCGCCGCTCGACCGCTTCTTGCGGAGGTTGAGCTCAAGGTCGACTCCTCTTTGATGGAAAGGGTCACCCTGAGGGTAGGCGGAGCCTCCTAGTTGGCTGCTTGCCCACTGCAGCCAGCTGGGGGGGCGGTCGGGGCTCCTTTAGGCGGGGCAACGTCACGGGTCACAAGGTCAATGTGGAAACCTAGGAAAGCAGAGACTCGGGTTGGCACGGGGTCCGAGGCACCGCCCTCAGGGGGGCCATCGAGATCCGTGGGGCAATGTGTGAGATCTGGGGCACGAGAGCTGCCTGGGGAAGCGGAGGGGTCACGCAAAGGCGTCATTGCCCAGCTGGAGGGCCTTCTTGTATGGCTAGAGGTAGTCAGGTCGGGTGAGGGCACAACCCGATTATCTGGGCACGCCTCTCAGTTGGAGGATCCATGGTCTGGACAAGGTTACCCTATTGGGTGAGAAGTGGATCGTGGATGCAGACCAGGCTCTGGTGCGGTAGGGCAGCCACCGTTGGGAGATCCACCTCAAGGTGTCTCCTCAACCCCTGACAATGCATCTTCTCCTCCCTCCAAGCGAAGGGGAGCACAGCGGGAGCTGCCGGGAGAGATCCACAAGGATGATGGCCCGAAAGATCTCCCCACTCCGCTCTTTTTAGACCTGGGGGAGGAAGCTTCTAAGGAGATGGCCAAGGCGGGTGGAGTGGAGGTTAGGTAGGACGGAAGGGGCATAGAGGAGTCTGTGGCAGTAGAGGAGGCAAACGAGGATGGGGCTTTGGCGACAGAGACGAAAGCATCGGCAGCGCCGCACAAGGACACTGAGCTGGGCGCAGCGACAGAGGTGGGGGCTGAGGGGTCTAGAGCAAAGGCAGCGGCTACACCTGACCAACCTGGGGCTCAGATTCGGGTCAGCACAATCGCATGGAAACCACGTGTCGTGAGCAGGGGACGGGGAAGCGGTCTCCGGTATAACCGACGGTGGTCTTTCAGGAAGATCAGAAGGAGCAATCGGGTGGTGGTTGACAGCCGGGGAGGAATGCCGCCAGCCCCACGGCTAGCACCTACGGCGCTAGACACGATGGACGAGGAAGTTTGCCGGGCGACGGAGGTTGCGGGCTTCCGTCCAGCCGCGAGGGAGGTCTCTTTAGTTTCTCCGTGAATGATGTGCCGTCTTGGAATGTTAGGGGCCTTAATGATCCCTCCAGGAGGTTGGCGTTGGGGAGTTATATCAAGCAATGGAGGGCAGACGTGATACTACTTCAGGAGATGAAACTGCGCTCCTGTGATGGGAGGTTGTGGGGGGAGATTAGGAGCTCTTGGATGGAGGGTTTTCTGAGTCTGAATGCGATTGGCCATGCAGGGGGACAGCTGTTCGAATGGTGTAAGGATGTTTTCACAATGGAGGACAGTTTTATAGGGAGCCACACTATCTCAGTCAAATTAACTAGGATTGCAGACGGGGCCAAGGAAGTCATCACGGGTATTTATGGCCCATCCGATTCACAGGCAAGGGAGATGATGTGGGAAGAGCTCGGGATGGTGGCAGCAGGGAACCAGGGGAGGCCATGGCTAATTGGCGGTGACTTTAATGTCATGCTGCAGACTGATGACAAACCAGGAGGGCAAGGTAGGCAAGACCCTGGTTCAGAGAGCTTTGTGGAGTTTGTGGCGCTGCATGGTCTCTTTGACATGGTCCCTACCTCTTGCTCCTACACTTGGAGGAATGTTAGCGGTCAAAAGTCCAAAATTGACAGATTCTTATCCAATGTTGAGCTGGCAGAGGCATACCCGTTGGCGGGTGTGACTCCGATGGAGAGGCCTTTCTTGGACCACACGCCGATCATGTGGAAAGTAAATGAGGGGACATGCTTTGGCACGTACTTCAAGTTCAACAGATCCGAGCTATTAAAGAATGGATTCAGGGCCATGGTGGAGGAGAGGTGGAGCTCGATGGAGGTGGAGGGATTAATCACGATTCGTCTGGCGAAGAAGTTAGCTGGCTTGAGTGACCTTTTGTACAGGAGAGAGATCAGGAAGTCCAAGCGCACCAAGAAGACAGAGACTCTGGCGAAGATCGCCAGGATAGACAGGCGTGAGGACCTCGAGTCTGTTTCTGAGGGTGACAGAAACTGCAAGGTCGAGCTGACTCGAGTGGTGCAGGAGGAAGACAAGAAGGCAGAGGTGGAATGGAAGATGCGATCGAGACAAAACTGGTTGTGTGAAGGCAACTCCAACACCAGATTCTTACACCAGGCAGCCTCGGCGAGGAGGAGGAACTGGATTGAGAGCTTACAGGTGGGAGAGGAGTCCTTCTCTGGCAGAGAGGAGGTTGGTCGAGCTGCGGCGGCCTACTTCAGGGAAGTCACGAGGAGGCGGAGCAGAGGGGGCTGGAGGTGGCAAGGCGTGGATGTGTCAAGCGTTACGGCGGACCAGGCTTTGGGGCTCACCTCTACTTTCACGGAGGGTAAGGTAAGGGAGGCGATATGGGGCCTTAATGGGGAGGGATGCCTGGATCGAATGGCTTCCCCGTTGCTTTCTTTAAGGAGTTTTGGGCTTTGACTAAACAAGAGGTGATACAGATGATAGAGGAATTTGCAGAAGGTACTAGGGGGTTCGACAAGTTGAACAGATTCTATCTTTTTCTGCTACCCGAGAAGGAAGGTGCAGAGGCAATCGAGGACTACCATCCTATTGCCCTCTCGATGACCTTATTGTCGCTAAGGTCCTGGCCAACAGACTTCGGCCCATCTTGGGGGATATCATCTCACCGATGCAGACAGCCTTAATCCCAGGGAGGAGAATCTTAGACGGTTTCGTGGTGACCTTGGAGGCTCTCGCGGTGTGGAGGAGGGAGGGGAGGAAGGCCTTCCTTTGGAAGGTTGATTTCATAAGGCCTATGACTCAGTGCAGTGGGACTTCCTATGAACGTCTCTCGTGAGAAGGGGCTTCCCCTAGGCCTAGATTGACTGGATGAAGCAGTGTGTGACTATGACATCATTCTCCGCGTTGGTCAACGAGAACCCTGCAAGAGGGTGGGTGCAACCTAGCAGGGGGGTTAGGCAGGGCTGCCTACTCACCCCGATGTTTTTTGTGCTGGCGATGAATGCTCTTGCGAGAGTGACTTACAAGTCTTGTGCGAGGGAACTGATCAATGGCTTTGGGGGTGGTGCCGAAGAAGAGGTCCCTCTGTTGTAGTATGCGGATGATACATTATTTCTGGTGGAGGGGTCAGTTTTGGCAGCAAGGAGGTTGAGGATACTGTTAGAGCTCTTTGGAGAGGCCTCGAGACTACAAATCAACTATCTAAAATCCAGCTTCATCCCGCTGAGCATTACGACCAAGGAAGTGGTGGAAGTGGCGAGCGCCCTTCAGACTGAAGTGGGTTCGGTACCTTTAGTGTACCTGGGGCTACCGCTTTCTAACCGGCGTCTTAGGGTGCATGACTGGATCCCACTTCTGGCGAAGATGGAGAAAAGGTTGGCGAGCTAGTCTTCTACGCTTCTATCGAGGGGAGGTTGACCTTGGTGAAGGCGGTGTTATCCTCCATTCTAGCTTTTTTCCTTTTCGTTTTCAGGGCACTGCATCATGCGGAGAAGAAGCTCTCAAAGCTGATGAGAGACTTCTTTTGGTCCAACGTAGGGACAACCGGAAGTGGGGCGAGGTTGGTGGCTTGGGAGGAGGTGTGTTGGCTGCTACAGGAGGGAGGGTTGGGTGTTAGGGATGTGGGGAGGGTCAATTTGAGTCTCCTCACGAAGTGGATCGCGAGATTGGTGGGGCAAAAGCGAGATCTCTTTGGTGATGTCATGCGGCACTGCTATGGCTCTTCTCTCCTAAGGATCGCTGGAGATCCCTATGGCTCTTCTCTCCTAAGGATCGCTAGAGATCCCCCCTCCAAGGTCGTCCTACTTCCTCAGAGGTTTGGCGACGGTGGTACCGAAGGTGCGGCCTTTCTTCTCGCCGAAGCTCCGTGCGGGGGATACATTCAGGTTTTGGCTTGACGACTGGCAAGGGTGGGGGAGCAACCTCAGTGATAGGTTTCCTCATCTTTTCAAGAGGGCCAAGGTTTCGACATCCACGGTTGGTGACTGTTGGGATGAGGCGTGGTGCCCCACCTTTTGGGGAGGTCTCTCAAACCAGAGAGCTGCAGAGTTCCAGCAACTGCTTCAGGAGCTGGAGGGTTGGGCACCTGAGGAGGGGAGAGATGCTTTTTCTTGATCTGACGGGGAGTTTGCCGTGGCGAAGGTGTTTGGAGAGCTTGGTGGCACCACGCATACCCTGGATACAGACCTTTCCAGAGACTGCAGGTTACTTTGGCAAGCGAAATGTCCTCTGAAAGTTAAGATATTCTCTTAACTTCTACAGAGGAAGGAATGTAACGAAAGTGTGGAAGGCAAGTTGGGCGTAAATGGACGATATGAGGTGCTCCTTCTGCGAAGAGGCGAATGAGGACATACAGCATCTTTTCTTCCAGTGCCCTTTTGTTTCACATATTTGGCAGAGATTGGACTTAGCCTGGATTGATCATCGGGATGTATCTAGCTTCTGGACGTCGTTCCTGAGAGGCAGCACCACATCTGGAGTAACCACTTTTCGGGGTGTTGGCTTTGTTCACATCTGAAGTAACCACTTTTCGATCCAAAAGAGATAGAGCCAAGGTGTTGGCTTTGTTGTGGGGTGTGCGGTTGGGGAGAAATGATATGGTGTTTAGGGGGGAGAGGTCGTATGTAGAGAATGTTATCTCGTCCATTTCTTCTAATGTGGTCTTCTGGGAGTCCGCTCTATAATTGGTGGTTTTGATGTTTTGATGAAATGAATTTGAGTGGTTATCGCTTGGATAACTACCCTTTTACTTCTCAAAAAAAAAAAAAACTAAAAGTTCAAAAAAAAGGAATTGGATATTTGCAAAAGTATCCAAAGAACTTCGTTGAGTTGAGTTTCTGAAATGAGAGAATTAATTTAGCCAATATTAAGTTTATGCCTATCTTGAGTGTGTAGCCAAGGATTTTGTTGTTGAGCTTCATTTGATGATTTCGAGCAGTGTATTTTGTTTTATTTTCACATTAGGAGTTCAATTAGTTAAGAAAGTTATTTTCCATTCATTTGTACTTTTCTTTCGGTTATCTCCTTTTCAAGGAGTTAGAATAAGACAAGTTTATTTTCTTATTTGTGTAACTCTACTTATATATAAAGGGGAACAGCATATGGATTATTGCAGTTGGATGGAGAAAAAATTTAGATTTCTTCATAAGCTTTTTCTCCTCTCCCATCCTTCCACCTCTCATCTCCCTTCTCAATACATGTGGATTGATGCATGATATTTCACCATATTCTCATCTTCTTGCCCAATTTCTTCATGCCACCACCAATCAAAATGGAGAAACCGAAAACCTGGCCATCACCATGTATGGAGAAAGGGAGCAATCTTTGGCAAAACACTCTAACAAACTCCTCCAGAAAGTTGAGGCATTCCAGATGGCTATCATACTGAACTTTAGTGGAAATCCCTCCAATAACAGGAAAAAGAGCTCTTTCAAAAAAAAAAAAAACAGGAGAAGCAGCCCAGCAACATAAATCCATGTTACGGGCCCTACCAAACATTCAATTAGTAAGAAGGGCCCAGATCATTGAGCAGAATTGTATAACACACAAATCCCCTCAATTTGGTCAACAGACCTCATCCATACCACAAAAGAAACTCCCTGCCTCAATCCATTCCCCTATGAGAAACTGTTTCTGATGAACATGTCAAATTGCTATTCAGCCATTTTGGGTAAAGATAAAACTGGCATAAATAATGATGGTAATACAGATGAGATTGATTTTTTAAAGTGCCAATCTCCAGGAAGAGATGGATACCATCCATGAAATCCATAAAGATGGAAAGCATAGTTTGTGCAGCGAGCTCAACGTATTGCTTTAGTGAAGTCAACCTTCCATACAAAATCAATTTTCATCCTTTTTTCCAAAAGCGGATTACCGCTGCTGCCATGGCAAAACCAAACAGAAGGTGTCTTCCTCATAAAAGCATGTTGGACTGGATTCACCAGATCCCCAACAACTCCTCTCTAAGCCTACTTGGCATAAACTTTATTAATATGAGATAATCTATGTTAGACAGCGGAAGCTGCTGGAAATCATCAACCTTTTCTGCGGATTCTTTCTTTGATCAAATTTAATATAAACTCCTAATTAATGTGACAACTATTGAGCATTGGAGGGAAAAACTCCTAATTATTGTGACAACTGCTATAATGAAATAAAGCGTGTCCTATCTATTAAACTTTTTTGTGATCAATAACCTGAACCAGCCCATTCTAAACTATGTAACATGATTTACATTATAGCATTTGCACATCAAAGGTGACTTAGCCTACCATCCCAACTTGGTTGTGAATGTCATACCACCATGTTAAGAAATTCTTTCTATTAACTTACTCAAACATTGAAGAACCCAATTAACAAACTGTAGCTAGAAGGGCTCTCATAGATCTATCTTAGAGACACGTAAATCTCAGCCACCTCATGCAAAGCAGATAATGGTTTCAAGATTGTTTATCAGCACAAATCCAAAAATTCTAAAGAGCAATGTCCTGTATTGAGAAAAAAAACTGATCCTAATGCCAAGTGTATGCATATTTGGAGGGTAAGTGATTCAAACAATAGTACATTCCATCTACATACCTCCATAGCTTTTCGATCTTCACTGATATCCTGCAGTTTCTGTTGAACCTCCACAATCTTCCTTCGCACCTCCGCAGCCTCTTCTTCCATCTTCTCCTTCTGCTTCTCCCTTGTGAGAAGCTTCTTCAAGTACTTTTTCTCCCTTTTTGCAATCTCCAAGCACATTCTCTCAGATTCTGCATAGCTAAGTTTTGATGCCTCCATCTCTGCCCTTAGCTCTGCGTTCTCTGCCTCCAACTGCCGGACTGCTGCGTTTGCACGATCAACCTGCCCGCTCGCCTTCCTCAGTGCATTCTCCATCTCGGATAGTCGCTTCATCGTAGTATCTTCCAGTGTCTGTTTGCCCTTCTTCAGCCTCTGGTTCTCATCCCTCTCCATCCTCAGCAACTTGAGCTCCATCATGTCATTACTCAGCTTCCTCGCAGCCTGCATTGCCTTCTGCTGCGCCCACTCCCTCCTTTCCTTCACCTGCTCTTCGAGATCCCTGATCTGGTTGATGAGGTTCAGTATCATCTCATTCCTTGGGTCCTCCACGCTATGCTCCTTTTCCTCGAGGCTCATGTTCTCCATGCTTTTTAGAACGGATGCAACTACATCCGAGTTCTTCCCCTCAGCTTCCTCCATGTGATTCAGACGGTTGAAATTCAACTGCTCACGGCTATCACCCGTGGAAGGCAAACAAGGAGCAGGCATCTCCAGTCGTGGAGCCCGCAAGGACACCTTCGAGTTGATGCAGAGCCCGGCAGATGACATGGCCGCATCCCTCTGGAAGAAGGGCCTCGTTGAGGAGGTAGAGTTGAACTGCCTCGGCACCTCAACTTCCCTCTCACCCCCGCAGCCCCCATGAAACCTGTATACACCGTAAGGCATCGGGCACCCAAACTCACCGTTCTCGCAACCATCACCGGAGGATGCCGGGGGCATCGCAGATCCCGCGGCAGACTGGGGTGGGATTTCTGGAACCTCGACCGCGCCTGCACGGCCCACGTGGAGGTCACTCATGAGGAGGCACCACATGGCGTCTCCGCGGCTAAGGTGTGGCTGAAGCTCCTGTAGGAGGCAGACCATGCCGGTGAGGGCGCATTCTTGGAGCTGCCGGAGATCCGAGAAACCACAGACGTTGTCAGCGGAGTCCCCCGTGCCCGTGCCATTGGGGGAGGGCCGGTCCCCGGTGTCCATGTCGGAAGCAGTGGAGTTGATGTAGGATATGGCGTTGTGGAGGATGTTGGAGAGGACGTCCATGGATCCGTAGCAGTGGCCGTTGCGGAGGATGGCGCGGAGGGCGAGCTCATCGTCGTACCCGAGAGCGGAGAGCTTCGCAAGGGCCTCCTTGTAGAGGAAGTCGAGCTTGGCGAGGAGGAGATCCTCGAGTTGCTCCTCGGTGCAGTATCCCAAATCGGCGGCGGAAGCAGCAGCAGCAGCAGCAGCGACCGCGTCGTCGCAGGCGAGGTTAGTGTTGGCGTCGCCGTTTATGCCACCGTTATGTACGTCTGCGGCCGAATTGGTAGCCGCAGCAGATGAGGGCGCCATGGTCAGATTGGGATCGGGAGCAGAGACGTTCAGATTGGGGTCGGCGAGCGGTCGATGCTGCTGTTGCTGCTGACGTTTGTTGTTATTATTGCTGTTGTTGTTGGCGTTGTGCTGCCGCTGCTGCTTCTGCTGCTGCTGCTGCTGCTGCTGCTGCTTGGAAGAGTTTCGGGCCTTGCGATTGCCGCGGAGGGATTTGTCTCTGACATTGCAACCCATCGGGTGGAGAGGAGGAAAATGCGAGACGAGAATCGAGAGAGGGCGGAGGAGTGCGGAGTGGTAGGAGGAGGAAGAAGACGAGAGAGCAAACCCTAATCGAATCGACGACAACTCGGACGTGCGGAAGCGAGGGGCAAGGAGAACATCTATCTTAAACTCGGCATGGCCGTTAAAACACCAGATTAGCGGCAGGGATTTCACCGAGGCTACTGCAATCCGTCGATTCCCGAAATTTAACCTTTTGAGCCATCCTCCCATCTATTTTTTTTCATGTGAAACCCGATTTCCCACGCAAACCCATGCCACGGCAGAGGAAAAAGGAAAAAAAAAATCTTACTAATATAATTAAGGAAATCAATTTCTGATTGAATGGTATTTTACTGTAGCATAATAAAAAGAGATTTTTATTAATTTGATATAGGTAATTAAATCGTCTCTAAAAAAAGTAAACTTCTTATTAGTATACTTAACTCGATGAAGATGCGATATTAAAGTACAGCATTATTGTACTATAGTTAAATCTTTAGATTTTAATGTAAAATCTAAAATCACCTCCTTATTGAAAAAAGAAGGAAATTTTGAATGATTAAGAATCCATGAATCTTAATCTAAGGGTCTTGTTGCACCACAACAATATTATAAACAACAAGGGATCTACACCCACTGTTACTCTCTACAAAAGATGAGTTACTGAACGATGTTAGCGCACCAAAACTATGTAAGCAATAGTTGTTAAGACTATTTACAAGAGTCAAATTTATTTTAAAAATTGCAAAGAAACTCCTTACTTATATAGACATGTTATTTAGAATTGTCTCGAAATGACTCGCTTCTATAAGAGGCAAGTTACTTACATTTCTTTCAAAAAGAAATTACTGGAGGAAGTTTCTATGAATTTTAGAATTTAAAAATCTAATATCCAAATTGACTATGGTAGAGGAAGATTTACATAAGCACATGCACTCATTTAACTAATCATGGCTAAGCTTTAACTTATTGAATGACCAATAACCCGACCCATGCAAAGGGATGACCCAATCCATGTAGACGGTAGAATCAAATTAGTAGCAACTCCCTGCTAAACCTAAGTGGGAGGCTTTTTAGGCAGTAAACTTCGCAAGGAGCATTTAAGATGAGCCTATTTGGGTAGGATTCCAGTCAAAATAGTCATGAGGGGCTCCAGGTAGCTAGATGACCAAACCAACAAAGGCATTTGTTGATTACAGTAGCTCATGAACTCCATGTGCTATCATGTCAAACATGACAATCCCTATGAATACACAATGAAGTCACCTAATGGCCAATGACCATAGTAATGGCTATTTTACTCACCTACAAAGCAAGAAGTCACATACATGAAAGGGGATTTAATTTTCATTTCCTTAATTGTATTCCCAATGGGCCAACATATAAGGTAGTCGAGAACTACCTGTTTTGAGGTGCAAGAGATCAAGTTGTGTGATCACAAACTCCTATACCACCAAAATGTCCACGAGTGTTTGAAGCTCCAACTTCCCCAAAACATACACCATTAGTAGGAAAACCTAGTCAAGATTCTCTCATGCTTTGTGTTGTACCTTTTATATCCATGTTCCATGTTAAGTCTCATCCCAAGGTAAACCAACTTGGTGTTCAGCGAATGATTTGCCTAGGGCATCACAGAAGCACGAAGAAACAATTATTTAGAACTGGATGCAAAAATTGATTCGATGCCGAAAAACGAATTGATTAAGAAACAAAATGTCCTAATATCAAAACAATATGGGAAGAACTACTTTCTTCCCATTCCAAGATCTTACGGGATAGAGATTATACTTTCTCATGTGGCATAGCATAGCATCCTACATGACGTGTCTCTTACAATAAGTCCGGACACAACCCGAGACCCTTCTCGATGGGTGGATGAAGGCCCTCATGTTGAGAATAATCAACCTATGCACATCATGAACCCCTTTGCGAACCATGAGGACAATGATCATCCTTTCCTCCATGACCCATAGAGACGAGTCAAACCACGAGGCCCAAAGCACACTGGATGCCTAAATGATGCCCAGATTAGATGTCCGGCATTAAGTCTAGATATCTAGAGGCTTCTCTTGAAGTCTCTCTAACTTCTTAGATGTCCAGAAGTAGAAGGAATTAGAGAGGGAGGCCGACAACTCCTTTTATCTTTCTCTCATGAATTTGGAGGACTCTCTCATGGACTTAACAATGATTAAGGTTCTTAAGCCTTGCCATTGAGAGATATTTATAGGGAATTACCTAATCTTAATACAGTAGAGACTGTTGGATCAAATCCAATGTCCGAGATTAATCCTACTTGAATATTTGCTTGTTCACCCTTCTATTATATTAGCCAACTGGTTTTAGTACCTAAATCACATTTAATTTCTATTCAAACTCTTTTGGATCAAGACCAAACACTTTAGACCCAATTAATTGTTAAATCAAATACTATTTAACTTCTTAAATAATATTTGATTTGTGTACAAGTAAGAACTTACCAAAATCATTAATTGGTTTTATCACGCTAATAATGAAGCGTTAAGAATTCATGATTTATGGCACTACGCCATCCTTAAGTATTCCAAGTACTTGCGACTATTTCACATTAGAGGATAATATTAACCCCAAGGTCTAATCCTATTAGACAGCTATAATCCTTAGTTGGGTTATATCATTTCCATTAGCTCTTTTTGTTATTGGAATGAGAATAAAGACTAAGTCCTTTTCTTAAAAGATTATCTTCTCTTTTATGCTTGAATCTGATCACGACTTCGTGACCACATGTAGTATTGACTTATCCCAATATATTCAAAGTGAGATCTTTCAACCAATCTGCTACATACATCTGTGAAGCAGATTTGCATGATTCCTTTGAGAAATCATGTGTCTTCCATTCCCTCCCACATATATTGTAAATATCTGTCACACTTTTAGCCTTTTAAGACGTCTGGAGTCTTAGTCAAGCATCTGTTTAGATGTCTGGACCCTTTCTCGGACGTCTGAAAATGAAATTTTTGTACGCACGCTGCGCTCTATGCGCGGGCGGCGTACAGAACATTCTTCTTCTCTCTCTCCTTCCTCCCCCGAACCCTAAACCCCTACACCATCTATAAAAGACCCTCTTTCCCCCCTTCCTCCTCTCCACACACCACCCCCTCCAAACCTTCAGTGAGGCGAGTGGAGGGCGAGCAAGGGAGAGCGAGAAGGAGGAAGGAGGAGAGCTTGGGAGGAGGAGGAGGCCGAGGTCGGAGGAGCTTCGGTGGAAGCTCGGCTTAGCTCGCACAGCCACCGCAAGCGCGTGCAGGAGGAGGAGAGCACTCGGGGAGACGGCCTCCCGACCATCTGCAGCGGCTGGAGCTGCGACGGCGCAAGGCGGAGTGCAGCGGAGAGCACTGGGAGAAGGTTCTGGTACTGGAATTTTTCAAGTATCAGACATCTAGAGTGAAGTCCAGACGGCTGACGGAGCACTTGGACGTCTAGGGTTAAGGCCAGACGTCTAAAAGCTCATTTATCGCGAAGGTACGTTCTTTTTCATGGTTACGGCCATGCAGGATGATGAGAGCCTCATCATGAGCCCTAACTAGCTCATTTTGACCTAAGAAAGAGAATAAGAGCTCCTACATAACCTGGAGAAGGACGTAACTCAAGGAATAAGTGTTCTGCGAAGAAAATATGAAATAAAGGTTAAAACTATAATTTTACCATCGCAGTACATAAACAGGGTTTTTCAGAGGCAAAACATAGGTCAAATGGTCTGAATAAAATAAAACGTGGGTTGGTTCAATCAGAAATGGGTTACTATGCAATCCAAGAATTAAATGACATTCTATAACCCTAAAATAGATCCGCTTAATTCAACAATGTTCTTCTCAGGATAAAAATCAACTAAACCCTCTAAAATTCATGGAAAAATATCCCCTAGGGTTTAAAACCTTCAAATTAGCCTTTGGAACCTATGTTGACCTAGATTGGGGTCCTAGCTCATTAATTAACCTAATTTAGGTTTTTATGCAAAATATCCAGTCAAACGTGGTCAAACCTAAAATCCAACTTCACCATTGCATTCCTTAGGTCTAAATTAGGTTTTACAAAAATTTGGACCTAAGGGGAGGTCATCTTGACCTACTTTGCAAAATAGTACACCCAATTACATTTTAGTCCCTATCTTTTGAAAATCATTGCAAAAACCCCCCTAACTTTCTCGCCACTCTTACAAACAGGTCCCTCTACCATTAATGGGGAGAAATCCTACTCCGACGAGGAATGAAGGGGGAGTACTCCCTGATTCCTCAGAGATCTCCCAGATTTGGAAGGGAGATTCTCTGAGAAATTCCCTTCCATCTGAGCTCGATCATAATATCTGATTTGCACCCAATCTCTCATGCAAACGCACGAGAGATTTGGGTCTCTAACTGATTCCTTCTCCGGCGAGGACTCTTGCATTTGGAAGCTTGTCTTCCAAGCACAAGAGCCCCTGCCAGTGCCTATAAAATGATCCTCAACCCTGGCCACACCTCTTTAGCTCGACTTGACTAGAGATCCACCCCAATTTCATCCTCTTCTCCTTCGGTCAAGTAGCCCAGCGAGCTCCGGCGAGCCTCTCCTCTTTCTCGTCGCTCTGCCACAATACCAGTGGCAGAGCCGCTCTCACCATCTTCCTCCACATCGCGCAACACTCGCGCAAGAATCTCTAGCCCCGTCGTCGCCACCATCTCCCTCCACTGGACACCTTCTTCTCCGACGACAGCAAGTACTGCCAGTTGCCACCTCTCCCCGTTCATCCACTTAATTAGGTTAGACTTACTCCTCTCTATCTCCTCTTCAATTCCCCTCAATCTATTTCACAAATTACCCCTCGACAGCCACTATCCACCGCCATCTTCCCCATCTCCGGCCAACCTCCGGTGAGACGCACCCATCATTCCACACCTCCACACGTCTCGCCACCAACCTCTTCACCTCCGCCATCGACCACTGAACATCTTCCACCCATCCATTGACCGCCTACACCTCCCTAAACACCCCCCGACCTAACCCATAAGCACAGCCACAGGGTGACCTAGGCACGCACGCCTAGGCCGCCCTGCGGCCTGCCACTTACCATCCCACCTTCTCCTTCGCACGGCGAAGCTTCCCATGTATTTTAATGGGGCCACAAGGCCGTGATTGTGTGTGACAGATCTCACCACCTGCCGCCATTGACGCACACAGCGAGGAGGTCGCGAGCTTCATCCCAGGCTGCGTGCTCCAGGTGTCAGGGTTCCAGAAGAAGCAGATGCATGCACGAACTTAGATAGCAGGGCAATTAGTTTAGTGAGGCCTCCAGCTGCAGTAATTGGAAGAAGACATCCGCCTACAGGTGCGCGCAGAAGCGGGTGGGACATTTAGTCCCACCTCGTGAACGTATGAGCGTGGCGCGTGGGATAAATTTATTTTGTGTTTTACTCTATTCACCTCGAGACACACATGGGGTGAGGTCCCTCGCCCTTACCACTCCTCGTCCGTGACACTCCCCCGTGGACCTGGCACCCGACCCAACTAACCTATCCGTGCACTCCTCGCGCACCACACCCACGCCGGTGCACCTAGACCCGGACACGTGACTGACCCGATTACCCAGCTTTGGAAGAGCGTACAGAAGAGAGATATACAAAGAGAGAGAGACGCGGGGGAGGGTAGGGGTTAGGTTTTGCTGCGTTGTGCAGGGAAGAAGTAGTTAAGGAAGGAAGAGGCGCAGCAGGGAAGCTAAGGAAAAAGAAGAAGAAAAAGGAAGGCACAGCTGAGGTGAAAGTAAGGATACTTAGCCGTAGAAGGGAAGCAAGAAGGAAGGCCAAAGAGAAGAGGAAGTCAGAGGAGAAGCTAAGGCTGAAGAAGGAAGAAGCTAAGAAAGAAAGAAGAAGACATGCAAAGGAAGAAGAAGAAGAAATGATGAAGCCAAGGGAAGCAAAGCTAAGGAAGGAAGAAGGAAGAAGCAAGAAAGAAGAAGAAGACCTGCAGAGAAAAGAAGGAGAAAGACACTGCAGAAGAGAAGTAACTGAAGCAGAGACAGAAAGAGAAGGAAGAAGAAGAGAAAGCAGACAGGAGAAGGAAATAAGAGAGAGTTAAAAGAGAAAAATATCTTTTAAGACGTCTGATTCTCCAATTCTATTTTGCTACAATTTTAACTCTTAAACTCTTGCATTTACATTCTGAATTAAGTTTTGAGTAATTCTAAGTGTTCAATTACATTATTGAGATTAGTGAATAAATTTCATTTGCTCCCTGTATTCGACCTCGGATACTTGGGTTTTCGACTAATAAATTCTTATTTGTTGTCCACGCTTGGTCACCTATACTACAACGCAACTAACTTAAAAAGCACGATCAAGCGTTACGAACATTTTGGCGCCATTGCCGGGGAGCAACGTGCAATTTATCACTAATCTCTGCATTCTTTTTTGATCATATTGAACACTAACTTGCCCTATTCTGCTTTGTTGTGATCTTGCAAGGTATTTCACGAGAAGATTCCTCCCGCAAGTCAACTACTCCAGGGCAGGTAATCTCTTTTCTTCCTTAAACCATCCCCTAATCCTTGAAAGACAGAAGGAAGCAATTAATTTAGGAATTAATTGCCTTCTTTTTATAGTAATTACCATATTTAAGGTAAAGGTTTCCTGATTTTGTGAAAATTTTTAAAAACTTATTGAAGTGGAAGCGATTTTTTTAGATATTCTATCCCACAAAATTCCTATGCCTAATAGAAATCACACTTAATCTCCGCGGACAACACATTTCTTGCTTTTAAGTCCAAAGAGAACCTTTTTCAAGAAGAAAAGAGGATTGGAAATAGAACTAAATTAGGGTTTCAACAGTAGGGTTTTTGGAGTGCTAGTCACACATGTCTGTATAAAAGGAAATGAACCCTCCCGCATCAGTGTGCTACCCAAGCCCTTGATTGAAGGGATCTAAACAAGACAAACCCTAAAAATTGAGCTCTAAAATCACTTGAATCTTAAAAAAATCTTGGACCTAATAAACTGGGAGTCAAATCAAGGTGGTCTCTAGGTCCCAAGCCTAGAATCATTCTGCCATCTATAGGATAGGTCAAGTAAAGTTAACCCCATGGGTCAACCAACCTCCAAATTAGGTCACAACATCAAAACATCTAAAGTTCAAGTGAAAACCCTAAAGCACCTTTGAAATAAAAGTGATAGACTTAAGAGGTCAAGGTCCTCATTCTGGTCTACTTGGAATCTCAGTGACAAGAGAGGTCGGGTGGGGGAAACCCTATAACCCGTGGGGACGCTCTACCGTGTAGGGGTCTTTGCGGGACTCTCCCTCTCTGGCTGCACAGGTAATTCTCAGGTGGATGACCTTCTGATCCAGGGGTATCATCCACCTCGAACCTCCATAGTCATCCAAACGTCTTTGGGTGTCTTGATTGGGTCAAAAACATCTCCAGTCCCTCATCTTTTCTCTTTAGAGCACACACATACATTTTCAGTGGGACTCTTTATTTAGATTTAATCGCTTCATAACTTGATTGTATATCTTAATTCTACATCTTGATTCCACCACCTGATCCAAATATGCAGCCAAACCACTTAGGACTACCATTCAAGAAACCTGAATATCGGAGATCTATGAGAGATAGAATGATTGAGGATGCCCGAAAATTCTATGAAAAAGAAGACAAAACCTCAACACCAGTAGAAAACATTCAGGTTGATGTCCTAACAACCACAACCTTCATCATAACTTGTGCCCAAGTACTATTGGCAGAAGCCACAAAGGGATCAACCCGAGACATGCTCATCACAGGATACATTGAGATAGAAAAATTGCACAATCTTGAATACCTTCAATGCATGAAAAATCCTCGACTTTGGGAGCAACACCAAGATGATCTTGAAAAATGGGAAGAGACAATGAGATTATTAAAATAAATTATCGACCAGAAATACTCGTATATGCCACAAACAAAGGATGAACCATCTTGGGACAATATCGAGGATCAATCTGATCTCGGGTTTGAGGCACAAAAAGGTTGTGGATTCTCAACCCAGATGGAGTACATTGTGCCTGATATTGAAGAAGGCTGGGAAACTCCAATTGCAAGAGAACACAATGTTGAGCCCACTCTAGCCCATGAGTTACCAGGATTAGAATCCCAAAACTCCTGCAATAATGAAAGTAGAACTAAACCTCTCAAGGGTGTAAATTCCGCCCCTTATTCTGATAAGGTGACCCACAAAGGTTATTCAGACCTAGATTCTAGTGATTCAACCCACATCCTAAGCCCAGAATCTAGATTTGAAGCTATTGGGAAGATTTCAAGGCCCCATATGAGGAAGATCAATTTTTCAATGAAGAATATGATTTTGGGCCTCCATTTGATGAATACCCCTCGCCAACATCCTCAGAGGAACCAATCGATTTTTCAGAAGTCATGCCAATTTACGATACAGAAACTGAGTTGGACGAGTGGGGTTTCAATTGGGTCTGCCCTATTAGCTTAGAACCTGAGCCTCTACCAAATAAGGACACCTTTTTAAGCTTAGAGTTGACATCTATGCTAGACCCCAGTCAGGCTGCTGAATCTACAGCATATGATTTATTCTATGGTGGAACTCATGATCTCAAATCTCATTCAGATTTTGATTTTCGCAAACTCTCCGACGATTTCAAATCTGACCATAACATCAGAGAAAATCTGCTTCCTGATTATAACAAGCCAATCTACGACCTCAGCTCACATGACTCATTCTCTAACTCTGATTTTGAAAGTTACTATGAGGAGTCTCTACATGAGATCACCTGTCATTCCTTTTTAGAAGAGCCCTCATACGCAATTCTCATTGAAGCCACCTCTTCCATATATACAGAACTGATCAAAACCCGTTTTCTACCCCGACCCGCAACCGAACTGAATTTCTATTCTGATTCACCTCTTACTGAGCCGTTTGCAGATGATTCAACTCCACATCTATACTAGGCACCGGATATCGATCAGACTGAAAAACATGAGCCATCATTCTCTGATCACCCCTGTAGGGTTTCCACACCATGCACTGATTATTTTTCGGAACCCTACTCTGACCAGGCTGATTCGACTTAGCCTAAACTCGCGTTTTCACTTCCATATCCATCCGAGCCACATTGCATATGGTGGGTTTCGCATCTGTTGATCTACATCTATCAACCCACCAGACTGATTGGGTTTGTGCAGCATCATTAGCCTATTGATCTTAACAAGCACCTGGTTGGACCAACCAGGCTCTTAATCAAGGTGCTTGTTTGACAAAATTCCGCTGAGTTGACCACTCCCTCCCTAACCCATTTTTCGCTCGGCTGAAGGCGTTGAATTTAGCGCTTAACGGGAGGCAACCCATCATTCCAAAAACAGAACCCATCTGATTATCTGTCTGTACTCCACGCCCATTGCACCTTGAGTTCAGCCTTAGACAGTTGATCCCACCTCTGGTACACGTACCAGAGCTTGAAATCATCTGCATCAGTCACTTTCGACCCATTCACCCACCCGATGTATCCTATTCTAAGTCCCTGACCTCAACACTATTTCACACCCTCCATTTACAATGAGGACATTGCAAAACTTAGGCATGGGGGGGTGATAAAGTGCATACATACAGAACCAAGAAAAAGTCAGAAGGATTCTCACAAAAAAATTCACATATGTCAAAAACACAAAAAAAATTGAAAAATTAAACAAAAAATGGAGGGAGGAAATTTTGTGAGCCACATAATCATAAGGAGGAGAAAAAGAGCAAAATGACAAAAAGGAGCACAAAATGAAAAAGAAAAAGAGATAGTCATTAGTAAGAGATTAAGAAATTAGCTGAAGTTCTAGACCACATCAAGAAAAATGAAAGAAAAGTGCTAAGGAGACACAAAAAGAGATTAGCAGGAACGTTGATCTTAGGCCTTCTGGGCTAGACTCTTAGGCTTAAAAATTCACGTACCCACTAAGATCTGGATAATCCTCAAGAGGTTGGGGAAAATGCGAAGCTTAAGTATTAGGTCTAAAGCTTAGGGAGTATTCGGTCTCGTTAACTGACCTTCGGTTTGCGAGATTCGATAACCTAAGCACCCCAATTCACACACAGTCTGGTTCAGTGCGCATAACTATCAAAATCACGCAAAAAGCGTTTCAATGTTCTGAAACAGTCACCTAGATTAGGATCGGCCGATCAACACAAGTTGATTTGGACGAGTTCCTGGTGCGGAGAGGCGGGAAATTCCCCTCGAAGACGCGTAACATATCATCTCCTCGGTGCTTGTCTCTTAGGATATTTAAATATCCTACTGGGGGCATGTAAGCACTCTGCTGGTTTAGATACCATGGGCGGCATTATCACGAAATGTCGATTGCCAGGGTCTGGATTCAGCCATGGAACACCATGGGTGGGATTATCTCGAAATCTTGAAAGTCAGGGTTCTGGGGGTTGCCATGGGCGGTGCTATTACGAAGCATCGATTGCCAGGGACCCTTGAGGATTGATGATGGGGACGAGGAATCCGATATAGACTGTGTTGAGAAGCCAATCCAAAGCTAGAAATAAAAAGAAAAGAGAGAGAAAGTTCTCCAAACAAATAAACTCTCTATCTCTCTCTTATAAAAATGCACTGCAATCTGAACCTAGGCTAAAAATGTCTCAAGCACGGGTGATTTAATCATGGAGTCCAATAAACCCTAGGATAGTTTCTGTGGGCCTTAAAAACCTTCGCAGAGGACTAAAGCTAAAGTAGGTCAGGTCTGAATTTTGGTTGGTACTTGAGTACCTCTAGGCCTATTGTTAGCATCCTTAACCTAATCAAAAGAAGAAGAAAAGCACTTATCATAACTAGTAACAGATACTCAGGGTCTAGAATAGAAGTTAAAACCTTGAAATTTTGTTAAGGGACTAGTGTTACGAACGCACTCCAAGACATTTTTTTTAAGACGTCTGGGAGGTGGCCCAGATGTCTGGCCAGACGTCTGGAAGGGGCCAGACGTCTGGAACCCCTTCCAGATGTCTGGGATCTATTTTCGGTGGCATGCGGGACTGCGTCTGCGCGCAAGCGCGCGCAGACCCGCAACCTCCTTCCTCTCTCTTTTTCCCTCTCTCCTCCTGCGACCGCAGTCTACGTTCTTTCTCTCTTCCTCTCCCGGCGCTGCTTTAAAAAACCTCACCCTCTCCCTCACTCTCATCACCTCCGCTCCTCCTTCTTCTTCTTCTAGCGAGTGTGAGCGTGAGCGAGCGGCGGTAGCGACAGCCGCGGTGAGTACGGGAGGAGGTGCTGCGCGAGGGAGGAGGCGCTCGGCCGTGAGGGCTCGAGCTTGCTGGGGCTACTAGAGCCAGCCGGCGGACGAGACGACTGGGTTTCCAACTAGACGACGGGGAAGACGTCTGGAGGACTGTCCAGACGTCTGAAAGGTAAGTTATTTTCGTACTTCCTCCTTCTCTTCGACCGTCCATACTGAGAGCGAGGAATGGGTACGCGCAGGTTCTGAGATTCGCCATCCAACGCGAATCAGACGTTTGACTGCAGTGCCAGACGACGGGAAAGACTTCCAGACGTCCGGGATGACCATCGGACGTCTGGGAACTAGGCTAGATGCCCCCGCAGGCTTCTGGACGTCTGAGAGACTATACAGAGCAAAGGTACCATCTGACCCTCATTTTAAGACGTCTGGAAGAGGTTCCAGATGTCTGATTTTGCACTGTTTCGTCGTTTTCGACCCGTTTAGGGCCCGTTCGGAGTCCATTTCAGCATTTTGAGTTGCGTTCTTTTCGAAATTAAATCCTCTACCCGTCTACAGTAATTATATACTATTTTGAGAAACTCCTTGTGTTTGATCCTTGTGATAGGACCCTGTTCCATTGCAGTCTTGGGGGTTGCGGAGGCACGCGGGATTCCCGACCACGCCCCCAGTACTCCCGTTGTAACTGGTAGAGTGGCTTTTAAGTTTATTAGTATAATCTGTAAATTATGGAACCATAATAGAACCTAGGACATTGCATGAATCCTAGGAATGAGAACTAGAATGAATGGTAGATCCTAGGGTGTTGCATGAATCCTAGGGTTGGAAAACTAAATTGTATGATAGATCCTAGGGTATGGCATGAATCCTAGGATGGGAAAACTAGTGGAATATACGAATACTGCAGTCTTGGAAAAATGGAAAGGAACAAATAGCTGCCTGTAAATTGATTTAACAGCTACCTGTTATGAATAAATACACGTGATTGAGAACATGGATCGTAAGAACGTGAAACTGGAAAGTGAAACCTAGATGTTCTGAGTTAAAAGAGCTAGAACCTTACGGGAAATTAGGAGTGGATCTCCTGGAAAGAAAAAGGAATGGATCTGAGAAAGAAAGACGTGGTAGTGTGCTGTCTCTTGGGTACGTGGTACCAAGGGAAGTACCTGTTACCTGTTTAGTGCAGAGCGGAGCCAGCTACCCCAGGGACCCGGGGTTAGGTCTGGCCACTTTGTACCGACTTGCTGGCCCTCGTGTACGCAGTACCGAGGAGAGCTACTAGTGTAGGGCGAGTACTAGCTACCCCACGAGCCCCGGGGTTCTGCTAGCTCACCTACACCGACTTGTTAGGCCCACTGGGCAAACCAGGGTAGTCAGGCGAGGGTGCGCGGACTGTGGAGGGGCAAGGCCCCTGTTTGGTTACTGTGGAGGGGTTGGACCCCTGTTACTGAGAGGGCTCTGCCCTGTACTGGTTCCGTGCTGTGCTTTGGGCGCACCCGTTAACGGAAACGACTGACTGCGTATCAGTGCGGGTTAGCTACCTGTACGTTTATCGCGCGTGCCGTAGTCACCATTACGTCTATCTGTGACCTTGGGGTGGTTGACTGAGAGTAGGATCAGCACGGGGGACTCTTCCGGCCAGGAGAGCACCACGTGCTACTTCTACTGTTCGGAAAAGACTGCAATCAAGATTGTTCCCACGAGGAACATTCGAGATCAAGTGAAGGATCTGAGAAATAGATAAATTGTGAAACAATAGAAAGACGTAAATAAATGAAGAAAGAAAATAAAACAGCTACTGTACACCTTACTGCTTCTTTAGTTTAGCTGCCACTCTACTCAGTGTTTCGCTGACGTGTTACACTCGTTACTTTTCAGGACCAGGTGTTGAGCAGCCAGGGTCAGCGGCTGCAGAGGACGCTGGGCCGAGTAGGGTCCAGTAGAGTTACCACTGTTCTTTTGTACCCCTTTTGTTTCCACTGTAGTGAGTAGTTTTTGTTACTCTCTGTATTTTTCTTTACTCGTAGTTCTTGTTATGTTAAATGTTGTTCTACTGTTGTGGTGGTACATGCTGTAGTAGTTCTTTTTCTTACTGCTGTATTTTGTTACTGCTAGTTATACTTCATGTTGAATGTGGTTTATTTTACTGCTCTTTTGGTTACTTCCTCGTTGGACGACTAGGCCTTGGGATTAGTCGAGTCGGTCCGGTTCTCGTGTCTCGTAGGGACTCGGGAATCGGGTCGTTACAACTAGTAAAAGCTAGGCATGGGGGTATAATGAGAGCCTCATCATGAGCCCTAACTAGCTCATTTTGACCTAAGAAAGAGAATAAGAGCTCCTACATAACCTGGAGAAGGACCTAATTCAAGGAATAAGTGTTCTGAGAAGAAAACATGAAATAAAGGTTAAAACTGCAATTTTACCATCGCAGTACATAAACAGGATTTCTCAGAGGCAAAGCATAGGTCAAATGGTTTGAATAAGATAAAAAGTGGGTTGGTTCAATCAGAAATGGGTTACTATGCAATCCAAGAATTAAATGACATTCTGTAACCCTAAAACAGACCCGCTTAATTCAACAAAGTTCTTGTCAAGATAAAATTAACTAAACCCTCTAAAATTCATGGAAAAATATCCCCTAGGGTTTAGAACATTCAAATTGGCCTTTAGAACCTATTTTGACCAAGATTGGGGTCCTAGCTCATTAATTAACCCAATACAAAAATTTGGACCTAAGGGAAGGTCATCTTGACCTACTTTGCAAAATAGTACACCCAATTACATTTTGGTCCCTATCTTTTGAAAACCATTGCACAAACCCCCCAAACTTCCTCGCCACTCTTACAAACAGGTCCCTCTACCTTTAATGGGAAGAAATCCTACTCCGGCGAGGAATGGAGGGGGAGTACTCCCTGATTCCTCAGAGATCTCTTCTAAGATTTGGAAGGGAGATTCTCTGAGAAATTCCCTTCCATCTGAGCTCGATCGTAATCTCTGATTTGCACCCAATCTCTCGTGCAAACGCACGAGAGATTTGGGTCTCTAACTGATTCCTTCTCCAGCGAGGACTCTTGCATTTGGAAGCTTGTCTTCCAAGCACAAGAGCCCCTGCCAGTTCCTATAAAATGATCCTCAACCCTGGCCGCACCTCTTTAGCTCGACTTGACTAGAGATCCACCCCAATTTCATCCTCTTCTCCTCCGATCAAGTAGCCCAGCGAGCTCTGGCGAGCCTCTCTCCTCTTTCTCGTAGCTCTGCCACAATACCAGTGGCAGAGCCGCTCTCACCATCTTCCTTCGCATCGCGCAACACCCGCGTGAGCATCTCTAGCCCCGTCGTCGCCGCCGTCTCCCTCCACTAGACACCTTCTTCTTCGACGACAGCAGGTACTGCCAGTCGCCACCTCTCCCTTTTCATCCACTTAATTAGGTTAGACTTACTCCTCTCTATCCCCTCTTTAATTCCCCTTGGTTGGACTTGAATAGGTTGTGTTAATATGGTGAAATTATCGTCAAAGTTCTTATAGTGGGTTAACCTAAATCGAGTCTAACCATCTTTCACAAAATTTTTAACCTGGCCTACTTGATTTTATCTTGGTCACTTTTAGGCCCAAGGTCGATCTCAGGGAGGCGGGAATTAAAGGTCAAAGAGTTTCTACGCCTTTCCTAAAACATATCTCTTCCTTGCGTTTATTATATTTTTGGTTTTTCTATTTAAGATTTTTTTTGTTGATAATATTGTCCTTGATGCACACCCTCAAAATCAATTCCTTGGCCTTGAGCCAAATGGTTCTTGGCTTATAGCCAACTTGGGGTTCCCAAAAATTAGTCTTGTTATTCGCAAGACCAAATACTTGCAAGACAAGAATTATCTTTTCTCTTTTATTCTTTTTTTTTTATCTTTTTTATAGCAAGAAATAAAGAAAACTGAAAACAAGAGAGGTTGCTAGAAAAGAAAGAACTACGTAGCTTAATATATGTATAAATATATAGTAGATACAATATATATATATATGTATATAGTTATATACTACATATAGGGGTGGAGGTGGAAATGGAAATGGAAATGGAGTGTAGCACAGTGTCAAGTTGGTCCACGTATAATAAGATGCAACCAACAAGACGGAGTGTCGCGTGGAGTGTGTGGGCAGATGTGTGGGAGTGTGTGTGAAAGAGCTTGCTTTGCGCTAATATCGGGGAATATCAGCAACTGGTGCAGATATTCCTGTGATATGATGCGCGGTGGAGTGACTAGTGCATGGGCGTATGGGTGGTGAAGTGTATATATGGATACGGGTAGGTGGATGTGTATGTATATATATATATATATATATATATATATATATATGTATATGTATATGTATATGTATATATGTATATGTATATGTATATATGTATTTGTATATGTATCTATATATATATATATTTATGTAGATATATATTTATGTATATATGTTAGTGGATATATAAATATATATATATATGTGTAGGCTTGAGTATATAAGGGTGTGTGTGAGTGTGTACAAGTGGGTGTGTGTGTGTGCGCTGGTGGATGAGGGGGAGCGCAGCAGATAAGCCGTCTGCTGCGCAGCCCCGTCGTCTGATGCGTAAGGAGGCGCAGGTGCAGGAGGAAGCGTGCGCGTGGGGCGCTGGAGGAAGCACACGCGCTGTCTTCGTGCGCAGGCAGGTGAGGGGGAGCACAGTGCAGTGCACAGCGCTGCGGGTGGGAGCGGGCGCGGGCACGGACACGGAGACTGGCTGGAGTGGGTGACACGGAAGAGAGAGTGCACCAAAGCCACTGGCTAAGTGAGAAGCAAGCCGGTGGCTATAGTGTTGCACAGACCGCGCGCTACAGTGCACTACAGTGCGCGTGCAGTCTGCCGACCGGTAGCGGCCAGTTTCTCGTGCTTTACGCGTTGGGAAGCGCCTGTGCGCACGGGAAGAGCGTGCATAGGGCCTGCAGGCGCACGTGCGGTGGTCGACAGCTACTGCAGGCGGACTTGTGTGCTGCTGGAGCTTCTTACCTTGAAGCTCTGGCAATGGCTGAGAGGGCGATCAACAGTGAAAATGAAAGTTGAACCCACCACGCCCACCTGCTCACGCAAGAGCTGGGAGGTGGTGGAACTCACAGTGGTGGTTGTGAGACCATTGTGGGTTTTCTCCTGCCCACAGTGTGTCACTTCTCAGCGAGAAGAGTTACTATGTATGGAGAGGGAAAGGGGAGGAGGTTGGCCTGACGATGGATGAAAGTGTCTGTGTGTGTAAGGGCATGCCCACACGAGGGAGAGGGCCAGGGGTTTTAAAGAGGAAGAGGTATGCCAACACCATGCCACTGGTAGCACACCTCTTGCCATGCTGTTGGCAAGAGGTGTGGCATGAAGAGGCGCACATGCTCACTGTCCTGCAGCCGTGAGAAATTCAAAGTAAATAAAAAATGAGAAAATGGTGAAATTGCAATGTCTCACTTAATGAAGATGTTAATTAATGGTAGTGGAATGGATGGCCAATTGTTCACACTCTCCTCCCCTCTCTATAAATGCATGCAGTCGTCTTTTTACAAATGCAATTATAGCTATATAAGATGCAATGGCAGTGTTAGGGAATAACACAAGATGGCATTTTTACTGGTGTATTTTTGGTGTGCAAACATACCCCCATGCCTATCTTTTGCTAGTCCCTAGCAAAACATTTTGTATTGTATTTAGAAGTGATCTTAAGCTGAAGATTTTCTTCTGAGATGTGTTTATCTGTTGGATATTGTGAGAACCAATTGCAGAAAAGACTACTAGTACTTTAAGTCTTACATGACATAGACCATCTCTAGACTAACCTAGACTCTTGATATTTAAACCTTAAATACGATTTCCAGGACTTAGAGGGTTTTGCCATACTCGAAAGCTCAAGAGATTATGGTTTGTGCATAGTGAAGGATCAAGACTGACCAGATGAATATTAAAACTCAAGACCAGGGTTTCATGAATTTTTAAGTGCAGGTTGGTCCCAATTTCAACTCGTGTCTTTGAATTGATTCTTAAAAAGATGACGAAAAACTCAACTCCCATTTTATTGCTTTTGTGGCTCAAGGAACATATGGTAGAAACAGGGTATTTATGACATGCCCTGAAAAACATTTTTGGAGAATTTACAGACATTTGAAAGATATACTGACTTTTTTGCAATGATTTTCTCTTTTTTTTTTTTTTACTAAACAAGTGTCAGTATATCTCTTACAACTTTATTTGGAGCACACATTTTTTGTGGGAGAGTTCCTTTTTGGTGGAAAGAGTTTCTCCTAGACACAAGACTAAAGCCTGGGATAAAAAGTCTACCTGCGCGCAGAGGTAAAGACTCCACCTTCCCTAATGAACACTAGGGTTGGATCTTATGTTCACCTGGTCTTTCTTGATATGTGTAGTGTGAACCAAGATTACTTAGGCTCTCAAGTAAAAGCAAACCAACGAATCTTGTACTGGCGACTCAGGTACAAGATTACATCCTTAGTTAGGAGAGATTCTGATCTATCTTGTCAATGCTCAAGTGAATTAAGCCAAGCTTGAGTGAATCAAGCTTCTGTGGCCTGAAAAGTCTTCAAAATAGTGGTTGAACACTTATTGTATTTTTGTTTTAGCCTTCAGATCATTACTAAACACCTTTTTTTTTTTTGCTATGTACATATTTATATATGGATATATATAATGGAAGCTGCATGATACTATATAATACCCAGATCCTATGGATGCCTATCCACCCCCCCATGCCAAACGATGCTATGTCCTCATATGCATGCAGGGTAGAGCAAGGTCCAAAGATCGGGGAACGAGAGCTGACGTGCATGGTATATAGCAGGGCGGTAGGGTGGGTGGTGAAATGAAAAGTGAAGAAGTGCGAAGTGAAGTGACATTGGATTGTGTAAGTGATAGTGGGGGAGTGTTGCTGGGGTGCCTCCCAACAAGCGCTGAATTTAACGTCCCCAGCTGGACTCAGAGTGAGGTACGAAATTAGTTACCTCCAGCAGGGCAACGGTTTCACCAACGGAGGTAGGTTCATGAGTAAGATAGGGTTTTAAACGCTACCCATTGACCGTAAATTTATGTCCAGATTTGGGATCTTCAATTTCAACAGCCCCATTGGGAAATGGTCTCGAGACCAAGAAGGGACCAATCCATTTGGACTTCAATTTCCCTGGAAAGAATTTGAGCCGGGCATTGTAAAGCCAAACTTGCTGAGATGGCTTAAATTCCTTCCACCGAATTCGACTGTCGTGAAAGGCCTTAGTACGTTGTTTGAAAGTTAAGACAGAATCATAGGCTTCACAACGAAGCTCTTCCAGCTCTTGGAGTTGGAGTTTCCTTTCTTGACCACACAGGTCTGGGTCGAGGTTACATTGGCGAACCGCTCAATAAGCGCGGTGCTCTAGCTCCACGGGCAAATGACAAGGCTTCTCATAAATAATTTTATACGGAGACATACCAAGGGGAGCCTTGAAGGTGGTCCGATATGCCCAAAGTGTGTCAATCAGCTTGTCAGACTAATCCTTATGGTCAGGTCAAACCATTTTCTGGGGAATTTGCTTGATTTGCCAGTTCGACACCTCAGCCTGGCCGTTCGTTTGAGGATGATACGAAGATGCGATACGATGGTGGACTCCATATTTCCTCGGAAGTGCTCGAAAAGAGGCATGGGTAAAATGACTTCCTCCATCAGAGATAATAGCTCGAGGGAACCCAAAGCGTGCAAAAATGTGGTCTTTGACAAATTGAGTGGATATGACATAGTCAGCATGGAGTGTGGGAATAGCCTCGATCCATTTTGAAACATAATCAATAGCCACGAGGATGTACTCGAAGCCGTTGGAAGGAGGAAAGGGACCCATGAAATCGATTCCCCAAATGTCAGATTTCGGCAGCTAGGATGGGTTGCAAGGGCATCATGTCACGACGTGACATTGACCCTAACGACTGGCACCTAGTGCAATGTTTGGCATAATTGTGTGCATCCTGGTGAAGGGAGGGCCAAAAGAACCCACATTGCAACACCTTGGTTGTAGTTTTCCTCCCAGAAAAATGGCCTCCACAGGCCTGATCGTGACAGAAGGATAGCACACTGGGGAATTCGCTGTCGGGAATACAGCGACGGATGATTTGGTCAGCACCTATTCGAAAAAGTAGTGGATTATCCCAGAAATAGTACTTTGCTTCTGCGATGAGACGCTCGCATTGGTTTTTAGGCCAGCCACGTGGAAGGGAACCATAAGTAAGGTAATTGGCAATGTCGGCATACCAAGGTCCACTTGCCACATTAATTGCCAATAGGTGCTCATCGGGAAAAACCTCATTAATCGGCAGGGTAAGTCCAATGTGGTTAGGGTCCAGTCTCGAGAGATGATCGGTAACAATATTCTGGACTTCGACCTTATCGCGGATCTCAATGTCAAATTCTTGGAGCAGAAGGATCCAACGAATCAGTATAGGCTTGGCATCCTTCTTGTGCATGAGATGGTGAATGGCTGCGTGGTCAGTGAATACTATAACATGCGAGCTCAGAAGGTAAGAATGGAATTTCTCCAACCTAAAGACGACTGCCAGTAATTCTTTCTCAGTGGTTGTATAATTACGCTATGCTTCGTCCAACGTCTTACTAGCATAGTACACCACGAAGGGGTGTCTATCGCATCTTTGTCCCAGGATGGCTCCGACTGCAAGGTCGGAAGTGTCACACATGAGTTCAAAGTCGAGGGACCAGTCAGGTGGCTGGAGAACAGGGGCCTTGGTGACAGCATCACGTAGCTGTGTGAATGCTCGTATGCAGTCGGGGCCCATATCAAAGGGTACCTCGGTCGATAAGAGATGAGTTAAAGGTCTAGAAATCTTGGAGAAGTCTTTGATGAATCTCCTATAGAAACAGACGTGTCCCAAGAAGGAGCGGATTTGTCTGATAGAGCTAGGCACAGGTAAATTAACAATTACATCAAGCTTGGCTCTGTCAACCTCAATACCTCTATCGGAGATGATATGCCTGAGAACAATTCCCTCGTGTACCATAAAATGACTTTTTTCCCAGGAAAGCACGAGGTTCGGGTCAATACATCTCCGAAGGATACAGGTCAGGTTGGTAAGACAGTCATCAAAAGAGGGTCCAAAGACTGAAAATTCATCCATAAAGACCTCAAGAAAGTCACCCACCATATCATGGAATATCGCTAGCATACATCTCTGGAAAGTTGCTGGCGCGTTACAAAGTCTGAAAGGCATCCTTCTAAATGCGATGGTGCTGAAGGGGCAGGTAAGGTGGTTTTCTCTTGGTCCCGAGGGTCAATTGCCACCTAGTTATATCCAAAGAATCCATCTAGGAAATAGAAAAATTTATTTCCCGCTAACCGCTCCAGGATTTGGTCAATAAAAGGTAGCGGAAAGTGATCTTTCTTAGTTGCAGCATTCAGTTTCCTATAGTCTACACACACTCTCCAAGATGTAGGAGTGCATGTAGGGATGGATTTGCCCCTGTCATTGATACGGATGGTGAATCCCGCCTTTTTGGGCATGACATGAATCGGGCTCACCCAGGGGCTATCGCTGATCGGCTAGATTATACCCGCATCAAGCCACTTAATGATTTCCTTTTTAATGACCTCCTGCATATTAGGGTTGAGACGTCGCTGCATCTCGTGGGAAGGTCGAGCCTCCCCGTATATATACAATGAGTGCAGTAGGAGGGGCTAATGCCAGTTAGGTCAGATAAGGACCATCCAACGGCTGCTTGTGTTCCATAAGGACCTTTGTTAGTTTGCACTCTTGCTCCCTGGTCAATTTTGAACTAATGATTACTGGGAGCGTTTCATTTGGTCCCAAAAAAACATACTTAAGCGTGTTAGGCAGCTCTTTCAGCTCGGGAGTGGATGGTGAAAGATCTGGCATTTCTTGGGACGAGAGTGTCCCAAGCGGATCAGACGAAAGAAAGGCAAGAGGAAGAAGTTGGCCCTCAGATTGGCCAAAAAGAGGGGCATCTTGGATTGATGGATCCAAAATGGGATAGGCCCTGTGATCAGTATGTGGGCTCAAGGTCCCAGTGTGGAGTCGTATTTCCGCCTGATTTGGCAGGAAAGAAAGGGCAATCCAGTCTTCAAGAGGGTGGATTGGCGGAGAGTAGCCCGAATATGACTCAGACCACAAGGTATGGGAAGCGGAGAAAATCTTGTCAGAAGTCTGGTCAGGAGAAGGTACGGGTAAAGGGAGGGATGGGGGAACATCACAATATGTGTTAGTCAGGTAATGGTCTGTGTTCAGAGGCAATCCACAGCAGTCAGAATAGGACCCTATTAGTCCAATACACGCGCTAACGGCCATGTCCTCGTCAGACGTGTCATTCTCGATGCAATCGCAATCAAAGTTCTTGGCTGCCTTGAAGATGTTTAGCTTGAGCTTCTCAGAGCCAACGGCAATCTCAATGCAACCCGACTTGAAGTCGATATGGGCACGGGCTATGGCCAAGAAAGGTCGACCAAGGATGTTCGGACAATCAGAAAGTGAGCTAGGAACTTCCATATCCAAAACAAGAAAGTCAACAGGAAAACAGAGACTGTTGACCCTAACCACCACGTCTTCCACCACACCCTTCGGTATTTTGACAGAACGATCTGCCAATTGTAACGTGACAGGGGTGGGTTTCAGATTTTCTAAGGCAAATTTCTCAAGCATGATGGTTGGTATAAGATTGATGAAAGATCCTAGATCAAGTAGAGCATGATTAAAATTGCAGCCTTGGATGCTACAAGAAATAAGCAGTGTGCCCAGATCTTTCTGCTTCGGTGGTAGATTTGACAGTATAGCACAACTCGTATGAGGCGAGAGAACCATCAGATTCTTTGTTTTCTTTGACTGTCGCCTGGGTGTAGTGTACTCTTTGAAAAATCGGGCGACGGTATATGATCGATAGCCTCCAATAGGGGTACCTTGATTTCAACATCCCTGAATAAATTACGCAGGTTATCAAAGGCCTGCGTATCCTTTTTCTTGCCTTTTGGCTCCCTCAGTAGAGCCTTAGGGAATGGGATTGATTCTGGCACTAGTTTGGGTATATCGTCCTCACGAGAATGCGGTGAGCATTCCGAATGAGAGGGAGATGAAAAAGATGGGCCAGGATCAGGTCGAGGCGGATCGACGGTTTGCTTGCCACTCCTTGTAGTAATTGCATTGGACGTCGCGGGTCTAGTAGATCATAAGGTGGAGGAGGGTTTGCAATAGGGACATAAGGGTGTGGTGCAGTTGCTGTGGGATTAGCCTGAAATCCCGGTGGAATGCTCGAAGCCTGCAGAATCTGATGAATCTACCCCTGAGAAGGTCGTACCTATGGTTGAGGGCCACGGGGTACAAAATTTCGCGGGTTAGGAACAGGTTGGGCTGGATGAGTGCCCTGAGATCGAGTCACCATGCGTAATTGACTAATCTCAGCATTCTACTGCGCCAATTAGTGCTAAAGAGAGGTCATGTTCTCTTCATGGAGCTTAGACATTTCCGTCACCATTCGCATCAGTTTATCAATAGGACTTGATGCGTGTTCTGTTTGAGGAATGCAAGGACCCGATGGCAGATTTGCCACAGGATTAGACTGGGCCCTTGGGATGACGGGTGCGGACGGTCGCATTGGTCCACTTGCGGGGTTTTGGAACTGCGGGTTATTGGACCATGCGAAGTTAGGATGATTTTGCCACCCTAGGTTATAAGTAGCAGAGAATAGGTTGTTCCCCAGGGTGCAAGCATCTTCTAAGCCAGAAGACGAGTCCGCATGTATGTATATATCCGAGCACACGGAGGCTTGGTCCTCAGTGTCAAAATACTGGCTTGCAAAAGCCAGATCCACATGACTTACCGAATCGCTTGGCGCGATACTCGGTAAGGATGATCTCATGGGGTTTTTGGGAATAAGCCTAGCATTGGAAGGATTAGGATTGTGACGAAGTGGTGAGGTGGTGTTTGCCATAGAACGGGCAGGATTAGCCAGAAGCTCGTCCAGCTTCTTATGCACGATGGAGACTTCATCCAATTTTTGTGCGATAAGATTAAGATCTGAGGATGAATGGGAGGGTCCCGTGTCAACTTCGTGAACATTACGGGCCAGGCTGGTACGATTAAAGGCGATAATGGAGGCATTGTTCATTGAATTTTCGCTCATGTTTTCAAATAATTCAAATGCTTCATTCTCGTCTCTATTCACGAAATTTCCTTTGCAGGAAGCGTCTGCAATCTGCTTCAAAGTTTCATTTAGCCCATAATAGAAAATCTGGGCTATATGCCACTTAGGGAGACCGTGGTGCGGACACTTCAGGAGGAGGTCATTATACCTCTCCCAAGCCTCATGAAACTGCTCGCCGTTTTGTTGCGTGAAAGAAGTTATAGCACGACGAAGCGCATTGGTTTGCCCGATTGGGAAGAATTTCTTGAGAAATGTTGTTCGCATCTCTTCCCAAGAATGGATGGTTCTCCCAAGGGTGCGCAACCATTGTGACACTTTATCCCGCAATGAAAACGGGAACATTTTCATGAGGACAATTGATAACCCGATATTTCTCGGTTTAACAGTTTCGTCTAATCGGGTTAAGTTTTCCAAGTGGAGAAAATGATCTTCACTTGCAAGACAATGGAAATGAAAGTTAATTAGGCCAATGACATTGGGTTTCAATTCAAAATCGTCCCCACCCATGGGACCCAAATTTGTCCAATGGTCTCTGTAGTAGCGGGATTTTGATAAGAGCTAAGAGACCTAGGCTCCTCCCATTCGGGAGGGTTCTGCATTTCCTCCAAGGTTTCCCTAATGACTTCAATCTGCTCGTTATACATTTCCATTTGGGCTTGGAGGCGGGTTATGAGGTCTATGGCTCCACCACCACCTGGTCGGATTTGAGGGGGCGGTTTGCTCCCTCGGGATTTGGGGGTGGGCGTGCAGCCATGTTTGTGGAGGAGGATGATGAATCGGTTTCTATCCTTCTAGAATTATCAGACAATTCAAACAATTCAGGGTTTTGTGACCTCCTCCCAAACATGCACTACCGCAGGAAGAATTTGGGAGATAAGAAGGGAGAAGGGGATGAGAGAAATGACATCGCAAGGGTACACTTGATAACAAATCAAAGCAATCAATGTCCTAACCTCTACAATGTACCCTTAGACCTAAAGATCTAAGTTACCTACTATCACAACCTACGGAACCAAATGAGAGCACCGCGGAACCACCAGGTTAGATTGAAAGGCCGTTTACCCCACTCTTAGACACCCGATAGCACGCGGGAATCCGCACCAGCATGTAGGCACTACACGCAGGTAGTTAGACCTCCAATCCTTAATGAGGGTCAAGTTGCTACTAGTTTTATTTAGAGGCTTAGGATCAAGTGCTCCAGGAATGTGAAAGGCGTTGTATACGGGTAATGCCCAAGTGCGTTGATTTTATGAGTGTGTAAACCAAGTATGCAATGAGGAAATCTCCCCGAATTGCAGTTTTAGATGGTGAATGGTTTTTAGAATTTCAGCCTTAAGTAGTATGGATTTTAAGATTTTGCTAAGTTACCAATTCAACCAATCTCCGGGTTTTGAGAAAATACAAGTTCTTCTATGCCCAACAAACCCTTCTTCAATGTGAATTAGTTAATGCATGCTAAAAATGCAATGGGCTTCCCTAGATGGAAATTTCTATGTGTGGATGCACGAGTCTATTTTAAGCCAATGTGAAAGGGAGCCAAGCACTTCAATTCAAGTGCTCCCAATCACCAAAAATGATATTCCACACACAAGGCTCAACCACAAGATAATGTAAATAAAATTAAAATTTTGGGGTTGAAATATTCGGGATCAAATCTAAGGCATGTGAAAGGTCATGGTGGGGTTGGAATCAACTCAATTCCAAGTCTCCCCACCAAAAATGTGATCCCGAAAATGTGAACAAATGAGGCAAGGAGGGATGGTAATCAATCAATTTAAACTTGCCTCAAAGAACACTTCACACGACGAAAGATCCAAGAATCAAGATTCTTGGATTTTCGCTATGCGAAGTTTGGCAGGAAATCAAGGGGCAGTGGGGGTGATAGTAAACAATCAATCAAGTGATTTTTAATCCACTTGCCCCAAGAAATTCCCAAGAAGTGTTAAGTTTTTTTTATTATTATTTAGGTGTCAAGTTAACCTAAGTTGCTAAGAGAGGCAGACCTACCTTTTCAGCAACGTGGGCGAAGCTCCAGTGCGGCACCGACGACTTCACACTCTCACTCCCACCTTGGATCTACCCATGTCTCCGACTTCCTCTGCTTGTCTCCTCCTTGCAACCGGTTTACCTGCACACAAGCAAACAAAACACCCGTGAAGAAAAGGGTGTGAGAAGAGAAAATCAAAGGAATGTAGTAGAAACTTACCTCAATTTGCGCCTCCCCGGCAACGGCAACAGAAAAAGCATGGTTGGACTTGAATAGGTTGTGTTAATATGGTAAAATTATCGTTAAAGTTATTATAGTGGGTTAACCTAAATTGAGTCTAACCATCTTTCACAAAATTTTTAACTTGGCTTACTTGATTTTATCTTGGTCACTTTTAGACCCAAGGTCGATCTCAGAGAGGCGGGAATTAAAGGTCAAGGAGTTTCTACACCTTTCCTAAAACGTATCTCTTCCTTGCGTTTACTATGTTTTTGGTTTTTCTATTTAAGATTTTTTTTGTTGATAATATTATCATTGAGGCACACCCTCAAAATCAAGTCCTTGACCCTGAGCCAAATGGTTCTTGGCTTATAGCCAACTTGGGGTTCCCAAAAATTAATCTTGTTATTCGCAAGACCAAATACCTACAAGACAAGAATTATCTTTTCTATTTTATTCTTTTTTTTATCTTTTTAATAGCAAGAAATAAAGAAAACCGAAAACAAGAGAGGTTGCTAGAAAAGAAAGAAATACGTAACTTCATATATGTATAGATATATAGTAGATACAATATATATATATGTATATAGTTATATACTATATATAGGGGTGGAGGTGGAAGTGGAAATGGAGTGTAGTATAGTGTCAAGTTGGTCCACATCTAATAAGACGCAACCAACAAGATGAAGTGCCGCGTGGAGTGTGTGGGCGGATGTGTGGGAGTGTGTGTGAAAGCGGTTGCTTTGCGCTGATATCAGGGAATATCAGCAACTGGTGCAGATATTCCCGCGATATGATGCGCGGTGGAGTGACTAGTGCACGGGCGTATGGGTGGTGAAGTGTATATATGGATACGGGTAAGTGGATGTGTATGTAAATATATATATGTATAGAGCTATATATATATATTTATTTATAACTATATATGTATTTGTATATATATCTATGTGTATATAGATATATATATGTATGTGAGTGGATATATAAATATATATGTGTGTAGGCGTGAGTATATAAGGGTGTGTGTGAGTGTGTACAAGTGTGTGTGAGAGAGTACAAGTGCGTGTACAAGTGGGTGTGTGTGTGTGCGCTGGCGGATGAGGGGGAGCGCAGCAGATAAGCCGTTTGCTGCGCAGCCCCGTCGTTTGATGCGTGAGGAGGCGCAGGTGTAGTTGCAGGAGGAAGCGCGCGCGTGGGGTGCTGGAGGAAGCACGCGCGCTGTCTTCGTGTGCAGGCGGGTGAGGGGGAGCACAGCGTAGCGCAACGCACAGCGCTGCGGGTGGGAGCGGGCGCGGGCGCGGACGCGGAGACCGGCTGGAGCGGGTGACATGGAAGAGAGAGCGCCAAAGCCACCGGCTAAGTAAGAAGCGAGTCGGTGGCTACAGTGTCACGCAGACCGCGCGCTACAGTGCGCTACAGTGCATGCGCGGTCTGCAGACTTGTAGCGGCCGGTTTCGCATGCTTTGTGGGCTGGGAAGCACCTGCCGTGCGGGAAGAGCGTGCGCAGGGCCTACAGGTGCACACGCGGTGGCCGGTAGCTGCAGTAGGCGGGCTTGTGTGCTGCTGGAGCTTCTGACCTTGAAGCTCTGGCAATGGCGGAGAGGGTGATCAGTAGTGAAAATGAAAGTTGAACCCACCACGCCCACCTGCTCACGCAAGAGCTGGGCAATGGTGGAACTCACAGTGGTGGTTGTGGGACCACTGTGGGTTTTTTCCTGCCCACAGTGTGTCTCTTCTCAGCGAGAAGAGCTACTGTGTATGGAGAGGGAAAGGGGAGGAGGTTGGCCTGACGGTGGATGAAAGTGCCTGTGTGTGTAAGGGCATGCCCACATGAGGGAGAGGGCCAGGGGTTTTAAAGAGGAAGAGGTATGCCAACACCATGTTGCTGGCAGCACACCTCTTGCCATGCTGTTGGCAGGAGGTGTGGCGTGAAGAGGCACGCATGCTCACTGTCTTGCAGCCGCGAGAAATTCAAAATAAATAAAAATGAGAAAATGGTGAAATTGCAATGTCGCACTTAATGAAGATGTTAATTAATGGTAGTGGAATGGATAGCCAATTATTCACACTCTCCTCCCCTCTCTATAAATGCATGCAGTCGTCTTTTTACAAATGCAATTATAGCTATATAAGATGCAATGGCAGTACTAGGGAATAACACAAGATGGCATTTTTACTGGTGTATTTTTGGTGTGCAAACACCCCTCAATCTATTTCACAAATTACCCCTCGACAGCCACTGTCCATCGCCATCTTCCCCATCTCCAGCCAACCTCCAGCGAGATGCACCCATCATTCCACACCTCCACACATCTCGCCACCAACCTCTTCACCTCCGCCATCGATCACTGAACATCTTCCACCCATCCATCGACTGCCTACACCTCCCTAAACACCCCCCGACCTAACCCATAAGCACGGCCACAGGGTGACCTAGGCACGCACGCCTAGGCCGCCTCGCAGCCTGCCACCTACCGTCCCACCTTACCCTTCGCACGGCGAAGCTTCCCATGTATTTTAATGGGGCTGCAAGGCCGTGATTGTGTGTGACAGATCTCACCACCTGCCGCCATGGACGCACACAGCGAGGAGGTCGCGAGCTTCATCCCAGGCTGTGCGCTCCAGGTGTCAGGGTCCCAGAGGAAGCAGATGCGTGCGCGAACTCAGATAGCAGGGCAATTGGTTTGGCGAGGCCTCCAGCTGCAGTAATTGGAAGAAGACATCTGCTTGCAGGTGCACGCTGAAGCGGGTGGGACATTTAGTCCCACCTCATGAACGTATAAGCGCAGCGCGTGGGATAAATTGATTTTGTGTTTTACTCTATTCGCCTCGAGACACACATGGGGTGAGGTCCCTCGCCCTTACCATGCCTCGTTCGTGACACTCCCCCGCGGACCTGGCACCCGACTCGACTAACCTATCTGTGCACTCCTCGCACACCACACCCACGCAGATGCGCTTGGACACGGGCACGCGATTGACCCGATTACCTGGCTTTGGGAGAGCGTACCGAAGAGAGATATACAGAGAGAGAGAGAGACGCGGGGGAGGGTAGGGGTTAGGTTTTGCTGCGTTGTGCAGGGAAGAAGCAGCTAAGGAAGGAAGAGGCGCAGCAGGGAAGCTAAGGAAAAAGAAGAAGAAAAAGGAAGGCACAGCTGAGGTGAAAGTAAGAATACTTAGCCACAGAAGGGAAGCGGGAAGGAAGGCCAAAGAGAAGAGGAAGTCAGAGGAGAAGCTAAGGCTGAAGAAGAGAGAAGCTAAGAAAGAAAGAAGAAGACCCGCAAAGGAAGAAGAAGAAGAAAGGATGAAGCCAAGGGAAGCAAAGCTAAGGAAGGAAGAAGGAAGAAACAAGAAAGAAGAAGAAGACCTGCAGAGAAAAGAAGGAGAAAGACACTGCAGAAGAGAAGCAACTGAAGCAGAGATAGAAAGAGAAGGAAGAAGAAGAAGAAGAGAAAGCAGACAGGAGAAGCTACCTTTTATTTCTTATTTCTAGTTGATCCACCCTTCTAGATTAGATGTCCAACCATAAAATCAGACGATGACCCAGATGTCTAACCTTAATCCCAGACATCTGATAACACTGTCAGAATTATAAATGACCCTGATTTTGGCCTGATTTGCCTTGGGATAATTCCCAACGCCTAGAGAAGCCTTTCAATAGCTAGAAGAGGCTTTTAAACCCTTCTTAGGGCCTCTATAAATAGAGAACCTTTCCTTTGTAAGACACACTCAAGAATACTACTTCCACTCATTTTGTGTCCAAAAGAAGAGTTTATCAAGTGCTAGAAGTGCCATTGCTCTCCCGTCTACACAATCTTCATCTGAGAGCACCGATCTGCTACACACTTCACTTCCATCTCAGGGAAGTACTCGTTGCCTATAGAAGCTAAGTTTAAGACTAATACTTTGTGGCTCTATAAGACTATTGTTATTTTCGTTTTTGGTTGGGTACTCGCTTTGCGAATTCTCGTCTCCTTCATGGGACAAAATACTCCTTATGAAGAGGAGGGATTTAAGGTACACTACCCTCGTATAAAGTAGTGTGGTTGCAAGGGGTTAAGTCACCCTCATTTAAGTGACTTGTTAGTAGATTTGATCAACTCAGTTAATTGGAAAATCCTAAACAGAGAGGTTTAGGTGGTGGTTTTTATTCGGGTTTGGGTTTCCATATAAAAATCTTGGTGTACCTGTGTGGTTAAACTTTTATGTGATTGTTTACTTTATATTTCTGCAATTTTATTTTATATCACACAAAACTCACCCCCTCCGTTAGAAACTTCAGGTGGGTGGCTACCAAGGGATAAAATCTTGCCAAGAGATAAGATCTTATCTCTTAACCAGCCACTAAGGGATAAAATCTTCTTAAGTTGGCACCAACTTAAGAGAATTAGGCTAGGATTTTCGTGGGTCTTATGTGGGTAAGATTAGAGCTAGGTTTTGTAGACATAGTTTGTGAGAATAGGTTCCTAACTAGGCTAGGTTGACCCTAAGTCTAGTGGGTTGGGTCCAAATAGGTAAGTTCTAGTTTACTTGTTTGTGTAAATATGTAATTGGGTTAAGAAAAATTCTAAGTTAGGGAAAACCTATTTGGGCTCTATACTAATCTAATTAGGTTGTGGGTAGTTCAATTGGGTTCCAAAAACCCAATTGACTTAAGGTTAACCATATTAACTTATACTAAGTCAATTAAGTGAGCTCATGGATCTTGATAGGACCATGAACCCAATTGACTTAAGGTTAACCATATTGACTTATACTAAGTCAATTAAGTGAGCTCATGGATCTAGATAGGTTCTTAGGTTAGGAATTGGGTCTAGGATAGGTTGGCTAGGTTCTTGGATAGTAGGACAACTTTGTGGATAAGGGATTATGATCATGGATAATATTATCCATGATTTTGACTTTTGAGCTCACTTATCCAATTTGAGCTATCCTAAGGGTAGGAGTTGGGATAAGGTTATCCTAGGGTTCTAAGGGTAGGGTTAGGTTATCCTAGTCCCTCTCTCTCTTCTTCTTTATTTAAGTCTCCATTTATTCTTCAATCATGTCTTGCTCTTCAACCAACTCCTAGCTCCGTAGCTTTATTTTCCATCCTGCTCATGATTCCATGTTATTCTCTACATCTTGTACCTATATTATTCACAAAAGTCTAAATTTAGATAATTAGGCATAAAATAAACACAAAGCCTAAATATGCATGCATGCTATAAATGCAGTATTTATAAACTTAATGCATGATTTTGCTAAGGAGTTAGCCCTAGATTAAGCCAATTAGGATAATAAAGTAGGTTGTTATCGGTCCTAGACCAATGCCCTAGAAACCCCATCGAAATAAGCCTCCAATACCCACCACCTTAACCCTAAACCTAGCTGCCGCCTCCAATAGGGGCCTTCATCGACGGTCTGTTAGCGTCGCCATCTCCTCACCGCCTCGTCGAAGTCCTTAGGTGGCGCGAAGAGGTAGTGGAGCCCTCATTGGCTGCTGTGTCTACACCAGGGGCTGCACCACCCCTTCCTCACCGCCACAGTCACCTTGACTGCTAAGAAAGGGGTCGTGCGACCCTTGGGGGATTGCTATGGCATTGGTGCCTTGCTTGAGCACCACTGCAGCAATCACTGGAGGGGATAGCAGGGGGTGGCGACACCTCTTCCTCCTCCTCTAACTAGCAGGGGTCACCACGGGTGGCTCTCCTCCCTCTGTTTGATCCCCTTGTGGGGTCTACATAGGTAGAGTGACCTATTTTCACTAGATTTCATCTAGAGAAGGGTTGCTTTGCTATTCAAGAGTTCTTTGATGGTCTGAAAACTTAGTTTCAGACCATGTTTTGGTGACTTCAAATCTAACTTTGCCTTCAGTTGACTCCGCTTTCATCTAGCAGGCGACAAAGGATTACAAGATGGCATCCTCGTGTTCTACTACATTCGAGTCTTCTGAGACTACTCTAGATATTTCCACAGACACCAGGGGGATATAGGAGTCTATTTTTTTATCCAATGATCAAATTGGACAAGACCAATTATCCACGGTGGTCCTAAATGTTCTTAATGACCATCAGGGGTCATGAAAAGAAGAACATATTGAGTTAGCCTGAGCCCACCAAGAAAGCAAGAGTCAATGCCACTTGTGATCATGACAACGAGATAGTTTGCATATAGTTGATGAACTCTATGATACCAAGGATAGGGGATTAGATCATGTACTACCCTACTGTGAAGAAGACGTGGGATTCTTTGTGTGAGACGTACTCTCACGAGAAGAATTCCTCTTGGGTATTTCAAATCTATCATGAGTTATTTCATCTCTGTCAGGATGGGAAGACTTTACACTAGTACTACTCTCAGGTCAAGGGATTATTAAAGTGACATAATTCCTATAGACCTAGTTGCACCTGCTCCTCTTAGTGTGCCTTCAAGAAGGAGCTTGCAGTGTCCTTGTTTCTCTTTGGTTTGGGACCATAGTACGTGGCTGCATGAGATTAGATTCTGACTTGCCCACTCTTGAGGAGACTTACAGTAGACTTAGCAGGATCACAGTTCCTGCTGCCCCTTCTGAGACTATAGGCCAGACTATTGCATTGGCTACTTCTCATGGTTCTGGAAGAGGAGCATCTACCCGTGGTTGTGGTCGTGGACAAGGCTCTAGAGGTCATGCTAGACCTCCCTATACTTATTGTGGCCGACTAAGCCATACCAAGGCCATGTGCTGGCAGAAGCATGGGAGGCATGTTGCTACTCACCAAGCGATAGAGACTACTCCATCTACACTTGACATAGTTACTAGAGTAGAGTTTGAAGAGCTATTACAGAAGATCAGCCATCTTTCCTAGTCTAGTTCTATAGACACAGCTGTAGTTGCCTCCACCTCAGGTATTGTTGGTGCTTATTTATTGTCCACCCTTAGATCTAGGGATTAGTTGGTGGATTCAGGGGCCTTGCAACACTTATGTGGCATCTTGGATTCTTTTTCCGACTTGAGATCTGTTCCTCCAAGCAAGACAATCCAGGTGGTAGATGGTAGATTGTCACAGGTTGCAGGAAAGGGTGGAGTAACTCTTTCCTCTACATTGCAGTTGCTGAATGCTCTTTATTCCCTGATTTTCCACTCAGTCTCCTTTTTGTTAGCCGTATTACCAGAGGACTCAATTGCAGAGCCATTTTGATGCTCACTCTTGTGTTTTGCAAGACCGACTCACGGGGAGGACAATTGGTGGAGAACGTGAGGAAGGAGGGATGTATCGTCTAAGTCGCTTTCCGATTGCTGCTGCTGCTTCTGTGAGTGAAGGGGAGACTGCTTTGGCCACTGGGTCTCCCATCCAGTGACATCTTTGCATTGGCCACCTTCTGGTAGAGAGACTTAGACGTGTGCTACCTCACATACCTACAAGTACCACCATTACCTACGGTGCCTACCAGCTGGACAAACACCACCGTGCTAGTTTTCTTGTTTCCAGTCTTGTTAGGTCTTCTACTTTGTTTGATTTGATCCATATGAATGTGTGGGGTCCAAGTTGAGTTCTAGACCACCTTAGGCATCGTTATTTTCTTGTTCTTATTGATGATTTCTCCCATGTAAGTTGGTTGTTCTTGATGAAAAATAAATCTGATGTGAGTACTATCATTGAGAATTTTGTAATGGAAATAAAGACCCAATTTTCTGTCACCATCAAGATGTTTCTTTTTGATAATGCCCTGCAGTTTCGCACCTCTCTCTTGTTGCAGTTTTTTCCGTGCTAATGGAATTGTCCACCAAACTACTTGTGCTCATACTTCTCAGCAGAATGGAGTTGCTGAGAGGAAGAATAGACACTTGTTGGATGTTGCATGCACCCTCCTTATTCATGTTACTGTGCCTTCTTTATATTGGGGGGATGCTATTCTTAATAGGATGGTAGACTCTGCCATTCATGAGCAAATTCCATGCAAGGATTTGTAGCCTAGCCATCCCTTCTTTTCTGTTATCCCTCATGTTTTTGGGTGTATTGCATTTGTTCATGATTTTGACTCCTGGATGGGATAAACTAGCACTATGAGCTGTCAAGTGTGTTTTCTTAGGTTATTGTAGAACCCAGAAGGGGAATAGCTGCTTTGATCCTCTTCATTTCCGCCACTATGTGTCTACAAATGTGACAATTCATGAGTTTGTGTCGTATTTTTCCACTACCAGTTCAGACTTGTTTCTAGTGACTAGTGAGGCACCTATGCTCATTCCACCTATTCCATTTGGTGGTATACCTATGGATGCTCATCCTATTCCTACTATTGTGAAGGATCGATTTCATGACTCTGTTGTTACTTATCAGAGGCCGCATACTACCTTCTAGATGCCCCTCCTCCCTCGCCTCTAAACTCTCCCCAGGTGAGCACATGGTCTTTAAATACTGACACTTTCATGCCTAGTGATGATGCAGGGATAGTTGAGGCTAAAGAGGACGTACAGGTGGACAATGACCTTTCAATTGCTATTTGAAAGGCTCCTTGGTCTTGTGCCAAGTATAATGTGGCAGGATATCTACACACTGCTGATCTTGGTACTGCATTTTTTGGGTTCACTAAAGCCTTAAATACCACCACAATGCTGTCGTCTTACTGATGGGATCACCATCATGAGCCATAACTAGCTCAATTTGGTCTTATAAAGTTAATAAAAGCTCCTACATATCAGTCAAAAGGCCTTTTGGGCAGGTTAAGTTATTATTTTTTTTTTGAGAAAATAAGAAATGCTATCTAAGGAGATAGCCATCTGGGGATTTTATTAATAGAATCAAAGAAAAAAGAATTACATCAACTTCTCCAATGACGTATGAGAGCCTACACTCATGTATAATTTGTATTGAATTGATAGGTCTCCCCTAAAAAAGACACTTGTTTCCTGCACGCCAAATACACCACAGAACAACCACCATGGAAAAATGAGGCTTCCCACTCCTAATAAAATCCCCCCACATGTCCTCCCATACAGGTATCCCACCACCACATACCCTGCTCCACACACAATCAGTGATCACACACTAGGAAAAAATATGCTGCACGCTATCAGTATGAAAGCTACATAGGTAACATGTATGAGCAGCCACCCCTATTCTTTGGTGCCTCAAGTCACTAGTAATGAGCCCATCCCTCTTGCAGAGCCAAAGAAAAATTTGTATCTTCAATGGGATTTTCAGCTTCCATAAACCTGCACAAATGATGTCAGCATCTTCACTTTGTCTCCTTGAAACCACATCTTCATAGGCATTGGTAGTGGAAAAATTATGCATCCATTTGTATGCGTCAGCACCCCCTGTTGGCTTGAAGGCTTGCAGGTCTTGCATCAGTCTTGCTCTTTCCCCCCATGTGCGACTCTCCTCCCTGCAGCCCGTTCCTGGTATCTTCCATCTATTTGCTTCTTCATCCTAGAAGTCCGCAACCTTAGCCTCTTTGTCACCCACAAGGCCATATACTCGTGGATATCTTCACTTTGTCTCCTTGAAACCACATCTTCATAGGCATTGGTAGTGGAAAAATTACGCATCCATCTGTATGCGTCAGCACCCCCTGTTGGCTTGAAGGCTTGCAGGTCTTGCATCAGTCTTGCTCTTTCCCCCCATGTGCGACTCTCCTCCCTGCAGCCCGTTCCTGGTATCTTCCATCTATTTGCTTCTTCATCCCAGAAGTCCGCAACCTTAGCCTCTTTGTCACCCACAAGGCCATATACTCGTGGATATTGGTTATGTAATAGACCTAAAGATGACCAATTTTCCAACCAGAAAAGAAAGATTGTCCATCCTCATAGGCTAGCTGGAAAAGGCCCAATTTTCCTTCATAGCTGCCACCACTAAGCTCCAGAAAGGTGATGCTTTGATGGGAGAAAGTCTATTTGCCACAGAATGTGAAGCACCATATGTTCCTCTGATCACTTCTGCCCATGATCTATTTTCCCCTTGGAAAATTTTTATTGCCCACTTCAATAGTAGAGAGTCGTTAAACTCCTTCAAGGATCTAATTCCAAACCCCCCTGCTTCTTTGGTTCACACATACTATCCCATTTTACCGATTGGAGGAAGCGTTCCTCATGTTTCGCTGCCTTCCAAAAGAAGCATTTCCTCATTATATCTAGGCGCTTCCAAATTGCTTTAGGATCTCTAAAAACTAAAAACATGAAGACCGCTTAATTCATTAATACAAAATAACCACAGGGTATGCCAGGGGTTTATTAAAGGTCATTTAGCCATTAATGTCTAATAAGTGGGTCCATGCAGATAGAAATGAGTTTTCACGCATTTCAAGAATTAATGAACATCTAAAATCCTAAAAACATACATACTTAATTAACTGAGGTTTTGGTTAGGATAAAATTCATCTAAATTCTCTAAAAATCACATAAAAATATTCTCTAGGGTTCGGCATCCTTGATTTGACCATCTGAACACATTTTGATGTGAAATAGTCTCAGACAGACTATTGCCCTAATTTGAGTTTTTGCATAAATTACCCAGTCAAATTAAGTCAAAACCAAAATACAACTTCACCATTGGATTCCTTAGGTCCAAATGAGGTTTGTATCAAAATTTGGGCCCAATCAAAGATCGTCTTGACCTACTTTGCATTTCAGTCCTGCCTGATTCTTTCTATTTCACAAGTGCCCCTAGCTTTTGAAATTCATTACAAATAAGCCCCTATCTTTGTTGTCTTCTTCGCCAAAAGGTCCCCATCACCTCCATGTCCTATTTCTACAACTCTGACAACCTTCAATCAAAGTTTTCTCCCTGATTTCACGCTTAATCTCTTCTAAATTTGGAAGGAAGATTCCTAAAAGATTTCTCTACGCTTTGAACCTATTCGTGGGCTTCAACTCTTTCCCAATCTCTCATGCGAATGCATGAGAGATGTGTGTGTCCTATTCCGGCGAACTTACCAAGCTTGAAAGTTCGGTTTCCAAGCTTTCAACCTCCCTCTAAGGCCTATTTAAAAACCCCCAAGGAGAAACTGTCCTCCTTACACTTGTTTTTGGCCGAAATACCTCTCCTTCCTCCCTCCTCTCTGGTCGAAAGGCTCCACGACGTCTAGCAACTCTCTCCGATTACTCTCGTCATTTGCTCACAATAACAGCGGCGGATTCTTCTTCCTCTCCCTCTTCCGCGTCACGCCATACCAGCGGGCGCCCCAATTCTCTTTGTCGTCGCCGCTTCTACCCTACCGGAGCTCTCTTCGTCTCCAGCGCCTGCCACACCAGACCCGACGTCACTCCTCCCCCTCATCGACCACACGCTGCTATTTTGACCGCTCCTACATCGTTTGTGACTTCATCTTCCTCCGCTTCGACAGCCACTCCGGTGAGGCTCTCTGTCTGCTACACCACACCATAAGCCTCGTCACCTACCTCATAAGCATCGCCTCATCCACGTGAGCAAAACCCCTCAAGAAATTGAGGGGTTTGCTTGCCCTAACCGCCTACTGAACACCACCACCATCATGTTTACAGTACGCCTTCGCCAGCCCTCCCGACCCCACTCACAGCTCAACACCGCCACCATCGCCCTCGTTGTGCTGCAGCGAAGCTCCTAAGCATCTCTGTCATGGCCATCGAGCCATTTTTCTCTTTGCAGGTGTTTTCGGTTCACACCATTAACAGAGCTTCTTCAAGCAACCTTTGGAGCCTAGTTCGTGCCATATTCTCCCTTGATTCCACGCCAAGGCTACGTGGATGACTCCTAGGTGCCTTCCAAGGCACCCAATTACAGCTACTAGTGTCTCGAGCATCACCAATCAGACGCCCCCCTCTGCTGCTGCCACACTCCAGAAGGAGCTCAGTGGGATAGTCCTACCTCGGAAACTCAGAAGGCATTGAAGGCGCATAAATTGAATTTGTGCCGAGGCGTTATCACCTCAACACACTGGGGGTGAGGTCCCCTCACTCGATCACCTGACCCAACCCGACCCGTTTCACTGCTCGGCTATGACCTCACGCCTGCAGCCCTGCTCCCGGATCTGGTTACTATTCCTACCCGATTATCCGATTAACCTTGGGTCTTTAAGAGAAAGAGAAGAAGGAAAGAAAGGGAAAGAGAGAGAGGGGGGTTTTGCCTTGCTGCCTATCTCTCGACACACAGTGAAATTCTGAAGAGAGTTTCGCCTTTGTTGGTGCTGTCCTTTGCTGTGCCTCTCCCTGAGGCTTGAGAAAGAGAGGCCTTTGCCTCTGTGTACTGGTTCTGAGATGCTTTAGCACTTAAGTTGACATGGCATTTGGTTGATTGATACTATTGCATTATTTAAGTATAATTGTAATAGGGTAATTTGGTGATTCAAATCACCATTTTTACCCTAATCTTTTTGCCACATTGACTTTTGAATTTATATCTAGATCATTTGTGCTTGAAATTGCTACTACATTGTTATATTCTTGCTTAAAATTGTAATCTTGAGATAAATTGCCATATTGCTCTCTGCGTTCGATCTTGGACTTTTCTAAGTTATAAATTTTAAGTGTTCTACGCGATTTATCAGCTATACTACAACACATTACTTTTAAAACACCGATTCAGAGTGTTCAACACTTACCAGGAAGCCATGCTTCATCCAAAGTGGCATTAGGCCATAGAGGAGGAGATGGTTGCACTTATAAGTAGATGCACATGGGATCTTACACCACTTCTACAAGGGGCTAGTTTATTGGGTGAAAATGGGTATTTGCAGTCAAGTTCCATCCAGATAGGAGCATCGCTAGATATAAAGCATGGGTGGTAGCAAAGGAGTTCACCCAAACTTATGAGGTGAACTTCTTTGATACATTTTCTCCAGTGGTGAGACTCTCGACAGTGCGGATACTGACGAGTCGATTTTCCGCTTTCGATTAAGTTTCACAAATGAAATAACGCGTTGTTGTAGTATGTAAGTGGTGGAAAAATCGACTAATCAACAATTAAAAAAAATCACTCAATTAGGAGCGGGTCGTATCCACAGGGAGGTAATGGCCTATTTAAATTCGCAAGGGTCAAAAACCAATGTTCACTATTAATTTCGTCAAGAAATCAAGCCAAAATTGCTTTTCAATTAAGATAAAAAGACTTTAACATGATGATTTTGCATTTATGAGAAAGGAGGTTCTTTGCATAAAATCACCATAATAATTAAATGAGAAAATGAAGTTCACAATGGCATGAAATGTAAATATTAATACCACAAAAAATAGAGGATTCTACCTCTCTCCTCCTCGTGCACGGGAGAGATGTTCGTTCGAAGAACTCTTCTGGGAATAGGTTGGCCGGAGTGAGGGCTTTGTAGTGGTGGCAGTGGCAGGTTGCGAGGTGGCCGGAGCCTACCGGACGGAGCTCCGGCGAAGGAGGGATTCCGGCGATGGCTGCAGCTGCTGAGGACAGTGGTGTGGCGCTACTCACGTGGGCAGGCACGGGCGCGCGCGATCACACATAGGCGTGCGCAGTCACGCATAGGCCCACGTGGGTGCTGCAGAAGGAGGTGCGGAGGTCTGGTGGGGAGCATGCCTGCTGCTATGCATGCGGACGAGTGCGCGAGCTACAGGTGGTGCGCTGCAGGGATCAGCGAGGCACTGGAGGTGACGCGCACGCGGAGGAGAAGGCACACCTGCTGCTATGCACGTGGTGGGGTGCGCAAGCAGAAGGAGGCATGAGGGGTTGGTTGCAGCGTGCGCACAGGTGGTGCACTGGAGGCGGGCAATTGCTGCGCTGAAGGAGGTGATGCAGCATGTAGGTTGCTGCTGCGGGTGATGTGCGCTGGTCATGTGGGAAGGGTGGCACATGGAGCAACGGCCTGGATGGTTGCGCGCAAAGGGGAGTTGGATGTGGCTGCTGCTATGTGTGGGGATGGCATGGTTTTTGGGTTCTTTTTGGTGGAGTGGAGGAAAAACAGAGAATGGGGAAGAAGATGGAGGTGGTTGTTGGTGATGGTTGTGGAGGTGGTTGCGTGGCCTTCAGGCACACGCTTGCAGTGAGTTGCACAAGCCATTGATGGCGCGGCGGTCTGTCACCCCACCTGCCCGCGGTGGAGTGGTCTTGTGCTCACGGTGGGAGGCCGGTGGTGTGGAATGAAGAAGCTCTAAGCTCTGCGCAGTGGTGGTCAGAATGGTGGTGGCCCTCCTCCTGCTGGTGCGGTTAAAGTCTTCTTTTATGGCTACAGGATCATGGAGAGGAAGAAGCGTTGGAGAAGAGGGATCGTCGACGGCGTGCATTCTCCTCAGCAATTAAGGCGTGCATTTAGCATGAGAAGCCGTTGCTACGAAGAGAATAAAAATAAAGAAAAATGATTATTGGGTTATTTATATGTAAGACCTTAACTTCTATGTTAAATTCAAAACACTAATTGTAATGCAACCTATTTCAATGCATGATATTCTAAATAAATTCTAAATTATATTATCAATGCATGTAATGCATGAAATGCATGAGATTTATATTATCCTATTTACATATTAATGTATGCTATATAAATGTTCATGTTAGCTTAATGTCTAGGCATTAAAATACATACTTAGCCCACAAATATGGGATCATCAAATGCCCCCATGCCTAGTTTTTGCTAGTCCCTAGCAAATTCAAGCAACAACCCAACTCTTCAAGTGGACTAGCCAACCCAAACAGTTTTCCTTTAGAACATGTTAAGTTCAGACTTTAGACCTAAGGTTCCCAAGTAATTGCTAAGTTACAGACTAGGTCGGCTAAAGATGAGTTGCAGGCACAGGTTTCTCTGATTTCTAACTCTACCTTAGGGTTTATTGGTCCTAGAGATGAAAGCATCCGTGCATGTGCATTGGTCTGAGTTATTTAAGGTTTGTTGATTACCAATCAGGAAAGAGAGTAAGAAAGAGACTTTTTTTTTTATTAGATATATGCAATGCAGAATATTTAAACTAAATGCATGAATGCGCTATGTATAAATGCTATGTACAAATGCCTCAGGTCCTATCCCCCCATGCCTTGTTTATACAATGTCCTCATTGAAAGTAGAATGACCAAGGGAAGATATTACCTGAGGTGGAGGAGCTAAGGCTCCTCGAGAGTGACCTCATCAACCAGCTGGCCATCCAAAGTTACATAAGGTTTTAATCGTTGGCCGTTGACGGTGAAGGGAGGTGCTGAAGAGGAAGGATTCTTGATCTCCATAGCCCCATGCGGAAATACTTTGGTGACAATATAAGGCCCATCCCAACGTGATTTCAATTTTCTGGGAAATAACTTAAGTCTGGAATTGAAAAGCCAGACTTGTTGGTTGAGCTCAAAGGTCTTTTTAAGGATGTACTTGTCATGCAAGACCTTAGTTCTCTTTTTATAAGCTTGGAAGGTGTCATAAGCATCATTCCTCAGCTCCTCAAGCTCAGTCAACTCCAGTAAACGTGCTTTACCAGCTTACTCTAAATCCATGTTAACACTTTGGATAGCCCAAAGTGCCCTATGTTGAAGTTCAACGGGTAAGTGGCACATTTTCCCGTACACAATCCGGAAGGGAGACATACCTAAAGGGGTTTTGTAGGCTGTTCGATAAGCCCATAAAGTGTCATCGAGCTTTTAGGACCAGTCCTTCCATCTAGCCTAATAGTCTTTTCTAAAATATTCTTGAGCTCCCTATTTGAGACTTCAACCTGGCCACTTGTCTGAGGGTGATAAAGGGTAGCAATCTTGTGAGTTACTCCCAGACTCCTAAGTAGCCGATTGAAATGATGGTTCCAGAAATGAGGTCCCCCATCACTTATAATCATCTTAGGGTAGCCAAAGCGAGATATGATATTGGCCTTCACAAATTTCAAGACCACAGAGTGGTTATTTGTGCACGTAGGAATGACCTCTATCCACTTGGAGACGTAATCCACTGCCACCAAGATATATTCAAATCCATGGGACAAAGGGAAGGGACCCATGAAGTCTATCCCCTAAACATCAAAAATTTCCACAGGTTGGATAGGGTGTTGGGGCATCTCATTCCGCTTCCCAATCGTTCCAGTCCGTTGACATCTGAGACAGGCCTTGACAAAGTAATGGGCATCCTTAAATAAAGAAGGTCACCAAAAATCGGACTGGAGAACCTTAAAAGCTGTTTTCTTAGCACCAAAGTGTCCTCCACATTGAAGCTCATGGCAAAATCTCAACACACTTTGTTACTCTTCTTCAGGCATACATCGTCTCCAAACTTGGTCTTGTCCAATATGAAATAATTCTAGCTCTTCCTAATGAAAGAATCTAGCATGGGAAATGAATCGCTTCCATTTTTGAGCATCCCAAGAGCCAGGGGTTTCTCCAGTGACCAAGTAGTTAACTGTATTCGCATACCAGGATGAAGTCGGTGTTACTGCCATAAGGGTTTTATTGGGAAATGTCTCGCAGATGTCTCCAGATTGAGAGTCATCAATGGGAAGGCGAGACAGGTGGTCAACCACTACATTTTCCACTCCTTTCTTTTCACGAATCTCTAAGTCAAACTCTTGAAGGAGTAGAATTCATATAATTAAACATGGCTTAGAGTCTTTCTTGGCAATGAGATGTTTCACTCCCGCATGATCAGTAAAAATGACCACCTTAGATCTAAGAAGATAAGACCTAAACTTCTCCAAAGCAAAAACTACAGCAAGTAATTCTTTTTCAGTGACTGTGTAGTTTTGCTGTGGTTTAGTTAAAGTCCTGCTAGCATAATGCAGCACATGTGGTTTTCCCTCAACCCTCTGTCCAAGAATAGCTCCCACTGCATAATCCGAAGCATCACACATCAACTCAAATGGGAGTGTCCAGTCAGGAGCTCGAAGAATAGGCGCAGAGGTCAAGGCCTCCTTTAGCATATGAAAAGCCTCAGCACACTTTGAATCGAAATTGAAGGAAGATTCCTTCGCCAATAAGTCGCAAAGTGGCTTAGAAATTTTGCTAAAATTCTTAATAAATCTCCTATAAAAACCTGCATGGCCTAGAAAGGATCTAATTTGTTTGACATTCGTGGGCAATGGAAGTTTGGAAATAAAATCAACTTTAGACTTATCTACTTCCAAGTCCCTTTTAGACACAACATGCCCAAGTACAATGCTTTTCTGTACCATGAAGTGGCTTTTCTCCTAGCCGAGGACTAAACTAGTCTCCTTACATCTCTTCAGCACATTCTCTAAGTGCAAGAGACATTGGTCGAAAGACGAGCCGTAAATGGAGAAGTCATCCATTCAAACCTCGACGCACTCGTCAATCATGTTCGAGAAAATGGACATCATACACCGTTGGAAAGTTGCAGGTGCATTACATAATCCAAACAGCATACGCCTGAACGCAAAAGTGCCATAAGGACTAGTGAAACTAGTGAAAGTTGTCTTATCCTGATCTTCAGGGAAGATTGCAACCTGGTTGTATCCAGAATAGCCATCTAAAAAGCAGAAATACTTGTTCCTTGCCAATCTCTCAAGGATCTGATCAATAAAGGGAAAGGGAAAGTGATCCTTCTAGGTAATGGTGTTTAGTTTGCGGTAGTCAATGCAGACCCTCCAACCAGTTGAGGGTCTGGTCACCACTTGTTCACCCTGATCATTTATTTCTACAGTGAAGCCTGCCTTCTTTGGCACCACATGTATTGGACTAACCCATTTGCTATCTACGATGGGATAAATGATCCTAGCATCCAACCACTTCAGAATCTCCTTTTTAACCACATCCCTCATGTTGGGGTTAAGACGTCTCTGCATGTCTCGAAAGGGTTTGATGGAATCATTAGTATAAATGTGATGCATGCAGAGTGTAGAGTCTATACCCTTAATATTAGCAATCGTCCAAGCTATGGCTTCCTTGTGACTTGATAAGCAGTCTAACAAGGCTCCCTCTTACACTTCAGATAATGCAGATGAGATGATTACATGGAGCGTATCATTTGGCCCAAGGAATACATACTTGAGAGAATCAGGGAGGGGTTTCAATTCAAGGTCGGGAGCTTGTATGGTTGAGGGTTTCATACTAGAAGTCCCCATCTTAGGTAGCAGATCTACCTTAGGCAGACATGATGGGGAAAGAGACTCAGTAGAAACTCCAAGAAATTCCTCAAGTTCTAGCACATCCCCTTCACATTCCTCCAAGAGATGGGAATGCTCATTTAACATGATATGCTGAAGGGGGGTCATCACATAAAATTGCAGGAGTTGTCTCTTTAATCAGATCATCTACCACCTCAACTTGGGAACAATCCTCAAATCCAATTTGTTTATAAGCATCGAACACATTCAGCCGAATTTTCCTGTTCCCAAAGCCCATTTTTAATGCCCCAGTGTGACAATTATTTGAAGCATTAGAAGTTGCAAGAAAAGGGTGGCCTAAGATGATAGAGGGCATGCTTGGTTTGTTGGTAGGGTCAGTGTCCAGTACTAGAAAGTCAACGAGGAAAAAGAAAATCCTCCACTCTCACGAGGACATCTTCCAACAGGCCCCGTGGTGTCTTCAAAGAATGGTCTGCAACTTGGAGGATTACAGGGGAAGGCTTCAGATTGCCTCCTCCAAGTTGTTCATATACATAGCTCGGAAGGATGTTCACCCCCGCACCTAGATCAAGCAGAGCCTCGTCTATTTATAGGTCGCCAACGACCATTGAGATGTATGGAGCTCCTGGGTCCTTAAGTTTCGGAGGTGTCCCATGTTGTATAATTGAGCTAACAGAATCAGGCAGGACAGCCTTTGATTGGATCTGTTTCCTTGATTGACGCTTTTTTGTGCACAGGTCCTTAAGAAAGCGGGCATAGGAAGGAATCTGCCTGATAGCTTTAAGCAAGGGCAGATTAATTTGCACTTGTTTGAAAGTCTCCATTATTTCATCCATTCTATCTTTGGCTCCAGATGAGCCAGCAGAAGTCTACCTAGAGTTAGATAAGCACTCTGGAAAGGGCACTCTCGGTCTCTGGGTGGAAGGGTTGTCATGTCAGGTAAGAGGGGGAACATGGACAACCTTTTCCGGTGAGGTGATTTCAAATGGAGAAGAGTTGGGCTGCTCTTCCCCAGTGAGGTCGAAAGTCGAGGTGGATGATTTTTCAGAAGGTGGGACTATAGGAGCATCAGGTTTGAAAATTTCTTTCCCACTCCTCAGAATAGTCACCGCCTGGGCTTGCTCCCTAAAGACAATCCCTTTCCCTTTAGGGTTCTCCTCAGATGAACTAGGTAGCTTCCCAATCTCTCTTTTACTCATGGCCTCGACAAGGTGTCCAATTTGTGATTTCATCTCATTGATTGCCTTGTCATGAGATTGGATGATCATACTTTGATTCTCCTGCATGGCTTTAAGCTCATCCATCTCAGAAGTCTTGGATGGTTGGGAGGTCATAGGAGGTTGATTATACTGTTGAGTCTGAAAGGGTTGGGGTCTGTAATTCCCTAAATTAGAGACATTCCCCTATCTCCATGAAAAATTGGGGTGGTTCCTCCATCCCTCGTTATAAGTATTGGAAAATGGGTCATTGCAAGGTCTGGGTCGGAATCCTTGGGCGACATTCAGGTTCGCCTGTACAAGGTCAGGGAATTGGGAGGCCAAATGACAATCCACAGTAGCGTGTGTATTGCCATTACAAATGGAGCATTCAGAAGCTTAAGAAGTAGAGGCATTTGGCATGAGTTGGCTAGGGTTTGTCATAAGCCTTTCCATGTTTTGGTTCGACAATTGAATCTGAAAGGCCAAATTCTGGGTATCTCTAGCCTCATTTGCCTCCATCTTTCGCTGCATAAGAGTGTGTTTTCTATCCAAATAGGCAGAATTAAGATGGATAAAATTCTCACTCAAAGTCTCAAAAAGATCCCAAGCCTCATCTTCAGTTTTTGTGAGAAAGGTTCCTACACAGGCACCATCCACTGTTTTCCTGTGCTTGTCATTTAATCCAGTGTAGAACCTTTCTACAAGCTGTCATCTTGGCACTTGATGATGGGGACATAAGCGTAACAAATCTTTGAAGCGCTCCCACGCATCATGAAATTGTTCTCCATCTTGTTGAGCAAAACCTATGATTTCCCTCTTGTAGTGATTAGTCTTGCTCATGGGGAAGTATTTTTTCAAAAATTCTCCCTTCAAGGCATCCCAAGTATCCACTCTACCATCTAGAGTGTGATACCAATGCTTCGCCTTATCTTTGAGGGAGAAAGGAAAGAGGGTTCGCATTTGGGCATCATCAGAACACCCTGCAATCTCACCGTGGAACAGACCTCGGTGAATTCCTCCAGATGCCTGTAGGGCTCCTCCCTAGAAGTACCATAGAATGAGGGAAACAAAGATATGGTACTACTCTTGATTTCATATGGATTATCCCCCCCAGGTCTTCTTAGTGTATGGCCAGGTTGATTGATAGGGATAAAATAATCTCTCAAAGATCATTGGTTTTCCACAATTCTTTTCTCTCTTTCCTCGGCCATCTCTTTTCTCTCTTGGTTGGCTCTCTTAAGGATCCTTTCAGGTTCTGAATTAAACACAAGTTGTCTCCTCAAAGGTTGCCTACCAAGCATACACAAACAAACACAATTCCAAAGGACTTTTATGTCTTTAATCAATTAAGGCTTTTGAGATTTAAGTGTAGTTGTAGATGACAATACAAATTGCCCAAATAATTACGTGCCTATTGTCGACCTACGAAATGCCTTATTGAAGACCTAATTGGAACTTATGTGCTCTGCCCTAAAGTTCAAATGGTAAAGTACTCCAAGGATGGAAGATCAAGGGATGCAAGTAGGCCTAAGCGTTCCTTTGAAGCTATGCTTTCGCGGTGCTTCTTAACTACCCTAAAAAATCCATGACAGGGTATCCCCCTCCTTGGAGTTACAAAACCTTTGAGCTTAAGTTTCAAACACTTTGGTATCCAATGATAGGAGAGTACTTTCCTAGCAGCTTAAAAACCTAGGAGTGTCTAAATGCGTGCTTAGTGCGCAGTCATGCACGTGTGCATTCACCGTAAAAGTTTGAATTTTCTTTTGAACTGCAACACAATGTCTCAAATCAACTCCTTGGGTTTTATATGTTCCTCCTTTGATTAGTCCTTTTTCAGATAATGTGACCACTTGTTAAATCATTTCAAGACAACTTATGTGGTCTTGTAATTAAGTCCAAAATGCAATGTGTGATCAGAATATGGATGCAAAGTAAGAGAATACATACCTTGCTTCCAGTAATCAACGATGCGAGAATGCACGCAATGTAGAGAAATAAATCTAGAAGCTGCTCATACAGACCTGAATGGTTCGTCCTAAGGGCAGGCAACTTCTAGCAGGTAGCTCATTTTTTTTTTTTTTAACTACTTATGCACAATCAAAATAAAATCAATCTACAAAAGAAAATAAAAACCTAAATCTAAAGAAAAAGAGAACTGACTCCCAAAAATTACTCAACACAGGCCTAACAAAATTGGGGAAGAAACCCCTAAAACTGTACCCCAGAACAAGGGTGAGAAAACAAACAACTAAACTAAACCTAAAGAGTCTACTCTAAATGCTGAATCAAAAGTTAAGAGGAAGATCCTCCTAGATGGTCCTCCATGCATTTCTATGTGTGTGGGTCAAAGCCCACAAGCTCCTGTGATGATCTCGGAGGTGGCCGCAAGATCCACCAAGATGCGAAGCTTAATTCCTCCTCCAAGTAGTGGAAACAAGGTCCACCACGGCGTTGCTGAGGCCGATGCGACAACTCATATGTAATATGCGTACCTTACACCAAATCAGCTAAAACAGGTTAAATATGCCTCAATTAAAATGTGAGCAAATAAATAGATAAATGCAAGTTTAACAAGCCTGTTGCTTCCCCGACAACGGCGCCATTTGACGAGTCGATTTTCCGCTTTCGATTAAGTTTCACAAATGAAATAACGCATTGTTGTAGTAAGTGGTGGAAAAATCGACTAATCAACAATTAAAAAAAATCACTCAATTAGGAGTGGGTCGTATCCACAGGGAGGCAATGGCCTATTTAAATTCGCAAGGGTCAAAAACCAATGTTCACTATTAATTTCGTCAAGAAATCAAGCCAAAATCGCTTTTCAATTAAGATAAAAAGACTTTAACATGCTGATTTTGCATTTATGAGAAAGGAGGTTCTTTGCATAAAATCACCATAACAATTAAATGAGAAAATGAAGTTCACAATGGCACGAAATGTAAATATTAATACCACTAAAAATAGAGGATTCTACCTCTCTCCTCCTCACGCACTGGAGAGAGGTTCATTCGAGGAACTCTTCTAGGAATAGGTTGGCTAGAGCGAGGGCTTCGCAGCGGTGGCAGCGACAAGTTGCAAGGTGGCCGGAGCCGACCGGACGGAGCTTCGACGAAGGAGGGATTCCAGTGGTGGCTGCAGCTGCTGAGGATGGTGGTGCGGCGCTGCTCACGTGGGCACGCACGGGCACGCACGGTCACGCATAGGCTTGCGCAGTCACTCACAGGCCTGTGCAGGCACTGTAGAAGGAGGCGCGGAGGTCTGGTGGGGAGCACGCCTACTGCTGTGCACGTGGATAGGTGCGCGAGCTACAGGTGGTGCGCTGCGAGGGTCGGCGAGGCGTTGGAGGCGACGTGCAAGCGGAGGAGAAGATGCGCCTGCTGCTGTGTGCGAGCAAAAGGAGGTGCAGGGGGTTGGTTGCAACGTGCACGCGGGTGGTGCACTGGAGGCAGGCAGTTGTTGCCGTTGGAGGAGGTGGTGCAGCGTGGAGGCTGCTGCTGCATGTGATGTGCGCAGGTCGTGCAGGAAGGGCGGTGCATGGAGCAGCGGCCTAGATGGTCGCGTGCAGAGGGGAGTTGGATGTGGCTGCTGCTGTGCGTGGGGATGGCGTGGTTTTGGGTTCTTTTTGGTGGAGTGGAGGAAAAACAGAGAATGGGGAAGAAGATGGAGGTGGTTGCTGGTGATGGTTGATGGCGGTGGTTGCATGGCCTTTAGGCACACCCTCGCAGTGAGTTGCACAAGCCACTGATGGCGCGACAGTCTGTCACCCCGCCTGCCTGCGGTGGAGTGGTCTTGTGCTCACGGTGGGAGGCCGGTGGTGTGGAATGAAGAAGCTCTAAGCTTTACGTAGTGGTGGTTGGAATGGTGGTGGCCCTCCTCCTAGTAGTGCGGTTAAAGTCTTCTTTTATGGTTGCAGGATCATGGAGAGGAAGAAGCGTTGGAGAAGAGGGATTGTCGACGACATGCATTCTCCTTAGCAATTAAGGCATGCATTCAGCGTGAGAAGCCGTTGCTACGAAGAGAATAAAAATAAAGAAAAATGATTATTTGATTATTTATATGTAAGACCTTAACTTCTATGTTAAATTCAAAATACTAATTGTAATGCAACCTATTTCAATGCATGATATTCTAAATAAATTCTAAATGATATTATCAATGCATGTAATGCATGAAATGCATGAGATTTATATTATTCTATTTACATATTAATGTGTGCTATATAAATGTTCATGTTAGCTTAATGTCTAGGCATTAAAATATATACTTAGCCCACAAATATGGGCTCATCAGATACTAGTTTTTGTTGCAGCACATTATGATTGTCCACTTCATCAACTTAAAGTAAAGATTGCCTTTCTTTACGGTGACTTATAGTAGGAGGTCTATATGCAGCAACCTCTTGCTTATAAGATGCAGGGGGAGTGTGTATGCAGGCTTAGAAAGGCTATTTATGGACTCAAGCAGAGTCCACATGCATGGTTCCAGAAATTGTCTCAGGTGGTGGAGTCTAATGGCTTTCAGAGATCTTCTAGAGATCATTTGTTGTTTGTCAGGAAGACTCGGAAAGGTGTGGTAGTGCTCCTAGTATATGTTGATGACTTGATTGTCAGATGGGACGACGCAAATGGTATTAGCCAGATCAAGGAGAGATTGGCCAACTAATTTGAGATGAAGGGCATGGGTCCATTATGATACTTTCTAGGGATAAAAGTTTCCTGTAGCAAGTAGGGCATAGTTCTATCACAGAGAAAATATACATTGGATATTTTACAGGAGGCTGGGATGCTTGGGGCAAAGGCCACAAATTTACCCATGGACCCAGAGGCACATCTTTATAATGCTGAGGCACCTCCTGTGGACAGTAGTCAGTATAGATAGCTAGTGGGGAAGTTACTTTACCTCACTATTACTAGGTCAGACATTGCTTTTGCAGCTGGGAGACTTAGTTCATGGCTAAGCCTATGTAGTAGCATTAGGATGTTGCATTAATTGTTGGGCTTGTGATACATTAAGAGGCACCTGGTCGTGGTCTTCTATTTACTTGGGGTACCTTCATGTTAGTAGTGGCATATTCAGATGCAGATTATGTAGATTGTTTGGCGGATAGAAAATCTACCATAGGATTCTGTACTTATGTGGATGGTAATCTGGTTACCTAGAAAAGCAAGAAGTAGGTTGTTGTTTCTAGGTCAAGTGTAGAGTCAGAATACTGGCACAGACAGGTGCCGAACTCATGTGAGAGTAAAGTCACTTTTTTGGGAGATTTACACACATATTATTGGTCCTATGGAGATGAGATGTGATAATGTAGCTGCTACATATATTGCCAGCAATCCGATGTTCCATGAAAGGACAAAACATGTTGAGGTGAACTGCCACTACACCAGGGATCTTATTCAAAATGATTCCTATATACAACCCCAATTGCTACAAATGATCAGATAGCAGACATTTTTACCAAGTCACTTCCCAAGTCCACTTTTGATTTTTATTGTTCCAAACTGAACATGATAGATATATATGCACTAGCTTGAGAGGGGGTAAAACTTATTTATATTTTTACATTTATTTGTAAAGGTGTGTTGTGCACCTTTTGTTTGTTATTGGGTTGTATCACAATTTACCTTTTTTTCCTCTCTCTATATAAAGAGAGGTGGGGCCCACATAATAATCCAAGCCTTTCATTTCTTCCCAGTCTTAAGCCTTAGCCTTGCCCTTCAAGAAGCCTATGGACATTCACCCCCTTCCCTTTTGTTTATAAAAACATCACATGGCCTCTATTAGTTGCATACAACTCTCCTCCTTGCTCCTTCCTCCTTAGTTCTTCTTCTACCTCCTTAGCCTTTTCTTCCTCCTCTTTTCTTTTTCTTCTTCTTCCTACCTCCACCTTCTTCTTCTTCCTTTCCCTCCCTTTCCCACCTTCTTCCTACAATTTCTAATCGTCTTTTAGATTACCTTAGTTGCTTCGGAACTCCCTTCGCTAGTCAGGTTCTCCCTTGCCTCCACTTTCTACTTCAACTTCTCCTTTTATGGGTTCTAGTTTGACTTCTACTTCGACTACTTCTTCTACTTCTCTTAGGTCTTCTCCAAGCATCCCTCTACTTCATAGAGGTAGTGGCAACTTCTTCTCCACTATTATTGCAAGCCTCCATCTTCATCTTGATATTCATGGCTACTTCTATCTCTCTCCCTTCTTTCTACTTCAATTCTTCTCCTCCTTCTTAGTTTGCTTTGGTAGTCATGAACTCTTTCATTAGTAGTAATAAATTCATGTTTATGTTTGCATCTCTCTCTAGTCTCTTTTCGTATTAGTTATTTACTTGCTTTATTATCTCAAAAATCCAAAGAAAGGTGTGGTGTGTGTTGAGTTTCTGCATTTTGCATATCATGTATTTTCGTAGATTCACAATCCACTTTTCTAAATTCATTCCGACTATTTCGCACTTCTAAAAATCACCCAATTTTGTCAATACATTAGGATACTAGTAAGGTGTATTTATGAATTTTGATGCAAAAAATTATTTTCTATTATTTTATAAAATTTGCGGATCAATAAGGGGCAAAGCCAAAATAGAACTTGATTTTCTGGTCTTGTCTGAAGTTTAGGAATTTTTATACACCTCGGATTGATGAGAAATAAATTGGAATTGTCTTCTTATCTAGTAAGAAATCTTAGAAAAAATTAGTAGAAATTTAGGACATCATGTTATATACTTTAGGCATGCATCTTGCACTAAAGGCCAAATCAACCAAATTGTCATGATCTTAGAGAAAAATAAAAAAAGAAAAATATCTCAAAAAATTTCATAAAAATTAATGCATACTTAGAATTAGTTAGGAAGCTATCCAGTTAAAAGCCCTTTTAAGATATGACTTGGACTCTTATATATTACGTTTTCAATCCAGAAAATTAATTTGGAGCGATCACATAATTTACAGTATAATGACACGATTTAATGTTAAACAAGTTTCACACATCACCTTTTTACCTTGAGTATGATGTGGAATTTGTCATTCCCAATATACGTGAAGTGAGTTTATGCCTGCAATTTGTTACATATACTTATGCGATAGATTTGTATGATCCGTTCGAAAGATCATTTATCTCCTATCCCTTTCCACATATACCAGCTTTCTAGTATTAACGACAAGGTGGATTCATCAGTTTATTGGTCTACCAAATGTATGTGTTCATGAACAAAGACACATATCTGTCTAAGGTCTAAGGATATGCCTTCTCTATGATAGTATTGGAAAAGGACTTTTGTTATCTCTTATTTCGTCAGGCTAACTCCTTAACCTGACTTGCGTGATAGTGCTTGAATTATCATTCAAGAACATCAATCAGGTAATGGCTTCTAAAGAAAATTGCCATCCCAACTCAAATCGGAAATATATGATTGAATCAGACGATTTTTTTATATGTTATTGAAAATTGTTTTGATTTCCTAATCAACACTCATAAGGTTATTTGATCTAAGTACGTAACCTTAATCATATTGAGAGATCCAAATCATCAAATAAAAAATATTCAAATTCTTTATTTAAATAAACTATAATCTTATTAAAAAAAATCCTCATGACTCATTTAAGGTACACAAAATCCAACACAATAATCATAACAATAGTCTTCAGTCCATTAATTCCATTTTTGAGGATTTTAAGAATGTTTAAATGGAGCATGAGAGTGGCTTTCAAACTAACAAAAGAGATAGAAAGTAATGCGACTTAAATTTGAAAATTGAGAGATAGGGTGCCTTACTTAAAATCGTGCATGATCAAGGTCTGCTTGGTCTACACTCAAACCTCAATCTCTCCTAAGAATGCAGATACAGACATATCAGCCTTGGGCTATTAACGTTATTCTAAAATTAAGATCTGCGTATTCAACTTAACAATAAGATTGTGACTTGTGGGACCCTATGTGTGCTCCGCTTGGGATTTTAAAATGCTTAAAGGATTATTTTACTTAAAAGGTTAGGAAAATAATATTCAGAAATATGAAATTAGTATTAATGTATAATTGTATTTACTTAAAGAATGATGTTAACATCAATTTGTATTTACTTGATTTGGTGTTAAGTTGAAATGTTAACCTTTGTGATGTTTATTTGATAGTGGTGTTAAGTATATGAAATATAAGAGATATCAGAAATATGAGTGATGTATAATTTTAACATAGGTTTAACTAATATCAATTGAAACTGATGTTAGACAAACCTATGTTAAAGTAAATAAACCCAGATTAATAAATTGAAAGTTAAATAGTCAAGTAAATGGAGATTAATCTCCCAAATAGAGAGGTTAATCCGTTAATTAAACTAGGCCTAAAGCTTTGTCACAACACCCATCCATGGCACACAACGTCAAAAGTTGACCTCGTAGAATGCACACACATTACCTAAACACATCCCCATACACTCAGTTACTGACATATCCTCATGCACACACGTGTAGTGATACATACGTAAATATATACATACATACCTTATATGTATACACCCGTGTACACTACATGTAAGTACAAACATGCTCTGATATATTCCTACATATTAAGTGTGCACACACATGAAACTTGTACACATGTACACCCATACACACAGATATACGTACACTCATACGTACTTACCTGCTCATATATACAAACCCACGCATTTATATCGAACATCCACAGAACCTATATATATTTATACCATTATTCATATCTTTTGTTTATCATATGTACGTAATATATATAAGAAAAGTATCATATGAGCACACTATTCATAAACCCTTGAAAAAAACATGTAACTTTCATTGGTTGGATCGTTCTCTCGTTTGATAATACCACCACATTTTTTTTATTTAATCCTTCCGAAACCACTGTGATATACATGGTAATATTTATATTATAATTTTTACGATTGAAGAGGAAAACTTATTTTTTGTATTACAAATTTGAATGTAAGGTATTTTTATATTATAAATTTCATAACTAAAGTATATAATATATTTTTGTATTACACATTTCTATGTAACGTAATTTTGTAATATAATTTTTATAACAAACACGTAAAGACTAATCTATATTACAAGTATACATGGAAATTAATTTTATATTATAATTTTTGTAACTAAAGTATGCAACACATTTTTGTATTATAAATGTGCATGCAATGTAAGTTCGTGCTACAATTATATAACGAAAGTGTAGAGGCCAATTTTATATTACAAGTGTGCATGTAACATGATTTTATATTTAAATTTTCATAATTGAAGTATATAATAAATTTTTGTATTACAATTTTCATAATCGAACTATATAGGTCAATTTATATTACAAGTGTGCATATAATTCAATTTTGTATTACAATTTTATGGATAAAATGTATAATAAAATTTTGTATTACATGTATGTATGCAACGTAATTTTATAATACAATCTTTTATTACAACTATGCCTATAACGTAATTTTTGTATTATAATTTTATTTATATATATTTTGTATTTTTGTATCAGTTATAACATATATATGTTTTTATTACACAATACATGTTTAGTTATTACATATGTATATTTTATTTGTTATAACATATTGACTTTGTAATTACAAGATTTTGTAATGAAACATACATACTTGTAGTGTGGCTATTTCCACAATTGACTCTCAAATATTTTTTATTTTTCTTATGGTCAACTCTTTCTTTTTTTTATAATATTACATATTAGTATATTTTTTATATGAAATATTTTCCGTGACCACTATTTTTGTGGTGATAGTCATTCGAAAATCTCATTATTTTATTTTTTTTTATGGAAAGTGAGTGATCATATGAATTTTGTATCGATAATAGATGAAAAGCATTTCTTTAATTGATTCCTTGAAATTGGATATCGTGATATGAGTGGTTTTTAATTAACCTTTAGGATCCGTATTCAATGATTGTTACTGCAAACTCATTTCACTATTTATATGTACTGTATGTAGAGGATATAACTCCTATATATATATGTATTTATTGAGCACAGTGCCTTTTTCCATGAAAAGCCCATTTTCTTGTACATCCGATTGGGCACAGCATTGATGAAACCACTCTTCTATTGTAGAAGCGATTTATAACATTATCAAAAAATCACCATACATATTTGGTATGTTAAATAAAAAAATAAATAAGTATCTCTTAATTTATGCACAGTTTGTTACGTTAATTTATTACTTATTTTATCTATTTTGATTTTTTGATTTCATCATCTTTTATTTCTATCATTTAACACTCGTACTCTTCATTGCTTCTGTGGCCTCGTATTGGCTTTGCACGGATTCACCTTTGAAAGGCTTATCCTCTTGTTCAATGTAATATTGTAAATATGAATATTGGCGTTTATGTAATTGTATCGCATGAATTTGAATACAACAATGTTAATATGCTATTATGTTATTTCAATACATCATTTTGAGTCATTCAGAAATTATGTCTTCTTGCTATGTTTTCAATTTCTTGTAACACATTAGTACCACAGAAAGGTACATATTCATGTATGATTTTGTAATGCTTCCATTCAGAAGTTTTGTAACACATTATTTTAAACGTAGCTTTTCACACGAAAAGATAAGAACTCATGTTTGTATTTATAATATGTCAAATCAATAGTTTTGTAATATAATCCTTTGAATGAAGTACTAAGGGAAAGATACTCACTTGCAAATGTACCTGTAATATGCAAATTACAAGTTCTGGAATACAACCCTATGAAATCAGCAGCATCCAAATTTTTTGCATTTATGATTGTGTAACATCTATACTTTGTATTACACCAAGATTAAATGTACAATTTGAACGTAGCTACAATTACGAAAAGATAACTACTCGTGTATGTACTTATATTACAATAGATCAACAGTGTGTAACACAACATTTTTAAAGGGAGTGGATCTCAGGGAAAGGTACCCACTTACGAATTTATTTGTAATATGCAAAGTCAACCAAGATGTGTCTAATGTGTCGCATCCATTAATTAAAATAAGATAAGATGTCATGACTACTTACATTGTAATTGTAACATAATTTTTTTGCAAAATCATTGTCGTGCCTATGTATGCTTATGTGTTTATTTTATTTGTTACATTAAAATATCTGTAGTATTATAACATTTGGTATATTTATATTACAACAAACACGTTGTCGTACCCATGTATGTCAGGTACAAGTATGTTTAATTTATTATATTACAACACTCAGTAATATGTTGACAAGTTACAATGGTATTACAATATTGTTACAACAACATAACCTTATGTTATATTTATAGCTATATTTGTTACAACCTACATTATTAGTTGTTACATCATGTTTGTTATTTTGTTACAATAATACCTTATTTTTTATGAAATACTTGTATATATCTTAAATTACAGAACTTAATTTTATATTGATTAACGTATCATTTTAATATTACACACTACTTTAATTCGTCAGCCTATATTTAGTAATCAGGTTAAGAATAATTTATTTTACGTTACAATTTTTAGATATGATATTAATTACATCAAATTTTAATTTAAAAAAATATTTTTAACCGACAATCTTCAAGTATATTATAAAACAACTTTACACCACCATCAATGATATTAACATACACCATCCAATAAGACATGCCTAATCGTATAACTATATTTATATACATGTGCAAACAAACACACACCAGCATATGTGATACTCATATATATATATATATATAATGTGGATGACACACACGCACACGGTACCCATCGCATAACGCAAAGGGGATTATTCCCCTTTCTTCTCCCTCATCTCCCTCCTCCCACTCAACCACAGTCACACGACACACAACGAGACTTACGCACCTGTAACTCCCAGAGACAATAACGAGCACACAAGCACGACTCTCCTTGCTTCCCTCTCTCTGCCTCACCTCTCACTCTCTCCTTGGCCACACTAATCACACGCACGGAGATGCACACATGCAAGTTCTCAGTGACCTTGCACGAAGGAGTCCAATACGGACTCAGCAGGGTTGAGCGATGATGGCCGTGTATAGGTACGTGTCCTTGATTGCATCAAGTTTAAAAATTAACTTTAGTAGAATGAAATGAAGTACAAGATAAGTCAGGTTAAATTTACAGGAAATGTAATGATTTTTTTTTGACTAAGTTGATTTTTACTCTGTTTTAATCGAAAGTTGTGAATCGGATATAGATTTTTTTATGAAAAAAATACAAATTCTAGCAATAAAAGTTAAAATACACGTGAGTAGGATTGACCGTACCATAAAAAAATGCTTAGGGCGTAGGAAGTTTATTTGTTACTTTTAAGGTTAAGGTTCCACGTTAGATTTGAGTTTCTCACTCTCTTAGACTTAACATATCTATAGTCATTTTTTAGAGCAATAAAGTAAACAGGGTGGGGAGTTAGCATGCGTTCTCTAGAGAGAAAATCCTAGCTGCTCCGCTCCTCTGCCTCCTCTTTCTTCTCTCTCACTTCGGCGTGCCTCTCCCCCCTCTTTCTACTCCCCGTGCACTTTGGTCCTCCTTGCTCTAGTGATCTTCTTCCTTCCTCCTCCCCTCTGGGGGGAGGCCGGTTGGCCTTCACCTTGCGGACCCTCTTGGGTCACGCGATGGGAATTTTTGTTTCTTTTCTCTTTGCTTGCTTTTCCTTGCTTTTGGTTGATGTTATCTACGTTTTTTGTTGGTTTTGCCTTCGCTTGTTTTGTGGTTTGCTTCGATCTTGCACCCTTTTTGGTTTTGTGCTTGTTCACGGTTCTCGTCCCCTCAGGCTCTGTGGGTTTGCTTGCCTGTGATGGCAGTTGAGGTGCTTTCCTCCCATTCTCCTTTGGGCTCCGATCCAGACCCCCCTCTGAAGCCTTCCTTCGCTTCGGTTGTCTCTGGTTAGGCCCTTCCTTCGAAGAAGTGCTTCGAGGAGCTCTCTCTTCCTGTGTGCAAGTTGATCTTTTTTGAGGGTGTTTCCTACACCTCTTTCTCTGTGGAGGAGGTCATTGATCTGAGTTCGAACTTGTCTTCTATGGTGGTCGCCTGCGCTTGGGGCCCTAAGCCTTCCTTTCAGGCCATGAGTCACTTTCTCTTCAATTGGCTTCATGTTTCTTCCCCCATTTCAATTATATCTCTCGATCTTTGCCATTGGCTGATTCGTTGTCCCTTGTACCTTGATTTTTGTAAGGTTTTTTTGATAGATTCTGTGGTTTTGGAGCATGTTTGGGTTCAGTTCATCAAATGGACTCTTGCCTTTCTCACTGACTCCCCGGTGTCCTCTACCCTAGTGTGGGTTGGCTTCCCTGGATTGAACCTTCACCTTCTCCATCCGAATGCTTTGCTCTCTCTTGCGTATCAGATTGGCCATCTTGTTTTTGTTGATCCACGCACCCTTCGTGGTTTTCGTCCGGGTTACCTGCGGGTGTGTGTTGAGCTTGATATGCTTTCATTTAAACCTGATTATGTTTTCATCATGAATGGTTATATCAAGATTAAGCAACGGGTTGTTTATGAAAGACTTCCTCTCTTCTGCTCCCAATGTTCCTTGTTTAGTCATACTCTATTGTGTTGTTTGGCTCGTAACGCGTTTGAAAATCCCCCTGTTGAAGGGGGTTTGGAATCTAATGCTTCTGATGCTCCTTTTTAGAACGCTAGGTCACAAGCTTCTGGAGATGGCTTCTTCGATGCTAGCATGGTGACTCGGCTACGTGATGAGGAGGTGGTGCCTCCGCTTCCTTCAGTGGTGCTGACACCCCCTCAGCCTCCCACTATTCTGACTCGGCCTCCAGTGGAGGAGCTGGACAAGGGTTTTGGTTCCTCAGTCTATATTAACTCCTCTCCTTCTCTTGGGGGCTCTCATCCTCCTCATCCTCATTCTTCTCCTCTGCTGGTTAAGGCCTCGAAGACTTTCAAGCTCCGTCGGCGTCGCCACTGTCGCTCCATCAAGTGCCTTCCTAGTCCAGGGAATCAAATCCTGGAGGATCATCCCTAGGTCTCATCGTTCCCTGCTTAGGTGAACTCTACCCCTATGGCTAATGATGCCTATGATAAATCTCTTGTTGCTTCTGATTTACCTTCTGCTGGGAACGTTTGCACCTTAGTTGGTTTTCCTATTGCTTCGGTGAATTCCTCTCATCAGATTTGGGTCAGGAAGGATGTGATTTTTTCTGATGTTGCTTGCCGTATGCGCGATTCTTCTCCTTCCTTTCTTAGTGACTTCAAGTTTTTTAAAAATCCTTATTTAGTTGATTATTCTGATGGAAATGATAATTATTCTCAAGGTACTTTTTCGGTCAAAGCGAATCTTTCTAAGTTTGATGGCAATCTTCTGATTGGGAATAACCTTAATGGCAAGCTTTCCTAGGGCATTTATCTTCCTCGGTCCACTCCTCCCCCTGACCTTGATCCTCCCCTTATCTCGAAAATTTCTCAGGAGGGTGGGACCGAGGAAGTGAGCTATGATGGTTACAGTAGATTTTCTACTTCTAAAGCGAGATCTCTTGATTCTTCCAACCCTCTTGTCTCTACGTTGGTTACCCACCTTGATTTGGCACATGTGGTACACTCTCCGTCTAGGCTTAGAGGAGTCTGTAGGGGTCATTCCTCGATGGGTTCGACTAGGATTACTAGGAGTCGATCGAAATCCCAATCCTGCTCCATTTCCCAATGAATTGTCTTCTCTGGAATTATAGGGGTATTATCAATACCCCCACTTTAAATCGCTTAAAGTCTATGATTTCCTCTTGTCGTCTTCAATTCATCTTTTTGTTGGAGCCTTTTGCTACCTCCTTGGACATTGATCGCACTCTACAGGCTATTCATTTTGATCATGCTTTATCTCCCCCTGATTGTCCTAATATTTGGTGCCTTTGGAAAGACCCGGTCTCCATTTCCTCCTTATTATCCTACTCCCAAGCCTTAATGGTTCAGTGCAGGTACTTAGGTCAAGTCTACACTATCTCTACTATTTATGCCTCCTATGATCCTAACACTAGGCTCAACCTCTGTAATCAAATTTCTATGATTAAGTCCATGTTCCCCTCCTCTCCTTGGATTGTTGGAGGGGACTTTAATTCCATTCTCTCTACTTCTGAGAAGAGAGGTGGTCATCCTTTCTCCTCCTCCCAAACCCTTCCTTTTTAGTGCTTCATCAACAATGCTGCTCTCATTGATTTACCTTTGGGAGGTAATCAAATTTCTTGGTGTAATGGTAGGTAGGGCCACTCTAGGATCTATCAGAAGTTAGATTGTATCCTTCTCAATCAATTTGTGATGGCTCTTGTCCCTATTGGTCGTTATCTCTCCTGCAGCAACTCTGACCATGCCCCAGGCTTCTTTCTATTGCCTCTGCCTCGGTGGTCCGTCCTAGGGCTTTGAAGTTTGAGAACATGTGGTTAAGGGATGGGCATCTTAGGGTCCTGGTTGAAACCATTTGGGATTCCTCTAATTTCTCTTGTTTTGATCCTATTTCCAAACTATATTCTAAGCTTCAGATTCTAAAGAGGAGTCTAAAAAATTGGAATAGATCGACTTTTGGTGAAATTCACAAGATTCTTGATGATCTTGAATCTCACTATGAAGAGTTAGACTCTAGGCTTTCCCTTCATTGGGATCCTTCTACAGCTGCTGAGCTCAGTGATACTTCTCTTCTCCTCGACGATGCCCTAGTAAAGCTCAGTGATTTTTATCTTCAGAAATCTAAAATAGATTGGCTGATTCAAGGCGAAGGTTGCAACAAGTTCTGTTTTACTTCAATCAAAAGACGCTTTGCTAAACATGCTAGAACTTCCCTTACCTTTTCTATTGGGGATGGCTCTTGGGATAAAGCTGCCTCTCTTTCCTTTGATTATTTCAAAAATCTACTTTCTTCCCATGGAGATATCAATGTTAACTCCTTTCTTGACACCATTCCCCTACTTCTCTCCTCTAACGATTTCACTGACTTAAGCCGTATTCCTTCGGAGTTGGAAATTTTTGACTCCCTTTCTAGCATGCCCCTAAACAAAACTCTGGGTCCTGATGTTTTCAATGCTGAATTTTCTCTCACTTCTGGGAACTAGTCAAACCAGATGTTGTTGAGGCTATTGCTTTCTTTTTTACCTCTAGATCTGCCCCTAGAGCCTTCAACAACACTTTCACCTCCTTAGTTCCCAAAACTCCGTTGGCCTTAGACCTCTCCCACTATCGCCCTATAAGTCTCTGTAATGTTCTCTACAAAATTGCTTCTGGGATTTTGGCCAATCACCTCTGCCTCCTCCTTCCCAAAATCATCTCCCCTAAGCAGATTGGTTTCATCAAAGGTAGACCTATCTACGATCACATTGCTTCTACTTTTGAGCTTTCTCAACGTATTGATCGTAACTCTTTTGGCTCTAATGTTATTGTCCAGCTCGATCTGGAAAAAGCTTTTGACCGTGTTGAATGGAGCATTCTTTTCAAGGTTCTCTATCGCTTTGGTTTCTCTTCTAACAATATTTCTCTTATCAAAGCCCTTATGCAGCATGATGGCTCCTCTGTTTTGGTGGATTGGAGCTCTTCAAATTTTTTCCCCATTTCTCGCGGCTTGAGACAAGGACATCCTATCTTTCCTTTCCTCTTTGATATTTTCATGGAATCGTTTATTCGAGGTATTGAGGAACTTGCCTTCTTTGGCAAAATTCATCCCTACTCGGTTAAAAGAGGCGTCACCTCCTCCCTGCCCTTCTTTATGTGGATGATATCATTATCTTTACAAATGGTAACCTTTCCTCCATCTACAATCTAGCTTCCTTCATTAGAGATTTTGAGTCTTCTATGGGACAATATGTTAGTCTCCTTAAAAGCTTCTGCTTTATGGGTTGGCATTTTCCTCCTTCCTGTAGAGACTGCATTCTCTCTATTTTAGGCTTTAAATTGGGCTCCTTCCCTTTTACCTATCTCGACTATCCTATTTTTTCTGGTAGGGCTAAGATTTCTTATTTCAATCCCATTGTGGACAAGGTCAGATCCAAACTTACTAGTTGGAAGGCTCACCTCCTTTCCTTTGTTGCTAGACTTCTCCTTATCAACCATGTCTTGACCTCTACTACTATTCATACGCTTTCTGCCATTGAGGTTCCTAAGTCTATTATTCAAAAATTCCATGCTCTTTTTGCTGACTTTTTCTGGGGTTCCTCTGATCATAGCTTTCACCACCACTGGATTTCTTGGAGCTCTATTGCGCGTCCCTTAGATTTTGGTGGCCTTGGCATCCTTAACTTGAACCTTTTCGTTAAGGCCTTGAGATTGAAAAGAGCTTGGAATATCTTTCTTGGAGATTTTTCCCACCACTCTTTTATGAGGGATTTTTTGCTTGGCAATTCCATCTTAGAGTCCTGCCTCCCCCTTCGGTCTCGTTTGCTTCTCCAAGCTCATAATCAGTTGAATCCTTTCATTCGCTGGGAGGTTCATGAAGGCTCCATTGACTTTTGGTTTGATTTGTGGATTGGTGACTCACCTCTCTACTTTCTCTTTCCTGAAGGCTCTACTCCCTCCTGGATCTCCATTCGTAGAGCGCTCCCTCTGCTCTCTAGTGCTCCTTTTTTCTCAACCATCCCTCTTATTCTGATTGTCGAGATTTCCAACCTCCAATTAGACTCTCTTAAGGATTTGCCAATTTGGACTCCAGCCTCTTCTAGAATTTTCTCTGTCTCTTCAGTTTATCACCTAATGTTCCACTCCTTTCCCAAGGACCCCTCTATTATGCCCCTTTGAAATCTCAAGTTGCCGCTTAGAATTTCTCTTTTTGTTTGGAATCTTCTTAAGGGCAGTCTCCCCATCGATGATAATATCATGAAATTAGGGATTCCCATTGCCTCCAAATATCTCTGTTACCATACTAATCATGCACTTGAAACTCTCCCTCACCTTTTCTCGAATAGTCACCTGGTTCGTGATATCTCCACCTAGACCTTTAACCAGAATTACCTAGGTTTCAAAGACCCTTCCCTCTTTCTTGACATCATCTCGAACCCTTCCCATACTCGCCAGCTCAAGTTTGTTTAGGGTTTGATTTGCTTCATCTAGTATAATGTTTGGTGTATCCACAACTCTACGAAACATGATGGTTTCAATCTTGCCGAGCTCCACCTTTTACTTGATAAACATTGGAGGAACCTTCAGATGGTGAATTGGCTTAAGTCCTCTCACCCCTCCTGCCTCTCCCTTAGCTGGGTTCGCCCTTCTCAATGCCTTAAAATCAATGTTGCTGCTTCTATGGTGGGGGATTGTTGCATTTATGGCTGGATTGTTAGGAACTCTTAGGGGAATTTCATTATGGCTACGATTGCTAGTCTTGCTGGTGTCTCCTCTAAGGCTGCTATCATTAGAGCCATCATCTGTGCTATCTCCTATTTTTCTGATGATTCTTTTCAGGTGGAAATGGATTCGATTTTGCTTTACTACTGGTGGTCTGGTAAGCTTTAGGTTGCGTGGAAGATTAAAAAGTTCTTCGCTTCTCTTTGTGAGCACTCCTCCAGGATCCACTCCTCCTACGTCCATCCGCTTGTCAATGAGGCTGCTTCTAGGATTGCGGACCTTGGAGATGGCAACTGGAGATGTTTCTACAACTTAGACCAGCTCCCTCTCAATATCATGGGCATTATCAAGTTGGATCGCATTCAAATGCCTTATATTGTCCCCTTGTAACCCCTCTGCCTTCTTTTGCTTATTGTACTAGGCCACGAGTCATGGTCCTCTTTTCTATGTAAGGGACAGGTTTTGGTCTAGTCCCCCTGCCACCTTCTTTCTTGTCTCTTGGGAATAGGGGATGGATAAAATTGTTCCTGTTATTTTTTTTTGTTAATTTCTAGAGCAATAATCTAACTTGGCTCCAACCTTAGGCTTAGATTATCTCTCCAAATAATTTTCATGGAAATAAATTAACCTGATTGAAATGAAAATTCTAGTTAATTATTATGTGAAACCATCATTTAAATCAATATAGCTAAACAAACCCCTCCCTCAAAGTTGATCATTTATGCTAACCTATTAAGAAACAAACCGCCATCACATACATATTTCATCAACAAAAATATATTTATATTAAGTAATGATCTTTCCAAAATATTACAATCAAGTTTAAAGAGGATTTTTAAAATGACACAATGGATCACTGGCCATGTAAATATGATTTTTTCTTCTTACACATAATGTAGTTGATGTCGATATGCACATGTGAGAGAAATGGTGGGTCTTCTCCTTTCCCACATATATGTTCACTCCAAGCGTAGTTGCTCCATCGATGAGATATATGTACCATGACTTCATCCTCAAATTTTTTGTATGCTTGAGACCTTCTAACGAGGAGGCGATCATATTGATGACGATGGTTGTATGTGTAAGAGTGTTGAGACAAACACATGTAGGGAATAAATTAATAAAAATATATGAATTTCCAATGATTTCACATAAATTAAAAATGTTAAATCAAGGAAGTCAAACATGATATGACATAAAATAAAGAGCAAATAACATATAATAGCATAAATAAACAAAATGAAGAAAGGTTAGAAGTTACTCCGATCGAAGCATCTATGAAGGACTTTTGTTAGAGAAGGTATTGACCCTCACAATACTAGTGCATCGGGGTCTAACGAACTTCTCCTAAGATACGATGATCCTGCTCCAAGATTTAGTGCACTTTGAGGTTGGACGCTCTCGAAACTCACCTTAGGAGAATAAAGCCGAGCCAATTTGATTGAACAATTTGGTTAATCAACCAAATTCTAGATTGATAAACCAATTTGATTGGTTGATTAATCAAACAACTCTCGTGGATCACTCTCAAACTCCTTGCATGAGATCGACAAATTTGATTGGAGATTGATTTACCAATCTTATGTCGAATGAACGCACCAAGAAAAAGGGAGATAAGAACGAGAGAGAGGGAGGGAGAGTGGAGAGTTTCTCTACACTTGTTGTGTGTCAAATGAGGGCTCCCCCGTGATCTTTATATAGAGCCCATGACTCGACGTTTATGTTCATAGTTATATATTATGATGAACCTCCATTATCTTTATATAAATTGCTGTCTTTTTATCATATTCTGTGTAAAGCAACATGTCATGAATTGCATGAGACATATAAAAAGGGGGAGCTTATATTCACTTATTTTGGATCTTAGATTTAATTATAAGCTTTTTGTTAATAACAAAGCGGGGAAAATTCCATATGCACTTAATTAATAAGAGCAGCATGTCATGCATTTTAAATGTTCATGCATATATAATTATATTTTGTTATCATAAAAAAGGGGGAGAATATTGATACCCTTGTTTTGATGTAATAAAATTATGTTTTATTGTGAACTAATCATTTTAGGTAGCTTGAAATCAAATTATCAAGAAATGATCATGATTCAAAGATGTTCGATCTCTAAAGAAGTTTCTTGTAGTCTATAGTTGTCTCTTTTTACTTTTATTGAGTCTAGAACTTTATAAGAACCTCAATAATATCAACCAACTCGTTTTGAACCTCGATAGATTACAAACTGAGGCTAAACTCTAAGTTTTAGTATTGTTGATTGACCAATTTTCCTACATTGATCGATCAAACCCAATTGTTTAATCGATCAAATTCCTTTAACTGTCAAATCTTGAATTTGCGCTATAGGTTGATCAATTTTCTAATTTAATCGATCAACATGGAATCAATCAAAACTTTATTTTAATTGACCAATGCCGTAATTATAAACTTTCTAAATCGAGCTTGAATACACTTATAAATAGGACCTCTCCACCCCCATCTCAAAATACACCTTAAAGAGCTTTCAAAAAGCAAAACACTCTTTCTCTCTAGTGCTTTCGCATCTTTACACCTGCAATCATCGCTTTCTAAAGCACATTTTCCTCGACCTTAAAAGCTTGGTTTGCATATTTTCTTGAGGTTCCATATGAGTTAGTGTTATATTTTCTTTTATTCATGTTTTGATTTGAGACTCAAGTTGTTTAGGAATCCTGTTATTCTTCTCTTGGTCAAGTGTAAAAGAGAAGAAGTTTTGTAAAGAGGTTGTACCACCCTTGTTAAAGTGGCACGGTAGTGGATTTGATTATTGTCGACTAGTCATAAAATCCTAAGCTGGGTGGCTTAGGTAGTGCTTTTTACCTGAAAGGATTTTCACTCTAAAATCCAGGTGTGATCTTTCTAGTTTGTTGTGATTAATTCATTTTTACTTGGATATGTGGTAAGTCTTTTTTAAATTCTGCATTTTTATAAGTACACTATTCACACCCCCTCTGGTGTAAACATTAGATCCTACAGGCTCCACTTCACTCACATGTTTAGGTGCTTATTTCAAATCATAAAGAAATTTAACAAGTTTGCAAACCTTTTTCTCATTCCCAGGAGCTATAAATCTATCAGGTTGGTCCATATAGATCTCCTCTTCAAGATCGTCATGCAAAAAGGTGGTCTTTACATCCATTTGATGGATAGTGATAACATAAATGGAGGCCAATGCTATAAGCATTCAGATAGTAGTTATCCTAGTTACTAGAGAATAGATATCGAAATAATCAATACCTTCCATTTGCTTAAACCCCTTGGAAGCAAGTTTGGCTTTGTATTTTTCAATAGATCCACCACGCCTGAGTTATCTCTTAAACACCACTTTCACCCAATAGTAGAATACCCTTGAGGTAAATCAACCAACTCCCAAGTATCATTAAAGATGATGGGGGCCATCTCATTCTTAATGACATCTTTCCAATGCTTTGCTTTAGAAGAAGCCATAGCATCATGATAAGTAAGGGGATCGCCCTAGATTTGGTAAGCAATAAAATCACTTCTTAAATCCTTAGTAATTCTTGGTTATTTACTTCTCCTATGTTTAAAATTCTCTACTTCATTGGGTTTAGAATGGGAAGAGCTAGCCTCTAAATTGGACATCCTTTCCACTTGATGAGAAATAAAACTAGATGTGGTGGCTAGATTATTTGAAGTCATATTTTGAGGTAATTCAGTCTTAATAGGGAAGACATTCTCAAAAAATGTAGAATTGCGAACCTTAGTAATAGTATTGACATTTATGCCTGAAATATCAGATTTTACAACAAAAAATCTATAGGCATAGCTGTTGTCAACATAACCCAATAAGATCGCGTCAACTATCTTAGGTCCAAGCTTCTTCCTCTTGTGTTCTGGGACAACCACCCTTGCAAAGCAACCTCACAATTTGAGGTATTTTACACTTGATTTCCTATTTCTCCAAGTCTCAAATGGGCTACTTTCCTTATACTTAAGGGGAACTCTATTGAGAATATGGCATGCTGTATTTAAATCTTCCCCCCATATCTACGTAAGTAAGCCTGAGCTTTGTATAATAGAGTTGACCATGTCAGTTAGGATCCTATTCTTTCGCTTTGTTATCCCATTAGATTGTGAGGAATATGAGGTTGTCACTTCGTGAACTATACCAAAAGTTTGGCACTGTTCATCGAATAAGTTGAACATATATTCTCCTCCTCTATTCGACCTTAGTCTCTTCAGAGTTTTTCCAGTTTATGTTTCTAGTTCTTTGTTGATGATAAATAATTTATTTAATGCCTCATCCCCAGACTTTAGCAAATACTCATAGCAGTATCTTCTATTGTTATCTACAAAGGTGATAAAATACTTTTTATTATCCCTAGTCAACACACCATTAAACTTGTAGATATTTGTGTGCACTAAATCTAGAACCTCGGTATCTTTAGTGATAGAGTGAAAAGGCTTCCTAGTTTGTTAAGCTTACACACATCTTGCATTTCTTAGTTTTATCTATGGTGTGTTCAAGAATCATATTTAATTTCATTATTCTTTTTAAAGAATTAAAATTTACATGACCCAATCTACAATGCTATATATCATAAGATTGAATATTACTGTAAACAGATTGAATAAAATGAAAACTAATATTATTTACAGCATTTCTAGATGATATATCCATATCACATTTTGCTCTAAATAATATATTAAAATATGCTAAATACCCTTTTCCATAAAAGGTTCCATGTCTCAACATAACAACTTTATTACATTTAAAGTTTAACTCAAAACCCTTTCTAACCAACAAAGAACTAAAAAGAACATTCCTTTTTGCAATAGGAACATGTAGCACCCAGCATAGTGTCCTGACTCACATAGAATAAAATCTTAAGTCCATGTGTCTAAATCCCAACACCTTAGCTGGAGAGTCATTCCCCATCTTCACAGTCTCACCACTATAGGTTTGATAGAAAGACAAGAATGATCTATTAGTACAAATATGTACATTGGCTCTAATATTAGTTATCCATTCACTAGGATCGTGAGATAGAGTTTGGATTTTATCGAGACATACCCATCGCTAGGCCTAGCCTCCTCAGTGATCACATTCACCTGAAGATTCCTTTCTGTGGTCTTCTGCTGAGCTTTATTAGGTCAATCCTTCTTCCAATGCCCAACTTGTTTATAGTGTCGGCATGGTTTGTTCTTGGATTTCTTCTAGATCTTAGGTTTGGTCTTCATTTTATTTTTATTATTCTTATTTTTATTCTCCTTGCCCTTAGACATCATGACATTCACCTTAGACTTTATAGGCACTATAGGCTTCTGCTTCCTATGCTCTTTCTCAATGGCAATAGATGTAGCTTCTGACGGAGGAGGGATGAGATGTGCATGATACGAAATAATGCGGAAATAATGTAATAATCATCCAAATATGCAATCTCACAAAAGGTAATGATTTTTAGGTGGAAACCCAAACTTGGGTAAAAACCACCACCTAAACCTCTCGATTTAGGATTTTCCGATCAACCTAGTCGATTAAATTCACTAACCATGTCACTTAAACAAAGGTGACACAATCTCTTACAACCATGCTACTTTGAATTGAGGGTAGTGTAACCTCAAATTCCTCCTCTTCGTGAGGAGTATTTTATCTCGCGGTGGAGGTAGGAATTCGCAAGGGAAATACCCAACCAAAAATAGATTTACAACAATCTTATAGAGCCCAAATAGGTAGAAATGAAATATGCCCCTATAGGTTTAAGATACTTCCATGAATTAGGAGTGTGTCGGCTAGTAACGTGGTGTGCGGGTTGATGCTCTCGAATGTAGAGTGCATAGACGAGAGGGCAGTTGCACAGCTAAGACGGTGCTCTCGGAGTATGCTTAGAAGCTTGGAGAGTAGGGTGACTTTGCTTCTTGATTCTTGCTTCTTTTTGACACAATAAGAGTGGAAGTAGTATTACTTGGGTGTATTTGGCCAAGGAAGGGTGCTTCTCTATTTATAGTGGTCCTTAGAGGCTTTGGAAGGCTTTGGAAGCCTCTTGTAGCTGTTGGGAACAAGGCTCAAGAGAGTGGTCCAAATCTCACCGAAATCAGGGTCATTAAAGAGTCTGATAGGGTTTTAGGATGTTTGAATTTATAATCAGATGTCTGGGTCATCGTCTGATCTGATGGTCGGTCGTCTGATCTAGAAGGGTTTATCATTTGGACTGAGTTGGATTAAGACGTATGTCTAAGGTGGTGTTTTAAGACGTATGGGAAACTAGCAGACATCTAATTCTAAGATGGGTTTCTTCCTATTTTGACCAGTCGAAACAGGGTTCTAGTGTTTGTTGGTCAGACGACAGATAAGATGCCTGTCATAATGTATGATCGTTTGGAAAGAGGATTTTTTGCGGGAAATGATTTCTCGAGGCTCAAATGATTATAAACATCTGACAAATAAGGATTTGGGTCAAATTAACTCTAATGGTTCTTTATTAGATGTTTGGGAGGCTCTACAGACGTCTGAAAGTGTAATAAATATGATTAAAAGGTAATCCTTGAATATTATGCTTTGATAATCTAACGGTCCTATTATTGGATGTCTATCTGGGTCATCATATATCTTCTAAGACGTTTGCATTAAGGGCTGGATGTCGAAAATGTAAGGCATAGACTAGGGATTCCCAGCCTAAGTGTTTAGATGTCTGGACAAAAGGTCAGACGTCTTAAAGTCCAAGGTCAGACATCTGAAGTCCAGGTTGGATGTCTGATCAGGTTATCTAAAGCCTATTTGGTTTTCTAAGTGTTTTCTAAGAATGTCTCAATATCCTAGGGTAGTGTAAGTGTTTCTAGGACTATAGATGTTACTTTTTGGGCTCTTTAACAATGAATCTATGTAAAAGAGCAAATAAATAAAAAGTATAAAAACAATGATAAAAGGACATTTATCCTATTCTTTTTCTTCATCTTCAAGTTCTCGCTTCAAGTGAAGCTCGATCTCCTTGTCCTCCATCAAGCTCTTCCAATTTTCCATGGATGCGAGCTTGAGCTTCTTCACACTTGAATCCATTTGCATTATTCTTGAAAACTCAAACTCAAATGCAAATTTCAAATAACAAGTGTTTTGTTGTCATCAAAATTATCGATTGTGGTGCCCTTGCACCAACAATAGCCACCATCAAGTCATCAAGAGAAATCTTTTCCTTCTTATGCTTAAGAGTCATCTCGAAGTCCTCCCAAGATTTATGAAATTTCTTAATGATGGACATAACTTGAAACTTTTCAGGAAGTTTCATCTCAGCCTTTGTTAAACCATGAAGCAATAATAGAAAATCATGTGCCTGCTTTGAGATCGATTTACCCTCAGCCATTTGGAATTTCAGAAATTTTGTGATAGAGTATTTTTCAATACCAAGATCCTCGGTATTATACTTCTTATCTAATTCCTCCCATAACCCCTTCATAATGGATGTGGATGTGCTGTATACATCAAACAACACATTGAACAAAGCCAATAAGTTGCATCTGTGATAAATACGATTGTGCTCATTCCACTCATCCATCGCTTTTTGGCCTTCAGGAGTAGGTTTTTCTTTATCCAAAATTGGGCATTCGGTTTCCAATGTCGAGATCAACCTAATGGTGGTCAACCAGATTCTCATGCGTTGTTGCCAATGCTTGAAATTCTGCCTACCAAACTTTTCGAGCATACCAAATAAATGTACGTGTGATTTGAAGGTTATTTTCGTCATCAAAAATATTTTAAATCTACACAATCTTTTCTTTAATATTATTGAGACAAAAACATATAGGGAATAAAGAATAAAAAATATGCATTTTCAACGATTTCGCGTAAATAAAAAATATTAAATCAAGCAAATTAAACATGATATGATAAGATTCAGAATAAAATAAGGAACAAATAACATGTAACAACATAAATAAACAAAACGAAGAACGATTGGAAGTTACTTCGATCAAAACATCCATAAAAGACTTCCCTTAGAGAAGGTATCGCCCCTCATAATATTGGTGTATCGGGGTCTGATAAACTTCTCCTAGGACATAATGATCCACCTTCAAGATTCAGTGCACTCAGAGTTTAGACGTTATAAACAATCACCTTAAGAGAACAAAGTCGAAGCAATTTGATTGATCAATTTGGTTGATTGACCAAATTCCAGATTAATCGATTAATTTGATTGGTTGATCAATCAAACACCTTTTCTAGATTACTCTCAAACTTCTTGCTCGAGATCGACAAATTTGATTGGATATTGATTTACCAATCTTACGTCGAATGAATGCACCAAGGAAAAGAGATAAGAACAAGAGAGAAGTAGGGAGAGTGGAGAGTTTCTCTACATTTGTTGTGTATTAAATGAGAGCCCCCTGGTGGCTTTTATATAGAGCCCACTTGTTTATAGAAATTCACGTTTTATGAAAATTTGTCAACTGATTGATTAATTTAGTCTTATTAGTTGATCAAACTTGACTTATTGGTAGACCAAACCAATTGATCGACCAAATTTAACCCACTAATGGATCAAAATAATTGATCAACTAATTTTACATTTTGATCGATCAATCAATGACAAATTAATGAGATTAAAACCCCATAGCAAAAGAGTCCAAGTTTTAAATTAATTCTTATTTGAGCCCCAACCCAGGTTAAGGCGAGGCGGGGTGCGTGATGAGGCACTCATTATAGTTTTTAATTCACCAAAAATAGCTAGTTTGCTTAGTTAATTAGCATTTAATATCATATAAATAGGGTTAAATATGTACATAGCTAATAATAGTCTTGAGCTTAAAATACCAATTATTAAGCCTTATTATCATTAATAAAATGAATTATTAATTTAAGTTAAGATCAATGGCTTAAAATCATGAATTAAGCTATCTAGAACATTGTTAATTTAGTATTTAATTAAGGTATAAGTTAATAATTATAAGCCCTAGATTAAGCTTTAATTTATGTGCTAAACCTTCGGACAAAATGTAATTTGACCTTATAAATTTATTGCTTAATATTCATATAACCTCCTATAAAAAGTTGATGGCAAAATAAATTAAATTGCACCTTTAAATCAAGAAATTACATTTTAGTCCCTGTGAGCATTTCATTTAAATCCTTAAGTTTGTATTTTAGTCCCTATGCATATTATCTTCCTCTTCAATGTCGACAATTGATGACCATCCATTCTTTCTCTTCTCTGATCATGGTGTTTCCGACGGTCAACTTCTCCTTGGCTGCCAAGTCTCCTCCTAACCAGCTCTTCACATCTAACAGTTCTGATGAATTGTTAACTGCTTTCTTTGATGTGTAACCATCATCGTCATCGGAGAAGATGACGGCAGTTTCTATGCATCTGGACGCTTCGCCGTCCAAGTTCTTTCCCCCTAGACCTCTGGTGAGCCTTTAAATACCCCTCTAGATCCTCAATTTCCGATAATCAAGCCCCTACCCCCTTCCGCGACTACACTCAGTCATAGGCTATTCGTTATATACTCTGGCATCTTCCCTTCATCTTGTCGAGCAAACTCCGATGGAGCTTGCTGTCTCTCTCAACTCTCCTTCGCTCTTGCCTTGCCAATGACGGAGCCATGTGCCAAACCCCTCTAAACTTCCCTTCGATAGGTTGGAGTTTCTCTCCTTACCTTGGCTATTTCTCTTCGTCTCTGGCGAGCCATATCCAGAGCTTCTCTCACCCTTTCCTCCAAGTAATGAGTCTAAATACCTCATCTCCTGCTGTAGCATAGTTTATTGCCTTCAATTCTTATGATTAGATAGTATGGATCTTTAATTTTGACATCTTTGTCTCTGATGTTGCAATACCAATCCTGGTGATTGTCAGTACTCTACCTCGCAATTGACCTCATATCCATCTTCTGTACCTCACCACAACTTCATTCCACCTTCCTCCCCTCGATTTTGATCACCTTGCAAAAATGCCTAAATCCCATACTCATTGGAGCTCTGCTTGTCTACAACGAGCTTACACCGAGCTTCTCACACTCCATTGGCCCTCAGCCCACCTCTGCCACAACTCTAGGTCCAGTTCCCACAACTTCATTGCACGATTCCATCATTTGATCACTCAATCCATCTCAATCTCTTTCTTCTGATAATATGACTTCGCAACACTTCCACAATCATTCTTTGATCTAATTAAGATGATATACACATTCCTGAGTTCATGAGGAATCTCATGAGCTAATTCTTGAGCAATTCTATGGAGTATGTCACTTTACCGAACTTTTGTCATTGTCACCATAGTTTCGATTGTCTCTTATAATTTTGGCAACCTAAGAACTCCAACTAATAGTTCGTAACTAACTCCAACAACCTCCAACCAACTCAATATCCTATCTACATCACATTTCCACCTTCTAATTAGAATTTCATCAATTCTTAGCCTTTAAACACCATTATTGATAGCAAAAATCATTATAGATTAGAAAAATGCATTGTAATATAGTGACGAAAATCGAATCAACATTTAAAATTTATAAGTACTTGAAAAATCGTGAGTTCGGAGGTCATTCGTAAAAAGCAAATTTGGAATTTAAACCACTAATCAAAATAATAGAAATATGAGCACCATAATCAATCACAAGATATGCAATGAATAATTAATCCCCTAAAAATATATTCAATTAGAATCTAAAGTGTATCTCAATAGTTAATAATAAAAAATAAAATAAAGAGTCCAAAAAGTGGTGGTTGAAACCACCAATTAAGCCCTACAATTCGGCACAAATCCCAAGTGAATTTCTTAACAGTAGCCCAATCAGTATTAGTTTCCTTCTCAGATCAAACGTCAGGCCAAGGCATCAGATGCCTTAAATTATCAAGCCAAAGCAGCCTCTCAAATTTGTGCCTAACTGTAGGCACGAATCCCAACGATGCACAGTACAAAACCCCTCCTCCTTCCCTCAGAATTCTCTTCTCTCTCTTCAGAACTGGGTCAGGGCTAATTGGGTAAATGGATTCGGGTCCAGACCCATCGGCATGTGTGGTAGAAGAGGATTACGTAGGGTAGGTGAGAGGGACTTCACCCCTTGTGTATGAGGCACTAAGGCAACAGGCGTAAAACTATATGTGAATTTCAATTTTAGAGATGCCCAATGTGGGACTATTTTAGTCCAATTTCTTTGCGTGTTGTAGATGGCATTCCTTCATTGATTACAGCTGCTGCTAGATCTCTCTCGGCCAATTGGGGCTGCAACTGAGCTCCTAATGTCAAACCGCATCCGCTGGAGGTGGTATTAGTTGTGATGACGACTGGAGCACGGTGGATAGAGGAGGAGGTAGAGAGCCTGCCGGCGAATACCTAAAAGACATGTACACGGCCTTGCAACCCAATTAAAAGGTTCAAGACCTTCACCGTGCCATGAGGAACACGATGGTGGTGTTAGTTGGGTGAACGGGTGTGCGTAGAGGGCGGACGATGATTGCACAGTAAAAATACACCTACAATTGTGCCATCTTGTGCTATTTCCTAGCAGTGCCAATGCATATTAGGTAGCCATAGTCGCATTTGTAAAAAAAACGCATGCATGCATTTATTTGAGAGGGGAGGAGAGTGAATAAAATGGCCTTGAAATTAATGTTTTCCTCAAGTGCTGCCTCACAAATTCACCATCTTTATTTTTCATTTTCATTATGGCTTTGAATTTCTTCTCCGCGGCTGTAGGGCATGGCGTGCTCTTCGCGCCACTCTCTGCGCCAACTTTCCCTACACAGCCATGCACAGCCAGGGCATGGCTGTGCTTGCCTTCTTCCTCTTTGAAAAGGGCACGGCTATCTTCTTTGAAGAGAGCCTGGTCCACACAGCACCCTTCCAGGCTGTCTCCTCCCCTCTCCCCTCCATACGCAGCCTCTCTTCTCCTTGAAGAGCCACGCTGCGAGCAGGAGCAACTCACAGTGGTACACAACCACCACTGTGAGTCCCACCATTGCCCAGCTCATCAAAGAGCCGGTGGGCGTGGTGGTTCTCTTCTCTGAATTTGTCGTTCAACCATTTCCGCCATTGCCGCAGGAGCTTCAAGCTCGGAAGCTCAAGCAGAAGCAGTGGCAACCAGCAGCAGCGCAAGCCTCCACGCACCTCAAGCGCCTGTTCCGCGCCCTCTGCACGTGCCTGCAGGCCACCCTCGCCCCTCTCCGTGCACCCTGTCACAAAGCTCCGCCTGCGGCCCAGCCGGTTTCACGCACGCCAGCCGGTCAACTTTTTGCCCCTGCACTGTAGCCGCGATCTCATGCTGCTACAGTGTGGTGATCGGAAAGTTTCTCACTTTTCCGGTCACCAGGCACTCTCTCTCCGCGCTGCAACCTTCGCTAGCCCGCGCCCGCGTCTCTCCCCGCGCCCTCTCCCGCGTAAGCCAGCGCCCGCACTCGTCTGCGCCCGCATCTTCGCCCGCCTCTTCGCGCAGCGCGGTGCGCTGCGGTCCTTCCCCTCGCGCTCACTCCCTCCTGCGTGCGAGCGCCTACGTGCCTGTGCCTACGCGTTGGCATCAGACGTCGCCCGCTACCTCCGGACGACTTAACTCGCCGCTTCCTCCAGCAGACGATCTCTCTCTCTCTCTCTCACAGACACTCACCTCACACATACATACACACACACACACTCTCGTGCACACACACTCTCACTTGTACACGCCCATATACACACTTATATATATATATATACCTATATATGTTTATATATATATATATATATATATATACACACATATTAGTACCTATACAATTATATATAAGTATATGTACATACATACATACACACACACACACACATATATATATCTATATACTTATATATATATATACACATATATATTTACATATATATATATATATATATATATATATGTTATTACTCATACAACTAAGTATAAGTATATATACATATATATACACATATATTTATACATATATACAAATATACAAATATACATACATATATACATATATATCTATAACTATATATATATATCTATATACATATATTACTATATACTATATATATATATATATATACATATATATATATATATATATATATATATATATAACTACATATACACCTATATAATTATAACCATATATATATATACATATAGATATATATTTACATATATACATACATATATATATTTTCATATCACATACCATACGTTGTATCGCGGGAATATCTGCATCAATTGCTGATATTCCCCGATACATGCGTACAGAAAGCATCTTCGCACACATCTTTCACCCATCCATCCTACACTCCACGCAGCACTTCGTCCTGTTGGTTGCGTCTTCCTAGATGACAACCGACTCGATACCGTGCTACACGCCATCTCCACCCCCACCCCCACCCCTATATACATATATAATATATACAAAAATATATATACTATATTTACTGTATTTCTATTTCTCTTTCCTACCAGTAAAAAGATAAAAAAAATATACAAAAGAGAAAAGATAATCCTTGACTTGCAGGTACTCAGTCTTGCGAATAGCAAGACCAGTTTTGGGAACCCTAATTTGGCTCAAAGCCAAGAACCTGATTTTGAGGGTATATCTCAAGGACAAAAATTATCAGAAAAAAAAATCTTAAATAGGAAAACACTAAAAATATAATAAGCGAACGGAAGAGATTCGTTGTAGGACAAGCGTAGAAACTTATTCACCTCTAATCCCACTTTCCTGAGTTTGACCTTGGGCCTAAAAGTGACCAAGATAAAATCAAGTAGGCCAGGTAAAAAAAAAATTTGTAGAAGAGATAGTTAGGCTCGATTTAGGTTAACTACTATACTCATTTCAACGATAAAATCACCATATTAACACAACCTATCCGGGTCTACACCACATCCTTTTCTGGCGCCGTTGCCGGGGAAGTGCGCATTCAAGTAAGTTTCTACTCTATTCCTTTAATCTTTATCTTCTCACACCCTTCTCTTCACGGGTGTTTCTGTTTGTTGGTGTGCAGGTGAATCAGTTGCAAGGAGAAGGCAGGCAAACGAAGTCGGAGACGTGGGCAGATCCAAGGCGGGAACAAGAGCGTGAAGATGCCGGCACCGCACTGGAGCTTCGCACACGTTGCTGAACAAGTAGGTTTTTCTTTCTTAGCAACTTAGGTCAACTTGTTACCTTAATAATATAAAAAAAAGAAGAAAAAAATAACTAAAAGAAAACTAAAAACACTTCTTTGGATCTCTTAGGGCAAGTGGATTAAAAATCACTTGTTTGATTATTTGTCATTACTCCCACCGTCGCGGGATTTCTCGGAAAACTTCGCATAGCAAAGATCCTAGAATCTTTCGCCGTGTGAAGTATTCTTTGAGGCAAAAATAAAAAAGATTGATTGCCATCCCTCTTTACCTCATTTATTTGCAATTCGGGATCACCTTTTTGGTGGGGAGGTTGGACTTGAGTTAATTCCAACCCCACCACGACCTTTCATGTGCCTAAGATTCGATCTCGAATACTTCAACCCCAACAATTTGATTTTCTTTATCTTATGGTTGAGCCTTGTGTGTGGAAATCATTTTGGTGATTGGGAGCACTTGAATTGAAGTGCTTTGGCTCTCTTTCACACTAATCTAAAATTGATTCGTGCATCCACACATAGAAATCTCCATCTAGGGAAGCCCATTGCAACTGACATTGAAGAAGGGTTTGTTGGGCTTAGAAGAAAACTAGTATTCTCTCAAAACCCGGAGATTGGTTGAATTGGTAATTCAGCGAAATCCTAAAATCCATACTATTTAAGGCTGAAACTCTAAAAACCATTCACTAATTAAAACTTTAATTCGAGGAGATTTCCCCGTTGCATGCTTGGTTTACACACTTTGTAAAATCAATCACTTGGGCATTACCCGTAAATAACACCTTTCACATTCCAGAAGCACTTGATCCTAAGCCTTTAACTAAAATTGGTAGCAACTTGACCCTTATTAAGGATTGGAGGTCTAACTACCTGCGTGTAGCGCTTACGTGTTGGTGAGGGTTCCCGCGTGCTATCAGGTGTCTAAGATTGGGGCAAACGGCCTTTCAATCTGGCCCAGTGGTTCCGCGATGCTCGCATTCGGTTCCGTAGGTCGTGATAGTAGGTAACTTAGATCTTTAGGTCTAAGGGCACACTGTAGAGGTTAGGAATTTGATTGTATTGATTTGTCATCAAGTGTACCTTTGCGGCGTCATTTCTCTCATCTCTTTTCCCTTCGTATCCCCCCAATTCTTCCTATGGTAGTGCATGTTTGGGAGGAGGTCACAAAACCCTGAACTGTGTGAATTGCCTGATAATTTTAGAAAAGAAGTCGAATCGTCCTCCTCCTCCACAAACATGGCTGCACGCCCACTCCCAAATCCCGAGGGAGGAAACCGCCCTCAAAACCCACCAGGTGGTGGAGCCTTAGATCCCGTAACCCGCCTCCAAGCCCAAATGGAAATGTATAATGAACAAATTGAGGCCATTAGGGAAACATTGGAGGAAATGCAGAACCCTCCCGAACGGGAGGAGCCTAGGTCTCTTAGCTCCTATCAGAATCCCACTGCTACAGAGACCATAGGACAAATTCGGGTCCCCATGGGTGGTGACGACTTTGAATTGAAACCTAACACAATTAGCCTGATAAATTTTCACTTCCATGGTCTTGCAAGTGAAGATCCTTTTCTCCACTTGATAGACCTAACCCGATTGGCTGAAACTGTTAAACTAAGAAATATCGGGTTACCTATAGTCCTCATGAAAATGTTTCCGTTTTCATTGCGGGATAGAGCGTCGCAGTGGTTACGCACCCTTGGGAGAACCATCCACTCTTGGGAAGAGATGCGAACAGCGTTTCTCAAGAAGTTCTTCTCAATCAAGCGAACCAATGCACTTCGCCGTGCTATCACTTCATTTAAGCAACAAAATGGCAAACAGTTTCATGAGGCATGGGAGAGATATAATGACCTCCTCAGGAAGTGTGCACACCACGGTCTGCCTACGTGGCATATAGCCCAGATTTTCTACTATGGGCTAAATGAGACTTTGAAGCTGATTGAAGACGCTTCCTGCAGAGGGAATTTTATGAATAAAGATGAGAATGAAGCATTCGAATTATTTGAAAATATGAGCAAAAACTCAATGAACAATTCCTCCATTGTCGCCTTTAATCGTAGCAGCCTGCCCCGTAACGTCCACAAAGTTGACATGGGACCCTCCCATTCATCTACTGATCTCAGCCTTATCACACGAAAATTGGATGAAGTCTCCGTTGTGCACAAGAAGCTGGACGAGCTTCTGGCCAACCCCACCCATTCTATGGCAAACACCCCCACCTCACCACTTCGTCATAATCCCAATTCTTCCAACACTAGGCTTATCCCGAGGATCCCCGTAAGACCTTCCTTACCGAGTGTCGTGTCGAGCGATTCGGTAAGTCATGTGGATCTGGCTTCTGCAAGCCAGTATTTTGACATGGAGGACCAAGCCTCCGTGTGCTCGGATGTGTATTTACATGCGGATACATCTTCTGGTATAGAAGACGCTTGCACCCTAGGGAACAACCCGTTCTCTGCCACTTATAACCCAGGGTGGCGAAATCATCCGAACTTCGCATGGTCCAACAACCCGCAGCGCTAAAACCCCGCGGGTGGACCAATGCGACCGTCCGCACCCGTCATCCCAAGGGCCCAGTCTAATCCTATGGCGAATCCGCCATCAGGCCCTTGCGTACTGCAAACCGAACACGCATCAAGTCCTCTTGACAAATTGATGCGAATGATGATGGAAATGTCAAAGCACCATGAAGAGAACATGACCTCTCTTCAGCACCAATTGGTACAGCAGAATGCTGAGATCAGTCAACTACGCATGGCGACTCGATCTCAGGGCACTCTTCCAGCCCAACCTGTTCCAAACTCGTGAAATTTCGTACCCCGTGGTCCTCAACCACAGGTACGACCTTCTCAAGGGCAGGTTCATCAGATTCTGCAAGCTCCGAGCATTCCACCGGGATTTCAGGCTAATCCCGCTGCAGCACCTCACTCTTATGTCCCTATTGCAAACCCTCCTCCGCCATATGATCCCACTGGACCCGCATCGTCCAATGCAATCACTATGAGGAGCGGTAAGCAGACCGTCGATCTGCCTCGACTTGATCCTGGCCCGTCTTCTTCATCGCCCTCTCATTCGAGATGCGCACCGCATTCGCGAGAGGACGATACACCCAAATTGGTGCCAGAATCAGTCCCATTCCCTGAGGCTCTATTGAGGGAGCCAAAAGGCAAGAAGAAAGATACACAGACCTTTGATAACCTGCGTAATTTGTTCAGGGATGTTGAAATCAAGGTACCCCTGCTAGAGGCTATCAACCAGATACCTATTGTTGCCCGATTTTTCAAAGACTACACAACACCCAGGCGACAGTCAAAGAAAACTAAGAATCCGGTGTTTCTCTCGCCTCATGCGAGTTGTGCTATACTGTCAAATCTACCACCGAAGAAGAAAGATCCGGGCACACCGCTTATTTCCTGTAGCATCCAAGGCTGCAATTTTAACCGTGCTCTACTTGATCTAGGATCTTCCATCAATCTTATACCAACTATCATGCTCGAAAAATTTTCCTTGGGAGATCTGAAACCCACCCCTGTCACATTACAATTGGTAGATTGTTCTGTCAAAATTCCAAAGGGTGTGGTGGAAGACGTGGTGGTTAGGGTCAACAGTTTCTGTTTTCCTATTGACTTTCTTGTTTTGGATATGGAAGTCCCTAGCTCACTTTCTGAATGTCCGATCATCCTTGGTCGACCTTTCTTGGCCACAGCTTGCGCCCATATCAACTGCGAGTCGGGCTGTATTGAGATTGTCGTTGGATTTGAAAAGCTCAAGCTTAACATCTTCAAGGCAGCCAAGAACTTTGATTGCGATTGTATCGAGAATGACACGTTTGATGAGGACATGGCTGTCAGTGCGTGTATCGGACTAATTGGGACCTATTCTGACTGCTGCGGACTACCTTTAAACATTGACGATTGCCTGACCGACTCATATTGTGACGTTCCTCCATCCCTCCCTATTCCCGTACCTTCTCCTGACCAGACTTCTGATGAGGTTTTCTTCGCTTCCCATACCTCGTGGTCTGAGTCATATCCAGGCTACTCACCGCCGGTCCATACTCTTGAAGACCAGATTGCCCTTTCTTTCCCGCCAAATCAGGCGGAGTTGCAATTCCACACTGGGACCTTGAGCCCACATACTACTCACTGGGGCTATTCCTTTTTGGATCCATCTATCCAAGAAGCCCCTCTTCTTAGCCAATCTGAGGGCCAACTTCTTCCTCCTGACTTGTTTTCCGATCTTCCTAGGACACTCTCGTCCCAAGAAATGCCAGACCTTTCACCATCCACTCCCGACCTGAAAGAGCTGCCTTGTATACTTAAATATGTTTTCCTGGGGCCAAATGAAATGCTTCCCGTAATCATTAGTTCAAAATTGACCAGGGAGCAAGAGTGCAAACTAACTGAGGTCCTTATGGAACACAAGGCAGCCATTGGATGGTCTTTATCAGACTTATCTGGCATTAGCCCCTCCTACTGCACTCACCGTATATATACGGAGGAGGAGGCTCGACCTTCCCGCGAGATGCAGCGACGTCTCAACCCTAATATGCGGGAGGTCGTTAAGAAGGAAATTATTAAGTGGCTGGATGCGGGTATAATCTACTTGATCAGCGATAGCCCCTGGGTGAGTCCGATTCACATCGTACCCAAAAAGGCGGGACTCACCATCCGTGTCAATGACAGGGGTGAATCCATCCCTACACGCACTCCTACATCCTGGAGAGTGTGTGTAGATTATAGGAAACTCAATGCTACAACTAAGAAAGATCACTTTCCGCTACCTTTCATTGACCAAATCCTGGAGCGATTAGCGGGAAATAAATTTTTCTGTTTCCTGGATGGATTATCAGGATATAACCAGGTGGCAATTGACCCCCGGGACCAAGAGAAAACCACTTTTACTTGCCCCTTCGGCACCTTTGCATTTAGAAGGATGCCGTTCGGACTTTGTAACGCGCCAGCAACTTTCCAGAGATGTATGCTGGCGATATTTCATGACATGGTGGGTGACTTTCTCGAGGTCTTCATGGATGACTTTTCGATCTTTGGACCATCTTTCGATGACTGTCTTGCCAACCTGACCCGTATCCTTAGGAGATGTATTGATGTAAACCTTGTGCTTTCCTGGGAAAAAAGTCATTTTATGATACACGAGGGAATTGTTCTCGGGCATATCATCTTCGATAGGGGTATCGAGGTTGACAGAGCTAAGCTTGATGTAATTGCTGATTTACCTGTGCCTGGCTCTGTCAAACAAATCGGCTCCTTCCTAGGACACATCGGTTTCTATAGGAGATTGATCAAAGATTTCTCCAAGATTTCTCGACCTTTAACTCATCTCCTATCAATCGATATACCCTTCGATATGGGGCTCGACTGCATACGAGCATTCACGCAGCTGCGTAATGCTGTCACCAAGGCCCTTGTTCTCCAGCCACCTTATTGGTCCCTCGACTTTGAACTCATGTGTGACGCTTCTGACCTTGCAGTCGGAGCCATCCTGGGACAAAGACACGATAGACACCCCTTCGTGGTGTACTACGCTAGTAAGACGTTGGATGAGGCCCAGCGTAATTATACTACCACTGAAAAAGAACTACTGACGGTCGTCTTTGGGCTGGAGAAATTTCACTCTTACCTTATGGGCTCACACGTTATTGTTTTCACTGATCACGCGACCATTTGCCATCTCATGCATAAGAAGGATGCCAGGTCCAAACTGATTCGTTAGATCCTTCTGCTCCAAGAATTTGACATTGAGATCAGCGCTAAGGCCAGAGCCTAGAATGTTGTGGCCGATCATCTTTCCAGACTGGACCCTGACCATATTGGACTTACTCTGCCGATCAATGAGATTTTTCCTGATGAGCACCTATTGGCAATTACTGTGGCAAGTAGACCTTTGTATGTCGACATTGCCAATTACCTTGCTTTTGGATCCCTTCCACGTGGCTGGCCTAAAAACCAGCGTGGGCATCTCATGGCAGAAGCAAAGTATTATTTTTGGGATAATCCACTTCTTTTTCGGATAGGTGCTGATCAAATCATCCGTCGCTGTATTCCTGGTAGCGAATTCCCCAGTGTGCTATCCTTCTGCCACGATCAGGCCTGCGGAGGCCATTTCTCTGGGAGGAAAACTGCAGCTAAGGTGTTGCAGTGCGGTTTCTTTTGGCCCTCCCTTCACCAGGATGCACACAAGTATGCCAAGCATTGCACTAGGTGCCAGTCATTAGGGTCAATGTCACGTCGTGACATGATGCCCTTGCAACCCATCCTAGCTACAGAAATCTTCGACATTTGGGGAATTGATTTCATGGGTCCCTTTCCTCCTTCCAACGGCTTCGAATTTATTCTCGTGGCTGTGGATTATGTTTCGAAATGGATCGAGGCTATTCCCACGCGCCGTGCTGACCATGTTATATCCACTCGATTTGTCAAAGATCACATTTTTGCGTGCTTTGGGATCCCTCGAGCCATTATCTCGGATGGAGGAAGCCACTTTACCCATGCTTCTTTTTGGGCACTCCTGAGGAAATACGGAGTTCACCATCGTATCGCATCTACATATCATCCTCAGACGAACGGCCAGGCAGAGGTGTCGAACCGGCAAATCAAGCAAATTCTCCAGAAAATGATTCGGCCTGATCGTAAGGATTGGTCCAACAAGCTGATTGACGCACTTTGGGCATATCAGACTGCCTTCAAGGCTCCCCTTGGTATGTCTCCTTATAGAATCGTTTACAGGAAGCCTTGTCATTTACCCGTGGAGTTGGAGCACCGCGCTTATTAGGCGGTTCGCCAATGTAACCTCGACCTAGACCTGTGTGGTCGAGAAAGGAAACTCCAACTCCAGGAGCTAGAAGAGCTCCGTCGTGAAGCCTATGATTCTGCCTTAACTTTCAAGCAACGCACTAAGGCTTTTCATGACAGCCATATTCGGTGGAAGGAATTTGAGCCATCTCAGCAAGTTTGGCTCTACAATACCCGGCTCAAATTCTTTCTTGGGAAACCAAAGTCCAAATGGACTGGTCCTTTCCTGGTCTCGAGACCATTTCCCAACAGGGCCGTTGAGATTGAAGATCCTAAATCTGGGCATAAATTTACGGTCAACGGCCATCGTTTGAAACCCTATCTTACTCATGAACCTGCCCTCGTTGGAGAATCTGTTGCCCTGCTGGAGGGTAACTAATGTTGTGCCTCATTCTGAGTCTAGCTGGGGACGTTAAATTCAGCGCTCATTGGGAGGCACCCCAACAACACTTCGCCGCTGTCACGTTCACTTCACTTTTCACTTCACCACCCACCATCCACCCACCCTACCACCCTGCTGTATACCCTGCACCTTAGCTCTCGTTATCCGATCTTTCGTTCTTCCTCTACCCTACCTTGCATGCACATGAGGACATAGCATCGTTTGGCATGGGGGGGTGGATAGGCATCCATAGGATCTGGGTATTTTATGGTATCAAGCAGTTTCCACCTATCTATAAATATGAAAAAAGAAAAGGTGTTTAGTAATGATCTGATGGCTGAAATAAAAATACAATAAGTGTTTATGGATATTCAACCACTGTTTTGAAGACTTTCCAGGCCACAAAAGCTTGATTCGCTCAGGTTCGGCTTAATTCACTTGAGCATTGACAAAATAGATCGGAATCTCTCCTAACTTAGGACGTATTCTTGTACTTGAGACACCAGTACAGGATTCGTTGGTTTGCTTCTACTCGAGAACCTAAGTAATCTTGGTTCAACACTACACATATCAAGAAAGACAAGGTGAACATAAGATCCAACCCTAGTGTTCATTAGGGAAGGTGGAGTCCTTATTTGTACGCGCAGGTAGACTTTTTATCCCAGGCTTTAGTCTTGTGTTTAGGAGAGACTCTTTCCACAAAAAAAGGAACTCTCCCACCAAAAGAAAAGTGTGCTCCTCCAAATAATGTTGTAAGAGATATACTGCCAAGTGTTTCAAAAAAAAAAAAAAGATGCAAATAAGTTAGTATATCTCGCAAATATCTGTAAAGTCTTTACCCTACAAAAGTTCTTCAGGGCAAGTTACAAATACCCTATTTTCTTTGAGCCACAAATGTAATAAAATGGGAGTTGAGTTTTCCGTCATCTTTTTAAGGGTTAATCCAAAGACACGAGCTGAAACTGAGACCAACCTGCACTTAAAAATTCGTGAAACCCTAGGCTTGAGTCTCAATGTTCATCTGGTCAGTCTTGATCCTTCACTATGCACAAACCATAATCTCTTGAGCTCTCGAGTACGGCAAAAACCTCCTGGGTCTTGGAAATCGTACTTAAGGTTTAATATCAAGAGTCCAAGTTTGTTGAGAGATGGTCTATATCATATAAGACGTAAAGTACTGGTAGTCTTCTCTATACTTGGTTCTCACAATATCAAACAAACACACCTATGTTGCCTCAGAAGAAAATCTTCAACTTAAGATCATTTCTAAATACAGCACAAAAATGTTTTTCTAGGGACTAGCAAAAGGTAGGCATGGGGGTATGATTGCACAACAAAAATATACCTACAATTGTGCCATCTTGTGCTATTTCCTAGCATTTCCAGTGCATATTATGTAGCCATAGCCGCATTTGTAAAAATAAACGCATGCATGCATTTATTTGAGAGGGGAGGAGAGTGAATAAAATGGCCTTGAAATTAACGTTTTCCTCAAGTGCTGCCTCGCAAATTCACCATCTTTATTTTTTATTTTCATTATGGCTTTGAATTTCTTCTCCGCGGCTGTAGGGCATGGCGTGCTCTTCACGCCACTCTCTACGCCAACTTACCCTGCACAGCCATGCACAGCCAGGGCATGGCTGTGCTTGCCTTCTTCCTCTTTAAAAAGGGCACGGCTATCTTCTTTGAAGAGAGCCTGGTCCACACAAAAAAAAGAACCCAACTCACAGCACCCTTCCAGGCTGTCTCCTCCCCTCTCTCCTCCATACGCAGCCTCTCTTCTCCTTGAAGAGCCACGTTGTGGGCAGGAGCAACTCACAGTGGTACACAACCACCACTGTGAGTCCCACCACCGCCCAGCTCATCAAAGAGCCGGTGGGCGTGGTGGTTCTCTTCTCTGAATTCGTCGTTCAGCCATTTCCGCCATTGCCGCAGGAGCTTCAAGCTTGGAAGCTCAAGCAGAAGCAGCGGCAGCTAGCAGCAGCGCAAGCCTCCACATGCCTCAGGCGCCTGTTCCGTGCCCTTTGCGCACGCCTGCAGGCCACCCTCGCCCCTCTCCGTGCGCCCTGTCGCAAAGCTCCGCCCGCGGCCTAGCCGGTTTCATGCGCGCCATCCGGTCAACTTTTTGCCCCTACACTATAGCTGCGATCTCACGCTGCTACAGTGTGGTGACCGGGAAGTTTCTCACTTTTCCGATCACCAGGCACTTTCTCTCTGCGCTGCAACCTTCGCTAGCCTACACCCGCGTCTCTCCCCGCACCCGCTCTTGCATAAGCCAACGCCCGCACTCGTTTGCACCCGCATCTTCGCCTGCCTCTTCGTGCAGCGTGGTGCGCTGCGATCCTTCCCTTCGCGCTCACTCCCTCTTGCATGCGCGTGCCTCTTCGCGCGCCTATGCTCCTGCGCCTATGCGTTGGCATCAGACATCGCCCGCTGCCTCCGGACGACTCAACTCGTCGCTTCCTCCAGCAAACGATCTCTCTCTCACAGACACTCACCTCACACATACATACACACACACACACACTCTCTCGTACACACACTCTCACTTGTACACGCCCATATACACACTTATATATATATACCTATATATATTTATATATATATACCTATATATATTTATATATATATATATATATATATATACATATTAGTACCTATACAATTATATATAAGTATATAAACATACATACATACGTACACACACATATATATATATCTATATACTTATATATATATATATACACACATATATATATATACTCATACAACTAAGTATAAGTATATATACATATACATACACATATATTTATACATATATACAAATATACATACATATATACATATATATCTATAACTATACATACATATATATATATATGTATATATATACATATCTATCTACATATATCTATATACATATATTACTATATATATATATATAAATACATATACACCTATATAATTATAACCATATATATATACATATAGATATATATTTACATATATACATACACATATATATATTTTCATATCACCTACCATACGTTGTATCGTGGGAATATCTGTACCAGCTGCTGATATTCCCTGATACACGCGTACAGAAAGCATCTTCGCACACATCTTCCACCCATCCATTCTATACTCCACGCAGCACTTCGTCCTGTTGGTTGCGTCTTCCTAGACGATGATCGACTCGACACCGTGCTACACGCCATCTCCACCCCAACCCCTATATACATATATAATATATATATATATATACTATATTACTTTATTTCTGTTTCTCTTTCCTGCCAGTAAAAAGATAAAAAAAATATACAAAAGAGAAAAGATAATCCTTGACTTGCAGGTACTCAGTCTTGCGAATAGCAAGACTAGTTTTGGGAACCCTAATTTGGCTCAAAGCCAAGAACCTGATTTTGAGGGTGTACCTTAAGGACAAAAATTATCAGAAAAAAAAAAATTTAAATAGAAAAATACCAAAAACATAATAAGCGAACGGAAGAGATTCGTTGGAGGATAGGCGTAGAAACTTATTCACCTCTAATCCCACTTCCCTGAGTTCGACCCTGTGCCTAAAAGTGACCAAGATAAAATCAAGTAGGCTAGGTAAAAAAAATTTTGTAAAAGAGATGGTTAGGCTCGATTTAGGTTAACCACTGTACTCATTTCAATGATAAAATCACCATATTAACACAACCTATCCGGATCTACACCAGACGACATCAGAGATGAACGTCAAACAGTGGGTTGTTCGGCGAAGGGTTACAATGATCAAAACCCCAAATTTCTTTGAGGCTTATGATCTCTGGGTTGTGGCAAAGGTTGTGGAGGCGGTAGCTTGTTGTTTGGTGGAGTGTGTTGGCTGGGCAAGCTCGTTGGAGCTTCGCCAGCCATGGAGAAGACAAGGTGGGAGAGTGGCGAGCGAGGGGTTGAATTGGGTTTATAAGGACCTATACCTATGCTAGAAAGAGAGAGGGAGAGGTAGACCTAGCTAAGGGACAAAAAGGGTAGGATCCATGCTAGCGTGGCTTTTCGGACACGGAGAAGATGAATTCTCTGATGAGGTCGAGTGGTGAGGAAGAAGGTGGAGGAGGACCTTGCTTTGATCGTCGAGGAGCAAACGAACTTGAAGGAGGTAGAGGACTGACCAATTTGGTGGTTGGCCGGTCCAAGGAGGAAGTCGAGGAGGCTTGCTGGAGTTGAGGAGGAAGAGGGTTTTTAGGACTAAACCGGGCTAAGGAAGATGTGGGAAGTTTGGGGAACTTAAATGATGAAGAATTTAGCCTTAATTTGGAAGATTTTTGTGAGTTTGAAGTAGGAATTAGGCTTGTTTGCTAATTGTGATTCCCATGGTCGATAGAGCTTCTCAAGCTCTAAGTTGGGCAGGCAATAAGTCCACATCGTAGAGAATCCTTTAATGAACAACCCCTCCAAATTTGGACGGATTTAGACTTAAAATGAGGGAGATATGCTTGGTCAAAGTTGGGTTTGACTTGGATTAGGAGTTGCAAGTGGCAAAGACCTGATTGTGAAGAAGATGACAAAGTTAGATACTTGTTTGTAATAACTTGAATGTTAGGGGTCTAAGTGTAAGAAATAGAGTTTTTAGGGCCCAAAATGCAAACTAGGTCAAGATGGACTTTGATTGGGTCCAAATTTTAATGTTAACCTAATTTGGATCCAAGGAATCTAATGGTGAACTTAGATTTAAGTTTTGATCACGTTTGAATGGGTAAATTGCATAGGAGCCCAAATTTAGGCAAATTCTCGTCTGAATCTCTATTCTTAGTCAAAATGGGTTCAGATGGTCAAACCTCTTAGAATATTTTTCAATGATTTTTAAGAGATTTAAATTGAATTTATCTCGACCATAACCCTTTCAATTTAAGTATGGCTAATAATTAGGGTTTTTAGTACGTTTCTATCTTAGAAATGCGTGAAATCCTATTTCAGTCAATGTGAGCCCACTTATTACATATTAAAATTCATTTAACCTTTAATTACCCCTCTGAGTAACCCCTTGATTAATCTGCATTTATGATTAATGTTAAAATGACAGAATTAACCCTATTTTCTTATTTTCCTCAAGCAGATCAGTGTGGAATTATGATTCGCAAGTGATCATTTAGGAGCATTTATCACTTGATTTAGAGTAAATTAAGTTAGTTATGATGAATGATGGCATTACCATCAACCATCATCTTCATTAACTCCAACGAAATGTCATAACACAAATTCTTCACTCTCAGACGTTAGTGATAGGTCCATGAGCTTTGCTAGGCACCACTGAGCTCAAATATATTATGTACAGGATTGTTAGTGTTCTCATTTGTTCTGTTGATCAAACCCACCTGACAGCGGTGGCGATGGCCCTGTTGACCTCTTAAGAATGTTTAACTCTCCTAATTTTTGAGTTCCAAAGCCTCAGAAGATTGAGATAAGTCCGTTGGCTCATTTAAACTAGTGTGAATCGCTTCACTACCCTAGGTCAACCTATGATTTGGTTGAGTGGACCTTTGTCTGACATTAGATCTTACAGAGCTTTAGAGTTCAATTTTGAAGCCTAGGACACTTAGAAGCATCTAGGAGTGATTTTTGACCTATCAAAGTAGAGATTTAAGCTCTAGACTAGCCTTATCAATTTCATCATTTCTGCTACTACTTCCAACCATGTTTGACCCTATTTGTGTGTCTCAAGCTTGAGCATACATCTAGAATCCTTTAGAGCACCTTAAGGACACTTGGAAGTCAAGAGAAAGTTGCGAGAGAGTGTTTGTTATGGTTTGTTAGGAATTTCATCTAGATTGCAGGTGCTCTTCGCCATAGATGATTGAGTGAGTTCCAGTTGTTCTTCATTGAGGTTCTTTGGACGAAAAGGATATTTGAAGCTTTCAGAATAATATTTGAACACTTAAGTCAGTTGAAGCTACCTTGTAGTAGTCATAGCAGTAGTAGATACTTGAGGAGAACCATATCCAGCATCTGTCGTCCCAATAGCTATGCGCTGAAGGAAAGGGGTCTTACATAGTCCCACATTGGCTAGAGATAAGTATTGGAATGTGGATATAAGGAAATGCCTTTGAAGCCCTCCTATTGTAATTCCCTACCACGAGGGGGTGACGTAATAATTGCGGAAATAAATAATAAACAATCTCACAAAATAACAATCGCACAAAAGGCACAAAGATTTTATAGGTGGAAACCCAAATCGGGTGAAAATCACCACCTAATCCTCTCGAGTTAGGATTTTCCGATCAACCAAGTTGATCAAAATCCACTAAGCGAATCACTTTAAACGAGGGTGATTCAACCTCAAATACAACCACGCTACAAGTGCGAGGGTAGCGTTCCTCAACCCCTTCTCTTCACGAGAAGGATTTTGTTCCTCGAAGGAGGCGGGAATTCGCAAAGCGAATACCCAACCAAAATAACAAAGATAAAATAAATAAGTAATCCTATAGAGCCAACAAAGTAATATTTAACCTAAGCTTCTATAGGAAATAGGATGCTTCCCTTTGAAAGGAGTGCGTTGACGACGCGGATGCGTGTGTCACGCGACGACGCAACGTCACTCTCGTGAACAATAGCGAGAGAGCGGGTGCGCAACAGCTTGATGCTCTCAAGATGAAGAATTAGAGCTTATAGAGCAAGAGAGACACAAAATGGTTTGAAAGTGTATTGCAAGGTGTGTCTTGTGTTTCTTAGATGTGTGTTGGTGTGTCAAAGGCTCCCCTCTATTTATAGAGCCCTTAGGAAGGCTTTGGAAGGCTTAGAAAAGCTTCCATAGCCGTTGGGTGCAAAGCCCAAGTGAATCAGCCCGAAATCAGGAACAATCATTGTTCTGACAGGCTTATCAGACGTCTAATTCTAGCATCAGACGTCTGGAAGATCACTTTAAGACGTCTGATTTCAAGGTCAGACGTCTGATTTTTTGAAATCAGACGTCTGATTTTGGGCGAGTCTCTTCCTGACATGGATCAAATCTAAACAGGGTTCTAGCGCAAGTCCATCAGACGACATACAGGACGTCTGGCACTATGTCTGGACGTCTGGAAACCTACTTTTTCGTTTGAATGGATTTGCAACAGCTACAAAATCTCTGAGAAGAGATTTTCGGGTCAGTCGAGGTAAAACGGTCAATTATTAGACGTCTGGAAAGGCCTAAGGACGTCTGATAAGGCTCTAACGGTCATATCCTTGAGTGTTTGTTAAGCCAGCTAACGGTCCACTAATTGGACGTCTTTCAAAGTCATCAGACGTCTCCTAAGACGTCTGGTCTAAGGTCTGGAAGTTTGATTTCATCAGACAGAACTAACTTGTCCAGCATAAATGTTATCAGACGTCTGAATCAAGAGTCAGATGTCTTAAAACACTTTATCAGACATCTGATTTGGGAATTAGACGTCTAGAAATGCTGTTTAAACCATATATTGGTTTTCTAAGTTCTCTACAGAAAACCTAAGTATCCTAGGGTTGTACGGGTGTTCCTAGGACTACTATTAGGGTACTTTGAGACTCTTTAACATGAATCTAAGTAACAAAAATAAAGAGCAACAAAAGAAACGAAAAATACAATGAGTACAAGAGAAGGAAATCTATCCTATTCTTCATCTCCTTCCTTCTTCAATATATCGTTCCTCGAGAATCTCTTCTGTTCTCCATCAGGCTCCTCCAATCCGTCCTGGATGCGAACTCGAATTTCGTCTAATCACGTATCCATTTGCAATTGGCCTGAAATCTAAGACTCCAAGTGTAAATGTTAAATAACACGTGTTTTGTTATCATCAAAATAAATGATCGTGGTGCTCTAGCACTAACAATCTCCCCCTTTTTGATGATGACAAAATCATAAATAATAGTGCAGAAAATCCTCCCCCTTTTTGACATTATCAAAAAGGTTTAATTGATTTTACATTTCCTATAACTCCCCCTTAAAACATGCTCTTCTATAAATTTCTTTTGACAAAGGTAATGTCTTCCCCCTTTTTTATAACACCAAGATAGCTATTATTTTTCTCCCCCTTTCTAAAGGAAATTTAGCTACCTTATATCTCCCCCTTAAAAATTGACAATTAGCTTATAATTTTTTGCTCCCCCTATCTAAATGCTTATGATAAAAAAGATAGGGTAAATGATTTTTACCTCACCTACCATGGCTAGTAAAATGGCCCGAATGGTGGTGGTGGATGCCACATCGGATGGGGCTCCCATCCGTAGCTTGGAGGCCCGGGCATTGGCGTCGGTCTCCAGTCTGGCGATCGACGTGCGGCGGGTCCGTCATTTGTTCGCCGTCTCGTCGGTCTTCTTATTCTCCTCCTTGGTCTACTCCTTGGTTTTCCCAACTCGAGTTGACCAGCCTTGAGCTTGTAGGTCCAGTCCTTTGTGTTGTAATTATCCCTGAACCCTACAAAATAAGATTCTAATTTTTTCTTCGGTATCCAAGTGAGCTTGGATCCGGATCGGTTAACGGGTCTCCTTGACGGAGATCCTTTCTTAACCTTAGGGCTATATAGGTTATCTACCCTATTTATCAATTTATTTGATTTCTCCCTAAGACATGCAAGTTCATTTTCTATAATATTCATCTTAGTCTTTAAATCAAAAATTTCTATTTTTAGACTAACATTTTCCTCAATCAATTTATTATTTTCATTGATGAGGTTATGATTTTCTAATAATTGGTTATCATTTTTAGGACTAGCTTCTAGATCCTTGAGTTTTATTTCTAATCTTTCATTTTCACTTTTAAGAAAACTAAGGTTCTTTTTAATGTTTTTATTTTCTATCTTAAGTGCTTTACTAACATCAAATAGTTCATTAAAAGCTTCTTGTAAATCGAGATTTACCTCGTTGTCGGAGTCGTCGCTGTCATTGTCACTTTCTCCGATTGCCATGAAACCAAGGCATGCGATTTCCTTCTCCTCGAGATCTTCTTTCGAGCTCGTCTCCTCATGAGTGTCTTCTAACTTCCTCCATATCTCATGGGCAGTAGTGCACTCATGGATTTGCTCAAACTCTTTCGGACTCAACGCGCAATACAAGGCATTCATTGCCTTTGTGTTGAGGTTGAGATTCCGAACCTGATCTTCTGAGTAACCTCTTGCAGGTTTATTGGGAATTACAAATGCGGATTCACATTTTTCCCACACCCGGAAGTCGTAGGCCTACAACCACATAGTCATACGATTTTTCCAATAAACGAAATCTATACCTGCAAGGTATGGTGGTCGCGAGGTATCGTGTCCTTCGGTGCACACGAATGCTTTTTCCCTCCATATCTAGATCCTCGTCGGTTTGTAACGCCGATTACGCGAGACCTACTTTGATACCAACTGTAATTCCCTACCACGAGGGGGTGACGTAATAATTGCGGAAATAAATAATAAACAATCTCACAAAATAACAATCGCACAAAAGGCACAAAGATTTTATAGGTGGAAACCCAAACCGGGTGAAAACCACCACCTAACCCTCTCGAGTTAGGATTTTCCGATCAACCAAGTTGGTCAAAATCCACTAAGCGAATCACTTTAAACGAGGGTGATTCAACCTCAAATACAACCACGCTACAAGTGCAAGGGTAGCGTTCCTCAACCCCTTCTCTTCACGAGAAGGATTTTGTTCCTCGAAGGAGGCGGGAATTCGCAAAGCGAATACCCAACCAAAATAACAAAGATAAAATAAACAAGCAATCCTATAGAGCCAACAAAGTAATATTTAACCTAAGCTTCTATAGGAAATAGGATGCTTCCCTTTGAAAGGAGTGCGTCGACGACGCGGATGCGTGTGTCACGCGACGGCGCAACGTCACTCTCGTGAACAATAGCGAGAGAGCGGGTGCGCAACAGCTTGATGCTCTCAAGATGAAGAATTAGAGCTTAGAGAGCAAGAGAGACACAAAATGGTTTGAAAGTGTATTGCAAGGTGTGTCTTGTGTTTCTTAGATGTGTGTTGGTGTGTCAAAGGCTCCCCTCTATTTATAGAGCCCTTAGGAAGGCTTTGGAAGGCTTAGAAAAGCTTCCATAGCCGTTGGGTGCAAAGCCCAAGTGAATCAGCCCGAAATCAGGAACAATCATTGTTCTGACAGGCTTATCAGACGTCTAATTCTAGCATCAGACGTCTGGAAGATCACTTTAAGACGTCTGATTTCAAGGTCAGACGTCTGATTTTTTGAAATCAGACGTCTGATTTTAGGCGAGTCTCTTCCTGACATGGATCAAATCTAAACAGGGTTCTAGCGCAAGTCCATCAGACGACAGACAGGATGTCTGGCATTATGTCTGGACGTCTGGAAACCTACTTTTTCGTTTGAATGGATTTGCAATGCTACAAAATCTCTGAGAAGAGATTTTCGGGTCAGTTGAGGCAAAACGGTCAATTATCAGACGTTTGGAAAGGCCTAAGGACGTCTGATAAGGCTCTAACGGTCATATCCTTGAGTGTTTGTTAAGCCAGCTAACGGTCCACTAATTGGATGTCTGTCAAAGTTATCAGACGTCTCCTAAGACGTCTGGTCTAAGATCTGGACGTCTGATTTCATCAGACAGAACTAACTTGTCCAGCCTAAATGTTATCAGACGTCTGAATCAACAGTCAGACGTCTTAAAACACTTTATCAGACGTCTGATTTGGGAATTAGACATCTGGAAATGCTGTTTAAACCATATATTGGTTTTCTAAGTTCTCTACAGAAAACCTAAGTATCCTAGGGTTGTACGGGTGTTCCTAGGACTACTATTAGGGTACTTTGAGACTCTTTAACATGAATCTAAGTAACAAAAATAAAGAGCAACAAAAGAAACGAAAAATACAATGAGTACAAGAGAAGGAAATCTATCCTATTCTTCATCTCCTTCCTTCTTCAATATATCGCTCCTCGCGAATCTCTTCTGTTCTCCATCAGGCTCCTCCAATCCGTCCTGGATGCGAGCTCGAATTTCGTCTAATCACGTATCCATTTGCAATTGGCCTGAAATCTAAGACTCCAAGTGCAAATGTTAAATAACACGTATTTTGTTATCATCAAAATAAATGATCGTGGTGCTCTAGCACCAACACCTATGAGCCTTCAAACTGCGTAGGCAAGCGTGCCTATTATACTGATACCCTTATGAGCTTATATATGGCCCTATGAGGGTGTGGCACAGTTGTGTGGCCCAATTGGTGAGATCCGGCCACGTGGATTCATTTAGGCTAAATGAAAAACAATCTTTTGATAGTTGAGATTAATTAAGAATGCTTGTAATGCATGCTTAACTCTTAATTACATTTGAGAACTTGTATAGTTGGTAAAACATTTTTTTTAAACTTTCAATTGATATCTTTTCTTGCTCTTAAACCATGCTATGCATTGATTGCTATACCTTGTTAGTCTAATTAACAATTATGAGACCTAGTTGCCATGTTTCTATGCTTTTCTTTTGCAATTGGTCTATATGCTTAACATATTCATTAATTATTATCTAATCTAATTAATTAAGGGTGTTAACCTAATTAACTAAGTATAACTTATATAATATTAAGAAGAATAATTATTTATGTACGTTAAAGTTTTAATTACTTGAATTATATGTATTCCATTATATATACTCTAATCATATACATTAGGTTATATTAGTTAACTTATTAATTTAATATTTGGATTCCTTAGTTATAAAAAGCTAAATTAATATAATTAAAGTAAGTACAAGATAATTTAAGTAATAATTGGTGAGTGAATTAAATTATAATAAGCTTCTCAGTGAACGACTTGGACTCAAACCAATATAAATTTATAAAATATGTAGGCTATTGTGTACACTATACTACAATGCAATGACTCCTAATATAATTATGAGATAACTTAACAATCAATGTGCGTGTGCGTGCGTGGTCTCCAAGCCACCTCTTATTCTTTACTACATACGCCATGGGAGGTATAAGTTGACAGAGCGATTTTCACTTTGAATAATTAATATTAAGATAATAAATCGTTGCAGCACAAAAGGTGGTGGAAAATCTCTCAATCAAAGATTAAACAGATATGAATTTAAACCACAATAACGGATGTCGTATCCACAGGGAGGAATAGACCAATAAATTCACGATAAATTTACCTCTTGTTTACTTAAAAGTAATTTCATTCATTCATCCTAATCCCAAAGAAAGAACACTAATAGATGAATCAAATAACCAATCTCTAATTTCTGAAAAGAGATGGACCAATCACGCAAATTCTCCTTTACTAGAATACTCCTATAAAATCAATCAACCCCAAATATTCAATGGCATCCAATGTAAAGCATAATATTACCATTTAATGTAAAGCTAATAGATGGGGGAAGATAATCATGCAATTTAATAAGCCAATTAATTGGAGCAGACTAAAGGGGCTTGGCTGTAAATTCATTCAATTAATAAAATAATAAATCAAAAATCAAGTTTTGGCAATGGCAGCACATGTAATATCTAATTGAAGGGAAAATAGAGCTTTCACTCTCTCTTTATAGGAGTATTCTAGTAAAGGAGAATTTACGTGATTGGTCCATCTCTTTTCAGAAATTAAAGATTGGTCATTTGATTCATCTATTAGTGTTCTTTCTTTGGGATTAGGATGAATGAATGAAATTACTTTTAAGTAAACAGAGGTAAATTTATCGTGAATTTATTGGTCTATTCCTCCCTGTGGATATGATATCCGTTATTATGGTTTAAATTCATATCTGTTTAATCTTTGATTAAGAGATTTTCCACCACCTTTTGTGCTGCAACGATTTATTATCTTAATATTAATTATTCAAAGTGAAAATTGCTCTGTCAAATTGCGCCTGCAAGGTCGGCTGGAGATGGGCGAGCGGATGCCTGCAGACTGCTTGAGTGGTGCTGTGCTGGTGCGGCTTGGCAGGTGCAGGGGGAACGCGTGCGCTAGAAGGAGGAAGCGCCTGCGAGCGCGGGTGGGGCAGTGCTAACGCCTGTAGGGCGCTGGTGGCGAGGGTGTGAGCACCTGCAGGCATTGGATGCAGGTGCAGGCTGGAAGGTGATGGCGCTGGAAGGGGGGGTTGCGGTGATGGCGCTGGTGCGGTGCACCTGAAGCGGCTGCAGGCTGGAAGGGTGACGCTTGCAGTAGAGGCTGTGGCTGGTGGTGGGTGTACAGTGCAAGCCTTCAAACGCAGTGGATATCCCCTCGACGGGGAGGAAGAAGATGATCTCTAGAAGAATCGACTATCCTCTCTTTTTATCTCCTCCCCGCACAAGTCAAGGGATTTTCAAATCCCTTCCTAAACATGGCCGACGCTGTTGGTGAGGTTGTTGATGGCCGACTGTAGGTTGAGAAATTTGTGGGGGAAAATATCTTTTCTCCCCCTGTTCTTTTCCACCATTGATCCTCGTCCCTCTTCTTCTTGATTATTAGCCAGATGGATAGATTAAGTGGAGAAGATGTAATGAGTGCGCTGTTGCGGGACCTGCATGAAACATAAACTAATTACATACTATGTTATAGAATGCGATAAAATAGATGTAAACTTAAATAATGATGCATGCAATCATACTACAATTTAATGTAGTTATTAACAAATATACAATGTTAAAATAGAATTACTTAGGCATAACAATAGTCTATTAGAATGGACTCATCAGAAGTCTTTTACACCCATGATCTAATCGCATTTTGTATTACCCATGTTTATAATTTGCTAAACTCCCTACTTATCATAGTCTAATTTAATGAGGATATTGCATGCATTAGCATAAATTGCATTTTAGATAGGCTTGCATCATAATTTGCATAATTCTGTGTTTTTGCATTGATTGATGATATTTAATGATCATAGAATGGAAGGTCGAGGAAAAAAGAGAAGGAATTGAAGAATTTAAGTTGAAGATTTGAACTCAAGAGACTTGCAAGCCCTAGGAACTAGCTCAACTAAAATAATAAATAATTAGGCATCAACATTCAATGAGCTCCCCACTTCAATTAATGTGCTCAAGTTCAAGCTTTATTACAAGCTCATTCATGCCTCTACATGCTTTGAAGAAGCACCATGCAAAATTGATGCATACATTCCCACTTGGGCCTCTTTAAGGCCTCTCAACAATTCCAATGACCATCCCATTTACTCTCCCCGTCACTCAATGGGGGCTCCCCCATTCTGATGGTAGCACCATCATTGGTGCTAACTAGCCTAATTTAGCCTAATTACAGTGATAAATGCTCCTTGATATTCATCAGAAGATCATATTTCTGTTCTGAGTTGAGTTTGAGAAGAAGAGGAGAAACCAAGTTAATTCTACTGTTTTAACACCTAATCATAATTGCAGATTAACTAAGGGGTTAATCAGGGCTTAATCTAAGGTCAAATGAGCTTAATTTTCCAAGAAGTGGGCCTAAGTTGACTGAAACAGGTTTTTTGTGTTTGAGGATTATTTTATTAATAAAAACCTTAACTACAGTCTCACTTCAAATAAATGGGTTCTGGTGGAAATAAATGTAATCTAAACCTCCTAAAAATCATTTAAAAACATTCTATGAGGTTTTGAACCTTCACTTTGACCAAAGGAATCCATTTTGACCAAAAACAAAGACTTAGGCGGGAATTTATTTTATTTTGGGATTCTGTGTAAATTACCTAGTCAAACTTGGTCAAAACTCAAATATGAGGTCACCATTAGGTTCCTTGGGTCTAATTAGGTTAACTCTAAACTTTGAGCCAAATCAGAACCCATCTTGACCTAGTTTGCATTTTAGCCCACTAATCTCTATTTATTATATATGGCCCCATATCTTTTGTGTTTTTATCACAAATAGGCCCCTAACTTCTAATGCTCCTTGCAATCAGGCCCCTGCCTCCATTGCCTTCTTCCTAGTCTAAGAAGGAAACTTTAGCAGAGAAAGAAACCTACCTTCGTGGGATTTCCTTCATCAAATTGACTAACAAAAACTCTTGAGCATCTTCATGAACCCAATAGTGGATGGAATTGCCGCCTGCAACCTCGAGAAATCCGAGCTCAAAAGTCGGCTAGAAGACATGCCAAATGAGCTTGTTTTGGCTTTTTTGAGTTGTGATTCACAACTATATGAAGGGCTGCTCATCTACAGGTTGAATTCATGCCCAATTTCACCAGAATTTCCCTCTTCTTCCTCATCACTAGCATATTTCAAGCACCATCAGAGCTTCATCTCCATCGTCCTCACCCTCTGTAACGTATAATAGGTAGAGAGGTTTTCTTCCCCTTTCATCTGCGACGCTTCTCACAAAGATTCAGCCTCTCCCTCGCCCTCATCAGCTCCAGCCAACTCCTCTTCTCTTTCATCACCGGTGCACCACCGATGACCCACTCCCCTCATCCTTTCTTTAAATTAGCTTAGGGTTTCTGCTCTCTCCCCTCCAATTAGAGTTCTGCAGCTCTAGAGCTCCAGACATTAGGTCCTTTGTCTTCTTCGACTCCTACCTTCATCGCGTTGACCACCCTTACTGCCTGGCCTCATCCGCCTCCCTCCGACTCAATTAAGATAGGAAAAAGGTTCCCCTTATCCTCATAAACCTTTTGCTTAACTAAATTGGCCCGCACATCACCTCCATCACCCCATACGACTCCGACTGCCTAAGCTTCATTAGTGCTAGTCAGGCTGGCTACCACACAAGTCAAAACACCAAATCACCACCACCATCACCTTCGCCTTACTTCAACGAAGCTCTCTGGGCATTTGATTGGGGGCCCTAGGCTCGTATTTTGTTCGTAGGGATCTTACCGTCGCCGGTCTTCTTCTCCGTCACTATTTGCCATCGACCAGCGTTCAATTACTGATATGATGAGAGACACATTAGGGCTCCTAATTATCATTAATTAGCTAGTTTCCCTAGCTAATTAACTAAGAATACATTAAATACAGGGTTAATTATACTATAGGGGTTAAAATACCAAGGACTTGTAAAATAAGTTAAAAATGAAAAATTAAATTAAAGATCAATTAATATTAATAATAATTTAATTAATAATTAGGACTCAAAATAATAATAATTGGCTATATCAAAAGTATTTTATTTAACTTAATTAATATTATGACCTAAGTATGTAATTAACCTAATTAAACTAATCATTTAAATAAATATAGATAAAAAGGGAAAAAATGTAATTTCAAGCCATAAATATAATATTTACCTAATTTATAGTAATATATAAAAAGTTGAGAAAGAAATAATTAAAATAAGCCTTAAAACTCACTGTCTACGTTTAGGTCCTTAACTTCTATTACAATTGAGTCCTTTTTTTCAGTCAGGTCCTTCAATATTTTCATTTATGCCCCTGTGAGCACAGTCGCCTTCTTCATCTTCATCTTTAGTTTGGACAGTTGATGATCTCCGGTCTCCACATCCTTCGATGACTGCTTATCCAGTGTCATTTGGCCATTGTAATGGTCGTAGATGCTATGCTCATCATCGTCTTTTCATCTGATGGATCGGATGTCCCATAAATCTTATTTAGACTAGGCATTTAACCTCACTAGCGTCAGAGATGACGCCAAAGGTTACAACGAACCTAGACGCTAATCCATCTAAGTACATCCCCTCTGACTCTTGTCCCTACCTATAAATACCCCATAGGGCCTCTGATTCCCGGTTAGCAACCCCCTACCCCCTTCCGCCCACCATGGTTTGTTCAATAGGCTATTTTTCTTTTCGGAGACTTTTTTCCCTTCTTCGGAGCACTTCCATTGGAGGAGCTCGACTCTTCTTAATTACTCGTCTTCTCAGAAGTTGTGACAGGGCTTCTGTGTGCCCCATCTTCCTCTCTACTTCACTTCAGACCACATCCAAATTGGCTCCAACTTTGTTAGATTTCTTCCTCCGTTGTGCACCATTGACGAAGCTCTCCTCATCTCCTTCATCCAGGTAACTCGTAGATAGCTTAGTTTTTAGTCTAGATTAGATTTAGCTAGTTAGGTAGTTAATTAGCATAGTGTAAGCTTAGCTACAACTCCATCTTCCCCATCTCCGGTGAGGCCAAATCCAGCCTCACAGAACTTTGATTCATGTCTTTAACCATCAGATCACCTTCTTCGATCTTCCACGATCATGATTCACTTTCTTCCCTATTCAATTAGTCACCTACATGCCCAATTCACTCCAACTGCACCAGATTACCTCTGCTGTCTATGGCAGAGGAATTTGAGCTAATACACAGCCATCAGGGGTCCTCCACCACCTATTCACAACTTAAGGACCTCGATCTACCCTATAATTAGATATATTAACACCTACACACAATGCCCAAATTTCGCATCAACCTCTGAGCTGCTGTTGATGGTGAGCTCCGAGGAGTTTGTCCACGTAATTCCTCACTCAAACACCATCGCCTCACTGCTATGAACATTTCTCCTCACTCAATTGAGTGAGAGGGTAGCTCTTGAGTTCAGGTGAACTCAAGATGCGTTCTTTCTAAATTTTTTGATAAATTCTTATATTAGTTCATCAATTGGATCAATTGTTGAGCTCTTGAGGTTCCTTGTGACCTTAGGAGCATATTGATGTCCTTCTTTTAGTGATTCATGGATATTTTATCTCCATAAACTAAAATCAGTATTCCCAGAGCTCCAGTGAGCTCCGATGAATCAAAAGGTTAGCCTCAGCCTTCATAACATAATGAGAAGCTCCAGATTGAGTCTTTAAGTTGTCAGGATCAGATCCTACTAATTAGAATTGTGTTTTGATGTTTATAACTCTAGATTGATGTTCATCTTCTCCAACTCTAGCAGAGTTGGAAATACCTAATTTAATGATGTTTAGAGTTGCCGAATAGGTCTAGAAGCATGAGAAGATGTTCTAAAACATATTCTAAGTCTTTATTTAAGCTAACAAACTTTGGTTTCTTATGTCGAAGATACCATCATTCAAATTCAGGCAGCGAAGCCTGAGAGCATGGCTAGGGTCATCAAAACATAGTTTTGATGTGTCAAATAGATTCCTAGGATTGAATTAAACCTATTTAGACCTTTAATTTGAATCTGTATGCTCTGATTTGGGAAGTCAACTCTTGAGCTTTTATGGTCAACTAGGAATTGTTCTTGAGGAATTCATGCTTGAATCTTCGATTTAATGGATTGGATAAGTTATTGTGATGATTTGGAATTGTTTGGAACTAATTTGAATGAGATTTATTGAGATTTGAGGAAGATTTTGCATTCTTCATAGTTTGGGTCTTTTCTAGAACCCAACTGTGTACATTGAGTTCCTGACGAATTTTAAAACCAATTTTAGCCCAGATCTATTATATTGCATCTTTTGAATTGATTTAGATATCTTCTATACAATTTTATCTATCACTTGGATAGATTCAATTCTAGATCCATGTCTTGTACAACGAGTTCGAAGCTCTTAAGCTTTTGGATCTTTTGAAGCCACTTTAGACTTCAATCTCTCTCCCAATCCTTAAGGAATCTTCTTTTGAACATTTCTTGACTCTCAGATAAGAGAGTTAATTGATTCGCAGGTCATTTGACCTGAAAACAAACTCTGAAGTACATTCCAGCCATGATGAACAGTGCATGTTCTCCCTGCGAATCTTTAGATCAATTGAGGTCCAAGCATCAAATTGGTGCTAAAATCATGTAGCTGAGAGTTGCAACTTTCGATCGAGCTATTGTGTGCTTGATTTGGTGATGGGAGCCGACTGGAATTAATGTCTAAAGGTGGTGGCCACAGACGTGTTGCTGAAGGAGCTGCTGAGACTTGTCCCACGTCGGGAGCTGAAGATCCTGTGCACACGTATTTAAGGGATTTGTGAGCCCAGCACTTCTGTCGTCAGCTAATGGGAACACCATCATAAGCCATAACTAGCTCATTTTGACCCAATTGAGTCAATAAATGCTTCTACATAACCGTCAGAGAACCATAACTCACTGTGTAGCCATTTTGAGAAAAAAAAGAAACTAGGGTTAAAACTGCAATTTTACCACCTTATCATGAATGCAGTATAACCATAGGTTTTCTTAGGGGCTGAATAAAGGTCAAATGATCTTAATAGGATAACAAGTGGGTTAGATCAAACAGAAATGGGTTAGTGTATGTTTTGAGAATTAAATGACTTTTGAAATCCTAAAAACATAACCACTTAATTAATCAAGGTTCTGGTCAGGATAAAATTCGCATAAACCCTCTAAAAATCATAGAAAAATATTCTCTACGGTTTAGTACCTTCAATTTGACCATCAGAACCCATCTTGGCCTAAAATGGAGTCTTAGACAGATATTGCCCTAATTTGGGTTTTTGCATAAATTACCCAGTTAAACATGGTCAAAATCAAAATCCAACTTTACCATTGGATTCCTTAGGTCAAAATTAGGTTTTTACTAAAATTTGGACCCAAGATGAGCTTGCCTTGACCTAATTTTCAAAATGGTCCTATCTGATTACATTTATACCCCCACTTTCAAAAACCTTTGCATATAGCCCCCTAACTTCTTTGTCATCTTCACAATTAGGTCCCTTCTCTATTATCGCAGAGAAAACCTACTTCGGCGGCCTTTGATAGGAGATTTCTCCTTGATCGCTTGGAGAATCTCTTCCAAAATTAGAAGGAAGATTCTTTGAGGAATCCTCTCCAGTTTGAACCCGTCTATATGCTCTAATTATTTCCCAATCTCTTATGCAAATGCATGAGAGATTTGGGTCTCTTGAAACTCCCAATTCCGGCAAAGAATTCCAAGCTTGGAAAGCTTGTTTTCCAAGCCTTCCTTGCCTCTAGATCCTTATTTAAGGGAGCCTAGATCCTCCTAAATTTCTTAGCTTGAAATTCGGCCGAAACTCCCCTTATTCCTCTCTCCTCTTCGATCGCAACTCTCCGCAAGCTCTGACGGTTTCTCTTTGACTCCTCTCGTCTTCCTTCCACAATACCAGTGGTGGATTCATCTTCCTCACCGTCCTCCTCGTCAAGCAATACCAGCCGTTGCCATTCTTTTCCCATCTTCGCCGTCGTCTCTCCTACAGAGGTTCGTCTTCCCCACGTCCGGCAACGACACCAGCGTGGGAATCTACTTCCTTTCGTCCATTAGAGTAGCTAGTTAGGTTTAGCTAGACTTGTAGGTTAGTTTCCCACTCTCTATTTCTCAATTCAAACCCTCAACTACGCCATTCACCCTCTTCGTTCTCCGCTCCGATGACTCCTCTGGCGAGGTGTTCCCACCACCACGCACCTCCATCCACCTCGCCGACCACCCTACAACCTCCACTGCACCTTCCCACTCATTTCCCCTCACTCCATTTGCTCCATCATCCACCCAAACACCTTCCCAAACAAACCCAGTCTCACCGACCGTTCCCGTCACCGTCTGGCCACCACAGTCACTCTCGCTCCACGCCACTGCCACAGTCACATTCGCTGTGCCACTGCGATCTTGCTGAGTGTTCTGATGCAGCCATAAGGCCCCTTGTCTTGAATTTCAGGTGTCAGGTCAAAACCGCCATTGACGCCGTGCTTCGAGCAAGTTTCAAGCTGCTCTAGGGTGCTTCTGCTCCAGGGGATAGCTCCAGGTCGTGTGGAATTGAGGCTTACAGAAGTCCAAGTCCTCACGCAAGGGCATTAGCAGCCACAGCCCCGTCAATTTGACCAAGTGCCTTGCTATTGCGCTGTGCAGAAGAAAGGTAGGATATTTAGTCCCACCTCAGATATGAAGTCACCTGCAGCTGCATATTACCAAAAAGTGAATGGGGCTATTTTCCTCCAAGCACTGAGAGTGAGGTCCTCCTACACCTTCACCAGCCTCGTTAGCGACACGCCCCCGGGACCTAGTTAACCCGATAACCTACCTGACCTGCACTCCTCGCTCACCACCACATGTCGGTGAGCCTAGACCTAGGTATACGCTAGGTCCGATTACCCGACCAACTGTGGCTCTAGGAGAGCGAGACTAAAATAGAAAGAGAAGAGAGGAGAGTTACACGTGGGAAGGGGGGTTTTTGCCTTGAGAAGTTTGGCTCCAACACTTAGTCGGATTCAGAAGGTAGAAATGCCAGAGAAGAAGAGGAGAATTAAAGGCACTGAGGAGAAAGGAGAGAAAGAACAGAAGAAGAAGGAATAAGGAAGGGCCAGAGAAGAAGAAAGCTTGAGGAAGAAGAGAAGGGAAGAAGAAGAGGAGTTACAAAGAAAGGGTCAGAGAAAGAAAAGAAGGAAGAGGCATGCAGACAAAGGGGTACTGGAGCAAACGTCATTTAAGATGTCTGATTGCAAAATTAGACGTCTGATTTCATACTCCCTCCTTTAGTAAATTTGAGTAATTATTCTATGTATTAGACTTATAATTGGTGATTCAAATCACCATTATTTTATCTCAAATTCTTTTTACTCTTCATATACTCATATGCTCTACATTGCAAATTGATTTTTGAGTAATACTTTGTGTTCAAATTACATTAATTGTTGAGATTAGTGTGTGAATTCCATTTTCTCCCTTTGTTTGACCTTGGAATTTTTTCGACTAATAAAAATTGTATTTGTTTGAACGCTATTTCAGCTATACTGCAACGCGATTATTTTTAACATCAATTTTGCGCAAACAAATATTTTGGTGCCGTTGCCGGGGAGTAATGCGCAATTACTACTATTCTCTGCCTTATTTAATTATATTTTAGCACTAACTTGCCTTATTTGCTTTATTGTGATTTTGCGAGGTACTTCACGAGGAGATCTTCCACGCAAATCAACCACTTTAGGGCAGGTAGCTTCTCTATTCTTCCCTAATCAACCTCCTAATCTTGGGAAGACAAAAAGGAAACAATCAATTAGGAATCATCTGCCTTATTTTTCATAGTAATTATCATTTAAAAGGAAAGTTTCCTGATTTGCGAAAATTTTTTTCAAAGCTCATTAAAGTTGAAGCGATTCTGTTTAGAGATCCTACCCCAAATTTCCTATGCCTATTAGGGATTATGCTTAATTTCTAATCTTCTTGGACTACGCACTTCTTGTTTGAAGTCCAAGGAGAACATTTTTGAAGATCAAATTGGACTTGGAAATAGAATCAATTAGGGTTCAATTTTTAGGGTTTTGGAGTGCTAGTTCACATTTTCCTGCATGAAAGATAACAAACCCACTTGCATTTGTGTACTATCCAAGCCCTTGATTGAAAAGATCTAATCAAGAAAAACCCTAATATTAGGCTCTAAATTCACTTGAACCCTAAAATCCTTGGACCTAATAACCTGGGAGTCAAATCAGGGCGATTTCTAGGTCTTGACCTAGAGTTCATTCTGCCATCTTTTGGGTAGGTCAGGTAAAGTTGGACTACATTGTAGGCCAACCAACCTCCAAATTAGGTCACAAGTTAAATCAATTGCTAATTCAAGTAAAAACAAAGGCACAAATTAGGACATAAAACTGGTAGACTTAAGAGGTCAAGTTATCCATTTTGGTCTACTTGGACCCTCAGTGACAAGGAAGGTTGGGTGGGGGAAACCTTGTAACCCGTGGGGGCACTCTACCATGTAGGGGTCTTTGCAGGACTCTCTCTTCCTGGCTATCCAGGTAATTCTCAGGTGGACGACTTTTTGCTCCAGGGGTATCATCTGCCCCGAACCTCTATAGTCATCCAAAATCTTTGGGTGCCTTGATTGGGTTAATATCACAATCTAGTCCCTCATTTCTTCTATTTAGAGCACACAGATTTTCTTGGGAATCTTTTTCAGATCTAATCAATTTTGATCTAAAATCTTGATTCCACCATCTGATTCAAAAATATAGCCTGGCTACTTAGGAAAACCATTGAAGAAACCTGAATCTCAAAGATCCATGAAAGATAGAATGGTTGAGGATGCCCTTAGATTTTATGAGATTGATTACAAAACCTCAAAACCAATTAAAGATATTCAGGTTAATGTATCGACAACAACAACCTTCATCATAAACTGTGCCCAAGTAATGATAACACAAGTAACAAATGGATCCACTTGGGATGTTCTTATGACAGGATACATCGAGTTAGAAAAATTACATAACTTTGAATACCTCCAATGCATGACAAATCCTGTACTTTGGGAAAGACACCAAGATGATCTTGAAAAATGGAAGGAGATGATAAAATTATTAAAGCAGATAATCGATCAAAAAAATACCCATACATGCCCCAAATAGTTAATGAAACATCTTGGAATATTATTGAGGATCTTCATGATTTCCCAAATCCTGGGTTTGAGACACAAGGTTGTTGTGGATTCCCAACCTAGATGGAATATGATATGGCTGATCTTGAAATAGGTTGGGAGGTCCCAATTGTAGGAGAGCATGATTTTGAGCTAGCCCTAGAAAACCAAAACCCTGGTTCACTAAGCATAGAATTCCTAGACTCCTGTAATAATGAGATTGAATCAGAACCTCTCGAGGGTGTAAATCCCGCCCCTTACTCTGATAAGGTGACCCTTGAAGGCAATTCTGACCTAGATTCTAGTAATTAAACCCACATCCTTAGCCTAGAATCTGGATCTGAATCTTCTTGGGATAATTACAAGGCCCCCTCGTATGACGAAAATCAAAGTTTGAATTGGGATTATGATTCTGGGCATTTATTTGATGAATGTACCTCTCCAACATCCTCAGAAATACAGATTGATTTTTTGAAAGTCACACCGATCTATGATACAGAAACCTAGGAGTTGGAAGAGTGGAGTTTTGATTGGATCTTTCCTACAAGCCTAGAACTCGAGCCTAGACCTAATAATGACATCTTGAGCTCGGAATCTGAGAATAGGCTAGACCCAAGTTAGGTTGCTGAGTCTACATCTTGTGATTTATTCTGTGGTGGAACCTCTGATCTCGAATCAAATTCAGAACTTGATTCTTGCAAGTTCTTCAATGATTTCAAATCTTACTATGATTACGAAGAACCATTGTTTCCTGACAAATACGAGCCAATCTACGACCTCAGCACACATGATCCATTCTTCAATTCTGACTCTGAGGTCCCTGATCCTGAGATCATTGATTTATATTCAGGTTCCATTGAGATGGAATCATTTCTTTTCGATCCTCAGGAATCAGAAACGGAAAATGCTAAGAGTGTCTACAATCTAGAGTTCGAATTTTTTCTTGACTCCGATTTCTTTTAGTCTATAAACACTCTGCAGGCATTTACCTTTGAGTTTGATGGCTACTATAAGGACTCTCTAAATGAACCCACCTTTGAATCCTTACTAGAAGAGCCCCCATACACAATTCGTATTGATGCCACCTCCTCTACATATGTAGAACCTTCCCAAACTTGTTTTTAACCCCCACCCACAACTGGACTCAATTTCTATTCTGATTCCCCACTTAATGAGCCAGTTGCAGATGATTCTCCTCCACATTTTTATTGGGTTTTGGACATCGATTAGACTACAAATCACGCCCCATCCTTCTCTGATCACTCCTGTAGGGTTCCTACATCCTCCACTGATTCTTTTTCATTTAAGGATCCCTACTCTGATCAGGCTGATTCGACTCAGCTAAACCCTAGCTATACACTTTCATATCCTTTCGAGTTTCAAAGTATATGGTGGGTTCCACATCTCTTGATCTACCTTTATCAACTCACCTGATTGATTGGGTTTGGGCTGCATCATCAGCCTGTTGATCTGAACAAATACATGGTTGGACCAACCAGGCTTTTGATCAAAGTGCTTGTTCTGCAAGACTCATCTGATTTGACCACTCCTCCATACCATTTCCTGTTCGGTTGAAGGCGTTGAATTTAGCGCTTAACAGGAGGAAACCTGTCATTCCAAACAAATCGAGATCCTTCTGATTATTCTTCTGTACTTCACGTCTATTGCACCCTGAGTTCGATTTTAGAACAGTCGATCCCACCTTTGGTACATGTGCCAGAGCTTGAAATCATCTGCAACAATCATTCTCGACCTATTCGCCCACCCGATAATCCAGTTCTAATTTCTGAACCCAAAATTGTTTCACACCCTCCGTTTACAATGAGGACATTGCAAAACTTAGGCATGTGGGGGTGGTAAAGTGTAAGCATGCAAAAAATTAAAGTTCGGAAGGGTTCTCACAAAAAAAATCACATATTCCAAAAATACCAAAGAAATTAAAAAAATCCTTGAAAAAGAACAAAAACATGAGAGGAGAGAAAATTTTGATGGCATATCAAATTTTGAGGAGAAAAAGGGAAGAGATAGAAATATCAAAAAGGAGCACAAATTGAAAAGAAAAGAAAAAGAGATAGTCATTAGTAAAGGATTAAGGAATTAGCTTAGTTTTAGACCAAGTCAAAAGAAAGATAATGAAAGGCAAAAAGTACTAATGAAACAGAGAAGATATTAGTAAGAACGTTGATTTTAGGCCTTTTGGGCTATAATCCTAGGCTTAAAAATTCAAGTACTTGCTAAGATTTGGATAGTTCTCAAGAGGTTGGGAAAATGCGAAGCTTAAGTATTAGATCTAAGGCTTAGGGATTATTCGACCTCGATAACTGACTTCTGGTTAGCGGGACTTGGTAACCTAAGCACCCTAATCCACACAGTCTGGTTCAGTGCGCCTAAGTATCAAAATCATGTAAATACGTATAAATTATTCTGAAAAAGTCACCTAGATTAGGAGCGGCTGATCAATACAAGTTGATTTGGATTAGTTCCCAGTGTGGAGAGGCAGGAAATTCCTTTCGAAGATGTGCAATAACATATCGTCTCCTCGTGCTTGTCTCCTAGGATATCTACATATCCTACCGGGTGCATGTAAGCACCCTGTGTTGGTTCAGATGCCATGGGCGGCATTATCCCGAAATGTTGATTGCTAGGGTCTGGATTTAGCTACAGAACACCATGGGCGGGATTATCTCAAAATCTCGAAAGCTAGGGTTCTGGGGGTTGCCATGGGCAGTGCTATCTCAAAGCATCGATTGCTAGGGACCCTGTGAAGGATGATGATGGGGACTAGAAATCCGATACAGATCGTGTTGTAAAGCTAATCCGAAGCTAGAAATAAAAAGAAAAGAGAGAGAACTCTCCAAAAACAAAGAAAATTCCTCTGTCTCTCTCTGACAAAAATGCACTGCAAACTGAACCAAGGCTAAAACATGTTACAAGCACGGGTGCTTTAACTACGGAGTTCAAAAAACCTTAGGATAGTTCCTGTGGGCCTTAGAAACCTTCGCGACAGACTGAGGCTAAATCTGGTCAGGTTGGGATCTTGGTTGGTACTTGAGTACCTCTAGGCCTACCATCAGCATTCTGACCTAATCTACAAAAGGAAGCACACAGCAAAGGTTTTAAGCATCAAAGGATTTTATGGTCTAGAATTAAAGTTAATACCTTGAAATTTTGCTAAGGGACTAGCAAAAGCTAGGCATGGGGGGTATGATGGGAATACCATCATGAGCCATAACTAGCTCATTTTGACCCAATTAAGTCAATAAATGCTCCTACATAACCGTCAGAGAACCATAACTCATTTTATAACCACTCTGAGAAAAAATAAGAAACTAGGGTTAAAATTGTAATTTTACCAACTTATCATGAATGCAATATAACCACGGGTTTTCTCAGGGGCTGAATAAAGGTCAAATGGTCTTAATAGGATAACAAGTGGGTTAAATTAGACAGAAATGGATTTGCGTATGTTTTGAGAATTAAATGACTTTTGAAACCCTAAAAACAGACCCACTTAATTAATCAAGGTTTTGGTTAGGATAAAATTCACATAAACCCTCTAAAAATCATAGAATAATATTCTCTAGGGTTTAGTACCTTCAATTTGACCATCAGAACCCATCTTGGCCTAAAATGGAGTCTTAGACAGAAATTACCCTAATTTGGGTTTTTGCGTAAATTATCCTGTCAAACGTGGTTAAAACCAAAATCCAACTTTACCTTAGATTCCTTAGGTCCAAATTAGGTTTGTACCGAAATTTGGACCCAAGATGAGCTTGCCTTGACTTAGTTTGCAAAATGGTCCTATCTGATTACATTTATACCCCCAACTTTCAAAATCCCTTGCATACAGCCCCCTAACTTCTTTGTCTTCTTCACAATTAGGTCCCTCCACCATTATCGCAGAGAAAACCTACTCCGGTGACCTTTGACAGGAGATTCTCCTTGATCGCTTGGAGAATCTCTTCCAAAATTGAAAGGAAGATTCTTTGAGGAATCCTCTCCGGTTTGAACCCGTCCATATGCTCTGATTATTTCCCAATCTCTCATGCGAATGCATGAGAGATTTGGGTCTCTTGAAACTCCCAAATCTGACGAAGAATTCCAAGCTTGGAAAGCTTGTTTTCCAAGCCTTCCTTGCCTCTAGATCCTTATTTAAGGGAGCCCAGATCCTCCTAAATTCCTCAGCTTGAAACTCGGTTGGAGCTCCCCCTATTCCTATCTCCTCTTCGGCCGCAACTCTCCTCAAGCTTCGGTGGTTTCTCTTCGACTCCTCTCGTCATCTTTCCACAATACCAGTGGTGGATTCATCTTGCTCACCGTCCTCCGCGTCGAGCAATACCAGCCGCTGCCGTTCTTTCCCTATCTTCGCCATCGTATCTCCTACAAAGGTTCATCTTCCCCACGTCCGAAAACCACACTGATGTGGGAATCTCCTTCCTTTGGTCCATTAGAGTAGCTAGTTAGGTTTAGTTAGACTCATAGGTTAGTTTCCCACTCTCTATTTCCTAATTCAACCCCTCGACTATGCCATTCACCCTCTTCGTTCGCCACTCCGACGACTCCTCCGGCAAGGTGTTCCCACTACTACGCACCTCCATCCACCTCGACGACCATTCTACAACCTCCATTGCACCTTCCTGCTCATTTCCCCTCACTCCATTCGCTCCATCATCCACCCAAACACCTTCCTGAACAAACCCACTCTCACAGATTGTTCCCGTCACCGTCCGGCCACCGCAGTCACTCTCGCTCCACACCACTGCCACCGTCACATTCGCCGTGCCACGACGATCTTGCTGAGCGTTCTGACGTAGCCATAAGGCCCCTTTTCTTGAATTTTAGGTGTCAGGTCAGAACCGCCATTGACGCCGTGCTTTGAGCAAGCTTCAAGCTGCTCCAGGGTGCTTCTGCTCCAAGGGATAGCTCCAGGCCATGCGGAATTGAGGCTTGCAGAAGTCCAAATCCTCACACAAGGGCATTAGCAGCTGCAGCCCCGTCAATTTGACCAAGTGCCTTGCTGCTGCACTGCGCGGAAGAAAGGTGGGACATTTAGTCCCACCTCAGATATGAAGAGTCACCTGCAGCCGCATATTACCAAAAAGTGAATGGGGCTATTTGCCTCCAATCATCGAGGGTGAGGCCCTCCTACACCTTCACTGGCCTCGTCCACGACATGCCCCCGCAGACCTGGTCGACCCAATAACCCGCTTGATCTGCACTCCTTGCTCACCACTTCACACCGGTGAGTCTGGACCCAAGTATCGCTAGGTCTGATTACCCGACCGACTGTGGCTCTGGGAGAGCGAGACTGAAATAGAAAGAGAAGAGAGGAGAGTTACGTGGGGGAAGGGGAGTTTTTGCTCTGAGAAGCTTGGCTCCGACACTTAGTCGGATTTATAAGGCAAAAAAGCCAGAGAAGAAGAAGAGGAGAATTAAAGGCACTGAGGAGAAAGGAGAGAAAGAAGAACAGAAGAAGGAATAAAGAAGGGCCAGAGAAGAAGAAAGCTTGAGGAAGAAGAGAAGAAGCGAAGAAGAAGAGGAGTTACAAAGAAAGGGTCAGAGAAAGAAAAGAAGGAAAAGGTACGCAGACAAAGGGGTATTGCAGCAAACGTTATTTAAGATATCTGATTGCAAAATTTCATACTCCCTCCTTTAGTAAATTTGAGTAATTATTCTATGTATTAGACTTATAATTGGTGATTCAAATCACATTATTTTGTCTCAAATTCTTTTTACTCTTCATATACTCATATGCTCTACATTGCAAATTGATTTTTGAGTAATATTTTGTGTTCAAATTACATTAATTGTTGAAATTAGTGTGTGAATTCCATTTACTCCCTGTGTTCGACCTCGGAATCTTTTCGACTAATAAAAATTGTATTTGTTTGAATGCTATTTCGGCTATACTGCAATGCAATTATTTTTAACATCGATTTAGCGCGACAAACATCAGCGCTGGGTGCACATATCTCCTCGACCATTCCTTGAGTGCACGCGTGTGCACATGCATATGCGTGTGTGCATGCCTGTGTGCACGTGGGTTCAGGTGGGCATGAGCAGGCCCAATACTATGTAAAACAAAAGGCTAAAAATCCACTATTAATTCAACTAGGTTTGGGTCCCTAGTAGGGTCGATCCGATCCATGTAGACTGTTGATCATCGAAAAGGGCCTAGGCCGCCCATTAAATAATTTTTGTTAAGTATTAAAAGGTGGGATTAAGGGTTCGACAATTGTCTAAGTGTGGAGAAGTGTGCACAGTGATGTTAAAGATTAAGAGAAAGAAGAGAGTGAGACGTCTTATAGATTATTTGGAAGTCTAATTTTGACAATTAAGTCGTTTGATATTGAAAAGAGATGTCTAGTAACCAAAGACTGAAGATTGATTAAAGAGAAATTAAGTGTTGATGAGATTCATTGTAATAAACACATTTGTATTAATGTAAACATTTCTTTTTATACCTTATATTTTGCGAGCACTTGCAATAATCATTTCTCTTTACTATACAATAATGTAACCATTCATGTACATTTCGTCTATAATGGAATAGTTGCAAATTTTAATTGTTGAATTTTATGTGCAATTATTCATGTGCTTAACATATTATGTAATTAATGTAATAATGAGTCATTAGTTAATTTAAAATAATAAAAATGGTAAATTAATTAAGTTTATACCTCTTAGTGAATAACTTAGACTTAACCAGTTAAATGAATTAAATGTAAAATGTTAGGTTAGCTTGACCCTATACTACAATCAATGACAATAATTTAATGATTCAAGTTAACCTAAGTCCATTCTTTATGCAATTAATTAAGAATAATAACCTTAATTAACTGTGTTGAGATTTGAACAATCAATTGCCATCTTCCTTGAGTGCGGAATAGCACCAGGAGTCTTCCTGGGTCTTCAATTCGACGAATAGCAACCAACTATAGCACCAATTGGGTAGAGCTCCTCCACATAGCGAAGACGAAGGAAAGGGGAGTTTGTTAGTCTCACATCGGAAAGGGACAAATTCGAAATCCCTTCATAAGGAATCTCGCCCCTACCCATTGCTTAGAATCAGGGGGTTGGGTCCCTATATACCTCATGCCCCACGCACGTGCCCTCGTCCACCCACACACGCCCAGGTGGGTTTGGACTTAAACTGGATTGACTAGAAAGAGAAAGAGAGAGAGGAGAAATTGTTGGGCCCAGAGGAGAAGGGCCGATTTTGCCTCAAAGTGCGTGCGCGAGCCTTAAGCTTCCTTTGTGAAGGTTCTGGCCAAGATTGGTGCTCACTTTAAGGCATTTGGTGGTTAGTGTAGACGTCTAATTGAGGCCTTGTATGCAGACTTTAGGCTGGAAATCACTAAGTGTTGAAGAGAGTTCTCATTTATAGTTGCAACCAATTTTTTTTGTCTTTGACACTTGACTTAAATATTTTCTGAGTTTGATATATGCCTTACTTTACATTGAATATATTTCTTGTTACATCAATCTCTTGAGCTTTATTTGATTACATGATTAGTGGTTAATTATGATCATTTTGCTCCCTGAGACGACCTCGAACTCACATTCGAGATTACAAATTTAAGTATTTTCATTGCCTTAGTCGCTACACTATGACACGTATTTCAAAATCGACTTTAGTAGTTAACATTTTGGCATTGTTGCCAAGGAGCAACACGCAGTTCACCATTAGTCATATTCATTCTGATTTGATTTCTAACTTGCTCTGTTTGCTTGTTTCGAAGTGAATTCACAATCAAGATTGTTGGCTCAAGCAAGAACACCAAGGTCAAGTTAGTTGATCGGTAGGATTTTTCGCTTTTCAGAGATGATGTTATCAGAAAAATACTGCGTCGTAGTATATAATGTGGTGGAAAACCTTTGATCAAAGTTACTAAAATACTGAAATAATACCACACTTCAGGTCGTATCACAGGAAGACATAGAACCAATAAGATCACCAATATCAATTCCACGTAAAATCATGTTCAAGAAAAATAAATTGCCATTGACATCAACTCATCATGGGAGAAAAGAAAACAAAATGCCTTAGCTAGTAAACCAATCCTCCAATATTGTCACAATAAACCAAGAAGAGAAGGGCCTCCCACAAATTTACCGTAATAGAATAATTAATACCAAAATCTCATTCGTTAACAAGGGCAATCAATGTAAATTTTAATTAAACCTTTACTGTAGAGAAACAAGGACTTCGCTCTCCTCGTCAGCACATGGTGGGGGAAGTACGGTTGATGGTGTGAAGCTTGGAAAAGGTCGGCTGGAGCGAGGCCTTTGTGGCGGTGGCGGCGGCGCGTCGCGAGATGGCCTGAGCCGGCTGGACAGAGGAGAGAAGTGGCAGCGGCGGCTGTCGCTGCTGCTCTTGTGCACTGGAATGGAGCTACTGAAGGGCACTGGAGTACGCGCGCTACGTGCGGGCGGAGTGGCTGGAGTAGTGCATGCTTTGCGCGCGCTGCTGGAGGCGAGGGCTGGTGGCTGCGAGGGGCGCGTTGTTGCTGCTGCTAGAGGGAGCGCGGCGGTTGCTACGAGCAGAGGTGCAGCAAGGGAGGCGCACGCGGGCTGGAAGCGGGGTGAGCTCTGCGCGTGGGTGGAGGGTGCTGGAGGGCGTGTGCTGAGCTGCTGGTGGGCGCGCACCTGCTTTGGTGGAGGTGCAGCATGCGCGGGTGGGCTATTGTGAGGGGCAGGCGCGCACAGAGGGTGTTGCTGCAGAAGGTGAAATGCGCCGAGGGTGCTGGAGGGAGGTGCCTGCGCTTGGTGATGAACGTGCACGGGGATGGTGCTGGTGGGTGCGGTGGTGATGAAGAAGAAGCACGGTGATGCAGGGACTTTGATTGGCGGTGTAGGTTATCATACCACACGCCCATGGTGGTGGAGTCACGCTGCCGCAATTGAGGCCGGTGGTGAGGAGCGGATGAGAAACTAGGTTCTCTACACAGTGAGGAAAGGGGTGGTGGCCTCCTTTGAATGGCAACCATTCTTCCTCCTTTGTAGTCGTCTGCATGGATTTGAATGGAGAGGCAAGAGCAGATCCACATTCTCTGCTCGTCCTCGAATGCTGGTTTTAGTGCGGGCAGTTGGTGGTGTTGGAGCGGCAAATTCCTGCAGAGAAGAGAAAATGAATAATAATAAAAAGATTAGTTTATTTATGTTCAAACCCTCAATAAAATGTTAATGCATATAATGTAACCTAAAAACTAATGCATGTTATTCTAATGCATGCTAAATAATTTATATATGTAATGCATACAAGAAAATATATATAAACTAACTTATTTATATCTTAATCCATGCTATGTATACACTAATATCAATTTAATTCCTAGGCACTTAAGTAACTAAATAGCCCACAAATATAGGCTCATCAAATGCCCCCATGCCTAGTTTTTGCTAGTTTCTAGCAAATCTAAGCAATAACTTAACACTTCAAGTAGGCTAGCCAACCCAATTGGTCTTCCTTTAGAAACATGTTAAGTTCAAACTTTAGACCGAAGGTTCCCAAGTAGTTGCTACGTTACAGACTAGGTCGACTAAAGACGTGTTGCAGGCATAGGTTTCCCTGATTTCTAACTCTAACCTAGGGTTTATTGATCCCCGTGATTAAAGCATCTGTGCATGTGCATTGATCTGAGTTATTTGAGGTTGGTATGATTGCTAACCTAGAGAGGAGAAAGGATTTTTTTTTAATATATATATTTTTGTTTGATTCCTCTAAGTTTATCCTTGGATCAGCTATCAACACAGTCTTTGTTGGATTCATTGTCCCCATCACCGTACTTCGAAGGGTGCCTGGCTTTCGATGCTTCGAGATAGCACTGTCCATAGTGACTCCAAGAACTCCTGGTAATCGACATTTCGAGATAGTATCGCCCATGGATTTCTTAAACGAATTTAGGCCTGTGGCAATCGACACTTCGAAATAGGGCCGCCCATGGTACCTGAACCGCACAATGCGCTAACATGCCCCCAGTAGGATGGATATCCTAAGAGTCAAGCACCGAGGAGGAAACATGTTATCATCGCATCCTCAAGTAAGTATATACTCCACCTCTCCTGTGGCAGGAACTCTTCCAATCAAAATGTGTTTTCAAGCTTCTCTTAAGTCAAAACTAAGAGAACCAAATTTTCTTTTAAGAAAGGAATTAAGGTGATCACTTACTTACACAAGGCTAAGTGTGTGTGAAATTTGGATGCTTAGGTTATAAGGACCCGTAAACCAAAAGGTAGAACAAGACTCTAGGTACTACCCAGCCTTTAACTCAATCCCTAGCTTTCCTTCCTCAACCTCTTGAGGAATGGTTCCAAACTTAACTCCTACTCAAGTTTTTAAGTCCACAAAGGACCCTAAAGGTCTAAAGCTAGTAGCTCACTTAGCTTCTAAAGTTCGACACCTAAAATCAACTTAGTATAACCTAAAGTTCTGGTCTGCTTAATAATGCAGGGCCCAGCCAGTTAAGCTCAATAATACAATTTTTTTTTTTGAATGCAAAATGCATGAATGAATGCAAAATGTAGACATGCTATAAACAGATGCATGCCTCAGGTCCTCTCCCCCATGCCTGGTTCAAACAATGTCCTCATTGGAAACAAAACAGTTAAAGGAAGATATTACCTGAGGCGGAGAATGGCAAGAGCTAAGGCTCCTCAAGAGTGACCTCGTCAACCAGATGGCCATCCAAAGTAATGTATGGTTTTAATTGTTGACAGTTGACAATAAAGGGAGTTGTTGAAGAGGAAGGGATTTTAATCTCCATAGCTCATTGTGGAAACACTTTAGTGATTATGTAAGGCCCATCCCAACGAGATTTTAATTTCCCTGGAAAAAGCTTAAGTCTGAAATTGAAAAGCCAGACTTGTTGATTGGGCTCAAAGGTCTTTCTGAGGATATATTTATCATGCAAGACCTTAGTTCTTTCTTTATAAGCTTGAGAGGTGTCATAAGCATCATTCCTCAGCTCCTCAAGCTCAATTAATTCTAGAAGTCGTACCTTGCCCACCTTTTCTAAATCCATGTTAACACTTCGAATAGCCCAAAGTGGCCCATGTTCCAGCTCAACGGGTAAATGGCATGCTTTCCCATACATAATCTGAAAGGGAGATGTACCCAAAGGGGTCTTATAGGCCGTTCGATACGCCCACAAAGTATCATCGAGCTTTTGGGACTAGTCTTTCCTATCAGGTCTAACGGTCTTTTCTAAAATATTTTTTATCTCCCTATTCGACACTTCAACCTGGCTACTCATCTGAGGATGGTAAGGGGTAGCGACCTTGTGAGTCACTCCCAGACTCCTGAGTAGCCGATTGAAGTGGTGGTTTCAGAAATGAGGTCCCTCATCACTTATAATGGTCTTGGGGCAGCCAAAATGAGATATGATATTGGCCTTCACAAATTTCAAAACCACAGAGTGATCATTTGTGCGCGTAGGAATGACTTCTATCCATTTAGAGACATAATCAACTGCCACCAAGATATATTCATAACCATGGGACGAAGGGAAGGGGCCCATAAAGTCAATTCCCCACACATCAAAAATTTCAACAGATTGAATAGGTTGTTGAGGCATCTCATTCCTCTTCCCAATCGTTTCACTCCATTGACATCTAATACAGGCCTTAACAAAATTATGAGAATCTTTAAATAACAAAGGCCATCAAAAATCGGATTGGACAACCTTAAAAGCAGTTTTCTTAGCACCAAAGTGTCCTCCACAATGAAGTTCATGGCAAAAAACTTAGCACACTTTGTTGTTCCTCTTCAGGTACACATCGTCTCAATACTTGGTCTTCTCCAATTCTAAATAATTCAGGCTCTTCCCGATGAAAGTATCTAGCTTGGGAAATGAATCTCTTTTTTTTCTGCTCATCCCAAGAGCCAGGAGTTTCTCTAGTGACCAAGTAATTTACGGTATCAGCATACCAAGGTGAAGTTGGTGTTACCGCCATAAGGGTTTCATCAGGAAATGTCTAGCGGATGTCTCCAGATAGAGAGTCATTAAGTGGAAGGCGAGACAGGTGGTTAGCCACAACATTTTCTACTCCTTTCTTTTCATGTATCTCTAAGTCAAATTCTTGAAGGAGTAGGATCCACCTAATCAGACGTGTCTTAGAATCTTTCTTAGCAATGAGATGTTTCACTACCGCATGATCAATGAAAATAACCATCTTAGACCCAAGAAGATAAGACCTAAACTTCTCCAGAGCAAAAACTATAGCAAGTAATTCCTTTTCAGTGACGGTATAGTTTTGCTGTGGTTCGGTTAAAGTCTTACTGGAATAATGCAGCACATGAGGTCTTCCCTCAACCCTTTGTCCAAGGACTGCTTCCACTGCATAACCCGAAGCATCATACATTAGCTCAAATGGGAGTGTCCAATCAGGAGCTCAGAGAATTAGCACAGAGATCAAGGCCTCCTTCAGAGTTTGAAAGGCCTCGGTACACTTTGAATCAAAATTAAAGGAAGATTCCTTCGCCAACAGGTCACAAAGTGGCCTAGAAATTTTACTGAAATTTTTAATAAAGCGCTTATAAAAGCCGACATGGCCCAGAAAGGATCTAATCTATTTGACATTCATGGGCAATGAGAGTTTGGAAATAGAATCAATCTTGGCTTTATCTACTTCCAAGCCTCACTCAGACACAACATGCCCAAGTACAATTCCTTTCGTACCATGAAGTGACTTTTCTCCCAGTTGAGGACTAAACCAGTCTCCTTACATCGCTTCAACACATTCTCCAGGTGCAGGAGACACTGGTCGAAAGACGAGCCATAAATGGAGAAGTCATCCATAAACACTTCAACACACTCGTCAATCATGTCAGAAAAAATGGACATCATACACCGCTGGAAGGTTGCAGGGGCATTACATAATCCAAACGGCATACGCCTGAATGCAAAGGCACCGTAAGGACTCATGAACGTCGTCTTCTCCTGGTCATCAGGGAAGACTGCAACTTAGTTGTACCCAGAATATCCATCGAGAAAGCAATAGTACTTATTCCACGCCAATTTCTCGAGAATTTGATCAAAAAAAGGTAAGGGAAAGTGATCTTCTAGGTAGCGGTGTTCAGCTTGCGGTAATCAATACAGACCCTCCATCCAGTTGATGGTCTAGTCACAACTTGTTCACCTTGGTCATTAAATTCCACAGTAAAGCCTGCCTTCTTTGGCATCACATGAATAGGACTTACCCATTTACTATCTGCAATGGGATATATGATCCCAGCGTCCAACCACTTCAGGATTTCCTTTTTAACCACCTCCCTCATATTAGGGTTTAGACGTCTTTGCATGTCCCTAAATGGCTTGATGGAATCAGTATAAATGTGGTGTATGCAGAGTGTAGAGTCTATACCCTTAATGTCAGCAATGCTCCAAGCAATAGCTTCCTTGTGCCTAGAAAAGCATTCAATTAAGGCTCCCTCCTGTGCCTCGCATGGCACAGCTGAAATGATAACGGGGAGCATATCATTGGCACCCAGGAAGACGTACTTGAGAGTGTCAGGGAGGGGTTTCAACTCAACATCGGGGGCTTGTATGGTTGAGGGTTTCATAATAGATGTCCTCATCTCAGGTAGCAGATCTACCTTGGGCAGAGATGATGGGGAAAGAGACTCAGTAGAAACACCCAGCAACTCCTCAAGTTCTAGTATATCCCCTTCACATTCCTCCAAGAGATGGGAATGCTCATTTAGCATGACATGTTGAAGGGGGTCATCACATAACATTACAGGGGTTGTTTCTTCAATCAGGTCATCTATCACCTCAACTTGAGAACAATCCTCAAGCCCAACTTATTTATAAGCATCAAACACATTAAGCCAGATTTTTCTATTCCCAAAGCTCATTTTCAATGCCCCAGTATTGCAATTGATTGAAGCATGTGAAGTTGCAAGGAAAGGGTAGCCCAAAATGATGGAGGGTTTGGTTGGCTTATTGGTAGGGTCAGTGTCCAAAACTAAGAAGTCGATGGGGAAGAAGAAATCCTCCACTCTTACGAGGACATCTTCCAAAATTCCCCACGGTGTCTTAAGTGATCGATCAACAACTTGGACGATTACTGGGCTGGGCTTCAGATTGCCTCCCCTAAGTTGTTCATACACATAGCTCGGAAGGATGTTTACCCCCACACCCAGATCAAGTAAAGCCTCATCAATCTATAAGTCACCAATAACCACTGAGATGTATGGGGCTCTTGGATCCTTAAGTTTCAGGGGTGTGCCATGTTGAACAATTAAGTTAACAGAATCAGGCAGGACAACTTTTGATTGGACCTGTTTCCTAGATTGTCGCATTTTCGTGCACAGGTCCTTTAAGAAGTGGGCATAAGACGGAATCTGCCTAATAGCTTCAAGCAAAGGCAGGTTAATCTGCACTTGCTTGAAAGATTCCATGATCTCATTTGTCTTATCTTTGGCTCCAGATGAGCCAGTAGAAGTCTGCCCAGAGGTGGATAAGCACTCTAGAAAGGGCACTCTTGATCTCTTAGTGGAAGGGTTGTCATGTTGAGTAAGGGGTGGAACAGGGGCAACTTCTTCCAGTGAGGTGATTTCAAGCGGAGGAGATTTGGGCAAGTCTTCTCCGGTGGGGGTGAAAGTTAGGGTGGATGGTTTCTCAGAGGGTGAGACTATAGGAGAATCGGGTTTGGAAATTTCTTTCCCACTCCTCAGAATAGTCACCGCCTGAGCATGCTCGCTAAAGACAATCCCTTTTCCTTTAGGATTCTCCTCAGCAGCACTGAGACGCTTCCCAGTTTCCCTCTGTTTAACAGCCTCAACAAGGTGTCCTATCTGCGATTTCATTTCATGTATAGCCTTGTCATGAGATTGAATGATGACACTTTGACTTTCTTGCATAGTTCTCAACATTGCCTTCAATTCATCCATCTCAGAGGTCTTAGGTTGGGCAAAGGTTTGAGGTTGGTTCATTTGTTGATTTTGAAAGGGTTGTGGTTTATAATTCCCTGAATTTGAAACATTCCCTTATCTCCAGGAAAAGTTTGGGTGATTCCTCCATCCCTCATTATAAGTGTTGGAAAAATGGTCATTACGAGGTCCAGGACGGAACCCTTGAGTGGCATTCAGATCTGCCTGTACAAGCTCAAGGAATTGGGAGGCTAAGTGGCAATCCACAGTGGCGTGTGTATTGCCTTGGCAAATGGAGCATTCAGAAGCTTGGGATGTGGAGGTGCTAGAAACGAATTGTCCTGGGCTCGTCGTAAGCTTTTCTATGTTTTGATTCAACAATTGAATCTATTAGGCTAAATTCTAGGTGTCCCTTGCCTCATTTGCCTCCAACTTTCTTTGCATGAGAGTGAGTTTTTTATCCATGTAGGCAGAATTCAAGTGAATAGAATTCTCACTCAAAGTATCAAAAATGTTCCAAGCTTCATCCTCAGTCTTAGATAGAGATGTTCCTGCACAGGCACCATCCATAATCTGCCTGTGCGAATCATTAAATCCGGTGTAGAACCTTTCAACCAGTTGCCACTTAAGCACTGTGTTCAAAGTCTCAACAGGTCATTAAAGCGCTCCCACGCATCATGGAAAGCTTCCCCATTGTTTTGAACAAAACTCATAATTTCCCTCCTAAAGTGATTTATTTTGCTCATGGGGAAGTACTTCAAAAACTCCTTCAGGGCATCCCAAGTGTTAATATCATCAAGGGTATGGAAGAAAAAATCTATCCGGCTCTTGGAATTTTGAATTTCCCTTTGAGCGGGAAAAGCCGTTGTTGGATGGCCGGCTGCCTGAGGGGGCCCGGTGCTGGTGCTGGTGCCGGTGACTCTGATGGATGGGTGGTATGGCATCCGCGATCTTGGCGCAAGAAGGTGCGTGATGTACATGTCTCTGCGGGTGTTAGGAACATGGGCAGGAGGGATTTTCAAGATGGTTGGGGCAGAGGTCGAAGGGAGGTGACCTGCTATCGATGTCGCCTTCGGGGGCACCTAGCGGCGACCTGCCAGCGTCCACTGCTGTGTCTGGCGTGCGGAGGTTTTGGTCACAAATGGGATGCCTGCCTGGTGGCATGTGATGGTTTTGGGGGCAGGGACTGCAATACACCTTCGTGGCCTCGGGGTAAGTTGTAGATGCCCTTCCCCCCCGAAATGCTCGGGGGTTGCGCTTTGGATGTCGAGGTTCCCCTGACTGAGGATGTCAAAGTAGCGGAACTGTCTCTACATAGTGCTTTGATTGGAGAAGTTATGATGGGCACCATATCGATGGACAGAATTCGACAACTGGTGAGATCTCTCTCTTTATCAACTGATGATTGGAAGATTGCGATTATTTCGTCGTCGCGATTTGTGTTGTTTGATGTGGGTGTGGGAGATGTTGAAAGATACTGCTTTCAGACTAGTTTTTTGGATGGGCTATCAGTGATCTGGCGGCTGGTATCCCCTTTTGATGGATCTTTGCTTGAACGTCCCCCTCAAAGAATAGCCGCCAGGTCTGGTGTTCTTGAGATCAGAGGTCTGCCTCTACATCTGAGATCTAGGAAGGTGGTGCAAAACATGATAGCTGGTTTTGCATCTGTGGTCGTGGATGCTACTGTTGGGTTGACTGAAGGAGATGCCCGTGTTCTGAATGTGAGGGTAAAGGTCTTCAGGGCTGGTGCCATTCCTGATAAACTGATCCTCAGATGTGGGGCCAGTTCTTAGATGCTCCTTCTGAATTTTATTGTGGCAGATCAAGAGGTTGTCCCTAGACATCCTCCCCCCTCTTATGCTGTGGTGCTGAAATCTAAAACTCCTCCCTTGCATCCAAATTGTGCTAATCAGGATATGATGGCAGAATGTTCTAAGGGTAGGGAATTGGTGGATGGGGTAGGGAACTTGGGGGATGTAGAGATGAGGACTGAAGCTCTGGCAGGTGTGGCTGAAGTATCTCTGATCCAAGACCTCCCCTCCTGTGTTGAGGTGCTGAAGTCCAAAGCCCCTTCCTTGCAACCACACGGTGACTGTCAGGAGGTGGTGGCAGAATGCTCGAGAGGGAGGGAACTGGTAGATGAGGTGGGGAGCCTGGGAATTATGGAGATGAGGTCTGAAGTTCAGGACATTGTAGATGATGTACCCCTGGTCCAAGAGGCAGCTACAGTGATGGATGCTAATGAAAAGGAAATGAGTTTATCAAATGAAGTTGTGAGTGAGGATCTGAAAACCCATCTGGGTGAGCTTGATGAAGGGATGATTATGAATGTGATTAATGAGCATGCTGTCTCGGATATGGTGGACCCCTCTGTGAATCCTGTGAGCTTGCAGACTTACTCTCCTGTGGCTGAAGTCGTGCATTCGAAGTCAAAGACTCCTTCTATTGCTAGGAGTTAGAAACCTCCCTATAAGCTGAGGTTAAGAAGGCACACTCCCACACAAAAGATTGATGAATCAGTCATTGCAGCTGTGATGAAGGTTAGCAGGACTTTTGCAGCTGTGAAGGGGATAGACTTGATTCCCAAATGAAGATCTTGAGCTGGAATGTGTGTGGGCTACGCGATAGAAGCAGGAGGGGGTCGCTAATTAGATATCTGCGTGAATGGGAAATAGACTGTGCCATCCTTCAGGAGACACACATTGACTGTGCTTTTGATAAGGCATGGGAAGAGATGAGGGTAGGATCTGCAAATGACCTTGTGGTGGTCAATTCCATTGGCAGATCTGGGGGAATTGCCATTTGGTGGAGGAAGCAGATGCTGTGCTTACAGGAGGTTTCCATGGCTAGGCACCTTTTGACCTGCAGATTCACAAGAGGCCAGGGGGACAGTGTCTTCTATGTGACTGGTGTATATGGGCCAAACGATCCTAACAGGAGGCAGGAACTGTGGGAGGACTGGAATCTGGCTGCAGAATTTGTAGGTGGGGGGGCTTGGCTTGTTGGAGGTGACTTTAATTGTACTTTAGTGGGGAGTGACAGACATAATGGGGTGGTCGACAGCTTGACAGGATTTCAGTTGGTGGTCTAGGCCTTGGGGATGTGCGAATTTCCATCATCAGGGGCTGAATTCACTTGGAGGAATGGCAATGGGCTCATGTCCAAGATTGACAGATTTTTTGGGAGTGCTGAGCTGTTGGATCTCTTCCAGATGTCATTTGTGTGTGGTCTTGAACGTCCATTTTCTGACCATACACCTTTGGTGTGGGACAATGGTGAGCAGGTGGTGGCTGGTTCCTATTTTAAATTTAGGAGATCTTGGTTGAGGGAAACAGGGTTCAGAGACATGCTTGCCAGCTGGTGGAGGTCACAGCAGGGTGAGGGCACATCCACCTCCAGACTGGCTTCTAAGCTTATGGCTCTGAAAGGCATGTTGAAGGAGTATGGAGATATTGTCTCAGTTTTTAGACATCAGAAGCGTCATGAGGCCTTGCTGAAAATTTAGGAATTGGATACCATGGAAGCTGTGAACCATCTATCTGAACTTGATCTTGCTGATAGAAGAAGATGGCAGGGGGTGGTAATTGAAGAAGACCTAAAATTGGAGATGGATTGGAGGGAGCGATCTAGACAGCTATGGCTAAGTGAGGGGGATGCAAACACCAAATTTTTTCATTTGGCTGCTAGCTCTAGGAGGAGAACAAATCTGATCTCATTAATGGTTGTAGAGGGGCAGAGAATAACCTCCTTATCTGATATCAGAGCTGAGGCCGTCAGATACTTCAAGGAATCTTCAAGAGCTGCAAGTAGGGGCAACTGGAGAATGACAGCATATGATTTGCCCAGGATTAATGAGTCTCAAGGGGCTAGCCTGATTGAATCTATTTCTGAGACTGAAGTATTGAAGGCTATTAATGATCTCAATTGTGAAGGATTGCCTGGTCCTGATGGAATCCAGGTTTTCCTTTACAAAGAACTATGGGACATTGTGGGCTCAGAGGTTATGGGGGTAATTAGAGAATTCCAAAGTGGCAATTTTGGCTTTGAAAGAATTAATAGATCTTATCTGTTTCTTTTGCCTAAAACTCCGGGTGCTGAATCTTTCCAGGAATTTAGACCCATTGCTCTTTCTAACTCCTTGTATCTGGTGATTGGAAAGGTCCTGGCTAATAGATTGAGGCCTGTATTGCAAGACTTGATCCATCCTGCTCAGTGTGCTTTCCTCCCGAGTAGATCCCTACAAGAATCTTTTATCTTGGCCTAAGAGATGGTTTGTGGCTGGCATAAGAGAAGATGCAAGGCCTTCATGTGGAAGGTTGATTTTTGAAAGGCTTATGACTCAATCAGTTGGCCTTATTTATGGGATGTGCTTAAAAGAAGGGGCTTTCCCCCTACTTGGATAGCTTGGGTTAAGAGATGTATTACCACGGCCTCCTTTACCCCTCTAATAAATGGGAAACCCTGTGGTGCATGGATCTAGCCTCAATGTGGCATCAGGCAAGGATGCCCCCTGGCCCCATTGATCTTTAACTTGGCAGTTGACAGTTTAGCTTGGTTTGTTTGTAAGCTTTCTGAAGTGGGTCTTGTTAGAGGATATTCACTCTCTTGCAGGAACAGTCTGGCTCCCATTCTTCAGTACGCAGATGATACTGTCTTTTTTGTTGAAGGATCCATGGATGGAGCGTTGGCTTTGCATCACTTGGTTGATATCTTTGGTGAGCTTTCTGGACTGGGGTTAAATAGGGACAAGTCTGGTTTGGTTTGCTTTGGTTTACCTGAGGAGGAGCAAGAAGCCTTAGCAGCCATCCTGATGACTCCCCACATCAGTCTTCCTATCAGATATCTTGGGCTGCCTTTGAGGTTTTCAGGTTGAAGAGAGGTGATTGGAATTGCCTTTTTGACAAGATCTCTATGAAACTTGATGGTTGGCACAACATATTCTTATCTAGAGGTGGAAGGCTTATCTTGCTCAATTCAATGATCACCTCCATCCCTATTTTCTACTTCTCCATTTTCAAAGCACCAAGATCCATTTGGAAAAGATTGGATGTGATGAGGAAGAGATTTTTTTGGAAGGGAGCTAGACACAAGGGCAGCTTCTTGCAGCCTCTCAAATGGGATCAAATCTGCTATCCTAAGGAGCTGGGTGGTCTTGGGATCAAGTCCTTGCAGCATTTTAATGATGCCTTGCTACTCAAATGGGCTGTTAAGCTGCTATAAGGTGATCTGAAACCGTGGTCTGATCTAATCAGAGATAGATATGGAGCTTCCAACAGCAGGTTTTCCAGACTTCAGCCAAACTGTCCATCACCTTTCTGGAAATTGGTAACTAAGGCTTTGGCTGATCAATTCCATCTGCTGCAACCTTCACTTGGAGATGGCAGGTCTTTCAGATTCTGGAAGGAGGAATGGTCTGAATTGGGGGTCTTGAAGGAGCTCTATCCGAGAGCTTTTGATGCAGCAGCTGACAAGAATGCTACAGTCAGCAAGATCTGGTCTTGCAGTAGCAGCAGTTGGAATCTGGATGATGTGGAATCCAACAGCAGCAGAAGAACTACCCGGTTATGGGATGAGAAGAGAAGGCTTTTATTAGACCTTGAAAATTTCAGACCTAGGCCTGGAACGGAGGACAGATATCTGTGGGATGGGATCTATAGTGCCCAATTTGGGTATAACAGAATTTTAAATTTTGAAGAGGGATGGAGACATGATTCCATTGATAAGAAGACATGGATGTTAAAAATTCCTCTCAAGGTACAAATCTTCCTTTGGCTATGCAGGAGAGATGGGTTAATCACAAGTTATCTACGCCACAGAAGATTGGGTACTGATCATCATGTGTGTTTTTTATGTGAGATGAGCACTGATAATGTAAATCACCTCTTCTCTTCTTGCCTTATCACTAATGTCATCTAGAGAAAATTTTGTCAGGAGCCTTTACCAGAGTGGAATTCTATGTGGCATGGGTTTGAGGTGAGAGGGAAACCACATGTCCACATGGCTGCTTCTATTTGGTGTGTATGGAAGGCAAGGAATGAGAGACTTTTTCAGGAGAGGCCGGTATGTTGTGAGAATATTGTAAGAGAGTGCTGGTCCCTCATACAGTCTTGGGGATCCTTTTTGTAATCTTCCTTCTTTTCACATAATATACTACTCCGGACTGCTATTGTAAGACGATAGCTCTCCTTTCTGTTTCAAAAAAAAAAAAATCATCAAGGGTATGATACCAGTACTTGGCTTTGTCCTTGATGGACAAAGGAAAGAGGGTCCGCATTTGAGCATCATCAGTAACGCCCTGCAGCTTCACTGTGAAATAGACCTTGATGAATTCCTCTATATGCCTGTAAGGGTCTTCCCTAGCAGTACCATAAAAGGAAAGCAGCAAGGATATGGTACTGCTTTTGATCTCATAAGGATTGTCCCCTCCAGGTCTACGTAGTGCAGGGTCAACTTGATTGGTTGGAATGAAATATTCCTCAAGGCTCCTTTGACCAGCCATTTCTTCCCCTGGGAGGTTCTTTCTTAAGATTCTTTTAGGTTCAAGATAAAACACAAGTTGTCTCCTAAGAGATCGCCTACCAAGCATGCACTACAAACACAATTCAAAAGGACTTGTTCGGTCTTTACAAATTTAGGCTTTTGACTTTAGTTCAAATTGTAGGTGACAAAGCAAGTTGCCCAATCAATTACTCGTCTATTGTCGACCTTCGAAATGCCTAAAAAGACCTAGTTGGAGCTTAGGTGTTCCCCTAAATCTCAAATAGTAGAGCAACTCCAAAGACAGAAAATCGAGGGATGCAAGTAGGCCTAAGCCTTCCTTTGAAGCTGTGCTTTCGCAGTGCTTCTTAACTACCCCCAAAAATCCGTGATAGGGTATCCCCCTCTTTGGATTTATAAAACCTTTGATCGTAAGTCTTGAACACTTCAGAATCCAATGGTAGGAGGGCTCTTGTCCTAGTAGTTCCAAGACCTAGGAGTGTCCAAATGCGTGTCGTGGTGCAAGAGATACAAGTGTGCATACACCGTAAAATTTTAAGTTTTGAATTTTGAACCGCATCACAATGTCTTAATTCAAGTCCTTGGTTTTTAGTGTTCCTCAACTTAAAGTCCTTTTTCAAGAAAATATGTGACTACTTGTTAGAACTTTTCAATTCAATTAGGTGGTCTTACAATTAAATCCAAATGCACATGCATGAATAATATAGAATGCAAAGAAACAGGACATACCTTTCCTCTAGCAATCAGCAATGCAAGATACACGCAAATGCAAACAAAATAAATTTAGAGGTTGCTCATTCACACCTAAATGGTCGTCCTAAGGCAGGTAGCTTCTAGCAGGCAGCTCGTTTCTTTTTTTTTTCATTTTTAGCTACTTATGCACAAGAAAAGAAAATGATAAACAACCACAAAATAAAATAAAAATCTAGATCTAAAGAAAAGGGAATAGGTTCCTGAAAATCAACCCCAATTACTATAAGGGCGAGAAAACAGGAATAAAACTTGTGACAAAGGAGAATCCCCTATGGAAGCGGGATCCAGGTCTCCTATGTCTTCCTCGCGTGTGGGCGTCGCACAATGTCGATGTTGTCTCCTAGATGCACCTGTCACCTCTACAGATTCCTCGCACAGAAAAGATAACTGGTCAGATCACTGTACAACGAGAAATAATCAGAAATAAAAATTAAGTGAAATTATTGCGTCTGTTGCCTCCTCAGCAATGGCGCCATTTGATCGGTAGGATTTTTCACTTTTCAGAGATGTTTATCAAAAAAATACTGGGTCGTAGTATATAAGTGGGGCGGGCTTTGCGTGCGGGCGGAGGTGCGGGAGGGCGTGTGTTGAGCTACTGGTGGGTGCGTGCCTGCTGCAGTGGAGGTGCAGCACACGCGGGCAGGCTGTCGTGAGGGGCAGGTGCGCGCGGAGGGCGCTGTTGTAGAAGGTGAAATGTGTCGAGGGTGCTAGAGGGAGGTGCCTGCGCTTGGTGATGAACGTGCGCTGGGATGGTGCTAGTGGGTGCAGTGGTGATGAAGAAGAAGCATGGTGATACAGGGACTCTGATTGGCAGTGTGGGTTGTCACACCACACGCCCACGGTGGTGGAGTCACGTTGCCGAAGTTGAGGCCGGTGGTGAGGAGCGGATGAGAAACTAGGTTCTCTACATAGTGAGGAAAGGGGTGGTGACCTCCTTTGAACGGCAACCATTCTTCCTCCTTTGTATCTGTCAGCATGGATTTGAATGGAGAGGCAGGAGCAGATCCACATTCTCTGCTCGTCCTTGAATGCAGGTTTTAGTGCGGGCAGCTGGTGGTGTTGGAGCAGTAAATTCCTATAGAGAAGAGAAAATGAATAATAATAAAAAGATTGGTTTATTTATGTTCAAACCCTCAATAAAATGTTAATGCATATAATGTAACCTAAAAACTAATGCATGTTATTCTAATGCATGCTAAACAATTTATATATGTAATGCATACAAGCAAATATATATAAAGTAACTTATTTATAGCTTAATACATGCTATGTATACACTAATATCAATCTAATTCCTAGGCACTTAAGTAACTAAATAGTACACAAATATGGGCTCATCATTAGTCATTCTGGCTTCTTCACTAATCCCCTCTTTATCTTGGGAAGATATAAAAAAAAGGAAACAAAAGAAATTAGGATCCAATTTTGCCTTAGTTTTCTAGTAATATTATTCAAGGCATAAGTTTCCTGATTTGCTTGATTTGATTGCGATTAGATTTGACTGATTCTGATTTTATTAAAGATCCCCAATCCTGATACTTGCACCTATTAGGGACATACAACACCTTAGGTTATTCACCTTCTTGTCTGAGCCCACGATGCCATCTTTGGAATCAATTGAACTTGGAAATAGAGCCAATTAGGGTTTCTACATTAGGGTTTCAAGTGCTAGTACACACTTGCCATTCAAAGATTGAAACAAATCTTCCTGCATTAATGTGCCACCCAAGCCCTTAGTTGAATTGATCTTACTAGTAAGGCCTAAAATCAAGGCTTTATATTCACTTAAATCATTAAAAGTTGGGACCTAATAGCCTATTTGAGAACAAGATAGGGTGATTTAGGTAACGTAACCCGAATTTCATCCTCAATTTTAGGGCAGGTCAGGTGAAGTTGGTTCACTTGGTGAATCAACCAACCTCAAATTAGGTCACCATTTGAATCAACTCCTAAAAGTAAGTGAAAATCCAAGGCACAATCAGGTTTAAAATTGGTAGACTTAGGTCTTAATTCGCACATTCCGATCTACTTAGAATCGCAGTGACAAGGAAGGTCAGGTGGGGGAAGCCCTGTAACTTGTGGGGACACTCTACCGTGTAGGGGTCTTTCCGGGACTCTCCCTTTCTGGCTACCCAAGTAATTCTCGAGTGTGTGTGTTTTTTGATCCAGAGGTCCATCTTCCTCGAACAACCTTAGTCATCCAATCTTTTTGGGTGCCTTGATTGGGTTCAAAACATTTCTAATCCCTCATTTGATTATATAGTGCATGTACGGAAGGAGGTCCTTAAGACCAATCTTAAGACCTCCATTAGTGGTTCATTCTCGTTAGGGTCAAACCTTGGCAACTTGTTTGGGTTCTTTTCTGATTCACTCGATATCTCGTTTGATCCATCTACATCTGAACCCAGTTCTCCATCCTTTGATTCCATGGAGAACCCAGAATAAGAAGGGGGTGAGATTCAAAACCTGCATGCAGAATTAGTTGCAGAGTCTTACCGATCTGATTCACGCACTGGCCAACCCCCGGGCGTGTCCGTAGATGAGGGATCACTACAATCTCGCAGTTGTGGCAATCGAACTTAGGGTGCAAATTCCGGTTGAGGGACTTGATACTGAGTTGAAACCAAATATTATCAACTTAATCCCCTACTTTCATGGATTGGGCTTTGAAGACCCCTTCCAACATATCCAGGAGTTGAAACATCTGGCCTAGACTCTCAGGCCAAATGTTCAAAATCAAAACACCCTGCTCATGAAGATGTTCCCCTTTTCTTTGAAGGATAAGGCTGCTCATTGGTATCGATCTTTGACTAGATCGATCCACACCTGGGAGGGTTTACAAGCTGAATTCCTCAAGAAATTCTTCCCAGGTGGATGCACTAATGCCCCGAGGCACCAAATTATGCATTTCACATAGAATGCGGTGGAATCACTTCATGAGGCATGGGATCGCTTTCTGGATCTCAGGCAAAAATTCCCTCATCACAAAATTCCTAATGGGAACAGGTCCGATCTTTTTACTAGGGACTCAATGAGGATATTCGATTATTTGTCAATGCAACCTATGGAGGAAACTTCATGGGTAAAGATGAAGACACCATTTGGGAGATTCTCGAGAACATGTGTGAGAACTCCATAAACAATGAGTCTATGGGTATGTTCAACTAGACGACTACCCATGCATTGACAAACACCAGAGGAACACACGAGACCTATCTGCATCCATCGATTTGGAGTTAGTGGCCAGTCGATTGGATAAGGTCTCCATTATTGATAAGAAGTTGGACGATTTGACTCACCAACTCCAGAGGGACACTTCTCCTAAGTAAAGCACGTATGCATGTTCACCCACAAGGAGGATGGATATATACGTATAACATTCACCACCACTTATATCAGGGGATGGATATATACGTATCCACCCCGATCTGATCTTGGTTTCGGAGGATACTCCAAGCCATCCTGCTCTAGTTGGGGGTTCTCTGAACCCCTATATTCTGATTACTTGGGAACTACTCAACCTTACGAGGAGCTGTACGCCATCCAGAATGATCCATTCTCCAACTCGTACAACCTTGGATGGCATGATCATCCGAATTTTGCATAGTCGGGAAATAATTAGAACTCTAGACCTCAATTCCAACCCTGACCACAAAATCCACGTCCATATTGGCCTGCTCATCCTAGGCCCAACTTGAACTTTCAAACCAAGCTTAGCAAGGATGACCAAATGAGCCTGATTCTACAAACTTTGACCGATATGCAAAAGACCAATGCTGCCATGTAGAGGCAACATAATGTGGAAATTACAAAGGTTCACAACCAACTTGCACAAATGGCTGGAACTCACTAGCTTGGTGCACTCCCATCTCAACCTCTGTCGAATCCAAACAACGTACCGCACCAAAGGCACATTGCGAACCCAAATCAAGGCTAAGCACAGTACATTTATCAAGCCTCGTCTGCACCTCCATCTGAAGGGTCAGAGGTTTCTACTTCATATGCGGGATATCAGCAGTAACCTCCTCTCCTGCCAACTCCAAATCCAAACCAGGCAGGCCTAAACTCTGTCATTACACGTAGTGGAAAAACTACCTAGGACCCACCTTATCCTAATCAATATGGTTCAAGTAGTTCAAGACCTAAACCCAGGGTGGATATCAAGGACATACCCACCCCAGATCCAGAGCCTGAACCAATCTTGGAGAAACCTACAGACATTCCATTTCCTGAGGACTTGACCAAAGGAAATAGGAAATCTAAACCCATGGCACCTGAGGACTTGGTTAAGCTCTTTGAGCAAGTTCAAATAAGCATTCCTTTGATGGATGCAATCCGCCATGTATCGCCTTATGCAATTTCTGAAGGATTTGTATACACTAAAGCATAAGCTGCAAAACAAAGATGGGGGTCCGATTGTTCTATTAGAGCAAGTAAGCTTTATAATTCTGAGTAAACTCCCGTAAAAGACAATGGATCCTGACACCCCTCTGACCTCCTGCAAGATAGGAAATCTAGAATTTGATTGAGCTTTATTGGATTTAGGAGCCTCCATTAACCTGATTCCCACCTCCCTACTAGACCACTTTAAGGAAATAGAGCTCAAACCAATGGAGGTGACTCTACGGTTGGCTGACAGATCAATCAAGTCACCACGAGGAGTTCTCAAGGATGTTCTAGTTAGGGTACGAGATTTCTATTTTTTGATGGATTTCATTATTTTGGATATGGATACTCCTAAGAATTTGAGACATACACCGATCATCTTTGGGAGACCGTTCCTAGAGACTGCTAAGGCGAATATCAATTGCGAAGAGGGCCAGATCAAGTTAAAATTTGGGGACAAAACACTAAGGATAGATATCTCTAAGGCCTAGAAAGAAATAAACTGTAGGGCAATCAAGGAAGTGTGTAACATAAGTTCTTTGGTTGAGGATGCAATTCCCAAGATAAACTTGATTCTCCAAGACCCTCAACCATAAGATCTTGACCCACAAATTAGGGAGCCTCAATATGGTTTAGACCTATCCTTAGCTTCCACATTATCTTCTGAGACTAACCCCGAACCTCCACCCACTGCTGATAACCCGATTTTGGAGTTGAAACCTCTCTTGGATCATCTAAAATACGTGTTTTTGGGTTCAAATCGGATGTTTCCAGTAATTATCAACTCTGAAATCACACCTGATCAGGAAATGAAGTTGATTTCTATTCTCTAGTAGCATTGTAGAGCCATTGGTTGGACTTTAGATGACCTGATTGGAATAAGTCCCTCTTATTGCACTCATCGTATCTATCCTGAAGAGGGTTCACAACCTTCTCATAAGATGCAGAGAAGACTTAACTTGAATCTCCAGGAGGTCATGAAAAAGGAGATCATCAAGTAGCTTGATGCAGGAATCATCTACCTCATCTCTGACAGTCACTGGGTGTGTCCCATCCAAGTTGTGCCTAAAAAGGCAGGACTCACCGTGATTACAATTGAATCCAGAGAAACCATCTGGACACGAATTGCAAACTTGTGGAGAGTCTGTATTGACTATTGAAAATTGAATTTCTCCATAAAGAAAGACCATTTCCGTCTCCCATTTAGTGACCAGATTCTTGAAAAGTTGGCAAGAAATCAATTTTTCTATTTTCTGGATGGTTACTCTGGATATAACTAAGTGGCAATTCATCTTAAAGATCAACAGACCACCTTTACCCGTGCCTATGTTACGTATGTGTTCCATAGGATGCCATTTGGGCTATGCAATGCGCCTTCCACCTTCCAGCGGTGCATGTTAGCCATATTCTTCGACATGGTAGGTAAGTACCTTGAAGTCTTCATGGATGACTTCTTGGTATTTGGTCAAACTTTCGATGATTGCCTTCTGCACTTGGTTCAAATCCTCGAAAGATGCATTGACGTGAATTTGGTTCTCTCCTGGGAAAAAATCCATTTCATGGTTCCTGAGGGCTTCATTCTTGAACACCTCGTATCTGAGAAAGGTATCCAAGTTGACCAAGCTAAGGTGAATTTGATTTCCAAATTACCTATGCCTTCCTCGGTTAATGACACTCGATCAATTCTAGGGCACGTCAATTTCTATCAACATTTTATTTCTGATTTCTCAAAATTGCATGCCCCCTAACGAATCTTCTCTCAAAGGACACACCCTTTGAGATGACACAGGGGTGTGTTCGCACTTTTGAGATCTTATACGATCGAGTAACCCAGGCTCCAATCCTACAATCTCCTGACTGGTCTCAGCCATTTGAGATCATGTAAGATGCATCTGACTACACAGCAGGAGTGGTTCTTGGATGAAAGATTGATGGGAAATCAGTGGTAATATATTACGGCAGCAAGACACTAGACGAGGCTCAGCATAATTATACGATTGCAGAGAAAAAGTTGCTGGCTGTAGTATTTAGTATGGAGAAATTCAAATCATACCTCCTGGGTTCCCATGTCATTATTTACTCGGATCACACTATTGTGAGGCACTTACTCATGAAGAAGGATGGGAAGCCGAGGCTAATCTGATGGATCTTGCTCTTGCAAGAATTTGACCTTGAAATTCATGATAAGGCAGGAAAATAGAACATGGTTGCTGACCATTTGTATCGTCTTCTTTCTTCGATCATTGACCCCTCCGGACCTATTATTGAGCATTTTCCGGACGAGCATCTTCTGAGCATCGATGCTAGACTTCCTTGGTACGTCAATATTGTTAATTATTTGGCATCAAATTAGATCCCATCTGATTGGCCAAAAGCCAATAAAGACAAATTGATTTCAGATGCCAAGTACTATGTCTGGGAAGATCCTTATCTCTTTCACATCAGTGCTGATCAAATCATTTGGAGATGCATTCCCGACTTCGAGGTCAATGATATTTTATCATTCTGTTATGACCAGGTCTGTGGTCACCATTTCTCTCACCACAAAATCGCAGTGAAAATCCTCTAACATGGCTTTTATTTGCCCATGCTCTTCAAGGACGCACACAATTATCATAGGGCATATCCTCGTTGCTAGACCTTAGGCAACATGAGCCACCGCGACATGATGCCCTTGAACCCGATTCTCATGTGCGAGATTTTCGACATTTGGGGGATTGATTTCATGGGTCCCTTCCCAAATTCAAATTGTTTTGAATACATCCTTCTGGCCGTGGACTACGTGTTCAAATGGATCGAAGCCATGCCGACCCGAACCAATGATCATAGAGTTGTAATCAAATTTATTCATGAGCATATCTTTCCTTGGTTCGGTGTTCCGCGTGTGATCATCTTTGATGGAATCTTTTCAATTTATTGGCTATACTACAATGAACGCATATTTAAATTCCCTTGTTTGCCCTGTAAACATTTTGACGCCGTTGCCAGGGAGCAACGCACAATTCACCGCTATTCTCTTGCTATATTTTGATTATATTTGAGCACTAACTTGCCTTGTTTGATTTCTTGTGATTTTGCAAGGTACATCACGAGGAGATCTTCTGCACAAATCAACCACTCCAGGGTAGGTAACTTTTCTATTCTTCCCTAATCAACCTCTTAATCTTGGGAAGACAAAAAAAAGGGGAAACAATCAATTAGGAATTACCTACCTTATTTTTATAGTAATCATCATTTAAAAAGGGAAGTTTCCTGATTTGCGAACAAATTTCATATTTGATTGAAGCTTGAGGCAATTCTATTAGAGATTCCCATCCTTAATTACCTGTACCTATTAGGGATCATGATTAATTCATAAATCACTTTGGGCTCACACATCTTCTTGCTTGGAGCCCAAGGTGAACAAGTTAAGATCAATTGGACTTGGAATAGAGCTAATTAGGGTTTTGGAGTGATAGTTCACAATTGCATGCATGAAAGGAAACAAACCCACTCGCATTTGTGTGCTACCTAAGCCCTTGGTTGAAAAGATTTAATCAACAAAAAACCTAAAAATTTGGCTCTAAATTCACTTGAACCCTAAAACCCTTGGACCTAATAACTTGAGAGTTAATTCAAGGTGAATTTTAGGTCTTGACCAAGATTTCATTCTGTCATCTTTAGGGCAAATTAGGTGAAGTTGGTCTACCTAGTAGGCCAACTAACTTCCAAATTAGGTCACAAGTCAAATTAACTTCTAATTAAGTGGAATTAAAGGCACAAATTAGGACTTAAAATTGGTAGACTTAGGAGGTCAAGTTATCCATTCTGATCTACCTGGACCCTCAGTGACAAGGAAGGTCGGGTGGGGGAAACCCTGTAACTCGTGGGGACACTCTACTGTGTAGGGGTCTTTGTGGGACTCTCCCTTCCTGGCTACCCAAGTAATTCTCAGGTGGATAACTTTCTGATCCATGGGTATCATCTGCCCTGAACCTCTATAGTCATTAAAAATCTTTGGGTGCCTTGATTGAGTCCAACAACATCCAGTCCCTCATCTTTTCTTTAGTGTACATACACAGATCATCTTAGGGATTTCTATCTGGTCAAAACAACTTCAAATCTGAACCTGAGTGTGATTCTAAAATCCTGATTTCACCACCTAATTTTGAAAATGCAACCTGGCAATCCGATAAGACCATTTAAGAAACCTGAATCTCAAAGGTCTATGAGAGATAGAACGATTGATGATGCCCTTAGATTTTATGAGATTGATAACAAAACCTCAAATCTAGTTGACGACATTTAGGTTAATGTGACAGTAACAACAACCTTCATTATAAACTGTGCCTAATTAATATTGACACAAGTAACAAATGGATCAACTTGGGATATTCTCATGACAGGATACATTGAGTTAGAGAAATTGAATAACTTTGAACATCTCCAATGCGTGACAAAACCAGTACTTTGGGAAAGACACCAAGATGATCTTGAAAAGTGAGAAGAGATGATAAAATTGTTGAAATAGATTATCGATCAAAAATACCCGTACATTCCCTAAGCATTTAGCAAAACATTTTGGAACAATACTGAGGATCAATCTAATTTCCTAAATCCCAGGTTCGAGACTCAAGGTTGTTGTGGATCCTCAACCCAGATGGAATATGATCCAACTTATGTACAAATTAATATTCCTGATCTTGAGACGGTTTAGGAGGATCCGATTATAGGTGTTCACAATTTTGAGCCAACCCCAGAAAATCAAGAGCCTGGTTCACCTAGCTTAGATTTCCCAGACACCTGTGATACTAAGATTGAATCAGAACCTCTCGAGGGTGTAAATTCCGTCCCTTATTTTGATAAGGTGACTCTCAAGAGCAATTTTGACATCCCTGTAGAGCCCAACCTAGATTCTAACGATCCAACCCACACTCTTAACCTAGAATTTGGATCTGAGCCTTATCAGGATGATTTCAAGGCCCCGTGTGATGAAATTTAGATTTTGAATTTGGATTATGATTCTGGGCCTGTATTTGATGAGTGCACCTCTCTAACCTCCTCAGAGATACAGATTGATTTTTCGGAAGTCACGCCAATTTACGATACAGAAACCAAGTTGAAAGAGTTGGGACTCGATTGGGTCCATCCTAGGAGCCAAGAACTCGAACCCATGTCTAATAAGAACATCTTTTCTAGTTCGGATTCTTAGAATAGGCTAGATCCAAGTCAGGTTGCTGATTGTACATCTCTTGATTTATTCGGTGGTGGAACCTCTGATCCTGAATCAGATTTAGAACATGACTCTTGCAAGTTCTCCGACGACTTCGAATCTTACCTTAATTTCAGAGAACTATTGTTTCCTGACAAATCCAAACCAATTTATGACCACAGGGACTACAACCTGTCCTTTGATTCTGACACTGAGGTCAATGATTTGAAAGAAGCCACCTCTTCTATACATACGAGCCTTCCAAAACCCGTTCTCAACCCCGACCCACAACCAGACTTAATTATTACTCTGATTCTCCTCTCGATGAACCGGTTGCAGATGATTATCCTCCATTTTTTAATCGGGTATCGGATATTGATTAGATTGCAAATTACATGCCATCTTTCTCTGATCACTCTCGTAGGGACCTCACATCCTCCATAGATCCATTCTCTTTCGAGGATCCCTACTCTGACCAGGCTGATCTGACTCAGCCAAACCCTAGTTTACACTTCCACATCTACTTGAGCTCCACAACATATGGTGGGTTCTGCATCTACTGATTCACATCTATCAACCTACCAGATTGATTGAGTTTGGACTGCATCATCAGCTTGTGGATCTGAACAAGCACTTGGTTGGACCAACCATGCTATTGATCAAGGTGTTTGTTCTACAAATTCATCTGATTTGACCACTCCATACAATTTTCTACTCTATTGAAGGCATTGAATTTAGCGCTTAATGCGAGGCAACCCGTCATTTCAAAAACTCGAGATCCTTCTGATTATCATTTTGTACTTCACGTCTATTGCACTTTGAGTTTAGTTTTAGAACAGCCGACTCCACCTCTGGTACTCGTACCAAAGCTTGAAATCGTCCGCAATAGTCATCCCGACTTGTTCGCCCACTTGATTAACTTGTTCTAATCCCTGAACCCAAATTGATTTCATACTCTCTAATTTACAATGAAGAAATTGCAAAACTTAGGCATGGGGGGTGTTAAAATGCAAACATACAAAAATTCAAAGTTCTGAAGGATTCTCACAAAAAAATAAATATTCCAAAAAATCAAAAAAAAAGAGAGAAAATTTTGAGAAAAAGAAAATGGAGAAAGGGGAGGAAATTTTGAGAATTAAATGCAAATCATTCTTGAGAGGAAGAGAGGAGGTGATTTAAAAGGTAAAAAAGGAGTAACAATTTGAAATAAAAGGAGTTAGTCATTAGTAAAAGATTATGGAACCTACTTAGTTCTAGACCAAATCAAAAAGAAGAAATAAAGTCGAAAGTGTTAAGAAACACGAAGATTAGTATGAGTGTTGATCTTAAGCCTCTTGGGCTATGTTTTAGCTTAAAAATTCAAGTATCCGTTAAGATTTGGATAGTCCTCAAGAGGTTGAGGAAAATGCAAAGCTTAAGTATTATGTTTAAGGCTTAGGGATTATTTGACCTAGTTAACTGACCTCTGGTTTGCGGGACTCGGTAACCTAGGCACCCTAATCTACACGCAATCTGGTTTAGCACTCTTAATTATCAAAATCACGCAAATGCGTTAATTTTGTTCTAAAAAGCCACCTAGATTAGGAGCGGCTCATCAATGCAAGTTGATTTGGATGAGTTCCTGATGCAGAGAGGTGGGAAATTCCCCTCGAAGATGCGCAATAACATACAGTCTCCTCGGTGCTTGTCTCCTAGGATATCTAAATATCCTACCGAGGGCACGTAAGCACCTTATGCTGATTTAGGTGTCATGGGTGGGATTATCTCGAAATATCGATTACTAGGACCTGAATTTAGCTATAGAATGCCATGGGAGGCACTATCTCAAAGTGTCGAAAGCTAGGGTTCTGGGGGTTACCATGGGCGGTGCTATCTCGAAGCATCGATTGTTAGGAACCCTACGAGGATTGATGGTGGGAGCTAGGGATCTGATACATACCATGTTGTAAAGCCAATCCGAAGCTAGATATAAAGAAGAAAAAGAGAGAACTCTCCAAAAAATGCAAGAATTCTTCTGTCTCTCTCTTACAAAAATGCACTGCAAACTGAACCTCGACTAAACATGTTTTAAGCATGAGTGCTTTAACCGCGGAGCTTAACGAACCTTAGGTTAGTTCCTGTAGGCCTTAGAAACCTTTGTGGCAGACTGAAGCTAAAGCTGGTTAGGTCTAGATCTTGATTGGTACTTGAGTACCTCTAGGCCTATTGTTACCATTCTGACCTAATCTACAAAAGAAAGCACACAATAGAAATCTGAGCATAAAAAGGCATGGTCTAGAATTTAAGTTAATTCCATGGGATTTTGCTAAGGGACTAGCAAAAGTTAGGCATAGGGGTATGATGATTGTTAAACACGGCGAAATCGAGTTTAAAATAAAGGGTTGTAATATAGTCGAACTTGCTTTTATTACTCAAATAAGTTTCGAGGTCGAACACAAGGACCAAGATGGAATTCACACACTAATCTCAACAATCAATGTAATTTGAACACAAAATATTACCCAAAAACTAATTTGCAATGTAGAGCATATGAGTATATGAAGAGTAAAAAGAATTTTAGACAAAATAATGGTGATTTGAATCACCAATTATAAGTCTAATACATAGAATAATTACTCAAATTTACTAAAGGAGAGAGTATGAAATCAGATGTTTGATTTTGCAATCAGACGTCTTAAATGATGTTTGCTACAGTACCCCTTTTGCTTTTCTTTATCTGCACGCCTCTTCCTTCTTTTCTACAACTGAACCATCTTTTTTTCTTCTTTCTTTCTCTGACCCTTTCTTTGTAACTCCTCTTCTTCTTCACTTCTTCTCTTCTTCCTCTTCTTCTTCACGCATAGAGGGCGGTCATCTCTGGCTTTCCTCCTAGTCCAGGCTCACCAGCGTGTGGTGGTGAGCGAGGAGTGCAGGTCGGGTTATCGGCTCTAGGCCAGGTCCGCATGTACGTGTCACGGTCGAGGTCGGGTGAGCGGGTGAAGAGACCTCACCCCGTGAACTTAGGCGAATAGATTCTTTCACAAATTCAATTTATTCGGGCACGCTGCTTCAGCACTTTCCGATGTGGGACTATCCGCGCCCTTCTTCTTTGTGTGTCCACAGCAAGGGCTCCTTTGCAATTGCAGCAGCTGCTGGGCAGAGGTGCCAATTGCTTGTTGGGATGTGTTCGAGGGTAGATTCCATGCGACCTGGAGCAAAGACCTGGGACTGAAGCGCCTGGAGCGAGCTTCAAGCAAGCTCGAAGCTTGCTCGTCAATGGCGGCAAGGTCGAGTACCTAAAAAGAGTGAAACGACCACGTTAGAACGCTCAGGGAGTATTGCTGAATGACGACGAGTGCGATGAGGGTGTTTGTGTGGCATCTCATGGTCTATGAATGCGTGGTTAGGTCAGACTGTGTGCATGAGAGTGGGTGTGTTCGGGGGAGTGCGTGAGTGAGTGGAGAGGTGAATAAAGAGAGGGGAAATGAGCGGAGAGGTGAGGCGGTGGTTGTGGGTTTGTCGGTGAGGGATTGATGGTTTGTGGAGGTGGGATGGTCTCGTCGGAGGGGATGGCCAGAGATGGAGGAGATGGAGTTGCGAATGGTTGTCGGTGGTCGGATTTGGAAAATAAAGAGAGGAGAAGAAAGTAGGGGATATAAGGAGCTTAGCTAGGAGGTAGGTGGATGAAGTGGGGCAGAGATGGCATCGGATGTGGTGTTACTGACCCCGGAGACGAAAGCCGCTCCGGTGAGATAGAAACGGCGAGGATGAAGGAAGAAAGGGTGTTTGCTGGTACGGTGAGACGTGGACGAAAGCAAGGGAGAGGAATCCACCACTGGTATTGTGGAAGGATGATGAGGAAAGGTAGAGGGGATCGTCGGACGTCGAGGAGCTTTCGGCCATGAAAGAGAGAGGAATTGTGGGGATTCATGGCCAATTTCGAGCGTGAGGAGATCAGTAAGCTCTGAGGGTCCTTATAAAGGGTTCTAGGGGGCGGTTAGAGCTTGGGAAGCAAGCTTCCCAAGTTTGGAAGGTCGCCAGATTTGGGTAATTCTTGAGACCCAAATCCTTCATGCATTCGCATGAGAGATTGGGAAAGATTCGGAGCACATGGACGGGTTCAGATTGAAGAGTACTCCTCAAAGAATCTCCCTTTCAATTTTGGAAGGGATTGATTGAATAAAGGAGTTCTCTTCAATCAAAGGTCGCTGGAGAAGGATTTCTCTGCGATAACGGCGGAGGGACTTTATTGTGAAGAGGACGAAGAAGTTAGGGGTTGAATGTAAGGGTTTTTGAAAGTTGGGGGTATAAATGTAATCAGACAGGATCATTTTGCAAACTAGGTCAAAACAAGCTCATCTTGGGTCCAAATTTTGGTACAAACGTAATTTAGACCTAAGGAATCTAATGGTGAAGTTGGATTTTGGTTTTGACCACGTTTGACTGGGTAGTTTACGTAAAAACCTAAATTAGGGTAAATATCTGTCTAAGACTCCATTTTAGGTCAAGATGGGTTATGATGACCAAATTGAAGGTACTAAACCCTAGAAAATATTTTTCTATGATTTTTAGAGGGTTTAGGTGAATTTTATCCTGATCAAAACCTTGATTAATTAAGTGGGTCTATTTTTAGGATTTCAAAAGTCATTTAATTCTCAAAACACACGCAAACCCTTTTCTGTCTGATCTAACCCACTTGTTATCCTATTAAGATCATTTGACCTTTATTCAGCCCTTAAGAAAGCCCGTAATTATACTTCTTTCATGATAAGTTGGTAAAATTACTGTTTTAACCCAAGTTTCTTATTTTTCGCTCAAAATGCTTATGTAATGAATTATGACCTTTAGTTGGTTATGTAGGAGCATTTGATAACTTATTGGATCAAAATGAGCTAGTTATGGTTCATGATGGTGTTCCCATCATATCCCCATGCCTAGCTTTTGCTAGTCCCTTAGCAAAATTTCAAGGTCTTAACTTTGCTTCTAGACCATAAAATCCTTTGATGCTTAAAAACTTTGTTGTGTGCTTCCTTTTGTAGATTAGGTTAGAATTCCGATAGTAGGCCTAGAGGTACTCAAGTACCAACCAAGATCCGGACCTGACCAGCTTTATCCTTAGTTTACCGTGAAGGTTTCTAAGGCCCACAGGAACTAACCTAAGGTTCGTTGAACTCCGCGGTTAAAGCACCCGTGCTTGAAACATGTTTTAGCCTCGGTTCAGTTTGTAGTGCGTTTTTGTCAAAGAGAGACAGATGAATTTTTCTTTTTGGAGAGTTTTCTCTCTCTTTTCTTTTTATTTCTAACTTTGGATTGGCTTTACAACACGGTCTATATCGAATTCCTAATCCCTATCATCAATCCTCGCAGGGTCCCTAGCAATCGATGATTCAGAATAGCATCACCCATGGAAACCCCCAGAACCCTGGCTTTCGAGATTTCGAGATAATTCTGCCCATGACGTTTTGTAGCTAAATCCAGACCCTGGTAATTGACATTTCGGGATAATGCCACCCATGGCATCTGAATCAGCACAGGGTGCTTACATGCCCCCGGTAGGATATGTAGATATCCTAAGAGACAAGCACCAAGGTGATGATATGTAATTGCACATCTTCAAGGGGAATTTCCCACCTCTCTGCGTCGGGAACTTGTCCAAATCAACTTGTGTTGATCAGCTGCTCCTAATCTCGGTGACTTTTTTTTTCAGAACAATTTAAACGTATTTGCATGATTTTGATACTTAGGTGCACTGAACCAGACTGTGTGTGGATTGAGTTACTTAGGTTATCGAGTCCTGTAAACCAGAGGTCAGTTAATGAGACAGAATAATCCCTAAGCCTTAGACCTAATACTTAAGCTTCGCATTTTCCCCAACCTCTTGAGAACTATCCAGATCTTAGCGGTACTTGAATTTTTAAGCCTATGATTATAGCCCAAAAGGCCTAAAATCAACGTTCCTACTAATCTCTTCTCTGTTTTATTATCACTTTTTGCCTTTCATTTTCTTTCTCTTGATATGGTCTAGAACTAAGTCAATTCCTTAATCTTTTACTAATGACTATCTCCTTTTCTTTTCTTTTCAAATTGTGCTCCTTTTTGACATTTTTATCTCTTCCCTTTTTCTCAAAATTTAATATGCCATCAAAATTTCCTCTCCTCTCATATTTTTGTTCTTTTTTAAGAATTTTTTTATATTTTTTTGGTATTTCTAGAATATGTGATTTTTTTGTAAGAACCCTTACGAACTTTGATTTTTGAATGCTTGCACTTTACCACCCCCCCATACCTAACTTTTGCAATGTCCTCATTGTAAATGGAGGGTGTGAAACAGTTTTGGATTTAGGAATTAGAATAAGATTATCGGGTGGGCGAACAGGTCGGGAATGATTGTTGTGGATGATTTCAAGCTCTGGCACGTGTACCAGAGGTGGGATCGACTTTCTAAAATGAACTCAGGGTGTAAAAGACATGAAGTACAGAAGGATAATCAGAAGGATCTTGGTTTTGTTTTGGAATGACAAGTTGCCTCCCATTAAGCGTTAAAATCAACACCTTCAGCCGAGCAGGAAATGGTATGGAGGAGTGGTCAAATCATATGAGTTTTGCAGAACAAGCACCTTGATCAAAAGCCTGGTTGGTTCAAAAAGGTGCTTGTTCAGATCAATAGGCTAATGATGCAGCCCAAACCCAATCAATCTGGTGGGTTGATAAATGTAGATCAAGAGATGTGGAGCCCACCATATACTTTGGAACTCGAAAGGGTGTGGAAGTGTATAGCGAGGGTTTTGCTGAGTCGAATCAGCCTGATCAGAGTAGGGATCCTTAAATGAAAAAGAATCAGTGGAGGATGTAGGAACCCTACAGGAGTGATCAGAGAAGGATAGGGCATGATTTGTAGTGGCGCTATTCCAGCGCCACATCTGCGCTAGAAATCGGGCGCAACTACGCCTGGAGGCAAATTTGGCCCTCGATTTGAGGGCCATAAATTATTGAAAAAAATAAAATAAATTATGGACAATAAAGTATCTACATAATACTACACAATTGCTTAATTAATTTTGAATTTTAATTAAGTTTACTATACAAATACATTAATTAAATTAGGCTGTTTGTACAGGATAATTTAGGTGCTTAATTGGTTAATTACTTTTAAATTAGTTAGTAAATGGTCTAATTGACCTTAAACAGATTTAAATTACATACTTAAGTATTTTATACATATTTTTATTATATTTTTCCAAATTTATTTATGTTTTATCTATATTGAAATAGCAGTTTTTGGCTGTTTAATTTATAAACTAAATAACAGTAATCTAAAATGGGTATAAATATACTTTAACTAGCTTAAATTACTTAATATAAATTAACCTAAGTCTATAGATTCACTTAACTTAGTTATAACCCTAAATTACTAATTTAGCTAAATTAACTTAACACTCTAGCTATAAACTGAATAAATTCATTATTTATATTTGTCTATACAATTCAGTAATTATATATGTATAAATTCAATTCAGTAATTCAGTATTTATGTATATATGTCTGTAAGTTACATATATATAGATATATACAATTTTATACAGTATACAGTATATATGTATATATACTTACATAGTTATTATATTCATTATAGTTAAAGTTAGTAGTATATGTATATATACAGTATTAGATTTAAGTATTTACAGTTAGATTTCAATAGGAGGATGAGGAAAGAAGGATTGATTGTGTTCAATTTTCTTGTCTAACAGCAGCTTTAGCCATTGTCAGATGGGTGGAGAAGGGGGAGAGTGTTAAGAATTCAGTGTTTCTTTCAGCAGCCTAAGCTACTGTCAAATGGGCTAATTGCTGCTGCAATTAGTCCATTTGAAAAGAGAGATGAATCCAAATGGTGAGGAGGGAAGAGTTTAGAGAGGAGGAAGATATGTAGCTGCAAGATGCAGCAGTTTACTGTGTACTGGGATTAAAAGCAATCAAAATCAACTGAAAAGTAGATAAGTGAATCCCAAATCTGACAAGGGTTTAAATTCTCACGAAAATCACTAAATGTCTCAATTCAAATGCCCAAAAACCCTCATCAAAAACCTCATTTCAGATTAAAACCCACAAATATCACTGAATTAATTCTTCCTAATGCTATAGAGAGCATGAAGGAAGGCTTAAGTCAGTCAATTAAAACCATAAGATCGAATCCCAGTTTCTTGCAACCTTAAGGAGTATTGAGAACTCCTTAGGTTAGGAAATCACCATACAAATCACCTCAGTAATTATCACAGTAATCATCAAAACAGAAAATGTATGGCTATTCTGAATTATCAAAACAATACTAAGAATTCATTAAGGGAATTCACAGTAACTTGTGAGTGCATTAACAGTATAGCAAAACAGATTCATGGATGGCTCTTCTGAGATGATTTCTATCACCAGAAAACCTCTCAGAGTCCTTGCCAACAAAAAATTCAAATCATCTTCAATCTGTCAGATCAGGCAGTGAAATCCAGAAAGCAAAAATCCTTAAAATCCATGTTGAAAAGAAATCCGACAAACTGAGGAATTCGACCCAAAATCAAGGGGCTTTTGTGATCAAATATGGGGTGAGTGAGAAGCCCCTTAGGTGCTTGTGACGCCAATTTCAGATCTGAGGTTGTAAACCAGCCAGATCTGAAACTGGATCAGGGTGTGTGGGTGAAAGATGAGAAAAACTTGTCGTAAAAAGAAATCAGAACTGGATTGTGAAAAAACATGGAGAGGGAGATAATTTGAAAAATGATTTGATGAATTCTTCCCCTCTGATCTGGACTGATCAGAGGAGGTGAGGGAAGGGAATTAAAGCTAATTCTACTCCTACAGCTACTTTAACCTACAACGAAAATTAAACACTAACAATTATGCTAATTCTACTCTAAACTACTTAACTACAGCTAAAACTAATTATGTAGAATTAAAAACCTAAACTAACAGGAAGAATGGGACCTATGGGTCCTTAGCTGGTGGCTAAGGAGGAAGAAAGGAGGAAGATGACTCCAGCGGAGGGAAGAGTCTGCTAGTGAGGCTCTAGGGTCGTCCTCAGGTGCTACGAAGTCCTTAGCGACGAGGAGTGTCGAGAGAAGGTGATGATTTCATAGCCGGGGCTGTGAAATCAGAGGCTGGATGGGGAGGAGAGATTGGAGTGGACGAATTGATCGCTAAGAGATGTAGGAGGGAGCAATCCCTTGCGCGCGACACCACTGAGGTGCTTAACTAGCAGCTCAGTGGCTGAGATCACCACGCAGGTGAGAATAAACAAGATGCAACCAGCGACGAGGATGTGAGGGGCGGAGCGCGTGGTGAGTTGAGCACAAGATCTGACCGTTAGATGAGATCTGGGGAGAGAGGTGAACGCACTCACCGAATTACGCAAAAGTTCCAATAGAATCCAACCGCAGATCAAGATCTAAAGAGCGACGGACGGCTGCGATTGGCCGTGTTCTTCGCGCGCTACAGTGCGTGTGAAGAGCAGCAGGCTTCTCTCTGAAATGAGGGAAAAATTGCAGGAAGACCCTTGAACGAAGGGGTAGAAGAATAGCGTGCAGGCCCATAAGTGAAAAGAACTATAACTGGAAGGACCCTGTAGGTTTTCAAAAGGGTCCCTGCGGCTTACAAGCAAGTCCAAAAATGAGTTTTTAAGGGTCAAAGTGTAATGCATGAAGGACCTAAGTATAAATTATCTATTTCAAAACCTAAATGATGTCCAATTGCCTTCAAGTTTTTATATGTGCTTAATTGAACATTTAAGACATTGATTTTACTTCTGATTTGGCCTTTCAAACTTATTTATGTGTTCAATTGACACATGGATCATCATTTGTATTTTGCTTTCAGAATATCTCATTTTTGTGACCTAATTATGAAGTTTTAACACAGAGTAAAGGTTTTAGGCCTTTTTCTTTAATTCCCACACTTAACCCTTTTTATCTGTTAATTTGATATTGTTTTGCTTAGTGTCTAGCTTAATTTCAGCTTTCTAGCCATGATGAGTAGCTACTCATCACCTACTTAGGTCAAAATAGGTTCCAAAGGATAATTTGAAGGTTTTAAACCCTGGAGGATATTTTTTCATGAATTTTAGAGGGTTTAGTTGATTTTTATCCTGACCAGAACCTTGTTAAATTAAGCAGGTCTGTTTTAGGGTTGCTAGAAGTCATTTAATTCTTAGATTGCACATGAATCCTTTTCTAACTGAACCAACCCACTTTTCATCTTGTTAAGACCAATTGACCTATGTTTAGCCCTTGAGAAATTTTTGATGTACTGCAATGGTAAAATTACAGTTTTACCCTTTATTTCTTATTTTCTTCTAAAAATAGTTATTCCTTGAGTTAGGCCCTTCTCTAGGTTATGTAGGAGTTTTTTTTCTCTTTTCTAGGTCAAAATGAGATATTTAGGGCTCATGATGGTGTTCCCATCACTGATCTAACCCACTTGTTATCCTATTAAGACCATTTGACCTTTATTCAACCCCTCAGAAAACCCGTGGTTATACAGCATTCATGATAAGCCAGTAAAATTGTAGTTTTAACCCTAGTTCCTTATTTTTCCCTCAGAATGCTTATGTAATGAATTATGACCTTCAGTTAATTATGTAGGAGCATTTACTAACTTAATTAGATCAAAATAAGCTAGTTGTGACTCATGATGGTGTTCCCATCAATGATAATGTTATCATCAGCCATATCTAGCTTTAATTAGTCATAATCAAGGAATAAATGCTCCTACATAACAGCCAGAGGATCATAATTTACTGCAAATCAATTCTGAGAGAATAACAAGAAAACAAGGGTAAAACTTCAATTTTAATATCATATCTCAATTGCAGAATAATCACAGGATTTCTTAGGGGTTATTTAAAGGTCAAATGGTCTTAAATGTCTAACAAGTGGGCCCGTGTAGATAGAAACGGGTTTTCACGCGTTTCGAGAATTAAATGACATCTGAAACCTTAAAAATAGACCCACTTAATCTACTGAGGTTCTGGTCAGAATAAAATATACATAAACCCTCTAAAAATCATATACAAATATTCTCTAGGGTTTGGCTTGCTTGAATTGACCAATGGAACCCAATTTAACCTAAAATAGAGTCTCAGACAGATAGTTGCCCTAATTTGGGTAACTGTGCAATTTACCCAGTCAAACTTGGTCAAAACCTAAATCCGACTTCATCATCAGATTCCTTGGGTCAAAATTATGTTTATACCAAAATATGGGTTCAATTTGAGATCATCCTGATCAAGTTTGCATCTTAGTCCAGTCAAACTCTTTCTATCTCATTCAGACCCTTAGCTTTTTGAATTCCTTGTAAAGAGCCCCCTAACTTCATCATCTTCTTTGCATGCTGGTCCTTGTGCCATGTTTGGAAGGTTGAACCTTCACTATTAAGTTTTGAGCGAGAATTTCTCGCTCTATTCTCAATCAATCTCTCCTAAAATTGATACGGGGATTCCTTGTGAAATTTCCTTCCTTTGGAGTCGCACCTTGGGCTCTACGTCTTTCCCAAAAGATCATGTGAACCTTTCAAAGGTTCAGGTATCCTATTTCGCAAAAACCTTTCAAGCTTGGAAGCTTCTTTTCAAGCTTGGAAGGGCTTCCTATGGCCTATAAAAGAACCACTGTTGCATTCCGCATTTCCTTAGCTAAGTTTTGGCCAAAATACCCTCTTCACAATTCCTTCCTTGAGGGAGACTGTGAAGAAGGGAATGAGTAGGTGACTTGGGCGGAGGGAGGATGGAGGGCAATCATGGGGCGACTGCAAGGAGGAGCCGCGATGCTGAGGGATGGACAACTTGGAGGTCTAGGGCTTGGAGACGGAAGGAAAGGAGAGGTTTCATGACCACTTGCAGATGGGAGGCGGGTGTGAGGAGGGCAAACATGGGTAGATCTTGGGGCAATAAGGAGACTATTTGCTTCAAATGCCGGCATCGAGGCCATATGGCAGCGGTGTGCCACTTCCCCCTTGTCTACCTCGCTTGTGGAGGGCATGGCCATATGTGGGATTCTTGTATGGCCAATAGAGGCCAGGAGAAGGGAGGGACCAAGATGTGCCCTGGAGTTTCGAATTTTAGGGCATAGCGGCCACCATCACCGCCTACCTATGGGGGTCATACGGTTGACGTTGAAGTCCCTATGACAGAGGACATCAGAACGGCTGAACTGGTGCTAAGAGGGGCCCTGATAGGAGAGGTGATGACTGGCAACCCCTCCCTAGAAAAGCTCCAACAGTTGGTAAGCTCTTTATCCCTATCGATTGATGGTTGGGAGATTGCGTTCCTCTCCCCCATGCGATTTGTGCTTTTTGGTTTGGGGATGATGGACGTTGAACAACTGCATTTTCAATCGAGTTCTTTTGATGGGTTGATAGTGATATGGAGATTAGTCTCCCCTTTGACGGGTCTTTGCCTTAGAGGCCACCCTAGAGGGCAGGCTCTAGATTGGGGAGATTAGAGATTAAAGGTCTACCACTTCACCTGAGATCAAGAGAGGTGGTGGCGCCATGATATCAGGTTTTGCTATGATTGCGAAGGATGTTATTGTTGGTTTAATGGAGGGTGATGAATGGGTTCTCAATGTCCTAGTAGATGTCTTCAAACCAGGATCAATCCCAGAGAGACTAATCCTTCGATGCGAGGGTAGCTCATGGCTGTTGATCTTAAGATTTATAGTGGGTGATACTACTATGGAGAAGGGGTAGGATAAGATGTCTTATATGCAGGCTGTTGTTGAGGAGACTAATGTACAAGTGCCGGGCAGGATATCCCTTGAAGAGGCACCAGTGTCTTAAAAATGTAAGGACCACCACCTTGTGGAGAGGGAGGAGATGATGGATGCAGCGCAGGTGGAGTATGCAGGAGTGAGGAAGTGACGACCATGATTGAGGCAGTGGTTGCAACTAAGCCAGTGATTGACAAAACTGAAGAACGAGTCTTGAAAGAGATCTCGAATAATCCCTTGAGAACCCAGTCAAACATAAAAGATGTGGAAGGCCTGAAGTTTGGTACTGGATCAGCTACCAAGGTTGGTTTGGGCAAATTGCCTTACGGGCTTAGGCAGAGGCAGATAATATCAGATTTGAACCTTGATGAAAATGTTTTGGCTGCGATTATGCAGGTTGACAAGGTCCAAAACCAAAAGAGGGGGAGTTCCCTAAGAGTAGGATGAGAATCCTTACGTGGAATGTGTGTGGGCTACACGACATGAGCCAGAGGGCCTCTCTATTGAGATACCTGAGAGAGTGGGAGATTGACTGCGCGATAATACAAGAGACTCACATTGAGAATGAAAATGTTAGGGTCTGGAATGAAATGAAGACTGCAGGGGCGACTGAATGTGTGATGCTCAATGCACATGGCAGATCGGTGGCATTGTTATGTGGTGGAGAAAGGCTTGGTTACAATTACTGGAAGTGCATAAAGCTTGAAATTTGGTGACTTGCAAGTTCCAAAGATGTCAGGGGCAAGGTGTCATTTATATTACTAGTGTTTATGGACCGTGTGTCACTTCGATGAGACATGAACTTTGGGAAGATTGGGCAGCAATCGTAGAGCTCGTGCAAGGGGGTGCCTGGTTAGTGGGTGGGGATTTCAACTGTGTACTGATAGGGAATGATAGGCCAAATGGTGCAGTGGACAACGCCTCTCTTGGATTCCAACTGGTGGTTCAAGCTCTTGGTTTGAACAAATACCAGTCCTCAGGAGTTGAGTTTACTTGGAGAAATGGCAATGGCCTTATGTCAAAGATTGATAGATTTTTCAGGAATGCTACTCTCCTTGACATGTTCCAGCTCTCTGTTGTTGCTGGGCTAGAATGGCCCTTCTCAGACCATACTCCATTGGTCTGGGATAGTGGGGAACAGGTTCACATAGGCTCTTACTTCAAGCTTAGAAGATCGTGGTTGGGAGAACCAGGGTTCTGTGAGATGATTGAGTCGTGGTGGTGGACCAAACAGGTGGAGGGTTCAGCCACTGTCAGGATTGCCTCTAAGCTGTCTACCCTGCGCACTGTATTGAAAGAGTATGGAGCTGCGGTGTCTGCTCTTAGGTAGCAATGGCGTATTGAGGCCCTGAATGAAATCCAGATCTTGGACTATAAGGAGGCAGCGGGTCCCCTATCTGATGATGATCTTGAAGCTAGAAGAATGTGACAAGATGTGGTGGCGGAGGACTTGAAACAGGAGATGGACTAGAAGGAATAGTCTAGATAGCTCTGGCTTAAGGAGGGGGATGCCAACACAAAATTCTTCCATCTCGCAGCCAGCTCTCGTAGATGGGTAAACATAATTTCATCCATACTCAAAGATGGACAAAGATTGTCTTCTATGCAAGAGATTAGAGCGGAGGCTGTCAAATACTATAGGGACTCTTCATGGGTAGCAGAGTGAGGGAGTTGGAGGATGGCTGCGTGTTCTGCTCCTAGAGTTTTAGATGATCAAGCTTCCAAGTTGATGGCTACTATCACTGAGAAGGAAACCGTAGATGCCATAAAAGACTTAAACAATGAGGGCTCCCCTGGACCGGATGGCTTTCAAGTTTTCTTCTATAAGGAAATGTGGAGTGTGATTGGCAATGAGGTGATGGATGTTATTAGAGAGTTTGAGAGGGGCAACTCTGGCTTTGACAAGATCAATAGATCTTTTCTATTCTTGTTGCCAAAGATATAGGGGGCTGAAAAATTTTCTGATTTCAGACCGACTGATCTATAGAATTCCATCTACTTGGTGGTGAGCAAGATATTGGCAAATAGACTGAGGACAGTTCTGCAGGACCTGATCCACCCCGTTCAATCAACCTTTTGGCCCAACAGATCACTTCAGGAATAATTTATAATGGATCAAGAAATGGTGTGTGGTTGGCATAGAAGGAAGTGTAAAGCCTTTATGTGGAAAGTGGATTTTCGAAAGGCTTATGACTCTGTCTCATGGCCTTACCTCTGGGAGGTTTTTAAAAGAAGAGGTTTCCCTCCCCTCTGGATCCAGTGGATGAAGCGGTGCATTACAACCACCTCCTTCTCTCCACTGATCAATGGGAAACCTTGTGGAGTTTGGATTCAACCTCAATGCGGTGTTAGGCAAGGTTGTCCATTAGACCCTTTGGTTTTTAATCTTGTAGTAGATGATCTTGCTAGATATGCCTACAAACTTTCAAAAGCTGGTGTTATAAGAGGATATTCCTTATCCAAAAGGAGAGCTATGGCCCCTATATTATAGTATGCAGATGACACAGTCTTCTTTGTGGAGGGGACAATTGCTGCAGCTCATGCTCTGGGCCACATGATTAAGATTTTCGTGGACATGTTCGATCTGAAAAGCAACTGGAACATACTATTTGACAAGATTTCTATTAAGTTGAAAGGATGGAGCAGCAAATTCTTGTCTAAAGGGAGAAGACTGATCTTGTTAAACTTGGTTATTGCTTCTATCCCGGTATTCTATTTTTCCTTCTTCAAAGCTCCGAAGTCTATTTGGAAACGTGTGGATGTGATGCGTAAGAAATTCTTTTGGAAGGGAGCTCGACATATGGGGAGATTCATGCATCCTTTGAAATGGGAGCACGTATGTCGGCCCAAGGAAGAGGGTGGATTGGGGATCAAAGCTCTTAAAGAATTCAACGAGGCCCTTCTGATCAAATGGGTGATCAAGATTCTTAATGACGAGGAAAAGCTATGGACTGAACTTGTTAAAGACTGTTATGTTCTCTCTAACAGTGTGTTAAAGAGACTATACCCCCTCAAACCATCCCCCTTTTGGCGATCGATTACTCAAGCTATCAAGAACAATTGGCATTTGATGCAACCAGTGCTTGGAGATGGTAGTGAGTTCAGTTTCTGGAAAGAACGTTGGTCCCCACTAATCTTGAAAGAATCATATCCAAGGGTGTACTCGGCTACAATTGACAAAGAAGTTCCAGTCAGCAGCATTTGGTCTGAGACAAGTGGGTGCTGGAGCCTAAATGAACCTCAAACCAGCAGGTTGAGTACTCATTTGTGGGAGGAAAGACAAAAATTGATTTTAGCCTTGCAGAATTTCAGGCCAAGACATGGCATGGAGGATGCATATGTATGGGACGACATCTATACAGCCCAACATGCCTATGGAAAAATAATCACATCCAGCAACAATATGGGGAGTGATCATGTTGATAAGAAACTATGGTTATTTAAGATCCCGCTCAAAGTGCAAATCTTTTTATGGTTGTGCAGGAGGGAAGGTCTGATCACCAGAGATCTTAGACATAAAAGAATGAGGGCAACATTACATGAATGTCACCTTTGTGGATTGCACACTGATAGTTTCTCTCACATTTTCTCTTCATGCTTGGTTACGGATATGATATGGAGAAAAACTTGCTAGGAGCCATTACCATCATGGGAGTCCTTATGGCAGAGGTTTGCAACACCGGGAAGACCACACTTGCGCATGGCAGTGACCATGCGGTGTGTGTGGAGGGCAAGGAATGAGAGATTATGTTAGGAGAGACCAGTATGCTGTGTGAAAATTGTAAATGAGTGCTGGTCCCTCATACATAGATGGGGATCCAATTTGTAATTCTTCTTATATTGTATTGAATAAAATGCCCTCTGGATCGCTATCGTAACACGATAGCTTTCCTTTCAGTCTCAAAAAAAAAAAAACCCTCTTCAAACTCTTTCTTCGGCCATCTCCGACTTAGCTCCGGCGAGCTCCTCCCTCCATCACTCTTCAGCCTCCCAATGACCAAATTGGGAGTGCCATCATCTTTGTCTCCTTCATCCATGCTTGGTGTGCCAAAGCCAGAGTCGTCCTCCCCTCTCTTCCTCACCGTCCACAATGGAGAAGTTCTCTTCTACGGCCCCGACCAATCATAGCCAGCATCCTCCTACCCCTTTCGTCCGTAATTCTAGGGTTAGTTAGGTCCCTTTCCCTCTCTACTTCATTTCTAGCTTCTTTCCTATCCCTTTCAACAATCAACTATGTCATTCACCCTCATCTCCTCCATCTCCGACGACCACTCCAGTGAGGTGTTTCCACCACTACACACCTCCATCCACCTCGCCAACAAGCCCGTGACCTCCGCCACATCCACCCGCACAAAAGCCTTAACATCTTCTCTCTTATTACTCATCCTAACACCCCGACGACCGACCCACTACCGCACCACCATCTTCGACCTTCGCACGCCACCATATGTCCTCTCACGACATGCCACCACCACCAACACATTCGTCGTGGTCTGGCGAAGGTTCTGAAGTATTTTAACTTGGTCGCAAGGCCATATTCTTGTTTTCAGGTGTCCTTGCTGGAGTTCTGCCACTTCCGCCATCGCCGCCTTCGTTCTTCGAGCTCTAGGTGTCATGAGCCCCAGGCAACATCCCCAGGCTGTGTGAAAGGTTTCCAAGCACATGCCCAGGTGGTCAATTGGGCACCACTACAATGCTGCTACTCCAATCGAACGCCTCTTCACAGCAGCTATGCGAGGAGGAGCCCTGTGGGATTTAGTCCCACATCGGGCGTGGAGAGGCGTGCGGCATCACTTAGGTTGTTTTTCTGCATTGTGCTTATTGCCTCCTAACACAAGGGTGAGGTCCTAATTACCTACACTTCCTGACTCGCCTAACCCATCTCCACACCTCGGCTGTGACACACGCACATAGCCCTGGTCCTGGGTATGCAGATCCCTGACACCAGATTACTCGAGCATATGACCGAACATCGAGAAAGAGAAGGGGAAGAGAAGAAGAGAGAGCGCAGGGTCACGGGGGTTTTGCTCTCATCGGCACTTGTGCGACACTTAGTCGAGAAGAGAAGAGGGACTGAGAAGAAGAACCGAGCAGAGAAAGAAGAGAAAAGGAAGAAGTACAGTGCCCTCCTGGCATTGTAGCAGTGGACACTTAAGTCGTCTGGCTGAAAGATTCTGTCATCTGATTTGCTTGACAGTGAGTGCACTATGCACTAAAGTTTGCGTGGATTTAAAGTGGTTGATATTGTTCATTTATTTAGATCATTAAGTAATTATTATATGTGTATCTAACCTAATAATTGGTAATTCAAATCACCATTATTTTACCTTAGATGTCTTTTTGCCTCATTAGATCCTTCATATACTCGTGTTATACATTGAATGTTAGTTTTGAGTAATTATTTGTGCTCATTTATATTATATGTTGAGATTTGCACGCGAATGCAATACTTGCTCCTTATGTTCAACCTCGGACTTAAATTCGAGTAATAAATTGTATATGTTTTCATGATTTATTGGATATACTACACGCTACGACTTTTCAAATACCGATTTATCACATAAACATTTTGGTGCCATTGCCGGGAACTCATCCAAATCAATGCCGGCATCCTCCTACCCCTTTAGTCCGCAAAATGTGTACGCAATAAATCAGTATTTGAAAAGTTGTTGCGCTGTAGTATAGCTAATAAATCGCGAAAACAGATACAATTTATTACTTGAATTTAAGTCCGAGGTTGAACACAAGAAGCAAGTATTGCATTCACGTGCTAATCTCAACATATAATACAAATGAGCATAATTAATTACTCAAAACTAATATTCAATGTATAACATGAGTATATGAAGGATCTAATGAGGCAAAAGACATCTAAGGCAAAATAATGGTGATTTGAATCACCAATTATTAGCTTAGATACACATATAATAATTACTTAATGATCTAAATAAATGAATAGTATCAACCACTTTAAATCCACGCAAACTTTAGTGCATAGTGCACTCCCTATCAAGCAAATCAGACGATAGAATCTTTTAGCTAGACAACTTAAGTGTCTACTACTACAGTGCCAATAAGGCAATGTACTTCTTCCTCTTCTCTTCTTTCTCTGCTCGATTTTTCTTCTCAGTCTCTTCTCCTCGCGACTAAGTGTCGCACAAGTGCAGTGAGATCAAAACCCCCTGATCCCACTCTCTCTCTTCCTCTTCTCTTTCTCAATGTCCGGTCATATGCTCGGGTAATCGAGTGTCAGGGATCTGCGTACCTTGGACCAAGGCTGTGTGCATGAGTGTCATAGCCGAGGTGTGGAAATGGGTTAGGCAGGTTGGGAAGTGTGGGTAAGGAGGACCTCACCCTTATGTTAGGAGGCGATAAGCACAATGCAGAAAAACAAGTTAAGTGATGCCGCATGCCTCTCCACGCCCGATGTGGGACTAAATCCCACAGGGTTCCTCCTCGCGTAGCTGCTATGAAGACGCGTTCGATTGAAGTAGCAGCGCTTGTAGTGGTGACCAATTGACCACCTGGGTGTATGCTTGGAAGCCTTCCGCACAGCTTGGGGATGTTTCCTAGGGCTCGCGACGCCTGGAGCTCGAAGAACGATGGTGGCGATGGTAGAAGTGGCGAAGCTCCGACGAGGACACCTAAAAACAAGAATACGACCTTGCGATCAAGTTAAAATACTTTAGGACCTTCGCCGAACCATGGCGAATGTGTGGGTGGCGGTGGCATGCCGTGAGAGGGCATATGGTGGTGTGCGGAGGTCGAAGATGGTGGTGCTGCAGTGGGCTGGTCATCGGGGTGTTAGGATGAGTAATAGGAGAGGAGATGTTAGGGATTTTATGCGGGTGGATGTGGTGGAGGTCACGGGCTTGTTGGTGAGGTGGATGGAGGTGCGTTGCGGTGGAAACACTCCACCGAAGTGGTTGCCGGAGATGGAGGAGATGAGGGTGAACGGCGTAGTCGGTGGTTGAAAGGGATTAGAAAGAAGCTAGAAATGAAGTAGAGAGGGAGAGGGACCTAACTAACCCTAAAATTACAGACGAAAGGGGTAGGAGGACGCCGGCTCTGATTGGCCGATGCCGTGGTAGAGAACTCCGTTGAGGTAGACGGAAAGGAAAGAGGGGAGGACGGCCCTGGCTTTGGCACACCAGGCGCGTACGAAGGAGACAAAGATGATGGCACTCCCAATTTGGCCGTTGGGAGGCCAGAGAGAGATGGAGGGAGGAGCTCACTGGAGCTAAGTTGGAGATGGCTGGGGAAAGAGTTTGAAGAGGGGCCAAAACTTAGCTACGAAAATGTGGAATGCAACAGGGGTTCTTTTATAGGCCATAGGAAGCCCTTCCAAGCTTGGAAGGTTTTTACAAAATAGGATACCCGAACCTTTGAAAGGTTCGCATGATCTTTTGGGAAAGACGTAGAGCCCAAGGTGCAGCTCAAAAGGAAGGAAATTTCACAAGGAATCCCTGTATCAATTTTGGGAGAGATTGATTGAGAATCGAGCGAGAAATCCTCACTCAAAACTCGACGATGAAGGTTCAACCTTCCAAACATGGTGCAAGGACCTACGTGCAAACAAGATGATGAAGTTAAGGGGCTCTTTGCAAGGAATTCAAAAAATTGAGGGTCTGAATGAGATAGAAAGAGTCTGACTGGATTAAGATGCAAACTTGATCAAAATGATCTCAGATTTAGCCCAAATTTTGGTAAAAACATAATTTGGACACAAGGAATCTAATAGTGAAGTAGGATTTAGGTTTTGATCAAGTTTGACTGGGTAAATTGCATAGTTACCTAAATTAGGGCAGCTGTCTGTCTGAGACTCTGTTTTAGGTCAAATTGGGTTTCAATAGTCAAATCAAGCATACCAAACCCTAGAAAATATATTTATATGATTTTTAAAGGGTTTATGTGGATTTTATCCTAACCAAAACCTCAGTAAATTAAGCGGATCTATTTTTAGCGTTTCAGATGTCATTTACTTCTCGAAACGCGTGAAAACCTATTTCTATCTACACAGACCCACTTATTAGACATTTAAGACCATTTGTCCTTTAATTAACCCCTGAAAAATCTTATGATTATTCTACAATTGAGATATGCTGTTAAAACTACAGTTTTACTCCTATTTTCTTGTTATTCTCTCAGAATAGATTTGCAGTGAATTATGGTTCTCTAGCTGTTATGTAGGAATATTTATTCCTTGATTATGACTAATTAAAGTTAGATATGGCTGAAGATGATGTTATCATTAGGGACCCACTTCATGAATGTCACTTCCAGTCCCTGATGAAGAAGTATGGGTTGTCGCATAGTATTTCGACTCCTTATCATCCCCAGACTATTGGACTAGCTGAGCTCTCCAATCGAGAGATCAAGAAAATTCTTCAGGTCACTGTTCGGCCTGGAAGAAAGGACTCGTTTATGGGAAGGCATGTCACCTTCCTGTAGAGATGGAGTATAAAGCCTATTAGCAGTACGGAAGTGCAATCTAGATCTCAGGGAGGCTGGAATCCACTGTTGTTTACAAATGAGTGAGATCGATGAGTTACGTAATGATGCATATGAGAACTCACATATCTACAAGGAGCGGATAAAGGCCTTTCATGATAAGCACATCTTATGAAAATATTTCTATCTTTGTCAGAAAATGCTTCTCTTCGATGCTCGACTCAAGCTCTTCCCAAGGAAACTGAGATCAAATTGGATTGGACCTTTTCTAGTCCGGAAGGTCTATGGAAATGAAGCAGTCGAAATCAGTGGACTCAGCCACGACCCAAATGCTTTTGTAGTGAATGGTCAAAGAGTGAAACCATTCCTTGAGCTTACCGATTCGAATCTGGCTGCTGAATCTTTTGATCTCTATTCACCATGAGCTGCATTGCACCCAGCTAATGGCTTTAAACTTAACACTTAACAGAAGGCAACTCGACTTTTGAAAACTAGAGACCCTTGTTACCCATCTCTGAGCTGAATTCCTTTCGCACTTTAGGGTTCGTACCTTAGAACAACCGACTCCACCTTCGATATTTGTATTAGAGCTTGAAATCGTTTGCAATAGTCATCTAGACCCGTTCACCCACCCGTTTGAACCTGTTCTAAATTACAAACTAAGCTGAACTCGAACCCACCTAGTTTGCAATGAGGGCATTACAAATATTAGACATGGGGGTTACTAAAGTGCAAAACGATGTGAAATTTGATTCTTTTGAGCGATTTTGAACAAAATAAAAAGAATGAAAGGGGAGGAAAAATTTTGAAGTAATTTGAAAATCTATTTTGAGGAGAAAGAAGGGAGAACTAGAGAAAAAGGAGCAAAAAGGAAAATTGTGTTAGTCCTAGCAATTGAGTATGGAACTTACCTAAGTTCTAGGTTGGATCAGATGATGAATTAAGTCCTGAAATACCAAAGAAGAGGAAATAAGTAAGGGATATCAACTTTAGGCCTCTTGGACCTATTTTGGGCTTCAACACTCACATATTTGTTAAGATCCAGTCTATTCCTCAAGAGGTTGAGGGAGCTGTGAAGCTGATGTATCAAGTCCAAGGCTTACGGATTATTCGACCTCGTTGTCTACCTTTTGGTTTACAGGACTTGGTAGGCTAGGCACCCAAAATTCGCACACTGGTCTAGTTTAGTGAGCTTAATGAAGAATAATGCCATAAAGTGTTCTATTATGAAAGAAATGTTTTCTCGAAAATTTGGCTTAGGAGCAGCTCGAAAACACAAGTTGATTAGATGAGTTCCTGCCACGGAGAGGAGTAAATACTCCCCTTGAGGATGTGTTATAACATATCGTCTTCTTGGTGCTTGTCTCTTAGGATATCTAAATATCCTACCGGGGGCATGTAAGTGCCTTGTGCTAGTTTAGGTGCCATAAGCGGCATTATCCCGAAATGTCGATTGCTAGTGCCTAAATTTAGTTACAGAATGCCATGGGCGATACCATCATGAAGTGTCGTATGCAAGAGTTCTGGGGTTGCCATGGGCGGTGTTTTCTCGAAGCATCGATTGCCAGGGACCCTTCAAGGATTGATGATCGGGACGTGGAATCTGATACAGACCGTGTCTAGGGCCAATCTGATGTTGGATTTAGGGGAATCTAAAAGCAAGGGAGAGAAAACTCTAAAAAATATATATATCTCTTTCTTCTAAAAAAAATACACTAGCAAGTTGAACTTGGACCTTGTTGCATGTACACACGGGTGCTTTAACCGCTGGGGTCAACGAACCTCTAGGAAGATTCTAGGGCCTTAGAAGCCTTCATTGCGGACCCAAGGCTGAGGCTAGTCAAGTCTGTATCTTGGATGGTACTTGAGTACCTCTAGGCCTAGAGTTGGTATTTCTATCTAATTTCTATAGAGGTAGCACACAAAAGCAAGCATCTTGATGGTTAAAGTCTAGTTTAAAGATCTGATTCATTCCATAGGATTTTTCTAGGGACTAGAAAAAAGTAGGCATGGGGATATGATGGTATCACCATCATTGGTGCTAAGTAGCCTAATTTAGCCTAATTATAGTAATAAATGCTCATTGATATTCATTAGAAGATCATAATTCTGTTCTGCGTTGGGTTTGAGAAGAAGAGAAAACAAGTTAATTCTACTGTTTTAGCACCTAATCATAATTGCAGATTAACTAAGGGGTTAATCAGGGCTTAATCTAAGGTCAAATAAGTTTAATTTCTCAAAAAGTGGGCCTGAGATGATTGAAATAGGATTTTTCACGTTTCAAGGATTATTTTATTAATAAAATCCTAACTACAGCCTCACTTTAAATAAATGGGTTCTGGTAGAAATAAATGTAATTTAAATCTCCTAAAAATCATTTAAAAATATTTTATGAGGTTTTGAACCTTCACTTTGAACAAAGGAACCCATTTTGACCAAGAATAGAGACTTAGGTGGGAATTTATTTTATTTTGGGGCTTCTATGTAAATTACTTAGTCAAACTTAATCAAAACTCAAATTTAAGGTCACCATTAGATTCCTTGAATCCAAATTCATTTAACCCTAAAATTTGAGCCAAATTAGAGCCTAACTTGACTTAGTTTGCATTTTAACCTACAGATCTCTGTTTATTACATATGACCCCTACCTTTTGTGTTTTTATCGCAAACAGGCCCGTAACTTCTGATGTTCCTTGTAATCAGGCCCCTACTCCACTGCCTTCTTCCTCGTCCAAGAAGGCAACTCTAGCAGAGAAGGAAACCCACCTTCGTGGGATTTCCTTCACCAAATTGATTGACAAAATCTTGATCAAATCTCGCCAAATTTGGCAAGATTGATTTAGAGATCATGCTAAATCTCTTGAGCATCTTCATGAACCCAATCATGGATGGAATTTCCGCCGGCGACCTTGAGAAATCTGAGCTCAAAAGTTGGCTAGAAGACATGCCAAATGGGCTTGTTTTGGCTTGTTTGAGTTATGATTCACAACTATATAAAGGGTCGCGCATCTACAGGTCAGATTCGTGCCCAATTTTGTCAGAATTTTCTTCTTCTTCCTCATCGTTGGCATATTTTGAAGCACCATCAGAGCTTCATCTTCCACCATCCTCACCCTCTGCACATACAATTGGTAGAGGGGTTTCCTTCCCCTTTCATCTGCGACACTTCTCACAAAACTTTAGCCTCTCCCTCGCCCTCATCAGCTCTGGCCAAGTCCTCTTCTCTTTCATCACTGGTGCACCACTAGTGACCCACTCCCCTCGTCCTTTCTTCAAATTAGCTTAAGGTTTCTGCTTCTCTCCCCTCCAATTAGAGTTCTGGAGCTCTAAAGCTCCAGACATTAGGTCCCTTGTCTTCTCCCACTCCAACCTCTACCGCGCTGACCACCCTCACTGCCTGACTTCATTTTCCTTCCTCTGACTCAATTAAGCTAGGAAAATGGTTTCCCTTATCCTCACAAACCTTTTGCCTAACTTAATTGGCCCACACATCACCTCCATCACCCTCTCCGACTCTGGTCGCCTGAGCTTCATCAGTGCTCATTCGTCCGGCCGCCACACAAGTCAAAACACCAAATCACCACCACCATCACCTTCAATCACCTTCATGCCACATGACTCAATTAGCACATTAACACATTCGAACACAACCATTAAAACCCAAATCACAATTCCAACATCCTCTTCATTAAAGCCTTCATGCCACCCATTTTATCATCCCATTTCCTAGGTCGAAAAACCCTATTCCCATGTCTACTCCACACATCCCAATATTGCAATCCCATTTTCTAGACCTAGGAACCCTCAATCCATAGTACCTTCCTCAATTTCATTACCTAGAGACCCTAGTCCATACTTAATGGTTACAAACTCCATTTCTAAGGCTCCATTTTTCCCTCCACTTTTTGGCTTCGAAAAAATCCTAGGTCACTTCTATATATAAGAGCCTTTCATCAAACCATGATGGGACACCTTTGTCATTGGTTAGAATAGAAAGATACTTGGGAGGGATTATAAGCCTTAGGTCATCCATTGGGTAGTTAGGCTTCAGAAGAAGCATTCCACCACCTTTCAAGTGCCTAATCTACCACCATACACCCATCACCTTCACCTACTTGCCAACTACTTGGAGGACATCTTTAGGTGCACGACCAAGCATGGAGGGAGGCTTCCATCCATGCCTTGGATGTAGCAAAAGGGAGGAGGACATGCACAAGGAGGCGCATCATCATTCATGCTTCATTACGTAAGCCACTACTCGTCTTTGTGTTTTATGCTTTCCATTTTATGTTGTAGTAGACTTGTGTTAGTTTTCTTGTAGGCATTTGAGATTACTTTAGATTTCACCATAGTCTTTTGTAAGCTCACCTTTTCTTACTTAGTTCATAGTTTGTATCTTTTGATTTTGGATAAATGAAAATGATGATGCATGTTGAGAGCCTTTACTTTTGAGTATTACATTTGGACGTGTGATTGTGAGTAGGAAGTGAATGCAAGTAGCTCACTATAGCTTCTTGTGAGCTCACATTCTATCTCCCTTGTGGTTTTACTTGTAGGGAAAGAAATCAAACTCGTAGTACTCTCTTTTCATGATAAAAGATTTTGTCTTGCACTCTGTTTCTTTCAAAAGCAAAAAGACCAAAAAAATTCAAAATCGAAAACACAAAAAAAAGAAACAAAAGGCATTTCAGGATTTAATTTGTTATACCTTGCCTTCTTGGACAACTGATGGGAACACCATCATGAGCCATAACTAGCTCAATTTGATCTTATAAAGTCAATAAAAGCTCCTACATACCAGTCAGAAGGTCTCTTGAGCAGGATGAATGGCTTTGAGAAGAAAAAATGAAAATTGGGTTATTTATGCAATTTTACCATCTTATCACAAATATAGAATAACCACGGGGTGTGCCAGGGATTTATTAAAGGTCATTTAGTCATTGATGCCTAATAACTGGGTTCATCAGACAGGAACGAGTTTTCACGCATTTCAAGAATTAATGGACATTTGAAACCCTAAAAACAGACCTACTTAATTAACTGAGGTTATGGTCAAGATAAAATTCACATAAACCCTCTAAAATTTATAGAAGAATATTTTCTATGGTTTAGCATTTTTGAATTGACCATCAAAATCCGTTTTGACCCAAAACAGAGTCATAGACAGATTATTGCTCTAATTTGGGTTTTTACATAAATTACCTAGTAAAACAAGGTCAAAACTAAAATCCAACTTCACCATTAGATTCGTTGGATTCAAATTAGGTTTGTATCAAAATTTGAGCCCAATTTGAGATTATTTCGACCTAGTTTGCATTTTAGTCCAAGTCTGACTTTTATTCTCTCAAATAAACCCTCAGCTTTTGAAATTATTACAAAAGACCCCCTAACTTCTTCATCTTCTTCACAGAAATTCCCCTACCTCCATTACTATGTGAACCCAAGAACCGCCGACCTTCAATTAAGAGATTCTCCCTGATTTCATGATGCAATCCTTCCAAATTTGAAAGGAAGATTCTTGAGGAGTTGCTCTTCAATCTGAGGCAGGTCTTGTATTCCGAATCTCGTCCAAGAGTTCATGCAAACTCTTGGAAATCCTAAACCTATTCCATGATTTTAGAACTTTCAAAGCTTGGTTTCCAAGCTTTGAAGCTCGCTCTTTGGCCTATAAAAGACCTCCTTGGCATTCCCTCTTCCAGCAGTAACTTTTTAGGCCCAAGTCCTCTTCTCTTCTCCCTCTCAGGCCTGCTTCGATGTTTGCTTCGGCGACCTTCTACCTCTGCCTTCTTCACCCATCGCCACGTACAATAGGCGGTGGGATTGTCTTCTTCAAGTTCTTCCGTGCCTTGCAATACCAGCAGGCGTCTCCGTCCTTCGTCGTCCTCGTCGATCTCCCTCATCGAAGCCTTCTCCTTCTCTAGCGCCAGCCTATCATAGCCGACATTTCCTTTGCCTTCTCTTCGTTCGCTAGGCACTCCATTTGACTTCTCATCATCTAATGATTCCCTCCACACTTCCAAACTTCAGCCTCGACCTCCGACTCGCCCACTTCGTCATCGTCTCCCTCGTCTCCGGCATACCTCCGGTGACCTCGACATCCCGCTACACTCCACCAAATTGACCGCCGCCACTCCCAAAAGCTTTGCCTCATCCACGCAAACAAAACCCCTGAAGAAATTGAGGGGTTTGTATCTCCTACTGAACACCACCACCATCACGTTCACAGCTCACCGTCGTCCGACCTCCTCACTCACTCATGCGCACCGCCAAGACCACGATCACATTTGCCATCCTCAAACAATCCACATAAGCATATTTAACATGGCTGCGAGGCCGTTTTCCACTTTTCCAAGTTCTCCGACGTTAACTGTAGTCCCTCGGCAACAACCGCTCCAAATTTCACCTCTAGGTGTTGTGGCTGACTCCCAGGAAGCACTCCAGGTGTTCAATTGGACTTCACAGCCTTCTCCTCGACCTCAATCAGAAGCATCTTCAGCTATTGCTGCATTGTGACGAAGCTGCGTGGGATAGTCCCACCTCGTAGAGTGAAGAAGCCCCGATCACACTTAAGTTGATTTTCTGATACTGGTTATTCTCCTCAGCACACACAGGGGGTGACGACCCCACCCACACATGTGCATAAGTACGCCTTGCCCACGTCACGCCACGCGAGTCTGGCCAGGATTCGTTTACCCACCTATTTACCCGCTTACTGATCCGATTAGGCGGCCATGAAGAGAATAAGAGAGAGAGGGGGGCTTTTGCTTCAGTGAACCCCTCTCAACACTTAGTCTCTACGAGGCAATCGTGCTTATGTGCTGTGCCTTCCCCTGAGGAGAGAAAGGAAAGGAAGAAGAAGAGTGCCCACTTGGCACTGTAGCAAAGAAGAGTTTAAGCCATCTCATTGAAAACTCCATCATCTGATCTGTCTGACACAGTGCACTGTGCACTTGGCTTACGTGGATTAAATTTGGTTGATACTGTTGAGATATTTGCTATTATTGTAATTAGGGTAATTGGTGATTTAAATCACCATTTTACCCTAATCTTTTTGTAGTATTAACATTTGCTATTATCTATACATTATTATTGCTTGAATTTCTCATTAAATATTGTTATCTTGTGCTTAAATTGTGATCTTAAGATTAATTGCAACACTTGTTCCCTGTGTTCGACCTTGAATTTATATTCGAGTTATAAATTATATTCGTTCACGCTTTATTTTCGACTATATTGCAACAAAGTTATTTTTAAACCCTGATTTAGCACACAAACAACGACCTACATACTCCTTATAGTTACTATTTATAAATTTTAAAAGTTGAACACTTGAGTTGCGCTACAACGATGCAAATTTCATCTTTTATAAAAAGCGATTCAAGTAGTTCAACCCTACAAGAGATTTGTCCACTTTTGGTATGAGACTAAAAACCTCTACCAAATTTCATTTATTTCAACTTGAATTCCTTACATTATCATACATCAATTGCAACCCGATTGATGTAATTAGGCTCCCAAAACTAATAGAGAGAGTTTGAGGGATTACGTGAGATGAGGGGAGCGAGTGGTTGACAGAAGTCGTTTTCACGCATTTTGAAGTTGTCTGTAATCGTAGTATAGTCACGCTAAAACGTTCGTAAAAAAAAATGATTTTGTAAAAATAACGAGACTTGAACTCCCGATCTTTCGTCTCTTGGAGGCATTTATGCAAATCTGAAATCGATCGTTTTGTTCTACCGCATGGCAGTTTATGGTTATTACGTATTTAATCATGACATGCTTAGTTGCAAAAATATCAGGAATTAAAAGCAGACAACTTTAATTACACAAAATATATTACAATAAGCTCATGGTATTCTCAACACAGACATATATAAATAGAAAAATTTCTTTCATTCATTCAAGAGGGTGTTTGTAACATGGAATTAGAGGAAAGCTTATAGAGGAAAGCTTAAAACATCAATCTAGCTAACAGAAAATGATCGCATACAGGAATCTATTGGGGGATTTTGCATGCATCATTAGGAGAGGGTAAAGAGCTACACTACTAAGCAGTAAATAAAAGCATGTAAATTATGAAGAACTAGCTACTAAACTATCAGAAAAAAGGGCATTCGGAGGTGGGCTTCGATGGCCTTTGAATGGTTGAGAGGAGGGGCGGCCAATGATGCTTAGGCCGACCCTTGAAGAGAGGTTGGAGAAGTGATCCAGCATCCTGGCATGGAGATGGTGGTAGCCATGGTGAGCAACTCGTGGAGGTGGAGTAGAGGTGAATGTAGCTAACCTAAATGGAAGTGAATAATGACAAGAGATGGATGGGTGCAAATGGCCACCCCTTAGGTCTTTTTATAGACCTAAGGGAAGCTCTCTAGAGAATTATGGAATTCTCTAGAGAGGCCTATGGTGGGAGCTCATGGGAGGGTGAGAGAGAGAGGATGGATGATGATTTTTAGATCCACTAAATGTGGATCTAAAACTTGAGTGGCTCTTGGTTGCTAATTTTAGCAACCAAGACAACAACACATGGTAGAGAGTTCTAGAGAACTCTAGGCTAGGTATTTTCATGTGGATGGTGTGTGTGGGTGTGTGTGGGTCGAAACTTAGGTGGCTAGGTTGATTAGGTTAGGTTCTAGTGGGTTTAGGTCAAAGTAGGTCTCAAATTAGGGTTGTAAACCCTAATTCACTAAGGTAAAGTGCAATTAAACTTAATACAAGTTTAATTGGGTGTATCAAAACTTAATTGAGAGTAAAATAACTCAATTAAGTCAGGTCTAGGTCAATTAGACTCTCACTGAGTCCAATTGGATAGTGTGTGCTGAGATCAGGGCTCAATTGGACTCAATGAGTAATTGAATAGGCTGATGGAATTGACTAAGATAAAAGTAAATTGGGTTTAGTGAGGACCTAATTAGGCCCTTAGGGAGGTCTAGAGGTGATGTATTAGGGTTAAGGCACCTTAATTTAGGTTCCTATGGGGTTGAAATTGGATTTAGGGACCTAAAGATCCAAGATCAAGGCTTGAATCTCAAAACAAGTGCTGGAGAGCAGTTCCAGATGTCCAATAAAAGTGTCAGATGTCTTATAGTGAGAAATTAGAAGTCCAAACTTGTTGTCTGGACGTCCAATCAGAGTCAGGAGGGATTTTAGGTTCTATCTTGTCTATTCTGCAGAAATTGGATGTCTGACCAAGTGTCTGGACGTCTAATAACACTGTAGAAGTGCGTTTAAGGTGTGCGAGAGTTGGCTAAAGGTTTTGGACATCCTATAACTTATCTGAACGTCCATATAGAGGTTGGAATTAGGGTTTTATGGTTTCCTAGGGTGCGGTGACCTAATCTAAGGGTGGATAAGGCTTGAGGAAGCTTTTATGCTGTCCTAGGGCTAGGATGGTCCTAAGTTCTTCATATTTTACTGCTTTATTCCTACTTAATAGAATAGCATACCTTAACTCCCTTACATTATTATCTATTACATCTAATCTAGGTCTTCCACTTTATCTCTACTACAACATCAGTTATTCCAGCTTTAAATCCAGCTTCCGATCTACCTACTTGTCAGCTTATTACCTGTAATTGTCATAATGCACCTAATCAGTACATTATAGCATTATTTTATGCATAGCTAAAAGAAAGCAGTAAGTATGCAATAATGCTTATGCATGCGTGAATTACCCTAACTTATGCTAAGTCCTAGCCTAATTTAGGTCAATTAAGACCTATGATTGCTGCGCAATCAGTGGTGAGGGATAGTGTTGGTGTCATATGGGAGATGGTTTAGGAGAAAACGGGAGATATGGAGAAAGATTGAGAGGTCTACTGTTGAAGTTGAAAATCGTTGTAGTTTAGGAAAACATTACATCGTAGTATAGTGATGCGGTGTGACTCATCATAGCTAAAATGCTTAAGTTAAGCTAGAAAATAGGTTAAACACTATCGACTAACACAAGAAATGGGTTAAGTGTGGAAAATAGCAAAAATGACCTAAAATAAAAAATTGAGGTTAAAAATGCATAATTAGGTCACTAAATGGGATATTCTATTATTAAACACAAAATGATGATCCAGTTGCTAATTGAACACATCTTGGACTCAAAAGTTAAAATTAAAAGTGAAATCATGTTCTTAAATATTCAATTAAGTTTCATTAGGACTTCATTAGGACCATGCATTAATGACTTTACATATAGGTCCATTTACATCTATTCACATTTAAACGCTTAAGGACTTGTTTAAAAAGTCTCTAGGGACCTTTTTGAAAAATTTAAGGACAGCGCTACCATCTTTCCACTCACCAATGAGTCCTTTCATAAATGTTCTACCCCTTCAGACTTCGTGGGCTTTGTTGCAAAATTTCCAACACACCTGCTGCAGTCGTTGTTCACTGTAGCACATGAAGAATTCAAGAAGTTGTTTCCTCTTCACACCCTGCCTTGGCGCCCTTACTGATTCGATGGAGCTCCACTTCTTTGACTCTTCTCGTCGTTACAAATCACATAATTGTTGGTGCAAGAGCACCTCAATCATTGATTTTGATGATAGGAAAACACTTGTTATTTAATATTTACATTTGAGTTATAGTTTCAAGATAAATGCAAATGGAATCAAGTGTGAAGGAGTTCAAGCTCGCATCCATGGTGGATTGGAAGAGCTTGATGGAGAAGAGAAGATGGAGCTTCGCATGGAGAAGAGAAGATGGAGCTTGATAAAAAGAATATGATAGATGCCTTTATATCTTGTACTTTGTATTTGTTGTTTATGTTCTTTGCTTTTTTATTTGCTAAATGATTGTTAAAGAGCCCCAAAGTAACATACCGTAGTCCTAGGATCACTTACACAACCCTAGGATACTTAGACAATCTTAGACAAACACAGAAAATTAATATAGAAGTCTGTCATCCTGATCAAATGTCTAATCTGGACATCAGACGTCTGATCTTGACTTTTAAGACGTCAGACCTTTTGTCCAGACGTCTAAAACACTTAGGCTAGTAACCTACTCTCTATTTTCCACCTTCAGATGTCTAGCCCATAGTTCAGACATCTTACAAGATGTCTGAGGACCTTATCAAATGTCTAACAATAGGACCGTTGGATTGTTAGACCTTTATCTTAGAGAATTAAGTGTTAACCAAATTTACATCTACTTTTAGACGTCCATAGAACATCCCAGACATCTAATAAATAGACGATAGGCTAATATCTGACCCAAATCACCTTTTGTCAAACTTAATAGCTGTTTAAGCCTCGGGAAATCAATTCTTGCAGAGGATTGCCTTTCCTGACATCCAGACAACTTGCCATACGTCCAACCTGTCGTCTAAGCAACTAGATCCTAGAACCCTATTTAGATCTGGTGAAAACAGGAAGGAACCCGTTTAGAATTAGATGTCTGATTCTTATCCCAAATGTCTTAAAAGTAACTCTCAGACGTTCGTCTTGATCCAACTTAGTTCAGATTATCAACCCTTCTAGATCAGATGACCGAACCTTAGATCAGATGATAACCCAGATGTCTGACCATAAAACCAGACATTTGATAACCTTGTGAGTCTCATAAATGACCCTAATTTTGGTGGGATTTTGGACCACACTCTTGAGCCTTGTTCGCAACAGCTATAGGAGTCTTCCAAGGCCTTCTAAAGCCTTCTTAGGACCTCTATAAATAGAGGAGCACCCTTCCTAAGCCAAACACAACTTGACATACTACTTCCACATTATATTGTGTCCAAGTGAAGAAGAAAATCAACTCAAAGTATTATTGCTCTCCAAGATCATCCTACACACTTGAGAGCTTCATCATCGCTGCACATCCGTTCTCCCATCTTCACATAAGAGAGCGTCATCGTGCCCTTGCGTGGATCATACACCCCGCGTTGCTAGCCAACGCACTTCCATCAAAGGAATGTTTCTATTACCTATATTAGCTAGGTTTATTACATACTTTGTGGCTCTATAGGGTTCTCTGTATTTTGTTTTTGGTTAGGTATTCGCTTTATGAATTCTCATCTCCCTTGTGAGACAAAATACTCCTCGTGAAGATAAGGGGTTGAGGTACGCTACCCTCATACATAGTAGCGTGGTTGTAAGAGGTTAAGTCACCCTCATTTAAGTGACTTGGATAGTGAATTTGATCGACTAGGTCAATCAGGAAATTCTAAACCGAGAGGTTTAGGTGGTGATTTTTACCTAGGTTTGGGTTTCCACCTAAAAATCCTTTGTGTGCTTGTGAGATTGGTTATTTTGTGATTGTGATATTTTATTTCTCATTATTTCGTTTAGCATGCTTGATCTCACCCCCCTCCATATAACACCTGAGGGCGACTTCAAGCTTCACTAGTAGGCTTTCCATCCACCGGTGATCCTCCCTCATTGCTCGCTGTAGCAACTAGTTGCAGTTCATCTCAGAGGTCCCATTCTTCTTGTTAGTTAGGTTTTTCTTGATTTCTAGATTAGATATAGTGATAATTAGTGTACTGTAGATCAGTAGGAGTAGATTAGATAGTGAATTCTGTGATGTGTTAGCTTAGATTAGTGTAGTTTAGTCTAGAATCAATTTCTCCCTCGCTGATCAATTTAGATCAGAGAGGTGTTTGTCCACCTCCATTTCAATCCATTACACTCCCTCTTCACCTCACGATTCACATTCATTCATTGATTTCCTTCGCTTTTTAATCCATTATTCACCCATTCATCAGGCAATCAATAGATCTAAAGCTCAAGGGCTTATAGATCTATTGATGTGCCAAATTCATTTGAGGGTAATTTCATTCATTTCATCTCACCACAATCACCTTCCCTTGTGTTTGTATTGAACTAATCTGTTGATTCTCTCATATTTGGTTTCGAAATGATATTGATCATAGTTTTGGTTCTTTATGGATAGCTTGAGCCAAGGATGATCGATTCTCCTGATTTGAGGCTCTAGTAATGATTCACATGATCATTTGAGTGGGATTTGGATTCTAACCTAAAGGATTTCAGTATATCCTTTTAGGTTTCAATTTAGATTGAAAGATATGAAGATTTGGGATTCATTTTTGATTGGAATGCATTTACTGATTTAAATTCTTTCTTCAAGCTATTTATGGTGTAAGAGAGGGATTAGATCATGATTATTCATGATTCTGAGAGTTTTTAATCAGGAAGGTTTTTGATCATCTCTGAATTGGATTTAAATGTTTTTTGGGAGCTTAATGCAGATCTTTACCTTACATTGTCTATAGTGTAAGATGGAGATCTTATTAGGGTCACAATGATTTTTGGAAGAATTAATTGGATTTCCTTGAAATTCAGAGATGCTAGAAAGGAGTTTGAGATGATTTTTCATGAGATTTAAATATCCACCTCAGATCTGGAATGTGATTCTACAATCCCTAATCTGAGATGAAAATTGAATTTCAAGAGCATTTGATGAAGGTGTTAACACATGGATTTAATTCTTAAAATGAGTTTGAAGAATAATCAGTTTTGATATGGTTGTTTAAACGTGTGTTTTGACTCAAGTATCCCAAATCATCACATAAAAGCTGCATAGCAGCTACATTCTCTGGGATTAAAATCTGATTTCAATGGATCTAAGGATTTTCAAAACTTAAGAAAACCTAGTTCTAGGTGTTTCCTTCTACAGAGATACTCAAGACCCCTGAATCTGGTCTGATCTTAGCTGCAGGCACCTTCTTGTGCAAATGAATCAGCTGCTAAAAATGGCAACACATCTCAAATGTTGTACTGCTGAATTAATAGTAGCTGCACTGTGGGATTGATTCCAAAGGATTTTGGGTTGGGTTTGAATGTTGTTTGAGCTGCTGATGCTATTGTATATTTTAATGTTTTATGCAAAAAGCATTCCTATACAATTAATTGACTCAAATCTGATTGGAAATTCTTTGTAATGGATTCTAAATTCCGTCAGAAACTTAGACCATATAAACTATCCAAATGTGTATTGTGATGAAATCAAGGTTAAAAATCATGTTATAATGCTTGATTATGTTGAGTATTGATGGATGAATGTTTCTGCATATCTACATCCCAATTTCAGACTTTAAATCTGTTTTGAATGGTTTATGACCCATCTTTGATTCATTGTCAGCATGTATAAAATGAATTAACTGTCCAATACCAAATTTAATGAAATTTGAGAGAAAAATCATATTTTATGGCTCAAACATGTTATTTGTATTGTGTTGAACAAGTTTGAGCGTTTGAGTTGCATTCCCAACCTTTAGAACTCATTTTAGCACCTTAGGTTTCACTTCCAATACCCTTTTAAGGCCTTCTTTGGGTGAACTTGTACATAAATAAAAAATTCACAAAAAAATAAGATAAACTTGTCTTGAGTAAGATCAGGTATTTTGCTAGGTGTATGCAAAGTTTCAAAGTAATCCGAACCCCTCACTTGGTAAAACATACCAGCCGATGGTTCTGTATACTTTGAAACTCAATAAAAGAAAATAAATCAAAAACTTCAAAAAGGACCTCTTATTCTCTCGTCTCACCATTTCTCTCTCATCACCTATCTCTATTCTATATATAAAAACCATAAAAATAATAAAATACCTAAAAATACCTTATACATTGTATTTATTCTTATAAATATAATTTAATACTAAGCTATATGTAGATATTGTAAAATATGTAAATAATGTATATAAATAACTTATAATTGTATACTATATATTTAATTAAGTATTTGAAATGAATTACTGTATATATAACTTTATTATATAGTTATATATTAATTTATGTTAACTTAAATGTGTATAATACTAAGTAATTTAAAATAACTATGTATACATCTATAATCATATATAATACTTTATATATGTATTTAGCTAATTATTATATATTGTATCATACCTGTAAATTAATTTAATTATGTATTTATTGCAGGTAATTAAGTTATTAAGTTAATTAGGTAAGTTATTAACTTAGAATAAAATAAATTAGTACATTAAGTTATTATTGAAGTAATCTATCCTGTACATGTATATATATTAATTTTAAATATTTTCAACTTATTTATATTGTATTTGTATTATATTACAATATTTATAACTTTAATATGTATATAACTATTTAAAACATGTATTTAAATGTATGTAAATTAAAATAAAGGCTCTAAAATAAATTAAAAATGTGTAATAAATAATTTATTATATAAATTAACTCTGTATAAGGTCAATTGCACCATTAATTTATTAATTTATACATTAATTAAGAAATTAAACCTTAATTTAACGTATATAATTTCCTAACTTTAACTAATTTTAATATATATTTAAATAATTTATTTACCTAAATTAATTGTACAGTTATGTAGACCTATTTTAGGGCTTTGCAACTATATAATTTCTTTGTAAAATAGAATTTATTTGGGCCCTCAAATCGAGGGCCAAAATCATGAAATCAACACGTAGCAATGCGTCGTGTAGCACTCTCAGCCATGCAATGATAGCGCCACATCATGCGCTGAAAGCTCATCTACACCATATAAGTTGATTTTGGTGCGTCGACTATCCAGTCAAGCATCAGGAGCACCAATACCTATATACCATACCCTCTCATGAGCATACTATTGAGCATATTGAACAGTGCTGGGCCTGATATTGGGCCTGTGTTGGGCCTGAAATAAATCGAATTGAAATGCACCCTAAATGAACTAGGGTCGGCTTAGTACTAGTCTAGTCCTATCCTTTTGGGTGCAGTGTATCCCACAAAAGGTCAGCCTGCCCATTAAAAGACCTAATTTTTAACTAAGTGAACAGTAACCGGTGCTGTATGTGAGAGAGGATTAAAAAAATACTAATTGTTGAAGAAGAGAGAAGAGCGTGAGCATGGAAACAGCCAAGTGTTGAGACAGTAGTGCCTACGTGTATGTGTATATACATGTATAGGGTGTAAATAGTATGTATGTATATAATTTAAAATATATGTAAATATATAATAAATAAAATATGTGTATATAATGTATACGTATGCATAGGTAATATATGTAAATATAGATATATATGTGTGTAAATAGAGTATTGTTTAAGCTTTATGTTGTATATATAATTCTGTTATTTAAGGTTTTAGTGACAGTTGTATCCGTCACTGTAGATAGCATATATGTTAGTAAACATAATCTTTTGCCTTCTGTTTTGTAAATATTTTATAAGGCTATGGAGACATATGTATATGTTACTGAATATATAATATATGTTACTAAAGATATTAGTGTATGTTAATATAACTTAGTATAGTATGTAATAGTAGTTATTTTTGTACCATACTTAGGTATTATTTAGGATAGTTGTATATAACTAATATAGAGTAGTGATACTTAATTTTTTATGCCTGTTTAGTTGTAAATATATTTAAGGCATTGTAGTGCATATTAATTGATTCTTTTGTATATAATTGACCAATTCATTCATTGTTTGATTCATTAATTCATGTTGTAAATAAAATTGACATTTTTAGAGTAAAAAAATATTTTTGGAACATAGAGAATGATGTATATTAATAACTGTCTTCCAGTGAACGACCTAAAATAAATCAGTAAAAATTAAGTAAATAAATAAAATGACGTAACATTTGTTTGCATTTGTGACGATTATATTGCAATGACATCGACATTTAAAACTCCATTTTTAACATGCAAATGGTTTTGTCGATCATATTTTTGGCACCACTGCTGGAGACAAAAACCCAACAATAATGTTTTATTATGATTGATGATGTCAGCCATGTTATATATCGATGAAAATCGATACGACATTTAAATTTGTAAAGCTCGAAAATCGTAAGTTCAGAGGTCGTCCGTAGGGAGCAAATATGAAATTCAATCACTGGTCAAAATGTGAAATAAATAAGCACAAATCACAAGATCTGTGATAACTCCACATTCAATGATGATAATTCCATCAACTAGGGTGAGTTTTGAGGATATATGCGCACTAATAGCATGTCATGATAGGCATAGGAGCATTGCATGCATTCCAAGTTAAGATTGCTTATGAATTAATGTTTAGTAGCCATATATACAAGTGTGTATTGAAACATGTCTCAGATGAGCAATCAGATTACACGAATGGACTTAGATCGACAAATCGAGTCCAACGAACTCGAAATCACTCAAATTTGACATCCAGAGCTCCCTCGATCGGCCCAAGAAGCTCTGGTCGTTGATCATCAGATTAATGGCCCACAGGCAGCCACATGGCAGCATCCGACATGCCCTCACCCACAGTGCACCACCTCTTCATCGTGCTCAGCAACTTTAAGTCGTCCGATTCGCCTATCGGACAGCTGAGAATTCACAACCTTCGCCCGCACACACCCTCACTCGTGCGCCCTCATGACCTCAGCTTCAGATCCTGACCGTTGGATTTCCATCCAACGATCAACACCTCCCCGTGCCCGACCATGCTTCTGCACAAACTAGTGGAGGCAGCGCAGCGGTCCGTGCCTCATCCGCGAGCAAAGAGCGCCCGTTCGAGCTGCGGCAGGGCTCCAATTGGCAGTAGAATAACGCATGGACAAAATTTAGCTGCTGATGCAAGATCCGACGACAAGGGTCGCGCCACGCGGAGTAGCGGATGCACGCGGATGATCACGCGTGCGATAATGCGTGAAAAGCGCACTCCGCAAGTGCAATCTAAACCAGCGACGCGGGTAAAATCTCGACTGTCCGATCTTTGATAGGACGGCTCACAGTGTGAGCACACATATTGCGGGTGAGGCTTGAGAAGAAGAAGCACGCGTGCCTTCGTCGGATCGGCAGCCAGAGGGCTCCAGCGATGTTTTTGGAAGGGGTTTAGCGACATTCTGGATGATGCTAAACCCCCTTACCTCAATTAGAAGTCCTTTTCTCCTATTTAAACCCCTTCAACCACCCCATTCAAGGGCATTCAATACACACACACCTTCCACCCTACTCCTAGCTCCTTTCTAGCTTCGCCAAGCATTCCACATACACCTTGGAGTTGTCAAGCCACCGATGGAGCCCTCCTCCACCGCCGTGGCCGCCTTGCCTCCTCTCTCTCTCTTTACCCTAGTTTTATATTGCTTTTTTTTAAGCTTTTAGCTATTGTTGTATTTGCAAACAAACTCAAGTTGCATGCTAAATGTTAATGTTGATGTTGTTTCTTATATAGCTCCTATCTTATTCGAATGAATGTCGTGATTCAAAGACAAGCTCTAACCCTACTCTCTCTCTCTTTCTTGTTTTCTCGCAAGCAAACCAAACTTCCTGTGATAACTAAAAGCAACAAAGTAATCCGATTTCACACCTCCTCATGTTCGACACTTGGACTCACCAAATCCAATCTTTAATTAAAACCGACGTCACGAGCGCATGCTATAACGACACAATTGAACAATCGCATCCCGCGCACGTCAGTTTTTGGAGTCGTTATCGGGGAGAGAATTGATTTCTTTTGTTGCTTTCATCCCGCATTTGTATTCACATCACCTAACTCATTTTTCTCCCTCTACTTGATTGATTGCAGGAACTCAATGCATGGGCGACGAAGGAGCGTGATTTGCAACGGTAGAGATGGAGTAAAGTGTGGTGAAGACCAGCTGTGAGTATCATTCCACCCTTTGGTTGTTTGCGTGCTTAAAAAAAAACAAAAAAAAATACAAAAAAAGATTAAAAAAAATTGATGTGATGAATGACTACTTGACCCACATTCCAAACTCATCACCCAACAAAAAAAAATATACCCTAACATTCTTAAGGGGATAATCTTTTTGAGTGTTCTTCTTCTTTCTTTTGAGTGGTGTTTGCGAAGATGCCGTGATTTGACTTGGACCGCACCACTCACCATAACTAAAATCAACTCACCTGGTAGAACTACATGAGCACTAGGGTAAACTCTTTAGGGTTGCTTTTTTAGGGCCACATCACTCTAAAGGAAATTGACTTTCACCTGGTGTGTGCAAAACTTTGTGCGCCCATTTGAACCTTGTCTGAAAACACTAAGGCACTTCAACCCTAAAACGCACTAAAATAAGGACAAACAATAAATGACACCACATCTTAAAATCCTTACTTGAGAACCATGTCTTGTTAAGTGCACACACGCTCAAATCGATTAACTAAGAGGCACAACCCCAATTAACGCCTCATCACATATCTTAAGCGCAAGCACTAGCTTAGCCCCTTGTTAAAATGGAGTAGACATGCCCTAGGTAGGACTGGTTTAAGTCTTGGAGGTGTGATTTGGTTTGCTGGGCACTTGGCCTTCATTCCCTTTGTAGAATGTGGTGTCTAGGCTGTAGGGAAGTGTCAAACGATTGCAGTTGTGGGGTCTACGGAACCAGTGGTGAAAGCCAAAGGAAGAACCTTCCCCTCAATCCCCTCATAATCAACCTGGCCAGATTAACATTGGGAAGGTCGGTTAAGTGCTTACAGGCTTGATCATTCCCTTTGAGGCTTCGAGGTCACCTAAGGTATACACTGTAAGGACTAGACTTGTCTGCTTGTTTGCGCACACACTTCTCGCATCTATTTCTTTCCGCATCCCTCTCCGTTCTTCCCTAGTGTATGCACGAGAGACAATCATTGCATCCCAACCTGTTTGTTTTAGATAGGGAAATCAGGAGGAGACTTGATTTTACATGAGAAATGGTTGAACAAAGAATTGATGAGGTTGAGGACCAACCCCCTCCCAATGCTATGGCCATCATTCAGGCCCAGATCTCTACAACCCCCAACTACAACAACAACAAATCCAAACCATCATGCAAGCCATACAAAGATTGCAAAACCCTCAAGGGCAACCCCCACTGAAGCCACCTAACCCACCACAACTTCCTGAGGGCCAACCTAGGCCTCTCCGCGACTTTTACGATCCGTCTGCTATTTGGATTGAACCCCATCTGAGGCTCCCCGAAGGGGGAGATGATTTTGAGTTGAAACCTAATGTTCTGAGCCTGATTCAGAGCCACTTTCATGGGAGCTCAAATGAGGACTCCTTCCAATACCTAGAGGACTTTGACCGGACCGCCAGAACTGTTAAACCCAAGAACATCAGCTTGGACATTGTTTTGATTAAGATATTTCCTTTCTCCCTAAAAGATAAAGCATCTCACTAGCTTAAAACCTTAGGGAGACCCATCTCCACCAGGGAGGAATTGAGGCATGCTTTTTTGAAGAAATTCTTCCCTATAGGTAAAACTAATGCCCTCAAAAGAGCTATTACCACATTTACACTACAAGGTGGGGAACAATTCCATCAGGCGTGGGAAAGATTTAATGAGTTATTGAGGAAATACCTACACCATGAGGTTCCAAGGTGGCAATTGGCCCAGACCTTCTACCATGGTCTAGACAGCAACTTTAGGAACTTTGTTGATGCCTCATGTGGAGGAAACCTTTTGAACAAAGATGAGGAGAGCGCGTTCGAACTCTTTGAGTCCATGAGTGAGAACTCGCCCAACAATACCTCCATGACCCAGTTTAATTGATCCAATCAACCCTGTGGTGGGATCTATAGGTATAAGCAAATTCTAGAATAGTTTACATGGACATTATAGCCAAAAAATTGGATCGAGTTGAACTGCTAGACAAAAAGATTGATGAGCTGCTAAACCAGACTAGGTACCCGCTACAAACCCTCTCCCTAGCAAAGGGAGCTCACAATGTAGACTTAGTGCAACCAATGAGCCACATGCACCTGGAACAACCCCTGACCATGTTCCAGGGAGGGACTTTTGCTTCCTTAACCCCTAATTACTCTCTTCCCTCCCCCTCGGCACCTTCTATCTTTGAAGATGTCCAAGCTATCCAAGGGTACTCCAAACCTGACCCCTTCTCCAACACCTACAATGTTGAATGGAATAATCACCCGAATTTTGCCTGGACGAACCAAAAACCAAACCAATTTTAGAACCAACCCAGGCCAAATCCCCCCTCCTATCAGTAAGGTCCACCGATTAGACTACCCTATAATCAGAATAGGGCAACTTCTTGATGTAAACATGTTTATATTACATAAAATGTCTATTTATGCATGTTCTTAAGCATAAAATTGCATTACATATTACAAATATTGCATACCATGCATCATCTTGCATTTAGATTAGACTGAATAAAATAAAGGTTAATTGTCTCATTTTATGTTCAGGGACAGGGCAACTTTTTATCGGGGCCTCAGATAGAAGACCCAACCGTACAGATCTGATTAAGGCGACGATTGGAGTTCAACGACTCCAAGATCGCTCTAATCAGACATCTATAGCATCAGATAAAGACCGAGGAACCCTAGAAGATCAAGGGCCAAGATGGTGTGAATCCGCACTTTAGACGACAAATCCGATCGCACGGATTGATTCGGATTGACCATCGCAACCTAATGACGCGAAAATCGACTCAATCTGACACCTGTGGCACCATCTACATCATCTAGAAGATGGACGACCAAAATGGCACCACGTAGTGCCACCTTGGCCGCCCAACCGGCCGCTCTCAACCTCTGAAGCTTCTAGCGCCCACTCCTCTCTACCGTTGGATCAAGATCCAATGGTTGATAGTGGATCCCAACCGGTGCTCTCAATCTCTGAAGCCCATTGGAAGGAGCGATCTCAATCGTTGGATCTCAATCCAACAATCCAAGACGCGCACCATGAAGATGCACTGCTCGCCCATCCACGCGTGCAGCGTAGTGGATAAGGCGCTCGCTTGCAATTGGGTGCGGGTTCGAGCCACGAGGAGTAGGCGAGGGGGGCGCGGGCGAGCGAGCGTGAGGAGCACACGATCGCGATCGATCGGCTGTGTGCACCCGATAACGCCCACGCGCTATCGAACGTGCGGCGAGAATGCGGGATTGCACGCGGATGCGTGCATAGATGAGGCGCGGCGGGGATGCATTCTCAGCCGTTCGATCTCACGATCGAACAGCCGAGATTTAAAGATCGTGGACGAGCGTTTAAAGAGAGGAGGCGAGCAGGCGTGCACGCGCCGCCCCACTATGCCCACGTTCGGACCTTAGTGACGGATTTATCCGTCACTAAAGGTTCTGAATTAATGATTTTCAACATAAAAAGACCAAATTGCCTCACTCCTTGCAACTATAAAAGGAGACCCCCTCAATACAAAATTTCCATCCCTTCTTTCTCTTCTCTCCCTCTCCAAAGCTCAAGAGAAGTTTGTCCCACATCCGGGATGCTTCTCAAGAGATAAAGTCAAATTTTCACCCCCATTTCGGAAGCGGATCCCGTGACAACGATAACGTGCTGCCCTGTTCCCGTTCTTCCTGCTTCATCTTCCTTCCTGCTCCGTTCCCCATCTCCCAGGCATCGTCCCTTCCGGCTCGTCCTCCAAGCGATCATCGAGGAGGATATCTCTCTCTCAATTCTTTTTACTGCTTTCTAGTGTAATCATTTTCTGCTTTCTAGTCGTAATGGGTAGTGTAATGAACAACATTTTGATAATGAAATCCATGTTTATTCTACATCCCTTTTTGCTTTTGTTTGTAATATTCTCTCTCTCTTCTATTTATTGTAAATAGATAGATAATTTCTAATCAGTTATTCTGCTTCGTGACAAATAAAACAAATGCGTATTTCTAATTAAACGTCCGCCTCCCTGAGTTTGACTCGAGATTTCTATTCCGGTATAAATTTTATTTGTTGAACACGAATTCTTTACTTTCAAACTACGACAGGTTTTCAAACCAAATACGATAGCGTGGTAACCCGTATCTTCAACATTTTGACGTCGTTGCTGGAGAGACGATGCTCTTTGATTTTTTTTTTTTCACGTTTTCCAACTTACGAATCATTTACCTCACTTCTCTCCTTTCTTATTGTGATTGTAGGTACTCTTCTGAGACGAGCAAAAGTTGTAGATTGGAGCAAAGTGCTGTTAAAGGTTTTGTGAGTTTTGCCCCACCTCCCACCCATTAGTTTTCATTTCACCATGTAACAACACAAATATCAATCAGCGTAGGTGTTCTTATAAACTCTAAGGTTAGTTTTGTTTATTTGTTTGACACCTACACCCGCCTCAACCTTCACATTTAAAAAGAAAAAATTAATAAAATATCACAAAGGTACACAATCTCATCTAATTTTCAAACTCAACCGGTAAACCGCTCTTTGGAATCGGGACACACATCTAAACACATAATTGAGTAGAAATCAGATTAGGTAATCACTTATGTGCCTAATTAAGTGGTGCAAAATGTCAATTGTTTGAGTTGATTGAGCTACACCATTTCAATTAAAATCAACTCATCAAGTAGCTGCCGCATAGGTTCAACTCTTAGGGTTTACCAGGCACTTCACATTCTTTTAAGTTTTAAAGGAAAACATCCTCACCTGTGCTTTCAAAACCTGGTGTGTCAATAAAACTTGTTTGAAAATACTTAAAGTTGAATCCTAAAAGCTACTAAGCAAGATTTGAACCCTAAAATTCACCGCATAAAAAAATAATCTTTCTTGAAAATCACTGGTTCTGCACGCACACACACATCAATCAATCATTAAGGGCACAATTCAGATAAAGGGCCCATCACATTTCAAAGCACATTCAAACCTAGCCCTAAATAAAATAGAGTAGACGTTGGCCTTAAAGATTCGACTCTCTCTTCGGATCCCAGAACGAGATTATTTTCGATTAGTCTATTTCTACTGTTCAATCTGATGTTTAGCTAGCGGAGCAGAATCAAACGATCGCAACTGGGGGGTACACTAGGAATCGGAGGTGCAAGCTGAAGGAAGAACCTTCTCCCCAGTCCCTCCTAACTGGTTGGATTGAACAGACAGAAGTAGATTAAATCATTTCTTTATCTCAAGATAGGTTCTGAGAGTCTGTAGGTCTTTAGGCTAGCCCACTTAAGGACAAGCTTGATTGCCTGTATTGTAGGGTGCCTTTCTTCCTCCCATCTATCATGAATCCTTCCACATTTTATACGCATCCCTACTCTTTCCCTCCTGTTACGAGTTATCCTCAACATGACAATTATATCGACTCGAACTGTAATCAACCATCAGTTAGTTGGGATAACTTGGATTGGGGATACAGTTCTGGACCTCTGTGTTTAGGGTCTAACCCTGAACACTATAATTTTGATTTCTATCATTCTCAAAGCCATATCGATTATAGATCGCCACCCTTTCATGGACAACCTAATACGATCTACAATCAAGAAGGATACACTGATCCTTACCCATCCTCTGAATACACTACATTTAGGTCATCACCACCTTTTGAATAATCCTAAATGACCTATTATCAGGAAGGGTATCACGAATCTCAATTCGTTAACTCCTCTGCATTGATCCAAAATCCTCCCAACCCTGAACCAAGTCATTTGGTTTAGGTTAATCAGTTTCAAGATAAGGTTTTGGCTAACTTGAGGATTACCATACAATCTTTAGAAGTTCAGCCAATACCTTGCATTGAAAAATTGGAGTCCTAATTGAAATGATTGATGATTTGAATAAGTATTTGTTGGATTGGCTCCGGGATGTTAAGGATAAGAACCCAAGTGAGTTTCTACTTGGGAAGTTAGCGAAATTAAGAATGAGATTTGTGATTGCTTTAGTTCAATCATGGGATGATTCCCAAGATGAACCCCCTTCAAGAGAGCCAATGTCAGAACCTGCTCAGGCACTTGTTGGGGGGACACGTGCTACAAGGCTAACCAGATTGAATTAGAGCAACCAATTAAGGATGATCTAATTTCTTCACCTGAAATCTCTGAGCCAAGGTACGAGGAAATGTGTCTCCATGGACCAGAAAATAACAAATGATTTTGGGATATATATTAATATGAATTTTGATTTCTTTGACTCTGATGGTGAAGATTCAATTTGTGAAGTTTCACGTGAGTTTACAGAACACGATTTCTGTGAGACGATTGAGCCTAAAGAATCTAATAGATCATTTGATAGCGCAATAACTGAGGAAACTGATCTTATTATGGCTCACATGATGAAACCAGAATCGTATTTTCTGTAGGATGCAATCCAATGCCTTGATTGTCAGTTACACCCCATTGAATTTACTGATAATTCTGTTTTTGAGATAACTAGACCCAAGTCAATTCTGATTTAGCCACATCTTTTAGACTTGGAAATTTCAGACAGGGTGATTAATATGCAGGAGGTCCCGAAATTTGACATTCTAAATGAGGAGAATAGGAGCTGGGAAATTTTGATTTGGGAAGCAAACTCCGGAGGAAGTAGAAGACCGAGTTTAAGGGTTCCAATTCATCTAAAACCATCAAACCAGGACCCTTACGACATTTGTTCTGAGGATGTCCAACCCAAGCACACATTCATTGATTATCCTTTTGATATCAAATTCTCTTTAACCCGAATTTTTGGTCTTGGGTTGCATCCTCATAAATCGTAGGCCCGACCCCGCTTGTATACTGATTTTAGGTTTTGGGTAATTTTTATCCAGAACCTTAGATATTCTCGATTATGGGGTATGGGTCTGTACCACAATCTGATCCACATTTGTGGACATCTGCTAGCAGGTCAGAGGTTTCATCTTTTTATTCTGATTTTGACCTGCACCTGTAAATTCTTTATTTCTCTTCTTTGTATAGTGTGCCTAGCTGAAGGCACTAAATTCAGCATATATACAGTTTTTCTTTATCTCAGAGTGGACCCGTAATTCACGCAATTCAGGTGCTTTCTACTCTATTCCACTCTGTTTTATGTATTTTTAATACAATGAGGACATTGCATTAAATAGACATGGGGGGATGGATATTCATCTCTGAATTAATTCATCAGCTTCGTAGATTCGTTTTATTTTCTTTTATTTATATATTAAAAAAAATTGTGGAATTAGGAAAGAGAACTTGGGCTTAAGAAAATTTTCAATCTTAGGAAATATTACATTAGGATCTGAACACAAAGACCTTTCAAGTCTTTAGGCTTAATCAGCCCGTGTATCCACTAAAATGTGGATTTATTTTTCGAGTCCTCGCCAACCTAAATTCTATTTTAATTTGAGTAAATAAGTTTAGGTGATAAGTACACAACTTATCAACCCACCCTCTAATTTGAGGGAACCTCAAGTCTAAAGCATCTACACACTATCTTGTCACTAACTTGTTATTCGACGATTTTAACGAAAATTGGGTAACTAATGAACCTTCTAAGGTGATATGGCTGGCAAGTTATCGTGGGTAATAGCCAATAGGTAGGTTGTCCAGAGCCCAGTCACTGGACCATTCTCTTCTTGCTGCCTTTAGGTAAATCTTAGACCAGGGAAGCCACCTACTTAAAAAAAAAAGAGAGAAAAAAAAAGAAAGTCAAAAAGAAAAGAAAAAGAAAAGGAGAAAAGAAAAAGAAAATAAAAAGAAATAAGCCACACTTCGCCGCACGAGGATGGCTGGCAAGTTGGTGGTAATAGCTCATCGATCGGTTGTCCAGAACCCAGCTCAAGAAATGCACTGAAAATCCCAAAACACTTAGGAAGAAGCGGAGAAGTAGAATAAACCAGAGAGATATACACTAGATTCACCCTTCTGTCGACCCCATAAAAATAAAAGTAGAGAGAAAGATACCAGTTGAAAAGATACACCTTTAGGCAGAACTCTCTTTCTAAGGTCACCTAGAGGTATAAAAACCCGAAGTCCGTTCTAATTGCCGATCAACGAGTCCATCACATTCACAATAAGATGCGTAGAACTTAGGGTCCTTATCAAATCTTGGGTGAATTGAATGGCCGTAGAAAGCCACTATTTAACCCCAAACTTAAAAATCCAAAAAATTAGAAAAGAAGAAAAAGAAGAAAAAGAAAATTTTCTTTGAATAAGACGAGGGCTTGGGGCAGTCCGCATTTTGGCAGATACCCGGGCACTGTTGTGTCTTTGAAAGTTCAGATCCTAAGTAAACATTTTCTTACTGTTGAAAATAACTTATGCTCAAATAATCCAACCTAATTCTTTTATAAATAGCATAAGATAGGCATAGGGGTGTGATATAAACATGTTTATATTACATAAAATGTCTATTTATGCATGTTTTTAAGCATAGAATTGCATTACATATTATAAATATTGCATAGCATGCATCATCTTGCATTTAGGTTAGTCTGAATAAAATGGAGGTTAATTGTCTCCTTTTATGTTTAGGGACAGAGCAACTTTTTATCAGGGCCTCGGATCGAAGACCCAACCATACAGATCTGATCAGGGTGACGATTGGAGTTCAACAACTCCAAGATCGCCCTAATCAGACATCTGTAGCATCAGATAAAGACCGAGGAACCCTAGAAGATCAAGGGCCAAGATGGTGTGAATCCGCACTTCAGACGACAAATCTGGCCGCACAGATAGATTCGGATCGACAATCGCAACCTAACGGTGCGAAAATCGACTCAATCTGACACCCGTGGCACCACCTACATCATCCAGAAGATGGAGGGCCAAGATAGCGCCACATGGTGCCATCTCGGCCGCCCTCAACCTCTGAAGCTTCTAGCGCCAACGCCTCTCTGTTGTTGGATCAAGATCCAACAGCTGAGAGTGGATCCCAACCGGCGCTCTCAATCTCTGAAGCCCATTGGAAGAAGCGATCTTGACCGTTGGATTTCAATCCAACGGTCCAGGGCACGTGCCATGAAGTTGCACCGCCCGCCCATCCACGTGCGCAGCGCAGTGGATAAGGCGCTCGCTTGCGATTGGGCACGGGTTCGAGCCACGAGGAGTAGGTGAGGGGGCGCGGGTGTAAGGAGCACACGATCGCGATCGATTGGCTGTGCGTGCCCGATAGCGCCCACGCGCCATCGGACACGCAGCGAGAACGTGAGATTGCATGCGGATGTGCGCATAGATGAGGCGCGGTGGGGATGTATTCTCAGTCGTTCGACCTCACGATCGAACGACCAAGATTTAAAGATCGTGGACGAGTGTTTAAAGAGAGGAGGCGAGTAGGCGCGAGTGCGTCGCCCCACTACGCCCATGTTCGGACCTTTAGTGATGGATTTATTCGTCATTGAAGGTCCTGAATTAATGATTTTCAACATAAAAAGACCAAATTGCCATCACTCCTTGCAACTATAAAAGGAGACCCCCTCCATACGAATTTCTCATCCCTTCTTTCTCTTCTCTCCCTCTCCAAAGCTCAAGAGAAGCTTGTCCCACACCTGGGATGCTTCTCAAGAGATAAAGTCAAATTTTCACCTCGATTTCAGAAGCAGATCCCGGGACGACGACGACATGCTGCCCCGTTCCCATTCTTCCCGCTTCGTCCTCCTTCCTGCTCCATTCCCCGTCTCCCAAGCGTCGTCCTGTCCGACTCGTCCTCTAAGCGATTGTTAAGGAGGATATCTCTCTCTCCATTCTTTTTACTGCTTTCTAGAGTAGATTTACTGCTTTCTAGTGTAATCATTTTCAGCTTTCTAGTCGTAATGAGTAGTGTAATGAACAACTTTTTGATAATGAAACCCATGTTTATTCTACATCCCTTTTTGCTTTTGTTTGTAATATTCTCACTCTCTCTCTTCAATTTATTGTAAATAGATAGATAGTTTCCAATCAGTTATTCTTCTTCGTGACAAATAAAATAAACGCGTATTTCTAATCAAACGTCCGCCTCCCTGAGTTCGACCCGAGATTTCTATTCCGGTATAAATTTTATTTGTTGAACACGAGTTCTTCACTTTCAAACTACGACAGGTTTTCAAAACCAAATACGATAGCGTAGTAACCCGTAGCTTCAACACCCCTCCCCCTCAAAACCAAATGGACACAATGATAAAAATGATGGCTGACATGAATCAAAAACACCAGGAGGAAATAGCCTTAGTGAAGGGACAATTAAGCCAGCTGTTAGATTGTAAACAACAGAGATCCCTTCCTTCTCAGTCACAACCGAACCCGCGAAATGTGATTAACAGAGGTCCTAATTCTCAAGGGTTCCAAGGCAATCCCGGACATGCCCACATGGTCCAGCAAGTCCCACAAACACCCCCTGGGTTTGGTGCTCCTTCCTCTTCTTCTCAAGGATCTACCCATGGTCCCAACACCTCTACCAACGCGGTAACCTTAAGAAGCGGCATTAAAACCCAGGACCCCAAATGGCCAACCCCTCCAGTGACCTCACTTCATGAGATACCTGAGTCTGAGGGTGAGCAGGAGGAACCCAAGGCATGGAGACTAACCCAATTCAAACCCAAACACCAAACTTTGAGGCCTTGGAGAAAAGGAAGAAAAAGAAAGCTGTAGTTGAGAATGAGGAGCTGTTGGAGATTTTCAAACAAGTCCAGATTAATATTCCGCTCCTCAAAGCAATTAAACATATTCCAACTTACGTTAAGTTCTTGAAGGATGTCTGTACTCCGAAGCGTAAGTCGAAATCCCAAGCACCTAGGAAGGTAGTGCTCTCAGAACAAGCTAGTTCAGTGATATTGAGTAGTTTGCCTCCCAAACAAACTGACCTAGGAGCGCCCCTGATTTCTTGTAATATCGAGGACATGACATTTGATAAAGTGCTCTTAGACTTAGGTGCTTCGATCAACCTCATCCCGACGACCTTGTATTACTAGTTTGGATTTGGAGAATTGTAACCCACACTTGTGATCATCCAATTGCCTGATAGATCTGTGAAAACCCCGAAGGGGATAGTCGAGGACGTAATTGTTCGGGTCAAGGACTTCTACTTCCCGGTCGACTTTTTGGTTCTCAACATGGAAGTCCCCGAACAATTACAAAATACACCCATCATCCTGGGCAGACCCTTGGCTACAGCTAAAGCGAACATTGATTGCGACACAGGATGTATGGAAATCGCCTTTGGAGACAAGAAGATGCAATTGGATATCTTCAGGGTGGCCAAGTCTTTTGATTGTGACTGGATCGAGGAGCACGATCCCGTGGAACCTTTGGTTGAAGAATGCCTCACTCTCAGCTCTTCAGTAGACCATCTGACTCAATCGGCCAATGACTATCCTGACCCATCCCAGCTTGTGGAGATTGACATTTGTAGAGCTGATTACCTTCCAGAACCACCATTTGAGGAGATTGATATTGATCAACTCCCACCTTTCCCTTACCCGTCAAATGTTGTCCTACCTACACCCGAACTGAAGCCTTTGCCCGATAATCTCAAGTATGTCTTTCTTGGACCTGACCAAACCTTCCCTATGATTATCAATGCCCATTTAACTAGGGAACAAGAGCTTAGGTTGATTGCAACCCTCTTTGAACATCGGGCAGCCATTGGATGGACAATTTTTTACTTGAGGGGAATTAACCCCATCTATTGCACTCACAAGATCTATTTGGAAGATAGGGCTCGACCTTCCCACCAGATGCAGAGACGATTGAACCCGAATATGCGAGAGGTCGTTAAAAAGGAAATAATCAAGTGGCTTGACGTTGATATCATTTACCCAATCTCAGATAGCCCTTGGGTGAGTCCCACTCAAGTGGTACCCAAGATAGCCGAGCTCACCGTTGTAACCAATGATCAAGGTGAATCCATTTCCACTTGCACCACTACTGCTTGGCAGGTGTGCATCGACTATAGGAAGCTTAATGAGGCCACTAAGAAAGATCATTTCCCTCTACCATTCATTGACCAGATTCTCGAGCGATTGGCAGGGCAGGAATATTTTTGCTTCCTGGATGGATATTCAGGATACAACCAAGTTGCTATTGCACTGAAAGATCAAGAGAAGACCACATTCACTTGTCCATATGGCACGTTCTCATTCCGTCGTATGCCATTCGGGTTATGCAACGCACCTACTACCTTTCAGCATTACATACTAGCCATCTTTTCAGAGATGGTGGGTGAATACCTGGAGGTCTTTATGGATGATTTCTCCATGTTCGGGAATTCATTTGACCATTGTCTTAGCAATTTGGAGAAGATACTGAAGCGATGTATCGAGGTCAACCTGGTTTTAAGTCGAGAAAAGAGCCATTTTATGGTTCAAGAAGGGATTGTCCTCGGTCACATCGTCTCAGATAGGGGCATTGAATTAGATCGAGCTAAGGTTGATCTAATTTTCAAACTTCCACCTCCTAGCTCGGTCCGGCAAATCCAATCTTTCCTAGGACATATTAGCTTCTATAGAAGGTTCATTAAAGATTTCTCCAAACTCTCTAAACCCTTAACTGACCTTCTAGCCAACGATGCCCCTTTTAACATGGCACCTGATTGCATCAAAGCTTATAACACTCTCAGGGAAACAGTCTCCACTGCGCCTGTATTACAACCTCTGGACTGGTCCCAGGACTTTGAGATTATGTGCGATGTATCAGATTTTGCCATCGGCACTGTCCTAGGACAAAGAAGAGAAAAGAAACCTGTGGTGATCTACTGCGCGAGAATGACGCTGGATGAGGCTCAACGAAATTATACTGTCACAAAAAAAGAATTGCTTGTCGTAGTCTTTAGATTAGAAAAGTTCCGATCATATCTTCTGGGATCCCACGTGACAATTTACACTGACCACTCGGCTATCCGGCATTTGTTGGCCAAAAAGGATGCTAAACCCAAGCTCATCAGATGGATCCTGCTCTTGCAGGAATTTGACCTAGAAATATGAGACAAAGTCGAGTCCAAGAACGTCGTAGCCGACCACCTGTCCAGACTCCATCCAGACCACATCGAACCATCATTACCCTTGACTGACACCTTTCCTGATGAGCAACTTCTAGCTGTGCAAGTCAGAAAGCTACCCTGGTATGTAGACTTCGTCAACTATTTGGTGGTAGGACAGACTCTGTACAGCTGGTCCAGACAGCAACGGGATAAGTTCTTGGCTGAAGCCAAGCACTATTTTTGGGATGATCCCATGCTGTTTAGACCCTGTGCAGACTAGATCATTAAGAGGTGTATTCCTGAGGAAGAAGTCCAAAGTGTACTATCCTTTTGTCACGACCAAGCAAGTGGTAGCCACTTTTTGGGGAAGAAATGGCTACAAAGGTTTTGCAGTCCGAATTTTACTGGCCCTCCCTATTCAAGGATACACACAGCTTCGCTAAGACTCGCTCTTGCTGCCAGACATTAGGGACTATGACCAGAAAGGACATGACGCCCCTCCAGCCCATTCTGATTGTTGAAATCTTTGATGTTTGGGGCATCGATTTTATGGGTCCCTTCCCGCCATCCAACGACTTTGAGTATATACTAGTCTCAATAGACTATGTCTCGAAATGGATCGAAGCCGTCGCCATCTGAAGATGTGATTATAAGGCTATCATGGACTTTGTTAAGCAAAACATCTTCTCTTGATTTGGGATACCAAAGGCCATGATCGGTGATGGTGGAAGTCACTTTATTCATGCCCAATTCTGTGCATTGCTTAGAAAATATGGGGTTACTCACCGCATTGCCACCCCGTATCACCCGCAAACAAATGGGCAAACAGAGATCTCCAATAGGCAGATCAAGAATATTCTGCAAAAGACTATGAGACCTGTTCGGAAAGATTGGTCCACACGACTAGATGATGCCCTTTCGGCATACGGGATCGCTTTTAAGACCCCGATAGGCATGTCGCCTTATCGCCTGGTCTTTGGCAAAGCTTGCCACCTTCCGGTCGAATGGGAACACTGAGCTTACTGGGCTATTAAGTAGTGCAACATGGATTCTCAATTAGCCGGAGCATAGAGGACACTCCAACTCTCTGAGCTCGAGGAAATCCGTCGAGATGCATAAGAGAAAGTCGACTTTACAAAGAAAAGATGAAAGCCCTCCATGATCGACACATCCATAGGAAAACCTTCAAGTCCAACCAACAAGTCTGGCTTTTTGATGCCCGACTTAAACTTTTCCTCGAGAAGCTAAGATCAAAGTGGACAGGACCATATCAGGTGGTCAAACCTTATCCCAATGGGGCAGTTGAAATTGCAGATCCTAACACTGGGAAGACCTTCACAGTAAACTGTTAGAGATTAAAACATTTTCTTGCCTAAGTTCCCCCAAAAGAAGTCGTCATCCTCATTGAGGATTGACACGGAGCTTCGCCCAGCTGGAGGCAATAAACTCAGCACTTTTTGAGAGGCAGCCTAGAAGATTCAGACTGATAAGGTAAACTGTGACACTCAGGTGATTTCTTGTTGTACCCCCATTGCATACATTTATTTGCCAATGAGGACATTGCCCAACTTAAGCATGGCGGGGTCGTAATTTGCATTCTCTGAGTTTATATTATTAGCCTGAATTATAATAAAAAAAAAAATTAGGAAGAAGAACTTAGGCATTAGGAGCTTGTTAACTATGAGAAATAATATGAGAAGAACCTGGACACTTAGACTTTTCAGGTCATCAGGCTTAATTAACCCAAGTGTCCACTAAAATGTCGATTTAGCCTCAACCTTAATTTACATTAATCTGATCAATAAAGTAAGGTGATAAGTATACGACTTATCAACCCACCCTCTAACTCGGAGGGACTTTTAGTCTATAAGGGGTTTTTCAATGGGTAGAACATCTCATATAAGCTTCTAACTGCCTATAGGGGGGGTTAGACCTAATATACGCATATATGACTCCTAGATGAAACCCGGTAAGAATCTGCACACATTTTTGTACTGACTCACTCCTTGGAGATTCTAACAGAAATTGGGTAGCTAATGAACCTTTTAGGGTGATATGGCTAGCAAGTTGTCGTGGGTAACAGCCCATTGGTCGGTTGTCCATAGCCCAGCCACAAGATCACTTTCTTTTATGGCCTCTAGGTAAATCTGAGATCAGGGAAGCCACCTACTAAACAACAAAAGAAAAAGAAAAGAAAGAAAAAGTGAGAAATAGAAAAATAGAAAAAGAAAAAAAAGAAAAAAATAAGCAACACTTCACCACACGAGTATGGCTACTAAGTGACCGTGGGTAACAGCCCATTGGCCAGTTGTCCAGAACCCAGCTGACTAAATGCATAAAAAGTCCAAAACACTTAAGGAAGAAGCGGGGAAGTAAAGCAATCAAGGGAGATATACACTGGAAACACCCTTATGTTGACCCCATGCAAAATAAAAGTAGGGAGACAGCTACAAATTGAATAGATACACCTTCAGGCAAGCATTTCCTTTTTCGATCACCTAGGGGTGTAGAAACCCGAAGTCTATTTTAATTACCATTGAGTGAGTCTACCACAATATTCACACCAAAATACTTAGCTCTTAGAGTCTTTTTCGAGTTATGGGTGAGTTGGGTAGCCGTAAAAAGTTACCGACATACTCTCAACTCCAAAAATCCAAAAAAATGAGGAAAGATGAAAAAGAAAATATATATATGTATCTGTAAAGCGAGGATTTGGGCGGTTCACATTTTGGCAGACACACGGGCGTTGTTTAGTTTCTGTAGATTAGGCTCTTAGTATATTTTCTCCCGTTGACAAGTAATAAATGTCTAAGTAGTCAATTCCTAATTCTGACTGAAAATAATGGCTAGGATAAGCCTTACTAGGGACTAGCAAGGGATGAGCATGGGGGTATGATAACTCCACATTCAATGATGATAATTCCATCAACTAGGGTCAATTTTGAGGATATATGCGTACTAATAACATGTCATGATAGGCATAGGAGCACTGCATGCATTCTAAGTTAAGATTACTTATGAATCAATGTTTAATGGCCAGATGTACAAGTGCATATTGAAACAGGCCTCAGATGAGCAATCGGACTGTACGGATGGACTCAGATCAACAAATCAAGTCCAACGGACTCGAAATCACTCAAATCTGACATCCAGAACTCCCTCGATTGGTCCAAGAAGCTCTGACCATTGATCATCAGATCAACGACCCACAGGCGGCCACATGGTAGCATCCAATGTGCCCTTACCAGCAGCGCACCACCACTTTATCGCGCTCAGCAAACTTTAAGTTGTCCGATCCACTGATCGGACGGTTGAGAATTCACAACCTTCGCCCACACGGGCCCTCACCCGCGCACCCTCGCAAGCTCAACTTCAGATCCTGATCGTTGGATTCCCATCCAACGGTCGACAACTTCCCACGCCCGACCTCGCTTCCGCACAAACCAGCGAAGGCAACACAGAGGTTCGCGCCTCATCCGCAAGCAAAGAGCACCCATTCGAGCCGTGGCAGGGCTCTAATTGGCAGCAAAATCACGCGCGAACAAAATTGAGCCGCTGATGCAAGATCTGACAGTAGGGATCGCGCCATGCGGCACAGCGAATGCACACGGATGATCACACGCATGATAACGCGCAAGGTGCGTGCTCTACAAGCACAATCTAAACTAGCGTCATGGGTGAAATCTCGACTGTCCAATCTTCGATCGGACGGCTCACAATGCAAGCACATGGATCACGGGCAAGGCTTGAGAAGAAGCATGCGTGCTTTTGTCGGACCGGTGGCTAGAGGGCTTCAGCGATGTTTTTGGACAGGACGTCGCTAAACCCCCTTACCTTAATTAGAAGCCCTTTTCTTCTTTTGAAACCCCTTCAACCACCCCATTCAAGGGCATTCAATATACACACACCTTCCACCCTACTCCTAGCTCCTTCCTAGCTTTACCAAGCATTCCACATACACCTTGGAGTTGTCAAGCCGCCGACGGAACCCTCCTCCACCACCGTGTTAGCCTTGCCTCCTCCTCACTCTCTCTTTACCCTAGTTTTATATTGCTTTTGTTTAAGCTTTTAGCTATTGTTGTATTTGCAAACAAACTCAATTTGCATGCTAAATGTTAATGTTGATGTTGTTTCTTATATAGCTCCCATCTTGTTCGAATAAATGTCATGATTCAAAGACAAACTCTAACCCTACTCTCTCTTTCCCTCTCTCTCTCACACTTTCTCGTTTTCTCGCAAGTAAACCAAACTTCTTATGATAACTAAAAGTAACAAAGTAATCTGATTTCACGCCTCCTCGTGTTTGACAGTTAGACTCACCAAATCCAATCTTTAATTAAAACTGATGTCGCGAATGCATGCTATAACGAGACCATTGAACAACCGTGTCCCGTGCATGTCAGTTTTTGGCGCCGTTGCTGGGGAGGCAACGGATTTCTTTTGTTGCTTTCATCCCGCATTTGTATTCACATCGTCTAACTCATTTTCTCCCTCTACTTGATTGATAGCAGGAACTCGACGCATGGGCGACGAAGGAGCACGATTCGCAACGGTAGAGATGAAGTAAAGTGTGGCAAAGACCAGTTGTGAATATCATTCCATCCTTTGGTTGTTTGCATGCTTAAAAAAAAAAGAAAAATACAAAAAAATATGAATAAAAAAATTGACATGGTGAATGACTACTTGACCCATATTTCAAACTCATCATCCAACAAAAAAAATATACCCTAACATTCTTAAGGAGATAATCTTTTTGAGTGGTGTTTGCGGAGCCGCCATGATTTGACTTGGGCCGCACCACTCACCATAACTAAAATCAACTCACCTGGTAGAACTGCATGAACACTAGGGTGAACTCATTAGGGTTGCTTTTCTAGGGCCACAGCACTCTAAAGGAAATCGACTTTCGCCTAGTGTGTGCAAAACATTGTGTGCCAACTTGAACCTTGTCTGAAAACACTAAGGCACTTCAACTCGAAAAGGCACTAAAGGACAAACATTAAAAGACACCACATCTTAAAATCCTTACTTAAGAACCATGTCTTGTTAAGTACACACATTCCAATCGATTAACTAAGAGGCACAACCCTAATCAACGCCTTATCACATATCTTGAGCACAAGCACTAGCCTAGACCTAAATCAGACGTCGGGAACAACCTTTAGATGACTTAAAGTCAAGCCCCAGATCCCTTTGAATTTTGCCTAAGTGTTGGGCATGGAACCCGAGGATGAACAGTGCAAAACCCCATTAATCCTCTAAGAAAATCCCTTTCTCTTCTCTCTTTAGACTGGCTCAGGGCTAATCAGGTAAATGGGTTCAAGTATTCAGATCCAGGTCCAGACCCACAGGCGCGCGTGGTGGTAGGTGAGGAGTGCATAGGATAGGCGAGGGACCTCATCCCGTGTTAGGAGGCACCAAGGCTACCCACATCATTCAATAAATATCAATTTTATTTTTAAAAATCTACGATGTGGGACTTTTAGCTAGAGCTCTTCGTGTTGTAGCTGCAGATGGGAGTTTGTTCAAATTGAAGCTGCTGGTGTTGATTTCTCGCTCAATTGAAGGCTCCATTGCCTTCTTGTGTGTATTTCGTGGCTGTGGCCAGTGGCAGCGAGGTGCACGACGGCGAAAACGATGGTGACGACGATGACCTGAGACATATAAGATGGGCTGAAAGCCCCAATTAAAGAGCTCAAAAGCTTCGCCGTGAGGTGGCAAAGGTGGTAGCGGTGTTGATTTGGCGATTGGCGACGTGTGGAGGTTGGCCAAGGTCGGCGTAGGTGGCGTTGTAATGGGTTCTTTCGCTGGTGTTTTGGGTGAGCACAAGCCTCAATTCCTTGAGGGCTTTTGCTCCCCAAGGTGTGGGCGTGCTTGTGGACCAAGTAGATGGTTGAATGGTGGTGTATGGTGGTGGTGTGAACTCGCCGGAGTTCACTTCGGAGGCGGAGACGAAGGTGGTGTAACGGTGATGGTAGTGGATGAAACTAGGTCCTAAGGGCTTGGAAAGAGTCTAGAGAGGGAGAGGGAGAGAGAGGACCTAATCTAAAGGACAAAGGGGGTAGGATCCGTGTCGGCGTGGCTTGCTGGACAAGAAAAAGATGAAACCTCTGGTGAGAGGAGCGGCAAGGAAGAGAGGGGTTGGAGACTCCTGCTTTGGCTGGCGAGGAGTACAGGAAGGCAAGGAAGAAGGAAGGCCGGTCAATTTGGCCGTTGGCCGACTTGAGGAAGGAGTTGAGGTAGCTCGCCAGAGTCGAGGTCGAAGGTGGCTGGAGAAGGAAAAGAAGACTTGAATTTGGCCTAAACCTGACTGAGAAATGTGGTGGGAGATGCCATAGGTTAAATAGAAGAGGAACTGACCCTCAATTGTGAGGAATTTGCGAGATTTCCTTGCAATTGAGGCAACTAAAATCCATGATTTTTGAACAGCTCGCCAGAGGTCTTGGGTAGTTCTTGGCTCTTGAGAAACAATGCATTTGGAAGGGGATCCCTTCAAGATCAATCCCTCCAAGTTTGGAGGGATTTAATCTTGAGATGCACGTGCAATCTTCACAAAAATCTTGCATGTTTTGGGTTAGGGATTCTGTTCAAACCTTAATGGTAGCAGGGACCTATGTGCAAAGAAGATGAAAAAGTTAGGGGTGTCTCTATAATAAACTAGAAACTTAGGGGTCTAGATGTGACAAATAGAGTTTTTAGAGGTTAAAATGCAAATGAGGTCAAGATGGACTCTGATTGGACTTAAATTTTGGTGTCAACCTAATTTAGACCCAACAAATCTAGTGGTGAACTGGGATTTGAGTTTTTCCCATGCTTGACTAGATAAATTGCATAGAAGCCCAAATCAAGGCAAATTCCAATCTAAATCTCTGTTCTAGTTCAAAATGGGTTCAGATGATCAAAGTGAATGTACCAAACCTCTTAGAATATTTTTCTATGAATTTTTGAAGGTTTAGATTGATTTTAGCTTTACCAAAAGCCTTTCAATTTAAGTGAGGTTGATAATTAGTGTTTTTAGTGATATTTTGATCCATGAAATGCATGAAATCCTGATTCGATCAATATGAGCCCACTTCTTGGTCTTTTAAGTTCATTTAACCTTTAATTAACCCCTGAGTAGCCTCATGGTTAATCTGCATTTGTGATGTGTTATTAAAATAGCAGAATTAACCATATTTTCTTATCTTCTCAAATCAAATCTATGCAGAATTACGATCCTTAGACGATCATTGAGGAGCATTTATCACTTAATCCTAATTAATTCAAGTTAGTTATGGAAAATGATGGTGTTACCATCATCTACGTGAGAGATAAAGGAAAAGAGAACGTGGAGGATGGTGGTGGTGTCAAAGGGATGATAGTGTTCCTAAGTGGGACTTAGGTGAGAGGAGAGAGAGAGAGGTAGAAGTGACAATGTTAATGGTGCATCAAGGGGGTGAAATTGGGAGTCTGGAAACGTACGTGTGTGTGAATTATAGTGAGAAAATATCAAGGAGTGGGGAAATGTGAGGGTGAATGAGAGATAATGAGAGAGATTGCCATGGGGGAGATGTGAGAGAGATTGCCACATGGGGAGATGTGCGTTGAAAGTGAGAGAGAGATTATGATATTTGTGTGTATTAGTAAGTGAATTATGGTGGGATAATTATATAAGTATTTAAATAGTGAAATTAAATGAGAGATTAAGGGAATTAATATTATATTATGATGGGAATAATAATGGATATTTAAATATAAGATAATAATTATCATTATAATTATTATAATATTTTATATTATATATTTATATTATTTTATTATTTATCTAAAATATGGGAGAAATAGAAAATAATCATGCAAGGTGAAAGAGCGATCTTCATTTTCGATAAAAATTTTAACATAAAATGACGTCTCGTTATACTTTGTGCATGGTAGAAAATCACTTTTCAAAACATTTAATATTCCATGAAAATAGTTAGGTCATCTCCACATGGAGGAATTAGCCTATTGAATTAGTGAGTGGGGTGACTCGTTTATTTGGCAATCTCAATGGGTATACCTATTCTTTAGTGCAACTTGTTGCCCTCATGAATTCTCATTCTAAGCAATTGATTAAGACTGTAGGTATTTTTATGTAAAATTACCACAATATAATATTCTATTAAATAATGATGTTGGTAATGGTAAACACCGTAAATACTAATTTCCAGTAAAAGAGACCTTATTCATTGCAATCAATATCCCATATTTCATAGCATTCATGAGAAGAATCTGGTTATAAGTAATTCACATAGAATAGAGGGATATTCATGCAAATGCACCTTAATAAATTAATGCCTAAAAAATAAGTGAATAGTGAATGGCAATGGCAAATCTTGTAATTATTAATTGGATGCAAAACAGAGGTTTTTGCCTCTCTGCTCTTTGCGCACGGGGAGAAGAACGGCAGTCGGCGAGGTTCTAGGGGAAGGTCGGTCGGTGCGTTGGCTTCGCGATGGCGGTCATGGCGTCGACAAAGGTGGCCGGAGTTGGTCGACCGATGGAGGAGAAGCTCGCCGGCGACGGGTTGTGCGTGCGCGTGCGTGGTCTGCAAGAAGGGCTGCTGGAGGTGTGGACGGCCTCATGAGGGTGAGGCGAGTCCACTAATGTCATCAGCATGTCGAATGGTGGCCTAGAGTGGTGGCTGCGTGGAAGGGGGCGACGCTAGTGATGGGTTCTTCACCTCCTACTGACGGAGGAGAGGAGCCAAGCGTGCTGCATGCATGCGAGGATGGTGGCACGATGGCGCGTGTGCAAGGGTGCACGAGGGGATGCGCTGCTGCACGCGTGCGTGGCTGGTGGACGCCCGGTTGGTCGTGCGGGCATGAAGCTGGCAGTTGGGTTCTTTCGAGGTTGAGGAAGGTGGCGGGTTGAAGAAGAAGAGGATGATGGCAGTGCTTAGGTCGGTGCTATCGCCACATGACCTTTACGGTGGAGAAGGTGAAGCATGGTGCACGCTATGAGCACTGGGTGCGTCCAGGCCACGATGTAAGTTTGATTCATGGTGCACGCCTATTGCACAGTGGTGGCGAGGGAGATCCCCGGAAGGGGAGAGATGGCCTAGGTGGATGTGGCTTTCTTGTTTAAACAAAAACCTCCTCAGTTTCCTTTGGCCACAAGCGTCTTTAACCACTCGCGAAGATCGTGAGTGGTTGGAACGACAGATAAGCACAGGCGATTCTTCATCAAACGTCTGATTATCACTCCAGACCTCTTACAAAATGTAGAGCAGAAGTTTGTGATGGCAATTCTCAGACGTCTGACCTTATTCTTGGACATCTTATAGATGCAAAAATAGATGTCTGAACTCTTCCACCTAGCCTGTATTCATCAAATCAATTATGTTACCATATCATATGTTATTAAGTGTAAAATTGATGCATAAAATTATATGCAGACTAAGATGAATTGTTATATAACTCCTAATTAATTAACAAATAAGAATAACTAATTAGAGAGTACTTAATAGTTTACAAAAGTGGACTTATCAAATGCCCCCATGCATAAGTTTTGCTAGTCTCTAGCAAAAAGTGAAAAAGAATGGAAGTAACCAAAATATTTTTTCTTTTCTTATCCCAAAAATTTAGAGATCCAAAAATATGTGAAATAATAGTAGCCTAAGTAACAGATCCAAGTGAAAAGTCAACTTAAATTCACAGTTCGTACTTAACCCTTAGCAAACATTTTACTAGGATAGGCAACTACTTCCCTTGGGGATAAAGCATAAAATAATATGAGATTTGACCCTGACTTTTTGGCTTAGGTAGGAGATAAAGAATAAAATGGATTTATATTTGGTGACTCACACTCATCTGGTGCTACATGTAATTTAGTACCACAAACTCTAAATCTCTAGACTATCAACGAGTCAACCCAGAGAGGCTAAAAACTGTGCTCTCTTTGTGTTCCTTTGCACTAACTCACCCTCTCTTTTCTTTTTCTTTTTCTTTCTTTTCTAAGATTGCATATCTTACCAAATTTTGTAAATGTACTCACTATTTGGTGACCTCACATGACATTCACTTCAATTAATGTCCTAATAACCTTACAACTAAATTAGAGGATCTCAGCTAGTATTTAGGCGATTAGAAATACTGAAAAGTAGGTATGGGTCATATTTGGTGGATCGCAATGGATGTTTTTGTTATCACCTCAAAAACATCGACATATAATGAAAAAAATAAGACAAGAAGATGAAATTCCAAACTTGGACTCTTTTTTCTTTTTCTATATATATCTATATATATCTTTTTTTTTTTCATAAATCAACATAAAATGACGCAGACTTTTATTCATGAGGCATTATTAGGGGTGATGATAGTCAAGAGGATATTGTGTGACTTATTTGGTGGAAGTGACTACTCTTGGCATCGGGAAAGAATGGATAGGACAATCATATTTTTGACCTTTGACATTACTACCCTCCTTCAGCTGAGGACTCTATGAAGGACGGTCGTAACCATCCACCACAGTCAGTTTTATTAAGACTCAATCTCTGTGTAGTGGCCTTATTTGGTGACTCAGGAATTCACACAAGTTTGCACACAGGAACAGAGAGCGAAAAACTATGCCTAACTCTGAGGTATCATCATTTAATTATCTAGAACTTAAGAGTCCTTGCACTAGACTTAGCGCATCAGTAATCTCTATTTCTCACAAATGTTAGGTGGATCTTAATAAAAGATAATATGCCTGACTCCTTATTAATTGTCCAAGGGATCAGTAGACTAAAAATGCTTATTGATTTTCTTCAAAGATCCATTATCCAGTCTACATGCAAGTGAAGTAAATGTACTGGATTCTAGACTTAAGAAACAATTTAAGAAGAAAATCTTTGATGACACTTCCTTGACAAAGATGTTTTGCTAGGGTTAACCAATTTAGCTCAAGAAAAGAGAGATTTCTTTTTTTAATGCTAATGCACCTAACCTAAATGCATGAATACTTCCTAAAATGCAAAATGCATCCCCCATGCCTAAATCTTACAATATCCTCATTGTAAAATTAAAATAGGGGGAGAAAGGAAGGAAATCACCTGATGATGGTGTTATTCTAGACATTGGGTTGCCTCCCAACAAGCGCTGCGTAACTGTGCGGGCCCAAATAGAAAGAGCTAGGCCCTAGCAATATGCGTAACTGTGCGGGCTTAGAAAACAGATAGTCACGGATGTTGGTGAGCTGATGAGGCAATGTTATCCCAAATGCTCGCCAGAAGATATGAAAACAGAGAACCTCGTAGGCTACCTGGGGAGGTCTAGAAATAACAAAAGGAACATAGAAAGAAACCTCCCGAAACGAAATAAATGGAGGATAACAAGGGTCCACCAAAGCAGGAAGGGTTTTAAAAGATATAAACATAATAATTTCAAACCCATGAATGGCGAGACTAAAAGTACAAGCATCAATTCACACTTGCCATTCTACCCAAGGATGTACTTGCCTGATACTCTCCCCAGAAAGAATGTATATGAGCAGAGACCTGAGCCAAGGATTGGTTAGGGAGTGTAAGGGTTGTTTGTGGTGTTGAGCGATAATGGTTAAGTCCAAGGAGGGATTACTATGTGTCAAGTCCAACAATTAAGATTCTGTATTATTCTCCCTAACAGTTGTAGAAAAATTCACATCACCCTACCTATCATTAATGATCGGAGTCATATTTTCACCTTCCAGTATATGTGAATCAATGGTGGACTCCAAACCAAATTCCTTTGATGGCAGGGTTGAAGCAACAGAATCATTATCATTAATTTCATCCCCAGATTCTTTTGGTTCACTTGAGTTTTTGTCAGGGTGTATATGTGATTCACCAGTAAAGAGAGGAGTTAGATCAGTATCCTCAATTATTTCTAAAGGAGAATCAGTCATAAAGTTTTGGAGTAAGCCTATATCACTAAATTCTTTGCTCTTCTCGGGAAATAAATCCTTAATTGATGTGTATTGTCCCCGAGAGTCTCTCCTAGGCTTCTCACTATTGTGTTCGTCTTCCTCCAATATCAACTCCTGATTTTACATAGGATGATTTTCAAAATCAAAAGTATGAAGGAATCCAGATTTTACCAAATCATTAATATCCTAGGGGAGTTAAGTTCTCAAATAACACATAATCCCCTCAAGATTCACTCCAAACTCTCAGTCCAGGTTCCTCCATTGGGTCATCCTCATCCTCTAAAATAGACTCTTTATATTCCTGAGACCAAAATTGATCCAATTCATCCTCCATTCCCTTAGAGTCACCTTCATTGGGTGCATTTAAATCCTAAGAATGCTGAATGGTAGGTTTTGATTCCCTAAGTGAGGGGTTAGGATTAGGCTCACTAAGGATAGAATGAGGTTCCACCACATGATTAATAGGGGAAGTGGAACGAACAACACGACCTTGACCCAGGTTATTAGGGGTAAGAAAAATACTATCATCAGGGTCAAGGTCCTCAAGAGGTACCATCTTCCATTTCTTTTGACTCTAATATAGCTAGGGTGGATAATTGCTATGGTTGTTTTCCTCTAGTGACCATGTCTCATGGGGAGAGTTTAAGTGATAGCTACTCAAAACGAGATCCCTATTGCCATTGGTTTCCTTAGAATTATTTTGATGATCACGGTTCTACGGGTAAGGATCAGAATTAATAGTAAGAGAGTAGCTAAGCTGTCTAATTTCTTTCTTAATTGTTGAGTATTCCTCAACATCTCTCCTATAGACTCTATCATTTCTTTTTGTAGTTTTTGCATTTCTATCATAAAATAGGAGAGACTACTACTATCAAATTGGGGAGGATAGTAAATCTCAAGTTCTGGTTTCCTAGGGGTATCGGTCTAACCTCGACAAGGAAAATCATGAAGGGTGGGAGGGTTGGATGTTTGCAAACTGGAAAATTCCACTCCTAGGCTTTGCTCAAAAGTAGGAGTTATCGGGCCAGTACTCCCAGGATAGGAATATGATTGATCCCATGAATTGTCATTGTACTCATCAAAGGATGAACATGCTTGAGGCATGGGATCCTGGTCAAAATGATAAGAGTAAGGATGGTCCATTTCTTTAAATTAAACAGGTTAAACTCTCTTAGGACTTAGAAGAAATTAGAACAAAAGCAGAAACTTTCTAGAGAATTCTACCACTGTCAAAATAAACGCAAATACAGTGGGATCTGTTTTTAGTAAATTCTAGGTCTTAGAATTAGGTGTTTAGTTGGTGGCCAAACAAGTTTTGCAAGAATTACACTTCCTAGGCCAATCTTCATTGGCGCCTACAACCTACTCGCAAGGGATGGAAGTCTCGAATCGAGCCTACGCACGGGGAATCGAAGTAACTTGGTAGATAGGCTTGTTGATTTCTGACTTTCCTTGTGGTGCAGAAGGAGAGATAGAAATTTATCTAGTGACCTTATGTGTGATGTGCACAATGTCTCAGGTGTGCAATACACGTTCGCATTTTGTATTTTAAAATCTCGCAATCAAATCCTTTTGCACGCAATTTAAAGTCATTGATTTTAAGATCCAACCTCTTAGTAGTCCCAATTTTTAAAGTGACCACTGAATTAATTTGATTCAAACACTTTAGTGGTCATGAATTTAAGTCCAATGCAAATGCATGACAGGTATTTGATGCTAAAGAGAAGACGTACCTTACCCCTGCTTTCTTCGTGAAAAATGTTTGCAATGCAGAAATATAAACTAGATGCTGCTCATTCAATCATAGATTGTTACCCTATTGATATGCAACTTCTAGCAGACCGTTCGAATATTTTTATTTGTTTATTTATTTTAATAATAAGCAAACAAACCTAATCTAAATAACTAACGAACATGCAGTTCAAATAATTCAAATAAACCAATAATCTAAAAAAAATGGGAACACGCTTTCGAAAAGACGCTCTTGCATACAAGAGCGATAAGAAATAAAAAATACTGGAACACGTTCCCAAAAATGCCTAACAAGGGTCCACAAGACAGAAATTAAATGCTAATGTCTATCTAACTTGATCTAAATCTAAAAGAAGCAAACAAATGTCTCTGGTCACCGATCCTCCTTCCACACGTGTGGGGTCAAGGCCCACGTGCTCCTATTGTTGCCCTCTAGGTGGCATCGAGGTCCACCAGAAATATCGTCTCCGTCGTACGCTCACGTCGTAGTCATTCGTTTTTGCATGCAAATAGAAACAATGTCAGCAATTTAGAAAAGCTTCAGAAATAGCATGAAAATAATATAAATTTCTTGAAAAAATTAATAGGCAGATTTCCTCCTCGACAACTATGCTATTTGAAAGAGCGATCTTCGTTTTCAATAAAAATTTTAACATAAAATGACGTGTCGTTATAGTTCGTGCGTGTTAGAAAATCGCTTTTCAAAACATTTAATATTCAAAATCTAATCACGAAAATAGTTAAGTTGTCTCCACGAGGAATTAGCCTATTGAATTAGTAAGTGATGACTCATTTATTCGAGAATCTTAATGGGAGCACCTATTCTTTAGTGCAACTCGTTGCCCTCATAAATTCTCATTCTAAGCAAATGATTAAGACTGTAGGTGTTCATATGCAAAATTACCATAATATAATATTCTATTAACTAGTGATCTTAGTAATGGTAAGCACCATAAATATTAATTTCCAGTAAAAGATACTTTGTTCATTGCAATCAATATCCCATATTTCATAGCATTCATAAGAAGAATCTGGTTATAAGTAATTCACATAGAATAGAGGGATATTCATGCAAATGCACCTCAACAAATTAATGCTTCAAAAATAAGGGAATAGTGAATCACAATGGCAAATCTTGTAATTATTAATTGGATGCAAAACAGAGGTTTTTGCCTCTCTCCTCTTTGCGTACGGGAAGAATGGCGGCCGGCGAGGTTTTGGGGAAAGGTCGACCAGCGCGTTGGCTTCGCGATGGCAGTCACGGCGTCGACGGGGTGGCCGGAGTTGGCCGACCAGCGGAGGAGAAGCTCGTCGGCGGTGGGTTGTGCATGCGCGTGCGTGGACTGTGGGAAGGGCTGTCAGAGGTGTGGATAGCCTTGTGAGGGTGAGGTGAGTCCATTGACATCATCGGCGTGTTGAACGGTGGCTTGGAGTGGTGGCTGTGTGGAAGGGGGCGGCACCGGTGATGGGTTCTTCACCCCCTACTAACGGAGGAGAGGAGCTGGGTGTGCTGTGTGCGTGCAAGGATGGTGGCGTGATGGCGCACACACAAGGGTGCACGAGGGGATGCGCTACTGCACATGCACGTGGCTGGTGGCCGTGGGGTTGGTCGTGCGGGCATGAAGCTGGCAGTTGGGTTCTTTCGAGGTTGAGGAAGGTGGCGGGTTGAAGAAGAAGAAGAGGGCGATGGCAGTGCTTAGGTCGGTGCTGTCACCACACGACCTTTGAGGTGGAGAAGCGCAGTGCATGCTACGAGCATAGGGTGCGCCCAGGCCATGATGTAAGTTTGATTCACGGTGCACGCCTATTGCACGGTGGTAGCGAGGGAGATCCTCGGAAGGGGAGAGATGGCCTGGGTGGATGCAGCTTTCCTTTTTAAACAAAAACCCCCTCTGTTTCCTTTGGTCGCAAGCGTCTCTAACCATTCGCGAAGATCGTGAGTGGTTGGAACGACAGATAAGCATGGGCGGTTCTTCATCAGACGTCTGATTATCACTCCAAACGTCTTACAAAATGTAGAAGCAGGAGTTTGTGATAGCAATTCCCAGACATCCGACCTTGTTCCCGGACATCTTATAGACGCAAAAATGGATGTTTGAACTCTTCCACCTAGCTTGCATTCATCAAATAAACTATGTTACCATATCATATGTTATCAAGTGTAAAATTGATGTATAAAATTATATGCAGACTAAGATGAATTGCCATATAACTCCTAATTAATTAACAAATAAGAATAACTAATTAGAGAGTACTTAGGACAAATAATGGTCTACGAAAGTAGACTTATCACAAGGCTGATCATGACATGGAATTGATGTCTTCACGTGCATGGTTTTGTATTGGTAATGTAGTCATCACTTCATTACGTCCAAAGTTAAGCTCTCAACAACTTTTCCCATTAATATCTTCATGCATGCATTTCATGTATGAATTCCTAATCATTTACATGGAAAATCCTAATGCATGCATGCATTATCATGCACATAGATTTTATGCAATTCGTCCAACGTTTATGTGCCCATGTCAAATTCAATCCTAGATCTCCATTCCTAGCTGTTCCTAAGGGTGTAAACGAGTCGAACTTGAGTGAACCTACCTTGTTTAGGTTCAATTCATTTATCTAAATGAGCCTACACCTTTGTTTAGGTTCGATTCGTTTATCTTGCGAATCGAACTCAAGCGAACCTACCTTGTTTAGGTTAGGTTCGTTTAAAGTTCATTGAAGACTTGCACTAACAATCATATGAAATGAAATCCAAGATAAAAGCTATAACTAATTTGAAAGTGATGTAGACATGTATATCACATAAACTGTCTATTTATGCATGTTCTTATACGTATAATTGCATTCAGCATTATAAATATTGCATAGCATGTATCATTCTGCATTTAGATTAGTTTGTATAAATTTTAGGTTAACTTATCCTTTTTGTGACTAGGAGACAGGGCACTATCATTTCAGGACCTCAGATTGAAGATCTAACGGTACGGATCTGATTAAGGCGACGATCGGAGTTCAACGACTCTGAGATCGCCCCTATCGGACCTCTGTAGCATCAGATGCAGTCTGAGAAAGATAAGAGGTTAAGGGTGAAGGTGGTGTAAATCCATACCTTAGATGATAAATCCAACAACACGGATGGGTTCGGATCGATGATCGCAGCCCAACAGCATGAAAATCGATTCAATTCAATAATCGTGGCACCATCTACAAAGCAAAGAAGATGGACAGCCCAGATGGTGATACACAGCACCATCCAAGCCGCCCACAGCCACCTGGCCTCTTCCTCCTTCACCCACGTGATCAATCCCAGCCATTGGATCCTCGATCCAATGGCTAAGATTCCATCAAGGCATGCCTCATCTCTCCTTCATCAGCATTAGCTGATCTCAACCGTTGGATCCTCATCCAATGGTCGAGAGCGCGAGGGTGTTAAAATGCAAAAGCAACAAAGTGGCCATAGCATAGTGGCTACGACCTCAAAGAAGGAGAAGAGGGTGCAAGGTTCGAGCCTCCGTGTGCCTCAAATCAAAGAGGCGAGCAAGATGCGCTTAATTCGGCTGTTGGATGCGTGATGGACGGTTGAGGGAGTGGCGACGTGACACTACATGGAGCGCTGGATGAACATGCGCACAATGACGCGTAATCAAACGCACGATAGCACGTGGGTGCTACGCGTGCGGTAAGACGAATAGAATCTCATGTTTTTTAAGTTGTCCGATCTCTTGATTGAATGGCTAAGATGGGTTATGTGCGATGAGGTGCAACAGCTGAAGAGCAGCAGTCATGTGATGTGGCACGTTGTGGATCGTTAAATCAATGGCTAGCAGCGGAGATCGAGCACAAGCCTTTAGCGATGTGCATCTTCAGTGATGCTCATAAACATCACTAAAGACCTTGATATTAACTTCTAACCTTTAAAAGACCCTTTTGCCCCCACAACTACACCTATAAATAGCCTACCCCTCCACATTTTCTCATTCCTTCTCTTCTCGTCTCACCTCCTCCAAAGCTCTACAAGCTGGTCCCATACTTGGGATGCTCCATTAGAGGTAGAGTAAAATAATTTTCCCATCTTCTCACCCCCTTCGTGGAGCATCCTATGGTTGTCCTCTCATTGCTGTTCGAGAAACGGATCCCGCTACGACTTCACCCTATTTCATCATCCGTCCAACTTCGTCCTCCTTTGTCCAGCATCTCATCCCCATCGTCCGGGTGCTCTGTCAACGCGGCTCGTCCTTCAAACAGCCTTCGAGGAGGATAACTTCTCACCTTCTCTTTTTATCTCTTTCTACTATAGATTTTCAGTTTTCTAGTGTAGCACGTAGATGTAATGGACATGATTCTATCATTATGAAACATTTGTTTATTATATCCATATTTTCTCTTTATTTGTATTATTCTATCTCTCTTCTATTAATTATTCTTTAAGTAAAATAACTAGCGTAGATTTAACTCGACTAGCTAATCTACTTCATGACAATAATTATAAACGTGATTTTTAATCAAATGTTCGCCTCCCCGTATTTAATTCGAGACTCACAAGAGTTTCAGTTATAAATTTTATTTGATAGCAAATTTTTACATGACTACAACAATGGGTTTCAAACTCAACCTTTTACGCGTACGAATTTCGTTAATCAGCAAGCATTACATTCCACTAATAATTATATGAAATAAGAGATTATAACTCTTAACTAAAGAAGAATAACAATCATAAACTTTCCTTTCTTGAACTATTATAGAGGAGGAGGGGGGTTCTTGTAGGACGTAGCAACAACAATTTGAGATTGATGTGGAGAAGGGAAAGTGAGCCACCGAGAGATAGGGGTATAAACGAATCGAACTTTAGCGAACCTACATAAGTTTAATTTAGTTCCATAACAGTTTTTCAAGGTTTGAGTTCAATAAGAAAAAATAAGAGTAAGGTTCGGTTTAATTCATTTTTGTTATCAAAAATTCGATTCGGTTTGTTTATAGTTCGTTTAAGTGTAAAGTTTGAAATATTAATTTAAGTTTGATTCATTTAGGGTTCGTTTGGAGGTTTGTTTATAATTCCTTTAAAATATAATATTTTATTATAAATGCAAACATAATAAATCATAATTAAAAAATATACAAATTACATCATAAACATTTCAAGGCATGTTTCTTAAAAGAAAAAATATAAATAACAAAAAATACCTCTATAGTCCACAAAATATAGAAGGGGGTGTCCCTTGAGTTGCCTTACCATTGCATATTCCAATCTTAGGAGGTGAAGAATCTCTACTTTGGGGACAAGAATGCGGTAGTTGCGAGAGTAGCGGTAACTAGTTGTAGCCCTTGTAGGTTCATATTTAATATATATATCAAACTTTTAACAAATAGAACCTAAACGAACCTACCTTGTTCAAGTTTGATTCATTTATCTAAACAAACCTAAAATTAAGTTTAAATTTGGTTTGTTTACTTACGAGCTGGATCTAAACCAAACTTTTGACAAATAGAACCAAAACGAATATCGAACCTAAAATTTTTTTGACAACTCTAGTTGTTCTATGTCCTTCCCGTCCCCTTGCATGGGTTTAATCCTTGCAAAAATCGAATACCCATACATTATTTATTCCAAGCTTTATATTAATATTTTAATCTAGACAAAATTACATAATTAAGGATTATAGATATGAAATTTGTACAATTGCATACTCGATCTTATTTAAAATATAATTGCACCAAAGTCAGCAAATGTTAAACGTAAATTATTCACAAAATGACGGATGTATCATGTATGAGCAAACATATTGATGGTTGAGGGGGAAGGAGGATTGTGTCACACCCCAAAAGCCTAAGCCCTAGTGAGGGTCGGAGTTTCAAGGAATGGCAATAGAAGACTTGATGGTATATTTAATTTGGATTGTACCAAACTAAGTTGAGTTAGCAAAAGGTTTCATTTATTAATAAATGGAAGAAAATATTGGATGAATGACACATAAATGAAAATATATAGGATAGACTAAACATGTACTCAGCTGTCATATAAAATAGAAATCCATTGTAAAACCAAAGTACAAAAGTTACCTGCTAAAAATCCTGGCAAAAACCTGCACAGCAACAAATCCTGTGCATTGATGTCGCACGACAGCAATAGCCTGAAATTAGGTCACAAAGTAGGGATGAGCCAATTAGCTCAGTAGGGAACAAACAACTATTGTATCACAACAAAACACAGGGTGGTATAGAGTTCACTAACCGCTAGATTCCTAGCCCAACACGACACCCCAGGTTTAGACTCCTAAACCTGACTTAAACTGACCAACCATCGTGGTCCAAACCCATTAATAGAGTTGTCCCTTTTTCCCGTTATTTAATATTATCAAATTTATTCTCTCAATCGCCTCAGTGATCAGATTTTGGAAATCAACACTATCTACCAGAGGAGATTGAGATGCATCCTTTCATTGGATTTCTAGCCTGATAGTCTCACCCTAGCCAGGAGAGGATAGCAAGTCTGTTAATCCTCAAAAAGGCGTGCCCATTCTCAACATAACAAGAACGTTGCTGATGGGAATACCATCACGAGCCATAACTAGCTCAATTTGGTCTTATAAAGTCAATAAAAGCTCCTACATATCAGTCAAAAGGTCTCTAGAGTAGGGTGAGTTGTTTTGAGAAGAAAAGATGAAAACTGGATTATTTATGCAAGTTTACCACCATCTTATCACAAATACAGAATAACTGCGGGATATACCAAGGGTTTATTAAAGGTCATTTAATCATTAATGCCTAATAAGTGTGTTCATGCAGATAGAGACAGGTTTTCACGCATTTCAAGAATTAATGGACATCCGAAATCTTAAAAATAGACCTACTTATTTAAATGAGGTTCTGGTGAAGATAAAATTCACATAAACCCTCTAAAATTCATAGAAAAATATTCTCTAGGGTTTAGCATCTTTGAATTGACCATCAAAACCCGTTCTGACCCAAAACAGAGTCACAGACAGACTATTGCCCTAATTTGGATTTTTACATAAATTATCCAGTCAAACGAGGTCAAAACCAAAATCCAACTTCACCATTGGATTCCTTGGGTTCAAATTAAGTTTGTATTAAAATTTGAGCCCAATTTGAGATCATGTCAACCTAGTTTGCATTTTAGTCCAAGTTTGACTTTATTATCCCAAATAACCCTCAGCTTTTGAATTTATTACGAAAAGCCCCCTATCTTTGTCGTCACTCTTTTCAAAAAGGTACTTCCATCATTTTCGTGAAGGAATCCTACTCCGACGAGCTTCGTTTAGCAAGAACTTGTTGATTATTGGACAAATCTCTCTCAAAATTGAAAGGGAGATTCGTCAAGTAATTGCCTTCCTTTTGAACCTATTCGTGGGCTCCAATTCTTTCCCAATCTCTCATGCGAACGCATGAGATGTGGGTGTCCTACTTCGACAAGCTTACTAAGCTTGAAAGCTTGGTCTCCAAGCTTGAAGCCCCTCCCCATGGCCTATAAAAGGATCAGGGGCAAGAACCCTTTCTCCTTAGCAAGTGGCCTGAGAAACTCCCTCCTCCTCCCTCTCCAGCCAACTTAGGATTTTGCTCCGGCGACTACCTTCGTTCTCCCTCTTCCAGCCGTCTAACCATCAAATTGGACAGCCCAACGTCCTTCCCTCGTCCTCGCGAACCTCTTCAGCCAAAGAGAGGTCATTCCTCTATCTCACTCATCGTTGCCGCCTCGCCGTCCTCTTCTCCTTCTCCGACTCCGGCCAAGCCACGACGGAAGCTCTCCAGCTCTCCTCATCCCTAAGACCCTCTACCTATTCCCTTCTCCCTCTACTTCACTTCCCTCTCACTTACACTCACAAACACCCACTATCTCAACCTTAATGCCTTCACCTTCCTCCGCTCCGATGAAGCTCCAACGACGCCTATCCACTGCGCCACCACACGAATCTCGCCGCTACCACCTCCATCAGCTTCGCCACAACTCCACCGACCAAAGCCCTAACCTAATTCCACCAATTAGCCACTCTACCATCTCCCTGAACACCACCACCTTTGTAGCTCCGCCTCGACTTCACCCTACGCACACACACCTCCTCACATCACGAAACCACCACTACCATGTTCGCTGTGCTTCGGCGGACCTTTTGAGTTGGTTTGACGAGGTCAAAAGACCGTGCTACTCTTTTCAGGTGCTTCATCGGACAACCGCCGCCGCCACTACCTTCTCCGGTGTGTTCTTCACCTCTAAGCCTCAAAGCATCCAGTTGCAGCTCCAGATCGAAGCATACTCGACCCAGGAAGCTTCCTAGGCAGTCAATTGGGGACATTGATTGCTTCCCCCACACCAATTTGACGAAGAAGCACCTGCGGTGGCACGCGTTGAAGCCTCTGTGGGATAGTCCCACATCGTGAAGTGGCACACCTCCTGCAGCACATAAATTATTTTTTCGCCTCAACCTCGTTGCCTCAGTGAGCACAGGGTGAAGTCCCTCTCCACGTGCACATGCACGCCCTCTCCTGCGGCCACGCCATGTGGGTCTGGGCTCTGAACCGATTACCCATATACCCGGATCCAATTAACATATTTTTGAGAGAGGAGAAAGAAAGGGAAAGGAAGAAGAAGAGAAAGAGAGGGGGGAGGGGGGTTTTGCTCTGCTACCTACCTCTCAACACTTAGCAAATTCTGAGGGAGGCCTTTGCCTCTATTGGTGTTGGCGCTGAGCTCTGCTGTGCCTCTCCCTGAGGCTTGAGAAAGAGAGACCATTGCCTCTATTGCTAGTTCTGAGTGCACTATGCACTTATCCTACGTGGATTAAACTTGGTTGATACTGTTGAGATATTTGATATTATTGTAATTAGGATAATTGGTGATTCAAATCACCATTTTACCCTAATCCTTTTGCACTATCAACATTTGCTCTTATATCCATATCATTTAAGTTTGGAAATTTCATCATATATTGATATCTTGTGATAGAATTACAATCTTGAGATTTATTTTGCTACTTGCTCCCAGTGATGACCTTGGATTTTATTCAAGTATAAATTTTATCTGTTTTCGTGCTATTACGACCCATACTACAAAGCAACAACTTTTAAAACACTATTTCAGTGTATCTAATAGTTGTTGACCTCAGTCAAAAGAGTTGGACCTCTTGGGAACTACCCAGGCCTATACCTTGCGACCACGAAGAGCAAACTTGGTTCGTGTCCAACAAGGACTAATCACAGATTAAACCAGATCATCATCGTAAGATTGGCCAAAATTGTTGAGTCACACTAATGCTATAGCTAGGAGTAGCTCCCAATAGAAGCACAGTCCTCAGGTGTGCCCTTTCAATCCGCCGTTAGATGAGATCACAACCAACCTATCACAGTACCCAGGCGAATTCCATGCATACAGTCACCAAGTGAGTCTCTAGCTACGAGTACCAAGTACCTCGACATCCATCGCTGTGCATGCAGGCACTTACAAGCCTAGAGCCACGAGTACTTCCGCATCGAGTCAGATTCGGGTACATCTACGTACCAAACACTAATGACAACCTAAGGCTTGCCACCGAACTAGGGAACCCTCCAAGTTCTGAGGCAAAATCCCTTGGTAGCCTCCAGCTACTACAACTCGAGTCATTTACCCGAGCAGTGAACCCATGGTTCACCAAGTCCAAAGGTGCAACCTTACGAGGTCACCTAGTCGACCTAGTATCACTTAACTTCATTGGGTTCCGAGTCCCAAATGAAGTCCTAGAGACCTAGTGGATCACTTTGTTAATGACACAAGAAGGAGGGTTGAATTGTGTAACAAAAATAATCAAAACCAATCACAACAAATAACACAAGTATATATAGAGGAAACCCTTGCGAGAAAAACTCTACTTAGATATCTCAATCCAGGATTTTGCCCCTCCCAAGTAGGAATTACTAACAACAAGTAATATTACAATCCCCTCTTCCTGAACAACCCCAAGAAGAGTTTTGCCCATCTACTAAGAGGAAACAGGAAACCCACAACTCAAGTACCTAAAGAAACTAATAAAAATAAAATAATATAAATCCTATGAGCCTTGAAAGATATAGGAAAAAAATTTGACTAGAATACTCCCTTTGAAAACCTATAAGATGCTGAAAATCAGAGTGGGAGTGAAGTAGCTCTGAAGAAGTTGCTAGGAACACTAGAGCAAAATGGAGCACTATAGAGCACAAATGAGAGCAAGAGCCTTTTCTTGATAAGTAGATTGTATTTCCTTGGTGTGTAGGCTTAAGGCAACCCATGGGGGTATTTATAGGTGTAGGTCGGATTTAGGCCTAGGTAGTTGTTGGAATTTGAATTGGAATGGAATAAATAGAGGTAGAACAGTTACAAATCATGTACTCAAAGTTTTGGACCAGACGTTTGAAAAACTACTACAGACGTCTAAATAAACTATTTCAGACGTCTGAGATGAAAATAGGACGTCTGAAAAGGCTCTAGTGATAATGTAGTTGTTACTGGATTTTCAAGATTGAATGCAGGGACGTCTGAATCAAAGAGGTAGACGTCTTAAGTTGATAGGATAGACGTTTGAAAAAATGTATAGATGTTTGAAGCCTACAACGTTCCAAACTCAATGTGTAACATATAAACTTAATTGTGGTCAATATGAACGTTAGGTAAAAAGTGAACGTTGGTCATATCCAGACATCTTAAGAGGCAACTAGTCATCTGAAATAAGAGAAAAATTTTGACTATGGTTCTTCCAAAGCAAAGAGGCATCTAAGAGATCCTAAAGGAAGAGATGTCTAAAAATCCATGACTAGACATCTGGGGAGAAATATAGACGTCTTAAAATCTGTATCATATGTCTACACCAAGAAAACAAAGAGCATAGGTTCTGGATGTGATACAGGACATCTGAAGGAGTAACTAAGACGTATGAAAGATCAAATATAGATGTTTGAAAATAACCTAGGATGTCTGAAAATCTAGCAAAGGCTAAGTTTTGAGTTTTGGGTGAGAAGAGTATGTATAGGAAGGTTCTAATGGTATCCTAAGGATAATTTTGAATGGACTTCAAGGCTCTTTTACATTCTAACAAATAAAACAAGAAAGAATTGAATCTAATGCCTTTATCTTCCTTTGCTCTTCATTATTTTCTGATCTTCATTTTCCAAGACTCTATCTCTCAATATTTCTGCAATAAGTATTAGTCCTTTCCAAAAAACAATTCTCTGTCATTATCAAAAAATATTTTTAATCAAGTTTACAACAATCTCCCCCTTTTTTGTAATGACAAAATAAGCATTAGTTCCAACAAAGCTATTGCTCCCCCTATCAAAAAGCTTGTCTCAATTAATAGTAAACTTATCTCTATTACGTCTCCCTCTTTTTGGCATTATCAAAAATAGAATAAGATGGTTCAAGTTATAAAAATTCACAAAGAGATATCAACTTGAAATGAAAAAGCATAATGTCACAATAGAAAACATAGCAAGTTCAAACTTAGTACAAAGCATAATAAGTTCATAACAAACATATCATGAAAAAAAAAGTACGATAAAAGTAGATACTAATTGGCACAAAGTAGCCATCTAAGAACACTATCAAGCCTTCTTCTTTCCTTTGGAGTAGTCGGACTCCAAATTCTTCACGTGGTTTTCAAGGCGAGAGAGTTGCATAGCATATTGATTTATGAAGCTCCTTAGGTAATCATGATCTTCATGTTGCCTCTTCAATTGAAGCTCCATTCCATCAAACATGGCTTTTTGAAAAACCTCTTGATTACCCTGCACATTCTCCCAAGACTATCCCCAAGAAGCAGTGGAATAGTAAGAATGACTAGAAGGATCTGGAAGTGTAAGAGGAACTTGTTAAGGAGTAGGAAAAGATTGAGAAGATTGAGAGGGTTGAGAAGGTTAGAAGGAGGATCTTTTTCCTCAACTTGTTCTTCTTCAATTCCTTTCTTAAGACCCATAAGAAGCAAAGTAGTGCGGTCAAACTTCTTAATGGATTCATCTACAAATTGGCACTTTAAGTCAAGGTTAAAATGAAGAAGCATATTAGAAATAAAGGCACCTAATGGAAGGTTCCTACAATGTGTACTACTCAATGTGTCCATGATTAGATCACACCAATTCATCTTAATGCGATTTAATAGAGCATGTAAGATATAGGCAAGCTCCCTAGAAATTTGATCAAAGGATCCAGATTTCCCATGGAGGTTCCATGAGATAAGACTACTTAAAAGGTGAGGCACAACCTTAAGATGACGAGATTCTAACTTCATCCCTTCAAAGTAAACGTCATCTTTAACTAAAAGTTTTGTAACCGTGGAGAAGGTTACTTCTTTTACAATGTCCCACCAATGAACTCCTACGTTGGCAGTGCAAGCTATAGAAGAAATGACTTCATTAGTCAAGGTAAAGGGTACGTTTAACACACTAGATTTTAGGATAGAGGTAGTAGGTGTGGAGTCATTCACTAGGTTGGTGTAAAACAATTTTACAAGCTCCACTACAAGAAAATATGTTAATTGCCATAGAATATTATTGTCGCAAAAACATTTACTACCATCACAAAAATCTTTTTGGAATGGTAACATGAACCGTTACAAAATGAGACGTCCCAAAAGGATTTACCGTCACAAATGATCTATCATTTGAGATGATTAAGAACCATCACAAAAGACCTTATGTGATGTTTAATAACCATCACAAAAGATTTTAAGTGATGATTAAAAACCATCATAAAAAACCTTACATGACATTTAACAAACATTACGAAAAACTTTATATGACGGCTAAAAACCATCATAAAAGACCATACATGACATTTAAAAATCATCACGAAAGATCGTAAGTAACATTTAAAAACCATCACGAAAGACCTTATGTGACAGTCAAAAACCATCACGAAAGATCTTACGTGATGTTTAAAAACCATCACGAAAGATCTTATGTGAGGTTTAAAAATTATCATGAAAGACTTTACATGACGATTAAAAACAATCATAAATTTACGATAATAATTTACCATCTCAAATTCTTTGGAGTTATTTCACAAAATAATATGGTGCCAAAATTTATTTACCTATTTAAAAATTTTCAATTACTGTAATATAACCTCTTATGATTAAATTTTCTTACATCAGCATTATTTTACCTATAATATTAATAGCATTCATTATAATAACATTCACATGGTACCAAAAAAGGTATATTTCATTCATTTTTTAACACAAAATATTCATGTTATCAATTACAAAAAACTAAACATGTGTAAATGAAACGAAAAGTTATTCCTACAAAAGTTAACTCATTCAACACATGTTTCTACTCATCAAGAAAGTAATCATCTTTATGGTCAAGATCATTTTCACTCTCAAAGCTATCATCTTCAATATCCCTGCTTTATCCACTTCCTACACTATTAAGACGACGCTGAGAAGAAGAAGCTTCTTGGTGCTTAGCATATCCAAAACTTTCTCCATCATCTTTTCCATCCTATCCATTCGAGTCTTAAAAGCTTTATTGCAAGAAGCACCTTTTCCATAATAACTAAATGGGCTAACACCAGGACCAATATTACGTACAAAATCAAGATATTCTTTTCCATTGACCTACAAATATGCATCATCATCTGACAACATTGAAGTAGAATTACTTCTCTCTAACCGCGTTGTAAGATCTTCCATACGTTCCTAATTAATATAAAAGCTTAATTAGTCGTAAAAAATTATAAAAAAATATTTTTATATATTAAGTTACTTATGCACATAAATAATAAATGAATTAATTCAACAAACTTACGTATTATTTCTTGTACTCATCATACCAAATTCTTAACCCATTTGGATGTTCTCGACTTTTGGAATACTTAAAAAGATCTTTCCTTGAAGCATTATTCCCTTATTTTTCCTATATCAAGTAATTAATAAAATTATAAGGATAAAACAAAAAAGTAAAAAAAAAATTGATTAATACTTACAAGCTTATGATTTAACTGATTTTGTCTACCCATACAATGTGTAATACATTGTCCCTTAAATCTATTCAACTTGTTTCTCTCTACTAAAGACTTTAAAACAAACAAAAGAATGAATGCTTAAGATGGAAACTTAAGGTACAAAATTACAATTACTAATATTTAAAATCAATCCAAATAATTACTTTATACTTATTACTGGTCTAATGATCTATGAGTCTACGCTAATCATCGATATGTACATTATCAGATATTTTAGCAAGCATCTTCTAGATAGGAACATCTTTATTAAAGTACTATAAAAAATATAAAAAATCAATTATTACATCAAAATCATAAATGTAAAAATTATAATTATTTTTCAAATTTAACTTACCTTTTCTTTCAACCTATATTGATAATTGCGATGTAGTTTGACTACTTATTTCATACATTGTCATTCCACGTAAAGATTATTTTTCTAACAAAAATTTCCTACAAAATCAATCATCTATAACTTAAAAACATTTATAACAAAAAAATTACTTTAAACTAATGATTAAATATAAGAAATTATACGAGTTCCATCTTCATCTCTTTTGTCACGTCAAGTCTAAAATCCCTACATGTGATTGGTATAACAGCATGAACTAATTTTCCCACTTTACTTTCAAACTTTTGACTATATAGTACAACATTAACGCTTTCCTTGATGTTAACAAAAATTACCTCTCCAGATGCTAAACCATAAACAAAATGTAAAAGTCATCTAAAAAAGAATTAACGTAAGAAAAGAATTTATTATTACCATTAGAAAACAAATAAATATTGCAATCAACCAAATGATTATTAAAATTTCACATCATCTTCAACCTATTCGGGGGCCATCTAAAAAAATATATCAAACAAATTAATCAATATACAAAAATTAACTTAATTAATTATTATTATGAAAACACAATCTAAAATGATAATAAAACAATTAAGTTTTATATGATATTACCCCTTATCTTCATTTTACTCAAATGCTCTTATGTTATGAGTAGTATCGGTTGAACATTTATGAGTTATGCGACCAAAGATATGAAGATTTATAATAAAATATATGCATTAAATTAATCTACAATAAAAAGGCATCACACTTAAAAATTATTAACAAATAAAATATCACATCATCCTTGTCTTATTCGAAGGCCATTACACTAGTGATATGATTAGGAGTTCCAACACTACGATGTGCTTTATATCCTGAATGTCGAGAAAGTGGATGTTTAGAAATCATCTAAAAAATTATAAATAGATGTATAAAAATTATGAACTTAGACGATGTTAAAAGAAAATAAAATTTTAAGCAACAAACCTATAATGATGACTTTTTCTTATTTTTGTGAAAAAGAATCGGCAGTGAAATGAAATAATTGATCTTGAATATATTTATTTAAAAATATTCTCGTGTAATTGTTATACCTGACGTCCTTGTAAGCCTTCCTTTTCCACAGCAAGTGCATACCCATACCACAGAGGACACCCATGACCTGACGCCGCCTAATGCCCCACGTCAACAAATACTACCTGCCACAATTGCTTCAGCGTCCTCACCCCTTGCAAGCAAATTGGTCATTTTAGAAAAAAATCCACTGGACAAAAAATTGTTGGTAAATTATTCTAATCCCCCTTTCACACCGACGTGCTCTACACCTTTTAAAACTCCCCCCCCCTGGCACACATCCATGAAAAATCTTCAGACCACTCCCATTGTATCACCACCAATAATTCTACCCCCACTTCTATCAACCTATCACCTATACCTGCTACGGGCACCCCCTCCGATACTTATCCCCCTCTCCAACTTACTTCCTCTGCTCAGAATTCCCTGCCTTCTCCTAGGAAAATAGATACTACCCATATTCCCTCCCCTCATACCACTGAATCATCCACTGCCCAGACTCGTTCCCCTCATACCACTGATCTATCGTCGACCTTGGGGGCCAAGGCAATTTTGGACGATGCTGCATCGAAAGTTACTGAAATTGAAAAGAATTTGTTGGGGAAAAGAAAGTTTTAAAAAAGTGGCTAGGAATGCGGGTAGCAAAATTGAATTGATCTATGGGCAACTGCAGCTGATATTCCTTTCATCTCTGAAACTCATGTGAAAAAGAAGCGAATGGTTACAATTACAAAACGCTTCAGAAATTATAACTATTTTGTGGTAGAGGCAGAAGGCAGATCAGGGGTCTGTGTCTTTTGCATTCTCAATTGTCTGTTAGTCCTATATACTCTGAAAAACATTGCATCTTAGCAGAAATCAATGTATGGGGACGATGTTATCTTATTTACTGCAGCTACCATGGAGGAAGTTCTGGAACTTAAAAGAATTCTCAATCTATATGAGTTATGCTCAGGTCAAAGAGTAAATTACTCAAAATCTAGAATCTACCTCAGCCGTGGTGTTAGCGGCCAAATGAAGGAGAGGATATTGGGTGAATTTCAAATAAAAATCATGTCAGACTCCGGAAATCAGCCCACAAGTTAGCAAAATTCTATATCCTTCATGATGTCTATGGTTCTTGGGATTGTAACAACATCCCCTGTCCCTTGTAGGTTGCTTATGAATGAAAGCTCTCTTTTTAACTTAAAAAAAAAAAACTTTTAGGGGAATGTTCTGTTGCACAGCATTGGGAATGGTGACATTGGGGTAATGTTTAACGGCCGAACAATAGAGAAGTTGGTGAGGCTCGATGGAGATGCCATTACAAAGGAAGAAGACCAGAAAATTTAGAAGATACTTATCTGAACAATGAAGAACAGAACTCTGATTGAGCACGATCAGAGCTCAAAGATGTTTGATCAAATCCGTACACAATCAAAGAGAACTTTCCAGGTTCAGCAATAGGAGAACGTGCAGATCTCCTCTCTGCTCTGCTTGGTGAGCTTCAATCTGTCGTAGAGAAGCAATAATGTAATGATCTGGCCCAAATATTGGATAATCTAATGCAATTGAGCTTGGATATGCAGATAACCCACACCACCATACAGTTTCTACTTATCTTTCTTTTTTTTGTTGAAAAGGTCAAACATATATTTTCCTCACCTTCTCAAAGAAAATAAAACAAACCAAATACATTGTCTTGAAAGCAATAAGCATGGAATGGAAAACTTATGTTCATTTCTTAACCTATATAATGGCATAGCATAATTCATGATGTACAGGTATAGGCCACCAAGTTACCTTGAGCAAACCCAGAAGAGCTACAGTCTAATAAAATGGGTGAGAACGAAAATGGTGAAAGCTTTACCTGGTTCACCTTCACCCACATGCTAAAGCATGATGTTTCATGTTGAAAGCCTGAGAATCAACTCCATTACCATATCAACTCCTCGAGCTTTTTCTTCCTACTCGATAGACTGTACAAAGGCCAAACCAAAGGACAAAATTGGCAAAATACTGACTCATAAAATAGGTGTAAAACACGGATCGTCACACAAGGCTTGCAGCTACAAAGCCCATCAAATATGGATATCATTCCCGTTGGGGTAGATGGCACCATTTACCAAGGGCTTGACCTGCTTGGCAGCATGGCCATTTTGGTAAGGCTTTGCTGTTACTCTATTGGGCAGGATAGTTCTAGTCACAACCCTACGTATGACATGAGTTGGAGGTTCCCAAGAAGCTGCTATGATCCTAAGGAAGAGTGCTGAAGGTTTCCATGCCCTGATTTTAATTCAAGATGAAACTGAACTCCAATGAAGAAATAATGACTAGGAAATTCAATTATCTCCGTTCTTTGTCTAGTTTCATATTTACCAACAAATGAGAGACCTGCTCTTTCAAGTTTGGCAATCGTATTAGGGTTCACCTCATATTTGTGACGACGTCACTCATCCACATAACCCACACCACCATACAGTTTTGCAGATATTCAGACAGATGACCTGGAAAATCATTCTTCTAGATCCAAGGTGCATAGTTCCTCTCATATGTGTTTTGGAACCCTCAGGCATGAAAAAAACACAAGGATTCTTGGTATCTGGGTCAAACTCTGTACCATTTATATGTTGAAGATTAAGAGTTGAACGTGCAAACTCAGGGGACAATAATTTGCATGCCTAGGCAAATGCCAAGATAGGGGGCATTATTTTCTTGACCATAGTTTGCTGCAAGAATTTTCCCTTGAACACCTTTGTCTCCAAATCCTCCATGAACAAGGCTAACATGAACATCGGATGTAGTTTTGGAGCTTCTCAAGAAAATTTACTTAAAGTTGGAGCAATAATCATTTGTAAATGGAGCTAAGCCAATCATTCGTGTGAGTTTGTGCTATAACAGTAATGATATGCTCTCAATTCAACAGAAGATAGTGAGATCTTATAAAATATAACCTCATCATCTTCTTGTTGGAAGGTCATTACACCAGTGGTATAATTTGAAGTTTCAACAATGAGACGTACTTGATGACGAGCATCTCTTGAATGTTGAGGAAGTGGATGTTCAGAAATCATCTAAGAAAACATAAATAATATATTAGTTGATGTATAAAATCCAAATTACATGTAAAAAATAATCTACAATAATCAATGGATGGGTATAAGTCAGATCTTCTTGTTTCCTGATTAAATAGCTTAAATTTTTCACTTGTTTTCGAAAAACAATATGAAGAAAGAAAAAGTAGTCCCTAAAGCCCAGAATAGCTTATTTTCAGCAAAAACATAATTACCTTAAAAGTAAAAGGAGTGAGATCAATCAACCTTTGAAACAATTTGAGAGAGTTAACAAAAGAAAGGAAAACACCATTACTGTGACATGCAGTTTTTTCTTATTTTTTTATCCTAAAGTGTGGTTGTGGATATTCGTTAGCAGCATTAAAAATAAACCTGAAATAGTAGACAACAATGGAACTGAATTTGACATAATGATTCAAGTGATCCAAGTGATATATGTAGGTTGGGGAAAACTTTTTAAGTTCTAAAAGACTACCATATACCGTTACCTCTTCATCTTCATGTTGCTCAAATGTCTCTGAACGGTGAGGAATATTAACACAATGTCGATGAGTCAAGCAATTAGGCATGAGCTGCATAAAAATTTAGAATAAAATATAGTACATCAAAAAGTTGTAAAATATAAAAGCGTAATAAATAAATATCATTGACAAAAAAAATGCATATCACCTCATTATCTTCTTCTTGATGAAAAGCCATTACACCAATAGTATGATCAAAAGTCCCAAGATTGAGACGTGCTTGACGAAAAGTATGTCCTGTACGTCGAAGAGGCGAACGTTTTGGAGCCATCTACATTAAAAATTAACAAAGACAAACATATCAAGTGACAAAAACCAAACAAATCAATTATTATAAAATATTTGTTACAGAGTCTAGCTATATATTTGTTCTATTAGTGTTATGTGGTGCTATATATTTTTTATTTTTTTCATGGGATTTTACAGTAATTTGCATCCACCACTCTCTATATAAAGAGAGGTAGGGTTAGAGAATAAAGTTGAGTTGTTCATTTTTTCCCAACTTAGTATCAGAGCGACGATCCTAGATTGGCGGTCTGGTATCCCACCTCTTACAAACCTTTGTACCCCTCCACCAAAAACCCTAATCCTCCTGATACACACCCACGAGACCCCCACCGGTGAGCCACCCACCACCGTCGATCCTAGTAGGTCGCCGCCGTGGTCGCAGCAACTACTGGCGCTTGCTGCTAGCCACTACTAGCCCTAGCGGGCCTCCTCTGAGTGCCACAAGGTGCCGCCGCCCCCCCGCTCACCGCTAGGCACCGCAACACCACCTCACGCTACCTCGTCAGTTGTAGGTTGCAGCATCTCCCGGAGGTCGCAGCACCGCCTCGCCGCCCGGAGGTCTCAGCCCCCGACCTCGGAGAACTGCCCCTACGCTAGCCCTGACCTCAGAGCAGCACCGCTCGACCTCGGAGCACTACCCCTGACCACTGAGCGCCACCTCTCAACGTCTGCAGGTCATGATGGTGGTTTTCGGGGTTCTGCAGGGCCACCTCTAAACCATTGACAACGGCCCAACAGATCGCCAGTGAACTAGCAGGTTGTCAACGGCGGTAGATCGACAGGTTGGTCCACTTTTCAATGGCAAGGAGGGCAGATGCTCCTGGATGGCCATGCTAAGATGGTTCCCCGCATTCTAGTGTGGCCTCCATTGGCTCCTTTGAGGCCTTTAATCTAATCTCCAGGTGATCTATGATTGGGTCTCATGATTAAGGGATTCATCTTCTATATTTTAGACCTTCATGATCTAAAATCAGTGATTCAGATTTATTTTCTAGGTTTATCCATCCTCTCAAGGCATAATGGCATCATTAGGGTTTTCAGACATGTCATTGGATACCACTACAGAGGTTGGGAAGTATAAAAATCCATTTCTTCAACCTATTCATAGTGGTATTTCTACCACTTAGGAGTTGAGAGATGACACTATGATCATTGCCCGGAGTGAGTATGAGAGACTACTCCAAGGTCATAGTCATCACAATAGACTCGAGGGACCAAGAGAATTGAGTTCTATTGCACATAGCAGGAATCTGAGTTGCTCAGAATGGCTTGTGAATTCAGGTGCCCTGCAACACCTCAATGGAAATCGAAATTATTTTACCCATCTTCATTCACTACCAGCTAGCAGGACTGTTCAGATTGCAAATAGCCGACACTCCAAGGTGGTAGGTCAGGGCGAGGTACTGGTAACTTCTATGTTGAGATTACCTGATGTTTTGCATGTTCCAGATGTAGGATCTAATAGATAGGATATGGCTATGCGCACAAACACTCAAGTACAATATTAGTAATAACAAGAAAGATTTGCACAATCAATTCAAACTACAAAAGACACAAAATGTATAGTGGTTCCCCACTTACTTGGGTACTTGTTGGGAATCATATAACGCGTATTTGATAAGAAAAAGCATCGTAGTATAGTGTGCAATACGATCAAAAATATTTATAAAGATAACGAGACTTAAGTCCCGGTCATTCGTCTCTAGGAGGCATTTATGGAAATGCAGATTTGAAATCGATCTCTCTTACTCTACTTGCTTAAAATTGCACGTCGATTTATACTAAATTCGTATTTATGCACAACATGCTTAGTTGCCAGAATATAAAAAATTGAAAACATGCAACTTCAATCACACGAAAAGATGATAATTAGGCACATGGTGATTTTCAACATATATATATAAAAAGATGATGATAATAGAGTTGCAAAGCACCGGTAGCGGAATGCTTGTACAGAGAATGTAAAAACTAACAGCTATTAGAAAATGACTACATACATGAATCTACGGGAGATTATGCATGCATCATTGGGGGAGAAGATAGAGCTATACTACTAAGCAGTAAATAAAGCATGTAAACTATGAAGAACTAAGCTACTAATCTAGCAGAAATAAGGGCATTCGAAGGTGGGCTTCGATGGCCTTTGAGTTGGTTGAGAGGAGGGGCGATCAATGGTGCATAGGCCAACCCTTAGAGAGAGATTGAGGAGGTGATCCAACATCTTGGCGTGGAGATGGTGGTGGCCATAGTGAAGCTACTCGTGAAGGTGAAGTGGACGTGGAATGAAGCTAAGCTAAAATGGAGTCAAGAGTGGATGGGTGCAAATGGCCACCCCTTAGGTCCTTTTATAGACTTAAGGGAAGCTCTCTAGAGAATTATGAAATTCTCTAGAGAGGCCTATGGTAGGAGCTTGTGGGAGAGTGTGAGAGAGAGGGTGGATTGTGGTTTTTAGATCTACCAAATGTAGATCTAAAAATTGAATGGCTCTTGGTTGCTAATTTTAACAATCAAGGCAACAACATATGGTAGAGAGTTATAAAGAACTCTCAGCTAGGTATTTTCGTGTGGATGGTGTGTGTGGGTGTGTGTGGGTCGAAACTTAGGTGGCTAGGTTGATTAGGTTAGGTTCTAGTAGGTTTAGGTCAAGGTAGGTCTCAAATTAGGCTTGTAAACCCTAATTCACTAAGGTAAAGTGCAATTAAACTTAATACAAGTTTAATTGGGTGTGTCAAAACTTAATTGAGAGTAAAATAACTCAACTAAGTCAGGTCTAGGTCAATTGGAATCTTACTGAGTCCAATTGGACAGTGTGTGCTGAGATCAGAGCTCAATTGGACTCAATGAGTCCAATTGAATAGACTGAAGAGATTGACCATGATCCAAGTCAATTAGGTTTAGTGAGGACCTAATTAGGTCCTTAGGGAGGTTTAGAGGTGATGTACTAGAGTTAGGGCACCTTAATTTAGGTTCATAGGGGGTTAGAATTGGGTTTAGAGAGCTAGAGATCCAAGATCAAGGCTTGAATCTCAAAACAGGGTCTGGAGGGCAGTTATGGACATCTAATAATAGTGTCAGACGTCTTATAGTGAAAAATCAGAAGTCCAGACTTGTCTGGATGTCCAATCAGAGTTAGGAGGGATTTTGGATTCTGTTTTGGGTATTCTGCAGAAATTGGACGTCTGACCAAGTGTCTGGACGTCCAATAACACTGTAGAAGTGGGTTTAAGCTGTGCGGGAGTTGGCTAAGGGTTCTGGACATCCTATAACTTATCTGGATGTCCAGATAGAGGCTAGAATTAGGGTTTTAAGGTTTCCTAAGGTGCGGTGACCAAATCTAAGGATGGCTAAGGCTTGGGGAAGCTTCTAGGCTGTCCTAAGGCTAGGATGGACCTAAGTTCTTCACAATTTATTGCTTTATTCCTACTTAATAGAATAACATACCTTAACTCTCTTACATTATTATCTACTACATCTAATCTAAGTCTTCCACTCCAGCTCTGCTGCAACACCAATTATTCTTTATTCTTCAGATCCAGCTTTAGATCCAGCTTCAGATCTAGCTTCTAATCAACTTATTACCTGCAATTGATAGTGTACCTAATCAGTACATTATAGCATTATTTTATGCATAGCTAAAAGAAAGAATTAAAGGTGCTAATAATGCTTATACATGCATGAATTACCCTAACTAATGCTAAGTCCTAACCTAATTTAAGTTAATTAAGACCTATGATTGCTGCGCAATCATACCCCCATGCCTAAATTTTGTTAGTCCCTAGAAAATGCAAGACTAAATTATTCACATAAGGGTCCCTAAGGGATTGATTATTTTATCAAATGTATGCCTAGAGATTTTTCTCCTTTTTGTTTTCATCCTATGCTCTAGAAATCCAGACAATCGTGAAAGTGTAGCTATGTAGCTTTTGCAATGGATTCGAGTGAAACTAATTCACCTCTAAAGCCTGTACTTGACCCCTAGTAAAAATTCTAGCGGGATAGGTGGACTTCTTCCCTTGGGATATTCAAGATATTCTATGAATTCCACTCGACTTTAAGCTTAGGTAGATAATCTTATAGGGAAAAGATTATATATTTGGTGGCTCACTCTTGATTGGTGTTACATAAAGATTAGTACTATAGATTCTAGATTCCCAAATTATTACGTAAGTCAACTCAGAGAAAGACGAGAAAAACTATACTCTCTTTTGATTCCTTTGTATTCATTCTCTCTTACTCTCGTTTTTTTTTTTTCTTAGAGCTCACAATCTCACCAAATTCTCATGTATGACCTGTATTTAGTGATCTCACTTGTCATTAACACTTTAATTGAGTTCCATAACCCTAACACTAAGCCAAAATTCCTCAACCAGTATTCGACTAGTCAGAAACATAGAAAGATAGGTTAAAGCCTTATTTGGTGGACCTCAAATTTATTTGGTGGTATTGACTCAATGCAAATGAAATAAACACTAAATATTCACAAATTCTTTTTTTTCTTACTTTTTCTTCTTTTTCTAATTTTTTTCTTTCTTTTTTTTCTTCTTTTTTTTTCTATGTAAATTTTTTTCAACACAACACACGCTAGCATACATTCATGAACTTTATTGAGGTATTATTAGGGATTGGTGGTACTCAAGAAACATTAGGTGGCTTATTTGGTTGAAGTGCCTACTCACGGCACTGGGAGAGATGGATAAGACGGTGTATTTCTGACCTTGACATCAATACCCTCCTTCAGCCGAGGATTTCCTGAAGAATGATCGTAACCATCCACCTTAGCCCTAGTTTTATGAAAACTCGCTCTCCACGTATTTGCCTTATTTGGTGGCTCTCAAAATTCGCACAGAAATGTATACGCAGGAACCGAGAGCGAAAGCTATTCCTTATCTCTGAGTATCATCACCTAATTATCTAGGATTCTGGATTCCTTGTACTAATTTTAGAGCACCAGTACACTCTACTCTCATCTCACACTATTTGGTGGCTTTTTGGAAGAAAATATGCCTAGCTCCTAAAACACTGTCCAAGGGTTTAGGAGAAGAAGCACTGCTTCTTCTCGACAGACTAAAGACATTTATCAGCCTTCACAGTAAATCCATTGCAAATTCTACATGTGTGAAAAATTGTACTGGATTTCATATTACAGAAATCAACTAGAGGATAAAATCCCTAATGCATTCTCTTAATAAAAATCTTATTCATGAATGCAATATATATATATGCTATAAACAAATAACCTTTTATATTCATACTTCATGAAATTTTCATTTCGGGTTACATTCAGCTTAACCCTAAATTTAGAACAAGAGGTGAGCGGGTGAGTCGGAAGTGGCTGTTGCGGACGATTTTTAGCTCCAATGCGAGAATTGGAAGTGGAGTCGGTTATTCTTTTATTTAGGGTCCTAAAGTACGTTTGATATGCAGCTCCGAGGTTTTCCTAAATGTTGGCATAAAAATTTTCAATTTTGTCGTATCTACCCTCCCATACCTAAGTTCTTGCATGTCCTCATGCATGAATGTAAAAGAAAATAAATACAGCAGGGAGTAGATGGGTAGAAATCACCTGGAATTGCTCTTAAAGTTTAACATTCAACATTGGCCAACCTAACAGTATGCAATATGCAAAAAGGAATTATGCTTAAAGAAAAATATGCTATGCATAAAAATGGTTATAGATGATGGTAGAATGTGAGATATGCTATCTATACGTGCTGAGTTTAACGCCTCCGGCTGGGCGAGAACTTACTCAGATGTATCAGTTCTTGCATAGAAGCCAGTCAAGATTAAGAGAGATGTGCTTATATGCTCCTAGAATCAGTGGTCCGAAGATGCGAACCAACTGATTGTGCACCCTTACTCCAAAAAGTCTAGCTATAAGAAAGTGTGGAGTGGTGGTGGAAAATAGAGGATAATCAGAGGGGGGATCATGATGTTGATTCAGCTGATTTATCATGTCCCACAATTCAGTAGGAAGTTGCTGAGGGAGTAGATCAAAATGTATCTTAGAACTAGAATCTGAGTCATAGAGATCCTCATAACGATAATTGACATCAAAGATCATGCCTTCTCCTGGTTCTAGATCATATGGGGGTATCCGTGAAAGTAAAAGATCAGTGGGGAGGTCACTGAAATCATCATCGGAAATCACTTCGTCCTTATCACTACTCATCTCTGACTCATCAGAGGCTGACTCTTCAGGCTCCGAGTTGAGCCATCCATTAGATTGACTAGGATGGTAGGTGCATCCCCAGCTCATTCTGCTCAAAGCTTCACCCTCGTATGCGTTGGGCTCCTCAGTAATTCTTGCCTCAGGTAGCATATTTATTTCTTTGTTCAAGTCATCCATAGCTACTTCTGGTCTTTGGATGTCAGGATCAAGGATAGAAAGTGTCATCTCAGAATCTCTAGCATCTGAATTAGGGATGTAGGTGAAAGAAGAGTGCAGATCAGAAGATGTTGGCTCTAGCACAGGTTCACCTATAATGGGAAGTGGCCTAGATTGATCAGTAGTGTCACATGTAATGTTTGCCGCAAGATCCATATCCTCAACTGGATCTACTTCCCTTATCTCAGTTGGGTTTTCTAACCCATGAGGTATCTCCCAGGATTTAGGATAATCTGATTGTGGCTCAGTCCTAGAGATATCAGTCCTTTCCTCCTCAATTTCCTGACTGGAGTTCTCAGACGAACCCATTCGGCATACTTCCTACTCCTATCTCATATCCAAGCTAGATTCTTCTTTCCCTGAATCATCTTCCGGCATCTGCTCCTGGGAATCTCCTGTGTCCTTCCAGCGTAGTTGTTTCAAATTTTTCGAGGTCTTCAAGGCTATTTTCCACTTGATATCTCAAAAGCAGTAGTTCTTGAGTTTCCCGATTTTGTCCAATTGACCTTGTTATCCCTGTTATTCCTTGAAGGAGCTCCATTACAGCTTGTTGATACGGAATCTAGCGTTGTCTTTGGTTCGGCTCAGTGATAGCTTGGATTTCGTGTAGATAGGATGCAGCCTTTTCCTTAGCGCTAGCTATAGCTCTCCGTATTCTGTAATGCAGTCGCATATGCACTGGTAGCTCTTCAGGGGTTCCAGGGGGTGAATCAAGTCTACCCATATTCCATGGGTGAGATGCAGGAATGTGAAATCCATATCCTGGGTTATAAGATGCGGTCCTTTGAGGAGCCGAATAATACGGGTCATAATATCCAGGTGTTTACACAGCGAAATCGATGTTTAAAAGATAAATGATGTTGCGCTGTAGTATAAGTGAAATCGCTTTGTAAACAAATAAGAATTTTATTACTCGAAAACTTAGGAATCCGAGCTCGAACACGGGGAGCAAATTGGTATTTAAAAACTAAGAGCACAATCTCAAATTGATAAAATTTGATGTTCACAATAATATGAAGCAAAAGAATTAAGTTCAATGTGTATAAATGCTTCAAAGAGATGAATTGAGATAAAAAGAATTAGAAGTAATTTCTGTCTGTTTTTTCTCTTCTTCTAAGGACTTGGTCTTTCCCTTCCTTTTCTTTCTTCTCTGATTTCTCCTTCCTCTGCGGCTTCTTCCTCTTTCTATCTTCTTTCTTTTCTTCTACCTTTGATTTCCTTCTTTCTTTGGCTTTAGCTCCTTTCTCTTTCTCTGTCCTTTGCTTCTTTCTTTCTGCAGCTCCTTTCTTCATCTCTTCTTTTCCTTCAACTGTGCCTTTTCTTTCCTTCTTCCGCGCCTTCTCCTTCCTTCCTTAAACTCCTTCAGCCGCGCCTTCTCCTTCCTTCTTTCAGCCTCTTCTGCCCTTAGCTTTCTTTCCTTTCCGCAGCTCCTTCCCTCAGCTTCCCTTCCTTCTTTCTCTTCCTGCACAGAGAAGTGCAAAACCTACCCCTACCCTACCCCACGTATGCTCTTTCTCTCTCGTAGGTTCGCTCTCCCAAAGCCAATCGGGTATATGGGTCGGGTCAAGCACACCCGGGTCCAGACACACAGGCGTGGGTGGTGTGCGAGAAGTGCAAAGTTATCGGGTCAAGTAGCCAGGTCCGCGTAGCATGGGTCGCGGACGAGGTGGGTGAGCGGGCGAGGGGACCTCACCCCGTGATCTGAGGCGACAAGGTAAAAACACAAAAATAATTTAAAGTACTCACCTGCACTGAAAACTACTGAGGTGGGACTAAAGTCCCACCCGCTTCTTCGCTTGCGTGCAGGAGAACGCCTGTCCAATTGCTGCAGCTGCGGTCGATGTAGCCTTCGATTGCTAGGTGCGAAAGGGTCGTGGAATGTTTCCACGCACCTCGGACTCTCCTGCCTGGAGCAACACAACCTAGAGTGAGCTTGCGATCAAGCTTTGCTCGTGCTCCAATGGCGGAAAGGAAGTGAACCTGCAAATCAACAATACGGCCTCACGACCCTGTAAAAGCACTTGGGTAGCTTCGCCATGTCACGACGAAGGTGATGCAGTGGGTGGCGTGGTGCAGAACGGCCTAGGCGTGCGTGCCTAGGCTGGACTGTGACCGTGAAAGTGCGTGTGTTCGGTGGGAGTGTAAGTGTGGCGGTCAGTGAAGGGGTGGATGATCAGTGGATGATGGTGGAGGTTCTGAGGTAGGTGGCGAGGCATGTGGATGAGTGGAGCGACGGTTGTGCCTTCACCGGTGGTCTGCCGGAGATGAGGAAGATGGAGGTGGGTTGTGGCTGTCGAAGGGGGTTTTGTGAAATAAAGAGGGGGAAAGTGAAAGGTAGGGAGAGAGGAACTTAACTGAGGGTATTTGGATAAAGGGGGGAGGTGGAGGGCAAGCAGCACGTGTATGCCGTCGCCGGAGAAGGAAGCCCTGAGATGAGGAAGACAGCGACGACGAGGGGGTTGGAGAAGCGCGCGCAGGTAATGGCGCGGCGTGAAGGAGCAAGGCGGAGAAGACTGCCACTAATATGGTGGCAGAGCGACGAGAAGAGGGAGGAGAGATCGCAGGAGCTTGAGGGCTGTTGGCTGGAGATGGGAGAGGACGAATTTAGGGGTTTTCTGCGGCCAATTCAAGCTTGAGATCAGCGGCAAGGACAGGGGGTCCTTTTATAGCTACTGGCAGAGGTCCTTGTACTTGGAAGGCAAGCTTCCAAGCGCAAGAATCCTCGCCAGAGTAGAAATGTGCGAAGGATACCCATGTCTCTCGAGCGTTCACACAAGAGATTGGGTGCGAATCAAATCTTGGGATTGTGTTCAAATGATAGGAAATTCCTCAGAGAATCTCCCTTTCAAATCTGAGAGGGGATCTCTAAAGAATCAGGGAGAAATCCTCCTTGAATCCTCGCCAGAGTAGGACTCCTCTATTGTAATGGCAGAGGGACCTAATTGCAAAGAGTGGTGAGGAAGATAGGGGGTCTGCGCAATGTTTTCAAAAGTTAGGGATCAAATGAAATTGGGTGGACTATTTTGTAAAGTAGGTCAAGGTGACCTCCCCTTAGGTTCAAAATTTGGTACAGACCTAATTTGGACCTAAGGAATCCAATAGTGAAGTTGGATTTTAGGTTTGACCACATTTGACTGGATATTTGTACAAAAATCCAATTTAGGATAAATAATTACCTAGGACCCCTATTTAAGTCAACATAGGTTTCAAAGGCTAAATTGAATGTTCTAAACTTTAGAGGATATTTTTCCATAAATTTTAGACGGTTTAGTTGATTTTTATCCAGACCAGAACCTTGTTAAATTAAGTGGGTTTGTTTTAAAGTTACAGAATGTCATTTAATTCTTTGATCTCACAATAACCCTTTTCTGATTGAATCATCCCACTTTTCCTCTTGTTAAGTCCAATTGACCTGTGTTTAACCCCTGAGAAATCTTGTTGTACTACAATGATAAAATTGTAGTTTTACCCTTTGTTTCTTGTTTTCTTCTCAGAACAGTTATTCCTTGAATTAGGCCCTTCTTTAGGTTATGTAGGAGCTTTTATTTTCTTTTCTAAGTCAAAATGAACTAGTTAGGGCTCATGATGCTGTTCCCATCACCAGGGTCAGGATATGGGTTGACCATTTCGGTAACCCGAGAAGGATCAGGCAAAGCAAAAAGTCATCTTCGCCACCTTGGTAGAGCTGATTCAGTGACCCGGGCTCTCAGATAAGCTCGTGGGTTCAACTCTTCTAGATCTTGATTAGGTCCAGATCCAAGGTTAGCCATTGCGGCTAAGCAGATAGAAGAAAAAGGTGGGGGAGCGACTCCCAAGGTCCAACCAATCGAGGTCTAAGTGACCTTCCTCACATGCACCAACCAACCCCTAGGTTGGTGCAGCCAGCCAGACAAGGCTAAGGCCTTGTCAATCAGATGATCATTATGATCGGATGACCAGATTTTTCGTTTTAAGTTCAAATTCTTGAAGAAAAATTCGTCGTGCAACCGACTAAAAGTGATTTCCATCTCTCAAGCTAACCCAACCAGTTTGGTTATAAGGGGACTAAGAGGAAGGTTCTTCGTTTGACTTACGCCTCCAGTTCCGTTACCCCTTAGCCGCGGTCGTTTAACACTACCCCGCAGACTTAGTCACTAGGTTTGGTAAGAGAGATTGAAAACACCCAGTAGTATGACAACGAATTTGAGTTGATTTCGTGTTTTAAAATTAATTTTAGCCTATTTTTTCTTCAATTGGGGTTTATGGTAACCCACAAGGTGACCAAGCTCATCGGCTAAACCTTAGACTTGACTAAGTCTAGGTTAGCCCAAATGTGATCTCTAGAATGTAACTCTAAATATGTAACCTAGGGTTCATGCAATTCTATGGTTTTTTGTTCTTTTGTTTTGTTCTTCAGCAGACCACAAAAATAAAAATAGTTTTCTGAAAAAAAAAATTGGAATCCAAATAAATTGAAGTTTGGCAAGTAAATTCCTTTTTCAATTCTCTTCAGAGAATATTTTTTTATAATTTTTACTATTTCAACCGAATTTGTAGAGTTTTTAAATGTCAAGGAGTCAGATCTGGAATTTTGACCCCTGGTCGATTTTTTAAATTGAAATAGTATCAAATGATTTTTAAAAATTCAAAAAAAATATGAAAATTAAAGCCAATGAGATCAGCTTTCAAACCTCACCTTTTTTAGTCAAAACAGATTGGCGGATTGCTTTAAATTGCTTTTGGAATTTTGAAAAATCTCAAATCTGGGTCAGTCTGACCCCCTTGCACTTCGCAAATTTTTGAAAATTTTGTACTTGAAATCTTTTCAAATGAATGGTGTCGTTTGGAAAATGGTTTGAAAATCAAGATCTAACCTGAATTTCAAAATTTTTCGCTCATTAATTTTTTGGCAATTGAATTTTTGAAATGGACTTTGAAATCTGGCAAAAATCAGAGAATGGTGGAAAAGCTTTTAAAAGGTATTTGAGCTTAAAATTCAAACTTTTTCAATTTTTTTTTCAAAAAAATTTTCAATTTTTTTTTCAAAAAGGATTTTCTTTTTTTTTACCTTTTCAAAACTAACCTAGGATTCAAAAAGAAACCTAATCTAACTACCTATATTTTTTTCTTTTTTTTCACGAAAATAAATAGGCCTTTTTTTCCTTTTTTTTCAAATGAAATTACTAGAAGGAAATCTAACCTAAGGTTCAAAAAAAAACCTAGACTAAGGAAGGTATGATGTGCACTTGGAATTTTTTTTCTGCGCTCATTATGTGTGCAGATCTCGTTTTGTTCCTGTTTTTCCTGCACATCAAAAGACAAGCAGAGGAAGATTTATTAGTAATAATTTAAGAGATCAAAATCAAAAAATGACGTTGCCTCCCCGGCAACGGCACCATTTTGTTAGGAATCGTATAACACATATTTGATAAGAAAAAGTGTCATAGTATAGTACGCAATACGATCAACAAAAATATTTATAAAGATAACGTGACTTGAGTCCCCGTCGTTCGTCTCTGGGAGGAGTTTATGGAAATGCATATTTGAAATCGATCTCACTTACTCTACTTACTTAAAATCGCATGTCGATTTATACTAAATTCGTATTTATGCACGACATGCTTAGTTGCTAGAATATAAGAAATTGAAAACATGCAACTTCAATCACACCAAAAGATGATAATCAGGCACATGGTGATTTTCAACGTATATATATAAAAAGATGATAACAGAGTTGCAGAGCACCGGTAGCGGAATGCTTGTGCAGAGAATGTAAAAACTAACAGCTATCAGAAAATGACTGCATATATGAATCTACAGGGGATTATGCATGCATCATTGGAGGAGAAGATAGAGCTATACTACTAAGCAGTAAATAAAGCATGTAAACTATGAAGAACTAAGCTACTAATCTAGCAGAAATAAGGGCATTTGAAGATGGGCTCCGATGGCCTTTGAGTTGGTTGAGAGGAGGGGCGGCCAATGGTGCTTAGGCCGGCCCTTGGAGAGAGGTTGAGGAGGTGATCCAACATCTTGGTGTGGAGATGGTGGTGGCCATGGTGAAGCTATTGGTGAAGGTGGAGTGGAGGTGGAATGAAGCTAAGCTAAAATAGAGCCAAGAATGGATGGATGCAAATGGCCACCCCTTAGGTCCTTTTATAGACCTAAGGGAAGCTCTCTAGAGAATTATGGAATTCTCTAGAGAGGCCTATGGTGGGAGCTCATGGGAGAGTGAGAGAGAGAGGGTGGATGGTGGTTTTTAAATCCACCAAATGTGCATCTAAAAATTGAATGGCTCTTGGTTGCTAATTTTAGCAACCAAGGTAACAACACATGGTAGAGAGTTATAGAGAACTCTAGGCTAGGTATTTTCGTGTGGATGGTGTGTGTAGGTGTGTGTGGGTCGAAACTTAGGTGGCTAGGTTGATTAGATTAGGTTCTAGTGGGTTTAGGTCAAGGTAGGTCTCAAATTAGTGTTGTAAACCCTAATTCACTAAGGTAAAGTGCAATTAAACTTAATACAAGTTTAATTGGATGTGTCAAAACTTAATTGAGAGTAAAATAACTCAATTAAGTCAGGTCTAGGTCAATTGGACTCTCACTGAGTCCAATTGGACAGTGTGTGCTGAGATCAGGGCTCAATTGGACTCAATGAGTCCAATTGAATAGACTGAAGAGATTGACCATGATCTAAGTCAATTAGGTTTAGTGATGAACTAATTAGGTCCTTAGGGAGGTCTAGAGGTGATGTACTAGGGTTAGGGCACCTTAATTTAGGTTCCTAGGTGGTTAGAATTGGTTTAAGGAGTAAGAAATCCAAAATCAAGGCTTGAATCTCAAAACAGGGTCTAGGGGCAGTTCTAGACGTCTAATAATAGTGTTAGACGTCTTATAGTGAAAAATCAAAAGTCCAGACTTGTTATCTGGACGTTCAATCAGAGTCAGGAGGGATTTTGAGTTCTATTTTGGTTATTCTGCAGAAATTGGACGTCTGACCAAGTGTCTGGACATCCAATAACACTGCAAAAGTGGGTTTACGGTGTGCGGGAGTTGGCTAAAGGTTCTAGACGTCCTATAACTTATCTGAACGTCTAGATAGAGGTTGGAATTAGGGTTTTAAGGTTTCCTAGGGTGCGGTGACCTAATCTAAAGGTGGCTAAGGCTTGGGGAAGCTTCTAGATTGTTCTAGGGCTAGGATGGACCTAAGTTCTTCATAATTTATTACCTTATTCCTACTTAATAGAATAGCATGCATTAACTCCCTTACATTATTATCTACATCTAATCTAGGTCTTCCACTCGAGCTCTACTACAACACCATTCTTTATTCATATCCAGCTTTAAATCCATCTTCTGATGAGCTTATTACCTGCAATTGACATAATGCACCTAATCAATATATTATAGCATTATTTTATGCATAGCTAAAAGAAAGTAGTAAAGGTGCTAGTAATGCTTATGCATGCATGAATTACCCTAACTTATGTTAAGTCCTAGCCTAATTTAGGTTAATTAAGACCTATGATTGCTGCGCAATCAGTACTCCACTACCTAGGCCTCCCAGCTTAGAATTTTTAATCCGATTCCCTCAACCCAGAGGGAATCAATTTACTAAACCGAGGTAATTAACGAGTTACCTCAACCTAAGTATAAAAACGGGTTTGTTACAACCCAACGAGCAACAAGGTCAAAATACAAATAAGAGCTGGTGTAAGAAAGAGAACTCTTACAATAAGAATTCATATGCCTTCCAACAATAATTAAAATGAATAGCAATTTGAGAGCCTAGGATAGACGTGAATCGCTTCGTAGATGCATGAGAAAAACACGTCGTTGAGCTTGCAAGAATGTAGAGAGAGTGAATGATAAGCTTCTTCTTTCTCTTTTGAAAATATGGTGAAAATTTGAAATATAGCTCTATGAATTTTTTTTCTCTTTTCTTATGTGCAAACTAAGGGTCCAAGGGATTATTTATAGAGTTAGGACCTAGTTGGGACATCTACTAGATGTTGGGGTTTAAGTCCCAATATTCAAATAGCCAAAATTAATTTTCTAGCTGTTCAATTTTAAGCCAACGGCTACCTAGTACCAGTACTAAAGTATGGGTACTGGTACTTGTTGATTCCAAATTTGGGTTTCAAACTCTTAACACAAATCTTTAACCCACTTATACCAGTACTAAACATTAGTACCGATACTCATTACATCCAGTAACGGTACTGATCATGAGTATCGGTACTCGCAAGGTACAAGTTTGTTTCTATGAAAAAACTCAAACCTGTAACTCACATGTACCGGTACTAAACTTTAGTACCGATACTTGTGAGTTAACAAATACCTTTTTTAAGTGATTTAATCAATTACGTTCTTTGAAAATGTTCGCAATATAAATCCTAATTTCTTTAATTATTTTTACGATCTAAGTTATATTCCTTTGTTAAGAGGCATATATTCTATAAAACCTAAACTAAAAATCAAATGTTCGAAGATGATCTTCTCCTCGATCCTTCCTTGTCATCTTGCCTTCTCCATATCATCATCTTCTCTTTCTCATCATCATGCCTCCATCACTTTCTATTTGCCTTGGTCCTTCACCTAAATCTGAAACACTTAATGACAAACATTAATCCATAATAATTTTGTTAATACCAAAATAAGATGTGGAACAAGATTCCAACACCAGACTTTCCTATGAGTCTTCTCTTTGTCAGTCAAATTACTAAGGAATTTAATTGCCGTGCAATATTTGATGCTGTGGGATGCATTATTCAAGACAAATTGACAGGGAAGGTGGTTGGTGACAAGCGTGGAATTCGCGCATTTTGAAATCATCAGAAATTGTAGTATAGTTGTGAAATCCCATTGACAACAATGTTTATTTATTAACGAAACTCGCGTTGATTGTTTTCTTTTAGAATTTGAGTCTCAGTCGTTCGTCTCTGGGACGCGTGAAAACGAGTTAAGATTTTGATCGGTTTTATAACCTAAATCTAATCTAACCTAATATTTTTGGTCTTTTTGTATTTTGCACTTTTTTGTGTTTTTTTATTTTTATTTTGAAGTGAAATGTAACCTAGATCTAGATGTGCTAGCAAAAACCTAAGTGACTGCGTGGATCTAAGTGGGGCCATGGTGGCCGTGCATAGTGTAATAAACCTAAATGGGACACTCCTAAGTACACTAATAGGCATGCATCAAAGTTGTAAGCCGTGAAGATAATAGGATGCACATAAAACCATTAAACAAGAGTATCATGCATCAAAAATTAAGTCACTATAAAATCCGGATACATGGAAATAAAGCTAAACTAAAGAACGGGATCAACTAAGAGAGGCTAGAGAGAAGCCTTCTTGGCCATCCACTAAAGAGAGGAGGATGGGTGTGTGCACCCAAGTGGAGAGAGGAGGGTGTTGCACCCTTTCCTTACCAATGGCCGTCCCTGAGAAGACCTTGAGGGGGGGTCTTCTCTATGGCCGTCTAAGAGGAAAAGAAAATGGGGGCGTGGACCCTCTATGGAGGAAGAAGAGGGCATGCCCATAAAAAGAAAGGAGAAGGTGTTGCATCCTTATGCTCTTCTTCTTGCTACCCTTGAAGAAGCTTGAAGGAGAGCTTCTTCCTAGCCGTCCATGGAGGGAGCCTTGGAGGAGGAGGGCGGCCTTGAGAGGGAGAGGTGTGGTCGCAAGTTGAGGAAGAGAGTGAATGGAATGGGTGTGCCCTCTCTTTCTTTGGCCTTTATGGGAAGGCCTCTCCAATTCAAATGGGTCGCCACTTTTGGTGGCTCCCAAAATAGCAAGTGCCACAAATGTAGGATCTAGGTTGGTGACCAACTAATGAGGGATGGAATGGGAAAGTGGGATTTAGGAAAGTGTATGTATGTGTGGGTATAATTTTTGTAGAGTAGGGTTATGGGTTTGGTGAATCTAGGTTTGGTTAACCTATATTAAGTAGGTGTGGACCTATTTAGGCTTAGGTTAGTCTAATTGGAAAGGAGTGAACCTAATTGGGTCTAGGTCAAGTCTAATTGGATGCGTGTGTGTGTTTAGGCTTAGGTAAACCTAAGATATAATTGGGTTCAGGTGCACCCAATCAACTGTAGATGCACCCAATTAGGTATGAGATGCTTCAATTGGATTAGGGATAGGATAAGTGGGGCTATGGATAGTGAACTAGGCTTAGGAGGTCTCTAATTAGGTTTCCTAGGGTGTCTAGTGGGGTTTCTAGGTCAAAATAGGCAAGATCAGGCTTCTAGCACCAAAATTAGGAACCAAAGAATAGCATCAGGCATCCAGAAGAGTGGTTAGATGTCCTATACTCCAAAATTAGATGTTTGGACAGTAGATTGGACGTCCAATTCTGTGTCAGTATGAGTTTTGGCTTCCTGGATTGATATTCTGCAGAAATCAGACATCCAGCCAAATGTCTGGATGCCTTAAAAGGTGTTGAGAATGGATTTAGGTTTTCTAAGGTGGGTTTTGGTTCCTAAGTGTTTGGGAGAGGGATAAGGTGGATAAGAACATGGATAGTGCTATCCATGTTTGGGTTTTGAGGCTAAGGTGTCCTAATGGAGGTGGTTTTGGGTTTGGAAAGGCTGTCCTAGGGTTTCTAAGGGTAGGGATAAGGTTATCCTCCTCACTCCTCTTGTCTGAACCAGTCTTCTTCTTTTATTACTTTATTCCACTATCTCCCACATCCTAGATCACTTTATTACCTACAAATAGCAATAAAAATCATTAAATAGCAAGATATCTCATCTTATTCTAGATAAATTGATGCAATGCATGATATGCAAGATATGAGTGCAATATCCACAAATTAAGCTAGCTTCAGACATTATTTAGGTTGATTAGGACCCATGATTGCTGTGCAATCACACCCTTATGCCTAAACTTTGCTAGTCTCTAGCAAATGCATGACTAAGTTATTTATAAGTTCAGTTCCTAAAGGACTGCTTATTCTTTTTATCAAAGAGTTTGACTAAGGATTTCTCTCCTTTTGTTCCATCCAGAAATCTAGAAATCCAGATACGTGAAAGTGCAACTATGTAGCTTTTGCAATGGACTCGAGTGAAAAACCTAATTTACCTTTAAAGTCTGTACTTAACCCCTAGTAAAATTCTAGCAGGATAGGCGAACTTTTTCCCTCGGGTATCCAAGATATTCTGTGAGTTCCACCCCGACTTTAAGCTTAGGTAGAGAATGTCTGAGGAAAATGAATGTTTATTTGGTGGCTCACTCTCAGTTGATGCTATATGGAGATTAGTACTACAACATTTAGATTCCCTAAATTATTAGGTAACTCAACTCAAAGAAAGACGAGAAAAACTATTCTATCTTTTGGTTCCTTTGTATTCATTCTCTTTCTCTTTTCTTTTCTATGTTTTTTTTCTTTTATTGAGCTCACAATCTCACTAGATTCACACATACGATCTATATTCGGTGGCTTCACATGGCATTAATACTTTAATCGAGTTCCAATAACCGTAACACTAAGTCGAAATTCCTCAGCCAGTATTTGGGCGGTCAGAAACACAGAAAAAGTGGGTTAAGGCCATATTTGGTGGGTTTCAAATTTATTTAGTGGTATTGTTTCAATGTAAATGAAATAAGCACTAAATACTCACAAACTATTTTTCCGCTCTTTTCTTGTTTTTTCTTCTATCTTTTCTTTTCTTTTCTTTTTCTTTCATATATAATTTTTCTAATACAACACAATCTAGCAACACATTCATGAATTTTATTGAGGCATTATTAGGGATTGGTGGCACTCAAGAGATATTGAGTGACTTATTTAGTGGAAGTGCCTACTCTCCGAATTGGGAAAGATGGATAGGACAGTGTATTCCTAACCTTGACATCAGGACCCTCCTTTAGCCGAGAATTTCGTAAAGAATGGTCGTAACCATCCACCTTAGCCCTAGTTTTATGAAAACTCGCTCTCCGGGTATTTGCCTTAATTGGTGGCTCTCAAAATTTCACACAAAATGTATACGCAGGATCCGAGAGCGAAAACTGTACCTAATATTTGAGTATCATAATTATCTAGGATTTTAGATTCTTTGTACCAATCTTAGAGCACCAGTACTCTCTACTCTCATCTCACACTATTTGGTAGATTTTTAGAAGAAAATCTGCCTGACTACCAAAACATTGTCCAGGGATTTAGGAAAAGAAGCACTGCTTCTTCTCGACAGGCTAAAGACGTTTATCAGTCTTCACCGTGAATCCATTGCAAATTCTACGTGTGGGTGTGAAATTGTATTGGATTCCAGATTACAGGAATCAACAAGAGAATAAAATCCCTAATGCATTCTCTTGATAAAAATCTTATTCATGAATGCAATATATATATAAATGATATTTGTAACCTTTCAAAGTTGCACGTCGAAAATTTCCCTAATTTTGGTTAAATTCAGCTTGGCCCTAAAGTTAGAACAAAAAGGTGAGCGAACGAGTCGGATGTGGCTGTTGCAGACGATTTCTAGCTTCAATGTGAACATTGGAGGTGAATCGGTTGTTCTTAATTTAAGGACCCTAAAGTGCAATTAGCATAATGTATGCAAGATTTTTCCTAGGTATTACCAAAGAAATTTTCAGTTTACAAGCACAACCCCCCCATGCCAACTTTCTTGCATGTCCTCATGCATGAATATAATGAAAAATAAATTAAGACAAGGAGTAAATGGGTAGAAATCACCTGGAATAGCTTTTGAATTTTTCATTCTGCTTATTCCAACACCTAAGAAGTAAAATAAATATGCAGGAGAATATGCCAAATAAAATATGCATTTATATGTGCTGAGATTAATGCCTCTAGCTGGGCGTACACAAAAAAGGATATGTCAATACAGTATTGAGAATGACGAGAAATGATAAGAATTTTAGTCTCATTTGCCAACAGCGGGTTGCAAATGCGGACCAGCTATCCACAAATTCCAAGCCCAAATAATCGAGAAAATATGTAGATGAGACTTGGGAAAATATGCAGCCAGGTGCTACAGAATAAAGCCAGATAAATACGGGTGCCTGGAAGAAATAAATATGAAGGCATCCGAAAGAGGTGATGGAGAATGTGGGTGGAGTCGTGTGGGGTAAAGTCATATGGGTCTTAATAATGGTGATGAATGGAAGGCATGACCCAAGCGGTGTGGTCAGATCTAGAAATCAGGTTCCAGTGATCAGTTTCTATCTCTACCAGAGATGTTTGGGTATCATCTTTTTCTTTTATCTCTTCAAAAATTTTCAATTCTAATTCCCAATTATCACATGATTTGCTAAAATTTTTAGCTTCCTCCGATAACTCATCATATGAAAGCCCCAATAGTCTTTCAATTTCTTGAATATCCTTTTCATAGGGGGATATATCCGCCTTCTCACTTAGATGAAATTGGGCATTAGATTCAGTAGTGAGTCCCTCCATGAAAGTGGAATGGGCTGAATCATTGATTGAGGAGTTAAAGACTTTTTGAGTTTGTTGCTCCATGTATGTGATCATTTGAGTCAATTCAGTAATGTCTACATGGGTATCCTCAAATACAACAAAATCATATTCAGGTCCCTTAATGCTAGGTTCCTCAAAATGAAATGATTGGTATTCAGGCCCTAAATCAAGATCGAGATTCTCGAATAAATCTCCTTCCTTTACTTCTATAGGAACTTCAAAATCATCCACCTTGGGTGTTTAACCAACATAATCCTGCATGACCACCACCGAATAGCAAATCTGTTGTGGCATACCCGACCCAAATTCAAACATTTCTGATTTTTGTTGCTCGTCCCGGATTCTATGAAGCTCTTTTCTTATATCATCATATTCTCTTGCACTAGCTTCTTTTATTTCATGAATCATTTTGATCAATTGAGTAATCTGGGATTCATTGCAAGGGGCAGGGGTTTGAATTAGGCTACATCGGTCAAGATAGTCAACCATACTATCACTGATTTGATCCGGTATTAAGGGTGACTTATGTGATCTAGTGGATTGTTGATTCGGGTCATGTGGTTCTACCCAGGTGTCAATTGCCATGGTTTCTTCCGAATTACCCTCCAAATCACTTTTCGTATCATCCAAAAAATACCCGAACTTCATTTTCTTAGCGGCTGCATAAATATCAAAGTGAATTTTCTCGTTGCCGCTACTCATTTCCATACATCCTGAGTAACAGTCAATCCGTGCATTGGCTGTAGCCAAGAAAGGGCGACCTCGAATGATGGGTGAATCACTTAGCTTCTCCAGTATATCCATGTCGAAAACAATAAAATAGACTGGAAAGCTAAGACCTTGCACTTTAATGATCACATCCTGAACTACCCCCTTAGGTGTTTTGATAGAGACATCTGCCATTTTAATGGTGATAGGTGTGTGGTGCAGATCTCCAAGTCTAGCGCAGTCAAAAAGGGCAGTAGGAATCAAGCTAATGGAAGACCCTAGATCAATAAGGGCTTTATTGAAGGTGAATCCCTTGCTGGCACAAGATATAAAAGGTTTTCTAGGGTCGGTCTTTTTGGATAGTAGAGTGCTAGAAACAAATGCACTTATGTTGGCGGATAGAACCACCTCCTTAGGTGTGTAAGTCTTTTTCTTTTCTTGTGACTCTTTCTTTAAGGCCCTAAGAAAGGGTAAATAAGTCAAATCAACTTTAGGAGCCTCTTTCTTCTTTTTGTCCCTAGAGTCTGAGTCAGAGTTGGATACGGGTTTGGTCTTATGATTTTTGGTTGAGCCCGAATCAGATCGTTTGGGTGGGCTCTTAGCTTTCCTCTTCCTTTTAGAGGCCAAAGAGTTGGCCCTTACACACTGGCACATATGATAGATTAGAGGAGTTGGAAGAATAGGTGGAGAATAGGAATGAAGAAGAGTGTGCCTTCGGGGATAAAGTGATTCTTGAAGTTGCTTGATTTGATCCCCTTAAGATTTCACTTAATTTCCCAACTTAGTCAGCCTTTCTTCATTTTTCTTGTCAAAGTCCAACAAAATGTTCATGATATCCTCAAGGGTGGTTTTAGGTTGGGTTGGATTAGATGGTTTTCCTAAAGTAGATTGAGTGGAGTACTGGGCTAGCCTAGATTGACCTTGAGTCTGAGTCGGTCTCTATGGTGGTCATGAAAGATCATGATTATCTCTCCACTAAGGGTTATACGAATTAGGATATGAATCAAAAGGTGTATCACCCTGAGTGGGGCTGACTATAGAGGGAGTTGATTAAGAACCTGATGTGTGGTCCTGTACTTATGATCCATTATTCCAATTCTTTGATGATATATTATCAGGTACAGGTGTATCAGAAACAGTGCATTCCTCAAATGATCTACCAAAATCATGGATTAGGTCCAAAGATGCCTTCTAGGTTAGCTGAGTCTAAGGTGCCTCCCCAGTGTAGCAAGAGTTAGTAGAGTAGCTAGTGGATCCAAAGTATGGGTTGCTAGACCCACTAGGCTAGTTATTCCAGGTCTCTTGTTCCTGGGAGGAGTGATAAGATTGAGATTGTGCCTGGGATTATCTAATTTGCTCTAGGAGCTTGGCACATTGATCTGTATAGTCATTGTTATACTCCTGAAATTTAGCAACTATGGCTTTCGATTGGTTCTGATCTAGATAAAGGTCGAATCCATGAGGTTCAGGTTCTAAATAAGCTGGGAGATAAAGATAATCATATCCCACCTGCTGAGGATGAGTCTCCCAACCAGGAGGAGTCGAAATCATGGTTGGATTGGGAGATGGAGAACCCTGAGGGTCAAAAGAATGATATGGGTTCATGGCTATTTGAGAAAAGAAGCGAATAGAGATACGAGATAGCCTTCCTCAAAAAGACTCAACCAACTACAAGGGGCTGGTGGAAATAAGGCAAAGGCCTAGGAAGAAAGATGAGAGAGAGCCCCAAATCAAGCAAACAAGCTAGCCCTAAATTGTATACCCTAATTGGATCTAAACCTAGTATCCTGAAATGGAATTAGGTTAAACCAACCCTTGAATTACTTGGCTAGCCAGAAGGGTGGGACCCCCTAGGATACCCCGCACGGTGGGACACCACTAGAGGTTAACACAATTACCGCACCGACCTTTCTTGTCACTAGTTGGTCCAAATAGACAAGGCCTTGATTTTCACCCAATCAAATTTCGATTACCAAGTAAATTAGTCTTGCCTAGGTGATTGCACAGTAATCATGCAACCTAAATCACCTGAATTAATCTAGATTCTAGCATAACTTAGGAATAATGCATTCATAGGCATCGTAATTTGCATAATAGCTAGTTTATTAGTCATATAGATAATATCATCATTTTATGACCTAAAATAGAGATGATTTTAATCGCAGATGATTCAAAGTCGCAGATGTCAGATCAGACCAGATAGATCTGATCAGAACGACGACGGGAGTCCAACGCTTCCGAAATCATGTCGATCAGACAACCAGGGCACCTTATGCAATCCATAAAAGAACGGAGATCATAAAGCCAAAGGACAAAGATCCGAGCCTCAAATGGAGAATCCAACTACACAAATGAATCCAGATCGACAATCGCAGTGCAACGGTGCAAACATCAACTCGATCGAAGGTCTACATCACTAGATACAAAGAAAAAAAGATGAACGGCCATGATAGCATCACAGGCGCCATCACAACTGCCCCCTCACCATGCCCAACTTCTAAAGGCCTCGCACCGCACGTTGTGGACCGTTGGTTCTCCATCCAACGGTCACAAATGCGTCATGCCGCTTGACCATCTGCACTTCATCGAGTAATAATTCTCGACCGTTGGATCTTCATCCAACGGCCAAGAATAAGTTACCACAAAACAACAGCGCAACAAATGTGTGGGAGTAGCACAGCGGTGAGCGCCCTCTCCGTGGAGGACGGGCGCGGATTAAATCAGGCCATCAGATGAGGAGTGGAAGGCAGCGATCAACCCACGTGGTGCTACAAAAAGGGATCGCGATCGTACGCGTGATCCAACACGTGAACGCACGCGCCTTCCACACAACAGAAATGAGGGTGCATACATTAAGTTGTCCGATCTCTTGATCAGACGGCTGAAAGCAAAGAGGTGCACGATTCAATTTCAAAGGCAGCGTAGGCGTGAATCTTAGCTGTCCGAACGTAAGATCGGCCGGTCGACGATTGGGCGGGCTTCGAAGGCGAGTGGCGAAGCGAGGAACACAGTGCGTGAGCAAGGAAGCAGCTGAGCCGCCCGATCTTGATCCAACGCTCCAACCACTGCTACGTGTTGCCACCAGAGCAAATCCGAGCATAGAAGGCCTTTTTAAGGCTATTTTGAGGCAAAATCAAAGCTGTTGATCTCCCGATCGACGGACTTGATCAAATAAGAGCTGTTTCACGAGATTAAGGCCTTAAATACCCTTTTTGCCCTCTATCAAAACTATAAAAGAAAGCCTAGGGCCCCCCAGTTGAAGCATCTCTCCTATCAACTCCAGACCTCTTCTACCGTCTTTTCTGCAATTCTCCGTCCAGGTGCTCTGGATCTGAGGTGCTGCTACATCTCACACAAGCATCCCACAAGCAGCATCGTTTCTCTATCACTTCTCCCTCTCTTTCTTTTTCTATCTATCTGTCTCTATTAGCATTTTCTACTGTGAAAAACTTTATCTAATTGCAATAAAATTCTAATTCTCTGGATATCTACTTTATACATATATACATATATATATATAGTTAGAATTAGTTTTATTGAAACGCTTCTGCATAAATTAAGATTACCTCCCTCCGAACGACCTGGTACTCATCGGAGTTTTATAAATTTATTTATTGACGTGTTTTTCCACTATACTACAACTAAATAACTTTTAAAATGCGAATTACGCGCTAAACAAGTTAATATCGTTATCGGGGAGGCAACGAAAATTTTTGAAGCTTTCTTTGGTGCGAATTTGAGATTTCTAACTTGCTATTTTTATTGATTTCATGTGTGTAGGAAAGTAAGGAAATCAGAACGAAATAAGACAACAGGAATTGTAAGTTCGAACCTTAGGTAAGTACCCATAGTTTAGATTACATAGATTTAGGATTTACTTGAATCCTATGATTAGTTAGAATTTGTTTTCATATAAAAAAAATCTCTCTTGATTTTCAGGCTGAAATAAAGGTTTATCTTAAAAATTCAATTCCCGGAGATTCGTACGTTAAAAAATTCTCAAATTGTTACTGGATATAGATTTCAAAGTCAGGAACAACATATCCAAATTTCGCATTAATAAGAGTTATAGAAAATTTCTAAAAATTCGCTCATTGATGTATTATCAATACAATTATTGTTCTTAATTTTTCGGAGTTCAAAATTTCATAGGAATTTTAATACAATTCCGATTGACTTGAAATTTGAGACACTGTATTTATGAGATAATCATGAATTTGGTAAAAATCAAAAAAATTTATTTCTTGTAGTTTTGATTGCATGGATTATCCAATCACCACCTAGGGGTCAAAATAAACTGCAAAACCTTCGGTACACTTTAAATAAGAAAAACAAAGAAAACGTGCATTAAAAATTCTTGAAAAATATTTTCTGAGTGCCTAATTAGTGGTGCAATAAGACCAATTGATTGCATTGCTTGAGTCACACCACTTCTCTGAATTTGACTTAAATGAGCATCTAGAACTATCTGCACTTAGGGTTCCACATTAAGAATAGAGCACACTTACATTTTCACATTTAAAGGGAATCTATCAAACAAATTGAGATTTACAAAGCTCTTGTGTGTCTCATCAAAACCTTGATTGAAAACATTAACTCAAGTGAACCCTAAAACTCATTAGCCCAAGTATTCGAATCTTAAAATTCACATCATAAGAAATTGCTTGTGAACCTTGTTTGCCTGAGCAGTTTACACATTTCAAAATCAATTTTTAAGGGCAAATACCCCCTAACGCTATCATATTCCAAAAGCACATCAAACCCAAACCTAAAATTGAGTAGACGTGCCCTAGGCAGGACTAATAGGCTTGGAGACTTGAAACTAGATTGGGCCAAGGTCAAGGCCTTGTCTACTTAGACCCACTGGTGACAAGAAAGGTTGGTGCGGTAATCGCATTAACCTTTAGTGGTATCCCACCATGTGGGGTATCCTAAGAGGTCCCACCCTTCTGTCCAGCCAAGTAATTCAAGGGTTGATCTAACCCAGCCGTGTTTTGGGGAGCCAGGATCAGGTCTAAGGACCAATGTGATTGCTTGCATTGAGCGGGTGGCGTTTCTCTCATCTGTCTTCTCTCTCATCTACAAACATTCTTCTGGTGCATGCAAGGTAGAAGATCTCAAAATCCTGATTTGCTACCACCATTAGAAAGAAGTCCTAGGAGAAGACATATTTATCCAGGATCTAAATCTAAACCCTCTGCAATGGCAAGTCATCATGAGGAAGAAGAGATCGATGAACAAAATCTGGATCCTATGACTCTTACAAAGGTAGATCACTAAGCAGGGCTAGCATCATGATCGACATATGGGAATCGTAGTGCAGGCCATCACTCGATTCCAAAATGAAAGGGTAGACCAATCCCTCCGTGACTTTTACAACCCTCCTAATACCCAACCAAAACCCTTTGTTAGGGTACTGATAGGAACACCATCACGAGCCCTAACTAGCTCATTTTGACCCAATGAAAAGAATAAAAGTTCCAACATAACCAACTGAAGGTCTTAATTCACTACATAACCTTTTTAAGAGAAAAACAACTAGAGGTAAAACTGTAATTTTACCAATACAGAACGGATTTTCTCAAGGGCTAAACAAAGGTCAAATGATCTTAATATGATAAGAAGTGGGTTGGATTTGACAGAAAATGATTTGTGTTCTATGAATTAAATAACTTCTTGAAACCCTAAAAAAGATCCACTTAATTAACCAAGGTTCTGGTCAGGATAAAATTCACTTAAACCCTCTAAAAATCATATAAAAATATTCTCTAGGGCTTAGAACCTTCAATTTGGCCATTGGAACCCATCTTGACCTAGAATGGGGTCTTAGACAGATATTTACCCTAAATTTGGTTTTTGCATAAATTTCCCAATCAAACGTGGTCAAACCTAAAATCCAACTTCACCATTAGATTCCTTAGGTCCAAATTAGGTTTGTACAAAAAATTGGACCCAAGTTGAATTTGCCTTAACCTAGTTTGCAAAAAGGTTCAACCTGATTACATTTGTACCCCTATCTTTCAAAAATCCTTACAAACAGCCCTCTAACTTCATCATTTTCGCAATTAGGTCCCTCCACCATTATAGCGGAGGAATCCTACTCCGGTGAGCTTTGGAAGGAGAGTTCTCCCTGATTGCTCAGAGGATCTCCAAAATTGGAAGGGAGATTCTCTGAGAAATTCTCTCGTCTGAACTCATCCTTGATCTCAGATTCTTTCCCAATCTCTCATGCGAACGCATGAGAGACATGAGTATCCTAACGACTTCCAACTCCGGCGACCCTGCCTTGCTTAGAAGCTTGGTTTCCAAGTAGAAATCCCTCTCCAAATGACCTATAAAAGGAGCCCCAGATCCAACCGCATTCTCCAAGCTTGAAATTGGGCCGGTTCTCCCTATATTCCTCTCTCCCTCGCCGTCCACAATCTCTGCAAGCTCTGGCGGTTTCTCTCACTCACTCGTCGCCCAATCACAATACCAATGGTTGGGCTGTCTCCCTTTCCATCCTCCACGTCGCGTAACACCGGCCAACGTCACATCTGCCCTATCTTCGCCGCCACCTCATCTACGAAGCTTCGTCTTCCTCACGGCCAGCAGCCATACCAACGTGGGTCTTCTGTCCCTTTCATCCCTTAAAAGTAGGTCCTTCGATTCTCTCTCCCACTTTCTTCCCCTCTCTTTATTCCTAAAAAAAAAACACCCACCGACACCACTAACCACCGTTACCTTCACCTCCAGCTATACCTCCGGCAAGGTGCTCTCGTCACTCCGCACCTCTATATCCACCTCACCAACCACCCTACGACCTTCGCCTCGACTCTCTGATCACATCCCCTTACTCCAATCTCTCCATCGATCACCCAAGCACCCCACCAAACACACCCACACATACACCCACGGTCAGCCCTAGATACGCCACCCAGCCACCCACACGCCACGAAACCACACCCATCACATCCGCCGTGGTCCGGCGAACCTCTTTGAGCGATTTGACGTGGCCGCGAGGCCGTGCTATTGATTTCAGGTTTAGGACGTCTTCCGCCATTGTCGCTAAGCTTGAAGCAAGCTTCAAGCCACTCCAGGTCGCACTCTGCTCCAGGAGAGAACCCCAGGCGGTGTGGATTTGAGGCGCGCACGCATCCAGGCTTTTGATTGGTATTTGCCCTGGAAAGGTTCAGATCATATCTTCTGGGTTCTCGTGTTATCATTTACTCTGATCACACAACTGTGAGGCATCTCCTTGCGAAGAAGGATGCAAAACCTCGACTAATCCGATGGATTTTGCTGTTGCAAGAATTTGACCTCGAGATTCGCGACAAAGCCGAAAAACAGAATGTGGTAGCTGATCACTTATCCTGCCTTCGTTCTGATATTATCAACCCTTCTGGACCAATTACGGAACATTTTCCTGATGAGCACCTCCTGACTATCAGTACAGGGCTTCCATGATTTACTGATCTAGTAAACTACCTGATATCACATCAGATCCCGTCCGGTTGGCCGAAGGCCAAGAAGGACAAATTGCTTTCCGATGCCAAGTACTACTTTTGGGAAGACCCGTATCTTTTCTGCATCGGTGCTGATCAAATCATTCAATGATGTGTCTCCAAAGCGGAAATTCAAGACATCTTGTCCTGCCATGACTAGGCGTGCGGTGGACACTTCTCAGGTCATAAAATTGCAGCGAAAGTCCTCCAGTGCGACTTCTATTGGCCCACGATTTTCAAAGACGCATACAATCACTATAGGACATGCACTCGTTGTCAGACCTTAAGCAACATGAGCCATCGTGATATGATGCCCTTATAGCCAATTCTCGTATGCGAAATCTTCGATGTCTGGGGGATTGATTTATGGGACCCTTTCCTGTTTTGGACGGCTTCGAGTACATTCTACTCACTGTTGACTACGTGTCCAAGTGGATCAAAGCCATTCCGACCCGAACCAATGATCATAAGTGGTTATCAAATTCATTCATCAGAACATCTTTTTGCGGTTCGAGATTCCACGTGCTATAATCTCTGATGGAGGGACCCATTTCACTAATGCTCAATTCAAGTCACTGATGACTAAATACAGGGTGTCACATTGAATCTCTACTCCTTATAACCCCCAAACTAATGGTCTAACTGAGCTATCAAATCGAGAGATCAAGAAAATCCTCGAAGTTACTGCTCGACCTGACAGGAAAGACTGATCATCCCGACTTCCAAAAGCTTTGTGGGCTTATAGGACCACCCATAAAATCCAATTAGGTATGTCTCCCTTCAGATTGATGTACGGGAAGGCATGTCACCTCCCGTCGAATTGGAGCACAAAGCCTATTAGGTAGTACGGAACTGCAATCTAGATCTTTCTAAGGTTGGAACCCACAAAAAGCTTCAAATGTGCGAGATCGATGAATTACGCCACGACGCGTATGAGAACTCGCGAATTTACAAAGAGCAGGTTAAAGCCTTTCACGACAAGTACATATCCAGAAAGATCTTTCACCCTGGTCAAAAAGTCCTACTCTTTGATGCCAAGCTCAAACTATTTCCAGGAAAACTGAGATCGAAATGGATCGAACCTTACCTCGTCTGACGAATCTTTGGAAATGGAGCCATTGAGATTAGTCCACTCAGCCACGATTCAGAACCTTTCGTCGTGAACGGTCAAAGACTCAAACCGTTCATTGACCTTACTAATGCAAATTTGGCTGAGACATCCTTTACCCTCCATTCTCCCTGAGCTCATTGTGCCCAGCCAATGGCGTAAAACTCAATGCTTAATGGGAGGCAACCCATCATTTTTTAAAAACCCGAAACCTTTCTTGACATTCCTATGCTGAATTCACATTGCACTTTAAGGTTCATTCATTAGAACAGCCGACCCCACCTCAGGTACCCATACTCAAGCTTGAAATCGTCCACAACAGTCACCTCGACCCGTTCGCCCACCCAGAACCTGTTCTAATGAATGATCTAAGCTGAACCCGAACCCACCTAATTTACAATAGGGACATTGCAAATCGGAGGCATAGGGGGTATGAAAGTGCAAAACACTGCGAAAATCATCTCACAAGAAAAGGTTTCATCAAAAAAATCACATATTCCAAAAATACCAAAAAGAAAAAGAAATTCTTGAAAAAAAAATAAAAAAATTTGAGAGAAAATTTTGAAGCCATACAAATCTTGAGAAAAAGGGGAAAAGTGAAAAATGTCAAAAAGAAGCACAAGTTGAAAAAAAAAGAAAAGAGATTGTCATTAGTAAGAAATTAAGGAATTAACTGAGTTCTAGACCATATCAAGAAAAAGAAAATGAAAGGAAAAAAGTGCTAATAAGACACAGAAGAGATTAGTAAGAACGCTGATTTTAGGCCTCTTGGGCTATTCTCCTAAGCTTAAAAATTCAAATATCTGCTAAGATCTGGATAGTCCTCAAGAGGTTGGGGAAAATGCGAAGCTTAAGTATTAGGTCAGAGGTTTATGGAGTATTCAACCTCGTTAACTAACCTCTGGTTCGCGGGACTCAATAACCTAAGCGCCCCAATCCACACACAGTCTGGTTCAGTACACATAAGTATCAAAATTACGCAAATGCGTTTAAATTGTTTTGAAAAAGTCATCTAGATTAGGAGCGGCTGATCAACACAAGTTGATTTGGACGAGTTCTAAGCGCGGAGAGACGGGAAATTCCCCTTGAAGATGCGCAATAACATATCATCTCCTCGGTGCTTATTTCCTAAGATATCTACATATCCTATCGGAGGCATGTAAGCACCCTTTGTAGGTTCAGATGCCATGGGCGGCATTATCACGAAATGTCGATTGCTAGGGTCTGGATTTAGCTACAGAACGCCATGGGCGGGATTATCTCGAAATCTCGAAAGCCAGGGTTCTGGGGGTTGCCATGGGCAGTGTTATCTCGAAGCATCGATTGCCAGGGACCCTTCGAGGATTGATGATGGGGACTAGGAATTCGATACATACCGTGTTGAAAAGCTAATCCAAAGCTAGAAATAAAAAGAAAAGAGAGAACTCTCAAAACAAAGAAAATTCCTCTTACAAAAAAATGCACTGCAAACTGAACCAAGGCTAAAATATGTTACAAAAATGGTACTTTAACCGCAGAGTCCAACGAACCTTAAGATAGTTCCTATGGACCTTAAAAACCTTCGCAGTAAACTAAGGCTAAAGCTGGTCAGGTCTGGATCTTGGTTGGTACTTGAGTACCTCTAGGCCTAGTATCGGCATTCTAACCTAATCTACAGAAGAAAGCACACATCACAATTTTGAGCATCAAAAAGATTACATGGCCTAGAATCAAAGTTAAAACCTTAAAATTTTACTAAGGGACTAGCAAAAGCTAGGCATAGGGGTATGATAGGAACACCATCATGAGACCTAACTAGCTCATTTTGACCCAATGAAGAGAATAAACGCTCCTACATAACCAACTGAAAGTCCTAATTCACTGCATAACCTTTCTGAGAGAAATAAGAAACTAGGGGTAAAACTACAATTTTATCAATGCAGTACAACGGATTTTCTCAAGGGCTAAACAAAGGTCAAATGGTCTTAATAAGATAATAAGTGGGTTGGATTTGACAGAAAAAGATTTGTGTGTGTTCTATGAATTAAATAACTTCTTGAAATCCTAAAACAGACCCACTTAATTAACCAAAGTTCTGGTCAAGATAAAATTCACTTAAACCATCTAAAACACAGAAAAATATTCTCTAGGGCTTAGAACCTTCAATTTGGCCATTGGAATCCATCTTGACCTAGAATGGGGTCTTAGACAGATATTTACCCTAAATTTGGTTTTTGCATAAATTTCCCAATCAAACGTGGTCAAACCCAAAATCCAACTTCACCATTAGATTCCTTAGGTCCAAATTAGGTTTGTACAAAAAATTGAACCCAAGTTGAGTTTGCCTTAACCTAGTTTGCAAAAAGGTTCAACCTGATTACATTTGTACCCCTATCTTTCAAAAATCCTTACAAACAGCCCACTAACTTCATCATTTTCTCAATTAAGTCCCTTCACATTATAGCGGAGGAATCCTACTTCGGCGAGCTTTGGAAGGAGAGTTCTCCCTGATTACTCAAAGGATCTCCAAAATTGGAAGGGAGATTCTCTGAGAAATTCTCTCTCGTCTGAACTCATCCTTGATCTCAGATTCTTTCCCAATCTCTCATGCGAACGCATGAGAGACATGGGTATCCTAACAACTTCCAACTCCGGCGACCCTGCCTTGCTTGGAAGCTTGGTTTCCAAGTAGAAATCCCTCTCCAAATGACCTATAAAAAGAGCCCCAGATCCAACCGCATTCTCCAAGCTTGAAATTGGGTCGGTTCTCCCTATATTCCTCTCTCCCTCGCTGTCCACAATCTCCGCAAGCTCTGGCGATTTCTCTCTCACTCACTCGTCGCCCAATCACAATACCAATAGTCGAGTTGTCTTCCTTTCCATCTTCCGTGTCGCGCAACACCGTCCGGCGTTGCCTCTGCCCTGTCTTCGCCGCCGCCTCATCTACGGAGCTTCGTCTTCCCCACAGCCGGCAGCCATACCAGCGCGGGTCTCCTGTCCCTTTCATCCCTTAAAAGTAGGCCTTTCGACTGTCCCTCTCTCCCACTTTCTTCCCCTCTCTTTATTTCTCAAAAAAAACACTCACCGACGCCACTGACCATTGTCACCTTCTCCACCTCCGGCGATACCTCCGACGAGGTGCTTCCGTCGCTCTGCACCTCCATCCATCTCGCCAACCACCCTACAACCTTCACCTCGACTCCCTGATCACATCCCCTCACTCCAATCTCTCCATCGATCACCCAAGTACCCCACCAAACACACCCACACATACATCCGCAGTCAGCCCTAGATATGCTACCAGAGCCACCCACACCACGAAACCATGCCCATCACATCCGCCGTGGTCCGGCGAACCACTCTGAGCGATTTGATGTGGCCGTGAGGCCGTGCTATTAACTTCAGGTTCAAGACGTCTTCCGCCATTGTCGCTGAGCTTAAAGCAAGCTTCAAGCTGCTCTAGGTTATGCTCTGCTCCAAGAGAGACCCCCAAGCGGTGCGGATTTGAGGCACGCACACATCCAGGCTTTTGATTGGTGTCGAAGGACTCTATAGCCTTGCCAATTGAGGAAACCATCTGCTGCTGCCGCGCATGAACGAAGGTGGGACATTTAGTCCCACCTCGGAAGTGGGAGGCCACCTATGCATGCATAAAGGGAAAAGGTGTTAGAGGCTTATCGCCTCCAACACTGAGGGTGAGATCCTCCCCCCTCTCACAGACTCGTTCGCGATATACCCCGTAGACCTGGCCACGACCCAATTACCCGACCTCTTCACTCCTTGCTCACCACACACATCGGTAAGCCTGGACCCGCGTCTCCGTTAGGTCTGATTACCCGACCGGCTAAAGGCTCTGGGAGAATGACTCTGAAATAGAAAAGAGAGAGAGAGGAGAGCTACGTAGGGAAAGGGGGTTTTGCTCTGAAGAAATTGCCCCAACACTTAGCCAATTCAAAGAAGAAGAAGAGGTCAGGCAGAAAAGGAAGAAAAAGAGAGAAAGAGAGGAGCACCACAGGGCTTAAGGCAGAGAAAGAAGGAGAAGACAGAGAAAAGGCAGAAGTTAAAGAAAGAGAAAGAAGGAAGACGCTGAAGAAGAAGAGGTCAAACAAAAGAGAAAGAAGGCAGAGAAAGCTAAGGAAAGAAGCCAAAGGAAGAAGAGAAGAAGAATCAGAGAAAGAGAAGTCAGAAGAGAAGTAAGACACTATAGCACAAGACTTTTAAGACGTCTGATTACAAAATCAGACGTCCGATTTTCATATGCTCTTTATTATTTTGCCTACAACTCTTTTTATTCATCATATACTCATGCTTTACATTCCTAATTAGATTTTGAGTAGTATTATGTTTTCAATTTGCATTTATTATTGAGACTATTGTGTGAATTCCATTTGCTCTCTGTGTTCGACCTCAGAAACCTTTTCGAGTGATAAAATTGTATTTGTTTTGAACGCTTTTTCGGCTGTACTATAATGCAATATCCTAAATAACGATTCAGCGCTCTCAACAGATACCTCAGAATGGGGAAGATTTTGAATTCAAATCTCAGATCATTACCTTGACTCCCAATTTCATGGCCGTGAGTCAGATGACCCCTTCCACCACCTTGAAGAGCTCCTACACATAGGAAGAACTTTTGGCCCTAGGAACATGAATGAGGGTACCCTAATGATGACGATGTTCCCATTTTCCTTGAAAGATAGAGCTGCACATTAGTTAAGGACAATTGGTAGACCAATCCTAACTTGGGAAGACCTGAGAAGCACATTCCTAAAGAAATTCTTCCTCGTAGGAAAAACTAATGCCCTTAGATGTGCCATAACAACCTCTAAGCAGAACCCCAGGGAACAACTACATGAGGCTTGGGAGAGGTTTAATGATTTAGCTAAGAAATGGCCTCATCATGGGATTCCAAAGTGGCACTTGACCCATATTTTCTATTATCGGTTGAGTGATAATATGAAGAATTTTGTTGATGCGGCATGTGGGGGCAATTTCCTGAGTCGAGATGCTGAGGGAGCCTTTCGATTGTTCGAGAATATGAGTGAACATTCCCTCAACAATGCCTCAATGTTCACCTTTAACAGAGCTAATCAAACAAGGAGCGGAGTTTATGAAGTTAACAATAATTTAAACTTGTTTGATTTAGAGCTAATTGCACAATGATTAGATAAGGTGGAACTCGTGGGAAAGAATGTGGAGACTTTAGATAAGAAACTGGATAACCTTCTAAAGGGTGGGAATTCCTTAGGTACACAATCCAGACTAAATCCTATGCCTATCCAAGGAGTACCTATATTAACCCACAACCAACTCCCCAACCCACTAGGTCAGGAATCAATGCACAACATCAATGACCTAACAATGGCTCCACCTATGAGCCAACTATGCTTGGACCCATCTCTTTCTAGGTACCAAGGAGGGACCTTGATGCCCTCGAATTCTGAACTAGGCAGCTCGATGCCTAGTTATCCTGAGGATGTGAATGCACTCTAGGGTTACACTAGAAATGAGCCTTATTCAAACACTTACAACCTAGGATGGTGCAACCATCCTAACTTTGCTTGGTCAAGTCAGAAACCCGCCCAGGGTCCTAATTTAACTAAACCAAACACTTATGGGCAACCTAATAGGTACACACGACCATGCATGTACCAGTCACAACCTACTCAGGAAACCCAACCCACTGATTTAAGCTTGGTCCTCAAAGAAATGAGAGATGAATCTGAGACATAAGGAAGAAATGAATCAATTGATGACAAAATTGATGGGACGACTGGGCTAGCTAGTAGATGCTATACAACACGAGATGCTGCCATCCCAACCCATCACAAACCCAAGAAATTTCAATAGGGTTAACCAGCACAACACAAGAGAGCAACAGGCACATTTAGTTCAACCTGCTCCCCAGCACCCACCTGATTTTGCTAACCCTAATCAGGCTCCACCTATTTTGCAGAACCCACCTCAACTTTCTAACCCTAACGCTTTTGCTGGTGCAGTAACCTTGAGAAGCGGGAGACAGATCCAAGATCCTTACCCTTCTAAATCTAAATAAACCCAAACACTCATATTTCTCTCAAGCTCCCTTTCCTAAAGCCTTAAACAAACCTGTGAAAAAGAAAACCAATCCATCTAAGTGGCTTGATATTTTTAAATAAGTCCAGGTGAACATACCACTCCTTGAAGCTATTGAGAATATCCCAGCCTATATCAAATTTTTAAAGGAAATGTGCACATCTAAATGCGAGGACAAATCAACTAAAAGGGTAGTGTTATTTGAACAAGCTAGTGCAGTTATCCTTAGAAACCTACCCCGAAAATAGAAAGATCCAGGAGCACCTCTGACCTAGTGTTATTGGAGATACTACTTTTGATAGGGCTCTATTAGATTTAGGTGCCTCCATAAATTTAATCCCTACTATGTTATATGAAAAATTTAACTTTGGAGACTTAAAACCTACTGAGGTCACATTACAACTAGCTGATCGATCTGTGACCACACCACAGGAGATTGTTGAGAATATAATTTTCAAGGTTCGTGATTTTTATTTCCTTGTGGATTTCCTAGTCCTTGACATGGAGGTACCAGAGAACTTAAAGAACACCCCGATCATTCTAGGAAGACCATTTCTAGCTACTGCCAAGGCAAACATTGATTGTGAATTTGGCAATATGGAAATCAAATTCAGGGATAAGAAAACTAAGATTAACATCTTTAAGGCCATCAAACAATTTGAGGATTGTGGAATGATAGAAGATTCTGAGGACAATACCGTTGAATATTGTATGAAATTAGGAATAACCCAATCTAATCCTACAGGCCTTGACACCCAAACCAATCATGAGATCAGCCTATTAATCACTGACTTGATTCCAAGACCTCTTGAGGGTAACTGTGATCCACCACTGGACCCTTTATCCCAAGGACCCAAACCTGAACTTAAACCTCTTCTAAATCATCTAAAATATGTTTTCTTGGGATCTGATCAGACTTACCCTTTAATCATTAGCTCTCATCTAACCCAAACTCAAGAAAATAATTGATTCAAGTGTTAGGAAGAAACAATAGAGCAATTGGTTAGACATTATATGATCTGAAGGGAATCAGTCCCACTTACTGCACCCACAGAATCTATACTGAGGACGGATCGAGTCCCTCCTGAGAAATGCAGAGATGGTCGAATCCTAACATGTGGGAGGTAGTGAAAAAGGAAATAATCAAGTGGTTAGACGCGGGAATGGTCTACCCAATCTCTGACAGCCCGTGGATCAGTCCTATACAAGTGGTTCATGAGAAAGCCAAGCTGACTGTGATTACTAATGATAATGGGGAATTGATTCCAACCCATACAGCTTCCTCTTGGAGAGTCTGTATGGACTACAGGAAGCTGAATAGTGCAACCAAGAAAGATCACTTTCCACTTCCCTTCATTGATCGAATCTTAGAAAGACTAGCCGGCCAGCAATTCTTCTATTTCTTGGATGGCTATTCCGACTACAATCAAGTAGCTATCCACCTCGAGGATCAAGAGAAAACCACCTTCAAATGTCCTTACAGAACATTTGCCTTCCGTAGAATGCCTTTTGGGTTATGCAATGCACCAGCAACCATTCAAAGGTGCATGCTTGCAATCTTTTCGGACATGGTGGGTGATTTCATGGAAATCTTCATGGACAACTTTTCTGTGTTCGGGGACTCTTTTGAATCATGTCTGATCAATCTTGAAAAGACTTTACAAAAATGCATTCAGGTGAATCTTGTTCTATCTTGGGAAAAGAGTCACTTCATGGTCAAGGAGGGCATAGTCCTTGGTCATGTTATGTTTGAAAAATGAATTGAAGTGGATAAAGCCAAGGTGGACACTATAAGCAAACTTCCGCCACCTTCGACGGTTAAGCAAGTAAGATCGTTTCTCGGACATATGGGATTTTACCGTCAATTTATTAAAGACATTTTTAAGGTGGTGAGGCCCTTAAGCAACTTGTTGGTAAAAGATCAATCCTTTGATTTTAATTCAAATTGCTTAAAGGCTTTTAATTAGCTAAAGTAGGCTATTACACAATCACCCATCTTACAACCTCCTAATTGGGATCATCCCTTCGAAATCATGACCGACACCTCTGATTATGTCATCGGTGCAGTCTTAGGACAAAAGGTAGACAAGAAACTGTCTGTGATTTACTATGCTAGCAAAACCTTGGATAAGGCTTAAAGAAAATACACCACTACAGAAAAAGAGTTGTTAGCCGTAGTGTTTGCTCTGGAGAAGTTTAGACCTTACCTACTGGAATCTCATGTCACAATCTTCACAGATCATACTGTATTAAGGCACCTGATGTCTAAAAAGGATGCAAAACCCAGATTAATCATATGGATCCTTCTGTTGCAAGAATTTGATTTAGAAATCAAAGACAAATCCGGTGGCCAAAATGTAGTAGCAGATCATCTCTCCAGAATCCTTGTAGACTCTACAACTCCTCAACTCTGTGATTCTTTCCCTGATGAGACTCTCTTGACTATTTCCAAACTACCTTGGTATGCAAATATTATCAACTATTTGACCATTGGAAAACTACCCATGGATTGGCCTAAGCATAAGCAGGATAAGTTGATTTCCAATGCCAAATACTACTTTTGGGAAGACCCAGAGCTATTCAAAGTTTGCGCGGATCATGTTATCCGCCGTTGTATTCCAGACGAGGAGATCACAAGTGTACTAGAATTCTGCCACACTTTTTCTTGTGGAGGTCACTTCTCATTAAAAAAGACGGCAGTCAAGGTATTGCAGAGTGGATTGTATTGGTCGTCTTTATTCCGTGACTCGTACAACTTTTGTAAGTTATGTATCAATTGCCAAACTTTAAGAAACATAACCAGGAAGGACATGATGCCCCTAAACGCAATCCTTGAAATCGAAATCTTTGATATTTGGGGCATCAATTTTATGAAACCTTTTACAAATTTATTTGAGTACCTGGACATTCTGGTGGTAGTTGATTATGTATCCAAATGGATTGAAGCCATCCTGACCCAAACCAATGATCATAAAGTGGTCATGGATTTTGTAAAGAAGAGCATCTTTAGTTGGTTCGGTGTGCCCAAAGCTCTGATTAGTGATGGTGGATCCCATTTTACTCACATCCAATTTAGGACCTTACTTGCCAAGTATGGAGTTACTCACAGAATCTCTATTCCATATCATCCACAGACCAATGGACAAGCTGAAATCTCTAATTGAGAAATTTAAAAGATCCTTCAAAAGGCGGTCCACCCGGATCGGAAGGATTGGTCTACTAAATTGGATGACGCTCTCTGGGCCTACCAAACTACATATAAAACTTTGATTGGAATGTCTCCATTTCGTCTAGTCTATGGAAAATCTTGTCATCTGCCCGTTGAGCTTGAACATAAAGCTTATTGGGCAATCGGAACATTTAACTTGGACCTCGATTGATCTGGATGACAAAGGAAACTCCAATTGTCTGAATTGGATGAAATCCAGAATGATGCTTATGAGAGTGCGAGAATCTATAAGAATAGGACAAAAGCTTTACATGATAAGTACATCTCCAGAAAAAGCTTTGTCCCTAATCAAAAGGTTTGGTTATTTGATGCACACTTGAAGCTCTTTCCGGGAAAATTATGATCAAAGTGGACAGGTCCCTTCATTATAAGAAAAGTTTACCCTCATGGAGCTATGCTTATTCTGGATCCCAAGACCGGCAATGAGAGAAAGGTTAATGGTCAGGGATTGAAGCCTGTTATCATGCAGAACTATGATCCCATTCCCGATGGTCACATCAACCTTCTAGAATCTTCTTAAAGCTAAACTAAGTCTAGCAAATGACGTTAAACTTAGCGCTGGCTAGGATGCAACCCAATACTCTATATAGGTAGCTCTGCATCCTCTGCATCCATACTGACCTAGATTAACAAGCATAGTCAGGAGATATCCCCTCCTCATGCTTATTATATTTTGATTTTCATGCATACATTTCAATGGGGATATTGTAATGAATAGGCATAGGGGGGTGGACATTGCATGTCTTATCTTTATATCTAAAAAAAAAATGCATTTAGGCATAAAGAATTTTTTATTAAGGTTTTATTAGGGATTTATTCTTAAGTTGATTCCTGAGTTTAGAATCCAGTATCATTTCACACTTACATGTAAAATTTGCAATGGATCCTCTGTGAAGACTGATAAATATCTTTAGTTTGTCGAGAAGAAGCATTGTTTCTTCTCCTAAACCCTTGAACAGTAATTAGGAGGTTAGGCAAACTATCTTCTAACAGATCCACCAAACAAGTGTGAGGTGAGAGTAGAAAGTCTACTGGTGCTCTAAGGCTAGTATGAGGAATCTTAAACTCTGGATAATGAGATAATGATAATCAGAGTTAGGCATAGTTTTCACTCTTGATTTCTGCGTACAAGTTCTTAGTGCAAATCTCTTGAAAGCCACCAAATAAGGCAAATACGCAGAGAGCGGGTTATGAGAAAACTAGGACTGAGATGGATGGTCATGACCGTCTTTTATGGAATCCTCGGCTGAAGGAGGATATTAATGTCAAGATCAGAAATACACTGTCCTATCCATTCCTTTCCTGGTGCCGAGAATAGGCACTTCCACCAAATAAGCCACCCGATATCCTCTTGAACATCCCCCAATCCCGAATAATGCCTCGTGAATAAAAGTCGCATGTGTTACTGTGTTGCGTTAGTAGATGTCTAGATGCAAAAGAAAAAAAGAAAAAGAGGTATATATGTCTATGCATATAGAAAAAAATATATATACAAAAAAAAGAATAGAAAAGAAAGAAAGAAAAAGCAGAAAAAAAAGAGTTCATAAGTGTTTTTAGAGTTTATTTCAATTGTATTGAGGCAATAATGCCCATCACCCTCACGATCTACCAAATACAGCCTTGACCTACTTTTTTGTATTTCTTGCTGCTTGAATACGGGCTGAGGAATTCTGACTTAGTCGTAGAGTTATCAGAACCTAATCAAATTGTTAATGTTAGGAGAGACCACCAAATATACTAATAAATATGGTGAGATTGTGAGCTCAAAAAGAAAGAAAAGAAAAAGAAAAGAAAAAGGAAGAGAAAGAAAGAGAGTAAATGAGTACAAAGGAACTAAAGAGATCACAGTTTCTTGCCTTTCTCTGAGTTGAATTATTTAATAATATAGAAATCTAGGTTCTAAAGTACTAGTCTATATATAGCACCAGATGAGTGTAAGCCACTAAAAATAAATCCACTTGACTCAAAAATCTTCTACCTAACCCAAAACTCGGGGTTGAATATACAGGTTACCTTATAACCCCGAAGGAAAAAGTTTGCCTATCCCAATAGATTTTTACTACGGGTCAAGTATGAGCTTTAGATGTAGATTAACTTTTCACTTGGATCTGTTGCATAGCCTACAACAAAACACAATCACGATTATCTGGATTACTAAAGCTTCGGATGAAAACAAAAGACATAAATCTCTAGTCAAACTCTTGATAAAAATTACTCATGTAGGACCACTTTGCATTTAGTCATGCATTTGCTAGGGACTAACAAGATTTAGGCATGAAGGTGTGATTGCACAGCAATCATGCAACCTAAATCACCAGAATTAAGCTAGATTCTAGCATAACTTAGGAATAATGTATTCATAGGCATCGTAATTTACACAATAACTAGTTTATTAGTCATATAAATAATATCGTCATTTTATGACCTAAAAGAGAGATGATTTTAACTACAGATGATTCGAAGCCACAGATGTCAGATCAGACCTGATAGATCTGATCAGAACGACGACAGGAGTTCAACGCTTCCAAAATCGTCTCGATCAGACAATCATGGCACCTTATGCAATCCACAAAAGAATGGAGATCATAAAGCCAAAGGACAAAGATCTGAGCCTCAGATGGAGAATCCAATTACATGGATGAATTTAGATCGACAATCGCAATCCAATGACGCAAAAATCAACTCGATCGGAGGTCTACATCACTAAATATAAAGAAAAGAAGATGAATGGCTATGATGGCACCACGGGCACCATCACAACCGCCCCCTCGCCACGCCCCAACTTCTGAAGGCCTCGCACTACGCGTTGTGAACCATTGGATCCTCATCCAACGGTCACAAATGTGCCACACCACCTGACTGAGATTCCCTACCAGGAGGGGTGACGTAATAAAATTGCGGAATTGAATATAATATCACAGAATAAACAAACAATCGCACAAGTACACAAAGATTTTTAGGTGGAAACCCAAATCGGGTGAAAACCACCACCTAACCCTCTCGAGTTAGGATTTTCCGATCAACCTAGTTGATCAAAATCCACTAAACCGAATCACTTAAAACGAGGGTGATTCAACCTCAGTACAACCACGCTACAAGTACGAGGGTAGCGTTCCTCAACCCCTTCTCTCCACGAGAAGGATTTTGTCCCACGAAGGAGACGGGAATTCGCAAAGCGAATACCCAACCAAATAACAAAGATAAAATAAACAATAGTCCTATAGAGCCAACAAAATAATTAAACCTAACTTCTATAGGAAATAGGAAACTCCCCTTTGCAAGGAGTGCGTCGACGATGACGCGGTGCGTGTGCCACGCGATGGCGCTACGTAGCTCTCGTGAACAACAGCGGGAGAGCGGGCGCGCAAACTGAATTTAGCTCTCAAGATGATGGAGCTTGAGCTTGGAGAGCAAGAACTTCTTGGACACAAGAGTGTGAAAGTGTGTAGCTAAGTGTATCCAAGTGTATTTCTAAGTGTCTCTTATGTTTTTGTGTTGCAAAGGCTCCCCTCTATTTATAGAGGCCTTAGGAAGGCTTTGGAAGGCTTAAGAAAGGTTCTATAGCCGTTGGGTGCAAAGCCCAAGAGAATCAGGCCGAAATCAGGACAATGATTGCATTTGACAGGGTTATCAGACGTCTAACTATGGCATCAGACGTCTGGAAGGCCACTTTAAGACGTCTGATTCCAAGGTCAGACGTCTGATTCTATGCGGGTTTCTCCCTGACTTGAATCAGATCTAAACAGGGTTTTTGTGCAAGTCCATCAGACGACATACAGGACGTCTGGCACTATGTCTGGACGTCTGGAAACCTACTTTTACTGTGAGAATTGATTTCCAAACGTTGCAACAGCTAGAAAATCTTTGAGAAGAGATTTTGGGTCAGCCGAGGCAAAACGGTCATTTATCAGACGTCTGGAAAGGCCTAAGGACGTCTGATAAGGCTCTAACGGTCATAATCTTGAGTGCCTGCTAAGCTAGCCAACGGTCAACTAATTAGACGTCTGGCAAAGTCATCAGACGTCTCCTAAGACGTCTGGTCTAAGGTATGGACGTCTGAATTCATCAGACAGAACTAACTATGTCCAGCCTAACAGTTATCAGACGTCTGAAACAACAGTCAGACGTCTTAAAATGCTTTATCAGACGTCTGATTTGGGAATTAGACGTCTGGAAGTGCTGTTTGAACCCTATATTGGTTTTCTAGGTATTCTACAGAAAACCTAAGTATCCTAGGGTTGTGCCGGTGTTCCTAGGACTACTGTTAAGGTTCTTTGAGGCTCTTTAACATAATTTTCTAAGAAAAATAAAGAGCAAGAAAAATAAAGATAAAAGTACATGAAATGATTAAAAAGAATCTATCATATTCTTCTTGTCTTCTATTTTCAATCTGTCGCTCCACGCGAACCTCCTCTGTTTTCCGTCAAGCTCCTCCAATCCGTCCTGGATGCGAGCTCGAACTCCGTCTAAACACGTCTTCATTTGCAATTGACCTGAAATCTACGACTCAAATTGCAAATGTTAAATAACACGTGTTTTGTTATCATCAAAACAAATGATCGTGGTGCTCTAGCACCAACAATCTCCCCCTTTTTGATGATGACAAAACCGTAAATAATAATGCATAAAAATCCTCCCCCTTTTTGACATTATCAAAAAGGTTTAATTGATTTTATATTTCCTATAACTCCCCCTTAAAACATGCTCTTCTATGAGTTTCTTTTGACAGAGGTAATGTCCTCCCCCTTTTTGTAACAATGCGATAGTTATTATTTTTCTCCCCCTTTCTAAAGGAAATCTAGCTACCTTATATCTCCCCCTTAAAAATTGATAATTAGCTCATAAAATTTTTAACTCCCCTATCTAAATGCTACTGATAAAAAGATAGGGTAAAGGGTTTTACCTCACCTACCATGGCCAATAAAATGGCCCGAATGGTGGTGGTGGATGCCACATCGGATGGGGCTCCCATCTGTAGCTTGGAGGTCCGGGCATTGGCGCCGGTCTCCAATCTGGCGGTCGACGTGCGGCGGGTCCGTCGTTTGTTCGCCGTCTTGTCGGTCTTCTTGTTCTCCTCCTTGGTCTACTCCTTAGTTCTCCTAACTCGAGTTGACCAGCCTTGAGTTTGTAGGTCCAGTCCTGTGTATTGTAGTTATCCCTGAATCCTACAAAACAAGATTCTAATTCTTTTTTCGATATCCAAGTGGGCTTGGATCCGGATTTGTTAGATGGTCTCCTTGATGGAGATCCTTTCTCAACCTTAGGGCTATAAAACTTGTCTACTTTGTTGATTAATTTGTTAGAATTTTCCCTAAGACATGCAATTTCTTTTTCTATAATGTTCATTTTAGTCTTTAAATCTGAAATTTCTAATTTTAGACTAACATTTTCCTCAATCAATTTATTATTTTCATTGATGAGGTTATGATTATCTAATAATAGGTTATCATCCTTAGGACTAGCTTCTATGTCCTTAAGTTGTTTTTCTAACCTATCATTTTCATTTTTAAGAAAACTAAGGTTCTTCTTAATACTTTTATTTTCTATCCTAAGTGATTTACTAATCTCAAAAAGTTCATTAAAAGCTTCTTGAAGATCGAGATTTACCTCGTTGTCTGAGTCGCTTTCGCTTTCGCTGTCGCTTCCTCTGGCCATGAAGCCGAAGCAAGCGGTTTCTTCTTCTATGGTCTTTTCTTCTTCTTCCTCCGAGCTAGAATCGTCCCAAGTGGCTTGGAACGCCTTCTTTTTCTCCTTTTTGAGAAGAGGGCATTCTGGTCGCAGATGCCCTTTCCCGTTGCAGTGGTAGCAACGTCTCGGGCTTTCCTTCTTCTCCTTTTTCTTTTTCTTTAATTCCCTACAAAACTTGGAAAAATTTTTAAGTAAAATTCTAAAGTCTTCGTCGTCGGAACTTACCTCGCTATCCGACGCGGCTCTGAAGGCGAGAGTCTTCTTTGGTTTAGGCTCCGGTGTATCCTTCTTCTTCTGCTTCAACTTAGTCTCGTAGGCCATCAGATTGCCTAGGAGATCTTCCATGTTGAGCTCCTCCATTTCGTTCACCTCCTCGATGGCGGTGACTTTCTGTTCCCACTCCGGTCCAAGGGAACGAAGAAGCTTCCCTTGAAGCTCCCCCTTGATGAAAGTCTTTCCTAAAGCTTTCAAGTTATTTACAATGAGAGTGAACCTAGTGTTCATCTCACTTAAAGACTCGTTAGATTTCATTGAAAAAGATTCAAATTCTTGAGAAAGTAAATTAATTTTTGAGGTTTTTACCTTAGAGGTACCTTCATGAGTTACCTCGAGTGTGTGCCAAATCTCGTATGCGGTGGCGCACTGCGAGATTCTGTTGAATTCTTCCGAGCTGAGCGCGCAGTAAAGGGCGTTCATGGTCTTTGCGTTTAAAGAGAGCTCACGGATTTGTTGCTGCGAGTAGCCTCCCGCGGGTTTTTCTGGGATGTCGAAAGGCATCTCGCATCTGGCCCAGACCGTGAAGTCGGTGGCTTGAAGCCAGGTCTTCATCCGCAACTTCCAGTAGGGGTAGTTGCTCCCGTCGAAGAACGGCGGACGGGCTGTGGACTGCCCCTCGGAGATCCTGATTGCTGATGTGCTTCCCTCCATTTGATCTCTTGCCGGGTTGTTACGCCGAAATAGCAAGACCTGCTCTGATACCAATTGAGATTCCCTACCAGGAGGGGTGACGTAATAAAATTGCGGAATTGAATATAACATCACAGAATAAACAAACAATCGCACAAGTACACAAAGATTTTTAGGTGGAAACCCAAACCGGGTGAAAACCACCACCTAACCCTCTCGAGTTAGGATTTTCCGATCAACCTAGTTGATCAAAATCCACTAAACCGAATCACTTAAAACGAGGGTGATTCAACCTCAGTACAACCACGCTACAAGTACGAGGGTAGCGTTCCTCAACCCCTTCTCTCCACGAGAAGGATTTTGTCCCACGAAGGAGACGGGAATTCGCAAAGCGAATACCCAACCAAATAACAAAGATAAAATAAACAATAGTCCTATAGAGCCAACAAAATAATTAAACTTAGCTTCTATAGGAAATAGGAAACTCCCCTTTGCAAGGAGTGCGTCGACGATGACGCGGTGCGTGTGCCACGCGATGGCGCTACGTAGCTCTCGTGAACAACAGCAGGAGAGCGGGCGCGCAAACTGAATTTAGCTCTCAAGATGATGGAGCTTGAGCTTGGAGAGCAAGAACTTCTTGGACACAAGAGTGTGAAAGTGTGTAGCTAAGTGTATCCAAGTGTATTTCTAAGTGTCTCTTATGTTTTTGTGTTGCAAAGGCTCCCCTCTATTTATAGAGGCCTTAGGAAGGCTTTGGAAGGCTTAAGAAAGGTTCTATAGCCGTTGGGTGCAAAGCCCAAGAGAATCAGGCCAAAATCAGGACAATGATTGCATTTGACAGGGTTATCAGACGTCTAACTATGGCATCAGACGTCTGGAAGGCCACTTTAAGACGTCTGATTCCAAGGTCAGACGTCTGATTCTATGCGGGTTTCTCCCTGACTTGAATCAGATCTAAACAGGGTTTTTGTGCAAGTCCATCAGACGACATACAGGACGTCTGGCACTATGTCTGGACGTCTGGAAACCTACTTTTACTGTGAGAATTGATTTCCAAACGTTGCAACAGCTAGAAAATCTTTGAGAAGAGATTTTGGGTCAGCCGAGGCAAAACGGTCATTTATCAGACGTCTGGAAAGGCCTAAGGACGTCTGATAAGGCTCTAACGGTCATAATCTTGAGTGCCTGCTAAGCTAGCCAACGGTCAACTAATTGGACGTCTGGCAAAGTCATCAGACGTCTCCTAAGACGTCTGGTCTAAGGTATGGACGTCTGAATTCATCAGACAGAACTAACTATGTCCAGCCTAACAGTTATCAGACGTCTGAAACAACAGTCAGACGTCTTAAAATGCTTTATCAGACGTCTGATTTGGGAATTAGACGTCTGGAAGTGCTGTTTGAACCCTATATTGGTTTTCTAGGTATTCTACAGAAAACCTAAGTATCCTAGGGTTGTGCCGGTGTTCCTAGGACTACTGTTAGGGTTCTTTGAGGCTCTTTAACATAATTTTCTAAGAAAAATAAAGAGCAAGAAAAATAAAGATAAAAGTACATGAAAGGATTAAAAAGAATCTATCCTATTCTTCTTGTCTTCTATCTTCAATCTGTCGCTCCACGCGAACCTCCTCTGTTTTCTGTCAAGCTCCTCCAATCCGTCCTGGATGCAAGCTCGAACTCCGTCTAAACACGTCTTCATTTGCAATTGACCTGAAATCTAGGACTCAAATTGCAAATGTTAAATAGCACGTGTTTTGTTATCATCAAAACAAATGATCGTGGTGCTCTAGCACCAACACTGACCACCTGCACTTCATCAAGGAGGAATAAATCTCAACCATTGGATCCTCATCCAATGGCCAAGAATAAGTTAACACAAAACAAAAGTGCAACAAACGTGTCGGAGTAGCACAGCAGTGAGCACCCTCTCCGCGGAGCGACAAGTGCCTGTTCGAGCTGCAATTCGAGCAAGGATGGGCGCAGATTAAATCAGGTTGTTAGATGAGGAGTGGAAGACAGCGATCAACCCACATGCCGCTACCAGAGGGGTTCACGGTCATACGCGTGATCCAACATGTGAACGCATGCACCTTCAACGCAACAGAAATGAGGGCGCGTGCGTTAAGCTGTTCGATCTCTTGATCGGACAGCTGAAAGCGAAGAGGCGCACGATTCAAATTCAAAGGGAAGCGTAGGCATGAATCTGAGCCGTCCGATCGTAAGATCGGACGGTCAACGATCAAGCGTGTTTCGAAGGACAGCGACGAAGCGAGGAACGCAGTATGTGAGCGAGGAAGTAGTTGAGCTGCTCGATCTTCATCCAACATTCCAACGGCTGCCACGTGTCGCCACTAGAGCAAATTCGAGCGTAGAAGGCCTTTTTAAGGCTATTTTGAGGCCAAATTAGAGACGATCTCCCGATCAACGGATCTGATCAAATAAGAGTTGTTACATGAGATTAAGGCCTCAAATACCCTTTTTGTCCTCTATCAAAACTATAAAAGAAAGCCCAGGCCCCCCAGTTGAAGCTTCTCTCTCTTCCATCAACTTTAGATCTCTTCTACCATCTTCTCTGCAATTCTCCATGCTAGTGCTCTGGATCTGAGCTGCTGCCACATCTCGCACAAGCATCCCACAAGCGACGTCGTTTCTCTGCCACTTTCTTGTCTCTCTCTCTTTCTTTCTATCTATTTGTCTCTATTAGCATTTCCTACTGTGAAAACTTTATCTAATTGCAATAAAATTCTGATTCTTTGGATATTTGCTTTATACATATATACATATATATATCTAGTTAGAATTAGTTTTATTGAAATGCTTCTGTATAAATTAAGATTGCCACCCTACGAACGACTCGGTACTCACTAGAGTTTTATAAATTTATTTCTCGACGTGTTTTCACACTATATTACAACTGAATAACTTTTAAAATGCGAATTACGTGCTGAACACTAGGGCATGTCTATTTAGTTTTAGGCTTGGGCTTGGAGTGCTCTTAGAATGTGATTGAGCGTTTTGGGGATGTTGCCCTTAAAATTGGATATAGAGTGTGAAGTGCACAGACAAAGGGTTTGCAATACAAGCTTTAATTGGTGTAGTGGCTTTTATGGTTCAAATGCTTGTATTAATTTCTTTTAGGGTTTCCTTGTTTAAGTCAATTCAAACAAGGTTGTAGTGAAGCACACAACAGGTTTTGCAAGTCTCAATTGTTATATGAATTTCCTTTAAGTATGGCATGCAAATGTGCTCTACCCTAGTGTGGAAACCCTAATATTAGATAGGTCTATATGATGCTTTTAAATCCAATAAGGTAGAAGTGGTGCAACCCAATCAAAGAAAACAATGGTCCTAATGCACAACTACTAAGTGAAATAGACCTAAGTGGTTGCCTAAGTTGAAATGTAGATCAATTTCAATTCAAGTGGGTGAGGGGGTGGACAACCAATCACAGCAAATCCCCTCTCATGCAATCACACCCAAATCAGGCTCAAACAGGTTTGTTTTGGGTCTCTGAATTTAAATGCTAATGTGAATCACCTAGGGTTTGTGCTTCTTCTAAAATCTGCAATCAAACCTTTATCTGACTTGAAATCACTCCCCAAATAAGTAACTGAAGCAAAATAAGATGAAATCTGGTAGAGATCTTTATTTTTCAACAGGTCTTTAAGGAAATATTTTTCTAATATTTTTACTATTTTGTACAATTTTTCAAGAACTTTTTTGTGTCAGGGGGTCAAATAGGCCAGATGGACCCCCTGCGAGTAATTCAGTTTGAAACAATATTAAAGGAAATACAAAAATTCTTGAAAATTTATAGAAACAACTAGGTTTTAGTGGCTTTCCAACTCCACAAATTTCAAAGAGATTATGTAGAGGTTAGAATTAATGTTTAAAGTTATATAAAATCACAGTGCAGACTGTTTTGACCCCCTTTCACTGTACGAATTTTTAAAATTCACACAGTGTGAATTTTTCCAAATAAAAGGTGGTGCCGAAAAGCTGGTTTGAAACCCTAAGATCAGATCGAATCCCAAGATGTTTGGATTCCTATTTTTACAGAAATAAATTTTTGAAAATTATCAATATTTGCTGCCTGGATTTCCAAATCTGACTTTGATGCGTTTAAATGATTTCCAAGTTAAAACACACACCAAAGAAAGATTTTTTTTTCTTTTATAAATTCAAATAGAAAAATTTGAACTTGAATTTTTTTTTTAACCTAAGAAAGCAGAAAAATGGAGGATGACGAATAATACCTGTGGTCTTCACCACGGGTCAATGGATGCGTGGATCCTCTTCGTTCTTGACCTACAATCAAAATAAACCAAAGTTAAGCAAATCCAAATCCAAACTTGCGCGTTGCCTTCCTAGCAACGGTGCCATTTGACAAGCATGGAATTCATGTAATTTGAAATCATCGGAAATTGTAGTATAGTTGCGAAATGCCCTTGACAAAAATGTTTATTTATTAGCGAAACTTACGTTGATTGTTTTCTTTTAGAACTTGAGTCCCGATCGTTCGTCTCTTGGAGGCACGAAAACGAGTCAATATGTGAATCGCCTTTTATAACCTAAATCTAATCTAACCTAATATTTTTGATCTTTTTGTATTTTACGCTTTTTTTTGTGTTTTTTTATTTTTATTTTGAAAGCTAAATGAAACCTATATCTAGATGTGCTAGCGAAAACCTAAGTGACTACGTGGATCTAAGTGAGGCCATGGTGGCCATGTATAGTGTGACAAACCTAAATGGGATGCTCCTAAGTACACTAATAAGCATGCATCAAAGTTGTAAGCCGTGAAGATAATAGGATGTACATAAAACCATTAGACAAGAGTATCATGCATCAAAAATTAAGTCACTATAAAATCCGGATACATGGAAATAAAACTAAACTAAAGAAAGGGATCAACCAAGAGAGGCTAAGGAGAAGCCTTCTTGGCCATCCACTGAGGAGATGAGGATGGGTGTGTGCACCCAAGTGGAGAGAGGAGGGTGTTGCACCCTTTACCAATGGCCGTCCTTGAGAAGACCTTGAGGGGGGGTCTTCTCTATGGCCGTCTAAGAGGAAAAGAAAATGGGGCATGGAACCTCTATGGAAAAAGAAGAGGGCATGCCCACAAGAAGAAAGGAGAAGGTGTTGCATCCTTATGCTCTTCTTCTTCTTGCTACCCTTGAAGAAGCTTGGAGGACAGCTTCTTCCTAGCCGTCCATGGAAGGAGACTTGGAGGAGGAGGGCAACCTTGAGAGGGAGAGGAGGAGGTGTGGTCGCAAATTGAGAAAGGATGAGAGTGAATGGAATGGGAGAGTGAATGAATGGGTGTGCTCTCTCTTGGCGTGCTCTCTCTTTCTTTGGCCTTTATGGGAAGGCCTCTCCAATTCAAATGAGTCGCTGATTACGCAGCAATCATAGGTCTTAATTGTCCAGAACTAGGCTAAGACTTAGAATAAGTTAGGGTAGTTCATACATGCATAAGCATTATTTGCATCTTTACTGTTCCTCCTATAGCTATGCATAGAATAATGCTATAATATACTAATTAGGCGCATTATATAAATTATAGGAAATAAGAAGCTTAGGAGCTGGATCTGAGACTAGATCTAAAGCTGGACCTAAAGCCTAAGTTGCAGCAGAGCTAGAGCAAGAGACTAAGAATAAGATGTAGTAGACAATAATGTAAGAGGTTGAGGTATGCTATTCTGTTAAGTAGGAATAAAGCAGTAAATTACGAAGAACTTAGGTCCATCCTAGCCCTAGGACAGCCTAGAAGCTTCCCCAAGCCACAGTCACCCTTAGATTAGGTCACTGTACCCTAGGAAGCCCTAAAACCCTATTTCTAGCCTCTATCCAGACGTTCAAATGAGTTGCAGGATGTCTAATGGGAACACCATCATGAGCCTTAACTAGCTCATTTTGACACAATGAAGATAATAAATGCTCTTACATAACCAACTGAAGGTCATAATTCACTGCATAACCTTTCTGAGAGAAACACAAGAAATAAGGGTAAAACTACAATTTTACCAATGTAGTACAACCACAGGTTTTCTCAAGGGCTAAACAAAGGTCAAATGGTCTTAATAAGATAACAAGTGGGTTGAATTTGACAAAAAAGGATTTGTGTGTGTCCTGTGAATTAAATGACTTCTAGAAACCCTAAAATCAGACCTACTTAATTAACCAAGGTTATGGTTAGGATAAAATTCACTTAAACCCTCTAAAAATCATAGAAAAATATTCTATAGGGTTCAGTACCTTCAATTTGGATATTAGAACCCATCTTGACCTAGAATGGGGTCTCAGACAGATATTTGTCATAATTTAGGTTTTGCATAAATTTCCCAGTCAAACGTGGTCAAACCCAACACCCAACTTCACCATTAGATTCCTTAGGTCCAAATTAGGTTTGTAACAAAATTTGGACCTAAGGAGAACTTGTCTTGACCTAGTTTGCAAAAAGGTCCTGTCTGATTACATTTCTACTCCTAACTTTCAAAAACCCTTACAATCAGCCCCCTAACTACTTTGTCGTCCTCACAAATAGGTCCCTCCACCATTATCGCAGAGGAATCCTACTCCGGCGACCTTTGAAAGAAGAGTTCTCCTTGTTTACTCGGAGAATCCCTTCCAAAATTGGAAAGGAGATTCTTTGAGAAATTTCCTCCGGTATGTACCCATCTATAAGCCCTAATTCTTTCCCAATCTCTCATGCGAACGCATGAGAGATTTGGGTCTCTTGAAGCTTCCATCTCCAGTGAGTTTTCCTTGCTTGGAAGCTTGGCTTCCAAGCACAAAAACCTCTCTGAAGACCTATTTAAGAAGCCCCTGATCCAACTGCATTCTCCCAGCTTGAAATTGGGCCAGATTCCCTCACATTCTTCTCTCCCCTCTGGTCACAACCCTCTGCAAGCTCCGGCAGCTTCTCCCTAGTTCCCTCGTCGCCCAACCACAATACCAGTGGCAGGGTTATCTCCACCACAGTCTTTCGCGTTGCGCAATACCAGCCAACGTCATCCCTGCCCCGTCTTCGCCGTCGCCTCTTCTATGGAGGTTTCGTCTTCCCCACGTCCGACAACCATACCGACGTAGGATTCATTTCCCTTTCATCCCTTAGAAGTAGGTTTTTAGGTTCCCCCTCCCTCACACTTTCTCCCCCTCTTTATTTCTCAAAATCGACCACCACCGCCACCGAACACCTTCACCTCCTCCACCTCCGACGATACCTCCGGCGAGGTGCTCCCGTCGCTACGCACCTCCATCCAACTCGCCGACCACCCTACAACCTCCACCGCACCTCCCTGATCATTTCCCCTCAATCTAATCACTCCATCGACCACCTAAATACCTCCCAGAATAGACCCACTATCATCGGCCAAAACTGTCATTGTCCGGCCACCACATCCACCTTTGCTCCATGCCATGGCCACCATTACATTTGCTGTGCCACAGCGATACTGCTGAGTGTTCTGATGCTACCGAAAGGCCATTCTCTTGATTTTAGGTAGCAGGATGATGGCCACCATTGCTGCCAAAGCTTAGAGCTTGCTACTGTTGCTCCAGGTCCTGCTCTGCTCAAGGGGATAGCCCCAGGCTGTGCGGACTTAAGGCGTGTGGGTGTCCAAGCCATCTAGCGAAGGCTCCAGCAGTTGCAGCCCCTTCAATTTGGCCAACACTCTGCTGCTACAGTGTACGAAAGGAAGGTGGGACATTTAGTCCCACCTCGGAAACGGAAGGGCACCTTCATGCACATAAATTGAAAAAGTGGAAGTGGTTGTTCACCTCCAACACTAAGGGTGAAGTCCTCCCCTTCACCGAACTCGTCCGCGGCACTGCCTACGCGGACCTGGCCGACCCGACTACCTGACCCAACTTCACTCCTCGCTCACCACACACACCAGTGAGCTTGGACCTGAGTATGCGATAGGTCCGATTACCTGACCGAATGTGGCTATGGGAGAGCGAAAATGAAATAGAAAAGAGAGAGAGAGAGAGAGAGAGAGAGGAAAGCTGCGTGGGGTTAGGGGGTTTTGCTATGAGAAGATTACTCCAACACTTAGCCAATTCAAAGAAGAAGAGGAGATCAGGCAGAAGAAGAGAAGAGAAAGAGGACATCAAAAGAGAAGGTATACGACAGAGAAAGAGAAGAAGGAAGAAGCTGAAGAAGAAGAGGCCATAGGTAGAAGGCTCGCAACGGCAAAGGAAGAAGATGGAAAGAAGAAGCCAAAGACAGAACAGAAGAAAGAGAAGTGAATAAGAACAATTAGAGAAATCAGAGAAAGAGAAATCAGAAGAAGAAAAGAAGAAAGAGACTATAGCACAAGATATTTAAGACATCTGATTTTCAAATGCTCTCCATTATTTTATCTAAATTTCTTTTTACTCTTCTTATGTTCATGCTCTACATTCCTAATTAGTTTTTGAGCAATATGATGTGTTCAATTTACATTTATTGTTGAAATTAGTGTGTGAATTCCATTTACTCCCTGTATTCAACCTCGGAAAATCTTTTCGAGTAATAAAATTATATTTGTTTTGAACGCTATTTCGGCTATAATACAACGCAACACTTTTTAAACCCCAATTTAACGCGGTTAACAACATCAAGAACCCTTAGCCACAACCTACGCACCTAAAATCCACTTCTGCAGCATTTTAAGGCATCCAGACACTTGGTCAGGACGTCCAATTTCTGCAGACAGAACCTTAATTCTTCCCTACCTCTGTTTAGACGTCCAGCCAACAAGTCTAGACATCTAACTTTCCATTTTAAGACGTCTGACACTATTGTCAGACATCTAGAACTGCTCTCTAGTTCCTATTTTTGAATTCAAGCATGGATCTTGAATTCCTAAGTCCCTAAATCCAATTCCAACCCCATAGGAACCTAAATTAAGGTACCCTAACCCTAGTACATCACCTCTAAACCTCCCTAAGGACCTAATTAAGTCATCATTAAACCTAATTGACTTGAATCTTAGTCAATTCCATCAGCCTATTCAATTGGATTCATTAAGTCCAATTGAGCTCTGATCTCAGCACACACTGTCTAATTGGATTCAGTGAGAGTCCAATTGATCTAGACCTACCTTAATTGAGTTGTTTTACTCTCATTTAGGATTTCACACATCCAATTAAACTTGTATCAAGTTTAATTGCATTTTACCTTAATGAATTAGGGTTTACAACCCTAATTTGAGACCTACCTTGACCTAAATGCACTAGAACCTAACCTAATCAACCTAGCCACCTAGGTTTCGACCTACACACACCCACACACACCATCTACATGAAAATACCTAGCCTAGAGTTCTCTAGAACTCTCTACCATGTGTTTCCTTGGTTGTTAAAAATAACAACCAAGATGCATTCAATTTCTAGAACAACCAAATGTGGATCTAAAAACCACCCATCCATCCTCTCTCTCACTCTCCCACGAGCTCCCACCATAGGCCTCTCTAAAGAGTTCCACACTTCTCTAGAGAAGCTCCCTTGGGTCTACTTAAAGGACCTTTGGGTGGTCATTTGCACCCATCTAGCCTTCCATCTAGTTTTAGCTTCATTCCACCTCCATTACTCCACCTCCATCTCCACAAGCACACCATGGAATCCCCATCACCTCCATGCCAGGCCTAGATCACCTCCAACCTCTCTCCAAGGGCTAGCCTAAGCACCATTGGCCGCCCCTCCTCTCAACCAAGTCAAAGGCCATCGGAGCTACCTCCAAATGCCCTTCATCCTGTTAGCTAGATAAGTAGCGTAGTTCTTCATATATTAACGCTTTATTACTGCTTAATAGTGTAGCTTCATATTCTCCCCAAATGATGTATGCATAATCCCCCCATAGATTCATGTATGCAGTCATTTTCTGTTAGCTAGTTTATTGCTTTCAAGCTTTCCTGTACAAGCTTTCCGCAAGCTTCACTCTATAGCCACCATGATGCAATCAATGAAATCATCTTTTATATATCTTTGTCTATGTGTGAAAATCACCATGAGTTGATTGTCATATTTCCTTGTGATTAAAGTTGCATGTGTGAAATTTGTATTCTCTTGCAACTAAGCATGTTGTTCATCAATACGAATCATTGTAAATGGGCATGCATTTCTGAATAAGTAGAGTGAGCTAGATCGAATTCAAATCTGCATTTTCTAAATGCCTCCTAGAGACGAAATACCAGGACTCAGGTCTCGTTATTTTAAAAATTATTTTTGACGAGCGTTTTCGCACACTATATTACAACGAAATCTCTGTTTTCAAAACACGCACGAGAACCGCCTCCTGTCAAATGGCACCGTTGCCAAGAAGGCAACGAAATTGATTTCGATCTTCTGAGCTTTAAGTGATAAATATTCCTCTGCTTGTTTGTTGGATGTACAGGAAAACAAGAAAAATGAGATCTGCGCACACATCGGGCGTAGAAAAATCATCAGGTGCACATCTCTTAAATTAGGATTTTCCTTTTTCGAACCTTAGGTTAGATTTTCTTCTAGCAATTTCATTTGAAAAAAAAAAAACCTATTTATTTTCGTGAAAAAAATAAAAAAAAAATTCTAGGTAGTTAGATTAGATTTTCGTTTGAATCTTAGGCTAGTTTACTTGAAAAAAAAAGAAAAAAAATTTTGAAAAAAAACTTTTCCCTAAAAAAATCAAAAGTTAAAAACAATTGAAAAGGACAAAAAAAAATTTTGGTGGAAAGTTTGAATTTTGAATTCAAACAACTTTTAAATGCTTTCCCACCATTATCTGATTTTCGGTCATATTTCATATTTCGACTTAAAAATTCAATTGCCAAAAAATTAATGAGCGAAAAATTTTAAAATTCGGGTTATACCTTCATTTTTAAACGACACCGTTCATTTGAAGAAATTCAAAGTAGAAAATTTTTAAAAATTTGTGAAGTGCAAGGAGGTCAAAGTGACCCAGATTTGAAATTTTTCAAAATTCAAAAATCAATTTCAAGCAATCCATGAATTTGTTTTGACTAAAAATGATTTTGTTTAAAAGCTAATCTCATTAGCTTTAATTTCCATATTTTTTTCGAATTTTTGAAGATCATTTGATACTGTTTCAATGGAGAATACCAACCAGGGATCAAAATTTCAAATCTGACCCCTAACATTTAAAAATCTCTATAAATTCAATTGAAACAGTAAAAATTATAAAAAAATATTCTATGAAAAGATAATTGAGAAAGGAATCCACTTAACAAATTTCAACTTATTCTGATTTCAATTTTTATCAGAGGATTGTTCTTATTTTTGTGGTATGCTAAAGAAGAAAAAGAAAAACCCTAGAATTGCACGAACCCTAGGTTACACCTTTAGGGTTACACTCTAGAGACCATACATTTAGGCTAGACTAGACTTAATCAAGACTAAGGTCTAGCTAGTGAGCTTGATCACCTTGTGGGCCACTCACCATAAACTCCAACTAAAGAAAAAGGGGTTAAAATAAATTATAAAACACAAAATAAACCCCAATTCGTTGTCGTACTACTGAGTGGTTTCAACCGCTCTTGGCAAACCTGGTGACTAAGTCTGTGGGGTAGTGTCAAATGATCACGGCTAAGGGGTAACGGAATCGGAGGCATGAGCCGAAGGAATAACCTTCCCCTTAGTCCCCTCGTAACCAGACTGGCCGGGTTAGCTTGAGAGGTAGGAATTACTTTCAGTCGGTTGAACGATGAATTTTCTCTTCAGGAGTTAGAATTTTAAACAAAAAATCTGATCATCTGATCATAAGGACCATCTGATTGACAGGGCCTTAGCCTTGTCTGGCTGGCTGCACCAACCTAAGGGTTGGTTGGTGCATGCGAGGAAGGAGGTCACTCAGACCTTGATTGGTTGGACCTTGGGAGCCACTCCCAAGAAGGCAAGTCACATCGCACGGGCCATCTTCTCCCCCACCCTCTTCTATCTGTTGAGCTGTAATGGCTAACCCTAGATCTGGACCTAATCAAGGTCCAGAAGAGCTGGACCCACGAGCTTATCTGAGAGCCCGGGTCACTGAATCAGCTCAACCTTGAGATCAGAACCCAAGGTGGCGAAGATGACTTTTCACTTCGCCTAATCCTTCTCCACGGGTAACCGAAATGGTTAACCCATATCCTAACCCTGGATATTATGACCCATACCAGCTGGTCCCTCAAAGGACTGCATCTTATAACCCAGGATATGGATTTCATTCTCCTGCTTCTCACCCATAGAATATGGGTAGACCTAATTCACCCCCTAGAATCCCTAAAGAACTACCAGTGCATATGTGACCGCATTACAGAATACAGAGAGCCATAGCTAGTGCTAAGGAGAAGGCCACATTCCATCTAAACGAAATCCAAGCTACCACTGATCCAAACCAAAGACGAAGCTGGATTCCGTATTAAGTAGCTTTGATGGAGCTCCTTCAGGGAACAGCAGGGATAACAAGGCTAATTGGACAAAATCGGGAAACTCAAGAACTACTACTTTTGAGATATCAAGTGGACAATAGCCTTGAAGGCCTTGAAGAATCTAAAACAACTACGTCGGACGGACACACAGGACATTCTCGAGAGCAGATGCCGAAAGATAATTCAGGGGAAGAAGAATCCAGCTTGGATATGAGATAGGAGCAAGAAATATTCAGAATGGGTTCGTCTGAAAACTCCATTCAGGAAACTGAGGAAAGTATTAATATCTGCAGGACTGAGCCACAATCGGATTATCTTGAATCCTAGGAGATACCTCTTGGGTTAGATAACCCAACCATGATAAGGGAAGTAGATCCATTTGAGAATATGGATCTTGAGGCAAACATTACATGTGACACTACTGATTAGTCTAGGCCACTTCACATTATAGGTGAACCTGTGCTAGGGCCAACATCTTCTGATCTGCACTCTTCTCTCACCTACATCCCTAATGCGGATGCTAGAGATTCTGAGATGACACTTTCTATCTCTGATCCTGACATCCGAAGACCAGAAGTAGCTATGGATGACTTGACCGAAGAAATAAATATGCTACCTAAGGCGGTAATTACTGAGGAGCCCAACGCATACAAGGGTGAAGCTTTGAGCAGAATGAGCTGGGGACGCACCTACTATCCTAGTCAATCTAATGGATGGCTCAACTCTGAGCCAGAAGAGTCAGCCTTCGATGAATCAGAGATGAGTACTGATGAGGACAAAGTAATTTCTGATGAGGATTTCAGTGACCTCCCCACAGATCTACTTTCACGGATACCCCCATATGATCCAGAGCCTGGAGAAGGCATGATCTTTGATGTCAATTATCGTTATGAGGATCCCTATGACTCAGATTTTGGTTCTGAGATACATGTTGATCTACTCCCTCAACAACTTCCTGCTGAATTGTGGGACATGATAAATCAGCTGAATCAACATCATGACCCCCCTCTGATTATCCTCTATTTTCCACCACCACTCCACACTTTCTTATAGTTAGACTTTTTAGAGTAGGGGTGCACAATCAGTTAGTTCGTATCTCCGGACCACTGATTCTAGGAGCATACGACCACATCTTTCTCTTAATCTTGACCGGCTTTTATGCTAGAACTGATACATCTGATTGAGTTTTCGCCCAGCTGGAGGCGTTAAACTTAGCATCTATCCCACATTCTACCATCACCTATACATACCATTTTTATACATAGCATATTTTTCTTTTAGCATATTTCCTTTTCACATATTGCATACTGTTAGGTTGGCCGATGCTAAACGTTAAACTTCAGGAGCAATTCCAGGTGATTTCTACCCATTTACTCCCTGCTGTATTTAACTTCTTTTATATTCATGCATGAGGACATGCAAGAACTTAGGCATGGGGGGGTAGATACGATAAAACTGAAATTTTTTATGCCAACATTTAGGAAAACATCGGAGTTGCACGTCAAATGTACTTTAGGACCATAAATAAAAGAATAACCGACTCCACTTCCAATGCTCGCATTGGAGCTAAAAATCATCCGCAATAGCCACTTCCAACTCACTCGCTCACCTTTTGTTCTAAATTTAGGGTTAAACTGAATGTAACCCGAAAAGGAAATTTCATGAAGTACGAATATAAGAGGTTACTTGTTTATAGCATATATACATAGTGCATCAATGAATAAGATTATCTTATTAAGAGAATGCATTAGGAATTTTATCCTCTAATTGATTCCTGTAATCTGGAATCCAATACAACCTTTCATACACACGTAGAATTTGCAATGGATTTACGATGAAAGCTGATAAACGTCCTTAGTCTATCGAGAAGAAGCAGTGCTTCTTTTCCTGAACTCTTGGACTGTGTTTTGGGAGCTAGGTAGATTTTCTTCCAAAAATCCATCAAATAGTGTGAGATGAGAATAAAGAGTACTGGTGCTCTAAGATTAGTGTAAGGAATCTAGAATCCTAGATAATTAGGTGATGATACTTAGAGATTAGGCATAGTTTTTGCTCTCGATTCCTGCGTATACATTTTTGTGCAAAATTTTAAGAGCCACCAAATAAGGCAAATACGCGGAGAGCGAGTTTTCATAAAACTAGGGCTAAGGTGGATGGTTAAACCATTCTTTATGGAATCCTCAGTTGAAGGAGGGTATTAATGTCAAGGTCAAAAATACACCATCCTATCCGTCTCTCCTGGGGCCATGAGTAGGCACTTCCACCAAATAAACCACCCAATGTCTCTTAAGTACCACCAATCCCTAATAATACCTCCTCAATAAAGTTTGTTAATGTATACTAGCTTGTGTTGTGTTGAAAACAAAAAATTTATACATAGAAAAAAAGAAGAAAAAGAAAAAAAATGAAAAAAAAGAAAAAAATTTAGAAAAAGAAAAAGCAAGAAAAAAAGAGTGAATATTTAATGTTTATTTCAGTTGCATTGAAGCAACACCACCAAATTAATTTGAGATCCACTAAATAAGGCCTTAACCTAACTTTCTGTATTTCTAACCGCCCGAATACTGGCTGAGGAATTCCGACTTAGTGTTAGGGTTATGAAACTTAATTAAAATGTTAATGCCAAGTGAGACCACCAAATACAGATCATACGTGAGAATCTAGTGAGATTATGAGCTCTAAGAAAAAAAAACAGAGAAAGTAAGAGAGAATGAATACAAAGGAACCAGAAAAAAGCATAGTTTTTCTCATCTTTCGCTGAGTTAAGTTACTTGATAATTCGAGAATCTAAATTTTGAAGTACTAATCTCTATGTAACACCAACTGAGAGTGAGCCACCAAATAAACACCCATATCCCTCAGACATCCTCTACCCAAGCTTAAAGCCAAGGTGAAATTCATAGAATATCTTGAATACCTCGAGGGAAGAAGTTTGCCTATCCCACTAGAATTTTACTATGGGTCAAGTACAAGCTTTAGAGGTGAATCAGGTCTTTCACTCAAATCCACTGCAAAAGCTACGTAGCTGCACTTGCACATTTGTTTGGATTTCTAGAGCACAGGATGAAAACAAAATGGAGAAAAATTTGTAGGCATACACTTAATAAAATAATCAATTCCTTAAGGACCCTTCTGTGAATAATTTAATTTTGCATTTACTAGGGACAAGCAAGATTTAGGCATGGGGGTAAGATTGCGCAGCAATCATAGATCTTAATTGTCCATAATTAGGCTAGGACTTAGCATAAGTTAGGGTAGTTCATGTATGCATAAGCATTATTTGCATCTTTACTATTCCTCTTATAGCTATGCATAGAATAATGCTATAATAAACTAATTAGGCATATTATATAAATTGCAGGAAATAAGAAGCTCAGGAGCTAGATCTGAGACTGGATTTGAAGCTGGACCTGAAGCCAGAGTTGCAGCAGAGCTGGAGCAGAAGACCAAGAATAAGATGTTGTAGACAATAATGTAAGAAGTTGAGGTATACTATTCTGTTAAGAAGGAATAAAGCAGTAAACTACAAAGAACTTAGGTTCATCCTAGCCCTAGGACAGCCTAGAAGCTTCCCCAAGCCTTAGCCACCCTTAGATTAGGTCACTGTACCCTAGGAAGCCCTAAAACACTATTTCCAGCCTCTATCTGGATGTCCAGATGAGTTACAGGACGTCCAGAACCCTTAGCCACAACCCGCGCACCTAAAACCCACTTCTGCAGCATTTAAGTGTCTGGACGTCCAATTTCTGCAGATAGAACCTTAATTCTTCCCTACCTCTATTTGGATGTCCAGACAACAAGTCTAGATGTCTAACTTTTCATTTTAAGATGTCTGACACTATTGTTAGACGTCTGGAATTGCTCTCTAGTTCCTGTTTTTGAATTCAAGCTTGGATCTTGAATTCCTAGGTCCCTAAACCCAATTCCAACCTCATAGGAACCTAAATTAAGGTACCTAACCTTAGTACATCACCTCTACACCTCCCTAAGGACCTATTTAAGTCCTCACTAAACCTAATTGACCTGGATCTTAGTCAATTCCATCACCCTATTCAATTGAACTAATTGAGTCCAATTGAGCCCTGATCTCAGCATACACTGTCCAATTAGACTCAGTGAGAGTCCAATTGACCTAGACCTACCTTAATTGAGTTGTTTTACTCTCAATTAGGGTTTTACACATCCAATTAAACTTGTATCAAGTTTAATTGCATTTTACCTTAATGAATTAGGGTTTACAACCCAAATTTGAGACCTACCTTAACCTAAACCTACTAGAACCTAACCTAATCAACCTAGCACCTAGGTTTCAACCCACACACACCATTTACATGAAAATACCCATCCTAGAGTTCTCTATAACTCACTACCATGTGTTGTTGCCTTTGTTGTTAAAAATAGCAACCAAGATGCATTCAATTTTTAGATCCACCAAATGTGGATCTAAAAACCACCCATCCATCATCTCTCTCTCTCCCACGAGCTCTCACCATAGGCCTCTCTAGAGAGTTCCACACTTCTCTAGAGAGGCTCACTTGGGTCTACTTAAAGGACCTTTGGGTGGCCATTTGCACCCATCTAGCCTTCCATCTAGTTTTAGCTTCATTCCACCTCCATTACTCCACCTTCATCTCCACGAGCACACTATGGCATCCCCATCACCTCCACACCAGGCCTAGATCACCTCCAACCTCTCTCCAAAGGCTAACCTAACCACCATTGGCCGCCCCTCCTCTCAACTAAGTTAAAGGCAATCGGAGCTACCTCCGAATGCCCTTCATTATGTTAGCTAGTTCTTCATAGATTGATGCTTTATTACTACTTAGTAGTATAGCTCCATATTCTAACCAAATGATGCATACATAATCCTCCCATAGATTCATGTATGTTGTCATTTTATGTTAGCTAGTTTATTGCTTTCAAGCTTTCATGTACAAGCTTTCCGCGAGCTTCACTCTGTAGCCACCATGATGCAATCAATGAAATCATCTTTTATATATCTCTATGTCTATGTGTGAAAATCATCATGAGCTGATTGCAATATTTCCTTGTGATTAAAGGTGCATACGCGAAATTTGTATTCTCTTGAAACTAAGCATGTCGTGCATCAATACGAATCATTGTAAATGGGCATACATTTCTGAATAAGTAAAGCGAGCTAGATCGAATTCAAATATGCATTTTCTAAATGCCTCCCAGAGATGAACAACTAGGATTCAGGTCTCATTATTTTATAAATTATTTTTGACGAGCATTTTCGCACACTATACTACGACGAGATCTCTGTTTTCAAAACACGTGCGAGAACCGCCTCCTGTCAGTCACTACTTTTGGTGGCTTCCAAACTAGCAAGTGCCACCAATGTAGGATCTAGGTTGGTGACCAACTAATGAGGGCTAGAATGGGAAAGTGGGATTTAGGAAAGTGTGTGTATGTGTGGGTATAATTTTCGTAGAGTAGGGTTGTGGGTTTGGTGAATCTAGGTTGGGTTAACCTACATTAAGTGGGTGTGGACCTAATTAGGCTTAGGTGAGTTTAATTGGAAAGAAATGAACCTAATTGGGTCTAGGTCAAGTTTAATTGGATGTGTGTGTATGTTTAGGCTTAGGTAAACCTAAGATCTAATTGGATTCAAGTGCACCCAATCAACTGTAGAGGCACCCAATTAGGTATGAGATGGTTCAATTGAGTTAGGGATAGCATAAGTGGGGCTATGGATAGAGGACTAGGCTTAGGAGCTCTCTACTTAGGTTTCCTAAGGTGTCTAGTGGGGTTTCTAGGTAAAAATAGGCAAGATCAGGCTTCTAGCACCAAAATCAGGAACCAGAGAACAATATCAAACGTCCAGAAGAGTGATCAGACGTCTTATACTTCAAAATTAAACGTCTGGACAGTAGATTGGACGTTCAATTCTGTGTCAGTATGAGTTTTAGCTTCCTGGATTGATATTCTGCAGAAATCAGATGTCCAGCCAAATGTCTAGATGCCCTAAAAGGTGCTAAGAGTGGGTTTTAGGTTTTCTAAGGTGGGTTTTGGTTCCTAAGTGTTTGGGAGAGGGATAGAGTGGATAAAAACATGGATAGTGCTATCCATGTTTGGGTTTTGAGGCTAAGGTGTCCTAATGGAGGTGGTTTTGGGTTTGGGAAGGCTATCCTAGGGTTTCTAGGGGTAGGGATAAGGCTATCCTCCTCACTCCTCTTGTCTGAATTAGTCTTCTTTCTTTATTGATTTATTCCACTATCTCCCATATTCTGGATCACTTTATTACCTGTAAATAGCAATAAAAATCATTAAATAGCAAGATATCTCATCTTATTTTAGATAAATTGATGCAATGCATGATATGTAAGATATAAGTACAATATCCACAAATTAAGCTAGGTTCAGACATTATTTAAGTTGATTAGGATCCATAATTGATGTGCAATCAGTTGGCAATGGACATGTAGAGCATGGGGTTTACCAATTGGTGATGGGAACACCATCATAGGTCTTAACTGGACACTTTTAGTCAGATTTGATGGATAAATGCTCCTACACAATCATCTGAGGGTCGTAATTCCATGTCATTCTATTTTAAGAGGAAAACAAGAAATCAGGGTTAATTCTTCGATTCTAACATCATACCATAAATATAGATTAACCATGGGGTTTTCTAGAGGTTAATTAAAGGTCAAATGAGCATTAAGGTCTTATGAGTGGGGCCATATAGACAGAAATGAGATTTCATGCATTTCGTGAACCGTAACAACACACAAAACCCTAATTTTAGATCTGCTTAAATTAAAGAGGTTCTGGTCAAGATAAAATTCATCTAAACCTCCTAAAAGTTATAAAAAAATATTATAAGAGGTTCGGTACCCTTAGCTTGACCATCTAAATCTATTTTGACCTTGAACAGAGTCGCATATGGAATTCTATCCTAATTTGGGTTTCAGTGCAAATTTTACAATCAAACGTGGTCAAAACTAGAATCTGACTTCACCAGTAGATTATTTGGTTAAAATTAGGTTTGTAACAAAATTTGGGTCCAATCAAAGTGCATTTTGACCTAGTTTGCATATCAGCCCTTCAAATCTCTATTTCTTTCACTTAAACCCTTATCTTTCAAAAATATTTGCAAAAGGGCCCCCAACTTCTCGTCATTCTCTTCAAAGAGGTCCCTGCTACCATTGCCGATGGGAACCCAAAGCAACCGACCTTTAATCAGAGATTCCCCTCTAATTTCTCAATCGAATCCCTCCAAATTTGGAGGGAATGTTCCTGAGGACCTTCCTGATCGATTGTGTTGGCTCTCAAATCCTAATTTGAGCCTCAGAATGAGAGAAATTTCGAGGATCTTCTCCACTGAAATCTTGAGCTCTTCAAGCTTCTTCCCAAGCATGGAGCTCTTCTAGAGGCCTTTAAAAGGATCTCCTTTGCAAGGTCGTGCTCGTTAGCAAATTTTAAGGCCAAAAACCTTTCTTCTCCTTTGACCTCCGGCCTGCTCCACTTTTCTCTAGTGACCCTCCTCCGGTTTCTTCACCCTCTACCACATATCATAGGAAGAGGGAAACTCTTCCTCTCCATCATCCGCTCCTCGCCATACCTGTTAGGAGCCTCCTCCCCCTTTAGACGTCGCCATTTCCCTCTACGGAGCTCTCTTCGTCTTCGGCGCCGGCCAATCATAACCAGTGCCATCCCCACTCTCTCCTCGTCTGTAGTCATTCATTCTCGACTCCTCTCTTTCCCTTGACTCTTCCTACACCCTTAGAACTTATGTTTGCACACTACATCACCCATACCATCTCCGCCTTCCTCAGCGTCGGTGTACCTCTGGCGAGCTCGCACGCCCGCTCCACCACACTAATCGCCTCGCCACAACTTCCAGAAGCACCACTGCATCCCCGTGACCAAAAGCCCTAACATCACTGGGGCTATTGGCCACCCAAACCTCCCATCGAGCACCACCACCTTTGCTCACCTTCATCGACTTTGCCATGCACACACACCTCACTACATGCAACCACCACCAGCACATTCGCCACACTCAGGCGATCCTCTTGAGCAATTCTGATAGGGTCAAGAGGCCGTATTCTCTGTTTCATGTCTACACCAGAGCTCCATTGCCGCCACCACCTTCTCTGGCTCTGTCTGTGATTTGCTGACCAAATTCGTCCACATTGCTACCTTTAGGCGGTGCAGACTACTTCCATGCTCAGCTTCAGGTCTCCAATTGCAGCAACAGGTGTCGTCCTCAACTCCAATCAAAAGCAACTTTAGCTCCAGCTCGCGTGCAGAAGGGGCTACTCATTTTAGTCCAACATTGGGGATTTTAGGATCCTCATTAGCATATAAAAGGAAAAGCTCTCCTTCACTTATCACCTCAGTAGCATGGGATGAGGACCCTCTCCACATGCCTCGTACACGCCCTCGCCCACTACGCACACCGGCAAGTCTGGGCATTGGATCTAATTATCCGGTACTATTCACCCGGGTATGTGCTAAGATACAGGGAAGAGAATGAGAGAGAGAGGGGGCAGGGTTTTGCTCTCATGCCCTCATGCTCTCTCAACACTTAGCTGAATCTGAAGAGGCCTTGTGCCTTCATTGGTGTGCTGTTGCTGTGCCTCTTCTGTGAGGCTTAAGGCAAGGCCTTGTGTCACACCCCAAAAATCCATTCAATGGGTTTTCGAGGGTGAGGGCGCTTAATTCAATCGAGCTTAAATCAAATAAAAAAAAAGAATCCAATGAACAATAACAAGGTATCCTTGTTGGAGGGGAAATTTCCAAACTCCCCACCTACGAGAAGAACCGTAATTTATACTACCCTAGCAATCATACGTCGAAATAGAAACCATGCAGTAAAACATCATTCATTTTCAGGCACAAACACAAAGTTCCCTTATCATACATACTATCATACACATGCACACATTCATATAGGTATATATGTACAAGCCTTGTTTCTTCCTCTATTACAAAAGTAACCTATATAACACAAAAGTAATATACATCAACCAGGGAAAGGGCTACAAAAAAGGAGCCATACAGTCCACATTCACATAAAGAAAAGATGGTTTGCAAAAGAGGGGCCCTAAGTGAAGGGAGGCATTGGTCCCTCAAAAGTCCTCCCACGTTCCACAAGGTCGAAAACCCGCAAAACAAATTGCCTGCTCTAGTTGACAGGCAGCCTTTAAAAATTCTGTGGCAGCATTTTCAATAGACTCGGTAGGTGGGTTCGCCTACCTTCCCGGGTATTGGGCTTCCACTATCGCCCTCTCCAAGCGTATGAGTGTCATCACAAATAGTCGATCCGCTGCCACTAGGCACTTGTACTGCTCGTGGGTAAGGCAGAATCCGCTTGCCCATGGCATCAAAACCTGAAATGGGTCACAAAAGAAAAGAAAGGGGTGAGCTATACAGCTCAGTAGGGATCTAACTATGTGTGAAGCCCAGCAAGAAGGGGTGAAAAATGTTTGTTTTTTTTTAATAACATTATCCACCACTTTCCATCAAATTTTTAGCTAGATCCTTAAGATAACTTATTCTGGTGCTCACATCTATTCCCTCACTCGCCACAAGTATCAGATTGAGAAGATCATCCCTCTCTAATCAGAGGAGATTTCGACGTATCCTTCCCCTTAGATCCTCGCCTAGTGGCCTCTCCGTGATCAGGGGAGGGCTAACAGGACAAGCGACCCTTGCGAAAGGCGTACCCATTCTCGATGTATCGAGAATGTTGCTGACCTTAGTCAAAAGATTTGAGCCTCTTGGGAGCTACCCAAGCCAGTGCCTCGTGTCGGCGAGGCGCAACTTTACCCGCCACCAGTAAGGCCTAGTTGTAATTTGCATAGATTATGTCGCAAGGTTGGTCAGAATTGTCGGGCCACACCATTTGCTCCCACTAGGAACATAACCACGAGGTGTGCTCTCTTAGTCTACCGCCGAAGGAGATCTCAACCAAAACCCATCATGGTACCCTCGGCTTTCTCCGCACATGCGGGTGCCTGGTGAGCCCCTTGCTCGAGTACTCTTTTTGCCACAAGTCAGATTTGGGTATGCTTAGATACCTCCTTCTGATGATGGCCAGAGGCTCGTCACCACTCCTGGGAACTCCTCAAGTTCCAAGGTAAATCCCTGGATAGCTCTTAGCTACCGTCACATCTCGGGTCTCCTTCCTGAGTGGTGAACTCAATTCACCAAGTCTAAGGAACAACCTTACGGGCCCACCTAGCAGACCTGTCATATTCTTATTTTATTTGGTTCCAAGTCTGGAGCAACATCCTAGAGACCTAGTGGATCTCCTGGAGTTTGACCACAGACCTTTGGAATCCAAGAGGGTTTTTCATTTAAATCCTGAGAAGCAACCATTTCATGTATTGTACACTTCCATATACTTAAATGCATTTACGTAGATTTCATTCACACCCTTCCAGGGTTGATTTGTCACCTCCTTTTACTGGTAGTCTTTTAGGTGTTTGCAAATTTATGCATTTTTCTTAACTTCATATCACATATCCAGGCTTACATACTTTCCTTATTTATTCAAGTGCTAAAACCAGAGCATTATCACTCAGGCCAGTACCGGCACTGACCCTCAGTACTAGTATTGGGCTGGTACTGCCCCGGCAATAGCTAGATAATAGCCATTCAGGCCAATACCGATACTGATCATCAGTACATGTACTGGACCAGTTCTGTATAGTGCCCCACTCAGGCCAGTACCAGTACTGATCATCAGTACCGGTACTGGACCAGTTCTGTTTCCCCTAATGAATGTATTAAGGGGACCTCCGGAGCCATCTAGTACCGGTAATGATCTCCAGTACCAATACTAGGTGGTTCCAGGCCCTAATCCAGCATGATTTTTAACCCCACATCACAACCCACAGTTTTCTGATGTAGAGTCCATTATCCCACAGATTTTAGGTATAAAACACATGCTTAGTACCTGGTGAACCCTTGCAAACAACGCAATAAGGTGGCTAATTCTCTTAGCATGACTCCAACCCCTTTTTATTCACCAACCCTAGGTATGTACTCCATTACACACCTGGCTACCATTAACCCAAAATCTAAAGTGGTGCTCATAGGATAAAGAGTTAGCATCCCTACCTCAAGCTTTTGGGCTACAGCTCCTGTCTTCTACTCCTCGATCTGCTCAAAACGCAATAGAAGCCACCACACTGCAATAACAAGTGTAGCAGCTGCTCCTGCACTTTGCCTTATCCACCCACGCCAGCAGCACCAGCAGCAAGGCATTGGCAGCAGTTGGAATAGCCACCAAGGGAGGACGATGGGGGTCTCTCCTCTCCTCTTGCCAAAATGATCAAGCCGAGAAAAATGATCATTGGCTTTCTAAGAAAGCCAAAACCTAAATATCAAAGGGTCATTTGGCCCATGCCCCCCTCCATTTCTTACTTAAGGGGCAAGAAAGCCCCTCAACTATCTTTTCTTGCAAAGAGCCCCTTACCATTACAAAATGTAAAGCCTTATTTAAAAAGAAGGAAAGTCATGGCTTTTAAGGGTCTTTTCACTCATTGAACACCCTACTTAAGTGGGTTAAAAATTTACTCAAATTTTTGGGTCATTACACCTTGTGCATTGTGAGGTGCTGTTGGTTAAGGCATCTAAGGCCTTCGATTGTCGTCTGGCACTTATGATACTTAATTGCGGATACTATTCAATTATTTAAGCGATTGTGAGCTTTAAACTTAAGGGTTAATTTGGTGATTCAAATCATCATTTTAACCTAATCTTTTTACACTGACTCTTTATTATTTATTGAAATATTATTTTAAGCATTTCAATTGCATATTATTTCTGATATTGTGATTAGTAGATAAAAATTGTCATATTTGCTCCCTACGAATGACCTTGAACTCCAAATTGATTTTGAGTTTATAAATTTAAGTATTTTGTGCAATTTTTGTCCTATAAAATAACATGCTTCTCTAAACATCGATGATTTCATGTTAAATAATTGGCTCAGACTCCAGTTGCATCTGCATGTCAAGGAGAGGTATCCTTTACACCTGGGAGTGCATTTCAGTGGCATCTCCTCCTTGGACACCTTCATTTAGATAGCCTTCGTCGAGTCATTCCACATATATCTCCTGCGACTCGAATTTGCTGTGATGCTTGTCAGTTGGGCAGGCATCGTCGCTCCTCCTACCCGGTGAGTATTTGTCCTAGATCGACAGCCCTATTTGATTTATTACACATGGTTGTGTAGGGTTCGAGCAGAATACCAGACAGGTAGGGTCACCGTTACTACTTAGTAGTGGTTGATGATTTTTCACATCTATCTTAGGTGTTTTTATTGAAAAATAAATTAGATGTTGAATCTATCATTGAAAGTTTCATGTTGGAGGTTAAGAATTACTTTTCAACCACCATTAAAGTAGTGAAATCTGATGATGCACTTGAGTTATGCACCACTAGGTTGTTTGCTTTCTACAAGTCCCATGGGATAGTGCACCAGACCATGTGTGCTCATACTTCTCAGCAGCATGGGGTGGCTGAGATGAAGCATAGACACCTTCTAGATGTGGCTCGTACCTTATTGATCCACCACAGTGTGCCTCCAATATATTGAGATGTAGTTCTTACAGCTTTCTATTTGATCAATAGGATGCCTAGTTCAGTACTTCATGAGCAAATACCTTGGCATATATTACACCCTGAGCAAGAGCTTTTTCATGTACCGCCACGTGTGTTTGGTTGTGCTGCTTTTACTCACCTTCTTTCTCTAGGACGAGACAAGTTGACACCACGAGCAGTTAAGTGCATGTTCTTGGGATATTCACGGACTCAAAAATGATATAGATGCTTCGATCCTCTTACTGGTAGGCACTATGTGAGTGTTGGTGTTACGTTTCATGAGTCTATTCCATATTTTTCTATTGCTACCTGGAGTTTATCCCCTGAGGTTACGGAAGCTCCCATACCTATACCTCATGTTCCCTTGGTGGCTGCACCTATTTCTGCTCCTCTACCTATTACGACCGATCCTGTGAAGTTCTCTGAATCCATTGTTACATATCAGCAACCTCACAACACTTTTCAGATGCCACCTCCTGCAAAAGCCACACAGACTCCATCGTCTCCATCTTAGGAGACCATAGATAGGTTGCAGAATGATGATAAGGCACCCTCTGATAATAGATGCTCGGATAAGGATCTTTCTACTTCACAGTCAGTACAGGAGGATCAGATAGCTGATCTTGACCTTCCTATTGCCATTAGGAGGGCACCCTGTACCCGTGAGTCTAGATACCGTGGTGTAGGTAGTCTGGTTACTAATAGCCTTGGGTCAGCTTTTGGGAGCTTCTGTCGTGATCTTTCTGCCATAACAATCCCTGCCACCTACCAACAGGCTATGCTTAAACCAAAGTGGCGCCAGGCTATGGAGGATGAAATGGCTACTCTTACGTCACGTGGTACTTGGGATCTTATACCTTTACCAAAGGGTGCTACAGTAGTTAGCTGCAGATGGGTGTTTGTAGTCAAGTACAATCCAGATGGGTCCGTTGCATGCTACAAGGCCTAACTTGTTACCAAAGGATTCACCCAAACATATAGGGTGGACTTTTTTGACACTTTCTCACTGGTGGCTCAGTTATCTATGTTGTTTCCCTACTAGGAGGGGGTGACGTAATAAATTGCAGAAATAAAATATAAACAATCTCACAAAAATTCAATCAAATAAGGTGCACAATTATTTTTAGGTGGAAACCCAAACCGGGTGAAAACCACAACTTAACCCTCTCGAGTTAGGATTTTCCGATCAACCAAGTTGATCAAATCCACTAAACGAATCACTTTAAACGAGGGTGATTCAACCTCAATTACAACCACGCTACTTTATATGAGGGTAGCGTACCTCAAACCCCTTCTCTTCACAAGAAGGATTTTGTCCCACAAAGGAGACAGGAATTCGCAAAGCGAATACCCAACCAAATAACAAAGATAAAGAAACAACAATCCTATAGAGCCAACAAAGTAATTTAAACCTAACTTCTATAGGAATTAGGAAACCCCCCTTTACAAGGAGTGCGTCGGATCGAGGACGCGGGTGCGTGAGCCACGCGACGGCGCAACGTCGCTCTCGTGAACTACGACGGGAGAGCGGGTGCGCGAAGGCTTGATGCTCTCAAGATGTAGAGCTTGAGCTTGGAGAGCAAGAGCTTCTTTTTGGACACAAAAGAATGGAAATGCTTGTTCTTGGTGTGTCCAGGTGTGTGTTTGTGTGCAAGAGGTTCCTCTCTATTTATAGAGGCCTTAGGAAAGCTTTGGAAGGCTTTGGAAAGCTTCCATAGCCGTTGGGTGCAAAGCCCAAGAGAATCAGGTCGAAATCAAGAACAATAATTGTACTGACAGGGTTATCAGACGTCTGATCCTAGCATCAGACGTCTGGAAGATCACCTAAATACGTCTGAAAATAAGGTCAGACGTCTGATTTTGGGCGGGTCTCTTCCTGACTTGGATCAGATCTAAACAGGGTTCCAGTGCAAGTCCATCAGATGACATATAGGACGTCTGGCACTATGTCTGGACGTGTGGAAACCTACTTTTTCATGGGAATGGATTTTCAAGAGAGTGCAATGGCTAGAAAATCTCTGAGAAGAGATTTTGGGTCAGCTGAGGCAAAACGATCATTTATCAGACGTCTGATAAGTCTCTAACGGTCATATCCTTGAGTGTTCGCTAAGCCAGCCAACGGTCCACTAATTGGACGTCTGGCAGATTCATCAGACGTCTTCTAAGACATCTGGTCTAAGGTCTGGACGTCTGATTTCATCAGACAGAACTAACTATGTCCAGCCTAAATGTTATCAGACGTCTGAATCAACAGTCAGACGTCTTAAAACACATTATCAGACGTCTGATCTTGGAATTAGACGTTTGGAAATGTTGTTTCAACCCTATATTGGTTTTCTAAGTTCTCTACAGAAAACCTAAGTATCCTAAGGTTGTGCTAGTGTTCCTAGGACTACTGTTAGGGTACTTTGAGGCTCTTTAACATGAATCTAAGTAATAAAAATAAAGAGCAACAAAAGAAACGAAAAAAATAAAAAGTACAAGAGAAGGAAATCTATCATATTCTTCATCTCCTTCATTCTTCAATCCATCGCTCCTCGCGAATCTCCTCTATTTTCCATCAAGCTCCTCCAATCCATCCTGGATGCGAGCTCGAACTCCGTCTGGTCACGTCTCCATTTGCAATTTGCCTGAAATCTAAGACTCCAAGTGCAAATGTTAAATGACACATGTTTTGTTATCATCAAAATAAATGATCGTGGTGCTCTAGCACCAACAATCTACCCATTTTTGATGATGACAAAACCATAAATAATAATGCAAAAAATCCTCCCCCTTTTGACATTATCAAAAAGGTTTAATTGATTTCACATTTCCTATAACTCCCCCTTAAAACATGCTCTTCTATGAATTTCTTTTAAACAAGAGTAATGTCCTCCCTCTTTTGTAACAATAAGATAGCTGTTATTTTTCTCCCCCTTACTAAAGGAAATTTAGCTAACTTGCAATTCCCCCTTAAAAATTGACAATTAGCTCATAATAATTTTTTTTTTAACTCCCCTTATCTAAATGTTAATAATAAGAGGATAGGGTAAAGGGTTTTACCTCACCTACCATGGCCAATAAAATGGCCCAAATGGTGGTGGTGGATGCCACATCAGATGGGGCACCCATCCGTAGCTTGGATGCACGGGCATTGGCGCCGGTCTCCAGTCTGGTGGTCGATGTGCGGCGGGGCCATCGTTTGTTCGCCATCTCGTCGGTCTTCTCGTTCTCCTCCTTGGTCTACTCCTTGGTTCTCCCAACTCGAGTTGACCAGCCTTGCGTTTGTAGGTCCAGTCCTTTGTGTTGTAGTTATCCCTGAACCTACAAAACAAGATTCCAATTCTTTTTTCGGTATCCAAGTGGGCTTGGATCCGGATCTGTTAGCGGGTCTCCTTGATGGAGATCCTTTCTCAATCTTAGGGCTATATAAATTATCTACTTTGTTGATTAATTTGTTAGGATTTTCCCTAAGACATGCAATTTCTTTTTTATAGTATGCATCTTAGTTTTTAAATCACAGATTTCTAACTTTAAACTATCATTTTCCTCAATCAATTTATTATTTTCATTGATGAGGTTATGATTTTCTAATAATAGGTTATCAATTTTAGGACTAACTTCTATATCCTTAAGTTATTTTTCTAGCCTATCATTTTCATTTTTAAGAAAACTAAGGTTCTTTTTAATACTTTTATTTTCCATTCTTAATTATTTACTAACATTAAATAATTCATTAAAAGCTTCTTGTAAATCGAAATTTACCTTGTTGTCGGAGTTGCTTCCGCTTTCGCTGTCGCTATTGCTTCCTCTGGCCACGAAACCAAAGCAAGCGGTTTCTTCTTCTTCCTCCGAGCTCGAATCATCCCAAGTGGCTTGGAACGCCTTCTTAGATTTCTTATCCTTTTCCTTCTCCTTTTTTAGAAGAGGGCACTCTGGTCGCAAATGCCCTTTCTCGTTGCAGTGGTAGCAACGTCTAGGGCTCTCCTTCTTCTCCTTCTTTGATTCCCTACACAACTTGGAAAACTTTTTAAGTAAAATTTTAATGTCTTCGTCGTCAGAATTTACCTCGCTATCCGACGCGACTTTGAAGGCGAGAGTCTTTTTCAGTTTAGGCTCCGATGTATCCTTCTTCTGCTTCAACTTAATCTTGTAGGCCATTAGATTGCCTAGGAGATCTTCCATGTTGAGCTCCTCTACTTCGTTCGCCTCCTCGATGGCGGTGACTTTCTGTTCCCACTCCGGTCCAAGGGAACGAAGAAGCTTCCCTTGAAGCTCCCCCTTGATGAAAGTCTTCCCTAAAGCTTTCAAATTGTTTACTATGAGAGTGAACCTAGTGTTCACCTCACTTAAAGTTTCGTTAGATTTCATAGAAAAAGCCTCAAACTCTTGTGAAAGTAAATTGAGTTTAGAAGTTTTTACCTTAGATGTACCTTCATTAGTTACCTCGAGTGTGTGCCAGATCTCATATGCGATGGCGCATTGCGAGATTCTATTGAACTCCTCCGGGCTGAGCGCGCAATACTACGCATTCATAGCTTTCGCGTTGAGTGAGAGTTCTCGAATTTGCTGCTGTGAGTAGCCAGCTGCGGGTTTTTCTGGGACGTTGAAGGGGGTCTCGCAACGGTCCCATATTGTAAATTCAGTGGCTTGAAGCCATGTCTTCATCCATAGCTTCCAGTAGCTATAGTTGTTCCCGTCGAAATAGGGTGGTCGGACGGTGGCCTGCCCCTCAGAAATCCTACTCGCGGAACTGCTCCCCTCCATAGTTCTTGCTTTGTTGTTACGCCGAAACTGCAAAAACCTCCTCTGATACCAATTGTTGTTTCCCTACTAGGAGGGGGTGACGTAATAAATTGCGAAAATAAAATATAAACAATCTCACAAAAATTCAATCAAACAAGGTGCACAATTATTTTTAGGTGGAAACCCAAATCGGGTGAAAACCACCACCTAACCCTCTCGAGTTAGGATTTTCCGATCAACCAAGTTGATCAAATCCACTAAACGAATCACTTTAAACGAGGGTGATTCAACCTCAATTACAACCACACTACTTTATACGAGGGTAGCGTACCTCAAACCCCTTCTCTTCACAAGAAGATTTTGTCCCACGAAGGAGATGGGAATTTGCAAAGTGAATACCCAACCAAATAACCAAGATAAAGAAACAACAATCTTATAGAGCCAACAAAGTAATTTAAACCTAGCTTCTATAGGAATTAGGAAACTCCCCTTTGCAAGGAGTGCGTCGGATCGATGACCCGGGTGCGTGAGCCACGCGACGGTGCAACGTCGCTCTCGTGAACTACCGCAGGAGAGCGGGTGCGCGAAGGCTTGATGCTGTCAAGATGTAGAGCTTGAGCTTGGAGAGCAATAGCTTCTTTTTGGATACAAAAGAATAGAAATGCTTGTTCTTGGTGTGTCTAGGTGTGTGTTTGTGTGCAAGAGGTTCCTCTCTATTTATAGAGGTCTTAGGAAAGCTTTGGAAGGCTTTGGAAAGCTTCCATAGCCGTTGGGTGCAAAGCCCAAGAGAATCAGGTCGAAATCAGGAACAATGATTGCACTGACAGGGTTATCAGACGTCTGATCCTGGCATCAGACGTCTGGAAGATCACCTAAATACATCTGAAAATAAGGTCAGACGTCTGATTTTGGGCGGGTCTCTTCCTGACTTGGATCAGATCTAAACAGGGTTCTAGTGTAAGTTCATCAGACGACATATAGGACGTCTGGCACTATGTCTGGACGTCTGGAAACCTACTTTTTCGTGGGAATGGATTTCCAAGAGAGTGGAACGGCTAGAAAATCTCTGAGAAGAAATTTTGGGTCAGCCGAGGCAAAACAGTCATTTATCAGACGTCTGATAAGTCTCTAACGGTCATATCCTTGAGTGTTCGCTAAGCCAACCAACGGTCCACTAATTGAACGTCTGGCAAATTCATCGGACGTCTAGTCTAAGGTCTGGACGTCTGATTTCATCAGACAGAACTAACTATGTCCAGCCTAAATGTTATCAGACGTCTGAATCAACAGTCAGACGTCTTAAAACACATTATCAGACGTCTGATCTTGGAATTAGACGTTTGGAAATGCTGTTTCAACCCTATATTGGTTTTCTAAGTTCTCTACAGAAAACCTAAGTATCCTAAGGTTATGCTAGTGTTCCTAGGACTACTGTTAGGGTACTTTGAGGCTCTTTAACATGAATCTAAGTAATAAAAATAAAGAGCAACAAAAGAAACAAAAAAAAATAAAAAGTACAAGAGAAGGAAATCTATCCTATTCTTCATCTCCTTCCTTCTTCAATCCATCGCTCCTCGCGAATCTCCTCTGTTTTCCATCAAGCTCCTCCAATCCATCCTGGATGCGAGCTCGAACTCCGTCTGGTCACGTCTCCATTTGCAATTTGCCTGAAATCTAAGACTCCAAATGCAAATGTTAAATGACACGTATTTTGTTATCATCAAAACAAATGATCGTGGTGCTCTGGCACCAACAATCTACAGTGAGGATTTTGATTTCAGTAGCAGTTCAGAGAGATTGGCATCTTTACCAGCTTGATGTGCAAAATATCTTTCTCTATGGAGATTTACAGGAGGAGGTCTACATGCAGTAGCCCCTGGTTACGAGGTTTAGGAGGAGTGTGTATGCAGGTTGCAGAAGGCCATTTATAGCCTCAAGCAGAGCCCGAGTGCTTGGTTTCAAAAGCTCACCCAGGTGGTAGAGTCTGTGGGGTTCATCAGATCGTCTGCAGGTCATTCTTTGTTTGTTAGGAAGATCGGGAAAGGTATTGTGGCTCTTTTGATCTATGTTGATGACTTGATTATCAATGGTAATGATACAACAGGTGTGGCTGAAATCAAATAGACTTTGGCAGATAAGTTTGTGATAAAGAATTTAAGCCCATTGAGATATTTTCTTTGGATAAAAGTAGCCCATAGTAGGCATGGTATTGTTCTATTTCAATGGAAATATGTCCTAGATGTTCTAAAGGAGATAGGTATGCTAGGGGCCAAGCCGGCAAATATTCCCATGGACCCTAAGGCACGACTGTATGACCATAATGTATAGTCAGTGGATAGTAGACAATATCACCAACTGGTGGGGAAGCTACATTACTTGATGATTACTAGGCCAGATATTTGCTTTATAGTAGGTAAGTTGAGCCAGTTTATGGAGAGGCCTACCAGACAGCACTGGGATGCAACCATGATGGTGCTTAGGTACTTGAAGAGAGCACAAAGATAGGGTCCTCTCTTCACAAGGGGGACATCCACGACCATAGTTAAATACTCTGACGCAGATAATGCAGGTAGCCATGATGACAGAAAGTCTACCACAGGGTTCTGTACGTATGTTGCAGGGAATCTGATTACCTAGAAGAGCAAGAAACTGACTGCGGTGTCCAGATCCAGTGCTGAGTCTAAGTATCATGCTATGGCTTAGACATCGGCAGAGTTGATGTGGGTGAGATCCTTGCTGAGTGATCTACATGTACAGATTGATGGGCTTATTGAGCTACGATGTTATAACAGGGCTGCCACTTATATTGCTAACAATCCCATATTCCATGAACACACCAAACATGTGGAGGTAGATTGCCATTACACCAGTGATTTGATTCAGAAGGGGTTTATCTTCACCTCCCAGGTTACTTTAGAGGTGCAGACTGCTGATATCTTTACCAAACCTCTGCTAGATCTGTCTTTGATACATGTGTGTCCAAGCTAAGCATGATTGATATCTATACTCCAGCTTGAGGGGGAGTGTTATGGAGTCTAAATATTTATTTGTTCTATTGGTGTTATGTTGTGCTATGTATTTTTTATTTTCTTCATGGGATTTTACGGTAATTTGCATCCACCTCTCTCTATATAAAGAGAGGTAGGGTTAGAGAATACAGTTAAGATGTTCATTTTTTCCCAACTATATCAGCTATTGTGCAAAGAAATAAATTATTTTCATATAAAAGGCAACTAAATTATCATGTAAAAACAAATTAAATATAATATGCATTATAATAAAATTATAAACATAATAAGAGAAATGTATTATACCTTTAAAATATTTTTTTAGTCTAAAGGATCATTTTCATTTGGAACTTTTTGGTAGCCTTCATCGTTATTGTTAGAAGTTGTAGATCCTTCTAAGATAACGTAATATTCCCTCGGCATTGTTCTTATAGGTATGATCCATCCATTTCGGGAATTATTAGAAACAAAGAATACTTACTCAACTTGACTTGCAAGGGTAAATGGTTCTTTTTTTTCTAATCTGAGATTCTATTTTAGACTAATGTAGCCATGTTTGTCTTTGATGAATCCTAAATCTTTGTTAAAAACATCAAACCAGTCGCATTTAAAAAGAACACATATATCATGCATAAAATTGATCTCAACAATTTCAATGATTTCTCTATAGTAGCCATCTAAACCTGAGTGAAGGTTAGACTTAACTATAACACCATACATTTGTGTTCTCTTTGTTACATCCATGGATTTTGTTCTAAATCTAAATCCATTTACAATAAATCAAGAATGATAATACGCATAAATAAAAGGCTTCTCTACTAAGACATTTAATTCAAGTGTCCATCTACTATCTTCATTTTCTTTAAATAATTGGACCTGATTTACGGTACTCCTCGTGATGGAAACAATTCATTGTACTCCTAAAAAATGGATCCAACTCTTCACTCTACATTAAAATGTACTAGTGAGCCAAGTTCATATCTTCTTCTAGCATTATCTTTCTGGTTGTTCCATTAATTGCTTTACCACTTGATAAGATTGACAAAATACCATTCAATTGAAGCTCCATTTTACCACCAACATAGTTTCTTTCCTCTCTATTAAATAGACTCTCTGGATCATCAATATACATTGCATAAAAGTTTACACATTCTTTTAATAGATATGCCTCCGCAATCGATCCTTCAGGTTGTGCCATGTTTTTCATATAATCTTCAAGTTTCTTGAGATATCACTACACAGGATACATCCATTTATATTGTATTGAACCAACAATCTTTACATCACTAGCTAAATGAACTATTAAATGTACCATCATATCAAAGAATGTTGGTGGAAATATTTACTCCATCTTACATAATGTCTCAATAATCTCTACCTTACACTTCTCCAGAATAAGTGGATTAAGAAATTTTGAACATACAGTCTTAAAAAATTTACTTAGTTCCACCAACGGATCAAACACATTTGACAGTAACCTCCAGTGAAGTGCTAATGGTAGTAAAACTTGCATGTAGACATGATGATCATGACTCTTTGATTGCATAACAATCATAGGTCTTAATTGACCTAAATTAAGCTAGAACATAACATAAGTTAGGGCTATTCATGCATACATATGCATTATCTGCATCTTTATTGCCCTTCTTTAGCTATGCATGAAATAATGTTATAATGTGCTGATTAAGTGCATTATGTGATTGCAGGCAATAAGTAGATCTGGAGCTGGATCTGGAGCAGGATCAGAAGTTGGATCCAAAATAACGAGAGTTGCAGCAGAGTTGGCGGAGAAGGCTTAAATTAGATGTAGGAATAATAATGTAAGGGGGTTAAAAGTTTATTATTCTATTAAGTAAGAATAAAGTAGTAAAAAGTGAAAAGCTTACGTCCATCCTAGACCTAGGATAACCTATAGACTTCCCCAAGCCTTAACCACCCTTAGATTAGGTCACAACACCCTACGAAGCATTAAAACCCTAGTTCCAGCCCTTATTTGGACGTCCAGGACACTTAGCCATCTCCCGCACACCTCAAACCCACTTCTGCAGTGTTATTGGACGTCCAGACACTTTGTCAGACGTCCAATTCTGCAGAGTGCCCAAAACAGACCCTGATTTTCCCCTAACTCAAATTGGACGTCCAGAACTGAAGTCTGGACTTCTGATTTTTTAGTATAAGTCGTCTGATCCTATTATTGGGCGTCTGATGCTGGTCTCCAGTCCCTGTTTTGAGATTCAAGTCTTGATCTTGGATCTCTAGCTCCCTAAACCCAATTTCAACTCCATAGAAACCTAAATTAAGGTGTCCTAACCCTAGTACATCACCTCTAGACCTACCTAAGGACCTAATTAGGTCCTCACCAAACCCAATTGACTTAGATCAAAGTCAATTACCTTCACCTAAGTCGATTGACCTCATTGAGTCCAATTGAGCTTAGATCTCAACCCACACAAGTTTAATTGGACTTGGTGAGAGTCCAATTGACCTAAACCCAACCTAATTGAGTTATTCTACTCTCAATTAGGTTCACATTCATTCAATTAAACTTAGGTTAAGTTTAATTGCATTTTCCCCTTAGCAATTAGGGTTTGTAACCCTAATTCAAGACCTACACCTACCCAAACCCCTTATAACCTAACTTAAGCCACCTAGCCACATAGAGCACGACCACACACACACACACACCATTCACGCACACACACTTCTCTAGAATTCTCTAGAGAGCTCTTGAGATGGCGCCACCTCTTGGTTGCCAAATTTAGCAACCTTCAAATTGAGATCCACAATTCTTGGATCTCATAGACCATCTCCACCCACATGTGGCCGACCACTCTTGGGCTCTCTCTAAAGAGTTCTACACCTCTCTAGAGAGAAGCCATTGGGTCTATAAAAAGACCCCTTGGGCGGTCATGCACCCCCATTCACTTCCTTGGCATTCATTCCACTTAGGCTAGCCACTCCCATCTCCACTCCACCTCCACGAGTTGAGCACCACCATGGAGGCCACCATCTCCACGTCAGGAAGCTGGATCAGCTCCCCAACCTCTCTCCAAGGGCCGACCTAAGCTCCATTGGCCGCCCCTCCTTCTCTCAGCCACTCAAGCGCCATCGGAGACCACCTCCGAATGCCCTTCCTTCTGCTAGATTAGTAGCTTAACTTTTCGTATATTTACTGCTTTTATTTACTGCTTAGTAGTATAGTCTTACTTCTCCCCCAATGATGCATGCAAAATTCCCACATCAATTCTTGTATGCAATCATTTTCTGGTAGTTAGGTTTAATTTTTAAGCATTCATGTATAAGCTTTCCTCCAGATTTCCTTGTGCAACAACTCTCCAATGATGAATGAAATTGCATTATATATATATATATATCTTATGTGTTTGAAATCACCACGAGCTGAATGATTATCATATTTGCATGATTTAAGTGCTTGTTCTTTAACTGTCTATATATTACGCACCAGCATGTCGTTTCCGGAGGATATCAAAAATCTGACAATAAATGCTTTCTCCATAACTAGTCACCACCTCACTAGAATCGTGCACACAGAAACTCACACGTTCACTTTCGTAATTTACTTGGCGCATGCGCATGTGATCCAAGTTAATAACAGGAGCGGTGAAGTCTTAGTTAGGAGATTGGAAACTGGCGTGCGTCTTTAGATAAAGTAGAGCGGCTTTAAAAATAAAAGATCGATTTCAAAAGCGAAAACAATGCCTCCCAGAGACGAAAGACTGGAACTCAAAGTCTCATTATTTTTACAAAATAATATCTTTGTTGGATCGTATTTCGCAACTATACTACGACGCTTTTATCAAAAACGCGAGCTACGATTTTGCCCAACACTCTTCATCCCAGATACTTTTTTATCTGCTGTATTCACACATTTGGAGAGATTTAAGGAATAGTCATCTGGAACTTGATCTTTTTCAAAAATTCTAATATTGATAGATGTTTTTGTAAGGAAAATGTGTAACAAGCATCAGGTAATTCATATTTGTCATTAGTTAGATCCTTTGGATGTAACTCACTCCTTATGTTTAATTGTTAAAGATCTCGTCTAGCTTTTATTGTACCCTTTAGGTTACTAGATAAATTCAATATCCCAAGAATATTCTCCATCATATTCTTCTTAATGTGCATTATATCTAAACTATGATGGATTTGCAAATACTTAATAAGGAAGCTCGTGGAAAAGTATACTATTCTTCCTCCAATGACCTGTGCCTGGCCGCATAAAAAGGCAACCCAAGGGTATGTCTACCAAATTCTGTTATTGTTGCCACATGAAGGATACAGCAAAGTGCGACAAGCTAAGAAATTCTCCTGCAGATTGTCCATCGAATCTATTATTAAATTGATGCTCCCCCACCTATTGCCATAGGGAAGAAATCGATAATGTCCTAGATAACATTGTTTTCCACTTTCATCTAGTCGTAGATTATATGTATCATCCATACACACTGAACAAGTAAATTTACCCTTTGTACTCCAGCTCGATAAATTTGCATAAGTAGAAAAATCATTAATGGTTCACAATAATGTCACTCGCATTAAAAACATCTCTTTTCTATGTGCATCATATGTTTGTACTCCTATATTCCACAATAACTTTAGCTCATCGACTAACAGTTGCAACTATACATCAATTGCATTGCTTAAACCTTTAGGACTTGGTATGAGTAACGACATCATCGTGAAAGATGATTTCATGCACATCTATGGAGGTAAGTTATAAGTGACGACAAGCACTGGCCATATAGTATAATTATTGTTCATGTTTTCAAAAGGATTGAATCCATCACAAGAAAGACCAAGTCTAACATTGCGAAACTCCTTTGCAAAATCTGGATGCATGTTATCAAATCTAATCCACTCTTTCGCATCTGCAGGATGATGCATAATTCCCTCAGGATCTGGTATTCTTATATCACTATGCCACGACATCCATTTCACAGTCTTTGATGACATAAAAAGTCATTGGAGCCCTCAAATCAAAGGGAAATAGCAAAGAACTTTTGTTAGCTTTCTTTACTTACTTCTCTTGAGGTTAGTCTTTGTGAACTTATATATTGAGGCATCACACTTAGGAAAACATTCAAGTTTTTCATTATTCTTTCAAAATAAGATACAATCATTAGGACATGCATCTATCTTCTCACAATTCAAACCCAATGACCAAAGGCTCTTCTTTGTATGATACAAATTTTTAGGATAACCTTTTGGATAACCTAATAATTCACCAATAAAGTCAAGTACATTTGACATCATCTTTGACATAGAATGGTGAATAAGTTTTAATTTGAATAATCTCAATATGAAATTTAATTTAGACATCTTTAACCCTGGGGCAATAAGTTCCTCTGCTTTTGGCAACATTTTATAGAAATTGTCAACATCCACATTTGTTGGTATATCATTTTCAAAATCCATAGGAACCCCTCCTATGTCATACAGCATATCCATCAACTCATCATTTCCACCATCCTCATTCTACACATTCTGATGACGACCTTATCATGATGTCTCTCCAACTTCCTCTCCATGCACATTCCAAATTGTATATCTTGGCCACCAGCCATTTAATATAAGATGCTCATACACATTTTCTCGATTACTCTTTCTTGTGTTCATACAAATCTTACATGGACAAAATATCCAATATTTCTTCGATCCAAATCTATGCATTGATCGATCCTGATGAAATGCCCAATCCAAAATCAGCATACTCCAATATCATATACTTCTATGTCTTCAAACCGTTTATCTGTCCACGTCTTATCCATGTCTACAACCTAAAAAAAAGATCATTTTAAAAGGCCTTTAAATTTCATAGATGAATGAAAGAAAAATATAATATAATATAATATAATATAATATAATATGTAGACAAAACCAACCACAACAAAATCATAACTTAAAAAGATTGAAACCAAAAACCTGTGTAAAACAAAGAATAATATCCAAATCCAAAATAATGTCATAACCAAACAAACAAAGAATTTTGATTAAAAGATTCTTATAATAATAACTAGATCTAACTTTACTAGATTTCACCAAAAAATATTGTCTTTAAAGAATAAAACTGCAAAAGAGATTAGTAAGCCTCAACCAATTGATGCATCAGAGAACCATAGAACACATGGTTTACATCATTAGGATACTAGGACATGAAATTTTATTTTGCAATTAGAATACAGCTATGTGTCGTCTACATCTTATTTGCATACAAAAAAAAATTTATGCATTTGTAGTATTAATGCAATCTTTCGTGAAGCCACCTTCTATCTCCTAAACTCCCACAAAGAAAAGATCCTAACAAAAGAATCCAAGGGATGTGAACAAAACTAACCAACCATATCAACTTAAGTCCTGCTTGGTCCCCTGTGTAGTCACCACCAGCTTAAGTAGCCATGGACACAGAAAACAGACATCCTCACATATGAACTGGTGGAGGCCAACGGTGATGTTCCAGATCTTGTGTTGCACAAAAAGGGGTCAATTTTTATACCATGGCCCATCCATCCTGCCAAAGGGTCAACCAAACCTAATCGTGTTGGGGCTTGAAAGATAGATGATATGGATATGAACTATTTGGAGGATGCAACACAACATCTAGCAAAGTTCCGGTTAGTGACAATAAGAATATGATCATCCAGACTTATAAAACCTGCATTTAAACTAAGAAAGAACATTTCTTTTCAAAAAAAAAACCTAAGAAAGAACAACTATACCTTGAAAAGCTATTACAAAAAGAATGAGCAATGCTAGTAGAGATTTTCTTTCTTCAAGACTTTCATCATGGTTGGATATGATATGCTATATTCATAAATATTCTTGCTTGTTCATAAAGATTCATATTTTAGTTGAGCTTGACAGGGATTTGATTTCCAAACTTACCCTCTAAACACCATAGCTTGAAACACCTCATTAAGGGAGTAGATCCTACTGAGCTTTATTTATGAATCCATTGAACAACTCAAAAGATCCAAAGACCTCCAGTAGGATTCCTACCACAAGCCAACAGAAAAATAAAAGAAAGAAGCCCAAAAGGAAAGATATACAACCCTTATAATTTCTTTTGAAGAGTTGGAATGTGGATTTCAATCCAAGAAGAATTACTACTCCAGACAAGAAAAATATATTGCTTAAAGCCAGCAAACCCTTGTCGAAGGAGGACAACTCCCAAACAAGTGAATAGAAAACCAAAACCAATAAGCCCAATTCCATGGCCTCTCCTTTGCTACCTCCACATTATTCCATGAAGTCTCCTATTTTTATCTATTCATGACTTTGACTACTGAATGAGAAAACTATAAGATAAAAACATGATAAAAGATGGAAAGAAAAGATGAATCAAAGATGGGAGAAAAAGGAGAATGGGCAGAGGAAGGGAGGGGTTGCGTCGATTTGAGGAGGATGAGGAAGAGGAGGAGAGGAAAGGGATGGTGGGAGTAGGAGATGACGGCTGACCTTGGAGGAGGGCTGACATGGTGGTTGCCAGAGGAGTGCGTGCAACTCGAGGATAGCAGTTGAGGTCGATGCTGAGGATGTCAGAGGTGAGCGAGAGGTCATAGGTTAGTACATGGAGGGGACATCGCAAGCGAGCGAGGAGGTGGTCGGAAGTGACGAAGCGGAGACGACACGATCGATGATGAGGATGGGGAGGAGACGACCGGCGACGATAGAGAGGGAGACAGTGGAGAAAGGCATAAGTGTTTTTTTTTCGGGGAGTGGGGAGGGTTTGCTTTTTCTTGGAGGGGGATTTTGATGAAAAGTAGGAATCGAGTCTGCGGGAATGTTTTCTCGGAAAAAACTTCTAGAAATAGGGAAGGTTTCAGAGGAATCCAAGTAAACCTCTTTTATCTTAATGTAATTTCGATTTTATGACGGTATATTAGTGTCTTGATTTTTGTTTTATTTTGTGATAAATTATCACAAAAATATATTAATTTTGTGACGATAATATTTAATGTTATTAATATCTATCCCAAAAGATATATTTTCTTATAGTATTCAAGAAAGATACCAGAAATTTTATCACTAGGAAAAAATTCTTTAGCAAAGAAATGTTGGATTCCTTGGGTTTGAAATAGGACTAGGAGATTATAATCTTTAAAATCATCCCATATAATTGATCGTCCACACCTAATCTTAAACTTTTCAAAATTATTAATTTTTTAAGAGGCTTTTTTATTTAGGCAAAATTATTCCATCACATTAGGTAATTCTTCCTCTTTAGGAGGTGGGTTACTAGGTCTAGTACTCTTTTTCTTTTTACGAGGCATAATGAGGAAAAGAAGGAAGAACAAGCTCTCAAGAGCCAAAAACAACCTTAATCAGACATTTGATTAGAAAGTTAGATGTCTGAAATACATAAATCAGATGGATGAAAAGATAAATCAACCGTCCAAGATTTTGAGAGACAAAAGTATATAACTGAGAAAAGTAGATGTCCGAATTGATAATAAGATGTCCGATCAAGTAAAAAATTCCACATTCAGGGTATGATGAAAGGACAAATGAATACCCAAAAACCCAAAAACAAACATAGAAAAGAATCAATCACAAGCACAATTACATCCTCATAAGAGTTTGGTGATGAAAAAATGATGAGAATATTTTAGATCTAGGTGAGAAGATAAAGTGATTACCAAAGGAAGAGTATAATATCTTCCTTGACAAGAGATCTCCTTAGATCTAGGGGAGAAGATGCGGTGACAGACATCTGGCAAAGCGTAGGAGATGTTCAACAAAGTGCAGGAGGTGTCTGATGCTCTTAGGTGCTCCTTCAGGCAGTTGAAAATGGAGTGAAGGTGAAGAGAAGTGGATTTTGAAGGAGAAGAGAGTTCTTTTGAGTGTGGTAAAGAGTGAAAAGTAAGAAAAGGAGTGAATATAAGGGGGTTGTGTACTAATGAGAAAAGAGTTGCATCAGAAAGAGGGAAAATACCCATTGGTTAAAAGAGAGATGTTGTTTCAATTTTTGAATCAAAGAGCATTCAAACACTAGACATCCTAATTTAAAGACAGATGTCTGAGAAGTATTCATCAGACGTCTTAGGTGTGAATATGACGTCTGAAGGACTGTTTGAATTTGAATTCAAACACCTCATTTGAAATTCAAAAGAGGCAAAGACAAGTGACTGTTGAAGAGAGTAATCAAAGGTCTGTGAGAAAAGCAGACGTCTGATCAACATATAAGATGTTTGAATTTCTTCAAAAATTTCCTCAAGACAAAAAAGCATACCAAAGAGAATTAGATGTCAAGGAGAGACTTTCAGACGTCCAAAAAACCAAAAAACTCAATTTCTAAGTCTTTTAACTTGCAGATTCCTAGATGCCTTCTAATATGACTATATCTTTCTAAATTAAGGGGTTTTGTCAAGATATCTACAAATTGATCCTTAGTGTTCACAAATTCTAACTTAAATTTCCCTTTTTAATACATTATTATTAAGAAATTGATGTCTCACATCTATATGATTAGTTCTAGAATGATTTATAGGATTTTTTTGATAAATTTATAGCACTTATATTATCACAACATATTTTAGTTTGTTTAAAGTCTAATCATAAGTCAGATAAAGTTTGTTTCATCCAAAGTACTTGAGAACATGCCAAAGCAGTTGAAATATACTCATCTTCAGTGGTGGATAATGCAACACAATTTTATTTCTTAGAGAACCAAGAACGAGTGCATTACCCAGAAAATGGCAAGTACCACTAGTACTTTTCCTATTAGTACTCTACTAGCATAATCGGCATCACTATATGCTAGTGAGTCAAGTGTATGAGTTCTAGGATAATACAAACCAAAGTCATTAGTTTCTTTTAAGTATTTAAAAATTCTTTTTATAGCAGACAAGTGAGATTCTTTGGTGAATTGTGAAATCGTGCACAAAGACAAGTAGCAAACATTATATCAGGTCTACTTGCAGTAAGATAGAGTAATGATCCTATCATACCTTTGTATAACTTTTCATCTGCCTGCTTACCATTTTTGTCTAAGTTAAGACTTACATTTGTAGCCATTGATGTGGTCTTGCCTTTGACATTTTCCATCTTGTATTTTTTCAATGTGTCATTGACATACTTTGTTTGACATATGATGAAGATTCCTTCATCCATTTGAGTGCTTTGAAGTCCAAGGAAGAATTTTAATTTTTCCATGAGACTCTTCTTAAATTCATCTTGCATAATCTTTGAAAATTCTCTACACAAACTATCATTAGTAGAACCAAAGATAATATCATCCACATAAATTTGAATAACTAGTAAATCATTAAGTTGATTCTTAATAAAAAGTGTTGGATCTACCTTTCCCATTGAGAAGCCTAATTTAATGAGATAATTTCTTAATCTTTCGTACCATCCCCTAGGTGCTTACTTGAGACCATAAAGAGCCTTCTTAAGCTTATACACATGATCCGGATATTCAGAATTTATAAACCCAGGAGGCTGGGCTACATAAATTTCTTCTTTTATAAAACCATTTAGAAAGGCTGATTTTACATCCATTTGATATAATTTAAGACCTAAATGCAATGCAAATGCAAGAAGCATTCGAATTGATTCATGCCTAGCTACAGGAGCATAAGTTTCTCCATAATCTATACCCTCTTGTTGATTATAATCCTGTGCAACAAGTCTGGCCTTATTTCTTACTACTTGACCATTTTCATTAGTTTTGTTTCTAAATACCCATTTAGTCCCTATAATAGAATTGTCACTTGGTTTAGGAACTGATTCCCATACTTGATTTCTTTTAAATTGATTTAGTTCTTCTTACATAACAAGTATCCAAGAAGAATCTAAATAAGCTTGATCAACAGTTTTGGGTTCAAGCTGAGATACAAAAGCAGTAAGAACAAAGTTAGCTTAAGATCTAGTTTTGACTTTGTCATTAATCTCTCCTATTATTTGTTCTTTGGGATGATCTTTTTGAATGTTCCATTCTTTATGTAGATTATGTGCATTTTGATCTTTAATATGTGATACATCTATAAAGGGAATGTCCTCATCATCACTATCTACTACTTAAAGTTCTTTTGTTGAATACTCGATAAGCTTTACTTCAGGATGAGTATCATATGAAGATACATTCATCTCCCTTAGCATCAAACTTATCAAGATTTTCTTTAGTGATAAACATATAACACTTACTTCCAAATATTTTGAAATAACTAATTTTAGGTATTCTATCATAATAAAGCTCATAACTTGTTTTATCAAGTATAGGCCTAATTAGAACTCTATTTAGTGCATAGCAAGCCATGTTAGTGGCTTTGGCCCAAAAATACTTTGGAAGACCAGATTCTATAAGTATGCGGGCACATTTTTGAAGGGTCTAATTTTTCTGTTCCACTACATTATTTTGTTGTGGAGCTCTAGGAAATGAAAACTCATGTCTTATTCCTAGTTCTTCACAAAAATGAGAAAAGTCTTGATTTTCAAATTCTCCTCCATGATCAGATAGAATTTAAGAAATCATATACCCTTTCTCATTTTGAACAAATTTTAAAAACTTGCTAAATACTTTTAAGGCTTGGTCTTTAAGTTTAAGAAAATATAGCCATGTAAATCTTGAATAATCATCCACAATTACAAGACAATATCTACCATCATTCAAACTACTTGTTCTGGTTGGTCCAAAGAAATCTAAGTGTAAGAGTTCTAAAGGTCTAGATGTAGAGACTATATTTTTTCTTTTAAAAGAACTTATATTCAATTTTCCAAGTGTACAAGCATCACACAATGTATTTGAATTAAACTTTTTCTGAGGCAATCCTTTAACTAATTCATACTTGACTAATTTATTTTGGTATTTGTAATGCAAATGACCCAATCTTTTGTGCCAAGTAAACATCTCATCATTGAAAGCTACTAAACAATCATAAGTTCCATTTTTGTCTATTTCAAAAATGTATATATCCTTATATCTTTTTCTAGTTAAAAGAATTTCGTTTGTAATACTATCAAAAATCTTAAAGAATTTAGCACTAAAAAGAATATCATAACCTTTGTCACAAATTTGACTAACACTTAAAAGGTTGTGTTTTAATCCTTTTACCAATGTAACATGACTAAAAGAAGCATTACCTGTACCAATAATACATGTACCTATATTCTGATCTTTGTGGTTGTTCCTGAATGTAACAGAACCACCCTCCTTGTACTTGACCTCCATAAAGAGTTCCTTGTCACCGATCATATGCTTGGAACACTCGCTGTCCATAATCCAAGTTCCTTTGCCTTTGTCCAACAAAAGATGATTGTCTTGGAGTTGGTCTTCTTGGTTGCTCTACCATCTTTCTATAGGGATGCAGTCCTTCTTTGGTTCTCTTAAAGATATATCTTGATAGATCTACTTCTTCTTGACCTACAAAATGAGATTGGTAAACCTAGCAAGTTTCTTTGGTATCCATTTTTTATTGGATCCATAGTGGTTACTTTTTATTTTCATAGTTGAATATGAAAACTTCCTTTCTTCCTTTTGACTAGATATAAAGCTAGTTTGTTTGGCTTTTGATGAACTAGCTTCATGAGAATATCCAAGACCAAAATTGCAAGAAGGAGATTTTTAAGATGATAAGAGTTTATCTAAGTTTTCCTTCCCATTGGAAAACCTAGCAAGATCTTCGAATGGTCTTTCTAAATTATCTTTAAGATCTTGAATAGCAATTTCAAGAGTTTTTATTTTTTTCTTTTAAACTTATAGTCTCATCACTCAGAAAATCTTTTTCTTACATAATCTTGTCTTTCTCATTTTGAAGATCTTGATATTTCTCTTTAAGCTCTTTATTTTTTAACTTGGTGTTTTTAAAGGTATAATATAAATCATCAAAAGCTTCTACAAGATCCTCTAAAGATAGATCATTTACCTCATTTGCTAATGCCATAAGTCCAAGGCATGCGACTTCTTCCTCGGTTGAATTAGTTTCAGATTCACTTCCACTTGAATCTGAGTTGTCCCATGTAGCTTGCATAACTTTCTTCTTCTTGTACTTGTTAAATGACTTCTTTGTATCTGTTTGTGACGTAGATCGCGTAGAAAATTAGTGGTTGTAGTATAGCGTGAAATACGTCTCTAGCAAATAAATTAACAGAACTTGGTGAATCCCGGTCGATCACAGGGAGGCTGAAAGCACTTTTGATTTCATGCGTTTGTTCCTAATATAATTACTAAATAGTATAGACACAATATCGTAGTATATATACATCAATCAAGAGTTTGAACATGAATTGCATACATCTACTAAACAAATTCTAACATAAACGTAAACTTCTTATGTAACAGAACGAGGGCACCATGTGTGGTTCGTGGTGGCCTTTTGGAGAGGTTGGGAGAAGCAACAACGATCCGTCGGGGTGGCCCAACGGACGCTTCAGACGGAGGTGCAGAGACAGAGGCAGAGAAGACGGAAAGAAGAGAGAGAAGGTGTAGGAGGAAGAAGAAGAAAGTAAGAGAATGCTTTAAAAGGAGACCCTTAAGCCTCTTTTTATAGCTTTTATGAAGGGCATTTAGGGTATTTGAGCCCTTAATCTCGTGTAAAGGCTTCAGATTAATTAGATCTGTTGATCGAGAGATCAATGGCCCTGATTAAGCCTTCCAAATCCTTCTTTTATCCTTGGTTTGTTCTGATGCTGCCACGTGGTGCTCTGTTTGCCCTTGGATCAAGATCTGACGGCTCCTACTCGCCCGCACACTCACTGCTTCGCCTGCTGCCCACCGCTCAGCACTTAAACGTGCCTCAAATCCTAAGGATTCTCAGTCGTCTGATCTCTCGATCAGATGGCTTAAAGAGCGCCCTCAGTACCCGCTGAGTCCTAAGGCACGCGTCATCTCGCGCATCTGCATCCAACGCTTCCACGCCCACCACACGTTCACCGCTGATTCACCTGATGAAGATTCGGCGGTGGAATTTTATCCGCGGGTGCCCGACTCCTAATTGCGTTTCGATCTTGCATCGTGCGTGGTCTGTTAGGCGTGCTCTCCACTGCTTTACGCGCGTAAATTATCGTGCTTTCCAAAACCTATGCAGTCGCCATCGGCTGTTAGATGGGAATCCAACGGTCGAGATCTCTCCCGTGCGTGATGAGGCAGCTGGAGGTTGGCGACATGGCTGCATCGCGGCCATTGGATGACGATCCAATGGCCCATAGCTCTCCTTTCCAGATTGGGGTGTGGTGAGGAGCGACTGCGATGCACCACGTGGTGCCATCGTGGCTGTCCATCTTCTTCTCCTTGTATCTAATGATGTAGGCTTCCGATTGAATTGATTTCTGCGTCGTTGGACTGTGAACATCTATCCAGATCCATCCATGTGATTGGATTTGTCATCTGAGGTCTAGATATTCTTCAATTTTCCCCTTGGTTCTTGCTTCTTCTGTGGACTCCCTAAGGTGCTATAGGAGTCCGATTGATGTGCTCTTGGAGGCGTTGGACTCCCGTCGTCATTCCAAATATATCCATAAGGTTGGATCGGTCATCTGCAGCCTTGGATTATCGGTAATTTTTAATAACTCTTAAATAGCACATTATTATGTATAAAACATATAAATCGTCTAAGATGTAAAGTACAATGTGTATGTATACAGAATGCCATGTTAAGATAGGTTCTACCTTAATTCAAGCGAATTAGGGCCTATGATTGCTGCGCAATCATACCCCATGCCTAAATCTTGCTAGTCCCTAGCAAGTGTAAGACTAAATGCATTTTATCAAGGATTTAACTAAAGGTTTATTTCTTTTTGTTTCATCCAAAAATTCAGAATCCAGATAACCATGAATATATAATGTTGTAGCTTCTGCAACGGATCCATGAGAAGAGTCGATACACATTTAAAGCTTGTACTTGACCCCTAATAAAATTCTGTTGGGATAGGCAAACTTCTTCTCTCGGGGATATAAACTATTCTCTGATTTTAGCCCTGGCTTCTGGCTTAGGTAGAAGATGTCTGAGTTAACTGGATTTGTATTTGGTGGCTCACTCTCTTCTGGTGCTACATAGAGACTAATATTTCAAAATCTACATTTCTGGATTATTGAATAAATTAACTTAGAGAGAGGCTAGAAAATTATGCTCTCTTTAATCTTTTGTACTTTTTCTTTACTCTCTTTCTCTCTCTCTTTTTCTTTTTCTTTTACTTCCTGAGCTCACATTTTACCAGATTTGTAATTGTATTTGGTGGTCTTGCATGGCATTATACTTTAATTAAGTTCTAATAACCCTACGACTAAGTCAGACTCCTTAGCTCGTATTTAGGCAGTCAGAAATACAGAAAAATAAGTGAAGGCTATATTTGGTGGTTTGTGGGGATGCTAGGTGTTTTTGCCTCAAAATACTTTGATTTACATAACTCAAACTTCTTAACATAACACTTTTTTTTTTGGCAGAAAGCAAATACCTCTTTTGTATGCTTTTTTCTTCTTCTCTCTTTTTTTTATCAAGATATATTTATCTACTAGCACAATGCCGTTAGCAACATAACATAACGCAATCATTGAGGCATTATTTGGGATTTTTGGGGATGACCAAGAGGATCTTGGGTGGCTTATTCGGTGGAAGTGCCTACTCTCAGCACCGAGTAAGGAATCGATAGGACGACGTATTTCTGACATTGACATTAGTACCCTCCTTTAGCCAAGGATTCCATAGAGGATGGTCGTAACCATCCACCTCAGTCCTAGTTTTATCAGAACCCGCTCTCTGTGTTTTTGCCTTATTTGGTGGCTCTCGTACGGAATTTCTCACAAAATTAGTACACAAGAACTGAGAACGAAAACTATGCCCATCTCTAAGTATTATTCAATTATTAAAGATTCCTTACACTAGCCTTAAAGCACCAGTAGACTCTCTATTCTCATCTTATGTATGTTTTGGTGGATCTACTAGAAGATGTTTCACTTGACTCCCTAATTACTGTCCAAGGGTTCAGGAGAAGAAGCAATTCTTCTTCTTGACAAACTAGAGATGTCTATCGGTTTTCACAGTGGATCTATTGCAAATTCTTCATGTAGATGTACGGTTATACTGGATTCTAAGCTTAGGAATCTACTAAAGAATAAATCTTTAATAAAACCTCTTGATAAAACGACCCAATCCCCCACTTGTTGGTAGAAAATTTTCAGTTTTTATGGACTACCCCCATGCCTAAGTGTTTGCATGTCCTTATGCATGAATAAAAGAAATAAGGCAGGGTGTATGTGAATCACCTGAAACTGCTTCTGAGTTGTCGTTTAACTCATGCCATCACTACAATGCCATACACAATATGCAAAACAATATGCGAAAATGAAATATGCTATGTATATATGGTATGTATATATGTATACGTGCTGGTAAGTCATCCCAAAAATAGAATTTAGCCTCTGATATAAATTTGAATTTTTGATCCTTGGATAATCCCGCAGGTAGCCTGCCTGCGACAAGATGCTCTATTAGCATACCAAGGAAACTCAATAGAGTTGATGGACAGTAGAGACTCATCCGAAAATTGGTCTGATATCGGCGGGGAGTACGGAATGTAGGCTGGGTCTAGCCGAGACAAGTGATCCGCCACAACATTATGTGCTCTAGCTTTGTCACGAATCTCGACATCAAACTCCTGCAAAAGAAGGATCCATCTGATCAGGCAGGGTTTGGCGTCCTTCTTTGCCAACAAATGATGGAGGGCGGAATGGTCAATGTAGATGATAACTTTGGACCCGAGTAAGTATGACCTGAATTTCTCCAACCCAAATACCATAGCTAGCAATTCTTTCTTAGTGACTGTATAGTTACACTGAGCCTCATTCAGCGTTTTGCTAGCGTAGTATATTACAAATGGTTGGCGCTCCCGACATTGGCTAAGAATGGCTCCTACAGCGAAGTTGGAGGCATCACACATCATCTAGAAGTTGAGAGACCAGTCGGGGGGTTGGAGAATAGGTGCAGTTGAAGCAGCACTTCGCAAGGTCTCGAAAGTGCTAAGACACAAGGAGTTGAAGTCAAAGGGAGTGTTAGTTACCAAAAGATTCGTTAATGGACGAGCAATTTTCAAGAAATCTCGAATGAATCTTCGATAAAATCCGACATGCCCTAAGAATGATCTAATTGCCTAACCGAGCTAAGCGAAGGTAATCGTGAAATGATTTCGGACTTTGCCCAGTCAACCATGAGTCCATTAGAGGAGATCCTATGACCTAGTACGATGCCATCCTGACCATAAAATGGCTTTTTTCCCATGAAAGTACTAGGTTAACCTCTATACATCTCCTCAGGATCTTTCTGAGGTTATCAAGACAAGATGAAAATCATCTCCAAACATAGAGAAGTCATCCATGAACACTTCTATGCAGTCCCCGATCATGTCTGAAAAGATGCCCATCATGCATCGCTGAAAAGTAGCTGATGCGTTGCAGAGGCTGAAAGGCATCTGCTTAAAAGCGAATGTTTCGAAGGGACACGTAAAAGTCATCTTGTCTTGATCTTCTGAGTTGATTGCTACTTGATTGTACCAAGTGTATCCATCCAGAAAGTAGAAGAAACTACTCCCGACCAGCCATTCTAGAATTTGATCAATAAAGGGTAAAAGAAAATGATCCTTTTTGGTGGTCGAGTTTAGCTTCCTATAATCAATGCAGACCTGCCAAGAAGTCGTGGTGCAGGTCGAGATGGATTTGCCCAATTCATTTTTTATTACGGTGAGTCCCGCCTTTTTGGGCACAATCTGAATGGGACTCACCCACTGGCTATCGGAAATAGGATAGGTAATGCCCGCGTCCAGCCATTTAATGATCTCCTTCTTAACAACCTCCAACATATTTGGATTTAGGTGCCTCTGAGGTTGTCTTGACGGTCTCACCCCTTCATCAATGTAGATATGGTGAGTGTAATACAAGGGGCAAATCCCATGGAGATCAGTAATGCCCCACCCGATAGTAGCCCTATGTGCTTGCAGAATGGAAATCAATTGGTGTTCCTGGTCCGGGGTCAAGTGAGCATTGATAATCACAGAATACATCTCACTTTCTCCCAGAAACACGTACTTGAGTGAATCAGGTAAGGAATGTAACTCTAGTAGTGGAGGGTGGGGAGGGGGTTTATGCAGGGGAGGAGAGGAAGCAACAACGGAAATTTGCTGACCTTGACTATTGGAGAATTCGTCTGCCATGGTCATGTAATCTTGTCTCAAGATATCAGTGCTAGATAGGACAGGATAATCAGGATCAGGGGTGTTAGGAGCAAATGAACACCCATGACAACTAGATCCATGGGATGAAATGTGTATGTCATTAGTCTCAGTCCCGTGTGGATCACAATCTAAGACCCCTGATAGTGAAGATGAATGTGCCATTGGGTTGCTATAGAGGAGCCCAATGTTCCCACAGAAAGTTGAATCTTCGTCTTCACTATCCTCCTATAGTAAATCACAATCAAAGTTCTTTGATGCCCTGAAAATGTCCTATCTAAGATTTCATTCCTTAAGGCAATCTCCATGCACCCTGATGCATAGTCAATGTTCACACAGGCGGTTGCCAAGAACGGGAGACCTAAGATAATCAGTGCATCACGGAGATTAGGAGGAACCTCCATATCAAGAACAAAAAATTCCATTGGAAAGCAGAATCCTTGGACTTTTACGATCACATTTTCAACCACCCCCCTCGGCGTTTTCACCAATCGGTTAGCCAACTGTATGGTAACCGCGATCAAATACTACGATGGGAGTTAGGTTGATGGACGACCCCAAGTCAAGAAGGGCCCTATCAAAAGGGGAATCCTGCAAAAGGTAGGAAATCAGTGGTGTGCCCGGGTCCTTCTTTTTGGGTGGTAAGTCGGCTAAGATAACTGCGCTGGCTTCCTCAGATAATACCGCCTATCATTCGATTCTCTGTTGTCACTTCGAAGAACAGTAGTCCTTGAAGAACCTAGCAACAGGAGGGATGTGATCTATTGCTTCGAGGAGAGGGACCTGAATGTGAACTTCCTTGAACATAGATTTCAGGTCCTCAAATTTCTGTGTCCTTTTTCCATGCTGAATCTTGCGTTAGAGCCGCAGGAAAAGGGACGAGAATTTCAGGGTCTAAGGGCTTCATTCCTTTATCTAATGAAGATGGCTTGTGAGAGGAAGATGGTTGTGAGCCATCTTGAGGTAGAGCACAAGAAAAATCATTACCCTCTTCCCTAGGTAGCGGGTCCTATGTAGTCTTTCCACTACTTAAGGTGACAGCTTTTGCATCGGCATGCTGTCCATGAAGGGGCAGAGGAGCGGGTTGGTCTAGATACACAGGGTTTCGTAGCAGAGGTGGTTGATCAAGCCCATAACCAGGTGGTGTGGGAGGTGCTTGCAGAACAACATGTGCCTACCCTTGTGGTGCTTGGAATCTAGGCGAGATGCTATGATTCTGCACATATCTTGGGTTTGGGACAGGTTGGGAGGGTAAAGCTCCCTATGACCTATGCTCCAGCATCATCTAGTTTTGCGTGTTTGACGTGCCTTCGTGCGTGTGTGTTAAGAGGTGTCGTTATAGTTGCACTTGATACGTCGGTTTTAAAAGAAGTAGACGGAGGTGAGTCCGAGTGTCGATCTCAGGGAGGCGTGGAAATCGGATTTTGTTTACCACTTGTTGTCACGAAAAAGGCGGAGTTTTGCTTGCGAAAGAAACGGTTTTGAAGAGCGAGAGATAGAGAGATTTTAGGGTTAGAAAGCTCTTGATTTTGATCATGCACTTTAAACAGAAATTAAAAAGGCAACTAAATGAAAAACAATTTCATTAAACATGCATTCATAGTTCATGGTTTACAACATTAAATACATGCTTCAACAAAAGTAAATGAAAGCTTAAAAGAGAGAGAGAGAGGTAGAGAGAGAGTGGAGAGCGACGAGGCAGCCACGGCGGTGGAGGAGGCTCCGTCGGCGGCTCGTCGTCTCCGGCGATTACAAGAGTGCCTAAGACTAGCTAGGAGAGGAGTGGAGTAGTTGCAAGTGGGAGAGGATGCCTTGAATGGTGGTAGAAGGGGGTTTAAATAGAGTTAAGGGCTTCCTAAAAGAAGAATGTGCTTTAGCGACATCCAGAACGTCGCTAAAACCGCTTCCAGATACGTCGGTGAAGGCCTTCTGCCGCCGGTCAGCCGCCCGCCCCCTCTCTCTCTCCAAGCGCGATCCGTGGATGATGATCGAGAGCCGTCCGATTGAAGATCGGACGGCTGAGATCCTCCCGCGCCTGTGCTGAGATCGCGCTTCGGGCGGGCGTGCGCGCGCGCGTTTCCGCCCGGCGTGCGCGTGCGCTCGGGCGCTGTCGTCGCGCCGCGTGGCGCAATCCTGACCGCCCGCTGCTGATCGGGCGGCTCAATTTCGCCGCGCCCTTCGCTCGCGCTTGATTTCCGCTCCACGCGATTCGAACGCGCGTCGCTGCGACGCGGGCGTGCGCGCTAACCGTTGCGCCACGCCCGCGCTTTGTCGCGGCGACCGCGGGCGAGCGCGCGGATCTCGGCCGTTCGATCGAAGATCAACGGCCGAGATTCGTTCTTGGCTGGCTTGAGGGCGAGAGAGCGGCGGGGGCGGGGCGACGTGGCGCGTTCTGGGCCGTTGATCTCCAGATCAACGGTCATGATTTCTTGGGCCCATTGTGGGAGCTCCGGATGTCGGATTTGGCTGATCTTGAGTCCGTTGGACTCCGTTCGTCGTCCTGAATCCATCCGTGCGGTCTGATTGCTCATTTGAGGCCTGCTTTGACAAATACTTTACACAAATGGCCATTAATACGGTTTATAAGCAATCTTGGTACTTGATGCATGCAACGCTCCTATTCTACTTTATGTTGTGCCTTTTATTCTAAATATGGGCCATATTCAACCTAATTACTACCCCCTTGCGTGGTGTTATCATACCCCCATGCTTACTCCTTGATAGTCCCTAGCAAGGTTTATTCTAGCCTTTATTTCTTTGGAGAATTCAAGAAGTAATTGCTTCGGCACTTTGTTACTCGTCAATAAGAGGAAATATACGAAGATCTTAATCTACAAAGACTAAGCAGCGCCCGGGTATCTTCCAAAATACGAATCGCCCGAATCCTTGCTTTGTATATATAACTATACATATGTATACGTATATATTTATATATGTCTTTTTAGAATTTTCGGAATTCAGTATGGGTTGGTAACTTTTTACGGCTACCCAACCCACCCAAAACTCGGTCAAAACCCTAAGTGCTAAGCATCTTGGCGCGAATGTTGTGATAGACTTACTTAACGGTAATTGAGACAGACTTCGAGTTTCTACGCCTCTAGGTGACCGGAAAAGAAAATAAATTTTTGCCTGAAGGTGTATTTGTTCGATTGGTAGCTTTCTCCCTGCGTTCATTTTACTTGGGGTCAACACAAGGATTTTCCAGTGTATATCTCCCCGGCTTGTACTACTTCCCCGCTTCTTCCTTAGGTGTTTTTGGTCTTCTTTTTTTGTGCAATTATTGTGCTGGGCTCTGGACAACCGACCAATGGGCTGTTACCCACGATCACTTGCCAGCCATACTTGTGCGGTGAAGTGTGGTTTATTTTCTTTTCTTCTTTTCCTTTTTTTTGTTTTTTTATTTTTTTTATTTTTTTACGTAGGTGGCTTCCCTAATCTCAAATGTACCTAGAGGCAGTGAAAAAGAAATGGCCTGTGGCTGGGTTCTGGACAACCTGCCAATGGGCTGTTACCCACGACAACTTGTCAGCCATACCACCCTAGAAAGTTCATTAGTTACCCAATTTCTGTCAAAATCTCCGAGAAGTGAGTCTGTGCAAAAATGTGTGTAGATGCTTAGACTCAAAGTTTTCCTGAGTTAGAGGGTGAGTTGATAAGTCGTATACTTATTACCTTATTTATTAGGTGGATTAGAATAGCTTAAAGTTGCAAGGGTTCGCCGCTAAATCCATATTTTAATGGACACCAGGGCTAATTAAGCCTGAAGGCCTGAAAAGTCTAAGTGTTTAAGTTCTTTTTGTATTATTTCCCACTATTGACAAGTTTCTAATGCCTAAGTTTTTCTTCCTAAATTCAATTTTTTTTTTTTTTTTTTTTTAATCAATTAATTTATTCATTCAGACTGATTAAGCTCAGGATTATGCAATTTACCATCCCCCCATGCTTAAGTTGGACAATGTCCTCATTGGCAGATGCATGGATGCAGAAGGGTTCAAAAAGATAGTACCTGAGTGACGTAAACTACCAGATCAGTCTGTATCCGCTGGGTTGCCTCCCAGGAAGCGCTGAGTTTAACGCCTCCAGCTGGGCGGTGCACAAACAGGAATGGCTTGGGTCAAGAAGATATGTTCAAAATTAACCAGACCCAAAATCAGAAGTCCACAGATGCGAATAAGGTTGTGGTGGAGTCCCGTTCCTAAGGGGCGGGAATTCTGTAACAGATATATCATGAATGCCCGTGTCAGATCCTCTTTTAGTTTGTGGGCATGCAAACAAGTTGCTGTGGACGAACGCACCCCAAATATGACATGCCAAACACTAAAGATGTAGGTCTTATATTCAACTTGTATCCCCATAAAATTGCAATCCATCGAAAGTGTATCAATTCTAGTGCATTCGGGTTGCGGGATCTTTATTCTGGTAGGGCAAGTAACAAAGTCCAGAGTTTCATACTGAGCCCTACAACCAAGCATGAGTCTTCTCTTCAAAGACGAATCCATCTCTTCCGCAACTATGATTTCATTGCTCATTCCCTCCAAGCCCTTGATCTCAAGAATATTTTCTTCAACCTCCTTTGTATCAGATTCACTGTTTGGGGTTGCATTAGAGGTAGGGTCAATTTCATCCTCTAGATCATATTCTTTCTCTCGGCCCTCCTCCAAATTTGTGATGGGGATTCTAACCAATTCATAATCAATTTCTTTGAAATTGTAACTCCATTCTCCATTTCCGACGTTGGCTGCTACTCCCACCGGATTACTTGTCTTGAGCTGATTAGATTCAGATTCCAAGGTCTCTCCCCTCACCTTCTCAGTTTCCTCCTGATGTTTGTTCTCAATGCTCCCCAAATTGTGCTCCAAGGAATCCTTACTTTCCTTATCCACTGAGCTATCCAACTCCTGAGGGGTATCAATGGTGGACTGAACCAAATCAGGATGACTAGGTGTAGTCCAATTGATCATGGTAGGTCCTTGCTTTATGAATTCCATGAATGGCGTTGTATGCAACAGCTTTCTTTGGCCTTCTTCCCCCAATTGTTGGAACAACTCCAACATGGCATGTTGCCCTTTAACCAATTCTTGATTCTGTCTGTGTAGTTCTATCTGGAGGTTATCAAGAATTGACATGGTGTCATTTGGTGTCCTTTGGATTTCCTCCTTGAAATCCAGGTTAAGAGAGTATGGTTGAGGTTGTGGATCAGAATCCATATTGGTGTTTAGGTTCTTGGGTGGGTCCTCTATTCTGTCATGTTCAGGGTCCAGTTCTTCAAGAGGAACCATTCTCTGTTTGGTCCTACTCCAGAATAGTTGAGGTTCTAAGTCTTCCTCCCAGTCAGATTCTTCATCAGGGGACCAAATCAGAGGTTGATGATCCTGGGCTTGCCTAGATTTCTGATCATTTTCTGATTTCCATTTGTCTAGAACTCCTTCTAATCCAAAGGTCAAGTAGGCAAGGTTGTTGAATTCAGATGACCTTTCTTGGTTATTATCTTGAGATGGGTAGGGTTCTTGGTGTTCTCCTAAAGTGTATGTCCTATCACAGTAGAGCGGGTCGGACCTAAATGAGGAGGCATCGTGAGGACAATCGAGATATGGAGCCCCATGATTTGAATCGTACCCTTGGGTGGCTATGTTGGGTGTATTCCAATAAGAGGTTGGTGTGGTTTGGTCATAGTTGGGCCAAGAGGGATATTCCAGGTTGCATCCCCAACTTGGTGGTTGGTTAGCCCAAGTCGGCTGTGGGTATGGTCTACTTGGGTTAGCATACAAATCCTGTTGGGGGTAATTTGGGTAAGATGGATAGGCATTGAAATCCATGGAAGAAATGGAGGGATGCGGGAAGAACAGATGAGAGAGAGTTGTGCACTCAATCAAACAAACAAGCCTAATCCTTATGGTGTATTCCTTAGGAGACCTAGAAATCTCACAAAGGTTGATTAAGTCCGTAAACACTGGACTCCCCTTCCCAAGGCTAATCTGGCCAGGTTGATTACGAGGGGATTGCAGGGAAGGTTCTTCCTTTGGCTTGCGCCTCCGGTTCCATAGACCCCACAACCACGGTCGTTTGACACTGCCCCGCAGCCTAGTCACCAGATTCTACCAAGGGAATGAAAGCCAAGTGCCTAGCAGACAAAACCTCACCTTTTGAGACTTAACTCAGTCCTGCCTAGGGCACGTCTACTCAGTTTTAAAGGGCTAGGATAGTGCTTGTGCTTAGGGTGATGTGATGAGGCGTTGATTGGGGTGGTGCCTCTTAATGTTCTACTTTCAAAGTGTGTGCTTCTAGCAAAACATGATTTTCAAGCAAGGATTTGTTAAGATATAGTGTCTTTTTAGTGTTTCATCCTTACTTACGTACTTTTTAGGGTTGACGTGTCTTAATTTTTTCAAACAAGTTTCAGTGGGCACGTCAAGTTCTGCACACAACTTAGTGAAAGTAGATTTCCTTTTATTTTGTAAAGGCTCTAAAACCCTAGTGTACTCATCCTGATAATCATGCAGCTTCTATTAGATGAGTCAGTTTTAGGGTTGAGTGGTGCGGCCCAGGTCAACTCATGGTGGCTTCGCAAACACCACTCAAGAGAGAAAGAAAAGAACACTCCAAGAATTTGTCCAGTATATTAGAGTGTACATTTTTTTGTAGGGTGGTGTATTAAGAATGTGGGTCAAGCAATCATTCGCCACGCCAATTTTTTTCAGTTTTTATGATTTTTTTTAGCTTTTTCACGCAAGCAAACAATGAGAGAGAGAGAGTACTCACTATCGGTCCTCGAGGCGTCTACTTCCTTGCTACCATAGTGGAATGCGTCGCTTCGCCGTCCATGCGCCGAATTCCTGCATCCGTCAAGTAAAAAAGGAAAGTAGGGCATTAGACGATATGAGAATGAAGGTGGAATGGAGGTGATAAAACAAATCCGTTGCCTCCCCGGCAACGGCGCCAAAAACTGACGTGCCTTCGTGCGTGTGTGTTAAGAGGTGTCGTTATAGTTGCACTTGATACGTCGGTTTTAAAAGAAGTAGACGGAGGTGAGTCCGAGTGTCGATCTCAGGGAGGCGTGGAAATCGGATTTTGTTTACCACTTGTTGTCACGAAAAAGGCGGAGTTTTGCTTGCGAAAGAAACGGTTTTGAAGAGCGAGAGATAGAGAGAGTTTAGGGTTAGAAAGCTCTTGATTTTGATCATGCACTTTAAACAGAAATTAAAAAGGCAACTAAATGAAAAACAATTTCATTAAACATGCATTCATAGTTCATGGTTTACAACATTAAATACATGCTTCAACAAAAGTAAATGAAAGCTTAAAAGAGAGAGAGAGAGGTAGAGAGAGAGTGGAGAGCGACGAGGCAGCCACGGCGGTGGAGGAGGCTCCGTCGGCGGCTCGTCGTCTCCGGCGATTACAAGAGTGCCTAAGACTAGCTAGGAGAGGAGTGGAGTAGTTGCAAGTGGGAGAGGATGCCTTGAATGGTGGTAGAAGGGGGTTTAAATAGAGTTAAGGGCTTCCTAAAAGAAGAATGTGCTTTAGCGACATCCAGAACGTCGCTAAAACCGCTTCCAGATACGTCGGTGAAGGCCTTCTGCCGCCGGTCAGCCGCCCGCCCCCTCTCTCTCTCCAAGCGCGATCCGTGGATGATGATCGAGAGCCGTCCGATTGAAGATCGGACGGCTGAGATCCTCCCGCGCCTGTGCTGAGATCGCGCTTCGGGCGGGCGTGCGCGCGCGCGTTTCCGCCCGGCGTGCGCGTGCGCTCGGGCGCTGTCGTCGCGCCGCGTGGCGCAATCCTGACCGCCCGCTGCTGATCGGGCGGCTCAATTTCGCCGCGCCCTTCGCTCGCGCTTGATTTCCGCTCCACGCGATTCGAACGCGCGTCGCTGCGACGCGGGCGTGCGCGCTAACCGTTGCGCCACGCCCGCGCTTTGTCGCGGCGACCGCGGGCGAGCGCGCGGATCTCGGCCGTTCGATCGAAGATCAACGGCCGAGATTCGTTCTTGGCTGGCTTGAGGGCGAGAGAGCGGCGGGGGCGGGGCGACGTGGCGCGTTCTGGGCCGTTGATCTCCAGATCAACGGTCATGATTTCTTGGGCCCATTGTGGGAGCTCCGGATGTCGGATTTGGCTGATCTTGAGTCCGTTGGACTCCGTTCGTCGTCCTGAATCCATCCGTGCGGTCCGATTGCTCATTTGAGGCCTGCTTTGACAAATACTTTACACAAATGGCCATTAATACGGTTTATAAGCAATCTTGGTACTTGATGCATGCAACGCTCCTATTCTACTTTATGTTGTGCCTTTTATTCTAAATATGGGCCATATTCAACCTAATTACTACCCCCTTGCGTGGTGTTATCAGTGTTCTGTATGCTCTATATTTGGTCAACCATTGCCTTCATTATTTGCAGGTTGCCATGGGTAGATTTCTGAATTGACGCTTGCAATTCCTCCTTCAGAGACTCCAAAGGGTCGGCCCGCTTTAGAGGGTAGTTGGCAACTTGGTGCAGTGGATGATAGATAGAGTGTGTCTGTTGCTGCTGGGACGGGAATGGCTGCTGCCTAGGATATGTGTTCTGCGCATTCGCATATTGTCTGGTCTGGTAGTGTGGAGCTTAACTCTGTCTTTGTGGGTTACCAGACCAGGAGATATTGGGGTGCTGGCGCCAACCAGGGTTATACGTTTCAGAATACGGGTTGCTATGCCCATAACCCTGAATAGCATTGACATCTTCGTAGGCCGAAGACGTCTTAGATGTAAATTCATCAAAAGAATATGCACTTGCATCATCATGTGGTGCGTAACCCTGATTGTATGATGCCAGATCCACATTGTTCACGGGTTCCTTGTCTGCAGAATCCCACGGAGATGGAGAGAAAACATCCCGAGTAAACGGATATGTATGAGCAGAGGGGGCTCGGGATGCTTGAGAGGAGTAAGATGGAGCAGTGCTACCAGAAGATCCAAATCTTGCTTGCATTAATTCATCGAGCTTCTTATCGAGCAGATTCACCTTGTCCAACTTTTTGGTGATAATGTCCATATCAGCTTGGGCTCAGCTTGAGCCTCGTGGACACTAACTCGTTGCTGTCCAGGTCGTTGGAACTGGTTCATTGAGGTGGCATTCATCAAGTTCTCTACTAAGGATTCGAATAGTTCAAATGAGCTGTTCTCGTCCTTTGCGAGAAAATTCCCATCGCTAGATGCATTGGCCAGGTGCCGATGTGTGTCATCCAACCCATGGTAAAATACTTGAGTGAGGTGCCATTTGGGTACACCATGGTATGGGCACTTCCTGAGAAGATCGTGAAATCTGTCCCAGGCGTCATGCAGCTTCTCTCCAAGGACTTGGGCAAAAGTCATGATCGTGCACTGATAACACCACGCAAGGGGGTAGTAATTAGGTTGAATATGGCCCATCTTTAGAATAAAAGGCACAACATAAAGTAGAATAGGAGCATTGCATGCATCAAGTACCAAGATTGCTTATAAACTATATTAATGGCCATTTGTGTAAAGCATTTGTCAAAGCAGGCCTCAGATGAGCAATCGGACCACACGGATAGATTCAGGACGACGAACGGAGTCTAACGGACTCAAGATCGGCCAAATCCGACATCCGGAGCTCCCACAATGGGCCCAAGAAATCCTGACCGTTGATCTGGAGATCAACGGCCTAGAACGCGCCACGTCGCCCCACCCCCGCCGCTCGCACGCCCCCAAGCCAGCCAAGGACGCATCTCGGCCGTTGATCTTCGATCGAACGGCCGAGATCCGCGCGCTCGCCCGCGGTCGCCGCGACAAAGCGCGGGCGTGGCGCAATGGTTAGCGCGCACGCCCGCGTCGCGGCGACGCGCGTTCGAATCGCGCGGAGCGGAAATCACTTGCGGGCGAAGGGCGCGGCAAAATTGAGCCGCGCGATCAGAAGCGAGCGGCTAGGATTGCGCCACGCGGCGCGACGACAGCGCCCCACCTCCCACGCGCGCGCGCACGCCGGGCGGAAACGCGCGCGCGCACGCGCGCCCGAAGCGCGATCCTAGCGCAGGCGCGGGAGGATCTCAACCGTCCGATCATCAATCGGACGGCTCTCGTTCGACATCCACGGATCGCGCCTGAAGAGAGAGAGGGGCGGGCGGCTGACCGGCGGCAGAAGGCCTTCACCGACGTATCTGGAAGCAGTTTTAGCGACGTTCTGGATGTCGCTAAAGCACATTCTTCTTTTAGGAAGCCCTTAACTCTATTTAAACCCCCTTCTACCACCATTCAAGGCATCCTCTCCCACTTGCAACTACTCCACTCCTCTCCTAGCTAGTCTTAGGCACTCTTGTAATCGCCGGAGACGACGAGCCGCCGACGGAGCCTCCTCCACCGCCGTGGCTGCCTCGTCGCTCTCCACTCTCTCTCTATCTCTCTCTCTCTCTCTTTTAAGCTTTCATTTACTTTTGTTGAAGCATGTATTTAATATTGTAAACCATGAACTATGAATGCATGTTTAATGAAATTATTTTCCATTTAGTTGCCATTTTAATTTCTGTTTAAAGTGCATGATCAAAACCAAGAGCTTTCTAACCCTAAACTCTCTCTATCTCTCGCTTTTCAAAACCGTCTCTTTCGCAAGCAAAACTCCGCCTTTTTCGTGACAACAAGTGGTAAACAAAATCCGATTTCCACGCCTCCCTGAGATCGACACTCGGACTCACCTCCGTTTACTTCTTTTAAAACCGACGTATCAAGTGCAACTATAACGACACCTCTTAACACACACGCACGAAGGCACGTCATGCACCTCATAGCATTTGTCCGATTGATCGGGAAGAACTTTTGGAGGAATTTGCGACGTAATTCCTCCTAGGCTCCAATTGGTCTCTCGATGGCCTTGAACCAATAAGTAGCTTTATCCTTGAGAGAGAAAGGAAAAAGCTTCATGAGAACAATTCTAATATCTACATTCCTAGGTCGAACTGACTCTGCAATCTGACTTAGATCTTTGAGGTGTTGGAAGGGATCCTCATTCGAGTTTCCATAGAAATGAGTCTGAATTAGACTTATGATATTCGGCTTCAACTCGAATGCGTCTCCTCCTGCGGGAATTCAGACCTGAGGTGTTATAATTGTTGCCACTAGATCGTAGAAGTCTCGCAGTTGTTCTCCGCGTAGTGGATGCTGCATTCTGTCAAGTGTTGTGAGAATCCTGTCGATGCTTTGCTCGTATTTTTGTTCCCTTTCCTCGACCCTGGGTTCTAGACGAGCCATTGGGTCCTAATTCTTAGGGTCTTGACGAACTCGAAGATTGGGATTAGCCATCTCAGCTAATCGAGTGGAAGAAGGTTGAGAGGAGAGGTCAGGCGAGAATCGCCTTTGCCACCTTGGGTTTGGCTCCCAAGGTCCCACAAGTTTAGGTCCTAACGTCCTTCTTCCTTGCATACACCAACTCAAAGGTTGGTGCAGTCAAGTAGAAAGGCTAAGGCCTTGTTAATCAAAGTGGTCATTTAGATCAGATGACCGGATTTTTCGTTTAAGTTTATGTTATTAAAAAAATTTCGGCGAGAGACTAACTGCAAGGAATTCCTGCCTCTCAGGCTAACCTAGCCAATCTGGTTACGAGGGGACTATGAGGAAGGTTCTCTCTTTGGCTTTTGCCTTCGGTTCCGTTACTCCGCAGGCTTAGACACTAGGTTTTTCAAGAGAGGTTGGAGCTACCCAATAGTTTCAAGCCAAATGCAGGTCATTTGATATATTTTCGTGAATTTTTAACATGTTTCTCCAATTTAGTAGATGGTGGGCTGTCTGCAAGGTGACACGCCTTACCGACTAATTCTTGGGCTTGTCGAAGTCCAAGTTAGTCTATGTGGTCCTATTGGCTCATGCACTTCTAAGTTTTTTTCAAATTGAAGACCACAATTCACATGTATATTCTAAAGTAAGATGGAATTCAAATGATTTGAAACTTGGCAAGAAGATTCCTTTTTCAATAATCTTTTAAAAGAGTATTTTTCCAAAATTTTTTACTATTTCCAACAATTAGTTATGAATTTTTAACAAACTAGGGGTCAAATATGGGATTTAGACCTCGTGTTGGTTTTTCTATTGGAAACTATATCAAATATGCTCCAAAAATTTTGTAAAAATATGATGTTGAAAGCTAATTTGATTATCTTTCAAACCCCACAAATTATGGGTAAATCAGATTTGTATGTTAGTCAGAATTGATTTCTAAAGTTCATAAAAGTTCTATTTTCAAGCAATCTGACCAATATCTACTCCATGAATTTTTCAAAATTCCACAAATTCTTCTGAGAAAGGTGGCATTGGAAAGATAATTTGAAGATCTAGTTCTAGTCCAAATTTTAGAATTTTTGGAGCATCAGAAACACGTCCATTGAATTTCAAAGATGACACTTACCTTCTGGCTGAGTTTCCAATAAGAATGTGTGCACTTGATTTTCGCAGCACCCTCTTTCCCTCGTTCGCCGCTTCGTGTCATTGTACCAGCACACAAAACTATTATATTAGAGATAAAATCAAAATTCGCCATGCCCCCCGGCAACAGCGCCAATTTGTTCGTGACTTAGATTGCGTAGAAAATTAGCACGTTGTAGTATAATGAGAAATATGTCTTGAGAAAATAAATTAACAAAACTTGGTGAGTCCCAATCGATCACAGGGAGGCTAAAAGCACTTTTGATTTCATGCGTCTGTTCCCAATATAATTACTAAATAGTATAGAAATAATATCGTAGTATATATATATATCAATCAAGAGTTTCAACATGAATTACATACATCTACTAAACAAATTCTAACATAAGCATAAACTACCTATGTAACAGAACGAGGGCACCACGGGTGGTTCGTGGTGGCCTATTGGAGAGGTTGGGGGAAGCAACAATGATTTGTCGGGGTGACCCAACGAACGCTTCATACGGAGGTGCAGAGAAAGAGGCAGAGAAGACGGGAAGAAGAAGAGAGAGAAGGTGTAGAATGAGGAAGAAGAAGAAAGTAAGATAATGCTTTAAAAGGGGACCCTTAGGCCTCCTTTTGTAGCTTTTGTGAAGGGCATTTAGGGTATTTGAGCCTTAATCCCATGCAAAGGCTTCAGATTAATCAGATCCATTGATCGGGAGATCAACGACCCTGATTAAGCCTTCCAAATCCTTCTTTTATCCTTGGTTTGTGTTGATGTTGCCACGTGGCACTCTATGCGCCTTTGGATCAAGATGTGAATGCTCCTGCTCGCCCGCATGCCCGCTGCTTCGCCCGCTGCCCGCTACTCAGCGCTCAAACACGCCTCAAATTCTAAAGATTCTCAGCCGTCCGATCCCTCGATCGGATAGCTTAAAGAGCGCACTCAGCACCCGCTGAGTCTTAAGGCATGAGAAGAGTCCTAAGGCATGCGTCATCGCACGCATTTGCATCCAACGCTTTTGTGCTCACCACGCGTTCGCCGCTGATCCACCCGATGAAGATCTGATGGTGGAATTTCATCCGTGGGAGGCCGACTCCCAATTGCATTTTGATCCCGCTTCGTGTGTGGTCTATTAAGTGTGCACTCCGCTGTGCTACGTGCGCGAATTATCACGCTTTCCAAAACTTGTGCAGTCGCACTCACTCGTTGGAAGGGAATCCAACGGTTGAGATCTCTCCTATGCATGATAAGGCAGCTGGAGGCAGACGACGTGGCTGCAATACGGCCATTGGATGACGATCCAACGACCCACGGCTCTCCTTTCCAGATTAGGGTGTGGTGAGGGGTGGCTGCGATGGTGCCACATGGCGCTATCATGTCCGTCCATCTTCTTTTCCTTGTATCTTATGATGTAGGCCTCCGATTGAGTTTATTTTAGCGTCGTTGGACTACGAACATCAATCTGGATCCATCAATGCGATTGGATTTGTCATCTGAGGTCCAGATATTCTTCAATTTTCCCTTTGGTTCCTGCTTCTTCTGCGGACATCCTAGGCTGTGATGGGAACACCATCATGAGCCATAACTAGCTTAATTTAGTTATTATCAAGGAATAAATGCTCTTACATAAATGCTAGAGAACATTAATTCACTACAAATCCATTTTGAGAGAAAGACAAGAAATTAGGGTTAAAATTGTAATTTTACCATCATATCATGAATGTAGTACAACCACGGGTTTTCCCAAGGGATAATTAAGGGTCAAATGATCTTAAATATCCAACAATTGGGTTCATACAGACAGAAAAGGGTATTCGCGTGTTTTGAGAATTAAATGACTTTTGAAACCCTAAAAACAGACCTGCTTAATTAAATGAGGTTTTGGTCAGGATAAAATTCACCTAAACCCTCTAAAATTAATATAAAAATATTCTCTAGGGTTTGGTAGCTTCAATTTGACCATCAGAACTCGTCTTGACCCAAAACAGATCTCAGATAAACATTTTCCCTAAATTAGGTTTTTGCATAGATTACCCAGTCAAATTAGGTCAAAACCAAAATCCAACTTCAATATTGGATTCCTTAGGTCAAAATTAGGTTTGTACCAAAATTTGGGCTTAATCTGAGACTGTCTTGACCTAGTTTGTAATTTGGTCCTGTCTGATTCTTTTATATCACACATATCCCTTAACTTTCAAAATCCTAACAAAAAGGCCCCTAACTTTTCATCATTTTCATAAATAGGTCCCCACGCCATTTTTGGACGGTTAAACCTTCACTGTCGAGTTTCAAGTGAGGATTTCTCGCTCAATTTTCAATCAATCTCTTCCAAAATTGATACAAGGATTCCTTGGGAAGTTACCTTCCTTTGAGCCATTCCTTGGGCTCTAAGTCTTTTCCAAAAGGCCATGCGAAACTTTCAAAGGTTCGGGTACCCGACATGTGCGTGACCTTCCAAGCTTGGAAGGGCTTCCTATGGCCTATAAAAGAACCCCTGTTGCACGACCAAGCTTTTTAGCAAGTTTTGGCCTAAGAAATCCTCCTCTACTCCATCTCCGGACACCTTCAAACTTAGCTCTGACAACTCCTCTCCCCTCTCCTCCTCCGGTCGTCCAACCATCAAATTGGATGGCTGACTAGCTTCCCCTCATCCTCGTGAACCTCTCCTACCAACGAGAGGTCGTGCCACTACCTCAGTCGACATCACCGCCTCACCGCCTCTACTTCCTTCTCCAGCTCCGATCGACCAACACTGGAGCCCTCCGCCTCTCTACCACATCCCTAAGTCCCTCTATCTCTCCCTTTCCCTCTCTACACTATTTTCCCACTCTCGCAACACACGCACGACCACTGATTCTCCCTCAATGCCATCACCTTCTTCCGCTCCGACAAAGCTCCAGTGACGCCAACCCACTGCACCACCACACGAAACTCGCCGCTATCACCTCCATCAGCTCCGCCGTGCTTCACTCAACAAAAGCCCTCTACCAATTCACCTTATTAGCACTCTATGACTCCCCCGAACTCCACCCTCACTGCACCTCTGTTCCAACTTCGTATGACCTTCTCACGCATGGACTTGCCTCACCACATACACCATCACGTTCGCCATCCCACGGTGATCCTCCTGAGCATATTTGATGTGGCTGTGAGGCTGTTCTCGTGCTTGCAGGTCTTCCACTAGATCTCCGCCATCGCCCCAGCTGCACCGACTATGCCTTCAATCCTCCGACCACATCCGCTCCAGATTTCAACCCCAGCTCACACGAAGTGGTCTCAGGATCCTTCCCAGGTCCTTGACTGGGGTCACCAGTGCCTGCAATTGCCTCAATTTGAGGCATCTTCACTACCTGCAGCGCACGCGAAGAAGGGGTGGGAATTTAGTCCCACCTCGGAAGTTGAGGTGCAGTAGAAGCCGCTTAAATTGAATTTGTGCTATAGCCTTATCGCCTTAGTAGCATGGGGTGAGGCCCCCTCGCATGTGCCCAAGCACACCCTTGCCCACGCTCACGCCTCTTGGGTCTGGGCTTGGTCCGTTTACCCCGATACCTGGGTCTGGTCTAGTTTGCTGGTTCTGAGAAAGGAAGAAGAGAAAAAGAGCGGAGAGGGGGGGTTTTGCTCTGCCACCCTCCTCTTGACTCTTGTGAGATCTGAACAGGCCTTTGCCTCTACTGGCGCACTGAGTCCTGTGTTGCGCTTTCTCTGAAGCTAAGGGAAGAAGAGAAGGAAGAGGAAGAGAGAAAGATAAGAAAGAAGAGGACACAAGGAAAAGAAGAGAGAAGCCTCTCCCTAAGGCTTGAAGAGAAAAGAAGAATAGGCCTTTGCCTCTGTTAAGGCATCTGAGCGCCCAATTTGTCGTCTGGTTTCACATATCCAAGCCTCTTAGGATCTATTGTTTACACATCTTGCGTGAATTAATTGTGGTTGATACTGTGCAAACATTTGAGATCATTGTAATTAAATTGTAGGGTTAATTTGGTGATTTATATCATCATTTTAACCCCTTCTTTTTACCCTTCATTTCCATTAAGTCTTCATTGCAAATTTTTATATCTTTTATTGTGATCTTGAGTATTAAATTATCACTTTCTCCCTGAGTTTGACCTCGAATTTCATTCGAGTAATAAATATTATATGTTTTCACACTGATTCGATCTATACTGCAATGCAACGATTTTAAAACCCGTTTCAAGGTGACTAACATTTTGGCACCGTTGCCGGGGAGCAACACGCAATTAGATCTCTTGATTGCAATATCAAATTTGGTACTAAGTTGCTACATCTCTTTTGATTTTGATCTATTTCAGGGATTCATTGAAGAAAGATTAGCCGCACATCATCCACTCCAAGGGCAGGTAAAACACAAATCCAATCTCTTCTAAGCCCCTGATTCTGAAAAGCTAAAAAAGGGAAAAATCAATTAAGGCAACTTGCATTTTATTCTTGCACAAATCATCAAGTTACCTAATTTGATACATTCTAGAAGAAACACCCAAACCTTGATTTGTGCACCTACTTAGGATCTTAAGGTACCTAGGGATATCACCTTCTTGCTTGAAGCCCTAGGTACCGCATTTGGATAGATTGAATTGGACCAAATTAGAGCCAATTAAGATTTCCAATTTAGGATTTTAGAGACACACTTGCTTAATCAAGAATTAATCTTCCCAAACAATGTGTGCCTAAGCCTTGATTGAATTGATCTATTCAAGAAAATCCTAAAAGCAGGCTCTTAATTTCATTTGAACACTAAAAGAGAGACTTAAATTTCTCAAAGGATAAAATAGGTGAAGTTGACCCACCTTGTTGGGTTAACCAATCTTCAAATTAGGTCACTTTGCACAAAAACATCTTAAAAGTTCAAAAGAAATCATAAGCACCCTTGCTTTTAACTTAAAACTGGTAGACTTAAGAGGTCAAGCCCCCATTCTAGTCTACCTGGATCATCAGTGACAAGAGAGGTCAGGTGGGGGAAACCTTGTAACTCGTGGGGGTGCTCTACTGTGTAGGGGTCTTCATGGGACTCTCCCTCTTTGGCTACCCAGGTAATTCTCAGGTGGATGGCTTTCTGACTAAGGGGTATCATCTGCCCCGAACCTCTATAGTCATCCAAAATTTTTTTAGGTGTTTTGATGGGTCCATCACATTCTACATCTCATCTACTCCATCGGTGCATGTTCGGGAGGAGGTCTTTAAGACCATCCTCGAGTCTCCATTAGCTACTCATTCCTATCGAGGCCAAGCCTCGACCTCCCTGTTTATGCAACAACCCAACCCGATCGATATCACTTCTGATTCATCTGAACCTAATTCTCCTTCATCCATCATCATGGAGCAACCAACAGAAGAAAACAATCTTGAAAATCTGCTTTAGCACCTCAATGATCTATTCCAAGCCTTTGTAAACCCACTGTAGCGTCCTGTGATGCAAGATCATTACAATCCCACTGCAATGGCAATCGAACCTCGAGTCCAAATCCCCGCTGGAGGTCCTGATACTGAACTCAAGCGCAACATGATTCATGCTATTCGCAAATTCCATGGGAGTAATTCCGAGGATCCTTTCCAGCATATCAAGCAACTCAAGCATCTGGCCCAGACCTTCGGGTCAGAAGCTCAAAATCAGGATGTCTTATGAAAATGTTCTCCTTCTCTCTCATGGACAAGGCTACTCACTGGTACCAAACCTAAACACATCCAATCAAAACTTGGGCGGAACTAGAATCTGAGTTTCTGAGAAAGTTCTTCCCCTTTGGTCGGACAAATGCTCTACAGCACCAAATCACGCATTTCACGCAACAAGCAGGAGAACTGCTTCATGAGGCATGGGATTGTTTTCTGGATCTCATGCGAAAGTGCCCCCACCACGAAGTTCCTAAATGGGAACAAGTCCAGTCTTTTTACCAGGGACTCCGTGAGGATATTCAATTATTCGTCAATGCGACCTGTGGAGGAAACATCATGGGTCAACACGAAGACACCGTGTGGGAGATTCTCAAGAATATGTGTAAGAACTCCATCAATAATGAATCCATGGGCATGTTCGACTGGATGAATGCCCGTGCATTAATGAATCCAAAGGGAACACATGAGACGCAGGGCCTATCCTCTTCCGTTGACTTGGAACTGATGGCCAGTCACCTGGACAAGGTCTCTATTATTGAGAAGAAGGTGGATGAGCTAACTCAACACTTGCAGTGAGCCACCTCTGCGCAAAACCTGTTCGCTCAACCACCCTCTGGCAGGGAGGCTGTGCATAACATCTACCATCGATCTTCTCATGGGATGGACCCATATCCACCCCCATCTGATTTTGGTTTTGGAGGAAACTCTAAACCCACTTATTCTAGTTGGGGGAACTTTGAACCCTCATATTCTGACTTTTCCGAGGTTCCTCAGACCTGCGAGGACCTTGATGCCATTTAGAATGATCCATTCTCAAACACCTACAACCCTAGATGGCATAATCATTCTAATTTCACATGGTCAGGGAACAATCAAAATCAGAGACCTCAACATCAGCCTCGATCACAAGCTCCTTGTCCATATCAACCGCCTCAGCCTTGACCCAACCCAACTTATCAATCCAGGCCGACTCATGGAGATCAAATGACTCTTATCCTTCATACTCTGGCTGACATTCAGAAAACGAATGCGGCTATGCAAAACCAGCACAAAGACGAGATCACAGAGGTTCGCAATCAACTCGCCCAGATGGCAAATCCCCACCAACTTGGTGCACTTCCTTCACAACCTCTACCTAATACGAATAACGTGTCGAATCAGAGGCACGTTATGAACCCGACTCAGGGCCAAGCTCATTTTGTTTATCAGGCCCCTTTTGCTCCATCACCTGATGGGATGGAGGCTTCGACATCATATGCGGGTTATCAGCAACAATCACCTCTTTTACCCACACCAACCTAGAACCAGGCAAGACTGAATTCTGTTACTACCCGTAGTGGCAAAGCAACATAGAACCCACCTTGTCCAAGCCACTCCCAACCTGGTAATGCAAACTCAAATCCTAGGATAGTCATCTAGGATACCTCTATCCCAGATCAAGAACCTAGACCCATTCTAGAGGAACCCACAAAGGTTCCATTTCCCGAGGCCTTGACCAAGGGAAAGAGGTTAGCCAAACCCGTGGCACCTAAGGAAGACCTGGTTAAGCTCTTTGAGTTGGTCCAAATAAACATCCCCTTGATGGATGTGATACGCCACGTAATAGCTTACGCATGATTTCTGAAAGACGTGTGTACACCCAAGCATAAGTCGCGAACCAAAGACGGGAACCCAATTGTACTATTGAAGCAAGCCAGCTCCGTCATTTTGAGCAAACTCCCACCTAAGGCAAAAGATCCAGGCGCCCCTCTGATCTCCTGTGCTATCGGTGATATACAGTTTAACCTAGCCTTACTAGACCTAGGAGCTTCCATAAATTTGATACCCACATCCATACTAAACTACTTTGAGGAATCTGAGCTTAAACCGACAAACATGACTTTGCAATTAGCCGACCGATCTATTAAGTCACCAAAAGGAATTCGCGAGGATGTCATAGTTAGGGTACATGATTTCTATTTTCCCATGGATTTTATTGTCTTAAACATGGATGCTTCTAAGAACTTAAAGAATACACCGATCATATAGGGAGACCCTTTCTAGCCATGGCTAGGGCCAATATTAATTGTGAGGAGGCCCAAATTGAATTAAAATTTGGGAGCAAGACACTGAAGATTGACATCTTTAAGGCCTAACAAGGAATTAATTGCGGGGTTATAGAACAAATTTGTGATATCGAGGCCGTGGTTGATGACCTATGTATCAAGGAAAACCTAAATATTTTTGATCAACCACAAGAAGATCAAAACCCGCAATTAGAGGAGCCTGAACCTAATCTAGACACACCCATAGCTCCTTCCTTTGCTCCTGACACCCACCCTGAACCACCTGCTGTTGCTGACAACCCAGTTATGGAATTAAAGCCTCTTCCCGACCATCTTAAATACGTCTTTTTGGGTTCCAATAAGATGTTTCCTATGATTATCAACTCCTAACTCACACCTGATCAGGAAACACGCCTGATTTCTGTTCTCCAGCAGCATCAGAGAACCATTGGATGGACTCTTGATGATCTGACTAGTATCAGCCCCTCATACTACACACATCACATCTACACTGAAGAGGGCTCATGACCATCCCGTGAAATGCATAGATGCCTAAATCCAAATCTTCAGGATGTCGTAAAAAAGGAGATCATCAAGTGGTTAGATGCAGGGATCATCTACCCGATCTCAGACGATCGTTGGGTGAGTCCAATCCAAGTTGTGCCTAAAAAGGCAGGGCTCACCGTCATCATGATTGAAATCGGAGAAACCATACTGACACATATAACGAACTCGTGGAGAGTCTGCATTGATTATAGAAGACTCAATTCCTCCACGAAGAAAGATCATTTCCTACTACCGTTCATTAATTAGATACTTGAGAAACTAGTAGGAAATTGATTCTTCTGCTTTTTGGACAAGTACTCCGGTTATAATCAAGTCGCAATCCATCCTAAGGACCAAGAGAAGACCACCTTTACTTGCCCTTTCAGAACATAAGCATTTCGAAGGATGCCATTTGGTCTCTGCAATGCACCCACTACTTTTCAGCAGTGCATGCTTGCCATATTCTCAGATATGGTAGGTGAATACCTTGAGGTTTTCATGGATGACTTCTCTGTATTTGGAGAATCTTTTGATGATTGCCTCCTGCACTTGGTCCAAAACCTCAGGCGGTGCATCGACGTGAACTTGGTTCTTTCCTGGGAAAAAAGCCACTTCATGGTACATGAGGGAATTATCCTGAGACATCACATCTCTGAAAAAGGCATCTAGGTTGATCGAGCCAAGGTGAATTTTATTTCTAAACTCCCTATGCCTAGCTCAGTCAAAGACATCCGATCCTTTCTGGGGCACGTCGATTTTTACAGTCGATTCATTCCCGATTTTTCGAAAATCATGCGGCCCCTGACTAATCTTCTATATAAGGATATCCCCTTTGAAATTTTTGAGTGCACTCGGCATTTGAGATCCTACATGATTGAGTTACCCAAGCACCTATCCTACAGGCCCCTGATTGGTCTCAACCCTTTGAGATCATGTGCGATGCATCTGATTATGCTGTGGGTGCAATACTTGGGCAAAAAATAGACGGGAAACCAGTGGTCATCTACTACGCCAGCAAGATACTTGACAAGTGTTTAAGAGTGCTTGATCAGGTTTAAAAAGGTCACGTTGTAGTATAGTCGAAAAAGAGTTCAAAACAAATACAATTTATTATTCAAATTTTAAAGTCCGAGGTCGAAGGGAGCAAATTAGGGTTTAGAAATCAAGATCACAACTTGAGAATTTGAAAGAATATAATATGCAATAAGATCAATGTTATAGTGCAAAAAGATAGGAATGAATGCAAGGCACTAAAGGAACCAACGTATGTGAATAAAGCTCAAAATTGGATGTCTGATTCACAAATCAGACGTCTTAAAATGTTGATGCTACAGTGCTCTTTTCTTTCTTCTTCTTCTTCTCCTGTTCTTCTTTCTTTGCCTCTAATGGCTTGCCTTCAATCTTCTTTCTTTCTCTTCTTTTCTGTTCTCTGGCTTCTGCCTTTCTTCCTTTGCCTTTCTCTTCCTCTACCTTCTTCTCTTTCTTTCTCTGTCGGCTTTTCCTTCCTCTCTTTGGCTTTAGCTTCTTCCTTCTACTACAACCCTTAGTTTCCTCTGCCTTCTTCCTCTCCTTCTAATTTTGGCTTCAGCTTTCTTCTTCCTTCCTTCTTTCTTCTTCACTGGCTTCCTTGCCTTAGCTTCTCTTCGGCCTTGTCTTCTCCTTCCTCTTCCTTTGGCTTGGCTTCACCTTTCTCTGTAGAGCAAAACCTACCCCTACCCACGCGAGCTCTCTTCTCTCTTTTCTTTCTTAGGTTTGCTCTCCCAGAGCCACCACTTCTCGGGTAATCGGGTCGGGTACACGCCCGGACCAGGCCCATCGGTGTGCGGTGGTGGGTGAGGTGTGCTTGGTCGGGTCGAGTCACCAGGTCCGTGAGGCGTGGTCGCAGATGAGGCGTAGAGTTGGGTGAGAGGGACCTCACCCCGTGAGTTGGAGGCGATAAGCCCAATGCAGAAAATCAACTTATGCAGGTGTGGCGCGCTAAATGTTTCCAAGGTGGGACTAACTTCCCACCCTCTTTCATGTGCACCTGCAGCAGAGGAGCATCCTTTGATTGCAGCTGCTTTAATGGCTCTTGGCTTCAATTGGTCACTTGGAGATGTTTGCGAGAGTGCCCCACGCAGCCTGAGACTGTGACCTGGAGTGGGCACGGCCTAGAGAAGCTTGCATGGAAGCTTCAGGCAGTGCATCAATGACGGCGAGCCCCTGGACCTGAAATCACACACACGGCCTCGCGGCCACGTTAAAAAGCTCAGGGAGCTTCAACAAGGTGCGGCAAACGTGCAGAGGTGGTCGGCGTGGCGTGGGAATGCCTGTGGAAGCGTGCCTAGGGCACACTGCAGTCGTGTGTGTGGGTGTGTTCGGGGGCACTTTTGGGTGAGTGGTGGAGTGTTGTGAGTGGGGGGTTATGATTAGTGAGTCGGGGCGGTGCTTAGGGACTGGTCGGCGAGGAGAGAGGTGGTCTGTGGAGGTGGAGCGAACTCGTTGGAGTGGTGGCCGGAGGTGAAGGGGATGATGGTGGTGGAGTGCGGCAGTGGTCGTTTGAGGGTGATTGCATAGCAAAAATACACCCATAAATATGCCATCTTGTGTTATTTCCTAGCACTGCCATTGCATCTTAGGTAGCTATAGTTGCATTTGTAAAAATACACATGTGTGCATTTTTAAAGAGGGGAGGAGAATGCGAATAATTGGCCATTTAATTAACATCTTCTTCAAGTGCTGCCTCGCAATTTCACCTTCTTCATTTCTTTATTTGCTTTGAAATCTTCTCCCTCGCGTGGCTGCAGGGCATGGGGCTTGCGCCTCTTCGCGCCATTCCTCTGCCAGCAACATGGCTGTGGCAGGCTACTGCTTCTTTGAAAAGCCTGGCCAGCTTCCTTGCGAGGGGAGAGCCTGAAAAACACACACACAGACAGTCACTTCCCTCTACCGTCAGGCCATCTTCCTCCCCTCTCCCTCTCCATACGCAGTATCTCTTCTCCTTGAAGAGACACACTGCAGACAGGAGAAGACCCACAGTGGTTCCACAACCTCCACTGTGAGTTCCACCACTGCCCAGCTCTTTCGTGAGTAGGTGGGCGTGGTGGTTTCTCCCTCTTGATTCACTGCAGTTCGCTATTTCTGCCATTGCCAGAGCTTCAAGCTCCGGAGCTCCAGCACCAGCAATGCCGATCTGCTGCACCGCCAACTGTTGTGCACGCCCCTGCAAGCCCTCTGCGAGCTCTTTCCGCTTGCGTAGGTGCCTTCCAGCGCGCCCTCGCATGTAGAACCGGCCGCAACCAGTCGCCCACTCCGCGCGGCACTGTAGCTACTGTTCACGCCTCTCAACACGGAACTGTAGCTACAGTGCGGTGACCGATTTGTTTCTCACTTATCCGGTCACCGTGTGCTCTCTCTCCTCACCCACAACCTGCTCCAGCCGGTCGCCAGCTTCTGCGCCCGCGCCCGCACTTGCCCGCGTCTGCATGTGCCCACGCCCTCACTCGCCTGAGTCCACTCTCGCCCACAGCGCGATGCGCTGTGCTACGCAGTGCGCTGCGCTGCACTCTCTCGCCTTAAACTCTCTCTCTCTCACACTCCTCTCCAGTACACACACACACTCATACACACACTCACTTGTGCACACTCACACCCACATATATATATACATACATACATACATACATACATATATATACATACATACATATATATATATGTACATATATATACATATATACATATATATATATATCTATAGTTATAAATATATATATATCTATTTATAAATATATACATATATATATGTATGTATATATATATATACTTACATATCTATATATATACATAACTACATATATACCTATATAACCCTATATATATATATATATATATATATATATATATACATACACATCACATACCTGTATCCATACCCCCTTGCACTAGTCGCTCCACCGCGCATTATATCATGGGAATATCTGCACCAGTTGCTGATATTCCCCGATACCCGCGTAAAACAAGCGCCTCCGCACACACTCCCACACATCCATCCTACACTCTATCAGCACTTCGTCTTGTTGGTTGCATCTTACTAAACGTGGACCAACTCGACACTGTGCTACACGCCATTTCCACTTCCACCCCCACCCCTATATAAATAATATATATATATATATAGATATAGACTGTATTTATTTCTCTACAAGCAACCTACCTTGTTTTTATTTCTCTTTTATTTCCTCTATTAAAAAGATTAAAAAAAAGAGTAAAAGAGAAAAGATAATCCTTGTCTTGCAAGTACTCGGTCTTGCGAATGGCAGGACCAGTTTTTTTGGAAACCCTAAGTTGGCTCAAAGCCAAGAACAATTTGGCTCGAAGCCAAGGACCTGATTTTGAGGGTATACCTCAAGGACAAAATTATCAACAAAAAAATCTTAAATAGAAAAAAATCAAAAACATAATAAACGCACGGAAGATATACGTTTTAGGTAAGGCATAGAAACTTATTCACCTTTAATTCCAGCCTCCCTGAGATCGACCCTGGGCCTAAAAGTGACCAAGATAAAATTAAGTAGGCCAGGTAAAAAAAAATTTGTAAAAGATGGTCAGACTCGATTTAGGTTAACCTCTATACTCACTTCAACGATAATTTCACCATATTAACACAACCTATTCGAGACCTACCACCCTTTTTCTGGCATCGTTGCTGGGGAGGTACGCATTGAGGTAAGTTTCTACTCCATTCCTTTGATTTTCTCTTCTCACACCCTTCTCTTCACAGGTGTTTTTGTTTGTTGGTGTGCAGGAAAACCAGTTGCAAGGAGGAGGCAAGTAGAGGAAGTCGAGGATGTAGGTAGATCCAAGGTGGGAACGAGAGCGTGAAGTCGCCGGTGTCGCACTGGAGCTTCGCCCACGTTGCTGAAAAGGTAGGTCACTCTCTCTTAGCAACTTAGGTTAACTTATCACCTAAATAAATAATAAAAAAAAACCTAAAAACACTTCTTGGGATTTCTTGGGGCAAGTGGATTAAAAATCACTTGCTTGATTGTTTGGCATCACCCCCATCACCCTTGGATTTCCTGCCAAACTTCGCATAGCGAAGATCCAAGAATCTTGATTCTTGAATCTTTCGTCGTGTGAAGTATTCTTTGAGGCAAGATTTAATAGATTGACTGCCATCCTTCCTTGCCTCATTTATCCACAATTCGGGATTACATTTTTGGTGGGGAGATTTGGAATTGAGTTGATTCCAACCCCATCGCGACCTTTCACGTGCCTTAGATTTGATCCCGAATATTTCAACCCCCAAAACTTTGATTTTCTTTACATTATCTTGTGGTTGAGCCTTGTGTGTGGAATATCATTTTGGTGATTGGGAGCACTTGAATTGAAGTGCTTTGGCTCCCTTTCACACTAACCTAAAATTGACTTGTGCATCCACACATAGAAATTTCCACCTAGGGAAGCCCATTGCATTTTTAGCATGCATTAATCAACTCACATTGAAGAAGGGTTTGTTGGGCATAGAAGAACTTGTATTTTCTCAAAACCCGGAGATTGGTTGAATTGGTAACTCAGCAAAATCTTAAAATCCATACTACTTAAGGTTGAAATTCGAAAAACCATTCACCATCTAAAACTTCAATTCGGGGAGATTTTCCCGTTGCATGCTTGGTTTACACACTTTCTAAAATCAACGCACTTGGGCATTACTCGTATACAACGCCCTTCACATTCTTGAAGCACTTGATCCTAAGCCTCTAATTAAAACTGGTAGCAACTTGACCCTTATAAAGGATTGGAGGTCTAACTACCTGCGTGTAGCGCCTACGTGCTAGTGCGGGTTCCCGCGTGCTATCAGGTGTTTAAGACTAGGGCAAACGGCCTTTCAATCTGGCCCGGTGGTTCCGCGGTGCTCGCATTTGGTTCCGTAGGTTGTGATAGTAGGTAACTTAGATCTTTAGGTCTAAGGGCACATTGTAGAGGTTAGGACTTTGATTGCCTTGATTTATCTTCAAGTGTACCTTTGCGGCGTCATTTCTCTCATCCCCTTTTCCTTTCTTATATCTTCAATTCTTCCTGCGGTAGTGCATGTTTGGGAGGAGGTTACAAAACCCTGAATTGTTTGAATTATTTGATAATTCTAGAAGGAAAGAAACCGAATCGTCATCCTCCTCCACAAACATGGCTGCACGCCCACCCCAAAATCCCGAGGGAGGAAACCACCCCTCTCAAATCCCACCAGGTGGTGGAGCCATGGACCCCATAACCTACCTCTAAGCCCAAATGGAAATGTATAATGAACAGATTGAAGCCATTAGGGAAACCTTGTAGGAAATGCAGAACTCTCCCGAACGGGAGGAGCCTAAGTCTCTTAGCTCCTATCAAAATCCTGTTGCTACAGAGACCATAGGAAAAATTCAGGTCCCCATGGGCAGGGACGATTTTGAATTGAAACCCAATATAATTGGCCTGAGTAACTTTTACTTCCATGGTCTTGCAAGTGAAGATCCTTTTCTCCATTTGGAAGACCTAACCCGATTGGCTAAAACGGTTAAACTAAGAAACATCGGGTTATCAATTGTCCTCATGAAAATGTTCCCATTTTCGTTGCGGGATAAAGCGTCGCAATGGTTACGCACACATGGGAGAACCATCCATTCTTGGGAAGAGATGCGAACAACATTTCTCAAGAAATTCTTCCCAATCAGGCGAACCAATGGGCTTTGCCGTGCTATAACTTCCTTTATGCAACAAAACGGCGAAGAGTTTCATGAGGCTTGGGAGAGGTATAATGACCTCCTCTGGAAGTGTCCGCACCACGGTCTGCCTAAGTGGTATATAGCCTAGATTTTCTATTATGGGCTAAATGAGACTTTGAAGCAGATTGCAGACGCTTCCTGCGAAGGGAATTTTATGAATAAAGATGAGAATGGAGCATTCGAATTATTTGAAAACATGAGCGAAAACTCAATGAACAATGCCTCCATTGTCGCCTTTAATCACACCAGCCTGCCCCGTAATATTCACGAAGTTGACACGAGACCCACCCATTCATCCACTGATCTTAACCTTATCGCACAAAAATTGGATGAAGTCTCCGTCGTGCACAAGAAGCTGGATGAGCTTTTGGCCAATCCCTCCCGTTCTATGGCAAACACCCCCACCTCACCACTTCGTCACAATCCTAATCCTTCCAACGCCAGGCTTATCCCCAAAAACCCCGTGAGATCTTCCTTACCGAGTGTCGCGCCAAGCGATTCAGTAAGTCATGTGGATTTGGCTTCTGCAAGCCAGTATTTTTGACACGGAGGACCAAGCCTCCGTGTGCTCAGATGCATATTTACATGTGCACTCGTCTTCTGGCTTAGAAGATGCTTACGCCCTGGGGAACAACCCGTTCTCTGCTACTTATAACCTAGGGTGGCGAAATCATCCGAACTTCACATGGTCTAATAACTTGCAGTGACAAAACCCCGTGAGTGGGCCAATGCGACCGTCTGCACCCATCATCCCAAGGGCTCAGTTTAATCCTGTGGCGAATCCGCTATCGGGTCCTTGCATACCGTAAATAGAACATGCATCGAGTCCTCTTGATAAACTGATGTGAATGATGACGGAAATGTCTAAGCGCCATGAAGAGAATATGACCTCTCTTCAACACCAATTGGTGCAGCAGAATGCTGAGATCAGTCAACTACGTATGGCGACTCGATCTCAGGGCACTCTTCCAGCCCAACCTGTTCCCAACCCGCGAAATTTCATACCCCGTGGTCCTCAACCACAGGTACGACCTTCTCAGGGGCAAGTTCATCAGATTCTGCAAGCACTGAGCATTCCTCCGGGATTCCAGGATAATCCCGTTGCAGCACCTCACCTTTATGTCCCTATTGTGAACCCTCCTCCGCCTTATGATCCCATTGGACCCGCAACGTCTAATGCGATTACTACGAGGAGTGGAAAGCAAACCGTCAATCCGCCTCGACCTGATCCTGGCCCATCTTTTTCATCGCCCTCTCATTCGGGATGCACACTGCATTCGCGAGAGGACAATACGCCCAAATTAGTGCCAGAATCGGTCCCATTCCTTGAGGGTCTACTGAGGGAGCCAAAAAGCAAGAAAAAGGATACGTAGGCCTTTGATAACCTACGTAATTTATTCAGGGATGTTGAAACAAGGTACCCCTGTTAGAGGCTATCGACCACATACCTACTGTCGCCCGATTTTTCAAAGACTACACTACACCCAGGCGACAGTCAAAGAAAACAAAGAATCCGGTGATTCTCTCGCCTCATGCGAGTTGTGCTATACTATCAAATCTACCACCGAAGCAGAAAGATCCGAGCACACCGCTTATTTCTTGTAGCATCCAGGGCTGCAATTTTAACCGTGCTCTGCTTGATTTAGGATCTTCCATCAATTTTATACCAACCATCACGTTCGAGAAATTCGCCTTAGGAAATCTAAAATCCACCTTTGTCACGTTACAGTTGGCAGATCGTTTTGTCAAAATACTAAAGGGTGTGGTGGAAGACGTGGTGGTTAGGGTCAACAGTCTCTGTTTTCCTGTTGACTTTCTTGTTTTGGATATGGAAGTTCCCACCTCATTTTGTGATTGTCCGATCATCCTTGGTCGACCTTTCTTGGCCACAGCCCGTGCCCATATCGACTGCGAGTCGGGTTGTATTGAGATTGCTGTTGGATCTGAGAAGCTCAAGCTTAACATCTTCAAGGTAGCCAAGAACTTTGATTGCGATTGCATCAAGGATGACACGTCTGACGAGGACATGGCCGTCAGCGCATGTATTGGACTAGTAGGGACCTATTCTGACTGCTGTGGATTGCCTTTAAACACAGACGATTGCCTGACCAACACATATTGTGACGTTCCCCCATCCCTCCCTTTTTCCGTACCTTCTCCTGACCAGACTTCTGACGAGGTTTTCTCCACTTCCCATACCTCGTGGTCTGAGTCATATTCGGGCTACTCATCGCCGGTCCACACTCTTGAAGATCGGATTGCCCTTTCTTTCCCGCCACATCAGGCGGAATTGCAACTCCACACTGGGACCTTGAGCCCAAATACAGCTCATTGGGGCTATCCCTTTTTGGATCCATCTATCCAAGATGCCCCTCTTCTTGGCCAAACTGAGGGCCGACTTCTTCCTCCTGACTTGTTTTCTTCTGATCTGCTTGGGACACTCTCATCCCAAGGAATGCCGAATCTTTCACCATCCTCTCTCGAGCTGAAAGAGCTGCCTAATACGCTTAAGTATGTTTTCTTGGGACCAAATGACATGCTCTCCGTAATCATTAGTTCAAAATTGACTAGGGAGCAAGAGTGAAAACTAACAAAGGTCCTTATGGAACACAAGGCAGCCATTGGATGGTCCTTATCAGAATTAACTGGCATTAGCCCCTCCTACTGCACTCACCGTATATATATGGAGGAGGAGGCTCGACCTTCCCGCGAGATGCAGTGACAGCTCAACCCTAACATGTGGCAGATCGTTAAAAAGGAAATTATTAAGTGGCTGGATGCGGGTATAATCTACCCGATCAGCGATAGCCCCTGGGTGAGTCTGATTCACGTCGTACCCAAAAAGGCGGGACTCACCATCCGTGTCAATGACAGGGGCGAATCCATCCCTACACGCACTCCTACATCTTGGAGAGTGTGTGTAGATTATAGGAAACTTAATGCTGCAACTAAGAAAGATCACTTTCCGTTACTTTTTATTGACCAAATCCTGGAGCGGTTAGCGGGAAATAAAATTTTCTGTTTCCTAGATGGATTCTCTGGATATAACCAGATGGCAATTGACCCTAGGGACCAAGAGAAAATCACCTTTACCTACCCCTTCGGCACCTTTGCATTTAGAAGGATGCCGTTCGGACTTTGTAACGCGCCAACAACTTTCCAGAGATGTATGCTGGTGATATTCCATGACATGGTGGGTGACTTTCTCAAGGTTTTCATGGATGACTTTTCGGTCTTTGGACCCTTTTTTGATGACTATCTTGCCAACCTGACCCGTATCCTTCAGAGATATATTGATGTGAACCTCGTGCTTTCCTGGGAAAAAATTCATTTTATGGTACACAAGGGAATTGTTCTCGGGCATATCATCTCCGATAGGGGTATCAAGGTTGACAGAGCTAAGCTTGATGTAATTGCTGATTTACCTGTGCCTGACTCTATCAAACAAATCCGCTCCTCCTTGGGATACGTTAGTTTCTATAGGAGATTCATCAAAGACTTCTCCAAGATTTCTAGACCTTTAACTCATCTCCTATCGACCGACGTACCCTTTGATATGGGCCCCGACTACATACGAGCATTCACGCAGCTGCGTGAGGCTGTCACCAAGGCCCCTGTTCTCCAGCCGCCTGATTGGTCCCTCGACTTTGAACTCATGTGTGACGCTTCCGACCTTGCAGTCGGAGCCATCCTGGGACAAAGACGCGATAGACACCCCTTCGTGGTGTACTACACCAGTAAGACATTGGACGAGGCCCAGTGTAATTATACAACCACTGAAAAAGAACTGCTGGCGGTCGTCTTTGGGCTGGAGAAATTCTGTTCTTACCTTCTGGGCTCGCATGTTATTGTATTCACTGACCACGCAGCCATTCACCATCGCATGCACAAGAAGGATGCCAAGCCTAGACTGATTCGTTGGATCCTTCTACTCCAAGAATTTGACATTGAGATCCGCGACAAGGTCGGAGCCCAGAATGTTGTTGCTGATCATCTCTCGAGACTAGACCCTAACCACATTGGACTTACCCTGCCAATCAATGAGGTTTCTCCTGATGAGCACCTTTTGGCAATTAATGTGGCAAGTGGACCTTGGTATGCTGACATTGCCAATTACCTTGCTTCTGGTTCCCTTCCACGTGGCTGGCTTAAAAACCAGCGCGAGCGTCTCATTGCAGAAGCAAAGTATTATTTCTGGGATAATCCACTATTTCAAATAGGTGCTGACTAGATCATCCATCGCTGTATTCCTAACAGCGAGTTCCCCAGTGTGGTATCCTTCTGCCATGATCAGGCCTGCAGAGGTCATTTCTCTGGGAGGAAAACTGCAGCCAAGGTGTTGCAGTGCGATTTCTTTTGGCCCTCCCTTCACCAGGATGCACACAATTATGCCAAACATTGCACTAGGTGCCAGTTGTTAGGGTCAATGTCACGTCGTGACATGATGCCCTTGCAACCCATCCTGGCTGCTGAAATCTTCGACATATGGGGAATCGATTTCGTGGGCCCCTTTCCTCCTTCCAATGGCTTCGAATACATCCTCGTGGCTATTGATTACGTTTCAAAATGGATCGAGGCTATTTCCATGCGCCATGCTGACCATGTCATATCCACTCGATTTGTCAAAGACCACATTTTTGCACACTTTGGGATCCCTCGATCCATTATCTCGGATGGAGGAAGCCATTTTACCCATGCTTCTTTTCAGGCACTTCTGAGGAAATATGGAGTCCACCATCGTATCGCATCTCCGTATCATCCTCAGATGAACGGCCAGGCTGAGGTGTCAAACCGACAAATCAAGCAAATTCTCCAGAAAATGGTTCGGCCTGACCATAAGGATTGGTCCGACAAGCTAATTGACGCACTTTGGGCGTACCGGACCGCCTTCAAGGCTCTTTTAGGTATGTCTCCTTATAGAATCATTTACGAGAAGCGTTGTCACTTGCCCGTGGAGCTGGAGCACCGCGCTTATTGGGCGGTTCGCCAATGTAACCTCGACCCAGACTTGTATGGTCGAGAAAGGAAACTCCAACTCCAAGAGCTGGAAGAGCTCCGTCATGAAGCCTATGATTCTGCCTTAACTTTCAAGCAACATACTAAGGCTTTTCACGACAGCCGAATTCGACGGAAGGAATTTGAGCCATCTCAGCAAGTTTGGCTTTACAATGCCCGGCTTAAATTCTTTCCTGGGAAATTGAAGTCCAAATGGACTGGTCCCTTCTTGGTCTCGAGACCATTTCCCAACAGGGCTGTTGAAATTGAAGATCCCAAATCTAGGCATAAATTTACGGTCAATGGGCAGCGTTTAAAACCTTATCTTACTCATGAACCTGCCCTCGTTGGAGAAATTGTTGCCCTTGTGGAAAGTAACTAATTTCTTGCCTCATTCTGAGTCCAGCTGGGGACGTTAAATTCAGCGCTTGTTAGGAGGCACCCCAGCAACACTCCCCCACTGTCATGTACACTTCACTTTGCACCTTTTCACTTCACCACCCACCATCCACCCACCCTACCACCCTGCTATATACCTTGCACCTCAGCTCTCGTTTCCCGATCTTTGGACCTTCCTCTATCCTACCCTGCATGCATATGAGGACATAGCATCATTTGGCATGGGGGGATAGGCATCTATAGGATCTGGGTATTATATGGTATCATGCAGCTTCCATCCATCTATAAATATGTACATAAAAAAAAAGGTGTTTAGTAATGATCTGAAGGCTGAAACAAAAATACAATAAGTGTTTATGGATATTCAACCACTGTTTTGAAGACTTTCCAGGCCACAGAAGCTTGATTCGCTCAGGCTCGGCTTAATTCACTTGAGCATTGACAAGATAGATCGGAATCTCTCCTAACTAAGGATGTATTCTTGTACCTGAGACATCAGTACAGGATCCGTTGGTTTGCTTCTACGCGAGAGCCTGAGTAATCTTGGTTCACATTACACATATCAAGAAAAACCAGGTGAACATAAGATCCAACCCTAGTGTTCATTAGGGAAGGTAGAGTCCTTACCTGTGCGCGCAGGTAGACTTTTTATCCTAGGCTTTAGTCTTGTGTTTAGGGGAAACTATTTCCACCAAAAAGGAATTGTCCCACCAAAAGAAAAGTGTGCTCCTCCAAATAAAGTTGTAAGAGATATACTGACACTTGTTTCAAAAAAAAAAAAATCTGTGCAAATAAGTCAGTATATCTCACAAAAATCTGTAAATTCTTCTCCCTAAAAATTTTTTCAGGGCAAGTTACAAATACCCTATTTCTACCATATATTCTTTGAGCCACAAATGTGATAAAGTGTGAGTTGAGTTTTTCGTGATCTTTTTAAGGGTCAATTAGAAGACAAGCTGAAACTGAGACCAACCTGTACTTAAAGATTCGTGAAACCCTGGGCTTGAGTCTTAATGTTCATCTGGTCAGTCTTGATCCTTCACTATGCACAAGCCATAATCTCTTGAGCTCTTGAGTACGGCAAAAACCTTCTGAGTCTTGGAAATCGTACTTAAGGTTTAAATATCAAGAGTCCAGGTTAGTCGAGAGTGGTCTATGTCACATAAGACTTAAAGTACTGGTAGTCTTCTCTGCAATTGGTTCTCACAATATCCAACAAATAAACACACCCATGTCACCTTAGAAGAAAATCTTCAGCTTAAGATCATTTCTAAATACAATACAAAATGTTTTGCTAGGGACTAGCAAAAGATAGGCATGGGGGTATGATTGCATAGCAAAAATACACCCATAAATATGCCATCTTGTGTTATTTCCTAGCACTGTCATTGCATCTTAGGTAGCTATAGTTGCATTTGTAAAAAGACACATGCGTGCATTTGTAAAGAGGGAAGGAGAATGCGAATAATTGGCCATTTAATTAACATCTTCTTGAAGTGCTGCCTCGTAATTTCACCTTCTTCATTTCTTTATTTGCTTTGGAATCTTCTCCCTCGTGCGGCTGCAGGGCATGGGGCTTGCGCCTCTTCGCGCCATTCCTCTGCCAGCAACATGGCTGTGGCAGGCTCCCGCTTCTTTAAAAAGCCTAGCCATCTTCCTTGCAAGGGGAGAGCTTGAAAAACACACACACACAGACAGTCACTTCCCTCTACTGTCAGGCCATCTTCCTCCCCTCTCCCTCTCCATACGCAGTATCTCTTCTCCCTGAAGAGACACACTGTGTGCAGGAGAAGACCCACAGTGGTTCCACAACCTCCACTGTGAGTTCCACCACCGCCCAGCTCTTTCATGAGCAGGTGGGCGTGGTGGTTTCTCCCTCTTGATTCACTGCAGTTCGCTATTTCCACCATTGCCAGAGCTTCAAGCTCTAGAGCTCCAGCAGCAGCAACGTCGGTCCACTGCTCCGCCAGTCGCTGTGCACGCCCCTGCAAGCCCTCCGTGAGCTCTTTCCGCGCATGCATGCGCCTTCCAGTGCACCCCCGCACATAGAACCGGTCGCCCACTCCGCGCGGAACTGTAGCTACTGTTCACGCCTCTCAGCGCGGAATTGTAGCTACAGTGCGGTGACTGGTTTGTTTCTCACTTATTCGGTCACTGCGTGCTCTCTCTCCTCTCCCGCAACCCACTCCAGCTGGTCGCCAGCATCTGCGCCTACGCCCGCACTCGCCCACGTCTGCATGCGCCTGCGCCCACACTCGCCCGTGTCCACTCTTGCCCGCAGCGTGGTGCGCTGCTCTACGCAGTGTGCTGCGCTACACTCTCTCGCCCACGCCCGCACTCATCTACACTTGCGTGCCCGCGTGCACCCCTTGCGCGCCTGCGTCCGTGCACCCGTGCACCTAGATGACGCTCTCACCCGCCAGACACCTTAAACTCTCTCTCTCTCACACTCCTCTCCAGTACACACACACTCGTACACACACTCACTTGTACACACTCACACCCACATATATACATACATACATACATACATACATACATACATGTGCGCCCCTTGCGCGCCTGTGTCCGTGCACCTGCGCACCTAGACGACACTCTCACCCGCTCGACACCTTAAACTCTGTCTCTCTCTCACACTCCTCTCCAGTACACACACTCACTTGTACACACTCACACCCACATATATATATATATATATACATACATACATACATACATATATATATGTATATATATGTATATATACATATATATACATATATATACATCTATATATAGATATATATACATATACATACATACATACATATATATATATATATATATACATACTTACATATCTATATATATACATAACTACATATATACCTATATAACCCTATATATATATATATATTTACATACACATCACATACCTGTATCCATACGCCCTTGCACTAGTCGCTCCACCACGCATTATATCGCGGGAATATCTGCACCAGTTGCTGATATTCCCCGATACCCGCGTAAAACAAGCGCCTCCGCACACACTCCCACACATCCATCCTACACTCTACGCAGCACTTCGTCTTGTTGGTTGCATCTTACTAGACGTGGACCAACTCGACATTGTGCTACATGCCATTTCCACTTCCCACCCCACCCCTATATATAATATATATATATATATAGACTGCATTTATTTCTCTACAAGCAACCTACCTTGTTTTTATTTCTCTTTTATTTCCTGCTATTAAAAAGATAAAAAAAAAGAGTAAAAGAGAAAAGATAATCCTTGTCTTGCAGGTACTCGGTCATGCGAATAGTAGGACCAGTTTTTTTGGAAATCCTAAGTTGGCTCAAAGCCAAGAACAATTTGGCTCAAAGCTAAGGACCTGATTTTGAGGGTGTACCTCAAGGACAAAATTATCAACAAAAAATCTTAAATAGAAAAAACCAAAAACATAATAAACGCACAGAAGAGATACGTTTTAGGTAAGGCATAGAAACTTATTCACCTTTAATTCCAGCCTCCCTGAGATAGACCCTAGGGCTAAAAGTGACCAAGATAAAATTAAGTAGGCCCGGTAAAAAAATTTTTGTAAAAGATGGTCAGACTCGATTTAGGTTAACCACTATACTCACTTCAACGACAATTTCACCATATTAACACAACCTATTCGACACCTACCAGAGGGTAATAAAGAGGGGGAGAGGGAGTAGAAGGTGAGAGGATTTATCTAGAAGTGAAGAGACGAAGGGGGAGGCAGGGATGGCATCTGGCTCGTATCACCTACGCCAAAGATGAAGATGCTCGGTGAGGGTGATCGGCATGGACAAAGGGGAGGTAGGAGCGTCAACAGGTGCTGCGCGACGTGGATGAGCAAGAGGAAGAGGAACCTGCCATCGGTATTGTGGCTAGGCGACGAGGGAGAGTGGGAGAGGTCGCCGGAGCTTGACAAGCAAGTTGGCCGGAGGAGGAGAGATGAAATTGAGGGGGTTCTCTGGCTAATTTCAAGCTTAGGAGATGCGGGGTGAATTGGGGTGTCTTAAATAGGCCCTAGAGGTCGATTTGGCTTCCAAGCATGACAAGGTCGTCGGATATGGTAACCCGAGAGAGACCCAAATCTCTCATGCGTTCGCATGAGAGATTGGGTACCAAATAGGGCTTCTAATTGGGTTCACATTGGAGGGGATTTCTCAGAGAATCTTCCTTTCAATTTTGAAGGGGATTCTCTGGGAGATCAGGGAGAAATCACCCTTTCAAGCTTGCCAGAGTAGGATTCCCTTCACTATAATGGTGAAGGGACCTAACTGCAAAGAACAAATAAGAAGCTAGGGGGTCAATTGTAAGGGTTTTTGAAAGATAGGAGTAGAAATGTAATTAGGTCAGACCTGTTTGTAAAGTGAGTCAAGATGAGTTCCCCTTAGGTTCAAATTTTGGTACAAACATAATTTGGACCTAAGGAATCCAATGGTGAGGTTGTATTTTGGGTTTGATCATGTTTGATTGGAAAATTTACACAAAAACCCAATTTTAGGGTAAATATTTGTCTAAGACCCATTCTAGGTCAAAATAGGTTTTAATGGCCAAATTGAAGGTTCTAAACACTAGAGAATATTTTTCTATGATTTTTAGAGGCTTTAAATGAATTTTATCCTGACCAGAACCTTATTTAATCAAGTAGGTCCTTTTTAGGGTTACAAGAAGTCATTTAATTCCCAGAATTCACACGAACCCTTTTCTGTTTGAACTATCCCACTTTTTATCTTGTTAAAATCATTTGACCTATGTTTAACCCTTGAGAAAACCCATTATTGTACTACAATGGTTAAATCGCAGTTTTACCCCTTGTTTCTTATTTTTATTTCAGAATGATTATTCAGTGAATTAGGCCCTCCAGTTGATTATGTAGGAGCTCTTATTCTCTTTTATGAGTCAAAATGAGCTAGTTAGGGCTCATGATGGTGTTCACATCAGCGAGGCTTAGCATAACTACACAGTTATTGAGAAAGAGCTACTAGCCGTCATATTTGGCTTGGAAAAATTCAGATCTTATCTTTTGGGTTCCCGTGTTATCATATACTCGGATCACACTGCTGTGAGGCACCTCCTCGCGAAGGACATGAAACCTTGACTAATCCACTAGATCTTGCTGTTACAAGAATTCGATCTCGACATTCACGATAAAGTGGGAAAATACAATGTGGTAGCTGACCATATGTCCCGTCTTCCTTCTTCCGTCATCGACCCATCTGGTTCGATCACCGAGCATTTTCTGGACGAGCACCTGCTAGCCATTCACAGTCTCCCATGGTTTGCTGATATTGTAAATTACTTGGTTGTGGGGAAAGTTTTGCTAGATTGGGTGACTTCCAGGTGGGACAAATTGATTGCAGAGGCCAAGTACTATATTTGGGAGGAGCCATACCTCTTTCACATTAGCAATGATCAGGTGATCCGGAGATGCATTCCTAATGACGAGGTCAATGACGTGACATCATTCTGTCATGACTAGGCCTGCGGTGGCTGTTTCTTTAGGCGTAAAATTACAGCGAAAATTCTCCAGTGTGGGTTCTTTTGGCCCACTTTGTTTAAAGATAGATAAACGTATTGTAGGGCATGTGCTTGTTGTCAGACCCTTGGCAACATGGGCCCGCCAGATATGATGCCCTTGAACCCGATTATTGTGTGCGAAATCTTTAACATATGGGGAATTGATTTCATGGGACCATTTCCCGGATCTAACGGCTTCGAGTACATTCTACTCACTGTTGACTATGTCTCTAAATGGATCGAAGCCGTCTCCACGAAAACTAGTGATCATAAAGTTGTCCTTCGATTTATCCAGTAGAACATCTTTACCAAATTTGGGGTTCCTAAGGCCATCATCAGCGATGGTGGGTCTCATTTTAACAATGTGCACATCCAGTCCTTGATGAAAAGGTATAGGGTGACACATCGTATCTCGACTCGTTACCACCGCTAGACTAATGGACTGGCTGAACTGTCGAATCATGAGATAAAGAAGATCCTTCAGGTCATTGTTTGGTCTGATAGGAAGGATTGGTCTACTCACCTTCTGGAAGCCTTGTGGGCCTATAGGACCAACCACAAGACCCAATTAGGCATGTCACCCTTCATATTAGTGTACGGAAAGGCATGTCACCTTCTCGTCGAGATGGAGCATAAGGCTTATTGGGTAGTACGGAAGTGCAATCGGGATTTGATGAAGGTTGGAATACACCGTCAGTTGCAATTGAGCGAGATCGTGGAACTACGCAATGATGCGTATGAGAACTCGCGTATCTACAAAGAGCGGGTTAAGGACTTCCATGACAGGCACATTGTACGAAAATCATCCCACCCTGGTCAAAAAGTTCTACTCTTTGATGCCAAACTCAAACTGTTCCCAGGAAAACTCAGATCAAAATGGATTGGACCATTCCTGGTGAGAAGGATCTTTGGAAATGGAGCCATTGAAATTAGCAAACTCAGCCTTGATTCTAAACCTTTGTTGTGAACGGTCAAAGACTCAAATCGTTCGTCGAACTCACTGACTCAAACTTGGCTGAGGTATCTTTTTCCCTCCATTCTCCCTGAGCTCATTATGCTCGGCTGATGGCGTTAAACTCAGTGCTTAACGGGAGGCAACCCGTCATCTTTTTGAAAAACTCGAAACCCTTCTGGACACATCTTATGCTGAACTCATATTGCACTTTAGGGTTCATCCATTGGACAGTCGACTCCACCTCTAGTACCCGTTCCTGAGCTTGAAATTGTTCGCAACAGTCACCCCGACCCATCCACCCACCAAAACTTGTTCTAATTTACGTTCTAAGCTGAAATCGAACCCACTTAATTTACAATGAGGATATTGCAAATCATAGGCATGGGGGTGTATTAAAGTACAAAACACTGTGAAAATCACTTCATAAGAAAGGGTTTCATAAAAAAAATTACATATCCAAAAAAAAAAAAAACTGAAAAAGAAAAAAATGGAGAAGGGAGGAAATTTTGAAAGATCAATTTGCATATCATTTTTTAGGAGAAAAAGGAGAGGTGATATAAATGTCAAAAAGAGGCAACAGTTTAAAAAGAAAAAAAAGAAAGTCATTAGTATAAGACTAAGGAATCGACTTAGTTCTAGACTAAATCAAAAAGAAAGAAAATGAAAGGCAAAAAGTGCTAAGAGGAAAAAACAAATTAGTATGAATGCTGATCTTAGGCCTCTTGGGCTGTGATTTTAGGCTTAAAAATTCAAGTACTCATTAAGATCTGAATAGCCCTCAAGAGGTTGGGGAAAATGTAAAACTTAAGTATTAGGTCTAAGGCTTAGGGATTATTCGACCTTGTTAACTGATCTTTGGTTTGTGGGACTCTATATCTTAAGCACCCTAATTCACACACAGTCTAGTTCAGTGCTCTTAATTATCAAAATTACACAAATGCGTTAAATCTGTTATGAAAAAGTTACCTAGATTAGGAGTGGCTGATCAACACAAGTTGATTTGGAAGAGTTCCCAACGCGAAGAGGCAAAAAATTTCCCTTGAAGATGTGCAATAACATATCGTCTCCTCTATGCTTGCCTCCTAAGATATTTAAATATCCTACCAGGGGCATGTAAGCACCTTGTGCTGGCTCAGATGCCATGGGTAGCATTATCACGAAATGTCGATTGTCGGGGTCTAGATTTAGCTACAGAATGCCATGGGTAGGATTATCTTGAAATCTTGAAAGCCAGGGTTCTGGGGGTTGCCATGGGCGATGCTATCTTGAAGCATCGATTGCCAAGAACCCTGTGAAGATTGATGGTGGGAGCTAGGAATCTGATACAGACCATGTTATAAAGCCAATCTGAAGCTAAAAATAAAGAAAGAAAAGAGAGAGAAAACTCTCCAAAAACAAAAAAAAATCTTCTCTCTTTTACAAAAATGCACTGCAAACTGAACTTGGGCTAAAACATGTTACAAGCATAGGTGCTTTAACCGTGGAGTTCAGCGATCCTTTGGTTAGTTCTTGTGGGCCTTAGAAACCTTCGCGACGTACTAAGGCTAGAGCTGGTTAGGTCCGAATCTTGGTTGGTACTTGAGTACCTCTAGGCCTACTATTGACATTCTGATCTAATGTACAAAAGAAAGCACACAGCAAAAATCTAGGCATAAAAAGACATAAGGTCTACAATTTAAGTTCCATAAGATTTTGCCAAGGGACTAGCAAAATCTAGGTATAGGGGTATGATGGAAACAAAATCATGAGCCATAACTAGCTCAATTTAGTCATTATCAAGGAATAAATGCTCCTACATAAATGCTAGAGAACCCTAATTCACTACAAATTCATTTTAAGAGAAAGGTAATTTTACCATCATATCATGAATGCAGTATAACCACGGGTTTTCCCAGGGGTAATTAAGGGCCAAATGATCTTAAATATCCAACAAGTGGGTTCATACAGACAGAAAAGGGTGTTTACGTGTTTTGAGAAGTAAATGACTTTTGAAACCCTAAAAATAGACCTTCTTAATTAACTGAGGTTTTGGTCAAGATAAAATTCACCTAAACCCTCTAAAATTCATATAAAAATATTCTCTAGGGTTTGGTAGCTTCAATATGACCATCAGAACCCATCTTGACCCAAAATAGAGTCTCAGATAGACATTTGCCCTAAATTAGGTTTTTGCATAAATTACCTAGTCAAATTAGGTCAAAACAAAAATCCAACTTCACCAATGGATTCCTTAGGTCAGAATTAGGTTTGTACCAAAATTTGGGCTTAATTTGAGACTATCTTAACCTAGTTTGTAATTTGGTCCTGTCAGATTCTTTTATATTACACATATGCCCTTAACTTTCAAAATCATAATAAAAAGGCCCCTAACTTTTTCATCATTTTCACAAAAAGGTCCCCATGCCATTTTTGGAAGGTTAAACCTTCACTGTCGAGTTTCAAGTAAGGATTTCTCGCTCGATTCTCAATCAATCTCTCCTAGAATTGATACGGGGATTCCTTGGGAAGTTACCTTCCATTTGAGCCATTCCTTGGGCTCTAAGTCTTTTCCAAAAGGCCATGCAAACCTTTCAAAGGTTCGGGTACCCGACATGTGCATGACCTTCCAAGCTTGGAAGGGCTTCCTATGGCCTATAAAAGAACCCCTGTCGCACGACCAAGCTTTTTAGCAAGTTTTGGCCTAAGAAATCCTCCTCTACTCCATCTCTGGACACCTTCAAACTTAACTCCGACAACTCCTCTCCCCTCTCCTCCGGCTGTCCAACCATCAAATTAGACGACTGACTAGCCTCCCCTCATCCTCACGAACCTCTCCTGCCAACGAGAGGTCATGCCTCTACCTTAGTCGACGTCGCCGCCTTGTCGCCTCTACTTCCTTCTCCGGCTCCGGTCGACAAACACTAGTGCCCTCCGCCTCTCTACCACATCCCGAAGTCCCTCTATCTCTCTGTTTCTCTCTCTACACTATTTTCCCACTCTCGCAATACATGCATGACCATCGATTCTCCCTCAACGCCATCACCTTCCGCTCTGGCGAAGCTCCGGTGACGCCAACCCACTGCACCACCGCATGAACCTCGCCGTTATCACATCCATCAACTTTGTCGTGCTTCACCCAACAAAAGCAATTGGGTTGAATGATAAATGCCAGTTTATCATCATTCTTATGCATTAAAACAAACCTAGCTCTTAGGATTTTGCTCCGCAAACGTGTTTTTGGGCTACATTTAGGCATTAATTAGGTTAGGCATGCATTTCACTTTTTATTATCTTTTTAATATGTTTTTGTGAGTGTTAGGGATATACAGATTGCCAAATCCCTAGAACCCTAGCACTCAGGAAGGCAACTGGTGAAGGAGAAGCTCTCACCAGCTGGAACTCAGCTTGATCTAGCTCACCATAGCTGGAATCCAGCTCACTTGAACTAGGGTTAGCTCATCCTAGCTCCATTCAGCTCATCTTAGCTAAATGGCAGCTCAAGAGAGCTCTTCTTAGCTGACCCTAGCTCAGGTCAGTTCAGATCCATCTCAACTTAGCTGAGTCTAGCTCATCTCAGCTCCCATTAGTCCACAGGAAGCTCTAACTAGCTCAGCTGAGTTGATTGGAATTCACCCCAACTCAGGGCCAGCTACATCCAGCTCCATTCAACTCCAGCAGTTGAAGATGACTTCATTTCAGCTCAGGAACCTCAAGTCCAGTTCCCGGGGATTCAGCTTAGCTCAACTCAGTTGAGCTAAGCTACCTTAGCTACCTCAACTAGCTTGATCCTTCTTGGGAGCACCAGACCTAGCTCACCTTAGCTCCCTATGGTAGAAGCCAACTTACTTTAGCTTAGCTTAGCAGCTAGCAAAGAACTAGCAAGCTAAGCCAGCAAAAGTAGCTACATGCCATCCTCTTCAGCAACTGCCAGCTCCATTTCAGCTCCAGACTTCTTCTGTCTAGCTCCTCTCCACAAACCCTAGCTCCCATTGCCTCCTCCTCTACTCCATTACTAGTTAAGCTAGCTTAGCTTAGCTTAGCTTTGCTAGACTCCAGCTCCCTTGGCCATCCACCACCTACAACTTAACCCTAACTAGTTCCACTAACTAAGCCCACCTAGTCCATCTAAGCTCTACCTAGTCCACCCTTGTTTTGGTGCCAACCCAAGTCATCCCTTCACCCCTCAACTTCCTCCAAAAGACACCTAAAGTTGGTGCAAAACCTCCCTTCTAGAAGCCTCTCCTTTGGTGCCAACTTTAGACCCCATCATGGCCATCCATCCATCCACCAAATACATCCCAACCCTTCCTTACATGGTGCCACCTAACCCCCTTCTAGAAGACCTATGTTGGCGCCAACTTCAAGGGACACCACCACCATAACTACCTCCCATGGCACCCCCTTGGTTGGCACTGACGTGCGCGTGACACGTGTGTTTTGAAGAGTCATTATAGCTTGCGCTCACGATGTCGGTTTTAAAATAAAGAAACGAATGTGAGTCCGAGTGTCGGTCTCAGGGAAGCGTGAAAATCGGATTCTTCTTGTCACTTATTGTCACGAAAATCGCAGGGTTTTGCTTGTGAAAAGGTGTGGGTGAAAAGCGAGAGAGAGAGAGAGAGAATAGGGTTAGAATGTCTTCATTCACAACATGCAATTCAAACATAAAAGAGAGCAGGTAATTGAATAGAAAATAACTTTATTTAACATGCAACTTTAGTTCATAATTACAACACTAGATGAATGCTTGAACATAAGTAAAGTAAAGCTTAAGATAAAGAGGGAAAGAGAGAGAGAGGGGAGACGGTGAGGCAGCCACGGCGGTGGAGGGGGGCTCCGTCGGAGGCTCATTGTCTTCGACGATTACAAAAGGGCTTAATGGTAGCTAGGAGGGGGGTAGAACACTTGCAAGTGGAGTGAATGCCTCCCATGGGTGGTTGGAAGGGGTTTAAATAGGAAGAAGGGCTTTCCAAATGAAGAAGGGGTTTTAGCGACGCCCGGGACGTCGCTAAAACCCTTCCCAAAATGTCGGTGAAGGCCCCTGCCCGTCGGTCTCTCACGCGCGCCTTGTGCTTCTTCGCACCTGATCCGCGTGCGCACGTCGTAAGCTATTCGATCGAAGATCGGATGGCTGAGATTCTGCACGGGGCGCACGCTTGGATCGCGCCCACGCCCCCTGCATCATCGCGGGCGTCGGCTTTGGACGTGCGAGATTGCGCCACGTCACTCCATCCGCGCCGTTCGCTGCTGATTGGGCGGTCCAATTTCTCACAGTGCGTCCTCGCCTGACAATTTCCGTGCAGCGCACTTCGAACCCACGTCGTGTGAGCGCGAGTGAGCGCTTCGACCGTTGCGCTGCGCCCGCTGCTTTGTCACGGCGAGGGCAGGCGCGCGAGCAGCTCTCAGCTGTTCGATCGAAGATCGACGGCTAAGATTTGTCCTCCAGGTGAAGGTGAGATTGGTCGGCAGTCTGGATGCTGCGAGCGGGTGCCACGTGGCGCATCGTGGGTCGTTGATCATCAGATCAATGGTCAGAACTTCTTGGGCCCATTGTGGGAGCTCCAGATGTCGGATTTAGCTGATTTCGAGTCCATTGAACTCCGTTCGTCGCTTTGAATCCATCCGTGCGGTCCAATTGTTCATCTGAGGCCTGCTTTGACAAGTACTTATACAAATGGCCATTAATACTATTTTATAAGCAATCTTGATGTATGATGTGTTATCTGTGCATTTTGTTCTTAAGATGGACCCCATTTAACAGAATTATCACCCCAAGATGCAGTGTTATCATACCCCCATGCTTACTCCTTGCTAGTCCCTAGCAAGGTTTATTCTAGCTTTTATTTCCAGTCAGAATTTAAGAAGTAACTACTTAGACATTTCGTCACTTGTTAATAGGAGGAAATATACTAAGATATTAATCTACGAAGACTAAGCAGCGCCAGGGTGTCTGCCAAAATATGAATCGCCTGAATCCTTGCTTTAATATATGTAAATATATATATATATGTCTTATTTTTATATTTTTTTTGGAATTAAGAGTGGGTTGGTAACTTTTTACGGCTACCCAACCCACCCAAAACTCAGACAAAACTCTAAGTGCTAAGCATCTTGGTGTGAAGATTGTAATAGACTCACTCAACGGTAATTTAGACAGACTTCGGGTTTCTATGCCCCTATAGGTGACCGGAAGAGGACGTGTTTTGCCTGAAGGTGTATTTGTTCGATCAGTAGCTTTCTCCCTATGTTTGTTTTAATTGGGGTCAACACAAGGATTTTTCCAGTGTATATCTCCTTGGCTTGTTCTACTTCCCCGCTTCTTCCTTAAGTGTTTTGGTTCTTTTGGTGCATTTACTGAGTTGGGCTTTGGACAACCGACCAATGGGCTGTTACCCACGATCACTTGCAAGCCATACTCGTGCGGTGAAGTGTGGTTTATTTTGTTTTCTTTCTTTCTTTTTTTTCTCCTTTTTTTTTTATTTGGTAGGTGGCTTTCTTGATCTCAAATTTACCTAGAGGCAATGAAGAAGAAGTGGTCCCGTGGCTGGGCTCTGGACAACCTGCCAATGGGCTATTACCCGTGACAACTTGCCAGCCATACCACCCTAGAGGGTTCATTAGCTACCCAATTTCTGTCAGAATCTCCGAGTGAGTCTGTACAAAAATGTGTGCAGATGCTTAGACTTAAAGTCTTTCTGAGTTAGAGGGTGAGTTGATAAGTCGTATACTTATCACCTTATTTAGTTGGTGGATTAGAGTAGCTTAAGGTTGTAAGGATTTGAAGCTAAATCCATATTTTAACGGACACCAGGGCTGATTAAGCCTGAGGGCCTGAAAAGTCTAAGTGTTCAAGTTCTTTTTGTATTATTTCCCACTATTGACAAATTTCTAACGCCTAAGTTTCTTCCTGAATTCAATTTTTTTTTTTAATTTTATTCTATTTAGACTGATTAAATGAGCTCAGGATCATACAATTACCACCCTCCCCCATTCTTAAGTTGGACAATGTCCTCATTGGCAAATACATGGATGTAACAGGGGTTCAAAAAGATATTACCTAAGTGACATAGAATACCGGATCAGTCTGAATCCTCTGGGTTGCCTCCTAGGAAGCACTGAGTTTAACACCTCCAGTTGGGCGGTGCTTCATGTCATCCCTCAATGAGGGTGACACTCTCCTTTGGGGGAACCTAGGCTAGGAAGTGTTTCAATCTTTGACCATTGACTGTAAAAGTGCCCAGTGTTCGGATCAGCAATTTCAACTGCCCCATTGGAGTGAGGCTTGACCACCCTAAATGGTCCTGTCCACTTTGACCTAAGTTTCCCTGGAAAGGGTTTTAGGTGGGCATCGAAAAGCCAAACTTGCTGGTTAGGCTCAAAGGTCTTCCTATGGATGAGTCGGTCATAGACAGCTTTCATTTTCTCCTTATACAGTCGACTGTTCTCAAAGGCGTCTCGATGAATTTCTTCGAGCTTAGAGAGTTGGAGCGTCCTCTGTGCACCGGCTAACTGGGAATCCATGTTACATTGCTTGACAGTCCAGTAAGCCCGGTGTTCCAATTCGACAGGAAGGTTGCAGGCTTTGCCAAAGACCAGGCAATAAGGCGACATGCTTATCGGGGTCTTGAAAGTGGTCCTATATGCCCACAGGGCATCATCTAGTCGTGTGGACCAGTCTTTCCTGTCAGGTCTCACAGTTTTCTGTAAAATGTTCTTGATTTGTCTATTTGAGACCTCGGTCTGCCCATTTGTTTGCGGATCATATGGGGTAGCAATGCGGTGGTTAACCTCGTATTTTCTAAGTAGGGCACGGAATTGGAGTGAATAAAATGACTTCCACTATCATTGATCATGGCCTTTGGTATTCCAAACCAGGAAAAGATGTTCTACTTAACAAAGTCCATGACAGTCTTATGATCGCATCGGCGGGTGGCGACGGCTTCAATCCATTTAGAAACATAGTCTACCGAGACTAGGATGTACTCAAAGCCGTTGGATGGTGGGAAGGGGCCCATAAAATCAATACCTCAAATGTCGAAGATTTCGACAATCAAAATGGGCTGGAGGGGCATCACATCTTTTCTGGTCATGGTTCCTAGCGTTTGGCAGCGTGAGCAAGTCTTGGCAAAGTTGTGTGCATCCTTAAATAGGGAAGGCCAGTAAAATCTGAGCTGCAGAACCTTCGTTGCCGTTTTCTTTCTAGAGAAGTGGCCACCACAAGCTTGGTCATGACAAAAAGATAGCACACTCTGAACTTTGTTCTCGGGGATACACCACCTAATGATCTGGTCAACACAGGGGCGAAACATCATGGGATCATCCCAGAAATAATGCTTGGCCTCGGCCAAGAACTTGTCCCGTTGCTGTCTGGACTAGCTGTGCGGGATCTGTCCTACAACCAGGTAGTTAACATAGTCAGCATACCAAGGCAGTTTCTTGTCTTGCACAGCCAGAATGTGTTCATCGGGGAAGGTGTCAGATAAAGGTAGGGAGGGTCCAATGTGGTCTAGGTGAAGTCTGGATAAGTGGTCAGCCACCACATTCTTTGATCCAGCTTTGTCGCGGATTTCCACGTCAAATTCCTGCAAGAGCATGATCCATCTGATGAGCCTGGGCTTCCCATCCTTTTTAGCCAACAGGTGCCGAATGGCTAAATGGTCAGTATAGATGGTCACGTGGGATCCCAGTAGGTAAGGTCGAAACTTCTCAAGTCCGAAAACTACAGCGAGCAATTCTTTTTTTGTGACCGTAAAATTTTGTTGGGCCTCGTCCAACGTCTTGCTCGCGTAGTAGATCACCACGGGTTTCTTGTCTTTCCTTTGTCCCAGGACAGCGCCTATGGCAAAATCTGATGCATCACACATAATCTCAAAGTCCTGGGACCAATCCGGGGGCTGAAGTACAGGTGCCGTGGAAACTAAGTCCTAGAGGGTGTGGTAAGCCTGGATGCAATTAGAGGTCATGTGGAATATGGCGTCGTTGGCCAGAAGGTCGGCTAAGGGTTTGGAAAGCTTGGAGAAGTCTTTAATGAACCTTCGGTAGAAGCCAACATGTCCCAGGAATGAACGGATTTGCCGGATGGAGCTAGGCGGAGGAAGTTTGAAAATCAAATCAACTTTAGCCCGATCCACCTCAATGCCCCTATGCGATACGATGTGACCAAGGACGATTCCTTCTTGAACCATAAAATGGCTCTTTTCTCAACTTAACACCAAATTAACCTCAATACATCATTTCAAGATTTTCTCCAAGTTGCTCAAACAATGGTCGAATGAATTCCCAAATACAAAGAAATCATCCATAAAGACCTCTAGGTATTCACCCACCATTTCTGAGAAAATGGCTAGCATGCAATGCTGAAAGGTAGCAGGTGCGTTGCACAACCCGAACGACATTCGACGGAATGCAAACATACTGTACGGGCAAGTGAATGTGGTTGTCTCTTGATCTTCAGGAGCAATTGCGACTTGGTTATACCCTGAATATCCATCCAGGAAGCAAAAATACTTTTTTCCTGCCAATCTTTCAAGGATCTGGTTAATGAATGGCAAGGGGAAATGATCTTTCTTGGTTGCTTCATTGAGCTTCCTGTAATCAATACACACCTGCCATGCGGTGGTGGTGTCGGTGGGGATGGATTCGCCATGCTCATTGGTAACAACGGTGAGCCCGGCTTTTTTTGGAACCACTTGAGTGGGGCTCACCTAGGGGCTGTCAGAGATGTCATAGATGATGTCAGTGTCAAGCCACTTGATAATTTCCTTCTTAATGACCTCCCGCATATTTGGGTTTAACCGTCTCTGCATCTGGCGGGAGGGTCGTGCCCCATCTTCCAGGTAAATCTTATGAGTGTAATAGGTGGGGCTAATTCCCCTCAAGTCTGAAATGGTCCATCCAATGGCGGCTCGATGTTCCGAAAGGGTTGCGGTCAACCTGAGTTCCTGATCCTGGGTTAGATGAGAGTTAATAATCACAAGGAAGGTATGGTCAGGTCCTAGGAAGACATACTTGAGATTCTCAAGTAGTGGCTTAAGTTCGGGTGCGGGTGGGACAACAGTCGAAGGGAAAGGGAAAGGCGGGAGTTGATCAACATCAATCTCCTCAAATGGTGTTATTTGATGGTAATCAGCCCTACAGAGGTCCATCGGCAGCGATAGTGACGGGTCAGAATAGTCGTTACAGGATTGGTGGTTTGAGACAGAACTAAGGGTGAGGCATTCCTTGACCAAAGGTTCCACGGGATCATGTTCCTCAACACAATCACAATCAAAAGACTTGGTCACCCGGAAGATATCCAACTGCATTTTCTTGTCTCCGAAGGTGATTTCCATATATCTAGTGTCACAATCGATGGTTGCCTTAGCCGTAGCTAAGAAAGGTCTGCCTAAGATTATGGGTGCGTTCTGTAGTTTTTCAGGGACTTCCATGTCGAGCACCAAGAAGTCGATCGGAAAATAGAAGTCCTTGACCCGTACAATCACATCTTCGACAACCTCCTTCGGGGTTTTCACAGATCTATCAGCCAGCTGAATGGTGACAGGTGTGGGTGTCAACTCTCCAAAACCAAATTGGTGGTACAGGGTTGTTGGTATCAGATTGATGGGAGCACCTAAGTCCAGGAGAGCTCTATCAAATGTCATGTTCTCGATATTGCAGGATATCAGGGGTGCTCCTAGGTCAGTTCGTTTGAGCGGAAGGTTGCTTGATATTACGGAACTTACTTGCTCGAAGAGCACAACCTTACAAGGTGCTTGAGGTCTTGGCTTATGTTTGGGTGTACAGCCATCCTTTAAGAACTTGGACTAAGCCGGGATGTGCTTAATGGCTTCAAGGAGCGGAATATTAATCTAAACCTACTTAAAGATCTCCAAAAGCTCAGTTTCCACAACACTTTTCTTCTTCTTGATTGTTTCCTAGGCCTCAGGGTAAGGTGTCTGAACATAGATAGGGTCTATTTCGGGGTCCTTGGGTTTTTCCAGTGCCTCTTCTGAGTTAGGTGTTTCAGCTGATGAAGTCTCGGGAAGAGTAGGCCATTTCTGATCCTGGGTTTTGGTGCCGCTTCTCATGGTTACCGCATTCGCAGAGGCATTGGGACCATGGGTTGATCCTTGACAAGACAAGGACGAAGAAGCACCAAACCCAGGGGCTGATTGTGGGGCTGGTTGGACCATGTGAGCCTGCCCGGGACTGCCCTGGAACCCTTGCGAATTGGAGCCTCTATTAATCACGTTTCGCGGGTTCGGTTGTGGCTAGGAAGGTAGTGATCCTTGTTTTTTACAGTCTAAAAGTTGGCTTAACTGTCCCTTTACTAAGGCCATTTCCTCCTGATGTTTCTGGTTCATTTCAGCCATCATCTTTATCAGGGTGTCCATTTGGTTCTGTGGGGGAGGGGCTGCCCTGTTCTGATTGTAGGGGGGTCTAATGGGTGGTCCTTGCTAATAGGGGGCAAGTTTGGTTGCTAATTTGGCCTGGGCTGATTCTGGAATTGAGGTGGTTTCTGGTTTGTCCAACCAAAGTTGGGGTGATTATGCTAGCCAGTGTTGTAAGTGTTGGAGAAAGGGTCAGGTTTAGCATAACCTTGGACAGCTTGTACATCTTCAAGGATAGCAAATGTCGATGGGGAGGGAAGAGAGTAATCAAGGGTTGAGGGAGCAAAGGTCCCTCCCTGGAACGTGGTCAGGGGTTTTTCTAGGTTCAGTTGGCTTAAGGGCTAGACCAGGTCAACATTGGGAGCTCCCTTTGCTAGGGAGAAGGTCTGTAATGGGTTCCTAGTCTGGTTCAGTAGCTCATCAATCTTTTTGTCCACCAATTCCACTCGATCTAATTTCTTGGCAATGATGTCCATGTCAACCATTCCAGAATTTGCTTGTACCACATAATCCCACCACGGGGTTGACTGGATTGGTTAAACTGGGTCATGGAGGCATTGTTGAGCGAATTTTCGCTCATAGACTCAAAGAGCTCAAACGCGCTCTCCTCGTCTTTGTTCAGAAAATTCCCCCTGCATGAGGCATCGACGAAGTTCCGTAGGTTGCTGTCCAGACCGTGGTAGAAGATCTGGGCCAATTGCCACCTTGGTACTTCGTGGTGTGGGAATTTCCTCAAGAGTTCATTAAATATCTCCCACGCCTCATGGAACTGTTCCCCACCCTGGAGTGTAAAGGTAGTAATGGGTCTTCTGAGGGCATTGGTCTTTCCTATGGGGAATAATTTCTTTAGAAATGCATGCCTCAATTCTTCCTAGGTGGTGATGGGTCTACCTAGGGTTCTAAGCCAGTGGGATGCCTTGTCTCTTAGTGAGAAGGGGAACATTTTAATCAAAACAATGTCAAGGCTAATGTTCCTAGGTTTCACAGTTTGGGCTATCCGGTCAAGATCCTCTAGGTGCTGGAAGGGGTCATCATTTGAGCTTCCATGGAAGTGGCTCTGAATCAAACTCAAGACATTTGGTTTTAGCTCAAAATCATCTCCCCCTTCGGGGATCCTAAGGTGCGGCTCAACTCGAATAGCAGAAGAATTGTAGAAGTCGCGGAGGGGCCTAAGTTGGTCCTGGAATGGTGGTAGATCAGGTGGCGGTTGCCCTTGTGGGACCTGGAAAGGTGGTGGTGGTTGCCCTTGTGGGTTCTGCAACTGGTGTATGACTTGCATGATAGTGTGGATCTGTTGCTGCTGAAGCCGGTGGTTTTCGTTAATCTGGGCTTGGATGATGGCCATTGTGTCCGGTGGGGGTTGGTCCTCAACCTCATCTACCCTAGGTTCAGCCATGTTTCTAGCAGAATCAAGTCGCCTGGATTCCTGTCCCAAAACAAATAACTCGGGATGTAGTGAGCGTCTCCCGTGCATACACTAGGGAAGAATAGGAGGGGATGCGGAGAGTGACAGATGCGAGAAGTGTGTGTTCAATCAAGCAAACAAGCCTAGTCCTTATGGTGTATTCCTTAGGAGACCTAGAAATATCCAAAAGGGTGATTAAGTCCGTAAGCACTGGACTCCCCTTCCCAAAGCTAATCTGGCCAGGTTGATTACGAGGGGATTGCAGGGAAGGTTCTTCCTTTAGCTTGCGCCGCCGGTTCCATAGACCCCACAACCGCAGTCGTTTGACACTGCCCCACAGCCTAGTCACCAGATTCTACTAAGGGAATGAAAGCCAAGTGCCCAGTGAACAAAACCCCGCCTCTTGAGACTTAACCCAGTCCTACCTAGGGCACGTCTACTCTGTTTTAAAGGGCTAGGATAGTGCTTGTGCTAGGGTTATGTGATGAGGCATTGATTGGGGTAATGCCTCTTAATTTTTCGATTTCAGTGTGTGTGCTCCTATCAAAACATGGTTTTCAAGAAAGGATCTTTTTTTAAGATGTGGTGTCTTTTAATGTTTCATCCTTACTTTTGTGTTTTTTTTTTTAGGATTGACGTGTCTTAATGTTTTCAGACAAGTTTTAGTGGGCATGTCAAGTTTTGCACACAATTGGTGAAAGTAGATTTCCTTTTATTGTGTAGAGGCTCTAAAACCCTAATGTACTTATCCTAGTGATCATGCAGCTTCTATTAGATGAGTCATTTTTTAGGGTTGAGTGGTGCGACCCAAGTCAATTCAAGGTGGCTTCGCAAACACCACTCAAAAAAAATGAAAAAAGAACACTCCAAGGATTTATTCAGAATGTTAGAGTGTATTTTTTTTTTTGTTGGATGATGTGTTAAGGATGTAGGTCAGGCAATCATTCACCACGCCAATTTTTTTCGATTTTACAATTTTTTTTAGATTTTTAAGAAAGCAAAGAAGCATGGGTGAAGGAATACTCACAACCTGTCCTTATTGCGCCTACTCCCTTGTTACCGTCATAAGTTGTGCTGCTTCGCTGTCCAAGCGTCGAATTCCTACAACCATCAAGTAGAAAGTGACAAGGCGTTAGACAATGTGAGCATGGATGTAAAATGGAAGTGACAAAATAAATCCACTGCCTCCCCGGCAATGGCGCCAAAAACTGACGTGCGCGTGACGCGTGTGTTTTGAAGAGTCGTTATAGCTTGCGCTCACGACGTCAGTTTTAAAATAAAGAAACGAATGTGAGTCTGAGTGTCGATTTCAGGGAGGCGTGAAAATCAGACTCTTCTTGTCACGAAAATCGCAGGGTTTTGCTTGCGAAAAGGCACGGGTGAGAAGCGAGAGAGAGAGAGAGGGAGAGAATAGGGTAGAATGTCTTCATTCACAGCATGCAATTCAAACATAAAAGAGAGCAGGCAATTGAATAGAAAACAACCTCATTTAACATGCAACTTTAGTTCATAATTACAACACTAGATGAATGCTTGAACATAAGTAAAGTAAAGCTTAAGACAAAGAGGGAAAGAGAGAGAGAGAGGGGAGACGGCGAGGCAGCCACGGCGGTGGAGGGGGGCTCCGTCGGCAGCTCGTTATCTTCGACGATTACAAAAGGGCTTAATGGTAGCTAGGAGGGGGGTAGAACACTTGCAAGTGGAGTGAATGCCTCCCATGGGTGGTTGGAAGGGGTCTAAATAGGAAGAAGGGCTTTCCAAATGAAGAAGGGGTTTTAGCGACGTCCGGGATGTCGCTAAAATCCTTCCCAAAATGTCAGTGAAGGCCCCTGCCTGCCAGTCACTCACGCACGCATTGTGCTTCTTCACGCCTGATCCGCGTGCGTGCTTCGTAAGCCGTCCGATTGAAGATTGGACGGCTGAGATTCTGCGTGGGGCGCGTGCTTGGATCGTGCCCACGCCCCCCGCTTCATCGCAGGCGTCAGGTTTGGATGCTCGAGATTGCGCCGTGTCACTCCATCCGCACCATCTGCTGCTGATCGGGCGGTCCAATTTTTCGCAGCGCGTCTTTGCCTCGCAATTTCCACGCAGCGCGCTTCGAATGTGCATCACGTGAGCGCGGGTGAGTGCTTCGACCACTGCGCTACGCCCGCTGCTTTGTTGCGGCGAGGGCGGGCACGCGAGCGGCTCTCAGCCGTTTGATCGAAGATCGACGGCTAAGATTCGTCCTCCGGGTGAAGGCGAGATCGGTCGGCAGTCTGGATGCTGCGAGCGGGTGCCACGTGGCGCATCGTGGGTCGTTGATCATTAGATCAATGGTCAGAACTTCTTGGGCCCATTGTGGGAGCTCCGGATGTCGGATTTGGTTGATTTTGAGTCTGTTGGACTCCGTTCGTCGCTTTGAATCCATCCGTGTGGTCCCATTGTTCATCTGAGGCCTGCTTTGACAAGTACTTATACAAATGGCCATTAATACTCTTCTATAAGCAATCTTGATGTATGATGCATGCAATGCTCCCATTCTATTTATGATGTGTTATCTGTGCATTTTGTTCTTACGATGGACCCCGTTTAACAGAATTATCACCCCAAGATGCAGTGTTATCAGGCACCAACTAGCCCTAGCCCTAGGATCAAATTAACCACCCATAACCACCACCAAACTCCAACCTAGCCCTCCACCTATTGACGCCAACCCTACCCCCATCCCACTCTATAAAAACCCATCACCTACCAACATTTTCTTCATCCTCCCATTAGATAATTTCCACCCATATTTCCACCCACATAGAAGGTCAAGAGAAGAAGGAAAAGAAGAAGAAGATTAAGGGGATACTCTATCCCCTTGGTGCCTTCCCCTCTTCTCTTATCTCTTGTGCCCATGCCAGCCAAGGAAGAAAGCCAGTCATTGGAGGACAACCTAGGGTACACGCCTACCCTAGGAAGAGGATGATTTGAGGGTGGTACACTACCACCCTTGGAGGAGGAATCAAAGGTGGTCCACACCACCTTCAGGAGGAGTTCTTGGAGTGGGAGCCACCCACTCTAGGAAGGACAAGGCACGCCCATCTAGGGTTTACCTTTGGAGGACATCCAGGAAGGAGAAGGAGGAGTCCTTTTCAAGCCTAGAAGCCATTGAGCTTAGAGCAAGGAGCTTCCCCTCTTCACCATCATTTCAAGAGGATTTGTGTTTCTTTTATTATTTGTTTTATTTATTCTAGTAGTAGAAGCATTCTTCTACTAAGATTTTTGTAAAACACTCTTTCTCAATTAAAAATTGCCTTCTTTTTAATATAGCTTTTGTCGCAATTCCTTTTGTTGTTTTGTCGCATTATTCCTAGTGCACAAACACTATTTCTTTCTAATTATCCTAGGCCTCCACGTGCCTAGGGTGAGCTTAGAAAGAATCAACTTTTGTCGCGTAGATATTAGCTATTAGGGTTAGTCTTTTTCAACAAAACTTTAGTGATCCTGTTATTTCAAAAATCTAAAAAAACTTCATATATATATAAAACCAAAAAGAAAGTCGAGTCCCCTTTAAAGCAAGAGATTTGTTTAGCAATCAATTTTGCCTCCTTGGACAACCCTAGATACTCCCCTATCTAGGTCTTATAAATTTAAAAGCAAAAGCGGATTTACACGTTGCAACGACAGTAAATTGCCTAATTAACAAACCACGTCTTTTCGCGATCACTTTTTGGCACCGTTGTTGGGGAGGCACAGCTTTGCTTTTATCACTTTTCTCTTGCTTGAAGTTGATCTCATCCCCTTCTCTATTCTTCTATCTCGTGTGTGCAGGAACTACAAGAGCAAGCGGGAATTCTGGAAAGAACTCAAATCCCTTGTCTTCCCGTGGATTCAGGTTGGTTCCCTTTATCTTGTCACATAAAGCATTAAAAAACTACCAAAAAAATATTAAACTTGGCTTTCAAGATCTTAAATATCTTAATTAATTGGAGTGGTGCAATTTAAAACTCATTGTTTGTTTGTTTGCACCATTAAACACCACTCCAATTTAAGTGTTGGTGTTCAGTTTTTCAGGTCCAAATTTCTGTCCAGACTTAAAAAATCAATTCCCAACACCACAGGCCTCTTAAAATCATACAATTTCACCCAATGATTCAAAATCAAGTTGGGAACATCTGTTCCAAATTTCAGACTAATTGGGTTTGTATTATTTTTTTAAAATTCGTGGACTGCAGAGGAATCACACTCTCTAATCTTCCTATTTTGCTAATGTCCACAAATTTTAGAATTTTTATACTCATCCAGTTTTTGTGAAATTTGGCTTTTTGGAATTCCTGTGAAATTATACATTTCACATAAAATCATCAAAATTTTCTGAGGCCAGTGGTGGTACTAAAAAGTCGAAAATACTCACAGGTATCAATTCTAGACTTTTACACCAGCACAAAGACAAATTATTTTAAAATATCAAACAAATTCCTAAAATCCTAAAAAAATTTTTTCTGGAATCCTTATTTTATTTTATTCAAAGTAGTTGTGTTGTTTGATCTGTTTGGACCACTATTTAATACAGAAAGCCTAAAAAAGATCCATTGGTTGTTAAATTTCTGTCCTAGGATTAATTGGATTAGGGTTTCTTTTTCATTTTTAGAAACAAAATTTGATTTCCTTTTGTTTGTGGAATCTCAAAACTTGCTTGAAGTCTTAAGAAGGGAAACCCTAAAACTCATTAATTTAAAGCAAATCCTAAAAGATAGAAATACCTAAAATTGTGTGACAACTTGTTTGAAATTGGAACCACTTTTCAATTCCTGCACACACACAAAAAAATTGAAATAATAGGGCAATAACCCAATCAACACCCTCCACATTCCATGTATCCTAGACCTAATTAAAATACGTAGCAACTTGACGCCTAAGGTTTCATCAACTTAGGCTTGCTATATAGGTGTTAAGTTCTCTCTAGTTAATACCAATTCCGTCATCTCTATTTGGTGTTCAGGTTGAGGGGCTGTGTTAAATGACCAGGCATGGGTTCATACAAGCACCTAGGGATTTTCCTAGGAAACGCTTGGGCCCAAACCTCCCCTTAAGCAACTTGGCTAGATTTGTTGACAGAACAAGTATTCACTGTTGATTACTTATTTCCTAGGTAGACCAAGTCTTAGGTTATTTTTAGGGAGTCACATTTAAGTTAGGTCTAGAAATTTGATTGCTTATGTGCACACTTCTCTCATCTCCATCTCTTCTCCCCTCTCGTTCTTCCATTTTATGCACGGGCGATGGTCTCAAAATCCGCACTTGGAGGGACCTTTTGATTTCGCCCCACGCGCAAAAAGGCCACTTTTTCCTTCTTCTTCTAAAATGGAAAATCAACAAAGCAGGTCCACTAACCCTTCCACTTCCACCTCTAATCCCACCTCTAACCCCACTACTAACCCTAATTTTGACCCTTCCACCCAAAACCCCCCCACCTTTGGCTTCCCGCACTTGGAGCTCCCTAATGCTGCTTTACCTCAATCACAACATCAAGCCCCCCCGCCTAATCTCTTGACAATGATGGCTGAGCAGATTGCTCAACTGAATGCCAATCAACAAATGTTGACTAAGAATATCCAAAACCTAGCCAACCAAAGGCCAAACCCACCACCCTGTCAGCAGCCTGTTATTCCTCTAAAAGACTTTTATGATCCTTCTTATTATGAGGAATGAGCAGGGGTGGTTATACCAGAGGGGGACTTCGAGATCAAGCCGGTGGTCCTGAACCTGATTAAACACTTCCATGGCCTTCCTAGGGAAGACCCTTTCAGCCACCTTGAAAAGCTAACTCTTCTTGCACAAACAACCTATTCCCGAAATGTGCAAGAAGACCTATGGCTGATGTGGCTATTTTCATTATCTCTTAAAGATAAGGCCGCTTATTGGTTCAGGACCATTGACTGACCCATCATAACTTGGTCTTAACTTAAGAGCACCTTCCTCAAGAAATTCTTTTCCATAGGTCGTACTAATTCCCTGCGAAAATCTATTACGACCTTTCAACAGAAATCTGGTGAGACTTTTCATGATTCTTGGGAAAGATTTCAAGATCTTCTAAGAAGTTGCCCACACCACGAGATTTCTTTATGGCAGCCGTGTAGATCTTCTATCATGGATTAGAAGATCAAATCCGACATTTCGTCGACGCCTCGTGTGGTGGCAACTTCTTAAGTAAGAATGCTGAGAGTGACTATGAGCTTTTTGAAGAAATGAGTGAAAACTCATTTAATCAAGCTTCCATGAACACATTTTGTAGAACTTCAAACCTGCAATTCGATGTTCATTAAGTAGGCACTCAATCTATTCCTGTAACCCAAGATGATCTTCAAATGATTGCACAAAAACTCGACTAGATGCACATTAATCAAAAGAAGATTGAGGAAAGACTTGCCACATCAACCCAAGCTCCACACAGTCCACATCTAATTCAACCTAACTTTCCATGAAGAGAAAATTTGCACAATCTCAACACTACTGCTGATTATTACTAGTATTCTGAGGTGTCCATGATTCACTGGGGAATTACAACTATCCAGATCTTAAACCCACTCACAATATTTCTGCCATCCAGGAGCCATTTAAAAATTCTTCCAATTGGAAGAATTACCCGAACTACTGTAGGAATAATCAGGTTCCTCCCCAACCAAATTAATTTAATGGGTATGGGTCTAATCTGACCTTTCATCCTGGGCCATCCCAACAAGACATTAATGGCCAGATGATGAGAACCCTGAAGGAAATGTAGACAAAAATGATGGAAGTAACCTGCACCATCAAAAATCTGAATAATCAGATCGGGGCTACTCCCACTCAAAGACCTGCAGGACATCTACCCTCCCAACCCATGCCCAACCCTAATCACCAAAGGAACCAATATCCGGCTAGAAATCCACACTACCCGAATCACCCTCCTACTAATCCACCACCTCAGCAACCTCCCAGTTTTCCACAACCATAGCCACCCCACATCCTCTAAATAATAATCTGACTGCACATGCAGTTACGTTGAGGAGTGGGAAAACCACCACTGATCCTGGACCTTCACAAAAACTTGGTGACATCCCCATCCCTGTGCACATTAACTCTCCACCTCTCCATTAGGAAGAAAAAGAAACACAAAAATCTCAAGACACGACTCCTATCCCTTTTCCACAAACTCTCCACCCCACCACCAATAGAAAAAAGAAATCTGAGCCCACCACAGAAGAACTCATGGATCTATTTGGGCAAGTTCAAATCAATATTCCTCTCCCAGATGCCATCAAATTTATACCTGCCTAAGCCAAATTTTTGAAGGAGATCTGTACTCCTAAAAGACAGGCCAAAAATCTTGGACAAGTACAACTTTCAGAGACAGTAAGCTCTATCATACAGAGCAAGTTGCCTCCTAAGATTAAAGATCCGGGGGTGCCATTAATTTCCGTGATTATTGATGATACTACCTTTGATCGCAATCTTCTTGATCTTGGTGCCTCAGTTAATATTATTCCGACGATTTTATTTGAAGAGTTTCTGATCAGTGAATTAAAACCCATCGAGGTTACCTTGCAATTAGTTGACCGATCTACAATCAAACCTTGTGGGATTGTTGAGGATGTTTTTGGTCAAGGTCCAAAATTGCGTCTTCACTGCAGACTTTCTGGTCCTTGACTTTGAGGTACCCGAATCTTTACTAAATGCCCCAATAATCCTTGGACAACCCTTTTTGGCCACTGCAAAGGCAAATATCAATTGCCACACAAGCAAAATGGATATCACCTGTGCAAGCAAAACTATCACTCTTGATATTTTTCAATCCTCCAAGAGATTCCATGATGATAACTTTTTTAAGGACTCAAATACTGAAATTTCAAATATGGTGGAGACAATGTTGATAGATACCCTTATCGACCATAATATTTTTGAGGAATCAGATTCAGAATTCGTGGTCGACGAAATCTGTGATTTGGAGACTTGTCTTCAGCAACAATCCATTCCTGATGATTCCCCTGATCCTTTCCCTAACCCACCTACTCTTCTCTCAACCCACCCTTCCACTCTAATTTCACCCACCCTTCACCATTCTTCCCCCAAACCCTTTCCATTGGACCTACCACCAAACCCGCCTGAGTTTAGCATTCAACCTTATTTAAACCATGGCCAAACTTGGGCTACACTTATTATTTTCCATCCAACTTTGATCCCTATATTTCCTCTAATCACTTTTCTCGAGATCTAGAAGAAGATGCCTTTTATGCAGGCATCCAAGTGTCCAATTTTTTACATGATTACCCGTCTTCCATGCATACCTTCACGCCTGGCTAAATGGCGTAAAAGATAGCACTGGAAGGGAGCTAACCCATCATTTTTCTTGCTTTCCTTTTTCCTTTCTTTTTCCAAGTTTTGACCATCCTAAACCTAACTGTCTTTCACTAAGGTGATCCATTTTCCCTCCTAATGCATGAGGACATTGCATATCATAAGCATGGGGGGGTGTTTTTAAAATTTTGACGATCGCTTTAGGATTTTCAAAACTTAAAAACATGCATTTTTCTTTTGTCTTTTTGTTTTTCTGCTGGCATACCCAAAAAGAAAATAAATAAATAAAATAAAAATGTTGAAAACTTTTTGAGAAAAATTTTGAAATAGGGACTAAGGTTGAAAAGTCACTTTTGGTACAATGGAAATTAATCTTTAACAAACTAGGGACGAGGATATAGATCTGATCATTGGAATTTTAGGGTTTATTTTTAGACTAGATCAGATATCCTTCTCTAAAATTCCACCTGAACTCATGATAGTTCAAGTGACCTGATCCTCTTTTGTAATATGGAAAGTACCTGGCTTACTTTCTGATTCAAAAACTTGCATTTCTTGTGAAACTTCCTGTGTCAAATTTCACACACAAGCCAACACTTAAAAACAACTATAAATTAGAATAACCTCCTTGTTTGGCCTTAGTAAAAGTCTGAAATAGATCATTGGTTTTGTTTGAGTCGCTGAATCAGATTTTAAAAGTATTGCGTTGTAGTACAGCTGAAATAGCGTTCAAAACAGATATAATTTTATTACTCGAAAAGATTTTCGAGGTTGAACATAGGGAACAAATTGGTATTTAGAAATCAAGATGACAATTTAAACTGAAAGAAATTACAATAGTAGCAGTGTCAGACTGCAAAAATATGGGAGTAAAATGGTGATGTAGATCACCAAGTACTCCTACAATATCACCAAATAATTCAATGTATAAATATGCAATGGAAACTAGAATCTATCATCTGATTCTTTAATGAGACGACTTAAAGTGTCTGATTTCTTCTTCTCTTTCTCTGCCTTTCTCTTTCTACTTTGGCTTCCTTCTTGAAGTCCTTCTCTTTCTCTTCTTCTTTTCTTCTTTTTCTTCTGCAATCCTTCTCTTTCTCTTTAGCTTTTTCTGTCTTCTACCTTTGCTTTCTCCTTCTTCTTCCTTCTTCTTCCTGCCTTTACCTTTCTTCTACCTTGACCCTTAGCTGCTCTGGCCTTCTCTTCTCCTTCTTTCTTCTGCCTTAAGTCCTGCGGTCCTCCTCTTCTTCTTCTCTTGTCCTCCTCTTCCTCTTTAGACTGCGACTAAGTGTTGACCAGAGAACCCTGTAACAAAACCCTACCCCTACCCTCGTGACTCTCCTCACTGTCTCTTAGGATCCGCTCTCCCAGAGCCACACAGGTAGTCGGGTTATCGGGTCAGGTGTGAACTCAGGACCAGGTCCACTAGCTTGCGGTAGTGGGTGAGGAGTGCAGGTCGGGTTGGGTCAGGCCAGGTCCGCGGGGTGTGTTCACGGACGAGACCGAGTCGGGTGAGTGGGACCTCACCCCGTGATCTGAGGCGACCAACTACAGGAAGAAAATCAATTTTTGCGGGCACGGGTGCCCCTTCATTTCCGAGGTGGGACTATCTGTGCCCCCTCTTTGCTCGTGCTTGTAGTAGAGGTTGAGCTCTCAATTGCAGCTCTGCGAAGGCCTTTGACTCCAATTGAGGGCTTGAGTGCATGCGCGAGGGTATTCCGTGCAACCTGGGGCAGCAGCCTAGGCTTGGCGGAACCTGGAGCTGCAGCAAGCAAGCTTCAAGCTCTCTTGCTAATGGCGGATGGTCGATGAACCTAAAAACACAAGAACAGCCTCACGGCCACGTCAAAACGTTCAAAGAGCGTCGCTGGAGAAGGGCGAATATGCTGGGGGTGTTGTTGTAGCTCAGGGGTTCTTGTGAGTGCGTGCCTAGGGCACACTGTGTGCTCGTGTGTGGGTGTGTTCGGGGAGGTGTTTGGGTGAGTGGTGCTGTGAGTGGAGTGAGGGGAAGTGGTCAATGAAGTGAGGCAGAGCTCGTGGGCTTGTCGGCCCGGGTTGGGGTGGCCTATGGAGGTGGGATGGCCTCGTCAGAGTTGATGGTCGGAGATCGAAGGGATGGAGGTGATGGAGGTTGACAGTGGTCAATTTTGGAGAATAAAGGGTGGAGAAGAAAATAGAGGGGAGAGGGAGCTTATCTGGGAGGTCAAGGGATGAAGGGGGCGAGTGAAGGCGTTGGGTCTGGTGTGGTCGATGCCAAAGACGAAGGCGGCTCCGGTGAGGTGGGATCAGCGAGGACGAAGAGAGGGAAGCGCCTGCTGGTACGGCGAGACCCGGACGAAGTCAGAGGAGATGGATCTGCCATAGGTATGGCAGTCGGATGAAGAGAAGAAGCAGGGAATGTTTCCGGACGTCGAGGAGCCTACAGCTGTGAGGGGAAGAGAGGAATTAGGGATAGTCATGGCTGAAATCGAGCGTGGAGAGATCGGAGAGGTCCGGGCTCCTTTAAATAGAGCTCTGAAGGTCGGTTAGGGCTTGAGAAGCAAGCTTCCCAAGCAAGGAAGGCTCTTTGGAGAAGGAAGCTATTAGGATACCCATTTCTCTCTTGCGTTCGCATGAGAGATTGGGAGGGAATCAGATCTCAAGGTTGGGTTCAGACGAGAGAGAATTTCTTAGAGGATCTCCCTTCTAATTTTAGAGGAGATTCTTTGAGAAATCAAAGAGATCTCTATCAAAGGTCGTTGGAGTAGGTTTCCTCCGCGATAATGGTGGAGGGACCTACTTGTGAAGATGATGAGAAAGTTAAGGGGCTGGTTGTAAGGGTTTTTAAAAGTTTGGGGTAGAAATGTAATCAGGCTGGACCTTTTTGCAAACTAGGTCAAGGAAAGCTCGTCTTGAATCCAAATTTTGGTAAAAACCTAATTTGGACCTAAGGAATCCAATGGTGAAATTGGATTTTGGGTTTGACCATGTTTGACTGGGAAATTTATGCAAAAGCCTAATGAAACGTCGGTTTTGTTATAACGTTGTAGTAAAGGCGGTTATGACCAACACTTCAAATATAAATTTTTCTTTTACTCGGAAAATAAAAGAGTTCCCGAGGTCGAACTCAGGGAGCAAGTTGTATTCTAGAGATATACATGTTTCTTTTACAAAAAGAGAGAGGGAAAGAATTTGTTGTTTTCTTTTTGTTCTGCAGAGGGGATGCTCTTCTTTCTCTCTTTCTTTAGATCTCCTTCTTTCTCTCTGTTCTGCAGAGGTGATGTTCTTCTTCTGCAATGGTGATGCTCTTCTTCTTCTTCCTGCTGTTCCTGCTTTGGTGATGTTCTTCTTTCTTCAGAGCTCCTTGTTCTTCTTCTTCTTTGGTTTTCTGCCTTGACCTCTCTTCTTCTTCTTCTGCAATCGTGGTGACCCTTTCTCTTTTCCCTTTTTTTCTTTATGGCTGCAGAGCTTCTGCCTTCAGCTACTAAGTCTTCCTTTCTTCTTCTTCTGCTTTGGCCGTTGCTCTTCCTTCTTCTTCAGCCTGCCTTCTTTCCTGCTCTGGCTGCTGACCTTCCGTCGTCTGACCCGGTGCTTAGACGACTTAACTATGCCTTTGCTACAGTGCAGCTCCTTCTTCTTCAGCGGGTCTTCTTCTTCGCTTGTGCCTGCACACTTCAGGGTTTTTCGTCAAGAGGCAAAACCTACTCTACCCCCCTCCCCCCGCGTCTCTCTTCCTCTCTGAAACCACTCTTGGGAAAGCTCTCCCAGAGCTACCGGGTAATCGGGTTCGGGTCACGCCCGGGTCCAGGCCCACCGGCGTGCGGTGGTGGGCGAGGAGTGCAGGTCGGTTTAATCGGGTCGGGCCAGGTCCGCGGAGCGTGGTCACGGACGAGGCCGGGTCGGGTGAGAGGGACCTCACCCCGTGGTCAGGAGGCAGACAGCATAAGGCACTTTTTACCTTTATGCGTCCGCGCGCCTCCGAGAAGTTCCGAGGTGGGACTAAATGTCCCACCCCAATTGAGCGCCCGTCGCGGAGGGAGCAGTGGGCGATCGTGGCTTCACGTGCGGCCTTCGCCCCATCTGCGAGCCTGGGACGTTTCGCTGAGACTCCCCGCGCAACCTGGGAGTCGAACCTGGGCGAAGGCGTGCCTGCACCTGCAGGTGAAGGAGCTCTGCCTGCTCAGTAATGGCGACGGCGGGCGAGTCACCTGGTCACAGAAGAACGGCCTCTCGGCCAAATCAGACAGGCGGGGGACCTTCGCCGTGGCACGGCGAAGGTGGTCAGGGGGTCTGCAGGGGGCGTGATGGAGCCAACAGGTCGTCCTAGGTCAAACTGTGAGCGAAGAAGTGGGTGTGTTCGGTGGATCTGCAGAGGGCGTTTGGTGGGAAGTGGAGGGGCGGAAGAGGATCAGGGTGAGGAGGCGGAGGTTCTGCGGTGGTCGGCGAGCCGTGTGGGTCGCTGAGGTGATGGGAGCGGCTCGCCGGAGGGTGGTCGGAGGCGGAAAGGGTGAGGGTGAACAGGAGCGGTCGAGGGTTTAATCAAATAAAAGACAGTGAGGAAAAGAAAGAGGGGGAGGTGGGGAGGAGTTCTGACCTAGCTATGGAGACGAAAGGGGCCGAGACAGGGCGACAGTCGTATCGACTGTCGCCGGAGAAGAAGATGCCCAGGGGAAGGGGCGGCGGCGAGCAGAGGGCTGGAGAGGCGCCAGCTGGGTACGGCGTGGCGCAGGAAGAGCAGGGGAGGAGGTCTCTGCTGCTGGTATTACGGCAGAGCGAAGAGGAGGAGGGGGAGGAAACCGCCGGAGCTGGTGAGCGTCTGCCGGAGAAAGAAGAGAAGGAAGTTGGGGATTTTCTCCGTCAGGTCCAGGCTGCCCTCGTCGGTGGAGCAGCGGGGGGTATTTATAGGGATGAAACAGGGAGGAAGGCGGAGGGAGACGACGTGTCTCCCTCGCCGGAGAATGGTCGGAACACGAACCCATACCGTCCGTGCGTTCGCACGGCCGGTATGGTGGGCTACAATGACCAGGGGGGTGCTCCTGCGACGGCTGACGACGCAGGGCACCCCCGGTTTACTTGCCAGGTCCCCCACCTCACCCTGCGCGGCGCCATGCTCCGCGCAAGGTCGCCGGAGCATGGTGCTGGCAGGGTTTTGCAGGAGGGACCTGATTGCAAAGAACGAAGGAGAGTTAGGGGCCAAAATGCGAGGGTTCAAAAGTTGAGGGCCAAAGAGTAAATATATGAGGACCAAAGTGTGAAGTCGGTCAAGGAGGTTTCTTCTTAGGCTCAAGTTTTTATACATGACTAATTAGGACCTAAGGAATCTGATGGTGAATTTCATTTTCATATTAAACCTTGTTTGACCGGTCAATTTGCGCAAAAACCCAAATTAAGTTATTAATTGGGCATGGTTCTCAATGTAGGTCAAAATGGGTTCTAAAGGCCAAATTGAAGGTTCTAAACCCTAGAGATTATTTTTCTATGAATTTTAGAGGGTTTATTCTATTTTTACTTTGCCTCGAACCTTGTGAATTGAAGTGGGTTGTTTTAGGGTTACAGATTATCATTTGGTTTCTTGGAAGTGCTGTAGCCCTTGCTAGATCATCTCATCCCACTTTTATTCTTATTAAGCTGTTTTGACCTGTGTTTGGTCCCTGAATTACCCTGTATGCAGTTTATACTGGTAAAATTGTACTTTTACCCCTTATGACTGGTTTTCTTCTCAAACTCAGAATTCTCTGAGTTAAGCCTTTCCTTGAGATATGTAGGAGCTTTTATCCTTTGTATTGGGTTAAAATGAGCTAGTTATGGCTCATGATGAGGTTCTCATCATACCCCCATGCCTAGCTTTTGCTAGTCCCTTAGCAAAAACTTAAGGTTTCAACCCTTGTTCTAGACCATGAAGTTTTCAATAGTTTTAGATAAGTGCCTTCATAGATTAGGTTAGAATGCTGATCATAGGCCTAAAAGGTACTCTAGTACCAATCAAGATCCAAATCTGTCTAGCCTTAGCCTCAGTCTTTTAGCAAAGGTTTTTAAGGCCCGCAAGAACTAACCTAAGGTTTATTGGACTTCGTGGTTAAAGCACCCGTGCTTGAAATGATTTTAGCCCTGGCTCAGTTCGCAGTGCGTTTTGTAAGAGAGAGAGAAAGTTTTTCTGTTTGGAGAGTTTTCTCTCTCTTTTTCTTTTTAGTTCTAGCCTAGGATTGGCTTTTCAACACGGTCTGTATCAGATTCCTTGCTCCCATCATCAATCCTCAAGGGTTCCTGGCGATCGATGCTTCGAGATAGCACCGCCCATGGCAACCCCCGGAACCCTGGCTATTGAGATTTCGAGATAATCCCATCCATGGTATTCCGTGGCCGAATCCAGACCCTGGCAATTGACATTTCGAGATAATGCCATCCATGGAATCTGAACCAGCAGAGTGCTTACATGCCCCCCGTAGGATATGTAAATATCCTAAGAGACAAGCACCGAGGAGATGATATTTTGTTACGCATCTTCGAGGGGATTTCCCGCCTCTCCGCGCTGGGAACTCGTCCAAATCAACTTGTGTTGATCGGCCGCTCCTATTCTAGGTGTTCTTTTCAGATTTTTGCGACGCTTCTGCGTGATTCTGATTTTTACGCTTACTGAACCAGGCTGTGTGTGAGATTAGGGTGCTTAGGTTACTGAGTCCCGTAAACCAAAAATTAGTTAACGAGGCCGAATACTCCCTAAGCCTTAGACCTAATACTTCAGCTTTTCATTTTCCTCAACCTCTTGAGGAGTGTCCAGATCTTAATGGGTACTAAGAGTCTATTCAAGAATGCCTAAGGTTTGCATTCTTACTAATCTCATTGTGCACTTTTCAGTTATTTTCTTGAATGAGGTCTAGAACTTAGGTTAATTCCTTAGTTCCTTACTAATGACTATCACTTTTTCTCATAATTTTGTGCTCCTTTTTCATTTTGTTTCTTTTCTCCTTCACAAAATTTTCCTTCTCCTCTTTTCCTCTTATTCTTTTTCGAAAATTTTTTTAATTTTTATGGTATTTTTGGCATATGTGAATTTTTTGTTTGAAACCTTTTCTTACAAGTTTTTGCACTTTCCTACCCCCCCATGCCTAAGATTTGCAATGTCCTCATTGTAACCTAGGGGGTCTTAGTTCATTCCTTAAGACAGAAATTTGGGTGAGTGGATGGGTCGGGTTGAATTTTTGCGGACGATTTCAAATCTCAGATGCGAACATCTGAGTTGGGGTCGGCTGTCTATAAGGGTGAACTTCGAGTGCTGAAAGGTGTCAGAACAAGTTTCAGGTTTTCAAAGAGAATGACGGGCTGCCTCCCGTTAAGCGCTGAGTTTTACGCCATCGGCTGGGCGCAATAAGCTCAAGGGGAACGGAGGATATAAGATGCCTCAGCCAAATCAGTAGAAGTTACATCAATGAACGGCTTGAGTCTCTGACCGTTCACGATGAAAGGTTCAGAATCGTGGCTGAGTGGACTGATTTCGATTGCTCCATTTCCAAAAACTTGTAGGACCAAATATGGTCCGACCCACTTAGATCTCAGTTTTCCTGGGAAGAATTTGAGTCGGGCATCAAAGAGTAGGACCTTTTGACCAGGATGAAAGATCTTTCTCGAAATGTGTTTGTCGTGGAAGGCTTTAACCCGCTCCTTGTAGATTTGCGAGTTCTCGTACGCGTCTATGCGTAATTCATCGATCTCGCTGATTTGGAGTTTTCTGTGGGTCCCAGCCTTAGAAAGATCCAGATTACAGTTCCGTACTGCCCAATAGGCTTTATGCTCCAGTTCGACGGGAAGGTGGCATGCCTTTCCGTACACCAATCTAAAGGGAGACATGCCCAATTGGGTCTTGTGGGCGGTCCTATAGGCCCACAATGCTTCCGGAAGTCGGGACGACCAGTCCTTCCTGTTAGGTCGAACAGTGACTTGCAGGATTTTCTTGATCTCCCGATTAGACAGCTCAGCTAGACCATTAGTTTGGGGGTGGTAAGGAGTAGAAATTCGGTGAGACACCCCGTATTTGGTCATCAGTGACCTAAACTGAGCATTTGTGAAATGGGTCCCCCCGTCAGAGATTATTGCACGAGGAATCCCGAACCTTGAGAAAATGTGTTGATGAATGAATTTGAGAACGATTTTGTGATCACAGGTTCGGGTCGGTATGGCTTCGATCCATTTGGACACGTAGTCCACAGCCAACAGAATGTATTCGAAACCATCCGAAACAGGAAAGGGGCCCATAAAATCAATCCCCCAAACATCAAAGATTTCGCATACTAGAATCGGTTGCATAGGCATCATGTCGCGATGGCTCATGTTGCCCAAAGTCTGGCAACGACTGCATGCCTTGCAATGACTGTATGCGTCTTTGAACAGTGTGGGCCAGTAAAAGCCGCACTGGAGGACTTTTGATGCGGTTTTATGCCCGGCAAAATGGCCACCGCATGCCTGGTCATGGCAGAAAGAGAGGATATTGTTGATTTCCCCTTCCGGGACACATCTCCGGATGATCTGATCGGCACCTATGCGGAAGAGGTACGGGTCTTCCCAAATGTATACTTGGCATTGGAGCGTAATTTGTCTTTCTTGGCCTTCGGCCAATCGGACGGGGTCTGATGAGATGCCAAGTAATTTACAATATTAGCAAACCATGGAAGTCTAGTACCAATAGTCAGCAGGTGCTCATCGGGAAAATGCTCAGTGATGGGTCCGGAAGGGTCTATTATTTCAGAAGGAAGACGGGACAAGTGATCAGCTACCACGTTTTGTTTTCCCGCTTTATCGCGAATCTCGAGGTCAAATTCTTGCAACAGCAAGATCCATCGGATCAATCGAGGTTTCGCGTCCTTCTTTGCAAGGAGATGCCTCACAGCCGTGTGATCCGAGTATATGATGACATGGGAACCCAGAAGGTATGATCTGAACTTCTCTAGGGCAAATACTACAGCTAGCAGCTCTTTCTCAGTAACCGTATAGTTACGCTGAGCCTCATCGAGTGTTTTGCTGGCGTAGTAAATGACCACAGGTTTCTTGTCATTTTTCTGCCCCAAAACCGCTCCTACAGCGAAGTCGGATGCATCACACATGATCTCAAAGGGTTGAGACCAATCAGGGGACTGTAGGATCGGGGCTTGGGTGACTCGGTCACGCAGGATTTCAAATGCTTGAGTGCATTCCTTGGAGATTTCGAAGGGAACATCCTTGGAGAGAAGAGTGGTCAGGGGGCGTGCGATTTTTGAAAAATCAGGGATAAATCGTCGATAAAAATCGACATGCCCTAAAAAGGATCGGATGTCCCTGATCGAGCTAGGCATAGGAAGGTGAGAAATCAGATTAACCTTAGCTCGATCCACTTGGATACCTTTCTCCGAAATTGAGTGTCCCAGGACAATTCCCTCAGGCACCATGAAATGGCTCTTTTCCCAGGAAAGAACCAAATTCACGTCGATGCACCGCCTGAGTATCTGGACCAAGTGTTGGAGGCAATCGTCGAATGATGCTCCGAAAACTGAAAAGTCATCCATGAAGACTTCCAGATAATCACCTACCATATCTGAGAATATGGCAAGCATGCATCGCTGAAAAGTAGCGGGTGCATTGCAAAGACCGAAAGGCATCCTTCGGAAAGCGTATGTTCCGAAGGGGCAGGTGAACGTGGTCTTTTCTTGGTCCTCAGGATGGATTGCCACCTGGTTATAACCGGAGTACCCGTCAAGAAAGCAGAAGAACCTATTTCCCGCTAGTTTTTCGAGAATTTGATCAATGAAGGGTAGTGGGAAATGATCCTTCTTCGTGGAGGAATTGAGTCGACGGTAATCTATACAGACTCTCCACGAGTTGGCTAATCGGGTAGGAATGATTTCTCCGGTCTCAGTCGTTATAGTGGTGAGTCCTGCCTTCTTGGGCACGACCTGAATTGGGCTCACCCAACGACTATCGGAGATCGGGTAGATGATTCCGGCATCTAACCACTTGATGATCTCCTTTTTCACGACCTCCTGCAGATTGGGGTTTAAGCGTCTCTGCATTTCACGAGAAGGTCGTGTGCCCTCTTCTGAATAGATATGATGAGTACAATAAGAGGGACTTATTCCAGTCAAATCATCGAGAGTCCATCCGATGGCTCTGCGATGTTGCTGGAGGACAACAATCAGACGGGATTCCTGTTCAGGACTGAGGTTGGAATTGATGATCACAGGAAGGGTCTGATTAGAACCCAAAAAGACGTATTTTAAGTGAGCAGGAAGGGGTTTCAGTTCGAGGATGGGGTTTTCAGCAGCAGCGGGTGGTTCAGTATAGATGTGAGGTTCAAGGGTGGGAGTTACTGGGTTGTTCATATCTGGATTTGACTCCTCTGTTTGCGGGTCAAGATCCTTCTGTGGTTGATGAGGCATACTCAAGTCATTCTGGAGGTGTGATTCATCAACCAAAGACTTGATGTCACAAATTTGCTCGATGACGCCGCAATTAATTCCTTGTTGGGCCTTAAATATATCAATTTTCAGTGTTTGATCTCCAAACTTAAGCTCTATTTGGCCCTCCTCACAGCTGATGTTGGCTCTAGCAGTAGCCAAGAAAGGTCTCCCTAGAATGATTGGTGTATCCCTAGGGTTCTCAGGTGCGTCCATGTCTAAGACTATAAAGTCCACTGGAAAATAGAAATCCCGCACTCTCACGATAACATCCTCGAGAATCCCTTTTGGTGACTTTATAGATCGATCTGCTAATTGTAATGTCACCTCGGTTGGTTTCAGCTCAGATTCTTCTAGATGGTCAAGTAAGGATGTGGGTATCAGATTTATAGATGCACCTAAGTCTAACAATGCTCTATCAAATTGGGTATCACCTATCTTACAGGAGATCAGGGGAGTTCCAGGATCTTTTGCCTTGGGTGGGAGTCTACTAAGGATTACAGAGCTGGCTTGCTCTGACAGAACAATTGGGCTCCCTCCCTTGGTTCGCGGCTTACGCTGGGGTGTACATATATTCTTTAGAAATCGTGCGTAAGCTGGTACGTGGCGGATTGCATCCATCAAGGGGATGTTTATGTGGACCTGCTCAAAGAGCTTGACCAGGTCCTCCTCAGGGGCCACGGGTTTGGTGGTCTTCTTTCCCTTGGTCAGGGCCTCGGGAAACGGGATCTTGGTTGGTTCCTCTAGGATAGGTCCAGGTTGTGGGTCTGGAACAGCGGTACCTTGGATAACTATCCTAGGGTCATGGTTATCAGGCTGGGAGTGGTTTGGATAATGCGGGTCCTGAGTTGTCTTACCACTACGTGTTGTTACAGAATTTAATCCGGCCTGATTTTGGTTTGGGTTTGGTAGGAGGGGTGGCTGCTGCTGAAATCTCGCACTAGAAGTTGAGGCATCCATCTCGTCTGGAGATGGAGCAGTGGGGGCCTGATAAATCCATTGAGCGTGGCCTAAATTTGGATTCATAACGCGCTTCTGGGTTGGCACGTTATTTGGGTTAGGAAGGGGTTGGGAAGGGAGTGTGCCTGGCTGGCGAGAATTTGCCAACTGGGCCAGTTGAGTTTTAACTTCAGTAAGCTCGTCCTTGTGCTATTTTTGAATGGCCGCATTCAATTTTTGAATGTCAGCCAGAGTCTGAAGGATTAAGGACATTTGATCTTGATTTGGCCCTGATGGATAAGTAGGGTTGGGCCGAGGCTGAGGCGGCTGGTAGTGATGAGAGGGCTGTGGGCGGGACTGAAAAGGTGGTCTTTGGGTTTGGGGATTTCCCGCCCACTGAAAATTGGGATGGTTTCGCCATCCAGGGTTGTAAGTGTTGGAGAATGGGTCGTTCTGGATGGCGTTGAGGTCCTCGCAGGTCTGAGGAACCTCCTGAGAATCAGGGAAAGGAGGAATGGAGTTCCCCCGGCTGGTGAAGAAAGGATCGGATGATCTTCCAGTCCAAGAATCAGATGGGGATGGATATGGATCCATCCCAAGGGAGGATCGGTGGAGGATGTTTTGCACAGTCTCCTGTGTGGAAGGAGGTTGTGCAAAGGAGTTACGCGCAGAGGTGGCTCGCTGCAAGTGCTGAGTCAGCTCATCCACCTTCTTTTCAATGATTGAGACCTTGTCCAATCGACTGGCCATTAATTCCAGGTCGACTGATGCGGACAGGTCCTGCGTCTCATGTGCTCCCTTAAGATTCGTCGCTGCGCGGGTATTCGTCCTGTCGAATAATCCCATGGAGTCATTGTTGATGGAGTTCTCGCACATGTTTTCGAGAATCTCCCATACGGTGTCTTCATGTTGACCCATGATGTTTCCTCCGCAGGTTGCATTGACGAAAAGGCGGATGTCCTCACTGAGTCCCTGGTAAAAAGATTAGACTTGTTCCCATTTAGGAACTCCGTGATGGGGGCACTTCCTCATGAGATCCTGAAAACGATCCCATGCCTCATGGAGAGGTTCTCCTGATTGTTGAGTGAAGTGTGTAATCTGATGGCGCAAGGCGTTGGTCCGACCAACGGGAAAGAACTTTTTCAAAAACTCGGATTGAAGTTCTTCCCAAGTGTTGATCGGCCGGGTCTGAGTTTGATACCAATGGGCGGCCTTGTCCATAAGAGAAAAGGAGAACATCTTCATGAGAAGAATATCCCGATTTTGCGCATCTGATCCAAAAGTGTGGGCCAGATGCTTTAGCTGTTTGATGTGCTGGAAGGGATCTTCAGAATTAAGCCCATGGAATTTAGGTATAGCATGAATCATGTTGGGCTTTAGTTCGGAATCAGGTCCTCCAATCGGGATTCTGACTCGAGGCTCAATGGCCACCGCAGCAGGATTGTAGTGATCCCGCATCATAGGACGCTGTGGTGGGTGCACGAAGTTTTGGAAGAGGTCATTGAGTCGCTGGAGCTGGTGTTCCAGATTATTTTCTTCCTCAACTGGCTGAGCCATGATGGGGGAAGAAGAAGAACTTGGTTCTGAATCAGAAGAGAGAATAATGTGAGGGTGTTGCTGCACAAATACGGGCGTCGAGGCTTGGCCTTGACGAGAGCGAATTTCTAATGGAGGTCTTAAGGGTGGTCTTAGAGACCTCCTTCCGTACATGCACAGTTGGGAGAGGTAAGTTTAGAAGGTGCTGGACCCAATCAAGACACCCAAAAATGTGTTGGGTGACTATAGAGGTGTGGGGCAGATGGACCCCTTGATCAGAAAGATCGTCCACCTGAGAATTACCTGGGCAGCCAGAGAGGGAGAGTCCCGCGAAGACCCCTACACGGTAGAGCGTCCCCACGGGTTACAGGGTTTCCCCCACCCGACCTCTCTTGTCACTGCGGTTCCAGGTAGACCAGAATGGGGATCTTGACCTCTTAAGTCTACCAATTTTAAGATCAGGGTGCTTAAGGTTTCACTTGAACTTTAGTCTTTTTAAGTGCAAAGAGTGACCTAATTTAAGGTTGGTTAACCCAAAGGGGTCAACTTTACCTCTTGTTTTCTTTGAGAGCTTTTTGGGTCCTTTCTTTTAGGGTTCAAGTGTTTAGAGAGAGCCAATTGTTTAGGATTTTTCTTGTTAATTATTTTCAATCAATGGCTTGGGCACACCTCTTTTGGATTTCCTCAATTCTTGATTAAGGGGTGTGTCTCTACTGAAATCCTAATGTTTGACCTTATGTTGGCTCTACTTGGTCCATTTAGCTCTTTGTTGGGCAATTAGGGCTCAAGCAAGAATGTGTTAGCCCTTAAATACCCTTAATAGTGTGCAGGAGTGATGAGTTGAAAACATGCAACTTTTTATGGTTACTAAGTATGGAAGACAGGTTAGCCCTATATTGCTTGTTCTTTTCTTTTCTTCCTCTTTAGAGTGTAGGGGTTAATAGTGAGAGAAAAGATTTACCTGTCTTCGGAGTGGTTGTGTGGTTGCTTGTCTTCTTGAGTTCCTGTAGCTGCACAAAAGAGAGGAGATTATCAGAACTTAAAAAAAACAGGAATGTTTACCTCTAGAATAGCCGTTGCTCCCCGGCAGCGGCGCCAAAATGAAACGTCGGTTTTGTTATAACGTTGTAGTAAAGCCGGTTATGACCAACACTTCAAATATAAATTTTTTTTTTACTCGGAAAATAAAAGAGTTCCCGAGGTCGAACTCAGGGAGCAAGTTGTATTCTAGAGATATACATGTTTCTTTTACAAAAAGAGAGAGGGAAAGAATTTGTTGTTTTCTTTTTGTTCTGCAGAGGGGATGCTCTTCTTTCTCTCTTTCTTTAGATCTCCTTCTTTCTCTCTGTTCTGCAGAGGTGATGTTCTTCTTCTGCAATGGTGATGCTCTTCTTCTTCTTCCTGCTGTTCCTGCTTTGGTGATCTTCTTTCTTCAGAGCTCCTTGTTCTTCTTCTTCTTTGGTTTTCTGCCTTGACCTCTCTTCTTCTTCTTCTGCAATCGTGGTGACCCTTTCTCTTTTCCCTTTTTTTCTTTATGGCTGCAGAGCTTCTGCCTTCAGCTACTAAGTCTTCCTTTCTTCTTCTTCTGCTTTGGCCGTTGCTCTTCCTTCTTCTTCAGCCTGCCTTCTTTCCTGCTCTGGCTGCTGACCTTCCGTCGTCTGACCCGGTGCTTAGACGACTTAACTATGCCTTTGCTACAGTGCAGCTCCTTCTTCTTCAGCGGGTCTTCTTCTTCGCTTGTGCCTGCACACTTCAGGGTTTTTCGTCAAGAGGCAAAACCTACTCTACCCCCCTCCCCCCGCGTCTCTCTTCCTCTCTGAAACCACTCTTGGGAAAGCTCTCCCAGAGCTACCGGGTAATCGGGTTCGGGTCACGCCCGGGTCCAGGCCCACCGGCGTGCGGTGGTGGGCGAGGAGTGCAGGTCGGTTTAATCGGGTCGGGCCAGGTCCGCGGAGCGTGGTCACGGACGAGGCCGGGTCGGGTGAGAGGGACCTCACCCCGTGGTCAGGAGGCAGACAGCATAAGGCACTTTTTACCTTTATGCGTCCGCGCGCCTCCGAGAAGTTCCGAGGTGGGACTAAATGTCCCACCCCAATTGAGCGCCCGTCGCGGAGGGAGCAGTGGGCGATCGTGGCTTCACGTGCGGCCTTCGCCCCATCTGCGAGCCTGGGACGTTTCGCTGAGACTCCCCGCGCAACCTGGGAGTCGAACCTGGGCGAAGGCGTGCCTGCACCTGCAGGTGAAGGAGCTCTGCCTGCTCAGTAATGGCGACGGCGGGCGAGTCACCTGGTCACAGAAGAACGGCCTCTCGGCCAAATCAGACAGGCGGGGGACCTTCGCCGTGGCACGGCGAAGGTGGTCAGGGGGTCTGCAGGGGGCGTGATGGAGCCAACAGGTCGTCCTAGGTCAAACTGTGAGCGAAGAAGTGGGTGTGTTCGGTGGATCTGCAGAGGGCGTTTGGTGGGAAGTGGAGGGGCGGAAGAGGATCAGGGTGAGGAGGCGGAGGTTCTGCGGTGGTCGGCGAGCCGTGTGGGTCGCTGAGGTGATGGGAGCGGCTCGCCGGAGGGTGGTCGGAGGCGGAAAGGGTGAGGGTGAACAGGAGCGGTCGAGGGTTTAATCAAATAAAAGACAGTGAGGAAAAGAAAGAGGGGGAGGTGGGGAGGAGTTCTGACCTAGCTATGGAGACGAAAGGGGCCGAGACAGGGCGACAGTCGTATCGACTGTCGCCGGAGAAGAAGATGCCCAGGGGAAGGGGCGGCGGCAAGCAGAGGGCTGGAGAGGCGCCAGCTGGGTACGGCGTGGCGCAGGAAGAGCAGGGGAGGAGGTCTCTGCTGCTGGTATTACGGCAGAGCGAAGAGGAGGAGGGGGAGGAAACCGCCGGAGCTGGTGAGCGTCTGCCGGAGAAAGAAGAGAAGGAAGTTGGGGATTTTCTCCGTCAGGTCCAGGCTGCCCTCGTCGGTGGAGCAGCGGGGGGTATTTATAGGGATGAAACAGGGAGGAAGGCGGAGGGAGACGACGTGTCTCCCTCGCCGGAGAATGGTCGGAACACGAACCCATACCGTCCATGCGTTCGCACGGCCGGTATGGTGGGCTACAATGACCAGGGGGGTGCTCCTGCGACGGCTGACGACGCAGGGCACCCCCGGTTTACTTGCCAGGTCCCCCACCTCACCCTGCGCGGCGCCATGCTCCGCGCAAGGTCGCCGGAGCATGGTGCTGGCAGGGTTTTGCAGGAGGGACCTGATTGCAAAGAACGAAGGAGAGTTAGGGGCCAAAATGCGAGGGTTCAAAAGTTGAGGGCCAAAGAGTAAATATATGAGGACCAAAGTGTGAAGTCGGTCAAGGAGGTTTCTTCTTAGGCTCAAGTTTTTATACATGACTAATTAGGACCTAAGGAATCTGATGGTGAATTTCATTTTCATATTAAACCTTGTTTGACCGGTCAATTTGCGCAAAAACCCAAATTAAGTTATTAATTGGGCATGGTTCTCAATGTAGGTCAAAATGGGTTCTAAAGGCCAAATTGAAGGTTCTAAACCCTAGAGATTATTTTTCTATGAATTTTAGAGGGTTTATTCTATTTTTACTTTGCCTCGAACCTTGTGAATTGAAGTGGGTTGTTTTAGGGTTACAGATTATCATTTGGTTTCTTGGAAGTGCTGTAGCCCTTGCTAGATCATCTCATCCCACTTTTATTCTTATTAAGCTGTTTTGACCTGTGTTTGGTCCCTGAATTACCCTGTATGCAGTTTATACTGGTAAAATTGCACTTTTACCCCTTATGACTGGTTTTCTTCTCAAACTCAGAATTCTCTGAGTTAAGCCTTTCCTTGAGATATGTAGGAGCTTTTATCCTTTGTATTGGGTTAAAATGAGCTAGTTATGGCTCATGATGAGGTTCTCATCACCTAATTTAGGGCAAATATCTGTCTGGGTCCCCATTCTAGGTCAAGATGGGTTTTAATGGCCAAATTGAAGGTTCTAAACCCTAGAGAATATTTTTTTATGATTTTTTAGAGGATTTAAGTGAATTTTATCTTGACTAGAAACTTGGTTAATCAAGTGGGTCCGTTTTTAGGGTTTGAGGAATTCATTTAATTCACATAACTCAGACAAACCCTTTTCTGTCAAATCCAACCCACTTGTTATCTTATTAAGACCATTTGACCTTTGTTTAGTCCTTAAGAAAACCCGTGGTTGTACTGCATTGATAAAATTATAGTTTTACCCTTAGTTTCTTGTGTTTCTCTCAGAAAGGTTATGTAGTGAATTATGACCTTCAGTTGGTTATGTAGGAGCATTTATTTTCTTCATTAGGTCAAAGTGAGCTAGTTAGGGGTCATGATGGTGTTCCCATCAGGTTTGAGTTCCCACCACCGAGGAGGAAAATGCCTCCTTTAAGGATACGATGTCAACATGTTACCACCTCGGCGCTACTCTATATCTATATTACATATCTTTAGAATGGAGCTTTAAAGATCATTTTTGCAACTCAAGTGCCTTCGACAGTGCTCTACCTATAGTGTCGGAGCAAGAGCTTGAATTTGATTGGAGCGCCCCTTTACATCGAATTGTGTTTTGGGGTTGTGAGCTCCTAGGTGGTGTCTTGGACAGTGTGGTCGTTTCTTACCTCAACTCAGTTAATTAAGTTAATTTTACTTAATTACGAGTTGAGAAAAGTCACTTAGGTTAACTCGAAGTTGTGCCGATTAGTAGTATAGGGTTGAATTGACCTAACATTTTAGAAAATTTTTACTAGTTGAGTCTAGGTCGTTCGCGGGGAAGTATAATTCATTTTAAATTCACTAGTTATCTTTTATTTTTCTTTATAAGTATAGGAGGTATATCTAAGTTAATAATGGAAGCATGAATTTTTCCAAAATTTGATTTAAATGAAATAACATGCAAAATCCCCATATAAACTCTCATTTTCAACATTTAAGAACATGTAAATTCTCTATTTATTTCAAATGATTTAAGGCAAAGAAGAGTTTATTTAGTCAATATATGCCTTAATACAACAATTAAGAGAAAAAAAAATTAAAATATAGAAAGAAAAATTAACTTCTTTTCCTTATTCTTCAGCCTCTCTTCTTTCTTTTCTTCTCTTTATCTTCTTTTCCTTTTATTTCTTAATCCTTTATTTTTCTCTTTCTCTTTCTATTTTCCTCTTATTCTTTTTCTCTTGATCTCTTTCTTTCTTCACTTTTTCTTCTATTCTCGCTCTTCTTCTTCTCCTTTATTCTCCTTAGCTTCCTTTAGCGCCTGCCTGTTCTCTTCTTCCTCCTTAGCTTCTCCTTGTGAATTCTTCTTCTGTTTCCTTTCTTCTTTCTTTTTTTTTCCTTAGCTTTCTTTTCCTTATTCTCTTAACTTCTCCAGCACCTTCATTCTCTCTTCTTTTCTTTTCTAGCTGAATCGGGTTAATTTGCTTTTCAATCAAAAAATTATTTTAGATTTGCAGCAAGGTCCTTTCGAGGATACACAACACATTGAGATAAGGGTGGGACCAGACCCTACTCGGTCCTCGCCTAATTTCATTAGGGTTTATTTTCATTTTATTTTCTCTTGAGCCAAGTCAGCCCTCTCTCGAACAGAATCAGCTCAATGCCTCCCAGGCCTTGCCCTCCCAGGGCCAATCGCACACACACGCCCACTTTGGCGCACACCCGCAGGTGCACTCGCCCACACACACACACACAATGCTCAGATAGTCAGAGGTTTTCTTTTTGCACTAAGCGCTGACGACTGAAGAGGCTATGCAACAAATAGCTTTTATACTAAGGCAGGTGCTCGAGGACTTCCGATTTGGGACTAAGTTCTCCCCCTCCAGACCCAACTTCAAGTGAAGGTTTCTCCCTACTCAGAGCTCCAAATCAAGCGAAATAAAGCTTGATGGAGAGCTCTAAGGTAGCTCTACAAGATTGTGCAATCGATTTTAGGTTAAGGGGATGTTTTCTTCTTCGATTTGAAGAGCGAATCCAGTAGGTTTCTACGGGTTTAATATGCCTGGAAATGATTTTAAGGTTAACAGAGTCCACAACTGGACTTTCTCACTTAGCTAAGGTTTTAAATAGGTTCTGCAAGGGATTCCACATCTGCTTGTGTGGATTTCCAAGCTCTTGAAGATTCAGGAAGCATAGGGAAGCTCAAAGCTTCACTAAAAGCTTAAGAAAGAGGAATTTAGATGAAAGAAAGGTGTAACAGACACTAAGGATCATTTCTGATTAAATGGAACAACTTTTAAGGGATTTAACGAACTCATTTGGGTAGGATTTACAACCAAATTTCATCGAACAACTACTATCGTTAGTTTGGGTTCAAAAATAACTCAAACTAACAGAAATCAATTTCCACTAGAAAGTTGATCAGAACTCACTCAAATCTCATCTAAATCATTTATAATCATTTTAGCAACAATTTGAATTCCTCAATTTGTCAGATTGAATCCAGAACTCAAGATTCAAACTCTAGTTTGACTGCTAAGCCCCAAATTTTCACTTTCTGAGTTTGGCTATTTCAAACGAAATTAAAACCTAAAACAACATCTCTTCACTCACAAGAATAGATTCAAATCCTTAGATAGGTATTTCGACTAGAGTTCCTAGGGTTTCAAGCTCATCGCCTGAGCTTCTGAAGTGGTTTGTTCATCAGAACAAATCAGATGTTGTTACACTGGTCTAAGGCTAAAATTAGCTTCAGTGCATTGCATTGAAGCTTCTAGACTCCTTAACTGTGACTTTTAAGCTTCTGTACAGACTTCTCCAACTCCACCGGAGTTGGAGAAGACGGAATCCTATCTCAAGCTCCAGACATAAAAATCATAATTTAAATATCTCAACATGATCAGTAAACCTCAAATCATTGATCTGGAACTTCACACTAAGTTTAACGGGCTAAAGCACAGATTCGACTCGCTGGAGCTCGCCGGAGCTCCGGTGGGTCCAGTAAAAGGTGAAAAGTGTGTTCAGAATGGTAAATCGCACCATTTTTTATTTGAAAAGGGTCCTGAAGTTGCAAGGAACCTCAGGATGACATTTAATTCCTCTTTAATTCATTAAATGAAAGATTAAGCAGTTGAAATCAATTTGAATGGATTTTTAAGTGGGTTGAAGCACAGAAGTTGCTCTCCCACTCAGAAGAGTGGTTGAGACAAGTCTAAAGAAGGTCTGCGATCATAAATATATAGATAATTAAGAATTTCAACTACTCCTGAGCCGCCATTGACAGCGAGCTCAGAAGCTTAATTAGATTTGGGCGTTTACATTATAAGTGGTAATTATTCAAATAAAAGTGACAATTAGGATCCTTAGATTGTGAATAGGTGGTGGAGGACCCTATGGAGGTGGATCTAAGCTCAGTTACTGTCGCCATGGACAGCGACAGTGTCTGTTGAAGGTGAAGGTGAATTAGGCGAAACAGTGATAAAATTTGTGTTTTAATGGATTAGAAGTGGTCATGAGTGATAGAGGAAGGTGAACAATGGCTTAAAAAGGCAAAATTAGATCTCTAACAAGCTCAAGGAACTTGCCGAAGTCAAAGAATATGAAATTAAGCTAAGCTAACTAACTACTTATCTACCTAAACTACTACTCCTCCTACTCCTACCTACTGTTACCTGGACGAAGGGGTCAAAGGGACTCCGTTGACGGCTCATGATGGAGGACGAAATCAGAGGGAATAAGAAGAATCTCTGGTGGGCGAAATTGGATGGAGCGGAGGATCTCCTTGGTCGTCGCCTTTGTCCAGAGACACGGCTGACCTGGGCGAAACTCCTCAGCTGATCAGGATCGATGGAAGAAGTCGGAGAATGGTGTGGAAGATTGCCGGAGTTGCAGACGAATATCCTATTGGGTCGGCTCAGTGTTAGAAGAAGGAAGGGAGCCAACTTGAGAGAAATCGAGGAAGTAAGGGGGTATTTATAGTGAATGGCGACGAAGAAGGTGAAGTCTGGATGAAGAAGAAGCTTGGGGAGATTAACCTCCAGCATCGTCTCCGATGATGGTGAGGTTAGCTCCCACCAAAAATTAGGATTTCAGAGTAATTCAGACCGATGGATGAAGATGGGATGGTGAGCGCAAGTTCCAAGAGCTTAAAGAAAGAAGAATGATGTCGGCAGGGCGGTGATCGAGCGGTGGAGTCACCCCTTCATCGTCAGCCGTTCAATCAGCTGAAGAAGAAGAAGACGATAGGGACCTATGTGTGATGAAACCTAAAGACCTATATGAAAATTAAGGACCCAAATGCAATGATTAGTAAGGACCTAAATGTAAACCCAGGTTTTAAAGGTTTATTTTAACTTAGATTTTTTTCAACTTTTTATATATGTTAGTAAATAAGGTAACTATTATGTTTAGACCTTGAATTTAAATTTTTGACCTTTTTAGGTTGATTTATTAAATTAGGTATAATTACTTAAGTTATTACATACTTAGGTACATATTATGCTTTAAGTTAATTAACTTATTAATTAAGGAAATGATTAATAAGATCTCGAGTCCAATTATTAATAATGTTAATTGAATGTTAAAATATCATTTTAAACTTATTTTAAGGTCCTTCACTATATATCTCTTATTTTATAATTAACCCTTATATATTCATATCCTTAGCTAATTAACTAGGAAGACTAGTTAATTAGGGGTAATTATAGATCACGATGAGTCTCTCATCACAGTGCTATCTCGAAGTACTGGCGCCAGAGCCCCCACAAAGATTGGTAATGGGAATGATGATCTCGACACATCTGTTATAAGACTAAGCTAAAAATAAGCATGGGGGAGAGAAAAAAAAATTAACCAAAAACACGCCCTTATAAATGTTGGCTTCTCATAAGCATGACATAAGGTTTTAAAGGTTTTTGCAAGTTGCAAATCAGATTCAAGAGCCAGAAAAATCCTAAAAATAAAAATTTCAAGTCATCTGAATTAACAAGGGGTTAATCTGTGAATTGTTTAGAGGATATATTTTTGTCTAATTTTTTGATCTGAAAATAAATCCTGATGTTTATCTTTAACAAATCCTGTACCTCCTGTGTTTAAACCAACCAAGGTCCCTTAATCTTTTTCTCCTCAAAAGTCAAAAAAATTAGATTTCCCAAAAATTCCATTTTGTAAAAATTAAAGTTTCGCTAAGAGACTAGCAAAAGATAAGCATGGGAGTGTGATAAATGCCAGTTTATCATCATTCTTATGCATTAAAATAAACCTAGCTCTTAGGATTTTGCTTCACAAACGGGTTTTTGGGCTACATTTATGCATTAATTAGGTTCGACATGCATTGCACTTTTTATTGTCTTTTTAATGTGTTTTTGTGAGTGTTAGGGATATACAGATTGCCAGATCCCTAGAACCCTAGCACTCAGGAAGGCAACTGGTGAAGGAGAAGCTCTTACCAGCTGGAACTCAACTTGATCCAGCTCACCATAGATAGAATCCTGCTCACCTAAACTAGGGTTAGCTCATCCTAGCTCCATTCAGCTCATCTCAACTGAATGGCAACTCAAGAGAGCTCATCTTAGCTCACCCTAGCTCAGGTCAGCTCAGATCCATCTCAACTTAGCTAAGACTATCTCATCTCAGCTCCCACTAGTCCACAGGGAGCTCTAGCAAGCTCAGCTGAGTTGACTGGAGTTCACTCTAGCTCAGGGCCAGCTACATCCAATTACACTCAACTCCAGCCAGCTGAAGATGACTTCATTTCAGCTCAGGAAGCTCAAGTCCAGCTCTTGGGGATTCAGCTTAGCTCAACTCAGTTAAGTTAAGCTACCTTTGCTACCTCAACCAGCTTGATCCTCCCTGATAAGAACCTCATCATGAGCCATAACTAGCTCATTTTGACCCAATACAAAGGATAAAAGCTCCTACATAACTCAAGGAAAGGCTTAACTCAGAGAATTCGGAGTTTAAGGAGAAAACAAGTCATAAGGGGTAAAAATGCAATTTTACCAGTATAATCTGCATACAGGGTAATTCAGGGCCCAAACACAGGTCAAAGCAACTTAATAAGAATAAAAGTGGGATGAAATGATCTAGCAAGGGCTACAGCAATTCCAAGAAACTAAATGATAATCTGTAACCCTAAAACAACCCACTTCAATTCACGAGATTCGAGGCAAAGTAAAAATATAATAAACCCTCTAAAATTCATAGAAAAATAATCTCTAGGGTTTAGAACCTTCAATTTGGCCTTCAGAACCCATTTTGACCTACATTGAGAACCATGCCCAATTAATAACTTAATTTGGGTTTTCGCATAAATTGACCGGTCAAACAAGGTTTAATATAGAAATAAAATTCACCATCAGATTCCTTAGGTCCTAATCAGTCATGTATAAAAACTTGAGCCTAAGAAGAGACCTCCTTGACCAACTTTACACTTTGGTCCTCATATATTTACTTTTTGGCCCTCAACTTTTGAACCCTCGCATTTTGGCCCCTAACTCTCCTTCGTTCTTTGCAATCAGGTCCCCCCTGCAAAACCTGCCAGCACCATGCTCCGGCGACCTTGCGCGGAGCATGGCGCCGCGCAGGGTGAGGGGGAGGACCTGGCAAGTAAACCGGGGGTGCCCTGCGTCGTCAGCCGTCGCAGGGACACCCCCTTGGTCGTTGTAACCCACCATACCGGTCGTGCGAACGCACGGACGGTATGGATTTTTGTTTCCGGCCATCCTCCGGCGAGGGAGACACGTCGTCTCCCTCCGCCTTCCTCCTTGTTTGATCCCTATAAATACCCCCCGTTGCTCCACCGACCGGGGCAGCTTGGATCTGACGGAGAAAATCCCCAACTTTCCTCTCTTCTCTCTCCGGCAGACGCTCACCAGCTCCGGCGGTTCCTCCCCCTCCACCTCTTCGCCCTGCCGCAATACCAGCAGCAGAGACTTCCTCCCCTGCTCTTCCCGCGCCACGCCGCACCCAGCTGGCGCCTCTCCGGCTCTCTGCTCGCCGCCGCCCCTTTCCCTGAGCATCGTCTTCTCCGGCGACAGTCGATACGACTGTCGCCCTGTTCCTCCCCCTTCGTCCCTGCAAGTAAGCTAGAACTACTCCCCTTCTTCTCCTCTTTCTTCCCCCGCTTTCAATTTATTCAATTAAGCTCTCGACCGACCCTGACCATCGTCACCCCCTTCGTCTCCGGCCACCCTCCGGCGAGATGCTCCCATCGCTCCACAGCCTCACACACCTCGCCGACCTTCACCGAACCTCCGCCTCATCACACTGAGCACCCCCCACCCCTTCATTGCCACTCCACACCTCCGTAACGCTCCCCCCAACAAACCCATCCTCCGACCCACAGTCCGACCTAGGGCAGCCCTTGCACGCCGCCCCACGCCTCGCCACCACCCACACGAGCTTCGCCGCACCCTGGCGAAGCTCCCGGCACTTTCTGATTAGGCCGAGAGGCCATTTTCTTGTGAACAGGCCACCCGACCTCCGCCGCCATTGCCGTGCAGAAGGAGCTGCTTCCGCCTGCAGCTACAGGCGCGCCACGCTCAGCGCCACGCCCAGATTCAACTCCCAGGCCTTGCGAGGCGTTTCGACAAAACACCAGGCTCGCAGCTAAGGCAGAAGGCTTCGCGTGACGCCGCGATCTCCCGCTGCTTTCCCCGCTGCGGGCGCGCAATTGAGGTGGGACATTTAGTCCCACCTCGGAAAAGCCTGAAGAGGCGCAGCGATATAAGATGCAAAAGTGCTGGAGGCTTACTGCCTCAGCACACGGGGTGAGGTCCCCTTCACCCGCCCGGTTACCCGGTCTCGTCCCCGCTCACGCCCCGCGGACCTGACCCGACCCGACCCGACTTAAGACTGACCTGCACTCCTCGCCCACCACGCACGCCGGTGGGCCTGGACCCGGGCGTGACCCGAACCCGATTACCCGGCAGCTCTGGGAGAGCTTTCCCAAGAGTGGTTTCAGAGAGAGAGAGACGCGGGGGGAGAGGGTAGAGTAGGTTTTGTTCTCTGATGTAAGCTCTGAAGTGTGCAGGCACAGGTGAAGAAGAAGAACCGCGGAAGAAGAAGGAAGCTGACTGTAGCAACAGGCAGTTTAAGTCGTCTGATTTGGAAATCAGACGACGTCCTGAAGGGAAAAGAAGAAAGACGGAAGAAGATCTGAAGAACAACAGAAGAAGGCGAGGCAGAGGAGAACACAAAAGAACAAGGGAAGAACTGAAAGAAGAAAAACAAAGAAGAAGAAGAAGAGCATCACCATTGCAGAAGAAAGAAGAGCATCACCTCTGCAGAACAAAGAAGAAGAAGGAGATCTAAAGAAAGAAAGAAAGAAGAGCATCACCTCTGCAGAACAAAGAGAAAAGAAGACAACAAATTCTTTCCCTCTCTCTTTCTTTTTGTAAAAGAAACATGTATATCTCTAGAATACAACTTGCTCCCTGAGTTCGACCTCGGGAACTCTTTTATTTTCCGAGTAAAAAAATTATATTTGAAATGATGGCAACAACTGGCTATATTACAACGACATAACAATAAAACCCAGTTATCTCTCGAAGCCACGTCGTGACCATCAACCACTCCCCGAGAGCACCAGACCCAGCTCACCTCAACTCCCTGTGGTAGAAGCCAACTTACTTTAGCTTGGCTTAGCAACTAGAAAAGAACTAGCAAGCTAAGCTAGCTAAAGTAGCTCCATGCCATCCTCTTCAATAGTTGCCAGCTCCATTTCAACTTCAGACTTCTTCTGTCCAACTCCTCTCCATAAACCCTAGCTCCCATTGCCTCCTCCTCTACTCCATTACTAGCTAAGCTAGCTTAGCTTAGCTTAGCTTAGCTTAGCTAAACTCCAACTCCCTTGGCCATCCACCACCTACAACTTAATCCTAACTATTTCCTCTAACTACGCCCACGTAGTCCACCTAAGCTCTACCTAGTCCACCATTATTTTGGTGCCAACCCAAGCCATCCCTTCACCCCTCAACTTCCTCCAAAAGACACCTAAAGTTGGCACCAAAACCTCCCTTCTAGAAGCCTCTCTTTTGGCGCCAACTTAAGACCCCATCATGGTCATCCATCCATCCACCAAATACATCCCAACCCTTCCATACATGGCGCCACCTAACCCCCTTCTAAAAGACCTATGTTGGCGCCAACTTCAAGGGACGCCACCACCATAACTACCTCCCATGGCAACCCCTTGGTTGGAGCCAACGAACTCTAGCCCTAGGATCAAATTAACCACCCATAACCACCACCAAACTCCAACCTAGCCCTCCACCTATTCACGCCAACCCTACCCCCATCCCACTCTATAAAAACCCATCACCTACCACCATTTTCTTCATCCTCCCATTAGATAATTTCCAGCTTACTTCCACCTAAACCCACAGCCAAGAAGAAGGGATAGAGAGGAAGATTAAGGGGGCACATCACCCGCCCCCTTGGTGCCTTCTTCTCCCCATTCCTTCCCTTTATGCCACACCAAGAAGGAGGAGGATCTTCACCACCAGGAGGATGGCTAGGCAAGGAGAAGAAAGGGTGGTGCACGTCCACCCTTTAAGAAGATCATTGAAGGTGGTAGCTTCCACCTTGAAGGACACCATCTTGGAGGAGCATAGCAAGGAAGGAGAAGGAGAAGCCCTTTTCAAGTCTAGGAGCCACTAAGCTTGGAGCAAGGAACTTCACCTCTTCACCATCTTCATCATCATGACCTTTAGTTCTTATTTTATTTTTATACCTTGATAATTGTAGGACAAGCTTTCCTCTATTAGGGTTTTATGTAAAACATTTTTTGTCCTAATTTTAAAGTTGCCTTAAATTTTTGTTGTAGTTTTTATTGCATTACTTGCTTTTTCTCTTTTGTAATTTCACTCCCTTTTTCTAATTAACCTAGGCCTCCATGCGCCTAGGTTGAGCTTAGAAAGAGGTTATCTTTTGTCACTTAGATTTTAGCATTTTAGGTGTAGTTCTTTTCCCGCCAACAACTCGTGTTTCCCTTTATTTCAAAACCCTAAAAAAATGATATATTGAAAAAGACCAAAAAGAAAGGTGATTTCTACTTCCAAGCAAGAGACCTAAATTTTGCAAACATATTGCTACCTTGGACAACCCTAGATACTCCCCTATCTAGGTCTTATAAATTTAAAAGTGAAAGCGGATTTACACGTTGCAACGACACTAAATTGACTAATTAACAAACCACGTATTTTTGCGATTAGACACTTTCGCAATAAGTCCTGGAATCGCTCTCAGGCAACATGAAACTGCTCCCCCGGCCGCTGGGCGAAAGTAGTAATCGCCCGCCTCAATGCATTGGTACACCCAACTGGAAAGAATTTCTTTAAGAAAGTCAATTTAAGATCGTTCCAAGTTGCTATCGACCTTCCTATGGTCCTGTACCAATGAGCAGCCTTATCCCTAAGAGAATGGGGAAAGAGTCTCATGATCATTTGCTCTTCATTCACATTTCATGCTTTGGTGATCTGGACCAAAGTGGTCAAGTCCTCCAAATGTTGAAACGAGTCTTCAGAGCCAAGCCCATGAAAATGTTTAATTAGGCTTAACACCTGGGGCTTGATTTCAACATCTTCGGCAGGAATCTGGACATCGGGACATTCCTCGTAATTTGAAGGATCATAAAATCCTTCAAGGGCTGAGCACCCTGCATTCTCTGGAACCATTCTTGCATTCTCTGCATTTGTTCCAACTGCCTTTGAAACATCGCTTATTGATTCTGAGGCAGAGGAGGTTGTTGATCGGCCATGGGATCAATTTGGCCAAAATTCAATCTACGCCTCCTAGAATGATCTAATGGTCCTTCCAATCGGGGATTCAATGACCTCCTTCCAAGCATAAACTAGGAAGAGGTTAAAAGGATTAGGGATAAGAACCCTGCAGCACAACAAAACAAGCATGTCCTTAAGTTGGGTAGCCTAAGGATATACAGACTCTCAGAATCCGTCTTAAGATTATAGATGATTTACTCTACTTGTATCCAGTCAATCCAACCAGTTAGAAGGAGGGACTGGGGAGAAGGTTCTTCCTTTGGCTTACACCTCCAGTTCCTAGTGTACCCCCCAGCCACGATCGTTTGATTCTGCTCCCCTAGCTAGACATCAGATTGACTAGTACAAGCAGGTTAATTGTGAACAATCTCAATCTGGGTCCGAAGAGCGATCAGTCCTTAAGGCCAACATTTAATCAATTTTAACTTAGGCTTAGGATTATAGTGCTTATGGAATGTGGTGGGCTCTTAAAATGGGTTGTGCCCTTAATGATTGATTGAATATGTGTGAGTGCGTGCATAACCAGGATTTTCAAGCAAGATTATTTGGATGAGTGAATTTTAAGGTTCAAATCTTGCTTAAGTAGCTTTTAGGGTTTAGAATTAGGTAAATTCAATCAAGTTCAAGAGGCAAACCAGATTTTCAAAACACAGGTGAAGATCTTTTCCTTTTGAAATCAAAAGTAAAGTGGAGTGCCTGATATTAACCTAAATTGTAAACCCTAAGGGAAAGCTACTTGATGAGTTGATTTTAGATGGAGTGGTGCATCCCAAACAACTCAAACAATTGGCTTTAATGCACCACTGAGTTAGGCACACAAGTGGATACCTATTCTGATTTCTACTCGATTATGTGTTTGGGTTTGTGTACCGGTTCCACAGGTTGGAATCTCGATTAAGTAGATAAAAATCAAGTTAGGTTATGTGCCTCGATTGTGGGTGTATGTAGTGTGTATGTTAATTTGCCCCACAAGAAGTATCTTTTTGTTTGTTTATTTTTTTTACGAGGGTGAGATGAGTAGGGGTGGAAATCAAAGCATCCAAACTAATCCTAGGGTTTATGTGAACGCCTAGATTAATTAGGATTTGAATTAGGGTTGTGGAATGAAATCTATGGAAGGGGAAAGAATGGGGAGCACTTACAGTTGTCTTCAATTGCACTTTACTCCTTTCTATCGCTTGAAGATTCCCTATTGAGGTACCTGCAAAACAATAGAAGAGAAATAAAAGCAAGTTAGAAAATAATTAAGTGCATGAAATGCGGAAAGAAAATCGAGATTCATTGCCTCCCTAGCAATGGCGCCAAAATGTTGGATCGGAAAATCATCGCAAATAGATTAAGCTTTGAAAACCCATCATTATAGTGTGATTTGCGAAGAAATCCGTCAACAAATAAATTTTATCGAAACTCGAAAAGAATTCTGGGTCGAACACAGGGAGGCTATGTTGATTTGAAATCTGTGATTTTTTTTTGTTTCGAAAGTGAGATAATTACAATGAATTTGATGAGAGAAAGAGAGAGAGAACAAACACTTTATAATATGAATAATGTTTTGACAACTAGAAAGCATAAAATATTACAGCTAGAAAATGAGAAATCTTACAACTAGAAAGTAGTAAAATCTACTCTAAAAGTAGAAAAGAGAAAGGAGGTGAGAAGTTATCCTCTTCGACGGTTTCTTAGAGGACGAGCCGGAAGGGGCGACGCTTGGAAGACAGAGGGTGAAGATGGAAGATGGAGAACGAAGTGGGAAGAATTAGGGGTGAGGCAGGGCGTCGTCGTCGCGGGATCCACTTCTGGAATGGGGGCAAGAAAAACTTTGATTTTAACTCTAAAGGAGCACCCTGGGTTTGGGACAAGCTTCTTTAGAGCTTTGGAGAGGGAGAGAGGTGAAGGAAGGGATGAGAAATTTGAGTGGTAGGGGTCTCCTTTTATAGTTGTAGGGATTGACGGTAATTTGGACATTTTACACTTGACAACATTAATTTAGGGTCTTTAGTGACGGATTTAAGCATCACTAAAGACCCCAAACGTGGGCGTAAGTCGCGCGCATGCCACGCCTCCTCCTCTCCCCGTGCCTCAACGCTTACGCACATTAAAAAATCCTCAGTTGTCCGATCGCGAGATCGGACGGCTTAGAATCCATCTCGCTCGTGCCTTGATAGCGTCTCATCGTGCTCCTGCGTGCAATTAGGCATTCAAACAGGCGTTCAATCGTGCGTATGTAATCCGTGCGCCCAGATCGTGCCACGTCGCTGCTTCATCCACCGTCTGTGTCGCATCCAACGGTCCAATTTGACCGCACCTGCTTGAGCCCATGATTTGAGGTGGGGCGGTGGTTGATCTCGCGACCTGTGGTTCTCCCACAGGCGCACGACCAACATGCCATGCCCCCCTTTGTGTTGTGCTTATGCTTTAAGGGCTGGGTGTCCATGGTCATTGGATCATGATCCAACGACTGAGATCTTGCCTCGCCCGTGCTTTCAGAGGTTGAGAAGAGATGTTGCGATCAGTTTGGGCAGTTGTAATGGTGCCACATGGCACTATCATGGCCATCCATCTTCTGTGTCTTGTAGATGGTGCCACGGATGTCGGATTTGACCGATTTTCGTGCTGTTGGGCTACGATCATCGATCCAAACCCATCCGTGTGGTCGGATTTGTCATCTGATGTACGGATTTACACCATCTTGGCCCCTTGGCCTTTGATGCTATAGAAGTTCGATTAGGGTGATCTTGTAGTCGTTGAACTCCAATTGTCGCCCTGATCAGATCAGTACGGTTGGATCTTCAATCCGAGGCCCCGATTAAATGTCACCCTGTCCTTGGCCACCAAGAAGAAGAAATTACTATACAATTTGTGCAGTTTGACCTAAATGCATGACGATGCATGTTATGCAATATTTACATTACATGATGCTTATATGATACTAAGAACATGCATTAATAGACATTTTTGGCTATTTAGATATATGCACGTCAACCAGCACCTCTTCTGTTGCCATTCCCCTGAACTTCGACCCTCGTTGGGGGCCTCGATTTTGGGGTGTGACACCATACCCTTACAATCACTAGAGTTCTTGATAGGACTTTCACCCTACCATTCCATAGTTGTGCCTTGCTTAGAACTTTAGGATCCCTATACACTTACTAAGACCTTTAAAGATGGGTACTGATGGGAACACCATCATGAGCCCTAACTAGCTTATTTTGACCCAATGAAGTCAATAAATGCTCCTACATAATCAACCGAAGGTCATAATTCATTGCATAACCATTCTGAGAAAAAAAATAAGAAACTAGGGTAAAACTGCAATTTTACCAATGCAGTACAACCACGGGTTTTCTCAAGGGCTAAATAAAGGTCAAATGGTCTTAACAAGATAACAAGTGGGTTGGATAAGATAGAAAAGTGTTTGTGTGTGTTCTGAGAATTAAATGACTTTTGAAATCCTAAAAATAGAGCTACTTAATTAACCAAGGTTTTGGTCAGGATAAAATTCACTTAAACCCTCTAAAAATCATAGAAAAATATTCCCTAGGGTTTAGTACCTTCAATTTGGCCATCAGAACCCATCTTGACCTAAATTGGAGTCCCAAATAGATATTTGCCCTAATTTAGGTTTTTTCATAAATTACCCAATCAAACGTGGTCAAAACCAAAATCCAACTTCACTATTAGATTCCTTAGGTCCAAATTAGGTTTTTACCAAAATTTAAACCCAAGGGGAACTTGTCTTGACCTAGTTTGCAAAAAGGTTCTATCTGATTACATTTCTACCCCTAACTTTCAAAAACCCTTTCATTTATCCCCCTAGCTTCTTCGTCGTCTCCATAAGTATCCACCATTTATTGCAGAGGAAACCTACTCTGGCGACCTTTGACAGGGAGTATCTCCTTGATTGCTTGGAGAATCCTCTGAGAAATTCTCTCCCATCTGAACCCATTGATGAGCTTTGATTCCTTCCCAATCTCTCATGCAAACACATGAGAGATTTGGGTTTCCTAACAGTTCCCATCTCTGGCGACCTTCCAAGCTTGGGAAGCTTGCTTCCCAAGCCCTAACCACCCTTTAGAGCCTTATTTAAAGAAGCCCAGGTCACACCGCATTCTTCACACTCGAATTCAGTTGTGATTCCCCTCAATTCTTCTCTTCCTCTCACGGCCGAAGGCTCCTCGACATTCGACGACCTTTCCTGCTCCTTCTCGTCATCCAACCATCATACCTGCTGCAGATTCCTCCTCCCTGCCTTCGTCCGCATCTCACCGTACCAGTAGATACCACTTCTTCCTTCGTCCTCGCTGTTCCCACCTCACCGGAGCCGCCTTCATCTCTAGCGTCGGCCACACCAGACTCGACGCCCTCACTACCCCCCTTCGTCCAGCAACTCCCTAGCTAAGTCCCCTGTCCCCTCTAGTTCCTTCTCCACTCTTTATCTTCCAAAATCCGCCACTGACGCCCCTTCACACCTCCATCCCTTCCATCTTCGGTCACCACCTCCGGCGAGGCCATCCCACCACCACAAGCCACCAAAACCCTCGCCGACCCTTGTAGAACCTCTGCCACACTTCACTGATCACTTCCCCTCACTTTATTCACTGTGCTACTCACCCAACTCACCCCTCGAACACACCCACTCACATGCACATAGTCTACCCTAGGCATGCACTCACAGACACCCACACGCCACGCCACCACCCCCAGCACATTTGTCGTGCTCTGGCGATACTCCTTGAACGATTTGACATGGCCGAGAGACCGTTCTATTGATTTCAGGTGCACGGCCTTGTCCACCATTGGTGGGCAATCTCGAAACCAAGCTTGAAGCTGCTCCAGGCCTTGTTGTCCCAGGCTGACGCTCCTAGGACGTGCGGAAGACTCTTGCTCACACACCTAGGACCTTAATGCGAAAAATCACGTAATTTGTAATTAGGGTTTTTAAAGTCATTGTAATATGTGAAATCGCATACGCTTTTAAATTTATATTCCTAGATAGGGGAGTATCTAGGGTCGTCCAAGGAGGCAAGTTTGCAATTCAAATCTCTTGCTTTCAAAGGAAACTCAATCTTTCTTTTTGGTATTTTAAATATATAATTTTTATGTTTTGAAATAATGAAGGAAAAATGCAAATTGTTGACGGAAAAGCAACTAACACGTATAATCACTATGCTAAAACCTAAGTGACAAATATGACCCCTCCTTAAGCTCACTCTAGGCACGTGGAGGCCTAGAGTAATTAGGAAGTGGAAGTGAAGAAGGGCTAGAACAAAGATAAAGCAATTGTAATAGAAAATGAAAAGAAGGCAAATTGATTTAGTAGAATTTGTGTTTTACAAAAACATGTAGAGGAATGCTTCGACTTAAAATGGAAAACATAAAAGTAATAAAAAAAAAAACACAAATCCTCTTGTAGAATCTGGTGAAGAAGGGAGTCCTCTTGCTGCAAGCCTAGCTGCTCCTTGGCTTGAAAAGAAGGTCTCCTTCTCCTTCCTTAAATGCTCCTCCAAGGTGGATGCTCTCCACCTCAATTCTTTCCTCCAAGGGTGGGCGTGCACCACCCTTAAGCTCCTCCTCCAAGGTGGCGTGGACCACCTTCAAGACCTCGTCCAAAGGTCTTCCTTGCTTGGCTTCTCCTTTGGCCGGCGAGGGCACAAGAGAGAAGGGAAGAGGGGAAGGCACCAAGGGGACAGAGTATCCCCTTAATCTTCTTCTTCTTCTTCTTCTTCTTCTTCTTCTCTCTTGGGCGTGAGCTTTAGGTAGAATATGAGAGGTATTTTGCCAGCCAAGGATGGGTTGTAAGGTAGTGGGTGTTGGTCTTTTTATAGGGTAGGATGAGAGGGTTAAGGTGACTCTTGAGATGGATGGCTAAGATGGGAAGATGGGGGTGGTTAGGTGATCCTAGGGCTAAGGAGAGTTGGCGCCACCTAAGGGATGTAAGGGGGGTAGTTATGGGTGGCCAAGGGACACCTAAAAGTGGCGCCAACCATGGAGAGGTGCCATGGGCTGGCGCCAACTTCTAGGCTTCTAGAAGGGGGTTGAGGTAGATGGTGGATGTGGCTTGGAGGGGTTATGTGTCGGGTGGATATGGGGGTTGAAGTTGGCACCAAAAGGGAGGTGGTTAGGGTTAGTTTTGGCGCCAACGTTTGGTGTTTTTTAGTGGTTAGTTGAGGGGTGAAAGTTGGTGAAGTGGTGGCGCCAAAATGAGTAGGGTGGAGCTAGCTTAAGTAGGCTTAGGTAGACTTGGAGTGGAAGGTTATGTAGGTGGAGTTAGGGTTAGGTTTTTGGTGCCATGGAGAAATTAGGGACTAACCATCATAGGACCCAATTATGCCTAAAATCCATGTTTCTAATATTAAATACCAATAGGGATCAATAGCTTCAAATGTTGGGTATCAAACATGGATTGGACTAATTAGATCAAATTCTCGATCCCTGTAAGGAAGTTTCTACACGAAATGCGACCACTTGTGTCTTATTGGGTGGGCAAGATGGCCTATTTGGATACACTAAATTTCATATCTCTGATGATTGACAGAATTATTTTTATGTTGTTATTTGTCTTTCACATCTAATTACTTCCGTAGGTATATACCTATAACTTTACCGTCCGCCCTCTATGTATCGAGGATGAACATTCCAATAGGAAGTAACCTAGTTTTTCTCATAGCATGTTATCAATCGGTATGGTTAAACCATGTTTCAAGAAACAACTATCCATAGATTAAAGAGCGACAACCAATAGCGCACGATGTAATAACCATCAACAACATTTAGTATAGCAAGCAGCAATAGCAACATCCAAAAGTTATGAAACCTTGATTCCAAGTTCCCACACATATAAGGACCATATTAAACCCAAGAAACCCCTCACCAAACATTAGGGTATCCCTTGAGTGGGAAAATCACATTACCAAAATTTTAACAAACCAAGGCATAAAAACATAGCATTCTATTATCAAATCTCCACATGCAAATAGTGATTTTAATCCCAAAAGATACTCTTACTCATAGGAAAACAAGAGGAGGTATCAAGAAAGGAAAATCCCTACCTCAAATTTGAGCTCCTTCTTCCTTCTTCTCTTTTCTTCTCACGAAGCAACAACCACAACAGCCACAATGGCAGTAGCAGTAGCATCGGCTACGATAGCTCCTCTGGTAACAGAGGCAGCAGCAGTTGGTGAGGTGGTTGGTCGGTGGAATAAGGTGGAGTGGAGTGAAGTGTCTGGCATTCAGTGGGATGTGGGATGGAGGGCGATGGGGGATGTGCTCTTTACCTTCAAAGAAGAGGAAAGTGACTTAGAAGGTAGGAAATGAGGGTCACCCACCCTTTTCTCTCTTTTTCTTATGTTGGAGTAATGGGGAAGAAAGGAATGACTTGGAGGGGAAGGAAAGAGAAGTGGCTTGGAGGGGAAGAAAGAAAAGGAGTCCTTTATAAGCTAAAACAAGAATGAGGCTTCCTTCATAAGCCATCCACCTTAAAGTATGAAAAGGAAAGATTGCACTCGAGGCCCCTCAACTTTTATGAAATGAACATTTACTTAAGATTTAAAGTGTTTACTTATATTTTTAAAATTTTCCATTTCCAAATTAAGGTCCCCAATGTCCTTAATCCACCATTAAACAACTAATTAAGGCTTTAATTAACTTATTAAATGCACGCAAAAATCTAAACCCTTATAGATTGAGGGGGAGTATGGGTGGTGCTAGGCGGTAAGGTGCTCATTGGAGGAAGTCAGATAGAGGAGGTGGTAACAGTGGTGGTGTGGTGAGCAAAGGAGGTGGTAACAATGGTGGTGTGGTGAGTGGAGGAGGTGGTGACGGTGGCGATGTTGGTGGTGTGCGGAGGAGGTGATGGAGTTGGAGAGGAGAAGAGAAGGAGAGCTTGTGAGGGAGGAGAGGGCTAGAGGTAAGGGTGTTGAGTGGCACAAAGATTGAGACGAGAAGGGAGGACATTTAAGGTTTAAATAGTGGGGTAAGCTTAGGGTTTGTGGGTGACTCATATCCTTTTTTTAAAAAAAATGGAAGCTTGCAAATTTTGTTTTATGCTCTTGGGACCTCTGATTTGTGCGTAAAAAGGCACGTTGGTCTCATCTCTTCAGGAGGGACACAATGGTGACCTCAAATGTTTGAATTGGGACTTGGTTTACACTTCGAAAGATTTGAGTAAGATGAAATTTATTTGATATAAAAACATCGCAAAATGTGAAACACGTGGACTCTGAAAATTGGGCTATCGATCTTTGATTTGTATAAAGTAGGTGTTGTTGGTTTCTAAATTTAAGGAGTTCAGAAATGTTTAATAGGGAATCAGGTGCAAATTTCAAGATGCGAGGGTGCTTGCGCAAATTATGACATACGAGGAGGGTTCATTTGCAAAACATCCATAGTGTAAACTACGAAACTCCAATTTGCATGAAACAAAAAGCATTGGGTTTCTTACGAAGTAGGTAATCTGGGTTGGGTGTGAGAATTTAGATTCGGAACGTTACAACATAAAAACCTTAAAAGAAGTTTTGTCGTCAAAAATGAGGTAAGTAGACTACTTGATAGGGCATAGCAACCATAAAGAGAACAAGGTAGGGGGATTTTAGAGGCATACTAGTGAATAAACCAAGGTACTTCTCCCTCATTTTGGCATTTGGCTCCCATGTGGCCTCCTCTTACTTTTGACTATGATAGAGAACCTTGACAATGGGAATCTCTTTCCATCTTGGCTTCTTAATGGACTAGTCTAAAATAGCTATTGGCTACCTATGAAAAGTAAGATCTGGCTTTAACTATTGGTCTGTGTAATTGATCACATGCTTTGGATCGGGGATGTACTTCCATAGGATTGAGATGAGAAAGACATCATGAACCCTTGCCAGGCTCGATGGTAACATGACTCGGTAGGCAACAATCACTACTAGAAAAACTAGCTTTGGTCATGGTTCTTGAAATTGTGGCCAAGAGTAACTCATGGTCACCATTTTGTGTAAAATCGTGACAAAAAATATTAAAGAGATTTTTTTTTTCACTGAACATTTTTTAATAGTTTAGAAACTATGACTAAAAGGCCTTTGGTTGTGATAACGATTTTAGAATCGTGATGGAAATTTTTTTTTTTTTTTAAATGGAAAGGTCACCCCCTCCTGTGACTTCCCCTCCCAAAACCTCTTCCCCCCATAGCCATCTCTCCTCCTTGCCCTTCCTTCACCACTTTTTCTACCTCCTAGTTCCTCCTCTATCCTCTCTTCCAGTGCGACATCGCCATCAACTAGTCCAATGGGCTCCATCATGAAATTGGCACAAGAGGGGGGAGGGGGGTGATTTGTGCTTAAATAGAAAATATAAGCAATTAAAAACAATCACCAGTAACAATGGACATAAAGATTTATAAAGGAAACTCAAATAAAAAAAAACTTTTACCTAGATATCCCTATCTAGGATTTTACACCTACCATTGTAGGAATCACTAATCATATCACAAGAACTCAAGGGTGGTGTACCTCAGTTACATCAAAACCCCTATTGTTCAGGCCTAAAGAGGATTTTGTTCCTCTTGAAGCTGAACAAGAAACCTACACCTTAGGTATCCAAAATGCAAATATAAACTAAAATAAGTGTACACAAGTCCTATAGAGCCAATATGTGAGTGAATATGTGCAATAGGACTAGAAAATTATCCTTTTATAATTCTTAAGATTGAAGTAGAAGCATTAAGTGAGAGGGAAGTAAAGTATGAAAGCTTTTAAAGAATGTTGTTGGAAATCAAGTGCTTAAGTGCTTAAAAATCTCACAAGAATGCATTAGAGTAATAGCAAGTATGAGAGTAATTGTATTTTTGTTCAAAGCCTTTATAGAGTATTTATAGATAAAGTTTAAGGCTTACAAATTACCATAAATTAGTTTCATAATGTTTAAAATTTAATTTGAAAAGATGCCAAGATGAAAAGATTCGAAGTGAAAAGACACAGTTCAAATAGGTCTGAAATTAATTGATTAAAGGTTTACATTATATGATTAAAACACTATGCTTAATCGATTAATGTTCAAGAAATTGTTTGATTAATTTCTTTCTAGAACTCTTTTGTCCAAAGTATAGTTTAAGGAAATTAATCGATTGACTGATATCTTTTAATTGATTAACGCCACTTCAAAAACTTTTATTGGGCTTTCAATTGATTAATTTACAATATCGATTGATTCATAAGTTCTTAGAATTAAAACTAATCGATTAATTGACATCTTTAATTGATTAATTTTCTATTTTAAATGTTGAAACATTTGAAATTCTCTTCTTTTGACAAAAGGATGCTAGAGAAGGAAAAACTAACCTTCTATAATATCTCTAAATGATCTTTAAATGATTAATCAATAGTTTAAACATATTTATAACAACTATTTTAACTTAATTATCCTAAGAGTTGTGAATAGGTGCACTCACAGACTTGTTAACAATTTTTCTAGGTAAAAAATAAAGAAGTGCTTTACTTCTTTATAAGAGGTACTTGTACTCGTAGCTCGAAGCTCCCTTCATCATTATCATGTATCATAACTTTTTTTTGTAGCTCCCTGCTGTAAATTTTCATTTGCATTAAAAGATTAAGTTTGTAGAAATAATATAACTTATTTTGTTAGCATCAAAATCCAGGTTAATTAGTGTTTGATACTAATAATCTCCCCCCTTCTGATGTTGGACAAAATAGGCTGAAATAAGGCAAAAATATGGAAACCATAGATAAAAGATAAACTACTCCCCTTATCAAAAAGATTTTATGCTCTCTTTTTCCATATTAAGAGTGGCTACACAATTATTCTCTCTATTTTTGTCGACATTAAATGGAGCTTATAGCAAGTTTAACAAAGAGATTATGCTCCTTTGTATGCAACAAACATAAGAAACAAAACAACCAAATATAGAGCCAAATATCCATAACAACCATAAGAAAGCAAAGAGTTCGCATACATCCATTAGGACCTAATTAGAAGTGTTGAAATGCAATTGTATGGCTTTGTAGGATCGTGGAAGTGTGAATCCGTTGTTTCAAAATTCTAAACCACAATCAATTCCATGCTAAAATTGATCATGCGAATAAACAAAAATGCCCTAATAACTGAAACTATATGGCTGAAACTATTTTTCAACTATTTTGGGATCCCATGAGTTAGAGATATACCTTTGTGGGTAGCATAGTTCAGCACCACACGAGTAGTGCTTCCTACATTAAGTCCCAACGAGCCTCGAAACTCTCCTCCTTGACAGGTGGTCGGGATCCGGATAGGTTGTGTTAATATAGTGAATTAATCGTTGAAATGAGTATAGTGGTTAACCTAAATCGAGCCTAACCATCTTTTGACAAAATTTTTAACCTGGCCTACTTGATTTTTATCTTTGTCACTTTTAGGCCCAGGGTCGAACTCAGGGAGGCGGGATTAGAGGTGAATAAGTTTCTACACTTTTCCTACAACGAATCTCTTCTGTTCGTTTATTATATTTTTGGTATTTTTCTATTTAAGAATTTTCTGATAATTTTTGTCCTTGAGGTACACCCTCAAAATCAGGTCCTTGGCTTAGAGCCAAATTAGGGTTCCAAAAATGGGTCTTGCTATTCGCAAGACCTAGTACCTGCAAGATAGGGATTATCTTTTCTCTTTTACTATTTTTTTTTATCTTTTCAATAGCAGGAAAATAGAGGTTGCTTGTAAAGAAATAAATATAGTATATATATATATATATATATATATATTATATGTATAGGGGTGGGGGTGGAAGTGGAAATGGTGTGTAGCACGGTGTTGAGTTAATTGATGTCTAGGAAGACGCAACCAACAGGACTAAGTGCCGCTTGGAGTGTAGGATGGATGGGTGGAAGTGTGTGTGCGGAGATGCTTTCTGTACGCGGGTATTGGGGAATATTAGCAACTGGTGCAGATATTCCTGCGATATAATGCGTGGTAGGTAATATGAATGTAAGTATATATTTATATGTATATATATAGATAGGGTTATAATTATATAGGTGTATATGAAGTTATATATATATATGTATGTATGTATGTATAGATATGTAAATATATAGATAGACGTCTATGTATATATATATATTTATAACTAGATATATATGTATATATGTCTAACTATATAGATATGGATATCTATATATTTAAATAGTAATATATGTATATAGATATATATGTATGTATATAAATATATATATATATAAGTATATATATATATATATAGGTGTGTACAAGTGAGTGTGTGTGTACACGTGAGTGTGTACAAGTGTGGTGTGTGTATGTGTGTGTCTGCGGGAGAGAGTGAGAGAGTGGTTGTGAGAGAAGGCGCTGGAGAGTTAAGTCGTCCGGAGCATGTAGGCGTCGTCTGATGGCGCGAATGCGCGCAGGCGCAGTCACGCAAGGACACGCACGCGCGCTGGAGGGAGCGGGCATGAGGCTACAGTGCAGTGCACTGCATAGCGCAGCGCACCGTGCTGCACGCTGGAGTGAATGCGGGCGAAGAAGCGGGCGTGGGCGCAGACGGGCACCGGCGTTGGAGTAGACGCTGCGGGTGTGAGCGTACGCGGGAGCAGGCCCGGGGATGGGCTGGAGACAGTTGCGGTGCAGAGAGAGAGCGCGTGGTGACTGGATAACTGAGAAACTTTCTGGTCACCGCACTGTAGCTACAGTGTTCTGTAGAAACACGTGAACAGTAGCTACAGTGCTCGCGCGGCGCGGACAACAGACTGTGGCCTGTTCTACGTGCGCGGGTGCTCTGGAGCGGGCCTGCGCACGCGGAAGGAGTTGACGTCGGCTGCTGGCTTGCGCGTAGAGGCTTGCGTGCGAGCTGAGGCTGCTGGTGATGTGCTGCTGCTGCTGCTGAGCTTCAGAGCTCGGGGCTGCGGCAATGGCGTGAAGGCTTTGAGCGGTGGAAACAGAGAAATGAACCACCATGCCCACCAGCTCTTTGATGAGCTGGGCGGTGGTGGAGCTCGTAGTGGTGGTCGTGGGACCACTGTGAGCTGCTCCTGCCCGCAGCGTATCTCTTCAGTGGAAGAGGTGCTGCGTATGGAGGGGAGAAGGGAGGAGATGGCTGATTACGCAGCAATCATAGGTCTTAATTGACCTAAATTAGGCTAGGACTTAGCATAAGTTAGGGTTATTCATGCATGCATACGCATTATCTGCATCTTTACTGCTTTCCTTTAGCTATGCATAAAATAATGTTATAATGTGCTGATTAAGTGCATTATGTCGATTGCAGGGAATAAGCTCATCAGGAGCTGGATCAGGAATAACAGGAGTTGTAGCAAAGCTGGAGCAGAAGGCCTAGTTTAGATGTAGGAATAATAATGTAAGGGGGTTAAAAGTTTGCTATTCTATTAAGTAGGAATAAAGCAGTAAAATGTGAAGAGCTTAGGTCCATCCTAGCCCTAGGATAGCCTAGAGACTTCCCCAAGCCTTAGCCACCCTTAGATTAGGTCACAACACCCTAGGAAGCCCTAAAACCCTAGTTCCAACCCTTCTATGGACGTCCAGATAAGTTTTAAGACGTCCAAGACCCTTAGCCAACTCCCGCACACTTCAAACCCACTTCTGTAGTGTTATTGGACGTCCAGACACTTTGTCAGACGTCTAATTTCTGCAGAATACCCAAAACAGAACTCGAAATCCTTCCTGACTCTGATTGGACGTCCAGACAAGAAGTCTGGACTTCTGATTTTTTAGTATAAGACGTCTGATTCTATTATTAGACGTCTGATACTGCTCTCCAATTCCTATTTTGAGATTTAAGCCTTGATCTTGGATCTCTAGGTCCCTAAACCCAATTCCAACCCCATAGGAACATAAATTAAGGTGCCCTAACCCTAGTACATCACCTCTAGACCTCCCTAAGGACCTAATTAGGTCCTCACTAAACCTAATTGACTTGGATCTTAGTCAATTCCATCATCCTATTCAATTGGACTCATTGAGTCCAATTGAGCCCTGATCTCAGCACACACTGTCCAATTGGACTCAGTGAGAGTCCAATTGACCTAGACTTGGCTTAATTGAGTTGTTTTACTCTCAATTAAGTTTCCACACACCCAATTAAACTTGTATTAAGTTTAATTGCACTTTACCTTAGTGAATTAGGGTTTATAACCCTAATTTGAGACCTACCTTGACCTAAACCCACTAGAACCCAACCTAATCAACCTAGCCACCTAAGTTTTGACCCACACACACCATCCACACGAAAACATCTAGCCTAGAGTTCTCTAGAACTCTCTACCATGTGTGGTTGCCTTGGTTGCCAAAAATAGCAACCAAGAGCCATTCAATTTTTAGATCCACATTTGGTGGATCTAAAAACCACCATCCACCCTCTCTCTCTCACTCTCCCATGAGCTCCCACCATAGGCCTCTCTAGAGAATTCCATAATTCTCTAGAGAGCTTCCCTCAGGTCTATAAAAAGACCCCTTGGGTGGCCATTTGCACCCATTCACTTCCTTGGCATCCATTCCACTTAGAATAGCCACTTCCATCTCCACTCCACCTCCACGAGTTGAGCACCACCATGGAGGCCACCATCTCCATGCCAGGAAGCTGGATCAGCTCCCCAACCTCTCTCAAAGGGTCGGCCTAGGTTCCATTGGCCGCCCCTCCTTCTCTCAACCATTCAAAGGCCATTGGGGACCACCCCTGAATGCCCTTCCATTTTGCTAGATTTAGATTATGCTCTTCGTATATTTACTGCATTTATTTACTACTTAGTAGTGTAGTCTTACTTTCCCCCTATGATGCATGCGAAATCCCCCCATCGATTCTTGTATGCAATCATTTTCTGGTAGCCAGATTTAATTTTCAAGCATTTATGTACAAGCTTTCCTCTAGATTCCTTGTGCAACAACTCTCAAATGAATGAATGAAAACACATTTATTTATATATATATATATCTATCTGTTTGAAATCACCATGAGCTTAATGATTGCTATTATCTTTTGCATGATTAATGTTGCCTGTTTCTAACTCTTAATATTCTTGCAACTAAGCATGTCATACGTAAATACGTAATAATCACGAACCGACATGCGATTCTAAACAAAGTAGAGCGGCAAAAAGATCGAATTCAAAAGTAAAAGCAACGCCTCCCAGAGACGAACGACCGGGACTCAAGTCTCGTTATCTTTAGAAATCAATTTTTGGCGAACATTTCTGCGCGACTATACTACGATTTTTGATGACTTCCAAATGCGCGAAAATGGGTTTTTGTCAATGGCCTAGAGGAAGGGGCTGCCGTGTGTATGGACTAGGCTCCCCTCCGCAAGGAAGAGAGGAGGGCTTTTTAAAGAAGAATTAGGCATGCACAGCCATGCCCTAGGCTGCATGCAGTCGGCAGAGACTGGTGTTTGCAGAGAATGGCGCGAAGAAGTAGCCCATGCCCTGAGCCGTGAGGAGAAGAAGATTTCATAGCAAAATAAAATAAAGAAGGTGAAAATTGTGATGCAACCCATGATGAAGACGTTAATTACAAGGCTAATTATTCACTTTTGTTAAGACCCGAGACATCAAACACACTTTAAGACGTCTGGGAGTTGGTCCAGATGTCTGGTCAGACGTCTGGAAATAAATTTTGGCGTGCGTACGATCGCGAGTCTGCGTGCGTGCCGTGTGCAGGCTAAAACCCGCAGCCCTCTTCTCTTTCTCTCTCCCCTCGCTGACCTGCAGACGCCTCCCCCACGCCTACAAATACCCCTCTCCCCTCTCCCTCGTTCACCACCCCACCGTCTTCTCCTTCCTCCAGCGTGAGCGTGAGAGCGAGAGCGAGGGCAGCAGCTGCTGCCGGGTGCAGTGCGGAGAGGAGAAGTGCAGCGAGAGGGAAGAAGAGGGAGAGCGCACGAGAAAGAGAGAGTGCCCGCTGGAGCAGCTCGAGGTTGGCCGGCATGCGCGCGGAGGAGCGTCGTGCTGGGGAGATCTCCCCTGGTGCTACTGCAGCTCGAGCAGGGGACGAGCGGCTACGCGACACAGCCGTGCGCAATAGGAAGAAGGTGAGGAGGTTCTAATTCTGGGAATTTTTCCCAGAATCAGACGTCTGGAGGGAGCTCCAGACGACTGAGAGTTACGTGTTTCCTCCTATACCTCCTTTTGCGGACATGGCCATGCAGGTCGTTCTACCGAAGTTCTGAGACGTGTCGTGTTGACGAGGTTTTCATTGCGCGTGCAGGTTTCGTTTCGGGAAGGCGCGGGGACACGCCTTCTCACGCAGTTCAGACGTCTGGGCACGGCACCAGATGGCGGAGAGCATCTCCAGACGTCCGGAGAGGTGGTCGGACATCTGGAACTGGGTCCAGACGATTCAGTAGGATCCCTGGACGTCTGAGGAGCAGTGTAGAGTGAGGTATGACCTGGACCACTTTTTAAGACATCTGGAAGGTGTTCCAGACGTCTGATTTGAGTCAGAGTTGTCATTTTTGACCCGTTTAGGGTCCGTTCGAGGTCCGATTTCCGCGTTTGAAATTTAGTTCTTCTCAGAATTAGTTCCTCTACTTGTTTGAAATACTTGTATCACGTTCTGAGTGGTTCCTTGTGATTGATCCTTGTGTTAGGACCTCGTTCTGTTGCGGCTTTGGGGGTTGCGGAGGCACAAGGACCTGCCAATCACGCCCCCATTACTCCCGATTTTGCGGGTAGAGTGGCTCCCCTTAGTTAATTGCAAACATTAATGCATTTCTGAAATAAATGATAGATCCTAGGGTATGGCATGAATCCTAGGACCAGGAAACTAGATTGAATGATAGATCCTAGGGTATGGCATGAATCCTAGGACCTGAAAACTAGATGGAATGATAGATCCTAGGGTATGGCATGAATCCTAGGACCTGAAAACTAGATGGAATGATAGATCCTAGGGTGTGGCATGAATCCTAGGAACAAAAACACTGAAATGAATGTCTTGAATGCCTGAATTGCAATCTTGGATAAGTATATAGAATAATGATAATTGCCTGTAATTGGATAACAACTGCCTGTGAAATGTAGAATACCGTTGTTAGTAATTGCTACATGTAATTCCTGTTGTTGGAAACTAAATTCGAGCTGCTTGTATATAAATGGATATTAAATGTTGGAAACGCGAGCTATATGCGAATAAAACTGAAATGATGGAACCTAGTATGGCTTGGCCTGAGAAATATGAGTATGAACCCTATGGGGAATTAGGAGTAGAGCTCCTGGAAAATAAATAGAATGGAATTGGGAAAGTGGATGGGGAAGTGAGCTGGCCCTTGAGTACGGAGTACAAAGGAGAGTGATTGTCCCCCTGTTTAGTGCAGAGCGGAGCTAACCTCCCCAGGGACCCGGGGTTAGGTCTGGCCACTTTGTACCGACTTTTGACCCTCACGTACACAGTACCGGGGAGAGCTACTAGTGTAGGGAGAGAGCTAGCCACCCCATGGGACCCGGGGTTCAGCTAGCCGTCCTACACCGACTTGTTAGGCCCACTGGGCAAACCAGGGTAGTTAGGCGAGGGTGCGCGGACTGTGGAGGGGTAAGACCCCTATTTGGTTACTGTGGAGGGGCTAGACCCCTGTTACTGAGAGGGCTATACCCTATACTGGTTCCGTGCTGTGCATTGGGCGCACTCGTTAACGGAAACGACTGACCGCGTGCCAGTGCGGGGTTGCTACCCATGCGTTTAACGCGTGTGCCGTAGTCACTGTTACGTCTGTCAGCGACTTTGGGGTGGTTGACTAAGTGTAGGACCACCACAGGGGACTCTCCTGGCCAGGAGAGCACCACGTGCTACTTCTACTTTTCAGAAAAGACTGCAATCAAGATCGTTCCCACGAGGAACATTCGAGATCAAGAGAAAGACCTGAGAAATAAATCAAGAAAGAGTAAATAGAGAAATAAAGAAAGAAATTAAAAATAACAGCTACTTGTCCACCTTTACTGTTTTCTTAGCTAGCTGGTTGCCACTCTACTCAGCGTTTCGCTAACATGTCATACTTGTCACCTTTTTCAGGACCAGGTGTTGAGCAGCCAGAGCCTACTGCTGCGGAGGGTGCTGGGCCTAGTAGAGCCCAGTAGTTATACTTTTGTTGTACTCGTTTTTCTGTTGTAGTGAGCATTTCTGTTGCACTTTTGTACTTTTTATTGTAAACTTCATAATTCTGTACCTGTTTTAAATTCTTTACTATTGTGGTGGTATGTACTGTAGTAGTTCTTTTCTTTACTGCTGTACTTTTGTTACTGTTAGTTACTTGCATGGTGAATGTGGTTTATTTTACTGCTTTTAGGTTACTTTCTTGTTGGACGATTGGGTCTTGGGATCAGTCGAGTCGGTTCGATTCTCGTGTCCTGTAGGGATTCGGGAATCGGGTCGTAACAACTGTCCTACCCTCTCAAATAAATGCATGCCTGTGTTAATTTTTACAAATGCAACTATGGCTACCTAATATGCAATGACAATGCTAGGAAATAACACAAGATGGCATAATTGTTGGTGTATTTTTGTTGTGCAATCAACAGGTGGATGAAGCCCTTCGTGTCGAGAATGATCAACCAGAGTATGTTTGCGAACTCCTTTGTGAAAATTGAGGACTGATATAGAAAATATGCGGTTTGTTAAATGATGCAATTGGTGTCATTACAACATGTAAATCTGCAATCAAACTTTTACATTTATAATACCTAGATAGTGGAGTATCTAAGGTTGTCCAAGGAGGTGAATTTGTTAGTCACATGGCATGGTTCTCTCTCTCGCTTCTCAAATCAACACATGTAGTTTTGTATTTTTCATTTTGTTGCTTTTAGGGTTTTTAGGAACAATTGGGTTTTTGATGTGAAGATTAACTATGCTAAAACTACGCCTAGGTTACAATAATGGTGACAATAATGAAACCCTCTCTTCTAAGCTCACCCTAGGAAAGTGCACCTAGCGTAATTAGAAGAGGAGAGTGTGGTGCGCACTACACTAGAATATCATGAGAAACACACTAAGATAAAGACATGAACTTGGAAGGAAATTTGCAACTTGTATTACTAGAAACTAGACGGAATGTAGCAGAATGCTTGTTACATGAAAATAGAAACATACTAGCTAATACAAGAAACATATAAAGATAAAGAAGAGAAGGGATCCTCTGGCAGAGCTTTGGATAGCCTTGCTCCAAGTGCAATTGCTCCCGCACTTAAAAAGGCTTCTCCTTGGCTTCTTCAAGTAGTCCTCCAAGCTTTCTCCTCCAAGGTGGGCGTCAACCACCTTGCTCCTCCATGCCTGGCCATCTACCCTTTCTGAAGAAGATCTCCTCCTTGGCATGGCTAAGGGAGAAGAGAAAGAGAGAGGAAGAAGGCACTAAGGGGGCGCATAGGTTGCCCCCTTGATCTTCTTCCCTCCTTCTTTCTTGGTGTGGATGAAGGTGGTATGGGTGGAACCTAACTAATGGAAGAGATGAGTTTTTGGTGCTAGTTAGGAGGGTATTTATAGAAATGGAGAGTGGTGGTTGGCGTGGGGATTAGGTGTAGGGCTAGGATGGGCTTTACGAGGTGGTTAGATGATCCTATGGTGGAGGGTATTTGGTGCCAACCTAAGGGTTGCTAGGGGGTAGTTATGGTGGCTAAGGGTTGCCTAAAAGTGGCACCAACTATGGAAGGTTGCCTCCATTTTGGCACCAACCTAGGTGGGTTCTAGAAGTAGGGTTATGTGGAGGGTTAAGATGGCTTTAGGGGGTATGTTTAGGGTTGGATTTTAGGGATTTTTGGAGGGAAGAAGTTGGTGCCTGGCGTAGCTGACTTCCTCTATAGTTTTATTATTCCGTCGTAGTATAGTATAGAGGGAGGTGATTACCAGTTTAATACAATTTGTTACTCGGAAATAAAGAGTTCCCGAGGTCGAACTCAGGGAGCAAGTTGTATTCTAGGGGTACAAGTTTCTTTTACAAAAATAAAGAAAGAGAGAGAGAGAGAATTTGTTGGCTTCTTTCTTCTTCTCTTCTTTTCTCTTTGCCTATCTTCTTCTGCTTGACTCTTCTGCTTTATCTGCAGCAGTAGTGATGCTTTTCTTCTTCTTTCAGTTCTTGTTTCTGCTCGTCTCTTTCTTTTTCTTCTCCCTTGCGGTCCTGTTCTTCTTCTTCTTCTTCTTTCTTTCTTCTTTTCCTTTCTTCAGACTTTCTTCTTCTCGTGCTCTTCTTCTTTCAGTTCTTGTCTTGGCCTCTCTGCGTTCTCCTCTGCCTCGCCTTCCTTCTCCTTCTTTGCCTTCAGGACGTCGTCTGATTTTCCAATCAGACGACTTAAACCGCAGCTGCTACAGTGCCGCTCGGTGATCCTCCTTCCTTCAGCTTTCGTCTTCTTCCACGGTTCTTCTTCACCTGTGCCTGCACACTTACACAGCTTGATCAGAGAGGGGCAAAACCTATCTCTACCCTCCCCCGCATCTCTCTCTCACAGAATCTGCTCATGGGATAGCTCTCCCAGAGCTGCCGGGTACGGGTCGCGCCCGGGTCCAGGCCCACTGGCGTGCGTGGTGGGCGAGGAGTGCAGGTCAGTCTAAGTCGGGTCGGGCCAGGTCCGCGGGGCGTGAGCGCGGACGAGACCGGGTAACCGGGCGGGTGAAGGGGACCTCACCCCGTGTGCTGAGGCAATAAGCCTCCAGCACTTTTTCGCTTTATACCGCTGCGTTCCTTCAGAGCCTTCCGAGGTGGGACTAAATGTCCCACCCCAATTTTGCGCCTGCGCGGAGGAAGCAGCCGGTAATCGCAGCGTTACGCGAGACCTTCGCGCGAGGGCTTCGACTCGACTGCAGCCTGGTGCTTCGCGAAGGCGCCTTGCGCTGTCTGGGAGCGTAACCTGGGCGTGACTCACCTGGGGCAGCAGGTGAAGAAGCTGCTTTGCTTCAACAATGGCGGCGACGAGCGCAGGTACCTGCCCACAGAAAAACGGCCTCTCGGCCCAATCAGAAACGCGGAGGACCTTCGCCGTGGCACGGCGAAGGTGGTCGGGGGGTGTGCAGGCGGCGGGGCGGAGCCTAAGGGCTGCCCTAGGTCGGACTGTGGGTCGGGAGATGGGTTTGTTCGGTGGAGTTGCAGGGGGTGATTTGGGGGAAGTGGAGGGGCGGAAATGGATCAGGGTGAGGAGGCAGAGATTATGTGCAGGTCGGCGAGCCGTGTGGGATGCTGGAGTGATGGGAGCGGCTTGCCGGAGGATGGCCGGAGGCGGAGAAGGTGAGGGTGATTGGTCGGAATCGAGGGCGACAGTAGATGTTTAAAGTGAGGAAAATGAAGAGGGGAGGAAGAGGAGTTATACCTACTTAGCAGGACGAGGAGGGGCCGGAGCGGGCGACAGTCGTATCGACTCTCGCCGGAGAAGAAGATGCCCGGGGGAAGGGGCGGCGGCGAGCAGAGGGCCAGAGAGGCGCCAGCTGGGTGCGGCGTGGCGCGGGAAGAGCAGGGGAAGAAGTCTCTGCTGCTGGTATTGCGGCAGAGCGAAGAGGAGGAGGAGGAAGAACCGCCGGAGCTGGTGGGCGTCTGCCGGAGTGAGAAGAGAGGAAAGTTGGGGGTTTTCTCCGTCAGATCCAAGCTGGGAGGAACGGTGGAGCGACGGGGGTATTTATAGGGACCGAATCAGGGAGGAAGGCGGAGGGAGACGACGTGTCTCCCTCGCCGGAGGACGCCGGAGATGGAAACCCATACCGTCCGTGCGTTCGCACGGCCGGTATGGTGGGTTACAGCGACCTGGGGGGTGTCCCTGCGACGGATGACGACGCAGGGCACCCCCGGTTTACTTGCCAGACTCTCCCCCTCACCCTGCGCGGCGCCATGCTCTGCGCAAGGTCGCCGGAGCATGGTGCTGGCAGGTTTTGCAGGGAGGACCTGAACGCAAAGAACGAAGGAGAGTTAGGGGCCAAAATGCGAGGGTTCAAAAGTTGAGGGCCAAAAAGTAAATATATGAGGACCAAAGTGTAAAGTTGGTCAAGAAGGTTTCTTCTTAGGCTCAAGTTTTTATACATGACTAATTAGGACCTAAGGAATCTGATGGTGAATTTTATTTCTAGATTAAACCTTGTTTGACTGGTCAATTTATGCAAAAACCCAAATTAAGTTATTAATTGGGTATGGTTCTCAATGTAGGTCAAGATGGGTTCCTAAGGTCAAATTGAAGGTTCTAAACCCTAGAGATTATTTTTCTATGAATTTTAGAGGGTTTATTCCATTTTTTTCTTTGCCTTGAACCTCGTGAATTGAAGTGGATTTGTTTTAAGGTTACAGATTATCATTTAGTTCCTTGGAATTGCTGTAGCCCTTGCCAGATCATCTCATCCCACTTTTATTCTTATTAGGTTGCTTTGACCTATGTTTGGATCCTGAATTACCCTGTATGCAGATTATACTGGTAAAATTGCATTTTTACCCCTTATGACTTGTTTTCTCCTTAAACTCAGAATTCTCTGAGTTAAGCCTTTCCTTGAGTTATGTAGGAGCTTTTATCCTTTGTATTGGGTCAAAATGAGCTAGTTATGGCTCATGATGAGGTTCTCATCAGTGCCAAGATGAGGTAGTTATAGGCTTGTTGGCGCCAACTTTATGGTGTTGTTTGGTGGTGGTGGTGGTGTGAAGGGTTGTCTCTTGTTGGCGCCAAAAATTGGTAGGCATAGGAGTAGCTTAGGTGGAGCTAAGTAGGGTTGTGTGGTGGAGCTTAGGTAGGTGGGTTTTAGGGTTATGTATGGATGCTAAGGAGGTGGACTAGCTAAGCTAAGCTAGCTTAGCTAGTAGGGAGTGGGGTAGGAGGCAGAGGGAGCTAGGGCTTTAAGGGAGAAGAGCTGGAGGTAGCTATCTTGAGCTGCACTGGAGCTGGTGGCTGCTGAAGAGAGCTGCAAGGAGCTACCTTAGCTGGCTTATCTTGCTAGTTCTTTGCTAGTTGCTAAGCCAAGCTAAGATGAGCTAGCTTCTACTGATGTGAGCAGAGGTGAGCTAGGTCTGATCTTCTCGGAGATTACTAAGCGAGCTAGTGTAGCTAGCTTAGGTCAAGTAGCTCAGCTCAACTAATTTGAGTTGAGTTGAGCCTTCGAGAGTAGGACTTGAGCTGGCCTGAGCTAGTTAAGGTCATCTTCGGCTGACTAGGTCTAGCTAGTAGCTAGTCCTAGTCACGTTGAACTTCCAGTGAACTCTTCTGAGTTGGAGGAGCTGGAATGGAGCTGGGATCAACTAACTTAAGCTAGTTTGAGTTGCTATTCCGCTATGGTGAGATGAATGGAGCTAAGGTGAACTATCTAGAGCTACCATTCAGCTGAGATGAGTTGAATGGAGCTAGGGATGAGTTGATCCAGCTAGCATGAACTAGGATCCAGCTAGGATGAGCTGGATCTAGCTGGAATCCAGCTGAAAGGAACTTCTTCATCTTCTACCTTCTTGAGAGCTAGGTTTTAGGGATTTGACTATCTATTTATCCCTAACACTCAACTAAACATGTTAAAAAATAACAAAATATGCAATGCATGCCTAACCTAATTGATGCCTAAATGCAACCCAAAAACCCATTTGAGGAGTTAAAATCCTAAGAGTTAGGTTTGTTTTAGGGCATAAGAATGATGATAAACTGACGTTTATCAAGGACGACCTTCGTCCTTCATCATGTGCCAAGTTCTCCTTCTAACAATTAAAATGATCCCAATGTAGAGCCCAGAAAATAGACGTCTAGAGGAAGTCTCAGATGTTCAATCAGGACGAATCTAGATGTTTGTTGAGAGTATTGGACATCCAAAGGGACAATTAGACCTCTCAATGATTGCCATGGATGGCCGATATGAAAGGGAAAGTAGAGGCAAACAATAACCTTCCTTCTTTCTCTCGATGGTGGAGGTTGATTATGATTAATTGAGTTTTAGGGTTTGCCTTGGGAGATATTTAGAGGGATTCCAATTAATTCCTAATATCATGGGATCTTTTGGAGGCTTGGATTGGTATGCAATCCTAGTTGATTTTTGCATGATTGGCCCATAATTAATTATGAGGACTTTGGATTTGGTATCAAAACATATTTAATTGCCTTCCAAGACTTTTGGATCAAGCCCAATAAAATTAGGTCTAGTTAAATGTTAAATCAAATGCAATATAACTCTTTAAATAACATTTGATTTTGATACAAGTAGGAACCTGATGAGGTGTGGCTCATAATAGCTAAGATACCCAAGTTAAGCTAGAAACTAGGTTAAACACTGTCAAATTAACACGATAAAAGGGTTAAGTATGGAAATTAAGGAAAATGGCCTAAAACATAAAAATGTGTTAAAAAGGCATAATTAGATCACATTTGAGAGATTTTATATTATGTAAATGGATGATTCAAATGTCAAATTGAATGCAAATTGTGCTCAAAATTACAAATCAATGGTTGAAATATTTTCTAATATGTTCAATTAATATGCCATAAAAACTTCATTTCATTTTGAATGCATTAAGAACCTTGAAGTTGATGAATTGCATGTAGGCCCTTCATGCATATTTAGCCCTTCACATTCTTTTAAGCCAAAACCTGTCAAGGACCCTTCTGAAAGGCACCAAAGGCTGATTTGCATTAAAACCATATCACTTATGGGTTTCTAGGCAAAATATTCATTGTTTCACTTTAAGGTCTTTGGTGCAAATTGCCCAAAAGACCTGATAATTGCTTCCTCTTCTCCTATTCTTACTCTAAGAACTTGAGAGTCATGAGTCATTCATCTTCTCTTCTTAGATCCAACAATAGATCTTGCCTTAACCTACTACTACTGATGATCCTAAGCTTTGCACTTGACCTAGATCATATCCTATGGTTACTTTTCATCCTAAAACTTTCCTACGCCTGTTACAACACATATCCATTATTGATACACAATGGCCTTGGCCCACTGATCCAGTGTGGACACCTCCTTTACGCCTATTTAAGGAGCTTCCTTGCCACCTGAGCTCCGTTACCAGCTCCCCCCTACACCTCTTAGGTTGGTCATTCATCCACTCTTGTCTCCTACCTAACTCATCCTCACCTATGACAGAGGTGGAGTCCCTTCTCATCCTATTTTTGCCGTTAAGGCTTACACAATGCCTGAGGGCAATTTAGGAGCTCACTAGCAAGCTCTTCATTGTTGCAATCTTCTACTTCCCTATTCTTCACCTCGCCCCCCAACCAAGGTTTTCTGAGATCCCATTCATCCACTTAGAGTAGGATTTATCGCTTTATAGTGTAATTTAGATTAGATTGTATTGTTTAGCATATATTTTGATTGTTGATTGAGTTTATATTTAGTTAGAATAGAGTAATTGTTGATCTTCACCAATTTGCCTTCTATGTTCAATCCTGATAAGAGAGGATGACCCACCTATCCAGATCGATTCACATTCCTTCTACTCCACCTTATGATCATATTCAATTTCTTCCCTTATTGTTTTGATCACCGTACCACCTCATCCGCCATTGCCATTGTTAGAACTAAAGCTTACTTGCTTCTAGATCTAATAGTGTGCCTAATCACCTAGAGAGCTATCCCATTTGTGTCATTAGATCACAATAGCCCTGACCCTATTTTGAATTGAATAGATTCACTCAATTTATTTAGATTTAAGTTTCATTCCTGATCGATAGATTAGAGATTCAATCTATTTTAAATGGTTTTTAATTGAGTGAATTGGGTGATTAGGGTTCAAATTAAGCTTGATGCGATGAATCTGAGCCCATTCAATTATATTTTGATCGAAGGATTCACTTGCACCCAATTTTCTTCATCACTACTATTTTCTTCTTTATTGGGTAGTGTAGGCTTTGGATTTGGATGCATCATTGCATATTCCTCACAATGACCTGATGGATCCCAGAGCATCGCCTAATCATCCTTTACACTAATTAATAGTGTGCAGGATGATAACGTGATCAAATCACTTTAGCGACACAAGGTTAAACAACCACCTGGGAAACATCTTAATCTGACCATCAACTGTTTCAATCCGCATTTGAAGGACTGAATGATGTTGTATAGAGTTTAATGAAGGTTGGGACTTGGTTTTTAGTTGATTTTCATGTCTGATTTTATCCTCTATTTTCATGCTATCTATAGCATAAGACGGGGATCAAATTAAGGTTTTTAATGTTTTTTGACTTGTAATCTGAGTTTTATTGAGTTCTAATACTTTTAGAGATCATTTTCAACACATGAGATGAAACCTGGATTTCAAGCATTCAGCTAATGTGCTAATGTTTTGAGTGAGATTGTGAGATGGTTTGTGATGATCATAGAATACATTCTAGTGATTTGTTTTGGATGTTTGGAGTTTTAATTTTAATCTAAGAAGATTTTGATTGCTGTAGCAGTAGACTTGCTATCAGATCTAATGAGGAGTTGATTTGAGACTGATACAAGGATTTTGACTTTTTTAAAGTTCATTCAAGTATTCTGAGACAGTGTATTAATAGAAGAAGAATTCATGTGTTTGGTTTAATTAAATGCAATTTGTAAACATAAATTCCTTGTTGGAATTCATTGTCAATAAAAGATTTTAACTAATATCTATCTAAGCAAGAGATTTATGTTGATTTTGATAATTAAATCATGATTTGAGTTAGATTCTAAGTTCTCTTAATATCTGAAAGTTTTTCATGTCTATATCTTCATTTCCATAATTTTTGTGATATTCTCTAGGCTTGTGTGTAATTTTTGATCAACCAAAGCTTATATTTTAGCATCTTTTGTAAATACTGTAAAAATAGAAAAATAATGTAAATAAATAAATAAAGGATGTCTTGAGTTAGATTAGGGTAGGTTGCAGGTGTTTGAGTCCTTAGTTGTAGGATTTCAATGTGTTTATTGGTAGAACAAACCTATAGAAGTTTTAGACTTCTGTAGGTTTAGAAAAGAAAGAAAACTAAGAGAAAAATCCAAACACATTCTCTCCTCTTTCCCTTTCTTTTGTTCTTTCTCTCTTCCCTTAAAAACCAAAAATAAAACAAAAATCACAAAAATGCAAAAATCTTTAAAAACTACCTATGTACATAGTGTAAATATGTATATAATGTACTATTGCATAATATATTAAAAATATTTTTATTTATATATAAACTACCTATATTTATTATTTATATGTAATTCGTGTATATTGTATATAAATAAATTATTCATTTATTAAAGTATAATATCTAGTATAAATTATATGTAAATTAGTATACAGTGTATATAAACTACACATGTACATTAATATATACGTATATAATCTAAAATACTACTTACAATATGTATTACGTAAAATAACCTATTTATGTTATATATAACTGATTATGTAATATATATGTACATTACTCTAAATTAATGAAGTATATTATTAGTTTAAAATAATTAAAATTAGTAATTTAGTTAATTAATAACAAATTTATATTGTAACCTTATAAATGATATTTTAAATTATTTTAAATATATTTATAACCCTATTTATTATGTATCATACTAAGATATAGTATATATTTAACTTAAATGTAAATATAATTTGTAAATACATAAATAAATCTGATTAAGTTATTTAAAAATTTTGAATAATCGTGTAATTATGTAAAGTAACTAATTTAAACCTCAATTAAGTAATTTACTAATTTATATTGTAATTAAGTAATTAAGCCCAAATTCAACATGCATTTCTACCTAGCTTTAACTAATTTGAAAATATAATTCTATAATTCATTAACCTAATGCAACTATACCAATCGGAAGCCCTTTATATTAGCTTCAAGACCATGTAATTTAATTGTATATTAAATTAATAATTAACCCTTAATTATGGGCTTTAAATCTAAAATAAATCACGTAAGACACTGAATCCAACGCAATTTCGTGCTCATGGATAGTGCCACATCGGGCACGGTAAAGCAAGTTGCACGATACTTAAGGACTCGCGTACATGGCCTCATTAGCTAGTACAGGGGTCGACTCCCCATACCCATTACACGAGCATATCTAAGAGAGAGAGAGAGAGGAAAGGTGGACCTACGAGCCTGTGGGTGGTCTTGTATTGGGCCTAAATTAAACAAAATGTGCCATAGCTCATTTTGACCTAATAAAGAAGACAAAAGCTCCTACATAACCTAGAAGAAGGCTTAACTAAAGGAACAAGTGCTCTGAGAAGAAAACATGAAATAAAGGTTAAAACTGCAATTTTGCCATTGCAGTAGATAAACAGGATTTCTTAGAGGCAAAACATGGGTCAAATGGTCTAAATAAGATAAAAAGTGGGTTGAGTCAAGCAGAAATGGGTTCATGTGCAATCTAAGAACTAAAAGACACTTGGTAACCCTAAAACAGACCCGCTTAAATTAACAAGGTTTTGGTCAGAACAAAAAGCAAGTAAACCCTTTACAAATCATGAAAAAACATACTCTAGGGTTTAGAACACTTAATTTGACCTTTGGAACCTAGTTTGACCTAGATTAGGGTCATAGCTCTTCAATTAACCTAATTTGGGTTTTTACGCAAAATATCCAGTCAAACAAGGTCAAACCTGAAATCTAACTTCTCCATTGGATTCCTTAGGTCCAAATTAGGTTTGTACCAAAATTTGGACCTAAGGAGGGGTCATCTTGACCTACTTTGCAATTTAGTACACCCAAATCACAAAGAGGTCCCTATCTTTTGAATATCCTTGCAGAGAGCCCCCTAGGTTCCTCGCCTTCTTTGCAAACCGGTCCTGCCGCCATTGCTAGGGCAGAACCGAGCTCCGACGAAGTTTCGAGAGAGATGGCTCTCTAATTCCTCAGAGATTCTCTCCCAGAAATGGAAGGGAGATTCTCTGAGGAATTCCCTTCCTTCTAAAGCCAATCAAATTCGCTGGTGTGAACCCAATCTCTCGTGCGAACGCACGAGAGATGTGGGTATCTTTCTTCCTTCCAACTCCGGCGAACCGGCTGACCTTATTGCGCGTCTTTCACGCTCTGATAGGAGCGGCCAGCACCTATAAAACACCCCTCGGACCCGGCCACTCATCGGGAGCTTGATTTTGACGGAGATCCCCTCCAAATTTCTTCCCTCCCATCTCCGGCCAAACGACCCACAAGCTCCGGCGACCGCTTTCCCTCCTTCTCGTCACTCTGCTGCCATACCAGCAGCAGAGTCCTCTCCGCCTCTTCCTTCCGCGGCGCGCTGTACCCTGCGCGCAAGCTCCTGACCTCATCTTCGTCGCCGCTTCCTCCCCCAGGGTCTTTCTTCCCCGACGACGGCAGTCACGAGCCGTCCTCTCCACTGCCTCCCTTCACTCCAGACAACCCCAGATACGTTCTCCATCCTCTCCTCTCTCTTTTCCCCCTGTTATCTCCCTTGATCGACCCTCGACAGACGCTAACCACCTCCATCGTCTTCGCCTCCGACCGCACTCCGGCGAGCCGCCCACACCACTCCAGCCCTCCACACGGCTCGCCAACCACCTCAGAAGCTCCGCCTCACCTCCAGGAACACACTCCACCCTCCCACTGCCACTCCAGCCCTCCACAACCACCCCCCGACCAACCCACCATCTCCGGCCACAGGTTGACCTAGGCACGCACGCCTAGGCCGACCTGCGGCCTGCTGCACTGCCCACCGCCTTCGCCGTGCCACGGCGAAGGTCTCTATCTATTCTGATTTGGCCGAGAGGCGCGTTTTGTGTACGACAGGACTCGAGCTGCTGCCGCCATGGACGACCTCTGATGAAGCTCCCGCGAAGCTCCAGGCACCCGGTCTTCCAGACTACAGGTTCTGCATACTAATGCAAGTGTCGCGAGGTGAACGAATCCAGCCGAGGAGCGCTAGCAGAGCCAGCAGCTGCGGGGCAAGCGCACGACGAGGTTTCTGCAGGCGCGCGTGAAGGCGAGACCAGATAGTCCCACATCGTGGGATTGCAACCGGCAGGTAACGTATAAGTTGATTTTACGCTTTATTCTTATCGCCTCGAAAGCACAGGGGTGAGGTCCCTCACTGACCCCACCCGCCTCGTCCGCGGCCTGACCACGCGGACCTGGCGGATCCGACCCGACCTAAACCTACGCACTCCTCGCGCATCACACACCTGCAGGTGCGCCTGGTCCCGGGTACGATCCGACCCGATTGAGACTGTGGCTCTGGTAGAGCAGTTAGAGTGAATTGCTTGAGAGAGAGACACGCGCGGGTAGAGGGAGAAGGGTTAGGTTTTGTTCCCCTGTGCAGGCAGGCTGATTGCAGGAGAAGGACGTGGCCGCTGCAGAAGAAAGGAGAAGCAAGACAAAGAAGAAGAAGAAGGCAACGAAGAAAGGAGAAGCAAGACAGAAGAAGAAGAAAGAAAGAAGTCTTCGCAGGCGAAGGAGGAAAACAGAAAGGTTAGAAGTCTTCGCAGGAGAAGAAGAAGAAGGACAAGGGAAGATTGCAAAGAGATCCGAAAGGCAAAGCAGAAGAAGAAAAAGAGAAAGAAAGATCACATTTAAGACGTCTGATACATAAATCAGACGTCTAATTCTAATTTTTTACATCTTTCTTAAAAACTCTTTGAATCAATTATATTTGCATTTAACAGTTGTATTCTTGGGTTTTACAAAGTACTGAGTTTGCTCCCTGTGTTCGACCTCGGATACTCTAGTTGTTCGAGTAATAAAATTATTTGTTTAAACGTTTTGTCGGTTCTACTGCAACGTAATACGCCTTTAAATCCGCACAGAAACGTCCATGAACATTTTGGCGCCGTTGCCGGGGAGCAACGGGCACTTGTAAAGCTTTTGAGTACAACTTTTCTATTTAATATCTGACTTAACTTCTCTTTTGTTGTGTTCAAACAGGGAAAGCAAAACAAAAAGGAAAGAATAGCAACTGCACAACAGACTGGAGCAGGTAATCTCCATAAGCCCTCCCCCTTAACCCTCTCACAATCTAAAAGACAAAAAAAAGGGAGAAGTCAACTTAGGGCTACCTGTCTGATATTTAGTAACTCATCAAGTTGCCTGATTTTCATTTCAACATATTTTTGTCTGTCATCCAACTAAGGCAACTAGGGCTAAAACTTTCTTGATTGAGCCCTAGGTGCTAAATTCTAAGGCAACTAAATTGGACCCATTAGAGCCAAGTTAGGATTGCAAAGCTAGGGTTTTTAGAGACACATCTTCTCTAAAACAAAGAAACAAACTTTCCAAAAAGAAGTGTGCCTAAACCGTGTTTGAAAATATTTATACAAGAGGAACCCTAAGCAAATCAGGCTGATAATTCATTTGAATCATAAAAGGAAGGACCTAAAAGCTCTCAAAGGTGAAGTTGATCCCTCAGGTCAACCAACCTTAATATTAGGTCACTTTTTGCACTCAAAATACTTAAAAGTTCAAGTAGAACATTAAGCACCTTGATCTTAAAATAAAAAAGGTAGACTTAAGAGGTCAAGATCCCCATTCTGGTCTACCTGGAACCGCAGTGACAAGAGAGGTCGGGTGGGGGAAACCCTGTAACCCGTAGGGACGCTCTACCGTGTAGGGGTCTTTGCGGGACCCTCCCTCTCTGGCTGCCCAGGTATTTCTCAGGTGGACGATCTTCTGATCCAGGGGTCCATCTGCCCCGAACCTCTATAGTCACCCAACAATTCTTGGGTGTCTTGATTGGGTCCAGCACCTTCTAATCTCATCACATCTTCCGGTGCATGTTTGGTAGGAGGTCCTTGAGACCACCTTTAAGACCTCCTCTAGAAATTCATTCTCGCCGAGGCCAAGCCTCGACGCCCTTGTTTGTGCAGCAACCCCACCACATAAATCTTTCATCTGATTCAGACCCTGATTCTCCTCCTTCTCCCATCATGGCACAACCCATTGAAGATGAGAATAACCTTGAACACCAACTTCAACGCTTGAATGATCTCTTTCAGAACTTTGTAAACCCACCACAGCGACCTATGATGCGAGATCACTATAATCCCGCTGCGGTGGCAATTGAACCCCGAGTACGAATCCCAATTGGAGGACCCGATTCTGATCTAAAGCCCAATATGATTCATGCCATACCAAAGTTCCATGGGCTTAACTCTGAGGATCCATTCCAACACATTAAACAACTCAAGCATCTGGCCCAGACTTTCGGGTCAGATGTACAAAACCGGGATATCCTACTCATGAAAATGTTTTCGTTCTCCCTCTTGGACAAGGCCGCGCACTGGTATCAGACTCAGACCCGCCCGATCAACACTTGGGAGGAATTACAGTCCGAATTTTTGAAAAAATTCTTCCCTGTTGGCCGGACGAATGCCTTGCGCCACCAGATCACTCATTTCACTCAACAACAGGGAGAACCTCTTCACGAAGCTTGGGATCGATTCCTAGATCTCATGCGAAAATGTCCCCATCACGGAGTTCCTAAGTGGGAACAAGTCCAGTCTTTTTACCAGGGACTCCGTGAGGATATTCGTCTAATCGTCAATGCAACATGTGGAGGAAACATCATGGGCCAACACGAGGACACGGTGTGGGAGATTCTCGAAAACATGTGCGAGAACTCCATAAACAATGACTCCTTGGGCTTATTCGACAGGACGAATGCCCGCGCATCGACGAATCTAAGAGGGACACATGAGACGCAGGACCTGTCCACTTCTGTTGACCTGGAATTGATGGCCAGTCGGTTGGACAAGGTCTCTATCATAGAAAAGAAGGTGGACGAGCTAACTCGACATTTGCAGCAAGCCACCTCTGCACAAAACTCTTTTGCACGACCTCCTCTGGCAAGGGAAACAGTGCAAAACATCTATCACCAACCTGCCAAGGGGATGGGCCCCTATCCACCCCCGTCTACCTCCCAGACCGGAGTGACCTCCGATCCCGTCTACTCAAGTTGGGGGAACTCTGAACCCTCGTATTCTGACTTTCCTGAGGTTTCTCAGAACTGCGAGGACCTCAACGCCATCCAGAACGACCCATACTCCAATACCTACAACCCTGGATGGCGAAATCATCCTAACTTTCAGTGGGCGGGAAACTCTCAAAAACCACCATATCAACCCCGCCCACAAGCTCCTCGTCCATATCAGCCGCCTCAGCCTCGGCCCAATCCCACCTACCAATCTGGGCAAAATCAGGATCAACTGACTCTTATCCTTCAAACGCTGGCTGACATTCAAAAAATGAATGCGGCAATGCAAAAACAGCACAAGGACGAGATCACAGAGGTTCGCAACCAACTGGCCCAGATGGCAAATTCTCGCCAACCTGGCACCCTTCCTTCGCAACCTGTGCCCAACCCAAATAATGTGCCAACCCAGAGGCGCATTATGAATCCAAATCCAGGCCACGCACATTTGATTTATCAGGCCCCTGCTACTCCATCACCAGACAGGATGGAGGCTTCTACATCTTATGCAGAATTTCAGCAGCAGCCACCTCTCCTACCTAACCCAAACCAAAGTCAGGCTGGATTAAACTCTGTAACAACACGTAGTGGTAAAACAACACAAGACCCACATTATCTGAACCACTCCAAGCCTGATAATCGCCAAGACCCTAGGGTAGTCATCCAAGATACTACTGTCCCAGATCAAGAACCTGGACCTATCCTAGAGGAACCAGCCAGGATCCCATTTCCTGAGGCCTTGACCAAAGGAAAAAGGACAACCAAACCTGTGGCTCCTGAGGAGGATCTGGTCAAGCTCTTTGAACAGGTCCAGATAAACATCCCGTTGATGGATGCAATCCGCCACATACCGGCTTACGCAAGATTCTTGAAAGACATATGTACACCTAAACGTAAGCCGCGAACCAAGGATGGGAATCCGATTGTACTATCAGAGCAAGCCAGCTCTGTCATCCTGAGCAAACTCCCACCCAAGGCTAAAGACCCAGGAACCCCCTTGATTTCTTGTAAAATTGGTGAAACCCAACTTGATAGAGCCCTACTAGACCTAGGTGCCTCCATAAATTTAATACCTACATCCCTCCTTGACCACCTTGAAGAATCTGAACTTAAACCCACTGAGGTGACATTGCAGTTAGCTGATCGATCCATCAAGTCACCCAAAGGTATACTCGAGGATGTCATTGTTAGGGTACGAGATTTTTATTTCCCAGTGGACTTCATAGTACTGGACATGGATGCACCTAAGAACCCAAGGGACACACCAATCATATTAGGGAGACCCTTTCTGGCCACTGCTAGGGCCAATATAAACTGCGAAGAGGGCCAGATAGAATTAAAATTTGGGAATCAAAATCTGAAGATCGACATTTTCAAAGCCCAACAAGGGATTAATTGCGGGGTTATAGAGGAAATTTGTGATGTCAAAGCCGTGGTTGATGAACTGCACATAGAGGACAACCTGATTATTCTTAATCAACCACTAGAAAATCAAAAACCGCTAACAGAGGAGTGCGAACACAATCTAGACACACCTATGACTCCTACCATTGCTCCCGATACAAACCCTGAACCACCCGCTGTTGCTGACAATCCTGTCATGGAACTCAAGCCCCTTCCTGAACATCTAAAATATGTCTTTTTGGATTCAAATCAAACGTTTCCTGTGATTATCAATTCTCGACTCACACCTGACCAGGAACTCCGTTTGATTTCTGTTCTCCAGCAACATCGTAGAGCCATTGGATGGACTCTAGATGATTTGACTGGTATAAGCCCTTCATACTGCACGCATCGAATCTATACAGAAGAAGGCTCACGACCTTCAAGAGAAATGCAAAGGCGACTAAACCCTAACCTACAGGAGGTCGTGAAAAAGGAGATCATTAAGTGGTTAGATGCAGGGATCATCTACCCGATCTCCGACAGTCGTTGGGTGAGTCCAACACAAGTGGTACCTAAGAAGGCAGGACTTACCATCATCACGACAGAAACCGGGGAAGTCATTCCTACCCGAATAGCTAATTCGTGGAGAGTCTGCATTGATTACAGAAGACTAAATTCCTCCACGAAGAAGGATCATTTCCCACTACCGTTTATTGATCAGATCCTCGAGAAACTAGCGGGAAATAGATTCTTCTGCTTTCTTGACGGGTACTCCGGTTACAATCAGGTGGCAATCCATCCAGAGGACCAAGAAAAGACCACATTCACCTGCCCCTTCGGGACGTACGCGTTTCGAAGGATGCCATTCGGTCTCTGCAATGCACCTGCAACTTTTCAGCGGTGCATGCTTGCCATATTCTCAGATATGGTAGGTGACTATCTGGAAGTCTTCATGGATGACTTTTCAGTTTTTGGACAATCATTTGACGATTGCCTCCAACACTTGGTCCATATACTCAGGCGGTGCATCGAGGTGAATTTGGTTCTTTCCTGGGAAAAGAGCCATTTCATGGTGCCTGAGGGAATTGTCCTGGGACATTTAATCTCAGAGAAAGGCATCCAAGTGGATCGATCTAAGGTTAACCTGATTTCCAAGCTCCCTATGCCTAGCTCGATTAAGGACATCCGATCTTTTTTGGGGCACGTCGGTTTCTACCGTCGATTCATCCCTGATTTCTCCAAAATCGCGCGTCCCCTGACCAATCTGCTTTCCAAGGATGTGCCTTTCGGAATTTCCAAGGAATGCACTCAAGCATTTGAGATCTTACGTGACCGAGTCACCCAAGCCCCAATCCTACAGTTCCCTGATTGGTCTCAACCCTTTGAGATCATGTGCGATGCATCTGACTTCGCTGTAGGAGCGATTTTGGGGCAGAAAATTGATGGGAAACATGTGGTCATTTACTACGCCAGCAAAACACTGGATGAGGCTCAGCGTAACTATACGGTTACTGAGAAAGAGCTGCTGGCCGTAGTATTTGCCCTGGAAAAATTCAGATCATACCTTCTGGGTTCCCGTGTTATCATATACTCGGATCACACAGCTGTGAGGCATCTCCTAGCCAAGAAGGACGCGAAGCCTCGATTAATCCGCTGGATCTTGCTGTTGCAAGAATTTGACATCGAGATTCGCGACAAGGCGGGAAAGCACAATGTGGTAGCTGATCATTTATCCCGCCTTCCTCCTGAAATTATTGATCCGTCCGGACCTATTACAGAACATTTTCCTGATGAGCACCTCCTGACTATCAGTACAAGTCTTCCATGGTTCGCCGATATTGTTAATTACCTGGCATCACATCAGATTCCGCCCGATTGGCCGAAGGCCAAAAAGGACAAATTGCGTTCCGATGCCAAGTATTACCTATGGGAAGACCCGTATCTCTTCCGCATTGGTGCTGATAAGATAATCCGACGATGCGTCACGGAAGTGGAAATCAAAGACATACTCTCATTTTGCCATGACCAGGCATGCGGTGGACATTTTTCAGGACATAAAACCGCATCGAAAGTCCTCCAGTGTGGTTTCTACTGGCCCACAATTTTCAAAGATGCATACAATCACTGTAAGGCATGTTCCCGTTGCCAGACTCTAGGCAACATGAGCCATAGAGACATGATGCCTCTACAGCCGATCTTGGTATGCGAAATTTTTGATATTTGGGGGATTGATTTCATGGGACCCTTTCCTACCTCGGATGGCTTCGAATACATTTTACTCGCAGTGGATTATGTTTCCAAATGGATAGAAGCCATTCCGACTCGAACCAACAATCATAAAGTCGTTATAAAATTCCTTCATCAAAACATTTTCTCAAGGTTCGGGATTCCGCGTGCTATAATTTCCGACGGAGGGACCCATTTTACAAACGCTCAGTTCAGGTCACTGATGATCAAATACGGGGTGTCACACCGAATCTCTACTCCTTACCACCCCCAAACTAATGGTCTAGCTGAGCTATCTAACCGAGAGATCAAGAAGATCCTTCAGGTTACTGTTCGACCTGATAGAAAAGATTGGTCTTCTCGGCTTCCGGAAGCATTGTGGGCCTATAGGACCGCCCACAAGACCCAATTAGGAATGTCTCCCTTCAGACTAGTGTACGGGAAGGCATGTCACCTCCCCGTCGAATTGGAGCATAAAGCCTATTGGGCAGTACGGACCTGTAATCTCGACCTTTCTAAGGCTGGAACCCACAGAAGATTTCAAATGAGCGAGATCGATGAATTACGCCACGACGCATATGAGAACTCGCGAATTTACAAAGAACGGGTTAAAGCTTTTCACGACAAACACATTTCTAGAAAGGTCTTTCATCCTGGTCAAAAAGTTTTACTCTTTGATGCTCGACTCAAACTATTCCCAGGAAAGCTAAGATCCAAGTGGGTCGGACCCTACCTAGTCCGCCAAATCTTCGGAAATGGAGCTATTGAAATCAGCCCACTCAGCCACAATTCTGAACCATTTGTCGTGAATGGGCAGAGACTCAAGCCGTTCATTGACATGACAGATATAGATTTGACTGAGTCATCCTTTACCCTCCTTTCCTCTTGAGCTCATTACGCCCAGCCGATGGCGTAAAACTCAGCGCTTAACGGGAGGCAACCCGTCATTCTTTGAAAAACCTGAAACCGTTTCTGACATCGCTATGCGGAACTCATATTGCACTTTAGGGTTCATCCATTAGAACAGCCGACTTCACCTCAGGTATACCTACCCGAGATTAGAAATCGTTCGCAACAAGTCGCTTCGACCCATTCACTCACCACACACCTGTCCTAACACATGAACTAAGCTGAATTCGAACCCACCTAATTTACAATGGGGACATTGCAAATCTTAGGCATGGGGGGATATGAAAGTGCAAAATGTCAGAAAATTCATATCAAGAAAGGGTTTCATTCATAAAAAAAAAAAAAAAAAAAAAAAAAAAAGGGACTTGATAGAGGGGAGGAACAATTCAGGGTCATACAAATGAGAGGAGGAAAAGAAAGAAAAAGGACAAAAAGAGCAAAAATAAAGAAAGGAGCACAAAAGGAAAAGAAAAAGAAAAAGTCATTAGTAAAAGATTAAGGGGTTAACTGAAGTTCTAGACCGAGTCAAGAAAAAGAAAAGAAAAATGCTACAGAGATATAACAAGAGATTAGCGGGAACGCTGGTCTTAGGCCTCTTGGGCTAGATTTTTAGCTTAAAAATTCACGTATCCGTTAAAATCTGGACAATCCTCAAGAGGTTGAGGAAAATGCGAAGCTTAAGTATTAGGTCTAAGGCTTAGGAAGTATTCGGCCTCGTTAACTGACCTCCGGTTTGCGGGATTCGGTAACCTAAGCACCCAAATTCACACACAGTCTGGTTCAGTGCGCATAAATATTCAAAACACGCAAGAGCGTTTAATATTCTGAAAAAGTCACCTAGATTAGGAGCGGCCAATCAACACAAGTTGATTTGGACAAGTTCCCAGCGCGGAGAGGCGGGAAATTCCCCTCGAAGATGCGTAACAACATATCGTCTCCTCGGTGCTTGTCTCTTAGGATATTTAAATATCCTACTGGGGGCATGTAAGCACTCTGCTGGTTCAGATACCATGGGTGGCATTATCACGAAATGTCGATCGCCAGGGTCTGAATTCGGCCACGGAATGCCATGGGCGGGATTATCTCGAAATCTCGAAAGCCAGGGTTCCGGGGGTTGCCATGGGCGGGATTATCTCGAAATCTCGAAAGCCAGGGACCCTTGAGGATTGATGATGGGGACGAGGAATCCGATACAGACCGTGTTGAGAAGCTAATCCGAAGCTAGAAATAAAAAGAAAAGAGAGAGAAAAGCTCTCCAAACAAATAAATCCTCTATCTCTCTCTTACAAAAAAAAAAAAACGCACTGCAAACTGAGCGTAGGCTAAAAATGTCTCAAGCACGGGTGCTTTAACCGCAGAGTCCAACAAACCCTAGGATAGTTTTTTGTGGGCCGTAGAAACCTTTGCGAAGGACTGAGGCTAAAGCAGAACAGGTCCAGATTTTGGTTGGTACTTGAGTACCTCTAGGCCTATTGTCGGCATTCCTACCTAATCACAAAAGAAGCACTTATCATAACTAAGGACACTTTGGGTCTAGAATGGAAGTTAAAACTTTGAAATTTTGCTAAGGGAGCAAAAGCTAGGCATGGGGGTATGATGAGAGCCTCATCATGAGCCATAACTAGCTCATTTTGACCTAATAAAGAAGACAAAAGCTCCTACATAACCTAGAAGAAGGCTTAACTAAAGGAACAAGTGCTCTGAGAAGAAAACATGAAATAAAGGTTAAAACTGCAATTTTGCCATTGCAGTAGATAAACAGGATTTCTTAGAGGCAAAACATGGGTCAAATGGTCTAAATAAGATAAAAAGTGGGTTGAGTCAAGCAGAAATGGGTTCATGTGCAATCTAAGAACTAAAAGACACTTGGTAACCCTAAAACAGACCCGCTTAAATTAACAAGGTTTTGGTCAGAACAAAAAGCAAGTAAACCCTCTACAAATCATGAAAAAACATACTCTAGGGTTTAGAACACTTAATTTGACCTTTGGAACCTAGTTTGACCTAGATTAGGGTCATAGCTCTTCAATTAACCTAATTTGGGTTTTTACGCAAAATATCCAGTCAAACAAGGTCAAACCTGAAATCTAACTTCTCCATTGGATTCCTTAGGTCCAAATTAGGTTTGTACCAAAATTTGGACCTAAGGAGGGGTCATCTTGACCTACTTTGCAATTTAGTACACCCAAATCACAAAGAGGTCCCTATCTTTTGAATATCCTTGCAGAGAGCCCCCTAGGTTCCTCGCCTTCTTTGCAAACCGGTCCTGCCGCCATTGCTAGGGCAGAACCGAGCTCCGACGAAGTTTCGAGAGAGATGGCTCTCTAATTCCTCAGAGATTCTCTCCCAGAAATGGAAGGGAGATTCTCTGAGGAATTCCCTTCCTTCTAAAGCCAATCAAATTCGCTGGTGTGAACCCAATCTCTCGTGCGAACGCACGAGAGATGTGGGTATCTTTCTTCCTTCCAACTCCGGCGAACCGGCTGACCTTATTGCGCGTCTTTCACGCTCTGATAGGAGCGGCCAGCACCTATAAAACACCCCTCGGACCCGGCCACTCATCGGGAGCTTGATTTTGACGGAGATCCCCTCCAAATTTCTTCCCTCCCATCTCCGGCCAAACGACCCACAAGCTCCGGCGACCGCTTTCCCTCCTTCTCGTCACTCTGCTGCCATACCAGCAGCAGAGTCCTCTCCGCCTCTTCCTTCCGCGGCGCGCTGTACCCTGCGCGCAAGCTCCTGACCTCATCTTCGTCGCCGCTTCCTCCCCCAGGGTCTTTCTTCCCCGACGACGGCAGTCACGAGCCGTCCTCTCCACTGCCTCCCTTCACTCCAGACAACCCCAGATACGTTCTCCATCCTCTCCTCTCTCTTTTCCCCCTGTTATCTCCCTTGATCGACCCTCGACAGACGCTAACCACCTCCATCGTCTTCGCCTCCGACCGCACTCCGGCGAGCCGCCCACACCACTCCAGCCCTCCACACGGCTCGCCAACCACCTCAGAAGCTCCGCCTCACCTCCAGGAACACACTCCACCCTCCCACTGCCACTCCAGCCCTCCACAACCACCCCCCGACCAACCCACCATCTCCGGCCACAGGTTGACCTAGGCACGCACGCCTAGGCCGACCTGCGGCCTGCTGCACTGCCCACCGCCTTCGCCGTGCCACGGCGAAGGTCTCTATCTATTCTGATTTGGCCGAGAGGCGCGTTTTGTGTACGACAGGACTCGAGCTGCTGCCGCCATGGACGACCTCTGATGAAGCTCCCGCGAAGCTCCAGGCACCCGGTCTTCCAGACTACAGGTTCTGCATACTAATGCAAGTGTCGCGAGGTGAACGAATCCAGCCGAGGAGCGCTAGCAGAGCCAGCAGCTGCGGGGCAAGCGCACGACGAGGTTTCTGCAGGCGCGCGTGAAGGCGAGACCAGATAGTCCCACATCGTGGGATTGCAACCGGCAGGTAACGTATAAGTTGATTTTACGCTTTATTCTTATCGCCTCGAAAGCACAGGGGTGAGGTCCCTCACTGACCCCACCCGCCTCGTCCGCGGCCTGACCACGCGGACCTGGCGGATCCGACCCGACCTAAACCTACGCACTCCTCGCGCATCACACACCTGCAGGTGCGCCTGGTCCCGGGTACGATCCGACCCGATTGAGACTGTGGCTCTGGTAGAGCAGTTAGAGTGAATTGCTTGAGAGAGAGACACGCGCGGGTAGAGGGAGAAGGGTTAGGTTTTGTTCCCCTGTGCAGGCAGGCTGATTGCAGGAGAAGGACGTGGCCGCTGCAGAAGAAAGGAGAAGCAAGACAAAGAAGAAGAAGAAGGCAACGAAGAAAGGAGAAGCAAGACAGAAGAAGAAGAAAGAAAGAAGTCTTCGCAGGCGAAGGAGGAAAACAGAAAGGTTAGAAGTCTTCGCAGGAGAAGAAGAAGAAGGACAAGGGAAGATTGCAAAGAGATCCGAAAGGCAAAGCAGAAGAAGAAAAAGAGAAAGAAAGATCACATTTAAGACGTCTGATACATAAATCAGACGTCTAATTCTAATTTTTTACATCTTTCTTAAAAACTCTTTGAATCAATTATATTTGCATTTAACAGTTGTATTCTTGGGTTTTACAAAGTACTGAGTTTGCTCCCTGTGTTCGACCTCGGATACTCTAGTTGTTCGAGTAATAAAATTATTTGTTTAAACGTTTTGTCGGTTCTACTGCAACGTAATACGCCTTTAAATCCGCACAGAAACGTCCATGAACAGCCTCATTAGCTAGTACAGGGGTCGACTCCCCATACCCATTACACGAGCATATCTAAGAGAGAGAGAGAGAGGAAAGGTGGACCTACGAGCCTGTGGGTGGTCTTGTATTGGGCCTAAATTAAACAAAATGTGCCATATGCCTCCCCCGTAGGGTAGGTGTTGTCCGTGGTAAAGTTGGGTTTCAAATACGCATCGTAGTATAGCGAAGAAAGTGGCAAGTCAACACTTAAATTTGTAACCTCGAAAAGCATGAGTTTCGAGGTTGTTCGCAGGGAGCAAAGATCGCAAATCAAACACTAATCAATTTGCACAAAATATGAAATGAATGCTTCATTTTATTGCAATATCAAAAGATATGAATCAATGTATATCAAGCTCATAAATGAATATGGATTAGGGGCAAAAAATATGATGAAGAGAGAGAGAGAGACAACAAAAATGTTGTGGTTTGAAACCACTAATAAGACTTTCAACACTTAGGCTTAATTTATCCCCAAAGCCTTCAATCAGATGACGCCTTAAAGCCTTAGATGACTTAAGTATCAACTTCAGACCCAATATTGGTCGTCAAATGGTTTAACTCAGAGCAAACCCCCCCTGAACTCTCTCAGCATACCTAGACCTTTCTCTTACAGACTAGACTGATCTAGACCAAACCCGCTTTAGCCTAGACTCACGTGGCATGAGCGTGGGCGAGGGCATGTGCGTGATGCGTGCGTGGGGGACCCGACTCCCCTTGTGTCTTGGGCAAACAACCTATGCATGAAGAAGGTTATGAATGGAATTCCAAATTAAGTCCCCACGATGTGAGACTATCTTCTTCCTCTTCTCTTTGCTCACCGATGCGTGGAGAGCTTCAATTGAAGTTGCTGCTATTGTGCTTCCTTCAAATCAAGGGCCCAGACATGGTCCTCGTGTTTTTCCGTGTCGATTGTGGTCGATGGCAAGGTGGATTAATGGTCAAACGACGGTGAATGGAGGTGGAGAAGACAACCGACATCGGTGAGGACCTATAAACATGAATACAGCCTATTGGCCCTAGTTAAAACGCTTAGGAGCTTCGCCAAAGCATGGCAATTGTGCTGGTGGTGTTTAATTGGTGTGTGTAGGCTAGTGGTGGCTGGACAGTGATTGCGATGATGAGAGTGAATAGGTTTGTTTGGCCAAGCATTATGTAGACAAAAACTCTCAATAAGTTGAGGGTTTTTGGTCTAGAAGGTGAGGTGGAGCTTATGGTGGCGGTAGCATGAGGGTTGATGGTGTGAGCCTATGGTGTGAGCTCGCCGGAGTTGAAGAAGAAAAGGGGAGAGCGGAACAGTGATGGATCTAAACCTAAATCTAAAGGCCTAATTAGACTCTAGGAAGGAAGGAGAGATTGGGGAGATTATCAGAGAGAGAGAGAGAGAGACCACGCCTGACATTGATCGACTAGACGTGGGGAAGATGAGGAGGACGGCGAGTGGAATGGTGAGGAAGATGGGGTTGGTAGCATCCTTGCTTTAGTCGGCAAGGTTCGTAAGGGAGATAGTGGCGGTGTCTGTTGGCTGAGAGTAGGCACGGAGAAGAGGTTGGAGAAGCTCACTGGAGTGAATGAGAAGGTGGCCGGAGATGAGGGAGATGTGGATTTCTTAGCCAATTCATGACTAACTTTGATGTGGGAACATGCTTGGACTTACATAGAGGTGGTTTCAACCCTCAATTTTGAAGATTCCTCGTGAATTCTTTGCAATTTGGCAAGCTTTGCTCACGGATTTTTGTGAGTTCGCCGAGCTTGCTCAGTCCAAATTGGACTCCAAGAGTGGGTGCAAAAGGGGATCTCCTCAAGATCATTCCCTCCAAGTTTGGAGGGATTTGATTGAGATTCAAGGGAGAAATCCCTGCACGAAGGATCTTGGATTTGGGTTTCTAGGTTTGCTGCTATTCTGATTAGGAAACGAGGAAGATGATGGCGACAGGGACCTATTCACAAGGATCATCAAAAGTTAAGGACTTGACTATAAAAGTTAGGGGTAGTTTTGTGATAAATAGAGAGCTTTGAACTATATTGCAAATTAAGTCAACATGGACTCCAATTGGGCTCAAGATTTGGAGTTAACCTAATTTTGACCTAAGGAATCTAATGGTGACTTCAAATTTGAGTTTTGAGGATGTTTGGCTAGGTAAATTACATAAAAGCCCAAAATAAGGTAAATTCCCACCTGACTCTCTGTTCTTAGTCAAAATGGGTTCCGATAGTTAAGGTGAAGGTTCCAAACCTCTTAGAATGCTTTTTGTGATTTTTAGGAGGTTTAGATTTTATTTATTTCTACCAGAACCCATTTAATTTAAGTAAGGCTGAAATTAGGGTTTTCATGTAATAAATTGATCTTCAAAATGCAAAAACCTTAATCTCATCAGTGCAAGCCTACTTCTTGGGCAATTAAGCTCATTTGACCTTGGATTAAGACCTGATTAACCCATTAGTTAATCTGCATTAGTGATTAGATGTTAAAATGGTAGAATTAACACATTTTCTTGTCTTTTTCTTAAATGCAATTCAGAACAGAGTTATGATCTTCTGATGAATATTTAGGAGCATTTATTACCATAGTTAGGCTAAATTAGCCTTATTAACACCAATGATGTGCTACCATTAGTGGGCTTAGTAGCAACTGCTTTAGCCCACTGGGTCGTTGAGCTGCTCGAAAAACCACCAATCTTTTTGGCCCAAATCATCTAACTGTTAACTTAAAATAATGACTAAGTGTAATGTTAAGTGTATGTATGTGTTAGTATTTATGTAAGTGATGAGTGTGTACATAATATGTGCATGCATGTGTGTTGTATATTTATGTGTGTATATATATATAGTGTGTGTGTGTGATTTTAAGCTAAGTAAATATCACTAAGTACAATATCCATGTAGTAAGTTATGTATATATATAAATTATATATTAACTAAGTGTGTAAAGTGTGATAACGAGAATTTCTCTTATACTAATAACAATAACATATTGTTGTAGTATTTTATGTTGTGGAAATCTCGTATCAAGAAAAATTAATTTAAATCTAACCATAATGGTTTAGAGTGTCGTATCCACAGGGAGGTTTAAGCCAATAAACTCGTAAATGTTTCCACACAAAATATTTTTTCAAGAAGTCTAATTAGCAAGATTATTCTTTTGCCTTTAATCGAAAGTAATCTTTTTATTTACAACCATAGAAGAAGAGAAAGCTGAAGGATATTTCATGTAATTGACACTTACTAAACTATCATAGCAAATATTATCCCGTGCTCCTAATTAAATATTAATCCTTCACTAAAGTTTAAATATTCTTACTCAATAAATAATACAAAGATTCATAGAGAGAGAGCACTAGGCAGTGAGAAGGGAAGAGAATGCATGTAAGAAAGAAAGAAAGAGAGGGGCATGAGAGCAAGTTCTATCGAATAATATATTAATTAAATGTAAATGGTTGAGTGGCAATGGCATTGCAATGTAAATTCTAATTTAGCCAAAAGTAGGGGTACTGATGGAGGAAGCTTGCATGCACGTAGGGAGGCACAACCAGCTATAGGGTCATGCATGAGTGTCGAGTTGATGGAGACCTTTGTGTTAATAGTGATGACGCAGCGAGAGGCGATCACCTGTGCCCAGCGAGAGTAGGTAACACTGGGGGCCATGGTTCACAGGTGGCAGTGTGTGGACGACGGTTGGTGGTTGTGGATGTCAGGGAAGGCATAGTGGAGTGTGGAGATGATTTTGGCGAGGTCGGTGTCAAGGATGGTAGCCGGGAAGTGCTCCTTGATGCATTCACATTAGTGGAATAATTTTTAGCCTAAGTTGATTAGTTCCTACATTTTAAAGTGTAGTAATATTTGCATTTGATTATAAAATAAATGCACGCATTATAATTTAGATTTGTATAGTTTATCTGGTAATATAAATAATTATATGCATTTATTTAATTGCAGGAATTCAAGCACAGCCAAGTCTCATTTTTAAGATGTCTAGAGCTTAGTCTGGATGTCTGTTGACATTGACGGTATGCATCGCCACCATCTTCACTACCTAACTGCACTGTATCCCTCCTCGCATCTCAACCACTTGTAATCTTTGTCAAGTGGTTGGAGACGATATCAGCTGAAGAAATAAACAGGAGATGAGTTTAAAAGAAGAGCCGCAGCGATCGATCTGGATCATCATCTCTTCCCCTTCGGGGGAATCTGTACCACCAACACCACCGTGATCCTTTGGCGTGCACCATGATCAAACGCATACACTGTGGCCGTTGCATGCTCTGCCCCCTACATACCTGCACTCCCTACGGTGTGCACAATGACAGTGCGCACACCATTGCTTGCTCTCCATCAACTGCCTATCCTTGACTGCACCTGGGTCTCCTCTAGCAACCACCTTCAATGCAACTCCACACTTCATTCTCTTCTTTATTCTTCCTCCTCTTCATTTCCTTCATTACCTTTCTCTTCTCCACCCACACCCACTATTCATCTTCTTCAACCCACCGAACCCAACAACTCCACCTCACCACCGCTAATCCCACGCCAGTTCCAACTGCCGTTCCACCACCGAGGTGACTCCTCACTCCAGCTCATCTCTACTGACATCGACGCTGCCATTCACTCTATCAACAAGCTTCTAGACCTTTCGCTGATCTCCTTCGCCTTCATCTTCTTTCCCTGGACATAGGAAATAACCCATCTCACCATCACCATACTTGACCGCAGCAGCCACCTTAGGTCGCCACCTTTACTGTCAACACCAAGTCGACGCCTACGATCCACTGCTACTTCCCTGACGTCCATAATTGTCGCCTAACACCCACGCACGACCATCGAAGAACCCATCATCGCCGAAGTCCTCGCTGACTGGCCTCCTCCAACCGTCTCCCACCATGCCACCAGCATCGTCGCGAAGTGCTTGAGTCAGAGCACCTCCATGGAGCTTCTCATGGTCGGTGAGCCCCTCCTCTATGCATGGCCATCAGCGGGGAAACATCCCCTGTTTTTCTATAGTGTTCATTGAATTAATATTTACGAGTCCATGCCATTGCCAACTTCATTTATCTATTTTTTTATGTTGAAATTACACATAAAGCCTTATCTTCTGATTTAATTGCATGGAATGCTTATTGATGGTGAAAATGAGTTGCAATGATTTGCATCTTATCTATTATTATTTCCGATTGAACTAGGTACCGTTACTCAATTTAATAGGTTAGTTCCTCCCTGTGGATACGACACTCTAAACCAACGTGGTTAGATTGATTTTAAATGCTTTGATAGTCGATTTTCCACCATAAAAGCTTTACAACGACACGACATTTTATGTTAAAAACTTCATCAAAAGTGAGGATCGACATATCTAATGGCGCCATTGCTGGGGAGAAAACATGCCTATTAAGTTTTTCAAGGAATTTAGATTATTTTTGTGCTATTTTTAAAGATTTTCTGAATTACTGACATTGATTCTGTTTATGTGCAAAAATGTACGAACGAACACGATGGGTGCACATGATGGAGGTGATATTTTTCGTGGACCTTGACACCACCTGGAGGATAGCAACAGGTGCCTGTAGGCCTTGATCCCACGCACATGAAGGCGTACGGAAGAACAATCAGGAGAACTGCTTCCCTGATTTCATTGTTTTCTCTTCATTAGATCTTAGTTTAGATTTAGACTTTTAGATTCTAATTATTGGTTTACTTGCCCTTGTAGTTTGGGACTTATTTTTGGGGTTTTTCGCCTAAGTTTTGGTTGACCCTTTGTTCTAGGGGTATTTTTGGGGTGTGTTCCCATTTTATTTAGATTATAGGTCTATTTGAACTTTTTGAACTGCATGTTAGTTAGTTAGCTAACTTAGATTAGGTTTGTTTGCTTATCACAAAAGAAAAAAATCCGAGCTACCTGCTAGAAGGTACATATCTATAGGGCGACCATATAGGATTGTTTGAGCAGCATCTAGTTTTTCTTTCTGCATTGTAGACATCTTCCATTGAAGAGAGCTGGAGTAAAGTACTTCTCTTTAGCATCAAATTCCTGTCATGCATTTGCATTGGACTTAAATCCAAGACCACTAAAGTGTTTGAATCTAATTAATTCAGTGGTCACTTTAAGAAATTGGGACTACTAAGAGGATTGATTTTAAAATCAAGCGACCTAAGTTGCGTGCTAACTTAGTAAACTACAGAATTTTCAAATTTGAATGTGCGCGTGATTGCACATTTGAACACTTGTACACCTCACACTTAGGCACTAGGAATTATTCTACCTCTTCTCTTACACCATAAGGGAAGTTAACCGAAAATCAACAAGCTTATCCACTAAGTTACTTCGATTCCTCCTGCGTGGGCTCGATTTGAGGTTTCCATCCCTTGCGACTAGGTTGTAGGCACCAACGAAGGTCAACCTAGGAAGCGTAATTCCTGTAAAACTTGTTTGGACACCTAGTGTAATACTGTTAACCTCAACCTTCCTCAGACAAGTCTGGTTAGGGATCTCAAGGTGCACTTGACCTCTTATACCACTTAAGTGGGAATAGAGGAGTACTGACTTGACTTCTTTGACTAACTTGTGGAGTAGGATTGAGGAGACCTACAATATATTAAAAATAAATTCCCACTGTATTTGCATTTGTTTTGGTAGGGGCAGAGCTCTCTAGGAAGTTTCTGCTTTTAATATGTTTTCTTCTTAGTCTTAAGAAAGTAAACTTGTTTGGTTTAAAAGAAATGGATCACCCTTACTCCTATCATTTAGATTATCAGAGTCAATACTTTCCATCTTTGAACCATGATCCCATGCCCTGAGCATATCCATCCTTTGATGGGTACAATGACAATTCATGGGATTAATCCTATTCCTATCTTGAGAGTACTGGCCCGATAACTCCCACTTTTGAGTAGAGCCTAGGAGTGGGATTTCCCACCCTAGGAATTCCCACCAGTTTGCAAACACCCAACCTTCTCGCCCTTCATGATTTTTCTTATCAAGGTTGGACTGATACCCCTAAGCAGCCTGAGCCTGAGATGGACTATCCTCCCCAATTTGACAATAGCCTCTCCTCTTTTAAGGTAAAAATGCAAAAACAACAGAAAGAAATGATGGAGTCTATGGGAGAGATGTTGAGGAATAGTCAATGACTGAATGAGGAAATTAGTCAACTTAGCTACCCTCATACTATTGATTTTGATCCCTACCTGTACAACCATGATCATTAAAATAATTCTGAGGAAACAAATGATACTAGGGATCCCATTTTGATGAGTACCTATTCCTTAGACAATCCCCATGAGACACAGCAACTAGAGGAGGACAATCTTAGTTATTATCCACCAGAGCTGTATTGGAGTCAAAAGAAAGGGAAGATGGTACCTCTTGAGGACGTCTTCCGATGACCCAAGTCAAGGTCATGTTATTCATACCACTTCCCCGATTTATCAGGTGGTCGAGCCCCATTCTACCCGTAGTAAGCCCAATCCCGATCCTCAACTTTGGGAACCAACACCTAGCATACAGCATTTTGAGGATTTACATGTGCCCAATGTAGGTGATCCTAAGGGAATGGACCATGATCTCGATGAATTAGATCAATTTTGGTCTCGGGGATACAAAGAGTCTATTTTAGAGGAGGATATGACCTAATGGAGGAACCTGGACTTAGAGTTTAGAGTGAATCTCAGGGGGATTATATGTTATTCGAGGACTTACCCTTGAGGATATGAATGATCTAGTAAAATCTAGATTCCTCCCTACTTGTGATTTTGAAAATCATCCTCCCCAAAATTGGGAAGATACGGAGTCTAAGTTGGAGGAGGGCCAACATAAATTGAGGAACCTAGGAGAGACTCTCGAGGACAATATATATCAATTGATAATTTATGCCCCGAAGAGAACAAAGAATTGAGTAATATAGGCTTTCTCCATTCGTATAATGATCATCCTCCTAAAGATATAAAAGATAATGAAGTAGCGATTGTGTTTAATGATAAATCACACAAATCCCCCGGAAAGGATGTAATTGACGAGAAAGAACCCGAGGTGGGATTTAATGATACTTATGATTTCACTACTTTCTAGGAGACCCAACTGTCATCAAAACATGTTGATCATGAGTCTACTTATGAGAATGAGATAATGAATTTTATGCATGACTCATCTATTGTAGAGGAGCAGTTGGAGTTTAATGAAGCAATTAAGTTATTTAAGGATGTGGATGGAAAAGAAGAATGCTTGTTGGGAATGGAATTTAAACATACTAAGCCCTCATTGGACTTAATCATTACCACCAAATCACTCAGGAAAAGTGTCGACTCCTTACCTAATCCTTGGCTTAGGTCTCTACTCACATACATTCTTTCTGGGGAGAATATTAGACCAGTACATCCTCGGGTGGAATGGCGAGTGTGGATTGATGCTTGTACTTTTACTCTCACAATTCAAGGGTCTGACATACTTATAAATATATCTTTTAGTACCCTTCCTGCTTTTAAGAACCCTTGTTATCCTCCACTTATACTATTTTGAGAGATCCCCTCTCATCCTCCTTTTGTTATTCCTGGACTTCCCCAGGTAGCCTACGAGGTTCTTTGTTTTCACTCTTTTGGCAAGCTTTTGGAATCACACTGCATCATCAACTCACCAACATTTGTTGCTACTTGTTCTCTAGGCTCGTAATTTTATGCATATTTTTAGGGCCTAGTTCTATCTATTTGGAACCAGACTTGAAGGTTCCCTATAAGTTTGGCTACCGACATAAATGTAGCGCTTGTTGGGAGGCAACCCAACGTCCAAAATAATGCATTCATCAGGTGATTTCCTTCCTTTCTCCCCCCATTTTAATTTTACAGTGAGGACATTGTAGGATTTAGGCATGGGGGTGCATTTTGCATTTTTGATCTTTCTTAGGCAGAATTCATGCATTAGTTTAGGTGCATTAGAAAAAAAGAAAATTATGAGCTGAGTTAGCCCAAGCAAAAGTTTTTTATCAAGGAGGTTTCATTGAAGATTAAATTATTTCTTAGTTTAGAATCTAGTACATTTACTTCACTTGTGCATAGACTAGGTAATGGATCTTTTAAGAAAACCAATACACATTTTTAGTTTTTTGAAAAGAAGCATTGATTCTTTTCTGGAACCCTTGGACAGTGAGTTAGGGAGTTAGGCAAACTATCTTCTATGAGATCCACTTAACATTTGTGAGGTGAAAGTAGAATGATTATTGGTGTGCTAAGTCTAGTGCAAGGACTCTTAAGTTCTGGATAATTAGATGATGATACCTCAGAGTTAGGCATAGTTTTCGCTCTCTATTCCTGCATGTGAACATTGTGTGTGAATTCCTAAGAGTCACCAAATAAGGCAGATACACGAAAATTGAGTTTTAATAAAATTATGACTATGGTGGATGGTTACGACCGCCCTTCATAGAATCCTCGGCTAAAGGAGGGTAGTAGTGTCAAAGGTCAGAAATATGCTTGTCCTATCCATCCCTTCCCGGTGCCGAGAGTAGGCACTTCCACCAAATAAGCCACCCAATATCCTCTTGAACATCATTATCCCCAATAATGCCTCATGAATAAAAGTTTGCATCATGTTGTGTTGGTAGTTATAAAAAAAAAAGAGAGAAAAAAAATAAGAAGAAAAAAAATATAGAAAAAGGAAAAAAATATAGAAAAAGGAAAAAATATATATAGAAAAAAAAGAAAAAAAATGTTCAAGTTTATAGCTATTTCTTGGTGTTGATTTTATCATGTGTCGATATCATTGAGGCAACAAAAACACCCATTGCGATCCACCAAATATGGCCCATACCTACTTTTTCAGTATTTTTGATCACCCGAATAACTTAGTTATAGGATTATTAGGACTCTAATTAAAGTGTGAATGTCATGTGAGACCACCAAACATTGAGTACATTTACAAAATCTGGTGAGATTGTGAGCTTAGATAAGAAAAAAAAAAGTGAGCGCAAAGGAATGCTAAGAGAGCACAGTTTTTAGCCTATCTCTAGGTTAACTTGTTTGACAGTCTAGAGATCTAGAGTCTACAATACTAGACTACATGTAGCACCCGATGAGAATGAGCCACCAAATAGTAATCGATTTGACTCAGATATCTTTTACCTAAGCCAGAAAGCTGGGGTCAAATCACATATGATTTTCTGCTTTATCCTCGAGAGAAGTAGTTGCATATCCTAATAGAATCTTTACCAAGGGCTAAGTATGAACTTTAAATGTAAGTTGACTTTTCACTTGAACCCATTTCCCAAGCTATTCATTTTTCACATGTGTCTGGATCTCTAAATTTTTGGAATAAGAAAAGAAGAAATGTTTTGCTAAGGACTAGAAAAACTTAGACATGGTGGTATTTGATGCATTCACATTAGTGGACTAATTTTTAGCCTAAGTTGATTAGTTCCTACATTTTAAAGTGTAGTAATATTTGCATTTGAGTATAAAATAAATGCATGCATTATAATTTAGGTTTGCATAGTTTATCTGGTATTATAAATAATTATATGCATTTATTTAATTGTAAGAATTCAAACGTAGCCAAGTCTCATTTCTAAGACATCCAGAGCTTAGTTTGGACATTTGATGACATTAATGGTATGCACCACCACCATCTTCACCACTTAACTGTGCCCTATCCCTCCTCGTATCCGAACTACTCGCGATCTTCGTCGAGTGGTTGGAGATGATATCGGCTGAAGAAACAAACGAGAGTTGCATTTAAAAGAAGAGGCACAACGATCGATCTGGATCATCATCTCTTCCCCTTTGGGGGACTATATTCCACCAACACCACCACAATCCTTTGGCGTGCACCATAATCAAACGCGTACACTGTGGCCGTAGCATGCTCCGCCCTCTCCATTCCCGCACTCCCTCTTGTGCGCATGGTGACAGTGCACACGCCATCGCTTGCTCTCCATTGACCGCTTCTCCCTGACTGTGCGTGGGTCTCCACCAGTGACCACCTTCAACGCAACTCCATGTTTCATTCTCTTCTTTATTCTTCCTCTTCTTCATTTCTTTCTTTACCTTTCTCTTCTCCACCCACAACCACTGTTCATCTTCTTCGACCCACCGAACCCAAAAACCCCACCCCACCATCGCTCATCCCATGGTAGTTCCGATTGTCGTTCCACCACTGAGGTGATGCCCTGCGGCAGCTCATCTCCACCAACATCGACGTCGCCATTCACACCATCAACAGGTTACTAGACCTTTCATCAATCTCCTTCGCTTTCATCTTCTTCCCCTGGACACAGAAAAGAACCCATCCCACCATCACCATACTTGATCGCAGCAGCCACCTTAGGCCGCCACCTTCACTGCCAACACCACCAAGTCGATGCCTACGATCCACCGCTACTTCCCCGATGTCCACGACCGTCGCTTGACACCCACTCACGGTCGTCGGAGAACCCATTGTCGCCAATGGCCTTCTCGTCGATCGATCTCCTTCGACCGTCTCCCACCATGCCGCCAGCATTATCGCAAAGCCCTTGAGTCAAAGAACCTCCACCAAGCTTCTCGTGGTTAGCGATCCCCTCCACCACGCATGGCCACAAGTAGGGAAACATCCCCTGTTTTGATGCAGTGTTCGTTGAATGAATATTTACGAGTCCATGCCATTGCCAACTTCATTTATCTATTTTTTTTATGATGTTGAAATTGCACATAAAGGCTTATCTTCTGATTTAATTGCATGGAATGTTTATTGATGGTGAAAACGAGTTGCGATGATTCACATATTTATCTATTATTATTTTCGATTAGACTAGGCACCGTTACTCAATTTAATAGGCTAGTTCCTCCTTGTGGATATGACACTCTAAACCAACATGGTTAGATTGAAATATTAAATGTTTTGATAGTCTATTTTTCACCACAAAAGATTTACAATGACACAACATTTTATGTTAAAAATTTCATCGAAAGCAAAGATTGACATATTTGTCTTGCGGATGGTAGGTGCGATTGGGATGTTGGGTTCTTTGAGGAAGGAAGCGAAATAGGGAGGATGAAGAAGAAAAAGAAGATGAAGAAGAGGAACAGTAGGTGGTGCTGGTGGTCGTTTTGAGAGGGTAGTGGCGGTGATAGTGGGATGTGTTGGTGGTTAAGGGTTGGGTTTTGGTGGTGGTGATGGACGATGGTGATGGGTTCTTCATGGGGGGGTGTTGATGGGTTTGGTTGGAGAAGATGGTGAATAGGGGAAGGGGATTGGGTGAAGAAAATGAAGAAGAGTAGATGAGGAAGTGGAGGTGGTGGTGGGAACAGCTAGTGGTGGCCAATGGAGACGTGGGTTGTAGTGGTGGGGCTGTGCACTGTCACCGCATGGCTAGTGGTGATGGGTTTGCTGTGGCAGAGGGAGGATCAAAATGCACGCATATTCCACAGTGTACACTGGTTCCACAGTGGAGGAGATGGGGAAGGTGGATCCCTGGAGGGGGGAGAGGGTGGGCCCCCTCACATGGTTGCTGTGCCTCTCCTTCTAAAAACATCCACTGTTGGTTTCTTCCGTCGAGCTCATCTCCAATAACTCGGTGAATTTAGCGAGCGGTTGGGACGCACGGAGGCTTGGCCGACTTGACTTGGCGGTGGAGAGGTGGTGCGTTGCGTCGGGTGGCCGCGCATTGAGTGGCAGTGGGCTCTATAAGGAAAGAAAAGACAAAGAAATAAAAAATGGGTTATTTACAAAAAAATCCAAAACTATGCATGTATTGCATGCATGCCACTATAATACATATTATCTTCTATTATATAAATGCAATTAAAGTATGTAAGCACTAATCTATTTACATATCAAAATATGTTTCGTACATGTAGACATTACCCTAATATTTAGGCATTTATGTATTCAATTAGCACACAAATGTGGTCTCAGTAAATGCCCTCATGCCTAATTTTTACTAGTCCCGAGCAAAAGTGAAGAATGATGGAAGTGACCAAATATTTCTACATTTCTTATTCCAAAAATTTACAAAACCAGACAAATGTGAAAATGAAGTAATAGTAGCTTAGGAAACGGATTCAAATGAAAGCCAACTTACATTTAAAGTTCATACTTGACCCTTGGTAAAATTCTATTAGGATAGGCAACTTCTTCCCTCAGGGATAAAGCAGAAAATAATCTGTGATTTGACCCTGACTTTTTGGCTTAGGTAGAAGATACTAAGTCAAATGGATTCATATTTGATGGCTCACACTCATCTGGTGCTACATGTAGCTTAGTACTGCAAACTTTAGATTTCTAGACTATTAAATAGGTCAACACAAAGAAAGGCTAAAAAATACTATGCTCTCTTAGCATTCTTTTGCGCTTACTCTTTTTCCTTCTTTCCTCCCTGAGATCACAAATTTCACCAGATTTTGTAAATGTACTCAATATTTGGTGGCCTCACATGGCATTCATACTTTAATTAGACTCCCAATAACCCTATAACTAAGTTAGAATTCCTCAGATAGTATTCGGGCGAATAGAAATACTGAAAAAGTGGGTATGGATCATATTTGGTCGATCGTAATGGCTATTTTTATTGCCTCAATGACATCAACACATGATGAAATCGACACAAAAACATAGCTATAAACTCGAACACTTTTTTCTTTCTTTTTTTAAATTTTTTTTATATTTTTTCCTTTTATATATATATATTTTTTTATTTTTTTTCTTTTTCTTTTTTTTATAACTACCAACACAACACAACACGATGCAAATTTTTACTCATGAGGCATTATTGGGGATAATGATGTTCAAGAGGATATTGTGTGACTTATTTGGTGGAGGTGCCTACTCTCGCATCGAAAAAGAATGGATAGGACAAGCGTATTTCTGACCTTTGACACTACTACCATCCTTCAGCCAAGGATTCTATAAAGGACGATCATAACCATCCACCTTGATCATAGTTTTATTAGAACTCAATCTTAGTGTATCTGCCTTATTTGGTGACTCTCAAGAATTCACACACAATGTTCGCACATAGGAACAGAGAGCGAAAACTATGCCTAACTCTGAGGTATCATCATCTAATTATTCAGAACTTAAGAGTCTCACTAGACTTAGCGCATCAGTAGTCACTCTACTTTCACCTCACAAATGTTAGGAGGATCTCATAGAAGATAGTTTGCTTGACTCCCCTCTAACTGTCCAAGGGTTTAGGAAAAGAAGCAATGCTTATCTTTGATAAACTAAAAATATTTCTTGGTTTTCTTAAAAGATCCATTACCCAGTCTAAATGCAAGTGAAGTAAATGTACTGGATTCTAAAGGAACAATTTAAGAAGAAAATCTTAAATGAAACTACCTTGATAAAAATCTTTTGCTAGGAACTAACCAATTTAACTCAAGAAAACAAAAGAGAATTTTTTTTTTTCAAAAAGTAATGCACCTAACCTAAATGCTTGTAAATATTTATAAATGCTATACACAACCTCAGGTTATACCCCCCCATGCCTAAAATTGGTAATGTCCTCATTGAAAAATTAAAGACAGAAGAATATAACCTGAGGAGGAGAGTGGGAGGAGCTAAGGCTCCTTAAGCCAAAGTGCGTCCAAAACCTGGCCATCTGAAAGAGTAACATAAAGTTTAAGTCGTTGGCAATTACCTTAAAGCTCTCACCAGAATTAGGATTTCGAATTTCAATTGCTCCATGAGGGAAGGCATTAATAACAACATACGGCACATCCTAGCGAGACTTGAGCTTTCCAGGAAATAACTTAAATCTGGAAGTGAAAAGCTAGACCCACTGGTTGGGCTCAAAGGTCTTTCTAATGATGTGTTTATTATGGAAGACCTTTGTATGTTGCTTGTAAGCTTGAGAGGTTTCCTATGCTTCATTGCGAAGCTCCTCAAGCTCACTTAACTCCAACATGAGTGCCTTACCTGCTTCATCTAGATTTAAGTTGATGTTTTTAATAGCCCAATAAGCTTTGTGTTGGATTTCAAAGGAAAGGTGACATGCTTTTCCATAGATAAAATAGAAAGGAGACATAACCAAGAGAGTCTTATACACTATTCTGTAGGCCTAAAGAGCATTATTCAATTTTTTTGACCAATCCTTACAGTCGGGCCTAATAGTCTTCTCTAGAATTCGCATAATTTCCCTATTAGACACTTCAACCTGACCACTCGTTTGGGGATGGTAAGGTGTGGCTATCATGTGATTGAGTAGTCTTGTGAAGTGTACATTCTTAAAGTAAGGTCCTCCATCACTTATGATAGTCCTTGAGCACTCATACTGAGAAATGATATTAGCCTTAACAAAATACAAAACCACAGAATGGTCATTGGTCCGCATGGCTATGGCTTCTATCCATTTCAATACATAGTCCACAGTACAAGGATGTACTCATATCTGAAGGACACAGAAAAGGGCCCCATGAAGTCGATGCCCCAAATATAAAAGATCTCAATGAGGAGAATAGGTTGCTGGGGCTTCTCATACCTTTCTTCGATGGTTCCTATCTGCTGGCAATGTAGACATGCACCTACATACATATGTGCATTTCTGAATAATGTGTGCCACCAAAAGCTAGACTAAAGAACCTTATGGGCAGTCTTTTTCCCACTAAAATGCCCTCTACATTGGAGGTCATGGTAGAAACTCAGAACACTCCTTTGCTCTTCATCAGGAACACAACGGCAAAATAACTGAATAAGGCTTATTCTAAATAGTTCAAGTTCCTCCCAGTGATAAAATTTAACTTCGGTAAGAAACCTATCTCACTTTTGCTTGTCTCAAATACTGGGGGTAATGCTATGACCAGATAGTTCACTATATCAGCAAACCAAGGAGTTTTGGCCTCCATGGTTATCAGAGACTCATCAGGAAAAGTCTCCTGAATATCGCCTACAGGGGTTGATGCCTCAATAGGGATCCTAGATAGATGATCTGCTACCACATTCTCAACTCCTTTCTTATCTATAATTTCCAGGTCGAACTCCTGGAGTAGCAGAATCCAATGAATCAAATGAGGTTTGGTGTCCTTCTTAACTAGAAGGTGCTTTAAAGTAGAATGATCAGTGAACACCACAACCTTGGACCCCAATAAATAAGATCGAAACTTTTCCAAAGCAAATACTACTACATGAAGTTCCTTTTCAGTGACCATGTAGTTTTGCTGAGGGTACGTAAGGTTCTTGCTGGCATAATGCAAAACATGAGGTTTACCATCAACCCTTTGATGGGCGATGGAAGTTTAGAGATGAACTCGATTTTGGCTTTATCCACCTCTAATCCTCTCTCGAAAACTACATGCACCAAAACAATGCTCTGTTGGACCATAAAATGGCTATTCTCCTAGCTAAGCACCAACTTTGCCTCTTCACAATGGGTTAAGACTTTCTCAAGCTGCGATAGGCATAAGTCAAACGATGAGCCATAAATGGAAAAATCATCCATGAAGATCTCTACAAACTTGTCGATCATGTTAGAAATTATATCCATCATACATCGTTGGAAACTGATAGGAGCGTTACATAAATCAAATGGCATTCATCGAAATGCAAATGTACCATACGAACTTATGAAGGTGGTACGCTCCTGATCATCAGGGAAGATAGCTATCTGATTATACCTAGAGTACTCGTCAAGGAAACAGAAGTACTTGTTCCCTACCAGTTTTTCCAAAATATGATCAATAAACAACAAGGGGAAATGGTCTTTCTGGGTAGCCGTAGTCAAATGGCGGTAATCAATGTAGACCCTCCAACTAATTGAGGGTTTAGTGGTCACCAACTCTCCTTGGTCATTTCTTCCACAGTGATTCCTACTTATTTGGGCACCACGTGTATCGGATTGACCCATTTACTGTTTGAAATGGGATAAATAATGCTTGCATCTAGGCATTTTAGAATCTCCTTTTTGACAACCTCCCGCATATTGGGGTTGAGCCTTCTCTGCATATCTCAAAAGGGTTTCACAGACTTGTTTGTGTAAATATGATGCATGCAGAGGGAGGGGTCAACACCCTTAATATCAACTATCGACCATACAATAGCTTCCTTGTGCCTTTGTAAACACTCGAGCAAAGCTCTCTCCTTCGATTCAGATAACATGCACAGATGAGATAATGACGAGGACCGTGTCGTTAGGCCAAGGAAAGCATACTTCAATGTGCTCAGGAAGGGTTTAAGCTCCAACTCAGGAGCCTTTTGTATTGAGGGTATAAGTTGAGATGTCCCCGCCTCAGGTAGCGGATCTACCTTCAGGGTCCATGGTGGAGACAGAGACTCTGTGTGTACTCCCAGCAACTCTTCTTCAGGCATAACCCCTTCATTTTCTTCAATAATCAGAGGATGGTCCTTAGATATGACCATTTGAAGGAGATCACTACATAAGATTACTGGGGTAATCTCTTCAATAATTTTATCAACCACCTCAATCTAGGAATAATCTTTTAATTCATGTTGCTTGTAAGTATCAAAAACATTCAATCGGATTTTCTTATTCCCAAAGCCCATTTTAACTGCCCTTGATCTACAATTGATAAAGGCGTTGGCTGTGGCCAAGAAAGGGTGTCCTAGAATAATGGACAACTTTGTGGGCTTATAATGAGAGACTCAACATGGCTCCTAACTATCCTTAATTAACTAGTTTCCTTAGTTAATTAACTAAGAATACACTTAATACAGGGTTAATTATACTATAAGGGATAAAATACTAAGGACCTTCAAAATAAGTTAAAAATGATAAACTAAATATCAATTAATCTTAATAATAATTTAATTAATAAATTAGAATCAATTAATAAGCATTTAGCTAGAAATTTAATATTTAAATTAATTTAGTTAATATTATGACCTAAGTACTTAATTAACCTATTTAAATTAATCACTAAATTAAATATAGCTAAAAAGGGGCAAAAACATAATTTCAAGGAATAAATATAATATTTACTTAATTTATAATTATATATAAAAAGTTGAAAAAGAAATAAATTAAAATAATCCTAAAAACTAACTATTTATGATTAGGTACTTAATTTCCATTTCAATTGACTCCTTTTATAATAATTAGGCCCTTTATTTTTATTACAAAAAGGCCCCTATGAACACAGCACTCTTCTTCTTCATCTTATTCTTTAGTTTTGGACGAACGAGGAAGTCTGGTGATTGTACCCTTCGATCACCTTCCATCCAATGTCAAAACTCCCTCGTTGTAGCTACCATTGTTCCGCTCACCACCAGCTTTTCATCTGATGGTTCGGATCTTCCTCAAATCCTATTTAGCTCAGGTGAAGAAGCTCACCAACGTCGGAGATGACGTCGGTGAGGTAGGATGTATCTAGACCCATTCCCGTCTAGGTTCTTCCCCCTTGACCACCTGCTCCACCTATAAATACCCCCTACCTCTCCAATTACGAAGAGCGACCCCCTTTTCCCCCTTTCCCACTGTGGTCTTCAGTAGGTTCCCTCCTAGCTCCGACATCTTCCCACAACCATTCTCGAGCGCTACCGCCGAGGAGCGCTGCCTCCCTCACCTCCTCTTCCTCTCCTTCGCCTTGCCACCAGCGTTGGAGGGCGTCACAGCTTTGAGATCTCCTCGCTTCGATCGACCGGAGTTTCTTCTCTCACCTCGTCTGATTTCGATCCCATTCTCACCCTGCCAATAGCGAGATCCCTCACCTCCTTCGTTAGGTAAGTAGATTTAACACTTAGGCATAGTTCTAGCTTTTCAATTAGGCGAGTAATGGTAGGAATAGGAGTAGATTAGTTAAACTTCACATTTCTTCTTTGACTCTAGTGAGTTCAATTCCAACCTCGTTGGACTTCAATTCATGTCTTTAACCACCTGAACACCTTCTTCATCTCACCACAATCACTATTCACCTTCTTCCCTCTAAACTCTATCAGCTTTTACGCTTAAATCAGTACACCTTCACTGGAGACATCCGCTGTCCGTGGCGAAGGTCTCTGACATAGTTCACAGTCACTAGGGAACCTCCATTACTTCTCCATCACATCAAGACCCCATTCCACTATTTAATTAGACCAATAGATCATTATACACAAAATGCCTAAATTCCTTCAACCTTTTGAGCTCGTTGTCAATGGTGGCTCAAAAGGAGTTGTTCCATCTAATTGATCACTTCCACACCATCGCCCCATCTCCCTGAACATTTCCCCTTATTCAATTGAGTGAGATGGTTTATCTTGAGTTCAATCAAACTTAAGAGATGGTCTTACTGTATTCTTGATAAATTCTTGCATAAGTTCATTAATTGATCAAATTGAATTGTTCTTGAGGTTCCTTGCAACATCAGGAATCTTTTAGGATAGTTTTTATTAAATTTAGTGAAGATTCACTCTCCAGTTTGTTAAATTGGCATTCACCGGAGCTCTGGTGAGCTCCAGCAAACCAATTAGGAGCCTTAGCCCTTGGAATGATCTGAGAAGCTCTAGATCACTTGTTCGTGATTTCAGGATGAGGAAGAACTCACTAAACTTGTGTGCAAGTGTGAATCTTCCTCGGTCGATAGTTGATAAACGCCAGTCTATCATCATTCTTATTCCCTAAAACAAACCTAGCTCTTAGGATTTTAACTCCACAAATGGGTTTTTGAGTTGCATTTAGGCATTAATTAGGTTAGGCATGCATTGCATATTTTTTTGTACTTTTAATACATTTGTTTGAGTGTTAGGGACAAATAGATAGATAGATCCCTAAAACCCTAGCACTCAAGAAGGTAACTGGTGAAGAGGAAGCTCATTCTAGCTAGGACCCAACCAAATCTAGCTCATCATAGCTGGATACTAGATCACTTGAGTTAGGGTTCGCTACATTAAGCTTCATTCAGCTCATCTTAGCTGAATTGTAGCTCAGGGCAGCTCATCTTAGCTCAACCTAACACAAGTTAGCTTAGACCCTACTCAACTTAGTTGAGTCTAGCTCACCTTAACTCCATTCAGTTCATTGGGAGCTCAAGCTAGCTCAGCTAAGTTGACTGGAGTCCACCTCAGCTCAGGTCCAGTTACTTCCAGCTCCACTCAACTCAAGTCAGCTGAAGATGACTCCATACAGCTCAGGCCAGCTCAAGTCCAGCTCTCAGGGACTCCACTTAGATCAACCTAGTTGAGCAAAGCTACCTTAGCTACTCCAGCTAGCTAGGTCCTCCCCAGGAAAATCAGACCTAGCTTACCTCAGCATATTTCAGCAGAAGCCAGCTTACTTTAGCTTTGTTTAGCAGCTAGCCAAGAACTAGCAAGCTAAGCCAGCTAGAGTAGCTCCTTGCAACTCCCTTCAGCGGTTACCAACTCCAGTTTAGCTCCAGACATTTCTTCCTCAGCTCCTCTTCCCTAAACCCTAGCTCCATCCCACCTCCTTCTCTACGCAACTACTAGCTAAGCTAGCTTAGTTAGCTTTGCTTAGCTACATCTTAGCTCCCACTGGCCATCCACCACCTACAACCTAACTCCACCTCACCACCTAACTAGTCCACCAAATAAGCTAACCACCTACACCTACTCCTACTCCAACTTGGCACCACCACCATCACAACCCTTCACCCCATCACCACCTCCAAAAGCCACCAAAATGGTGGTGCCAAAACCCCCATAACCACCCTTGTTTTGGCGCCACTTTTTCCCTCCAAAAGCCCCCTCTATCACCATCATACACCTACCCTTACAAGCCATCCTAGCCATCCACCTACACCCCTTCTAGAACCCCCTTTAGTTGGAACCAAACCATGGCACCCTTCCATGGTTGGTGCCAACTTTAAACACCCCTTAGCCAACCATAACCACCCCCATAACATCCCCTTAGGTGGCGCCAACTAACCCCCTCCATTGGATCCCTTTAACCACCCATAACTACCATTTGAACCCATCCTAGCCCTACATGTGTCTAGGCCAACCTCTCCCTTCATAAATCCTATATATACCCCTCTTAACCACCACCATAATTGGATCCTTTGGCTTCATAATTCTCCACTTTCATCCCACCATACTCACGACCAAGAGAAGAAGGAGAAGAAGAAGATTAAGGGGTTGTCCCCTTGGTGCCTTCCCCTGTTCCCTTCTCTCTTGTGCCACCACTAGCTAGAGGAGCAGCCAAGCAAGGAAGACCTTAGGAGGAGGTCTTGAGGGTGGTACATGCCACCCTAGGAGGAGACTTGTGGGTGGAGATTATCCACTCTTGGTGGAGCAAAGGAACGCCCCCCTAGGGCTTGCCAAGGAAGACACCATTTTGGAGGAGCTATTCAAGGAAGGAAAAGGAGAACTTTTTAAGCCCAGGGGCAATTGAGCTTGGAGCAAGAAGCCTCTCTTTCTTCTTCACCAACATCATCACAGGAGGATTTTTGTTTTCTTTTAATTTCATTTATTAGAGTAGAAGCATTCCTCTATTTTTCCTTTTGTAAAATAATTTTCTCCTTAAGTAAAGTTGCCCTCTTTTAAATGCTTGTTGCATCTTTTTGCATATTATTATTTTTACCATAGTGCACTCACACACTCTCTCTAATTACCCTAGGTCTTCATGTTCCTAGGGTGAGTTTAGAGAGTAGAATTGCTTGTCACTTAGGTTTTAATTTTAGCAGGTTAGGTGTAATCTCCTTCCGCTTCATTTGCGTAATCGCCTGTTATTTAAAAACTCAAAAAAAATTTATATTAAAAAATCTAAAAAGAAAGTTGATTTTTATTTTTTCAAGCAAGATTCTTAACAAGTGCATTCCCGCCTTGATAACCACGCATGAATTCATGATAAAATGCTTATTTATGATAGTTCATAGACCTACATTGCATCTCATAGTATAAATATTGCATAACATTCATTGCATTTCATTTAGGATAGTTTGTGTATTTTGTATATTAATTTTGACATTTTATGAGGCCAAGAGGTAGTGCGACATCTTTACGGGCTTCGAATGAAGAATTCGACCATACGGATGGATCTGGAGCGACGATCGTAGTCTGTTAGCGCAAAAATCACGTCGATCAGAGCACCAAGCACCCTTTACAAGAAGAAGATGGACGGCCCAGATGGTGCCATGTGGCACCATCTAGTCCACCCTACATTAGCCACAGCCTGGTGCCATTTGGGCCACCCTACATTGGCCGCAGCCTCCCCAGCCTCACCATAAGCAAAGATCCCAACCGTTGGATCTCAATCCAATGGCTGAGAGGCGTCGAACCTCACCTGGCCTCCTTCAAAGGCCTACAAGGAAGATCCATGACCATTGGATCTTCATCCAACGGTCATGCCACAGCTACACCAACACCTCCACACAACCAACCAGCGCCTATGGCCAAGTGGTAGCGCTCCCGCTCTGCAAAGGAAGGACGTGAGTTCAAGCTTCAATGCGTTGCAACCGCTACAACGCCAGAAAGAATTGGGCCTCTCGATGTTGATCGAGCGGTCAACGTGGCACATGCATAATTAGACGCCACTCAATGATGCACATACGCATGCCAGATCAGACGTGGCTCATCCAAGGCACTCATATAAGTTGTCTGATGCAATATCCGCAGTTTGATCAGGTGGGGGTGCGATCCAAAGCGTTCTAGCGCGCTCAGAATCCTTCATCCGCCATCCAAGGGCAGAGATTTACTCTACTTGGATCAACATGAGCCAGCGGATGCCAGTGGATTCTTGATGGATGCTCGCGATGGCAACTGGGGATGAGAGATGGACAGCCAGCGAGGCTTGAGCTCGATCAACGCACGAGATGGGGGGCCAGCGCAGCGCGCGCGTGAGCGGGCTTGATTGGCTATAGCAACAGTTGAGCTGGACCTACAGCGACGTCCTAGAGGACTCTATTTGTCTTATGCCTATTTTAGCCTCCTCTCATCCACTATTTAGAGACCTACACACCTTCCCTTCGAGCTTCATCACTTCCTATACTACTCACACCTCCTCTAGAGTTCCAAAGAGCCCCCCTAAGCTTCCAAGAGCTCCCTCTCAAGCCCTAGGCCACCTAATAGTGCAAAAACCCTTTCCCTCCACCAAATATTCATCCTATTCCTCATCACCTTCATAGGAGACCTAAAGGTTGTCCCCTCACCTCCATTCAGGAAGTCGATCACCTCCACCTCCTCATCCCCATTCCATGCCTTAGTGAAGCATTCCGCTACCCAACTTTCTCCTACATCTCATCCCCGTTGTCCAGCTTCTCACCTCCTTAGTTCAAGCTGCCACCAAGCACCGTCATCTCACCAAATAGCCGATTTGGGAGATTTCCTCTCACCTCTATCTTCGTTAGTTTTGTCATATTTCCATTTATTGTAATAAACGACATAGACATGTATAAGTAGTACATATAATGTATTAGGGTTATATATAGTTATTTTGGTGCTTAGATTGTATATAGTTTTAAGGCGTTAATTTTTTATATAATTAGTTGTAAACACTTAGATTCTTGTGTACATAATTAACATAGTTAGTTTAGAATAGTTTTTGACACCTTAATCTTGTGTATAGTCATAAGGCATTTGTATTAACATTGATTCAATTTATTTCCTTTGTATGTAGTTGATTTAAATTAATCCATTCTCTAATACTTTTATTTGTAAATAAAACTTAACATTTTTGGAATAAAAGATGATTTTTGGATAATAAGGAGTGATGTATTTCAATAATTGCCTCCCAGTGAACAACTTGGAACAAAATCAGTAAAAATTGTATATAAATAAATCACATCTGTTTGGATTGCGACACTATACTACGACACGATAATTAACCCTAATTAACAAGCTCTCCAGGTGGTACATCAAAACCCACCAAAACCATTATTGGTTTCATAACGCCAATAATGAAGAGTTCAGAATTTGAGGAATATTGCACTATGTCTCCCTTAGGTATTCTAAATACCCATGGATCTTTAAAATGGGTAGGATAATATTACCCCTAAGATATAATTCCATTAGATATCTATCATTACTCCTTGGATAATATTATTTTTGACATCTCTTCGTATCATTGGGATGAGAATAAATACCCAAAGGAATGTATCATTCTCTTTCATGCTTAAGTCTGATCAATACTTTGCAACCAATGGGGCATTCCTCTAATCTACCACTTAGAACCGTGACCAAAACCCTATTGTTGGCTGGCTTTGAGATCTTTTGGTCACGGTTCTAAAATAGTGACGAAAGGAATAGCTTTGGTCACGGTTTTAACCAAGACAAGAGACTTGTAGCCGAAGATGAAAATATTTGGTTACGGTTCATAAACCGTGACCAAAGACATTTGGTAACGGTTATTACGTAGTTATTAAGGACCTTTGGTCACAATCAATAAACCATGACAAAACGTCTTTGGTGACGATTTATAAACCATTACCAAAGGTCTTTGGTCACGATCCACGAGTCATGACCAAAGACTGCTTTTTCATGTAAAAAAATTATATATTCATTTTTCTTTTGTATATTTCAATAAGAAACTTGTATGACCTGCCATCTCCGTTTACCTCACACAGGCAAATATATTGTATATAGTTCTTTCCACATTCATATGTCACGAAACCATAATTCACCGCATACATATACTTACTCATTAAGAAAACACATGCACAATAATTTACAAACAGGCAACACATACAAATTATTTATAAAATTTTTAAATAGGAGAACATGAATTTTATAAGGAAGAAATGTACGAAGATTACACATGAAAATAAAAATAAAGAATCAGCTAAGGACTTCTATGTCGCCTATATCATATGAAGAATGTGTCAACAGAAATAGTTTGACACAAGTTCTCACCAATAATGGCAACATCGCAAGCCCACTCATGGTATTTATCCTTTAATACTAAATAACTTCTAATGACTTGACTCTTTCTTGAATATTTTAGTAGCACCATTGAATTAAAATATCTTTCTCTCCGTGTCTAGGATGAAGACATCATCGTGATTCAATGAAGCCCATGCAAGGAGAACATGAAAAATATATAAATAACCTTACTTAGCTTTCTTAACAAAGTATCTAAATCTCTTCAAAAGAACTCAGAAACTATAAGTGGAGATAGCATCACCAAGGAAAAACAGGCAAGCAATAATAAAATGTTGTTGGGTCACATGAAAACGGGTAAAAATGTATAACTAATCTCGTATAAATGCATAAAACATGTTGAACTACAATAAAAACAAGTGCATAACCCCTTTGTATGTGTGTCCGTATGCATGCAGACCTACATAAACACACACTATAGTAAAATCCAATTGAACTGCTAATTGATTAGTTCAAGAAATAAATGGTTTTCATAAACATGGCTATTTGTATGAAATCTTTCCTATTGAAAAGTAAATTTCAACTCAGTAAACGAAGAGTTCCTAATAGTTAAGATTTCTAATCATTTCTAGTCGGCAATTATAATTTTTTAACTTCAAGCTTGTCATGAAAATGCAACTTATGTGGCTGCCTTACCATCTAAACAAATCAGAATCTTCCCCTATCTTGTCTGATGCAATTTTAAAATCGTAAAATGAAGAAAATCATAAAATCATGATTAATAACAAATAATTAATAAAGTTTCTCTACAAGTAAGAAAGGCTTCATTCTTTGGTCCTTCCAACATCCTTGGACATGAATATGCTTGTACTCTCACAACATTAAATGCACATACAATGTAACATATATAAATGCATTATTTAGATCCTCTATCGCTGAGGGACCTTCAATTTTGCTAAATCATTAGTTTTGAACTCTACCTCTGCACCATATATGTGATTTCAGAAAATAAGAAGATGGAGCGGTGACAACATGAAGACAATTTTTCCATGATGGAAACATGGATGAGAAGAATTGGTTTCTTGAGTTTGATGCCAACTGCTGGTTTTCTGGAAGGTTGAGAGTCTAATGAATAGTAATCAAAACTTTTACCCATCAATTAATGGAAAGAATTACAATAACATTTCTGCAAGCATAATAACCCCACTTCTTGATTGCTTGTAGAAATCTAGAATAAATGGTTAGGAGAGGGAATGGGGTTAGGGGACCAAGAGGGAATCCTTTGACTTATTCCTTGCTCTTACTCAAAGGTGAAAAACTATTTCAGAATAAGTGGTGAATTCTATTGCAGGATATCCTGCCAGCCAAACCCAAGTATCCCAAAAAGTATTTCAGATTAAGTGGTTAATCACATGATATCCTGGCAATCAAATCAGGAAATCCTTGCAACCAAAGTAGACCAACACTACACAATAAGATGGTGTAAAACAATTATCCCTTGGTCATTCTTCTTGCATCCAAATTCACCCTTGAAGTGAGGAAAAACTTACCCTATTTAGCTTTTAAGTGGCTTCTCATGGTGTGATGGTTGACTTGCAAGACCCTTGCTCCTTTGCTTCTACCTGATACTGCAAATGAGGAAAAGGAAGACATGCTTAGCATCGGTATACAACATAGCATAGAAAGCAATAAGCATGTAATTTGCAAAGCACTAGGGGAAGAGAAATGAATATCTCACCAGTGATGTTGTGGCATTTGTTGGAGAGCAAAGTACTGACATGAAGGGCCTGGCATGTTCATGAGTTGTAGTGGATTCTGCCTTTGTATGGGAAAGATACTTGATGCAGGATCTGATGGCCCTTGCATGAGTTGTGGTGGATTCTATCATAAAGGACACAATTTCCATGCATCTCTCAAAAAGAGAACTAGAAGAAACTAAAGAAGCAAAGATGCAGCAACATGCAGGCTAAGGCAAGACATCTTACCAAAAGCAGTCAACTACTTGAATTTGTAACTTGAGAGACTTCAAATACTCAGCAGCATCATCGAAAATGGAAGCTTTGTCCATGTGAAAACTACAAGGGGATAAAACAAATATGTAAATCAGAGCAATGGAACACTAATGACCTTATTGCATTTTGGAATAAGTTGTTGCAATGCCTTCATCTACTCGTTTATCTTGTCTCTATGCTGTTATCAAGTAGCAAATTGCTTATTATCTGGGGAAGTTGCATCGCATGGAAAGAAGATTGAAGAAAAAAATCATATTCGTAGAACTCACCCTTTCAGAAAGATTATGAACTTTTGCAGCTCTTGTTTTTCTTGGTGTTTTACGAGCATCTTTTCTTTTGTCCAATGAATCTTGTTCAGCGACCTAAAGCAACAAATTAAATATCTTATCCATCAAAAGATTAGATTCACTAACAAAAAGCAAACAATCTATATAGTCGACCCTACTTAATATAGAAAAATGCTTCATTGTTGTTCTAGGAATTCAAATTACAAACAGGCTTTAAATCTACAAAATCAATGTTGTGTAAAAATTTATTTTCTGCATCAAATAAATGAAAAAGAAGATAACTTCCTTGAAAAGTAAAAATTGCAATCATCAACATTTGCAGAAACTAATAAAAAGTAAATTGTGTGAAGAAGTTAAAGGTAGATGTCATATACCGTGTTATTATATACTTGAAGTCGCTCTTTCACTAATTCCTTATCATCAGCTTTGGTAATAAGCTTTGACTCAACCAATGGGAAGAAGGGGGGAAGAGCCATATATATTCCAGGCCTACCATTCTCACCCTTAACATTAATTGAGGCAACATTGAAATTCCCACCACATTCACTACAAATCCTCCTTCCGAGGCATTTTTCTATTAGTACATCCTCTCTGAGCTTGAGATTGACAACAAGGTCTATATCTAGAACTCCATCAAGTATTTCTTGAAAGGTTTTCATGGGCAAAAAGATTATCAAGATTATTAATTCAAAGTATAAATGAGCTTTGCCATTGCACATTGTAACACCTGATGGTTTTTAGAGACATGTAACATTTAACAGTGATCTGGGCTACTCCACTCCACTGTTCTTTAACAGAGAAAGGTTTCAAGTGTTTCATCTAGAATATTCAAAACGACAAAGGAAATCAATCAGAAGACCAGACATTGCATCATTGGTACACTGAATACAATAATAAGAAATATAAACATTTACTAACAGAATAATGATCGACTCAAGATTTCACAGTTAGAACTGGATCAAATAGGTTAGGAAAAAGCAACATAAACAAAGTTCACTTTGGACGTGTTAGAGGTCTCAACTAACCAATAAGGAATTTAACCAGTTTGATCAAGATTGACGTATCAACTACAGTGTCAATTATCAAGGTCAAACCAGAAGAGGGAAAACAAAGCTAACATGGCCAAATTTTGAGTCTTTAAGGCAACCATCATGTTTGTGGCATCGAAATGGAATGAAATTAAACCAAATGACTGAGAAAAATGGTGAGTTAATTTAGAGAAAAGACTATAGAACTTTCTCTTTAGTGAGGATGATTATTATGCTACTAGCATAGTAAGTTGGCCAAAGTTTTAATAGATCCTAAATGGCATTGCCACATTTCATAGAAACATCTTTATGAGTTGTGAAAAGGAATGCTTGAATATTATTGAAGAAGGCGCCCTTTAGAGCACTCATGAGGAATCGAACAGAGGTTCATAAGAATTAATAAAATCTAAAAAGACTAAACCCATGCTCACCTTCAAGCAAAGGCTCATATATTAGATGGTTCCTCCATGCTTAAAGCGGTCCAAAGAATAATGTTTGACATATTTTAGACAAAAGACAAGCTGAATCATTCCTTAAAAGTTAGTGAGATTATTGGGCCTCAATAATCAAAAGTTGGTGAGATAGCAAAGGATATATATGTATGAGATGAGAATCAAGGAAAATAAGACACGACTTTAATGGTGGTGACGACGGTATCAGCAACGAAGATGCAAACATAGCTACTTTTGTCCCTGCAATCACACCCTCTACATGCTTGCTAAGAAAATAACAGACGGTCACAAATAACCAAAAGATAATTGCACACAATTGTATCACACAGACTTCTGTGAACTTACTTGCAGGGAGGCAGAGGAGTGCCATAGAGGCACTGGTTACCGACGTACTCCCACCAGCCGAACCGATCCATATACCCCCTGGTCAGTATCTTCCCGTACAACCTGTTGTAACTCACATTCATGTCCTAAAGCCGAAGCTCCGCGATCCGCGGCGGGATGCTCCCGTAGACCCTGTTGTGGTCGATGAACACCTTCGTCATCCTCCGCGGGAACTTCGCCTTACCCAAATCGAACATGAACACGTTCCTTGATATATCCATCGCCAGATAAACAACTTCTTAGAAGGTCGAAAAAGGAAGGAGGCGTCCCCGGAGAGTTGGTTCGACGGAGTCGATGGACTTGGGCACGGGCCCGTGAGGTTGTTGGGGGAGAGGTGGAGGGAGATGCCCGAGGGGAACCTACCAAAGGACTTTGGGATGGAGCCGGTGAGGCGATGTTAGGAGAGGTCAAGAAGAGTGAGCCTAGGGAGGAGGAGAGGGATGGAGCCAGTGAACCTGTTGCGGGAGAGGTTGAAGTCTTTGTGGTTGGGGAGGGAGGGGAGGACGGAGGGGACGGGGCCGATGAGGCTGCTCTCACAGGTTGTGAGGAACCTGAGCCCGTGGAGGCCGGTGAGGTCAATGGGGATGGCATCACGATTTTAGGTGGAATTGTGACAAAAGGATTTATGTCACGGTTTCCAAACTGTGACGAAATGTGAGTTCTTTAATTCATTTAGTTACGGTTCCACTATTACTTTTAGTCACGGTTTTATAAACCGTGACTACATAACTGTGACCAAAACTAACTTTTCTAATAGTGTAAACTGAAATCTAATCACGAAATCAAGTCAAAGGGAGGAACAAACCAAATTAAACTCATATATCTATCATTTTATTATTCCAAGGTGATGTTAGACATTTACCATAATTAAAATATAACATGTAACTCATATAAGGCTAATAGATTGGGGAGATAGGAATGCTTTCAGATAATCAGAGAATACAGTGAGAACTCTAAGGAGTTGGCTGCAAATTCATTCAATAAATCAAATATTATATTCAAAATGAAATCTCCCACAATGGCATAGCAATGTAAATTTTAATAGGGCTTGAAACAAGGGATTGTTTCTCCTCCCTCGTGCGCATGCATGGAGTAATGGCGGAGCGAGGCACTTGTAGCGAAGGTATGTCTCGATGAGGGCTGCTCGATGGGGATCTTGGTGTGTGCCGAGATGGGTAGACATGGTCGGTCAAAGGAGGAGAGGTTGACGGCATCAAGGGTGGCGATGCTACTGTGGGTGGTAGGTGTGGCCGTGTGTGAGTTGCTCGTGGCCGTGGGTGGTTTATGTGCTCGACGAGGGTCCTTAGGCAGCGCTTGGAGTCAAGGTTGGAGGAGGTCGGTTGGGGTAGCTACGTGTGACACTACTTTGGGTTCTTTTGTAGAGGACAGGGGAGTAGAGTGGAAGATGAAGATGAAGATGGAGAAGGAGAAGAGGGGGTGATGGTGGGCGTCTGTGCGGGGTGGTAGTGGCGGCGAAGAGTTGGCGGTGGTGATGAAGGCTATGCGGGTGGCTATGGTGAGAGGGGGGAAGCTTGGGTTCTGTGGAGGTTGAAGAAGATGGAGGAAACAAAGAAGAAAGGGAAGGGGGTGCAGTTAGTGATGGGGTTTGCGGTGGAGTGGTGGTTTGGATGGTGAAGGTGGTGATGGGTCTCGGATCGTGGGCTTGGGAAACAGAGGAGGGCAAGGGTGATGGTGCTCATGCTGTCACCACGAGTGCTCACAGTGGTGCGGTGAAGGGTGGTAGTGCCCTTCAAGCCACTGTGTACGCTCTGGCCACAGTGTCCGCTCTAGCCACGGTGCCGGTGGAGGTGAGGAAGTAGGTGATTCCCTGCAAGGGGAGAGGATGGCCTGAAGCACGGTCGCGGTGATTTGTTTATTGATGTTCTCGCAATCAATTTCAACCACTCGAAATCTCCTCCAACAACTGGATGAAGATATCGAGCGGTTGAGAGGGAAGTGGTGAGGTTCGGTCGACTTGAGGTGGCAGTGGAGAGGCAGTGCGTAGGCATCGATAAGTTCATTAGACGTCCAGATTGAGTTTTGGACATCTTAAAAGTTGTAAGTGGCAATGGTTCCTAAAAAGAAAAATAATAAAGAAAAATTAGTTATTTATACAAAAACCCAAAAGAATGTTAAATTCTATTTCTGTAACTAATGTATGCATGCCGTTGCAACTAAATTATAATCTAGCCTACTTACATTCTAATGCATATTATCCTCAATTATACTTGCATATGCATGCAAGCAATTTGATAAACTAAAGTATTTACATAGAAGTATACTATGCATATGTAAACATTAATCTAATAACTAGGCATTTATGTATTTAATTAGCCCATAAATGTGGTCTCATCAAATGCCCCCATGACTAGTTTTTGCAAGTCCCTAGCAAAAATGAAAAATGATGAAAGTGACCAAAGATTTCTACTTTTCTTGTTCCAAAAATTTAGAGATCCAGACAAATGTGAAAATGAAGTGATAGTAGCTTAGGCAACGGATCCAAATGAAAAGCCATCTTACATTTAAAGTTCGTATTTGACCCTTGGTAAAATTCTATCAGAATAGGCAACTTCTTCCCTCAGGAATAAAGCAAAAAATAATCTATGATTTGACCCAGACTTTTTGGCTTAGGTAGAAGATATCTGAGTCAAATGGATTCATATTTGGCGGTTTACACTCATCAGGTGATACATGTAGTCTAGTACTATAGACTTTAGATCTCCAGATTATCAAATAAGTCAACCCAGAGAGAGGCTAAAAATTATGCTTCCTTTTGAGTTCCTTTGTGCTCACTCTTTTTCCTTCATTCCTTTCTGAGATCATAAATTTCACTAGATTTGTAAATGTATTCAATATTTGGTAGTCTTACATGACATTCACACTCTAATTAGAGTCCTAATAACCCTATAACTAAGTCAGAATTCCTCAGTCAGTATTTGGACGATCAGAAATACTGAAAAAGTAGGTATGTGTTATATTTGGTGGATTGCAATGGGTGTTTTTGTTGCCTCAATGACATCGACACATGATGAAATCGACATGAAGACATAGCTATAAACTCGAACATTTTTTTTCTTTCTATTTCTATTTTTTTCTTCTTTTCTTTTCTTTATTTTTTTTCTTTTTTCTTTCTTCCTATATATATATATTCCTTTTTCTTCTTTCTTTCTTTTTTTTCCTTTTTTTTTTAAACTACCAACATAACACAACACGACGTAAAATTTTATTCATGAGTCATTATTGGGGATGATGATGTTTAAGAGGACATTGTGTAGCTTATTTGGCAGTGCCTACTCTTGGCACTAAGGAGGGATGGATAGGACAAGCGTATTTCTGACCTTTGGTACTAATACCTTCCTTCAGCTGAGGAATCTATGAAGGACAGTCGTAACCATCCACCATAGCCATGGTTTTATTAGAACTCAATCTTCACGTATTTGCCTTATTTGGTGACTCTCAGAAATTCACACACAATGTTCGCACGTAGAAATAGAGAGCGAAAACTATGTCTAACTCTAAGGTATCATCACCTAATTATCCAAAACTTAAGAGTTCTTGCACTAGACTTAACGCACTGGTAGATATTCTACTTTCACCTCACAAATGTTAGGTGGATCTTATAGAAGATAGTTTTCCTGACTCCCTTCTAAATGTCCAAGGGCTTAGAAAAAGAAGCAATGCTTCTCTAAAAATGTCTCTTGGTTTTCTTAAAAGATCCATTACCCAATCTACGTACAAGTGAAGTAAATATGCAATATTCTAAACTAAGAAACAATTTAAGAAGAAAATATTTAATGAAACTTCCTTGATAAAAATATTTTGCTAGGGTTTAACCAATTCAGCTCAGTTTTTTTTTTTTTGCTAATGCACCTAACCTAAATTCATGAATACTGCCTAAAAAAAGATCAAAAATGCAAAATGCACCCCCTATGCCTAAATCCTACAATGTCCTCATTATAAAATTAAAATAGGGGAAGAAGGGAAGGAAAACACTTGATGAAGACATTATTCTGGATGTTGGGTTGCCTCCCAACAAGCACTGTATTTTTTGTCGGTAGGCAGACTTATAGGGAGCCTGCAAGTTCGATTCCAAACAGAAAGAACTAGGACATAAAAATATGCGTAAAAGTGCAGGCCTAGATAACAAATAGCCACTGATAAACACTAGTTTATCATCACTCTTATGCATTAAAACAAACCTAGTTCTTAGGATTTTACTCTGCAAACTGATTTTTGGGTTGCATTTAGGCATTAATTAGGTTAGGCATGCATTACATTTTCTATTGTCTTTTTAATGTGTTTTTGTGAGTGTTAGGGATAAACAGATTAACAGATCCCTAGAACCCTAGCACTTAGGAAGGCAACAGGTGAAGGAGAAGCTCAAACTAGCTGGAACTCAGCTTGATCTAGCTCACCATAGCTGGAATCCAGCTCACTTGGATTAAGGTCAGCACATCCTAGCTCCACTTAACTCATCTCAACTGAATGGCAGCTCAAGAGAGCTCATCTTAGCTCACCCTAGCTCAAGTCAGCTCAGATCCAGCTCAACTTAGCTGAGTCTAGCTCATCTCAGCTCCCATTAGTCCACAAAGAGCTCTAGCTAGCTCAACTAAGTTGATTGGAGTTCACCCCAGCTCGGGTCCAGCTACATCTAGCTCCAATCAATTCCAGACTACTGAATATGACTTCATTCCAGCTTAGGAAGCTCAAATCCAGCTCCTGGGGACTCAGCTTAGCTCAACTCAGTTGAGCTAAGCTACCTTAGCTACCTTAACCAGCTTGATTGTTACGAATGCGGCTTCAAGATGATTTTTAAGACGTCTGGGAGGTGGCTCAGACGTCTGACCAGACGTCTGGAACCCCTTCCAGACGTCTGAGATTCAATTTCTGCGGCGTACGGGGTTGCGTCTGCGCGCATGCACGCGCAGACCTTCAACCGCCACCCTCTTTCCTCTTTTTCCCTCTCTCCTCCTGCAGGCGCAGTGCTGCGCTCTCTCTCTCTCTCTCCCCGCGCGGCCTTATAAGGCCTCTCCCTCACTCTCACCTCCTCCGCTTCCTTCTTCTTCTTCTTCCAGCCGGTGCGAGAGCGAGCGAGCGGCGGCAGCAGAGGCCGCGGCAAGTGTGCGGGAGGAGGTGTTGTGCGAGGGAGGGGACGCTCGACCGTGAGGGATCGAGCTTGCCGGGGCAGCTAGAGCCGGCCGGCGGGGGAGCAGCGGGCGTGGAGTGTCACCGGAGGGCTGCTGCAGCTCGAGCAGCAAGCAGACGGGGCGCGGCCGTGCATCGCGGGCGGAGAGCGAGTCGAGCTCTGATTTTGGAAGTTTTTCCAGAATCAGACGTCTGGGCTTCCAACCAGACGACGGTGAAGACGTCTGGAGGACTGTCCAGACGTCTGGCAAGTAAGTTATTTCGTCCTTCTTCCTTTTTCGCGTGTACGGCCATGCAGCCGTTCGCTGCGCCTTCGTCTGCAACCTGTCGTACTGAGAGCGAGGAGTGGATACGTGCAGGTTCTGCTCGGGAGGGCACGAGACTCGCCATCCAACGCGAATCGGACATCTGGCCGTAGTGCCAGACGACGGAGAGGACTTCCAGACGTCCGGGTTGACCATCGGACATTTGAGAATTAAGCCAGATGCCCCCGCAGGCTTCTAGACGTCTGAGGGACTACACAGAGCGAAGGTATCCTCTGAACCACCTTTTAAGACGTCTGGAACCTGATTTTGGACTGTTTCGTCGTTTTCGACCCGTTTAGGGCCCGTTTGGAGTCCGTTTTCCGCATTTCGAGTTGCGTTCTTTCCGGAATAAAATCCTCTACCTGTTTACAGTAATTATATACTGTTCTGAGAAACTCCTTGTGTTTGATCCTTGTGTTAGGATCCCATTCCATTGCAGTCTCGGGGGTTGCGGAGGCACGCGGGATTTCCGACCACACCCCCAGTACTCCCGTTGTAGCTGGTAGAGTGGCTTGTAAAATTATTAGCATAATTTGTTACAATTATGAAACAATTAATAGAACCTAGGGCATTACATGAATCCTAGGAATGAGAAACCAGATTGAATGATAGATCCTAGGATATTGCATGAATCCTAGGAATGAGAAACTAGATTGAATGATAGATCCTAGGGTACGGCATGAATCCTAGGACTGGAAAACTAGTGATATGTATATAGATATTGCAGTCTTGGAAAAGTGGAAAGGAAATAATAGCTGCCTGTGAATTGATTTAACAGCTGCCTGTTATGAATAAATAAACATGATTGAGAACATGGGTTGCATGAACGTGAAACTGGAACGGTGAAACCTAAATATGCTGAGTAAAAGAGCTGGAACCCTACGGGGAATTAGGAGTAGAACTCCTAGAAAGAGAATGGAATGGAACTGAGAAAGAAAGACGTGGAAGTGTGTTGTCCTTGGGTACATAGTGCCAGGGGAAGCACCTGTTACCTGTTTAGTGAAGAGCGGAGCCAGCCGCCCCAGGGACCCGAGGTTAGGTCTGGCCACTTTGTACCAACTTTTGGCCCTCGTGTACACAGTACCGAGGAGAGCTACTAGTGTAGAGTGAGTACTAGCTACCCCACGGGCCCCGGGGTGCTGCTATCTCACCTACACTGAATTGTTAGGCCCACTGGGCAAACCAGGGTAGTCAGGCGAGGGTGCGCGGTCTGTGGAGGGGCAAGACCCCTGTTTGGTTACTGTGGAGGGGTTGGACCCCTGTTACTGAGAGGGCTCTGCCCTATACTGGTTCCGTGCTGTGCTTTGGGCGCACCCATTAACGGAAGCGACTGACCACGTGCCAGTGTGGGGTAGCTACTCGTGTGTTTATCGCGCGTGCCGTAGTCACCGTTACGTCTGTCATCGACCTTGGGGTGGTTGACTGAGAGTAGGATCACCATGGGGGACTCTCCCGGCCAGGAGAGCACCACGTGTTACTTCTACTTTTCGGAAAAGACTGCAATCAAGATCATTCCCACGAGGAACATTCGAGATCAAGTGAAGGATCTGAGAAATAAATAAATCGTGAAATAATAGAAAGACGTAAATAAAGAAAATGAAACAGCTACTGTACACTTTACTGTTTCTTTAGTTTAGCTGCCACTCTACTCAGCGTTTCGCTGACGTGTTACACTCGTTACCTTTCAGGACCAGGTGTTGAGCAGCCAGGGTTAGAGGCTGCAGAGGACGCTGGGCCGAGGAGGGTCCAGTAGAGTTACCGCAGTTCTTTTTGTACCCCTTTTGTTCTACTGTAGTGAGTAGTTCTTGTTACTCTATGTACTTTTCTTTACTTGTAGTTCATGTTATGTTATAAATGTTGTTCTACTGTTGTGGTGGTACATGCTGTAATAGTTCCTTTTCTTACTGCTGTATTTTTGTTACTGCTAGTTATATTCATGCTGAATGTGGTTTATTTTACTGCTCTTTTGGTTACTTCCTCGTTGGACGACTAGGTCTTGGGATTAGTCGAGTCGGTTCGGTTCTCGTGTCTCGTAGGGACTCGGGAATCGGGTCGTTACATTGATCCTCCCCGGGAGCACTAAACCCAGCTCACCTCAGCTGATTATGGTAGAAGCCAGCTCACTTTAGCTTGGCTTAGCCGCTAGCAAAGAATTAGCAAGCTAAGCCAGCTCTAGTAGCTCCATGCCAGCCTCTTCAGCAGCTACCAACTCCAGTTCAAGCTCCAGGCTTCTCCTCAGCTCCTCCCTTCAAACCCTAGTTCAATACCTCCTCCTCTACTCCACTACTAGCTAAGCTAGCTTAGCTTAGCTATGCTCCAGCTCCCTTGGCTTTTGCCACCTAAAAACCCTACCTAACAACTCCACCAACTAGCTCCACCTAAGCTCCACATAAGCTAACCCTAATTCCACCTCACCTTGGTGCCAACCTAGCCTACCCACTACCTCCAAAAGATACCACTAAATGGCACCAAAACTACCTGTAACTACCCTTGTTTGGTGCCAAAAATTCCCTCCAAAAATCCCCCCCATCCTAACCCTACACCTACCCATATAACCCATCCTAGCCACCCACCTACCCCTCCTTCTAGAACCCTACTTGGCGCCACCTAAGCCCCCCTTCTAGAACCCATTTTGGTGCCAACTTTAAGGGGTGCCACCACCCATAACCACCATCTAGGTAACCCTTGGGTTGGCGCCAATCACCCTTAGCCCTAGGATCCCCAACTACCCCCCATATCCTATCCTAGCCATCCATTCCAAGAGCCACCTATGCCCCCTTCCTACTCTATATAAACCCATCACCTACCACCATTTTAGAGCATCCTCCATTAGTGTATTATTCTACCTATACCCACCTACACCTACGGCCAAGAAGGAGTAGAGAAGAAGATTAAGGGGGCACATCACCTGCCCCTTTGGTGCCTTCTTCTTCCCACTCTCTTCAATGTGGGCCACACCAAGGAGGAGGACCTTTCCATCTCAAGGAGGATGACTAGGCAAAGGAGAAGGACCTAGGGTGGATATCCACCCTTGGAGAAAAGCTTATGGCACACCCCCTTAGGGCTTGCTTTGGAGGACATCAATTTAGTGGAGCTTTTAGAGACAGAGAGTTGGAGCACTTCTTTTCAAGTCAAGGAGCTACTAGGCTTGGAGCAAGGAGCCTCCCCTCTTCATCAATTTTTAGAGGATTAGTGTTTCTTTACTTTGTACTTATAATTCTAGTTGTAGAAGCTTTCCTCTACTAGGGTTTTTGTACAACACTTTCTCATTAATCAAGTTGCATTCTTAATTGCTCTGTTTCTAGCATTCTTCACTCCCTCTCCCTAATTATTCTAAGCCTCCACTTGCCTAGAGTGAGCTTAGGGAGAGGCTCTACTTGCCACTTTAGGAGTAGTGTATTGAGTTAGGTGTTAGTCACTTTCTCGCCAACAACTCGCATATTTGCCGTTATTTCAAAAACATAAAAATGATATATTGAAAAAAAGACAAAAAGAGAAAGTTGAGATTTAGTTTCCAAGTAAGAGATTTAATTTTTGCAAACTTGTCTCCTTAGACAACCCTAAATACCCCACTATCTAGGTTTATAAATTTAAAAGTTGATCAATTTTGCACATTATAACGATGTATTTTACAAACCGCGTAAAATCCGTATCACTTTTTTGGTGCCGTTGCCGAGGAGGCAGGGCTTTGCTTAATCATTTTTTCTCTTACTTGAAGTGGATCTCATCCCCTTCTCTTTCTTTTCTCTTGTGTGTGCAAGTATTGCAGGAAGAAAGCTGAAATTTGGAAGCGAGAGCTCAAAGTTCCTTTTTTTCCCGCGAAATTCAGGTTGGTTCTCTTTTTTGGTCACATAGTCAATTAAAACTACAAAAAAAAATATTAAATTTGGCTTTCAGGATCCCAAACATCTTAAGTAGAGTGGTTTCCATTAAAATACATTGTTTGCTTGTATGCACCATTAACACCACTCCATTTCAAATATTGGTGTTCTGCTTTTTTCGATCCAGACTTCTATCTGGATTTAAAAAATCAATTTCGATTACCACAGACCTCCTAAAATCTTGAAATTTCACTCAAGGATTTTAAATCAAGTGGGGAACATCTGTTTCAAAATTTAGATTAATTAGATTTGTATTTGATTTTTCAAAATTCGTGGACTGTTAAGGGGTCACACCCTCTAATCTTCTTGTTTTGCTACTGTCTGCGAATTTTTAGAATTTTTATACTCATCTAATTTTCATGAAATTTAGCTTTCTAAAATCCTTGTAAAATTTTACATATCACATAAAATCACTAAAATTTTTGAGGTTAGTGATAATACTGAAAAGTCCAAAAGTATCCACAGGTATCATTTCTGGACTTTAATACCAGTACAAATAAAAATTCAAAACAATTATCAAACAAATTCCTAAAATCTTACAAAAATATTTTTTGGAATCCTTATTTGATTCTCTTCAAAGTAGTAGTGTTGTTTGAATTTTTTGGACCATTACTTAATACAAAAAACCTAAAAATAACTCATTGGTAGTTAAATTTCTGTCATAGAATCAATTAGATTATGATTTTTTTTTCATTTTTAGAGACAAACAACCAAAAGGAAACATATCATCACCCATACATCTTGATTTCCTCTTGTCTGTGAAATCTCAAACTTGTACGAAAACTTAAAAAGAAAATCCTAAAAATACACTAAGTTAAATCCAATCCTAAAAGACAGAAATACAATAATTGTGTGACAACTTGCTTTTCATTGGAACCACTTTCCAATTCCTGCACACACACTAAAAATTGAAATAATAGGACAACAACCCAATCAACGCCTCCACATCCCGTGTGCACTTTACCATCCTAGATCTAATTAAAATTTGTAGAAATTTGACTCCTAAGGTTTTCATCAACTTAGACTTGCTATATAGGTCTTAAGTTTTCTATAGTTAATACCAATTCTGTCATCCATATCTGATGTTCAGGCTAAGGGGCTGTGTCAAACGACCAGGGATGGGTTTGTACAAGCACATGGGGTTTTTCCTGGCAAACGTTTGGTCCCAAACCTCCCCTTAAGCAACTTGGCTAGATTTGTTGACAGAACGGATATTCACTGTTGATTACTTATTTCCTATGTAGACCAAGTCTAAAGTTTATTTTTAGGGAGTCACACTTAATTTAGGTCTAAAATTTAATGTTTAATTTGCACACTTTCTCTCATTTCTTTCTCTTCTCCTCCCCTCCCATTCTTCTATTTTATGCACGGGCGACGGTCTCAAAATCTGCACTTGGAAGGACTATTTGATTTCACCCCCCGCGCAAAAAGACCACTTTTTCTGTCTTCTTCTTCTTCTAAAAAAATGGAAAATCAATAAAATGGGTCCACTAACCCTTCCACTTCCACCTCTAATCCTACCTCTAACCCCACTACTAACCCTAATTCTGATCCTTCCACCCAAAACCCACCTACCTTTAACTTCCCGCACTTGAAGCTCCCTAATCTTGATTTGCCTCAATCACAACATCAAGACCCTTGCCTGATCTTTTAACAATGATGGCCGAGCAGATTGCTAAATTAAATTCCAATCAACAAACATTGAATAGGAACATCTAAAACCTAGCCAATCAAAGGCCAAACCCACCACCCCGTCAGCAGTCTGTTATTCCTCTAAAAGATTTTTATGATCCATCTTATTATGAGGAATGACCAGGGGTGGTCATACCAGAGGGGGACTTTGAGATCAAGCCAGCAGTCCTGAACCTGATTAAGCACTTCCATGGCCTTCCTAGGGAAGACCCTTTCAACCACCTTGAAGAGCTGACTCTTCTTGCACAAACAACTCGTTCCCGAAATGTGAAAGAAGACCTATGGCTGATGCGGCTATTTCCATTATCTCTTAAAGATAAGGCCGCTTATTGGTTCAGAACCATTGGCCGACCCATCACAACTAGGCCTCAGCTCAAGAGCACCTTCCTCAAGAAATTCTTTCCCATAGGTCGTACTAATTCACTACGAAGATCTATTACGACCTTTCAACAGAAATCTGGCGAAAGTTTCCATGACTCTTGGGAGAGATTCCAAGATCTTTTAAGAAGTTGCCCACACCATGAGATTCCTTTATGGCAGCTCATGCAAGTCATCTATAATGGTTTAGAAGATCAACTTCGACACTTTGTCGACGCCTCGTGTGACGGCAACTTCTTAAATAAGGATGCTGAGAGTGCCTATGATCTTCTAGAAGAAATGAGTGAAAACTCATTTAATCAAGCTTCCATGAACACATTTGGCAGAACTCAAAACCCGCAGTTCGGTGTTCATGAAGTAGGCACTCAATCTATCCCTGTCACCTAAGACGATCTTCAAATGATCACTCAAAAACTCGACCAGATGCATATTAATCAAAAGAAAATTGAGAAAGGACTTGCCACATCAACCCAAGCTCCACACAATCCACACCTAACCCAACCTAACCTTCCACGAAGAGAAAATTTGCACAATCTCACCAATACCTTGTAGGAACCTTGTAGGAAATGCAGACAAAAATGACAAAGGTAACCCACACCATCACAAATCTGAACAATCAGATTGGGGTTACTCCCACTCAAAGACCTACAGGACATCTTCCGTCCCAACCCATGCCCAACCCTAATCACCAAAGAAACCGATATCCGGATACAAATCCACACTACCCGAATCAGCCTCCTACTAATCCACCACCTCAGCAGCCTCCCAGGTTTCCACAACCGCAGGCCCCCTACCTCCTCCAAATAATAATCCGACTGCACATGCAGTTACACTGAGGAGTAGGAAAACCAGCACTGATCCTGGGCCTTCACACAAACCTGGTGAAATCCCTGTGCAAATTGACTCCCCACCTCTCCATCAAGAAGAAAAAGAAATACAAACATCTCAAGACACGATTCCTATCCCTTTTCCACAAGCTCTCCACCCCACCACCAGTAAAAAAAAGAAGTTTGAGCCCACCACAGAAGAACTCATGAATCTACTTGGGCAAGTTCAAATCAATATTCCTCTCCTAGATGCCATCAAATATATACCTGCCTATGCCAAATTTTTGAAGGAGATCTGTACTCCTAAAAGGTAAGCCAAAAATCTAGGACAATTGCATCTTTTGGAGACAGTAAGCTCTGTCATATAGAGCAAGCTACCTCCTAAGATGAAAGATCCGGGGGCGTCATCAATTTCAGTGATTATTGATGATACTACCTTTGATCGCGCCCACCTTGATCTTGGTGCCTCAGTTAATATCATCCCCACGATTTTATTTTAAGAGTTTCAGATAGGTGAATTAAAACCCATTGAGGTTACCATGCAATTAGCTGACCGATCTACAATCAAACCTCGTAGGATTGTGGAGGATGTTTTGGTCAAGGTCCAGAATTGTGTCTTCCCTGCAGACTTTCTGGTCCTTGACATTGAGGTACCTGAATCATTACTGGAAGCCTCAATAATCCTTGGACGACCTTTTTTAGCCACTGCAAAGGCAAATATCAATTATCACACAGGCAAAATGGATATCACTTGCACCGGCCAAACTATCACTATAGATATTTTCAAATCCTCCAAGAGATTCATGATGATAACTTTTTTGAGGACTCAGATATGGAAATTTCCAATATGGTGAAGACAATGTTGATAGATACCCTTACAGACCACAATCTTTTTGGGGACTCCGATTCAGAATCAGTGGTCGGCGAAATCTATGATTTGGAAACTTGTCTTGACCAATAACCCTTCCTGATGAACCCCTTGATTAGCTTGACCCTCCCACTCTTCCATCATCCCACACTAACTTCACTATATCCTCCCCATCCCTTCCCCGACCCCTTTCCCATGAACCTACCACCAGACCCACCTGAGTTTGGCATCCAACCTGATTTACAACCATGTCCAGACTCGGGCTACACTTATCATTTTCCATCCAACTTTGATCCCATTATTGCTACTAATCAATTTTCTAGGGATCTAGAAGAAGACACATTTTTTGCAGGCATCCAAGTGTCTAACCATTTACATGATTTTCTATCTTCCGTGCATACCTTCACGCCTGGTTGAATGGCATAAAAGATAGCACTGGATGGGAGGTAACCCATCATTTTTTTTCCTGCTTTCCTTTTTCCTTTCTTTTTCCAGGTTTTGACCATCCTAAACCCAACAACTCTTCATTAAGGTGATCCCTTTTCCCTCATAATGCATGAGGACATTGCATATCTTAACCATGAGAGGTGTTTTTAAAATTTGACGATCGATTTAGGATTTTCAAAACCTAAAAACATGCATTTTGCTTTAGTTATTTTATTTTCCTGCTTGCTATCCAAAAAAATAAAAATGTTGAAAACTTTTTGAGGAAAAATTTTGAAATCAAGACTAAGGTTGAAAAACTTACTTTTGGTAAAATAGGATTTAATCTTTAACAAACTAGGGATGAGGATACAGATCTGATCATTAGAATTTCAGGGTTTATTTTTAGACTAGATCAGATATCCTTTTCTAAAATTTCACCTGAGCTCGTGATAGTTCAGGTGACTTGATCCTCTTTTGTAATATGGAAAGTATTTGGCTTAATTTATGATTCAAAAACATGCATTTCTTGCGAAACTTCCTGTGTCAAATTTCACACACAAGCCAACACTTAAAAGCAACTAAAAATTAGAAAAACTCCCTTGTTTGGACTTAGAAAAAATCTGAAGCAGATCATTGATTTGAGTTCCCACCGCTGAGAAGGAGGAAAATGCCTCCTTTGAGGATGCGATATCAACATGTTACCGCCTTGATGCTGCTCCATATCTATATTTCATATCTTTAGATGAAGCATTAATGCGCATTTTAGTAGCTCAAGTGTCTTGGACGGTGTTCTACCTATAGTGTCGGAGCAAGAGCTTGAGTTTTCTTGGAGTGCCCCTTTACACTGCATTGTGTTTTGGGGTTGTGAGCTCCTGGGTAGTGTCATGGACAGTGCTATCTCGAAGTACTGGTGCCAGAGCCCCCTCGAGGATTGGTAACGAGAATGATGATCCCGACACATCTGTTGTATGACTAAGCTAAAAATAAGCATGGGGGAGAAAAAAAAAGTTTTAAACCAAAAACACACCCTTATAAATGTTGGCTTTTCACAAACACGGACACAAGGTTTTAAAGGATAATGCAAGTTGTGAATCAGCTTCAAGAGCCAAAAAAATCCTAAAAACAGAAATATCAAGTCATCTGAATTAACAAGGGGTTAATTTGTGAATTTTCTGGAGGATATATTGATCCGATTTTCTCTAATTTTTGGATCCAAAAATAAATCCCGATATTTATCCTTAATAAATCTCGTGCCTCCTGCGTTTAGATCAACCAAGGTCCCTTAATCTTTTTCTCCTTAAAAGTAAAAAAAATAGATTTCCCAAAAATTCCATTTTCCAAAAAAATTAAAGTTTTGCTAAGAGACTAGCAAAAGATAAGCATGGGGGTGTGATAAACGCCAATTTATCATTATTCTTATGCATTAAAACAAACATAGTTCTTAGGATTTTACTCCACAAACAGATTTTTGGGCTGCATTTAGGCATTAATTAGGTTAGGCATGCATTGCATTTTTTATTATCTTTTTAATGTGCTTTTGTAAGTGTTAGGGATAAACAGATTAACAGAACCCTAGAACCCTAGCACTCAGGAAGGCAACAGGTGAAGGAGAAGCTCAAACTAATAGGAACTCAACTTGATCCAGCTCACCATAGTTGGAATCCAGCTCACTTGGATTAAGGTCAGCACATCCTAGCTCCACTTAACTCATCTCAACTGAATGGCAGCTCAAGAGAGCTCATCTTAGCTCACCCTAGCTCAAGTCAGCTCAGATCCAGCTCAACTTAGCTGAGTCTAGCTCATCTCAGCTCCCATTAGTCCATAAAGAGCTCTAGCTAACTCAACTGAGTTAACTGGAGTTCACCCCAGCTCGGGTCCAGCTACATCTAGCTCTAGTCAACTCCAGACTACTGAATATGACTTCATTCCAGCTTAGGAAGCTCAAGTCCAGCTCCCGGGGACTCAGCTTAGCTCAACTCAGTTGAGCTAAGCTACCTTAGCTACCTCAACCAACTTGATCCTTCCCGAGAGCACCAGACCCAGCTCACCTCATCTCATTATGGTAGAAGCTAGCTCACTTTAGCTTGGCTTAGCCATTAGCAAAGAACTAGCAAGCTAAGCCAGCTAGAGTAGCTCCATGCCAGCCTCTTCAGCAGCTGCCAACTCTAGTTCAAGCTCCAGGCTTCTCCTCCTCAGCTCCTTTCTTCAAACCCTAGCTCCAATACCTCCTCCTCTAAGCCCCTACTAGCTATGCCAGCTTAGCTTAGCTTAACTTAGCTATGTTCCAGCTCCCTTGGCTTTTACCACCTAAAAACCCTACCTAACAACTCCACCAACTAGCTCCACCTAAGCTCCACATAAGCTAACCCTACTTCCACCTCACCTTGGTGCCAACCTAGCCTACCCACTACCTCCAAAAGATACCACTAAATGGTGCCAAAACCACCTATAACTACCCTTGTTTTGGCGCCAAAAATTCCCTCCAAAAATCCCCCCCATCCTAACCCTACACCTACCCATATAACCCATCTTAGCCACCCACCTACCCCTCCTTCTAGAACCCTACTTGGCGCCACCTAAGCCTCCCTTCTAGAACCCATTTTGGTGCCAACTTTAATGGGTGCCACCACCCATAACCACCACCTAGGTAACCCTTGGGTTGGCGCCAATCACCCTTAGCCTTAGGATCCCCAACTTGCCCCCATATCCTATCCTAGCCATCCATTCCAAGAGCCACCTATGCCCCCATCCTACTCTATATAAACCCATCACCTACCACCATTTTAGAGCATCCTCCATTAGTGTATTATTCTACCTATACCCACCTACACCTACGGCCAAGAAGAAGGAGTAGAGAAGAAGATTAAGGGGGCACATCACCCGCCCCTTTGGTGCCTTCTTCTCCCCACTCTCTTCAACTTGGGCCACGCTAAGGAGGAGGATCTTTCCATCTCAAGGTGGACGACTAGGCAAAGGAGGACCTAGGGTGGACGTCCAACCTTGGAGAAAAGCTAATGGCATGCCCCCTTAGGGCTTGCTTTGGAGGACATCAATTTGGTGGAGCTTTAAGAGACAAAGAGTTGGAGCACTTCTTTTCAAGTCCAGGAGCTACTAGGCTTGAAGCAAGGAGCCTCCCCTCTTCATCAATTTTTAGAGGATTAGTGTTTCTTTACTCTGTACTTATAATTCTAGTTGTAGAAACTTTTCTTTACTAGGGTTTTTGTACAACACTTTCTCATTAATCAAGTTTCCTTCTTTAGTTGCATTCTTAATTGCTATGTTTCTAGCATTCTTCACTCCCTCTCCCTAATTATTTTAGGCCTCCACTTGCCTAGAGTGAGCTTAGGGAGAGGCTCTACTTGCCACTTTAGGAGTAGTGTATTGAGTTAGGTGTTAGTCACTTTCTCGCCAACAACTCGCATATTTGCCGTTATTTCAAAAACATAAAAATGATATATTGAAAAAAAGACAAAAAGAGAAAGTTGAGATTTAGTTTCCAAGTAAGAGATTTAATTTTTGCAAACTTGTCTCCTTAGACAACCCTAAATACCCCACTATCTAGGTTTATAAATTTAAAAGTTGATCGATTTTGCACGTTACAACGATGTATTTTACAAACAGCGTAAAATCCGTATCAGCCACGGATGTTAGCGAGCTGATGATGCAGCGTTATCCCAAATGCTCGCCAGAAGACATGATAACAGACAACCTCCAGGCTACCTGGAGAGGTTTAGAAGAAAGAGTAGTAGAAGAAGGGACCTCTTGAAACAGGAGTAGAGGATAACAAGGGTCCACCAAAGTAAGAAGGGTTTTAAAAGATATAATCATAAGTATGTCAGACCATTGAATGGCAAGAGTAAAAGTACAAGCATCAATCCAAACTCGCCATTCCACTTGGGGATATACCGGCCGAATATTCTCCCCAGAAAGAATGTAAGTGAGCAGAAACCTGAGTCAAGGATCGGTTAGGGAGTGTATGGGTTGTTTAGGTTGTTGGGAGGTAATGATTAAGTTCAATGAGGGCTTAGTCCTTGTTGAGTCCAATGCCAACAACAATTCAAATTCTATATTGTTCTCCCTAATAGTTGTTGTGGAAAAATTCAAGTTACCCTGCCCATCATTAATGATTTCTTCAAGAGTGGGAGCCATATTTTTACCTTTAAGCTTGAGAGAATCAATGGTGGACTCCAAATCACATTCATTTGATGGCAAGGTCGAAGCAACTGAATCATTATCATCAATTTCATCCCTAGATTCTTTTAGTTCACTTAAGTTTTTGTCGGGATGTATATGTGATTCACCAGTAAGGGGAGGAGTTGCTTCAGTATCCTCAATTACTTCTAAAGGAGGATCAGTCTCAATGTTATGGAGTAAGTCTATATCTCTCAATTCTTTGTTCTCCTTAAGGCACAAATCCTCAATTGATATGTATTGTCCCCGAGAGTCTCTCATAGGCTTCTCAATCTTATGTTGGTCCTCCTCCAACTTAGACTCCATATCTTCCTGATTTTGGGGAGAATGATTTTCAAAATCACAAATAGGGAGGAATCCAGATTTCACCAGATCATTCATATCCTCAGGTGGTAAGTCCTCACATAACACATAATCTCCTCAAGATTCACTCCAAACTCTAAGTCTGGGTTCCACCATTGGGTCATTTTCCTCCTTTAAAATAGACTCTTTGTATCCTTGAGACCAAAATTGATCCAATTCATCGAGATCTTGGTTCATTCCCTTAGGGTCACCTATATGTAAATCCTCAGAATGTTGTATGGTAGATGTTGGTTCCCTACATGGAGGATGGGGATTAGGCTCACTATGGGTAGAATGAGGCTCCACCACATGATGAATTAGGGAAGTGGTGTGACTAGCACGACCTTGACTTGGGTCATCAGGGGTGAGAAAAATACTATCAGCAGGGTCAAGGTCCTCAAGTGGTACCATCTTCCCCTTTTTTTTACTCCAATATAGGTCGGGTGGATAATCACTACGATCATTCTCTTGTAGTGGCTGTGTCTCATGGGGATTGTCTAAGGAATAACTACTCATCAAAATGGGATCCTTGGTGTCATTTGTTTCCTCAAAATTATTTTGATGATCACGGTTGTATGGGTAAGGATCAAAATCAATAGTAGGAGGGTAGCTAAGCTAACTAATTTCGTCGTTTAGTCGTTGACTCTTCCTCAAAATCTCTCCCATAGACTCCATCATTTCTTTTTGGTATTTTTGCATTTCTGTCATAAAAGAGGAGTGACTATTGTTAGATTGGAGAGGATAGTCAATCTCAGGCTCAGGTTGCCTAGGGGTATCGGTCCAACCTTGATAAGAAAATCATGAAGGGTGAGAGGGTTGGGCATTTGCATAATAGTGGGAACTCCTGGGGTGGAAAATCCTACTCCTAGGCTCTATTCAAAAGTGGAGTTATCAGGCCAGTACTCCTAAGATAGGAATATGATTGATCCAATGAATTGTCATTGTACCCCTCTAAGGAGGGATATGCTTGTGGCATGGGATCCTAGTTAAAAGATGGGAAGTATTGGTTTTGATAATCTAAATGATAGGAGTAAGGGTAATCCATTTCTTTTAAGCCAAATAGGTTGAACTCTCTTAGGACTTAAAGGAAATCGAATTGAAGCCAGAATCTTCCTAGAGAGCTCTACCACTACCAAAACAAATGTAAATATAGTGGGAATCTATTTTAGTAGATTGCAGGTCTCTTCAATCCTACTCCACAGGTTAGTCAAAGAAGTTAGTGCTCCTCCATTCCCACTTAAGTGGTATAAGAGGTCAAGTACACCTTGAGATCCTTGACAAGACTTGCCTGAGGAAGGTTGAGGTTAACAGTGTTACAATAGGTGGCCAAACAAGTTTTACAAGAATTACGCTTCCTAGGTTGACCTTCGTTGGTGCCTACAACCTACTCATAAGGGATGGAAGCCTTAAATTAAGCCCACGCACGAAGAATCGAAGTAACTTTGTGAATGGGCTTGTTGATTTCTAGCTAACTTCCCTTATGGTGCAAGAGAAGAGGTAGAATAATTCCTAGTGCCTAAGTGTGAGGTGCACAAGTGTTCAAATGTGCAATCACATGTGCGTTCATATTTGAAAATTTCGTAGTTGACTGAGTTAGCACACAACTTAGGTCACTTGATTTTAAAATCAATCCTCTTAGCAGTCCCAATTTCTTAAAGTGACCACTGAATTAATTAGATTCAAACACTTTAGTGGTCTTGGATTTAAGTCCAATGCAAATGCATGACAGGAATTTGATGCGAAAGAGAAGACATACCTTACTCCAGCTCTCTTCAATCCAACATATCTACAATGCAAAAAGAAAAACTAGATGCTGCTCAAACAATCCTATATGGTTGCCCTATAGATATGCAGCTTCTAGCAGGCAGCTTGGATTTTTTTTTATGATAAGCTAACAAACCTAATCTAAGTTATCTAGCTAACTAACTAACATGCAGTTCAAAATGCTCAAATAAACTTGTAATCTAAATAAAATGGGAACACACTCCCCAAAAATACCCCCAGAACAAAGGGTCAACCAAAAACTTGGGGGACAAACCCCGAAAATAAGCCCCAAACTACAAGGATGAGAAAATAGTTAAATGATTAATGTCTAAATCGTCTAAAGTCTACTCTAAAATCCAATATATAAAAGGAAAGGTCCTCTTAAATGTGCCTCCATGCTTCTTTACGTGCGTGGGATCAAGTCCCACACGCACTCGCGATTATCCTCCAGGTGGCGTCAAGGTCCACCAAGGTGACAGGCGTCCCTTGTGTGCTCCTCTTCCTCCAGAACATACCTCTTATGAAAAAAAATGATAGATCAATGAGTAGCAATAAACATGGATCAATGCAAATATAAAAATACTTGCAAGTTTACTAGGCTCGTTGCCTCCCCAGCAACGGTGTCATTTGACTGAGAGATTTTCACTTGAATAGGAGGTCAATAAAAATAATACGTCGTTGTAGTATTTTATGTGGTGGAAATTCTCTCAATCAAAACTTAAATAAGCTGAAATCTAACCACGAAATCAGATCGAATCACAGGGAGGAACAAACCAAATTAAACTCATAAACTTATCAATCTATTATTCCAACAAGATGTTAGACATTTGCCACAATTATAATATAACATGTAACTCATATAGGGCTAATAGATTGGGGAGATAGGAATGCTATCAGATAATCAGAGAATATAGTGAGAACTCTAAGGGCCTGCCTGCAAATCCATTCAATAAATCAAATATTATATTCAAAATGAAATCTCCCACAATGGCATAGTAATGTAAATTTCAATAGGGCTTGAAACAGGGGATTGCTTCTCCTCCCTCGTGCACATGCTTGGAGTGATAGTGGAGCAAGGCACTTGCGGTGAAGGTATGTCTCGACGAGGGTTGGTCGATGGGGATCTCGGTGCGAGCCGAGGTGGGCGGACATGGCCGATAGGAGGAGAGGCCGACAACGATGCTACTGTGGGCAGCAGGCATGGATGCATGTGGTCAATGTGCTTGGCAAGGGTCCTTGGGCGACGCTTAGAGTTGAGGTTGGAAGAGGCCGGTTGGGGTAGCTGCATGTGACGCTACTTTGGGGGTTGAAGAAGATGAGATGGGGGGGAGCTTGGGTTCTCTGGAGGTTGAAGAAGATGGAGGAAACAAAGAATAAGAAAGGGAAGGGGGTGCAGTCAATGATGGGGTTTGCGGTGGAGTGGTGGTCAGGATGGTGAAGGTGGTGATGGGTCTCGGTTCATGGGCTTGGGAAACAGAGAAGGGCGAGGATGGTGGTGCTCGTGCTGTCACCATGAGCACTCGTAGTGGTGTAGTGAAGGGAGGTTTTGTGCTTCAAGCCACCGTGTATGTTTAGGCCACAGTGTCTGCTCCGACCAAGATGCCGGTGCAGGTGAGGAAGAAGGTGATTCCTTGCAAGGGGAGAGGATGGCCTGAAGCATGGTCGCGATGATTTTTTTATAGATGTTCATGCGGTCTGTTTCAACCGCTCAAAATCTCAAACAACTGGACGAAGATATAGAGCGATTGAGAGGGAAGTGGTGAGGCTTGGCCGACTTGAGGTGGCGGTGGAGAGGTGATGCATAGGCATCGGTTAGTTCATTAGACATCCAGATTTAGTTCTGGACGTCTTAAAAGTTGTAACCGGCAGTGGTTCCTTGAAAGAAGAATAAAAAAGAAAAATTAGTTATTTATATAAAAACCCAAAAGAATGTTAAATTCTATTTCTGTAACTAATGTATGCATGCCATGCCAACTAAATTATAATCTAGCCTACTTACATTCTAATGCATACTATCCTCAATTATATTTACATATGCATGTAATGTATGAAATATGCATGCAAGTAATTTTATAAACTAAAGTATTTACATAGAAAAGTATACTATGTATATGTAAATATTAATCTAATAACTAGGCATTTATGTATTTAATTAGCCCACAAATGTGGTCACGTCAGTATGAAAGAAAAGTGGGGGTACACCAGATGAAGAATCAACACCTTCACCTGGCATCATAGGAGTAGGTGGGACATCACCATCACCATTATCATAAGAGTCTTCATTATCTTCATCTTCTCTTGCTCAGACTACAACTTTATTCATCCTTTTAATGGTGATACTGTCAAAATATTACAATTTAGAATCCATGGGTTCTTAAGAAGATGTAAGATAGAAGGATACTGAATGGAAGAGATCCAGAGTGAACATCATGTATAAGTGAGAATCATGACGGGCCAAATGAGTTTGATCTTATTGATAAGACAATAGACAATGTAAGCATTGTGTCTTGGACAAGATTAAAACCATAAGCTTTTCAAAAGAAATTCCAATTGATAACACAATCTAACAAATAAGGAACAAAATTTAGCTCCATAGAGGAAGGCATTTTCTTAGGATTGTCATAGTCATCAGGATGAAGAAGAGCTTTACAGACATCATTTAAAGGAACTTCTTAGGCGGCCCGTTGCTATGTCTTACCCCTAAGATTGGCTTTGCATATGTCAGTAATCAATTTTGAATCAATATGAATGATAGTGTTGAGAATAGTGATTCAAGGATAATGATACTTCCTTCCTCGACTTCTTGAACATTGGCAGAAAATAGATGGATAAGAGAAGGATACATGCCTTTTACAATATTACCAACATTAAACCAAGGATGATAAAGATAATCGATGTTCACTCCATTGACATCCTTAAGTTCACCAAACAAGATAGGTCGAAGAGTGGTACACACAACGTTTCGAAGCTTAGAATAGTACTTATGCTTGGAAGTGGGTGAGAAAAGAAAGGGTGAAATGGGGTTGGATTGGGGAGGTGTCTTAGATGAAGATCCGACCAAAGCTTTGGTTTTTTTTTTGCTTGGGTGCCATAAGGAAAAATCAAATAGAACATAAATTAATCGATTAAGACTATCGATTAGGTTTTGAAAATGGTTAAAACAAAAAGAATGGTGTGATAAAAAGAATGGAAAGCAAAAAGAAATGAGAGATTGAGATGATGCAACAACATTAGAGTCACTTTGGAAAGGAAAACAAGTTGAAAAACAACCAATTGTCCAACATTTCAAGTCATTAAAAATCAACAAGAGAAAAGAACCTAAAAGAAAATGAGCGATCAGATGAGGATACATGTAAAAGAGATGTAGGACACTGATATTCTGATTGTGCAGTAATCATGGGTCCTGAAATGACTAAATTAGGCTAAATACCTAGCTTACATTATAAATAGAGCATGCATTTCATGCATATCACGCATCTGCATTCCTGTATATTCTTAATCTATTTCTTCTATTTTATGGGCCTATTATTGATATTGGCAATTCATGTATATGGGTCCATAGGAGAGGAGCGAGATTTATGCTAAATTGGAAATGCGAGGAAACACACAATAGAGCACTCAACAATAGATTCCTACAACAAATGAGGTGGAGACGAGAACATGCACACAGATTAGATCAAGAGAGGAAAACAACCAAAGACCAACCCAAGACAAGCCCGAGCAGATTTGTACATCTCCATGCAAATCATGCACCTAACCCAAGCCTAATCCACATCTTCTAACACCCTCTAATTACACAAACACACCCATGTGCACACACATTGAATTCCAAACACATGTGCCAGTTTGCAATGTATATACATACACATATGTACACACCTAATGTACCAACTAACACACCATTAAGTCCCCCACACACTAGGCCCAACACGACATCTTTTTATTTTATTATCCAATAGCACACCCAATTTTAGCCCAACACCTACCCATTTTAGAGACCTAATACCACCACATAAACTCCCACCTAATCACCTATCTTAACCCATAATAACACCCAACTAACCACCCTCAATCCCATAATTAGGAGAGAAACCTCTAGGGCCTTCTAAACCCTTCTCTCCTTAAGGTGCACCAACATTCCACTTCACAGCTGGCCCTCTCCCTTCCTCTCTTTCTTTAGGCAGCTCCTCCCCATTCTCTTCTTCCTCTCTTCTCCACCTCTTTACTTCTCCTCCTCCCTGACTAGTGGCCAGTAGCCTCATGGCCCTCACCGGTCATCTCCATATCGAGGTGGTGTAGGCCTTTAAGGCCAAGGATCACCAACCCAAACCCCACAACCAATGACTCACGAGGCCCCCATTGGAGTGGATGCTTTCTTCTCGTCCTCCTTCCTTTTTAGCTAGATTTTCTTAGTTGCAAGTAGGTTATTTAGTCTTATCTCCATTTCCATTTTTATTGCTTTCAATTCTCCTTGTTGTTGGTTTGCTATTGCTGCTCACCACACACACCACACGACTTGCACCACCTCCATGCTCACGGCCACTACCCATCCACCCTTCTCTATCCATGACCACTTGTCACCACCATAGCCACCCACACATTAGCAACAACACCAATTGCAGCCACCATTACCACCTCCCTCACGCTCTCCCTCTTTTCTTCACCTCAACCGGCCACCAAACACAACCACCACCACATCCCCTATTCTTGCTCTATTTCAATTTTTTTTTCTTTGTTATCCATGTTGTAGCAAGCCACTGACCAGCCACTACTCCACCGCCTGTTGCTAAACACCACCCATGACCACACTACCACATTACCAACAACAACCTCCCACCTCCCAACACCACTCATCGCCGGCCACTATCACAACACTTCACCCCTTAGTTATCGACCGTAGCAGCCACTAACCACCACCACTAGCAGCTACATGCATGGCCGTGCCCTCCACCCTCATAGCCAACCTCCTACACTTGCTAAACACCATCATCACCACCATCTATCGCCTTCCTTTCACCTATAATAAACAGCCAGGCACTCCTCACTTTAACCATCTCCCATCCACCTTCAAACCCACAGATACCACCATCACTACCTCTATGTCATTGTCCACTATCACCATGCCAAATGTTCATTTGCTTTCGTCGAGTTTTAAAATATACATTATAATATAGCGACTAGACTGAAATAAACATTAAAAATTTATAATGTCAAAATATGAGTTACGAGGTCGTCTCAGGGAGCAAGAAAGTCATAAATTCCACTAATAACTTGAACAAAATATGAAGCACATGAGTTTGATGCAAAAGTAAATTAATTATGCAAGTAATGTCACAATCAAAATCAAAATAGATGGAGAATTGATAAGGCAAAAAAGATGTTTTTAAGCTAGCCAAGTCTCAGCCCAAAAACTAGCCCAATCCTCTTGGACCAAAGCCTCTTGCCCAAGCAAAAACCAACCCAATCCTCAGCCAAAAGCTGGCCTAGACCCAGACCAGCCCGTGTGTGTGTGGGCATGTGCATGCATGTGTGAGGATGGGGACTCGACCCCCTTATACTGGGCAACGTATAAGGGGTGAGTTTCCTTTTATGCTTGTTTGAGGCTCTATCTTGCATGAGGTGGGACTATATGTCCCACCTTCTTCGCTTTCTTCACCGAATAAACTACTGATGAATTGGAGGTCAATTGGCTATGGGATTTTCAATCCACGGCTTGGATGGCTTGTCACGAGAGGTTCGCAGTTGATGGAGGTGAAACGTTCTTCGATGAACCATTGGATGCTGCTGTTCGTCATCGGAGAATACAACTGCTCTGGTCGAGAACCTACACACAAGAATACGACCTTGTGGCCCCAATTAAAATCACCAAAATCTTTGGCGAAGCACGCCAAAGCAAAGCCCAACCTCTATTGGGCACAAACGTGAATGGAGGGCACTTGTGGTGAAGATTCGAAGAAGCTTTGACGGTGGCCTTGACGAACGGTGACGGAGGGGATGTAGGATCTAATTGGCTTGGGCAAAAGCTTGGCGAAGGTGAGCAGGAGCTTTTTCTCAAGTCAGTTGGATGAGGGGAAGGCGGAGGAGATGAGACAATGACGGTGGAGGTGTTGTCGGAGGTGAAAGTCGGAACAGGTGATAGAATTGATGAGTGATAACACCACGCAAGGGGGTAGTAATTAGGTTGAATATGGCCCATCTTTAGAATAAAAGGCACAACATAAAGTAGAATAGGAGCATTGCATGCATCAAGTACCAAGATTGCTTATAAACTGTATTAATGGCAATTTGTGTAAAGCATTTGTCAAAGCAGGCCTCAGATGAGCAATCGGACCGCACGGATGGATTCAGGACGACGAACGGAGTCTAACGGACTCAAGATCGGCCAAATCCGACATCCGGAGCTCCCACAATGGGCCCAAGAAATCCTGACCGTTGATCTGGAGATCAACGGCCTAGAACGCGCCACGTCGCCCCGCCCCCGCCGCTCGCACGCCCCCAAGCCAGCCAAGGACGCATCTCGGCCGTTGATCTTCGATCGAACGGCCGAGATCCGCGCGCTCGCCCGCGGTCGCCGCGACAAAGCGCGGGCGTGGCGCAACGGTTAGCGCGCACGCCCGCGTCGCGGCGACACACGTTCGAATCGCGCGGAGCGGAAATCACTTGCGGGCGAAGGGCGCGGCAAAATTGAGCCGCGCGATCAGAAGCGAGCGGCTAGGATTGCGCCACGCGGCGCGACGACAGCGCCCCACCTCCCACGCGCGCGCGCACGCTGATGGGTCGGCCTGGATAGGTTGTTAATATGATGTTTTTATCGTTGAAATATGTATAGTGGTTAACCTAATTCAAACCTAACCATCTCTTTACAAAAATTTTTAACCTGGCCTAATTGATTTTATCTTGTCACTTTTAGGCCCAGGGTCGAACTCAGGGAAGTGGGGTTCAAGTCGAGTTTCCACGTTTTCCTTAAAACGCGTCTCTTCCGTTTGTTTATTCTGTTTTTGGTATTTTTCTTATTTAGGTTTTTTTTTGGTAATCCTTGTTCTTGAGGCACACCCTCAAAATTGTGTCCTTGGCTTTTAGCCAAAATAGAGTTTCAAAACACGTCTTGCTACTTGCAAGACGGGGTACCTGCAAATCAAAGATTATCTTTTCACTTTTATACCTTTTTTTATCTTTTTACTAAGAAGGAAGCTAACAGATAGAAAGTAACTATAGTAGCTATAGATTTATATGTAGTATATATATAAAGGGGTGGGGGTGGAGGTGACGATGGAGTGTAGCACTATGTCGAGTCAGCCGACGTCTAGAGAGACGCAACCAACACGACTAGGTGCCGCGTGGAGTGTGGATGAAGGATGGATGATGTATGGGACCACGCTTTTTTGTACGCGTGTATCAGGGAATATCAGCAACTGGTGCAGATATCCCCATGATACAGCGTATAGTAAATAACGTGAAAATATATGTACATATGTATGTATATGAGTAAATATATCTATATGTATATAAATGTATAAGTATATATGTATTGATATATATATATAGATATATATATATATATATAGGTGTATATATATATATATATATATATATATGTATGTATATATGTATATAGCTATGTATATATGTATATAAGTATATATGTATTTAGATATATGTATATATATATGTGTATATGTATAAGTATATAGATATGTATATATATATATATGTATATGAGTATGTGTATATATATATATATATATATATATATATATATTATATATGTATATGTATATATATATTATATTATATGTATGTATACATAACTATATAGATATACTATGTATATATAAGTATATATATATAGATATATGTATATGTATATATATATATATATATATATATATATATATATATATATATATATGTATGTATGTATATAAGTTACTATTAGTGTGTGTGTGTGTGTGTGTCGGTGAATGGGTGTGTGTGTGTTGCTGTAAGTGAAAAAAAAAAAGAGAGAGAGAGAGAGAGAGATAGAGATCGCGGAGAGAGAGAGAGCGCCAGAGAGAGAAAGAGCGGGCGGGAGAGATCGGCGGAGAGAGAGAGCGGGCGAAGGAGTGATCGCGGACGTGCGAGTTAAGACGTCTGCCGGAGGCGGCAGACGTCTGACTCTACGTCGTCTGAAGGCGGAGGCGGACGTCTGATCGTCGCGGTGCACCGCGCCTTCGTGCAGTGGACGTGAGACGTCTCCTGCAGACCGGGTGCGAGGACGGAGAGCGGGCGATGGCTTGCTCGGAGAGGGCGGCGGGGAGTCTACAGTCGGTCGCGGAGGGTTGCAGAGGTTCGCGGGGGTCGGCGCGAGGCCGTAGCCGGCCGCTGCAGTGCGCGCAGCGGCGGGCTACGGGTGCAACTGCGAGGCGGACAGAACGGAGACGGAGGCGGAGAACGGGCCTGCAGACGCGCGCGGAGGGTTGCGCGCCTGCGGGGAAGGTCGCGGAGGAGGCGGGGGGTGCTGCTGCTGCTGCTGTCGCCGCGGTTTAGCTGCTGCTGCTGCTGCTTCAAGCTTCGGAGCTTGAAGCGGCAGCAATGGCGTGGAGATGAAAACGAAGAGAAAAGAAAACACCACGCCCACCGGCTCGTTGAAGAGCTGGGCGGTGGTGTTCCCACTGTGGTGGTGAGCACCACAGTGGGTTCTCCTGCTCGTCGGGTGCCTCCTCGACGGAGGGCCGGCGTATGGGAGGGGAGAACGGGCGAGGAAGGTGCTGCGGGTTTTTTTTCAGTAGCTGCCACCGCTCCCTCGCGAGGATGAAGCTGCAGCTACTTATAGAGGAGGGGAGAGGGGCGTGTTGGCTGCAGCAGGGAGAGGGCGTGCTAGTTGCAGCAGTAGGGAGCGGCGTTGGCAGGGAGACGTGACGGGAAGAGGTGCTGCGTGGCTGCTGCATGCAGCTGCGGGAAGAGTGCAGCCGCGGGAAGGACGCAGCTGCGGGAAGAAGAGAAAAGCCGTGGGAAGAAGAAAGAAAGATGAAAATAAAATATGGAGAGGGGACTTTTTGCAAAGAGACACTTGAAGAAAAATGTAAAAATGCAAGCCATTTATTCCATTCTCTTCTCCTCTCAATTAAATGCATGCATGCAAGCGTTTTTACAAATGCAACTACAGGATTATAATATACATAGTTAATGCTAGAAAATAGCATAAGAAGGCGTTCTTATAGGCGTGTTTTGAGGTGCAAACATATACCCCCATGCCTATCTTTTGCTAGTCCCTAGCAAAACCGTATTTAGAAATGATCTTAAGCTGAAGGTTTTCTTCTGAGATGATATCGGTGTGTTTATTATCGGATATTGTGAGAACCAATTGTAGAGAAGATTACCAGTACTTTAAGTCTTACATGACAAAGATTATCTCTCAACTAACCAGGACTCTTGATATTTAAACCTTAAGTACGATTTCCAGGACCCAGGAGGTTTTGCCATACTCGAGAGCTCAAGAGGTTATGGTTTGTGCATAGTGAAGGATCAAGACTGACCAGATGAACCTTAAGACTCACTCCCAGGGTTTCACGAATTTTTAAGTACAGGTTGGTCCCAATTTCAGCTCGTGTTTTCGGATTGACCCTTAAGATGATTACGGAAAACTCAACTCCCATTTTCTGATTTTTTTTTTTTTTTCTTTTTTTTTTTTTTTTTTTTTGTGGCTCACCGAAAAACAAAGTATACAGACATTTATGAGATATACCAACTCTTCTGCAACATCTTTTTTTTTTTTTTTTTTTTTTTTTTTTTTGAAACATATGTCAGTATATCTCTTACAACACATTTTGAAAGAGCACACTTTCTTTTTTTTTTTTTTTTTTTTTTTTTTTTTTTCTTTTTGGTGGGAGAGTTTCCTTTTGGTGGAAAGAGCCACTCCTAAACACAAGACTAAAGCTTGGGATAAAAAGTCTACCTGCACACACAGGTAAGGACTCCACCTTTCCTAATGAACACTAGGGTTGGATCTTATGTTCACCTGATCTTTCCTGATATGTGTAGTGTGAACCAAGTTTACTTAAGCTCTCAAGAAAAAGCAAACCAACGAATCCTGTACTGGTGTCTCAGGTACAAGAAACGTTCTTAGTTAGGAGAGATTTTAATCTATTTCGTCAATGCTTTAAGTGAATTAAGCCGAGCCTGAGCGAATCAACCTTCTGTGGCCTGGAAATTCTTCAAAACAGAGGTTGAATATCCATAAACACTTATTGTATTTTTTGTTTCAGCTTTTAGATCATTACTAAACACCATTTATTACTAATATATATATATATATATATATATATTTTTTTTTCTTTTCTTTTTTCTTTTTCTTGCATATTTATAAATAGGTGGTAATTGTCTGATACCATAAAATACCCGGATCCTATGGATGCCTATCCACCCCCCCATGCCAAACAATGCTATGTCCTCATATGCATGCAGGGAAAGGCAGAGAACGGACGACAGATCGGGTAACAGGAGCTGAGGTTCAGGGTATAAATCAGGGTGGAAGGGTGGGTGGATGGTGGGTGGTGAAGAGAAAAGCGAAGTAATCGCGATAGAGGCGTGAAAAGTAATGGAGGATGGTGAGAGATTTGGCGTTTTCTGGGACGAGAGTGTCCCAGGCGGATCAGAAAACAGATTAGGAAGAGGAAGTTGGCCCTTAGATTGGCCAAGAAGGGGGGCTTTTTGGATAGATGGATCCAAAAGGGAATAGCCCCGGTGAGTAAGATGTGGGCTCAAGGTCCCAGTGTGGATTTGCAAATCCGCCTGATTTAGCGGGAAAGAAAGGGCAATCCGGTCTTCCATACTGTGGACCGGCGGTGAGCAGCCCGGCAATGACTCAGACCACGAGGTATGGGAAGTGGAGAAAACCTCGTCAGAAGTCTGGTCAGGAGAAGGTACAGGAATAGGGAGGGATTGGGGAACGTCATAGTTTGTGTTGGTCAGGCAGTCGTCAGGTAATTCGCAGCAGTCAGAATCGGCTCCAATTAGTTCGATACACGTACTGACAGTCACGTCCTCGTCAGACGTGTCATCCTTGATGTGATCACTATCAGCATAAGAGTGCGGTGCTGCAGCGGGATTAACCTGAAATCCCGAAGGAATACTCGGAGCTTGTAGAATTTGATGAACCTGTTCCTGAGAAGGTTGTACCTGTGGTTGCGGACCACAGGGTACAAAGTTTTGCGGGTTTGGAACAGGTTGGGCGGGAAAAGTGCCCTGAGATCGAGTCGCCATGCTTAGTTGATTGATCTCAGCATTCTGCTGCGCCAAATGCTGAAGAGAGGTCATGTTTTCTTTATGGCGCTTTGACATTTCCGTCATCATTCGCATCAATTTATCAAGAGGTTTTGATGCGTGTTTGGTTTTCTGCACACAAGGGCCTGATGGAAGATTTGCCATAGGATTAGACTGGGCCCTTGGGATGACGGGTGCGGACGATCGCATTGGTCCACCAGTGGGGTTTCGACGCTGCGGGTTGTTGGACCATGCAAAGTTGGGATGATTATGCCACCCTGGGTTATACGTGGCAGAAAACGGGTTATTCCCCAGGGTGCAGGCATCTTCTATGCCAGAAGACGTGTCCGCATATGTGTCCGAGTACACGGAGGCTTGGTCCTCCGTGTTGAAATACTGGCTCACAGAAGCCAGTTCCACATGACTTACAGAGTCGCTTGGCGCGACACTCGATAAGGAAGGTCTTGCAGGGTTTCTCGGGATAAGCCTGGTGTTGAAAGAATTGAAATTATGACGAAGTGGTGAGGCGGGGGTGTGTGCCATGTTTGTGGAGGAGAAGGATGATTCGGCTCTTTTTCTAGATTTATCAGTCAATACAAGCAATTCAGGGTTTTGTGACCTCCTCCCAAACATGCACTACCGCAAGAAGAATTGGGGAGATGAGAAGAGAAAAGGGATGAGAGAAATGACGCCGCAAAGGTACACTTGATTACAAATCAATACAGTCAAGTTCCTAACCTCTACAGTGTGCCCTTAGACCTAAAGATCTAAGTTACCTACTATCACGAACTACGGAACCGAATGTGAGCACCACGGAACCACCGGGCCAGATTGAAAGGCCGTTTGCCCCAGTCTTAGACACCCGATAGCACGCGGGAACTCTCACCAGCACGTAGTCGCTACACACAGGTAGTTAGACCTCCAATCCTTAGTAAGGGTCAAGTTACTACCAGTTTTAATTAGAGGCTTAGGGTCAAGTGCTTTTGGAATGTGAAGGGCGTTGTTTACGGGTAATGCCCAAGTGATTGATTTTAAGAGTGTGTAAGAACAAGCATGCAACGGGGAAATCTCCCCGAATTGAAGTTTTTATTGGCGAATGGTTTTTAGAGTTCAGCCTTAAGTAGTATGAATTTTAGGGTTTTGCTGAATTACCAATTCAACCAATCTCCGGGTTTTTGCAAAAATACAGGTTTTCCTTCTAAAGCCCAAGAAACCCTTCTTCAATTATCAGTTAGTTAATGCATGCTAAAATGCAATGGGCTACCCTAAATGGAGATTTCTATGTGTGGATGCGCGAATCAATTTTATACCAATGTGAAAGGGAGCCAAAGCATTTCAATTCAAGTGCTCCCAATCACCAGAAAGATATCCACACACAAGGCTTCAACCAACAGATAAAGAAACTAAAACTGTTGGGGTTGAAGTATTCAGGATCGAATCACAGGCAAGTTTGAAAAGTCGTGGTGGGGTTGGAATCAACTCAATTCCAAATCTCCCCACCAAAAATGTGATCCTGAATTAAAGATAATTGAGGCAAAAGAGGGATACAAGCAATCTTTTTCTTTGCCTCAAAGAATACTTCCCATGGCGAAAAATCTAAGAATCAAGATTCTAGAATTTTCGCTATGCGAAGTAAGGCGGGAAATCCGGGGCAGTGGGAGTGAAGACAACCAATCAATCAAGTGAATTTTAATCCACTTGCCCTCAAGAAATCCCAAAAAGTTTTTCTAGTTTTTAGTTTTAAATTTTTTTTTTTTTTTTATATTTTTTTTATTTTTGTGGAGGCAAGTTAACACTAATTTGATGAGAAAAGAAAACCTACTTGTTTGGCAACGTGTGCGAAGCTCCAATGCAATGTCGGCGTCTTCACGCTCTCGTTCCCGCCTTGGATCTGCTCACGTCTTCGACTTCGTCAGCCTTCTTCTCCTTCCACCAGGTTCACCTGCACACCAAAAACAACAATACCCGTGAAGAGAGAAGAGACAAATTTAAAGGAATTGGATAGAAACTTACTCGAAAGCGCACCTCCCCGGCAACGGCGCCAGAAAAGTCATGATGGGTCGGCCTGGATAGGTTGTTAATATGATGTTTTTATCGTTGAAATATGTATAGTGGTTAACCTAATTCAAACCTAACCATCTCTTTACAAAAATTTTTAACCTGGCCTAATTGATTTTATCTTGTCACTTTTAGGCCCAGGGTCGAACTCAGGGAAGTGGGGTTCAAGTCGAGTTTCCATGTTTTCCTTAAAACGCGTCTCTTCCGTTTGTTTATTCTGTTTTTGGTATTTTTCTTATTTAGGTTTTTTTTTGGTAATCCTTGTTCTTGAGGCACACCCTCAAAATTGTGTCCTTGGCTTTTAGCCAAAATAGAGTTTCAAAACACGTCTTGCTACTTGCAAGACGGGGGTACCTGCAAATCAAAGATTATCTTTTCACTTTTATACCTTTTTTTATCTTTTTACTAAGAAGGAAGCTAACAGATAGAAAGTAACTATAGTAGCTATAGATTTATATGTAGTATATATATAAAGGGGTGGGGGTGGAGGTGACGATGGAGTGTAGCACTATGTCGAGTCAGCCGACGTCTAGAGAGACGCAACCAACACGACTAGGTGCCGCGTGGAGTGTGGATGAAGGATGGATGATGTATGGGACCACGCTTTTTTGTACGCGTGTATCAGGGAATATCAGCAACTGGTGCAGATATCCCCATGATACAGCGTATAGTAAATAACGTGAAAATATATGTACATATGTATGTATATGAGTAAATATATCTATATGTATATAAATGTATAAGTATATATGTATTGATATATATATATAGATATATATATATATATATATATAGGTGTATATATATATATATATATATATATATGTATGTATATATGTATATAGCTATGTATATATGTATATAAGTATATATGTATTTAGATATATGTATATATATATGTGTATATGTATAAGTATATAGATATGTATATATATATATATGTATATGAGTATGTGTATATATATATATATATATATATATATATTATATATGTATATGTATATATATATTATATTATATGTATGTATACATAACTATATAGATATACTATGTATATATAAGTATATATATATAGATATATGTATATGTATATATATATATATATATATATATATATATATATATGTATGTATATAAGTTACTATTAGTGTGTGTGTGTGTGTGTGTCGGTGAATGGGTGTGTGTGTGTTGCTGTAAGTGAAAAAAAAAAAGAGAGAGAGAGAGAGAGAGATAGAGATCGCGGAGAGAGAGAGAGCGCCAGAGAGAGAAAGAGCGGGCGGGAGAGATCGGCGGAGAGAGAGAGCGGGCGAAGGAGTGATCGCGGACGTGCGAGTTAAGACGTCTGCCGGAGGCGGCAGACGTCTGACTCTACGTCGTCTGAAGGCGGAGGCGGACGTCTGATCGTCGCGGTGCACCGCGCCTTCGTGCAGTGGACGTGAGACGTCTCCTGCAGACCGGGTGCGAGGACGGAGAGCGGGCGATGGCTTGCTCGGAGAGGGCGGCGGGGAGTCTACAGTCGGTCGCGGAGGGTTGCAGAGGTTCGCGGGGGTCGGCGCGAGGCCGTAGCCGGCCGCTGCAGTGCGCGCAGCGGCGGGCTACGGGTGCAACTGCGAGGCGGACAGAACGGAGACGGAGGCGGAGAACGGGCCTGCAGACGCGCGCGGAGGGTTGCGCGCCTGCGGGGAAGGTCGCGGAGGAGGCGGGGGGTGCTGCTGCTGCTGCTGTCGCCGCGGTTTAGCTGCTGCTGCTGCTGCTTCAAGCTTCGGAGCTTGAAGCGGCAGCAATGGCGTGGAGATGAAAACGAAGAGAAAAGAAAACACCACGCCCACCGGCTCGTTGAAGAGCTGGGCGGTGGTGTTCCCACTGTGGTGGTGAGCACCACAGTGGGTTCTCCTGCTCGTCGGGTGCCTCCTCGACGGAGGGCCGGCGTATGGGAGGGGAGAACGGGCGAGGAAGGTGCTGCGGGTTTTTTTTCAGTAGCTGCCACCGCTCCCTCGCGAGGATGAAGCTGCAGCTACTTATAGAGGAGGGGAGAGGGGCGTGTTGGCTGCAGCAGGGAGAGGGCGTGCTAGTTGCAGCAGTAGGGAGCGGCGTTGGCAGGGAGACGTGACGGGAAGAGGTGCTGCGTGGCTGCTGCATGCAGCTGCGGGAAGAGTGCAGCCGCGGGAAGGACGCAGCTGCGGGAAGAAGAGAAAAGCCGTGGGAAGAAGAAAGAAAGATGAAAATAAAATATGGAGAGGGGACTTTTTGCAAAGAGACACTTGAAGAAAAATGTAAAAATGCAAGCCATTTATTCCATTCTCTTCTCCTCTCAATTAAATGCATGCATGCAAGCGTTTTTACAAATGTAACTACAGGATTATAATATACATAGTTAATGCTAGAAAATAGCATAAGAAGGCGTTCTTATAGGCGTGTTTTGAGGTGCAAACACACGCCGGGCGGAAACGCGCGCGCGCACGCGCGCCCGAAGCGCGATCCTAGCGCAGGCGCGGGAGGATCTCAGCCGTCCGATCATCAATCGGACGGCTCTCGTTCGACATCCACGGATCGCGCCTGAAGAGAGAGAGGGGCGGGCGGCTGACCGGCGGCAGAAGGCCTTCACCGACGTATCTGGAAGCGGTTTTAGAGACGTTCTGGATGTCGCTAAAGCACATTCTTCTTTTAGGAAGCCCTTAACTCTATTTAAACCCCCTTCTACCACCATTCAAGGCATCCTCTCCCACTTGCAACTACTCCACTCCTCTCCTAGCTAGTCTTAGGCACTCTTGTAATCGTCGGAGACGACGAGCCGCCGACGGAGCCTCCTCCACCGCCGTGGCTGCCTCGTCGCTCTCCACACTCTCTCTACCTCTCTCTCTCTCTCTTTTAAGCTTTCATTTACTTTTGTTGAAGCATGTATTTAATGTTGTAAACCATGAACTATGAATGCATGTTTAATGAAATTATTTTCCATTTAGTTGCCATTTTAATTTCTGTTTAAAGTGCATGATCAAAACCAAGAGCTTTCTAACCCTAAACTCTCTCTCTATCTCTCGCTTTTCAAAATCGTCTCTTTCGCAAGCAAAACTCCGCCTTTTTCGTGACAACAAGTGGTAAACAAAATCCAATTTCCACGCCTCCCTGAGATCGACACTCGGACTCACCTCCGTTTATTTCTTTTAAAACCGACGTATCAAGTGCAACTATAACGACACCTCTTAACACACACGCACGAAGGCACGTCAGTTTTTGGCGCCGTTGCCGGGGAGGCAACGGATTTGTTTTATCACCTCCATTCCACACTCATTCTCACATCGTCTAATGCCCTATTTTCCTTTTTACTTGACGGTTGCAGGAATTCGACGCATGGATGGAGAAGCGACGCATTCCACGACGGTAGAAAGGGAGTAGGCGCCTCGAGGACCGATAGTGAGTACCCTCTCTCTCATTGTTTGCTTGCGTGAAAAAGCTAAAAAAAATCATAAAAACTAAAAAAATTGGCGTGGTGAATGATTGCTTGACCCACATTCTTAACACATCACCCTACAAAAAAATGTACACTCTAATATGCTGGATAAATTCTTGGAGTGTTCTTTTCTCTTTCTCTTGAGTGGTGTTTGCGAAGCCACCGTGAGTTGACCTAGGCCGCACCACTCAACCCTAAAACTGACTCATCTAATAGAAGCTGCACGATTATCAGGATGAGTACACTAGGGTTTTAGAGCCTCTACAAAATAAAAGGAAATCTACTTTCACTAAGTTGTGTGCAGAACTTGACGTGCCCACTGAAACTTGTTTGAAAATATTAAGACACGTCAACCCTAAAAAGTACTTAAGTAAGGATGAAACACTAAAAGACACTATATCTTAACAAATCCTTGCTTGAAAATCATGTTTTGCTAGAAGCACACACTCTGAAAGTGGAACATTAAGAGGCACCACCCCAATCAACGCCTCATCACATCACCCTAAGCACAAGCACTATCCTAACCCTTTAAAACTGAGTAGACGTGCCCTAGGCAGGACTGAGTTAAGTCTCAAAAGGTGAGGTTTTGTTCGCTAGGCACTTGGCTTTCATTCCCTTGGTAGAATCTGGTGGCTAGGCTGCGGGGCAGTGTCAAACGACCGCGGTTGTGGGGTCTATGGAACCGGAGGCGCAAGCCAAAGGAAGAACCTTCCCTGCAATCCCCTCGTAATCAACCTGGCCAGATTAGCCTTGGGAAGGGGAGTCCAGTGTTTACGGACTTAATCAACCTTTGTGAGATTTCTAGGTCTCCTAAGGAATACACCATAAGGATTAGGCTTGTTTGTTTGATTGAGTGCACAACTCTCTCTCATCTGTTCTTCCCGCATCCCTCCATGGATTTCAATGCCTATCCATCTTACCCAAATTACCCCCAACAGGATTTGTATGCTAACCCAAGTAGACCATACCCACAGCCGACTTGGGCTAACCAACCACCAAGTTGGGGATGCAACCTGGAATATCCCTCTTGGCCCAACTATGACCAAACCGCACCAACCTCTTATTGGAATACACCTAACATAGCCACCCAAGGGTACGATTCAAATTGTGGGGCTCCATATCTCGATTGTCCTCACAATGCCTCCTCATTTAGGTCCGACCCGCTCTACTGTGATAGGACCTACACTTTAGGCGAACACCAAGAACCCTACCCATCTCAGGATAATAACCAAGAAAGGTCATCTGAATTCAACAACCTTGCCTACTTGACCTTTGGATTAGAAGGAGTTCTAGACAAATGGAAATCAGAAAATGCTCAGAAATCTAGGCAAGCCCAGGATCATCAACCTCTGATTTGGTCCCCTGATGAAGAATCTGACTGGGAGGAGGACTTAGAACCTCAACTATTCTGGAGTAGGACCAAACAGAGAATGGTTCCTCTTGAAGAACTGGACCCTGAACATGATAGAATAGAGGACCCACCCAAGAACTTAAACACCAATATGGATTCTGATCCACAACCTCAACCATACTCTCTTAACCTGGATTTCAAGGAGGAAATCCAAAGGACACCAAATGACACCATGTCAATTCTTGATAACCTCCAGTTAGAACTACACAGACAGAATCAAGAATTGGTTAAAGGGCAACATGCCATGTTGGAGTTGTTCCAACAATTGGGGGAAGAAGGCCAAAGAAAGCTGTTGCATACAACGCCATTCATGGAATTCATAAAGCAAGGACCTACCATGATCAATTGGACTACACCTAGTCATCCTGATTTGGTTCAGTCCACCATTGATACCCCTCAGGAGTTGGATAGCTCAGTGGATAAGGACAGTAAGGATTCCTTGGAACACAATTTGGGGAGCATTGAGAACAAACATCAGGAGGAAACTGAGAAGGTGAGGGGAGAGACCTTGGAATCTAAATCTAATCGGCTCAAGACAAGTAATCCGATGGGAGTAGCAGCCAACGTCGGAGATGGAGAATGGAGTTACAATTTCAAAGAAATTGATTATGAATCGGTTAGAATCCCCATCACAAATTTGGAGGAGGGCCGAGAGAAAGAATATGATCTAGAGGATGAAATTGACCCTACCTCTAATGCAACCCCAAACAGTGAATCTGATACAAAGGAGGTTGAAGAAAATATTCTTGAGATCAAGGTCTTGGAGGGAATGAGCAATGAAACCATAGTTGCGGAAGAGATGGATTCGTCTTTGAAGAGAAGACTCATGCTTGGTTGTAGGGCTCAGTATGAAACTCTGGACTTTGTTACTTGCCCTACCAGAACAAAGATCCCGCAACCCGAATGCACTAGAATTGATACACTTTCGATGGATTACAATTTTATGGGGACACAAGCTGAATATAAGACCTACATCTTTAGTGTTTGGCACGTCATATTTGGGGTGCGTTCGTCCACAACAACTTGTTTGCATGCCCACAAACTAAGAGAGGATCTGACACGGGCATGCATGATATATCTGTTACAGAATTCCCGCCCCTTAGGAACGGGACTCCACCACAACCTTATTCGCATCTGTGGACTTCTGATTTTGGGTTTGGTTAATTTTGAACATATCTTCTTGACCCAAGTCATTCCTGTTTGTGCACCGCCCAGCTGGAGGCGTTAAACTCAGCGCTTCCTGGGAGGCAACCCAGCGGATTCAGACTGATCTGGTAGTCTACGTCACTCAGGTACTATCTTTTTAAACCCTTCTGCATCCATGAATCTGCCAATGAGGACATTGTCCAACTTAAGCATGGGGGGGATGGTAAATTGCATAATCCTGAGCTTAATTAATCAGTCTGAATGAATAAAAAAAAAAAATTTGAATTTAGGAAGAAAAACTTAGGTATTAGAAACTTGTCAATAGTGGGAAATAATACAAAAAGAACTTAAACACTTAGACTTTTCAGGCCTTCAGGCTTAATCAGCCCTGGTGTCCGTTAAAATATAGATTTAGCGGTGAGTCCTGGCAACTTTAAGCTATTCTAATCCACCTACTAAATAAGGTGATAAGTATACGACTTATCAACTCATCCTCTAACTCAGGAAAACTTTGAGTCTAAGCATCTGCACACATTTCTGCACAGACTCACTTCTCGGAGATTTTGACAGAAATTGGGTAGCTAATGAACTCTCTAGGGTGGTATGGCTGGCAAGTTGTCGTGGGTAACAGCCCATTGGCAGGTTGTCCAGAACCCAGCCACAGGCCATTTCTTTTTCGCTGCCTCTAGGTACATTTGAGATTTGGGAAGCCACCTACGTAAAAAAAAAAAAAATAATAATAATTAAAAAAAAAAAAAGGAAAAAGAAGAAAAGAAAATAAACCACACTTCACCGCACAAGTATGGCTGGCAAGTGATCGTGGGTAACAGCCCATTGGTCGGTTGTCCAGAGCCCAGCTCAATAATTGCACAAAAAAAGAAGACCAAAAACACCTAAGGAAGAAGCGGGGAAGTAGTACAAGCCGGGGAGATATACACTGGAAAATCCTTGTGTTGACCCCAAGTAAAATGAACGTAGGGAGAAAGCTACCAATCGAACAAATACACCTTCAGGCAAAAATTTATTTTCTTTTCCGGTCACCTAGAGGCGTAGAAACTCGAAGTCTGTCTCAATTACCGTTAAGTAAGTCTATCACAACATTCACACCAAGATGCTTAGCACTTAGGGTTTTGACCGAGTTTTGGGTGGGTTGGGTAGCCGTAAAAAGTTACCAACCCACACTGAATTCTAAAAATTCTAAAAAGACATATATAGATATATACGTATACATAAGTATAGTTATATATACAAAGCAAGGATTCGGGCGATTCGTATTTTGGCAGACACCCGGGAGCTGCTTAGTCTTTGTAGATTAAGATCTTCGTATAGTTCCTCTTATTGACAAGTAACGAAGTGCCTAAGCAATTACTTCTTGAATTCGCCAAAGAAATAAAGGCTAGAATAAACCTTGCTAGGGACTAGCAAGGAGTAAGCATGGGGGTATGATAACACCACGCAAGGGGGTAGTAATTAGGTTGAATATGGCCCATCTTTAGAATAAAAGGCACAACATAAAGTAGAATAGGAGCATTGCATGCATCAAGTACCAAGATTGCTTATAAACTGTATTAATGGCCATTTGTGTAAAGCATTTGTCAAAGCAGGCCTCAGATGAGCAATCGGACCGCACGGATGGATTCAGGACGACGAACGGAGTCTAACGGACTCAAGATCGGCCAAATCCGACATCCGGAGCTCCCACAATGGGCCCAAGAAATCCTGACCGTTGATCTGGAGATCAACGGCCTAGAACGCGCCACGTCGCCCCGCCCCCGCCGCTCGCACGCCCCCAAGCCAGCCAAGGACGCATCTCGGCCGTTGATCTTCGATCGAACGGCCGAGATCCGCGTGCTCGCCCGCGGTCGCCGCGACAAAGCGCGGGCGTGGCGCAACGGTTAGCGCGCACGCCCGCGTCGCGGCGACACACGTTCGAATCGCGCGGAGCGGAAATCACTTGCGGGCGAAGGGCGCGGCAAAATTGAGCCACGCGATCAGAAGCGAGCGGCTAGGATTGCGCCACGCGGCGCGACGACAGCGCCCCACCTTCCACGCGCGCGCGCACGCCGGGCGGAAACGCGCGCGCGCACACGCGCCCGAAGCGCGATCCTAGCGCAGGCGTGGGAGGATCTCAGCCGTCCGATCATCAATCGGACGGCTCTCGTTCGACATCCACGGATCGCGCCTGAAGAGAGAGAGGGGCGGGCGGCTGACCGGCGGCAGAAGGCCTTCACCGACGTATCTGGAAGCGGTTTTAGCGACGTTCTGGATGTCGCTAAAGCACATTCTTCTTTTCGGAAGCCCTTAACTCTATTTAAACCCCCTTCTACCACCATTCAAGGCATCCTCTCCCACTTGCAACTACTCCACTCCTCTCCTAGCTAGTCTTAGGCACTCTTGTAATCGTCGGAGACGACGAGCCGCCGACGGAGCCTCCTCCACCGCCGTGGCTGCCTCGTCGCTTTCCACACTCTCTCTACCTCTCTCTCTCTCTCTTTTAAGCTTTCATTTACTTTTGTTGAAGCATGTATTTAATGTTGTAAACCATGAACTATGAATGCATGTTTAATGAAATTATTTTCCATTTAGTTGCCATTTTAATTTCTGTTTAAAGTGCATGATCAAAACCAAGAGCTTTCTAACCCTAAACTCTCTCTCTATCTCTCGCTTTTCAAAACCGTCTCTTTCGCAAGCAAAACTCCGCCTTTTTCGTGACAACAAGTGGTAAACAAAATCCGATTTCCACGCCTCCCTGAGATCGACACTCGGACTCACCTCCGTTTATTTCTTTTAAAACCGACGTATCAAGTGCAACTATAACGACACCTCTTAACACACACGCACGAAGGCACGTCAATGAGCGGAGATCTAAAGCTCTGGAATACTAATTGGGAGGGAGAGGAGTAAAAACCCTAAGCTAATTTAAGGAAAGGAAGAGAGGAGGAGCTCGTTGGAGGTACATCAGAGAGGGAGAAGATGAGGTCGTCAGAGCGGAGGAGGGTGAATTGGAGCACGAAACTTCATGAGAAGCTCTATGGGAGGAAGGTGAAGGAAAACCCTTTGCCTATTGTAAATGCATAGGGTGAAGAAGTAGGACGAAGGAGCTCCAAGGTGCTCCAATGGTGTCGAAGATTTGAAGAAGAGGAGGAATCTAGCCCAATTTCATACGGATTGTGCTTGGGAAGGTCAAGCCTCTTAAATAGAAGAGAGTCCCTCATCAATCAAGTCCAAATTTGCACGAAATGCTTGCAAATTTGGTCACTTTTGGTCTTGCGATATTTGGCCAAATCGGAGGAGACACTCTAAATTGGAGGTCGTGATCTTGCTTGCCTGATAGGGTACGATCTTAAGATCAATCCCACTAAGTTTGGTGGGATTTGATCAAGATTTGATGGCTCAAATCATTGCGCAAATATCACCAAGTTTGGGTTGTTTTGCTCCCTCCTTTGGGAAGAAGGTCGGCTGACGTCAGCCAAGGACCTTGATGAAAGGATATTCAAAATGTAGGGGGTTTATGCAATAATTAGAGACTAATGGGTTAAAATGTAAACTAGTCAAGATGGACTCTGATTGGGCTCAAAATTTAGGAGTAACTTAATTTGAACCTAAAGAATCTAATGGCTACATCAAATTTGGATTTTGATAAAGTTTGTCTGGGTAATTTACACTTTAACCCAAAATGTATCAATTCTCACCTTGCTCTCTATTTTGGTCAGGATGGGTTCATTTTGTAAAAGTGAATGTTTCAAATCTCATTTAATATTTTAATGATTTGTAGAAGGTTTAGACTATATTTATTTCCACTAGAACACTTTCAATTGAAGTGAGGTTGCAATTAAGGTTTTTATTTATAAATTAATATCCAATTCTCATAAAACCCTGATTAAGTAAGTTCACACTTACTACTTGGGAATTTAAGTTCAATTGACCTTTCATTAGGCACTAGCTCACCCCTCAGTTAATCTGCATTTGTAGATATTCGTTAAAACAACAGATTTAACTTAATTTCCTTTTTCTTCTCAAATTCAAGGAAAACTTGAATTATGCCCTTTTGATGATTAGTAAGGAGCATTTATTCCTAGAAATTAGCTAAATAAATCCAATTATGGAAGATGATGGTGTTACCATCATACCCCCATGCCTAACTTTTGCTAGTCCTGATTAAAATCCTATGGAACAAAACCAGATCTCTAGACTAGAATTTATCGTCAGGATGCCTTATCGTGCCACACTTCTAGAGACTAGTTTGAAATACCAACCCTAGGACTTAAGGTACTCAAGTATTGGCCAAGATACAGACCTGATCGGATTTAGCCTTAGGTCTTCAACAAAGGTTTCTAAGGCCCCAGAGCATGCCCAAGGGTTCGTTGAGCCCAGCGGTTAAAGCACCAGTGCATTCGTGTAAAAGGTCTAGGTTTAACTTGCTAATGCATTTTTCAGATCAGAGGGAGATATTTTTGAGATTTTCTCTTTTCGTAATTTTTTGTGACTCCTTTAAATACAACCCTGGATTGGCCCTCAACACGATTTGTGTTAGATTCCTTGTTCCCATCATCGATCCTAGAAAGGGTCTCTGGTAATCGATGCTTCGGGATAGCACGACCCATAGCTACCCCTAGAACCCTGGCAATCGACACTTCATGATAGTGCTGCCCGTGGAATTCTATAGCTAATCTAGACCTTGGTAATCGACATTTTGGGATAATGCTGCCCATGTCACCTGAACAACACAACGCGCTTACATGCCCCCAGTAGGATATTTAAATATCTTGAGAGACAAGCACTTAGGAGATGATATGTTATAATGCATCGTCAACGGGAGTATTTACTCCTCTTCTCATACGGTGGGAACTCTTCTACTCAACTTGTGTTTTTGAGCCGTTCCTAAGTTGGATTTTTGAGAAACCATTTTTTTTTCAGAACATAGTACTTTTTAGGCATTATTCTTAATTAAGCTCACTGAACCAGACCGGTGTGTGAGATGTGGATGCTTAAGTTACCAAGACCCGCAAACCAAAGGGCAAACAAAGAGACCAGATACTCCCTAAGCCTTAGACTTAACACATCAGCTTCTCAACTAACAAGTCCATTTTCGCGCATTTTGAAATTATCGGAAATCGTAGTATAGTCACACTAAACCCTTAATCAAAATATTTAATTGATTATGAAACTCACGTAGATTTCTTTTCTTCACAGAATTTAAGTCCTGGTCATTCGTCCCTGGGAGGCGTGAAAACAAGTCAAGATTTAAATCGACTTTTCTAACCTAAATCTAACCTAATATTTTTGGTCTTTTTGTCTTTTGCACTTTTTTTTTGTGTTTTTGATTTTTATTTTGAAAAATGAAATGAAACCTAGATCTAGATAAACTAGCAAAAACCTAAGTGACTATGTGCATCTAAATGAGACCATGGTGGCCGTGCATGGTGTGACAAACCCAAAGGGAATGTTCCTAAGTAAACTAATAGGCATGCACCAAAGTGTAAGCCGTGAAGATCATAGCACGCACATAAACAAGAATCAAGCAATGTTATTTATGCATGAGTGTCAAACACATCTACGCTAGAAAGCACATAAATAGAAGAAATCCCTCACGCCGAAAATTTTCCACTAGGGCCATCGGCCTTATGTGAGGGTGTAGGCTAGACCTTGGATATGCAAACCCATCTACACGCCTACCAACAAGAGAGGATGGCCAAGCAAGGTATGGGAAACCTTGTGGCCGACCAAGATGAAGAAGAAGGGGGAGAAAGAGAGGGGGGCGTGTGCACCCAAGTGGAGAAAGGAGGGTGTTGCACCCTTTCTCTACCAATGGTCGTCCTTGAGAAGACCTTGAAGATGGTCTCCTCTATGGTCATTTAAGAGGAAAACAAATGGGGCGTGGACCCTCTATGGTGGAGGAAGAAGGCACGCCCACATGGTGTTGCATCCTCATGCCCTTCTTCTTCTTGCTGCCCTTGAAGAAGCTTGAAGGAGAGCTCTTTTTAGCCGTCCATGGAGCCTTGGAGGAGGATGAGGAGGACGGCCTTAGGGTTTGGAGAGTGGAAGGGAGGGTGTCGCAAGTTTTGGTGGAGGAGAGAATTGAATTGGAGTGAATAATTTTGTGGCTCTTCATTTTGGCTTTTATGGGAAGGCAACTCCAAAATGGTAGTTGCCACTTTTTGTGGCTTCCAAAATAGAATTTCCACCAATGTTGGATCTTAGAGTTGATGAATGGGTTTTAGGGTTTCCAAGAGTGGGTGTGCGTGGGTTTAGTAGGGGAAGAATAGGAAGGTAGGATTTAGGAAGGTGTGTGTGTGTGTTTTTCGTAGAGTAGGGTTGTAGGTTTGGTGAATCTAGGTTGGGTTAACCTACATTAAGTGGGTGTGGACGTAATTAGGCTTAGGAAAAGCTAATTGGATAGAAGTGAACCTAATTAGGTCTAGGTCAAGTCTAATAGGATGTGTGTGTGTTTAAGCTTAGGTAAACCTACTAGGTATGAGTCAATTAGATCCTGGGTGGATCTAATTAGGCTTAGGTGCACCCAATCAACTATAGATGCACCCAATTAGGTATGGGATGGTTCGATTGGATTAGGGATAGGATAAGTAGGGCTATGGATAGTGGACTAGGCTTAGGAGGTCTCTAATTAGGTTTCCTAGGGTGTCTAGCGGGGTTCCTAAGTGTTTGGGAGAGGGATAAGGTGGATAAGAACATGGATAGTGCTATCCATATTTGGGTTTTGAGGCTAAGGTGTCCTAATGGAGGTGGTTTTGGGTTTGAGAAAGCTGTCTTAGGGTTTCTAAGGGTAGGGATAAGGATATCCTCCTCACTCCTCTTATCTAGATCAGTCTTCTTGTTCCTTTATTACTTTATTCCACTATCTCCTGCATCTTGGATCACTTTATTATCTACAAATAGCAATAAAAGCCATTAAATAGTAGGATATCTCATCTTATTCTAAATAAACTAATGCAATGCATGATATGCAAGATATGAGTGCAATATCCACAAATTAAGCTAGGTTTAGACATTATTTAGGCTGATTAGGACTCATGATTTCTATGCAATCATCAAATTCCTCAACCTCTTGAGGAATAATCCATATCTTAACAAACACTTGAATTTTTTAGCCAAATAGGCCCTAGAGAACTAAATGTTAGTGTAACTCACTTATCCCTTAAGGTTTAGCATTTCGGATCTTAATTCATCATTTGTTCTAGCCTAGAACTTAGGTAAACTATTCCATTATCAAATGTTGGGACTAACACAATTTTGCTACTTTTTCTCTTTGTGTCTCTCTCTTCTTCGTCCTTATAGATTTGCAATTCAGTTCAAAAGATTTCCTCTCCTTTCATCCAATTTTTTTAATTTATGAGAACCCTTCAAAGGAATTGAATTTCCAATCATTTGTACTTTAATACCCCCCTATGCCTAAGTTTTACAATGCCCTTATTACAAACAAGATGAGTTCGAATTCAGCTTAGTTCATATTTTAGAATAGGTTTAGAAGGGTGGGTGGTTGGGTTGGAATGGCTGTTGTGAACGATTTCAAGCTCCAATATGAATATTAGAGGTGGAGTAGACTATTCTAAAGTATGAACTCTAAAGTGCAGTAGGAATGTAGTTCAAGAAGGGATAAGAAAGGCCTTAGGTTTTCAAACGATGGGTTGCCTCTTGTTAAGCGCTAAGTTTACTACCATCAGCTGGGTGTAATGCAACTCAGATTGATATGACATTTGGCATAGTGTGAGGAATGGTAGGAGAAAAAATGTGATCATGATAAATGAAAGTTAGAATGCCACAAGTGAACACTAGATCGTGATGAAGAGTCAATCCAGAAGGTCTATGATAAGGATTTAATTGATTCATTTCTGGGTATTTCTGGTTGAGTTATTTCGGAGGAATAGAAAATATGATAAGGTGATCAAAGGGTTTCAAAGTCAAATTCTAGTGACCCTAGGACCCTATAGAGGTGAACTCAGTCAACTCAACCTAAACATTTGGTTCCTCCTGTGAGCCTAATTGTGTGATGTGGCCTAACAAATCTTTATCCAACAATTCATTCTGATCTCTTCCCATTGGGTGCAATATCAACTCCTCAAGAAATGACTTCAAGATTGGCTCATCCAAAAAGTCTTTTCTATAATGTTTATCCCAAGCAAAGGTGAATGTCTGGAGAGTGACTATTGGATCATGGAAATCAGATTCAATAAAAGATTCAAGTTCTGCAATGTAGTCACTCTCGAAACTGATTGTGTTAGTATTCTATAGATCATTAAAGCAATTCTCAACACAATTTTTCTAGATCTACGAAATACAAATCTGAATCTCGTTGAATAATATCATTCTATTCCCAAAAATCCAAGTGTACATTTGCAAGATTAGAAGTAAGATCCTCCAATACCTCCAATATCTTGAAATCATGCTTGACTAGTTCAAGATTTTTCGTAATCCGGAAAACTTCCACTTCTGGTTCTAGGTCATCTATTAGTGAGGCTGACATGATCTCTTGAATCAAACCAAGTTGCTCTACAGAGCATTTGTCCTTTCCCTTAGAGGATGCCTAAAAAATATTGATCTCAGTCCCTTTATTCTCGGAGGTAATTGTCATATATGCCCAGATTCAAAGTTAACTATGGCTCTTGCAGTAGCCAAAAATGGTCTCCCCAAAATCAAGGGCATATCTTATAATTTTTACGATGCTTCCATGTTGAGGATAAGAAAATCAACAAGGTAGCTGAAATCCTTGACTTTGACAACCACATCCTCTACCAGCCCAATCAAGTTGATTGTGGTTCAGTCAGCTAGTTGCAAAGTAACATCAGCGGGCTTTAGATGACCTAGCTGCAATTGCTCAAATAGGGTGCTAGGAATTAGGTTGATAGATGTGCCAAGATCCAGTATAACCCATTTAAAATTTATGTCTCCGATCTTGCAGGGGATCAATTGGGTTCCTAGATCTGATTTCTTAGGAGGTAGACTATTTTGGATTATTGCACTTACATTTTCAGATAGAGCTACCTTCCTTTGAGAAGATCCTTCCACCTCTATTTCGGATGAGTCAAGTGAGCTGGAAGTAAGAGTGAGGATATCAATTAACGGGATAGCAACTTGCACGTTTCTTAACGATCCCGTTATGTCTGATTTGATTAATCCTCTAGTGTGGAGGTGAGGTAGGATTTGAGATAGAGGAATAGATTGATTGCCTTGTGGGATGGGTTTTTGCTTCCACCTCTTGGTTTTATTCTGAACCTTCTTATGTTGAACATGGGTTGGGTGAGATTTGGAAGATGGGTAATGAGGCTTGGTCTTAAGATCTTTTCTCATGCCAACAACATTGATCATAGCATAGTCATATTGTGCAAGAGGAGCAAAAAGGATTGGGCCCGATTGAGGGGAAACAAGGGTGACCAATGTTCAGGTATAAAATCACGTTTAAGATAGTTAAGTTGTAGTATAACGTGAAAATACATCGACACAAATAAATATAACGAGATGGTGAGTCCTGGTCGAACTCAGGGAAGCAGAAAATGACTTGATTTTAACACTGATCTAGAACTAACTAGAACTAAGTACTAATCATGATAGCAACTATAATTAGATAATAATCAGGCAATCAATTGAATGTTTAGCAAAAATTTCAAATAGAACTACGTAACTAGAACATGAATTTCTGGAACTAGAGCTACTAAATTAACTATCTAATCTACTAGAACAAGGGCACCAAGGGTGGTCCTTGGTGGCCTTTGGAAAGGTTGGGGAGAGTGGTAGTGGTGCACCAAGGTGGTCTTGATGGATGCCTTAGAGGAAGAGAGTGCTTGGAGATGTCTGGAGATGTCTGGAGGGATGGATGGAGGAAGAGATACCTTCAGATGGGGGCTCTGGGGTCCTTTTCATAGCCAAAATGAAGGGCAAAGCAGATATTTGGCCCTTCAACTCGTGCAATGGCCTTAGATTAATCAGATTCGTCGATCGGGGGATCAACAGATTTGATTTCGCCTCAAAATAGCCTTCATAATGCCTACAACGCGCGCACCACACCAGATGGAGACACATGGCATGCGTTTAGTCACTGGATTCACCGCCTCACATCCTTTACGCGTGCGTATGCGCGCTTCAATTTTAGTCATCCGATCTCAAGATCAAACGGCTTAGGATCCGCATTGCACTACCTTTGAAAAGGACATTCATCGGGGCTTCCAACCATGTGTCATCGTGTGCGTTCATGACATGGCCTGATCTAGCGCCCCTCCGTGCACTATGTGGCTTGCACTTCACCGCCAGATCACGATCGCACGGTGCGATTTCGCTCACGCTTGCGACCGCCTCGAATTTACGCTGATTGCACCTTGAATGCTCGCTGCATCTTCAATTTTAAGCACACTAACCAACACACTATGCGCGCGAATGGTTGCGTGCTTGTTTTTCCACTCGGCTGCCCTCAGCCATTGGATGGAGATCTAATGGCTGGGATGGACTCCTGATTGATGAGGCACGAGGGAAGTGGCGATGTGGTGCTCCTGCAGCTGTTGGATGTTGATCCAATGGCCCACAAAGTGCGTGGAATTCCTATGGTGGATGGGGGCGGCGGCTTTGAGCAGTTATGATGGCACCACATTGTGCCATCGTAGCCATCCATCTTCTTTGCGTTGTAGATGGTGTTGTCGGGCTTTGATCGAGGTGATTCTCACGTTGTTGTACTGTGATTGTTGATCTGGATCCATCTGTGCGATCGGATTTGGCAACTAAGGTTTGAATTTTTGCCACCTTGCTTCTGGGCCTTTACTCTTCCACAGACTTCATAAGATGCTACAGGAGTCCGATCAAGATGATCTCAGAAGTGTTGGACTCCTATTGTCGTCTTGAACAGATCTGTACGGTCGAAGTTATCATCTGTAGCCCTGAATTACCTGCAATTATTATTACCTCTCAATTAGAACATAATATAACATTATTATTCATAAAGCTAACAAATCAACTATGATGCAAAATATGATACTCATGCATGCATTATTTCTAAGTTAAGCTAGGATCTAACTTAATTCAGGTAAATTAGGACCTATGATTGCTGCGCAATCATACCCTCATGCCTAAATCTTGCTAGTCCCTAGCAAATGCAAAACTTAAATGCATTCTATCAAGAGTTTGACTAGAGATCTATTTCTTTTGTTTCCATTCAAAAATTTAGAAATCTAGATAATCGTGAAAGTGTAGTGGTGTCACCTATGCAACAAATCCAAATGAAAAGTCAATTTATATCTACAGCTCGTGCTTGACTCTTAGTAAAACTCTATTGGGATATGCAAACTTCTTCCCTCGAGGATATAAAATAATCTCCAATTTAGCCCCGGCTTTGGCTTAGGGAGAAGATATCTAAGTTAAGTGGATTTGTATTTGGTGGGTCACACTCCTCTAGTGCTACATAAAGACTAGTACTACATAATCTAGATTTCCAGACTATTAAATAAATCAACTTACAGAGAGGCGGAAAAACTGTGCTCTCTTTAGTTCCTTGTACTTATTCTTTCTCTCTCTTTTCTCCTCTCTGTTTTTTTTTTTTTTTTTTGAGCTCACAATCTTACCAGATTTGTAAATCTATTTGGTGGTCTCTCATGGCATTAGCACTCAATTAAGTTCTGATAACCCTATAACTAAGTCAGAAATCCTCAACCAGTGTTCGACTGATCAGAAATATATGAAATGTAGGTCAAGGCTATATTTAGTGGATCATGAAGGTAGTAGGTATTGTTGCCTCAATATGCTTGACATGAAATGAATACAACTCAATGCTCTTTCTTCTTCTTCTTCTTCTTCTTATTTTTTCTTTCTTTTTCTTCCTTTTTTTCACATAGATATGTACCACCACAATGCAATGCAACATGATATACGCACTTTATGCATAAGGCATTATTTGGGATTGCTGTTGTTTAAGAGGATATCGGGTGGCTTATTTGGTGCAAGTGCCTATTCTTGACACCGGGAAAGGAATGGATGGGACATCGTATTTCTGACCTTGACATTAACACCCTCCTTCAGCAGAGAATTCCACAAAGGATAGTCGTAACCATCCACCTTAGTCCTAGTTTTATTAGAACCTACTCTCTGTGTCTTTGCCTTATTTGGTGGCTCTTACAAAAATTTACACAAAGAATTTGTACATAGGAACTGAAAGAAAAAACTATGGCTAACTCTAAGTATCATTATCCAATTATCCAGAAATTAAGATTCCTCGCAATTGTTTGCTGGATCTACTAGAAGATGATTTTCTTGTCTCCCTAATTACTGTCCAAGGGTTCAGGAAAAGAAGAAATGCTTCTCGATAAACTAAAGATGTCTATCAGTCTTCACAGTCAATCCATTGCAAATTTTACATGCAAATGTGAGATTGTACTGGATTCTAAATTTAGGAATCAACTAAAGAGTGAATCCTTAATAAAACCTCTTGATAAAAATATGTTTCCAAAGGTGTTGGCAGAAAAAATTTTATAGTTTATATTTAGTACGCCCGCATGCCTAAGTTCTTGCATGTCCTAATGCATGAATAAGAGTAAAATAAAGTAAGGCAGGGCGTAAGTGGATAGAAATCACCTGGACCTGCTCCTGATTCGTCATTCAGCTTATGCCAACACTACAATGATGATCACAATATGCAGAATGGTATGCAAAAATGAAACATGCTATGTATAGAAGATATCTATATATGTGTAAGTGCTAAGTTTAACGCCTCCAGCTGGACAAAACTTTAATTGCATGTCCTTGATAAGATTAATAACTTCATCAGTAGGAGGAGGTTCCTGAGCCATAAATGGCTTGAGGTGCTAGCCATTTACCGTAGAAACGTGTCTAGATTTTGGGTCCATAATTTGGACCACCCCATTAGAATATGGGTGGATCACCAAGTACGGGCCAGTCCATTTGGACTTGAGCTTTCCCGCAAAGAATTTGAGTCAAGAATCAAACGACCAAACTTGTTGGTTAGGCGTGAATTCTTTCCTCTAGATGTGGCGGTCATGAAAAGCCTTAGTTTTATCTTTGTATATCTTTGCATTCTCATAGGCTTCTCGCCGAATTTCTTTTAATTCACTGAGCTGGAGCCTCCTCTCATAACCTCCTGCATCAAGGTTAAAATTACACTTCTGTACTACCCAAAAGGCACGGTGCTCTAGCTCGACAAGAAGGTGACAGGCCTTTCCATACACCATGCGGTATGGTGACATTCCGAGCAAGGCCTTGTACGCAGTCTGATATGCCCAAAGTTCATTGATCAATCGATCGGACCAATCCTTCCTATCAGGTCTAACCGTCTTTTGAGGAATCAGCTTGATTTGACGGTTAGAAACTTCAGCCTACCCATTGGTCTGTGGATGATATGGGGTGACAACGCGGTGATGTACCCCGTATTTCTTCAACAGTGATCTAAAATGAGCATGGATGAAATGATTGCCCTCGTCACTAATCAGAGCACGAGGAACTCCGAATCTTGCAAAAATAAACTCCCATAAAGTCGATGCCCCATACGTCAAACACTTCTACAACCAGAATGAGTTGGAGAGGCATCATGTCTCTCCGGCTCATAAAACTGATCAACTGACATCGCTTGTAGCAATTGGCAAACTCATGTGTAGGTCATAGAACCGATCGACTGACATCGCTTGTAGCAATCAGAAAACTCGTGTGCATCTTTGAAAATGGTTGGCCAGAAAAAACCTGACTGCAAAATCTTCATAGCAGTTTTTCGGCCCGAAAAATGACCACAATAAGCATCGCTGTGGCAAAAAGATAACACACTCGAAATCTCAGAGTTGGGGACACATCTTCTGATGATTTAATAAGCCCCGATGTGAAAGAGCAAGGGGTCATCCCAGGAGTAACACTTGGCTTCTGAAATGAATTTGAATTTATGGTCCTTGGATAACCCAGTGGGAATCTTGCTTACGACAAGATAGTTTGCAATATCAGTATACCAAGGAAACTCAACAGAATTTATAGCCAAAAGAGACTCATTCGGGAATTGATCTAAAATAGGTGGGGAATATGGGATGTGTTCTGGGTCTAACCGAGAGAGGTGATCCGCCACGACATTATGAGCTCCGGCTTTGTCGTGGATCCATCTGATAAGCCAGGGCTTGGCATCCTTCTTTGGCAACAAATGCCGATGGAATGGTCAATGAAAATAATCACTTTTGACCCGAGTAAGTAAGATCTAAACTTCTCCAACCTGAATACTACTGCTAGCATTTCTTTTTTAGTAACCGTATAATTATGCTGAGCCTCATTCAGCGTCTTGCTAGCGTAGTAAATTATAAATGGATGGCACTCCAAACGTTGGCCTAGAATGGCTGCAACATTGAAATCGGAGGCATCACACATCATCTTGAAGTCGAGAGAGTAGTCAGGTGGTTGGAGAATAGGTGAGTTAGATATAGCACTTCGTAAGGTCTTGAAAGCTCTGAGACATGAGAAATCGAAGTTAAAGGAGACATCGGCTACCAGAAGATTCGTCAAAAGACGGGCAAGTTTCGAGAAATCTCGAATGAATGTTCGGTAAAATCCAACCTGCCCCAAGAATGATCTGATTTGCTTGACTGAGCTAGGGGAGGTATTCAAGAAATGATTTTGGATTTAGCTCGATCGACCTCAAGTCTGTTAGAAGAGATCCTATGGCCTAGTACAATGCCATCCCTCACCATAAAATGGCTTTTCTCCCATGAAAGTACTAGGTTAACTTCTATGCACCTCCTCAGGATCTTTGTGAGGTTATCAAGACAAGTCGAGAAATCATATCTAAAAATGGAGAAATCATCCATAAATACTTCTACATAATCCTCTATCAAATCAAAGAAAATGGCCATCGTACAACACTGAAATGTTGCAGGTGCATTACAGGGGCTGAAGGGCATTCGCTTAAAAGTGAATGTTCTAAAGGGACATGTAAAGTTGTCTTGTCCTGATCTTTCGAGTTGATCGCAACTTGATTATACCCTGAATATCCATCCAGAAAACAAAAGAAACTATGCTTGGATAACCTTTCTAAGATCGATCAATAAAAGGTAAAGGAAAATGATCCTTTTTGGCAGCCATGTTGAATTTCCTATAATCGATGCAAACCCGCCACGAAGTTGTGGTGCGGGTCGGGATGGATTTTCCCTCATCATTCTTGATTACGGTGATTCTTTCTTTCTTAGGCATAATTTGAATAGGACTCATCCACTGGCCGTTGGAAATAAGATAAATAATGTCTACATCTAGCCATTTAATGAACTCTTTCTTGACAACCTCCAGCATATTTGGGTTTTGTCGCCTCTGAAGTTGTCTAGAAGGTTTCACCCCCTCATCTATGTAGATATGATGAGTGCAATACGAGGGGCGAATCACACGGAGATCAACAATGCTTCACCCGATAGCAACCCTATATGCTTGTAATATGGAGATCAATTGATACTCTGTTCTGGGGTCAAGTGAGCACTAACAATCACCAGGTATGTCTCATTATCACCTAGAAACACATACTTGAGTGAATCAGGTAACGACTTCAACTCAATTACGAGTAGGTGGGTAGCAGATTCGTGCATGGGAGAAGAATCAATAATGTAAATCTGATGATCTTGATTTTCGTAAGCACTGACAAGAAATCTACTTGTCATGGTCACGTATCTTGCCTCAACAAGGGCAAATCAATAGTTGGCGGGACATGATAATCAGGATCTAGGGTGTTGTGATAAGATGAACACCCTAGACAATCAGATCTGCAGGATGAAATGTGCATGTCATTAACCTTAGTCCCGTGTGGATCAAGATCCAAAAACCTTGATAGTGAAGATGAATGTGACATTGGGTCATTGTAGAGGATCTTAATGTTTCCACAGAAAGCTGAGTCTTCATCTTCACTGTCCTCCTCTATTAGATCACAGACGAAGTTTCGTGATGCCCTGAATATGTCCAATTTAAGTTTTTCATTTCCTAGGGCTATCTCCATACACCCGGATGCACAATCAATGTTCGATGGGCTGTCGTCAAAAATGGGCGACCCAGAATAACCGGTGCATCACGGAGATTAGGAGGAACCTCCATTTCGAGAATGAAAAAGTTTGTAGGAAAGCAGAATCCATGGACCTTAACAATCATGTTTTCAACTACCCCCTTGGTGTTTTTATTGATCAATCAGCCAACTGAATGGTAACCGAGGTGGGTTTCAACTCCTTGAATCGAAAACGATCATATACAGTGGTGGGAGTTAGGTTGATGGATGAACCCAGATCAAGAAGGGTTCGATCAAATGGAGAATCCTGCAAAAAGCAAGAAATGAGTGGGGTACCAAGGCCTTTCTTCTTTTGTGTTAGGTCAGCTAGAATCATGACGTTAGATTCCTTTGACAATACCGTCTGTCGTCTAATTTTCTACTATCTCTTTGGGGTACAATAGTCCTTGAATAACCTAGCGATAATGGGGATGTGATCTATTACATTGAGGAGAGGGACCTAAATGTGAACATCTTTGAACATAGTTTTCAGGTCCTCAAAATTCTACGTATCCATTTTTCGGCTTAAATCTCTTGTTAGAGCCTTGGGAAAGGGAACGAGAATCTCAGGGTCTATTGGTCTTTTGCCCTTGTCTACAGTAGGTGGCTCCTGAGAAGAAGAAGATGGTGAGCCATTCTGCGGTAGAGGGCATGAAAAATCATAACCCACCTGCCTAAGTGGTGGGTCATATGTAGTCTTTCCACTCCTCAAAGTGACAGCCTTTGCATCAGCGCACTGTCCATGAGGTGCGGAGGAGCGGGAGGGGCATAATAGGTAGGGTTTTGCAGTAGAGGTGGTTGATTTTGTCCAAAGCCAGGTGGTGTAGAAGGTGCTTGTAAAATAGCATGTGTCTGTCCTTATGGTTCCTGGAACCTAGGTGGGGCACCCTGGTTCTACACATATCTTGGGTTAGGGATAGGTTGGGAGGGTAAGGCTCCCTGTAATCTGTGCTCCTATAGCGGTTGATTTTGAGTATTCTGTATGCTCTGTATCTGATCAGGCATGGCCTTCATAATATGCAAATTATCATGAGTTGATTTCCGTATTAACTCTTGCAATTCCTCTTTTAATGACTCCAAAGGGTAACCTGCTTTGGAGGGTAATTGGCAGTTTGGTGCAGCGGCTGATAAACAGAGCGTGATTGTTGCTGAAACGGGAATGGCTGCTGCCTTAGGTATGTGTTTTGCGCATTCCCATATTGTCTGCTCTGGTAGTGTGGATTTTGATTTGGTATTTGTGGGTTACCAGACCAAGAAACAGTTAGGATGTTAATGCCAACCAGGATTATACATCTCAGAATACGGGTTATTACACCTGTAACCTTAGATAGTGCTGACATTCTTGTAGGCCGAAGATGTTTGAGATGCATATTCATCAAAGGAATACACACTAGAATTGTCATGGGGTGCGTAACAATGATTATATGGTGCCAGATCCAGATTATTCATGGGTTCCTAATATGCAGGATCTCATGAAGATGAAGAAGATACATCTCGAGTTTGTAAACGTACTTGAGCAGGAGGCACTCCAGATGCAACCGAAGAGTGGGATGCAGCTGAATTGCCAGGAAATCTAGGTCTAGCTTGAATCAATTCGTCGAGCTTCTTGTCGAGCAGATTCACCTTATTCAGCTTCTTGGTGATACTGTCCATATCAACTCGAGCAGATTCGACAGGAGCTTCATGGACACTAACTCGTTGTCTAGGTCACTAGAATTGGTTCATCGATGTGGCATTCATTGAGTTCTCTACTAAGGACTTGAATAGTTTGAATGCGTTGTGTTCGTCCTTTGCGAGGAAATTCTCGCCACTAGATGCATCGACCAGGTACTGATGTGTGTTATCCTGCCCATGGTAAAAGACTTGTGCTAGGTGCCATTTGGTTACACCATGGTGAGGGCATTTCCTAAGAAAGTCATGAAATCTGTCCCAGGCGTCATACAATTTCTCCCCTGATCCTTGGGAGAAAGTTGTAATTGCAGGCCTCATCGCATTTGTTTGACCAATCGGGAAGTACTTTTGGGGGAATTCACGATGTAATTTCGGCCAGGTTCCAATCAGCCTCCCAATGGTCTTTAACCAATAAGAAGATTTATCCTTGAGAGAGAATGGAAAAAGGTTCATGAGTATAATCCCTATATCAATATTTTTGGGTCGAACATATTCTGCGATTCGACTCAGATCCTCAATGTACTGGAAGGGATCCTCATTCGAGTTTCCATGAAAATGAGTCTGGATTAGACTTATGTTTGGCTTCAACTCGAATGCATCTCTACCTGCGGGAAGCCAGATTTGAGGAGCCACGATCGTAGCTGCTAGATCATAGAAGTCCCACAGTTGTTCTCTACGCAGTGGATGCTGCATCCTATCCAGTGTGGTGAGAATCCTGTCAATGCTCTATTCATATCTCTATTCTGATTCCTCGACCATGGCTTCCAGATGAGCCATTGGGTCTAGATTTTCAGGGCCCTGACCAGGTCTAGGACTAGGATTAGCCATCTCAGCTAATTGTATGGAGGATGAGGGTTGGGAAGAAGGGGTCGGGCAAAAGTCGCCTTCGCCACCTCGAGTTTGGTTCCCATGGTCCAATGATGCGCATGACGTGAGTCGGATGCGTTTGTCTAAATAGGTCATTGTAGTCGCATTCACAACGTCGATTTTAAATGTAGAAACGGATGTGAGTCTGAGTGTCGAACATAGGGAGGAGTGAAATCAGCTTTTTCTGCCACTTAGTTGTCACGGAAATGGTGGGTTTTGCTTGTGCACGAGAAAATGTGGGAGAGAAAATAGAGTAAGAGAGAGAGAGAGAGAGAGTAGGGTTAGAGTCTTTTAATCATAGCATTCATGCAAATCAAGATAAGAAAAACCCAGTAAAAAGAGAGACAATAGCTATATAAGAAACAACATCATTTAACATACAACTTGAGTTTTACAGATACAACAATAGCTAAATGATTAAACAAAAGTAAAGTAAAGCTAGAGTAAAGGGAAAGAGAGAGAGGGGAGAAGACGAGGCGACAACGACGGTGGAGGAGGGCTCCGTCGGCGGCTCGTCAACTCAGACGAGTACAAAGTGTGCTAAGGGAAGCTAGGTGTGGGGCAGAAGAATTGCAAGTGTATTCAATGCCTTTACATGGGTAGTTGGAGGGGGTTTATATAGGAAGAAGGGGTTTCTAAATTAAGTAGGGGCTTTAGCGATATCCAGGACGTTGCTAAAATCGCCCTAGAAATGTCGGTGAAGGCCCTTGATTGCCGGTCTTGCACGTGCGCCTGTTCTTCCTCCCGCGCAATCCGTGTGCGTGCCTTGAGGGCCATCCGATCTGAGATTGCGTGCAGAGCGCGCTTGTGGATCGCTTGTTGAGACGCGTGTGCCCGATTGCTAGCATCTGTGGGCACCACGTAGCGCTATCTTCGCCATCTGCGTACTCATAAACATTCCAATTTCTCTCACACGTGCCTTCGCCTCGGATTCGATACGCGGTGCAGTTCGATCCTACATCGGATGCGCGGGGAAGGAGTGTCGATCGCTGCACTGCGTTCCATAGATGGTCGCGGAGAAAAATTTGCGCTCGATTGCTGTCGACCATTGGATGAAGATCCAACGATCAGATCTTCGTGCTGGGTCTCGACAATGGTAGAGAGTGAGGGTGATGTGTGGCTCTCAGTCGTCCGATCAAAGATCGAACGGCTTAGAGCATCTCTCCATGGTGCTGTGCGGTGAAGGCGTGCTGTGGGAGCCGTTCTCGATCGTCCGATCGAGGATCGAACGGCTGAGATTCATCCTATGGATGATGGAGAAGTGAGGCGGTGGCTTGTATGTGCTAATCTCATACCACATGGTAGCTTTGTAGCCATTAATCATCAGATCAACGGTTAAAATTTCTTGGGCTAGTTGCGGGAGCTCCGGATGTCGGATTTGGTCGATTTTGAGTTCGTTGGACTCCGTTTGTCATTCCGAATCCATCCGTATGGTCCGATCGCTCATCTGAGGCCTATTTTGACATAAACTTGTACAAATGGCGATTAACATTGATTTATAAGCAATCTCAATGTGCAATACATGCAATGCTCTCATGCCTATTTATGATGTGTTTTTTATGCATGTTACCCTTAAGATAAACCCCAATTGATAGAATTATTATCACAAAATGTAGAGTTTATACCCCCATGCTCATGACTTTCTAGTCCCTAGCACAGTTCATCCCAGCCATTATTCTCAGTCAGAATTCAGGAATTGATTACTTAGACATTTTGTTACTTGTCAACAGGAGGAAATATACTGAGAGCCTGATCTACAGAGATTAAATAGTGCCCTAGTGTCTGCCAAAATATGAATTGCCCTGATCCTCGCTTTAAGGCATACATATATATTTTTTTTCTTTTTCATCTCTTCTCATTTTTTTTTGGATTTTTGGAGTTGAGAGTGTGTTAGTAACTTTTTATAGCTACCCAACCCACCCAAAACTCGAAAAGGACTCTAAGTGCTAAGCATCTTGGTGTGAAGATCATGATAGACTCACTCAACGATAATTCAAACAGACTTCAGGTTTCTACGCCCTTAGGTGACTGGAAAAGGAAGTATTTGCCTAAAGGTGTATCTGTTCTATCGGTAGCTTTCTCCCTACTTTTATTTTATTTAGGGTCAACACAAGGGTGTTTCTAGTGTATATCTCCCCGGATTGCTTTACTTCCCCACTTCTTCCTTAAGTGTTTTGGATTTTTTGTGCATTTAGTGAGCTAGGCTCTGGGCAATCGGCCAATGGGCTGTTACCCACGACCACTTGCCAGCCATACTCGTGCGGTGAAGTGCGGCTTATTTTGTTCTTTTTCTTCCTCCTTTTTTTTTTTTTTAGTAGGTGGCTTCCCTAATCTCAAATTTACCTAAAGGTAATGCAAAAAGTTGTCCTGTGGCTGGGCTTTGAACAACCAGCTAATGGGCTGTTACCCACGATAACTTGCCAGCCATACCACCCTAGAAGGTTCATTAGCTACCCAATTTCTGTCAGAATCTCCGAGGAGTGAGTCAGTGCAACAATGTGTGCAGATGCTTAGAATAAAAGTCTCTCCGAGTCAAAGGGTGGGTTGATAAGTTGTATATTTATCACCCTATTTTATTGATGAATTAAAATAAATTAAGGTTGCGAGGATTCGAGGCTAAATCCATATTTTAACGAACACCAAGGCTGATTGAGCTTAAAGACCTGAAAAGTCTAAGCATTCAAGTCCTTTTTGTATTATTTCCTACTGTTGACAAGTTCCTAATGCCTATGTTTTGCTTCCTGAATTCATCAAATTTTATTTTATTTTATTTTATTCTATTCAGACTGATAAAATGAACTTAGAACATGTAAATTACCACCTCCCCATGCTTAAGTTGGACAATATCCTCATTGACAAATAAATGGATTCAAAGGGGATTCAGAAAGAAGTCACCTGAGTGATGTCGCGTACCTGATCAGTCTGAATCTTCTGGGTTGCCCCCCAGGAAGCACTGAGTTTAATGCCTCCAGTTGGACGATGGTTCGTGTCAACCCTCGATGAGGGTGACAACCTCCTTTGGGGGAACCTGGGCAAGGAAATGCTTTAATCTCTGACCGTTTACCGTGAAGGTGTGCCCAGTGTTCGAATATGCAATTTCAACCTACCCATTGGAAAAACATTTGACCACCCAATATTGTCCTGTCCACTTGGATCTGAGCTTCCTAAGAAAAAGTTTAAGTCGGGCATCAAAAAGCCAGACTTGTTGGTTAGGCTCGAAGGTCTTTCTATGGATGAGTCGGTCATGGACGGCTTTCATCTTTTCCTTGTAAAGTCGATTGTTCTCAAATACGTCCCGACGAATTTCCTTGAGCTCGAAGAGTTGGAGCATCCTCTATGCACCGGCTAACTGAGAGTCCATGTTACACTGCTTAACAGCTCAGTAAGCCTGGTGTTCCAATTCCACTGGAAAGTGGCAAGCTTTGCCAAAGACCAGGCGATACGGAGACATGCCTATCGGGATCTTAAAAGTGGTCCTGTATGCCCACAGGACATCATCCAATCATGTGGACCAATCCTTCCTGTCAAATCTCACAGCCTTTTGCAAAATATTCTTAATCTGCCAATTGGAGACCTCAGTCTACCCATTGGTTTGCGGATACAGTGACTTCCACCATCACTGATCATGGCCTTCGATATTCCAAACTAAGAAAAGATGTTTTGTTTAACAAAATTCATGACAGCCTTATGGTCACATCTGCGAATGGCGACAAGTTCAATCCATTTTGAGACATAGTCTACTGAGACTAAGATGTACTCAAAGCCGTTGGATGGTAGGAAGGGGTGCATTAAATCGATGTCCCAAACGTCGAAGATCTCGACAATCAAAATGGGTTGAGGGGCATCATGTCTTTTCTGGTCATGGTTCCTAAAGTCTGGTAGCGAGAGCAAGTTTTCGCAAAGCTGTGTGCGTCCTTGAATAAGGAAGGCCAGTAAAATCCAGACTGCAAAACCTTTGCAGCCGTCTTCTTCCCTGAAAAGTGGCCACCACATGCTTGGTCGTGACAAAATGATGGCACACTTTGAACTTCTTTCTTCATAATACACCTCCTGATAATCTTTTCGACATAGAGGCGAAACAGCATGGGACCATCCCAGAAATAATGCTTGGCTTCAGCCAAGAATTTATCCCGTTGCTATCTGGACCAGCTGTGCGGGGTCTGTCCTACTACCAGATAGTTGACGAAGTCGGCATAGCAGGGTAGTTTCCATTCGTGCACAGCTAGAAGTTGTTCATCAGGAAAGGTATCAGTCAAGGGCAAGGAGGGCCCAATGTGCTCCGAGTGGAGTCTGGACAGGTGATCAACCACGACATTCTTGGACCCAGCTTTGTTGCGAATTTCCAAGTCAAATTCCTGCAAGAGCAGGATCCATCTGATGAGCTTGGTTTAGCGTTCTTTCTGGCCAACAAATGCCGAATGGCTGAGCAGTCCATATAAATGGTCACGTGGGATCCTAGGAGGTAAGATCGAAACTTTTCGAGTCCAAAAACTACGGTAAGCAACTCTTTCTCTATGACTGTATAGTTCCATTGGGCCTCATCCAATGTCTTGCTCGCGTAGTAGATCACCATGGGTTTCTTTTCTTGTCTCTATCCCAAAATTGCGTCGATGGCAAAGTCTGATGCATCACACATAATTTCAAAATCTTGGGACCAGTCTGGGGGATGTTACACAGGTGCGGTGGAGACTGATTTCCTGAGGGTGTTGTAAGCCTAGATGCAATCAGGTGTCATGTGAAATAGGGCGTCGTTGGCCTGAAGGTCGATCAAGGGTTTGGAGAGTTTGGAGAAGTCTTTAATGAACCTTTGATAGAAACCAACGTGTCTTAGGAAAGATCGGATTTGCCGGATCGAGCTTGTTGGCAGAAGTTTGGAAATCAAATCAACCTTAGCTCGATCCACCTTAATGCCCCTATGCGATATGATGTGCCTGAGGACAATCCCTTCTTGAACCATGAAATGGCATTTTTCCTAGCTTAAAACCAAGTTAACCTTGATACATCACTTTAGGATTTTCTCCAAGTTGCTCAGACAATGGTCGAATGAGTTCCCAAATACTGAGAAATCAACCATAAAGACCTCCAGGTATTCACCCACCATCTCTAAAAAGATAGCTAGCTTGCAATGCTGAAAGCTAGCAGGTGCATTGCATAACCTGAATGGCATACAACGGAACGCAAATGTGCCATATGGGCAAGTGAATGTGGTCATCTCTTGATCTTCAGGAGCAATCGTGACTTGGTTGTATCCGGAGTATCCATCCAGGAAGCAAAAATATTTCTACCCTGCCGATTGTTCAAGAATCTGGTCAATGAATGGTAGAGGGAAATGATCTTTCTTGGTTGCCTCATTGCGCTTCCTATAATCAATGCACACCCGCCATGCAGTGGTGGTGTAGGTGGGGATAGATTCGCCACGCTCATTGGTGACAACGGTGAACCCGGCTTTCTTGGGGATCACTTGACTGGGGCTCACCCAGGGGCTATTGGAGATGATGTCAGCGTCGAGCCACTTGATGATTTCCCTTTTAACGACCTCCTGCATATTCGGGTTTAATCATCTCTGCATCTGACGGGATGTCGAGCCCCATCTTCCAGATAGATCTTGTGGGTGCAATAGGTGGGGCTAATTCCTCGCAAATCCGAGATGGTCCATCCAATGGCTGCCCAATGTTCTGATAGGGTCGCCATCAACCTGAGTTCCTGATCCCTGGTTAGATGGGAATTGAAAATCACCGGGAAGGTCTAGCCAGGTCCAAGGAAGACGTACTTTAGATTTTTGGGTAGCGGCTTTAGCTCAGGTGTGGGTGAAACAACACTCGATGGGTAGGGGAAAGGCGAGAGTTGATCAGCATCAATCTCCTCAAACGGTGGTTGCTAATGGTAATCAACTCTACAGAGGTCAACGTGCACAGACGGGGATGGGCCAGAACATTCGTCATAGGATTGGGTCTGAAGGTCTGATATAGAACTAAGGGTGAGGCATTCCTCAACTAGAGGCTCTACGGGATCGTGCTCCTCAATCTAGTCGTACTCGAAAGACTTTGTCACCCTAAAGATATCCAACTGCATCTTCCTGTCTCCGGAGGCGATTGCCATGCATCCCGTGTCATAATCGATGTTTGCCTTAGCCGTAGCTAAGAAAGGTCTGCCAGGATGATGGGTGTGTTTGTAGCTGTTTGGGGACTTCCATGTCAAGCACCAAGAAGTCGACTTGACCCGAACAATTACGTCCTCGACCCGAACAATTACGTCCTCGACAACCCCCTTCGGGGTCTTCACAGATTGATCAGCCAATTGGATGGTGACAGGTGTGGGCGTTAATTCTCCAAATCCAAATTGGTGATACAGGGTTGTTGAGATCAGATTAATCGAAGCACCTAAGTCCAGGAGCGCTCTATCAAATGTCATGTCCCCGATATTACAAGATATCAAGGGTGCTCCTGGGTCAGCTCGTTTGAGCGGATGGTTGCTCGATATCACGGAACTTGCTTGCTCTGAGAGCACATCCTTTCTAGGTGCTTAGGGTTGTGGCCTACGCTTCAACGTACAAGCATACTTTAGGAACTTAGCATAAGCCAGAATGTGCTTGACTGTCTCAAAAAGTGGGATATTAATCTGAACCTGCTTGAAAATTTCCAAAAGCTCCTCATTTTCAACAACCAATTTCTTTCACTTCATCTTCTCCAAGGCCTCGGGGTACAGTGTCTGGATTTGAACTGGGTCAGTCTCCAGGTCCTTGGGTGTTTCCAGCTCGTCTTCAAAGTGGGGTATCTCAAGGAGTAAGGTCACGGGAGGAGTCGGCCACTTGGGATCCTGGGTTTTAGTGCCGCTTCTCAAGGTCACCACATTTGCAGAGGCATTGGGACCACAGGTTGATCCTTGAGAAGAAGAGGAAGAAGAAGCACCAAACCAAGGGGGTGTTTGTGGGGCAGGCTGGACCATGTGGGCCTACCCGAGATTGCCTTGGAACTCTTGAGAATTGGAGCCTTTGTTAATCACGTTTCGTGGGTTCGGTTGTGGCTGAGAAGGAAGGGATCCCTATTGTTTACAATCCAATAGCTAGCTTAACTGTCCCTTCACTAATGCCATTTCCTCTTGGTGTTTCTGGTTCATGTCAGGTTTGGTTTTGTGGGGGAGGGGCTACCCTGTTCGGATTATAGGGGGGTCTAACCGATGGACCTTGCTGATAGGAGGTCAGGTTTGGCTAATGGTTTGTCTTGGGCTAGTTCTGAAATTGGTTCAGTTTCTGGTTCATCCAAGCGAAGTTTGGGTGATTACGCCATCTGGCATTGTAGGTGTTGGAGAAAGGGTCAGGTTTGGAATAACCTTGGATAGCCTGGACATCTTCAAAGATAAAAGGTGCCAAGGGGGAGGGAAGAGAATAATCAGGGGTTGAGGGAGCAAAGGTCCCTCCCTGGAACATGATCAGGGGTTGTTCCAAGTGCATCTGGCTTAGTGGATAACTAGCTTGACATTGTGAGCTCCCTTTGCTAGGGAGAGAGTCTGTAGCGGGTTCGTAGTCTGGTTCAATAGTTCATCTATCTTCTTACCCACCAATTCCACTCGATCCAACTTCTTGGCAATAATATCCATGTCAACCATTCCAGAATTTGCTTGTACCTCATAGATCCCACAACGGGGTTGACTAGATCAACTGAACTGGGTCATGGAGGCATTGTTGAGTGAATTTTCACTCATAGACTCAAAAAGCTCAAACACGCTTTCCTCGTCTTTGTTCAGAAAGTTTCCTCTGCATGAGGCATTGACAAAGTTCCGAAGGTTGCTGTCCAGACCGTGGTAGAAGATCTAGCCAATTGCTACCTTGGAATCTCATGGTGTGGGCATTTCCTCAACAATTCGTTAAATCTCTCCTATGCCTCATGGAATTGTTCCCCACCCTGGAGTGTAAAGGTGGTAATGGCTCTTCTAAGGGCATTGGTCATTCCTATGGGGAAGAATTTCTTTAAGAATGCATGCCTCAGTTCTTCCCAGGTGGAGATAGGTCTTCCTAAAGCTCTAAGCTAGTGAGATGCTTTGTCTCTCAGTGAGAAGGGAAACATCTTAATCAAAATAATGTCTAAGATGATGTTCCTGGGCTTGACAGTTCGGGCGATCCAATCAAGGTCCTCTAGGTGTTGCAAGGAGTCCTCATTTGATCTCCCATGGAAGCAGCTTTGAATCAGGCTAAGGACATTAGGTTTCAGCTCAAAACCCCTTTGGGGACCCTAAGATGTGGTTCGATACGAATAGCAAACGGATCGTAAAAGTCACGGAGGAGCCTAGGTTGGTTCTGGAATTGTGGTGGATCAGGTGGGATTACCCTTGCAGATTCTGCAACCGGTGTATGGCTTGCATGATAGTCTGGATATGCTGCTGCTGAAGCTGGTGGTTTGCATTAATCTGGGTTTGAATGATGGCCATCGTATCTGGTGGAGGTTGATCCTCAACCTCATCTACTTTAGGTTCGGCCATATCTCTAGCAAGATCAAGTCTCCCCCAGGTTTCCCATCCCAAAACAAATAGCTCGGGATGAAGTGATCGTCTCCCGTGCATACACTAGAGAAGAACGGGGAGGGATGCGAAGAGAAACAAATGCGAGAAGCGTGTGTGCTCAAACAAGCAGAAAAGACTAGTCCTTATAATCTATTCCTTAGGGGACTTAGAAATCTCAAAAGGAACGATCAAGTCTGTAGGCACATAACCGCCCTTTCCAAGGCTAATCTGGCTAGGTTGATTATGAGGGGATTGTAGGGAAGGTTCTTCCTTTAGCTTGTGCCATCGGTTCCGTAGACCCCACAACAGCAATCGTTTGACACTTCCCCGCAGCCTAGTCACTAGATTTTACAAAGGGAATGAAGGCCAAGTGCCTAGCAACTGAAATCACGCCTTTCGAGACTTAACCAGCCCTGCCTAGGGCACAACTACTCTATTTTAATGAGGGCTTAGGTTAGTGCTTGTGCTCAAGACATGTGATGAGGTGTTGATTGGGGTGGTGCCTCTTAGTTATCTGATTCAAATGTGTGTGCACCTAACAAGACATAATTTTCAAGCAAGGATTTAAGATGTAGTGTCTTTTAACGTTTATCCTTACTTTAATGTCTTTTAGGGTTGAAGTGCCTTAATGTTTGCAAATAAGTTTCAAGTGGGCACGCCAAGTTTTACACACAATGGGTGAGAGTGAATTTACTTTAGAGTGAGGAGGCCCTAGAAAACAACCCTAACGTTCTCACCCAACTGTTCATGCAATCTACCAGGTGAGTCAATTTTAAGGTGAGTGATGCAGCCCAAGTCAAGTCATGGTGGCTTCGCAAACATCACTCAAAAAGAAAAAGAACACTCCAAAGAGATTGTCTTTAAGAATGTTAGAGTATTTTTTTTTGTTGGGTGATGAGTTTAGGATGTAGATCAAGAAATCATTCACAATGCCAATTTTTTCTCTGATTTTAATTTTTTTTTTTAGATTTTTTAGGTAAGCAACAACCACAGCTAGAGTAATACCCACAACCGGTCTTTGCTGCCTACACTCCATCCCCACTGTCACGAGTCGCGCTCCTCCACCCAGGCATCGAGTTACTGCAACCAATCAAGTAGAGGGAGAAAATGAGTTAGACGATGTGAGTATGGATGCAAAATGAAAGTGACAAAATAAATTTGTTGCCTCCCCGGCAACGGCGCCAAAAACTGACGTGAGCTAGATGCATTTGTCTAAATAGGTCGTTCTAGCTCGTGTTCGCAACGTCGATTTTAAATGTAGAAACGGATGTGAGTCCAAGTGTCGAACATAGGGAGGGGTGAAATCGGCTTTCTCTGTCACTTAGTTGTCACGAAAATGGCGGGTTTTGCTTGCGCACGAGAAAACGTGGGAGAGAAAAGAGAGTAAGAGAGAGAGAGAGAGAGAGTAGGGTTAGAGTCTTTTGATCATAGCATTCATGCAAATCAAGATGAGAAAAACCCGGTAAAAAGAGAGAGACAATAGCTATATAAGAAACAACATCATTTAACATGTAACTTGAGTTTTACAGATACAACAATAGCTAAATTCTTAAACAAAAGTAAAGTAAAGCTAGAGTAAAGGGAGAGAGAGAGAGGGGAGAAGGCGAGGCGGCCACGGCAGTGGAGGAGGGTTTCGTCCGTAGCTTGTCAACTCTGATGAGTACAAAGTGTGCTAAAGGAAGCTAGGAGTGGGGTAGATGAATTGCAAGTGTATTCAATGCCTTTACATGGATAGTTGGAGGGGGTTTATATAGGAAGAAGGGGTTTCTAAATTAAGTAGGGGCTTTAGCGACATCCAAGACGTCGCTAAAATCGCCGCAGAAATGTTGGTGAAGGCCCTTACCTATCGGTCTTCCGCGCGTGCCCATTCTTCCTCCCGCGCGATCCATGTGTGCAACATGAGGGACGTCTAATCTTGAGATTGTGCGCGGAGCGTGCTTGCGAATCGCTTGCTAAGACACACACGCCCCATCGCTTGCATCTGTGGGTGACATGTAGCGCTATCTCAGCCGTCTGCACGCTCATCGACAATACAATTTCTCTCGCACGTGCCTTCTCCTCGGATTCAATACGCGGTGCAGGTCGATCCTGCGTTAGATGCGTGGGGAAGGATTGTTGACTGCTGCGCTGCGTTCCATGGATGGTTGCAGAGAAGAATTTGCGCTTGGCTACTGCCGACCGTTGGATGAAGATCTAACGGTCAAATCTTTGTGCTGGGTCTCGGCGATGGTAGAGAGCGAGGGTGATGCATGGCTCTCAGCTGTCCGATCAAAGATCAGACGACTTAGAGCGTCTCTTCGTGGTGCTGTGCGGTGAAGGCATGCTGTGGGAGCTATTCTCGGTCGTCCGATCGAAGATCAAACGGCTGAGATTCATCCTGCGGATGATGGAGGAAACGGGGTAGTGGCTTGTACACACTAATCTCGCACCACGTGGCAGCTTTGTGGCCGTTGATCATTAGATCAACGGTCAAAACTTCTTGGGCTAGTTGTGGGAGCTCTAGATGTCGGATTTGGTCGATTTTGAGTCTGTTGGACTCCGTTCGTCGTTCTAAATCCATCCGTGCGGTCCGATCGCTCATCTGAGGCCTGTTTTGACATGAACTTGTATAAATGTCCATTAACATTGATTTATAAGCAATCTCAATGTGTAATGCATGTAATGCTCCTATGCCCATTTATGATGTGTTACTTGTGCATGTTACCCTTAAGATTTTTTTTTTGAAACAGTAAGGAAAGCTATCGTGAAACGATAGCAATCCGAAGGGCAATATATTTCAAATTAAACAAACATTACAAAACAGATCCCCAACTATGTATGAGGGACCAGCACTCATTTACAATTTTCTCACATCGAACTGGTCTCTCCTGAGAAAGTTTTCATTTCTTGCCCTCCACACACACCACAAGGTGGCGGCCATACACCTGTACGGCCATCCAGGTGTATCAAACCTCTGCCAAAGGGAGTCCCGGTAGGTAGAGGTTCCTAGCAAATTTTCCTCCAGAGCTTGTCTGTGACAAAGCATGAAGAAAAAATATGAGACGAACTGTCAGTGTATAATCCACAGAGATGACAAGCGTTCAGCGTTGTTCCCATTCTTCTGTGTCTAAGATCACTCATGATCAAGCCTTCCCGCCTGCAAAGCCACAAGAAGATTTGAACTTTCAAAGGAATCTTCAATAGCCAAATCTTCTTATCAATCGGATCATTTTCCACATTTGTGTTTGATCTGATGATCCTTTCATAGCCCTGCTGCACTGAAAAGATCCCATTCCAGCCATAAGTGTCAGCCGCATCCTGCCTAGGATGTATCTGTTGCAGGGCAGACAACAAATTCTGCCTGTCCTCCCATTGCCTTGTACCTGTTCTACTGAAGTCAGATCCTTCCAACCTCCAGCAGCTCCCTGCAATAGACCACAAGCTGCTGACAGTAGAATCTTTGTCTGTAGCTGCAGCATGTGCCCTTGGATAGGCATCTCTTAGCATCCCCAATTCTGACCATTGCTCATTCCACAGGCTGAAGTCACAGCCATCTCCAAGCCTAGGCTGCATCAGATGCCAGTTGTTTTTGATTGCAAGGATAACTGATCTCCAAAAAGGAGAAGGTTTAGCTGGACGTAGCCTCTTCAGTGCACTATTGGAGCCACCATAACAGTCTCTGATCAAGTTTGTCCAGATTTCATCCTTGCCCTCTGATTGCATCGCAAAAATACACCTGCAATTGTGTCGTCTTGTGCTATTTCCTAGCATTACCAGTGCATATTAGGTTTCCATAGTCGCATTTGTAAAAATACATGCATGCATGCATTTAATTGAGAAGGGAGGAGAGTGAATAAAATGGCCTCGCAATTTACATTTTCTCCAAGTGCTGCCTCGCAAAATTTCCATCTTTATTTTTATTTCTATTTGATTTTTGAAATCTTCCTTGCGGCTGCAAAGCTTGACCTCTTCTTCTTCGCACCTTGCCCTACAGCCGCATGCCCAGCCTCTCCCTGCCATGAGCCATGCATGAGCCATGCACAGCTAGGGCATGGTTGTGCATGCTCTCCTCTTCTTTAAAAAGAGGGCGGCTTCTTCCTTTAAGCCAGCCTGGTCCTCCACACAAAAAAACCCCACACAACACAGCAACTCTTCTTCTTCCAGGCCTCCGTCCCCTCCTCTCTCCCTCCATACGTAGGACCTCCTCCTTAGAGGAGCCACTCTGCGGGCAGGAGTCTTCACTGTGGTGCACACCCACCACCGTGAAACCACCACCGCCCAACTCATCAAGAGCCGGTGGGCGTGGTGGCCTTCTTGCCTGTTTCACTTTCCAGCCATTCCAGCCATTAGAGCGGGAGCTTCAAGCTTGGAAGCTCAAAGCTCCACACGCAGCAGCAACAGCAAGGCGACAGCAGCAGCACGCAGCAGCAGCCACCCAGCCCTTTCCACGCATGCCTGCAGGCGCCCTCGCCTCCCGCTTCTTCGCACTGCACTCGCCTGTCCGCCCGCAACTAGCTACCGCGTGCCACTGCAGCGGCCGGCCAAGCTTCACCGCTCACCCCTGCCAACACCCACAGGCCACCACGTGCCCTGTCGCGCCCCTTCGCCCGCGACCCAGCCCTCTCCACGCTCTCTGTCGCGAGGTCCCGCCCGCAAGCCAGCAGCCAGAGCCACTCTTCCACGCGCGCCAAGCCGTCCGCACTCACAGCACTGTCCATTCCCGGTTGCGCAGCTCGGCCATACACTGTAGCCACTGTTCACGCCAGTCTGCGGAACACTGTGGCTACAGTGGGGTGACCGGCGAGTTTCTCACTTATCCGGTCACCCGACGCGCTGCTACCGGCCACTGCCCGCGCGCGCGTTCAGCTTCGTGCCTGCTCCAGCGCCCGCCCGCGCATCTACGTGCGCCCGCGTCGCCCACACCCGCCTACATCGCCTGCACACTCTCGCGTGCACCTGCGAGCGCCCGCTCCAGCCCTTCCGCATAGCGCTGTGTGCTGCGGTCCTCTCCGCGCCACTCCCTCCAACGCGCTCCTCTCTGCGCGCATACGTGCCTATGCACGCGCATGGAGCTTCCAGACGGCACTTGGAAGCTTCAGATGCCTTAACCCTCTAGCAGTGCCCTCTCTCTCTCTCTCACTCTCACAACACTCTCTCACTCTCTTTACTGACACTTACACACCTACACTCACACTTTCATACACACACACACACACCTATACACTATTATATACATATATATATATACGTATACATATATATATATATATTGATATACATACATATATTTATACACACACACACATATATATATATACTTATATCTATATATATAGTAGTATGTATATAACTAAGTATTAGTATACATATATATATATATACATATATATTTACATATATACATATACTTTACTTATATATATATATATATATATATATATATATATAAGCATATAGATATATATATATATAGACTAATACATAGTTATATAAGTACTAATATATAACTATATATACATATATACATATATATACATATCTAGCTACATATATATATATATATACACACACACATATAACTGCATATATATACCTATATATTTATAACCATATATACATATACATATAGATATATTTACATATATACATGGTCAGCTACCACGTTCTGCTTTCCTACCTTATCGCAAATCTCGAGATCGAATTCTTGCAATAGCAAGATCCAGCGGATTAGTCGAGGTTTCACATCCTTCTTGAGGAGGTGCCTCACTGCAGTGTGATCCGAGTATATGATAACACGGGAACCTAAAAGATAAAATCTGAATTTTTCCATGCCAAATACGACGACTAGCAGCTCTTTCTCAGTAACTATGTAGTTACGCTGAGTCTCATCAAGTGTCTTGCTAGCGTAGTAGATGACCATGGGTTTCCCATCTATTTTTTGCCGAAGTACCACACCCACAGCATAATCAGATGAATCGCACATGATCTCATAGGGTTGAGACCAATTAGGGGACTGCAAGATAGGTGCTTGGGTAACTCGATCACACAGGATCTCAAACACATGAGTGAATTCCTCGGTAATTTCGAAATGGGCATCCTTTAAGAGAAGATTAGTCAAGGGGTGTGCGATTTTTGAAAAATTGGGAATGAACCGACGGTAAAAACTGACATGCCCCAGAAATGAACAGATGTCCTTGACCGAGCTAGGCATAGAGAGTTTGGAAATCAAATTCATTTTGGCTTGATCAACCTGGATGCCTTTTTTAGAGACGGGATGTCCCAAGACAATTCCCTCAAGTATCATGAAGTGGCTCTTTTCCCAGGAAAGAACCAAATTAACGTCAATACACCGCCTGAGGATTTGGAGCAAGTGCATGAGGTAATTATCAAAAGATTTCCCAAATACTGAGAAGTCATCCATGAAGACTTCAAGGTATTCACCTACCATATCTGAGAATATGACAAGCATGCACCGTTGAAAAGTAACGAGTGCATTGCAGAGACCAAACGGCATCCTTCGGAATGCATACGTCCCGAAGGGGCAGGCGAAGGTAGCCTTCTCTTGGTCTTCAGGATGGATTGCAACCTAGTTATAACTGGAGTACCCATCCAAGAAGCAGAAGAATTAATTTCCCGCTAGTTTCTCGAAGATCTGATCAATGAACGATAGTGGGAAATGATCCTTCTTCGTGGAGGAATTGAGTCTTCTGTAATCAATGCAGACTCTCTATGACTTCGTTGTACGGGTTGGTATGGTTTCTCCAATTTCAGTCGTGATCATGGTGAGTCCTTCCTTCTTAGGCACAGCTTGGATTGGACTCACCCACCGACTATTGGAGATCGGGTAGTTGATCCTTGCATCTAACCACTTGATGATCTCCTTTTTTACGACATCCTACAGGTTTGGATTCAGGCGTCTCTGCATTTCACGGGATGGTCGTGAGCCCTCTTCGGTATAGCTGTGATGTGTGCAATATGAGGGGCTGATGCTAGTCAGATCATCGAGAGTTCATCCAATGGCTCTCCGATGCTGCTGAAGTACAGTAATCAAGCATGTTTCTTGATCAGATGTGAGTCGGGAGTTGATAATCATAGGAAACGTCTGATTGGAATCCAAAAAGACATACTTGAGATCATCGGGAAGAGGCTTTAATTCCATAACTGGATTGTCAGCAGCAGCAGGTGGTTCAGGGTAGGTGTCGAGAGCAAAGGAAGGAGCTATGGGTGTGTCTAGGTTAGGTTCAGGCTCCTCTAATTACGGGTTTTGATCTTCTTGTGGTTGATCAGAAATAATCAGGTTTTCCACGATACATGGGTCGTCAACCATGGCCTCGACATCACAATTTTGTTCGATAACTCCGTAATTAATTCCTTGTTGGGCCTTAAAGATGTCGATCTTTAGTGTCTTTCTCCCAAATTTTAACTCAATTTGGCCCTCCTCACAATTAATATTGGCCCTAGCTGTGGTCAGAAAGGGTCTCCCTAATATGATCGGTGTATTCTTCAAGTTCTCAGGAGCATCCATGTCTAAGACGATGAAATCCAGGGAAAGTAAAAATCGTGTACCCTAACTATGACATCCTTGAGAATTCCTTTTGGTGACTTAATAGATCGATCGGCTAACTGCAAAGTCATCTCTGTTGGTTTAAGCTCAGATTCCTCAAAGTGGTCTAATAGGGATGTAGGTATCAAATTGATGGAAGCTCCTAGGTTCAATAAGGCTTGGTCAAACTGTATATCACCGATAGTACAAGAGATCAGAGGGGTGCCTGGATCTTTTACCTTAGGCGGGAGTTTGCTCAAAATGATAGAGCTGGCTTACTCCGACAGTACGATTGGGTTCCCACCTTTGGTTCGCAACTTACGCTTGGGTGTATACACGTCTTTCAGGAATCGTATGTAAGCTGGTATGTAGTGAATTGCATCCATCAAAGGGATGTTTATTTGAACCTATTCAAAGAAGTTGACCAGGTCCTCCTCAGGTGCCACGTGTTTGGCTATCTTCTTTACTTTGGTCAAGGCCTCGAGAAATGGAACCTTAGATGGTTCCTCTAGAATTGGCTCGGGCTCTTTATCAGGAATGGGCATGTCCCTGATGACCAATCTAGGGTTAGGGTCTACAGGCTCAGGCATGTCATGGCTAAGAAAAGGTGGGTCTTGTGTTGCTTTGCCACTACTGGTGGTGACAGAATTTAATCCTACCTGATTTTGGTTTGGATTGGGCAAAATAAGTGTCTACTGCTGAAATCCAGAGTATGAAGTTGAAACATCCATCCCGTCAGGTGATGGAGAAGAAGGGGCCTGATAAAAAAAGTGAGCTTGGCCCTGATTTTGGTTCATAACGCACCTCTGGCTCGACACATTATTCAGGTTTGGAAGAGGCTGAGAAGGAAGTGCACCAAGCTAGCGAGCACTTGCCAGCTGGGCCAATTGATTATGTAACTCAGAGATCCCTTCTTTGTGCTGTTTTTGCATGTTAACCAAGGTCTGGAGAATCAAAGATGTCTGATCTTCTTTAGGTGGTTCAGATTGAAAATTTTGATTGGGCCTTGGTTGAGTAGGTTGATATGGTCACTGGTTTTGTGGTTGAGGTTGGAATGGGGATCTCAGATTCAAGTCATTTCCCGACCACGAAAAGTTAGGATGATTGCGCTATCCAGGGTTGTAAGTGTTGGAGAAAGGATTATTCTGGATGGAGTGGAGATCCTCAAAGGTCTGAGGAGCTCCGAGATAATCAGGGTACAGGGGTTTAGAGTTCCCCCAACTGTGGTGGGCTAACCCGTTGTTGCCTCCGAAGACATAATCAGATGGGGGTGGATATGCAACCATCCTCAGAGAGTGGTAGATGTTGTGCGCAGCCTCCCTTCTCGTAAGCGGATGCACGTATGTGCTTTGAGGTGCAGAGGTGGATTTGTGTAGATGACGAGTGATGTCGTCCACCTTCTTTTCGATAATGGAGACCTTATCCAATTAACCGGCTACCAACTCTAGATAAATAGATGCAGAAAGGCCTCGAGATTCGTGTACCCCCTGATTATTTGTCAATGCACGGGTGGACGTCCGGTCGTACGCACCTAGTGACTCATTGTTTAGGGAGATCTCGCACATGTTTTCAAGAAGCTCCCAGATCATGTCCTCATGTTAACCCATGATGTTACCACCACAGGTTACATTGACAAATAGCTTAATGTCGTCACAAAGCCCGTGGTGAAAGGATTGGACTTGTTCCCACTTTGGAACTCCGTGATGGGGGCACTTACGCATGAGATCCAAAAAGCGATCCCATGCCTCGTGTAGAGATTCTCCCGCTCCTTGGGAGAAGTGTGTGATTTGGTGTCACATTGTGTTTATATAACCAATGGGGTAGAATTTTTGCAGGAAGGAAATTTAAAGTTCTCCCCATGTGTTGATCATGTGTGGTTGAGTCTGAAACCAGTGAGCGACTTTGTCAGCCAGAGAAAATGAGAAGAGTTTTAAGAGTAATCCAAACTGATTCTGTACATCTGCCCCAAAAGTGTGGGCCAGATGTTTTAGGTTTTTGATGTGTTGGAAAGGATCCTCAGAGTTCAAGCCATGAAATTTTTAGGTCATATGAAGGATGCTAGGCTTGAGATCCACCTCGGGTCCTCCTGCGGGAATGTTGATTCGAGGTTCGATCTCCACCACTGCGGGATTATAGTGATCTCGTATTTGAGGATGCAGCGATGGGTTGATGATGGCATTGATTCAATTTTTTAAATGATGGACTTGTTGCTCAAGGTTAGGTTGATCTTCTTGGTGATCCATAGCTAATAAGGGAGAAGTAGGTTCTGAATCAAAAGACATGTTAATGTGATCAGGTTGTTGCACAAACACGGAAGTCAAGGCTTGACCTCGACGAGAGTGAATGACTAATGGAGGCCTCAAGGGTGGTCTTAAGGACCTCCACCCGAACATGCACCAATGGAGTAGATGAGGGACAAAAGGTGATGGACCCAATCAAGACACCCAAATATTTTTTGATGACTATAGAGGTTCAAGGCGGATGATACCCCTAAGTCAGAAAGTCATCCACCTGAGAATTACCTGGGCAGCCAAAAGGGGATACTCCCGCGAAGACCCCTACACGGTAAAGTGCCCCCACGGGTTACAAGGTTTCCCCCACCCAACCTTTCTTGTCACTGAGGATCCAGGTAGACCAGAATGGTGACTTGACCTCTTAAGTCTACCAATTTTAAGTTAAGAGTAAGGGTGCTTATGATTTCACTTGAACTTTAGGATGTTTTAATGTAGGGTGACCTAATTTGAAGATTGGTTAACCCAACAAGGTGGGTCAACTTTACCTATTTGTCCTTTGAGAAATTTAGGTCCTTTTAGTGTTCAACTAAAATTAAGAGCCTGATTTTAGGGTTTGCTTGAATAGATCAATTCAACCAAGGCTTAGGCACACACTATTTGGGAAGGTTAATTCTTGATTAAGCAAGTGTGTCTCTAAAACCCTAAACTAGAAACCCTAATTGGTTCTGATTGGTCCAATTCAATTCATCCAAATATGGTACTTAGGGCTCAAGCAAGAAGGTGATTGCCCTAGATACCTTAGAACCCTAAGTGCACAAATCAGGGTTGGGATGTTCTCTAGAATGTATCAAATCAGGCAACTTGTGATGGTTATTCTAAGCATAGAATGCAAGTAGCCCTAATTGACTTCTTCCCTTTTTTAGCTTTTCAGAATCAGGGGCTTAGGAGAGGGTGGATGGAGTTTACCTACCCCTGGAGTGTTCTGATGTGCAGCTGATCTTCCTCCAATGAATCCCTATCACAGACCACAGTCAAAAGAGATAGAGCAAGTTAGTATCAAATCAAATATTGCAATCAAGAGATCAAAGTTGCACGTTGCTCCCCGGCAACGGCGACAAAATGTTAATCGCACTGAAATGGGTTTTAAAATCATTGTGTTGCAATATAGATCGAGTCAGTGCAAAAAATAAATAATATTTATACTCGAATAAAGTCTGAGGTCATTCACTGGGAGCAAGTGGCAAATATGAATCTCAAGATCGCAGTTTGAATCAAATATATGAGCAATTGCAATCAAAACTTAATTAAAAATGATAAAGAGATGAAGCCCAGTAATAAAGTGCAAAAAGATCGAGTTAAAATGGTGATTTGAATCACCAAATTAACCTTACAATTTAATCATAATTATTTCAAATGTTTGCACAGTATCAACCACAATTAGTTCATGCAAGATGAGTAAGCAATAGATCCTGAGAGGCTTGGATATGTGAAATCAGATGGCGGATGCGTAGATCAAACGTCTTAAACAGCCAATTGCTACAGTGCCTCCAAAAGACTCGAGGGTCTCTTCTTCCTTTCTTCACTACTTCTTTCTTCCATGCGTACATAGGCTCTTCTTTCTCTTCTTGCGATTAAGTGTTGCACAACTTCCTATAAGAGCAAAACCCCCCTCCCCCCTCTCTCTTTTCTTCTTCCTTTTCCCCTCTCAGATATATGGTAATCGGATCCAGGTATACAGGTAAACGATTTAGAGCTTAGACCCACGCAGCGTGGCTGTAGGAGAGAGTGTGCAATGGGCGTGCATGTGGGGACCTCACCCCCTGTGTGTGCTGAGGTGATAAGCCAGATGCACAAAATCAATTTAAACCGCACGAGGGAGTCTGTGCTTTCCGATGTGGGACTATGTTGTCCCCTATTCTTTGCACAGTAGGCAGTGAACTTCCTTTGCCGAATAGGAGCAGCTGCTGTGTTTGAGGTCTCCAATTGAGGACCTGGAGACCTCCTTGGAGTTATTCCGCGTCACCTGGAGCAGACGCCTGGGAGCAAAGGCGCAAGAACACCACCTGGAACTCCTTGAAGAAGCTCCGCCAATGGCGACTTCACCTATGGCCAGAAAACAAGAAGGCCTATGGCCATGTCAAAATAGCACAGGAGTGGTCGCCGGAGCACAGCAAGTGTGGTGGTGGTGGTCTGAGGGTGTGTGAGAGTGTGAGGAAGTCTGGTGAAGTCGGAACGGAGGTACGGTGAGGGTGGTGTTCGGGGGACTTGTGGAGTGGCGATTCAGTCAAATAGACAAAGGTCATTTTCCCTGTGTGTGATGACGGAACTCTTGGCAGTGAAAGCGGCAAGAGTCGAGCAATGTAGCGGCGTGTAGGCATCACCGGAGTGTTGCCAAAGCGGTTGAAGATGAAGGCATCGAGGGAGAGTTGGTGGTTGGAGGTGAAATGTGAGTGCGGGAAAAAGATGTAGGGAGATAGACAGAGAGATAGAGATACTTAGTGATGAGGTAGAGAGGTGGAGATGGCCGATTGTGGTAGACCAACGTCGGAGAAGGAGGAGAGATTGGCGAAGCGGCGACGGTGAGCTAGGCAGAGGCACGTCCTCCCTTTGGTCGGGGAGGATCGCGACGAAGAGGAAAGTCGAGAGGACCGACCAATTTGGTCATTGGTGGCCGAAGGAAGGGGATTCAGGGGCCTTTGGCTTACCAAGACTTGCTGAGAAGCATGGTGAGGCATTGGTCGTACTTATATAGGCCATAGGAGACCTTTCCAATCTTAGAAAGAAGCTTCCAAGCTCGGAAGGTCCTCGCGAAATAGGATACCCAAACCTTCAAATGATTCGCATGACCTTTTGGAAAAGAATTTGAGCCCAAGATCGGTCTCATGTGGAAGGGAATTTCACAAAGAATCTCCGATTCAATTTTGGGAAGATTTGATTGAGAATCGAGCGAGAAATCTTTGCTCGAATCTCGCTGGAGCAAGGTACATTCACACCAATGGCAGTAGGGACTAGCTTGCAAAGAAGATGACAAAAGTTAGGGACCCGATGCAGATTTTTCGAAAGCTAGGGGCACAAGTATGAGAAAAAATAGCCAAACAGGACCAAAATACAAACTTGGTCAATATGACCTTAGACTTAGTATAAATTTTGGTATAAACCTAATTTGGACCCAAGGAATCCAATGGTGAAGTTAGAGTTATGGTTTGACCATGTTTGACTAAAGAAATTGCACAATTACCCAAATTAGGGTAAAAGTCTGTCTGTGGCTCTATTTTAGGTCAAGATGGGTTCTGATGGTCAAATTGAAGGTACTAAACCCTAGAGATTATTTTTCTATGGAGTTTAGAGGGTTTAGGTGAATTTTATCCTGACCAAAACCTCAGTAGATTAAACGGGTCTACTTTTAGGGTTTGAGATGTCCATTAATTCCCGTAACACATAAAAACCCATTTCGTTCTGTATGAACCCTCTTGTTAGACTGAAAATCACATTTTGACCTTTATTTAACCCCTGAGAAAACCCGTGGTTATTCTATATTTGTGATAGAATGGTAAATTTGCAGAAATAACCCTGTAATCTTGTCTTCTTCTCAAATCAATGTTTTATGCCCTTAATATCTTCTGATGGATATGTAGGAGCTTTTATTCACTTAATCAGATCAAATTGAGCTAGTTATGGCTCATGATGGTGTTCCCATCACTTTGCACTGTAGCTGAGGGCGATTTAAGTCGTCTAATATTGTGTTCCACCGTCTAATTGCTTCTAACAAAGTGCACTGTGCACTTACTTGCATGGATTAAATTTGGTTGATACTGTTGAGATATTTCTATTATTGTAATTAAGGTAAATTGGTGATTCAAATCACCATTGTACCCTAATCTTTTTGCATCATTGACATTTGCTCTCATATATATATCATTCTTGCATAGATTTTTCATTATAAATTACTCATCTTTGTGGTTATATTATGATCTTGAGATTAATTGCAATACTTGCTCCCAATGAACAACCTCAGACATCAAATTCGAGTATAAATTATATTTATTTTCGTGTGATTTCGACTATACTGCAACGTAGTATTTTAAAACATCGATTTTGCACGTAAACATCGATTTTAAACTTAGGCATGGGGACTGTTTTATGATGATAATGTCATCATCAGCCATATCTAGCTTTTTTTGGTCTTAATCCATTGATAAATGCTCCTACATAGCCGCCAGAAGACGGTAATTCACTGCAAATCCATTTTGGGAGATAAATATGAAAACATGGGAAAAACTACAGTTTTAATAGAATATCTTAATTGCAAAGCAATCACGAGATTTCCAAGGGGTTAATTAAAGGCCAAAAGGTCATAAATATCTATTAAGTGGGTTATACAGACAGAAACAAGTTTTTCACACGTTTCAAGAATTAAATGACATCTGAAATCCTAAAAATTGACCCACTTAATTCACTGAGGTTCTAGTCATGATAAAATTCACCTAAACCTTCTAAAAATCATAGAAAAATACTCTATAAGGTTTGGTAACTTTGATTTGACCATCAGAACCCATTTTGACCTAAAATAGAGTCTGAGATAGATAGTTGCCTTAATTTGGGTTTCTACGTAATTTACCTAGTCAAACTTCGTCAAAACCTAAATCTGACTTCACCAACAAATTTCTTGGGTCCAAATTAGATTTTTACCAAAATTTAGATCTAATCAGAGATCATATTGACCTAGTTTGTAATTTAGTCCAGTCTGACTCTTTTTATCACACGTGTACCACTAACTTTTGAAATCTATTGCAAAAACCCTCTTACTTTTGTCATCACCTTCACATTTGGGTCCCTACAGCCATGGCAGGTGTGAACCCAAAGATCCGAGCTTCTAAAGAGAAGATCTCTCTTGTTTCAACTCCAAATCCTTCCAAAATTGGAAGGATGAATGTTTAGGCAATCAGGAATCCGTTAAACATCTTTTTAGGGTTTGAAATCAACCCTACAAGCCATTGGAACATTAGGATTTCAAAGACTCCTATTACTTGAGTTGCAAGCTCATGCAAGCTCTTTCCTAATTTGAAGCTCGACCTAAGCTCTATAAAGGACCTCCATGAACAACTTCACCTCCTTAGCAAGGTTTGGGGCCAAAAACCTCTTCCTAACCATACCTCCGACCCCTCTCTGATTGAGCTACGGCGAGCTTCTTCAACCTCCTTCTTCCGGCCATTAGACGGTCAAATCAAGTGACCTATCATCTTCCTCATCTTCCTTCGCCTCTTACCGGCCAAAGCGAAGGCTCCCAGACCTCATTCTTCCTCACCGTCCCCCTCTAGAGATCTTCATCTTCCACAGTGTCAGTCTGCCAACGTCGGTGCCAATCCTACCCTTTTCGATCGTTAGAGTAGGTTAGTTAGGTCCCTGTTAGTTCTCAGGTCCTTTCCTATATTCAAAACCTAAAAACAACCCCTCAACCTCACCACCATCACACCTTTTGTCCCTCGCCTATTCCATCGGTGTATGTATGGGAGGAGGTCCTTAAGACCACCCTTGAGGCCTCCACTAGTTTTTCACTCTCGTCGAGGCGAAGCCTCTACTTCTTTGTTTGTGCAACTACCCGATCACACCAACATCTCTTCCAACTCCACTTCTAAGCCCGAATCCCCAGCCACAACCATGGATCATCCAGAACAACCTAACTTTAAACCACAACAATTCTTTGATTTCAGAGATCAGATCAATGCCTGCATCAACCCATCGCCGCATCCTCAAATGTGAGATCACTACAATCCTGCTCCAGTGGAGATCGAACCCTGAATCAACATCCCTGCGGGAGGACCCGAGGTGGAGCTCAAGCCTAGTATGTAATCGGGAGGTTTTTGTTCTTTGCAACTGATATCAGAAAAATATGTCGTCGCAATATGTAATGTGGTAAAGAAGACCTCAATCAAAGTTACTAAAATACTAAAATAATACCACACTTCAGGTCATATCACAAGGAGACATAGAACCAATAAGATTACCAATAATCATGTTTAAGAAAAATAAATTGCCATTGATATCAATGCATCATGGGAGGAAAGAAAACAAAATACATTAACTAGTAATTCCAATCCTTCAATATTGTCATAAATAACCAAGAACAGAAGGGCCTCCCACAAATTTTTCGTAATAAAATAATCAATATCAAAATCCCACTCTTTGGCAATGGCAATCATTGTAATTTTTAATTGAGCCAAAAATAGGGGATTCGCTACCGTGGAGGAGGAGAGGACGCACGTGGAGGATGAGAGGACGGTCGGCCTTGTCATGCTCGAAGGAGGTTGGCATTGTCGAGAGCTTCGCGTCGGAGGTCGCGCCGAGGAAAACGATGGCCGATGGCGGTCGGCCGGTGGGAAGGTTGGCCAGCGGTGGTGCGTGGCCGCGGGGGTGTTGTCGAGCACAGTGAGGTCGCAGAGCTGCTGTCAAGGGAGAGGTTGTTGCTCCGGTGACGTTGGCGGAGAAGATGGTGGCCTGGAGGGGTAGCTACGAGTAGGAGGTGGCCGGCCGGTTGATGGGTGCTTCTTCCCTATTGACGATGGAGGATGGAGGTACTACAGCCGCGTGCGTGTGGGGTGGCTGGCGGTGACGGCTGGTTGAACGTGCGTGCGTACCTGCACGTGGCAGATGGGCGACACCGATGGGTCGTCGACACCAAGGAGAGGACTGTTGCGAGGAGAAGAGGTCAGAGGCGGCGGTTTCATGGCAATGAAGACCAGTGGCTACCTGCAGTGATGGCTGTTGTTATTCTTTGTGGAAGTCGGTGGAGGATGGTCTTTGTGGCCACAGTGGTTGCTACGCATGCGTCAGAGCAAGAACGTAGTGGCGCGGTGGTCTCCTATGTGCGTGGTTGTTGGTGCATCGAGGAAGAGGAGGCTCATGGTAGCGGGAACGTCGGGGTCGCGCGGTGAGGTGGTGGCTCGCGGTAGTGGTCACGGCGCAAGGTGAGGGTGTTGGCAGTGTCGATGGAGGCTCGTGGTCGTGGATGGGCACGCGATGAGGGGAAGGAGATGGAGGCCATTTTCTTTTTTTTCTCCAGGGAAGCCGCCGCCCTCTTTGTCATTCCTTTCCTGTTAAATAAGGAGAAAATGAGAGAACGAGAGAGAGAGTCAGAGAAGGAAAGAAACCATCAATCAACCGTGATTTAGTGTTGCCATTTGAGGGAGAGAGACATAAGGAATCAAAGAGATTTTAGGGCAAATAAGGAAGGGATTAAGAGATGCCAAAGAATGATTCTTTTGCCAAATTTTACCAAGATAAAACAAATCCCACAATGTAACATCTCAAATCTATATTTGATGTAAAGTCCTTGCCTTTAAAGTAAATAATCAGTTCTTTCACATAAATATTCAAGTCATTAATGCATGAAATGATACATTCAAAGCTTTCACATTTTGTCATTATCAGCATGCCTTAGATTAAATTATGCTCCAAATAATTCAATACTTAAGCACTAAATTAGTCCACTCAAGTGGACCCATCAGTATGCTTCACATGACCCCAAAATTTCATGGCTTGAACTTTGAGGATCCTTTCTAGCACATCAAGAATTTGAAGCATCTAGGCCATACATTCAAGGCAGACATGCATAAACGAAGGGTCTACTCTTGAAAATCTCCTTTTCTCAAGTTGACAAAGCCACCAATTGGTTTCAGACATACCCTCACCAGATCAACACATGGGAAGAACTTTAGACTGCTTTCTTACAAAAATTCTATCCCATTGGTCGAACTAATGCAATGCAGCACCAAATCATGCAATTCTCGCAAGAAGCGAGAGAATCTCTACAGAGGCATGGAATCGTTTTCTGGATCTCATGCGCAAATGCCCCCATCACGGAGTCCCAAAGTGGGAGCAAGTCCAATCCTTTTACCACGGGCTCCATGATGACATCAATCCTTTTGTCAATGCAACCTGTGGTGGCAGCATCATGGGTCAGCATGAAGACGAGATTTGGGGAATTCTCAAAAACATGTGCAATAACTCCCTAAACAATGAGTCACTGGGTGCGTATGACCGGACAACCCCCCATGCAATGACAAACAATAGAGGGGTACACAAGACCCAAGGCCTTTTCGCATCCGCTGAGTTGGAGTTGGTAGCCATTCAATTGGATAAGGCCTCTATCATTGAGAAAAAGGTGGACGACATCACTCGACATCTACACAAGACCACCGCTGCATCGCAAAGCACATACGCGCACCCGCCCTTAGGTAGGGAGGCTGCACACAACGTCTACCACTCTTAGGGGATGGATGCCTATCCACCCCCGTCTAATTTCGATCTTGGAGGAAACTCCGGGCCAGCCTACCACAGTTGGGGGAACTCTAAACCCTCATATCTAATTACCTTGGAGTTCCATAGATCTGCGAGGATCTCCACGCCGTCCAGAACAATCCTTTCTCTAATACCTACAACCATGGATGGCATAATCATCCCAACTTTGTGTGGTCGGAAAATAACCCGAATCCGAGACCTCAATTCCAACCCTGACCACAAAACCCATGACCATATCAGCCCACTCAACCAAGGCCCAATCAAATTTCCAATCTGGCCCACCTAAGGAGGACCAGACATCCCTGATTCTTCAGACCTTGGTAGACATGCAGAAACAACACAAAGAAGAAATCACTGAGCTCCGTAATCAGTTGGCCTAGCTGGCAAATCCTCGCCAGCCTGGTGCACTTCCTTCTCAACCTCTTCCTAACCCGAATAACATGCCAAACCAAAGGTGTGTTATGAACCCAAATCAGGGACAAGCACATTATGTTTATCAGGCCTCTTCTGCTTCATCACCTGACGGGATGGACACTTCTACTTCATATTCTGGGTTTCAGCAGCAGACACCTATTTCGCCTAACCCAAACCAGAATCAGGCAGGATTAAACTCCATCAACACCCGTGTGGCAAAGCGACACAAGACCCACCATTTCCTAGCCACGATAGGTCTGATACTGTAGATCTTAACCCTAGATTGGTCATCCAAGACACCCCTATCCCTGATAAAAAGCCTGAGCCAATTCTAGAGGAACCGATTGAGGTTCCATTTCCCGAGGCCTTGACCAAGGGAAAGATGAAACCCAAAACCGTGGCACTTGAGGAGGACCTAGTCAAGCTCTTTGAGCAGGTCCAAATAAACATCCCCTTGATGGATGCAATACACCACGTACCAGCCTATGCGAGATTCTTGAAAGATGTATGTACACCTAAGTGTAAACCACAAACCAAAGGTGGGAATCTGTTGGGAGATCGTAGATCGCATTTTTGATAAAAGCGTCGTAGTATAGTTGCGAAATACGATCCAACAAAGATATTGTTTTGTAAAAAAATAACGAGACTTAAGTCCCGGTCATTCGTCTCTGGGAGGCGTGTTTCTATTTTTGAAATCGATCTTAAAGCCGCTCTACTTAATATTCTGGTGCGCAATATATAGGTGGTTAAAGAACAGGCACTTAAATCATGCAAATAAAATAATCATTCAGCTCATGGTGATTTCGAACGCATAAAGAGAGATATATATATAAATGCATTTTCATTCATTCATTGGGGGAGAGTTGTTTGTACAGGAAATCTAGAGGAAAGCTTATACAGGAATGCTTGAAATTAAACTTAGCTACTAGAAAACGATTGCATACAAGAATCGACGGGGGGATTTCGCATGCATCATTGGGGGAGAAGAGAAACTACTCTACTAAGCAGTAAATGAAAGCAGTAAAACTTATGAAAAGCATGATCTAGAGCTAAAAGAATAGAGGGCATTCAGGGGTGGTCCCCGATGGCCTTGGAGTGGTCGACAGGAGAATGAGGGGCGGCAAATGTAGCTTAGGCCGACCCTTGGAGAGAGGTAGGGTTGATCCAGCATCCCGGCATGGTGTCCTCCATGGTGGTGGTAGTGAGCTCGTGGAGGTGGAGTGAGTGGCTAAGTGGAGGTGGCGTGAATGGCACCAATGGAGAGTAATTGCCAAGGGAGTGAATGGGTGCAAATGGCCACCCATGGGGTCTTTTTATAGACCCAATGGAAGCTCTCTAGAGAATTATGGAATTCTCTAGAGAGGCCTATGGTGGGAGCTCGTGGGAGAGTGAGAGAGAGAGGGTGGATGGTGGTTTTTAGATCCACCAAATGTGGATCTAAAAATTGAATGGCTCTTGGTTGCTATTTTTGGCGACCAAGGCAACCACACATGGTAGAGAGTTCTAGAGAACTCTAGGCTAGATATTTTCGTGTGGATGGTGGGTGTGTGTGGGTCGAAACTTAGGTGGCTAGGTTGATTAGGTTGGGTTCTAGTGGGTTTAGGTCAAGGTAGGTCTCAAATTAGGGTTATAAACCCTAATTCACTAAGGTAAAGTGCAATTAAACTTAATACAAGTTTAATTGGTTGTGTGGAAACTTAATTGAGAGTAAAAAAACTCAATTAAGTCAGGTCTAGGTCAATTGAACTCTCACTGAGTCCAATTGGACAGTGTGTGCTGAGATCAGGGCTCAATTGGACTCAATGAGTCCAATTGAATAGGCTGATGGATTTAACTAAGATCCAAGTCAATTAGGTTTAGTGAGGACCTCATTAGGTCCTTAGGGAGGTGTAGAGGTGATGTACTAGGGTTAGGGTACCTTAATTTAGGTTCCTATGGGGTTGGAATTGGGTTTAGGGACCTAGAGATCCAAGATCAAGGCTTAAATCTCAAAACAGGAATTGGAGAGCAGTATCAGACGTCTACTTATAGAATCAGACGTCTTATACTTAAAAATCAGAAGTCCAGACTTGTTGTCTGGACGTCCAATCAGAGTCAGGAAGGGTTTCGGGTTCTGTTTTGGGTATTCTGCAGAAATTGGACGTCTGGCAAAGTGTCTGGACGTCCAATAACACTGCAGAAGTGGGTTTGAAGTATGCGGGAGTTGGCTAAGGGTCCTGGACGTCTTAAAACTTATCTGGACGTCCAAAGAAGGGTTGAAACTAGGGTTTTAGGGCTTCCTAGGGTGTTGTGACCTAATCTAAGGGTGGCTAAGGCTTGGGGAAGTCTCTAGGCTATCCTAGGGCTAGGATGGACCTAAGCTCTTCACATTTTACTGCTTTATTTCTACTTAATAGAATAGAATACCTTTAACCCCCTTACATTATTATTCCTATATCTAAACTAGGCCTTCTGCTCCAGCTCTGCTACAACTCCTGTTATTCCTGATCCAGCTTCAGATCCAGCTCCTGATCAGCTTATTCCCTGCAATTGACATAATGCACTTAATCAGCACATTATAACATTATTTTATGCATAGCTAAAGAAAAGCAGTAAAGATGCAGATAATGCATATGCATGCATGGATAACCCTAACTTATGCTAAGTCCTAGCCTAATTTAGGTCAATTAAGACCTATGATTGTTGCGCAATCAGAATCCGATCGTAATGTCGGAGCAAGCCAGCTCTATCATTTTGAGCAAACTCCCACCTAAGGCAAAAGACCCAGGAACCCCTCTGATCTCTTGTGCAATCGGTGATATACAATTTGATAGAGCTTTATTGGACCTAGGAGCTTCCATAAATTTGATGCCCACATCCCTACTAGACCACTTTGAAGAATTTGAGCTCAAACTGACAGAAATGACTTTGCAATTAGTAGATCGATCCATCAAGTCACCTAAAGGAATTCACGAGGATGTTATAGTTCGGATCCATGATTTTTATTTTCCCATGGACTTCATTATGCTAGACATGGATGCTCCTGAGAAATTGAAAGATACACCGATCAGATTAGGGAGACCATTTTTTGCCACTGCTAAGACAACATCAATTGTGAAGAGGGTCAGATTGAGTTAAAATTTGGGAACAAAACTTTCAAAATTGATATCTTTAAGGTCCAAAAAGGAATAAATTGTGGGGTTATCAAGCGGATCTATGATATCGAGTCCGTGGTTGAAGATTCATTTGTTGAGGAACACCCGCTTATCCCTAATATTCAACCACAAGAGGATCAAGCCCCACAGATAGAGGAGCCTAGACCAGACCTAGACACACCTACAACCCCTGGCTTTACTCCCGAACCTCACCCTGAATCGCCTGCTGCTTCTGACAATCCCGTCATGGAATTGAAGCCCCTCCCTGATCATATGAAATACGTCTTTTTGGGTTCTAATCACACGTTTCCTGTGATCATCAATTCTCGACTAACTTCTGATCAGGAAACATGATTGATTTCTGTCTTTCAGCACATCAAAGAGCCATCGGATGGACTCTCGATGACTTGATTAGTATCAGCCCTTCATATTGCACACACCGCATCTACACTAAAGAGAGCTCATGACCATCATGTGAAATGCAGAGATGTCTGAATCCAAATCTGTAGGATGTCGTGAAAAAGGAGATCATTAAGTGGTTAGATGCGGGGATCATCTACCCGATCTCCAATAATCGTTGGGGGAGTCCAATCCAGGTTGTACCTAAGAAGGCAGGGCTCACCGTGATTACAGCTGAAACTGGGGAAACCATTCCGACTCGTATTGCAAACTCATGGAGAGTCTGCATTGATTACCAAAGACTGAATGCCTCCACGAAAAAGGATCATTTCCCACTGCCATTTATTGATTAGATACTCGAAAAGTTGGTGGGAAATCGATTCTTCTACTTCTTAGACAGGTACTCTGATTAAAATCAGGTGGCAATCCATCCTGAGGACCAAGAGAAGACTACCTTCGCCTGCCTCTACGGGACGTATGCATTCTGCAGGATGCCTTTCGAGCTCTGCAATGCACCCGCCACCTTTCAGCGATGCATGCTTGCCATATTCTCTGATATGGTAGGTGATTACCTTGAAGTCTTCATGGACAACTTCTCGGTATTTGGGGAATCTTTCAATGATTGCCTCTTGCACTTGGTCCAAATCCTTAAGCGATGCATTGATGTGAATTTGGTTCTTTCCTAGGAAAAGAACAATTTCATGCTTCCTGAGGGAATCATCTTGGTACATCTTATCTCCGAGAATGGCATCCAAGTTGATCGGGCTAAGGTTAATTTGATTTCCAAACTACTTGTACCTATTTCGGTCAAGGACATCAGATCTTTTCTGGGTCACATCGATTTTTACCATCGATTCATTCCTTATTTCTCGAAAATCATGCACCTCTTAACTAATCTCCTATCAAAAGATGTCCCTTTTGAGATCACCAAGAAGTGCAGTCGTGCATTTGAAAGTCTATGTGACCGAGTCATCCAAGCACTTATCCTGCAATCCCCTGATTGGTCTCAACCCTTTGAGATCATGTGCGATGCATCTAACTATGTAGTAGGTGTCGTGATTTGGTAGAAAATTGACGGGAAACCCGTGGTCATCTACTATGCTAGCAAGACTCTTGATGAGGCTCAGCTAACTATACAGTTACTGAGAAAGAGTTGCCAGCCATAGCATTTGACCTGGAAAATTTTTGATTTTATCTCTTGGGTTCCCACATTATCATATACTCGGATCACACTGCAGTGAGTCACTTTCTCGCAAAGAAGGACGCGAAACCTCGACTAATCCGCTAGTTCTTATTGTTGCAAGAATTTGACCTCGAGATTTACGACAAGGCAGGAAAGTCGAATATGGTAGCCGATCACTTGTCCCGCCTTCCTTCTGCTATCATCGACCCTTCCGGACCAATCACGAAGCATTTTCCAGATGAGCACCTCCTGACTATTGGTGAGAGACTTCCTTCGTACACAGATATGGTGAATTACTTGGCATCTCATCAGATCCTGTCTGATTGGCTAAAGGCCAAGAAATATAAATTACTTTAGGATGCCAAGTACTACATCTGGGAAGACCCGTACCTCTTCCTCATTGGTGCTGATCAGATCATCAGACAATGCATCCCACAAGCAGAAATACAGGACATCTTATCATTCTGCCATGACTAGGCCTGCGGCAGACATTTCTTCGGACATAAAACCGCAGATAAAGTCCTCCAGTGTGGCTTTTATTGGCCCACGATCTTCAAAGACACATACAATTACTGTAAGGCATGCACCTGTTGCCTGACCTTGGGCAACATGAGCCACCGCGATATGATGCCTTTATAGCCGATTCTCGTGTGCGAAATCTTTGATATATGGGGGATTGATTTTATGGGTCCCTTCCACAAATCTGATGGCTTCGAATACATTCTCCTCGCTGTGGACTACATGTCCAAATGGATCGAAGCCGTCCTGACCCGAACCAACGATCATAAGGTGGTAATCAAGTTCATTCATCAGCACATCTTCTCACGGCTCGGTGTCCCATGTGCTATTATCTCTAATGGAGGGACCCATTTCACGAATGCACAGTTTAGATCTCTGATGACAAAGTACAGGGTGTTGCACCGAATCTCGACTCCTTATCACCCCCAAACCAACGAACTAGCTGAACTGTCAAACAGGGAGATCAAGAAAATCCTTCAGATCACTGTTAGGCCTGATAAGAAAGATTGGTCGGCTTGCCTTAAGGAAGCTTTGTGGGCCCATAGGACCACCCACAAAACTCAATTAAGTACGTCTCCGTTCAGACTCATGTACAGGAAGGCATGTCACCTACTCATTGAAATGGAGCATAAAGCCAATTGGGAAATACGGAAGTGCAACCTAGATCTTCTTAAGGCTGGAACCCACAGAAAATTACAAATGAGCAAGATTGAGGAACTACGCAATGACACGTACGAGAACTCGTGAATTTACAAAGAATGGGTTAAAGCCTTTCATGACAAGCACATATCAAGAAAAACTTTCCATCCTGGTTAGAAGGTCCTACTCTTTGATGCCAAACTCAAACTATTCCCATGCAAACTCAGATCAAAATGGATTGGACCATTTCTTGTCCAACGTGTTTTTGAAAATGGGGCTATAGAAATCAGTGAACTCAGCCTTGATTCTGAACCATTTATCGTGAACGGTCAGAGACTCAAACCGTTCATTGATCTCACTGACACAAACTTGGCTGAGTTATCTTTTGATCTACAGTCTCCCCGAGCTTATTACGCCTAGCTGTTGGCGTTAAACTTAACGCTTAACGGGAGGCAACCCGTCATCATTTTGAAAAACCCAAAATCCTTTTGACATAACTCTTTGCTGAACTCATATTGCACTTTAGGGTTCGTCCATTAGAACAGCCGACTCCACCTTTGGTACTTGTATCAAAGCTTGAAATCGTCTACAACAGTCACACCGACCCATCCACCCACCCTTTGAACCTGTTCTAATGTACGATCTAAGTTGAACTCAAACCCACCTAATTTACAATAAAGACATTACAAATCGTAGGCATGGAGGAGGATTAAAGTGCAAAACGCTGTGAGAATCAAATCACAAAAAGGGTTTCATAAAAAAAAATTACATATTCGAAAACAATAAAAAAAATGGAGGATGAGGAAAAAGAAGATCCATTTGAGAGAAAAATGAGAAAAAGGAGGGAAAAAAAATTGAACAGAAAAGAACAGAGCAAAAAGATAAAGAAAGAAATGGAGTCCCTTTAAAATAATATTGAACTTACCTAACTTCTAGGTTGGATCGAATGATGAATTAAGACTTGGAAGGCTAAAACTTAATGGCTTAATGGTGAATACCAACCTTAAGCCTCTTAGATCTGTTTTGAGATTTAAACATTCACGTACTTGTCAAGATCCAGATTAATCCTCAAGAGGTTGAGGAAAATGCAAAGCTTATGTATTAGGTCTAAGGCTTAGGGATTATTCGGCCTTGTTAACTAACCTCTAGTTTGCGAGACTCGGTAACCTAAGCACCCTAACCCACGCACAAGTCTAGTTCGGTGCGCTTAACATTTAAAATCACGCAAAAGCATTTATTCTGTTCTGAAAAAGCTACCTAGATTAGGAGCGGCTTATCAACACAAGTTGATTTTAACAAGTTCCCGGCGAGGAGAGGCGAGAAACTTCCCTCGAAGATGCACAATAACATACCGTCTCCTTAGTGCTTGCCTCCTAGGATAGCTAAATATCCTACAGAGGGTATGCAAGCACCTTGTGTTGGTTCAGGTGCTATGGGCAGGATATCTCGAAATGTCGATCGATAGGGCATGAATTTAGCTACAGAACACCATGGGCGGTACTATCTCGAAGTGTCGAAAGCTAAGGTTCTGGGGGTTGCCATGGGCGATGCTATCTCAAAGCATCGAAAGCCAGGGATCATACGAGGATTGATGGTGGGAGCTAGGAATCCAATACAGACAGTATTTTTGAGCCAATCCAAACTAAGAAATAAAGAAAAGAAAAAGAGCGAGAAAACTCTCCAAAAATGCAAAAATTCTTCTATCTCTCTCTCTTACAAAAATGCATTGCAAACTGAACCTGGACTAATCATGTTACAAGCACGAGTGCTTTAACCACGAGGTCCAACAAACCTTAGGATAACCTGTGGGCCTTAGAAACCTTTGCAGTAGACTAAGGCTAAAGCTAGTCAGGTCTAGATCTTGGTTGGTACTTGAGTACCTCTATACATATTATTGGCAATCTGACCTAATTTCCAAAGAGAAGAAAAAAATAAAAACTTTGAACATCAAGGCTTGGTCTAGAATTTGAGTTAATTTCATAAGATTTTGCTAAGAGACTAGCAAAAGTTAGGCATGGGGTTATGATGATAACGTCATTATCAGCCATATCTAACTTTATTTACTCTTAATCCATTGATAAATGCTCCTACATAACCACTAGAAGACTGTAATTCACTGCAAATCCATTCAGGGAGATAAACATGAAAACAAGGGTAAAACTACAGTTTTAACAGAATATATTAATTGCAGAGTAATCACGGGATTTCCCAAGGGTTAATTAAAGGTCATAAATATCTATTAAGTGGGTTTATGCAGACTGAAATAGGTTTTTCGTGCGTTTCGAGAATTAAATGACATCTGAAACCCTAAAAACAGACCTGCTTAATTCACTGAGGTTCTGGTCATAATAAAATTCACCTAAACCTTCTAAAACTCATAGAAAAATATTCTCTAAGGTTTTGTACCTTTGATTTAACCATCAGAACCCATTTTGACCTGAAACAAAGTCTTAGACAGTTGCCCTGATTTGGGTTTCTACATAATTTACCTAGTCAAACATGGTCAAAACCTAAATCCAACTTCACCATCAGATTCCTTGGGTCAAAATTAGGTTTGTACCAAAATTTTAACCCAATCAGAGATCATCTTGACCTAGTTTACAATTCAGTCCAATCTGACTCTTTTTATCACATGTGTACCCTTAACTTTTGAAATCTATTGCAAAAACCCTCCTACTTTTGTCATCACCTTCACATTTGGGTCCTTGCCACCATGGAAGGTGTGAACCCAAAGATCCGAGCTTCTAGAGAGAAGATCTCTCTTGTTTCAACTCCAAATCCTTCCAAAACTGGAAGGATGAATGTTTAGGCAATCAGGAATCCGTTAAACATCTATTTAGGGTTTGAAATCAACCCTACAAGCCATGCGAACATTAGGATTTCAAAGACTCCTATTCCTTGAGTTGCAAGCTCATGTATCTCTTTCCTGATTTGAGGCTTGGCCCAAGTTCTATAAATGACCTCCATGAATAACCTCACCTCCTTAGCAAGGTTTAGGGCCAAAAACCTCTTCCTAACCCTACCTCCAGCCCCTCTCCGATCGAGCTCCAGCGAGCTTTTTCAACATCCTTCCGATCATTAGACGGTCAAATCAAGTGGCCTATCATCTTCCTCATCTTCATCTGCCTCTCGCCGACCAAAGCGAAGGCTCCCAGACCTCATTCTTCCTCGCCGTCCCCCTCTGGAGATCTTCATCTTCCACGGCGTCAGCCTGTCAACGCCGGTGACAATCCTACCCCCTTTCACCGTTAGAGTAGGTTAGTTAGGTTTAGTTAGATCCTTAGGTTAGTTTCTACTATTCAAAACGCAAAAATATCCCTCGACGCACATGCACACTGTCATCATTCTCATCTCCGATCACCACTCTAGTGAGGACCTCCGCTCGATACACAACTCCAACCACCTCGTCGACACTTTCACGAGCTTCGCCTCATCCATCCGCATCGAACCCCCATCTTTATTTTCCATTCCATCCACTCACACAACCCCCCGAACAAACCCATCACCAACATCCATCTCTGTCACCATCCACCCTCCACATGCTCTCGCCGCATGTCACCGCCACCAACCACGAAGTCCCTAGGTGACACCTCCAGGCGAAGCAAACTCCTTCCAGGGGGGTCTCCAAGTCCTCAATTGAGGATCCAAGTAGGTGCTGCTCACCAATTTGATGCACCTTCACCACAGCAGTGTGCGAGAGAAAGGAACTGAAGATAGTCCCACATCATGGGATTAGGAGCGAGTGAAGCCAGATAAATTGATTTTGTGTTTAGGGCTCGTTGCCTCCAAACACAAGGTGAGGTCCCTTCACCTTACCTGCACTCGACCTAACTACCTAGACCTATCACTCCTCGCTCATCACCACTGTCGGTGAGCATGGACCCGAGTACGTGATCTGATTACCCGATTAAATCGGATATCAGAGAAAGAGGAGATGAGGAAGGAAAGAGAGAAAGAGAGCGGGGGAGGGTGGGTTTTGCTTCAGAGAAGAAATCTTGACACTTAGCCGCTGTGAGAAGAAAAAGGGAAGAAAGGAAGAGAAGAAGAAAGCTTATAAAGAAGGCAGAAAAAGAAAGGCAGTGTAAGGACCCATTACTTTTTAGCCTTTCAAGACATTTAGAGTCTCAGTCAGACGTCTGTCCAGATGTCTGGACCCGTTCCCGGACATCTGAAAGTGGAATTTTTGTACTACGCACTGCGCTCTACACATGGGCGACGCGCAGAACCGTTCCTTCCTCTCTCTCTTACTCACCTCCCCCGAACCCTAAACCCTACACCCTCTTATATAAACCCCCTCCTTTCTCCTCTCCACTCCACACACCACAACCACCACCACGTTCAGTTCTTGTGCGGGAGCGGCGAGAGAGGGCGAGCGAGGGAGAGCGAGAGGGAGGAAGGAGGAGAGCACTGGAGGAGGAGGCCTAAGGTCGGTGGAGCTTCAATGGAAGCTCGGCGGAGCTCGCACAGCCAACAGCGGGAGCGTGTGGGAGGAGGAGAGGGCTCGGGGAGGGGGCCTCCCGGCCCTCTGCAGCGATTGGAGCTACTACAGTGCATGGTGAGAGAGCAAAGCGAGCTGCGGGGAGTTTCTGATACTGGGATTTTTCTAGTATCAGACGTTTAGAGTCGACCAGACGACCATGGCGGCAGCTGGACGTCCGAGTCTGAGACCAGATGACTGAAAGCACTTATATCGCAAGGTACATTCTTTTCCGCAATTACGACCTTGCAGGCCTCACCACAGAAGCTGGTCGGGCTTGATTTGGACCTGCGATTTCGTACGCAGGTAAAGGCCCTTGGGAAGGTGCGCGAAACTCTTTTCCACGCATTTTTAGACATCTTAGTACATCACCAGACGTCCGGAGGTGCATGCAGACAACCGAAGGCATTGTTTGACATTTGAAACTGCCTTCAGACGATCGCAGAGAAGTTTCGGATGTCTGAGGATACTGCAGGAACATAAGGTAAGATCTGACACCTTTTAAGACATCTGGGATTATTCCCAAACGTCTGATTTTGAACAGTAGGCACGTTTTTGACTTATTTAGGGTCTGATCGAGATCCATTTTACGCAAACGAAATACCTGTACTTTCCTCTTGAGTTCCTCTATGTACTAGAGTCTATTTTACAATATTCTGAACTCTCCTTTTATGATGTATTCCCTGGAATAGGGTTTCAACCTGCTACACGTTTAGGGCTTGCAGAGACGTTTGGGTCTGCGGTTCAAGCCTCCATTACTCCCGTGTTTCCTGGTAGAGTAGTTTAATTTCATTAATAATACTTAAATAAGAATGTGCTTGTGAAAATAACAGAATGGAACCCTAGGATGTGACATGAACCTTAAGGTAGAGAAATGAATGAGCTTGTTTGTACTGTATGGTTCACTTGCTTGTGTGATTAAGATAAATTGCTAGTCAATGCCTGTATTTAATGAACAATTACCTGTGCAATCACCAGTTGCATGTATTGAGAATTGAATTATGAAAACACAAGCTGTCTATATACGGATGAGAAATGAATTATGAAATATGAGATCTGGATCGGGATAAATGAGGTGAACATGAGCATGAACCCTACGGGGAATTAGGAGTAGAACTCCTGTGGATAGACAGAAACCTAGAATGTAGATGGGAAGTGTGCTGACCCTTGAGTACGTGGTACCAAGGAAAGCAACTATCCCCTTTTGTGTAGAGTGAAGCTAGCTTCCCTTGGGTTGAGACCCGGAGTTAGGATTGGCCACTCTACACTGACTCATGTTGGCCCTCACGTACATGGTACCGAGGCGAGCTACTAGTATAGGGAGGGAGCTAGCCACCCCACGGGGCCTGGGGTTTAGCTAACCACCCTACACCGACTTGTTAGGCCCTCTAGGCAAACCAGGGTAGTCAAAAGAGGGTGCACGGATTGTGGAGGGGCAAGACCCCTGTTTGGTTCTGAGGGGGAAGACCCTATACTGCTCCATTCTATACTTTGGGCGTACCCGCTAGCGGAAACGACTGACCGCGTGTCAGTGCGGGGTAGCTACCTGTGCGCTTATCATGCGTGCCATAGTCACCGCTACGTCTTGACAATGACCTTGGGGTGGTTGACTAGGTGTAGGATTACCACGGGGGACTCTCCCGACCAGGAGAGCACCACGTGTACCTTCTACTCTACATAAAAGACTGCAATCAATATCGTTCCCATGAGGAACATGCAAGATCAAGGAATATCTGAATACTTTGAGAAATGGGTAAAACTGGAACATATAAAACAGATAAATGGAAATAAGAATTAAACTTGTTGTTTTTACCGTTCTGTACTTAGATAATATAGATACCACTCTACTCAGCGTTCACTGACTCTATCTTTTCGTAACATTGTTTAGGGCCAGGAGTTGAACAGCCCGAGTTTCCAGCTGCGGAGGGTGCTTGGCCCAATCGAGTTCAGCCGCAGTTTTCTTCAGTACTTCCTTTTCTTTTTCTCTTCTGTTGTAGTAAGTAATGGACTTTTAGTTATTGTTTTGCTACTACTATTTACTTTCCGCTTTCCATTGTTATTGTTGTTGTGGTGGTATGTACTGAAACAGCTGATCTATTTCCTTTACTGCTTTGTACGTTTCTTCTGCTTAGTTATATTGCATGTGTGAATATGGTTTACTTTCCTACCTTTGGTTATTTCTTGTTGGACAACTAGATTTTGGGATTAGTCGAGGCGAGCCGATCTCGGGTCCTGTAGGGATCCAGGAACCAGGTCGTAACAGGCAGAAGAAGAATAAGAGAAGAAGCAGAAGAAAGCTTTGAAGAGCACTATAACAAGGCTTGGTTAAGTCGTCTAATCCATATATCAGACGTCTGATCACTATTACTTTATTTAAGATAATTAAATAATTGGTATACATGTGCTTAGGCTAATAATTGGTGATCTAAATCACCATTATTTTATTCTAGGTATCTTTTTGGTCTCTTTAACTCTTGAAATACTTATATTATTCATTGAATATCTAATGTGACGGAATAGTATTTCATTGAATATCATTATTAACTTATTTCTATGCTCATTTATATGTTAATTAAATATTAGCATGCGAATTCCTATTTGCTCCCTATATTCGACCTTGGAATTCATTTTTAGATATCTGAGTTTATAAATTTTATTTGTAAAGAGATCCATTGATAATTTTGCACTATAACGATGATAACTTAATCTTAATCCTCTCTAAATACCTTCAACAATCATGCCATAATGCTTCCTAACCTATGGGCTCTAGGGTCTATGCACAATGCACTGCAGGTCTCTCTCTCTCTCTCAAACGAATACGGATAATAAAGCGTGCGGTGCACGCACTTGAGGGAGTTGATTAGTGGAAATTCGTGCAAGAAAATGGTTTAGGGTTTCAGGAAAGAGACAATTGTGTTGTTATGTTTGTAAAATTTCACTATAAAATAATTTTACCGAGACTCGGTGAGTCCCAGGTCGAACACGGGGAGACGAACATTTAATTAAAATCGCATTTGTTTATTTGGTTTTGGTATTTTCTCTATATCTTTTTTTTTATTTTTTATAAGGCAGAAGATCAGGTCGAATAATCTCTAAGTGGACTACTCTACTTAACAAATAATTAAAGAAAGAAAAAGAAAGAGAGAGAAAACAAATATAGATATATGCTTAAACAATGTTTGATACAAGAAATTATTGTAGGAAATTAAATCTATACCAGAAGGTGAATAAAAAGAGGAGAGAGAAAATCACCCACGGTGGTTACTTGGGGGATGATTTGCTGAGGCGAGGTCCAGATGAAGGTAGTGAGGAGCTGGGGGAAACAAGACAAAGTCAGAGGGAGAAGACGAGAGGTAGGGCGGCGTCGCGGCATGATCTGCTTCTTTGAATAGGGATGAGAGGATAACTGGTGGGAGTTCCACAAACGGGGGTGAGAAAGTGGAAAAAATTATTTTTGTTTCTAATGAAGCATCCTAAGGGCTTGGGAAGACTAGAATAGAGCTTAGAATAAGTTCTTGAGCTCTAAGGAGGTAAGGAATGGAGTAGGAAGGGATGAGTACAAAGGAGGGTCTTGGTAGGGCTTTTATAGGGGTGAGAATGGGGTCTTCTAGGCCAAAACCCACATCAAAGCACTCAACGCCACACGAGGGACATGCATCACGTGCAGCGTAGCACGCACGCGTACACGTAGCTATGTCACTCCTTCATAGTCTAATCTTCATCGTAGGGCCTAGGATCACATGTGCGAACACTCCAGATCATGCCCCAACCATGTGAGATCACGTGTGTATCTGCACGTATCACGTGATCACGCCTGTTGGTGCCACGTGGAAGCGCCATCACCATCCATCGAGGATAGAATGGCTATTAGCATGCGAAGACGTGTCGTTGCGGCTGTGAAGGCGACGATGAAGGAGATGTGGCTGAATCTGCGTCGTCCGCCCTTGATCCGATGGCTCAATTTTTTATTCGTGTGTGCTTGAGGAGATGAGTGCCTCAGGTCTCGAACTAGCACCTGAGGGTTGAGAGTATATCGTGGATACCATTGTGCTATCGCAAGCGGTGTCTAATCTCAGCCATCGATTGCAAATCTGATGGGGGTGGTTACCCGAGGTTTGCATACTACGGGTGATGATCCAATCGTTGGATCTACAACGTTTGGTGTTGCGTAGAGGCATGTCCCTTTGATCTGTGAAGTGTCGTGGAGGATTAACCTCAGCCATTGGATGAGAATTTAACAGCCAAGGTAAAGAGAGCATGGGCGAGGGGGAAGGCAGTGGGCAATTTGGAGTGCTCAGATGGTACCACGTGGCGTCATCTGGGTCGTCCACCTTCTATTGTTCATAGTGGATGCTATAGAGCAATGATCTAGGCGATTTTCACGTCGATGGACTGTAATCGTTGCTCTGAGTCCATTCATATGGCCAGATTTTTTGTTTGAAGCACAGATGTAAGTCGCCTTATCCCCTAGCCATTAAAATAAGCATATTAATTTACACTTAATACAAATTAATCTAAATGCAATATGATAGATGTTATGCATTATTTACGATGCTAAATGCAACTAAACATCTTAGGAACCGGCATAATAGTTATTTTATCATGAAATATTGTAGACTTATCAAAAGTCCATCCCCTCACTCTCGGGTGATGGGGCATGGGGCGAGATTAGTGATATACTGCATCGGCACTCAGTAAGTGCACAATGTGGCACAAAACAGCAGCGTTCTTTAGTTGCACAATGCTATGTCTGCAAAGTGCATTTAACTAGATAATTAAGTGTTTAATTAAGTGTTAATTAATGGTACAAATTACAAATTGGGGCCATAATTATTAAATTAACATTTATGGCTCTTCATTACATACTTTAAATTAATCTAATTACAATTATAAATACATATTTACCTAAGGTGTTAAATATTTACAATATAGCTTAATAGGCTAATGTACATTATATGCAACTGTGTATACTACATAATTAGGATATAATTTATCTATTCTACATGCTTAAATACTTAATTAAGGATTTTAAGTTAATTACTTTAATTTATTACTATCTATACACTTTATATACATATAATAACTATGTACATAATATACATATAGGCTAATTATACAATATGTACATACTGATATACATGATAATTTAACTTATAATTAAGCTAAAGTTAAATTAGAATATAAATTATTAATGAACAATATAACTAATCTAATATACACGCATAATTTATATATATACATAATTTATATTTACATATAAGTTAATGATGTACGCACATCTAATTGGCCTAAAATTCTTATTTTTGCATGTTCCTAGGTCTATAGAAGCATCATAAATTATAAATATTGCATAACACGTATCATCATGCATTTAGGTATGATTGTATAAATTATAGGTTAATTTTTCCTTTTTGGGGTTAAGGTACAGGACAATATTTATCGAGGTCTCAGATTGAAGATCTAACCATAAGGATTTGATCAGGGCGATGATCGGAGTTCAACTCTTAGATCTCCCCAATCGGACCTTCGTAGCATCGATGCAGTCTGAGAAAGATCAGTGGTCAAGGGTCAACATGATGTAAAATCTGCATGTCAGATGACAAATCCAATCGCACGGATGGCTTTGAATCGACGATCGCAGCCCAACAGCATGAAAATCGGTCCAATCTGACATCTGTAGCACCATCTACAAGTCAAAAAAGATGGACGGCAATGATGGCGCCACGTGGCGCCATTATAGTTGCCCAACACCAGTCGCAGCACCTCCTTCCGCCTACTCGATGAATCTAAACCGTTGGATGCTCATCCAACAGCTGAGAAAGCGCCGCGTCATCTCTCTTTAACTCCTCACTCCTCTCTGAAGACAAAGGCCATTTGATTTCGACCGTTGGATCGAGATCCAACGGTCGAGAGCAAACACACCTAAAAATAAAAACTCGACCGTTGCAGGTACTCTTCCGAGACGGGCCAAAGCGATTAGATTGTAGAAAACTGCGAATGAAGGTTCTGTAAGTATACCCCACCACCCACCCACTAGTTTTCATTCCATCACCTAATAACATAAACCTTAATTAACCTAGGAGCTTGTTGGAGCGGAAAATCTATGCAAAAAGGTTTGAGTTTTGAAAACTCATCGTTGTAGTGCGATTTGCGAGAAAATCCGTTAACAGATAATTTTTCCAAAACTCGAAAAGAATTCCTGGTCGAACACAAGGAGGCTACGTTGATTTGAAATTTACGATTATTTTTTTTTTTAATTTTGGTTTAAAAGCAAGATAATCACAATGAAAGTAGTAAATCTACTCTAAAAATTAGTAAACAGAAGGGAAGTGAGAAATTATCCTCCTCGACTGCTGCTTGGAGGACGAGCCAAAACGAGCCGATGCTTGGAAGACGTACAGCGGAGACGGAAGACGGAGAATGAAGTAGGAAGTATTCGGGGCAAGGTAGGACGTCATCGTCACGTGATTCACTTCCGGAATGGGGGTGAGAAAACCACGGGAGCTCCACGAATGGGGTGAGAAGTGGACAAACTTTTGATTTTAACTCTAGAGGAGCATCCTAGGTTTGAGGCAAGCTTCTTTTAGAGCTTTGGAGAGGGAGAGAGGTGAAGGAAGGGATGCTTGATATGCAGGGGACGTAGCCTTTTTATAAGTGTAGTGGTTGGGGGCAAATAGGACATTTTAACATGAAAACACTAATATAGGGGTCTTTAGTGACAGATTTAAGCATCACTAAAGACCCTGAACGTGGCCGTAGCTCATGTGCACGCGCCACCCCCTCCTCTTCCTTTATTTCAATGCACAAACACATCCATGCATTGTCAGCCGTTCGATCGCAAGATCGAACCCATCACACCCTTCGCGTGCCCGCATCTGAGCTCGAGTAAAGGGTCTGTCTGATCACGCGTGGATCCGTGCACTCTGGTTCACCACGTCACTACATCCACCGTCCATGCCGCATCCAATGGTCGAAATCGACTACGCCTTGCGCTGCGCTGAATTGAGGCGAGCGATGAGCTTCAAACCCGCACCCTCATCTCACGTGTGGAGCGCTCAACCAATGTGCCAAGGCTGAGACTTTGTTGCGTTTCCAACTGAGGTGTGCACACTCATGGCCGTTGGATCAAGATCCAACGACCTAGATCAGATCGTGCGTGCGAGGAGAGAAAGGGCACGGCGGGTGCTCGCCATTTTAGTGGGCCGATTTGGGCGATCGAGATGGCACCACGTGGAGCCATCTTAGCCATCCATCTTCACATGCTTGTAAGTGGTGCCACGGATGTCGGATTGGATCAATTTTCGCGTTGTTGGATTGTGATCGTCGATCCGAATCCATCCGTGTGATCGGATTTATCGTCTGAAGAATGGATTTACACCACCTAGCCCCTTAACCTCTGATCTTTCTCGGACTGCATTTGATACTATGGAAATCCAATCAGGGTGATCTTAGAGTTGTTGAACTCCGATCGTCGTCCTGATCAAATCCGTACGATTTAATCTTCAATCCGAGGCCCCGACTAAATATTGCCTGTCCCTGACCACCAAAAAGAGTAAATTACTATATAATTTATACACTTTGACCTAAATGCATGCTGATGCATGTTATGCAATATTTACAATGCATGATGCTTCGACAACACTAAGAACCTGCATAAATAGACATTTTAGGCTAGGCAGATGCATACACATCACACCCCCATGCCTATCTTTTGCTAGCCCCTAGCAGAAAATATATGCTATTTATAAAAGAATTAGGATTGGATTTCTTGGGCAAAAGTTATTCTTCAACACTAGGAAATTTTTACTAAGGACCTAAACTACAAAGAGACAACAGCACCTAGGTGTCTACCAAAATGCAGACCGCCTCAAGCCCTCGCCTTGTTCGAGCAAGGATCTTTTTCTTTTCTTCTTTTCTAATTTTTTTGGATTTTTGAGTTTAAGGCTTCGGAGCAACTTTCTACGGCCACTCAACTCACCCAAGACTCCAAGAGAACCCTAAGTTCTGAGCATCTTTATATGTAAAATATGATAGGCTCACTGATTGGCCATTAGAACGGACCTCGAGTTTCTACGCCCCTAAGTGACCTTTAAAAGAAATTCTGCCTAAAGATGTATCTATTCGATCGATAGCTTTCTCCCTACTTTTATTTTTATGGGATCAACACAAGGGTGAACCCAGTGTATATCTCGCATGTTTATTCTATTTCTCCACTTCTTCCTAGTGTTTAGGAATTATACGTGTATTTCTTGAGCTAGGATCTGGACAACCTACCAATCGACTGTTACCCACAATAACTTGCCAGCCATACTCTTGCGATAAAGTGTGGCTTATTTCTTTTTTTCTTTCTTTTCTTCTTTTCTATTTTTTTTCTTTTTCTCTTTTTTGGATATTTTTCTTTTCTTTTTTTTATTTTTTTTTAAGTAGGTGGCTTCCCTAATCTAACATTTACCTAAAGGTAGCAAGAAAAGAATGGTCATGTGGCTGAGCTCTGGATAACCGACCAATGGGTTGTTACCCATGATAACCTACCAGTCATACCACCCTAAAAGGTTCATTAGTTACCCAATTTTCGTTAAAATTGTCGAAAAGTAAGTCAGTGCAAGGTGTGTGTAAATGCTTAGACTTAAAATCCACTCAAATCAGAGGACGGGTTAATAAGTCATGTACTTATCACCCCAACTTATTTAACCAATTTGAAATTGAATTTAGAATGGCGAGGACTCAAGAAACAAATCCCCATTTTAGTGGACACCCGGGATAATTAAGCCTGAAGACCTAAAGGGTCTATGTGTTCAGGACCTACTATATTATTCCCTAAGGTTGGAAAATCCTAATACCCAAGTATTCTTTTCCTAATTCAATTTTTCTTTAAATAAATAAAGAGAAAAATGAGTAGAATTTACAAGAATTTCACAGAGCTGAAAAAAGGATTCAAAAATGAATCCACCCTCCCATGCCTAGCTGATGCAATGTCCTCATTGAAAATAAAAGGCATGAGAAGCAACGTAGAATGAAGAAAATATCACCTGTATTCCATGATGCTCGGGTCAGCTCTGAGTCAGACTGTACAAGTGCTGAGTTTAATGCCATCAGCTAGGCGAAGTCCAGCCAAAGAAGTCACATTAAGGTTAAAGCAACCTTATCGGAGACGGGTTCTGGAATAACACAGTCAACATAAGGTTTCAGACGTTGTCCATTGACCTTAAAAGAATTACCCATCTTTAGGTCAGAGAGCCCAACAGCTCCGTTGGGAAATATTCGATCGATGATGAACGGGTCATCCTACTTTGACCTAAACTTGTTGGGAAAGAGCTTAAGTTGAGAATCAAAGATCCAAACCTTCTGGTTCGACTCAAAGCTCTTGCGGGAAATCAGTTGGTCATGGAGAACTTTGTTCCGAGCCTTATAAATCTTGGCATTCTCATATGCATCATTTCTAAGCTCCTCCAACTCAGATAGTTGGAGCTTCCTGGTCTTTCCAGCTAAACTTAAATCAAAGTTGCATTTCTTGATTGCCCAAAATGCCCGATGTTCAATCTCTATGGGTAAATGGCATGCATTTCCATACACCAGATGAACCGGTGACATGCCAATAAGCATTTTGTACGCCGTACGGTAGGCCCAAAGAGTGTCCTCAAGCTTTTGAGTCCAATCTTTTCGATCAGGCCTAACCGTCTTATACAGGATATTCTTGATCTCTCGATTGGAGATCTCGACCTATCCGTTCGTCTGAGGGTGGTAAGGTGTGGAGATTCTATGATTTACCTTGTATTTTGCCAATAAACTACGGAAGTGGGCATTTGTGAAGTGAGTACCACGATCGCTAATGATGGCCCTCGGAATCCCGAACCGACTAAAGATGTTCTTTTTGACAAAATCTATAACCACCTTTTGGTCATTCGGGTAGGGATAACCTTGATCCACTTGGACACATAATCAGCAGCAACAAGGATGTACTGGTGTCCAAATGAAGGGAGGAAGGGTCCAATAAAATCGATGCCCCAAACGTCAAAGATTTTGACAGGAAGGATTGGGTTTAGAGACATCATATCTCTCTTGGTTATGCTCCCAAGTGCCTGGCATCGGGAACACGACCTCGACAATTCCTGGGCATCCTTGAATAAAGATAGCCAATAGAATCCAGACTGAAGTATTTTTGCAGCCATCTTTTTCCTAGAGAAATGTCCACCACATGCAGATGCAAGGTAGAACTCAAGTATAGTTTGAAACTCATTCTCCGGTACACATCGACAAATAATCTGATTAGAGCCGATGTGATACAATTCAGGGTCATTCCAGAAGTAATATTTGGCTTCAGATTTGAATCTATCCCGTTATTGTTTGGTCCAATCCTTGGGGATTTGACCAATAGCCAAATAATTTACTATGTCTGCAAACCACGGGGTTTGGACACCTGAAACTACCAGAATAGTCTCGTCCGGAAAAGTATCATTAATCAGAATATCCGGATGAGAAGAATCACTTAGAAGCCTCGAAAGATGATCCGCCACCACATTCTGTGCCCCAGATTTATCTTTGATTTCAAAATCAAATTCTTAAAGTAGAAGAATCCATCGAATGAGCAGGGGTTTAGCATCCTTTTTTGCCAAGAGATATCTCAAGACCGAGTACTCGGTGAAAATTATGACGTGGGACCCTAAGAGTTAGGCCTTGAATTTTTCTAAAGCAAATACTACAGTTAACAATTCCTTCTCACTAACAGTGTAATTCCTCTAGGCCTCGTCTAGAGTTTTGCTAGCGTAGTAGACAACAGAGGGCTTTCTGTCGATCTTTTGACCCAAAATTGCCTCGACCGTGTAATCAGAAGAGTCGGTCATGATCTCAAATGGAGCTGTCCAGATCGATGGTTGCAACACTGGAGCACAAGTGATTGTCGTTTTAAGAAAATTGAATGCCTTCCAGCATGATTCATTGAAATCAAATGGTGTATCTTTGGCAAGAAGGTTGCTTAGAGGGAGAGCAACTTTACAGAAGTCCTTGATGAATCTCCTATAGAATCCCACATGACCAAGAAATGATCGAATTTGTTTGATAAATGTGGGAGGAGGAAGTTTAGAAATAGCATCAACCTTAGCTTTGTCGACTTCAATTCCCTGTTCATAGATTACATGACCCAAGATGATACTTTCTTGTGCCATGAAATGACTCTTTTCCCAGCTAAGGACCAATCTTGTTTTGATGCATCTTTTAAGGATCAATTCGAGATTAGCTAGGCAAGATTCAAATGAATCTCTAACAATAGAAAAATCGTCCATGAAAACTTCCATAAACTCTCCCATCATGTTAGAAAATATTGCCAGCATACACCTTTGAAAAGTCGCAGGTGCATTGCATAAGCCGAATGGCATTATACGAAAAGCAAAGGTTCCGTAGGGACAGGTGAAAGTCATTTTTTCCTGATCCTCAAGATGGCTAGGGACTTGATTGTATCCCAAATAATCATCCAGGAAAAAGTACTTTTGCCCAGCTAGTCTTTCATGGATCTGATCGATGAAGGGTAGAGTGAAATGATCCTTTTTGGTGGCTGTGTTCAGCTTCCTGTAATCGATACAGACTCTCCGAGAGGAAGCTAAACGAGTTGTGATAGATTCTTCTTTCTCGTTAGTCACAATGGTAATCCCAGCTTTCTTGGGAACAATTTGCACGGGACTTACCCATGGACTATCCGAGATCAGATAGATGATTCCTACATCGAGCCACTTAATTATTTCTTTCTTGACCACTTCTTGCATATTAGGGTTTAATCTCCTCTGCATCTAGCGAGAAGGGTGGGATCCATCTTCCATGAAAATTCTGTGATTGCAGTAAGATGGCTCAATCCCCCTAAGGTCATGGATGGTCCAACCAATTACCTCTTTATGTTCTTTTAAAACCATGATCAGTTTTATCTCCTACTCCATAGTCAATTTAGAATTGATAATCACAGGGAGTGTCTTCTTAGGTCCTAAAACTTGATATTTCAAACTCTCAGGCAATGGTTTCAGTTCGAGCTGGGGCGAGTCTAAGATGGAAGGTAAGGAGGATGCTGATGACGATTCATCAGGACGATCGAGAGGAAGAGGTTGAAAGTGAACAAAATCAACAACCTCTTCAGAATGTGGTAGGTTTGCCACGGAGGGTTGTGGGTTGGGTTCATCGATGCAGGAAGAACTCTTAATAGCAAATACAGCCATACATGTCTCAATATTCAAATGATCTTCCTCCAGTTCCTTTATAAATCCACAATCCTCAAATTTATTAATCACCTTGAAAATATCCAGTTTCAGTTTTCGATCCCCAAAGGCGATTTCCATGCTACCGTTCTCTCAGTTGATATTGGCCTTAGTGGTAGCTAGGAACATATGCCCTAGATTGATGGGTGTGTTCCTTAAATTCTCAAGTACATCCATGTTAAGGACAAGGAAATCTAGAGGAAAATAGAAGTCAACCTTGACAATAACATCCTTAATAACGTCTCTCAGATTTGTGACTGAACGGTCTAGTAACTGCAGCATTACCGAGGTCGACCGAAGTTCACCTAATCCGAACTTCTCGTAAATAGAAGTTGGAATTAGGTTAATGGACGCACCTACATCCAAGAGTGCCCGATCAAAAGTGTAATCTCCTATAACACATGAAATCAAAGGGACACCTGGATCTCTCTTTTCCGAAGGAATGTGATGCAGGATAACAAAACTAGCCTACTCGGAGAGTAGTACCTTCCTCGGAACAGATTCCCTCGGCTTACGCTTCTAGGTGCATAAATCCTTTAAGAATTTAACATAAACCGATGTGTTTGATAACATCGAGGAGTAGGATATTGATTTCAACATTCTTGAATATATTCAAGAGCTCCTTGTCACTATCAACAAGCTTCTTCATCCTGGGTTTAATCAAGGCCTTAGAAAAAGGAACATGAGTTAGATCTTCGGAATCAGGTTCCTAACCCTGGATTTCTCCTTCAGAGTTCTCCTTTCTTTCCTCAGGCTCACCAGGATTTTTTTGACTAGAGAAGGGTAGGTGTGGGTCCTGGGTTTGCCTCCACTCCTCAAAGTAACGGAGTTGGTAGATGCATACGGGTTTGGGTCTTGGGGAGGGTTAGGAAATATCGGAGGGGCTTGATTAGCTAGAAACCCCAAATTTGATGAAGAAGCAAAAGATGAAAGACCCTACTCAACCACCTGAGCATGTGCGTGTGGGTCCATCTGATTCCCATACCCTTGGCTTGATTGCTCGGATTTTGTATGTTGCGTGGGTTCGGTACGGGTTGAAATGGCAGAGATCCAGGCTAACGAGTATTAGCAATGAGTCTGGTTTGCAACTTGTCCAGTGAGGTTTTCATTTGTTGAATGAGCTGGAGCATATATCCTTGCATCTCTACCATCTAACAGTTCAAATCAACCTGCCCTACAGGTTGATGGGCATTCCAAACTGGCTGATTGACTTGATTCGGGGGTAGCTGAGTATAAACATGACCCTAACCCATTAGTCTTTGCGGAGCATAGTTGCTGGGTCGGAATTAGGTTTGCTGCCCCAGATTTTTTCAGGAGAAGTTAGGGTGGTTCCTCTAGCCTGGATTATAAGAATTGGAATATGGGTTGGACCAAACATTCTCCTGTACAACATAGACATCCTCATAGGGAGAGGATGGAGAGAAAGAAAGTGAGGGATCATAGAAACTGGGATCAAAGGCCCCAGTTTGGAACTCGTGGGGTTCCGAGTAATGCTGGCTCATAGGTTGAGCTGCATCCAATTGATTCATGAACTCCTGTCTAGAAGGAGCTTGCGAAGAATGGAATCCCGAATTTTGGGATTGAGTGGATCAAGAATTGTTCATAGAATTTCCAACCATCCACTCCATCCTTTTGGTAACCAAGTCCACCTTATCTAGCTTATTACAAATCAGCTCCATATCAAATGAATGAGAGTCATGGACCTCATTAACATTCGATCTAGGTTGTTGGGACCAGTTAAATGTATCCATGGAGGCATGATTGATTGAATTTTCACTCATTTCCTTAAACAAATCAAGCACACTATATGTGTCTTTGTTGAGGAAATTTCCTCCACAAGAAGCATCCACGTGATTTCTGAGTTACTCAGTCAACCGGTGGTAAAAGATCGGCACAAGTTGCCATTTTAGCACCTCGTGGTGTGGACACTTCTGCAATAAGTCCTGGAATCGCTCCAAGGTAACATGAAACTGCTCCCCCAGCCTTTGGGTGAAAGTAGTAATTGCCTGCCTTAATGCATTGGTACGCCCGACTAGAAAGAATTTCTTTAAGAAAGCCGATTTAAGAACGTTCCAAGTTGCTATCGGCCTTCTTATAGTCCTGTACCAATGAGCAATCTTATCCCTAAGAGAGTAGGGAAAGAGCCTCATGATCATTTGCTCTTCATTCACGTTTCGTGCTTTGGTGGTCTGGACCAAAGTGGTCAAGTCCTCCAAATGCTGAAACGGGTTTTCAGAGTCAAGTCCATGGAAATGTTTGATCAGGCTTAACACCTAGGGCTTGATTTCAAAGTCTCCAGCTGGAATCTGGACGCCAGGATGTTCCTCGTAATTTGAAGGATCATAAAAATCCTTCAAGGGTTGAGCGCCCTACATTCTCTGCAACCATTCTTGCATTCTCTACATTGGTTCCAGTTGCCTTTGAAACATCTCGTGTTGATTCTGAGGCAGAGGAGGTTGTTGATCGACCATGGGATCAATTTGGCCAAAATTCAATCTATGCCTCCTAGAATGATCTAATGATCCTTCCAATCAGAGATTCAATGACCTCCTTCCAAGCATAAACTAAAAAGAGGTCAGAAGGACTGGGGATAAGAACTCTGCAGCACAACAAAATAAGTCTGTCCTTAAGTTGGGTAGCCTAAGGATCTACAAACTCTCAGAATCCATCCTAAGATTATAGACGATTTACTCTACTTGTATCCAGTCAATCCAATCAGTTGAAGGAGAGGCTAGGGAGAAGGTTCTTCCTTTGGCTTGTGCCTCCGGTTCTTAGTGTACCCCCAACCGCGGTCGTTTGATGCTACTTCCCTAGCTAGACATCAGATTGACTAGTACAGGCAGGTTAATCATGAACAATCTCAATCTGGGCCCCGAAGAGCGAATCAGTGCTTAAGGCCAACATCTAATCAATTTTAACTTAGTCTTAGGATTGTAGTGCTTATGGAATGTGATGGGCCCTTAAAATGGGTTGTGCCCTTAATGATTGATTGAATATATGTGAGTGTGTGCACAACCAAGGTTTTCAAGCAAGATTATTTGGATAAGTGGATTTTAAGGTTCAAATCTTACTTAAGTAGCTTTTAGGGTTTAGAATTAGGTAAATTCAATTAAGTTCAAGAGGCAAACCAAATTTTCAAAACATGGGTGAAGATCTTTTCCTTTTGAAATCAAAAGTAAAGTGGAGTGCTTGGTATGGACCTAAATTATAAACCCTAAGGGAAGCTACTTGATGAGTTGATTTTAGATGAAGTGGTATGGCCCAAACAACTCAGACAATTAGCCTTAATGTACCACTAAGTTAGGCACACAATTGGTTACCTAATATGATTTCTACTCAATTATGTGTTTGGGTGTATGTGTACCTATTCCAAAAATCGGTTGACTGGTTGAGTATGAAAATCAGAAGAGGTCGTGTACCTTTCGAGATTTTTTTTTTCTTTTTATAATTGGAGGGTGGGATGGGTGGAGGTGGAAATCAAACAATCAAAACTAATCCTAAGGTTTATGAGAACACTTAGGTTAATTAGGGTTATAAAATGAACTCTATGGAAGGGGGGAAGAATGGGGAGCACTTACAATTGTCTTCAACTACACTTTATTCCTTTCTACTACTTGAACATTCCCTGTTGAGGTACTTGCAAAACAATAAAAAAGAAATAAAAGCAAGTTAGAAAATAGATATGCATGCGAAAATGCGGAAAGGAAATTGAAATTCGTTGCCTCCCTGGCAACGGTGCCAAAATATTAGATCGGAAAATCTACGCAAAAAGGTTTGAGTTTTGAAAACTCGTCGTTGTAGTGCGATTTGTGAGGAAATCTGCCAACAGATAATTTTACCAGAACTCGAAAAGAATTCCTAGTCGAACCTAGAGAGGCTACATCAATTTGAAATCTGCGATTATTTTTTTTTAATTTTGGTTTAAAAGTGAGATAATCACAATGAAAGCAGTAAATTTACTCTAGAAAGCAGTAAAGAGAAGGGAGGTGAGAAATGATCCTCCTCAACGGCTGCTTAGAGGACGAGTCGAAATGGGGCGATGATTAGAGGATGTAGAGTGGAGACAGAAGACGGAGAATGAAGTGGGAAGAATTGGGGGCGAGGCAGGACATCATCGTCGCAGGATCCACTTCGAGAATGGGGGTGAAAAGATGACCACTGGAGCTCCACGAACGGGGTGAGAAGTGGACAAAATTTTGATTTTAACTTTAGAGGAGCATCCCGGGTTTCGGAAAAGCTTCTTTAGAGCTTTGGAGAGGGAGAGAGGTGAAGGAAGGGATGCTTGATATGTGGGGGTCATAGGCCTTTTTATAGGTGTAGAGGTTGGAGGCAAATAGGATATTTTAACATGCAAACATTAATATAGGGGTCTTTAGTGATGGATTTAAGCGTCACTAAAGACACTAAACGTGGTGGTAGCACGTGCACACACGCCGCCCCCTCCTCTTCCTTTGTTTCAACGCACAATCACGTCCATGCATCATCAACCGTCCGATCGCAAGATCGGATGACTTAAAAGCCATTGCACCCTTCGCGTGCCCGTATCTGATCACGCATAAAGGGTGTGTCTGATCGCACATGAAGGATCCATGCTCTTTGGTTGTGCCACGTCGCTGCCCCATCCGCTGTCAACGCCACATCCAACGGCCAAAATTGGTCGTGCCTTGCGCTGCAATGAATTGAGGCGCATGATGAGCTTTGAACCCGTGCACTCATCTCGCGCGTGGAGCGTTCAACCAATGCACCAAGGCAGATACTTTGTTGCATTTCCAACCAAGGTGCACATGCTCATGGCCATTGGATCAAGATCCAATGACCCAGATCTGATCATGCGTGCGAGAGAGAGGGCACAATGAGTCCTTGCCAATTTTGCTGGGCTGGTTTGGGTGGCGAAGATGGCGCCACGTGGTGCCATCTTGGCCGTCTGTTTATTGCGCTTGATCGGGTTTTAAAAGATAACACGTTGTAATATAGTCGACAAAGAATTCAAACAAATAGAGAATTTTATTACTCGAAAATCGAAGTATCCGAGGTCGAACACAGGGAGCAATCTCAGTACTTTTAAAACTAAGGAATACAACTTTTAAATGAAAGATAATTGATTCATAGAGAGATTTAAAAAAAATAGTTGCTAAGAGAGAGAACAGAATTGGACATCTGATTTCTTTATCAGACGTCTTAAATGTAGTCTTCTTGTTTGGCCTTCTTTCTTGGTCTTTGCTTTCTCTGCAGTCTTACTTCTCTCTTCTGCCTTCTTCTTCCTCTTCGTAGGTTCTTCTTTTCTTCTGATCTACAGGGCTTCTTCTTCCTTGGTCTTCTTCCTGCCTTTGCTTCTTTTCTCTTCTGTCTTCTTATTTTTGTCTACAGTCCTTTTCTTCCTTGGCTAAGTTTCTTCTCTTCTTCGCTCAGCCTGCCTGCACAGAGAGGTGGAAGCAAAACCTACCCTACCCCTCTACCTGCACGTCTCTCTCTCTGAAATTCACTCAAGGACGCTCTCCCAGAGCCACGGGTAATCGGGTTGGATTTCGCACCCGGGACCAGGCGCATCGACGAGTGGGTGATGCGCGAGGTGTGCTCAGATAAGGTCGGGTCGGAGCCCACCAGATCCGCGAGGAGAAACCGCAGACGAGGCGAGAGCTAGGTGAGGGACCTCACCCCTGTGCGTTCGGAGGCAACGAGAAGATAACACAAATTCACTTTATATCATACCTGCGCTTCGTATTTCGCCGATGTGGGACTATTAGTCCTGCCCCGCTCTCGCGCGCACCCGCAGAAGACTCTTCGTGCAATTGCCAAGGCTGCAGGCTTCGCTGCGCTCCTTGCTGGACCAGATTTCTTCGCACTGCTCGCCCGAGTCCGCTGCACCTGAAGGCTGGAGGTCCTGAAGCCTGGAGCTGCTCCGAAGCTGCTTCAACTGTCAATGGCAGTAGGGGCTAGAATACTGCCAAACACAAAACAAGCCTCTCGGCTTAATCAGACTAGCTGGGGACCTTCGCCGTGGCACAGCGAAGGTGGTACACGGTGCCGCAGGTTGTGGGACGGCTTAGGCGTGCGTGCTTAGGTCATCCTGTGATCGGAAGTGTGGGGTTGTTTGGGGGGCTGTGGTGGAGGCGTAGAGGGATGGTGGATGGGCGGAGGTTGTTCCTTGTGGTGAGGCGGAGCTTATGAGACAGTTGGCAAGGCGTGTGGAGGGGCGGAATGATGGGGGTGACTCGCCGGAAGTTGGCTGGAGGGATGGAAGATGGAGGTGGTCAGGCAGTGTCGAGGGGCAATTAAATGAAATGTAAAGGGGAAAAGAGAGAGGGGAAGATGGAGAATGTATCTGGAGTGTTCTGGAAGGGAGGGAGGCAGCAGAGTGGACGGCTTGTAGCTGCCGTCGTCGAAGAAGAAGAACCCTGAGGGAGGGAGCGACGACGAGGATGAGGTCAGGGGAACGCGTGCTTGGTACGACGCAACGCGGGAGGAAGAGGCGAAGTGGACTCTGCTGCTGGTATGGCAGCAGAGCGACGAGAAGGAGGGGAGGGGGTCACCGGAGCTTGCAGGTTCCTTGGCCGGAGATGGAAGAGAAGAAAATTTGGGGGAATCTCCGCCAAGACAAGTCTGAAATTGAGCGGCCGGGTTTGGGGATTCTTTTATAGGTGCTGGCCGAACTTTCTAGTGTGTGGAGGGCGCACAATCATCTCCGACGGTTCGCCGGAGAAGGAAAGTGGGTGGATACCCAAATCCCTCGTGCGTTCACACGAGAGATTGGGATCAAATCAGAGATCGTGATAGGCCTCAGATGGAAGGGAATTCCTCAGAGAATCTCCCTTCCATTTCTGGGAGGGGATCTCTGAGGAATCAGAGAGTATTCCCTCTCTAATCCTCGCCGGAGCAGGATTCTACCCCAACAATGGCAGAAGGACTTGATTGAAAAGGTGGCGAGGAAATTAGGGGGCTCTCTGCAATGATTTTCAAAAGATAGGGACCAAATTGTGATTTGGGTGTACTAAATTGCAAAGTAGGTCAAGATGACCTCCCCTTAGGTCCAAATTTTGGTATAAACCTAATTTTGACCTAAGGAATCCAATGGTGAAGTTGGATTTTAGGTTTGACCATGTTTGACTAGACATTTTGCGTAAAAACCCAAATTAGGTCAATTGATGAGTTAGGACCCTAATCTAGGTCAAACTGGGTTCCAAAGGCCAAATTAAGTGTTCTAAACCCTAGGGGATATTTTTCCATGATTTTTAGAGGGTTTACTTGATTTTTATTCTGACCGAAACCTTGTTAATTTAAGCATGTCTATTTTAGGGTTACCAAATGTTATTTAATTCTTAAATTGCACATGAACTCATTTCTGATTGACTCAACCCACTTTTTATCTTATTTAGACCTTTTGACCTATGTTTTGCCTCTGAGAAATCCCGTTTATGTACTGCATTGGTAAAATTACAGTTTTAACCTTTATTTCATGTTTTCTTCTCAGAGCACTTATTCCTTCATTTAGGCCTTCTTCTAGGTTATGTAGGAGCTTTTATCTTCTTTATTGGGTCAAAATGAGCTAGTTATGGCTCATGATGAGGCTCTCATCACCGTCCATCTTCACATGCTTGTAGGTGGTGCCATGGATGTCAGATTGGACCAATTTTCACGTCATTGGACTGCGGTCGTCGATCCAAACTCATTCGTACAATTAGATTTGTCATCTGAAGAATGGATTTACACCACCTGGTCCCTTAACCTCTGATCTTTCTCGGATTGCATCTGATACTACAAAAATCCAATCAGGGCGATCTTGAGTCGTTGAACTCCGATCGTCCCCTGATCAGATCCGTACGGTTTGATCTTCAATCAGAGGCCCCAGTTAAATATCGCCTATCCCTGACCACGAAAAAGAGTAAATTACTATACAATTTATACACTTTGACCTAAATGCATAATGATGCATGTTATGTAATATTTACAATGCATGATACTTCTACGACACTAAGAACATACATAAATAGACATTTTAGGTTATTCAGATGCATACACATCAGAGCTCTCATAAACCCTAAGTTAATTTTGGTTGTTTGTTTGTCACCACCACCTGCCTCACCCTCCACTTATAAAAGAAAATCTAAAGAACTCTCACAGAGGTACACATCCTCTTCTAATTCTTCATACTCAACCAGTAATCCGATTTTTGAAACTAGTACACTAATCAACACATAATTGAGTAGAAATCAGACTAGGTAATCATTTGTGTGCCTAGCTCAGTGGTTCATTAAAGCCAATTGCTTGAGTTGCTTGGGCCGTACCACTTCATCTAAAAATAACTCATCAGTAGCTTGCCACATAGGATTCAACTTTTAGGGATTAACCAGGCACTCAACATTTTTTTTAAGTTTTAAAGGAAGACATCTTCACCTGTGCTTTCAAAACCTACTTTGACAATTGAACTTAATTGAATGCCCCTAAAGTTGAACACTAAAAGCTACCAAGAAAGATTTAAACCCTAAAATTCACTGCATCCAAAAATAATCTTGCTTGAAAACCATTGGTTGTGCACACACACACATCGAAATTGATCTTTAAGGGCATAACCCAGATAAAGGGCCCATCACATTCCAAAGCACATTCAAACCTAAGCCTAATCTAAAATCAAGTAGACATTAGCCTTAAAGATTTGACTCGCTCTTCAAGGCCCAGATCGAGATTATTTTTTATTAATCTACTTCTACTGTTCAATCTAATGTCTACTTAGGGGAGTAGAGTCAAATGGCCATGGTTGGGGATTATCAAAAGAACCTGAGGCGAAAGCTAAGGGAAGAACTTTCTCCCCAACCACTCCCTCTAACTGGTTGGATTGACCGGAAAGAAGTAGATTAAATCATTCTTTTCATCTCAAGATGGGTTCTGAGAGTTTGTAGATCTTTAGGCTATCCCACTTAAGGATAGATTTGTTTGTTTTTACCGCAAGGCACCTTTCCTCCTCCCGCTTTTCAATGGATCCTTCCACATCTTACTCGCATTTCCACTCCTAACCTCCTACCACTACTTATTCCCAAGATGATTATTATCCTAACCAGACTTATTCTCACCCATCTACTAGTTGGGATAATCCTATTTAGGGATTCAATTCCGGACTTCTGTGTTCAGGGTCTAACCTTGGACATCATAATTGTGATTTTTATCCTTTTTTGAGCTATAATGATTATAGATCTTTACCCTTTGATGATCAATTTAACCTGATCTACAATCAAGAAGGATATCCTGATTACAACTCTTACCCTCCCCAAGATTACACTGAATATAGGTTACCACCCATTTATGAACAATAAAAAATGACCTATTATCAAGGAGGGCACCAAGAACCTCAATTCCTTGACTCCCCTGGATTGACCCCAAACCCACCCAACCCTAAACCAAACCATTTGGTTCAGGTGAACCAGGTCCAAGATAGAGTGTTGGCTAACTTAAGGAATGCCATTCAATCTTTAGAAGCTCAGCCAACACCCTGCATTGAAGAATTGAAGCCTCTAATTCAAATGATTGATGATCTTAACAAATATTTGTTGGATTGGCTCCATTATGTTAAAGATAAGGACCTGGGTGAGTTTTTACTTAGGAAATTATCAAAATTGAGGATGAGATTTGTGGTTGATTTAGTTCAATCTTGGGATGATTCTCAGGATGAACCCCCTGTAGGAAAGCCAATGTCAGAATTTGCTCAGGCATCTACAGGGGGACACGTTTTACGAAATCGAGGATGACCAAGTTGTTCTAGAGCAATCAGTTGAGGATGAATTGATTTCTTCACCTGAGATCCTTGAACCAGGGTACAAGGAAAAGTATGTCTCCATGTGTTAACAGAGCGAGATCGATGTTTATAAATGCTGTGTTGTAGTATAACCGAAATTGCTTTGAAAACAAATATAATTTATTACTCGAATTTGAAGTTCAAGGTCGAGCACAAGGAGCAAATAGGAATTCACACACTAATCTCAAATAAAATGGAATTGAGCACAAAATTTAAGCCAAATAAAGTACTCAGAGATGATAATCAATGTAAAACATGAGTATAATAAGAAATTGACATGATAAAAAAAGATCTATAACAAAATAATGGTGATTTAGATCACCAATTATTTAGTATAGTTATATGTATACTAAGGTAATCAATAATGCCACAGTAATCAGGACCAAATCAATCAAATATCTGCACAATAGATTGAATGCTACAATAATCAGACGTCTCCTTTGGAGATCAGATGCCTTAAATGTTCAATTGCCACAGTGCCTTTTTTTTTTTCTTCTTAGACTCTTCCTCTTTTCTTCTTTCTCTACTCTTTTCCTTCTTCTCCTATTCTTCCACGACCCTGCTCTTCCTTCAGTTCTTTGTGCCTTCTTCTTTTTCTTCTCTGCTTTCTCTTCCTCCTCTTCAAGCCTTCTTCTCCTGCCCGTCTTCTCTTCTTCAAGCACAGGGGAAAGGATCTTTAGATTTGGCTAAGTGTTAGCCAATCCTTTTTAGAGCAAAACCCCTTGGCCCCGCGCGCTCTCTCTCTTTCTCTCCTTGGGTTTCCTCCTTTCTTCCACCTTCACAAGGCCACGCACAGTACCGGGTTATTGGGTATTTGGACCTAGAGTGCACCCGGGTCCAAGGTCACCGACGTGGTGTAGTGATCGAGTGTACAGGGCTTAGGTGGGTAATCGGGTCTGCGCCAGGTCGCAGGGACAATGTCACTAACGAGAAGCGTGAAGGGTGTGAGGGACCTCACCCCTCAAGTGTTGAGGCAATAAGCCCTCAACACTTTTTCAATTTATGCAGGCGTAGTCTCTCCTTTGCTTCCGAGGTGGGACTAAAGTCCCACCCTTCTTCGCGCAGCGCAGCACCAAGGTCCTTCCTTCAATTGCCGCAACTCATGAGGTCAAGGCATCCAATTGACCACCTGTGGCAGTGCCTGAAGCAAATCCGCACAACCTGGGACTTCCACCTGGGGCTATCAAGACCTGGAGCGAGCTTGAAGCTTCCTTGAAGCTCTTTGTTAATGGCGGCTAGGGGGCATACCTGATATCCAAGAATATAGGCGCTAAGCCCCAGTTAAAATGCTCTAGAGAATCGTTGGTGGATGAGGAATGCGGTGGTGGTGATTTTATAGCGTGGGAGTAGGTGTAGTGACCGGACGAGGTCGGGAACGACAACGGAAAGGTGGGTTGTTCGAGGGTGAGTTTAGGTGAATGAGAGGATGAAATAGGAGAGGGGTTTTGTGCGGGAGGGTAAGGCGGAGGTTTTGAGGTGGTCGGCGAGGTGGATGGAGGGTTGTAGCGACGAAGGCGCCTCGCCAAAGGTTCAGTTGGAGACAGAGACGATGAGGGTGAGTGTGTCGAGTCGACGGTATTTTTGGGTTTTGAGGGTATAAAACTAACCTAGGAACTTAGAGAGACCTAATCTACCTATTCTAAGTGGACGAAAGGGGAAGGACGACACCAGCTGGTATGGCCATCGTCGGGGAAGATGAATTCTCCGGTGATGAAGAAGCGACGAGGAAGACATGGAAAAATGCGTCCGCTGGTATTGCGGCAAGCGGAAGAAGTCAGGGAGGATGAATGCACTGCTCGTTTTGCAAGATGGACAAGGAATATGGACGGGAAACTCGCCAGAGCTTGTAAAGACTTGCAGCCGAAGAGGAGAGAGGAAGAGGGGGTTTTCGGCCGAAATTCAAGCTTAGGAAACTCGACGAGGTTTGGCGGTTCTTTTATAAGGGTCTAGAGGGCAAAAGGAGCTTGGAAGCCAAGCTTCCAAGCTTGGAAGGTTCCCCGGAATAGGATACCTAATCCTTCCACGAGTTTGCATTAGGATTTGGGCGAGAATTGGAGCCCAAGATGTAGCTCAAATTGTAGGGAAATCTCTCAAGAGTCTCCCTTCCAATTTTGGAAGGGATTCGCCAATCAATCAAGGAGAAATCCCTAGTCGAAGGTCGCTAGAGTAAAAGTTCCTCCGTGATAATGGTAGAGGGACCTGATTGCAAAGAATTCAAAAAGCTAAGGGTCTGAATGAAACAGAAAGAATCTGATTAGACCAAAATGCAAACTTGGTCAAGATAATCTCAAATTTGGTCCAAATTTTGGTACAAACCTAATTTGGACCTAATGAATTCAATGGTGAAGTTAGATTTAGGTTTTGACCTCATTTGACTTAGTAATTTATACAAAAATCCAAATTAGGACAAATGTCAGTCTGAGACTCTATTTTGGGGTCAAGATGAGTTCTGATGGTAAAATTGAAGGTATCAAACCCTAGAGAGTATTTTTCTATGAATTTTAGAGGATTTAGGTGAATTTTACCCTGACCAGAACCTCAGTTAATTACGCAGGTCTGTTTTTAGGATTTCAGAAGTCATTTAATTCTCAAAACACGCGAAAACCCTTTTCTGTCTATTCTAACCCACTTGTTAGCCTTTTAAGACCATTTGACCCTTAATTAACCCCTGAGAAAACTCGTGGTTATTCTGCATTTCAAGATATGATGATAAAATTACAATTTTAACCCTGGTTTTTTGTCTCTCTCATAATGATTATGCAATGAATTACAGTCCTCTAACGGTTATGTAAGAGCATTTAATAACTTAAATAGATCAAATTGAGCTAGTTATGGCTCATGATGGTGTTCCCATCACCATGGATCAGGCAATAATAGATGATTTTGAGACATACATAAATGCGAATCCAAAATTCTTTGATTCTGAAGATAAAGAATCGATATGTGAAGTCTCACTTGAGCTTGAGAGCAATGATTTCAGTGAGATGATTGGACCTGAAGAATTCGATGAATTATTTGATGGCCCTATAATTAAGGAAATTGATCCTATTGGAGCTAGCTTAGAAGATACAAATCATGTTTTCATGGATGATTCAATTCATAGCCCCATTCCTCAATCACACCCCGTTGAGCATAATGATGATTTGATTTTTTAGATCACTATACCCAAGTCAATTTTGATTCAGCCACAAATCTTGGACTTGGATATTTTATACGGGGATGATGACATTTGTGAGGTCCCGAGAATTATGATTATGGAGGATAGGAGCTGGGAAATGAAGATTTAGGAAGTCAATTCCAGGGGAACTAAAAATTTGAGTCTAAGGGTTCCTATAGATCTGAAACCACCAACCTTCTACTAGGACCCTTATGACATTTTCAACTCCGAGGATGTCCAACCCAAGAAAAAATTCATTAATTATCATTTTGATCTTGATTTTCCCATTATCCGACTTTTTTGACCTTGGTTGCATCCTCACAAATCGTAAGCCCAACCCCACTTGCATACTGATCTTCGATTTTGGGTAATTTTTATCCAGAACCTTAGATACACTAGACCTTGGGGCATGGGTCTGCACCACAACCTCATCCACATCTGTGGACATCTTTTCCTTACAGGTCCAAAAATTGATCTTTTTATTCTGATTCTGACCTGCACCTATGAATTCTTGATTTCTTCTTTTGTATAGTGTACCTACCTGAAGGCACTTAATTCAGCACATATATAATCTATTTTCATCTCAAAGCTGACCGGGTAATCACAAAATTCAGGTGCTTTCTATACTACTCCACTCCGTTTCATGTCTTTTTAATACAATGAGGACATTGCATTAGATAAGCATGGGGGGAGGATATCATTATCTAAATCATCATGTTGCTACATAGATTCCTTTTATTTTCTCTTTATTTTTGAAAAAAAAATTGAATTAGGAAAAGAGAACTTAGGCTTTAGAAATTTGTCAACCATAGGAAATAATACATTATGACCTGAACACTTAGATTCTTTAGGTCTTTGAGCTCAATCAATCTAGGTGTACACTAAAATGTAGACTTGTTTCTCAAGTCCTGGCCATTTAAAAGTTCATTTCTAATTGATTAAATAAGTTGGGGTGATAAGTACACGACTCATCAACCCGCCCTCTGATTTGAGGGGACTTTAAGCCTAAGCATCTACACACTGTTTGCACTGACTCACTTTTCGACGGTTTTAACAAAATTTGGGAAGCTAATAAACCTTCTAAGGTGGTATGACTGGCAAGTTGTCGATGATAATAGCTCATTAGTCGATTGTCTAGAGCCCAACCACATGACCATTCTCTTTTTACTACTTTTAGGTAAATCTTAGATCAGGGAAGTGATGGTAAAATCATCATGAGCCATAACTATCTTTAATTAATCATAATCAATTGACAAAAGTTCCTACATAATCATCGGAGAGTCGTAATTCCTCGCATATCCTTTCTGAGAAGAATGCATTAAATCAGGGTTAATTCTACAGTTTTAATATCATATAATGAAAGCAGAGTAACGATGGGGTTTCCTAAGGCTTAATCTAAGGTATAATGTGCATTAAAGTCTAATAAGAGGGTCCACACAGACAGAAACATGGTTTCACGCATTTCGAGAACTGACACAGCTCCCAAAATCCTAATTTCAAATCCTCTTAAATTATAGAGGTTTTGGTTAGGATAAAATTCATCTAAACCTTCTAAAATTCATAGAAAAATATTTCATGAGGTTTGGTATCCTTGATTTGACCTTTGGAACCTATTTTATCCTTAAATAGTCACAGACACAATTCTACCCTAATTTGGGTTTTTACATAAATTTTCTAGTCAAACTTGGTCAAAAATGAAATCCGACTTCACCACTAGATTCGTCGGACCCAAATTAAGTTTGTACCAAAATTTAGGTCCAATTAAAGTCCATCTTGACCTAATTTGCATTTCAGTCCACTCAAACTCTTTCTCTTTCATCTAGGCCCTTAACTTTTGAAATCTCTACAAAATGCCCCCCAACTTTGTTGTCTCCTTCACAACTAGCCCCCTGCCGCCATTGAGGTCAACCCAACCTCCAAGCAAGGTTTGACCTCCACGAATCCTATTCAAATCAACACCAAATCCCACCAAAATTGGTGGGATTGATGTTCACACCTAGGAGAATCATCTGGGATCAATTTTAAGTCCCAAATCTTTGTTGATTGCTCGTGAGAACGCATGAGAATAATGGGTCTTATTCCTCCAATCCCAAGCCATAAAAACCTTCCTTCCTAATCTAGAGCTCTATAAAGCTTCGTTGTGCACAACCGCTCCAAACTAGTCAGGTTCAGGCCAAAATCCAGTCTTCTCCAACTTCGGCCACCTCCAACCTCGACTTCGGCGACCCTCTCCCCCGTCCTCCTACGGGCTCCCAACCATCAAATTGGGAGTGCCAAACTCTTTCTCACGCTTGTCCACGCTTGGTAGGCCAAATCCAGGGCTTCCAACCCCTTTCGTTACACCGTCTACCCTTACTGGAGGATTCTTCATCTCCGATGTCAACCAATCAAAGCTGACGCCATCTCTCCTATTTCAATTGGTAAATTAGGTCTCTCTCTCTCCCTCTCTTCCTCAAGTTTAGAATTAGTCCTTTATTCTCTTTTTCGACTGCCATTTCACCTCTCTTCCCCATCGTCTTCACCTCTAGCATAGCTTCGATGAGCTCGCCACCCCATTACAGATCATCAAATGCCTTGCTGCTACCTCCATGAGCTTCGCCGCACCACCCTCATCAAAAGCCCAGTCCCTATTTGCTCGTGCGACCACCAAAAGCCTCCACCAAACTCCTCGCCTGTGCACATGACATGCGAGCCTGGTCCGAATACCTAATTACCCAGATCCATATACCCGGTTATTGACTCGAATATGCCCTGGGGTTGAGAGAGAAAGAGAAGAGTTTGTGAGGAGGGGGGAGGGTTTTGCTCTTTGCTTTACCTCGAAATGTATGCCCTTGGAGAAAAGCTGAACACTTAGCTGCTGAAGGAAATTGGTGCTCTTGTGCTGAAGAAGGTAAAGGCTTGAGAAGAAAGCCTTGATAAGAGAAACTGTTGAGGAAAGAAGAGAGGCTTAAGAGCCTCTATGCTATGCTCTGATAAGGCGTCTGGTCATCAGACAAGACGTCTGATTTGGTTGTGAACACAGTGGCATTATTTGAATGATTGATTAGGGTTACTGTTGAATTATTTGAATACTTTGGATGCATGCTTAAATTAAGAGGATATACATGGTGATTTAAATCACCATTATTTTTTATTCTCTATTCTTTTTGCTCCAACATATATTGGTTCTCATTGAATATATTTCTGCATATATTATTCATTAAATATCTCTATTGTGCTCCGTTTATTGTGCTCATTCATTTCAATTCAAGATTAATATGTGAATTCCATATTTTTCTCCCTATGATCGACCTTGGACACCTTTTAGATTTTGAGTTTATAAATTTAAATGTTTGTTATAAGATTTTGTCGATTATACTACGATACATATATTTCTTAACACTCGACGAAACCCGAACAACAGGAAGCCACCTACTTAAAGAAAAAAAATAATAGAAAAACATCCAAAAAAGAAAAGAAAATGAAATAGAAAAGAAGAAAAAAAATAACTAAGCCATACTTCACCCCACAAGAATGGCTGGCAAGTTGTCGGTAGTAACAACTCATTGGCCAGTTGTTTAGAACCCAGCTTACAAAAATGCACATTTAATTCCAAACACTTAGGAAGAAGTAGAGAAGTAGAATAAGCCAGGGAGATATACACTGGGTTTGCCCTTGTGTTTACCCCACAAAAATAAAAGGAGCTTTTACATATATACCCCTGTAAAGTTTCAATAAGACGTATATACCCCATGTTCTTGATATTTACGCATATACCCCTCTAAACTTACTCCATTAAGGTTGTATGCCCCTGCTCCGTTAAACCTAATCGAAAAAGTCAAAAAAATATAAAAAATAGAAAATTTTATATTTTCATCCCTAAATATATCTCTCCCTTATTTTTCCCCCTAAACCTTCACACCTCCTCCTACCTCTTCCTCTCCCCCCTCAGCTTTGGCCCACATTGGCTCCCTCTGCTCCTACCCCAAGCAGCAGAACCTTGACGGCAGCGTTGGCATCGGTAGGTTCCAGCCCCAAGCCAAGTCATGACCAGATTCTGTTGTGAAGGACACGGTGGTCGGGGAGAAAAAGGGCATATGGAGCTAGAAGCCCATGTGTGCCCTGTCCCACATCACGATGAAGCGGCTGAGCTGCCTGTTCTCCGTTGAGGTCATCGCTGTGAAGGGCCTCCCGATGTCCATGAATGGCCTACGACTCTCGATGACCATTCGCAAGACAGTAGCTTGACTACGACAAGATCGACGACTTCAATCTTGATGAGCCTGCCACCGCGCCTCCCCCACTACCATCCCCATGTAAGGTCGAGCCTACGCCGAAGGTGGAGGACATCGAGTTCCTGAGTTCAAGGTTGTCGACAAGGGGGTCAAGGTGCAGCATGAGCTGGCGAAGGAGAAGGCTAGGGAGAAGCTGGTGTGGAGGGAGCAGAGAGAAATGAACACAAAAACACGGGGATGAAAATATAAATTTTCCTATTTTTTCATATTTTTTGACATTTTCCGTTGGGTTTAACGGAGTAGGGGCATACGGCCTTAACGGAGTAAGTTTATAGGGGTATATACGTAAATATCAAGAATATAGGGGTATATAAGCTTTATCGTAAGTTTACAAGGGTATATATGTAAAAACCCCAAAATAAAAAGTAAGGAGAAAGCTACTGGTCGAATAGATACACCTTTAGGCAGAACTTCTTTTCATGATCACCTTGGGGTGTACAAACCCAAAGTTCGTTCTGATTGCGAATCAATGAGTTTATCACATTCACATAAAAAGATGCTTAGTACTTAGAGTTCTCTTTGAGTCTTGGGTAGGTTGGATAACCATAGAAAGTTGTCCCGAAACTATAAACTCAAAAATAAAAAAAAAAATTGGAAAAGAAGAAAAAGAAAAAGATCCTTTTGCTTTTGAATAAGGCTAGGACTTGGACGGTCTGCATTTTGGCAGATACCCGGGCGATGTGTCATTGTAGTTCAGGTCTTAGTAGAAATTTCCTAGTGTTAAATAAATTTTGCCCAAGAAATTTAATCCTAATTCTTTTATAAATAGCATGTAGGTTTGCTAGGGATTAGCAAAAGATAGACATGAGGGTGTGATGTGCACACATTTAATTGGCCTAAAATGCCTATTTTTGCATGCTCCTTGGTCTATAGAAGCATCATGCATTATAAATATTGCATAACATTCATCATCATTCATTTAGGTAAGATTGTATAAATTATAAGTTAATTTTCCCTTTTTATGATCAAGGGACAGGGCAATATTTATCGGGGCCTCAGATTAAAGATTCAACTGTACGGATCTGATCAGGGCGACATTCGGAGTTAAATAACTTTGAGATCGCCCCGATCGGACCTCCGTAACATTAGATGCAATCTAAGAAAGATCAAAGGTCAAGGGTCAAGGTAGTGTAAAATATGCACATTAGATGACAAATCCAACCACACAGATGGGTTTGAATTGACGATCACAGCCCAACGGTGCAAAAATCGATCTAATCCGACATCTATGGTACCATCTACAAGTCAAAGAAGATGGATAGCCATGATGGTGCCATCACAGCCGCCTAACACCGACCGTAGCACCTCCTCTCCACCTGCTTGATGAATCCCAACCGTTGGATTCTCATCCAATGATTGAGAAAGCGTCGCATCATCTCTTCAACGCCTCACTCCTCTCTGAAGACAAAGGCCACTTGATCTCGACCGTTGGATCAAGATCCAATGGTCGAGAGCAAACGTTCCTAGAGACAAAGGCCACAAAGGTGAGCGCAGCTCAGCGGTTGAGCGCTCCACGCGAAGAGGGAGGCGCGGGTTCGAGCCTTGCCTCAAATCAGGTGAAGGAGCGAGCGCGGTTAAATTCAGTCGTTGGATGTAGCACGGATGGCCAATCGAGCGAAGACATGGCAGCACTGGATGCGAAAGCGAGCATATGCGCGCGATGACGTGAGCATCCACACGGGATCGCACGCAGGCACTACGCGTGCGGTAAGATGAAGTGGCGTGCATGATTTTATGCCGTTCGATCTCTTGATCGAATGGCAGATCTTGCTCGAGTGCAATTGCACGTGAACAATTGAAGTGAGGTGCCAGATGACGTGGTGCAACGAGAGGCCTCCGATCTTCATCGCACGGCTGAAGATGAACGCGTGCCTTCAACGACACTTGCCTTTAGTGACACTAATAAATGTCACTAAAGGTCCTAATATTAATGTTAAAGCCATAACAAAACCCTTTTGCCCCCATGTATGTAACTATATAAAGGCCCTACATCCCCTCCTTATTCTCCATCCCTATCTCTCTTCTCGCACTCCCTCCAAAGCTCTACGAGCTGGTCCCATACTCGAGATGCTCCATTAGAATTATAAAGATAATTTTTCCATCTTCTCACCCCCTTCGTGGAGCATCCTGTGGTTGTCCTCTCACTACCATTCATGAAGCGAATCCCACTGTGACATCTCCCTATTCTGTCCTTCGACCTTCGTCTTCGTCCTCTTTCGTCCAGCATCTCACCACCCTCGTCCGGGAGCCCCATCAACGGGACTCATACTCCAAGCAACCGTCAAGGAGGATAATTTCTCATCCACTTCTCTTTTATCGCTTTCTAGTGTAGATTTCCTACTTTCTAGTGTAGCATATAGTTGTAATGGACATGCACCTATTGTTATAAACTTCATATTCATTCTCTCTCTATTTTCTCTTTATTTGTATTATTCTTTCTCTCTTTTCTATTAATTAATCTTCAAGTAGAATAGCTAGTAAATTAATTTCAACCAGCTAATCTGCTTTCGTGACAACAAATCCAAAGCGATTTTTAATCAAACGTTCGCCTCCACGTGTTCAACCTGGGATTCACCAGAGTTTTGGTTAAATTATCTGTTTGATGAATTTTTACGCGACTATAACAACGAGTTTTCATATTCAAATCTCTTAACATAGAAATCATGTACAATGGTTAACTTAATACAATATTATTTTGGCTATACATAAATTAAGAATAAGTTAGGAAATAACTTAGAACATACAGTATAAATTACAAAATTACTTAGTTAACTTACTAATATAATTTAGGATAATTTAACTAATATACAATATTAAACTAAGATTATACATACAAATGTACACCATATACATAGGTCTTTTTAGGATTTTTGGGGATTTTTCATCTTTTTCTTTTGTTTTTGTTTTTAAGGGGAGAAAGAAAGAAAAGGAAGGCTAAGGAAAGGGAAAACAACTCTTTTTGTTCTATTCTTTTTTAGCTTTTTATTTCTCAACTAAGTAAGAAGTCTTAAACTTCTGCTGATATGTTATGTACACTAAATACCTAAAAGTCCAAATCTAACTATACACACACCTTCCATATATAATAATCACACTCACTACAGTTTTTATTTATTTATTTACACAAATTTTATATTTTTCACACTATTTTCAAAAGAAATGTTGGAAAAAGGCTATTAAATGAGTAAGAATTGATTCCAAGCCAAGAAAATATAGCAAAAGTGCTAGAAATGAAGGATATAACAGTAGAAACTTCTAGGAACCATTTAGAATCAAATTCAAACACAGATTAAGACTTAAACATTGAATTCAATATTAAAACACCTTTTCTAACAGAAATCTCAATCAGAGTTTAAAAATGATTTACAAATTATCTCACAACATTCACACATAGATAAATGCTTATTCTCTCATTGGACTATCTGGAAAACTCTTTTTAATCTCTAAATGCCATTAAGAACAACTTGAAATGCCAGATCAAAGTCTTCTTTCAATTTGAATAGCTCACTGAGCTACTATTGCCATAAGAAATAGATTAGATCATAACCAAAATTCAATCTATGTTGACATCATCCCAACTTGTTATGAAAGCATTTAAAATCCTCTAAAACTCTTCCTAATAGCATCAGAATCACATAAAATGTTGAGTCATCAGATCAACTTGGAACCTACGGTGTCAAGCCCAAATTCCCAGATCAAGTTCAAATTCATTAAAACTTATTCCCAGTTGTCGCAAATGCATCATTAAACACGTTGGAATTATAAATGCCCTCTCAGATTGCTATCGTTGCATGATAGCTTTCCTTTCTATTTAAAAAAAAAGCACATTGGAATCACATGAAAATTAAATCAAAGCTTTATGAATCCCTTAAGCCCTATTTTGATCTCTTCCTTCACTATAGACAACATGGAAGGGAAAGATCACATCAGTTAACTTAAGTCATTTGAAAATCAATTATAAATGTTGTAAAGGATCCCTAAAAGATCTAGAGTTTGTCATAAATCAAATTAATGCTTGATGAACCCTAGAAAATCCAAAATGATTTACCTCCTTCGCTTTAGATAGCGGAAGGAAGTTGAAACACTTCAGACATTAAAACCACTTTTAATTCATTCAGACAACTTCATTCAAATGTCTCACACCTCATTCAGATCTTAATCGGTAGATTAAAGCATATGGAACATGATTTAAGATGTTGCCCACCTAGGCTTTTAATGTGGAATCGCCCTTATGATCTGATCATCTAAACATCCTACACACCATTGATTGGTGGTTAGGGTGTTTAAGCAATGCTTAAAATCTAATTGGGTCATCATGGGGGCCTCTAATCAATGCAACTAATTTCCTTGGCCTTCGCTACCTAGGTGATGAACACAAATGGTGTCAGAAATAGAAATTAGGTGTGGCTTGAATTAGATGATGAAAATCTAAATAAAGAAGCTTAATCCAATCACATTTAGTTCAATTAGATGATTATAACATTAATTCCATCAATTGGATTGAATTAAAGCTCAATTGCACTTAAAATCCGCTGATCATCTACAAGAATCAATCCAAATCAATCTATTAAATTCATTCAATTCAAATCACAGAGATGATCCTTGTGATCAAATGAAATGTATGAGGGAACCCTCAAGTGGATTTAGTGCTCTAATAGATCTGAGAACTACTGAGCTGCAGATCTATTAGATGCTTACATGGATGAGGTGTATTGCGATTAAAACAGCGAAGAAAGCATATGAAGGTGATCATGGAATGAGGGGGGAGATCAGTGGATCAATGTCTAGGCATGAATTTCATCCTCTGTGATTTGAATTGATCAGAGAGGAAGGATTGGCAGGGAGAACAATTACACTAATCTACTCTAATCTAAAGCAATCAAACAGCTAAATCTGATCTAAACTACCAAATTAAACTACTCTACACTAAGAAAGCATTTAAATCTACTCTAGGAAAGCATTAAAATCCTAACTACTCAAACGAAGGGGACCTATAGGATCCACCAGTCGACATCCAATGGTAACAAAAAGGGAGAAACTTCCAGCGAGTGAAAGTTTATAGAAGGAGCTCTGGGACATCCTCGAGAGTTACCTGATCTGTAGCAACGTGGACGAATTGTGGAAGAAGATGCAACTGCTATCACTAGCTACAGAGGAAGAGGAAGAACTGGAAGGGTAGACGAAAGGATCAACTCAGGAGGAGGGAGTCAATAGGGCTCACGAGCTCCATTCGGAGGTCCTTATATAGGCAGAGGGGGGCTTGGGTGACTGGGAGTAGTAAGTCAGGGACGTTGGGTATCTATGGTAGAGATCTAATCTAGAGGAGTCACTAGAGTGAATTAGAGCCGTAGGATGTGATCTGGAATTAGGCATGAAGAATTTCGCATCGGCTTTGGGCAAGAGGTGGGAGATCGATTGTTGGATCGCTCAAGGATGGAATGGACAATGGAGAACACTCATGTTCTTCACTCTTGAAGCTTGTGAAGAGCTGGAGAGCTCCAAGTCTAATGGATAGTTTACATAATAGGCCCTCGAGGTGAAACAATATAAAAATTTTACACTGATCCATAAGTGATTGGTTTTCATTGCAGAGCAGTCCCTAAGGTTTTATGTAAAAGTCCCTGCCAATTTTCAATCAAGTCATTGATAACTTTCGAGCTTAGGAAATGTGAAGACTTTATTATAAAAGGACTTAAATGTAAATCATTAATTCTAAGGTCTTAATGAGGTCAGAATGTAATGTAACTTTTGTGGCATACAGTTTGAACTTATTAGAGATTATTCCAATAATTGATTTGAATTTTGAGCTCATTTTGGTGTTCAATTGATATTTGATTTAGCGATTTAGCAATCTTAATAAAGAATCTCTTTATTTGACCTAATTTTTCATTTTTACCCTAAATTTGGTGTTTTAGGTCATTTTTCATAAATCACACACTTAACCATTTTCTTGAGTTAATTAATAGTGTTTTGATTATGTTTCTAGCTTAACTTGGACATTTTAACTATGATGAATCATACCTCATCATACCCCCATAAGTTTTGTTAATCCTTTAGCAAACAACTCATTAAAAGCATAAGTCATTTCAACATCAACGGAGTAAGTGTGAAGAGATTTATTTGTAACTCAATATAGAATGAAGTGTTTAGAAATGATCTTAAGCTGAAGTTTTCTAAAACATTTCAATGTGTTTAAATAGTTAACATTGTGAGAATCAATTGCAACATGACTACCAGTACTTGAGACTAGTATGACATAGACCATCTTTCAACTAACAAGGACTCTTGATATTTAAACCTAACTACAACTTCCAAGATCTAGAAAGTTTTACCAAGCTTAAGAAGCTAAGAGGTTATGGTAGTGCTCAGAGCAACTTAGGACTAACCGGACGAACTTAAGACTCAAATCTAGGGTCTCACTTCTTTTTAAGACCAGGTTGATCTCAACTTTAACTCATGCTTTTGGATCAACTCTAGAAGAAAACTATAATGACTCAAACCCAACTCTTATTGCATATGTAGCTTAAAGAATATTTGGTAGAAGATAGAGGATATTTGTAATGTGCCCTGAAACAACCATTTTTGGTGGAATGTACAAGTATATACAATTAGAATCAGAGATCATATCGACTTATTTTCAACTTCTACTTTTTTTCTTTTTCTTTTGACTTTCTATTTTCTCATTTTTTCCTATTTTTTTCTTGCTTTTTCTTTTTCTAAAAATAAAAATGTGGGTATGTCTCCCATCAACTTTATTTGGTGGAGCACACTTATTGGTGGGTGAGTATTTGGTGAAAAGAATCTCTCCTAGACACAAGACTAAAGATTGAGCCAAGGAGTCTACCTACACGCACAGGTAAGGACTCCACCTTTCCTAATGAATACTAGGGTTGAGAACTTAAGTATGAAAGGTTCTTCCTAAATCAGTGTAGTGTAGAACTAAGGTTACATAACTCTTAAATAGAGGCACACAAACTTTTCCTGTACTAGTTGACTCAGGTACAAGAATGTTTCCTAAGTTAGGAAAAATTTTGGCTCTATATTGTCAATGCTTATGTGTATTAAGCCTAAGCCCAATCGAATCAAGCTTATGTGGAAAGGAAAGTCTAAAAGCAGAGGTAAATGTCCATAAACACTTATTCTATTTTTATTTTAACTTTCAGATCATTTATGAACACTTATGGATTTCAATTTTGTTTTTGTTTCTCCCTTTTACATTGTGGAGCTTCTCCCTCTTTTCACAGAGAAAATGAGGTCCCGAATCTTTTTAGGATTTTTTATTTTTCAAATTTTATGGGTTTTTGTGTTTTGTAATTTTTTTTCAAAATTTTTCAATTTTTTTGGTTTTGTCAATAAACATTTATCTATGCACTAAAGAATGTGTCTATAATTGCATTTCAAGTTAAATATTTCAACGTATTATACCCCTCCATACTTAATGATGCAATGTCCCCATTATGTTGTTAAGGAGATGTAAATGCATGCTTTGCTTTTCACACACCTAGACTAGGATGACAGAAGGAAGTCAGAAAGAGGAGATAAAAATCTTAGGCGGATGATTTCTACTCTGGTAAAAATCAGAGGGGTCAATTGGGCTAAGTAGTGTGAAATGCAAGACATACGTGACTATGAATGCCGACTAAAAATGCAAGAAAAAACATTAGGAAAAGGAGAACAAAGAGAGGAAAACAGATATATACAAAAATGGGTTTCCTCCCAAGAAGTGCTAAGTTTTATGCTTTCAGCTAAGCATAAACCCAGAATCAGGATAATTCAGTCAAATGTTAGAGCGAAATGATAGAGTTGACAAGTCTAAAATCTTGAGTCTCAATAAAAGGTTTAAGTCTTTGTCCGTTCACAGTGAAAGATTCAAATTCGTTAACTTCATAAATTTCGACAGCTCCATTATCAAATACTCTCTGATAAAGTACGATTAAGTCTATTTAGATCTAAGTTTTCCTGGGAAAAATTTAAGTCTAGAATCAAAGAGAATGACTTTCTGACTAAGGTGAAATGTTTTCCTAAATATGTGATGGTCATAGAAGGTCTTAAGTTTATCCTTATAAATCCTTGGGCTTTCATTAGATTCATTCCTTAACTCATCTAGCTCTGAAATCTAAAGTCTTCTAGAATCGTCGACCTTTTCGAGGTCCAAGTTACACTTTCTGATAGCCCAATAGGCCTTGTACTCAAGTTTTACGGGAAGATGACATGGTCTTGTACACAAGTCTATAAGGAGACATGCTTAGACAGTTTTTGTGAGCTATCCTATAGACCCACAAAGCATCAGAAAGTTGGAAACACCAATCATTTCTATCGAATCTAATGGTAGTCTATAAAATCATTTTGATCTCCCGATTGGAAACCTCCGCTAGTCCATTAGTTTGTGGGTGATAAGATGTAGCAATTCTATGTGTCACCCCATAGTTTTGATGTAGGGACTGAAAGTGTGTATTGCGAAAATGAGACCCTCCATCACTAATGATAACTTTTTGTACCCTAAAATGAGAAAAGATAGTCTTGAATGAATTGAGTCACAACTCTATGATCATTTGTTCTCATGAGGATGACTTCAATCCATTTATACACATAATCCACAACTAATAAGATGTACTCGAAGCCATGAGAATTTGGAAAAGGTCCCTTAAAGTCTATGCCCCAGGTATTAAAGACTTCACACACTAGAATGGGGTTCAAGGGCATCATGTCTTAACAGCCAATACTACCGAGAGATTGATAGTGGGAACATGCCCTACTATATTCGCGTGCATCCTTAAAAATCGTGGACCAGAAGAATTCGCTTTGTAAGACTTTTGCAGCAATCATTTTACCAATGACCGCCACACGCCTGATCATGACAGGACAACAGTGTACTATCTACCTCCTTATCAAGGACACACTTTCTAAAGATTTGGTCTATACAGTGCTTAAACAGCCAGGGTTCTTCCTAATAGTAATGTTTGTCTTAAGCTCTAAGTCTATCAACATGATATTTAGTCCAACAAAGGGGGACTACTCTAGAATCTAAGTAATTAACTAAGTTTGCATACCAAGGAAGATCTAAGTAAATTACCATCAATTGTTCATCAAGAAAGTGGTCCACAATACAAAGTGAAGGAGAAATTGCTTCAGAAGGAAGGCACGATAAGTGATCAACTATCACATTCTGCTTTCCAACCTTGTCACAAATATCTAAATCAAATTCTTGCAAAAGCAAGATCCAATGAATCAGATAAGACTTCTCATCCTTAGCGAGAAAATGTCAAACTGCTATGTGGTCGATATAGATAATGATGTGGGAGCCTAAAAGATAGGATGTAAACTTTTCTAATGCAAATAATACTGCTAACAATTCCTTCTCAATGGCAGTGTAATTCCTTTATGCTTCATCTAAGATCTTACTAGTATAATAAATGACAACCAGCTTCCCATCTAATTTTTGACCAAGGACACTAAAACAAAAATGGTCAAAAGTGACGAATATTTTATAAAGACAACAAATAAATCATTGTTATATGACCTACCAGTAAATAATTTATTCGTCGCCACATTCATTGCTATACAAATTATTGTTAAATGTACAACAAATAATATATCCGTTGACAAATTCAAATGACTAAAATCGTCATATACTTTAAATTTAACGACGGATATTTTCGTTGTCTTTACTTTCTTTTAACAACAATTTTTTTCACCTTATGAGTAATATACCAACGATTAATTCATCATAATATAAAAATGATACAAAATTTTATTAATTATCCTTTAAAACACTCATAATATATCATACTTATAGTTTATATTGATTAGCTATTAAAATTTTATTTTACAATATCCACCAAAATATTCCTCATAAATTGAAATTTTCAAATGAAAACTTCACATAAAATACACCTAAAAAATTGTAAACATGCTTCATTCCAACATATATTTGAAGAGACTAAAAAGTTTATTAATTTCCAAAAAAATCAATGAGACTCTACAAACCTTTTGAGAATGTATTAAACATAAAACAACTTGAAATTTTACAACACGAGATGCACAAAAAGTGGTGCATAAAACATGAAGGTAACTATAGTCAATAACCAAGAAAAACACAAGCTAGATCATAATGTCACTCGACACTTAGATGTTAGATTGCAACCTATCCATGAATGATCCTCTCAACCTGCCCATGAATGATACTCGCAACCTATCCACACTTCATCCCATAGTATCTTACCACTGAGTCTAACGATTGCATGTGCAGAAGCTTTAACAAAAAAAAAGCAAGAAAATGCCATCAACAAAGAAGTTTAAAAATACATGAAAATACCAAAGGATTGACCATTCCTATCAATTCTCTTTCTACCTTTTCCCACATTATAGTTATATTTCAAATTTTCATCTGTTTTGGTCAGCCAAAAAGAAAAAGTACAAACATGCAAGTAGCATTTTTGTGCACATGTTTAATAGATTTTAGAAGTTCACAACTAGGTGGATGTGTTTATAGATTGGAAAAAAAAGGGACAATTCCTGCACCTCAATCCTTGATGACAGGAATCAAGTAAGATAGTGTACTATAACTAACCTCACTTCATAATCAATGTTAGTTATGCCCCTGAGGCAAGCTCATACTTTTAACAACATTTATAGCAGGAAGCAATTTGCAATCAAGCATGCAAACAAGTTAAAAAAGGACAAACACAATTTTTATAATGTTACATTTCTATGATTAGCATGACAAACAAAAAAGCAACTGTTCATGAGAAATATCCTTAACATCAACAAAATTGTGAATACGACTGCTAGCACCAATAATAATTTGTGAAAAATCTAGGCTTACAATGGAGCAAACCTTGTTGAAGTCCTATGTCTCCATCATTGCTTGCATAAGCCTCTTATCCTTACCAAAAATGAAAGGGAAAGAACAAATAAATAGATATACCTATGCAACTCAGATTTGATTTGTTCTTTTGCTACTAAGAATATTCCTTTGTAGCATTTGCATAGTATTTCTTTCACGATGTTCAAGGATTAAACTAAAATCTGGGATATTACCCTTACATTGAACATTGCACCTTTGTATTAAAAAAAATAAAAACCAAACGAGAATCAAGAAATAAACATACAAAGAAAAGCAAAGGATCCAAAATATTAGATCAGCTCAAAGAGTTTAATATATAACAAGTGGTATTTGATACTGAAAAGTTTCAATAGCATTAGCATTTAAATGGACCTCCATTTTCTTTCAGATATCTGCATCAAATCAAACTTACCAACATACTCTAGGATGACTTTAGCATATAACACATCATTTAGAGCAAAGCTAATTTAAGGTATTTCACATGCCAAAAGCATTGGGAATAGCTTGAGTATATGTGATTATTCAAATATTACATAAGAGCTTTGAAAATGAATCAACATGGGGTTCCCATTCTAGTTAAATGCATGTGTTCAAATAAAACCCAGAAAGAACGAGATTTAACACTACTTAGGGAAAATCGCACCAAAAAAAAAAATTGTAAATAATAACAAACTAAGGAATTTAAAATACATCATCAAGAAACAATTGGTTAGATTTAGATAATGGCAAGCAACATGCTATTTTTGTTTAAGCTGCTTTTTCAGGAATTATCAGTAGATTGTAGAATTATCGGATGAGTTGCATGCAGAAATACCAACATTCCTCTATTTTGTGAAATACCAAGGTTTATTCTCAGAACACATTCCTCTGTTTTGTGAGTTTATCATGCAGGACAATTTAGGATTTTGTAATAATCTTCTTAAAGAGATAACCGCCACTTGATGAAAAATCTCCAAATACCTTTGGCTGATTCTCAGAACTCATTGAACTATATCATTTGGTCAGTGCTTATAACATTTGGTATTTATGGGATTGGCCCAACATCACTTTCTTGGCAATTTGTGAGAGGAAGTGGGCCTATAAATATTGCCTGATCATAATTTTTTCTACTTGAAAAGAAAAAGTAATTTCCTCTTACCTTTTGTTCCCATTTCAAATGGAATGATCTATCCTTGTTTTATCACAAACCAAATAAATGGATGGTCTTCTTGATACTACAACTTTTTTTCTCTATCTATTCAACTAATAGATTGTGTAAAGCAAGTGCAAACATGTAGAGGAACACTATTTCTTTTTTTTTTTTTGGCACTATTTCATAGTTGCTACATGTAATTCCCCATAATCAAATATGTAGTTTCACGGTTTGGGCCTACATTTTGGAGGTAATTTTTTTTTCATGTTCATTTCACATGGCATAGAGGAAACTAAGAAATTTACTTAAAACAATAAGGGGGTAATTTATCACTTCGTTCTTTGAAAAGCACCTCAACATCTTATTTAAATACTGGCAGCTACTTCTAGAACATGTCTGCACCACTACGAATGATGCCATGGAAGGCTAAGGTTGAAAATCTAAATCCAAGACATTAAGTTGAGAAGAGCGATAGAGCAGCAACTCTCACTAGTGTGGCAAGCAGCAAAGTGCATCATTCTCTGAAATCATTCTCTAAAATTCAATAAATCTAGCTTAAGTTACTAAATTTTTTTTTTGAAAGGAAATGAATGAAATTGAGAACTGTCTATCAAGAAATTTCATCTTTGAATAAGCAAATCAGTTCCTCTAATAGTTGATTAGTAACAAAGCATCCTTATCTAACTATATGTATACTTTCACATTTCCATCAATGAAATTTTAGCACATTTTAGCCATGTTTGATAATGGGAATAGATATCGATCATGGGGGTTAAATGAAGTCCCCTATGCAAACTCTAGATTCAAGTAACATTTTAATTTTTTTTTCCTCGGAAGGAAGCAATGGGGTAATAGCGGATCAGACCTCACACAACACTTTTGGATAAGAAATCTCAACAGATAGAATGAAACTCTACAAACTTAAAGAAAAAAAAGACCTCACCTTTGCCTCAAAACCACAGAAGCAACTCCTCTCCACTGCTCCTCCAAAACCTAAGAGCAGAAGAAGAAGAAGAAGAAGAAGAGTAGCAATAGCAATAGCAGTACAGGTATAATAGATCGATGTAGTAAGTGACCATGTTGCTGGTTCACATGCCGCTCACACCACCAGCCCCAACAAAGAGGGACCCGCACCTCCAAGACCATAATGACTTTCTGGGCACCGAAAAAAATGACAAAAAGTACCCCTTATGTTTAACAATTATAGAGAAAAAAACTGGCATTCGTATTAGTCTAATCCAGTGTAACATGTGGTTCTTATGCATTGACATTGTACAATCTCAATGATATAAACAGGGAGGGATGTAGGATCTGTAAGAATGTAAAAAACAGAATCATACAGTCAATAAAAACCTCTCCCCATCACATTTCTTTATAACCGAAGTGACCATGGCCAAGCCTACTGCAGCAACAGCAAGAGAAGAATAAATGCTAACAACCTACAAGTCCAAACAACAAAAAACACATCTTCTAGAAATAGAATAAACCTTCACAGATAAACCTCATCAAGATCTTCCTTCTCCACAACAACCAAGAGAAAAACTCTAGTTTTAAGGATACTTGTGCCTTATGAATTAGTCAGTAACCTCGCAGCAGATAGGCCTGAAAATAAATGAAAAATATCCAAATCCAATTTCAGGCCCATACTCGTTGCCGATCTGGATGTTTATGACTACGATAAGATGAATTGAATTTGGATCACATTTCCTATACCTTTATATGGCTCCAATGTTTCTAGCCATTCCAATATCCAATCTGGTGATCCCTATTCTCACCCACAACCAATCCTACCTCTACAAATCCATTAGGATTTCACCACTTAGGTACATTAGGTACAGTCTGGTTACGGAAGTATTGTTAGGAGTTAATGTTTGGCTCTTAATTAAATGCTCATTCTTATAAATTAACACATCCAACTTGCTATTCTTAATTTCTCCACTTTGCACCTGTGATATTGATCTTTGAAGTCTGAAGAACAATTAATTTGTATTGGGATATACATAGCACAAGAGACAACACTTTCGGTGAGAGTGTCTTCATAATTAATTAATTAATTAATTAATACCATCTTCTCATTATTTCAAATTCATGCATATAAATGTTATTAAACCTCCACAAAGTGAGAGTAGGTGGTTTCCTAATAACATATAATTTGTTAGAATTTCATTTATATATCCTATGTGCATGATTATTAATCTCTGGGAGTAGGAATGTAATTCAGTTATATATCCTATGTATATATAGTTCAACAAACTTGGTCAATCAGTGATGATGAGCTAGCTAGTTATCTAGCTTATATAGTAAAATTAGTTAAACAGCATGCAGGCAACTGCCCAAACCTACAGAGGGAAGTTATAATTAGGCGAATATGGTCCAAAGTGAAGCACAAACAGTACTTGTTAACAGCTACATTGGCATCCCTAAAGCCGCTAGCATATGTTGGGGAAACATCGTGTGCAATCTAGTGCATGAAGAACTCACTCAGCTTCTTTGCGATCTCTGATGTAGTGCATGAGTTAATATTTTTAAGGTTTTTTCTCAATGTTACAAACTGAATTTCCAGTAATTACCCAAGAATTATGATCAAATTGTTTGTTAAAAACCCTTCAAAAAGATCACATTGGAAATTTTCTATTTGATTTTTGCCTTTGACAAATTCAAAGATCAACAACAGGATTAACATGTCGATCAACAATCTAACAAGGTTAGAATTTCAGTGAATGTAATTGATGTAGTTGACTTCAATGAAAAATCCATCTTAAAAAGCAACCTATTGACTGAGAAGGCAACACTTTAGTTGAAATTAGATCCTTGTACACAGGGGAACTTGATCTCTACACTCCAACTGAAGACCTTGCCATTGGCAGCAAGTAAAGATTCAATTCACGAGAAACAACTCTACAATCCTCACCAAACAAGTAGCTGGAGAGCACCATCAAAGTTAAAAGCAAGTAGGTTTCAAGAGAATCACCTTCATCGCGTACCTCCTTTTGGTTTAGTATTTGCCTCCATTACCCTCCAACTCAGCTCCCTGTTCTCCTGCACAACCCTCCTCATCTAGGGCCTGCACACAACAAAATAAATATCATTAAAAAAAAAGCTAAATGCCTAATCCTAACCCTAGACCAATCACATGCCAAAAAAAGTTAACCGTGTAACCCTAACCCTTAACCGAGCTCATGAGCGACAAAGAAAGATTGACCAAGATCGAGAGAGAGTTGGAGTGAAAGATCTCAAGCATAGATCTGAGCTTAGATTTAATCCGCCACTACAACAAAATATACTTGTAGTGATGGCCTATGGGAATAGAATTGAAGGTTATGAGGACAGATTTTAGGGCAGGTGACAGAAAATCCATACCCAAAAATCTGTCTCCCAAATGAGGATCACTAAAAGTTTTAGGGATAGATTTTCCATCCTCAGAACTTGAAGACAGAAAATTGGTCACAATAGATTGGACACAAAAAAAGCTAATGACGTGGCATGAAATTTTTTTAGGGATGGATTACTCTGTCTCTACAAGTTTTAAGAATAATGTAATTGAGAATATACGTTATTAAGATAAAACATCAAAGGCTTCTTAATTTTAGTAATACATATAGCAAGAACATGACAAAAGTTATCTTTCACAAAAGACACTATTTTTATTGAAATTCAAATACAAAATATTTGTTACAATATTGTAAAAAAATTACAAAAAAGAATGGAACAAAACATCAAAATACAAAAGAACACTCGACTGTTATTTTTTTTTCCTCTTTACAAGAATACATCTTATTTATTCCAAGCTAAGCCTATTTGGTATAAATCTACTGTGACATCTTGTGAAAACCATGCTCTGTGTAAGAACAATAAAGTTTCAGCAAGGCAACATCTATATTCAATCTATGGATGAGTTTGGATGGCATCATTACCTGTGAAATTGCAAAGTTCTGCTTTCTTAAGACATTGTTCATTAAAAAACAAATGCCACACAAATAACTATATTTATTCTATCCCCAACAAAAGATTTCTCCAGCCTCTGCCCATACCAGAAAAACATGCATCATTAGTAATCAAATAGAAAGCCTAGTATGTATGTTAAGGCTGAAAAGAAGAATCTGTAATTATGTTGCCACAAAACAATCTACAAACATAACACATTAAATATATTTACATTAAGCAACTTTTGCCAACACATTTTAAATTTACATTACAAGTGTTAAATCTAATCCATGTTGGCAACTTCCTACTTTAACCACCAACATGTCAAAGGATTAATGTGGCCATCATTAGCTTGTAAGAGAAGTGATAAACACACATGAATTCATGATAAAATACTTATTTATGATAGTTCATAGGCTTTGCATTGCATATCATGTTATAAATACTACATAACATCCATTGCATCGCATTTAGGATAGTTGTATATTATGTACATTAATTCTTCCATTTTACATGACCAGGAGGTAGTGCGACATCTTTACGAACTTCGGATGAAGAATCCGACCGTACTGATGAATCTGGAGCGACGATCGTAGTACGTCAACGCGAAAATCACTCTGATCAGAGCTCCGTAGCACCCTCTACAAGAAGAAGATGGACGATCCAGATAGCGCCACGTGGCGCCATCCAGACCACCCAACACGAACCACAACTACCCCAGCACTCACGCATGGAGAGATCTCAGTCATTGAATCTCAATCCAACGGTTGAGAGGCACCCTAACCGCACAACCGCACCAACCCTCCACTCGACAAACCGCAGCTATGACGCATTGGTGAAGACATGCGCTCACAAACCGCGATCGCGAGTTTGAGCCGCAGTGGGGGGAGGCAATCTCGCGAGCACGGGCGCAATCGAATTGTGCCCATTGGATGTCATCAAGCGGCAGAGGCGTCACCATGTGGCACCACTTGATCGGCGCAGATGAAGCATGCGGCCGTCGACGCACCTCGAGAACGTGCCATCTCACGCGTGATCAAGAGGCACGATCTCCGTGCCATCTCAGCCATTCACTTCTGAATCCAACGGCCGTGACGCATCCAACCTCAGCGACAACAACCAGGCAAGTGCGTGAGTTGATGCAACCTTCAACGACAGCCTGGCGAACATTTAGTGATGCTTACAGTCGTCACTAATTGCTCGTAGGCGCAAGGCCAGTTACATGCGTGAGCAGGCATGAGCTGGCTACAACGACTCTTGAGCTAGACCTACAGCAACGTCCTAGAGGTCGCTATTGGTATTATGCCTATTCTAGCCTCCTCTCATCTACTATATAAAGACCTACACCCCCTCCCTTCCACGGTATCTCTACCTACTCTACTCACACCTACTCTTAAGCTCTAGCAAGCCTACCAACGCTCTATTAGAGATTACTCTCAAGCTCCCAAGGCTCCCATTAGTGTAACGAACTTCTACCCCACCAAATATTCCTCCATCTTCCCATCACCATTCATAGGTCTCCTTAGAGCAACCCTCCCACCTCCATTCCGATAGCAGATCATCTCCACCTCCTCACCTCCATTCCAGAGCCACGCTGAAGCTTTCCTCTATCAAACGTCCTCCCACATCTCACCTCCATCATCCTGCTTCCCAACTCCTTCCAAGCTTCCACCAGGCGTCGTCGTCTCACCAAACAACCGATTTGAGAGATTCTTTCTCATCTCTTTTTATGCTTTCTAGATTATTGTAATAAACATTTGTGCAATATATATCATATTTGCTTCTATCTCCATTGTGATCCATATTATTTTCTTGCTTTATAAAAACAAACAAAAAAAAATTAACAAAACTAAAACACCAAAAACAAACAAAACGAAGCACGATTTTTGAATTAAGTAAACGTCACCTCCTTGTGTTCGAAATAGGACTCCCTTGGAGTTTCGGTAAAATTTTATTTGATAACAAGTTTTGCAACTACAACAACGGATTACTCTTAACCTCGATTTCAAACACATAAAACATGTGAATCATTTTGACGCCATTGCCTGGGAGGTAACGGAATTTACTTTATTGTTTTATGCGCTTCTTTGCATTTACATAGCACTAACCCTACTTATCTCTGATATATTGTCTTACAGGTACCCTAGCATGGAGATCCAAGTATGATAGACCGAAGTAAAGTGTGGGTAGAGTACTTTGTAAGTATCCCCTACATTCCCCCCACTAGTTTCATTTTACCACACCCATAACCAAGACTTAATCTACTTAGGTGTTTGCATAAACCCTAGGATGGACTTTGTGTGTCTTGTTTGCCACCTTCATCCATTTCACCCCCACATTTTATAAAATAAAAAATAAAAAAATACTTTCTGTGGGACAAATCAATTTACACACTTTATACACCCACATGGGAGGCACATAACCTGACTTGATTTTCATCTACTCAACCGAGATTCTGACCTGTGGACCCAATACACTAATTCAACACATAAAAGAGTAGAATCATATTAGGTTAATCACCTTTATGTATGCCTTAATAGGTTAAAAGAAACTCATTTGTAGCTGCCCCATAGGATTCAATATTTAGGTCAAGCCAAGTACTCCATATTTTCTCAATTTATAAAGGAAAATACTTGAACACGTGCTTTCAAAACTTGGTTTGCCTCACAAAACTTTGTTGAATACACCTAATATTTAAATTCTAAAAGCTACTAAGCAAGATTCGAATCCTAAAACTCACCTCATCATTAATAATCTTGCTTGAAAACTTCTTGGTTGTACACATTCACACATTCTTAAACAATCATTAAGGACACAACCCATTAAGAGCCCATCACATTCCAGAAGCACCAATATCCCAAGCCTAACTAAAATTAAGTATACGTTGACCCTAAAGATTGGTTCACTCATGGGGATCCAGATTGAGATTGTTCATAATTAACCTGCTTATACTAGTCAATCTGATGTCTAGCTAGGGGAATAGCGTCAAATGACTGCGGCTGGGGGGTACACTAGGAACCGAAGGCGCAAGCCAAATGAAGAACCTTCTCCTCAATCCCTTCTTCTAACTGATTGGAATGCCTGGACATAAGTAGAGTAAATTGTCCATAATCTTAGGACAGATTCTGAAAGTCTATAGACCTTTAGGCTACCCAACCTAAAGACAGGCTTGTATTTTTGTGCTGCAGGGCTCCTCTTCCCCGTCCTTCCGACTTCCTTCCAGTGTATGCTTGGAAGGAGGTCATTGAACCCTAGATTGAAAGGACCTTTAGACCATTCCCAGAGGCGGAGGTTGAACTATAGCCAAGCAGATCCCATGGCTAATCAACAACCACCTCCCCCGCCCCTGAACCAGCAGGAGCTGATTCAAAGGCAGTTGGAAGAATTGCAGCAGATGCAGCAATGGTTCCAACGAATGAATTGTGAGGGCGCTCGACCCTTAAAGGATTTCTATTATTCTTCAAACTATGGGGAATGTCCCAACGTCATGATTCCTGCTGGAGACATAGAAATCAAGCTCCAAGTCTTAAGTTTGATTAAGCATTCCATGGACTTGGCTCAGAGGACCCATTCCAACACTTGGAGGATCTAACCACTTTGGTTCAGACCACCAAAGCAAGGAATGTGAACGAAAAGCAAATGATCATGAGGTTCTTTCCCCACTCTCTCAGGGATAAGGCCACACATAGGTACTGGACCATCGGAAGGCCGATAGAAACATGAGTTGCTCTTAAGTTAGCTTTCCTAAAGAAATTCTTCCCAATCAGATGGACCAATGTCTTGTGACAGGCGATTACCACTTTTGCCTAGCGGCCGGGGGAACCATTTCATGGTGCTTGGGAGAAATTCTATGAACTTTTGAGGAAGTGTCCACACCACGAGGTGTCAAAATGGCAACTCGTGCAGATTTTCTATCACGAGTTGGTTGAACAACTCTGTAATCACGTGGACACCTCCTGCAGAGGTAATTTCGTCAATAGGGATGCAAATAGTGCATACGACTTGTTTAAGGAAATGAGCGAGAACTCCATTAATCACGCCTCCATAGATACATTCAATCGATCCTAACAGCCCAGGGCAAATGTTAATGAGATACAGGATTCTCATTCATTTAACGTGGGATTGATTTGTAATAAGCTTAATAAAATGGACTTGGTTGCTAAAAGAATGGAAGAATGGATATCTGGGAATTTAGGAAACACTTCTACACCTACTCAATCCCAAAATTCGAGATTCCATTCCTCACGAGCTCCCACGGGGCAAGAATTCATGAACCAACTTGAATCGGCTCAACCTGTGAGCCAGGATTTCTCGGAACCTTATGGGTTCCAAACTAGGGCCCTTTGATCCTAGTTTTTCTAATCCTTCCTTCTCTCCATCCTCGTCCTATGAGGATGCATATGCAATGCAGGAGAATGTTAGGTCCAACCCGTATTCCAACACTTATAACTCGAGTTGGAGGAACCGCCCTAACTTATCCTGGAAAAGTTAAAGGCAACAGACCCAAACTCGACCCAACAACTATGCATCTCAAAGACCTTTGGGTCAGGGTCAAGTATACACCCAATTGCCCCCAAGACCGATTACTCAGCCATCTTGGAATGCACAAATGCAAGGGTCCATGCTTCAGCTTATGTAGTAAATGAAGACATCATTAGTTAACTTGCAGTCTGCTAATTGCTAACACCCGACAACCTAGATCTCTACCATCCCAACTCGTACCCAACCCACGTAACGTGTAAAATCAGGACAATATAGCCCAAGGGTATGGGAATCAAAGGAACCCACACGCACATGCTCAGGTGGTTGAGTAGGATCCCTCCTCTTCTCCTTCTGGTTACATGACCAATTAGGGCCCTCCAATCTTCACTAACCCACCTCAAGACCCGAACCCATATGCCTCTGCAAACTCCATCACCTGGAGAAGTGGGAAGTAGACCCAGAACCCTGAATTACCTTCTAGAAGCCAAAACCCTTGGGAGCTTGAGAGAGAGGAGATTGAAGAAGACAATAAGGCCCAGGGACCAGAAATTGAAAATACCATCCATATCCCGTTCCCTGAGGCCCTATTGAAAACCAAGAAGAAAATCGTAGATAGCAACTAGGAGCTCTTGAATTTATTCAAGAGCGTAGGATCAATATTCTGCTCCTTGATGTTATTAAATACATCCCGACTTACGCTAAATTTCTGAAAGAACTTTGTACCCAAAAGCGTAAGCCGAGAGAACCAACTCTGAGGAAGTGATTCTTTCTGAGCAAGCAAGTTCTGTCATCCTGCATCACCTTCCACAAAAGAAGAAAGATCCAGGTGCCCCCTTGATCTCATGCGTTATTGGGGAATATACTTTTAATAGGGCGCTATTGGATCTAGGTGCATCTATCAACCTAATCCCGACTTCTCTTTATGAGAGGTTTAGGTTAGGCGAACTTAGGCCAACCTCAGTAACGCTACAATTAGTAGACTGCTCGATCACCACACCAAAGGGTGTTATTGAGGATGTAATCGTCAAGGTCAAGGATTTCTATTTTCCTATAGATTTTTTGGTCCTTGACATAGATGTACCTAACGATTTGTGGAACATGCCCATCATTCTGGGGTGCCTATTCCTAACTACCACCAAGGCCAACATAAACTATGAGAGCAGTAGTATAAAGATCGCCTTTGGAGATAGGAAGCTAACTCTTGATATTTTTAAGGCAATAAGAGGATTTGAGAATTGTGGATTCATTAAGGAGCTCGATGATCAAGATTTTGGACTTGTATGACAATTAGTGCACTCGAGGACTCCACCAGCTTTACTGAGTCCAACCCACAACCCTCCGTGGCAGACCTGCCACATCCTGAAGAGGCTATTGATTTTGTTCATTCCCAGCCTCTTCCATTGGATTGTCCTAATGAATCTTCATCGGCATCCTCCCTACCTTTTATACAAACCCACCTCAACTTGAATTGAAACCATTACCTAAAAATTTGAAATGAGTTCTTAGAACCAAAGAACACTCTCCCTGTGATTATTAGTGCTGATTTAACTAAGGAGCAAGAATTGAGGTTGATTAAGGCCCTTAAGAACAATCAAGAGGCAATTGATTAGACCATCCACGACCTTAGGGGGATCGAGCCATCTTATTGTAATCATCATATTTTCATGGAAGATAGATCTCGCCCTTCTCACGAAATGCAAAGAAGACTAAACCCAAATATGCGAGAAGTAGTCAAGAAGGAGATAATCAAGTGGCTCGATGCTAGAATTATATACCCAATCTCGGATAGTCCGCGGGTTAGTCCCGTTCAGATTGTACCCAAGAAGGCGGGAATAACCGTTACGACTAACGAGAAAGGGGAAACCTTCACCACTCGTTCAACTTCTACTTGGAGAGTCTATATTAACTATAGGAAGCTGAACACAGCCACTAAAAATGATCGCTTTCCTTTGCCATTCATCGATCAAATCCTTGAAAGGTTAGCTGGACAAAAATACTTTTGCTTCCTAGACGGTTATTCAAAATATAACCAAGTCCCTATCCATCCCGAAGATCAGGAAAAAACAACCTTTACATGTCCCTACGAAACCTTTGCATTCCGTAGAATGTCGTTCGGGCTTTACAATGCACATGCGACTTTTCAAAGGTGCATGATGGCCATCTTTTCTGACATGGTAGGAAATTATCTTGAGATGTTCATGGATGATTTCTCCATTTTCAGAGATTCTTTTGAGTCCTGCCTAGCTAACTTGAAATTGATCCTCCAGAGATGCATCAAGACACAACTGGTCCTTAGCTAGGAAAAGAGCCACTTTATGACTCGAGAAGGCATTGTCCTAGGTCATGTGGTCTTTAATCGGCGTATTAAGGTTGATAAGGCTAAGGTGGATGTTATCTCTAGACTTCCTCTACCCACATCCGTGAAACAAGTCTGCTCTTTCCTTGGGCATGTGGGTTTTTATAAAAGATTCATCAAGGACTTCTTAAAGGTTGATCGATCCTTGAGTAACCTTCTGGCCAAAGACACGCCGTTCAAGTTTGATGAATCATGCCATAAAGCATTTGATTTGTTAAAAACAATAGTCACCTGTGCCCCGGTGTTGCAACCATCGGTCTGAACAGCCCCATTTGAGATTATGGATTACGCATCTGATTATGCTGTCAGGGCTATCTTGGGTCAGAAGATTGAGAAAAAGCCCTCTGTGATTTACTACACTAGTAAGACTCTGGACGAAGCCCAAAGGAACTACACTGTTACTGAAAAATAATTGCTAGCTGTAATTTTCGCTTTGGAAAAATTCAGGACTTATCTTTTAGGTTTTCGTGTAATCATTTACACCAACCACTTGGCCTTGAAACATCTTTTGGCCAAAAAGGATGCCAAACCCTGACTTATTCGCTAGATTCTGCTACTTCAAGAATTCGATCTTGAAATCAGGGATAAAGCCGGGGCACAAAATGTAGTGGCGGATCACCTCTCGAGAATCCTAATTGATTCCCCTCATCCGGATGTCCCGATCTCTGATACTTTTTCGGATGAGACTATCGTTACAGTCTCAGGTATCCGAACCCCTTAATTTGCAGATATCGTCAATTATTTTGCCGTTGGTCAAATCCCCTACGATTGGACCAAACAACAAGATAAACTTGTGTCTGAGGCCAAATATTATTTTTGGCACGATCCTGAGCTATATTACATCGGTGTAGACCAAATTATTCGTCAATGTGTCCGAGAAATTGAGTTTCATAGCATACTTGAGTTCTGCCACACATCTGCATGTGGTGGACACTTTTCCGGGAAAAAGACAGTAGCAAAAACCTTACATTTTGGATTCTATTGGCCATCATTATTTAAGGATGCCCAAGAATTCTCAAAGTCATGCACCTGATGTCACACTCGAGAACATGGCTAAGAGAGATATGATACCCCTGAATCTAATACTTTCCATCGAAATTTTTGACATTTCGGGCATTGACTTTATGAGACCCTTCCCTCCTTCATTTGAACACCAGTATATTATGGTCGTTGTTGATTATGTATCCAAATGGATTGAGGCAATTCCCACCCAGATCAATGACCACAAGGTGGTCATCGATTTTGTAAAGAAAAACATCTTCAGTCGGTTCAGGGTTCCTCGGACAATTATCAGTGATGGTGGCACACATTTCACTTATACCCAGTTTCAGAATTTACTGGGGAAATACAGGGTGAATCATCGGATTTCCACACTGTACCACACTCAGACGAACGGATAGGCTGAGTTCTCTAATCAAAAGATCAAAAACATTTTGCAGAAAACCGTTAGGCCAGATAAGAAGGATTGAACCCAAAAGCGTACAATGTACAAAACACCTATCGATATGTTTCCGTTCCGTCTGGTGTTTGGTCAGGCGTGTCACTTACCCATAGAACTTGAACACCAGGCATTTTGGGCCATCAGGAAATGTAATTTTAACCTAGAGTTAGTCGGGAAAACAAGGAAACTCCAACTATTTGAGTTTGAGGAGCTTCGAAATGATGCTTATGAAAATGCCATAATCTATAAGGTAAGGACCAAAGCTCTCCATGACCAGATGATTTCACATAAGAGCTTTGAGCCGAACCAGAAGGTCTGACTTTTCGATTCTCGATTAAAGCTTTTCCCTGGAAAACTCAGATCTAAGTGGGACAGCCTGTTCGTTATTGAGAGGATTTTCCCTAACGGGGCCGTTGAAATCTCTGACCCAGAGACGGGTAATATCTTCAAGGTCAACAAACAGCGTCTCAAACCCTTTGTTGACCATGTGCTCCCTGAACCCGTCTTGGACAAGGTTGCTCTTCCTTGCCTTAACCACCGCAGATCGGTCATCGCCTAGCTAAAGGCATTAAACTCAGCACGTGTAAAAACTATTCCGAGCTGACCTGAATCTCATAGAAATCAGGTGTTATTCTTCCATTTCTACTCTCCTGCATGCTTTCATTTTTAACAATGAGGACATTGCATTAGCTAAGCATAGGGGGTGGATATTTCTTATGAATCTGTCAGCCGTAACAATAATTTCTTGTTTTTCTTCTAAAAAAAATAGAGAATTAGGAGATGAAAACTTAGGCAATAGGAGTTGCAAACTTTAGAAATTAATATTTTATGACCTGAATACTTAGACTTTTCAGGTCTTCAAGCTTAATTAGCCTAGATGTCCACTCGAATGTGAACTTAATCTCAAGTCCTCGCCAAGTAATTCTATTTTAACTGGTCAATAAATACCTATCACCCGCCCTCTGATTTGGGTGGACTTTAAGCCTAAACATCTATGCACTTTTTTTGTACCGACTCACTTTCGACGGTTTCTTCGAAAATTGGGTAGCTAATGAACCGTTGTCGGTGGTAACAGTTCATCGACCAGTTATCCAGAGCCCAGCCACAAGACCATGTTCATCGTACTGCCTTTAGGTAAATCTTAGATTAGGGAAACCATCTACTAAAAAAAATAAAAAGAAAAGAAAAGAAAAAAAAAGAAAAAAAGGAGAAAATGTAAAAAAAACAAATAAAACTACACTTCACCAAACAAGTATGGCAGGCAAATTACCGTGGGTAACAACCCATTGGTCGATTGTCCAGAGCCTAGCTCATAAAAATGCACAATAATTCTCAAAACACTTAGGGAAGAAGCGGGGAAGTAGAATAAACTGGGAAGATATACACTGGGTTCGCCCTTATGTTGACCCCATAAATAAATGGAGAATGCTACCGTTCAATAAGATAAACCTCTAGGCAAGGTCACCTAGGGTCCTAGAAACCCGAAGTTCATTTTAACAGCTGCCTAATGAGTCTTTCACTCTTTTCACTAGATGTTTAACACTTAGAGTCCTTTTCGAATATTGAGCAGATAGGGTAGCCATAAAATGTTATCCCAAAACTCTCAAACTTCAAAAGTACAAAAAAATTAGAAAAGAAGAAAAATAAGAAAAAGAATTGTGTGTCTTCTCTTTTCAAATAAGACGAGGGCTTGGACGATCTGCATTCTGGTAGACAACCGGATACTGTTGAGCTTTTGTAATTAAGTCTTGGGGTTAAAATTTTCTAAAGCAATCGACGAATTTTGCCTAAATAATTGAATCCTAATTCTACTTTTATAAATAGCATTTAAGTTAATTTTGCTATGGACTAGCAAAAAGTAAGCATAAGGGTAAACACACATGAATTCATGATAAAATGCTTATTTATGATAGTTCCTAGGCTTAGCATTGCATATCATGTTATAAATACTGCATAACATCCATTTCATGACATTTAGGATAGTTGTATATTATGTACATTAATTCTTCCATTTTACATACCCAGGAGGTAGTGCGACATCTTTACAGGCTTCGGATGAAGAATCTGACCATATGGATGAATCTGGAGCGACGATCGCAGTCCGTGAATGCGAAAATCACCCCGATCAAAGCTCTGTAGCACCCTCTACAGGAAGAAGAAGATGGACGGTCTAGATGGCACCACATGGTGCCATCCAGACCGCCCAACACGAACCGCAACTGCCCCAGCACTCACGCATGGAGAGATCTCAGCCGTTGGATCTTAATCCAACGACAGAGGGGTGCCCTAACCGCGCGACCGCACCAACCCTCAACTTGACAAACCGCGACTATAGCACATTGGTTAAGACACGTGCTCGCAAACCACGAGCACGAGTTCTAGCTGCGGTGGGGGGGGCAATCTCACAAGCACGGACGCAATCAAATTGCGCTTGTTGGATGTCATCCAGCAGTAGAGGCGTCACCACGTGGCACCACTCGATGGGCACGAATGCAGCACGCGACCGTCGACGCACCTCAAGAAAGCGTCATCTCATGCACGATCAAGAGGCGCAATCTCCGTGCCATCTCAGTCGTTCACTTCTAAATCCAACGACCACGGCGCATCCAACCTCAACAACAGCAAGTGGGCGATTGCGTGAGTTGGCGCAACCTTCAGCAACAACCTGGCTAACATTTAGTGACGCTTACAGCCGTCACTAATTGCTCGTAGGCGCAAGGCCAGCTGCGTGCATGAGCGGGCGTGAGTTGGATACGACACTTGAGCTAGACCTACAACAACGTCCTGGAGGTCGCTATTGGTCTTATGCCTATTCTAGCATCCTCTCATCCACTATATAAAGACCTACACCTCCTCCCTTTCAAGATATCTCTACCTACTCTACTCCCACCTACTCCTAAGCTCTAACAAACCTACCAACGCTCCGTTAGAGCTTACTCTCAAGCTCTCAAGGCTCCTATTAGTGTAACGAACATCTACCCCACCAAATATTCCTCCATCTTCCCATCACCATTTATAGGTCACCTTGGAGCCATCCTCTCACCTCCATTCCGGTAGCAGATCATGTCCACCTCCTCACCTCCATTTCGAAGCCACGCTAAAGCTTTCCTCTACCCGACGTTCTCCTGCATCTCACCTTTGTCGTCTCGCTTCCCAACTCCTTTCAAGCTTCCGTCAGGCACGTCGTCTCGTCGAATAGCCGATTCATATTTGCTTCTATCTCCATTGTGATCCATATTGTTTTCTTGCTTTATAAAAACAAATGAAAAAAAATAACAAAACTAAAACACCAAAAAGAAACAAAACGAAGCGCGATTTTCGAATTAAGTAAACATCGCCTCCTTGTGTTTGACCCAGGACTCGCTTGGAGTTTTAGTAAAATTTTATTTGATTACAAGTTTTGCGACTACAACGATGGGTTACTCTTAACCCCGATTTCAAACACGCGAAACACGTGCATCAGGAAGTGATGCATGTGGATATAAGCTGCGTATGAGAGGAGTTGGGGATGCTAGACAAGCTCTTGTCATTGTCACATCTTAAGCAATATGCAGCTAATCAACAAAAGACATGACAGGCCTATTAGGAATCCAACAAAACTTTCCAATCACTAGATGATAGCATTTGATGGAATACCAAACAGAAAAATAAAAAAGAAATAAGGTTAACCATGGAATAGAGATGAGAAGATATTGCAACAAAGTCAAACAGATACGTAGTTGGGAATTTAAAGATATTTATGACCTGCTTGGCATCACACTGGTCCAACTTGATATTTCATATGACCAGCTAAAAATTTTCCCACTTCTTCATAATTTTCCCACTATATGTAGGAGCTGCTAAATTTCAATGAAGGTGGGCTTGATAAGAATGTCCAATACATGTTGAAAATGAGTCAATCTAAAACCATAATGATCTTTTTAAGATATATTGTTGGCACAAACGTAAACACGGTGGATCAATTAGAGTTTTGCTTGTTCACAAACTAGATACAGTAGCATTCTATGTTTTTTCTAATCCTTTTGGTTTGGCATTACTGTTTGTTACTCAATGGTTCCTTTTTTTTTTTAACTCAATAATTCTTGTTACTGATGCATACTTTTCCACCAGCTGTTTGTGATTAGGTGATGTTACCTTATTACAGTCATTGGCCAATACCTAGGAAAAAGGCAAATTCTGGGAGGGAATGGATCTTTTCAGATAGAAAATGCCTACTTGGCTGGTTGGGATATGGAAGCCATGAAACATGAGAGAGGGAAAGTGAATGCAGCAGCATTCTATTTCTTTTAATCCTTTTGGTTTAGCATTACTGTTTTTTACTCAATGGTTCCTTTTTTTCCTTTAAACAACTCAATAATTCTTGTTATTGATACATACTTTTCCACCGGTTGTTTGTGATCAGGTGATGTTATCTTATTACAATCATTGGCCAATGCCTAAGAAAAAGGGACATTCTAGGAGGGAATGCTTGTTGTGGCCTTAGATGTTAATCTCTACCTTGTCCAGGAAGGCTGGTTGTCTGCACTAACAAGTCATGCTCCAACCAGATGCATTTGTAAAGAGAAGGTCTCTTGTGATCGAGGCACTCATGAACAAGATTTATTCATGGTTGAAGAAGTGTTTGGTGGGAGATTAATTGAAGGATCTTGGATTCTAGAGTTTGTGAGGAGAACATTATGTGACATTGTAGGTGGAATTGTGTCTTCGTCCTGGAATCTTGCCTTCAAAGATTCTCCTTTCTTTTAATGCTGTTGGTTAACAGAGCCATCTTTCCAATCAGTTTGTGGAGGTAAGGTGGAGGTTTGGTGACATCATGGGAATGTCCAAGGTTGGATGGTGGGAAGCACCATTGAGGCTCATTGTTTGCTTACATTTATGTGGGCCTGTGAACATGGAGGATGCTTACTTTTTGTCAGAAGGTAAGGTGCGTGTTGTTTTGTAGGTTGATGGATGACATTGATCTTTTGCCATTTGGAGTTTCCTTCTCCATTGTAGAGTAGGAAAATCTATGCCTTGTTGACTGAACTTGGACTTCATTGGGGTCTTGGGCTATCTTTGGGGACTGAGACTTATATCATATAAAGTTGCTAGGAGCATTTACTAAAATATTATCTTTCTCTTGAAAGGTATTTAGTGAAATATTATAACTTTGGATGGCTGATTATCCATACGGACACAGGCAGTTATAATTTTACCAAACTAAAGGAACCATTAACTGAATATAACCAAACAAAGCAACTTGGTGAAGTTGGTGAATTCCACTTTTATAACAGGGAAAGTGGGGGAACAAGCAAGTTCAAGTAGAAGTTTGTGAATGTTTCCTTTAGCTAAATCTTTGTGTGCATGGATTGGATTTTTGATGGAATTGGAGTATGATTTTGGGAATGTACTATGCTTAAATATAACTATATCATGGAGTATATAAAGCCTAATGATGTACAGATCCTCCTTAAAACTGACTATTTAGAGTTTTGCAGAGCCTAGTGATGGCAATAATCCACAAGAAGGTTAAGCTACATCAAGCATTATCGTAAGATCTGCTCTAGCTCTATACTTCACAATTAATCTTTTTTTCTTTGAAAATGCACAATCGATTTGTTATACTGCCTTTAAATGCCTAATAAGTTTCTCCTATCAAAACATTCTAAATAAATTTAATTTACCATGACCAACGAGAGCCCTACATTGCATTTCTGGTAGCAACTACAACAACATGGCATTTCAATCCCTCAAATGTCTTCTGGAATGAACTTTAAATGCAAAAACATTCAATAAATAATAAATAAACTGATAGATTTATTCTCATATTTTACAAAATTTGAAGTTTCAAACATAATGCAAAAAAAATATTGAGTTTTGTAATTATAAACTTTTGTAAATGCATTTTAACAAAATTAGTAGAATATGACCGGAAGACAAGCTATTTCACTGACTTGTATATCCATAATGGCTCCACCCATTGTAGACATGCCAAGAAACCACAAGATCAATGCTCATAAATTCATGGTAAGAGGATATAGAAAATAAATTAGAACAAGGCACAACTTTAGAGAAAATTCAAAACAAAAATAGGAAATAAAAAAGGTGATACACAACCATCATTTTACTAAAGGTAGAGAAAGTTCTATCAAGATTTTCTATCTCATATGAGCAAGAAAGGACTAGATTTCGCATTAATTCTCTTCAATAATTATAAACTCTATTATAAGAGATTGAGGAATTGTTCATCATTGTTTATGATGGTAAGAGTGCTCTTGTGTTTCATTTTATACTCATGTTTTTCACAACCTTGCTTATCACATACATATCCTAGTTATCCTTTTCTTCTCAAATGGTAATAGAACCTTATTACTTACAATGTCCACAAATAAACTAAAGGATTCTTCATAAAAATAAGCAAACGCTGCTAACATAAAAATGTACTTACAAGGAATTCCATCATTCAATTGATCTTTTTTTCAAATGTCAAATGCTACGGGTCGGCGACGGCCCTAGCTGGGGGCGATGACGGGGGGATATCTGCTCCGGGGTCCCCTGCAGTGGTGGAGGGGTGGTGAGCGGTAGAAGCTGGTGGTGAAGCTGGGAATCTGGAGAATGTGGTGACAATGCGGAGGGTTGATGCGGTAACTAGGTTGCCTGAGGGCAAGGTCCTGACGCTGGGGGATGCACAGGTGCTGGCTGCAGATGGGGTGGAGGATGCGAGGCGAGGAGGGTCGGTGGGTGGTTGTGAGGGGAACTCGAGTGGTCTGCATTTGTTGATGGAAGAGGAGGATGGTGTGGCCGCGATGATGGGGTTTAGGCGGTTGACGTAAGGAGGAGGTTTCCGAAGGTCTTCATGACCAAGGTCATGTCGTGGAATGTGAGGGGTCTAAATGACATGTCGCGGCAGGCAGCTCTGCGAAGGTATATTTAGAGATGGGGGCCTGATGTGATTTTTCTCCAGGAGACAAAATGGGGGAGTTGTGATGGAAGGTTGTGGAGGGAGGTGGGGGGAGGTGTTTTTGGGGGTTTCTTGGCCTTGGACGTGGATGGAAGGGCGAGGGGAATTGCTGTGGGATGGAAGGATGAAGAGTTCTCCCTACTAGACTCTCTGGTTGTGTCCCATGTTGTCATTGTCAGACTTCAGAGACGCCGGGATGGCACATGTATGCTCCTTTCCTCAGTCTATGGCCGGACGGAGGGTCGGAGAAGGCAGGCCTTATGGGAAGATCTGAGCCAGGTCGCAGCAGCTTTTCAGGGGATATCTTGGTTGGTTGGTGGCGATTTTACTGTTACACTGCGGGTAGAAGACAGACCAGGTGACCGAGGGGGATTGGACTAGGGCTCTGAGGCGTTTGCAGGCTTTGTGGCTAAAAAGGGGCTGGTTGATATGCCACCGTTGTCCTATCTCTACACGTGGAGGAGCTCTGGAGGTCAGCGATCCTGGATTGACAGATTTCTTGTCTCAACGGCGATGGAAAAATTGTTTCCGATGGCGGAGGTTAGACCCCTGGAGCATCCGTTCTCGGACCACACCCCCTTGCTATGGGTGTCGAACGAGGGATAGAGGCATGGTACTTATTTTAAGTTCGACAAGGCATGGCTCCTGGAAGAAGGCTTCAGGGGGTTGGTAGAGGAACGGTGGAGGTCATTTCAGGTGGATGATTTGGTGGCTGCCAGGTTGGAAGCGAAACTGAGAGATTTGAGATCCTTCTTGAAGGTCCGTATCAAGCAGATTAAGGAGGAACGTGGAAGGAAGAAAGAGGAGGCTCTTGGTGAGATTGCACGTCTGGATAGGGCAGAGGACGTTGGTCTCCTTTCAGACGCTGACAGGGTTTACAGAGCAAGACAGATTCAGGTGATACAGGAGAAAGATCGGAAGGTGGAGATGGAGTGGAGGGTGAGGTCTAGGCAGAAGTGGCTGAAGGAAGGCGATTCCAACACCCAATTTTTTCATATGACTGCATCAGGTAGGAGGAGGAGGAACTGGATTGACAAATTGGTGGTGGATAGGAAGGAGTTTATGGGAAGGGAGGCAGTGGGAGGGGCAACTGCGAGGTATTTCAAAGACTTTACTGGGAGGAGACGAGGGGGAAGGTGGAGATGGTTAGGGTCTAAGATACCGTAGATCGGCGAGGCAGAAGCCAGCTTCTTGACGGGCTCGTTTGGGGAGGATGAGGTCCGTGAGGCAATATGGGGGTTGAACGCGGATGGTTGTCCAGGACCGGATGGTTTTCTGGTTGCCTTCTACAGAGAGTTCTAGCCGATGGTGAAGGAGGACGTGATGCAAGTGGTGCAAGAATTTAGAGCTGGAAACTCGGGGTTCAATAAGCTGAACAAGTTCTACATGTTCCTGCTGCCGAAGAAGGAGGGTGCTGAGGAGATCCAAGAGTACAGACCGATAGCTCTCTCGAATGCTATCTACTTGGTAGTGGCGAAGCTTCTGGCGAATAGATTGAGGATTCTGGCTGGGATTGTAGATTCAGTGCAGACGGCCTTTGTTCCTGGCAGGAATATTTTGGAAGGTTATGTGTTGGCCTCGGAGATCCTTTCATCCTGGAAGAGAGATAAGAAGAAGGCTTTCCTGTGGAAGGTCGATTTCAGCAAACCTTACGACTCGATCCACCGGTGTGAATTGACTGGATGAAGAGATGTGTCACCACGACGTCGTTCTCGGTTCTTATCAACGGAAACCCAACTGGGGGTTGGATCCAACCAAGGAGGGGGGTGAGACAAGGATGTCTGTTGGCCCCGATGCTCTTTGTGATTGCTGTGGATGCTCTTACTAGGGTAGCTAAGAGGTCATGTGAGAGAAACTTGATGAGAGGTTTCTCCGTAAGGGATGGGACGAGTATCCCGTTGCTTCAGTATGCAGATGATACGATCTTCTCCATTGAAGGTGGAGAAAGGGAGGCCAAAAGAATGCGGTTCCTTATCTTCTTACTAGGTAAGGCGTTAGGACAGAAGATCAACCTAGCTAAATCTGATTTTGTCCCTTTCAACCTGACTGAGGCAGAGGCGAAAGGGTGTAGTTTGGGACTTGGTACAGAGCAGGTTGAGCTCTCGATTAGATATCCGAGTTTACCGTTGACAGATGGAAGGATTCTGGTGGGAGATTGGACCCCCCTGGTGGAGAGGCTAGAGGGGAGGTTGGAGGGGTAGGCGTCTAGGCTATTGTCAAGAGGTGGAAGGTTGGTCCTGCTCAAGGCGGTTCTGTCAGCAATGCCATCGTATTTCACTTTCGTCCTGAAGATGCCTCGACAGGTGGTTGCAAGGATAGAGAGATCTATGAGAAATTTCTTTTGATCCAACGAGGGGATGAATGGACAGGGTGCCAGGTTGGTTGCTTAGGAGGAGGTCTGCAGACCTTTGGAAGACGGGGGGCTCGAGGTGAGGGATTTGGGGAGATCTAATGACAATCTGTTGGCAAAATGGGTAGGAAGCCTATTGGAAGGTAGGGGAGATGTGATGGATAAGGTTTTCGAGATGGCATATGGTGGCCCGGTGTGATGGGATCTCCTGATGTCTCCTCCTAGGGGTGCCTCTCACTTTTTGAAAGGCCTGTCGACGGTGGCTCCTAATGTGAGGAATTGCTTTGTTCCTGTGTTGGGAACGGGGCAGATTTTCAGATTTTGGCAGGATGATTGGACGGGTATGGAGCACTTGGCAGAAGATTTTAGAGATTGTTTGCCCTGTCCCAGAACAAGATGGCGTCCGTGGCTGAGGTATGGGAAGATGGGTGGTGTCCGCGCCTCGTAGGTAGCTTATCAGATGCGAGAGTGCACGATTTTCAGGTCCTACTTGAAGAGTTGGAGGGACTGCATCCAGCGTCTGGTACGGATATGTTTGGTTAGGATGAAGGTGAGTTTTCGGTAGCGGCTGCATATAGGAGATTGTCTAATGGTGATCCTGTGGTGAAGCTGGATCTGGTGAGGGACTGCAGACAGATTTGGAAAGCCGCATGTCCCCTGAAGGTCAAGATTTTTGCTTGGCTCCTTAGGAGGAGAAGGCTTGTGACTAAGGTGTGGAGGGCGAGATGGGCTCCTGGAGAAAGTAAGGTCTGTCCTTTGTGTGGAGGTGATGAGGAGGAGGTTGACCACCTTTTTTTCACTTGCCCTTTTGTGGTGCATATTTGGGACAGGATGGGTGGGAGGTGGTGGGAGTGTCGTCTGTTCGGAGACTTTTGGCATAGCTTCAGAAGCGGAGGTGGTGTTGGTAGACAGTTCGTCTTCCGTACAAAGAAGGAGGAGGCCAGACCATTAGCAGTACTTTGGGGTATTTGGTTGGGCAGGAATGTGGTGGTTTTCAGGGACCAGAGACCTTACGTGTCGTTCAAGGTTTTCCTGAAAGGATAGAGGTGTAAGCATAAATTTAAACTCCCTAGGTTTAAATCTTGGGTTATGTGAGGAAGGAGGAAACTTCACGGGGGAGATTTCACAATTTGTTCCTCTCTATCTCTTCACACACAACACACCCATGCACACACACCCCTCACAAAACCCTAACCCTCTCCTTATTTAATGCCCCACCACCCTCTCCATCTCCACACCACCACCTCCACCTTCGCTCCACCACCTGTCGGCGACCACCTCCTTTCCCATTCCCCTTGCAGCCACGAATGGGGAAGGAGGGGAGCTCGAGACGGAGGAGAGGGAGAGCGAGAGCGTGGAAGGGGAGAGCCGACCAGAGGAGCGAGGAGCTCAAAGGAGCTCGAGAGAAGGGCAGTGCGGGTGCAAGGAGAGTCGCTCGAGAGGGAGGAGGAGGCATGTAGGGGGAGACCTATGCAAGCAGGTGCCACTACTGCGGTTGCAACAGCCGGAGTGCGAGGAGAAGGTTCGCAAGGCATTCTGCGGAATCATTTTTCCACAGTATCAGATGTCTGTAGTGCTCTACAGACGTCTAACGGAGCCGCAGGATATTTGGAGCTGACACCGGACGTCTGACAGCATGCAAAGCGTGAGGTATGTACCCTGTACGAGTTTGCATGCTTGTACGTCGTATATATGTGTCATGTTTTTGAAGTGGTGCATGAGTACGCAGACGAGTGGCACACCCTTCGAGGTGCTTTAGGACATCTGGACGTCTCTACAGACATCTGTAACCATCTCAGACGTCCGGGTGCACTGACAGATGTCTAGAAGGACCCTAGGACGGTCGTGAGGGGTTCTAGACATCCAAAATCAGCACAGGAAAGTAAGGTGAGCCTCTGTGATCGCTTAAGACGTTTGGGTTTAGTCCCAAACGTTTGATTTTAGTTAGAGTGCATGTTTTTAGCATGTTCAGGGCCCAACCGGAGTTAGTTTTGCTCAAACGAAGTATCGTTGGTTTCAGTTCGAAGTTCTCTATGTGTTGTGTCACTCGTAAACTGTTTGAGCCCGTTTGATGTGATTTAGTCAATTGTATAGATCTCCAGCCAGTAGCATATACGAGGCCCATAGAGACGATGGGATCTGCGATTCGAGCTCCCATTCCACCCGTGTATCCCGGTAGAGTGGTTTTTTTTTCTTAATACTATGACTTAAGTAATCAAAATACATGCTATCTTAGAATGAATTGATTAAACCCTAGGATATGAAATGAACCTTAGGGTAGAATTGAGTGAATGAACATTGCTTGATCCACACGGTCTATTCAGAAATGTATGTTAGAATCCTTCATGCTAGCAAATAAATAGTTAGATGATGTGATGCTTCTTTCAGTTATTAAATCACGAGCTACCTATAATATGGTTAAGAATCAACATGTGAACAACGAGATATGCATCTCATGAAACAAAATGAAATGAATACAATGCATGAACCCTACGGGGAACTAAAAGAGGAACTCACGTATACGAAATGAATATCGTATATAGGAGGGAAGTGAGCTGGCCCTCGAGTACACGGTACTGAGGAGAGCAACGGTCTCTTTTGCATGGAAAGTGAGCTGGCCCTCGTGTACGTGGTATCGAGGAGAGCTACCATCAATTTAATGTAAAGGGGAGCTAACCACCCTTGGGTTGAGACCCGAGGTTAGGAATGGCCACCCTACACTGACTCTTGTTACTCTAGTGTAAAGGGGGAGCTAGCCGCCCCATGAGGTCCGAGGTTAGGATTGGCCACCCTACACCGACTCTTGTTAGGCTCACTGAGCAAACCAGGATAATCGGGCGAGGGTACGCAGACTATTGAGGGGCGAGACCCCTGTTCTGAGGGGAGAGTCCCTTGTTCTGAGAGGGCGAGGCCCTATTCTGTTCTGTGCTGTACGTTTGGGTGTACTTGCTAGTGGAAACGACTGACCGCATGCCAGTACGGGGTAGCTACCCGTGTGTTTATCGCACGTGCCGTAGTCACCGCTACATCGCAACTATGACCTCAGGGTGGTAGACCAGGTGTACGACTACCACAGGGGCTCTCCCGGCCAGGAGAGTGCCACGTGTATATCCTACATCGTGAAATAAACTGCAATCAAGATCGTTCCCTTAGGGAACAAAAGGATAAAGAAACGTTATGGATCCTTATTAGAATAACTGAATCAGAAACATCTAATTGAGATAAATGGAAATGAATGATTAGTTATTTACTTGTTTCTTTATGTTAAATTGCATGTAAATGGCTTAACCACCACTCTACTCAGTGTTAGCTGACCATAGATTATATAACCATGTTTAGGTTAGGGAGTTGAGCAGCCAGCACCACCGGCTGCAGAGGGTGCTGGGCCCAACCGAGCCCAACCATAGTTGTCACTTTTCTGTTTCAGAGTTCTTTTTGTAGTAGTGAGTACCTTTAGCATGTATTAGTTGCTTCTGCTATATTTCTATTTTATTTCCCTCTATTGTAGTTGTGATAGCTATGTATGTTATAGTACTCTTCCGCTTTTGGCATGTAATATTTTTTTAGACTTTCCATTCTAATTTCCATTACTGTCTTTTATTTATTTCTACTTACATTGCATGTGTGGTTGTAGAATATTTTCTACTTTTGGTTATTTCTTGTTAGATGATTGGGTTTGGGATTTAGTTGAGGCGAACTGATCTCGGGTCCTGTAGGGAGTTGGGATCGGGTTGTAACATCAAGGGAGAAAGATCTTACTAAGTATGTGATTGCAGCCACAACGTGAGCTGTAGGGCTGTCGTGATGGCCTCTCAGAGATACCCCCTCCCCTGCTCCTCCAACATCGCTTTCAGCCCCTAGGCAGACCAGTGTGTTTTCATCTCCCTCGTTGCAGAGGGGCATCGAGGCCTCGGCCAACTCAATCATGGCATAGCGGCTTGTAGCCGTCGCCTTGTTGCTCCTCGCCATGTGTTGCCAAATTTGCTCCTCCGAAATGACCTGCAGCTTCCTCGGCTCCAGATTCACCATGGGCCTCCTCGAGCTCTAAGTCATTCTCCCTCAGTCATAGTTGTGCCACCACGAAGGCCTCTCAAAGATTCCACCTCCCCTACTCCTCTAGCGCCGCCCTCAAGCCCCCAAGGTGGAGGAGGACTAGCACATTGACCTTGGCATCGATCTCGAAATCCTAAGATTGATATCTCATGAAATCAACAGAAACAAAGCAGATTGATGACAATCAAGAGTGAATGCACATATCTAGACCTAAAGGGTGAGAATGAGGAGATGAGATCCAAATCTAGATTTGGAAACTTTGAAGAAGAATAAGGAGTGCAATGTGGTGGGAGTTGACCTCTCACTTCCTCCTTGGCATTGGGTTGCCCTCGAGGTAGCTATCGTCGTCGCGGGACCACTACCACCACCTGATCCTTCTCCTCTTCTCTCCATCCTCCTTGGCATTGTCTCTGATCCCCTACACAGGGGGGTCCCACGAGCAAAGCCTATCAGGGAAGGAGGAGGAGGGGAAGGGTGCATCGGTGGCAGTGTAGGGGAGGAGAGGGAGGAGCGAGGAAGAGGGCGGTGGAGAAGTTGAGGGGAAGGGGTTAGGGTTTGGGAGAAAGTGGTGAGGGAAGTCGTCTTGGAGAGGTGGTTGTAGCTTGTCGAGTGGAAGTGGGTGGGGGAGGGGGTTTGGAGAGCGGGAGGGTTTAATGTTGGGAAAATTATGGATAAATAATAATTTAACGACAATTATTAATCATTATCAATAAATAATAGCAATGATTTTTTTTGTTGTTGTAATTAACGATGAATATATAAAATCGCTGTTAACTTTAAAAGAAACAATGATGAATAATCTAAATTGTTGTTATGTTTAAGATATAATGACGAATATTAGTAATCGTCGTTATTTTTTATCACCTTTGACACTTTTCTTGTAGCGGGACAGCCCCTACTGCATAATCATAGGCATCACACATGATCTCAAAAGGGTGAGACTAATCCGGGGGGTTGCAGTAATGGTGCCTTCGTAACTAGATCACGAAGTCTTGTATAGGCTCGAGCACAATCGTCAGAGATTTGGAATTCTACACCTTTAGAGAGGAGATTGGTCAAGGGTGAGTCAATCTTAGAGAAGTCTGCAATAAAGCGGTGATAGAAACCAACATGCTTGAGGAAGGAATAGATTTGCTTAACCAAGGAAGGTAATGGAAGGTCATAAATCAACTTCACCTTCGCACGACCAACCTCAATTCCTCTCTCAGAGACCATGTGTCCTAAGACAAGTCCTTTTGGTACCATAAAGTGTGATTTCTCTCGAGAAAGTACCAGATTTACACTTATGCATCTTTAAAGGACCTTAGTCAGGTGGTCTAAGAAATTATCAAAGGTGCTCCTGAAGTCTAAGAAGTCATCCATGAAAACTTCTAGTCAATCACCTACAAAATTAAAAAAGATAGCAAACATACACCACTAAATGGTAGCAGGTGCGTTGCTGATCAGAATAAGGTGTAGGAGAATCAAAATAATCAAAAGAATGTGACAAGGTTTGTGATATAACATGTGCTTGGCCTTGTGGAGCAGGATGTACGTACCTTTGGGCAGGTACATTCCTAGGGTTGGGTTATGTCTGAGATGGAAGTGAATTTGACTAACGAGACTCAATCAAATGTGCTAGCTGTGCTCTCATCTCAGCTAATGCCGCATCTTGTTTTGTTGCAATGCAATGTTCTATTTTTGCATATTAGCAAGTGTTTTCATGATTATGCCCAATTGCTCATCTTGTGTAGGCCCAGATTGATAGTATTGAGTGGGCCTTGGTTGGGTCTACTAGTAGGCATGCGGTTGATAACCAGGTTGTGCTTGCGGTGGAGGTGGTGATTTGGTTAGGTGTGAAAGTGGTGGTGTGGAAGGTTGTTGAAAATCAAGTCTCTATGAATTTCCTAACCAGGAAAGGTTTGGATGATTACGCCATCCACAGTTATAGGTTTGTGAATAAGGATTGTTTTTAATGGAGTAGAGCTCCTCCAAAGCTCTAGAAAGAACAAGGAAATTAGTGTATTGAGGAGCAAAGGTTCCTCTAGCCGGTGAGGAAGGATATGAAAGTGAATAGCTAGGTGGTGGTGGTGTCATAGAAAAATTATTCACAGTTTCCCTCCCTATAGGAGATTGTGAAGAAAAACGAAGTGCAGGTGATTAAGAAGAAGAAAATGGTTTAAAGAGGAATTTCCATACCTCATCTACCTTCTCTATAATGACTACTTTGTCTAGCTGATTGGCCACTATCTCCATGTCGTGTGTGCTGGAGTGGACTTCATGTACCCCTTAGTGTGAATGGGAATGTGAGGACCTCTGAATAAAAATGCTCATCGAAGTGTTATTAATGGAATTTCAGCTATACCTTCGAAGAGCTCAAAGGCTAAGTCCTCATCTCGACGCAGGAAATTGCCTCCACATGCAGCATCTACAAAATTCCTAGAGTCATCATGGAGCCTATGATAGAAGATCTGGACTAGTTGCTAATGTGGGACACCATAGTGGGCACATTTTCTCAGAAGTACCTGGAATCTCTCCCATGCCTCGTGAATAGGTTCTCCTGAATTCTACGTGAATGTTGTGATAACACACCTCAAGGCGTTAATGCAGCCTACAAGAAAATACTTCTTTAGGAACTCATGTTCCAACGAAGACCAATTCTCTATGCATGTTGTCCGTGAGAGAGTACAATAACAAAAGGCAACTTTGTCTTTCAATGAGAAGGAGAACATTTTTATCAAAAGCGTGTGCTAATCCTGACCTTGCGGACCCAAAGTTTGAGCTAAATTTTTTAGCTCCTCTAAATGCTGAAAAGGATCCTCAAAAGCAAGGCCATGGAAGTGTGGAATAAGTGTAATGATGTTAAGTTTTAGTTCAGCAACACGACCCCCAGCGGGAAATCTACTTGCAGGCATAATAGTTGCAACTGTGGGATTATAGTAATCTTGTTGTTGAGGTCTACGGGCTTGTGGTTGGGGGTTAACTAAGACTCTAACAGCTTCAGTTAGCTATTGCACCTGTTGTGTTAGATTTTTCATTTGCAATTGTGTATTGAACATTTGTTGAAAGTGTGGTCCTCTCTCCTATCTAGGTGGATTCTCAAGGTTAGGGTAAGGAGGAGGCAGAAAAGGACAAGGAGGATGACATTCTTCCAAGTCTTCATATTGTGAATCATGGTCATCTTCAGAGTGAATAAAGTGATGGATAGGTGTATGAGGTAGACTAGGCTCGGGAGGTATGAGATTTGATGTGAAAGGAATAGTGGATTGGGCTTCAGCACCCAAGGGAGTTACAAGTGGTTGGTTTTGGGATCTTCTACCATCCATGAGTCGATTTTTGATAAAAATACTTTGAAGTAGTCAAAAACTCATAGAAAGAAGTGTCAATAATCAATCCAACCAAAGCAAAATCTCAATCTCAATATCAAGACCACAAAAATCAAGTGAGATAAAAGTCATAAATTCTTCCCAAAGTTCCACTACGTGAAAATAATTTGCGCAATCAAATAATATATCAGTGCGATTGTATGCATCCTAGAAGAAACTCTACAAAGTGCAAACCTCTATAATCCACCCAGAACTTGGATAAGATCGACGTGCAAATCCAAGTCCCTGTGGGTGCACAAAAGATGAGGTAGAAATAGTGTGTTCTGTGTACCTTATGTGATCATGTAGTGTGTATACAATAGCAAGCAATAGAGCACAGTGGTGAAAAACACACAAGGTTTCAAACAAGTTATAATGTCACACTTTGAATTAGATTCTTCTTCTTAAGAGTGTATTTCTGAAAGAAAATGTCTCATTTTCTTAATCAGTTTCAAACAAGAAATGGTCTTGATTAATTAGGTCAAATGTAGATGGAAGGAGCTTGAGTAGAGACAGAAAATGTACCTAACTCCAATACTCAACAAGATATGCAATTTGACAGAAAGATAAATTTAGTAGGAAGAATGCAATTCCCAAGTATGGAATGCCTAGATAATGCTGCTGCTAGACAAGAAGGAATGAAAAGTTTTTTTTTTGTATTTTTATTTTGCAAATTTTTTTAGATTTTTAATGCAACAAACGAAACCAAAGTGAAGCAATAAAATAAAGAGAAAAGAAAATAGTAAAGCAATAAAATAAAGCAAATTAGTGTGTCTGATGACTACACTAATTTAAGAACATAGCTCCAGGTCACAGAAGTCCGAGAGTTAGAGTCGTAGAGACACTAAGAAGTAGGGCCACCAGAAGTTGCAGAGTAATCCTCCAACTCTTCCTTAGATGTTGTGTAAACAAAGATGATTAGTAAGATAAATATATACAAATGAATCAAAGAATGATATTTACTCGAGCGTAAAATCATGTTTTAAGATATTTTTTTCGTAGTATAGCACTAAAATACGTCGAATCAAATAAAATGTAATGAGATGGTGAGTCCCAGTCGAACTCAGGGAAGAAATAAAACAACTTGATTTTAATATTGATCTAGAACTAACTAGAACTAAGCACTAATCATGGCAGACATAAAGCAACTTAGCTTTAATTAGATAATAATTAGGCAATTGTTTCATCAATTGAATGCTTGACAGGAATTTCAACTAGAACTTAACTAGAACTAAATAACTAGAACATGCATTACTAGAACTAGAACTACTAAAAATAACTATCCAGTCTACTAGAACAAGGGCACCAATGGTGGTCCTTGGTGGCCTTTGGAGATGCATGAACTAGCAGCAGTGGTGCACCAAGGGTGTCCTTGCTGGACTTCTCAGAAGAAGAGGGCAGAAGGGAGCTTGAGATGTCTAGAGGAAGAGATGCCTTCAAATGGGAGCTCTGGGGTCCTTTTTATAGTTAAAATGAGAGGCAAAGCATGTATTTTGGACCCCTAATTCGTGCAACAACCTTGGATTAATCCAATCCGTCAATCGAGAGATCAATGGACCAAATCGCACCTCAAAAGGATCTCCATCATGCCTTCATCGTGCTCGTCACCCGCAAACGCACCGCGTGGCAGCCGCTCAGCCGCTTGATCTGCCGCCTTTGTGCTCCGTGCACACGTGTGCACGCATTTAACCTCAGCTGTCCGATTGCAAAGGTTGACAACTTAAAACACGTGCACTACTGCCTTTGATTGCCACGTGCAACTACGCGTCCCACCGTGCATTATCCGCACGTAGGCTGCACCGCCTAATCCAGCACCCCACCGCGAGCCACGCAGCTTGTTGTTTGCCACTTGATCGTGATCATACGACACAATTTTGCTCACACTCTCCACCGCCTCAATTTTGCACTGATTACACCTCGAACCCACGCCATCCGCTCTCATGTAAAGTCGGTGACCAATGCGCTACACATGTGTTTGTGTCTCGATTTTGATTTCACGCGCGGCCGCCCTCAACCATTAAATGACGATCTAATGACTGGGGTGATCTTCCTCTTTGATGAAAGGCGTGGGATTGATCGACGTGGTGCATTTGTGGACGTTGGATGATGATCCAATGGACCACAAAGCACCTTAGAGGATGTGCAGTTGGGTGAGGGCCGTTGGGATGGCACCACGTGGCACTTTCCTGACCATTTATTTTCTCGCTTTTGTAGATGGTCCTACGCAGCTCTGATTGAGGCGATTCTCATGTTGTTGGACTACGATCATTGATCTGGATCCATCTATGTGGTCGAATTTGGCATCTAGGGTTAGAATTTGCACTACCTTACTTCTTGGCCTTTGCTATTCCACATATTCATAAGATGCTACGGAAGTCCAATCAAGACGATCTCAAAAGTGTTAGACTCCAGTCATTATCCTGAATAGATCCGTACGATCAAATTTATCATCCACGACACAGAATTATGTGCAATTATTATTACCTCTTACTTAGAACATAAAATAGCGTTATAATTTACAAAGCTAATAAATCAACTATGATGCAAAATATGCTGCTCATGCATGCATTATTCCTAAGTTAAGCTAGGATCTAACTTAATTCAAGTAGATTAGGTCTTATGATTGCTGCGTAATCATACCCCCTTGCCTAAATCTTGCTAGTTCCTAGCAAATGAAAGACTAAATGCATTTCATCAAGAGTTTGACTAGAGATCTATTTCTTTTATTTTCATCCAAAAATTTAGAAATCAATATAATTGTGAAAGTGTAGTGTTGTAGCCTATACAACGGATCCAAGTGAAAAGCCAATCCACATCTAAAGCTTGTACTTGACCCTTAGTAAAACTTTATTGGGATAGGCAAACTTCTTCTCTCAGTGATATAAAATAATCTCTAATTTAGCCTCGGCTTTTAGCTTAGGTAGAAGATGTCTAAGTCAAGTGGGTTTGTATTTGGTGGCTCACACTCTTCTAGTGCTACATACTGACTAGTACTACAGAACCTAGATTTCAAGACTATCAAATAAATCAACTCAAAGAGAGGTAGAGAAACTATGCTCTCTTTAGTTCTTTTGTACTCATTTTCTTTCTCTCTTTTTTTTTTTTTTTTGAGCTCACAATCTCACCAGATTCATAAATATATTTGGTGGTCTCTCATGTCATTAACACTTTAATTAAGTTATGATAATCTTATAACTAAGTCAGAAATTCTTAGCCAGTATTCGGGCGGTAAAAAATACAGAAAAAGTATGTCAAGACTATATTTGGTGGATTATAAAGGTAATAGGTATTGTTGCCTCAATATGCTTGACATAGAATGAAATAAACACAACTCAACACCTTTTTTGTTTAGGCTTTTCTCTTTTCTTTCTTTTTTTTATATATATCTACCAACATAATGCAATGCAACACACATGCACATTTTTATTCATGAGGCATTATTCGGGATTGGTGATGTTCAAGAGGATATCAGGTGGCTTATTTGGTGGAAGTACCTATTCTCGGCATCGGAAAAGGAATGGATGGGACAAAATATTTCTGATCTTGACCTTAATAGCCTCCTTTAGCTAAGGATTCCGTAAGGACAGTTGTAACCATCTACCTTAGTCCTAGTTTTATTAAAATCCACTCTCTGTATATTTGCCTTATTTGGTAGCTCTCAAAAATTCTCATAAAGAATTTGTATGCGGGAACCGAGAGTGAAAACTATGCCTAACTCTGAGTATCATTATTCAATTATCCAAAAATTAAATTTCCTTGTACTAAACGTAGAGCACTAGTAGACTTTCTACTCTTACCTCGCATTTGTTTGGTAGATCTACTAGAAGATGGTTTGCCTGACTCCCTAATTACTATCCAAGGATTCAGGAAAAGAAGCAGCGCTTCTTTTCAACAAACTAAAGATGTCTATTAGTTTTCACAATGGATCCATTGCAAATTCTACATGCAAGTGTGACATTGTATTGGATTCTAAATTCAGAAATCAATTAAAGAATAAAATCCCTATTTTTTTTTTAAGGTGTTGGTAGGAAAATTTTCTAGTTTATGTGTACTACCCCCCCCCCCAAATGCCTAAGTTCTTGCATGTCCTCATGCATAAATGGAAATGAATTAAGATAGGGAGTAAGTGGATAGAAATTACCTGGAATTGCTCCCGATTCATCATTCAGCATATGCCAACACTACAATGATAATGACAATATGTCAAAATGAAATATGCTATGCATAAAGCAAATGTTATGTTTGAATGCTAAGTTTAACTCCTCCAGTTGGGTGAAATTTCATCAGATGGATCAATGATTGCAGGAGAAAGCATCAAGATGGTAAGCACTTGGAGTTCCATTGTCATCAATGGACCAAAAATGCAGAGCAGTTGACCGTGAATATCAAGCCCACAAGGTCAGCAAAATAAAATATCAAGGCTTGGAATTCGTTGTAGTCAGGTGCTACAAGAAAAATAAATCTGGGTGCCAAGGTGATAGGTAGCAAGTAGTAGCCCAGAAGAGTGGTGTATGAGTAATGCAGATGAGGTGGATAAGGAGTCGGGAGTGGGAAACAAATCATACGGATCCCGAAAGTGGTGGAAAATGAAAGGTGGGACATGAGTGGTGTAGTCTGAAATGGTATAAGAAACCATTTCGTGAGTGGATCTGGGTGTGGGTGTTTGTGGAGTAGGTGTATCGAATAAGATCCAGTGTTCCATCCCAACTGCTCTAGATTCACCCAATTCATTATCATCCCTGGGTTGATAAAAAATCTCGAACAAATCGCCCAAATTTTGTTCATGGTGTGAATCCTCAAGTATAATGGCGGTAATTCATTATCCCCTAGGTGTGGAAAATCAGAATCTAGATGTAATAAAGCCTCAAATTCTTTCATTTTCCGTTTTGTGACTTTTGTGAAATCCTTGATATCAGAATCCAAGTGCGAAGAAGCTGTAATAGCTTCATCCAATCCAAAATCCAAAAATGCCTTAAGATTTTTCAGATTTTCCTCACAATCAGAAATGGGATTTTTATCAGATTCTTCGTCAACTTCGATTGGATTCTTTGACAATTCAAAATCAACCCCATGGATGTATGGAATCTCTTGTAAATCTATATATTTATCATCTGAGCTTGTCATGAGGTTTTTAGGTAATTCTATTCCAAATCTCTCGGAATCCAAATCATGTGCCTCATCAATTTTCTTTCCCATATCAACATTCACCATGGTGTTAGAATCATTATAACTCAAATCAATGAGACTGACAAAAGTTGTGTGCGGAGTCAATTCACCAAGAAGTTCTACGTTCCCACAATGCTCTGGTTCTTCATCATTTGAGTCCTCCTTGATAAAATTACAATGTGGGTCCTTGTTTGCCCTGAAAATATTTAATATGAGTTTCTCATTCCCCAGGGCGATCTCCATACACTCGGATGCACAGTTAATGTTAGCCTGGGCTGTTGCCAAAAATGGGCGACCTAAGATAATAGGTGCATCGCGGAGACTAGGAGGAATGTCCATATCCAAGATGAAAAGATCCGTTGGGAAGCAAAAACCATGGATTTTTACAATGAAATTCTCTACCACACCTTGGGGCACTTTGACTGATCTGTCAACCAACTGGATAGTGACTGAAGTGGGTTTTAGCTCGCCAAATTAGAAGTGGTCAAATATAGCAGTGGGGGCTAAATTAATGAACGAACCCAAATCAAGCAAGGCCTAGTCAAAAGGAGCATCCTGTAGCTGACAAGAAATGAGTGGGCTCCCAGGTCTTTCCTCTTAGGTGGCAGGTTAGACAAAATGGTTGCACTAGCTTCCTTGGACAATAACACCTTATTGGTCTTCCTCAACTGGTGCTTGGGTGTACAATATTCTTTAAAGAATTTAGAGACAATAGGAATGTGGTCGATGGCATCAATAAGGGGAACCTTAATGTGAACATCTTTGAAGATTTCCTTTAAGCCTTCATTGTTTTTGATTCCCTTTATCTTTCTTTTAGGTTCACGAGTTATGGCTCTAGGGAAGGGTAAAGGGGTGTCGGTGATGTCAGTGATTGGTTCCTTTTCCTTAGGCTGCTCCTTTGAAGGGTTAGAATGGGAAAAGGAGTTGGCCTAAGAAGCATCATGACCCGACTACCTACATGGTAGATCCTTTGTAACTTTTCTGCTCCGTAGTGTGATAGCATTTGCATTGGATACTGTCTATGAGGTGGGGGAGGAGCATCAGGGGTAGATTGGGCGGGATTCGATGATAAGGCCGGCTGACCTGAAACATAACCAGGAGGTGCTTGTAATACTACATGCACCTATCCCTATGGTTCTTGGAACTTATGCGGGGTGCCTTGGTTCTATACGTGTAGTAGGTTAGGGACAGGTTGGGAAGGCAAGGCTCCCTACGTTCTATGCTCCTGTAGCAGCTGGTTTTGCATACTCTAAATGTTTTGAATATGATCCGCCATCGTTTTCATGAATTTCAAATTGTCATAATTCAATTGACGCATAGATTCCTTCAATTCTTCTCTCAATGCCTTGAAAGAGCCAGCCCGCCTTAGAGGGTGATTTGTAGCTTGATGCAGCGACTGATAAGTAGAATGGGATTGTTGCTAAGACAGGAATGGTTGCTACCTTGGGTATGTGTTTTGCGTATTCCCATATTGTCTAGTCTGGTAGTGTGGATCTTGATTGGGTCTTTGTGAGTTACCAGACTAGGAAAAGTTAGGATGTTGGCGCTAACTAGGATTATACGTCTCGAAATATGGGTTATTATGCTTGTAACCTTGGATAGCATTGACATCTTCATAGGCCGAAGATGTCTGAGATGCATATTCATCAAAGAATACGCACTAGAATTGTCATGGGGTGAGTAACCCTGATTTTATGGTGCCCAATCCAATTTTTTCACGGGTTCCTGATATGCAGGATCCCATGAAGATGGAGAACATACATCCCGAGTGAGTAAATGTACTCGAGCAGGAGGGACTCAGGATACGAAAGAAGAGTGGGATGTAGCTGAATTGCCAAGAAGTCTAGGTCGAGCTTGAATTAATTCGTCGAGCTTCTTGTTGAGCAGATCCACCTTATCCAGCTTCTTGGTGATAATGTCCATATCAGCTTGGGTAGATTCGAAGTGAGCTTCATGGACACTAACTTATTGCTATCCAAGTCGCTGGAATTGGTTCATAGACGTGGCATTCATTGAGTTCCCTGCTAAGGACTCGAACAGTTCGAATGCACTATTCTCACCCTTTGCAAGGAAATTCCCGCCACTAGATGCATCGGCCAGGTACCAATGTGTGTCATCCAACCCATGGTAAAAGACTTGTGCTAAGTGCGATCTGTGCACACCATGGTGCGGGCATTTCCTGAGAAGATCATGAAATCTATCCCATGCATCATGCAATATCTCCCCTAGTCCTTGGGAGAAGGTTGTAATTGCATGCCTCATCACATTTGTTTGATCAATCGGGAAGAACTTTTGGAGGAATTCATGACGTAATTCTACCCAAGTTCCAATCAATCTCCCAATGGTCTTGAATCAATAAGAAGCTTTATCCTTAAAAGAGAATGGAAAAAGCTTCATGAGAACAATCCCTAAATCAACATTTCTTGGTCGAATCGATTTTGTGATTCAACTTAGATCCTCGATGTGTTGGAAGGGATCCTCATTGGAGTTTTCATGAAAATGAGTCTGAATTAGACTTATTGTGTTTGGCTTCAGCTCGAATGCATCTCCATCTGCAGGAATCCAGACTTGAGGTACCAAAATCATAGCCACCGGATCATAGAAGTCCCGTAATTGTTCTCCACGTGGTGGATGCTGCATCATGTCCAGTGTGGTGAGAATCATGTCAATACTTTGCTGATATCTCTATTCTGATTCCTCGACCTTGGTTGCCATACGAGCCATTGGGTCTAGATTTTCGAGCCCCTGACCAGGTCTAAGACCAGGATTAGCCATCTCAACTAATCGAGAGGAAGAGGAGGGTTAGGAAGAAGAGTTGGGCAAAATGAAAAGTCATCTTCACCGCCTCGGGTTTGGTTCCTAAGGTCCAACTAAGTTAGGTCATAAAGACCTCCTTCCTTGCATACATCAACAACAAGGGTTGGTGTAGCCAAGCCAAACAAGGCTAAGGCCTTGTTAATCAAATTGGTCCTTTAGAATCATATCACCAGATATTTTGTTTAGGTTTAAATTGTTGAAGAAAATTCGTCGAGAAATTGACTGAAAATGATCCCCGCCTCTTAAGCTAACCTGTCCAGTTTGTTACAAGGGGACTAAGAGGAAGGTTCTTCCTTTGGCTTTCACTTCCGAGTCCTTTGCACCCCTTAGACGTTGTCGTTTGACACTATCCCGCAGGCTTGGTACCAGGTTTGGCAAAAAAGGTTGAAACCACCCAGTAGTTAAAAGACGAATGCAGGTTAATTGATATGATTTTATGATTTTTTTTTCCTAACCTTTTCTACAGTTTGGGTGTGTGGTGAGTGGTCCATAAGATGACTCGACTCACCGACTAATCACTGGACTCGATTGAGTCCGGGCTAGTTTAATGCGGTCTCTAAATGTGACCCTAAAGGTTAAACCTAGGGTTCATGTAATTTGACTAGGTAGATCACAATCAAATTCACAATACTCTCTAAGATATAATTGGTATCCAAATGATATGAAAATTGGTAGAAACATCCTTTATCAATAAGCATTCCATAGAATATTTGTTTCATAATTTTTACTATTTCAAATAAATAAATATGAATTTTTAACTAATCAGGGTTAGATTTGAGATTTTGACCCCATATTGGTTTTTCTTTTTGAAACAGTATCAAATGTGATCTAAAAATTTAGAAAAGATATGGGAATGAAAATTAACTTGATTATCTTTCAAACCCCACCAGTTTTGGGTCAATTAGATTCGTGTACTATTTGGAATTGATTTTTGAAGTTTAAAAAAATATAGATTTCACTCTGTCTAACCCTTGTGAACTCCATAAATTTTTGAAAAATCCACAAATTTGAATATTTTCATGGGAATGGTGGCATTGGAAAGGTAATATGAAAATCTACCACCTGCTCGAATTTCAAATTTTTTGGGCCAATAAAAACACATAAATTGATTTTTCAAATTCATATCAAATTTTTGGCCGAATTTCTACAAATAGCTCAAATGCTTTTCAATCCTAATTTTTTTCTTCTTCATGTTTTTTTTCAAAGCAAAGCAAATCCTAACTAGCTAAAAGATAAAATCCTAATTTTTTTTTCAAATAACTCCTACCCTAATGTAAAATCAACTCCTAATTTAAAATCCTACTGAAGTAATTGTGTGCATCTGATTTTCTTCACCCGTACTCGATGCGCGCGTGGATCCTCATTTCATACCTGCATATCAAAGAAAAATACACTAAATCAGATATTAAGTCAAGAATTACCATGCCTCCCCGACAACGACACCAATTTTCTCGAGTGTAAAATTGTGTTTTAAGATATTTTTGTCGTAGTATAGTGCAAAAATACATTGAAGCAAATAAAATGTAACAAGATGGTGAGTCTTGGTAGAACTCAGGGAGGCAGTAAAACAACTTGATTTTAATATTGATCTAGAACTAACTAAAACTAAGCACTAATCACGATATATGTAAAGCAACTCAACTTTAATTAGATAATAATTAGGCAATTATTTCATTAATTGAATGCTTGACAGGAATTTCAATTAGAATTTAACAACAACGAAATAACTAGAACATGCATTACTAGAACTAGAACTACTAAAAATAACTAGTCTACTAGAACAAGGGCACCAAGGGTGGTCCTTGGTAGCCTTTGGAGAGGCGTGGAGTAGCAGTAGTGGTGCACCAAGGGTGGCCTTGCTGGACTTCTTGGAGGAAGAGAGCAGAAGGGAGCTCGAGATGTCTGGAGGAAGAGATGCCTTCAAATGGGAGCTCTGGGGTCCTTTTTATAGTTAAAATGAGGGGCAAAGCATGTATTTTGGACCCCCAATTCATGCAACAACCTTGGATTAATCCGATCCGTCGATCGGGAGATCAACGGACCAAATCGCGCCTTCATCATGCTCATCGCCCATAATCACACCACGTGGTAGCGACTTGGTTGCTTGATCTACTGCCTTCGTGCTCTGAGCGCGCGTGGGCGTTTAAACTCAGCCGTCCAATTGGTAAGATTGAGGCTTAAAAAATGCATGCAACTGCCTTTGATCTCCACGTGCAACAGCGTGTCTCGCCGTGCGTTATCATGCATGTATGCCACATCACCTGATCCAACACCCCACAGCGTGCCATGCGGCACGTTGCTTGCCGCTTGATCATGATCGTATGGCGTAATTTCGCCCGTGCTCGCCACTGCCTCGATTTTGCGTTGATTGCACCTTGAACCCGCGCTGTTCGCTCTCGTGTGATGACCAACGAGCTATGTGTGCATTTGTGTCTCAATCGATGACCAACGAGCTACGCCTACAGTTGCCCTCAGTCGTTGGATGATGATCCAACGGTTGATGTGATCTTCCTCTTTGCTGAAGGGCGTGGGGACCGGTCGATGTGGCATGTTTGCGGCTGTTGGATGATGATCCAACGGACCACAAAGTGCCTCAGAGGATGTGCGGTCGAGTGAGGGCCTTTGGGATGGTGCCACATGGTGCCATCCTGATCGTTTGTTTTCTCGCTTTTGTAGATGGTGCTACACAACTCCGATCAAGGTGATTCTCGTGTTGTTGGACTGCGATCGTTGATTCGGATCCATCCATGTGTTTGGATTTGGCATTTAAGGTTTGAATTTGCACCATCTTGCTTCTTGGCCTTTGTTCTTCTGCGGACTTCATAAAATGCTACAAAAGTTCGATCAAGACGATCTCGGAAGCGTTAGACTCCAATCATCATCCTGAACAGATCTGTACAGTTGGATTTGTCATCCGCGGCATCGAATTGCCTGGAATTATTATTACCTCACTTAGAACATAAAATAACATTATAATTTACAAAGTTAATAAATAAACTATGATGCAAAATATGCTGCTCATGCATACATTATTCCTAAGTTAAGCTAGGATCTAACTTAATTTAGGTACATTAGGTCCTATGATTGCTGCACAATCAATATTTACAAAAGAATTAATATTTACAAAAAAAATACAAAAATATATACAAAGAAAGAATAAAAGAAAAATTTTAGTGTATAGAGAGTTGCCTCCCTAGCAACGATGCCAAAAAATGATGCTGAATCTAGATTGCTTGTTAATTAAGGTTATTTAATGTCACAATCATGTATGTAGTATAGTGTCGTAGTCTAAATGGATTCCATTTTTTTTATATACAGTTTTTATGGATTTTATTCTAGGTTGTTCACTACGAGATAGTTATTGATATACATCACTCTCTAAGATCCAAAATCAATCTTTTATTCCGAAAATACTAATGTTATTTGCAAATGAATGAATTAGAATCTATACAGTTTATACAAGCAATTAGTAAGTCAATTATATACAAGTAGATTAAATGAATAAAGGTTATAATTGCCTTAAAAATATATACAATATAAAGGCATCAAAAATGGTTCTAATCTAAACTAGGTTATTTACACTTTATCTCTATATACATATAAAAAGATATATAAGTATCTAATTATTTACAACTAAGTGAACTATATTAAAAAATGAGTAACAATGATAAGAATAAGAAGAGTAGAAGTTTATGTACAAGATTGCCTCAAACAACTATATACATCAAAGGCAAAAACTATTAGTTCAATTTACAATTTATTTTTATATACAAATAAAAATGTGTAAGTATCTTATCATTTACACTAACCATAGCTATATATACAAGTTTATACTAAAGAATAACAAAAGAAATAGTTATAAACAATGTTGCCTCAAAAATTATTTACAATCACAAGGCAAACAAAAAGATTAAATTAATTTTATGCAAAAGTTACTCATTCTCCTCCTCTTCATCATCTCTTTAGCCTTAAGCTAAGGCAGCCATCCTTCGACACTTAGAATTTTTTAGACTCTCCTCTTCTTAAACACTTAAATTAATTTTAGTTTAGCCCACACACTAACACTTAGTAAAAATTTCAGAACTACCTTGATCTGAATTAACAACCACTAGGGTTGGACCACAGTTGCATAGGTAGCCCCATTATATGCTCAATTGCTTGCGGGCCGCCCAAATGGGCCTCACCTCTAGTGGGTTGTGCCATAATGCATCGTAACCTATGGGCTCTAGGGTCTATACACAGCACACTATAGGTCTCTCTCTCTCTCTCGAATACAAATAATAGAGCATTCAACACACGCGGCTGAGGGAGCCCATCCCCTCGCTTTCAGGTGATTGGGCATGGGGTAGGACTAGTGATATACCGCATCAGAGCTTTGTAAGTGCACGATGTGGCAGTAAACAACAACGTTCTTTATCTGTACAGTGCTATATTTGCTTAGTGCGCTTAATTAGATAATTAAGGGTTTAATTAAGTGTGAATTAATGGTACAAATTACAAATTAGGGCCATAATTAATAAATTAGCATATATGGCTACTTATTACATACTTTAAATTAATTTAATTACAATTATAAATACATATTTACATAAGATGCTAAATATTTACAATATAGCTTAATAGGCTAATGTACATTATATACAACTGTGTACACTACATAATTAGGATATAATTTATCTATTCTACGTACTTAAATACTTAATTAAGGATTTAAGTTAATTATTTTAGTTTATTACTATCTACACACGTTATATACATATAATAACTACATACATAATATACATATAGGTTAATTACACAATATGTACATACTACAATACATAATAATTTAAGTTATAATTAAGCTAAAGTTAAATTATAATATAAATTATTAATGTACAATATAGCTAATCTAATATACACGCATAATCTATATATATACATAATTTATATTTACATATAAGCTAACTTAATATAATATAATTTAGGTTATACATAAATTAAGAATAAGTTAGGAAATAACTTAGAATATACAGTATAAATTACTTAGTTAACTTACTAATATAATTTAGGATAATTTAGCTAATATACAATATTAAACTAAGATTATATGTACATATGTACACTATATACATAGGTATTATTAGGATTTTTGGGGATTTTTCATATTTTTCTTTTGTTTTTGATTATTAGTGGGTAAAGAAAGAGAAGGAAGGCTAAGGAAAGGGAAAACAACTCTTTTTGTTCTTTTTATTTTTAACTTTTTATTTCTCAACTAAGCAAGATGTCTTAAATTTCTGCTGGTATGTTCTGTATGCTAAATACTTAGAAGTCCAAATCTAACTATACACGCACCTTCCATATATACTAATCTCACTCACTACACTTTTTATTTATTTATTTACACAAATTTTGTATTTTTCACACTATTTTCAAAAGAAATGTTGCAAAAAGGCTATTAAATGAGTAAGAATTGATTCCAAGCCTAGAAAATATAGCAAAATTGTTGGAAATGAAGGATATAACATTAGAAATTTCCAGGAACCATTTAGAATCAAATTCAAACATAGATTATGGCTAAAACATTGAATTCAAAACACCTTTGGACAATTTTCAGAAACAATATTTGCTAACATAAATCTCAATCAGAGTTTAAAAATGATTTACAAATTATCTGACAACATTTACATATGGATGAATGCTTGTTCTGTCATTGGACTATCTTGAAAACTCGTTTTAATCTCTAGATATCATTAGGAACAACATGAAATGCCATATTAGAGTCTTCTTTCAGTTTGAATAGTTCACAGAGCTGCTACTGTCAAAAAAATATATTAAATCATAACAAAAATTTGATCTATCTTGAAATCAACCCAAGTTGTTATGAAAGCATTTAAAATCCTTTGAAACTCTTCCTAATAGCATCAGAAATCACATAAAACCTTGAGTCATCAGATCAACTTGGAACCTGCAATGTCAAACCTAAAATTCCCAAATTAAGTTCAAATTCAATAAAAGTTATTCTTAGTTGTTGCAAATGCATCATTAAACACGTTGGAATCACATGAAAATTAAATCAAAGCTTTATGAATCCCTTAACCCCTAATCTGATCTCTTCCTTCGCTATAGACGACATGGAAGGGAAAGATCACATTAGGTAACTTAAGTCATTTGAAAATCAATTACAAATGTTTTAAAGAATCCCTGAAAGATCTAGAGTTCATCATAAATCAAATTGTTGCTCGATAAACCCTAGAAAATCCAAAATGATCTATTGATTGCGCAGCAATCATAGGCCCTAATATGCCTGAATTAAGTTAGAACCGAACTCAACTTAGGCATTCTACATGCATTTGCATCAATTAGGCATTCTAATTGAGAGGCATTAACAATCGCAGGTAATCCAGGGCTGTGGATGATCGATCCTACTTTATGGATCTACTTAGAACAACGATGGGAGTCCAATGTTTCCAATATCGCATCGATCAGACTCCCGTAGCATCTGATGGAGTCCGTAGAAAAGCAAGAGCCAAGAGGTAAATAGGTGAAAATCCAAACCTCAGATGATAAATCCAACCACACGGATGAATTCGAATCAGTGATCGTAGTCCAACGACACAAGAATCATACCGATCGGAGGCCTATAGCATCATCTACAAAAGAGAGAAGATGGATGACCACGATGGCAACACATGATGCCATCGCATTCTCCCCTCGCTGCCACCCAACTTCTGAAAAGGCGCTCCTCGTGCACTGTGGGCCGTTGGATCATCATCGAACGGCCACAACATGGCCACATTGTTGCTTCAGGAGCACCTCAACAAGGAAAAAAGAAACCTCAGCCGTTGGATCTCCATCGAACAACTAAAAATAAATAGACATAAAGAGGAAACCGCAACAAAACACACGCGGGCGCGTTGGCCCACACGCTTGCGCTAGATCAGAAGGTGCGTGTTCGAACTGCCTTGAGCGAGAAATCAGGAGAGGCTATGGAGAGCGCGTCCGAGCTAGCCTCTCCCTAACATTTAAATCACCTCTTTATTTCCTCCTTAAGAATGATATGCAATTAATCTCACAAAATTTCCTCCCCTTTCCATTTATTTAAATTTATTTAATTTTTTTTTTGAATATGAGTAATTTTTTTGTGAGAACATTTCAGAAACTTGAATTCTTATGTGTTTGCACTTTAACACCCCCCATGCCTAAGTTTTGCAATGTCGTCATTGTAAAGCAGAGGGTATTGATGAGAGCCTCATCATGAGCCCTAACTAGCTCATTTTGACCTAAGAAAGAGAATAAGAGCTCCTACATAACCTAGAGAAGGGCCTAATTCAAGGAATTAATGTTTTGAGAAGAAAGCATGAAACAAAGGTTAAAACTGCAATTTTACCATTGCAGTACATAAATGGGATTTCTCAGAGGCAAAACATAGGTCAAATGATCTGAATAAGATAAAAAGTTGGTTGGTTCAGTCAGGAATGGGTTATTATGCAATCCAAGAATTAAATGACATTCTGTAACCCTAAAACAGACCTACTTAATTTAACAAGGTTCTGATCAGGATAAAAATCAAATAAACCCTCTAAAATTCATGGAAAAATATCCCCTAGGGTTTAGAACCTTCAATTTTGCCTTTGGAACCTATTTTGACGTAGATTCGGGTACAAGCTCATTATTTGACCTAATTTAGGTTTTTGTGTAAAATGTACAGTCAAATGTGGTCAAACCTAAAATCCAACTTTACCATTGGATTCCTTAGGTCCAAATTAAGTTTTGACCAAAATATGGACCTAAGGGAAGGTCATCTTAACCTACTTTGCAAAATAGTCCACCCAATTACATTCTGACCCCTATCTTTTGAAAACCATTGCGTAGACCCCCTAACTTCCTCGCCACTGTTACAATCAGGTCCCTCCACCATTAATGGGGAGGAATCCTACTCAGGAAAGGAATGGAGGGGGATTACTCCTTGATTCCTCAAAGTCCCCCTCCCAGATTTGGAAGGGAGATTCTCTGAGGAATTCCCTTCCATCTGAGTGCAATCACAAGATCTGATTTGCACCCAATCTCTCGTGTGAAAGCTCGAGAGATTTGGGTATCCAACTGATTCCTTCTCTGGCGAGGACTCTCACGCTTGGAAGCTTGTCTTCCAAGCACAAGAGCCCCTGCCAGTTCCTATAAAAGGATCCTCAACTTCGGCCACATCTCCTCAGCTCGACTTGGCCGGAGAACCACCCCAATTTCATCTTCTTCTCCCCTGGTCAGGAGTCCAGCGAGCTCCGGCGAGCCCTTCTCTTTCTCATCACTCTGCCACAATACCAGTGGTAGAGCCGCCTTCACCACCTTCCTCCGCGTCGTGCAACACCAGCGCGCATGCCTCTAGCCTCGTCGTCGTCGCTGTCACCCCTCCCCTGGACATCATCTTCTCCGACGGCAACAGGTACATCCAGCCACCTCCTCTCCCTCTTCGTCCACTTAGCTAGGTTAGAATTACTCCTCTCTATCCCCTCTTCAATTCCCCCCTTTCTATTTCCACTTTCGACCCCTCGCAGCCACTGTCCACCTCCATCTTCTCCATCTCTAGCCGCCCACCGGCAAGGTGCTTCCACCGCTCCACCCCCACATGCCTCGCCAGACACCTCACCACCTCCCCCATCGTCCACTGATCACCTCCTTAAACGTCCACCGAACAAGCCCATAAGCATGGCCACAGAGCGACCTAGGCACGCACGTCTAGGCCACCCCACGGCCTACCACCCATCGTCTCACCTTTGCCAAGACACGACAAAGCTACCCATGTGTTTTAATGGGGTCGCAAGGCTATATTCATGAACTTCAGCTCAACCCCCCTTCCGCCATTGATGCTGAAGCAAGAAGGTTGTAGCAGCGCTCCAAGTTGCATGCCCCAGGCATAAGGGTCCCAGGTGAAGTGGATTGGTGTTGCGCATGCATACAGCCAGGAAATTGGCTTAGCGAGCGACCTATCAGCAACAATTGAAGGAGACACCCTGCGGGCGCGAGTGCAGAAGCAGGTGGGACTTTTAGTCCCACCTCATGAATGCATGAGCGTGGTGCGTAGAATAAATTGGATTTGTGTTCTTAGCTCATTGCCTCCAAATGACACGGGGTGAGGTCTCACCCTCACATGCACCCGCCTGGTCTGCAACCTTTGCCCCGCGGATCTGGCTAATCGACCCAATTACCCGGCTCTGGGAGAGTGTACCTAAGAGAGAAATAGAGAGAGAGAGAGACGTGGGGGAGGGTAGGGCTAGGTTTTGCTTCGTTGTGCTGTGCAGGAAAGAAGAAGGAGCTAAGGTAGGAAGAGGCGCAGCAAAGAAGTGAAGGAAGAAGACTACAAAGGAAGAAGAAGGTGCGGCTGAAGGCAAAGGCTGAAGAAGGAAGGACTTAGCCATAGCAAGGAAGGAAAAAAGAAGAAGAAAGGCAGAAGCCAAGGGAAGCAGAGGTGCGACTGAAGAAGAAAGAAGAAAGAAAGAAATCAAAGAGAGTAGAAGAAAGAAGAAGATCGCAGAAAAGGAAGGAGAAAGGCACTGTGTAAGAGAAGAAAGAGAAGGAAGAAAGGCAAAGGCAAAAGATCCAAAGGAGAAAGAAGAAAGGCACTGTGTAAGAGAAGAAAGAGAAAGAAGAAAGGCAAGGCTAGAAGGCCAAAGAAAGGAGCCAAGAAGAGATAAGGAAGAAGAGAGGTAGACGGCCAAAGGGCAGAAGGAAAAGAGAAGAAGAAAGCAGAAAAGAGAAGACTCAAGAAGGAGAAGGAAATAAGAGCTAAAAGAGAAATATCTTTTTAAGACATTTGATTATAGAATCAGATGTCCAATTCTGCTATTTTTGTTACAATTTTAACTCCTAAACTTTTTACATTTATACTCTGAATTAGGTTTTGAGTAACTCTAAGTGTTCAATTACATTATTAAGATTAGTGAATAAATTCCATTTGCTCCCTGTGTTCGACCTCAGATACTTAGGTTTTTGAGTAATAAATTCTTATTTGTTTTCGAGGCGATTTCATCTATACTACAACGTAACATCTCTTTAAAACCACGATCTCGTCCCATCAACATTGTGGCGCCGTTGCCGGGGAGCAACGTGCAATTTATCACTAGTCTCTACATTCTTTTTGACCATATTGAACACTAACTTGCCCTATTTATTTTGTTGTGATCTTGCAAGGTATTTTACGAGAAGATCTCCCGCGCAAGTCAACCTCTCCAGGGCAGGTAACCTCTCTTCTTCCCTAAAATCTATCTCCTAATCCTTGAAAGACAAAAGGAAGAAATTAATTTAGGAATCAATTTCCTTCTTTCTGTAGTAATCACCATCTTTAAGGCAAGAGTTTCGAATTTTGCAAAAATTTTTCAAAACTTATTGAAGAGGAAGCGATTTTAGAAGCCAACCCCACAAATTTCTGTGCCTAATAGAAATCACGCTTAATCTCTGCGGACAACACACTTCTTGTTTTTAAGTCCAAAGAGAACTTTTGTGAGAAAGAGGATTGGAAATAGAACCAAATTAGGGTTTCAACAGTAGGGTTTTTTGGAGTGCTAGTCACACATGCCTGTTTAAATGGAAATAAACCCTCCTGCATCAGTGTGCTATCCAAGCCTTTGATTGAAGAGATCTAAGCAAGATAAATCCTAAAAAATTGAGCTTTAAAATCACTTGAATCTTAAAATATTGGACCTAATAAACTGGGAGTCAAATCAGGGTGATCTCTAGGTCTTGACCTAGAATCATTCTGCCATCTTTAGGATAGGTCAGGTGGAGTTGACCCTTTGGGTCAACTAACCTCCAAATTAGGTCACAAAACCAAAACATCTAAAGTTCAAGTGAAAACCCTAAAAGCACCGTTGATCTTAAAAGTGGTAGACTTAAGAGGTCAAGGTCCCCATTCTGGTCTACTTGGAATCTCAGTGACAAGAGAGGTCGGGTGGGGGAAACCCTGTAACCCGTGGGGATGCTCTATCATGTAGGGGTCTTTGTGGGACTCTCCCTCTCTAGCTGCCCAGGTAATTCTCAGGTAGACGACCGTCTGATCCAGGGGTATCATCCGCCTCGAACCTCCATAGTCATCCAAATGTCTTTGGGTGCCTCGATTGGGTCAAAAACATCTCCAGTCCCTCATCTCCTTTCTTTAGAGCACACACATAAAAACTCAATGGGACTCTTTGTTCAGATCTATTCGCTTCACAACTTGATTCTACATCTTGATTCCACCACCTGATCCAAATATGCAGCCAAACCACTTAGGACTACCATTCAAAAAACTTGAATCCCGGAGATCCATGAGAGATAGGATGATTGAGGATGCCCTGAAATTCTATGAAAAAGAAGACAAAACCTCAACACCAGTAGAAAACATTCAGGTTGATGTCCTAAGAACCACAACCTTCATCATAACTTGTGCCCAAGTGATATTGGCAAAAGCCACAAAAGGATCAACCCGAGACATGCTCATCACAGGATACATTGAGATAGAAAAATTGCACAATCTTGAATACCTTCAATGCATAACAAATCCTGTATTTTGGGAACAACACCAAGATGATCTTGAAAAATGAGAAGAAATGATGAGATTATTGAAACAAATTATAGATCAACAATACCCGTACATACCACAATCAGAGGATGAACCATCTTGGAACAATATCGAGGATCAATTTGATTTCCCAGATCTCGGGCTTGAGGCACAAAGAGGTTGTAAATTCCCAGCCTAGATAGAAGACAACATGTCTGATACTGAATTAGGCTGGGAAATTGCAGGAGAACATAATGTTGAGTCAACCCTAGACCATGAATCACCAAGCTTAGAATTCCAAAACTCCTACAATGATGAGAGTAGAACTGAACCTCTCGAGGGTGTAAATTCCGCCCCTTATTCTGATAAGGTGACCCTCGAAGGTAATTTGGACCTAGATCCTAGTGATTTAACCCACATCCCAAGCCTAGAATCTGGATCTAAAACCTATTGGGAAGATTACGAGGCCCCGTATGAAGAAAATCAAATTTTCAATGAAGAATATGATTTTGGGCCTCTATTTGATGAATATCCCTCGCCAACATCCTTAGAGGAACCAATTAATTTTTCGGAAGACATGCCAATTTACAGTACAGAAATTGAGGATTTGGACGAGTGGGGTTTCAATTAGGTCTATCCTGCTAACTTAGAACTTGAGCCTAGAACAAATAAGAACACCTTGTTAAGCTCAAAATCAACATATAGGCTAAACCCCAATCAGTGCTATGGTGGAACTCATGATCCTGAATCTCATTCAAAATGTGATTTTCGCAATATCTTCGATGATTTCGAATCTGACCATAATTTCGAAGAAGATCTGCTTCCTGAATACAACAAGTTAATCTACGACCTCAGCTCACATGATTCATTCTCCGACCCCGACTCGGAGGTCTTGGTTCCCGAAATCATTGATTTAAGTTCAGGATCCAGTGAAGCCACCTCTTCCAAATATACAGAACCGATCAAAACCCATCTTTTACCCCGACCCGCAACCGGGCTCAATTTCTATTCTGATTCACCTCTCACTGAGTCGTTTGCAGATGATTCAACTCCACATCTATACCGGGCATCGGGCGTTGATCAGACTGAAAAATATGCTCCATCATTCTATGATCTCCCCTGTAGGGTTTCCACACCATTCACTGATCATTTTTCGGAGCCCTACTCTGACTAGGCTGATTCGTCTCAGCTTAAACCTAAGTTTTCATTTCCACATCCATCAGAGCTTCATTGCATATGGTGGGTTCTGCATCTGTTGATCTACAACTATCAACCCACCAGACTGATTGGGTTTGGGTTGCATCATCAGCCCACTGATCTTAACAAGCACCTGGTTGGACCAACCACAAAACTCTGCTGATCTGATCACTCCTGCTCCATCCTATGTTCCGCTCGGCTGAAGGCATTGAATTTAGCACTTAACGGGAGGCAACCCGTCATTCCAAAAAATAGAGACCTGTCTGATTATTCTTCTGTACTCCACGTCTATTGCACATTGAGTTCAGCCTTAGATAGTCAATCCCACCTCTGGTACATGTATCAGAGCTTGAAATCATCCGCATAAGGCATTTTTGACCCATTCACCCATCCGATGTATCCTGTTCTAAGTCCCTGAACCCAATACTATTTCACACCCTCTGTTTACAATGAGGACATTGCAAAACTTAGGCATGGGGGGGTGGTAAAGTGCATACATATAGAACCAAGAAAAAGTCAGAAGGTTTCTCACAAAAAAAATTCACATATGTCAAAAACACAAAAAATTGAAAAATTATGAAAAAGAACAAAAAATGGAGGGAGGAAATTTTGTGAGCCACATTATCATGAAGAGAAAAAGAGAAAAATGACAAAAAGGAGCACAAAATGAAAAAGAAAAAAGAGAGTCATTAGTGAAAGATTAAGGAATTAACCGAAGTTCTAGACCACATCAAGAAAAGAGAAAAATGAAAGAAAAGTGCTAATGAGCCACAAAAAAAGTGATTAGCTGGAACGCTGATCTTAGGCCTTTTGGGCTAAACTCTTAGGCTTAAAAATTCAAGTACCTGCTAAGATCTGGATAATCCTCAAAAGGTTGGGGAAAATGCGAAACTTAAGTATTAGGTCTAAGGCTTAGGGAGTATTCAGCCTTGTTAACTGACCTTCAGTTTGCGGGACTCGGTAACCTAAACACCCCAACCCACACACAGTCTGGTTCAGTGGCATAACTATTAAAATCACGCAAAAGCATTTTAATGTTTTGAAAAAGTTGCCTAGGTTAGGAGCGGCCGATCAACACAAGTTGATTTGGATGAGTTCCCGGTGCGAAGAGGCAGGAAATTTCCCTCGAAGATGCATAACAACATATCGTCTCATTGGTGCTTGACTCTTAGGATATTTAAATATCCTACTGGGGGCATGTAAGCACTTTGCTGGTTCAGATACCATGGGCGGCATTATCATAAAATGTCGATTGCCAGGGTCTGGATTCGGCCACAGAACGCCATGGGCGGGATCATCTTGAAATCTTGAAAGCCAGGGTTCTGGGGGTTGCCATGAGTTGTGCTATCACGAAGCATCGATTGCCAGGGACCTTTGAGGATTGATGATGGGAACGAGGAATCCAATACAGACTGTATTGAAAAGCCAATCTGAATCTAGAAATAAAAAGAAAAGAGAGAGAAAACTCTCCAAACAAATAAATCCTATGTCATTCTCTTACAAAAATGCACTGCAAACTGCACTAAGGCTAAAAATATCTCAAGCACGGGTGCTTTAACCGCGGAGTCCAACGAACCCTAGGATAGTTTCTGTGGGCCTTAAAAACCTTCGTGGAGGACCGAGGCTAAAGCTGGTCAGGTTCAGATTTTGGTTGGTACTTGAGTACCTCTAGGCATATTGTCAACATTCTAACCTAATCAACAGAAAAAGAAAAGCACTTATCATAACTGGTGACAGAAACTCAGGGTCTAGAACAAAAGTTAAAACCTTGAAATTTTGCTAAGGGACTAGCAAAGGCTAGGCATGGGGGTATGATGAGAGCCTCATCATGAGCCCTAACTAGCTCATTTTGACCTAATAAAGAGAATAAGAGCTCCTACATAACCTAGAGAAGGGCCTAATTCAAGGAATTAATGTTCTGAGAAGAAAGCATGAAATAAAGGTTAAAACTGCAATTTTACCATTGCAGTACATAAATGGGATTTCTCAGAGGACAAACATAGGTCAAATGATCTGAATAAGATAAAAAGTTGGTTGGTTCAGTCAGGAATGGGTTATTATGCAATCCAAGAATTAAATGACATTCTGTAACCCTAAAATAGACCCACTTAATTTAACAAGGTTTTGATCAGGATAAAAATCAAATAAACCCTCTAAAATTCATGGAAAAATATCCCCTGGGGTTTAGAACCTTCAATTTGGCCTTTGGAACCTATTTTGACCTAGATTCGGGTACTAGCTCATTATTTGACCTAATTTAGGTTTTTGTGTAAAATGTATAGTCAAATGTGGTCAAACCTAAAATCCAACTTCACCATTGGATTCCTTAGGTCCAAATTAGGTTTTGACCAAAATCTGGACCTAAGGGAAGGTCATCTTAACCTACTTTGCAAAATAGTCCACCCAATTACATTCTGACCCCTATCTTTTGAAAACCATTGCGTAGACCCCCTAACTTCCTCGCCACTCTTACAATTAGGTCCCTCCACCATTAATGGGGAGGAATCCTACTCAGGAAAGGAATGGAGGGGGATTACTCCTTGATTCCTCAAAGTTCCCCTCCCAGATTTGGAAGGGAGATTCTCTGAGGAATTCCCTTCCATCTGAGCGCAATCACAAGATCTGATTTGCACCCAATCTCTCGTGTGAAAGCTCGAGAGATTTGGGTATCCAACTGATTCCTTCTCTGGCGAGGACTCTCACGCTTGGAAGCTTGTCTTCCAAGCACAAGAGCCCCTGCCAGTTCCTATAAAAGGATCCTCAACTTCGGCCACATCTCTTCAGCTCGACTTGGCCGGAGAACCACCCCAATTCCATCTTCTTCTCCCCTGGTCAGGAGTCCAGCGAGCTTCGGTGAGCCCTTCTCTTTCTCATCGCTCTGCCACAATACCAGTGGTAGAGCCGCCTTCACCACCTTCCTCCGCGTCGTGCAACACCAGCGCGCATGCCTCTAGCCTCGTCGTCGTCGCTGTCACCCCTCCCCTGGACATCATCTTCTCCGATGGCAACAGGTACATCCAGCCACCTCCTCTCCCTCTTCTTCCACTTAGCTAGGTTAGAATTACTCCTCTCTATCCCCTCTTCAATTCCCCCCTTTCTATTTCCACTTTCGACCCCTCGCAGCCACTGTCCACCTCCATCTTCTCCATCTCCAGCCGCCCACCAGCAAGGTGCTTCCACCGCTCCACCCCCACATGCCTCGCCAGACACCTCACCACCTCCCCCATCGTCCACTGATCATCTTCCGCCCATCCATTGACTGCCATCACCTCCTTAAACGTCTACCGAACAAACCCATAAGCACGGCCACAGAGCGACCTAGGCATGCACGCCTAGGTCGCCCCACGGCCTGCCACCCATCGTCTCACCTTCGCCAAGACACGGCGAAGCTTCCCATGTGTTTTAATGGGGCCGCAAGGCTGTATTCATGAACTTCAGGTCGACCCCCCTTCCGCCATTGACGCTGAAGCAAGAAGGTTGTAGCAGCGCTCTAGGTCGCGTGCCTCAGTCATGAGGGTCCCAGGTGAAGCGGATTGGTGTTGCGCATTGGTAAACGCCAGTTTATCATCATTCTTATGCATTAAAACAAACCTAGCTCTTAGGATTTTACTCCGTAAATGGGTTTTTGGGCTACATTTAGGCATTAACTAGGTTAGGCATGCATTACATTTTCTTTTGTTGTTTTAATGTGTTTTTGTGTGTTAGGGATGAATAGATATACAGATCCCTAAAACCCTAGCACTCAAGAAGGCAAATGGTGAAGGAGGAGCTTAGACTAATTGGAACTCAGCTTGATCTAGCTCACCACAGCTGGAACCTAGCTCACTTGGACTAGGGTTAGCTCATCCCAGCTCCATTCAGCTAATCTCAGCTGAATGGAAGCTTAAGAGAGTTCATCTTAGCTCATCCTAGCTCAAGTCGACTCAGGTCCAGCTCAACCTAGTTGAGTCTAGCTCATCTCAGCTCCCACAAGTCCATAGGGAGCTCTAGCTAGCTCAGCTGAGTTGACTGGAGTTCATCCCAGCTCAGATCCAGCTACATCTAGCTCCACTTAACTCCAGCCAGCTGAAGAAGAATTCATCCCAGCTCAGGAAGCTCAAGTCCAACTCCCGGGGACCCAGCTTAGCTCAAGCTAATTGAGCTAAGCTACCTTAGCTACCTCAACCAGCTTGATCCTCCTCGGGAGCACCAGACCCAGCTCACCTCAGCTCCATTCAACAGAAGCCAGCTCACTTTAGCTTGGCTTAGTAGCTAGCAAAGAACTAGCAAGCTAAGCCAACTAGAGTAGCCCCATGTTGACCACTTCAGTAGCTGCCAGCTCCACTTCAGCTCCAGATTCTTCAGATCCAGCTCTTCCCTCCAAACCCTAGCTCCAACACCTCCTCCTCTACTCCACCATTAGCTAAGCTAGCTTAGCTTAGCTAGCATCCACTTCCATGGCACCAAAAACCTAACCCTAACTCCACCTACATAACCTACCACTCCAAGTCCACCTAAGCCTACTTAAGCTAGCTCCACCTCTACTCAAGGTTGGTGCCACCTCTTCACCACCTTTCACCCCTCAACTAACCACCAAAAGACACCTAAAGTTGGTGCCAAAACCAACCCTAACTACCTCCCTGTTGGAGCCAACCCATGGCACCTCTCCATGGTTGGCGCCACTTTTTGGTGTCCCTTGGCCACCCATAACTACCCCCCTTACACCCCTTAGGTGGCGCCAACCATCCTTAACCCTAGGATCACCTAACCACCTCCATCCTCCCATCTTAGCCCTCCATTTCAAGAGTCACCTTAACCCCTCATCCTACCCTATAAAAAGACAACTACCCACCACCATTTAATCCATCCTTGGCTAGCAAATTCACTCTCATACTCTACCTAGAGCCCACACCCAAGAGAGAAGAAGAAGAAGAAGAAGATTAAGGGGATATTCTGTCCCTTTGGTGCCTTCCCCTCTTCCCTTCTCTCTTGAGCCCACGCCAGCCAATGGAGGAGCCAGGCAAGGAAGATCTTTGAAGGAGATCTTGAAGGTGGTCCACGCCACCTTGGAGGAGAACTTGAGGATGGTGCACGCCCAACATTGGAAGAAGGACTTGAGGTGGAGAGCTTCCACCTTGGAGGAGCATCTCAAGGAAGGAGAAGAAGGAAGCCCTCTTTTCAAGCCAAGGAGTAGTTAGGCTTGGAGCAAGAAGACTCCCTTCTTCACCATATTCTGCAAGAGGATTTATGTTTCTTCTATTGCTTTTATATTTTTCATTTATAATAGAAGCATTCCTCTACTTGTCTTTGAAAATAACACAAATTCTGTTTAATTAAATTGCCTTCTTTTTAATTTCTTGTTGCAATTGTTACTCTTGTTCTAGCACTTGTTCTACTTCCACTCCCTAATTACTCTAGGCCTCTACTTGCCTAGAGTGAGCTTAGGTAGTGGACATTTTCATCTCTTAAGTTTTAGCTTAGCCATTTTAGGTGTTAGTACTTTTCCGTCACAATTCGCACTTTGCCCTTATTATTTCAAAACTAAAAAAAATTACATATTTAAAATACCAAAAAGAAAGTTGAGATCTATTTTGTAAGCAAGAGAATTGAATTGCAAATTTGCCTCCTTGGACAACCCTAGATACTCCCCTATTTAGGAATATTAATTTAAAAAATGCAAAGCGGATTTATGTGTTGCAACGACACTAAATTGCCTAATTAACAAACCGCGTATTTTCACGATCACGCATGCATACAGCCAGGCAATTGGCTTAGCGAGTGACCTATCAGCAGCAATTGAAGGCAACACACTGTGGGCGCGAGTGCCGAAGTAGGTGGGACTTTTAGTCCCACCTCGTGAATGCACGAGTGCAGTGTGTAGGATAAATTGGATTTGTGTTCCTAGCTCATCACCTCCAAACGACACGAGGTGAGGTCCCTCGCCCTCACTCGCACTTGCCTCGTTTGTGACCTTTGCCTCGTGGATCTGGCTGACCGACCTGATTACCCGGCTCTAGGAGAGCATACCTAAGAGAGAAATAGAGAGAGAGACACGGGGGAGGGTAGGGGTAGGTTTTGCTTCTTTGTGCTGCGCACGAAAGAAGAAGGAGCTAAGGTAGGAAGAGGCGTAGCAAAGAAGTGAAGGAAGAAGACTGCAAAGGAAGAAGAAGGTGCAGCTGAAGGCAAAGGCTGAAGAAGGAAGGACTTAGCCGCAGCAAGGAAGGAAAAAGAAGAAGAAAGGCAGAAGCCAAGGGAAGCAGAGGTGCGGCTGAATAAGAAAGAAGAAAGAAAGAAATCAAAGAGAGTAGAAGAAGAAAGAAGAAGATCGCAGAAAAGGAAGGAGAAAGGCACTGTGTAAGAGAAGAAAGAGAAGGAAGAAAGGCAAAGGCAGAAGATCCAAAGGAGAAAGAAGAAAGGCACTGTGTAAGAGAAGAAAGAGAAAGAAGAAAGGCAAGGCTAGAAGGCCAAAGAAAGGAGCCAAGAAGAGACAAGGAAGAAGAGAGGCAGACGACCAAAGGGTAGAAGGCAAAGAAAAGAAGAAAGAAAGTAGAAAAGAGAAGACTCAAGAAGGAGAAGGAAATAAGAGCTAAAAGAGAAATATCTTTTTAAGACGTCTGATTATAGAATTAGACGTCCAATTCTGCTATTTTTGTTACAATTTTAACTCCTAAACTTTTTGCATTTATACTCTGAATTAGGTTTTGAGTAACTCTTAAGTGTTCAAATACATTATTAAGATTAGTGAATAAATTCCATTTGCTCCCTGTGTTCGACCTTGGATACTTAGATTTTCGAGTAATAAATTCTTATTTATTTTTGAGGCGATTTCATCTATACTACAACATAACATCTCTTTAAAACCACGATCTCGTCCCGTCAACAGGTATGAAATTAGTGTGGTTAACAGGTTAGAACAGGGTAAAGGGGTGAGTGAATGGGTCGGGATGACTGTTGAGGACGATTTCAAGATCTGGTACGTGCACTAGAGGTAGGGTCAGTTGTTCTAACTTCAAACTCAAAGTGCAGTAGACATGAAGTTCAAAAGGATAATCAGAAGGATCTCAGGTTTTTGAAATGACGGGTTGCCTCCTGTTAAGCGCTAAATTCAATGCCTTCAGCCAAGTAGAAAGTGGTCAAATCAGCAGAGTGTTGTAGAACAAGCACCTTGATCAAAAGCCTGGTAGGTCCAACTAGGTTCTTGTTCAGATCTACAGGTTGATGATGTAGCCCAAACTCAATCAGTCTGGTGGGTTGATGAGTATGGCTTAGGTGTGGTGCCCACCAGATGCTTTGTGACTCAGAAGGATGTGGAAATGAAAATCCAGGGTTTGGTTGATTCCATTCAACCTGGTCAGAGTAGGGATCCTCAAATGCAAAAGAGTCTGTGGAGGATGTAGGAACCCTACAAGAGTGATCAGAGAAGGATGGGATATGATTAGTAGTCTGATCGATATCCAAAACCCGATCACAATGTGTAGAGGAATCAGGTGCGAACGGATCAAAGAGAGGAGAATAAGAATAGAAATTGATTCCGGTTGCGGGTTGAGGTTGGGATCGGATTTGAGAAGGTTCTGTATGTGCTGTAGAAGAGGCGGCTTCCAAGAGATCTGTGTGTGTGGGCTCCTCTAGAAAAGGTTCAAAGGTAGGTGTATCTAGAAAGTCCTCATAGAGCCCATCAAAATCAAATGTAAATGCCTGGAGAGTGCTTATAGGATCATGAAAATTGGAGTCAAGAAAAGATTCAAACTCTGGATTGCATACACTCTTGGCACTTGTAGTTTCTGAATCCTATAGATCATAAAGGAATGATTCCAAATCAATGGAACTTGATTTTTAATCGATGATCTCAGGATCAGGGACCTCAGAGTTAGAGTCGAAGAATGGGTCATGGATGCTGAGGTTGTAAATTGGCTCATAGTCGACAGGAAACAAAGATTCTCTGAAATCAGAGTAAGATTCGAAATTGTTGGACAATTTGCGAAGATCGTGTTCTGAACCTGATTCCAGATCAAACGTTCCACCACAGAGTGAATCGAGATGTGGAGAAGCAGCAACCTGACTTGGATCTAACCTAAACTCATAATCCGAACTCAAAAAGGTGTCCCTATTAGACATGGGCTCAAGTTCTTGGCTCCTAGGAGTGACCCAATCGAATCCCAACACTTCCAGCTCCTCGATTTTTGTGTCGCACATTGGTGTGATTTTTGACAAATCAATCTGTATCTCGGAGGAGTCTTGAAAGGTGTAGTTATCAAACATAGGCTCAGAATTATAGTTCAACTCGAAAATCTTAGTCTCATCACATGGAGCCTCATAATTATCCCAAATAGGCTCGAATCCAGATTCTAGGTTAAAGGTAGGGTTTGGATCACTAAAATCTAGGCTGGGCTCTATTGGGATGTCAGAATCATCTTTGAGAATTACCTTAATAGGATAAGGCTCGAGATTTACATTCTCAAGGAGTTCTGTTTTAAGCTCATCATTACAAGTGTCTGGGAATTCAAAGCTAGGCAAACCAGGTTCTCGTATCACTAGGGCTGGCTCGAAATTGGGAACACCTGCAATTGGATCTTCCCAACCCAACTCAAGATCAGGCGTATCAGTTAGTACATAAGTTGGATCATATTCCATCTAGGTTGGGGATCCACAACAACCTTGATTCTCGAACCCGGGATTTGGGAAATTAGATTGATCCTCAGTCTTATTCCAAGATGTTTTGCTAAAAAATTGGGGAATATACGGGTATTTTTGATTGATAATCTGTTTCAACAATTTTATCATCTCTTCCCGTTTCTCAAGGTCACCTTGGTGTCTTTCCCAAAGTATAGGATTTGTCAAACATTAAAGATATTCAAAGTTATGCAATTTCTCTAATTCAATATACTGGGTTGATCCATTTGTTATTTGTGTCAATATTAATTGAGCACAATATGCAATAAAGGCTGTTGTTTCTGGGATATTAACTTGAATCGTGCTGGCTATATTTGAGGTTTCGTCATCAACTCCATAAAATGTCAGGGCATCCTCAATCATTCTATCTCTCACGGACATTCGGGATTCAGGGTTCCTAAATGGTCTTCCTAAATTGTCTGGTTGCATTTTCGGATGAGGTGGTAGAATCGAGATTTAGAATCAAACTCGAGCTCAGATTGGAACTAATTAGATCTGAAAGAAATTCCCAAGAAGATCTAATGAGGTCTTTTAGGTTAAAAACCTAATAACCTTCCTGTGTGTGTGCTCTAGAGAAAAGATGAGGGACTGGATGCTATTTGGACCCAATCAAGGCACCTAAAGAGTTTTGGATGACTATAGAGGTTCGGGGCAGATGATACCCCTGGATCAGAAAGTCATCCACTTGAAAATTACCTGGGCAGCTAGGAAGGGAGAGTCCTGCAAAGACCCCTACACGGTAGAGCGTCCCCACAGGTTACAGGGTTTCCCCCACCTGACCTTCTTTGTCATCGTGGATCCAGGTAGACCAGAATGGGTAACTTGACCTCTTAAGTCTACCAGTTTTAAGTCCTAATTTGTGCCTTTAATTCCACTTGATTAGAAGTTAATTTGACTCGTGACCTAATTTGGAGGTTGGTTGGCCCACAATGTAGACCAACTTCACCTGACTTGCCCTAAGGATGATAGAATGAAATCTAGGTTAAGACCTAGAAATCACGCTGAATGACTCTCAGTTTATTAGGTCTAAGATTTTAGGGTTCAAGTGATTTTAGAGCCTGATTTTTAGGGTTTTTCTTGGGTTTGGGTAGCACAGAAATGCGGGAGGGTTTATTCCTTTTATGCCGACAAATGTGTTCTAACACTTCAAACCCTAATTGTTGAAACCCTAATTGGCTTTATTTCAAGTCCAATTAAATCTCAAGATGTTCACCTTGGGCTTTAAGCAAGAAGTGTGTTAGTCCAAGGTGATTTTAGGAATTAAGCATAGTCCCTAATAGGTATCGGTAATTTGGGTAGAGAATTCTAAACAGAATCGCTTCAAGCTTCAATCAGATATGAAAATTTTTCACAAATAAGGAAAACTTGCCCTTTTAAATGATGATTTACTATGAAAATAAGGCAAATGAATCCTAATTGATTGTTTCCTTTTTATCTTCCCAAGATTAGGAGGTTGATTAAGGAAGAACAGAAATTACCTACCTTGGGAATGGCTGTTTTGCGTGGAAGATCGCCTCGTGAAGTACCTCGCAAAATCACAAGAAATCAAACAGGGCAAGTTAGTGCTCAAATATAATCAGATAAAGCAAAGAATAGCGGTGAATTATGCATTGCTCCCCGACAATGGCACCAAAATGTTTATCGCTCTGAATCGGGGTTTTTAAAAATGATACGTTACAGTATAGCTGATAAAGTACGAAAACAAATAAAATTTATAACTCGAATTGAAAAGAATATCTGAGGTCAAACACAGGGAGCAAGTGTTGCAATTCACATGCTAATCGAAATGAATATAACTGAGCACAGGAAATCAAGCACAATAATGATATTCAATGAATAATAATTACTCAAAATTGATCATTAATGTATAACATTAGTATTGCAAGAGTATATCAAGAAGTCTATGAGACAAAAATAATGGAAACGATCCTAAAAAGTGGTCATTTAAATCACCTTTTAAATCCACATTTAAGCATGCAACTCAATTTATTCAAATATCCCAACAGTAGCTCGAACACTACAGTGATCAGACGTCTTAATAGAAGGCAAGCACAAACCTTCTCTTCTTTAGAACCTCCTCAGCCTTACTTATTCTTTCCTTCTTAGGCATGACTCTTCTTTCCTTCTCTCTTTTCAAACCTTCGTGAGACCAAGGCTCCTTCACAAGCTAAGTGTCGCACAGGACAAGCCCTCAAGAACAAAACCGCCCCCCGCTCTCCTCACAAATCCTCTTTCTTCTCTTCTCTCAAACAAGCATGTAATTGGATATTCGGGTCCAGGTCCGCGTGCATGTGGGCACGGACGAGGGTGTGAAGGCTGTGCATGCAAGGGACTGATAGACGACTTTTCGCTTTGCATTATAGTATTTAAGTGGTGGAAAAATCGACTAATCAAAAACAATGAAAATAACCACTCGTAGAAGAGCGGGTCGTGTCCATAGGGAGGCAATTATGCAATCAATACTTAATTATTTAATGTTATTTTGGATAGTGCGAAATCCTTATTCAAATCTGACTTAAAATGCGAAGGAAAGTAGATTTGCAATAACTTAAAAAGATAAGGGTATATGTGCAGTTTTACCTCACAGAAATCCTCAATAAATTTATGATGAATTTATGCAATTTTCACGTGATGTGTACTAGAGAAAATTAGTACTTAAGTTAAGCCCAAAAATCAATCTTTAAACTAGTGAGTATCAATATCATGCAATTATAAGGAACTATGAGTGTTCAAATGCAATTCTGCCATAATATAATAATAATAAATAAAACCAAATTAGGTGGCAATGGCATTGAATGTAGATTTTAATTGGTGTGAAAATAGAGCTTTTTTGCTCTCTGATGTAAACACATTTACACTACTTAAAATGTCTATTTATGCATGTTCTTAAGCATAGGATTGCATTTCATGATATAAATATTGCATAACATGCATCATCTTGCATTTAGAGTAGTTTGAATAAAATGGAGGCTAATTGTCTCCTTTTATGTGCTTGGACAGGGCAAATATTTTATCAGGGCCTCGGATCAAAGATCCAACCGTATGGATGTGATCAAGGCGACGATTGGAGTTCAACGACTCCAAGATCGCCCTAATCAGGCATCCGTAGCATCAGATAGTGACTCGGGAACCCTAGAAGATCAAGGGCTAGGATGGTGTAAATCCCCACTTCAGATGATAAATCCGACCGCACGGATGAATTCGGATCGACGATCGCAACCCAACGACACAAAAATCGAGTCAATCCGACATCCGTGGCACCATCTACAACTTCCAGAAGATGGAGGGCCAAGATAGCGCCACGTGGCGCCATCTCAGCCGCCCAAGTGGCCGCTTCATCTTGTGAAGGCCCCGCACCCAATCGCTCTCCGCCGTTGGATCTTAATCCAACGGCTGTGGGCGCTCGCTTTTAAAAGCGTCCGCTCCTTGAAGTTGTAATGTCCATTTTGCCCCCACTCCTTTCAACTATAAAAGGAGACCCCCTCCATATGAAATTCTCATCCCTTCTTTCTCCTCTCTACCCCTCCAAAGCTCAAGAGAAGCTTGTCCCACACCCGGGATGCTTCTCGCGAGATAAAGTCCAATTTTCGTTCCCCTTCGGAAGTGGATCCTGCGACCACGACGGCGTGCTGCTTCATTCCCGTTCTTCTGCTTCGTCCTCCTTCGTCCTGCTTCGTTCTCCTTCGTCCAGGCGTCATCCCATTCGGCTCGTCCTCCAATCAACCATCGAGGAGGATTTCTCTCTCCCTATTCTTTTTACCGCTTTCTAGTATAGATTTACTACTTTCTAGATTAATCTACTCATCCTCCAAGTAACCGTCGAGGAGGACATTTCTCCCTCCATTCTTTTAATGCTTTCTAGAGTAAATTTATCGCTTTCTAGTGTAATTGTTTTATGCATTCTAATTGTAATGAACAGTCTCTTCTATGATAAATTCTTTGTTTATTCTACATCTCATTTTGATTTCCATATGTAATACTCTCTCTCTCTTTTATTAATTGTAAATAATTAGATAGTTTAAATTGAATTACTTCGTGACAAATAAAAAGAAACGTGAAGTTTTTAAATCAAACGTCCGCCTCCCTATGTTCGACCCGGAATTCTTTTCGGTATAAATTTTTATTTGTTGAACACGAATTCTTCGCTTTCGAACTACAACGACAGGTTTTCCAAAACTAAACATGTAAGTGTAGCGTTCGAAAAATCGTGTCAACACTCTCTCCCCCTCGCGAGAGAGAGAGAGCACCGGTGGGGCTGTCGCGAGGCTCAGGAGGACGGCGAGGACGAGGGCTCTCCGGTGGTGGCAGCGACGACGACGGAGGTGGCCGGCGGAGGTGGTCGGAGCGCCGCCTGTTGGCTCTGTTGAAGGATGAAGGTGCACGCAGTGCCTGCAGCTGGTGCGTGCGAGCATGCACGCGCTTGCGGTGAGGCAGAGGCTGGACCGCGGGCTGTTGGTTGCAGGAGTGCGGTCTGCAGGTGGGCGGAGGTAGCGCCTGCGGGTGCGTTGATGCAGTGTGGTGGAGAGCCGCTATGAAGGGAGGTGCGCCTGCAGATGGCTCTGAAGGGAGCGAGCGGTGCGCCTGCAGATGGCGCTGAAGGGAGCGAGCGGTGGGGCGTACAGGTGCGCACCTGCAGGGTGGAGAGGCACGGGCTTGGTGCGCGCGGGTAAGCGCTTGCAGAGGCTGGTGCGTAGCAAATGAGAGGGTGATGTGAGGGTGCGGCGGTCTGCACACAGCGCCTGCAGTTGGCTGCGTGCAGGCTTGGTGCGCTGGAGATGGGAGGAAGGCACGCGGGCAGTCACTTGCAAAGGCTGGAGCAACTGCAGGAAGGCTTGGTGCGCACCTGTGATGCGGTGCAGGGCTGACTGGAGATGGGTGAGTGGGTGCGGGCAGAGGTGGCATGAGCGCCTACAGCAGGGAGAGGCACGCGGTTGGGTGGATGCACTTGCTGTGGCGTGGGTTCTGTGCGTGTGGTGAAGGCAAGTGCGGTGACTGTAGGGCCGGCTGGAGATGGCACATGCCTGCGGGCGCGCAAGGTGGATGGTCGCTCAAGCCAAGGTGCACTCTGGATCCACAGTGTCCGCTGGGTAGTTCCCCGCAAGGAGGAAGATGAAGATTTTTCGTTCTTCTCTCCACCTCCTCTCTTTTTAAATCCTCTCTCTCCCCGCGTGCGTGAGTTAAGGGATTTTCAAATCCCTTAACTATTTCTGGCCTCATTTGTTGAGGGAGGACGGCGGAAGATTAACCCCATGTGCGGCGGGGGAGGGGGGAAAGAGTTGCGGCTGTTATGTGTTGGGGAAATTTATCCCCCACCCTTGTTCTTTCTGAATATTATTACCTGCACATAAAAACAACAAAATCATTAAGTTATAGAATGTTATAAACTTAAATCATGATGCGTACAAATATTCTACAACTTAATTGCAATTATTAACACACCTAAACTGTACGATTAAAGATACTTAGGCATAATATTAGTCCATTTTAATGGACTCATCAAATACCCCCATGCCTAAGATTTGCTAGTTCCTAGCAAAAATGAAAAATAATAGAAATAATCAGAAGATTTCTTCTTTTCTTTTTTCAAAACTTTAGAAATCCAGACAAATGTGAAGTGCTGATAGCCTAGGTATCAGATCCAAGTGAAAGAGCCGACTCGCATTGGGAGTTCGTACATTACCCTTGGCAAAAATTTCTGTCGAGATAGGCAACTACTTCCCTCGAGGATAAAGCAGACGATAATCTGTAATTTGACCTCGGCGTTTGGCTTAGGTAGGAGATATAGAGTTGAATGGATTTGTATTTGGTGGCACACACTTATCTGGTGCTACATATAGTCTAGAACCGTAGACTCTAGATCTCTAGACTATTAGACAAGTCAACTCTGAGAGAGGCTACACAATTGTGCTCTCTTGATGTTCCTGGACACTCTCTCTTTTCTTTCTTTCTGAGATCACGAATCTCGCCAGATTTAGAAATTGTACTCACTATTTGGTGGCCTCACATGGCATCCACACTTCAATTAAAGTCTTAATAACTCTATAACTAAGTTAGAGTTCTCAACCAGTATTCAGGCGATCAGAAATACTAGAAGGTAGGTATGGGTCATATTTGGTGGAACGCGATAGGTGTTTTGCTACCTCAGAAACAGTGTTACATCATAAACTTGAACTTTTTTTTTTGTAATATAACTATTTCTTCTTTTTCTACTTTTCTCTTTTCCTTTTCTTTATTTTTTTTCTTCTTGTTTTTGTTTCTTTTTCAATCAATCACAACATAATACAGACGTTTATTTACGAGGCATTATTAGGGATGATGATGGTCAAGAGGAAGTTGTGTGGCTTATTTGGTGGAAGTGCCTATTCTCGGCACCGGGAAGGAATGGATAGGACAGGCATAATTCTGACCTTTGACACTATTACCCTCCTTCAGCTAAGGACTCTATGGAGGACAGACGTAACCATCCACCATAGTTATAGCTTTATTAAGACTCAATCTCTATCTATCTGCCTTATTTGGTGACTCTCAAGAATTCACTCAAAGTACGCACACAGGAACAGAGAGTGAAAACTACGCCTAACTCTGAAGTATCATCATCTAATTATCCAGAACTTAAGAGTTCTTGCACTAGACTTAGCGCACCAGTAATCTCTCTATTTCTTCTCACAAATATGAGGTGGATTTATTAGAAGATAGTATGCCTGACTCTCTATGAACTGCCCAAGGGTTCAGTAGACTACAAATGCTTATTGGTTTTCCCTAAGGATCCATTACCAAGTCTACGTGCACGTGAAATAAATGTACTGGATTCTAAACTTAAGAAATAATTCCGGAAGAAAAACCTCCAATAACAAAGGTATTTTGCTTGGGACTAGCCTAATCAGCTCAAGAAAAGAATATATATATTTTTTTAATATATATAAATATTTATGCAAATATTTATAAATGCTATAAACACTATAAACATTCTCAGGTTATATCCCCTCATGCCTAAGACTGACAATGTCCTCATTGGAAAAATATAGACATAGAAGAATATCACCTGAGGAGGAGAGTGGGAGGAGCTAAGGCTCCTCAAGCCGTAGTGCGTCCAAAACCTGGCCATCTGAAAGAGTAATATACGGTTTAAGTCGCTGGCCATTTACTTTAAAGTTCGCACCTGAAATAGGGTTCCTGATCTCTATAGCTCCATGAGGGAAGGTATTGATAACAACGTATGGCCCATCCCAACGGGACTTGAGCTTTCCAGGAAATAATTTAAGTTTAGAATTGAAAAGCCAGACCCACTGGTTGGACTCAAAAGTCTTTCTAATGATGTGCTTGTCATGGAAGACTTTTGTACGTTTCTTGTAAGCTTGAGAAGTTTCATAAGCTTCGTTACGAAGCTCCACAAGCTCACTTAATTCTAACATACGTGCTTCTCCCGCTTTATCAAGATTTAAGTTAACATTTTTAATGGCCCAATAAGCTTTATGTTGGATTTCAACAGGAAGGTGGCATGCTTTTCCGTAGACAAGACAGAAAGGAGACATGCCCAAAGGAGTCTTATATGCAGTTCTGTAGGCCCAAAGAGCGTCATTTAGTTTTTTAGACCAATCCTTCCGATTAGGCCTGAAAGTTTTTTCTAAAATTCACTTAATCTCCCTATTAGACACTTCAACCTTTCCACTCGTTTGGGGATGATAAGGTGTGGCTATCATGTTGTTGACTCCCAAATTTTGGAGTAGTCTTGTGAAGTGTACATTCTTAAAGTGAGGTCCTCCATCACTTATGATCATCCTTGGGCACCCATACCGAGAAATGATATTAGCCTTAACAAAGCCCAAGACCATGGAATGGTCATTGGTTCACGTGGGGATGGCTTCTATCCATTTTGATACATAGTCAACAGCCACAAGGATGTATTCATATCCGAAGGACACAGGAAAGGGACCCATGAAGTCAATGCCCCAAATATCAAAGAATTCAATAGGGAGGATAGGTTGTTGGGGCATCTCATCCCTTTTTCCAATGGTTCCCGTCTGTTGGCAATGTAGACATGCGCCCACATACGTATGTGCATCTCGGAATAATGTGGGCCACCAAAAACTAGACTGAAGAACCTTATGAGCAGTCTTCTTCCCACTAAAATGTCCCCCACAGTGGAGGTCATGGTAGAAACTTAGAACACTTCTTTGTTCCTCATCAGGGACGCAACGGTGAAACAACTGGTCAGGGCCTATTCTAAAGAGCTCGGGTTCCTCCCAGTGATAAAATTTTGCATTGGCGATAAACCTGTCTCGCTTCTGCTTGTCCCAAGTACTGGGGGTGATGCCCGTGACCAGATAGTTCACTATGTCAGCGAACCAAGGAGTTTTAGCTTCCATGGCCATTAGAGACTCATCAGGGGAAGTCTCTTGAATACCACCAGTAGGGTTTGATGCCTCAATAGGGATCCTAGATAAATGGTCTGCTACCACATTCTCAACTCCTTTCTTGTCTTTAATTTCCAGGTCAAATTCTTGGAGTAGTAGAATCCAACAAATTAGGCAAGGTTTGGTGTCCTTTTTAGCTAGAAGATGCTTAAGGGTTGAATGATCAGCGAACACCACAACCTTGGATCCCAAAAGATAAGATCGAAACTTTTCCAAAGCAAATACTACAACAAGTAATTCCTTTTCAGTGACCGTGTAGTTTTGCTGAGGATCCATAAGGGTCTTGCTGGCATAATGCAGCACAAGAGGTTTGCCATCAACCCTTTGACCTAAGACCGCTCCCACTGCAAAATCAGAAGCATCACACATAAGCTCAAACGGGAGGGTGAAATTTGGTGCTTGGAGAATCGGCGCGGTAATGAGGGCTTTCTTCAAAGCTTGGAAAGCCTCGCCACATCTATCATCAAATTCGAAGGAGACATCCTTCGCTAACAGGTCGCAGAGTGGCTTAGAGATTATACTGAAGTCTCTAATGAAGCGCCTATAAAATCCAGCATGGCCAAGGAAAGATCTAACCTGACGAACATTGGCGGGCAATGGAAGCTTAGAGATGGAATCGATTTTTGCGATGTCCACCTCTAATCCTCTCTCGGAAACTATATGCCCTAACACAATGCCCTGCTGGACCATAAAGTGGCTTTTCTCCCAGCTAAGCACCAGTTTTGCCTCTTTGCAATGGGTTAAGACTTTATCAAGGTGTGAAAGGCATAGGTCAAACGACGAGCCTTAAATGGAGAAGTCATCCATGAAAATTTCAACAAACTCATCGATCATATCAGAAAAGATAGCCATCATACAACGTTGGAAAGTGGCAAGAGCATTACATAACCCGAATGGCATTCGGCGGAACGCAAAAGTGCCATAAGGACTCGTGAAGGTGGTACGCTCCTGATCATCAGGAAAAATGGCTATCTGATTGTACCCAGAGTACCCGTCAAGAAAACAAAAGTACTTGTTCCCCGCCAATCGTTCCAAAATTTGATCGATAAACGGTAAGGTGAAATGGTCTTTCTGGGTAGCCGTGTTTAAACGGCGGTAATCAATGCAGACCCTCCAACCAGTTGAGGGTCTAGTGGTCACCAGTTCTCCTTGGTCATTCTCCTCCACAGTGATTCCTGCCTTTTTCGGAACTACGTGAATCGGACTGACCCATTTACTATCTGAAATGGGATAGATAATCCTTGCATCCAGCCATTTCAGAATCTCTTTTTTAACAACCTCCCTCATATTTGGATTGAGCCTTCTCTAGATGTCTTGGAAAGGCTTCACGGACTCGTCCGCGTATATATGATGCATGCAAAGAGAGGGATCGACACCCTTAATATTAGCAATTGTCCAGGCAATTGCTTCCTTGTGCCTTTGTAAACACTCAAGTAGAGCTCCCTCCTGCAATTCAGATAATGCAGATGAGATAATAACGGGGAGTGTGTTATTAGGGCCAAGGAAAGCATATTTCAATGTGCTCAGGAGGGGTTTCAACTCCAATTCAGGAGCCTTTTGGATTAAGGGTGTTAGTTGAGATGTCCCCGCCTCAGGCAGCGGATCTACCTTCACAGTCCAAGGTGGGGATAGAGACTCAGTGTGTACCCCCAGCTGCTCTTCTAGTTCAGGCATTTTCCTTTCAGTTTCTTTGATAATCGAGGGATGGTCCTGAGATATGACCTTCTGAAGGGGATCTCTACATAAGAGTGCTGGAGTAGTCTCTTCAATTATTTCATCAACGACCTCAATCTGAGAACAATCTTCAAATCCGGGTTGCTTGTAAGTATCAAAAACATTCAACCGGATCTTGTTCCCAAAGCCCATTTTAAGTGCCCCGGATCTACAATTTATAGAGGCATTGGCTGTGGCCAAAAAGGGGTGTCCCAGAATAATGGATGGCTTTGTGGGCTTATTAGATGGGTCAGTATCAAGTACCAGAAAGTCAACGAGGAAGAAGAAATCCTCCACTCTCACAAGGACATCTTCCAACAATCCCCGCGGTGTCTTAAGTGACCTATCTGCAACCTGAAGGATTACTGGACTAGGCTTCAGCTTTCCTCCTCCCAAAAGGTCGTAGACAGAGCTCGGTAGAATGTTTACCCCTGCACCCAGATAGAGCAGAGCCTCGTCAATGTGTTGGTTACCTATAACCATTGAAATATACGAGGCCCTTGGGTCTTTCATTTTGGGGGGTGTTCCATGCTGAAGAACCGAGCTAACATGGTCAGGCAGGATGACCTTGGTTTGGACCTGTTTCCTAGATCGGTGCTTCTGGGTGCACAGGTCCTTCAGAAACTTGGCATAGGATGGAATTTGTTTAATCGCTTCCAACAGAGGCAAGTTAATCTGGACTTGCCTAAAAGTATCCATAATCTCTTCCGTCCTATCCTTGGCTCCAGATGAGCGAACAGAAGATTCCCCAGGAGCAGATAGGCGCTCTGGATAGGGCACCCTCGGCTTCTGGGTAGAGGGGTCATCATGGCGGGAAAGGGGTGGTGGAAGGACGACATCCTCATTGCGGGTGATTTTTTGTGAGGAAGAGTGGTGTGGCTCTTCCTCGGGTGAGATGGAAGTTGGGTTAGGTATGGAAGGGGAATTCTGAGATGTTACCATAGGAGTGTTATCAGGCTTGTCAATCTTTTTTCCACTCCTCAACATGGTCACTGCTTGGGCGTGCTCCCTGAATACAACCCCCTTGCCCTTAGGGTTCTCCTCAGAAGAGCTAGGCAGCTTCCTCGGATCACGTTGCCTAACTGCCTCAGTAAGATGACCAATTTGGGATTGCATATCAGTAATCATCTTTTTCTGAGATTGGATAACCATATTCTGGTGCTCTTGCATTGCTTTCATCATGACCTTCAGTTCATCCATCTCAGAGGGCTTATTTGGAGGAGGATTTTCATAAGAAGGTTGGTATGTGGGCTAGGGAGGTAAGGGTCTTGTATTCCCTGAGTTAGAAGCATCAGCTTGCTTCCAAGAGAAGTTTGGATGGTTCCGCCACCCTGGATTATAAGTGTTGGAGTAAGGGTTATTGCGAGGGGGCGGAAACCTTGGGCCGCGTTCAAGTCGGCCTGAATCAACTCAGGGAATTGGGTTGCCTGATGGCACTCCGCAGTGGCATGCGTTGTGCTTTGGCAAATGGAGCATTCTCTTGAAGCCTGAAAAATAGAGGCTACTTGCGGGTTCATGCCGGGGTTTGCTAGAAGCCTATCAAAGTTTTATTCAATAGTTGAATCTGATAAGCCAAATCCTGAGAAGCCTCAGCTTCATGGGCCTCTATCTTCCTCTGCAAGATTGATGGTTTTCTTTCTTGATATGCAGAGGACAGATGTATGGAGTTGTCGCTTAAAGTTTCAAATAATGCCCAGGCTTCATCCTCAGTTTTGGTCATGAAGGTTCCTGCACAGGCTGCATCAATGGTTTGCCTATGTCTTTCAGATAATTCGTTATAGAACCTTTCAACCAACTGTCATCTTGGCACTTGATGGTGGGGGCATAACCTAAGAAGGTCATTAAAGCACTCCCAAGTCTCATGAAATTGCTCCCCTTCCTGTTGAATAAAACCCATAATCTCTCTTCTGTAATGGTTGGTTTTACTCATAGGAAAATACTTTTTTAAAAATTATCCCTTAAGGGTATCCCAATCATTTACCCTTGCATCGAGGGTATGATACCAGTGCTTGGCCTTATCCTTTAGGGAGCAAGGAAATAGAGTCCTCATCAGGGTTTCATCAGTAAAGCCCTGGAGCTTCACCGTGGAACAGACCTCGGTGAATTCCTCCAAATGTTGGTAGGGGTCCTCCCTAGTAGTACCATAAAAAGAGGGCAGTAAAGATATGGTACTACTCTTGATCTCATACAGATTATCCCCTACCGGTCATCTTAGTGCTTGTGCAGATTGGTTGGTAGGAATAAAATAGTCCCTTAGGGTCCTTTGTTGATTTGCACCTTACTCAACCATTTCTTCTCTTTCTTCTCCTAGGTGAGCTCTCCTAAGAATTCTCTCAGGCTCAGGATCAAACACTAGACTACCCTTAAGGGAGTGTCTACCAAGCATACAAAACACAATTCAGAATTTTTTTATTAAGTCAAACCTCCACTCCAAAGATAAGTCAAAAGATCATGACTTATCCCTCCATTCCCACGTAAGTGGTATAAGAGGGGTGTGGACTTGAAATCTTAACCTTCTTTATTGTGGATGTTGAATTAGTTAATATAAATGGCCAAACAAGTTTTTCACTACAATTACATGCCTTAATTCAACCTTCGAGTGCCCTAGGACCTATACTTTGCTTGGATGATACTCCCAGGTGATCAAGTGAGAAGTTACTCCAAGGTCGAACAAAGGGATGCAAGTAGGGTGAACCCTTCCTTTGAGGCGATGCGTATGCGATGCCCCTTAACTACCCTTTTGTTCCTTTAAGGGGTGTCCCCCTCCGTGGAGTATCAAAACACTTGATCAAAATATGGTTTCACCACCACCACAAAGCACAATAGGAGGGTCTACACCGATAAAGAGATCGGTGCCTATAGCCTTAAGGGATCGAGCCTTAATGCGGTGCCTAATGTGCGTGCTCAGTGTCAGAAGTGTGCAACACACCGTAAATCTTTGTAATTTCTTTTGAAATCGCAGACAAGTCCCTTAGAATCAGATCAAATGTGAATTGCTTTTAGGGTTGAATCTAATTATTAATTCCACTTTTAGTTATGTGACCACTGAATTAGTAAATTCAAATAACTTGGTGGTCTTGCATTTAAATTTGAATGAGAATGCGTGAACAGGAGCTGGATGCAAAAGTTAGAAAGATATACCTGTCTCCAGCAATCTTCGTGCTAATATGCTTGCAATGCAATAATAAGATCTAATGTGCTGCTTAATCACCCCTAAATGCGCGCACTTAAGGGCATGCAACTTTTAAATAGGCAGCTCGATATTTTCTTTATTGGTTTTTAAAAGCAAGCAAGTAGAAAATATAATCATGCATGCACCAAAAATATTGTAAGCCCTAGTAGCTAAAGAATGCGAGGAAAAACCCCCAAAAATTCAGGCCCAATTACTACAAGGGTGAAAAGATAGAATTAAATTGTGACGACGGAGAATCCTCTGCGAAACAGGATCTTGGTCTCCATCTTTTCCTCATGTGGCTTAACTCATGGTTGTTGTCGTTGCTCTGTTGCGCCTCGTCGCCTCGGCGGATTCCTCGCACAATAATTAAAATGATTAGATAATCTCACAACTCAGAAGATTTAAAAATAATAAAGTAAATCTATTGCGTCTGTTGCCTCCCCGGCAATGGCGCCAATTTGAAAGACGACTTTTCGCTGTGCATTATAGTATTTAAGTGGTGAAAAAATTGACTAATCAAAAACAATGAAAATAACCACTCGCAGAAGAGCGGGTCGTGTCAACAGGGAGGCAATTATGCAATCAATACTTAATTATTTAATGTTATTTCGGATAGTGTGAAATCCCTATTCAAATCTAACTTAAAATGTGAAGGAAAGTAGATTTGCAATAACTTAAAAAGATAAGGGTATATGTGCAGTTTTCCTCACAGAAATCCTCAATAAATTTATGATGAATTTATGCAATTTTCACGTGATGTGTACTAGAGAAATTAGTACTTAAGTTAAGCCCAAAAATCAATCTTTAAACTAGTGAATATCAATATCATGCAATTATAAGGAACTATGAGTGTTCAAACGTAATTCTGCCATAATATAATAATAAATAAAATCAAATTAGGTGGCAATGGCATTGAATGTAAATTTTAATTAGTGTGAAAACAGAGCTTTTTTGCTCTCTCCCCCTCGTGAGAGAGAGAGAGCACCGACAGGGCTGTCGCGAGGCTCAGGAGGACAACGTGGACGAGGGCTCTCCGGTGGTGGCAGCGGCGATGATGGAGGTGGCCGGCAGAGGTGGCCAGAGCACTGCATGTTGGCTCTGTTGAAGGATGAAGGTATGCGCAGCGCCTGCGGCTGGTGCGTACGAGCGTTGGCGTGCTTGCAGTGAGGCAGAGGCTGGAGCGCAGGCGGTTGGCTGCAGGCGTGCGGTCTGCAGGTGGGCAGAGGTAGTGCCTGCGGGTGCATTGCTGCAGTGCGGTGGAGAGGTGCTGTGAAGGGAGGTGCACCTGCAGATGGCGCTGAAGGGTGCGAGCGGTGCGCCTGTAGATGGCGCTGAAGGGAGCGAGCGGTGGGGCGTGCAGGTGCGCGCCTGCAGGGTGGAGAGGCGCCGGCTTGGTGCGCGCAGGCAGGCGCTTGCAGAGGCTGGTGCGTGAGCGGATGAGAGGGTGCTATGAGGGGGTGGCGGTCTGCACGCAGCGCCTGCAGTTGGTTGCGTTGGAGATGGGAGGAAGGACGCGGGCAGGCGCTTGCAAAGGCTGGAGTGGCTGCGGGAAGGCTTGGTGCGTGCCTGTGATGTGGTGCAAGGCTAGTTGGAGATGGGTGAGCGGGTGCGGGCAGAGGTGGCGTGAGCGCCTACAGCAGGGGATAGGCGCGCGGTTGGGTGGATGCACCTGCTGTGGCGTGGGTTCTGTTCGTGTGGTGAAGGCAGGTGCGGTGACTGCAAGGCCGGCTGGAGATGGCACACGCCTGCGGGCGTGCAAGGTGGATGGTTGCTCAAGCAAAGGTGCACTCTGGATCCACAGTGTCCGCTAGGTAGTTCCCCGCAAGGAGGAAGATGAAGATTTCCGTTCTTCTCTCCACCTCCTCTCTTTTTAAATCCTCTCTCTCCCTGCGTGCGTGAGTTAAAGGATTTTCAAATCCCTTAATTATTTCTGGCCTCGTTTGTTGAGGGAGGATGGCGGAAGATTAACCCCATGTGCGGCGGGGGAGGGGGGAAAGAGTTGCGGCTGTTATGTGTTGGGGAAATTTATCCCCCCACCCTTGTTCTTTCTGAATATTATTACCTGCACATAAAAACAACAAAATCATTAAGTTATAGAATGTTATAAACTTAAATCATGATGCGTACAAATATTCTACAACTTAATTGCAATTATTAACACACCTAAATTGTACAATTGAAGATACTTAGGCTTAATATTAGTCCATTTTAATGGACTCATCAGGGACCTCACCCTCCAGGTGTCTTGAGGCAACCCAGTGAAGACACAAAATCAACCTATTCATAGGCGGGTGCTTGTCTTTCCACGATGTGGGACTAACAAGTCCCCCTTCATGCGTCCAAGCAGCAACAACAGCATGAGACTTCATCCCATTACGGGTGAAATTGACGCGATAACCTCCAATTGGTGACCTGAGATGAAACTTGGAGCAACTCCACGCTGCTTGGAGATGCGACCTGGATCTTTCGCGGCTTAGAGCTCAAAGAACACGACGGCGAAAATGGTGGCTGCAGCGAAGTATGGCGAACACCTGAAGGTCAAGAACACGGCCTCTCAGCTCAATTAAAAATGCTCAGGAGCATCGACGGACCATGACGAGTGTGTGGATGGTAGTTTTGTAGTATGAGAGTGCGTGAGGTGGTCGGATGGAAGCGGAGAAGGTGGTCGACGATGGGTTCTTTCGGTGAGGAGATGGAGTGGGCAATAAGCCTGGAAAGGTTAGGGCTTTTATTCTAGGGGCCACGACAGAGGTTTTGGCAGTGGTGGTGTGATGTTTGGTGGCGTGTGGTGGTGACACGGGCTCGTCGGAGCCCTTGCCAAACTCGGAGAAGACGAAGGGGCAGAGCGTGAATGGTGATTGAAATTGGAGTTTAAATAGAGGAAGAGGATGTAGAGGGGAAGATGAATCTAAGGGACCTAAAATTATGGAAGAAACGAGGGAGATTTCCATGCAGGTGTGTTTGTTAGACATGGGGAAGATGAACCCTCCGTGAGGGAGACGACAGTGAAGAGAGAGGGAGAACGCTCTCGCAGTGGCTGGCGAGACGCGGAGGAAGATGGGGAAGGTTGCTGCGCTTCCAATTTGGTCGTTGGAAGCGTGGAGGAGGGAGGTCGAGAAGGCCGTCGGAGTCGTGGTGGAGGTGGCCGGGGGAAGAGAAAAATTGAGGAATTTTAAGGCCAAACCAGACTAAGGAGATTGGTGAAGCTTCATAGGATCTTATATAGGGCTTAGAAGGGCGTTCCAAGATTGGAAACCAAGCTTGGAAGCATGTGGTTCTTGTGCATGTGGGATACCCACATCTCCCATGCATTCGCATGGGAGATTGGGAAAGAATTGGAGTCCAAGGACGAGCATGATTGAAAGAGAATTCCTCATTGAATCTCTGGCTCAAATATGGGACTAATTGATTGTGAAACGAGCGAGAAAATCTCACTCGATTCTCGCTGGAGATGCTATGGCTATTCCTAATGGCGGTAGGGACTTGGATGTGAAGAAGATGAAGAAGTTAGGGGGTATTGCAAGGAATTTTTAAAGTTAGGGGTTTAAGTGAGAGAAGAAGAATCAGACAGGACCAAAATCCAAACTAGGTCAAGATGATCTCTTATTGGGCCCAAATTTTGGTAAAAATATAATTTGGACCCAAGGAATCTGATGGTGAAGTCGGATTTAGGTTTTGATCAAGTTTGAATTGGTAAATTACATGGAAATTCAAATTAAGGTAACTGTCTGTCTGAGACTTTGTTTTAGGTCAAAATGGGTTCTGATAGTCAAATCAAGGATGCCAAACCCTAGAGAATATTTTTCTATGATTTTTAGAGGGTTTAGGTGAATTTTATCCTGACCAAAACCTCAATTAATTAAGCGGGTCTGTTTTTAGGATTTCAGATGTCGTTTAATCCTCGTAACACGTGAAAACCCATTTTTGTTTGCACGGATCCTCTTGTTAGACGTTAATGCATATTTGAACTTTAGTAAACCCCTGAGAAAACCTGTGGTTGTTCTGCATTCTTGATATGATGGTAAAGTTATAGTTTTAACCCTGGTTTCCTATTTATCTCTCAAAAAGGATGTGTAGTGAATTGTGGTCCTCTGACAGTTATGTAGGAGCATTTAATAATGGATTATGACTAATTAAAGCTAGATATGGTTGATGATGATGTCATCATCACACGCGTTCAAACCGCCTTGAGCGAGAAATCAAGAGGGCGTTGGGTGTAGGCGTGATTGGTCGTTAGATGGCGATCGGAGGGTGGAGGAGCGAATGCATGGCACATCAAGAATGCTCCACAGCTGCATGCGTGATCTCATCCACCTTCTTCGACGCAGGTGGAGCAGGCATGACCTTTAAGCCATTCGATCTTAAGATCGAACGACTGAGGATTAGGCGCTCGATTTGAACGAGGTGGCATGTGAAGAAAGGAGAAGCGGAGAGCGGGCACGCGTAGAAGAGGAAAGCTCGAGTGGTGAGCGTCCAATTGCAATCCAAGCATCCAGAGGCTGCCATGTGTCAACATGAGGGTGAATCCGCCCATAGAAAGCATTTTAAAGGCTATTTCGAGGCTAATCGTTGATCTCCCGATCGATGGATCTGATCACTAGAGGGTTGTTGCATGGTTTTGGGGGCTTAAATGCTATCTTTCCCCTCATAAAAACTATAAAAGAAGGTACAGGGCTACCCCAACTGATCCATCTCTCCCACCAACTCCTCCAGCCCCTCTCTAGTTCTTTAGATCTTCTTCTCCGTCTCTCTCCATCCCTAGAGCTTTTCCCCTGAAGCGCCCACCAAGCAACCTTGGCAGACTGCCGTAGCTCTCCCCAACCTCTCCAGAAGGCCACCACGGACTACCCATGGTGCCCTTATTCTGCAAGATAGTAGTTTTTCATTTATGCTCTACTTAGATAGCGAGAACTTGTTCTAGTCATAATTATATTTTTGAAATCCATGACCAAACTATTTGCATGATATACATATTGTGATATATATAGATTAGTTCGCAATTAGTAGAATATTACCTAGTTAGAAATTAGATCTAGATCAGCTATGAAATCCGAAATGTTTTCTGCCTCTCTAAGTTCGACTGGGACTCACTTGTTCCGTTAAAATTTATTTGTCGCAATGTATTTCGCGTTATACTACGATGAATTCATCTTCTTTACGCAATTTACGTCGGGAACAAATTGGCGCCATTGCCGGGGAGGCTCGACGATTTTTGATTTCAAGCTGATTTAGTTCTTTTTCTTTTTGTGCAGGATGAACTAGGGATTTGTGCACACATCAAGTGGGGATTTTTAAAGAATTAGGTGCACATCTTCTCTACCTTAGTTTTAGGTGTCTTTCTGAATCTTAGGTTAGATTTGAATTTTAGCTATATTTTGCTTTCTGAAAAGAAAAGAGGTAGTTAGATTAGGATTTCCTTTTGAATCCTAGGTTAGTAGGTGCTTAAAAAAAAGAGAGAAAAATTTGAAAAAGTTTTTTTCTCCAAAAAAAATTTGTGAAAAAGTTTAAAAAGAAAATTAAAAAAAAAATCATTTTGGTGGAAAGGTTTGAAATTTGAATTTCAAAACCTTTAAAAGCCTTTCCACTACATCCCTGATTTTCAGCCTGATTTCAAGGAGTGATTTAAAAATTCATTTGCCAAAAATATATTGAGCAAAAAATTCTAAAATTTAAGCAAAGGCTTCATTTTCAAACCATCTTTCAAAAGACACCATTTATTTGAGAAAATTCAGATTGTGTAATTTTTAAAAATTCACGAATTACAAGGGGTTCAAATTGACCTAGATTTGAAAATTTTTGAATTTCAAACAGACATTCCGAATAATCTGCTAATTCGATTTGATAAAAAGTGGTAGGGTTGAAAGTTGATCTAATTCACTTTCATTTCCATATTTTTACTGAATTTTTAGAGTTTATTTGATATTGTTTCAAATTGAAAAATCGACCAGGGGTCAAAATTCCAAATTTAACCCTTTGACATTTAAAAATTATTATTTATTCGATTGAAATAGTAAAATTACAAAAAAATATTCTCTAAAAAGATAATTGAAAAAGGAATTTTCGTGTCAAATTTCAATTTATTTGGATTCCATTTGCATATCAAAAGACTATTTTACTCTTGTTGGTCTGCTGAAACCTTAGAACTGCATGAACCCTAAGTTACACCTTTGGGGTCAAATTTTTAGAGACCACACATTTGGGCTAACCTAGACTAAATCAAGTCTAGTGGCTAGCAGGTGAGCTTGGTCACCTTGTGTGCCGCTCACCACAAACCCCAGTTGAAGAAAAAGGGTTAAGAACATTGTTAAAATACGTAAGTCAACTCGAATTCGTTGTTATACTTCTGGGTGATTTCAACCACTTTTGCCAAACCTGGTGACTAAGCCTGCAGGGTAGTGTCAAATGACCTCGGCTAAGGGGTACAAAGGAACCGGAGGCATAAGCTGAAGGAAGAATCTTCCTCTTAGTCCCCTCGTAACCAGATTGGTTGGGTTAGCTTGAGAGGAGGGGATTACCTTCAATTGGTTGAACGACGAATTTTTCTTCAGGAATTTGAACTTAAAATGAAAAATCTAGTCATCTAATCTTAAGGACCAATCTGATTAGCAAGGCCTTAGCCTTATTTGGCTTGACTACACCAGCCTTTTGTGCTGGTGTATGCAAGAAAGAAGGTCATTAAGACCTAAACTTGTTGGACCTTGGGACCCAAACCCAAGGCAGCAAAGGCGACTCTCGCTTGAACCTTTTTTCCAACCCTCTTCTTGTTGATTAGCTGAGATGCCTAATCCGGGGCCTCTAGCTAGTCATGGCCCTAAGAATCAAGACCCAATGGCTCGTCTGGAAGCCAAGGTTGAGGAGTCTGAGCAAAGATACGAGCAGAGCATTGACGGGATCCTCACAATGCTAGACAGGATGCAGCATCCACCACACATAGAACAACTACGGGACTTCTACGATCCGATGGCGATGATTATAGCACCACAGGTTTGGATTCCCACAGGTGGAGACGCATTCGAGTTAAAGCTGAACATCATAAGTCTGATTCAGATTCATTTCCATGGAAACTTAAATGGAGACCCCTTCCAGCACATCGAAGATCTGAGTTGAATTGCAGAGTCAATTCGGCCTAGAAATGTAGATATCAAAATTGTTCTCATGAAGCTTTTTCCTTTTTCTCTCAAGGATAAAGCTGCTTACTGGTTCAAGACTATTGGGAGGCCGATTGGAACTTGGGAGGAATTACGTCGTGAATTCCTCTAAAAGTTCTTCCCGATTGGTCAACCAAATGCTATGAGGCGCACAATCACAACCTTTTCCCAAGGCCCCGGAGAGAAACTACATGACACTTGGGACAAATTCCACGATCTTCTAAGGAAGTTCCTGCACCATGGTCTACATAGATGGCATCTTGCACAAGTCTTTTACCATGGGCCGATGCATCTAGCAGTGGGAATTTCCTCACGAAGGACGAGAACAATGCATTCGAACTGTTCTAATCCTTGGCAGAGAACTCGATGAATGCTGCCTCTATGAACCAATTCCAGCGACTTGGACAACAATGAGTTAATGTTCACCAGGCTCATGCCAAATCTGCCCGAGCTGATATGGACATTATCACCAAGAAGCTGGACAAGGTGGATCTGCTTGATAAAAAGCTCGATGAATTAATGAGCAAGAACTGGGTTTCCTGGCAGTACAACTACATCACACTCCTCTATTGCATCCTGAGTCCCTCCTGCTTGTGAACATCTTTTTACTCAGAATGTTTCTTCTCCATGTCCGTGGGATCCTGCATATCAGGAGATCGTGAGTAATCTGGATATGGCGTTGTACAATCAAGGTTACGCACCACATGACAATTCAAGTATGTATTCATTTGATGAATTCGCATTTGAGACATCTTCAGCCTATGAAGATGTCAGTGCTATCTAAGGTTATGGGCGTAATAACCCGTATTCTGAGACGTATAATCTTGGTTGGCGCCAACATCCTAACTTCTCTTGGTCTGGTAACTCACAAAGACCAAATCCACACTACCAGACTAGACAATACGGGAATGCACAGAACACATCCCCGAGGCAGCAGCCATTCCTATCACAGCAACAAACACGTTCTATTTATCAGCCGCTGCACCAAGCTGCCAACTACCCTCCAAAGCGGGCTGACCCTTTGGAGTCACTGAAGGAGGAATTGCAGGAGTCAATCCGAAAATTGACTCATGACAACCTGCAAATTATGAAAGCTTTGGCTGACCAAATACAGAACATACAAAATATGCAGAATCAGATGATGCAGGAGCATAGATCACAGGGAGCATTTCCCTCCCAACTTGTCCCGAACCCAAGGTATGTGCAGAATCAGGGCACCCCACCTAGATTCCAAGCACCACAAGGACAGACACATGCTATTCTACAAGCACCTCCTGCACCATCTGGTTAAGGGCAAGGCTAGCCACCTTTATTGCAAAACCTCATGTATTCTGTTCCTTCTGCTCCTCCCCTACGTCATGGACAGCACATCGATGCAAAGCCTGTCACTTTGAGGAGAGGAAAGATTACACAGGACCCACTACTTAGGCAAGCGGGTCAGGATTTTTCACGTCCTTCACTGCAGGATGGTTCGACTCCATCTTCATCTCAGGAGCCATCTACGGTTGATAAGGGCAAGAGGCCACTTGACTCTGAGATTCCCGTCCCTTTTCCTGAGGCTATAACATGAAATTTAGCATGGAAAAAGGATACTCAGAATTTTGAGGACTTGAAATCAATGTTTAAGGAAGTACATATTTAGGTCCCTCTCCTCGAGGCTATTGATCACATTCCCGTTGTCACTAGGTTCTTTAAGGACTATTGTACTCCAAAGCGACACCTAAAAAATGGACGACAAGCGGTGCTATCAGAGGAGGTTAGCATCGTGATTCTAGCTGACTTACTGCCTAAGAAGAAAGACCCTAGTACCCCACTCATTTCCTGCTTTTTGCAAGATTCTCCATTTGATCGGGCCCTTTTTGATCTGGGTTCGTCCATCAACTTGACTCCCACTATCGTATATGATCGATTTCGATTTGGGAGTTAAAACCCACCTTGGTTATGATTCAGCTGGCTGATAGATCAGTAAAAACATTGAGGGGGTGGTTGAGAATGTGATGGTAAAAGTCTGCGTAGTCTGCTTTCCCGCAGACTTTTTCGTTCTTCATATGGAGGTTCCTCCTAATCTCCGAGATGCACCAATCATTTTGGGTCGCCCATTTCTGGCGACAGCCGGAGCAAACATTGATCGTGCATCTGGGTGTATGGAGATTGCCCTAGGTGATGAAAGACTTAGACTTGACATATTCAAGGCATAAAGGAACTTCGATTGTGATCGCATCGAGGAGGATGGTGAAGATGAAAAATCAGCTTTTTGTGGTAACATTGGGCTACTTTGTAATGACCCAATGTCTCACTTGTTTGCACTATCAGGGTTCTTAGATCTGGATCCACACGTGATTGAGGTTAATGGCTTGCACATTTCATCCCACGGATCTGATTGTCCAGGGTGTTCATCTGATCATAACACCCCTGATTCTGATTATCCTGTCCAACCAAGCGATGATATGCTTCCATCAAGACAGGATTTCATGACCTCTGCAAGTAGATTTTCCTTCAATCAGGATCATTAGATTTCCACTATTGATTCTACTCCTCCTATTCAGATTCCCACTCCCACCCCTATTTTGATCCACTGATGATTGAACTAAAACCCTTACTTGACTCACTCAAATACGTGTTTTTCGGTGAAAGTGAGACATAGCTGGTGATCATTAGTGCTCACTTAACCCAAGAACAGGAGAACCATAGGGTGGAGTATTGTTGATCTCCGCGATATTTGCCCCTCGTATTGCACTCATCATATCTACACGGATGAGGGGGTGAAACCTTCGAGACAACCTCAGAGGTGCTTGAATCCTAATATGCTTGGGGTTGTCAAGAAGGAGATCATCAAATGGCTGGATGCAAACATTATCTATCCAATTTCCGATAGCCAGTGGGTGAGTACTATTCAGATTGTGCCCAAAAAGGTAGGACTCACCGTAATCAAGAACGAAATAGGAGAATCCATCCCAACCTGCACCACTACTTCATGGCAGGTTTGCATTGATTACAGGAAACTGAACACGGCTACCAAAAAGGATAATTTTCCTTTACCTTTCATTTATCAGATCGTAGAAAGGTTAGCCAGACGTAGTTTCTTCTGCTTTCTGGATGGATATTCTGGGTACAACCAAGTTGCAATTAACTCGGAAGATCAAGACAAGACAACTTTTACTTGTCCCTTTGGAACATTTGCTTTCAAGTGGATGCCCTTCAGACTCTGTAATGCACCAGCAACATTTCAACGTTGCATGATGGCCATCTTCTTTGACATGATCGAGGACTACGTAGAAGTGTTTATGGACGACTTCTCCATTTTCGGAGACGATTTCTCGTCTTGTCTTAATAACCTCACGAAGATCCTGAGGAGGTGCATAGATGTTAACCTAGTACTTTCATGGGAGAAAAGTCATTTTATGGTGAGGGATGGCATTGTACTAGGTCACAGGATCTCTTCTAATGGACTCGAGGTCGACCGAGCTAAGTCTGAAATCATTTCTCGATTACCTCCGCCTAGCTCGCTAAAACAAATCATATCATTCTTAGGGCATGTTGAACACTACCGAAGATTCATTCGAGACTTCTCAAAAATTTCCCGTACATTGACAAATTTCTTGGTAGCTGACATTCCCTTTAACTTTGATTCCTCATGTCTCAACGCTTTCAAGACCTTACGAAGCGTTGTTTCAAATGCACCTATTCTCCACCCTCCCGACTTATCTCTTGACTTCGAGATGATGTGTGATGCCTTCGACTTCGCTGTTGGAGCTATTCTAGGCCAACGTCGGGAGCACCATCCATTCGTAATATACTATGCTAGCAAGACGTTGAACGAGGCTCAACGTAACATACAGTTACTGAGAAAGAGCTGCTAGCCATAGTATTCAGATTGGAAAATTTTAGGTCATACATACTCGATTCAAAAGTAATCATCTTCACTAACCATCCCGCCCTCTGGCATTTGTTGGTAAAGAAGGATGCCAAACCTAAACTGATTAGATGGATCCTTCTTTTGCAGGAGTTTGATGTTGAGATCCGCGACAAAGCTGGAACTCATAATGTTGTGGCGAATCACCTATCTTGGATAAACCTCAAGCACATTCCATACTCCCTACCTATCTCTGATCAATTTCCGGATGAGTCTCTGTTGGCTATTAACTCTATTGAGTTTCCTTGGTACACCGATCTTGCAACTATCTTGTCACAAGCAAGCTGCCTGCAAGATTATCCAAGGATCAAAAACTCAGATTTATTTCAGAGGCTAAGTTTTATTTTTGGGAAGACCCACTTCTCTTTCACATTGGGGCTGATCAGATCATTAGAAGATGCATCCTAGACTCTGAAATCTCAAGTGTGTTATCCTTCTGCCACAGCGATACCTATGGGGGTCATTTCTCAGGCCGAAAAATTGCTGCAAAGATTTGCAGTTTGGATTCTTCTGGCCAACCATTTTCAGAGACACACGAGTTTTCCAAATACTGTAAGCAATGCCAGTCGGTTGGTTCTATGACCCGGAGAGATATGATGCCTCTACAACCTATTCTGATCATAGAAGTGTTCGACGTCTAGGGCATCGACTTTATGAGCCCTTTCCTGAACTTGAACGGCTTCGAGTACATACTTCTCATAGTTGACTATGTCTCAAAGTGGGTTGAAGCTATCCTGGCAAGGTGGGCTGATCATAAGACCATTATATCCTTCATTTAGGAATTTATTTTTGCGAGATTCGGAGTCTTCCACGCTCTGATCAACGACGGGGGAAGTCACTTCATCCATGCTCATTTCATATCTCTTTTGATGAAATACGTGGTACATCACTATATTGCTACTCCGTATCACCCACAAACCAATGGGCAGGTTGAAGTGTCTAATAGTCAAATCAAGCTCATTCTCTAAAAGACGGTTAGATCTGATAGGAAGGATTTGTCTGATCGATTGATTGACGCACTTTAGGCATATCGGACCACGTACAAAGCCTTGCTCAAAATGTCACCATACCACATGGTGTATGGAAAGGCTTGTCACCTTCCTGTAGAGCTGGAGCACCGTGCCTTTTGGGCAATGCAAAAATGTAATTTTAACCTCGATTCAAGAGGTTATGAAAAAAAGCTCCAACTTAGCGAGTTAGAAGAGATTATGAGGGAAGCCTACGAGAATGCAAAGATATACAAAGATAAGACTGGGCCTTTCCATGACCGACACATCCGGAGGAAGGAGTTCACTCCTAACCAGCAGGTCTAGTTATTTGATTCTGACTCAAATTCTTTGTGGGAAAGCTTAAGTCCAAGTGGGCTGGGCTGTATCTGGTGATCCACCCATATCCTAACGGGGCGGTCCAAATTATGGACCTGATATTTGGGCATGTTTTTACAGTAAATGACCAGTGCCTGAAGCCATTTTTAGCCTAGGAACCTCCTCCTGCTGACGAAACGATACATCTTCTTGAGGAAGTGTGACTAACATTTCACCAAGTTGGAGCCGTTAAACTCAGCACTTATACATTTATACAAATCCCTTATACATAGCATATTTCATTCTGGCATGGTATTTTGCATATTGTGATTACCTTTGTAGTATTGGCATGTGCTGAATGACAAGTTAGGAGCAGTCCAGGTGATTTCTATCCATTTGCTCCTTGCTTTATTTCAATTTCATTTATTTATGCATGAGGACATACAAGAACTTAGGCATGGGGGGGTAGTACATATAAACTGAAATTTTTCTGCAACACCTGGGGGGATTTTATCAAGAAGTTTTATTAAGGATTTATTCTTTAGTAGATTCCTGAACTTAGAATCCAGTACAATTTCACACTTGCACATAGAATTTGCAATGGATCCAATGTGAAGACCAATAGACATCTTTAGTTTGTCGAGAAGAAGCATTGCTTCTTCTCCTGAACCCTTGTACAGTAATTAGGGAGTCTGGTGAACCATCTTCTAGTAGATCCATCAAAAACTTGTGTGAGGTGAGAGTAGGGTGTTTGCTGGTGCTCTAAGACTAGTGAAGGAGTCTTAAATTCTGGATAATTGGATAATGATACTCGGAGTTGGGCACAGTTTTCGCTCTCAGTTCTTGTGTACAAATTCTTTGAGAGATTCCTTGCGAGAGCCACCAAATAAGGAAAATACTCAGAGAGTGGGTTCTGATAAAACTAGGACTGAGGTGGATAGTCATGATTATCCTTTATGGAGTCCTCGGCTGAAGGAGGGTACTGATATCAAGGTCAGAAATACGTTGTCCTATCTATTCCCTTTTTGGTGCTAAGAATAGGCATTTCCACCAAATAAGCCACATGATATCTTCTTGAACACCCCCAATTCCGAATAATGCCTCATAAATAAAAATACATCTGTTATGTTGCGTTGTGTTAGTATTTATAGCAAAAAAAATAAAAAAGAAAAAAAAAAGAGAAAAAAAAGAAAAATGAAAAAAAAGAAGAAAAAAAAGAAAGAAAAAAAAATCTTGCCATATTAAGAAGTGTGAGTTATGTTGAGTCAAGTACATTGAGACAACACCTGCCACCCTCATGTACCACTAAATATAGCCTTAACCTACTTTTCTTATATTTCTGACCTCCTGAATATGGGTTGAGGAGTTCTGATTTAGTCATAGGGTTATCAGAACCTAATTAAAGTGTAAAGCCATGAGAGACCACCAAATATCCACAAACCTGGAGAAATGTGAGCTTAGGAAGTAAAAGAGAAAAAAAATAATAATAAAAGAGAAGGAAAAAAGAGAGAGAAGAAAAAGTACAAAAGACTTAAGAGAGCACAGTTTTCCAGCCTCTCTCTCTAAGTTGATTTATTTAATAATTTGGAAATCTGGATTCTGAAATACTAGTCTCTATGTAGCACTAGAGGAGAGTGAACCACCAAATACAAATCCATTTAACTCAGACATTTTCTACCTAAGCCAAAAAGTCGAGGCTAAATTTAGAGGATATTCTATGTTCCCAAGAGAAGATATTTGCCTATTATAACAGAATTTTACAGGGTCAAGTACGAGCTTTAGATGTATGTTGACTTTTTGCTTGATTCCATTGCAGAAGCTACACCACTACATGTTTACGGTTATCTGGGTTGTAAATTTTTGGATGAAACAAAAATAAATAAATATCTACTTAAACTCTTAATAGAATGCATTTAGTCTTGTAGTTGATAGGGACTAGTAAGATTTAGGCATGGGGGTATGATTGCACAGTAATCATAAGCTCTAATATACCTGAATTAAGTTAGAACCTAGCTCAACTTATGCATTCTGCATGCATTTGCATCATACTTTGCATTGTAGTTGATTTATTAATTTTGTAAATAATAATGTCGTATTATGTTCTAATTGAGAGGCATTAATAATCGCAGGTAATCTGGGGTTGCGGATGACTGATCTAACCATACGGATTTGCTTAGAACAATGATGGGAGTCCAACGCTTCCAATATCGCATCGATCTGACTCTCGTAGCATCCGATGGAATTTGCATAAAAGAAAGAGCTGAGAGGTAAATAGGTGAAAATTCGAACCTCAGATTACAAATCCAATCGCACGAATGGATTTGGATCAACGATCGCAGTCCAATGGCATAAGAATCATCTCAATTGGAGGCCTATAGCACCGTCTACAAAAGAGAGAAGATGGATGGCCACGATGGCACCATGTGGCACTATCACACAGCCCAACTTCTGAAGAGGCTCTTTGCGTGTGCTGTGGGCCGTTGGATCATCATCCAAGGGCCACAATGTGGCCACGTCGTTGCTTCAGGAGCACCTCAACAAGGAAAGAAGAAACCTTAGCCGTTGGATCTTCATCCAATGGCTAAGGACAAATAGACACAAAGACGAAATTGCAACAAAACACACGTGTAGCGCATTGTTTTTCGCACTTGCGCTGGATCAGAAGGCACGCATTCGAAGCGCCTTGAGTGAGAAATCAGGAGGGCGTTGGGTGTAGGTGTAATTGGCCATCAGATGGCGATTGGAGGGCGGAGGAGCGAATGCGTGGTGCACTAAGAATGCTCTACGGCTGCACACGCCTTCTTCGATGCAAGTGGAGTGGGCACGACTTTTAAGCTGTCTGATCTTAAGATCAGATGACTGAGAATCAGGCGCTCGATTTGAATAAGTGGGTGTGCGAAGAAAGGAGAAGTCGGTGAGTGGGTGCCTGCAGAAGAGGAAAGCGCGAGTGCTGAGCGTCCGATCGCGATCCAAGCATCTAGAGGCTTCCACGTGTCAAAACGAGGGCGAATCTGCATGTAGAAGGCATTTTGAAGGTTATTTCGAGGTCAAATCAAAGCCGTTGATATCCCGATTAACGGATCTGATCACCAAAGGATTGTTGCACAGTTTTGGGGGCTCAAATGCCCATCTTACCCCTCATAAGAGCTATAAAAGAAGGCACAGGGCTCCCCCAACTGATCCATCTCTCCCACCAACTCCTCCAGACCCTCTCCAGTTCTTCAGATCTTCTTCTCCAGCTCTCTCCATCTCTGGCTCTTTTCCTATGAAGCATCCACCAAGCCACCTTGGCGGACTGCTGTAGCTCTCCTCAGCCTTTCCAGAAGGCCACCATGGATCACCCATAGTGCCCTTATTCCTCTAGATAGTAGTTTTTCATTTATGCTCTACTTAGATAGCGAGAACTTATTCTAGTCATAATTATATTTTTGAAATCCATGATCAAACTATTTGCATGATATACATATTGTGATATAGATATAGATTAGTTCACAATTAGTAGCATATTACCTAGTTAATAATTAGATCTAGATCAGTTACGAAATACGAAACGTTTTCTGCCTCCCTGAGTTCGACTGGGACTCACCTGTTCAGTTAAAATTTATTTGTTCAAATGTATTTCGCGCTATACTATGACTAATTTATCTTCTTTACGCGATTTACGCCATGAACATCTACCTCCTTCGCTTTGGACAATGGAAGGAAGTTGAAACACTTCAGACATTAAAACCACTTCTAATTCATTTAGACAACTTCATTCATATCTCTCACACCTCATTCAGATCTAAATTGGCAGATTAAAGCATATTGAACATGATTCAAGGTGTTGCCCACTTGGGCTTTTAATGTGGGATCACCCTTATGATCTGATCATCTAAACATCCTGCACACCATTGATTGGTGTTCAAGGTGTTTAAGTGATGCTTAAAATCCAAATGGGTCATCATGAGGGCCTCTAATTAGTGCAACTAATTTCCTTAGCTATCGCTACCTAGGCGATGAACACAAAGTGTTAGAAATAGAAATTAGTCATGGTTGAATCAGGTGATGAAAATCCAAGTAAAGAAGCTTAATCCAATAGCATTTTGTTCAATTAGATGATTATAATGTTAATTCCATCAATTGGACTAGATTAAAGCTCAATTGCTCTTTTTATTGAGGAAGAAAGGAATGCTACCGAGATCGATAGCAAACCAAGAATTAATTTATTAAAACATCAACTATAATTATTTACAAAGAATCACTCCACTCTTTAACAAGAGATTCACAACTCCATACAATTTTCCCCACACAAACCGACAATTGCGAGAATGAATCCAAATCAATTGATTAAATCCATTCAATTCAAATCACAAGGAGGGCCCTTGCCATTAAATGAAATGTATGAGGGAACCCTCAAGTGGATTTAGCACTCTAATAGATCTGAGAGATACTAAGCTTCAGATCTATTAGATGCTCAAATGGATGAGGTGAATTGCGATTAAAACATTGAAGAAAGTGTATGAAGGTGATCATGGAATTAGGGGGGAGATCAGTGGATTGATGTGTGGGCGTGAATTCATCCTCTCTAATCCGAATCGATCAGAGAGGCAGGATTGATAAGGAGAACAATTACACTAATGTACTCTAATATAAAGCAATCAAATGGCTAAATCTAATCTAAGCTATCTAATTAAACTACACTACACTAAGAAAGCATGTAAATCTACTCTAAGTATTAAAATCCAAAACTAACCAGATGAAGGGGACCTATAGGATCCACTAGTCTCAAGTCAATGGCGATGAAAGGGGAGAAACTTCTAGCTAATGAAAGCTAGAAGGAGCTCTGGGGCATCCTCGAGAGTTACATGATTTGTAGTGACATGGCTGAATTATGGAAAAAGGTGTAGCTGTTGTCACCAGCTGTAGAGGAAGAAGAAGCAGATCTGAAAGGGTAGACGAAGGGATCAGCTCAGGGGGAGGTAGTTAATGGGGCTTGCGAGCTCCATTGGGAGGTCCTTATATAGGCAGAGAGGGGCTTGGGTAATTGGGAGTCGTAGATCAGGAACATTGGGTATCTAAGGTGGTGATTTAATCTAGAGGGCACGAGACTCACTAGAGTGAATTAGAGTCATAGGATGTGATATGGAATTAGGCGCGAAGAATTTGGCACCAGCTCTAAGCAGGAAGTGGAAGATTGACCGTTGGATCACTCAAGGATGGAATGGACGTTGGAGGACACTCGTGTTCTTCACACTCAAAGCTTGTGAAGAGCTTAAGAGTCCTAAGTCTAATGGTTAATTTACATAAGAGGCCCTTGAGGTGAAATGATATGAAAATTGTACTTAGACCCATAAGTGATAGGTTTTTACTACAGAGCAATCCTTGAGGTTTACGTAAAAGTCCCTGGTAGTTTTCAATCAAGTCCTTGACAACTTTTGAGCTTAGGAAATGTGAAGACTTTGTTATGAAAGGACCTAAATGTAAAACATTAATTCTAAGGTCTTAATGAGGTCAGAATGCAATGTAACTTTTGTGGCATACATTTTGAACTTATTAGAGATTATTCTAATAATTGGTTTGTGATTTTGAGCTCATTTTGGTGTTCAATTGACATTTGATTTAGCCATTTAGCAATCTTAATAGGAAATCTCTTTATTTAACCTAATTGTGCATCTTTAGCACAAATTTGGTGTTTTAGGTCATTTTACATAAATCCCACACTTAACCCTTTTCTTGAGTTAATTACTAGTGTTTTGACTGAGTTTCTAGCTTAACTTGGGTATTTTAGCAATGATGAGCCATGCCTCATCAAAACCCAACCCGAGTAAAAATCACCACCTTGGCCTCTCAACTTAGGATTTCCTGATCTACCTAGTAGATCAAATCTAGTATATGTACTACTTAAACGAGTGTGAAACAATCTCAATGCAACCATATTACTTTAGACTGAGGGTAGTGTACCTTAAATCCCTTTTCTTCACGAAGAGAATTTTGTCTCATAAGGAGACGAGAATTTGTAATCCAAATAATACCCAACAAAAAAAAGAATACAAAAGACCTATAGTGTCCAAAGTATAAATTGAAATAAGCTCGTATAGGTTTACGAGTCTTCTCTAAGATGGAAGGGATGGGCATGATAGTGCAACATTTCGATGCTCTCGGATGTAGAGTGTAGAGGTTGGAAAGTAGCTCACAAATTGATCTCACAATGTATGGAGAATTAGAAGTAGTAGCACCCTATATGTGTTATGCACTAGTCTTTCTCTTTTAATATGTGTATGTGTGTTGTTCTTAGGCTTAAAAGTGTCCTTGCTATTTATAGAGGGCTTGGGAATGTTCAAGAAGGCTTAGGAGAGGTCTTATAGATGTTGGAATCAAATCCAAGAGGATTTGGTCGAGATTCCAATGACATCAGGGCAATAATTAGGTCTGATAGCAAAATTGGACATTTGATAAGTTTGTCAGACATCTGATGAGGGTATATTGGACGTCTAATAGAAATATTGGATGTCTAATTATGAAAGGTGGTCTCCTTGGATTTAATTAGATATGTGCAGGGTTCTTGTGTCAAAAGATTGGATGTCTAATAGTGACATATGAGATGTCTGGAAGTGTGATTAGGCATCTAATAATGGAATATGCGGTTCTTGGAATATTTCCTGATCTGATCAGATCCAAATAGTGTTCTTGTATCTAAATGTCAGATGCCTGTAGGACGTCTACAAAACCTATTGGACATCTGATACTAAAGATAACCTTTGAGAATTGATTTCCTAAGAATCAAATGATCAAGGATACTTTGACAAATTAGAATTTGGGTCATAATTGGTCTAACGTCTATGTATTGGATGTCTGGTAATGTCTCTAAATGTCTGAAAATATTAATAAAATATTTCTAAAGTGTCTCGAGAAGATTAGGTTCTGACATAAGTTGATTTAGGTTAGGATTAGGTCTAATGGTCCTTTATTGGATGTTTAAGATGATCATTGGATGTCTTTACAGAGCTATGGACATCTGAAACAAGGCAAAGGTGTCTGCATAGCAATGAACCAGACTAAGTGTTTAAGGCCTTGGTTATTGGACGTTTGAGAAAGGTATTGGACATCTTAAAAGGTGCTATTAGACATTTGATACATGTTCTTGATGTTTGATTAGGTAGTCTGTTCACTATTTTGGCTTTTTAACTTAACTCTATGTTTTGCCTGAGTGTCCTAAGGTTGGGTAAGTGTGCCTAGGACTTGGGTTACTATAATTTGGGCTCTTTCACGAGTATCTAAGAAAATAAAAGAGCAAATAACAAATACATAGAATGATGAACAAAATATTCTATCCTATTCTTCTCTTTATCTTCAAGCTTTATCCTTAAGCTCCTTGATCAATCTTCTTCCTCCGAAGCTCTTTAATGCCTTTCTCCTTTATTAAGCTCTTCCATTCCTCCATGGATTTGAGCTTGAGCTCCTTCACACTTATTTGCTTTCATACTTAACCTGAAAACTTAATCACAAATGCAACCATCAAATAACAAGTATTTCGTTGTCATCAAAATCAATGATCGTGGTGTGTTCGCACAAACAGTTTGCACTTGGTGGGTTTTCGCTACTCGTAGTGTTGCCGGGTCTTATTCCCTCTCCAAGGTTGCATTGCCTGTATTTTGCAATCTCCTTGATTTGTAGGGCGGATGGTGGCCATCCATCACCTCATGCCTTCCATTCATGATGGTTTGGATAATGACGTGGTCACGTCGTTTGAGCATCTCAAGGCTTATGGTGGGACAAGTGCCACATTCTCCTAAGCCCAAGGGATGGTTGTGTCTTGTCGTATTTAATGCTGACGGGACAACTTGGGGCCTTAACGAGTTCTTACCTCTTTACCTTCCTTTCCTCACTTATATTGGGGGTGGGTAGGGGCCATTTACTCACTCCTACCCATTTTGTGAGAGAGTTATTGCAGTTACTGTTCTTCTACGCATGTTGTTGGTGAGGCTTAGGTGATGGGCATAGTGAAGCCCTTTCTCACCTGGGAGGGGAGGATGTCATCCATTAATCGTGGTGAGGAGACTCTTTCCTCATTTGGCTATGTGGGGCCACTGTTTCCCTTTGTGGTTTTCATTCCTTTCTCCAAGGGGAGGAGAAAATGGGTAAGCTACTTAGGTGGCACAAATTGGGTGGGTTTGGGTATGTTGTAGCAAGCGATCAGCTAAAGTTGTGCTCACTTGGGTAGGGGGACAACTTCCTCATATGCTGGTATGCCATTAGCGTCTCCCCCTAAAGTCTTTCCTTGTTTCTTTCCTTTCTCATTTCGATCATGCTACTTCTCAGATGGGCTTGAATTGTTGGCCCATGTGATGTGCAAAATATGCTATGTGATAATTATGTTGTTATAGTGTGGGGAAAAATGCGATTAGTTTTAAAATTTGTACTAAACTTAGAGCAAATAGTACAAATAAATTGAGAGTCCAGGTTGATCTCAAAGAAGCTTTTAGTCAATATTGCTTCCTAACTTATGCTAAGCATGCATATGAATTTTTGGGGAATTTTTGGGGGTGTTTTTATATTTTTGTGGAATTTTTCTTTGAAATCAAGATAATCAAGATGATCTGACCCCTATACAAGATGCATGTCTAAACTAGTCTTAATGATTTCCTAGAATTATTTTGAATTTATATATGATTTTTAGTCAGATAAGGAAACGAATGAAAGTAGTTACATGCAAATACAAGGTGTATAAAAATTCCTAAAATTCAGATTGTTGAAATTTCAGGGTTTTGATTGGTTGCAAACCCCACGTCAATGCACGAATTTTATAAAATAGTATAAAATGATTTTTGTGCCAAAATTTTGTAGAAATATTTATTACTTGATTTCCAAGCTTTCCAAGCTTCATAAAAAATTTTGGTGAATTGTAGAAGTGTGGATTTGTCAGGGTGATTTTTGTAAAACAATGTTGCAAATCTAGGCATGAAATAGTAGTTGTGAATTTATGAAACTCAACCCAAACACACCTTTTTTTGGATTTTTGGCTGTTTTAATTTTTTTTGGGATTTTAACATATGAAATCAATCAAAATAAACTATCTAGGGAAGCAAGGAAACATGAAATTAAAGCAAACAAAATAAGAACTTTATTAAATATAAAGTAGAGTTCTACAACTACAACAATAAAACAAAAGAATAAGATACAAAGAAGTAGGAAAAAGATTAAGCTGTAGAAATTGTGGATAGTGATGACGAAGGGTTATGGTGGTGGCAGAGAGTCCCATTACAACCTCTGAGGTGCAAGGAGAGTCAAGGAAGTTCTAGACAGTTGAAGTAGAACTTTGCTTGAAGCTAGAAGTAAAGTAGTAGTTGGAGAAGAAGAAATCTAAGGAGAAGGAAATAGGAAGAAGGTTAAGGCTAATGGACTTAATGGCTAATCTAATGGAAACTCTAGTAGAAAAAGCACTGTTCGAGTTGCTAAATTTTCGATCGTTCTACAACAGTCGCTAATATTAACCTTTCTCGACCGTTATAAGGTAAACGGTTGCCAAAAAACCCATCATTAAGTTTCCCACCCACTGGGGAGAGGCTTTGGTTGAGGTCATTCTCAACTGTTATTAATGGTCGATAATAAGAGGTTTTTTGACCGTTAATGATAAAACAGTCGAAAATAGGATGTTGACTTGAAAAGTTAACTTTGAAGGATAATTGTTGACTGTTTCCCCTTAACAGTTGATAAAACTATTATTCTCAACTATTATTAACAGTCGAAAATAAGTGTTTTTTTGACCGTTACGGAGGAACGGTTGACAATAAGCTTTTCATAAACAGGCCAACTCAAAAAGGCAAAATTTCAAATGCTATTGTCAATCGTTTCTCTGTAATGGTCAAGAAAGGTCGACTAAAATCCCTTGCATCTACCCAACTCCCTCCCCCTTCCTCCCAAATCATTGTCTTCCTCGCTGCAACCTAACTCCGCGACCCTCCTTCACAACCTCCTCTGCGACCCTCTCTACGACCTGAGTGTTGGCTCTGACACCCTTAGCCCTCCTCTTCATCGATGTTCACCTCCTCCTTAGGTAGCCCTCCACCCCCAGCTCCTCCTTCGCCTGCCTCCTCCCTCTGCACCACCACACCCTGTCCCTCATCGTTGGCCTTCCCCTCCCCCTCATTGCCGACTCACACCACCACCAACACCACCACCACCACAACCTGCCACCACCCCCGCCACCAACACCACCACCCCCTGCCACCACCACCACCACCACCTGCCACCCCCTGCCCTCAGCACCACCACCACCACCCCCTACAGCCACCCTCGCCACCAACACCACCAACCCTTGTCACCACCACCACCACCAACCCCTACAGCCACCACCGCCACCACCACCACCCCCTGTTGCCACCCTCGCCACCAACACCAACACCCCCTGCTACCACCCTGACAAGTCCGTTTTCACGCATTTTGAAATTGTCGGAAATCATAGTATAGTCATGCTAAACCCTTGATCAAAATATTTAATTGTTTACGAAACTCACATAGATTTCTTTTCTTTTTAGAATTTGAGTCCCGTCTCTCTCCAACAACAACAACGGAGGAGGAGGAAAAGAGAGAGAAATCTCTCTCAACAACAAAACGGAGGAGGGAGGAAAAGAGAGAGATTTTGTGTTTTTTTATTTTTACTTTGAAACACAAAATGAAACCTAGATCTAGACGTGCTAGCTAAAACCTAAGTGACTATGTGCATCTTAATGAGGCCATGGTGGCCGTGCATAGTGTGAATGAACCTAAGTGACATGGAGACAAGCCACCACATAAACGAGAATTTCACAATGTTATTAATGAATAAAAATGTCAACACATCTATACTAGAAAGCATTTAAATAGAAGAAATCCCTCACGCCGAAAAGGTGCCACTAGGGCCATCAGCCTTGTGTGAGGGTGTAGGTTAGACCTTGGGTATACAAACCCGTCTACACACCTACCAAAAGTGATGACCAACCACAAGAGGCTATGGGTGAGCCTTCATGGTCGTCCAAGGAGAGAAGGTGGGGGGGGCGTCCTCTCTAGGAATCTCTCTCAACAACAACAACGGAGGGAGGAGGAAAAGAGAGAGATATCTCTCTCAACAACAACAACGGAGGAGGAGGAAAAGAGAGAGATCTTCTTGCTACCCACCCATGGAGGAGCTTTGGAGGAGGACGGCCTTGAGAGGAAAGGAGGAGAGGTGTGGTCGCAAGTGAGAGGTGGAGGATAGGATGGGAGTGGTGTGCAATTTCGTGGCTCTCTCCTTGTCCTTATGGGAAGGCTCCATTTGGTTGCCACTTTTGGTGGCTCCAAAAATAGCTAATGCTACCTTTTTAGGATCTAGGTTTGACACAAGTTTTAGGGTTTCCAAGAGAGTGTGCGTGGGTTTGGTAGGGGTAGAATAGGAAGGTGTGTGTGTGTGTGGGTGTGTGTTTTTCATAGGGCTAGGTAGTGGGTTTTGGTAGGATTAGGTGCTAAATAGGTTGGGTCAATCTAGATTAGGTGGGTATGGACCTAATTAGGCTTAGGAAAGTCTAATTGGATAGGAGTGAACCTAATTAGGTCTAGGTCAAGTCTAATTGGATGTGTGCATGTGATTAGGCTAGGGTAACCCTAATAGGTATGAGTCAATTAGATCCTGGGTGGATCTAATTGGGCTCAGGTGCACTCAATCAACTGTAGATGCACCCAATTAGGTATGGGATGGTTCAGTTGGGTTAGGGATAGGATAAGTAGGGCTATGGATAGTGGACTAGGCTTAGGAGATCTCTAATTAGGTTTCCTAGGGTGTCCGGTGGGGTTCCTAGGTCAAAATAGGCAAGCTAGGGCTTCCAACACCAAAATCAGGAACTAGACAGCAGTATCAAATGTCTAAGATGGTGGTCAGACATCTTATACTACAAAATTGGATGTCTGGACATTAAATTGGACGTTCAATTCTGTGTTAGTATGAGTTTTGGCTTCCTGGATTGATATTCTGTAGAAATCATACATCTAGCCAGATGTCTAGACATCCTAAAAGGTGCTGGAGAGTGGGCTTTAGGTTTTCTAAGGTTTGGGAGAGGGATAGCATGGATAAGAACATGGATAGTGCTATCCATGTTTGGGTTTTGAGGCTAAGGTGTCCTAATGGAGGTTGTTTTGGGTTTGGGAAGGTTGTCCTAGGGTTTCTAAGGGTAGGGATAAGGCTATCCTCCTTACTCCTCTTATCTAGATCAGTCTTCTTCCTTTATTGCTTTATTCCACTATCTCCTTCATCCTGGATCACTTTATTACCTGCAAATAGTAATAAAACCATTAAATAGCAGGATATCTCATCTTATTCTAAATAGACTGATGCAATGCATGATATGCAAGATATGAGTGCAATATCCACAAATTAAGCTAGGTTCAGACATTATTTAGGTTGATTAGGACCCATGATTGCTGTGCAATCACACCCTTGCACCAACACCACCACCCCTGTTGCTCCCCCCTACACTTGGTGATTTGCATGTTGGATCTGAGCCCTAACTTTACGATTATTTGCTTGTTAGATTAAAGCCTGATATAAGCCCTAACTTTGTTCCCTCCATTGCAATGATCTTGATTTGTGTGTAACATGCTTGTGTATGGGCCACACTAATCTTCTCTATATCGTACGGATTTTATTGGATGTCTCTGGAAAGGCAACCTGTGCTCTTTAGAGAATTGAACATCCCTAATTATTGTGGTTTGGTGGGGGATCAGGTTGGTGAGGTTGTGGGTACTTGTAAAGGTGGTTCTTTTTTGTTGGGTTCCTCTTGTTTTAGTGGATTTGAGTTCGATTTCACAGGAATCTGTAAGGAAATGAGTGGAATGGGAAGATGGGGGCGATGGATTGTTTGAGGAATTGTGCATTTTTCTTGGTTTTTTGGGATTTAGGTGTGGGTTTGAAGGGAATGTTGATTTGGTTGCACTTTTGTTTGGGACACTTGTGGGAGAGTGGACCTTCTACAAGCTATTGGCTTGTGCATGATCTTTCATCAGTTTTCATGGTGTGTGGTGATTGTGGTTTAGAATAAAAATTATCCTACCTTATCTGGTCGGTGGAAACCTCTTGATTGTCTTTAGATTGTGGAAGCAGAAAGTGACGTATGTTGTTGTGGGGAAAAGGGACATTTTTGCACTATCTATCTTTCTTTTCATTCCTATTTATGTTGAATGTAGGAAAGCCCGATAAATTTTAAGGGTGCACTTTGCATATTTCCATTTAAGAATCCTCCACTTATGTCTAGCTCTTTGCTACATCTGATTAAGATTAGTTCAATTCTCTAAAGAAAAAAAGTAAGACTAGTTTGGGATGTCTGATATTCAACTTCAACATCCTTAATGTCAATTAGCATGGTTAACATCCGTAATGCCTCAATTATCGTTCAATTAACATCCTTAACTCCCTATTGCCTCAAGTTAACCTTAGTTGATTCTGGGAGTTTCTTACAGTTTTTATGTTGAAATGCACTTCTTGATTTTGTTTGTTAATTGTTTATTCTTGCATGCTTTTAGAAATTTGATGATGAAAATGATTGTTATAGAGCTTTGTTTCAATAATTCTATTCATGTTTGAATCATGTCCCCAAATTATTTGAATTATTAGACATTTATGTTTGATTATGAAATTTTTATTACAACATTATAGATACACACATTTGCAAAAATTTAGATGCACCTGATGACAAATAATAGGAATTCTAACCAATAGGTAACAAGTTGTGGGAGGGATATAATTGTGTCAAAATACTAGCCCGTCGAGACTTATGATCATGTTATACGGATAATGCAGAGTGTGTGTATACCTCACTTACATGCACGATGCATTGTCTTTATAACATGCGATAAGTGTTGTCATCCTTTGTTCAGAGAAGTTCTGAATAAAGGGGGGTCCTTAAAGATTTGATCACAACTTAGGGTTACTTCTTGCATGTAGCTAGTGTTTGGAAAAATTTCGATCGTATTTTCTCGCTCTTCTCTGGTATAAAAACTAATCTTAGCTTCCTTCCCAAAGTGCCCTTTAGTGGGGGCTTGATGATAACATCATCATAAGCCATACCTAGTTTTATTTAATCATATTCCATCATTAAATGCTCCTATATAACCACCAGAAGGCTATAATTCATTGCATAAGCATTCTGAGAGAAAATAGGGGTAAAACTGCAGTTTTAATAGCATATCTCAATTACAGAATAATTACGGGATTTCTTAGGGGTTAATTAAAGGTCAAATGTTCTTAAATGTTTAACAAGTGGGTCTGTGTAGACAGAAATGAATTTTCACACTTTTCGAGAATTAAATGATATATGAAACCCTAAAAATAGACCTGCTTAATCTACTGAGGTTTTGGTCAGGATAAAATTCACCCAAACCCTCTAAAAATCATAAAACAATATTCTTTAGGGTTTGGTACCTTAAATTTGACCATCAGAACCCATTTTGACCTAAAATAGAGTCTCAGACAAACAGTTGCCCTAATTTGGGTTTTTGCATAAGTTACCTAGTCAAATTTGGTCAAAACATAAATCTAACTTTACCATTGGATTCCTTGGATCCAAATTAGATTTGTACCAAAATTTGGACCCAATTTGAGATCACCTTGACTTAGTTTGCATTTTAGTCCTGATAGACTCTTTTTATCACACAATGGCCCTTAACTTTTTGAATCCTTTACAAAAAGGTCCCTAACTTCCTCATCATCTTCATGTTTAGGTCCCTACCGCCATTAGTGTGAACATGTTGAGCTCCAGCAAGATTCAAGCGAGATTTTCTCACTCGATTCTCAATCAAACAATCCCAAATTTGGATCGGAGATTCTTTGTGAAATTCCCTACCAATTGAGACCTATCTTGAGCTCCAATTCATTCCCAAATGGTCATGCGAACCTTTCAAAGGTTCAGGTATCTTATTTCAAAAAAACCTTTCCAAGCTTGGAAGATTCTTTCCAAGCTTAGAAGGGCTTCTTATAGCCTATAAAAGAACCCCTGACGCACGGCCGAACTTTTTAGCAAGGTTTTGGGTCAAAAACCTCTTCCTAACCCTACCTTTGGCCCCTCTCCAACCGAGCTCTGGCGAGCTCCTCCCTCCGATGCTCTCCGGCCTCCCAATGGCCAAATTGGGAGTGCCATCATCTTCGTCTCCTTCGTCCGCACCTGGTGTGCCAAAGCCAGGGCCGTCCTCCCCTCTCTTCCTCACCGTCCACCTCAACGAAGAACTTCTCTTCCACGGCGCTGGCCAATCAAAGCTGGCGTCCTCCTACCTATTCGTCTATTAGATTAGGGTTAGTTTAGTTAGTTTAGCATCTTAGGTTAGTTTTACACACCAAAAAATCCAAAAACAAGCCCTCGACATCGCAGTTCATCCTCATCTTCTTCGTCTCCGACCGAGCCTCCAGCGAGGCGTCTCCACCGCTACACCCCTCCATCCACCTCACCACCATGCCCTACACCTCCGCCTTGATCCTAGGAGCAAAAGCCCTAACTTAGTTAGGCTGATTCCCCCTCCTAACCACCCACCGAACAACCCATCAACTTTCGACCTAATTCGTCTTCACCACTCTCACCCACAATCTCCCACAGCACGCCACACCCACCACCATGTTCATCGTCCCACGGCGATCCTGCTGAACTATCTGGCACGGTCGTAAGGCCCTTTTTCTTGATTTTTAGGAGTCGAGTTCCTCCACATCATTAGCGACGAGCTCGAGCGAAGCTTGAAGCTCTCTTCAGCTATTGAAGCCCTAGGGGACACTCCAGGTGCAGCGGACTTTGTCCAGGAACACAACCAAGGGATCAATTTGGTCTTTTGACTGATCCTTTGACCAGAATCAAGCTCAATACTGTCGTTGTGCCATGCGAAGAAGGAAGCTGAGAGGATTAGTTCCATATCGGAAGTGGGCAACCAGGAGCAGCGTAATAAATTGACTTTCTGCAGTAGCCTTATTGCCTCAAGACAACTAGGGGGTGAGGTCCCCCACTACCCCTCACAAGCCTCGCCCGTGACACCTTGCACGCGAGCCTGGTTCTGACCCGACCCGCCTAACCCTGTACTTACACCTCGGCTACGATCCACGCTCGTAGCCTTGGTTCTGGGTGCGCTCATGCCTGATACCTGATTACCCAGTTATTGATGAAAAGAGGAGAGAAAGGAGATAAAGAGAGAGCACGAGTTAAGGGGGGTTTTGCTCTTCAGTGTTCTCGACACTTAGTCGATTTCAGAGGAGAGTTTCCCCCTGTGCATCAGAAAGGCTAAAGAAGGAAGGAACAAAGAAGAAGAGGAGAGGCAAAAGAAGCAAAGAAAGAGAGAAGCCAAGGCAGAAGAAAGAGGACAACCGTAGAAGAAGAAGAGCAGGGCAACAGAAGAGAAGGCAAGGAAAAAAGGGCCAAAGAAGGAAGGAACAAAGAAGAAGAGGAGAGGTAAAAGAAGAAGAAGAGAAAGAGAAGGCAAGGAAACAGAAGAATAATAGAAGAAAAAGAAAAGGAGGAGTACTGTAGCAATGCCTTTTAAGATGTCTGATTTGTCTGATTATCTGCTCCTTCATCTGATTATATTTGAGTAATTGTTCTATGTGTTAGACTAATAATTGGTGATCCAAATTACAATTATTTTGTCTAGAATTCTTTTTGACTCTTCATATACTTATGTCATACATTGCATATTACATTTTAAGTAATTAATTATGCTCAATTACATTATTCATTGAGATTAGCGTGTGAATTTCATATTTACTCCTAGCGAACGACTTCAGACTTAAATTCGAGTAATAAATTTTATCTGTTGTTCGAGTTATTTTTGAGGAATTATTACTACAATGAACGCATCTTTTAAAACCTCAATCTAGCCCTATTAAACAGGACTATTGGGGATGTAGTTAAGGTTAGTCTTGGGGGGTATATTGGAGAACTGCGAGGAAATGCTGTTGAAATTTCTCCAAACATTAGTTGCATGTAAGAAGTAATGTTGTGATCAAATCTTCAAGGATGGACTATCAAGTAAAAATCTTCTTAAAATACACATTTTTTTCCTTATTCAAGTCTAACTTATGAGTGGTCTTAAAATACACATTTTTTCCTTGTTCTACTCTAACTTATGAGTGGTTGTCATTGACATTTAGGTTAATTATCATGGATAATCATGGATTTGTCTGAGAAATTCAAATTACCACGAATACAAGAGTGGAGTGATTTTGTTTCTGGAGTGGGTATTTAATGATGATAAGAAGACATTTAGACGAGGAGAATTCCTTTAGCTATTTTTATCCCCATGTAGACACTATTTGAATGGGTTTTTTCATGATTGAGACACAATTTTCGAGCATGTGATATGTAATGGTTGCGGCAGTATTATGTAAATTGGACAACTCATGGTGAGCAAATGAGAGAAGTTAGAAATGAGAGAATTGAAGCTTTTGAAGAAAGTGATGATAATCAAGGAGATGAATTTGATGAAATGTTGCATGATATGAGAGCAGTAGACCCTGAGGATGCAAATGACAATGAGACATTATGCGATAGTAATGGGTTTTATGATGTAGTCAAGGCAGCAGAGGATCCTATTGCTCCTAGAACAACATTAATGTTGAAGTTGTCATTCCTTCTCAAATTATTTCAGATGAAAGCAATGAATAGAGCCACAGCGAAATTAATGTCTGAGGTTCTAGAATTCATTGGGGAGTTGCTGAATAATCTGCTGGGTATCCTAAGTCATGGTATGATGAGAACAAGCAGATACGTGGGCTCGGACTGAAATGTGAGAAGATTGATGCCTATCGTAATGACTATGTACTATATAGAAATGAGTACTCAGGGTTGAGTAACTGTCCTGAATGTGATGAGGAGAGGTATAAGGTGGGTATGTCAACAAACACAGGCAAGAAGAAACAAATGGAGAAGGTTCTCCATTATTGTCCACTGATCCCTAGGCTACAACGCTTATTCATTTCCAGTAAAACAGCAAAACTGATGGTGTGGCATCAGAATAATAAATCGAAGGATGGATGCATCTGTCATTCAACAGATTTTGATGAGTGGAATAGATTTAACGAGAATCACGCATTATTTGCAGAGAAGGCATGGAATGTGAGAGTAGGGCTTGCAAGCGATCGATTCAACCCATTCAAGAACATGTATCCATCATATTCCATATGTTTGATGGTCATGTGAACCTACAACTCACCCCCATGGCTATGCATGCGATCCTCATTCATGATGTTGACCCTCCTTATCCCAGGATCCAAGCATTCAGGAAATGCGATAGATGTTTATCTCCAACCATTGATTGATGAACTGAAAGTCTTGTGGTACAGTGGTGTTCAAACATATGATGCATAGAAGAAATAATTCTTCTAGTTGTACGCAGCATTACTGTGGACAATCAATGACTTTCCGACATATACGAATTTGTCAAGATGGAGTATGAAGGGAAAGTTTGCCTGTCCAATCTGTATGGATGATACTCATTGATGGGTCGACTTTTCTCTTAGCGTTATAGTATTTAAGTGGTGGAAAAATCGACTAATCAAAAATAATGAAAATAACCACTCGTAGAAGAGCGGGTCATGTCCACAGGGAGGCAATGATGCAATCAATACTTAATTAATGTTATTTCGGATGGTGCGAAATTCCTTTTCAAATTAGACTTAAAATGTGAAGGAAGGTAAGTTTGCAATAACCTAAAAAGTTAAGGGTGTAAGTGCAGTTTTCCCTCATAGAAATCCTCAATAAATTTAGGATGAATTAGTGCAATTTTCATGTGATGTGTACTAAATACAATTAGTACTTAAATCAAGTCCAAAATCAATCTTTAAACTAGTCAATATTAATACCATGCAATTAGAAAGAACTGTGAGTGCTTGAATGCAATTCTGCCATAATATAATAATAATAATAAAAATAAAATCGATGGCAATGGCATTGAATGTAATTTTAAATTCTAACAAAGACAGAGCATTTGCTCTCTCTCTTCCTCGCGAGAGAGAGAGAGCATCGGCTGGGCAGTTATGACGCTCAGGAGGACGGCGAGGACGGGGGCTCTCCGACGGTGGCAGCGGCGGCGGCGGAGGTGGCCGGAGCTGGCTGGCGGAGATGGCCGGAGCTCCGGCCTGTTGGAGGAAGAGGGCGGCTACTGCTAGAGGTGGAGCGCGCGGGCTTCGTGGGCGCTAGTGCGCGGTTGCCTGCCGGTTGCAGTCGCAGATGGGCAGTGGAGCACGCTGCTTTGTGGCTGGAGGTGGCTGCAGTTGGTGAGCGCTTGAAGACAGGAAGAGGAGGCGCTGCACTGGTTGGAGGTGGAGCGCTCGGGCGGAGAGGGCGTGCACCTGCAGGGAGATGGAAGGCGTTGGCGGGCGCGCGGTTGTGTGCGGGCAGGTAGAGGGAGCACCTGCAGCAGGGGGCGCTAGAGGATGGATGGGTTGATGGAGTGGGAAGGGGGGAGGCGCGCATCTGCGGAGAGAGCGCTGGTTCTAAATTGCAGGGGGCTGGAGCGGTGGGGTGCGCTGGATGGTGCGCTGCAGGTAGAGAGCGCGTGAGTGCCTTCTACAGGGAGGAGTGGCGCGCGGTTGAGAGTGCCTGCAGGCGCGGCTGCGAAGGCGTGATGGCGCTCTGCAGGGAGGTGCGCCTGCAGTGGACGCACGGTTGGGAGTACCTGCGGGCGCGATTGGATGTGGAGCGATGTGTGTGTGCTGTGCGGTAGAGATGGAGAACTGCCTGCAGCTGGTGAAGGCGCGCAGTAGGGAGAGACGCTTGGTGCTACTGCTTGAGGTAGAGAAGGAGTGGCACAGTGCTCGCCCTCTGCACAGTGGAGAAGAGAGAGTCGTTCCCTGCAGGGGGAAGATGATCCCCGTTCTTCTCTTTAACTCCTCTCTCTCCCCGCGTGCGTCAATCCCAGGATTTCCAAATCCCCTTTCTGTTTTCAACCGGCGGGCATTGGAGAAGATTGCCCCAATGTCCGGCGGAGGTGGGGGGAAAGAATCGCGGCTGGATGTGTTGGGCAAATTATCCCCCCACCCTTGTTCTTTCTGGGTTTTATTACTTGCAAATAAAAAGAACATAATCATTACACATTAAGTCATAGAATGTTATAGAATTAAATCATGATGCATATAATTATTCTATAACTTAGTGTAGTTATTAACAAACCTAAATTGTTAAAAGAGAATTACTTAGGCTTACTATTAGTCCATTAAAATGGACTCATCACTCATCACCTGAGATTGCCTAAAAGCAAGATGTTCTGTTACTTAAGGCACCGCAGGTTGTTGACCATTGAACACAGATGGCGAACGTAACAATTCAAGGACAAATTTGATGGTAAAGTATGTTGGTATTCGTCAAGGAATCTGAAAAATAAACTCAGTACAAGTTCTGTTAGATTGTTTGGGATGAAAATCATGGAGACATTGCAACAGCTCGGTGAAATACATTTGGGTCGTCATTTCAAGAATGACTTAACTTCCTTGCGATATTCAGGATTTAGGAAGAAAAGAATATTTTTTATAGAGCTTCCATATTGGAAGGATTTGACTGTGCGACATAGTTTAGATATTATACACATCAAGAAGAATGTAATGAATAAAATTCTTGACGTATTAAACCTAATAGAAAACACAAAGGATACAGTTAAAACAAGGAATGATATGAAAATTTTGGGTATTCGTCTTGAGTTACACATTGAAGAAGGAGGGTCTCACCTTCCAGAAGCTATATACAGTCTTATCAGAGAGCAGAGGCAAAGGATTTTCTCATTCCTTCAAGAAATTAGGGTTCCAAATGGATATTCATCGTGACTTTCACAATTCGTAAATAAAGTGTAAAAGAAGATTACTAGGTTAAAAATTTATGATTCTCTTGTGTACATGCAAATCTTATTCCTGATTTGGTAGTCGATTCTTTTATGGAGATGAGCAGATATTTTAAAGTTATTTGTTCAAAGACATTAGATCCCGAATTGCTAGAGTATTGGGATAAACAAATTGTGATCACACTTTGTAAAATGGAGCAGCTTTTCTCGCCTACGTTCTTCGACGTGATGGTTCATGTCACGCTTCATCTTTCGAATGAAGCGAGAATTGCTGGACCTATGCAATATAGATGGATGTTTCCAATTGAATGATATTTGAAGAAACTGAAAGATTATGTCTTGAATAAGGCTAAGATAGAAGGGTCAATAGTGGAAGGTTATCTTGTAGAGAAATGTATTAACTTCTGTGCCATGTACATGAATGAGATAGACAATCGATTTAATAATCTTGAACGGAACTATGATGGTGGATTTAATGGTAATGATGAAGATTGCCTATCCATATTTGACATCGGAGGAAGGCCAGTCCTCCGACAGAGTTTAAGCCCATCTCGAAAATGGAACGATGATTGACACACTTGTACATTCTGAAGCAAATTACAGAAGTTGATGAATTTTACAATGAATTCAAAGAATCCTAAGTGTCATCTACACACGACTTGCGGTTCCTTTATTGGTTTAAGTATCGTGTAAATAAACCAAAAGAAGATGGGGATCCACGGTGGGTACAGGATCTTCATGTAATTGCTGATACACCTTTGACATATGAATGTTACCATTCGGGTTAGATAATTAATGGTTTCAAATTCAAAGTATGGTCCATTGATGATGCAAAGGCTATGCAACAGGCAGGAGTTGCTGTCAGTTGTGACCTAAGCACTAGTTGTAATGGGTATTACGGTCAAATTGAAGAGATTATGGAAATGAGTTTCAGATTTGATCATAGGGTGGTTCTATTCAAGCGTGATTGGTTTAATATTTTCAAAGAAGGCATTGGATTCAAAGTCGATAAGAAGCACAGTTTCTTGAGCTTAAGTAAGAACCGTCACATTCTCCAGTCATCAGAACCATTCACACAAGCTTGTCAGGTAGCATAAGTATTCTACATGCCTGATAATAGCAAAAATGTGTGGATAATACCTGTTAGAGCTCTACCGTGTGAATAATATGATGCGGGAAAAGATTTCGACTTAGATGTTGAATATGAAGCATATCAACAAAACCCACAAAGTGAAGAAGTTGCCCCTCGTGCAACTGACATTGATATATAAGATAATTTGCCAAAAGTAATAATTCATAACCCACAAATAAAAATAATTTAACAAATTTTTAATTGCCTGTTTTGTTTAAATTTTCTTTAAATTGTTTCATCTTTTTAAAAGGCTTATGTTCATTTATTTTTCAGAATTGAAATTTATTTTATTACCTTCTCATATAGGTTCTTTGCATTCTTACACTATTTCTACACCGTTTCTAGACTATTTTGTCACTATGGTGAGGTTCTTCTATTGCTTTCTTTTTTAAAATGCTCTTTTAATGTTAAATGTGGCATGTGCCCACTTAGGTTTATTTTATTTATGGATGATGCATTTACTTTTTTTTTTTGTATATTAAATGTGGAGAAGAGGAAGGGAAAAGGGAGATAGAGGAAGCAAGGGAATGTGAAGAGAAAGCGAAAGGAAAGAAATGGAGGGGGGAATGACAAGGAAAAAGAAGAGGAAGGGAAAGGAGGAGGAAGGGAATGGAATAGTAATGTGAAGAAGATGAAATGAAATGTGAAAGGAAATGGATGGGGGAATGCATGGGAAGGAAGGGAAATGAAGTGAAGGGGAATGTAAAGAAGTGGGAGGGAAAGGAGTTTGGATGGGTGAAGGGGAATGTGGAGAAGAGGAAGGGGAAGGGGAAAGGGAAATGGAGGGGGGAAAAGGGAAGGAAAAAGAAGAGGAATGGAAAGGGGATGGGAAATGGAGGGGGGAATGAGAAGGAAAAGGAAGGGGAAGGGAAAGGGGAAGGGAAATGGGGGAAGGGAATGGGAAGGAAAAACAAGAGGAAGGGAAAGGGGAAGGGCAATGGGGGAAGGGAATGGGAAGGAAAAAGAAACGGAAATGTAGGGGGAAGGTATTTTTTTTTCTACGCTTATTTTTTTTCATTTATTTCTATATTTATTACATACAGGATTTTTGAAATATCACAATATATAGGGGAAATGCTGCTTATTTTTTTTAAATATTTGATTAATTGTTTTGTTTTTATACAAGTTATATTCAAGAAGAAGGCTAATATGAGTCGCAGGATGATGCCACCTCCCAGCAGCCTGAGGCCCCTCGTTAGTAGCCTCAGACTCACCGTCGACAGCACCCGACCCAGCCCCCCCGTAAGGAGTCCCAGGCACCTCGCTAGTAGTTTCTGAGGCCTGGAGATGTGGCTCGATATCTCAAAAGTCAAGGGAGGGGAGGTAGAGGGAAGGGGAAGAGTCTGATGCCTCCTCCGACGGATTTCTCGATAGCGGATTCTGACTACGAGGAGGATGCACCAGCCGATGAGGACAAGGAGAAGGATAATACTTTAGTTAATGAGGAGGACATTGGGTTGGATGATTAGCCTGAGCAATCGGCTGACCCCAGATCCTTCTCAGCCGGGATGTTCTACACCACCCTCTCACAGTATTGGTATAAAATTAAAGTTTGGTAAATGTTACGATTTATTTATTTCCTTGTCATTTTATTTTATTTTATAATTCTATCTTTTAGGTGCACATAGGGGAAGAGGTCCTACGTGGAATAGGGACCTAGAGAGAATTTCGCATGGGATCCGCATTACAATTAGGATCACACCAGCAGGGGAAGCAGTAGATTATCCTCCATTCATTAGCAAACTGGGTACACAGACAAAGGCGATCATCCCACTCTTGTGCTTCGATTGGAGGAAGGTACCTAATGAGCTGAAGAGGTAACTCATTCGAGAGTTAGAGGTAATTGGTAAAAATTAATAACTTATTTATATTATTTTATATAACTTAAAATTACGTAATAATTTTTGTTCTCCTACTACTGTAAGCGATCTTCGATTGGGGCAACGATTTGAACGCCCCTAAATATGTCCTTAAGCATGCGGCCAAGTTTCACAAAAATTGGAGATTGGAAATTGGAGTTGAAGAATAAGGTAAAAGATAAATTTTAACTATACTTTTTTATTTCTTTTACCATAATTCTAATATTATTTCTAACATTACAAATATATTTTTTAGTATTATAAGAATAGGAATCATGATGAGACATTGCGTAATGGGCCTCTTATGATACAGCCGCACACTTGGAAGGAAGTGTTTGAGTATTGGCATGATCCAGCAGTGATGCTAAAAGTATTGCATATATTATCATTTAACTAATTTGTAAGTTAATAAATTATACCTTTATTTCAGGAGCAGGCTAAGAAGAATAAGGAAAATAGGGCTAAAGCTCCACCAAAGACCCATGTCTTGGGTAGGAGGAGCATAGACGAGATGAAATCTCTATACGTAAGTATTTTTAATTATTATTTTTTTAAACCTTACAATATTTTTAATTTGTTTCAATTAACTCTTTCAAAATATTGTAGTCCGTTATGCATGAGGGTGCCAGCTTGATCGGGTGGGAGTATGTGAGGCCGCTCATAGCAAGCTGATTGGTGAGGGAAATTGAGAGTGACTTCATGACACATATCAATAGAGACACGTAAGTTAAAATACCCAGTACTTTTATTTCATTTCGTAATTATAAATAAATGAAATTACTTAACGTAATTCAATCTCTTTCAGGATAATATGGTCAACTTAATGCATCTTCCTGAAGATGCCAACTCTGGTACAGTTCAACAGCCATTGTCAGCAGAGGAGGCGTTTCGAACCGTCATGCCACTTAAGAATGGTGGGTACATTCGTAGCACAGGGAGGAGCAAGGCCGTCTCAAGTTGGTTTGGGAGGAGGCATCATCCTCTTTAGCTTAGGTACAAGAGATGAGGAAAGAGATTGTTGCATTACGCCACCTCCACGAGGAGAAGGAGCAGCGGATTGATGAACTGACCATGCAAGTTAGAGAAACCGCGATGCAGTATAAGGAGTCAAATCAAACCTTAAAGGAGCTCCTGAAGATACTTCAGCAGGGAGGTATTGATCACTCATCCTTTCATCAGTATAGAGATCATCGTGACGACAACGATTTAGGTGGTGGTGCCAGAGGCGTTGGTGCGGCATGATGAGCTCATATTTGTGGGCTAATTAGTTACTTAAATGCATAGGAATTAGATTAATATTGGCATATAAATTGCATACAATAAGATGTAAATAGATTAGTCTAATTATTCATATTTCATGCATTGCATTCATACTTAGAATTCATTTAGAATAGCATGCATTAGAATAGTTAATCTTTTAGGTTGCATTACATGCATTATTTTATTTCACATTTCTTTTAAGGCCTTGTACATAAATAACCCTCATTTAATTTCTTTATTTTATCTCTAAGGGATGCATGCAGGAGAGTGCGCCGGCTAAATACGCAAGCGACAATTGTGGATCTTTGTTCCCACGATCTACGTCGCTTCTTCTTTTCTTCAACCAACATCTGCCTCCACTACCTGCACTCCTCTTGCATCATAAAAGAAGGGAGAGCCTTAACCGGGCTCTGCAAGCCACCACCATCCTGACCCACCATTGCGTAGAGCTTTTGAGCTTCTTCACATCACCACCGCTGGCCTTAACCGTGTGCACAAGTCCACACTATTGCGGGCAAGTGGGGTGACAGACCACCGCGCCATCTGTGACTTGTGCAGTTTACCACGAGCGTGTGCCCGAAGGCCACGTAGTTAGCACCAGCCACCACTGCCAGCAACCACTGCTAGCAACCATCCACACCAGTTAAGACGTCTGGGAATGATCCCAGACATTTGACCTCCACCTTCCTCTTCGTTTTTCCTTCCTCTATTTTTCCTCCACCAAAAATAACCCAAACACCCTAAGCATGTGCCTCCACTGCCCGCGCTCACCTCACCACCTGTAGTAGCACCAATCCCGCGCGCCTGCCACCTCCGTGCCTCGCCATCCTAATTGCGCCTCCACACGCACCTCTCCACGCTGCACCACCTCCTCCAACGCATAGCAGCAGCAGCTGCCCTCTTCCAATGCACCACCAGCACCCGCACGCTGCGCCAGCACCTCCAGCGCACCCAACTTACGCACCCCTCCGTACGTACAGCAGTAGGTGCGCCTTCTTCTCCGCGCGCGCATGACCTGCACGCGCCTCGCCAGCACCTCTACTCGCTTGCCCCTTTAGCACCCTCGCTGACCCCCATAGCTCCAGCACCTGCAGCTGCACACTACACTAAACCTCCGTGCCTCCTTCAGTAGCGTGCAAGACTTCTCTGCGTGCGACCTGTAGCGCCCCTGCGGGCCACCTGCAGTGCCCGCGCAAGCCTCCATGCCCCCTCCAGCAAGCGCAGCCAGTAGCAAGGGTCACCAGAGCCCACCTTCACCGGAGCTCCGTCCGACCGACTCCAGCCACCTCACAACTCACCGCCGCCACTGCCACCGCTGCGAAGCCCTCCGTCTAGAGATCTCCCTCCGAGCTTCGCACCTCTGGCCATAACCTCCTCATCGCGCACGGACAAGGGGAAGTTTTCCCCTGTTTTGCTACAGTAAAGCACTAATTAGTTTTTACGATTCATGCCATTGTGAACTTCATTTTCTGATTAAATTATTCTGATGATTTTATGCAAAGAACCTCGCTCTTTCTCGTAAATATAATATTAGCATGTTAAAGTCTTATTATCTCATTTGAAAAGCGATTTTGGCTTGATTTCTTGACGAAATTAATAGTGAACATAGATTTTTGACCCTTGCGAGTTTAAATAGACCACTGCCTCCCTGTGGATACGACCTGCTCCTAATTGAGTGGTTATTTTAATTGTTGATTAGTCGATTTTTCCACCACTTGCATACTACAACAACGTGTTTTTTCATGTGTGAAACTTAATTGAAAGTGGAAAATCGGCACATCAAATGGTGCCGTTGCCGGGGAGGCAACGGGCTTGTTAAACTCATATTTATCTATTTATTTGTTCACACATTATTTTTGAGGCATTTTTAACTTCGATCTTTTTGGTGCGAGGTACACATATCTTCTACATCTTGCTGCACCAACCTCAGAGATCAGGCGACCCTCGACACCATTTGTTGGCCACACATTAAAAGCAACATAGCCGCCGTGTGCACAACTGAGGTGGACCTTGAGCCATAATTCGGAAGAGAACATTTTGAGGAAGCTTCAAGCATCAACTTCTCCATTCCGAATAGATAGTATATTAGATTAGTTTAGATTTAGTTTAGACTTCACATACATTTGGTTTAGGACCCTTGTTCTGGGGTACAGTTTTAGGGGTTTGTTCCCCGATTTTGTTTTAGGCCTGTGTTAGGAATTATTGGGAGTCTGTTCCCTTTTTCTTTAGATTTAGGTTTTTACTTTCTTTTGTGGATTGATTTTATTTTATTTTATTTTATTTTGATTGTGCATAAGTAGTTTAAAAAAAAAAAATAAACAAAACACGAGCTGCTTGCCCCTAGGGTGAACCATTCAGGTCTGTATGAGTAGCCTCTAGATTTATTTCTCTACATTGCGTGCATTCTCACATCGTTGATTGCTGGGAGCAAGGTACGCATTCTCTTACTTCGCATCCATATTTTGATCATGCATTGCATTTTGGACTTAATTCCAAGACCACATAAGTTGTCTTGAAACGATTTAACAAGTGGTCACATTTTCTGAAAAAAGGACTAATCAATAGGAGGAACATATAAAATCCAAGGAGTTGATTTGAGATATTGTGCTGCGATTCAAAAAATTCAAACCTTTTCGATGTATTCACACTTGTTTAATCCTTGCACCAAAGCACGCATTTAGACACTCCTAGGTTTTTGAGCTACTAGGAAAGAATCCTATCATTGGATACCAAAGTACTTGGAACTTAAGCTCAAAGGTTTTGTAACTTCATGGAGGGGGATACCCTATCATAGATTTTTGAGGGTAGTTAAGAAGCATCGCGAAAGCACAGCTTCAAAGGAAGGCTTAGGCCTACTTGCATCCCTTGATCTTCCATCCTTGGAGTACTTTACCATTTGAACTTTAGGGCAGAGCACTCAAGTTCCAATTAGGTCTTCATTAAGGCATTTCGTAGGTCGACAATAGGCACGTAATTGTTTGGGCAATTTGTATTGTCATCTACAACTGTACTTAAATCTCAAAGGCCTTAATTGATTAAAGACACAAAAATTCTTTTGAATTGTGTTTATTTGTGTATGGTTGGTCGGCGATCTCTGAGGAGACAACTTTTGTTTAATTCAGAACCTGAAAGGATCCTTAGGAGAGCCAACCAAGAGAGAAGAGAGATGGCCGAGGAAGGAGAGAATAGAATTGTGGAAAACCAATGATCTTTGAGAGATTATTTTATCCCTACCAATCAACCTGGCCATACACTAAGAAGACCTGGGGGGAATAATCCATATGAAATCAAGAATAGTACCATATCTCTGTTGCCCTCATTCAATGGTACTTCTAGGGAGGACCCCTACAGGCATCTGGAGGAATTCACCGAGGTCTGTTCCACAGTGAGATTGCAGGGTGTTACTGATGATGCCCAAATGCGAACCCTCTTTCCTTCTCCCTCAAGGATAAGGCGAAGCATTGGTATCACACTCTAGATGGTAGAGTGGGTACTTGGGATGCCTTGAAGGGAGAGTTTTTGAAAAAATACTTCCCCATGAGTAAGACTAATCACTACAGGAGGGAAATCATAGGTTTTGCTCAACAAGATGGAGAACAATTTCATGATGCATGGGAGTGCTTCAAAGATTTGTTATGCTTATGTCCCCATTATCAAGTGCCAAGATGGTAACTTGTAGAAAGGTTTTACACTGGATTAAATACAAGCACAGGCAAACAGTGGATGGAGCCTGTGTAGGAACCTTTCTTACAAAAACTAAAGATGAGGCTTGGCATCTTTTTGAGACCTTGAGTGAGAATTCTATCCATTTAAATTCTGCCTATTTGGATAGGAAACCCACTCTTATGCAGTGAAAGATTGAGGCAAATGAGGCTAGAGATACCCAAAATTTGGCCTTCCAGATTCAATTGTTGAACCAAAACATGGAAAGGCTTATGACAAACCCGAGCCAACTCACGCCAAATGCCTCTGCTTCCCAAGCTTCTGAATGCTCCATTTACAATGGCAATATGCACGCTATTGTGGATTGTCATTTGGCCTCCCAATTCCCTGACCTTGTATAGGTGGACCTGAAAGTCGCCCAAGGGTTTCGTCCCAGACCTTGTAATGACCCTTTTTCCAACACTTATAACAAGGGATGGAGGAACCACCCTAATTTTTCATGGAGACAGGGGAATGTCTCTAATTCAGGGAATTATAGACCCCAACCCTTTCAGACTCAACAGTATAATCAACCTCCTATGCCCTCCCAACCAAGACTTCTGAGATGGATGAGCTTAAAGCCATGCAAGAGAATCAAAGCATGATCATTCAATCTCATGACAAGGCAATCAATGAGATGAAATCGCAAATTGGATACCTTGTCGAGGCCATGAGTAAAAGAGAGACTGGGAAGCTTCCCAGTTCATCTGAGGAGAACCCTAAAGGGAAAGGGATTATTTTTAGGGAGCATGCCTAGGCGATGACTATTCTGAGTGGGAAAGAAATTTTCAAACCTAATGCTCCTATAGTCTCACCTTCTGAGAAACCATCCACCCTGACTTTCAACCTCATTGGAGAAGAGCAGCCCAACTCTTCTCTGCTTGAAATCACCTCACCGGAAGAGGTTGTCCCCGTTCCCCCACTTACCCGACATGACAACCCTTCCACCCAGAGACTGAGAGTGCCTTTTCCAGAGCGCTTATCTGACTCTGGGAAGACTTCTGCTGGCTCATATGGAGCCAAATATAGGATGGATGAAATCATTGAGACTTTCAAACAAGTGTAAATTAACTTGCCCTTGCTTGAAGTTATCAGGCAGATTCTGTCCTATGCTTGCTTTCTTAAGGACCTGTGCACGAAAGAGTGGCAATCAAGGAAACAGGTCCAATCAAAGGTTGTCTTGGCTGATTCTGTTAGCTCAATTATACAACATGGGACACCCCCGAAACTTAAGGACCCAGGAGCCCCATACATCTCAGTAGTCGTTGGCGACCTACAAATAGATGAGGCTCTGCTTGATCTGGGTGCGGGGGTAAACATCCTTCCGAGCTATGTATATAAACAACTTGGAGGAGGCAATTTGAAGCCTTCCCCTGTAATCCTCCAAGTTGCAGACCGTTCTTTGAAGACACCATGGGGCCTGTTGGAAGATGTCCTCGTGAGAGTGAAGGATTTTTTTTTCCCCGTTGACTTTCTAGTACTGGACACTGACCCTACCAACAAACCAACCAAGCCCTCTATCATCTTGGGCTGCCCTTTTCTTGCGACTTCTAATGCTTCAATTAATTGTTACACTGGGGCGTTAAAAATGGTCTATGGGAAAAGGAAAGTTCGGCTGAATGTGTTTGATGCTTATAAACAAGCTGGATTTGAGGATTGTTCCCAAGTTGAGGTGGTAGATGATATGATTGAAGAGACAACTCCTGCAATTTTATGTGATGACCCCCTTCAGCATGTCATGCTAAATGTGCATTCCCATCTCTTGGAGGAATGTGAAGGGGATGTGCTAGAACTTGAGGAATTGTTTGGAGTGTCTATTGAGTCTCTTTCCCCATCATGTCTGCCTAAGGTAGATCTATTTCCTGAGATGGGGACTTCTATTATGAAACCCTCAACCATACAAGCCCTCGACCTTGAACTGAAACCCCTCCCTGACTCTCTCAAGTATGTATTCCTTGGGCCAAATGATACACTCCTTGTAATCATCTCATCTGCACTATTTGAAGTGCAAGAGGGAGCCTTGTTAGACTGTTTATCAAGGCACAAGGAAGCCATAGCTTGGACGATTGCTAATATTAAGGGTATAGACTCTACGCTCTACATGTATCACATCTATATTGATGATTCCATCAAACCCTTTCGACACATGCAGAGACGTCTTAACCCCAACATGAAGGAAGTGGTTAAAAAGAAGATTCTGAAGTGGTTGGACGCTGGGATCATTTATCCCATTACAGATAGAAAATGGGTTAGTCCAATCCATGTGGTGCCAAAGAAGGCAGGCTTCACTGTAGAAACAAATGACCAGGGTGAACAAGTGGTGACCAGACCCTCAACTGGTTGGAGGGTTTGCATTGACTACCGCAAACTAAACACCGCTACCATGAAGGATCACTTTCCCTTGCCCTTTATTGATCAGATCCTTGAAAGATTGGTAGGGAACAAATATTTCTACTTTTTAGATGGATATTCTGGGTACAACCAGGTTGCAGTCTTCCCTGATGATCAGGATAAGACAACTTTCACTAGTCCTTACGACACTTTTACATTTAGGCGTATGCTGTTTGGATTATGTAATGCACCTGCAACTTTCTAGCAGTGTATGATGTCCATTTTCTTGGACATGATTGACGAGTGCGTCGAGGCTTTTATGGATGACTTCACTTACGGCTCATCTTTCGACCAGTGTCTCCTGCACTTGGAGAATGTGCTGAAGAGATGTAAGGAGACTGGTTTAGTCCTCAGCTGGGAGAAAAGCCACTTCATGGTACAGAAAGGCATTGTACTTGGGCATGTTGTGTCTAAAAGAGGCTTGGAAGTAGATGAGGCTAAAGTTGATTCTATTTCCAAACTTCCATTGCCCACGAATGTCAAACAGATTAGATCCTTTTTGGGCTATGCAGGTTTTTATAGGCGATTCATTAAGAATTTCAGTAAAATTTCTAGGCCACTTTGCGACTTATTGGCAAAGGAATCTTCCTTCGATTTTGATTCAAAGTGTGCCGAGGCTTTTCATAGGCTGAAGGAGGCCTTGACCTCTGCGCCTATTCTCCGAGCTCCTGACTGGACACTCCCATTTTAGCTGATGTGTGATGCTTCAGATTATGCACTGGGAGCCGTTCTTGGACAGAGGGTTGAGGGAAAACCACATGTGTTGCATTATGCTAGCAAAACTACACAACCACTGAAAAGGAATTACTTGCTGTAGTTTTTGCTTTGGAGAAGTTTAGGTCTTATCTTCTTGGATCCAAGGTGGTCATTTTTACTGATCATGCGGCAGTGAAACATCTCATTGCCAAGAAAGACTCTAAGCCATGTTTAATTAGATGGATTCTACTCCTTCAAGAGTTTGACTTGGAGATTCGTGAAAAGAAAGGAGTGAAAAATGTAGTGGCTGACCACCTGTCTCGCCTCCCCCTTGATGACTCTCAATCTGGAGACATCAGCGAGACATTTCCTGATGAAACCCTTATGGCGGTAACACCAACTTGACCCTGGTATGCGGATACAGTTAACTACTTGGTCACTGGAGAAACCCCTGGCTCTTGGGATGCACAAAAATGGAAGCGATTCATTTCCCAAGCTAAATTCTTTCATTGGGAAGAGATAGAATTATTTCATATTGGACAAGACCAAGTTTGGAGACGATGTGTGCCTGAAGAAGAGCAACAGAGTGTGTTGAGATTTTGCCATGAGCTTCATTGTGGAGGACACTTTGGTGCTAAGAAAATAACTTTTAAGGTTCTCTAATCCGATTTTTGGTGACCTTCTTTATTTAAGGATTCCCATTATTTTGTTAAGTCTTGTCTCAGATGTCAACGGACTGGAACGATTGGGAAGCAGAATGAGATGCCCCAACACCCTATCCAACCTATGAAAATTTTTGATGTTTGGGGGATAGACTTCATGGGTCCCTTCCCTTCGTCCCATGGATTTGAATATATCTTGGTGGCAGTGGATTACATCTCCAGGTGGATAGAGGCCATTCCTACGCGCACAAATGACCACTCTGTGGTTTTGAAATTTGTGAAGGCCAATATCATATCTCGCTTTGGCTGCCCCAAGACGATTATAAGTGATGGGGGACCTCATTTCCGAAACCATCACTTCAATCGGCTACTCAAAAGTTTGGGAGTAACTCACAAGATTGCTACCCCTTATCACCCTCAGACAAGTGGCCATGTTGAAGTGTTAAATAGGGAGCTCAAGAACATTTTAGAAAAGACTGTTAGGCCAGATAGAAAGGACTGGTCCCAAAAGCTCGATGACGCTTTATGGGCTTATCGAATGACCTACAAAACCCCTTTGGGCATGTCTCCCTTCCGAATTATGTACGGGAAAGCGTGCCACTTACCCGTTGAACTTCAACATAGGGCACTTTGGGCTATCCGAAGTGTTAACATGGATTTAGAGCAAGCTGGTAAAGTATGTTTACTGGAGTTGACTGAACTTGAGGAGCTGAGGAATGACGCTTTTGACACCTCCCAAGCTTATAAAGATAGAACTAAGGTCTTGCATGACAAGTACATCCTTGGAAAGACCTTTAAGCCCAACCAACAAGTCTGGCTTTTCAATTCCAGACTTACGTTGTTTCCCGAAAAATTGAAATCACGTTGGGATGGGCCTTATATTATCACCAAAGTATGTCTGCATGGGGTTGTGGAGATCAAGAACCCTTCCTCTTCGACACCACCCTTCACTGTCAACGGCCAATGATTAAAACCTTATGTAACTTTGGATGGCCACTTGGTTGACGAGGTCACTCTTGAGGAGCCTTAGCTCCTTTCTCTTCCGCCTCAGGTAATATCTTCCCTTGGTCATTCTACTTTCAACGCAGACATTGTTTGGATGAGGAATGGGGGGATAGGATCTGAGGCATCTGTACATAGCATTTATACATAGTGCATTCATGCATTTAGTTTAAATATTCTGCATTGCATACATTTGTTAAAAAAAAAAAAAACATTTTACATTATTAAGCTTAACTAGTTGGGTCCTGCATTCTTAGGCAGACCAGAACTTTAGGTTAGACTATGTTGACTCTAGGTGTCTGACTTTAGAAGGTAAGTTGAAGTACTAGCTCTAGACCTTTAGGGTCCTTTGTGGACTTAAAAACTCAAGTAAGTGTTAAGTTGTAGACCATTCCTCGAGAGGTTGAGGAAGGAAAGCTAGGGATTGAGTTAAAGGCTGGGTAGTACCTGGTGTCTTTTTCTACCTTTTGGTTTACGGGTCCTTGTAACCTAAGCATCCATAATTCACACACATTTGGTCTTGTGTAAATAAGTGATCACCCTAATTCCTTTCTTGGAGAAAAAATTTGGTTCTCTTAGTTCTGACTTAGGAGAAGCTTGAAAACACAAGTTGATTGGAAGAGTTCCTGCTGCAGGAGAGGTGGAGTACATACTCACCTTGAGGATGCGATGATAACATGTCACCTCCTCGGCTCTTGTCTCTTAGGATACCCATCCTATTGGGGGCATGTAAGCGCATTGTGCGGTTCAGGTACCATGGGTGGCCCTATCTCGAAATGCCGATTGCCACAGGCCTGAATTCGCTTTAGAAATCCATGGGCGATACTATCTTGAAGTGTCGATTGCTAGGAGTTCTTAGGTCGCTATGGGCGGTGCTATGTCGAAACATCGACAACCAGACAACCTTTGAGGTTCGGTGATGGGGACAATGAATCCGACACAGATCGTGCTGATAGCTTATCCAAGGTTAGACTTAGAGGAATCAAACAAAAAAAATTATACATTAAAAAAAAAATCTCTTTTCTTACTCTCTTTCATGGTTGGCAATCAAACCAACCTCAAATAACTCAGACCAATGCACATGCATGGATGCTTTAGTCTCTAGGACTAATAAACCCAAGGGTAGAGTTAGAAATCAGGGAAACCTGTGCCTGCAACTCATCTTTAATCGACCTAATCTGTAACTTAGCAATTACTTGAGAACCTTAGGTCTAAAGTTTGAACTTAACATGTTTCTAAAGGAAGATCGATTGAATTGGCTAGTCCACTTGAAGAGTTGGGTTATTGCTTGAATTTGCTAGGGACTAGCAAAAACTAGGCATGGAGGCATTTGATGAGCCCATATTTGTGGGCTAATTAGTTACTTAAATGCATAGGAATTAGATTAATATTGGCATATAAATTGCATACAATAAGATGTAAATAGATTAGTCTAATTATTCATATTTCATGCATTGCATTCATACTTAGAATTCATTTAGAATAGCATGCATTAGAATAGTTAATCTTTTAGGTTGCATTACATGCATTATTTTATTTCACATTTCTTTTAAAGCCTTGTACATAAGTAACCCTCATTTAATTTCTTTATTTTATCTCTAAGGGATCCATGCAGGAAAGTGCGCCGGCTAAATACGCAAGCGACAATTGTGGATCTTTGTTCCCACGATCTACGTCGCTTCTTCTTTTCTTCAACCAACATCTACCTCCACTACCTGCACTCCTCTTGCATCATAAAAGAAGGGAGAGCCTTAACCGAGCTCTGCAAGCCACCACCATCCCGACCCACCATTGCATAGAGCTTTTGAGCTTCTTCACATCACCACCGCTGGCCTTAACCGTGTGCACAAGTCCACACTACCGCGGGCAGGCGAGGTGATAGACCGCTGCGCCATTCGTGACTTGGGCAGTTTACCGCGAGCATGTGCTTGAAAGCCATGCAGTTAGCACCAGCCACCACTGCCAGCAAACATCGCCAGCAACCATCCACGCCAGTTAAGACATCTGGGAATGATCCTAGATGTCTGACCTCCACCTTCCTCTTTGTTTTTTCTTCATCTATTTTTCCTCCACCAAAAATAACCCAAACACCCTAAGTACATGCCTCCACTTCCCGTGCTCACCTCACCACCTGCAGTAGCACTAATCCCGTGCGCCTGCCATCTCCGCGCCTCACCATCCTAGCTACACCTCCACACGCACCCCTCCACGCTGCACCACCTCCTCTAGCACACAGTAGCAGCAGCTGCCCTCCTCCAGCGCACCACCAACGCCCGCACGTTGCGCCAGCACCTTCGGCGCACTCAGCTCGCGCACCCCTCCGCGCACACAGTAGCAGGCACGCCTTCTCCTCCGCACGCACGTGACCTGCATGCACCCTGCCAGCACCTCCGTGTGCCTGCCCTTTCAACGCCCCCGCCGACCCCCGCAGCTCCAGCACCTGCAGCCGCACGCTGCACCAGACCTCCACGGCTCTTTCAACAGCACGCAACACTTCTCCGCGTACGGCCTGCAGCGCCCCTGCACACCACCTGCAACGCCCGCGCAAGCCTCTGCGGCCCCTCTAGCAAGCGCAGCCAGCAGCAAGAGCCGCCAGAACCCACCTTCACAGGAGCTCCGTCCGGCTTGCTCCGGCCACCTCACAACTTGCCGCCACCACTGCTACGAAGCCCTCGGTCTAGAGATCTTCCTTCGAGCTTCGCACCTCCGGCCATAACCTCCTCGCGCATGGACATAGGGAAGTTTTCCCCTGTTTTGCTACAGTAAAGCACCAATTAGTTTTTACGATTCATGCCATTGTGAACTTCATTTTCTGATTAAATTATTCTGGTGATTTTATGTAAAGAACCTCCCTCTTTCTCGTAAATACAATATCAACATGTTAGGATCTTATTATCTCATTTGAAAAGCGATTTTGGCTGGATTTCTTGACGAAATTAATAGTGAACATTGATTTTTGACCCTTGCTAGTTTAAATAGACCACTGCCTCTTGTGGATATGACCCGCTCCTAATTGAGTGGTTATTTTAATTACTGATTAGTCGATTTTTCCATCACTTGCATACTACAACACGTTATTTCATGTGCAAAACTTAATAGAAAGTGGAAAATTGGCATGTCACGGTGCCTAATTGTTATATTTTTATTTATTATTTTGTTTGTACATGTACTTTGTATACATTATTATATTTATGAAAATTTGATTCTAATTTCTAGTTTTTTAAATGAATGCAATTGTTTTAAGTTTTGTGATTATATTTTTATTAGAGTTTTAGTTTTATACAAGTCTTCCACATAGTTAAAGCCTTTAGTAAAAAAAAATTACTACTATTTTCGGTCGTTTCACAACAGGTGCGAATAGTTTGTGACTGAAATTGCAATACATTCTTGACTGTTTAAAAACAGATGACAATATTAATATTCTCGACCGTTCAAAACAAACGGTCGATAAGATCACTATTGTCGACTGTTGTAAAATAGTCAAGAATAGTGATATTCTCGACTGTTTGTTTATAATGGTTGAGAATAACACGTTACTTGACCGTCTAAATTACAATTGACATAGATTTTTATGTCGACGGTTCATTTATAACGATTGAGAAAAATATTTCTCGACCATTGAAAATAGATGAGAGAAACAACCACACGTCGGATGAGGGTCCTTTTTCTCGACGATAACATTCTATAACGGTCTTGAAAACACAATAGTGACAGTACATTCCTCGACCCGTGTTCTTGACCGTTATTTTCACAATGTTGACCATTTTTAACAGTCGACAATAGTGAATATTCTTGTAGTGAAAGGAAGCCTAAATGAGCCTAATGGAGCTACTTGGAAGGTGGAGGAGATCTAGAGGGGGACGACAATGGAGGGAGAAGGAGATGATGGATGAAGGTGCTGTGTGTAGTTGTTGGAAGAAGAGGCTTAGGGTTGGAGGAGGAAGAAGAGTTGTAGGAAGATCTGTAATGAAGACCATAGGGGTTTAAATAAAGGAAGGGGGGACGACAGGGCTTGTGGAGTAGAGGCAACATAAGTTAGGTTTTAGGAAATTAGGATTTGGAAATAGGAAATAGGAGAGTATGTTGTGATTAGGAAGTGGGATTCTAGAATTAGGAATTGGTTTTTTGTGGCTTCAGAAGGTTGGTTTGCGTGGATCATATGGTGAGAGGGATGGGGTTTCATTGGGTTTGTGTTGGGAGTCTTGGTAGGCATGGATTTAAGGTGGTGGTGGGAACATGGGTGGGGGCATGTTCACATTGCAGAGATTTTAGGAAGGTGGGTTGATTGATTGGTTAATTGATTTCTTTGGGATCCAAAATAGGTTTAGATAAATTGTAAAATAAGTGTTGGATTTTTAAATGAAGGGAAGGCCAAAGGTGGTGAGCGTGACCTATAGAGGGTTCTAGAAGGTAGGGTTATGGTTTTAGGAATGGAGAACTAGGAATATGATTTTTTAGGCAGGGATTTTGAGATGGATAATTAGGATTAGGTTTTTGGTTTTAGTATTGTATTAGGGATAGGATTAGGATGGCTAAATTAGGTAGGTTAGGGTTTAAGACTAGGACTTAGGATTAGGGTTTAGGAATTGGGATTAGGGTTAGGGTTTCATTCGGATTCTCATTTTTTTTGTAATTGAGTTCATTTGATCCTATTTCTTCTCCCTCCATATTAGCTCAATTATCAATTTCTTCTCTTCCTCCTGATCCTAGTTCAATCATTCTTGCACCAAGTAGAGCTTCAGATTAATAATCATGAATTAATTAAGTTTAAATCTGTATTCTTAATTTCATGGTGCAAGTGTGACAACCTAAGTCCCATCTATCGATGAAACCTAAGTTGTCATGTGCTAACAACTAGCACAACTCGCCCACAAGATTGCAGTCACCCAATACATAATCATAAAATATAAATATAGCTAATAAACAATTCATATTGCAAAATTTAAAGGAACATAAATTGAATACTTATCAGAAGATTTACTGTAGTATATAATCCCAAGGAGATGTGCAATGAGAATCCTCTTATGAATTGCCAAGTATTCCTGAGTACGAAACCCTAAAAACACGTCAGTAAAAAACTGAGTAGAGTAGAAGCAATAACAACAGAATGTAATAGTAACCAAGCATATTAAAAAATGGGTACCATAGCTTTAATTAATCTATTTATTAAGTATCTCGTTATCCGGTTCTGTTTTGTGTATTGGACGCCCAATTTATTATAGTTGACAATATATCAATCGGCGTCTCAGGGCACAAGACGATTTTGTGTAACTTCCTGCAGCGCAAGACTGGTATAAGCCACCCTCTTGGCCAGGAAGACTGCTTATACCCATCGAGTCGCTGCTCTCCATCACCTTGGGGTCATTGCAAAAAGAGGTGGCGGCTACGTCGTGTAGCGTGAACATGTACAAATGCTATGTACGCTGAACTACAGACAACCAATGACCCACCCACCTGCCGAGAAAGAAACCACTCCAACCCTTGAGCCCTACAATCCGCTATCCGAGTTGGCCGCTAAGCCTAACCAAAGAGTTGTAGGGAGACTAGCAACTCCATAAACCAGCCCAGAATCGGTCTAGTAGACTAAAGCTATAGTAAAATCCGGTGAGTAGCGGGTTGAAACCAGTTATCTGATTCCTTTAATTTTTGATAATTCCGTTGTGCTAATTATATGATCATTTCCAGATAATTGTATCTTTTGTTCTTTTTAAATCTAGTCTTATTTAAAAAGTTCCACATCCTTAAGTCCAGGATGTACAGGTATTCCTATCACCTCTAATATTATTAGTTTGTAGATAATTTCCGTATTATGATGGTGATTCTATACCATTTACCAATTACAAACTCGATAGAATTGATTTCACATAGATAAAAAAATCTTTAGAAATTTTATATCACCAATTCCAGGACTAATAAATTCCTCATTATCTTCCACCCATTCATTTACATGTATTTCCAAGTTCATGACAGTGGTCTCATATTATTCGTTTAATAAAGAACATCATGGAACTTGTCATATGGAAAATAGATTTTATTTCATACATGCGGTAACAAGGTATATTTGATCATTAACTCTTAATAAAATCCAGTTATTTCTTATTAAAGTTCCCACAAACTATGGAAACATATTAGAGTCACTTTACACATGATACGGCTATATCCAATAAGTGTAAATGTGGCATAATCTATTTATCATGAGAATTGTTTGCAATTAATTTGATAGTTAATTAAATTCAATTAACTATTCACATCCAAGTCATTGACTTGATTTACCACATTCATATTTAATATTCAAGTACCCCCAAAATAGCAAGAAGAACAAAGAGATAAGAACGCACACTAAACGATGCACTACGCAAAGAAAATCACTATGTAGACAAAACACATGGGAAAGAGAGGGACTACTCTACCTAATGTCACCGGAGGGTCACGGTGACTCCGAACCATGAGCACAGAGCTTGTGGGCAGTATCTACACTCATCTCGAAATCCATGCACACACTGAGGCATGACCTAATTCGAATGGACCATCAATAGGGTCGGAGACACCTAATCACATTTCTAACTTTTCACTAAGGATAAAGTGCTAAAAAATGAAAATAAATTACACCAACGAATAGTACACGTCGATACGATTCTAATGGTATCTTATTTGTCGAAACCCGAGATCAGGAAGGCCTCAAACCAATCGAAACAATGTGAGGGCAACTGAAAGAAACCATACCGGCTGACCCATGCACGCAAACCGCTTGCCACGTGTCACCATGTGATTCGCCGCCATGCCCATCCATGGATCGCACCATCCGTGCACCCACGGTAGCTCCATCGGCCCTTTCCACGTGCGCATGCAATTCCGCGCGCACCCACACTCGCATTGTTCGCCATCGTCACGCCATGTGGCGCACATCCGCGCCTCGCAATCAAATCGTGCGGCCCTTGCTCGCCATCTCCACTTGATTCACGAAATTTGCGGTGTGAAACCTACATTTCTCTCAATTACAATTGGGTCCTTAAACTTAAAATTTTTTAATTTTAAAAGGAAAATCCATGATTTTCATCGTCTCTTCCTCTCTTAATTTTAGAGGCTTAGAGGCTAATGATGATCCTAAGATGGTCCTTTTATAGGCCTTAAGGTTGTTGGAATTAGGATTAGAGGTGTAAAATACCCAAAATACCCTTAGGATTAGGTCCACCTTACATTTAGGTCCTTATTAACTTCTTTTGGCCATATCTTAAGCTATACACCTTGGAATCGCACGAAACAAGCATCGTTGGAAAGCTTGCGATGAGAGGAATCCAATGGCACCATATGTGGCACCATTTTGACAATGTTTGACCAAGAGTTGACTCAAAATATGTGTTTTTAGCAATTTTAAGGACGTGCTAACACCAACACGGAACCACAACCGGATTTCTGGGTCCAAATTGACCCGAATAACCTTGAAATGACTCAAAGTTCGAATATTAGGATGTTATAGCAAGTATGTAATTGTTTACAAAGAAAGTATGCAATTATTTACAAAATGACCTAAACCTAATGCATCTAATGCCCCAAAACTAACAAAATTGAGCATGTTATCATATAATTAAGCATACCATCATGATAAATTCTTTTGTGGTTATATGCCTTAAGCTTGGGTTAAAACCTACTTTAGACTTGTTCCACCAGCATTATGTTCTTTTCCCATTGAAGGTGAAAAAGGGGCTTCCTCCAACTTGGACGTATTCTTTCTTGCCTCGTAAGTAGGGTTTTCACCTTGTTGAGCTACCGAATAGCTTGAAGGGTTAGGACTGCTACTTTTCTGTTGTTAACAATGGTGAGCCTTGATGAGCAAGAAAATCGTCGCGAAGAAAAGTTGAATTTTAGAAAACCCGAGTTGTAAATTTCGCAAGAAAATCCGCTACCAAATAAATTTTACCGAAACTCTGGTGAGTCCCGAGTTGAACATGTGGAGGCTACCTCGATTATAAAACTGCAATTATATTTTTTTGTATTTTCTTTATAAAGGAGACATTCACAATGGCTATAAACAACTAAACTACTTGAAATATAAACAAGAGAGAGAGGAAGAGAGAGAGAGGGAAACAACTTTATAACTGTGATAATGTCAATTACAACTAATGGCTATAATTATAAAGCTAAAAACCTACACTAGAAAGTGATAAAAAGATAGGAAATGAGAGATTATCCTCCTCAACGAATGCTTGGAGGATGAGCCGGACGGATAACGCTTAGAAGGAGGGCGAATATGGAAGAACAAAGGATGAGGCAAGGCATCGACATCGCGGGATTCACCTCTAGAATGGGGACGAGAGGATGGCTAATGAGAGCTCCGCGAAGGGGGTGAGAAGTGGAAAATTTTATTTTTTTACTTTACCAGAGCTTCCCGTAGCTTGGGAATACTAGAGCGAGCCCACGAACTTGTTCTTAGCTCTTTGGGAGGTTGAGAGAAGAAGGAAGGGATGAAGAATGAGGAGGGGATATGTACCCTTTTATAGATGGAGTTCAAGGGCAAAAAGGTCATTTTAAATGCTTAAAATTGAATGTAGGGCCTTTAGTGATGGATGTACAGTCATTGTAGACAAGAGTTGCTGAAGGCGCGTATGCATCATGAACCATTCATCTTTGATCAGATACCTCTCGTGCAGCCACATCGATGCCTCCTCATCTTCAAGCGTTGAAGGCATGGATTGATCCAAGTCATCCGATGAAGATCCGACGGTCCAGATCATGTGAAGGCCTTTTCATCTTCGACCGTAGTGGCGTGATGTGGCCACACTCCAAGCTGTCCAATGAAGATGGGACAGTCTAGATGTGCTCATGCTTGTGCTCGATATCGTGCCTCCCACAAGTGTGATGGCACGTGTGATTGCACGTACGATCACGCATGTGTCATCTCTGCCGTTGGATGCACATCTCGTGGCTGAATTTCCTTACACCCACTCCTCACTGAGAATTGAGGAGCACTCGCGGGTGTTGAACCTGCTCCTCTTTGCGAGCAACGCACATGACCATCGTGTTATGCTTGCAAATTGTCGTGTTTTTGTTTTAAGGGTCGCGTGCTCACGACCGTTCAATCTTGATCCAACAATTAAGATTTGATGGTGCGCTCTCTTGATGTGATGCTAGGGGCGACGTGGCCTCTCAGTGACCATTGGATTTGAATCCAACGGTCGAGATCTCACGAGCATGGACGAAGAAGGAGGACAGTGGCTGTGGCCAGCTCCAATGGCGCCACGTGGCATCATCTGAGTCGTTCACTTCTTTTGCTCATAGGAGGTGCCGCAAATGTCAGATTGGGTTGATTTTTCACGCCTTTGGGCTGTGATCGTCAATTCAAACCCATCCATGTGGTTGGATTTGTCATCTAGAGTTTAGATTTTCACCACCTTGCCCCTTGGCCTCTGATCTTCCTCGGACTGCATTTGATACTACGGAGGTCTGATTGGGGTGATCTCAGAGGCATTGGACTTTGATCGTTGCCTTGATTAGATCTATATGGTTGGATCTTCAATATGAGGCCTAGATAAATATCGCCTTGTCCCCTGACCACAAAAAGGGAAAATTAAACTGTAATTTGTACAATCTATTCTAAATGCAAAATGATGCATGCTAGGAAATATTTAAAATGCTAAATGCAATTATATGCCTAAGAAAATACATTAATAAACAGTTTATGTGAAATAGATGTGTCAACATTACATCCCCATGCTTATCTTTTACTAGACCCTAGCAAAACTACATGCCATTTATAAACATTATTAGGATCAAATTGCTTGGGCAATAGTTATTTCCTAGCAATAAGAAGTTTCTACTATAGACCTGAACTACAGAGACTCAACAGTACCTGGGTGTCTGCCAAAATACAGACTGCCTGAAAGCTCTTGCTTTATTCAAAAACAAATATATTTTTTTTCCTTTTTCTTCTTTTCTTTTTTTTTTGATTTTTGAGTTTAAAGTTTTGGGGCAGCTTTCTACGACTACCCAACTCACCCAAGACTCAAAAAGAACTCTAAGTTCCAAGCATCTTTTTGTGACTGTGATAGACTCACTGATCGCCAATTAGAATAGACTTTTGGTTTCTATATGCCCTTAGGTGTCCTTGAAAAGAAATTCTGCCTAAAGGTGCATTTGTTCGATTGGTAGCTTTCTCCCTACTTTTATTTTTTTGTGGGGTTAACACAAGGGCGAACCCAGTGTATATCTCCCCATCTTATTCTACTTCCCCGCTTCTTCCTAAGTGTTTGGAATTAAATGTGCATTTCATGAGCTAGGCTCTAGACAACCGACCAATGGGACGTCAAACCTACGGCAACTTGTTAGCCATACTCGTGCAGTGATGTGTGGCTTATTTATTTTTTTTCTTCCTTTTTATTTCTTATCATTTTTTTTGAGTCGTGGCTTCCTTAATCTAAGATTCACCTAAAGGCAATGGAAAGAGAATGGTCGTGTGGCTAGGCTCTGGACAACCGGCCAATGAGGCGTCAAACCTATTACAACTTGCCAGCCATACCACCCTAGAAGGTTCATTAGCTACCCAATTCTCATTAAAATCATCAAAAAGTGAATCAATGCAAATAGTGTGTAGATGCTTTAAAATTAAAGTCCCCTCAAATCAGAGGGTGGGTTGATAAGTCATGTACTTATCACCCCAACTTATTTAACCAATTAGAAATGAATTTACAAATGGTGAGGACTTGAGAAACAAGTCTACATTTTTGTGGATACCAGGGCTGATTGAGCCCGAAGACTTAAAGAATCTAATTTTTCAGGCCCTATTTGTATCATTTCCTAAAGTTGAAAAAGTCTAATGCCCAAGTTTTCTTATCCTAATTCAATTTCTTTTTAAATAATAAAGTGAAAAATAAGAGAAATTTACAACAAATTACACAGAGATGATAATAAAATTCAAAAATGAATCCATCCCCCATGCCTAGCTTATGCAATGTCCTCATTGAAAATAAAAGGCATAAGAAAAGGGCAGGATGAAGAAAATATCACCTATATTCTTTGGTCAACTCTGAGTTAGACTGTACAAATGCTGAGTTTAGTACCATCAGCTTGATGAGGTCTAGCCAAAGAAGTTAGATCAAGGTCAAAGCAACTTTGTTTGAGATGGGTTCTGGGATAACACAGTCAACATAAGGGTTTAGATGTTGTCCGCTGACCCTGAAAGAGTTACCTGTCTTTAGGTTAGAAATCTCAACGACACCATTTGGGAATATCCGATTAATGATGAACGAGTCGTTCCATTCTGACCTAAGCTTGTCAAGAAAGAGCTTAAGTCAAGAATCATAGAGCTAGACCTTTTGGTTCAACTCAAAGCACTTTCATGATATCAACTGGCCATGAAGAGCTTTCATCCTAGACTTATAGATCTTGGCATTCTCATATGCATCATTTCTAAGCTCCTCCAACTCAGATAGTTGGAGTTTCCTGGTCTTTCTGGCTAAACTAAGGTCAAAATTGCATTCTTTTTATCGCCCAGAATGGCCGATGTTTAATTTCTATGGGTAAATGACATGCTTTACCATACACCAGATGAAATGGTGACATTTCGATAGGCGTCTTGTATGCCATACGATAGTCCCAAAGAGCGTCATCAAGCTTTTGAGTCCATCTTTCCTATTAGGCCTAACCATTTTCTGTAAGATGTTCTTGGTCTCCCATTTGGAGACCTCGACTTGCCCATTCATCTGGGGGTGGTAAGGTATGGAAATTTTGAGATTCATCCCATATTTTTCCAGTAAATTATGGAACTGGGCGTTGGTGAAATGGGTACCACCATCCCTGATGATGTCCCTCGGGATCTCGAATTGACTGAAGATATTCTTCTTGATAAAATCGACGACCACCTTGTGGTCATTGGTTCAGGTGAGAATTGCCTCAATCCACTTAGACAAGTGGTCAACAACTACGAGAATGTACTGGTGTCCAAATGAAGGGAGGAAGGGTCCCATGAAATCGATGCCCCAAACGTCGAAGATTTTAAGGGGAAGAATCGAGTTTAGAGGCATCATGTCTCTCTTGGTTATGCTCTTGAGTGCCAGGCATCGAGAACATGACCTCGAGAATTCCTAGGCATCCTTGAATAAAGATGGCCAATAAAATCTAGATTGCAAAATCTTCGCAGCCATCTTTTTCCCGAAGAAATGCCCACCACACACAGATGCATGGTAAACTCAAGTATGCTTTGAAACTCATATTTAGGGACACATCGACGAATAATCTGGTCAGAGTTAATGCGGTATATTTTGGGGTCATCCCAAAAGTAATATATGGCCTCGGATACAAGTCTATTCTGTTGTTGCTTGGTACAATCAAAGGGAATTTGACCAATGGCCAAATAATTAACCATGTCAGTAAACCAAGGGGTTAGGTTACCCGAACTGTAAGGATAGTCTTGTCCAGAAAAGTGTCAGTAATCGGAATATCCGGACGAGGAGAATTAGTTAGGATTATAAAAAGATGATCAGCCACTACATTTTGTGCCTTGGATTTGTCTTTTATTTTAATATCGAATTCTTGAAGTAAAAGAATCCATCGAATGAGCTGGGGTTTGTGATGATAAATTCATTATATGCCATAACTAGCTTTAATTAATCACAATCAAGAGAGAAATGCTCCTCCATAATCGTCGGAGAATCATAATTCATTGCATATCCTTTCTGAGAAGAGTGCATTAAAATGGGTAAATATGTAATTTTAACAGCATATTATGAATGCAAAATAATTATAGGGTTTCTCAGGGGTTAACTGAAGGTCAAATGTTCATTAATGACTAATAAGAGGGTCCGTACAGATAGAAACAGGTTTTCACGCACTTTGAGAATTAACATAGCTCCTGAAACCCTAATTTCAAACTTTCTTAATTAACAGAGGTTGTGGTCAGGATAAAATTCACCTAAACCTTCTAAAATTCATATAAAAATATTCTATAACATTTGGTATCCTTGATATTGACCATCTGAACCTATTTTGACCTAAAACAGAGTCTCAGACGGAAAGTTACCTTAATTTGGGTTTTTGCGTAAATTATCTAGTTGAACTTGGTCAAAACCAAAGTCTGACTTCACCATCAGATTCCTTGGGTTCAAATTAGGTTTGTACCAAAATTTGGGCCAAATCAGAGTCCGTCTTGACCTAGTTTACAATTTAGACTAGTCTGACTCTTTTTCTTTCAATCAGCCCCTCAACTTTTGAAATAATTACAAAAACCCCCTAACTTCGTTGTATTCTTCAGAAAATGGTCCCCAATGCCTTTTCATATGTAGAGTCCTAAAACCCACCATGCGTCGACCTTCAATCAGTGATTTCTTCCTGATTTCGCAGTGAAACCCTTCCAAAATTGGAAGGGAGACTCCTGAAGAAATTCTCGTTAATCTGAACCTGATCACACCTTCCAATTCACGCTCTAAAGCTCATGCAAACTCTTGGAAGTTTCAAATCCCAATCCCTGATTTCTCAATATTTCAAGCTTGTTTCCAAGCTTGGAAGCTCGTCTAATGCCCTATAAAAGACCCTCATTGACTTCCTCACCTCCTTAGCTTGGTTTTTGATCGGATTCCACCATCTTCTCCACTTTTCGGCCGAACTCTCTGCAAGCTCCAGTGAGCTCCATCCACCCTCTTCATTGGTTTCCATAGACCATAGTCGGTCGATTGTCCTTCCTCAAGTTCATTCGCATCTTGCAATACCAGCAGACGTCTCCTTCCTCCATCTTCCTCGCCATTCTCCCTCCTAGAGGCTTCACCTTCTCTGGCATTGGTCATACCATAATCGACACCTTCCTCCCCTTTCCTCTAGTTAGGTTAGGTTAGTTAGGTTCCCCTCTCCCTCTACTTCCTTTTCCTTCTCTTTATCCCTCAATTCAACCACCATATCATCGTCGCTCCCGCCATCTTCTTTCTTTTCGGCCACACTTCCGGCGAGTCCTCCACACCACCACAGACCACAATTTTGCTCGCCAACATTTCCTACACCTCCGCCATGTCCACCCGAGCAGAAACCCTTAAGAAATTGAGGGGATTGCTGCGCCAACCACTCCACCGAACACCTCCCCCTTCGCTTCCATATTCTGCCTTCGCCAACCCCCTACAACCACTTTCGTAGCACGCCACCACCACCACCGCCCCGCTGTGCTGCAATGAAGCTCCTGAGCACTTCTAACATGGCCATTAGGCCATTTTAATCTTTTCAGGTATTGGACCCTCGGCCGCCATTGGCGGAGCTTCTTCGTGCAACCTTGGAGCGATGTTCCAGCAGCATTCAACCTCACTTGCACCTCCAGGTCACGCAGACACCTTCCAGGCATCATCCCAGGCCATCAATTAGAGATCACAGCCTCATCTTCGACATCAATTGGAGGCATCTCCTTCAGCAGCTGCTATGGTCATGTGTGAGGAAAAGAGTAGTGGTTTTAGTGCCACATCGGGCACGGAAGAACGCCTGCACACCCATATGTTATATTTGTACATTGAGTTATTCGCCTAAGCACAGAGGGGTTGGGTCCCTCTTCACTCACATCCGCTTACACCTCGGCTACCCGCACACCCGGTAGCCTTGGTCCCCTATGCTCATGACCCGATAACCCAATTACCTGGATTCGATTAGACTTGGGGTTTGAGAGAGAAGAAAGAAGAGGACTTGTGAGAGAGAGGGGGAGGGTTTTGCTCTCTGTAGCTGTGCCCTGTGCGACACTTAGTCACTGAAGGAGTTGGCTCCCTTGTGCTTGTGAAGGAGAAGACTCGAGAAGAAGAGAAGTCGGGAAGGTTTGAAGAAGAAAAAGAAGAAGAATGAAGGAAGCTGAAGAAGAGAAAGAAGAAGAAGAGAAAGGCTTAAGAGCCTTGTGCTTGTGTTGTAGCTTACACTTTAAGCCATCTGATTTGGGAAACTATCATCAGAGCCATTGTAGCATTCACGCTACTGTTCATTTATTTGATATAATTGAGATCTGATATGCATGTTTGATTAGGGCTAATAATTGGTGATTCAAATCATCATTATTTTATCTTGACTTCTTTTTATCATTGTGAACTATTGAAATACTCATGCTTATGATTGAATACCAATTTTGAGTAGGTTATTATTTATTGAATATCTCTATTTTTCCTTCATTTATGGTGCTTTTTATCTCTAAATAGAAGATTAATGTTGTGAATTCCATATTTGCTCCCTGTGTTCAACCTCGGACTCCTTTTAGATTCTGAGTTATAAATTTTATTTGTTGACTAGCTATTTGTCAACTGTACTATGATGCATTTCCTTAAACTCGATGAAAGCTCGTAAACAGTTTGGCATCCTTTTTGGCCAAGAGATGTTTCAGGGTTGAGTGATCGATATAGATGATGACATCGGATCCTAAAAGATAAGCCCTAAATTTTTCCAACGCAAATACTATAGCTAGGAATTCCTTTTCTGTAACAGTATAATTCCTCTGGGCCTCGTCCAGAGTCTTACTAGCATAGTAAATGATAGAAGGCCTTATGTCAATCTTCTGACCCAAAATAGCCCTGACTGCGTAATTAGAAGCGTCAGTCATGATCTCAAATGGTGCTATCTAGACCGATGGTTGTAGCACCGGAGCACAAGTGATTGTCGTTTTGAGTAAATCAAATGCCTTGTGGCATGCTTCATCAGATTCAAATGACGTATCTTTGGCTAGAAGATTGCTAAACGACCGAGTAACCTTAGAAAAGTCCTTGATGAACCTTCTATAAAAACCCACATGACCAAGGAATGATCGGATTTGTTTAATAGATGTGGGTGGGGGAAGTTTAGAGATAGCATCCACCTTAGCCTTATCAACTTCAATACCCCGATTAGAGACCACATGACCCAAGATAATGCCTTCTTGCGTCATAAAGTGGCTCTTTTCCCAGCTAAGGACCAACCACGTTTTGATGCATCTCTTAAGGATCAATTCCAAGTTAGTTAAGCAAGACTCAAATGAATCTCCAAAAATAGAGAAATCATCCATGAATACTTCCATACAATCTCCCACCATGTTTAAGAATATGGCCAGCATGCACCTTTGAAAATTCGTAAGTGCATTGCAAAGCCCAAACGACATTCTACGAAATACAAAGGTTCTGTAGGGACAGGTGAAAGTTGTCTTTTCCTAGTCGTTGGGATGGATAGGGACTTGGTTATATCCTGAATAACCATTCAGGAAATAGAAATACTTTTGCCTAGATAACCTTTCAAGAATTTGGTCAATGAAGGGCAAAGGGAAATGATCCTTTTTCGTGGTTGTGTTCAGCTTCCTGTAATCGATATAGACTCTCCAAGAGGAAGCTGAATGGGTCATGATAGATTCACCTTTCTTATTAGTTACTACGGTAATCCCGGCTTTCTTGGGAACAATTTGCACGGGACTAACCCAGGGACTATCAGAGATTAGGTATATGATTCCTACATCAAGCCACTTGATTATTTCCTTCTTGACCACTTCTCACATATTGGGATTCAGTCTCCTTTGCATCTAACGAGAAGGGTGGAATCCATCTTCCATATAAATCCGATGATTACAATAAGATGGCTCGATCTCCCTAAGGTCATGAATGGTCCAACCAATTGCCTCCTTATGTGCCTTAAGGACCTTAATCAAATTTGATTGTTGCTCCTTAGTCAGCTTCACACTGATAATCATAGGGGGTGTCTTCTTTGGTCCTAAGCACTCATATTTCAGACTTTCTGGTAATGGTTTAAGTTCTAGCTGAGGTGGGTTGATAACAGAAGGAAGGATACTGATGAAGATTCATCCGGATGATCCAGTGGAAGAGGTTGTGAATGAAAAAAATCAATAACCTCTTTAAAATGTGGCGGATCTGCCATAGAGGGTTGTGGTTCAGATTCATTGGTGTGGGAGGAATCGTCAAAAATAGTGATGGCCATACACTTTTCAGTATTCATATCATTATCCTCGAATTCCTAAACATATCCACAATCCTCAAATTTGTTAATCACCTTAAAGATATTGAGTTTCAATTTTCTGTCCCCAATCTCCATACTATCGCTTTCACAATTGATATTGGCCTTAGTGGTAGCCAGAAATGGATGCCCTAGAATGATGGGAATGTTCCTTAAGTCTTTAGATACATCTATGTCAAGGATGAGGAAATCTATAGAAAAATAGAAATCCTTGACCTTAACAATAACATCCTCAATAACACCTTTCGGGTTTGTGATCGAACGTTTCGTTAATTGCAGTGTTATTGAGGTCGGCCTGAGTTCATATAATCTGAACTTTTTATATAGGGAAGTCAGAATTAGGTTTATGGATGCACCTATATCTAAGAGTGCCTGGTCAAAGGTCTAATCCTCGATAACACATGAAATCAAAGGGGCACCTAGATCTCTCTTTTCCTGAGGAAGGTGATGCAGGATAACAAAACTAGCTTTCTCGAAGAGTATCACCTTCCTCAGGGTTGATTCCTTCGGCTTATGCTTTTGAGTGCATAAATCCTTCAAGAATTTAGCATAAGCAGAGATATGCTTAATAGCATCGAGGAGCGGAATATTGATTTCGACATTCTTGAATATATTCAAGAGCTCCTCATTGCTATCGACAGGTTGCTTCTTCTTGGGTTTTAACAAGGCTTCAGGGAATGGGACATGAGTAAAATCCTTAGATTCGGTGTCTTGAGCATTGGTTTCTTCTTCAATTTTCTCCTTTCCTTTATCAGGCTCAACAGGGTTTGATTGACTGGAAGAGGGCAATTCAGGATTTTAGGTTTGCCTTCAAGTCCTCATGGTGACAGAGTTTGCAAAAGTATACAGAATGGGATCTTGGGGAGGATTAGGGAAGATCGGGGAGGCTTGATTAGCCATATATCCAAGAGCAGAAGAAAAAGAAGGACTGTTGTATGCGAATTTGTTGAGTTTCAAGGAAAGATGCACGTTCTAGTGTAGTTGACAAAAATGCAATAAGACTTAAATTTATAAAACTCGGGAAACAGAATTAAGTTTGAGGCCGTTCACAATAAGCAATTGGGCAAATCAATTTACTAATCACAATATTAAGAAGAATATATAATTGAAACCAATATGTTACTCAGAAGAATATTTCAATAAAATCAGAGAGTTAAAGTGCACAAAGATGGGGTTAAAATGGCGGTTTGAACCACCAATTTAACCCTAATGTTTAAGCTCTACAATCACTTAAATATTTGAACAGTATCAATTAAATATCCTAAATATCAGAATCACAAGCACGAGGTCAGATGTTTGATTAAGGTTTCAGACGCCTTATCTCGAGCCTCAGAGAAGCCAAGGCATAGCAGCAGCACACCAACACAGAGGCACAAGGGCCTCTCAAATCTCAGCTAAGTGTTGAGTGCGGGGTTGGTTTGCATAAATTCCGAGGTCAACAGTGCAAAACCCTTTCCCCTCCTCGAATCTCTTTCCTTTCTCTCAAATCAAACCCAGATGAATAGTATCGGGTAAACGGGTATTCGGGTAAGTAGACCAGGGACCAGACCCACCGACATGTAAAACGAGTGAAGTGTGCATGAGAGTGAGGAGGGGCCTTACCCCTCAGTGTCGAGGCAAACATCCTCTGGCACAATTTCCTCTTATATGCTGTTGAGTGTTTTCATAGTTCCGAGGTGGGACTAATCCCATTGCAATTCTTCACACGAAGCTCTGCATGCCTTTAACTGATGGAATTGTGAAATTGGGGCTTTAAAGTATCTCCTTTAGTCAATTGAAGTGCTAGGTGGACTCTTGTCTTTAGTCCACACTTCCTGGATGTGGAAGTGGCGAGGATGATGATCGGGCAGCTACCGATGAAGTTGGAGAAGATGGTGGTGGCGTTGGCGCTCCAGTGAAGAACCTGAAATAAGAAAGATGGCCTTGCGGCCCTGTCAAAACAACTCAAGAGCTTCATCGAGGGATGGTGAGTGCAGTGGTGGCGATTTCAGGACGTGGTGTGCTCAGTGGAGCTCTGTCAAAGTAGATGGAGTGTGTGAGTGCATGTGTGTGGTGGGGTGGAAACGTGATCAATGCCCCAAATTTCTTTGGGGCTTTTGATCAGTGGATTGTGGAAACGTGATCAGTGAATGTGGAAGAGGGCGATTTCGTGAAGTGTAGCGGCTGTGCGAGCTCATCGGAGCTTTGCCGGCATTAGGGAAGACGATGTGCGAGCGGTATGTGTGGTGATTGAACCTAGATTCTAAGTGGTTGGAGAGAGTCAGGAAGGTGAGCGGAGGAGAAAAGAGATAGTCAGACAAAGAGAGAATGTGTGAAAGCAGTTGGGTATGATGGGCCAGTGCTAGAGAAGGTGAAGATGGCGGCGAGGGATAGACGAGGCAGGAGAGGTCGGAAGCGGCTGGTCTTTGGTTGGACGCGGTCGCGAAGAAGAGAGGGAGATGCTGAGCCAGTCAATTAACCATTGGCCAGCTCAATGAAGGAGGCGGAGAGGCTTGTCAAGGCTCTAAGAGATGTCAATTGGAGGAGAAAGGAAGAGGTGGTTCTTGGCCTTTTCTGAGCTGAGAATGGCCTGGGCGAGGGGGTCCTTTATAGGTCTTCAGGACGAGCTCTAAGCTTGGAAAAAAGCTTAGATTGCTTGGGTTTTTAGGGAGAATAAATCCCTGAAAATCTTGAGTTTGTTTGAGCTCTAAAGCTAGATTTGAAGACCTTGATTAGGTGAGAACGATCAGGGATTGCTTGAGGGTCAATCCCTCCAATTTTGAAGAGAATTGGCTCTAATTTGAGGGAGAAAATCTCCCTCGAATCTCAGTTGATGAGCTGCATTCACACCAATGGCGGTAGGAACTGGAATGAAGAAAACAATGAAAAGTTAGGGACCTTTTTGTAAGAATCTTGAAAGATGAGAGGGTAAATGTAAGAAATAGAGTTTTAAAGGGTTAAATTGTAAACTAGGTTAAGGTGGACTCTGATTGGGCCCAAAGTTTGGTACCAACATAATTTTGACCCAAGGAATATAATGGTGAAGTTGGATTTGAGTTTTGACCACGTTTAACTTGAAAATTTGCACAGAAGCCCAAATTAGGGCAAAATCCCGTTTGCAACTCTATCCATGGCCAAAATGGGTTCAGATGGATAAGCCAAAAGTCTAAACCTCTTGAAATATTTTTATATGAATTTTAGAAGGTTTAGATGAAATTTATCCTGACCAGAACCACTTTAATTTAAGCAGGTTGAGAACTAGGGTTTTATAGGCTGTTTTCATTCTTGAAATGCGTGAAACCCTGTTTCTGTTAGTGCTGACCCACATTTTGGACATTTAAGCTCATTTAACCTTTATTTAGCCCCTCAGTGGTCCAATGGTTAATCTGTATTCATGATGTACTATTAAAATTATAGAATTAACCCTGATTTCCCGTTCTTCTCTCAAATTAGAATAATTTGGAATTACGACCCTTAGATGATTATGTGGGGGCTTTTATCAATCATACTTGAATAAAAGTGGCTAATTAGGGCCTATGATGGTGTTCTCATCATACCCCCATGCCTAGATTTTGCCAATCCCTAGCAAAATCCTATGGATCAAACCAAGTCTCTAGGCTGGATGTAACCGTCAGGATGCCCTACTAAGCTGCATTTCTAGAAATTAGATCAAAATACCAACAATAGGCCAAGAGGTACTCAAGTACCAGCCAGGATCCAGACCTGACCAGCTTCAGCCTGAGTCTGCCGCGAAGGTTTCTAAGGCTCGTAAAAACTGCCTAGAGGTTCGTTAACCCCAATGATTAAAGCACCCGTGCATAGACGTATTGTGCCTAGGTTCAGTTTGCCAGTTCATTTTGATAAGAAAGAGATAAAGAAGGATATTTCATTTTGAGAGTTTCTCTTTTCTTTTTATATTTCCCTAAATCCAGCCTTGAATTGGCCTTAAATACGATCTGTATCGGATTCCTTGTCCTCACTATCAATCGTCAAAGGGTCTTTGCCAATCGATGTTTCGGGATAGCACTGCCCATGGCAACCCCCAGAACCTCGACTTTCAACACTTCGGGATAGTGCCGCCCATGGCATTCTGTAGCAAAATTCAGGCCTTGGTAATCAACATTTCAAGATAATCCTATCCATGGCACCTGAACCAACATAATGTGCTTACATGCCCTCAGTAGGATATTTAGATATCCTAGGAGACAAGCACCGAGAAACTGATATGTTATTATGAATCTTCAAGGGGAATTTTCCACCTCTTTGCGTTGCGAACTCGTCCAATCAACTTGTGTCTTGAACCGCTCCTAAGCTTGATTTTAAAGATGATTTTCTCATAACAGAACACTTTGGGCATGATTTCTTTATTAAGCACACTGAGTGTGTGGATTTTGGGTGCTTAGGTTACCAAGTCTCACAAACCAAAGGGTAGGAAACGAGGTCGAATAATCCCTAAGCCTTAGACCTACTATATTAGCTTCACACTTTCCTCAACCTCTTGAGGACTAATCTGGATCTTAACAAATACTTGAGTGTTTAAACCCTAAAATAGGTCTAAGAAGCCTAAGGTCGGTATTCGTCACTAATCTCCTAAGTTTTAGCCTTCCAAGTCTTAATTCATCATCCGATCCAGCCTAGAAGTTAGGTACATTCCATATTTAATCACAAGGGACTATCTCTTTTTTCTTTCTTTTTTAGATTGCTCCTTTTTTTTGCTTTTCTTTTCTTTTCTCTTTTTTTTCTCTCCTCAATTATTGTTACGAACGCGTGGCTTCAGACGTCTGGGATTCGATTTTTTCGACACGAGCGGTTTCGTCTGCGCGCCTGAGCGCGCAGACCTGCAAGCGCATCTCTCTCTCTCTCTTTTTCCCTCTCTCCTGTGACCGCAGGCTGCGCCCTCTATCCACTCTCTCTCCTCCTCGCGCGGCTTTAAAACGCCACGCCCTCTCCCTCACTCTCATCACCTCCGCCCCCTTCCTCTTCTCCTTCCAGCCGGTGCGCGAGAGCGAGCACGAGTGAGCGGTGGCAACGACAGCCGCGGTGAGTGTGGGAGGAGGTGCTGCGCGAGGGAGGAGGTGCTCGACCAGAGGGCGAGCTTACTAGGGCTGCTAGGGCCGGCCGGCGAGGGGGAGCAGCAGACGCGGGGTGACACGGGAGGCCTGCTACAGCTCGAGCAGCAGGCAGACGAGGCGCGGCGCGGCCGTGCGTCGCGGGCGGAGGGCGAGTCGCGCTCTGGTTCTAGAAGTTTTTCCAGAATCAGACGTCTGGGATTCCAACCAGACGACTGGGAGGACGTCTAGAGGACTGTACAGACGTCTGAAAGGTGAGTTGTTTCCTTCTTTCTTCCTTTTCTTCGACTGACCGTACTAAGAGAGAGAGGAAATGGGTACCCGCAGGTTTGGATTCGCCATTCAGCGCGAATCAAACGTCTGGCTGCAGTGCCAGACGACGGGAGCGACTTCCAGACGTCCGGGGTAACCATCGGATGTCTGGGAACTAGGCCAGACGCCCCCGCAGGCTTCTGGACGTCTGAGAGACCACGCAAAGCAAAGGTAACCTCTGATCCACTTTTTAAGACGTCTGGAAGAGGTTCCAGACGTCTGATTTTGCACTGTTTCGTCGTTTTCGACCAGTTTAGGGCCCGTTCGGAGTCCGTTTTCCACGTTTCAAGTTGCGTGCTTTTCGGAATTAAATCCTATACCCGTCTACAGTAGCTATATACTGTTTTGTGGAACTCCTTATGTTTGATCCTTGTGATAGGACCCCGTTCCGTTGCAGTCTCGGGGGTTGCGGAGGCATGTAGGATTCCCGACCACGCCCCCAGTACTCCTGTTGTAACCGGTAGAGTGGCTTTTAAGTTTATTGGTATAATCTGTTAAGTTATGGAACCATAAATAGCACCTAGGACATTGCATGAATCCTAGGAATGAGAAACTAGAATGAATGGTAGATCCTAGGGTGTTGCATGAATCCTAGGGCTGGAAAACTAGATTGTATGATAGATCCTAGGGTATGGCATGAATCCTAGGATGGGAAGAACTAGTGGAATATATGAATACTGCAGTCTTGGAAAATGTGGAAAGGAAATAATAGCTGCCTGTGAATTGAATTAACAGCTGCCTGTTATGAATAAATAAACGTGATTGAGAACATGGATTGTAAGAACGTGAAACTGGAAAGTGAAACCTGGATGTTCTGAGTTAAAAGAGCTGGAACCCTACGGGGAATTAGGAGTGGAACTCCTAGAAAGAGAAAGGAATGGAACTGAGAAAGAAAGACGTGGTAGTGTGCTGTCTCTTGGGTACGTAGTACCAAGGGAACTACCTGTACCTGTTTAGTTCAGAGCGGAGCCAGCCGCCCCAGGGACCTGGGGTTAGGACTGGCCACTTTGTACCGACTTGCTGGCCCTCGCGTACATAGTACCGACGAGAGCTACTAGTGTAGGGAGGGCACTAGCTACCCCATGGGCCCCGGGGTTCTGCTAGCCTCCTACACCGACTTGTTAGGCCCACTGGGCAAACCAGGGTAGTCAGGCGAGGGTGCGCGGACTGTGGAGGGGCAAGGCCCCTGTTTGGTTACTGTGGAGGGGTTGGACCCCTGTTACTGAGAGGGCTCTGCCCTGTACTGGTTCCGTGCTGTGCATTGGGTGCACCCGTTAACGGAAACGACTGACCGCGTGCTAGTGCGGGTTAGCTACCTGTGCATTTATCGTGCATGCCGTAGTCACCGTTACGCCTGTCCGTGACCTTGGGGTGGTTGACTGAGAGTAGGATCACCACGGGGGACTCTCCCGGCCAGGAGAGCACCACGTACTACTTCTACTTTTTGGAAAAGACTGCAATCAAGATCGTTCCCACGAGGAACATTCGAGATCAAGTGAAGGATCTGAGAAATAGATAAATTTTGAAACAATAGAAAGACGTAAATAAAGGAAGAAAGAAAATTAAAACAGCTACTGTACACTTTACTGTTTCTTTAGTTTAGCTGCCACTCTACTCAGCGTTTTACTGACGTGTTACACTCGTTACCTTTCAGGACCAGGTGTTGAGCAACCAGGGTCAGCGGCTGCAGAGGACGCTGGGCTGAGTAGGGTCTAGTAGAGTTACCACTGTTCTCTTGTACCTCTTTTTGGTTCCACTGTAGTGAGTAGTTCTTGTTACCGTTGTACTTTTCTTTACCTGCAGTTCATATTATGTTATGAATGTTGTCTACTGTTGTGGTGGTACATACTGTAGTGGTTTCTTTCCTTACTGCTGTATTTTCTTATTGTTAGTTATATTCATGCTGAATGTGGTTTATTTTACTGCTCTTTTGGTTACTTCCTCGTTGGACGACCAGGTCTTGGGATTAGTCGAGTCGGTCCGATTCTCGTGTCTCGTAGGGACTCAGGAATCGGGTCGTTACAATTATTTTCAATTTAGCTCACTTTAACATCTCCTTTCCTCTTTTCTCCCCCTCTTTTTTCCATTTTTTTTTGATGAAACCCCTCTATGAATTGATTCTTATAGCATTTTGCACTTTAATCCCCCCTGCATAAGATTTGTAATGTCTTTGATGGGAACACCATCATGAGCCATAATTAGCTCATTTTTGACCCAATTAAGTCAATAAATGCTCCTACATAACTGCCAGAGAGTCACAAGTCATTGAATATTCATTTTGAAAGAAAAAGAAGAAACTAGGGCTAAAATTGCAATTTTACCAGCTCATCTTGAATGCAGTACAACCAAGGGTTTTCTCAGGGGTTGAATGAAGGTCAATTGGTCTTAATAAGATAAAAAGTGGGATAAGACAGGTAGAAAAGGGTTTGCACGTGTTCTGAGAATTAAATGACTTTTGAAACCCTAAAAATAGACCCGCTTAATTAACTAAGGTTTTGATCAAGATAAAATTCACCTAAACCCTCTAAAATTCATAAAAAAATATTCTCTAGGGCATAGAACTTTCAATTTGACCATCAGAATCTGTTTTGACCCAAAACAGAACCACAGACAAACATTTGCCCTAATTTAGGTTTTTGCATAAATTACCCAGTCAAACATGATCAAAACCAAAATACAACTTCACCATTAGATTCCTTAGGTCCAAATTAGGTTTGTGCCAAAATTTGGACTCAAGATGAATTTGTATTGACTTAGTTTGCAAATTGATCCTGTCTAATTACATTTCTGCCCTTAACTTTCAAAATCCTTTCAAAAATACCCCTATCTTTGTCGTCACTCTTCGCAAATAGGTCCCTTCACCATAATCGTGGAGGAATCCTTCTCCAGTGACCTTTGATTGAAGAGAGCTCCTCTGTTCAATCAATCCCTTCCAAAATTGGAAGGGAGATTCTTTGAGGAGTTCTCTTCCTTCTTAATCCATCCATGAGCTACATAGCCTTCCCAATCTCTCATGCGAATGCATGAGAGATTCGGGTATCTTCCAAAATCCTACTCTGGTGAGACTTTCCAAGCTTGGAAAGCTTGTTTCCCAAGCTTAAACTGCCTCTAGATCCTTATATAAGAGAGCTTAGATCCTCCCAAACTTCCTACGCTAGAAATCGGCCAAGATTCCCCATAATTCCTCTCTCTCATTCAGCCGAAGGTTCCTTGACGTCTGACGACCTTTTTTACTTCTCCTCATCGTTCGTCCTCCATACCAGCGGTGGATTTATCCTCCCTATTCCTCTCCGCGTCTCGCCGTATGATAACACCACGCAAGGGGGTAGTAATTAGGTTGAATATGACCCATCTTTAGAATAAAAGGCACAACATAAAGTAGAATAGGAGCATTGCATGCATCAAGTACCAAGATTGCTTATAAACTGTATTAATGGCCATTTGTGTAAAGCATTTGTCAAAGCAGGCCTCAGATGAGCAATCGGACCGCACGGATGGATTCAGGACGACGAACGGAGTCTAACGGACTTAAGATCGGCCAAATCCGACATCCGGAGCTCCCACAATGGGCCCAAGAAATCCTGACCGTTGATCAGGAGATCAACGGCCCAGAACGTGCCACGTCGCCCCGCCCCCGCCGCTCGCACGCCCCCAAGCCAGCGAAGGACGAATCTCGGCCGTTGATCTTCGATCGAACGGCCGAGATCCGCGCGCTCGCCCGCAGTCGCCGCGACAAAGCGCGGGCGTGGCGCAACGGTTAGCGCGCACGCCCGCGTCGCGGCGACGCGCGTACGAATCGCGCGGAGCGGAAATCAATTGCGAGCGAAGGGCGCGGCAAAATTGAGCCGCGCGATCAGCAGCGAGCGGCTAGGATTGCGCCACGCGGCGCGATGACAGCACCCCACCTCCCACGCGCGCGCGCACGTCGGGCGGAAATGCGCGCGCGCACGCGCAACCGAAGCGCGATCTTAGCGCAGGCGCGGGAGGATCTCAGCCGTCCGATCATCAATCGGACGGCTCTCGTTCGACATCCACGGATCGCGCCTGAAGAGAGAGAGGGGCGGGCAGCTGACCGGCGGCAGGAGGGCTTCACCGACGTATCTGGAAGCGGTTTTAGCGACGTTCTGGATGTCGCTAAAGCACATTCTTCTTTTAGGAAGCCCTTAACTCTATTTAAACCCCCTTCTACCACCATTCAACGCATCCTCTCCCACTTGCAACTACTCCACTCCTCTCCTAGCTAGTCTTAGGCACTCTTGTAATCGCCGGAGACGACGAGCCGCCGACGGAGCCTCCTCCACCGCCGTGGCTGCCTCGTCGCTCTCCACTCTCTCTCTACCTCTCTCTCTCTCTCTTTTAAGCTTTCATTTACTTTTGTTGAAGCATGTATTTAATGTTGTAAACCATGAACTATGAATGTATGTTTAATGAAATTATTTTCCATTTAGTTGCCATTTTAATTTCTGTTTAAAGTGCATGATCAAAACCAAGAGCTTTCTAACCCTAAACTCTCTCTCTATCTCTCGCTTTTCAAAACCGTCTCTTTCGCAAGCAAAACTCCGCCTTTTTCGTGACAACAAGTGGTAAACAAAATCCGATTTCCACGCCTCCCTGAGATCGACACTCGGACTCACCTCCGTTTACTTCTTTTAAAACCGACGTATCAAGTGCAACTATAACGACACCTCTTAACACACACTCACGGAGGCACGTCAGTTTTTGGCGCCGTTGCCGGGGAGGCAACGGATTTGTTTTTATCACCTCCATTCCACATTCGTTCTCACATCGTCTAATGCCCTATTTTCCTTTTTACTTGGTGGTTGCAGGAATTCGGCGCATGGACGGCGAAGCGACGCATCCGACGGTAGCAAGGGAGTAGGCGCCTCGAGGAACGATAGTGAGTAACCTGTCTCTCATTGTTTGCTTGCGTGAAAAAGCTAAAAAAATTGTAAAAAGCTAAAAAAATTGGCGTGGTGAATGATTGCTTGACCCACATTCTTAACACATCACCCTACAAAAAAATGTACACTCTAATATGCTGAATAAATTATTGGAGTGTTCTTTTCTTTCTTGAGTGGTGTTTGTGAAGCCACCATGAGTTGACCTGGGCCACACCACTCAACCCTAAAACTGACTCATCTAATAGAAGCTGCATGATCATTAGGATGAGTACACTAGGGTTTTAGAGCCTCTACAGAAGAAAAAGGAAATCTACTTTCATCAAATTGTGTGCAGAACTTGACGTGCCCACTGAAACTTGGTTGAAAACATTAAGACACGTCAACCCTAAAAAGCACTAAAGTAAGGATAAAATACTAAAAGACACCACACCTTAAAAATCCTTGCTTGAAAACCATGTTTTGCTAGAAGCACACACTTTGAAAGTGGACAATTAAGAGGCACCACCCCAATCAACGCCTCATCACATCACCCTAAGCACAAGCACTATCGTAACCCTTTAAAAATGAGTAGACGTGCCCTAGGCAGGACTGAGTTAAGTCTCAAAAGGTGAGGTTTTGTTCGCTAGGCACTTGGCTTTCATTCCCTTGGTAGAATCTGGTGACTAGGCTGCGGGGCAGTGTCAAACGACCGCGGTTGTGGGGTCTATGGAACCGGAGGCGCAAGCCAAAGGAAGAACCTTCCCTGCAATCCCCTCGTAATCAACCTGGCCAGATTAACCTCGGAAAGGGGAGTCCAGTGCTTACGAACTTAATCAACCTTTGTGAGATTTCTAGGTCTTCTAAGGAATACACCATAAGGACTAGGCTTGTTTGCTTGGTTGAGGACACAACTCTCGCATCTGTTCTTCCCACATCCCTCCATTTCTTCCAAACCATGGATTTCAATGCCTATCCATCTTACCCAAACTACCCCCAACAGGATTCGTATGCTAACCCAAGTGGACCATACTCGCAGCCTACTTGGGCTAACCAACCACCAAGTTGGGGGTACAACCTTGAATATCCCTCTTGGCCCAACTATGACCAAACCGCACCAACTTCTTATTGGAATACAACTAACACAGCCACCCAAGGGTACGATTCAAATCATGGGGCTCCATATCTCGATTGTCCTCACGATGACTCCTCATTTAGGTCCGACCCGCTCTACTATGATAGGACCTACACTTTAGGAGAACACCAAGAACCCTACCCATCTCAAGATAATAACCAAGAAAGGTCATTTGAATTCAACAACCTTGCCTACTTGACCTTTGGATTAGGAGTTCTAGACAAATGGAAATCAGAAAATGATCAGAAATCTAGGCAAGCCCAGGATCATCAACCTCTGATTTGGTCCCCTGATGAAGAATCTGACTGGGAGGAGGACTTAGAACCTCAACTATTCTGGAGTAGGACCAAACAGAGAATGGTTCCTCTTGAAGAACTGGACCCTGAACATGACAGAATAGAGGACCCACCCAAGAACCTAAACACCAATATGGATTCTGATCCACAACCTCAACCATACTCTCTTAACCTGGATTTCAAGGAGGAAATCCAAAGGACACCAAATGACACCATGTCAATTCTTGATAACCTCCAGTTAGAACTACACAGACAGAATCAAGAATTGGTTAAAGGGCAACATGCCATGTTGGAGTTGTTCCAACAATTGGGGGAAGAAGGCCAAAGAAAGCTGTTGCATACAACGCCATTCATGGAATTCATAAAGCAAGGACCTACCATGATCAATTGGACTACACCTAGTCATCCTGATTTGGTTCAGTCCACCATTGATACCCCTCAGGAGTTGGATAGCTCAGTGGATAAGGAAAGTAAGGATTCCTTGGAACACAATTTGGGGAGCATTGAGAACAAACATCAGGAGGAAACTGAGAAGGTGAGGGGAGAGACCTTGGAATCTGAATCTAATCGGCTCAAGACAAGTAATCCGGTGGGAGTAGCAGCCAACGTCGGAGATGGAGAATGGAGTTACAATTTCAAAGAAATTGATTATGAATCGGTTAGAATCCCCATCACAAATTTGGAGGAGGGCCGAGAGAAAGAATATGATCTAGAGGATGAAATTGACCCTACCTCTAATGCAACCCCAAATAGTGAATCTGATACAAAGGAGGTTGAAGAAAATATTCTTGAGATCAAGGGCTTGGAGGGAATGAGCAATAAAACCATAGTTGCGGAAGAGATGGATTCGTTTTTGAAGAGAAGACTCATGCTTGGTTGTAGGGCTCAGTATGAAACTCTGGACTTTGTTACCTGCCCAACCAGAATAAAGATCCCGCAACCCGAATGCACTAGAATTGATACACTTTCGATGGATTACAATTTTATGGGGACACAAGCTGAATATAAAACCTACATCTCTAGTGTCTGGCATGTCATATTTGGGGTGCGTTCGTCCACAGCAACTTGTTTGCATGCCCACAGAGTAAGAGAGGATCTGACACGGGCATGCATGATACAGAATTCCCGCCCCTTAGGAACGGGACTCCACCACAACCTTGTTCGCATCTGTGGACTTCTGATTTTGGGTCTGGTTGATTTTGTACAGACCTCCTTGACCCAAGCCATTCTTGTTTGTGCACCGCCCAGTTGGAGGCGTTAAACTCAGCGCTTCCTGGGAGGCAACCCAGCGGATTCAGACTGATCTGGTAGTTTACATCACTCAGGTACTATTTTTTTGAATCCTTCTGCATCCATGTATTTGCCAATGAGGACATTGTCCAACTTAAGCATGGGGAGGATGGTAAATTGCATAATCCTGAGCTTAATTAACCAGTCTGAATGAATAAATTAATTGATTAAAAAAAAAAAAAATTGAATTTAGGAAGAAAAACTTAGGCATTAGAAACTTGTCAATAGTGGGAAATAATACAAAAAGAACTTAAACGCTTAGACTTTTCAGGCCTTCAGGCTTAATCAGCCCTAGTGTCCATTAAAATATGGATTTAGCGGCGAATCCTTGCAACTTTAAGTTATTCTAATCCACCTAATAAATAAGGTAATAAGTATACGACTTATCAACTCACCCTCTAACTCAGGAAAACTTTGAGTCTAAGCATCTACACACATTTTTGCACAGACTCACTTCTTGGAGATTTTGACAGAAATTGGGTAGCTAATGAACTCTCTAGGGTGGTATCGCTGGCAAGTTGTCGTGGGTAATAGCCCATTGGCAGGTTGTCCAGAACCCAGCCACATGCCATTTCTTTTTCGCTGCCTCTAGGTACATTTGAGATTAGGGAAGCCACCTACGAAGAAAAAAAAAAAGAAAAGAAAAGAAAATAAACCACACTTCACCGCACAAGTATGGCTGGCAAGTAATCGTGGGTAACAGCCCATTGGTCGGTTGTCCAGAGCCCAGCTCAATAATTGCACAAAAAAGACCAAAACACCTAAGGACGAAGCGGGGAAGTAGTACAAGCCGGGGAGATATACACTAGAAAATCCTTGTGTTGACCCCAAGTAAAATGAACGTAGGGAGAAAGCTACCAGTCGAACAAATACACCTTCAGGCAAAAATTTATTTTCTTTTCCGGACACCTAGAAGCGTAGAAACTCGAAGTCTGTCTCAAATACCGTTAAGTGAGTCTATCACAACATTCACACCAAGATGCTTAGCACTTAGGGTTTTGACCGAGTTTTGGGTGGGTTGGGTAGCCGTAAAAAGTTACCAACCCACACTGAATTCTAAAAATTCTAAAAAGACATATAGATATATACGTATACATAAGTATAGTTATATATACAAAGCAAGGATTCGGGCGATTCGTATTTTGGCAGACACCCGGGCGCTGCTTAGTCTTTGTAGATTAAGATCTTCGTATAGTTCTTCTTATTGACAAGTAACGAAGTGCCTAAGCAATTACTTCTTGAATTCGCCAAAGAAATAAAGGCTAGAATAAACCTTGCTAGGGACTAGCAAGGAGTAAGCATGGGGGTATGATAACACCACGCAAGGGGGTAGTAATTAGGTTGAATATGACCCATCTTTAGAATAAAAGGCACAACATAAAGTAGAATAGGAGCATTGCATGCATCAAGTACCAAGATTGCTTATAAACTGTATTAATGGCCATTTGTGTAAAGCATTTGTCAAAGCAGGCCTCAGATGAGCAATCGGACCGCACGGATGGATTCAGGACGACGAACGGAGTCTAACGGACTCAAGATCGGCCAAATCCGACATCCGGAGCTCCCACAATGGGCCCAAGAAATCCTGACCGTTGATCTGGAGATCAACGGCCCAGAACGCGCCACGTCGCCCCGCCCCCGCCGCTCGCACGCCCCCAAGCCAGCCAAGGACGAATCTCGGCCGTTGATCTTCGATCGAACGGCCGAGATCCGCGCGCTCGCCCGCGGTCGCCACGACAAAGCGCGGGCGTGGCGCAACGGTTAGCACGCACGCCCGCGTCGCGGCGACGCGCGTACGAATCGCGCGAAGCGGAAATCAATTGCGAGCGAAGGGCGCGGCAAAATTGAGCCGCGCGATCAGCAGCGAGCGGCTAGGATTGCGCCACGCGACGCGACGACAGCGCCCCACCTCCCACGCGCGCGCGCACGCCAGGCGGAAACGCGCGCGCGCACGCGCAACCGAAGCGCGATCTTAGCGCAGGCGCGGGAGGATCTCAGCCGTCCGATCATCAATCGGACGGCTCTCGTTCGACATCCACGGATCGCGCCTGAAGAGAGAGAGGGGCGGGCGGCTGACCGGCGGCAGGAGGGCTTCACCAACGTATCTGGAAGCGGTTTTAGCGACGTTCTGGATGTCGCTAAAGCACATTCTTCTTTTAGGAAGCCCTTAACTCTATTTAAACCCCCTTCTACCACCATTCAACGCATCCTCTCCCACTTGCAACTACTCCACTCCTCTCCTAGCTAGTCTTAGGCACTCTTGTAATCGCCGGAGACGACGAGCCGCCGACGGAGCCTCCTCCACCGCCGTGGCTGCCTCGTCGCTCTCCACTCTCTCTCTACCTCTCTCTCTCTCTCTTTTAAGCTTTCATTTACTTTTGTTGAAGCATGTATTTAATGTTGTAAACCATGAACTATGAATGTATGTTTAATGAAATTATTTTCCATTTAGTTGCCATTTTAATTTCTGTTTAAAGTGCATGATCAAAACCAAGAGCTTTCTAACCCTAAACTCTCTCTATCTCTCGCTTTTCAAAACCGTCTCTTTCGCAAGCAAAACTCCGCCTTTTTCGTGACAACAAGTGGTAAACAAAATCCGATTTCCACGCCTCCCTGAGATCGACACTCGGACTCACCTCCGTTTACTTCTTTTAAAACCGACGTATCAAGTGCAACTATAATGACACCTCTTAACACACACGCACGAAGGCACGTCACCGTACCAGCAGATGCTCGTTTCCCGTTCGTCCTCACCGTTTCTCCCTCATCGAAACCGCTTTCGTCTCCGACACCGCATCCAACTCCGTCTCTACCCTGCTTCGTCCACCAACCTCCTAGCTAAGTCCCCTATCCCCTCTATTTTATTTCCAAACCTACCACATCTTGTTTCGACCATCGACAACCCTCCGCGACCTCATCTCTTCCAACTCCAGCCATCCCTCCGGCGAGCCCATTTCACCACTACAGGCCACCAAATCCCTCGCCAACCACCCTACAGCCATTGCCACACCTCTTCGATCATTTCCCCTCTCTTTATTCACCACTCCACTCACTCACACACACCCCCGAACACACCCACACACACGCACATAGTTTGACCTTGCCACGAATCCACTGACATCCACAAGCCACATAACCCTCACCATTGCACTCGCCGTGACCCGGCAAACCTCTCTGAACATTCTAACAGGGCCGAGAGGCTGTTTTATTGATTTCAGGTACTTGACCTCCTTGCCATGGAAGCAGCAAGCTTCGAGCTTGCTTGAGAGCTGCTCCAGGTGCCCTCGTTCCAGGTTAGTGCTGCAGGTTGCACGGAAGCGTCTTGCACACAAGTCTAGGTCCTTAATTGAAGATGCGAGCCCAGCAGCTGAAGCAATTGCAGAGGAGACGTACTTCGGTAGATGTAAGAAGAAGGGACACGCAGATAGTCCCACACCATCGGTTGTAAAGCGCACTAAGGCGAAAAAGTGAAAATGTCACATAAGCTATTTGCCTCAGTTCACGAGGTGAGGTCCCTCTCTCCCGCTCACTTGGCCTCGTCCGTGACACATGCATGCGAACTTGGTTCAACCCGATAACCTGCCTAGACCTACACTCCTCACTCACCACCGCTTGTCGGTGAGCCTAGACCCGAGTGCATTCGATCTGATAACCCGATTACCCGTGGCTCTGGGAGAGCGGATCCTAAGAGAGAAAGAGAGGAGAGCCATGTGGGTAGAGGGAGGGTTTTGCCCTAAGAAGCTTGGCCCTGACACTTAGCCAAATTCTGAAGAAGAAAAGAAGAAGGGCCAAAGAAGAGGAGTTACAAAGCAAGGCTCAGAAGAAGAAGAGGTGAAGGCTTGGAGAAAAGAAAGAGGAAGAAGCCGTAGCTGAGAAAGCAGAGACAGAAGAAGAGGAAGGTCTGAAGAGGAATAGAAGTAGAAGAAAGGAAGGAACAGAGAAAGAAGCCAGGAGAAAAATCAGCGCACATTGTAGAATCAGACGTTTAAGACATCTGATCATACCATCAAATGACATATTTTAGCTTATTTCATATATTAACATTGAGTTCCTTATCTATTATTGTAAGGAGTATATGGTGATTTAAACCACCATTTTACTCCCATCTTTTTACACATTGATACTTGATATTATTGCAAATTCTTTTAGTTTAAATTATGATCTTGATTTCTGAATTCGATATTACTCCCTGTGTTCAACCTTGGAATCTTTTCGAGTAATAAAAAATTACATTTGTTTGAACGCTATTTTAGCTATATTGCAACGCGATTATTTTAAAAATCGATTTAGCGCTCGAACATTTTGGCGCCGTTGCTGGGGGCAATGGGAAATTTAGAACTCTTGATTGCAATTCCTAATTTGGTACTAACTTGCTTTATCTCTTTGTTGTTGTTTTAGGGAGAGATTCATTGAAGAAAGATCAGTTGCACATCAAACACGCCAAGGGCAGGTAAACTCTATCTACTCTCTCTTAAGCCGCTATCTCTAAAAAGGTTAAAAGGAAAAAAATCAATTAGGGCTACTTGCATTTTATTCTTAGATTAATCATCAAGTTGCCTGATTTGATTTAGTCAACAAACTTTGATTCGTGCACCCACTTAAAGTTTAAGGTATCTAGGGCTACCACATTCTTATTTGAACCCATGGTATCACATTTGGACAAATTAAATTGGACCAAATCAGAGCCAATTAAGGTTTCCAGTTTAAGGATTTAGAAACACGCTTGCTTAAACAAGAATCAACTTTCCCAAACAGTGTGTGCCTAAGCCTTGATTGAATTGATCTATTCAAGCAAACCCTAAAAATCAGGCTCTTAATCTCACTTGAATCTTAAAAGAGGGACCTAAAATTCTCAAAGGACAAACAAGTGAAGTTGACCCACCTTGTTGGGTCAACCAATCTTTAAATTAGGTCACTCTTGCACTCAATACATCTTAAAAGTTCAAGTGAAATCCTAAACACCCTTTCTCTTAATAAAACTAGTAGACTTAAGAGGTTAAGTCCCCATTCTGGTCTACCTGGACCATCAGTGACAAGAGAGGTTGGGTGGGGGAAACCCTGTAACCCATGGGGATGCTGTACCGTGTAGGGGTCTTTGCGGGACTCTCCCTCTCTGGTTTCCTAAGTAATTCACAGGTGGACGGCTTTTTGACTAAGGGGTATCATCCGCCCCAAACCTCTATAGTATTCCAAAACTTTTGGGTGTCTTGATTGGGTCCATCACATTCTATTCTCATCCAATCCATCGGTGCATGTTTGGTAGGTCCTTAAGACCATCCTTGAGGCCTCCATTAGCTATTCACTCTCGTCGAGGCCAGGCCTCAACCTCCGTGTTTGTGCAGCAACCCCATCACATAGACATCTCTTTTGATTCATCTGAGCTTAACTCTCCTTCTTCCATCATCATGGAACAACTAGCAGAAGAGAACAATCTTGAGAATCAACTTCAGCGCCTTAATGATCTATTCCAAGCCTTTGTGAATCCACCGCAGCATCCTATGATGCGAGATCATTACAATCTCGCCGCAGTGGCGATCGAACCTCGAGTCCAAATCCCAGCTGGAGTTCCTGATACTGAACTCAAGCCTAACTTGATTCATGCTATTCCGAAATTTCATGGGCTCAATTCCGAGGATCCTTTCCAGCACATTAAACAGCTCAAGCATCTGGCCCAGACCGTCGGGTCAGATGTTCAGAATTAGGATATTCTTCTCATGAAAATGTTCTCCTTCTCTCTCATGGACAGAGCAGCTCATTGGTATCAGATTCAAATGCGTCCAATCAACACATGGGTTGAACTATAATCCGAGTTTTTGAAAAAGTTCTTCCCAATTGGTCGAACGAATGCTTTACGACACCAGATCACGCACTTCACACAACAGCCTGGAGAACCACTTCACGAAGCATGGGGTTGTTTCCTGGATCTCATGCGAAAGTGCCCCCATCACAGAGTTCCTAAATGGGAACAAGTCCAGTCTTTTTACTGGGGACTCCGTGAAGATATCCGATTATTCGTCAATGCAACTTGCGGAGGAAATATCATGGGTCAACACGAAGACACTGTGTGGGAGATTCTCGAGAATATGTGCGAGAACTCCATCAATAATGACTCCATGGGCATATTCGACCGAACAAATGCCCATGCATTGATGAATCCAAGGGAAGCATATGAGACGTAGGGCCTATTCTCTTCTATCGACTTGGAACTGATGGCCAGTCATTTGGACAAGGTCTCTATTATTGAGAAGAAGGTGGATGAGCTAACTCGACATTTGCAGCAAGCCACCTCTACGCAAGACCCGTTCGCACAGCTGCCCTCTGGGAGGGAAGCTGTGCATAACATCTACCACCGATCTTCTCAGGGGTTGGACTCGTATCCACCCCCGTCTAACTCTAGGTCCAGAGGAAACCTTGGACCTGCCTATTCTAGTTGGGGGAACTCTGAACCCTCATATTCTGACTTTTTTGAGGTTCCTCAGACTTGCGAGGACCTCAACGCCATAGAGAATGACCCATTCTCTAATAACTATAACCTTGGATGGCGAAATCACCCTAATTTCACGTAGGCGGGAAACAATTAGAATTAGAGACCACCATATCAGCCCCGTCCACAAGCTTCTCATCCATATCAGTTGCCTCAACCTCGGCCCAACCCCACCTATCAATCTGGGCCAACTCAAGGAGATCAAATGACTCTTATCCTTCAGACTCTGGCAGACATTCAAACGACAAATGCGACTATGCAGAAACAACACAAAGTTGAGATCACAAAGGTCAGCAATCAACTTGCCCGGATGGCAAATTCTCGCCAACCTGGTACATTCCCTTCGCAACCTCTACCTAATCCCACTAACATGCCAAATTAGAGGCGTGTTATAAACCCAAATCAAAGCCAAGCCCACATAGTTTATCAGGCCCCTTCTACTCGATCACCCGACAGGATGGAAGCTTCGACATCATACTTGGGATTTCAGCAGCACCCACCTTTTTCTTTTTTGAACTAAAAAGGAATGCTATAGAGTCGCCGATAGCAATCCGGGAGAGCTTTTATTGATTAAGTGATAGCAAAAAAATTACATTAGTGAACCCCATTGATGTATGAGATTCTAGCAATTGTTTACAATATTATCCACATTCACTGGTCTCTCTTAAAACAAACTCTCATTTCTAACTCTCCACACCAACCATAATACTGCCACCATGGGCAAATATGGCCTATTCACCCTCAAGAAGGAACTCCAAAGACTCTCCCACGTGGGAATAGTTTCCCTACATACCTTCCTCTAAATGCAATCTGTAATCATGCAGGTGGAAAAAATATGAAGACTGGAATCATTATGCATCCCACACAAATGGCAGAAGTAAGCGGGGGTGCCCATTCTCCTATGCCTCAAATGTCCCATTATCAGGCCATCTCTTCTGCATAACCACAAAAAAATTTGTACCTTCAATGGTACCTTCAATTTCCATAGCTTCTTCCCAACCTCACCAACCTCAGCCATTCTGGACGAAGTATAAGCTTATCGTAGGTAGCCGCTGAGGAGAAAGCTCCCTCCCATTTGTATGTGTCGCACTCCTCAGGTGTGGGTTTGAAAGCAACAAGTTCCTGCATAAGACGTTTATTTTCTGCCCGTGCTCTTGTTTCATGACCATTCCTCACCTCATTGTTCAAAGTCCAATTCTCAAAGACCGTGTCCCAATAATCATATACCAAAGCATTTTTATCAATAGCAGCGGAAAATGCAAGAGGGTACCTGTCTTTTATCACCCCACCATGCAGCCATTTTTCCAACCAAAATTTGAAGCTTTTCCCATCTCCCAGGACAGACTTGAATAGACTCCAATTATTTGCCAAACCTCTCACCCCAGATGACCAGAAAGGAGATGGTTTATGAGGATTTAAGCGGTTCTTCTCATCATTGGCCACCCCATAGCTATCCTGGATGATCTTTGTCCACATTTTTTTTTCTCCTTGGAGCAGTCGAACGACCCATTTCAATAACAGGGCATCATTAAATTCTTTGAGTGACCTGATTCCCATGTCACTATACTTCTTTGGCGAACAAATTGAGTCCCACTTTACAGGTCAGAGGAAGGCACCTTGATGGGAAACCCCTTTCTAGAAGAACCTCTTGTGCATCACATCAAGTTTTTTCCAAATTGATTTTGGGGTTCTAAGAACATAGAAGAAAAAGACTGGAATGGATGTAATGACTGAGTTCAATAAAATATACCTCCCTCCTTTCGACAAGTAGTGACTACTCCAGCCCTCTAGTTTCATAGCCACCTTTTCATAGAGAAAGGACCAATCTGTTTTCCTCAATTTTGTGCACTTCAGAGGTAAACCCAAGTACTTGATTGGCAGTGATATCATAGGTGTGCCTAGGATGGTGGAGATGTCATTTTGGTCTATACCGTTCATACCAAAGCAAACCAAGGAGGACTTACTTCCACTAAGTTTTAAACCAGAAATATCACCAAAAACTTTGACCATATTGTACAGCACTTGCGCTTCCCTCTTCCCACCTTCCACAAAAAACACAGTGTCATCCGCATATTGAAGAATGGGGGAAAATGCCCTATTATTAGTCATCGAGTATCCCCTTATCAACCCATCAGCTGCCAGTTTGCATGCATATCTTGCCAATGTATCCACTGCAAGATTGAAGATCAAGGGGGCTAGGGGGCAGCCTTGCCTTACCCCACACTGAGGCTGAATCCAGGCTTGACATGGTTTCCCATTTATCAGGGGGGAGTAGGAAGCAGTCGTGATGCATCTCTTCACCCATTGTATGAAACGGGGGGGGGAATTTTCTCCTTTTAAGAATTTCCCAAAGGTACGGCCAGGAAATTGAATCATAGGCTTTAGTGAAATCAACTTTCCATAGGAAAGCCTTTGATTTTCGCCTATGCCATCCCATCACCATTTCTTGCACCATGATGAAAGATTCCTACAAAGACCTCCCAGGTAGAAAGGTAGATTGGACAGGCATAATCAGATCTTGTAATACATCACGAATTCTGTTGGCTAGAATCTTACTGATGATAAGATAAATGGAATTCGACAAAGCAATGGGTCTATAATCTGAAAAATTCTCCGCACCCAACTTCTTTGGTAGCAAAAACAAATAAGACTTATTCAATCTTTCAAAACCAAAGTTGCCCATTTCAAACTCATGTATGACTTCCATCACATCCTTCTTAAGAACGTTCCACATTTCTATGTAAAAGAAGACCTGAACCCCATCTGGTCTAGGAGCTCCCTCATTATTCAAGTCTTTGATTGCTTTCATTGTTTATTGTTTGGTAATAGGAGCAACTAACATGACCATCTGATCATTGTTGACACTTGGAAAGTCAGCCAAGGCCATCCTCCATGAACCTCTTGGTGTAGCCTTGGCTAACTCTTTAAAATACCAGCCAGCTTCACATTTGATTTCACTGGTAGATATAATGGTTCTCTCACCCATTTTAATAGATGAGATGAGGTTAAACCTCCTCCTAGCACTGGCAGCAAGATGAAAGAATTTCGTATTGGCATCACCTTCCTTGAGCCACAGTTGTCTAGATCTCTCATGCCAGTCCATTTTTTTCTTCAAGTCCTCCTCCCCAATGACCTGTTGCATGTACTGTCTTTGCTCATGCTCCTGGGTACTCAGAACCTGCCTGCACTCCTTCAAATCCAGTCTTTGGATCTCTGCTAATGCCTCAACCCTCTTCTGCTCTCTGATGGTTTCCACTATCTGCCTATATTCCTTCAGCATAGAGTGCATGTCTGCCAACTTTGATGCTAGCTGTTGTGTGGCCGAGCCATTCACTGCCTTGTTCTGCCACCAGCTGGACAACATATCAGCAAAACCCTCCTCCTTGAACCAAGACTTCTTAAGTTTGAAGTATGATCCAACATCAGCATTCACCCCATTGTCCCACACAATTGGTGTGTGGTCAGAAAATGGCCTGTGAAGGCTCATAGCAGACGATAGTTGGAATCTCTCCAAAAGGCTTGGGTTGCCAAAGAATCTGTCCAGCCTTGATGCCAGTCCACTGCCATTTCTCCAAGTGAACTCCACCCCACTGACAGGGTATTCAGTGATACCCAATCTCTACACAGCCAATCGGAATCCAGCCATTGCACTATCAGATCTGCCCCCAGGTCTGTCACCACTTGAAAGAGGACAGTTGAAATCACCACCAACAAGCCATGGTACCTCCTAGACTCTTGGATGCACTGTTGATAGGTCCTCCCAAAGTTCTATCCGATCAGCAACTGCACAAGGTCCATAAATGCAGGAGATGAACCAATCCAAATCACCTTGAAGGTTCTGACATCTACAAGTAAGTACATGTCTATCACGAAGGACTTCAGTCACTTTAAGGCAAGATTTTTTCCACCATACGGCCATCCCACCAGATCTACCAGCTGCAGCCTTCCCCATACAGTTTGCTCTCCTAGATTATCTTAGCGAGTCCTAGACAGGGCCACTTTCCTCCTCCAAGTGTGTCTCTTGAATGAGAGCACAATCAATTTCCCATTCCACAAGATATCTGATTAGAGACACCCTTCTCACCTTGTTGCGCAACCCACGCACATTCCACGTTAGAACTCTCATCCCCTGCATGGCTGATCCCCTTGAGCCAAATTATCCACATACTCAACCATGATCGACTTTGCAACAGTTTCCTCCACTATAGGAATCAGGTTTGCCTTCCTTCGCCTTCTAAGCATGTAATGGGAGAAGCCCCCTCTTCTGGTTTGTCCCTTTCCCAAACTTTAGTTCATCAGGAACAGAGAATTGCACTTGATTCACCTCCTTAAGGGCACTTCTACCACTGCTGACTACAATTTCCATACCCGACTTTACCTCCTCACATCTAGAGGAATTGCCTGAGTCCATCTCCAAGACCTTAGCATCAGCCATAGAGCCACTGCCTTTGACCACAGGGGTTTGGTTGCCACACCCCTTGGCAGTATCATCATCCATAGTCATCAGGTCTCTCTCTGAGGTTTCCTTGTGACAGTCCTTCCTCTTCTTTGATTCAGGGGCCTCATCTAAGGACTTATGACCCACCAATTCAACTTGTTGTGCCTCCTCAGATCTAACAACAGACATCTTAACATGACCCTATTCTGGTAACACAGAATCCTACCCAACCACTGATAAGCGAATGAGCCACGAGGAGCCCCCACTTTTGAGAATGATTCTATCTGGCAGTGACCCACTTCTAACGACTTCAGCCTCAAACTGAAGTGAACGGGCATCACCTTCTCTAATTGTGATTTGTGTCTTCACAGACGGATGCAAAGCCTGCAACCATCTTGGAAACCAACCCTCTAGATCTCAAGTGCAGAGGTAATCCTTTGATCTCAAGAATCACCCTCTTGATTCCCATTCTTTGGGGGGGACGTTCGGGAGGTGCCCCATCAAAGGGGGAGACCAGCCTCCATAGCACATTGATGTTCTCGAAAGAACTCGATCGAAAGCATAGCCTTTCCACATCTATCATCCCCAGACGAAACACAAGAAAGCGAGTCTGGGATAGCACTGCCACCTTCCAGCCCGATGACACAAGGGTAAGGGAACTCACCAGTTGTTGAAACCTCTCAAAAGAGGGATTGCCAGTCATGACCTCGCTGAGCAGCGTGCCCCTCAGCATGATCTCCACAGAGACAATATCCTCGGAGAATGGAATCTCCACATCAATCAAGTGACTACCTAGTGCCGGTGGTGGGGGTAGTCGGGGCTCCTTCATCACCTCTTGATCTGGGCGCGGAGGGATCTTCTTTGTGTGCGGCGGCTTCACCCTTGGGCACGAGTCATGCTTGTGACCTTCACCCCCACATGCTAAACAGACGAGGGGATTTCTACACACTGCAGCCATGTGACCTCTTTGTCTGCATCTATAACACAACACCTCTCCATTGGATCTCCTCCAGCTTCCTCTTGGAATGAATCTAGATGCCCTACCTTCATACGATTGCCATCCCCTCTCCCTCCTTCTCCAATTTCTCGATCTCCAAGTCTTCCACTCACCCCCATCCCCAACCCTAGCCGCTCCCTCATTGTCTCCTCCTATCGCCCGATGCCACACACCTTCTCTCCCTCTCTCCCTCCTCCTCTTGCCAGATGCCCGATTCCTTAGGTCCAAATTAGGTTTGTACCAAAATTTGGACCCAAGATGAATTTGTCTTGACTTAGTTTGCAAATTGGTCTTGTCTAATTACATTTCTGCCCTTAACTTTCAAATTCCTTTCAAAAAGGCCCCTATCTTTGTCGTCACTCTTCACAAATAGGTTCCTTCGCCATTATCGTGGAGGAATACTTCTCCGGCGACCTTTGATTGAAGAGAACTCCTCTATTCAATCAATCCCTTCCAAAATTGGAAGGGAGATTCCTTGAGGAGTTCTCTTCCTTCTGAATCCATCCATGAGCTACATAGCCTTCCCAATCTCTCATGCGAATGCATGAGAGATTTGAGTATCTTTCAAAATCCTACTCTGGTGAGACTTTCCAAGCTTGGAAAGCTTGTTTCCCAAGCTCAAACTGCCTCTAGATCCTTATGTAAGAGAGCCTAGATCCTCCCGAACTTCTTATGCTCAAAATCGACCGAGATTCTACATAATTCCTCTCTCTCTCTCATTCAGTCGAAGGTTCCTCGACGTCTGGAGACCTTTTCTATTTCTCCTTATCGTCCGTTCGCCATACCAGCAGCGGATTTATTCTCCCTATTCCTCTCCACATCTTGCCGTACCAGCAGACGCCTGTTTCCCATTTGTCCTCGCCGTTTTTCCCTTACCGGAACCGCTTTTGTCTTCGGCATCGGCAATACCGCATCCGATGCCGTCTCTGCCCTGCTTCGTCCACCAACCTCCTAGATAAGTCCCCTATCCCCTCTATTTTATTTCCAAACCTACCACATCTTGTTCGACCACCAATGACCCTTCGTGACCTCATCTCTTCCAACTATGGCCATCCCTCTGGTGAGCCCATTTCACCACCACAGGCCACCAAATCCCTCACCGACCACCCTACAGCCATCGCCACACCTCTTCGATCATTTCCCCTCTCTTTATTCACCACTCCACTCACTCACACGCACCCCCGAACACGCCCACTCCACGCACACAGTTCGACCTTGCCACGAACCCACAGACATCCACACGCCATATAACCCTCACCATTGCACTCTCTGTGACCCGACGAACCTTTTTTAACATTCTGACAGGGCCGAGAGGTTGTTTTATTGATTTTAGGTACTCGACCTCCCTGCCATGGGAGCAGCAAGATTCGAGCTTGCTTGAGAGCTGCTCCAGGTGCCCCTGTTCCAGGTTAGAGCTGCAGGTTGTGCGGAAGCATCTCGTGCACAAGTCCAGGTCCTTAATTGAAGATGTGAGCCAAGTAGTTGAAGTAATTGCAGAGGAGATGTACTTCGACAGACGCGAGAAGAAGGGACACTTAGATAGTCCCACATCGTCAGCTAAAAAGCGCACTGCGGTGAATAAATTGAAAAAGTTGCATAAGCTGTTTGCCTCAGTTCATAGGGTGAGGTCCCTCTCACCTGCTCACCCGGCCTCATCCGTGACATGTTCACGCGGACTTGGTTTGACCCAATAACCTACCTAGACGTGCACTCCTCGCTCACCACCGCACGTTGGTGAGACTGGACCTGGGTGCATTCGATCCGATAACCTGATTACCTGTGACTCTAGGAGAGCAGATCTTAAGGGAGAAAGAGAGAAGGAGAGCCACGTGGGTAGAGGGAGGTTTTTCCCTGAGAAGCTTGGCCTTGACACTTAGCCAAATTCTGAAGAAGAAAAGAAGAAGGGTCGAAGAAGAGGAGGAGTTACAAAGCAAGGCTCAGAAGAAGAAGAGGTGAAGGCTTGGAGAAAAGGAAGAGGAAGAAGATGTAACTGAGAAAGCAGAGACAAAAGAAGAGGAAGGTTTGAAGAGGAATAGAAGCATAAGAATGGAAGGAACAGTGAAAGAAGCTAGGAGAAAAATTAGTGCACACTGTAGAATCAGATGACATATTTGAGCTTATTTCATATATTAACATTGAGTTCCTTAGCTATTATTGTAAGGAGTATATGGTGATTTAAATCACCATTTTACTTCCATCTTTTTGCACATTGATGCCTGGTATTATTGCAAATTGTTTTAGTTTAAATTGTGATCTTGATTTCTGAATTCCATATTGCTCCCTGTGTTCAACTTCAGAATCTTTTTGAGTAATAAAAAATTATATTTATTTGAACGCTATTTCGACTATACTACAACGCGATTATTTTAAAAATCTATTTAGCGCTCAAACAATCCTCATTGTAAATTAGGTGGGTTTGAGTTTAGTTCAGATCATACATTAGAACAGGTGGGTGGTGAATGAAATTGCACTAGAGGGGGGGTGAATAGTGAAATTGTAAAATATTGTAATACAAAAAATTCAATCACAAAAGGTGGCACCAGAATTTTTAGGTGGAAACCCAAGATGGGTGAAAACCACCACCTAAGCTAATCCCTTGACTTAGGATTTTCGATCACAAGGTGATCAATCCACTAACCACACTACTTAAATGAGGGTAGTGTACCTCAACTACAAATCCCACCTCCGATCCCTAAACGGAGGTTTCTCCCTTCAAAATGAAGAGATGGGGACCCGACAGGCTGGATACCCAAAGTACAAAAATAAGAAGTTAAACAATACCTATAGAGCACCCCAATACTTTAATTACTTTCTTATCTACTAAGCATGTAAAGAACTCCCTGAGGATTTGCAGAACGGAGTGAGCCGGGAGTATGGGTTTGCCCTTGATTAGAGTGTTGGCACAGCACAAGGGCAAGATGAAGCTTAGAGTAGTGAGCAAGTGATTTTTCTAAGGGAATTGTATCTCAAGAGGTGTATTTTGCCTAAGAGGAGTTGTAGTCTATTTATAGGCAAGTTTGGAACCTTCAAGAACACTTGGGAGAGTTCTCTTAGTCGTTGGAGATAAATCCCAAGAGATTAGGATGAAATACACTACAAATCAGGGTAATGATGAGTATGACAGTAATATCAGACGTCTAATTTTAGGATCAGACGTCTTATAGGACGTCTGATTATAATTCTGGTTGTCTAATACTGTAGGCCATCCTAAACTGACTCCATTGGATCAAAAGAAGGACGTCTGATATTTTCACATAAGATGCCTGATTATGTTATTGGACGCCTGATAAAGGGTGGATTCGTTCTTGTTTTCATCAGATCCAAACAGGGTTCTAGGTTTAAAAGATCAGACGTCGTTATGGACGTCTGAAGGAATCACCAGACGTTTGGAAACCAAAAAAGAACTTAGCTACGATTTCTGATAAAAGATTTTATGGCCGTAATGAGATACGCACAGAAATATATGGACAACGGTCCAAAGGTAGACATCTGGAAGCGTATCCAGATGTCTGGAAATACATTTTTGCCTACGAAGATAGGTGTTTAGTCTAACGATTAGTCTGAGGACGTCCAGGTAAAGTATCAGATGTTTGGATAAGGTTATGGACGTCTGATAGAAAAGTGCTTCGACTCATGTTTATGAAGACACAAATGGAAGGCAGAACTATAGGAAGTTAGACGTCTGAGACACTTGTCAGACATCTTAAAGTGGAAAATCAAACGTCTGACCATTGTTCTAGACGTCTGATAAGAGTATAAGTGTTAGGTTTTTATTTCTAATTTATCCTAAGTGTAGAGAGTCTAAGTTAGCTATTTATAGGTTATGTTTGGGGGCTCTTTACAACATTTCTAGACTCAAATAAAATGAAAATTACAACCTTTGAAACTTTACATGAAAAAGCCTAGGACCTAATACTTATGCTACTTGTCTTCACGGTTTTAATCTCCCGTCTTGGAAAACTTTATGAAACCTGCAAATATGTTATTACAGAGAGAAACAATATGCTATGCTTATTTTTTATTTTATTTTCTTCATTTTGTAAAATCATCAAAATATTATATATGAGTAGTTGAACTAACAGTGAATGGGTCGAAATGATTGTTGCAGACGATTTCTTGCTCTGATACAAGTATCAAAGATGGAGTCAGCTGTTCTAACGGACAAACCCTAAAGTGAAATATGATTTCAACAAAAAAATAGGTCAGAAGGGTCTCAGGCTTTTCAAAATGACAGGTTCCTCCTGTTAAGCACTAAGTTTAACACGATCAGTTGGGCGCAATGAAGTTCAGGGAGAATGGAGATCAAAAGCTACTGCAGCCAGATTGGAGTCGGTGAGTTTGAAGAACGGCTTGTGTCGCTGATCGTTCACGACAAATGGTTCTGATTTGTGGCTGAGTTCGTTGATTTCGACGGCTCCATTTCTAAACACTCATCTCACAAGGAATGGTCCAATCCATTTTGATCTGAGTTTTCCTGGGAAGAGCTTGAGTTTGGCATCGAAAAGTAACACTTTCTGACCAGGATGAAAAGATTTCCGTGAAATGTGCCTATCATGGAAGGCTTTGACCCGCTCTTTATAGATTTGTGAGTTTTCATACGCGTCATTGCGTAGTTCCTCAATCGCTCATTTGTAACCGTGGTGGCTTCCAGCCTTCATGAGATCTAGATTGCACTTCCATACTACCCCGTAGGCTTTATGCTCCATTTCTATGGGGAGGTGACATGCCTTCCTGTACACAAGTCTGATGGGAGACATTCCTAACTGGGTCTTATGGGCGGTCCTATAGGCCGACAAGGCTTCCGAAAGGCAGGTAGACCAATCCTTTCTATTAGGCCGAATAGTGACCTAAAGGATCTTCTTGCTCTCTTGATTTGACAGCTTAGCCAATCCATTAGTCTAGGGGTGATGAGTCGAGATATGATGCAACACCCCGTACTTTTTCATAAGGGATTGGAAGCGCACATTTGTGAAATGAGATCCGCCATCGCTGATGATGGCTTTTGGAACCCCAAATCTGGAAAAGATGTTCTCTTGAATGAAACAAAGAACAACTTTATGATCGTTTGTTCTGGTGGGGATGACTTTGATCCACCTCAAGATGTAATCAACAGTGAGTATGATGTACTTGAAGCCGTTAGATCTTGGAAATGGTCCTATGAAATCAATTCCCCAGATGTCAAAGATTTCACACACAAAGATCGGATTCAAGGGCATCATATCGCGCAGGCCCATGTTGTAGAGGGTCTGACAACAGGCACATGCCCTATAATAGAATTGTGTGTCTTTGAACATGGTCGGCCAAAAGAACCCACACTGGAGGATCTTCGTTGTGATTTTACACCTAGAGTAATGGCCACTATAGGCCTGGTCATGACAGAATGAGATGACGTTGTTGACCTCGTCGTTGGGAATTCATCTCTGGATCACTTAGTCATTATCGATGTGGAACAGATATGGATCTTTCCAGACATAATACTTGGAATCGAAAATCATCTTGTCCCGCCTAAAAGTCACCCAATCTGGTGGGACTTTCCTAGTAACCAAGTAATTCACGATGTCGGCAAACTAGGGAAGTCCATTAATGGCCAAGAGATGCTCATCCGAAAAGTTCTCGGTAATGGGTCCGGATGGGTCAATCACTAAAGAAGGAAGGTGAGACAAATGGTCAGCTACTACGTTCTACTTTCCTACCTTGTCACGAATTTTGAGATCGAATTCTTGCAACAGCAAGATCCAGCGGATTAATCTAGGCTTCTCACATTCTTCGTGAGTAAGTGCCTCACTGTAGTGCGATCCGAGTATATGATGACGTGGGAACCTAAGAGGTATGATCTGAATTTCTTCAGACCAAATACTATGGCTAGCATCTCTTTCCCTATAATCATGTAATTATGCTGAGCCTCGTCCAGTGTCTTACTGGACTAATATATGACTGTCAGTTTCCCATCAATTTTCTGACCCAGCACCGCTCCTGCATAGTTAGACGCATCGCACATGATCTCGAAGGGATGAGACCAATGAAGAGATTATAGAATTGGTGCTTGGGTGACTCGGTCACACAAGATCTCAAATGTGTAAATGCACTCACTCTCATCTCGAAAGGTGTGTCATTCGAGAGGAGATTCGTCAAGGGGCGCACGATTTTAGAAAAATCATATATGAATTGGCAGTAAAAATTGATGTGCCCCAAGAACGATCTGATATCTTTGACCAAGTTAGGCATAGATAATTTGGAAATTAGATTCACCTTAGCCTAGTCGACTTGGATACCTCTCTCAGAGACAAGGTGTCCGAGAACAATGCCCATAGGAACCATGAAGTAGCTCTTTTCCTAAGAGAGAACCAAGTTCACTTCGATGCATCTTTTAAGGATCTGGACCAAATGTAGGAGGCAATCATCGAAAGATTCAACAAATACCAAGAAGTCATCCATGAAGACCTCAAGGTAATTACCTACCATATCTGAGAATATGGCTAGCATGCACCGCTGAAAGGTGGTGGGTGCATTGTATAGACCAAAAGGCATCTAGAGGAATGAGTACGTACCATAGGGGTAGGCAAAGGTGATCTTTTCCTGATCTTCAAGATGAATTGCCACTTGATTATATCCGGAGTATCCATCTAAGAAACAGAAAAATTGATTTCCGGCTAGTTTCTTGAGAATCTGATCAGTGAACGGAAGCAGGAAATGAGCTTTCTTTGTGGAGGCATTTAGTTTCCGATAGTCTATGCAGACTCTCCATGAATTCGCAATACGAGTTGGGATGGTCTCTCTTGATTCGGTCATAATCACGGTGAGCCTTGCCTTCTTAGGCACAACTTGGATCGGGCTCACCCAGCAGCTATTAGAGATCGGGTAGATGATACTAGCATTTAATCACTTGATGATCTCTTTCTTCACGACCTCCTGCAGATTTGGATTGAGTCTTCTTTGCATCTCTCGAGATGGTCATGAGCCCTCTTCAGTGTAGATACGGTGTGTGCAATTCGAGGGACTTATACCAGTCGGATCATTGAGAGTCCATCCGATGGCTCTTCGATGCTGCTGGAGAACAGAAATCAGCTTCATTTCTGGATCAGGTGTGAGTTGGGAATTGATGATCACAGGAAACGTTTGACTGGAACCCAAGAAGACGTATTTCAGATGATATGGGAGGGGCTTCAGTTCCATTACTAGGTTATTAGTAGCAAGTGGGAGTTCAGGATGGTCCTCGGAGGGAGTTATGAGTGAATCTGGATCAACTTTGGGCTCCTCTATCTGTGGGTCAGGATCTTCTCAAGTTTGAGGATTGGGGATAATCGGGTTTTCATTTGTAAACGGGTCCTCAACCACAGAACTGATGTCGCATACTTCTTCAATTGCCCCACAGTTTATTCCTTTTTGGGCCTTAAAGATATCAATCTTCAGAGTCTTGTTTTATAAATTAAACTCGATCTGGCCCTCTTCATAGTTGATATTTATCCTAGCTATGGCTAGGAACGGTCTCCCTAAAGTGATCGGTGTGTTTCGTAGGTCAGGAGTATCCATATCTAATACGATGAAGTCCACTAGAAAATAGAAATCTTTGATCTTGACTAGAACATTCTTGAGAACTCCTCTAGGTGACTTGATTGATCTGTCTACTAGCTGCAAGGTCACCTCAGTTGGTTTGAGCTCTATTTCCTTGAAATGGTCTAGTAGGTGATGGGAACATCATCATGAGCCATAACTATCTCAATTTAGTCATTATCAAGGAATAAATGCTCCTACATAATTGCCAGAGAGCCCTAAGTCACTGCAAAACCATTCTGAGAGAAAGATAAGAAATCAGGGTTAAGACTGTAATTTTTCCATCATATCTTGAATGCATAATAATCGTGGGTTTTCTCAGGGGTTACTTAAGGGTCAAATGGCCTTAAATACCCAACAAGTGGGTTCATGTAGATAAAAAAGGGTTTTCGTGTGTTTTGACAATTAAATGACTTCTAAAACACTAAAAACAGATCCGCTTAATTAACTGAGGTTTTGGTCAGAATAAAATTCACCTAAACCCTCTAAAATTCATATAAAATTATTCTTTAGGGTTTGGTACCTTTAATTTGACCATCAAAACCCATCTTGACCCAATAGAGTCTCAGACTAACATTTACCCTAATTTAGGTTTTTACATAAATTACCCAGTCAAACTAAGTCAAAACCAAAATCCAACTTCACCATTAGATTCCTTAGGTCAAAATTAGGTTTGTACCAAAATTTGGGCTTAATCTGAGACTGTCTTGACCAAGTTTGCAATTTGGTTCTGTCTAATTCTTTTATATCACAAATATGCCCTTAATTTTCAAAATCCTTACAATGGGGCCCCTAACTTTGTCATCATTTTCAAAAATAGGTTCTCGTGCCATTTTTGGAAGGTTAACCCTTCACCGTCGAGTTTCGAGCAAGGATTTCTTGCTCAATTCTCAATCAATCTCTCCAAAATTTGAACCGAAGATTCCTTGGGAAGTTACCTTCCATTTGAGCCATTCCTTAGGCTCTACGTCTTTCCCAAAAGGTCATGCGAACCTTTTAAAGGTTTGGGTATCCGACATGTGCATAAGCTTGGAAGCTTCTTTTCGAGCTTGTAAGGGCTTCCTGTGGCCTATAAAAGAACTCCTGTTGCGTTCCGCTTCTTTTCAGCAAGTCTTGGTAAGCCAAAAGCCTCTAAATCCCTTCCTTTGGCCGCCAATGACCGCTGCTTCGATGACGCCCAACCACCACTCCACTGCATGAACCTCACCGCTACCACCCCCATCAGCATCGCCACGACTCACCCTCCAAAAACCCTAAAGAAATTTAGGGTTTAACACCCTCTAACTTCCCACCGAACACACCCACTGTCCGCCCTCATCCACCTCATCGTCAGCCATCCACACACGTCTACATGCCCTCGGAACACCGCCGTTGACTTTGCCTCATCAAGGCAAAGCTTCTGAAGGTACTAATTGGGGCACTTCGCCCGTGTTCGTCTCTTTCAGGTATCACATTGCCTTTGCCATTGATGAAGCTTCACGCAACCTTGAAGAAGGTGTTCTTTTGTCCAGGAATCACCTCCAGGAGGTGCGAACCTACGTGCTCCAGGTCTCCATGCTCTCAATTAGCATCAACACGCCTCGCTGCTACTCCAATTTGGTGGGAAGTCATCCTGCAGTTGCGCGAAGAAGCCTTGTGGGACTAGTCCCACGTTGGAAACAGATGGGCACGCATAGGCATATAAATTGAAAAACTGTTATAGCCTGTTTGCCTCTGTAAGCATGGGGTGAGGTCCACACACGCATGCGCCCCACGTATGCCCTCACCCGCGCTCACACCTCGCGGGTCTGGGCTTGGTCCGTTTACCCGGATACCTGGGTTTGGTTTGGTTTGCTGGTTCTGAGAGAGAGAAGAAGAGAAAAAGAGAGGAGAGGGGGGGTTTGCTCTGCCACCCTCCTCTTAACTCTTGTGAGATCTGAAGGAGGCCTTTGCCTCTATTTGTGTGTTGTCCTGTGCTGCGCCTTCTCTGAAGCTACGGGAAGAATAGAAGGAAGAGGAAGAGAGAAAGAGAAGTAAGAAGAAGAGAAGGAAGAGGAAGAGAGAAAGAGAAGAAAGAAGATAAGAGGAAAAGAAGAGAGAAGCTTCTCTCTGAGGCTTGAAGAGAAAAGAGGAAGAGGCCTTTGCCTTTGTTAAGGCGTTTGAGTGCCTATTCTATCGTCTGATATTTGATACCTTGGTTTTGTTGGTTAAATTGAGATGTGCTTGGCTTATCTGATCTGTTACTTTGAGTAGCTTGCTAAGCTTAACATTGTAGGGTAATTTGGTGATTCAAATCACCATTTTACCTTCTCATCTTTTTGCATTAGTGACATTAGATTTCATCATTATTGTTGGAAATTCTTATATTGCATTTGAATTGCAATCTTGAGAATTATTTTGCCAATTGCTCCTTGAGTTCGACCTCGGATTTCTTTCAAGTAATAAATATTATATGTTTTTGCACTGATTCGATCTATACTGCAACGCGACAATTTTAAAACCCATTTCAGCCCCGACCACAAGCTCCTCGTCCATATCAGTCGCCTCAGCCTCGGCCCAACCCAACTTATCAATCTAGGCCGACTCACACAGATCAGATGACTCTTATCCTTCAAACTTTGGCTGACATTCACAAATCAAATGCGACTATGCAAAAACAGCATAAAGACGAGATCATAGAGGTCCGCAATCAACTCGCCCAGATGGCAAATCCCCGCCAACCTGGTTCACTTCCTTCACAACCTCTACCTTATTCGAATAACGTGTCGAACCAGAGGTGTGTTATGAACTCAACTCAGGGCCAAGCTCACTTTGTTTATCAGGCCCCTTTTGCTCCATCACCTGACGGGATGGAGGCTTCGACATCATACGCGGGTTATCAGTAGCAATCACCTCTTTTACCCACACCAACCCAGAACCAGGCAGGACTAAATTCTGTTACTACCCGTAGTGGCAAAGCAACACAGGACCCACCTTATCCAAGCCACTCCCAGCCTGGTAATGCAAACTCAAACCCTAGAATCCAGGATACCTTTATCCCAGATCAAGAACCTAGACCCATTCTAGAGGAACCTGCAAAAGTTCCATTTCCAGAGGTCATGACCAAGGGAAAGAGGACAGTCAAACCTATGGCACCTGAGGAGGACATGGTTAAGCTCTTTGAGCAGGTCCATATAAACATCCCCTTGATGGATGCAATTTGCCATGTACCAGCTTACTCACGATTCCTAAAAGACGTGTGTACATCTAAGTGTAAGCCGCAAACCAAAGGCGGGAACCCAATCGTACTGTCGAAGCAAGCCAGCTCCGTTATTTTGAGCAAACTCCCGCCTAAGGCAAAAGACTCAAGCACCCCTCTGATCTCCTGTGCTATCGGTGATATGCAACTGGACCGAGCCTTACTAGACATAGGAGCTTCCATAAATTTGATACCTACATTCCTACTAAACTACTTTGAGGAATCTGAGCTTAAATCGACAGAAATGACCTTGCAATTAGATGATCAATTGATTAAGTCACCAAAAGGAATTCTCTAGGATGTCATAGTTAGGATACATGATTTCTATTTTCCCATGGATTTCATTATCTTAGACATGGATGCTCCTGAGAACTTGAAGAATACACCGATCATATTAGGGAGACCCTTTCTGGCCACTGCTAGGGCCAATATTAATTGTGAGGAGGGCCAAATTGAGTTAAAATTTGGGAGCAAGACGCTGAAGATCGACATCTTTAAGGCCCAACAAGGAATTAATTGCGGAGTTATAGAACAAATTTGCGATATCAAGGCTATGGTTGACGACTTATGTATCGAGGAAAACTTGACTATTTCTGATCAGCCATAAGAAGATCAAAACCTGCAATTAGAGGAGCTTGAACCTAACTTAGATACTCCCATAACTCCTTCCTTTGCTCCCGACACCCACACTGAACCACCTGCTGCTGCCGATAACCTAGTTATGGGATTAAAGCCTCTTCCCAATCATCTGAGATACATCTTTTTGGGTTCCAATTAGAAATTTCCTGTGATTATCAACTCCTGACTCACACCTGATCAGAAAACACGCTTGATTTCTGTTCTCCAGCAGCATCGGAAAGCCATTGGATGGACTCTCGATGATCTGACTGGCATCAGCTCCTCATTCTGCACACATCACATCTATACCAAAGAAGGCTCACGACCATCCTGTGAAATGCAGAGACGCCTAAACCCAAATCTGCAGGATGTTGTGAAAAAGGAGATCATCAAGTGGTTAGATGCAGGGATCATCTACCCGATCTTCGACAGTCGGTGGGTGAGTCCAATCCAAGTTGTGCGTAAGAAGGTAGGTCTCACCGTCATCACAAATAAAATAAGAGAAACCATACTGACTCATATGGCGAACTCATGGAGTCTGCATTGATTACAGAAGACTCAATTCCTCCACGAAGAAGGATCATTTCCTACTACCGTTCATTGATCAGATGCTCAAGAAACTAGAGGGAAATAGATTCTTCTGCTTTTTGGATGGGTACTCTGGTTATAATCAGGTTGCAATCCATCCTGAGGACTAAGAGAAGACCACTTTCACCTGCTCCTTCGAGACATGTGCATTCCGAAGGATGCCGTTTGGTCTCTTCAATGCACCCGCTACTTTTCAGCGGTGCATGCTTGCCAGATTCTCAGATATTATAGGTGAATACCTTAAGGTCTTCATGGATGACTTTTCGGTATTTGGAGAATCTTTTGATGATTGCCTCCTGCACTTGGTCCAAATCGTTAGGCGGTGCATCGACGTGAATTTGGTTCTTTCCTGGGAAAAGAGCCACTTCATGGTACCTGAGGGAATTGTCCTGGAACATCTCGTCTCTGAAAAAGACATCCAGGTTGATCGAGCCAAGGTGAATCAGATTTCCAAACTCCCTATGCCTAGCTCGGTCAAGGTCATCAGATCCTTTCTAGGGCACGTCGATTTTTACTGTCGATTCATTCCTGATTTTTCGAAAATCGTGCACCCCTGACTACTCTTCTATCGAAGGATGTTCCCTTTGAAATTTCCAAAGAGTGCACTTAGGAATTTGAGATCCTATGTGATCGAGTTACCCAAGCACCTATCCTGCAGTCCCCTGATTGGTCTCAACCCTTTGAGATCATGTGCGATGCATCTGATATGCTGTAGGTGTGGTACTTGGGTAGAAAATCAATAGGAAACCCGTGGTCGTCTACTACGATAGCAAGACACTTGACGAGGCTCAGCGTAACTACATAGTTACTGAGAAAGAGCTGCTAGTCGTCGTATTTGGCTTGGAAACATTCATATCTTATCTTTTGGGTTCCCATGTTATCATATACTTGGATCACACTGTTGTGAGGCACCTTCTAGTAAGAAGGACGCAAAACCTCGACTAATCTAATGGATCTTGCTGTTGCAAGAATTTGATCTCGAGATTTGCAATAAAGTGGGAAAACAGAACGTGGTAGCTGACCACTTGTCCCATCTTCCTTCTTCTGTCATCAACCCATCTGGTCCGATCACCAAGCATTTTCTGGACGAGCACCTGCTAGCCATTCATAGTCTCCCATGGTTTGCTGATATTGTTAATTACTTGGTTATGGGGAAAGTTCTGCTAGATTGGGCGACTTCCAGGTCGAACAAATTGATTGCTGAGGCCAAGTACTATATTTGGGAGGAATCATACCTTTTCTACATTGGAAATGATCAGGTGATCCGAAGATGCATTCCTAATGTCGAGGTCAATGACGTTATCTCATTTTGTCACGACCAGGCCTACGGTGGCCATTTCTCTCGGTGTAAAACCGCAGCGAAAATTCTCTAGTGTGGGTTCTTTTGGTTCACTTTGTTCAAAGACACACAAACGTATTGTAGGGCATACGATCATTGTCAGACTCTCGACAACATGGGCCCACGGGATATGATGCCCTTGAATCCAATTATTGTGTGCAAAATCTTTGACATATGGGGAATTGATTTTATAGGACGCTTTCCCGTATCTAACGGCTTCGAGTACATTCTACTTGTTGTTGATTATGTCTCTAAATGGATTGAAGCTGTCCCCATGAGAACTAGTGATCATAAAGTTGCCCTCCGATTTATCTAGGAGAACATCTTTACCAGATTTGGGGTTCCTAAGGCCATCATCAGCGACGGCGGGTCTCATTTTAACAATGTACACTTCCAGTCCCTAATGAAAAAGTACGGGGTGACACATCGTATCTCGACTCCTTACCACCCCCAGACTAATCGATTGGCAGAACTGTCGAATCGAGAGATCAAGAAGATCCTTCAGGTCACTGTTTGGCTTGATAGGAAGGATTGGTATACTCACCTTCCGGAAGCCTTATGGGCCTATAGGATCGCCTACAAGACCCAACTAGGCATGTCTCCCTTTAGATTAGTGCACAGAAAGGCATGTCACCTTCCCGTCGAGATGGCGTACAAGGCTTATTGGGCAGTACGGAAGTGTAATCTGGATTTGATGAAGGCTGGAATACACCGCCGGTTGCAATTGAGTGAGATCGAGGAACTACGCAATGATACGTATGAGAACTCACAAATCTACAAAGAACATGTTAAGGCCTTCCATGACAGGCACATTGTACGAAAATCTTTCCACCTTGGTCAAAAAGTTCTACTCTTTGATGCCAAACTACTATTCCCAAGAAAACTCAGATCAAAATGGAGGACCATTCTTGGTGAGACGAATCTTTGGAAACGGAGCCATTGAAATTAGCGAACTCAGCCTTGATTCTGAACCTTTTGTCGTGAACGGTCAGAGATTCAAACCATTCATCGAACTCACTGACTCAAACTTGGCTGAGGTATCTTTTGCCTTCCATTCTCCCTGAGCTCATTGCACCCGGCTGATGGCGTTAAACTCAGCACTTAATGGGAGGCAACCCGTCATCTTGTTGAAAAAACTCGAAACCCTTCTTGACACATCTTATGCTAAACTCATATTGCACTTTAGGGTTCGTCCATTAGAACAGCCGACTCCACCTCCGACTCCACCTCTAGTACCCGTACCCAAGCTTGAAATCGTCCGCAACAGTCACCCCGACTCGTCCACCCACCCAAAACTTGTTCTAATGTATGATCTAAGCTAATTTTGAACCCACCTAATTAATAATGAGGACATTGCAAATCGTAGGCATGGGGGGTATTAAAGTGCAAAACACTGTAAGAATCACTTCACAAGAAAAGGGTTTCATAAAAAAAAATTACATATTCCAAAAAAAAAAAATAATAATAATAATAAACTGAAGAAGAAAAAAAAATGGAGAAGGGAGGAAATTTTGAAAGATAAATTTGAATATCATTTTTTAGGAGAAAAAGTGAGGTGATATAAATGTCAAAAAGGAGCACAATTTGAAAAGAAAAAAGGTGATAGTCATTAGTAAAAGATTAAGGAATCTACTTAGTTCTAGGCCAAATCAAAAAGAAAGAAAATGAAAGACAAAAAGTGCTAAGAGACAAAAAGAGATTAGTATGAACGTTGATTTTAGACCTCTGGGCTTCTGTTTAGGCTTAAAAATTCAAGTATCCGTTAAGATATGATAGTTCTCAAGAGGTTGGGGAAAATGCGAAGCTTAAGTATTAGGTCTAAGGCTTAAGGATTATTCGGCCTCGTTAATTAACCTCTGGTTTGCGGGACTCGATAACCTAAGCACCCCAATCCACACACAGTCTGGTTCAGTGCGCTTAATTATCAAAATCATGCAAAAAATGTTAATTCTATTATGAAAAAGCTACCTAGATTAGGAGCAGTTGATCAACATAAGTTGATTTGGAAGAGTTCACGACGTGGAGAGGTGGGAAATTTCCTTCGAAGATGCATAATAACATACCATCTCCTCGGTGCTTGTCTCCTAGGATATCTAAATATCCTACCAAGGGCATGTAAGTACCTTGTGTTGGTTCAGATGCCATGGGCGGCATTATCATGAAATGTCGATTGCCAGCGTTTGGATTTAGCTACAGAACGCCATGGGTGGGATTATCCCAAAATCTCGAAAGCTAGGATTCTGGGGGTTGCCATGGGCGGTGCTATCTCGAAACATCAATTGCTAAGGACTTTACGAGGATTGAGGGTGGGAACTAGGAATCTGATACAGACCGTGTTGTAAAGCCAATCCGAAGCTAGAAATAAAGAAAGAAAAGAGAGAGAAAACTCTCCAAAATAAAAAAAAAAATCTTCTGTCTTTCTCTTACAAAAATGCACTGTAAACTGAACCTAGGCTAAAACATGTTACAAGCACGGGTGCTTTAACCGTGGAGTTCAATAAACCTTAGGTTCCTGTGGGCCTTGGAGACCTTTGCGGCAGACTGAGGCTAAAGTTGGTCAAGTTCGGATCTTGGTTGGTACTTGAGTAAAACTAGGCCTACTATCGGCATTCTGATCTAATCTATAAAAGAAAGCACACAGCAGAAATCTGAGCATAAAAAGGCATATGGTCAAGAATTAAAGTTAATTCCATGAGATTTTGCTAAGGGACTAGCAAAAGCTAGGCATGGGGGTATGATGGAAACACTATCATGAGCCATAACTAGCTTAATTTAGTCATTATCAAGGAATAAATGCTTCTACATAACTGCCAGAGAGCCTTAAGTCACTGCAAAACCATCCTGAGAGAGACAAGAAACCAGGGTTAAAACTACAATTTTACCATCATATCTTGAATACAGAATAACCGTGGATTTTCTCAGGGGTTACTTAAGGGTCAAATGGTCTTAAATACCCAACAAGTGGGTTCATACAGACAAAAAAGGATTTTCGCGTGTTTTGGCAATTAAATGACTTCTAAAATCCTAAAAATAGACCTGCTTAATTAATTGAGGTTCTGGTCAGGATAAAATTCACCCAAACCCTCTAAAATTCAGATAAAAATATTCTCTAGGGTTTGGTACCTTCAATTTGACCATCAGAACCTGTCTTGACCCAAAATAGTCTCAGACTGACATTTACCCTAATTTAGATTTTTACATAAATTACCTGGTCAAACTAGGCCAAAACCAAAATCCAACTTTACCATTGAATTCCATAGGTCAAAATTAGGTGTGTACCAAAATTTGGGCTTAATTTGAGACTATCCTGGCCTAGTTTGCAATTTGGTCCTGTCTGATCTTTTATATCACACATATGCCCTTAACTTTCAAAATCCTTACAAAAAGGCTCATAACTTTGTCATCATTTTCACAAACAGGTCCTCATGCCATTTTTGGAAGGTTGAACCTTTACCGTCGAGTTTCGAGCGAGGATTTCTCTCTCGATTCTCAATAAATCTCTCCCAAATTTGAACCAAAGATTCCTTGGGAAGTTACCCTCCATTTGAGCCATTCCTTGGGCTCTACGTCTTTCCCAAAAGGTCATGCAAACCTTTCAAAGGTTCGGGTATCTGACATGTGCGTGAGCTTCCAAGCTTGAAAGGGCTTCCTATGGCCTATAAAAGAACCCCTGTTGCATTTCGCTTCTTTTCAACAAGTCTTGGCAACCCAAAGCCTCTACATCCCTTCCTCCGACCGCCAACTGCCGCTCCACCACACGAACCTCGCCGCTACCACCCCATCAGCATGGCTACGACTCGCCCTCCAAAAACCCTAAAGAAATTTAGGATTTAACACCCTCTACCTTCTTGCCGAACACACCCACTGTCCGCCCTCATCCACCTCACCGTCAGCCCTCCACACACATCTACAAGCCCTCGGAGCACTGTCTTTGACTTCACCTCATCAAGGCGAAGCTCCTAAAGGTATTGATTGGGGCACTTTGCCCGTGTTCATCTCTTTAAGGTACCACATCACCTCTGGCATTGACGAAGCTTCACGCAACCTTGAAGAAGGTGTTCTTGCATCTTCCGCTTCAGGCATCACCTCCAGGTGGTGCGGACCTACGTGCTCCAGGTCTCCAAGCTCTCAATTAGCATCAACATGCCTTGCTGTTGCTCTAATTTGGTGAGGGAAGTCGTCCTGCAACTGTGAGAAGAAGCCTTGTGGGATCAGTCCCACATTGGAAACAGATAGGCGTGCACAGGTGCATAAATTGAAAATTTGTTATAGCCTGTTCACCTTAGTGAGCACGGGGTGAGGTCCCCACACGCACGCACGCCATGCACGCCCTTGCCCACGCTCATGCCTCGCGGGTCTGGGCTTGGTCCATTTACCCAGATACCCGGGTCTAGTTTGGTTTGCTGGTTCTGAGAGAGGAAGAAGAGAAAAAGAGAGGAGAGGGGGGGTTTTGCTCTACCGCCCTCCTCTTGACTCTTGTGAGATCAGAAGGAGGCCTTTGCCTCTGTTGGTGTGCTGAGTCCTGTGCTATGCCTTCTCTAAAGCTAAGGGAAGAAGAGAAGGAAGAGGAAGAGAGGAAGAGAAGAAAGAAGAGAAGAGGAAAAGAAGAAGAGAGAAGCTTCTCTCTGAGGCTTGAAGAGAGAAGAGGAAGAGGTCTTTGCCTTTGTTAAGGCATCTGAGTGCTTATTCTGTCGTCTGATATCTGATACCTTGGTTCTGTTGGTTAAATTGAGATGTGCTTGGCTTATCTGATCTGTTACTTTGAGTAGCTTGCTAAGCTTAACATTGTTGGATAATTTGGTGATTCAAATCACCATTTTACCCTCTCATCTTTTTGCATTATTGACATCAGATTTCATCATTATTGTTTGAAATTCTTATATTGCATTTGAATTGTGATCTTGAGAATTATTTTGCCAATTGCTCCCTGTGTTCGACCTCGGATTTCTTTCGAGTAATAAATATTATATATTTTCACATTGATTCGATCTATATTGCAACACGATGATTTTAAAACCCATTGCTGAGCGATGAACAGTAGGTATGTAGGGATTAGGTTTATGGACACTGCTAAATCCAATAAAGCTCGATCGAATTCTAGGTTGCCGCTCTTACAGGAGATCAATGGGGTGCCAAGATCTTTTACTTTTTGCAGGAGTTTGCTTAGGATGATTGAGCTGACTTGCTTAGACCATACGATCAGACTCCCATCTTTATTTCGCGGCTTACGATTTGGTGTACATAAATCCTTCAAAAATTGTGCGTAAGCCGGTACGTGGTGGATCGCATCCATCAAGGGGATGTTTATCTGGACTTGCTTAAAGAGCTTGACCAGATCTTCCTCAAGTGCTACAGGTTTGGGTTTCCTCTTTCCTTTGGTCAAGGCCTCAGGAAATGGAACCTCTGTAGGTTCCTCTAGAAATGGTTCAGGTTTTAGATCTAGGATAGGGGTATCATGGATAACCATCCTAGGGTTAGTGTTCTCAACGATTTTGTGCGGATTTAAAGCGTATTATGTTATAGTATAACCGACAAAATGTTTAAACAAATATAAAAAATTTTATTACTCGAACAACTAGAGTATCCGAGGTCGAACACGGGGAGCAATCTCAGTACTTTGTAAAACCAAAGAATACAACTGTTAAATGCAAATATAATTCATTCAAAGAGAGAATTTTAAAAAGGATTTGGAAAAAAAAAGTAGAATTGGACGTCTGATTTGTGTATCAGACGTCTTAAATGTGATCTCTCTTTCTCTCTTCTTCTTCGTGGCTCTTCTCCTTTCTTTGCTTCTGTATCTTTCCTTCTTCTCCTGCCTTGCCTTTCTTCTTTCTTCTTCTTCTTCTGATCTCTTTGCAGTCTTCCCTTGTCTTCTTCTTCGTTCTTCTCTCTCTTCTGCCTTGTCTTCCTTCTTCTTCTTCTCTGCGAAGACTTCTCCTTTCACTGCTACACAGCCTCTTCTTTCTTCTCTTCCTGTTCTGCAGCCGCTAAGTGTTCGCTGCCTTGGTCAGTTCTTCCTTCCTGCGCACACCACACAGTAGCAAAAACCTACCCCCCGTCCCTCTACCCAAGCGTCTCTCTCTCTCAAGCAATTCACTCACGGACGCTCTCCCAGAGCCACACGGGTAGTCGGGTCGGGTTCGCACCCGGGACCAGGCGCACCGGCAAGTGATGATGCGCAAGGAGTGCGTAGGTCTAGGTCGGGTCGGATCCGCCAGATCCGCGAGGTCAAGCCGCGGACGAGGCATGTGTGAGGGCAGTGAGGGACCTCACCCCTGTGCTTACGGAGGCACTAAGACGAAAAAACAAAAACAACTTATATGGTACCTGAGTGTTGCAATCCCACGATGTGGGACTATCTGGTCTCGCCTTCACGCGCGCCCGCAGAGTTTTGTCGCTCGATTGCCCAAGCTGTTGACTCCTCTGCGCTACTGGCTGGCCTCGGTTGCTTCGCGACACTTGCGAGAGTCTGCTGCACCTGCCGCTTGGGAAGCCTGATGCCTGCTGCTGCTCCAATCTCCCTGCTGCTTCGGCTGTTAATGGCGGCTGGGGCGTACACCTGACATCCAACAGAATGGCCTATTGGCCCAATCAGAATAGCTGGAAACCTTTGCAGTAGCACGGAGAAGGCGGTGGGTGATGCTGCAGGTTGCCGGTCGGCCTAAGCGTGCGTGCCTAGGTCAACATGTGGCCGGAGATGGTGGGTTGGTCGGGGGGTGCTTGTGGAGGTCTGGAGTGGTAGTGATGGGGTGGAATGGGTTCCTGGTGGTGAGGCGAAGCTCACGAGGTGGTTGGCGAGCCGTGTGGAGTGGCGGAGTGGTGTGGGTGGCTCGCCGGAGTGCGGTCGGAGGCGAGGAAGATGGAGGCGGTTAGGTACTGTCGAGGGGTAATCAAGTAAAATAGTTGGGTGAAAAGAGAGAGGAGAGGATGGAGAACGTATCTGGGATTGTCTGGAAGGAAGGGAGGCGGCGGAGAGGACGGCTCGTAACTGCCGTCGTCGGGGAAGAAAGACCCTAAGGGAGGAAGCGGCGACGAAGATGAGGTCAGAAGCACGCGCGCGGGGTACAGCGCGACGCGAGAGGAAGCGGCGGAGAGGACTCTGCTGCTGGTATGGCAGCAGAGCGACGAGAAGGAGGGGAGGAGGTCGCCGGAGCTTGTGGGTCGTTTGGCCGGAGATGGGAGAGAGAGGAATTTGGAAGGGATCTCCGTCAAAATCAAGCTTGCCTTCTGCGGCAGGGTCTGGGGGGTGTTTTATAGGTGCTGGCCGCTCCTATCAGCGCGTGGAGAGCGTGCAATTAGGTCTGCCGGCTTACCGGAGTTGGAAGGAAGGTGGATACCCAAATCTCTCGTGCAGTCGCACGAGATATTGGGTTCACACCAGCGATTGTAATTAGCTTTATAAGGAAGGGAATTCCTCAGAGAATCCCCCTTACATTTCTGGGAGGGAATCTCTGAGGGATTAGAGAGCAATCCCTCTCTGAACTTCGCTGGAGCTCGGTTCTGCCCTAACAATGGCGGCAGGACCGGATTGCAAAGGGGGCGAAGATCTTGGGGGGCTCTTTGCAAGGATATTCAAAAGATAGGGACCTATTTGTGATTTGGGTATACTAAATTGCAAAGTAGGTCAAGATGACCTCCCCTTAGGTCCAAATTTTGGTATAAACCTAATTTGGACCTAAGGAATCCAATGGCGAAGTTGGATTTTAGGTTTGACCTCGTTTGACTGGACATTTTGCATAAAAACCCAAATTAGGTTAATTGAGGAGCTAGGACCCTAATCTAGGTCAAACTAGGTTCCAAAGGCCAAAGTAAGTGTTCTAAACCCTAGAGGATGTTTTTCCATGATTTTTAGAGGGTTTACTAGATTTTTATCCTGACCGAAACCTTGTTAATTAAAGCGGGCCTGTTTTAGGGTTACCAGGTGTCATTTAATTCCTAGATTGCACATGAACCCATATCTGATTGACTCAACTCTCTTTTTATCTCATTTAGACCATTTGACCTATGTTTTGCCTCTGAGAAATCCCATTTATGTACTGCAATGGTAAAATTGCAGTTTTAACCTTTATTTCATGTTTTCTTCTCAGAGAACTTGTTCCTTCAGTTAGGCCTTCTTCTAGGTTATGTAGGAGCTTTTATCTTCTTTATTGGGTCAAAATGAGCTAGTTATGGCTCATGATGAGGCTCTCATCAGTTAGGCTATGAACTACCAGGTTTTGAGTGGCTCAGATAAGGTGGATCCTGAGTTGATTTGCCACTATGGGTGGTAATAGAATTAAGGCTTGCCTGGTTTGGGTTCAGAGTTGGCAAAAGAGGTGGTTGTTGCTGATATCCTGAAAATGATGTCAAAGCCTCCATCCCGTCGGGTGATGGAGTAAAAGGAGCCTGATATACATAATGTGCTTGGCCCTGATTCAGGTTCATAATGTGTCTTTGGTTCGGCACATTATTCGGATTCAGCAAAGGTTGAGAAGGGAGTGCACCAGGCTGGCGAGACCCAGCCAACTATGTGAGCTGATTTAGAACCTCTATGATCTCATCTTTGTGTTGTTTCTGTATAGCCGCATTAGTATTGTGAGTGTCAACCAGGGTTTGAAGAATTGGAGTCATTTGATCTTCCCTTGACGGCCTAAATTGGTAATTCGGATTGGGCCTAGGCTGAGTGGATTGATATAGGTGTGGAGCCTGTGGTCGGGGCTGGAATTGAGATCTCAGGCTCTAATTATTCCTCGACCATGCAAAGTTGAGATTATTGTGCCATCCAGGGTTGTAGGTATTGGAAAATGGATCATTCTGGGTGGCATGGAGATCCTCGCAGGTCTAAGGGACCCCAGAAAAGTCAGAATATGAGGGTTCAGATTTCCCCCAACTAGAGTAGGTGGGTCTGGAGTTTCCTTTGAACCCGGGATCAGACGGGGGTAGATATGGGTCCATCCCCTGGTGAGAGTGATGGTAAATGTTATGCACAGCCTCCTTGCCTGAGGGCGATTGCGCATACGTGTTCTGCTATGCGGTGGTGGTTCCCTGAAGATGTCGAGACAATTCATCCACCTCTTCTCAATGATTGAGACCTTATCCAGGTGCCTGGCCACCAACTCTAGATCGACAGATGCAGATAGGCCTTGAGTCTTGTGTGCCCCTCACATGTTTATCAACGCATGGGTGGTCGCTCGATCGAACACACCCATAGATTCATTATTTATGGAGTTCTCAAATATGTTCTCAAGAATCTCCCAAATTGTATCTTCATGTTGGCCCATGATGTTGCCACCATAAGTTGCATTGACAAAAAGCCTAATATCCTCACAGAGTTAGTGGTAAAATGATTGGACTTGTTCCCATTTAGGAACTCCGTGATGGGAGCATTTCCCATGATATCTAAGAAGTGGTCCCATGCCTCATGAAGCGGTTCTCAAGCATTTTGCATGAAATGTGTGATCTGGTGCCTCAAAGCGTTCATTCGACCAACTGGGAAGAATTTCTTTAGAAATTCATATTGGAGTTCCTCCCATGTGTTGATCGAATGGTTCAGAGTCTGATACCAGTGGGTAGCCTTATCCATGAGGGAGAAGGAGAACATTTTCATGAGTAAGATTTCTCGATTTTGAACAAGTGGCTCGAAGGTCTAGGCCAGATGTTTTAGCTGCTTAATGTGCTAGAAGGGATCTTCTGAGTTCAAGCCGTCAAATTTTGGGATAGCATGAATCAAATTCGACTTGAGTTCAATATCCAGCTGGGATTTGCACCCTGGGTTCTATTGCCACCACAGCGTGATTGTAGTGATCTCGCATCTGTGACCACGGTGGGGGGTTCATGAATGTGTGAAGTAGATTTGCAAGATGTTGCACCTGATTCTAGTCATTTAGTATTTCATCCTCTGGATTTTCCATGGATGCAGATGATGGAGATCTGGGCTCAGAAGCAGAAGAGTTGGAAGAGATGTCAATCTGGTCGGGTGGTAGCACAAATAAGTGGGTCGAGGCTTGGCCTCGACGAGAGTGAATTTCTAATGGAGGCCTCAAGGGTGGTCTTAAGGACCTCCTCTCAAACATGTACTATGGAACTAGATGAGGGACAGAACGTGTGATGGACCCAGTCAAGGCACCTAAAAATCTTTGGATGACTAAGGAAGTTTGAGGCGGATGGTACCTTTAGATCACAAAGTCACTCACCCAAGAAATCCTTGGGAAACTAGGAAGGGAGAGTCCCGCAAAGACCCCTACAGGGTAGAGTGTCCCCACAGGTTACATGGTTTCCCCCACCCAACCTTCTTTGTCACTGAGAATCCAAGTAGACTGGAATGAGTAAGCTTGACCCCTAAGTCTACCAATTTATGTGTCTTGAGTTTCACTTGAACTGTAGAATTGATTGTGATTTATGACCTAATTTGGAGATTGGTTAACCCACAAAGTAGGTCAACTTCACCTAACCTGCCCTAAAGTTTAGGATGAGTTAGGTAAAGAACCCAAAATCACCCTGAGTGGTTTGCAAATAGGTTATTAAGTCTCAAATTTTAGTAATTCAAGTGATTGTTAGAGCCTTCTTTTAGGGTTTGCTTGATTATGTCAATTCAATCCAAGGCTTAGGTAACACACGATGCAGGAAATCAATTCTTTTTAAATCAAGCAAGTGTGTTTTCCTAAAACCCTAAAATGAAAACCCTTAATTTGGCTCTGTTTTCCAGGTCCAATTATTTCCAAAATTGGCACCTAAGGCCCAATCAAGAAGGTGAATAGCCTTAGGCACCTTAAGTCCCTAGTAGGTGTAGATATTTGGATGGGGATTTCTAATCAAATCAATGAAATCAGGCAACTCAGGTGATTAATTTTATGAAATAATGCGAGTTGATCCTAATTGATTCTAGTTTTCAAACCTTTCCAGAAATGAGGGGCTTAAGAAGAAGGGAACGAAGTTACTTGCCCTTGGAGTGGTTGTTGTGCGGTTGATCTTCTCTTATGTACCTCCTTATAAAATCACAATAGATCATAAAGCAAGTTAGTATCAAATTAGGATTGTAATCATTGAATGAAATGCACGTTGCTCCTTGGCAACGACGCCAAAATGTTGTATGCAAATTCGTCGAGTTTTAAGGAAAGATGTGCGTTGTAGAATAGTTGACAAAAATGTAACAGCACTTAAAATTTATAAAACTCGAGAAACAGAATTGAGTCTGAGGTCGTTCGCAGGGAGCAATTGGGCAAATCAATTCACTAATCACAATATTAAGAAGAATATATAATTGAAACCAATATGTTACTCAGAAGAATATTTCAATAAAATCAGAGAGTTAAAGTGCAAAAAGATGGGGTTAAAATGGTGGTTTAAACCACCAATTTAATCGTAATGTTTAAGCTCTACAATCACTTAAATATTTAAATAGTATCAATTAAATATCCCAAATATCATAATCACAAGCACAAGGTCAGATGTCTAATTAAGGCTTCAGATGCCTTATCTCGAGCCTTAGAGAAGCCAAGGCATAGCAGGAGCACACCAACACAGAGGCGCAAGGGCTTCTCAAATCTCAACAAAGTGATGAGTGTGGGGGCGGTTTGCACGAATCCCAAGGTCAATAGTGCAAACCCCCCTCCTCCTCGAATCTCTTTCCTTTCTCATAAATCAAACTTAGATGAATAGTATCAGGTAAACGGGTATTCGGGAAAGTAGACCAGGGACCAGACTTGCCGGCGTGTAAAGCGGGTGAGGTGTGCATGAGAGTGAGGAAGGACCTCACCCCTCAGTGTCAAGGCGAACAACCTCTGCCACAATTTCATCTTATATGCTGTTGAGCGTCTGCACGGTTCTGAGGTGGGACTAATCCCATCACAATTCTTTGTGCAAAGCTCCGCATGCCTTTAATTGATGGAATTATGGAATTAGGGCTCTGAAGCAGCTCCTTCAGTCAATTGAAATCTCGGGTGGATTCCTGTCTTCAGTCCCCTCTACCTAGATGTGGAAACGGCGAGGATGATGACCGGGCAACTACTGACGAAGTCAGAGAAGGTGGTGGTAGCGATGGCGCTCCAGTGAAGAACCTAAAACAAGAAAGACAACCTTGCAGCCTTGTCAAAACTGCTCAAGAGCTTCGCTGAAGGATGGCAACTGCAGTGGTGGCAATTTTAGGGAGTGGTGTGCTCGGTGGACCTATGTCGAAGTCGGTGAAGGCATGTGTGAGTGCATGTGTGTGGTGGGGTGAAAACAAGATCAAAGCCCTAAATTTCTTTGGGGCTTTTGATCAGTAGATCGTGGCGATGCTTCTAAATGTAGAAGCGGTCAGTTTCATGAAGTGTAGTGATCGTGTGAGTTCATCGGAGCTTCGCCGCCGTTAGGGAACATGATGTACGTGTCGTGTGTGTGGTGATCAAACCTAGATTCTAAGGGGTTGCAGCAGGAAGGTGAGAAAAGGAGAGAAGGGATAGTTAGAGTGAGAGAGAACATGTGAAGGCAGCTGGTTATGATGGGCCGACACCGGAGAATGTGAAGATGGTGGCGAGGGATCAGGAGAGGTAAGTAATGGTTGGTCTTTGGCTGGATGCGGTCGAGAAGAATAGAGAGAGATGCTGATCCGATCAATTTGATCGTTGGCCGGCTCGATGAAGGGGGCGAAGAGGCTCGGTGGAGCTCAAAGAGATGTTGACAGGAGGAGAGAGAAAGAGGTGATTCTTAGCCTTTTCTGAGCTAAGGAGAACGACCTTGACGAGGGGGTCCTTTATAGGTCTTTAGGAGGAGCTCTAAGCTTGGAAAAAAGCTTAGATTGCTCGAGCTTTTAAGGAGAAGAAATCCCTTGAAATCTCGAGTTTGTTTGAGCTCTAGAGCTAGATTTGAAGACCTTGATTGGGTACAAATGATCAGGGATTGCTTGAGGATCAATCTCTCCAATTTTGAAGAGATTTGGATCTGATTTGAGGGAGAAAATCTCCCTCGAATCTCGGTTGAGGAGCTGCATTCACACCAATGGCAGCAAGGATTGGAATGAAGGAAATGATGAAAAGTTAGGGGCCTTTTTGTAAGAATCTTGAAAGTTGAGGGGGTAAATGTAAGAAATAAAGCTCTAAAGGGTTAAATTGCAAACTAAGTCAAGATGGACTCTGATTGGGCCCAAATTAAAAACCTAATTTGGACCCAAAAAATCTAATGGTGAAGTTGGATTTGAGTTTTGACCACGTTTGATTGGGTAATTTGCATAGAAGCCCAAATTAGGGCAAAATCCCATGTGCAACTCTGTCCAAGGACAAAATGGGTTCAGATGGTCAAGTAAAAGGTACCAAACCTCTTGGAATATTTTTCTATGAATTTTAGCAGCTTTAGATGAATTTTATCCTGAATAGAACCACTTTAATTTAAGCAGGTTGAGAATTAGGGTTTTACGTGTTGTTTTGGTTCTCGAAATGTGTGAAACCCCATTTCTGTCAATGCTGACCCACTTTTTGGACGTTTAAGCTCATTTGACCTTTAGTTAGCTCCTGAGTGACCCTGTGGATAATCTGTGCTCATGATGTTCTGTTAAAATTATAGAATTAACCCTGATTTCTCGTTCTCTCAAATCATAATAATATGGAATTACGACCCTCAGATGATTATGTAGGAGCTTTTATAAATCATACTTGACTAAAAGTGGCTAGTTAGGGCCTATGATGGCATTCCCATCAAGGACCTTGCCCAATCACCTGAGCATGTACGTGTAGGTCCCTCTGATTCCTATACCCTTAGGCTTGATTGCCCTAATTTTGTACATTATGAGGGTTGGATATGGGTTGAGATGGCAAAGATTCAAGCTGAAGGGTGATGATAACGTCATCATCAGCCATATCTAGCTTTATTTAGTCATATTCCATCATTAAATGCTCATCCATAGCCACCAGAAGATAGTAATTCATTGCACATCCTTTCTAAGAGAATAACAAGAAACCAGGGTTAAAACTGCAATTTTAACAGCATATCTCAATTGCAGAACAATCACGGGATTTATCAGGGATTAATTAAAGGTCAAATGATCTTAAGAGTCTAACAAGTGGGTTAGTACAAGACAAAAACGGGTTTTCGCGCATTTCGAGAATTAAATGACATCTGAAATCCTAAAAATAGACCTGCTTAATTAACTGAGGTTTTAGTCAGGATAAAATTCACATAAACCCTCTAAAAGTCATAGAAAAATATTCTCTAGGGTTTGGTATGCTTAATTTGACCATCAGAACCTATTTTGACCTAAAATAGAGTCTCAGACAAATAGTTGACTTAATTTAGGTTTTTACATAAATTACCTAGTCAAACTAGGTCAAAACCAAAATCCAACTTCACCATTGGATTTCTTAGGTCCAAATTAGGTTTGTACCAAAATTTGGGTCCAATTAGAGATCATCTTGACCAAGTTTACATTTTGGTCTTATCTGACTCTTTCCTCTCACACACATGCCCCTAACTTTCAAAATCCTTACAATTAGGCCCCTATATTTGTCATCATTCTTTGCAAATAGGTCCCTCTGCCATTATCATGGAGGAATCCTTCTCTAGCGACCTTTGATTGAAGAGAACTTCTCTAATCATTGGATCCCTTCCAAAATTTTAACGGAGATTCCTTACGGAGTTCTTTTTCCAACGCATCCGACCTTGAATCCTATAACCTTCTCAATCTCTCATGCGAACACATGAGGGATTCGGGTATCTCTTGAGTTTCCAACTCCATCGAGCTTTGTATGCTCGCAAAGCTTGATTCCTAAGCTTAAATCGACACCCTAAGGCCTATACAAGGATACCCACGGCAAACTGTTTTCCCCACACTCACTTTTGGTTGAAAATCCCCCTCCTTCCTCCCTCCTCTCCGGCCGAAAGACTCCATGACATCTGGTGATCTTCTCTAACTTCCCTCATCATCCGTACGCAATACCAGCGACAGATTTGCCTTTCTCCCCCTCGTCCGCGTTGCTCCATACCAGTGGGCGCCTTAATTCCCCTCGTTGTCGCTGCTTCTATCCCACCGGAGAGTTCTTCTTCTTCGACACTGATGTACCCCTGGCAAGGAGATCTCCCCCCTTTCATCTGTTAGTTTAGGAATGTTTAGTTCCCTTAGACTCTTAGGTTAATTCTCCCCCTTTCAAACTTTGTTTTGACCCCTCGACTACACCACCCACCACCTTCATCTCCACCTCCGGCGACCCCTTCAGTGAGGACTTTCACTTGCTACACACCTCCATCCTCCTCACTGACACGCCCATAACCTCAACCATACTCCACTCATCAAAAGCCCTCATCTATTCGCTTTCCCATCCACCCAACACACCCACCGAACAAACCCACTTCCTCCGGCCATCTCCGCCCGGCCACTACACTGACTCCCACACCATCAAACCACCACCATTGCATTCCTCGTCCACTGGCAACCCTCGTGAGCTATTCTGATGTAGCCTTTAGGCCATTTTTATTATTTTAGGTGTTCACTCCTTCGCCTCCATTGACGGTAGCTTCGAGCGAAGCTTGAAGCTCGTTCTTGCTACGTCCATCCCAGGCTCTAGCCCTAGGTCATGTGGAAGGGCTCCAGGTTGCAAGACAAGGCTTCAATTGGAAGCCTTCTCCTCAGTAGCTGCTCTAATTGAAGCAGATTCCATCCTCCAGCAGTACGTGAAGAAGAAGGTGGGACTTTAGTCCCACCTCGAAAATCACTGAAGCGTGGGGGCCAAATAAATTGTTCTTGTGATATGGGTTTATCGCTCGAGCGCACAGAGGGTTGGGTCCCCTCACACGCACCCCTTTACGCCTAGTCCGTGACACTACTACACAGGTCTGGTCCAATTACCTACCTAAGCATCTCACACCTCGACTGTGATAGTCACGCACACAGCCTTGGTCCCAGGTGCACTCATGCTCGATTGCCCGAATACCCGATTGTCCCTTGAGAAAGAGAAGGAAGGAAGAGAGCATGGGGTTAAGGGGGGTTTTGCTTCAAAAGGATCTTAACACTTGGCCAAATTTGAGTGTTCTTCCTCCTGTGCATCAAGAGGACCGTAGACGAAGAAGAGAAAGAAGAGAAGCCAAGGAAGAGCTAAGGCAGAGAAAGAAAGAAGAAGAAGAGGAGTTGAGAAAGGAAGAAGAGAAGGAGAATCAAGGAAGACCAAGTGCTCGTGCACTATAGCAATTGAACGTTTAAGTCGTCAACGTCTGATTATGCACAGTTGAAATATTTAAGTGGTTTGGCACTGTGCATTTATTTAGATTATTAAGTAAATAGTATATATGCATCTAAACTAAATAATTGGTGATCTAAATCACCATTCTTTTATTCTAGATCTCGTTTTTCTTTTTCAAACTGTTGAACTACTCATGTTCTACATAAATGATCAATTTTGAGTAATTGTTATGCATTGCAATATCATTCTTGGCTTAGTTATTGTGCTCATATATATATTAATTGAGATTAGTGCGTGAATTCCATATTTACTCCTAGCGAATGACCTCATACTTCATTTCTTGATTCTAAGCTTATAAATTTTATTTGTTGTTCGATTTATTGTGGATTTCAAATTACGACGACAATACTTTGATTTAAATCCCTGTTAGATCGCTTCAACAACGGGTATTAGCAATGAGTCTGGATTGCAAGTTGTCCAGTGAGGTTTCCATTTGCTCCATGAGCTGGAGCATGGATCCTTGCATTTCCACCATATGATAGTTCATATCACCCTACCCTGCAGGTTGATGGGCATTCCATGTTGGCTGATTGACCTAAATAGGGGACAGATGAGTGTATCCATGACCCTGACCCATTAGTCTTTGTGGTGCATAATTGCTGGGTCAGATTTGGGTCTGCTACCTTGGGTTTTTCCAAGAGAAGTTAGGGTGGTTCCTCCAACCCAACCCGGGCTATAGGAGTTAGAATATGAGTTGGACCTAACATTCTCTTGTACAACATACACATCCTCATAGGGCAAGGATGGTGGGAAAGAAGGAGAAGGATCAAAGAAACTGGGATCAAAGGCCCTAGTTTGGAACTCGTGGGGTTTTGAGTAATGTTGGCTTATAGGATGAACTGTTTCCAATTGATTTATGAACTCCCGTCTAGTAGGAGCTCGTGAAGAATGGAATCCCAAATTCTGGAATTGAGTGGATCTAGAAGCTTTTATAGAGTTTCTAGCCATCCACTCTTCCATTCCTTTTGCAACCAGGTCCACCTTATCCAGTTATTGCAAATCAATTCCATATCGAATGAATGAGATTCCTGGACATCATTAGCATTCGATCTAGGTTGCTGGGATTGGTTGAAAGTGTCCATAGAGGCATGATTGATAGAATTCTCACTCATTTCCTCAAATAAGTCATGTGCACTGTCTGCATCCTTGTTGAGGAAATTGCCTCCGCAAGAAGTGTCCACGTGATTACAGAGTTGCTCAGTCCACCAATGGTAGAAAATCTGCACAAGTTGTCAATTTTGCACCTCGTGGTGTGGACACTTTCGCAATAGATCCTGTTATCGCTCCCAGACACTATTCGTCACGAAACGCGTAAAATATTATTTCTATCGTTGTAGTGCAAATCACGTCGAAACAAATAAATTTATAAATCAGAATCCGTGAGTCTTGAGTTGTTCGCAGGGAGGCAAAATACGATTTTCAGAGTTTTTTGTACTAACTAATCTATCCTAATGCAACATATAAACAGATACCAAAATATTTAGAAAAGCATATTTTTATTGCTAATGGAAAACAATTCTCAAACTAGGAATTAAAACAACTATGCTAAAAAATAGAGAAAATAGATGAAGGATGGCACTGCTTGTGGGATGCTTGTGTGAAGTACAACAACACTTCAGATCCAAAGTACCGAGAGGAAGACTGCAGAGAGAGACTGCAAGGAGAGAGGTTGGAGATGTGTCTGGTGGGAATTTTCTCTCACCAGGGGGCTTTGAGGCTCTTCTTATAGCTTCAATGAGGGGCAATGCAAGTATTTTAGCCCCTAAAACTATGCAACACCATTGGATTGATTAAATCTGTCGATCGGGAGATCAACGAATCTGATCACACCTTAAATGAACCTCCATCGCGCCTTCAACGTGCGGATGCTCCAGAACGCACCACGTGGCAACCACTGGGCCGCCTGATCCACCGCCACGTGTCTTCACATGCGGGCTCGTGCTTCCAGTCTCAGCTGTCTGATCTCACTACCGGATGGCTTACGATTTGCATTGCACCTCCTTTGAAAGTGCACGCATCGAGCCGTCGGTTTGGGAGTTGGATCATGCGTTCATCCGCACCGTCTCATCGCTCGCACCACATTGTGTCACACGGTAGAATCCACACCCTTTGATTTGATTCGATGACTTGATTAGCGCAAGCGCCACTGCCTCCTTGATTTTGCACTGAGTGTGATTCGAACACACTCCTCACGTTCTTGATTTGAGGCGCTAACCAATGCGATGAACTACCTATTGAGTCGCGGTTTTAAATTTAGCGTGCGGCTGCTCTTAGCTATTGGATGGAAATCCAATGGCTGGGATGGACTCCTCCTTTGATGAAGCCCGTGGTAGTGACTACGTGGCCGTTGGATGATGATCCAATAGCCCACGTTTTTCCTTCAGTGGTTGGAGGCGCAACGGTGGATCATTGGGATGGTGCCACGTGGCACCATCCCATCCTGACTGTTCATCTTCCCGCCTTTGTAGTTAATGCTACAGGGCTCCGGTTGAGCTGATTTTTGCATCGTTGGACTGCGATCGTTGATCCAGATCCATCCATGCGGTTGGATTTGACATCTAAGGTTGGTTCCCTATTGTATTTGGAATAACGTATGAAATCAAAAGTGCTTTCTGCCTCCCTGTTATCGACCGGGACTCACCAAGTTCCGTTAATTTATTTGCTCGAGACGTATTTCGCACTATACTACAACGTGCTAATTCTCTACGCGATCTACGCTGCGAACAAATTGGGGTCGTTGCCGAAGAGGCAAGGTGACTTTTAATTTTATCTCTAATACGGTATTTTTGTGTGCAGAAACAATGACATGAAGAGCCGAGCAAGGAAAAGCGGGCACTGCAAAAATCAGGTGCACACATTCCTATTAGAAATTCAGCCAGAAAGTAAGTGCCATCTTTAAAATTCAATAGTCATGTTTATAATGCTTCAAAAATCTTGAAAGTTGGATTGGAACTAGATCTTCAAATTATCTTTCCAACACCACATTTTTCAAAAAGAAATTCCTTCTATGAAATTTTTAAAAATTTGTGGAGTACATACAGGTTAGATTGCCTGAAAATAGAACTTTTATGAACTTTAGAAATCAATTCTGACTAACATACAAATCAGATTTATTCAAAATTTGTAGTGTGTCAAAGATAATCAAATTATCTTTCAATATCATATTTTTGCAAAAAATTTTAAGCATATTTGATATAGTTTCCAATAGAAAAATCAACATGAGGTCTAAATCTCGAATTTGAGCCCTGGTTAGTTAAAAATTCATAACTAATTGTTGGAAATAAAAAAAAATCTGGAAAAATACTCTATGAAAAGCTTATTGAAAAAGGAATCTTGTTGCTAAGTTTTAAATCATTTGGTTTCCATCTTGCCTTAGAGTATACATTTAAATTGCCTTAGAGGTACATGAGCCAATAGAATCACATAGACTAATTTGGGCTCCGATAAGCCCAAAAGTTAGTTGGTGAGGCAAGTCACCTTGTGAGCCGCCCACCATTTACTACATTGAAGAAACAGGTTAAGAATTCACGAAAATACATCAAATAACCTGCATTTGGCTTGAAACTACTGGGTAGTTGCAACCTCTCTTGCAAAACCTGGTGACTAAGCTTGCGGGGTAGTATCAAACGACCATGGCTGTGGGGCAATGGAACTAGAGGCGAAAGCCGAAGAAAGAACCTTATTTGTAGTCCCCTCGTAACCAAATTGGCCGGGTTAGCCTGAGAGGGGGAATTCCTTACAGTCGGTCTCTCGCTGAATTTTTAATAACACAAACTTAAACGAAAAATCCTGTGATCTGATCTAAAGGACCACTATGATTAACAAGGCCTTATCCTTGTTCTTCTTGACTATACCAACCCTTTGAGTTGGTGTATGCAAGGAAGAAGGTTGTTAAGACTTGAACTTGTAGGACCTTGGGAGCCAAACCCAAGGTGGCAAAGGCGATTTTCGCCCAACCTCTCTTCTCAACCTTCTTCCACTCGATTAGTTGAGATGGCTAATCCCAATCCTCGAGTTCGCTAGGACCCTGAGAATCAGGACCCAATGGCTCGTCTAGAAGGCAGGGTCGAGGAAACGGAACATAAATATGAGCAGAACATCGATCGAATTCTCACGACACTCGACAGGATGCAACATCCACCACACGAAGAACAACTGCGGGACTTCTATGATCTGGCGGCAACAATCATAGCACCTCAGGTTTGGATTCCCGTAGGCGGAGATGCATTCAAGTTAGAGCCGAATATCATAAGTCTGATTCAGACGCATTTCCATGGAAACTCGAATGAGGATCCCTTCTAGCACCTCGAAGACCTGAGTCGGATTGCAGAGTCAGTTCGACCAAGGAATATAGATATTGGAATTGTTCTCATGAAGATTTTTTCTTTTTCTCTCAAGGATAAAGCTGCTTATTGATTGCACAGCAAAAATACACCAACAATTATGCCGTCTTGTGCTATTTCCTAGCATTACCAGTGCATATTAGGTATCCATAGTCGCATTTGTAAAAATACACGCATGCATACATCTATTTGAGAGGGGAGGAGAGCGAAATAAATGGCCGTGAAATTAACGTTTTCCTCAAGTGTTGCTTCGCAAATTCACCATCTTTATTTTTAATTTTAATTGGCTTTGAATTTCTTCGCGCAGCTGCAAGGAATGGCCTCTTCTTCTTCGCGTCATGTCCTGCTCAGCTTGCTCTGCACAGCCCCTCCCTGCCAGCCATGCACAGCCGCATGCACAGCCATGCACAGCCAAGGCATGGCTATGCATGCCTTCTTCCTCTTTAAAAAGGCACGGCTGGCTTCTTTGCAAGAGAGCCTGGTCGAAGCCAAAAAAAAACACAGCACCTTCTTCTCCAGGCCGCCTCCTCCCCTCTCCCCCCATACGCAGCCTCTCCTCTCTAAGGAGCCACTCTGCGGGTAGGAGTACCTCACTATGGTGCACAACCACCACCGTGAGTCCACCACCTCCCAGCTCTTCAAAGAGCCGGTGGGCGTGGTGGTTCTCTCTTCCTTGTTTCGACGTTTAGCCACTTCCGCCATTGCCACAAAGCTTCAAGCTTTGAAGCTCAACCGGCCACCACGCATCCCTGCAGCAGTCGGCCAAGCTCCACCGCGCACGCCAGCACCACACCCACGCCTCTCTCCGTGCACCCTGTCACGCTCCTTTGCCCGCGGCCCAGCCCTCTCCACATGCCCTGTAGCGAACCGCCTCTCTACAAGCAACAGCCAGCGCAGCTTCTTCGAGCGCGCGCCAGCCGCTCACGCCTCCCTCACTCACAGGACCGGGCACAGGTGGTCGTGAGGCTTGGCCATGCACTGTAGCCACTGTTCACGCTAGTCAGCGAAACACTGTGGCTACAGTGCGGTGACCGGTAAGTTTCTCACTTAACTGGTCACCCGGCACGCAGCAACCCCTTCTAGTCCGCACCCGCGTCCCGCCCCGAGCCCGCTCTAGCGCCCGCCCGCGCGTCTGCGTGCGCCCGCCTCTGCCAGTGACCGCACCCACCTGCGTGTTCACCTGCTCCCAGCGCCTGCGTCTTCCCGCACTTGCCTCTCCGCGCAGCACTGTGCACTGTGGTTCCTTCCTCCGCGCCACTCCCTCCTGCCAGCGCGTGCCTCTTCGCACGCCCACGCGCAGCGCGGTGCGCTGTGGCCATCAGACGACGCCCTGCTGCGCGCGGACGGCTTAACTCCAGCCTTCTTCACTCCAGCAGCACCGAGCGCCCTCTCTCTCTCTCTCACAACACTCTCTCCCTCTCTCTCTGGAGATACACATACACACACACTCACACTCTCGCACACACACACTCTCTCACTTATACATTATTATATACTTATATATATATACATATACATAAATATATTGATATGCATACATACATATATATATACTTATATCTATACATATACTAGTACCTATATAACTAAGTATTATTATACATATATACATATATATATATATATACTTGTATATATATATAAATATACACATATATATTTATATATACATATACTTATATATGTATAAATATATATATAAATGTATATATATGTGTATATCTATATATATATATTATTACCTATATAACTAAGTATAAGTATAGATACATATATATATAAATATATATACATATATACACATATACTTATACATATATATATATATATACATATCTATCTGCATATATCTATATACATATATTACTATATATATATACATATATATATATATATCTATATAGTTATATATACATACATATACATATATATATATATTTACATACCTATATATATATACATATATATATATATACATATATACATATATAAGTACACATATACCTATATAGTTATAACCATATATATATATACATATAGATATATATATTTACATATATACATATATATTTTCATATCACTTACCATATGTGGTGTCACGGGAATATATGCACCAGTTGCTGATATTCCCCGATACATGCGTACAGAAAGTGTGTTCGCACTCATCTTCCACCAATCCACCTTACACTCCATGCGGCACTTTGTCCTGTTGGTTGCGTCTTCCTAGACGACGGCCGACTCGATACCGTGCTACACGTCATCTCTACCTCCACCCCCACCCCTTTATACATATATAATATATACATATATATATACTATATTTACTTTATTTCTGTTTCTCTTTCCTACCATTAAGAAGATAAAAAAAATATACAAAAGAGAAAAGATAATCCTTGACTTGCAGGTACTCAGTCTTGCGAATAGTAAGACTAGTTTTGGAACCCTAATTTGGCTCAAAGCCAAGAACCTGATTTTGAGGGTGTACCTCAAGGACAAAAATTATCAAAAAAAATTCTTAAATAGAAAAACACCAAAAACACAATAAACGAACGGAAGAGATTCGTTGTAGGAAAGGTGTAGAAACTTCTTCTAATCCCACTTCCCTGAGTTCGACCCTAGGCCTAAAAGTGACTAAGATAAAATCAAGTAGGCCAGGTAAAAAAATTTTGTAAAGAGATGGTTAGGCTCGATTTAGGTTAACCACTATACACATTTCAATGATAAAATCACCATATTAACACAACCTATCCAGGCTACACCACACTCTTTTCATGGTGCCGTTGCTGGGGAAGTGCGTATTCAAGTAAGTTTCTATTCCATTCCTTTCATTTTTTTCTCTTCTCTCTTCACAGGTGTTTTTGTTTGTTGCTGTGCTGGTGAACTTGTTGCAAGGAGAAGACAGGCAAACGAAGTCGGAGACGTGGGCAGATCCAAGGCGGGAACGAGAGTGTGAAGACGCGGACACCGCACTGGAGCTTCGCACACGTTGCTGAACAAGTAGGTCTTCTTTTCTTAAGCAGCTTAGGTCAACTTGTCACCTTAATAAAAAAAATATATATATATATATAATAAAAACTAAAAACTAGAAAAACTTCTTGGGATCTCTTGGGGCAAGTGGATTAAAATTCACTTGTTTGATTGTTTGCCTTTACTCCCACCGCCCCGGGATTTCCCGCAAAACTTCGCATAGCGAAGATCCAAGAATCTTGATTCTTGAATCTTTCGACGTGTAAAGTATTCTTTGAGGCAAAAATAAAAAGATTGATTGCCACCCCTCTTTGCCTCATTTACCTGCAATTCGGGATCACCTTTTTGGTGGGGAGACTTGGAATTGAGTTGATTCCAACCCCACCACGACCTTTCACGTGCCTAAGATTCGATCCCGAATACTTCAACCCCAACAATTTGATTTTCTTTATCTTTTGGTTGAGCCTTGTGTGTGGAAATCATTTTGGTGATTGGGAGCACTTGAATTGAAGTGCTTTGGCTCCCTTTCACACTAATCTAAAATTTATTCGTGCATCCACACATAGAAATCTCCATCTAGGGAAGCCCATTGCATTTTAGCATGCAATAACCAATTGACATTGAAGAAGGGTTTGTTGGGCTTAGAAGAAAACTTGTATTCTCTCAAAACCCGGAGATTGGTTGAATTGGTAATTCAGAGAAATCCTAAAATCCATACTACTTAAGGCTGAATTCTAAAAACCATTCACCAATTAAAACTTCAATTCCGGGAGATTTCCCCGTTGCATGCTTGGTTTACACACTCTATAAAATCAATCACTTGGGCATTACCCGTAAATAACGCCCTTCACATTCCAGAAGCACTTGATCCTAAGCCTCTAACTAAAATTGGTAGTAACTTGACCCTTATTAAGGATTGGAGGTCTAACTACCTGCGTGTAGCACCTACGTGCTGGTGAGGGTTCCCGCATGCTATCGGGTGTCTAAGACTGGGGCAAACGGCCTTTCAATCTAGCCCGGTGGTTCCGCGGTGCTCGCATTCGGTTCCGTAGGTCGTGATAGTAGGTAACTTAGATCTTTAGGTCTAAGGGCACACTGTAGAGGTTAGGAATTTGATTGTATTGATTTGTCATCAAGTGTACCTTTGCAGTGTCATTTCTCTCATCTCTTTTCCCTTCGTATCCCCCCCAATTCTTCCTGCGGTAGTGCATGTTTGGGAGGAGGTCACAAAACCCTGAACTGTGTGAATTGCCTGATAATTTTAGAAAAGAAGCCGAATCATCCTCCTCCTCCACAAACATGGCTGCACGCCCACCCCCAAATCCCGAGGGAGGAAACCACCCTCAAAACCCACCAGGTGGTGGAGCCTTGGATCCCATAACCCGCCTCCATGCCCAAATGGAAATGCATAATGAACAAATTGAAGCCATTAGGGAAACATTGGAGGAGATGCAGAACCCTCTCGAATGGGAGGAGCCTAGGTCTCTTAGCTCCTATCAGAATCCTGCTGCTACAAAGACCATAAGACAAATTCGGGTCCCCATGGGCGGGGACGACTTTGAATTAAAACCTAACATAATTAGCCTGATAAATTTTCACTTCCATGGTCTTGCAAGTGAAGATCCTTTTCTCCACTTGGAAGACTTAACCCAATTGGCTGAAACTGTTAAACCAAGAAATATCGGGTTACCTGTAGTCCTCATGAAAATGTTCCTGTTTTCATTGCGGGATAAAGTGTCGCAGTGGTTATGCACCCTTGGGAGAACCATCCACTCTTGGGAAGAGATGCGAACAGCGTTTCTCAAGAAGTTCTTCCCAATCGGGCGAACCAATGCACTTCGCCGTGCTATCACCTCCTTTACGCAACAAAACGGCAAACAATTTCATGAGGCATGGGAGAGGTATAATGACCTCCTCAGGAAGTGTCCGCACCATGGTTTGCCTAAGTGGCATATAGCCCAGATTTTCTACTATGGGCTAAATGAGACTTTGAAGCAGATTGCAGACGCTTCCTGCGGAGGGAATTTTATGAATAAAGACAAGAATAGAGCATTCGAATTATTTGAAAATATGAGTGAAAACTCAATGAACAATGCTTCCATTGTCACCTTTAATCGTACTAGCCTGCCCCGTAACATCCACGAAGTTGACACGGGACCCTCCCATTCAACCACTGATCTTAGCCTTATCGCGTAGAAATTGGATGAAGTCTCTGTCGTGCACAAGAAGCTGGACGAGCTTCTGGCCAACCCCTCCTGTTCTATGGCAAACACCCCTACCTCACCACTTCGTCACAATCCCAATTCTTCCAACACCAGGCTTATCCCGAGAAACCCCGTAAGACCTTCCCTACCGAGTGTCGCACCGAGCGATTCGGTAAGTCATGTGGATCTGGCTTCTGCAAGCCAGTATTTCGACACGGAGGACCAAGCCTCCGTGTGCTCGGACGCATATTTACATGCGGATGCGTCTTCTGGCATAGAAGATGCTTGCGCCCTGGGGAACAACCCGTTCTCTGCCACTTATAACCCAGGGTGGCGAAAACATCCGAATTTCGCATGGTCCAACAACCCGCAGCACCAAAACCCCGCGAGTGGACCAATGCGACCGTCCGCACCCGTCATCCCAAGGGCCCAGTCTAATCCTATGGCGAATTCGCCATCGGGTCCTTGCGTACTGCAAGCAGAACACGCATCAAGTCCTCTTGATAAATTGATGTGAATGATGACGGAAATGTCAAAGCGCCATGAAGAGAACATGACCTCTCTTCAGCACCAATTGGCATAGCAGAATGCTGAGATCAGTCAACTACGCATGGCGACTCGATCTCGGGGCACTCTTCCCACCCAACCTGTTCCAAACCCATGACATTTCGTACCCCGTGGTCCTCAACCATAGGTACGACCTTTTTAGGGGCAGGATCATCAAATTTTGCAAGCTCCGAGCATTCCACCGGGATTTCAGGCTAATCTTGCTGCAGCACCACACTCTTATGTCCCTATTGCAAACCCTCCTCCGTCGTATGATCCCACTGGACCCACATCGTCCAATGCTATCACTACGAGGAGCGGTAAGCAGATTGTTGATCTGCCTCGACCTGATCCTGGCCCGTCTTCTTCATCGCCCTCTCATTCGGTATGCGCACCGCATTCGCGAGAGGACGATACACCCAAATTGGTGCCAGAATCAGTCCCATTCCCCGAGGCTCTACTGAGGGAGCCAAAAGGCAAGAAGAAAGATACGCAGGCCTTTGATAACTTGTGTAATTTGTTCAGGGATGTAGAAATCAAGGTACCCTTGCTCGAGGCTATCGACCACATACCTACTTTTGCCTGATTTTTCAAAGACTACACAACACCTAGGCGACAGTCAAAGAAAACCAAGAATCTGGTGGTTCTCTCTCCTCATGCGAGTTGTGCTATCCTGTCACTAAGAATCTGGTGGTTCTCTCTCCTCATGCGAGTTGTGCTATACTGTCAAACCTACCACCGAAGTAGAAAGATCTGAGCACACCACTAATTTCCTGTAGCATCCAAGGTTGCAATTTTAACCGTGCTCTGCTTGATCTAGGATCTTCCATCAATATTATACCGACCATCATGCTCGAAAAATTTTCCTTGGGAAATCTGAAACCCACCCCTGTCACGTTACAGTTGGTAGATCGTTCTGTCAAAATCCCTAAGGGTGTGGTGGAAGACGTGGTGGTTAGGGTCAACAGTCTCTATTTTCCTGTTGACTTTCTTGTTTTAGATATGGAAGTTCCTAGCTCACTTTCTGATTGTCCAATCATCCTTGGTCAACCTTTCTTGGCCACAGCCCGTGCCCATATCGATTGTGAGTCGGGCTGTATTGAGATTACCGTTGGATCTGAAAAGCTCAAGCTTAACATCTTCAAGGCAGCCAAGAACTTTGATTGCGATTGCATCGAGGATGACATGTCTGATGAGGACATGGCCATCAGCGCGTGTATTGGACTAATTGGGACCTATTCTGGCTGTTGCGGATTACCTGTAAACACTGACGATTGCCTGACTGACACATATTGTGACGTTCCCCCATCCCTCCCTTGTCCCGTACCTTCTCCTGGTCAGACTTCTAACGAGGTTTTCTCCGCTTCCCATACCTCGTGGTCTGAGTCATATCCGGGCTACTCACCGCTGGTCCACACTCTTGAAGACCGGATTGCCCTTTCTTTCCCGCCAAATCAGGCGGATTTGCAAATCCACACTGGGACCTTGAGCCCATATACTTCTCACTGGGGCTATTCCTTTTTGGATCCATCTATCCAAGAAGCCCCTCTTCTTGGCCAATCTGAGGGCCAACTTCTTCCTCTTTACTTGTTTTCTGGTCCGCCTGGGACGCTCTCGTCCCAAGAAATGCTAGACCTTTTACCATCCACTCCCGAGCTGAAAGAGCTGCCTAGTACACTTAAGTATATTTTCCTGGGACCAAATGAAATGCTCCCTGTAATCATCAGTTCAAAATTGACCAGGGAGCAAGAGTCCAAACTAACGAAGGTCCTTATGGAACACAAGGCAGCCATTGGATGGTCTTTATCAGACTTATCTGGCATTAGCCCCTCCTACTGCACTCACCATATGTATATGGAGGAGGAGGCACAACCTTCCCGCGAGATGCAGCGACATCTCAACCCTAATATGCGGGAGGTCGTTAAGAAGGAAATCATTAAATGGCTGGATGCGGGTATAATCTACCCGATCATCGATAGCCCCTAGGTGAGTCCGATTCATGTTGTGCCCAAAAAGGCGGGACTCACCATCCGTGTCAATGACAGGGGAGAATCCATCCCTACATGCACTCCTACATCTTGGAGAGTGTGTGTAGATTGTAGGAAACTCAATGCTGCAACTAAGAAAGATCACTTTCTGCTACCTTTCATTGACCAAATCCTGGAGCGGTTAGCAGGAAATAAATTTTTCTGTTTCCTGGATGGATTCTTAGGATATAACCAGGTGGCAATTGACCCCCGGGACCAAGAGAAAATCACTTTTACCTGCCCTTTCGGCACCTTTGCATTTAGAAGGATGCCATTCGGACTTTGTAACGCGCTAGCAACTTTCCAGAGATGTATGCTGGCGATATTCCATGACATGGTGGATGACTTTCTCAAGGTCTTCATGGATGACTTTTCGGTCTTTGGACCATCTTTTGATGACTGTCTTGCCAACCTGACCTGTATCCTTAGGAGATGTATTGATGTAAACCTCGTGCTTTCTTGGGAAAGAAGTCATTTTATGGTGCACAAGGGAATTATTCTCGGACATATCATCTCCGATAGGGGTATCGAGGTTGATAGAGCTAAGCTTGACGTAATTGCTGATTTACCTGTGCCTAGCTCTGTCAAACAAATCCGCTCCTTCCTGGGACACGTCGGTTTCTATAGGAGTTTTATCAAAGATTTCTCCAAGATTTCTTGACCTTTAACTCATCTCCTATCGACCGACGTACCCTTCGATATGGGCCCCGATTGCATACGAGCATTCACACAGCTGCATAATGCTGTCACCAAGGCCCCTGTTCTCCAGTCACCTGATTGGTCCCTCGACTTTGAACTCATGTGTGACGCTTCCGACCTTGCCGTCGGAGCCATCCTGGGACAAAGACGTGATAGACACCCCTTCGTGGTGTACTACGTCAGTAAGACGTTGGACGAGGCCCAGCGTAATTATACTACCGCTGAGAAAGAACTACTGGCGGTCGTCTTTGGGTTGGAGAAATTCCACTCTTACCTTCTGGGCTCACATGTTATTGTTTTCACTGATCACGCGACCATTCGCCATCTCATGCACAAGAAGGATGCCAAGCCCAGACTGATTCGTTGGATCTTTCTACTCCAAGAATTTGACATTGAGATCCGCGATAAGGCCAGAGCCCAGAATGTTGTGGCTGATCATCTTTCCAGACTGGACCCTGACCATATTGGACTTACCCTACCGATCAATGAGATTTTTCCTGATGAGCACCTATTGGCAATTAATGTGGCAAGTGGACTTTGGTATGCCGACATTGCCAATTACCTTGCTTCTGGATCCCTTCCACGTGGCTGGCCTGAAACCAGCGCGAGCGTCTCATGGCAGAAGTAAAGTATTATTTCTGGGATAATCCACTTCTTTTTCGCATAGGTGCTGATCAAATCATCCGTCGCTATATTCCTGACAGCAAATTCCCCAGTGTGCTATCCTTCTGCCATGATCAGGCCTGCGGAGGCCATTTCTCTGGGAGGAAAACTGCAGCCAAGGTGTTGGAGTGCGGTTTCTTTTGGTCCTCCCTTCACCAGGATGCACACAATTATGCCAAACATTGCACTAGATGCCAGTCGTTAGGGTCAATGTCACGTCGTGACATGATCCCCTTACAACCCATCCTAGCTACGGAAATCTTCGACATTTGGGGAATTGATTTCATGGGTCCCTTTCCTCCTTCCAACAGCTTCGAATTCATTCTCGTGGCTGTTGATTATGTTTCGAAATGGATCGAGGCTATTCCCACGTGCCGTGCTGACCATATTATATCCACTCGATTTGTCAAAGACCACATCTTTGCATGCTTTGGGATCCCTCGAGCCATTATCTCGGATGGAGGAAGCCACTTTATCCATGTGTCTTTTCGGGCACTTCTGAGGAAATACGGAGTCCACCATGGTATCGCATCCCCGTATCATCCTCAGATGAATGGCCAGGCAGAGGTGTCGAACCAGCAAATCAAGCAAATTTTCCAGAAAACGGTTTGGCCTGACCAAAAGGATTGGTCCGATAAGCTGATTGACTCACTTTGGGCGTATCGGACCACCTTCAAGGCTCCCCTTGGTATGTCTCCTTATATAATCATTTACGGGAAGCCTTGTCATTTGCCCGTGGAGTTGGAGCACCACGCTTATTGGGCGGTTCGCGAATGTAACCTCGACCCAGACCTGTGTGGTCGAGAAAGGAAACTCCAACTCTAGGAACTGGAAGAGCTCCGTCGTGAAGCCTATGATTCTGCCTTAACTTTCAAACAACGCACTAAGGCTTTTCACGAAAGCCGTATTCGGCGGAAAGAATTTGAGCCATCTTAGCAAGTCTGACTCTACAATGCCCGGCTCAAGTTCTTTCCTGGGAAATTGAAGTCCAAATTTACTGGTCCTTTCTTGGTCTCGAGACCATTTCCCAACGGGGCCGTTGAGATTGAAGATCCCAAATCTGGGCATAAATTTACGGTCAATGGGCAGCGTTTGAAGCCCTATCTTACTCATGAACCTACCCCCGTTGGAGAAACTGTTGCCCTACTGGAGGGTAACTAATTTTGTGCCTCATTCTGAGTCAAGCTAGGGACGTTAAATTCAGTGCTCGTTGGGAGGCACCCCAACAACACCCACCATCCACTATCACTTTTCACGCCACTGTCACAATCACTTCACTTTTCACTTCATTGTCACGCTCACTTCACTTTTCACCTCACCACCCACCCTACCACCCTGCTGTATACCCCCTCAGCTCTCGTTACCCGATCTTTCGTCCTTTCTCTACCCTTCCCTCGATGCATATGAGGACATAGCATCGTTTGGCATGGGAGGGTGGATAGGCATCCATAGGATCTGGGTATTTTAGGGTATCATGCAGTTTCCACTTTTCTATAAAAAAAAAATGGTGTTTAGTAATGATCTAAAGGCTGAAACAAAAATACAATAAGTGTTTATGGATATTCAACCACTGTTTTGAAGACTTTCCAGGCCACAGAAGCTTGATTCACTCAGGCTTGGCTTAATTCACTTGAGCATTGACAAGATAGATCGGAATCTCTCCTAACTAAGGACATATTCTTGTACCTGAGACACCAGTACAGGATTCGTTGGTTTGCTTCTACTTGAGAGCCTAAGTAATCTTGGTTCACACTACACAATCAAGAAAGACCAAGTGAACATAAGATCCAACCCTAGTGTTCATTAGAGAAGGTGGAGTCCTTACCTGTGCGTGCAGGTAGACTTTTTATCCCAGGCTTTAGTCTTGTGTTTAGGAGAGACTCGTTCCACCAAAAGGGAACTCTCCCACCAAAAAGAAAAGTGTGCTCCTCCAAATAATGTTATAAGAGACATACTGACATGTGTTTCAAAAAAAAAAAAAGAGATACAAATAAGTTAGTATATCTCACAAATATCTGTAAAATCTTCCTACAAAAAAATTCTTTAGGGCAAATACCCTATTTTCTTTGAGCCACAAATGTCAGAAAATGGGAGTTGAGTTTCAATCATCTTTTTAAGGGTCAATCCAAAGACACGAGCTGAAACTGGGACCAACCTGTACTTTAAAATTCGTGAAACCCTGGGCTTGAGTCTTAATGTTCATCTCGTCAGTCTTGATCCTTCACTATGCACAAGCCATAATCTCTTGAGCTCTCGAGTACGGCAAAAACCTCCTGGGTCCTGGAAATCGTACTTAAGGTTTAAATATCAAGAGTCCAGGTTAGTTGAGAGATGATCTAGGTCATATGAGACTTAAAGTACTGATAGTCTTCTCTACAATTGGTTCTCACAATATCCAACAATAAACACACCTATGTTGCCTCAGAAGAAAATCTTCAGCTTAAAGATCATTTCTAAATACAATAAAAAAATGTTTTGCTAGGGACTAGCAAAAGATAGGCATGGGGGTATGATTGCACAGCAAAAATACACCAACAATTGTGTCGTCTTGTGCTATTTCCTAGCATTACTAGTGCATATTAGGTATCCATAGTCACATTTGTAAAAATACACTCATGCATACATATATTTGAGAGGGGAGGAGAGCGAAATAAATGGCCATGAAATTAATGTTTTCCTCAAGTGCTACTTCGCAAATTCACCATCTTTATTTTTAATTTTAATTGGCTTTGAATTTCTCCACGCAGCTGCAAGGAATGGCCTCTTCTTCTTCTCGCCATGTCCTGCTCAGCTTGCCCTGCACAGCCACTCCCTGCCAGCCATGCACAGCCGCATGCACAGCCATGCACAGCCAGGGCATGGTTGTGCATGCCTTCTTCCTCTTTAAAAAGGCACGGTTGGCTTCTTTGCAAGAGAGCCTGGTCGAAGCCAAAAAAAAACACAGCACCTTCTTCTCCAGGCCACCTCCTCCCCTCTCCCTCCATACGCAGCCTCTCCTCTCTGAGGACCCACTCTGCGGGCAGGAGTACCTCACTGTGGTGCACAACCACCACCGTGAGTCCACCACCACCTAGCTCATCAAAGAGCCTGTGGGCGTGGTGGTTCTCTCTTCCCTGTTTAGACATTTAGCCACTTCCACCATTGCCACAAAGCTTCAAGCTTTAAAGCTCAACCGACCACCGCGCATCCCTGCAGCAGCCGGCCAAGCTCCACCGCGCACGCCAGCACCACACCCATGCCTCTCTCGGCATGCCCTGTTGCGCTCCTTCGCCCGCGACCCAGCCCTCTCCGCGCACCCTGTCGCGAACTGCCTCTCCACAAGCCAGCAGCTGGCGCAGCTTCTCCATGCGTGCGTCAGCCACTCACACCTCCCGCACTCACAGCACCGGGCACAGGCGGTCGCATGGCTCGGCCATGCACTGTAGCCATCGTTCACGCTAGTGAGCGGAACACTGTGGCTACAGTGTGGTGACCGGTAAGTTTCTCACTTAACCGGTCACCCGGCGCGCCGCAACCGCTGCTAGCCCGTGCCCACGTCCCGCCCCGAGCCCACTCCAGCGCCCGCCCGCACGTCTGCTTGCGCTTGCCTCTGCCAGCACCCGCACCCGCCTGCGTGTTCACCCGCTTCCAGCGCTTGCGTCTGCCCGCACTCGCCTCTCTGTGCAGCGATGTGCGCTGTAGTTCCTTCCTCTGCGCCACTCCCTCCTACCAGCGCGTGCCTCTTCGCGTGCCCACGTGCAGCGCGGTGCGCTGTGGCCATCAAACGACACCCTGCTGCACGCAGACGGCTTAACTCCAGCCTTCTTCACTCCAGCAGAACCGAGTGCCCTCTCTCTCTCTCTCTCACAGCACTCTCTCCCTCTCTCTCTGGAGATACACATACACACACTCACACTCTCGCACACACACACTCTCTCACTTATACATTATTATATACTTATATATATATATACATACATATATATATATATATTGATATATATACATATATATATATATACTTATATCTATACATATAGTAGTTCCTATATAACTAAGTATTATTAAACATATATACATATATATATATATATCTATATACTTATATATATATATAAATATACACATATATATTTATATATACATATACTTATATACGTATAAATATATATGTATGTATATATATGTGTATATCTATATATATATATATATTATTATCTATATAACTAAGTGTAAGTATAGATACATATATATATATATATATATATATATATATATATATATATATATATATATATATATATATATATATATATATATATATATACATATATATATCTATAACTATATAAACATATATATATATATATACATATCTATCTACATATATCTATATACATATATTACTATATATATATACATATATATATATATAGTTATATATAGTTATATATACATACATATACATATATCTATACATATATTTACATACCTATATATATATACATATATATATATACATATATACATATATAAGTACACATATACCTATATAGTTATAACCATACATATAGATATATATATTTACATATATACATATATATTTTCATATCACTTACCATACGTGGTCTCGCGGGAATATCTGCACCAGTTGCTGATATTCCCCAATACACGTGTACAGAAAGCGTGTTTGCACTCATCTTCCACCAATCCACCTTACACTCCACGTGGCACTTCATCTTGTTGGTTGCGTCTTCCTAGACGATGGCCGACTCAACATCGCGCTACACGCCATCTCCACCTCCACCCCTACCCCTTTATACATATATAATATATACATATATATATATATACTATATTTACTTTATTTCTGTTTCTCTTTCCTACCATTAAAAAGATAAAAAAAATATACAAAAGAGAAAAGATAATCCTTGACTTGCAGGTACTCATTCTTGCGAATAGCAAGACTAGTTTTGGAACCCTAATTTGGCTCAAAGCCAAGAACCTGATTTTGAGGGTGTACCTCAAGGATAAAAATTATCAGAAAAAAATCTTAAATAGAAAAACACCAAAAACACAATAAACTAACGGAAGAGATTCGTTGTAGGAAAGGCGTAGAAACTTCTTCTAATCCCACTTCCCTGAGTTCGACCCTGGGCCTAAAAGTGACCAAGATAAAATCAAGTAGGCTAGGTAAAAAAATTTTGTAAAGAGATGGTTAGGCTCGATTTAGGTTAACCACTATACACATTTCAATGATAAAATCACCATATTAACACAACCTATTCGGGATGCACCACACTCTTTTCACTTATTGGTTCAAGACCATCGAGAGGCCAATTGAAACCTGAGGTGAATTACGTCGCGAATTCCTCCAAAAGTTCTTCTCGATCGATCGAACAAATGCTATGAGGCGCGCAATCACGACCTTTACTCAAGGCCCCGGAGAGAAGCTGCATGACGCCTAGGACAGATTCCACGATCTTCTCAGGAAGTGCCCACACCATGGTGTACCCAAATGGCACCTCGCTCAAGTGTTTTACCATGGGCTAGATGACACACATTGGTACCTGGCCATGCATCTAGTGGTCGAAATTTTCTCGTGAAGGACGAGAATAGCGCATTTGAACTGTTCGAGTCCTTAGTAAAGAACTCGATGAACTCTGCCTCAATGAACCAGTTCCAACAACCTAGACAGCAATGAGTTAATGTCCACAAAGCTCAAGCTGAGTCTACCCGAGCTGAAATGGACATTATCACCAAAAAGCTGGATAAGGTGGATCTGCTCGATAAGAAGCTCGATGAATTAATGTGAGCGAGATCCGGATCTTCTGGCAGCACTACTCCATCTAACTCCTCTCAAGCATCCTAAGCCCCCTCTGCTCGTAGATATCCATTTACTCGGAATGTTTTCTCTCCATCTTCGCGAGATCCTGCATGCCAGGAACCCGTGAACAATATGGATATGGGGTCGTACAATCAGGGTTACGCACCACATGATGAAGCAAGTGCATATTCTTTTGATGAATTCACATATGAGACATCTTCGGCTTACGAAGATGCCAATAACATTCAGGGATACACGCATAACAACTCGTATTCTGAAACATATAACCCTAGTTGGTGCTATCATCCCAATTTCGCCTGGTCTGGTAACCCACAGAGACCAGGTCAAGCTCCACACTACCAGACTAGACAATACGGGAATGCGCAGAACATGTATCCTAGGCATCATCCATTCCCGTCTCAACAGCAACAGACATGCTCTATCTATCAGCCACTGCACTAAGCTACCAACTACCCTCCAAAGCAGGTCGACCCTTTAAAGTCGCTGAAGGAGAAATTGTAGGCATCAATTCGGAAATTTACACGTAACAACCTCCAAATAATGAAGGCAATGGCTGACCAAATATAGAGCATACAGAACACGCAAAATCAGATGATGCAAGAGCATAGATCACAAGGAGCTTTTCCCTCCCAACCTGTCCCAAACCGGAGATATGTGTAGAATCAGGGTGCCCTGCCTAGATTCCAAGCACCACAGGGGCAGGCACACGCTGTTATGCAAGCACCTCCCGCACCTCCTGGTTATGGGCTCGGTCAGCCACTTTTGTTGCCAAACCTTGTGTATCCAAACCAACCCACTCCTCTGCCCCTGCATGGACAGCACGCTGATGCAAAAGATGTCACCTTAAGGAGCGGAAAGACTACACAGGACCCGCTACCAAGGCAAGCGGGTAATGATTTTTCCTGTGCTCTACCACGAGATGGCTCACAACCTTCTTCCTCTTACAAGCCATCTTCATTAGATAAAGGAAAGAATCCCCTAGACCCTGAAATTCCTGTCCCTTTTCTCGTGGCCCTAACGTGAGATTCAGCATGGAAAAAGGACATGCAGAATTTCGAGGACCTGAAATCTATGTTCAAGGAAGTTCACATTCAGGTCCCTCTCCTCGAAGCAATAGATCACATCCCTACAGTTGCTAGGTTCTTTGAAGACTACTGTACCCTGAAGCGACAACAGAGAATCGGACGACAAGCTGTATTATCTGAGGAAGCTAGCGTAGTTATTTTAGCTGACTTACCACCCAAAAAGGAACACCACTAATTTCTTGCTTTTTGCATAATTCCCCTTTCGATAGGGCCCTTCTTGATTTGGGGTCGTCCATCAACCTAACTCCCACCGCAGTATTTGATTGATTTCGATTTGGGGAGTTAAAGCCCACTTTGGTTACCATACAGTTGGCTGGCTGATCTGTAAAAACACCGAGGGGGTGGTTGAAAATGTGATCGTAAAAGTCCAAGGATTCTGCTTTCCAGCGTACTCTTTTGTTCTTGATATAGAGGTTCCTCCTAATCTCCATGATGCACCGATTATTCTACGTCACCCGTTTTTGGCAACTGCCTGTGCAAACATTGACTGTGCATCAGGGTGAATGGAGATTGCCCTGGGGAACGAAAATATTAGACTGGACATTTTCAAGGCATCAAAGAATTTTGATTGTGATTTGATTGAGGAGGATAGTGAAGGCGAAGATTCAACTTTCTGTGGGAACATTGGGCTCCTCTGCAGCAACCCAATGGCACATGCATCTTCACTATCAAGGGTCTTAGATCGCGATCCACACGGGACTGAAACTAATGACATACACATTTTGTCCCATGAATTTGGCTGTCATGGGTGTTCATCTGCTCCTAACAACCTTGATCCAGACTATCCTGTCCTATCCAGCACTGATATCTTAAGGCAGGATTACATGACAACTGCAGACGGATTCGTCATTAGTCAGGATCAGCAAATTTCCTCTCCACTCTTGCATAAACCCCCTCCCCACCCTCCACTACGAGAGTTACAACCCTTACCTGATTCACTCAAGTACGTGTTTTTGGGAGAAAGTGAGATATATCCCATGATTATCAATGCTCACTTGACTTCGGATCAGGAACACCAATTGATTTCCATTTTTCAAGCACATAGGGCTGCTATCGGGTAGGGCATTGCTGATCTCCACGGAATTCACCCCTCATATTGCACTCACCATATCTACACTGATGAAGGGGTGAGAACATCGAGACAACCTTAGAGGCGCCTAAATCCAAATATGTTGGAGGTTGTCAAGAAGGAGATCATTAAATGGCTGGACCTGGGCATTATCTATTCTATTTCCGATAGCCAGTGGGTGAGTCCCATTCAGATAGTGCCCAAAAAGGCGGGACTCACCGTAATCGAAAATGACTTGGGTGAATCCATCCCGATCGGCACCACGACTTCTTGGCAGGTCTGCATTGACTACAGGAAGCTAAACTCGGCTATCAAAAAGGATCATTTTCCTTTACCCTTTATCGATCAGATTCTAGAATGGCTAGCTGGGCGTAGTTTCCTCTGCTTTCTGGATGGATACTCCGGGTATAATTAAGTTGCAATCAACCCGGAAAATCAAGACAAGATGACTTTTACGTGTCCCTTTGGAACATTCGCTTTTAAGCGGATGCCTTTCGACCTCTGCAACGCACCAGTTATTTTTCAGCGATGCATGATGGCCATCTTTTCAGACATGATCGGGGACTACATAGAAGTGTTCATGGACGACTTCTTCGTGTTTGGAGATGATTTCCCATCTTGTCTTGATAACCTCATAAAGATTCTAAGGAGATTTATAGAGGTTAACCTAATACTTTCATGGGAGAAAAGCCATTTTATGGTGAGGGATGGCATCGTACTAGGTCACAGGATCTCCTCTAATGGACTTGAGGTTGACCGAGCTAAGTCTGAAATCATTTCATTATCACCTCCTCCTAGCTCAGTTAGGCAAATCAGATCATTCTTAGGGCATGTTAGATTTTATCAAAGATTCATTCGAGATTTCTTGAAAATTACTCGTCCATTAATGCATCTTCTGGTAACCGACATGCCCTTTGATTTCAACTCCTCGTGTCTTAGCACTTTCGAGACCTTGCGAAGCACTGTCTCAAGTGCACCTATTCTCCAACTTCCCGACTGGTCTCTCAACTTCGAGATGATGTGTGACGCCTCTGACTTCGCTATCAGAGCCGTTCTTGGCCAGCGTCGAGAGTGCCATCCATTCATAATATACTACGCTAGCAAAACGCTGAACGAGGCTCAACATAACTATACAGTCACTGAGAAAGAACTGCTAGCCGTGGTATTCAGGTTGGAGAAATTTATGTCATACTTACTCGAGTTCAAAGTTATCATCTACACTAACCATTCCACCCTCCAACATTTTTTGGTAAAGAAGGACGCCAAACCCCGCCTTATCAGATGGATCCTTCTTTTGCAAGAGTTTGATGTCAAAATTCGCGACAAAGCCAGAGCACATAATGTTGTGGCAGATCACTTGTCTCGGCTAGACCTAGACTACATTCTGTACTCCCCTCCGATATCAGATCGATTTCCGGATGAGTCTTTGTTATCTATCAACTCTGTTGAGTTTCCTTTATATGCTGATATAGCAAACTATCTTGTCGTAGGCAGGCTACCCGCGGGATTATCCAAGGATCAAAAGCTCAAATTCATATCAGAGGATAAATTCTATTTTTGGGACGATCCATTACTCTTTTGCATTGGGGCTGATCATATCATTCGTAGATGCATCCCTGATTCGAAAATCTCCAGTGAGCTATCCTTCTACCACAGCGATGCTTGTGGGGGTCATTTCTCAGGCTGAAAGACCACTGCAAATATTTTGCAGTCGGGATTTTTTTGGCCGACCATTTTCAGAGATACACACGAGTTTGCCAAGTGTTGTAGCGATGCCAAGCAGTCGGTTCTATGACCCAGAGAGATATGATGCCTCTCCAATCCATTCTGGTCATAGAAGTGCTCGATGTCTGGGGTATCGACTTTATGGGCCCCTTCCCGAACTCGCATGGCTTTGAGTACATACTTCTCACAGTAGACTATCTCAAAGTGGGTAGAAGCTATCCCAGCAAGATGAGTTGATCATAAGACTATTATATCCTTCGTCCGGGAATTTATTTTTGCGAGATTCAGAGTTCCCCGTGCCCTGATAAGCAATGGGGGAAGCCACTTCATCCATGCCCATTTTAGGTCATTATTGAAGAAATATGGGGTGCAGCATCGCATTGCTACCCCGTATCACCCACAGACCAATGGGTAGGCTGAAGTATCAAACTGTCAAATCAAGCTTATTCTTCAAAAGACGGTTAGACCTGATAGGAAGGATTGGTCTGATCGGTTGATTGATGCACTATGGGCATATCGGACCGCGTACAAGGCCCTACTCGGAATGTTGCCATACCGCATGGTGTATGGAAAGGCCTGTCACCTTCCTGTGGAGCTGGAGCACCGTGCCTTTTGGGCGGTGCAGAAGAGTAATTTTAACCTCGAGGCGGGAGGTTATTAAAGAAAGCTCCAGCTCAGTGAGTCAGAGGAGATTAGGTGGGAAGCATATGAGAATACAAAAATATACAAGGACAAGACAAAAGCTTTCCATGATCGACACATCCAAAGGAAGGAGTTCGCACCTAACCAGCAAATTTGGTTGTTTGACTCCGACTCAAATTCTTTGCGGGAAAGCTTAAGTCCAAGTGAACTGGGCCGATTCTGGTGGTCCACCTGTATCCTAACGGGGCAGTCCAAATTAGAGACCCGAAATTTGGGCACGTTTTTACGGTTATTAGCCAGTGCCTCAAACCATTCTTTGCCTAGGAATCTCCTACTGACGAAACGATACATCTTCTTGAGGACATGTGATTGATGAGTTGCCCAGTTGGAGGCATTAAACTCAACATCTATACATATATTCATACCATATATACATAGCATATTTCATTTTCGCATAGTATTTTGCATATTGTTTTGCATATTGTGTATGGCATTGCAGTGATGGCATGAGCCGAATGACAACTCAGAAGTAGTTTCAGGTAATTTTTATCCACATACACCCGACCTTATATCTTTTATTCATGCATGAGGACATGCAAACACTTAGGCATGAGCAGGTAGTCTATAAAAAATTGAAAATTTTCTGCCAACAATTGGGGGATAAGATCATTTTATCAAGAGGTTTTATTAGAGAATTATTCTTTAGTAGATTCCTAGACTTAGAATCCAGTATAATTTCATACTTGCATGTAGATTTTGTAATGGATCCTCTGTGAAAACCGATAGACATCTCTAGTTTGTCGAGAAGAAGCATCACTTCTTCTCTTGAACCCTTAGACAGCAATCAGGGAGTTAGGTGAACTATCTTTTAGTAGATTCACCAAAACATATGTGAGATACAAGTAGAGAGTCTATTGGTGCTCTAAGGCTAGTGTAAGGAATCTTTAATCTTTAATAATTGAATAATGATACTCGGAGATAGGCATAGTTTTCACTCTCAGTTCTTGCGTACTAAATCTGTGAGAAATTCCATATGAGAGCCACCAAATAAGGCAAAAACACAGAGGGTGGGGTTTGATAAAACTAGGATTGAGGTGGATGGTCACGACCGTCCTCTACGAAATCCTCGGTTGAAGGAGGGTATTGATGTCAAGGTTAGAAATACATCATCCTATTCATCCCCTACCCAATGTTGAGAGTAGGCACTTCCACCAAATAAGCCACCTGAGATCCTCTTGGTCATCCCAAAAAATCCCAAATAATGCCTCATGAATAAAATTATGTATGTCATGTTGAATTGTTGCGTTATGTTATGTTGGTAACGGCATTGTGCCAGTAGATATATATATTGCTAAAAAAAACAAGAAGAAAAAGCATACAAAAGAGATATTTACTATTTAGCCAAAAAAAAAAGAAAAAAAAGAAAGTGTTATGTTAAGAAGTTTGAGTTATGTAAGTCAAAATGTTTGAGGCAAAAACACCTACCATCCCCAACAAACCACCAAATACATCCTTAACCTATTTTATGTATTTCTGACCGCCTAAATATGGGCTGAGGAGTCTGACTTAATCGTAGGGTTATTAGAACCTAATTAAAGTGTAATGCCATGTAAGACCACCAAATATAGTTGTAAATCTGGTAAGATGTGAGCTCAGGAAGAAAAAGAAAAAGAAAGAGAGAGACAGAGAGAAAAGAAAAAGTACAAAAGATTGGAGAGAGCACAGTTTTCCAGCCCTTCCTTAAGTTAAGGTATTCAATAATCTAATAATCTAGATTCTGAAATACTAGTCTCCATGTAGCACCAGAAGAGAGTGAGCCACCAAATACAAATTCAGTTAACTTAGACATCTGCTACCTAAGCCAAAAGCTGGGGCTAAAATTAGAAAATAGTTTATATCCCCGAGAGAAGAGGTTTGCCTATCCCAATAGAATTTTACTAAGGGTCAAGTACAAACTTTAAATGTGTGTCGACTCTTCACTTGGATCCGTTGCAGAAGCTACAACATTATATATTCATGGTTAGCTGGATTTTGAATTCTTGGATGAAACAAAAAGAAATAAACCTTTAGTAAACTCTTGATACAATGCATTTAGTCTTACACTTACTAGGGACTAGCAATATTTAGGCATGGGGGTATGATTGCATTGCAATCATAAACCCTAATTCACCTTAATTAAGGTAGAACCTAGCTTCACACAGGCATTCTGCATGCATACACATCATACTTTGCATCTTAGATGATTTATATGTTTTATACATAATAATGTGCTATTTGAGAGGTACTATTAATTGCAGGTAATCCAAGGCTGTGGATGAACAATCCAACCTTATGGATCTGTTCGGAATAACGACGGGAGTCCAATGCTTTTAAGAGCGCATCAATCAGACTCCCATAGCACCCTATGGAGTTCGCAGAAGAAGCAAAAGCCAAGGGGAAATTGAAGAATATCTAGACCTCAGATGACAACTCCAATCGCACGAATGGATCCGAATTGACGTTAGTAGTCCAACGGTGCAGAAATCAACTTAATTGGAGGCCTACATCAATAGATACAAGGAGAAGAAGATGGACGGCCACGATGGCACCACGTGGCGCCATCGCAACCGCCCCTCACCATGCCCTAATTCGGAAGGCGAACCATGAGTCGTTGGATCATCATCCAACGGCAGCGATGCAGCCACGCCACCCGCCCTCAGCCGCATCATCAGATGTGGATGAGATCTTGACCGTTGGATTCCCATCCAACGGCCGAGAACGTGCGCCAACAAAACTTAAACGTAAAAAATGTGTGGGAGTAGTGCATTGGTTAGCGCTCTCTCCACGAGATGATGGGTGCACGATCGAAGCATGCCCGGTGGGAAATCGGGAGAAGCGGCAAGCACGGGCGTAATTAACCATCGGATCTCCATTGGGCGGCTCGGTAGCAGACGCATGGTGGGCGCAAAGGCGCTGGATCAAGAACGCGTGTGATGACGCGTGCGGTGACGTGCGTGCGCACTCTTTAGAATTTAAAGGTGCGATTGAGCACGTGTTTAAGTCATTCGATCTTATGATCAGACGGTTGAGGATTGGGTGCTCAGAAGAGGCGAGTGGTAAAGGAGAGGAAACGAAGGTGTGAGCGCGGGCGATTTGCAACCGTACGATCTTCATTCAAGGGCGCACAGGCTACCACATGGCAGCACCAGATTCAATCGGGGATAAAAGAAGGATTTGTAAGGCTTAATCAGAGCCGTTGATCTCTCGATCGATGGATCTTGTTAATCTGAAGCATTTGCACGAATTTAAGGGGACAAATACCTTCTTTGCCCTCCACTAAAGCTATAAAAAGAAGCCAAAGGGCCCCCCTTTGAAGGCACTTCTCATTTTCTTCTTTTTCCTCCTTCAACCTCTCTTTCTTCTTCTTCTTCCCGTCTTCTCTGCATTCATCTCCGCACCTCTGTCTAAAGCATCCATTGGGCCACCCTGACAGATTGTTGTTGCTCTTCTTAACCTCTCCAAAAGGCCACCACAAACCACCCATGGTGCCCTCGTTCTATTACATAAGTAGTTACATTTATGTTAGAATTTGTCTGGTTCTATGTATACAATTCATGTTAAACTCTTTTGATTGTTATATATATTGTGTCTATACTATTTAGCATTTATATTTGGAATAACGTATGAAACCAAAAGTGTTTTCTGCCTCCCTGTGATTGACCGGGCCTCACCAAGTTCCATTAATTTATTTGCTCGAGATGTATTTCGCGCTATACTACAATGTGCTAATTCTCTACGTGATCAACGCTGCGAACATCTTGTCAATCTTTTGTCCCAAGACTGCGCTAATAGCAAAATCAGAAGCGTCGGTCATGATTTCGAACGAGTGACCCCAATTAGGAGGTTGTAGGATGGGTGATTGTGTAATGGCCTCCTTCAATAGATTGAAAGCCCTTAAGCAACTTGAATCAAAATCAAAGGTTTGATCTTTCATCAGTAGATTACTTAAGGGCCTTGCCACCTTAGAAAAATCCTTAATGAATCGATGATAAAATCCCACATGTCCAAGAAATGATCTTACTTGTTTAACCGTTGAAGGTGGTGAGAGTTTAATGATAGTATCCACCTTGGCTTTATCCACTTCAATTCCTCTTTCAGACACAACATGGCCAAGGACTATGTCTTCCCTAACATGAAATGGTTCTTTTCCCAAGATAGGACAAGGTTTACCTCTATGCATTTTTGTAAAGTTTTCTCCAGATTGATCAAACATGATTCAAAAGAGTCTCCGAACATAGAAAAATCGTCCATAAAGATTTCCATAAAATCACCCACCATGTCAGAAAAGATTGCAAGCATGTACCTTTGAAAAGTAGCTGGTGCATTGCATAATCCAAAAGGCATTCTACGAAATGCAAATGTTCCGTAGGGACATGTGAAGGTGGTTTTCTCTTGATCGTTGGGGTGGATAGCTACTTGACTGTAGCCAAAGTAGCCATCTAAGAAATAAAACTTTTAGTCGGCTAGTCTTTCAAGAATTTGATCAATGAAGGGAAGTAGAAAGTGGTCTTTCTTAGTTGCATTATTCAGCTTCCTATAATCGATACAGACTCTCCAAGAGGAAGCTGTGTGGGTTGGAATCAACTCCCTATTGTCATTAGTAATCACAGTTAGTCCAGATTTCTTAGGAACCACTTGTATTGGACAGATCCATGGCCTCTTAGAGATTGGGTAGATTATTCCCGCATCTAACTACTTAATTATCTTTTTCACAACCTCTCACATATTAGCACTACAACAATTTCTACTTTTTCCATCGGTCAAAGGTCTTTTAACCGACGCTAAAAAGCGACAGCGTAAATAGCGTCATTTCTTTTTCCCGTCGGTTACAAGATCATCCAACGTCGAACGTTCGCCCAGCGGACGGATTGGATCTTTTGCCGCCATTTTACAATTGATGAAAATTTGATTTCTCGTCAATTATAAAAAAAGCGACAGCATTTTTACGTTACTTTTTCCCACGTTAACGCGCTATTTTTTGAGTTTTGTCGTCGTTTAAAATAAAACACCATCGCTTATACAAGCGATGGTAAAAATATTTTTGCCGTTGCTTTCAAAAATAAGCAACTGCATATATCTTTTATACAATAACACAATTTCATATTTTTACAATCGCTTTTTGTAATAAGTGACGACAAATAATCACCCTTGTTAAAAAAATTACCTTTTAATGTCATTGATTTTTGAAATAATCGATGGCAAAGGTGGGACTATTTCTTTTTAAAAGCTGATATGATGAAAGATCCTTTGCACCTACCATGGCCCCCCCAAACTACCATGTTGATCCATCCCTACTTGTAACAATCTCCACTTCAAACATGACCAAAGCACCACACAACCAAGTTAAACTTGAGCAATTGCATTTTAAATGGTAGACAAGACCAAGAAAAAACTTGATAGTATAGTTCATACCAAGCATTTTGAATCTCTAGAAAATATCAAAAAAATATTGAAATACACTAAGCAACCCAATACATATCCGATATTAAGAAGATAGGTGCTACTGCCAAATCCAAACTCTACATGCATATCACCCTAGTGTTTTGCAACCTTGGTAACCTGTGCAAAAAATGCTGACCATCACCCAAACGATCATCCAAATTGGTGGGTCCTTTGGGTTTGAATTCATCCTTTGCAAGAAGATCTTCAGTATACTACATCCTCATTGGTGGCGCAACACCTCTACTAACAAGACCACCTCATCCAACAGTAGCCTCCAACAAAAAGGCAACATGATCTTTATTTTTCAAAATATTTCTTCTATTAGAAACATTGTATATAAAAAGGGCATCCAACCAAAGAGAATAGAAAGAACTCACCCTATCACGCATTGCAACAACACGACCACAACCAACTCCCAGAGAATAGCCTTTTCCCTGAAGAAAGACTCAAACAAATCATCAAACCAGGATTTTAAGCTAAAATATTGACAACAGATACATTTTTGTTCTCATAATAGTATTCCTTGCAGAAAGCTATTAACAGTTTTCTGTCAAAAAATCCTTACCTGACTTTGCTGCCCTTGATGAAATCATGCTTAAGGTTATCTAAAGTGTAAAGCTCCCTTCTCAGGTAATTTTTCACACAAACAGCCAATCAAAGTAGAAAAAAGAAAAAGAAAACACAAAGTTGCAAGTACACACCTTATCTGTAGAAGTGCTATCCAACCAAAATGTGTCACTACCATTCTGATTACCAAATAGTTCTAAGGAAAATATTTTCAGATCCACCAACTTGTTTAGCCAAGCCATGGAATCTCTTCCATTTCAGCTTCAGATGCTTTACCTTAGCACATTTGGATAAAGGATTTGGTAGGTCTAGGGAAGGTAAGTGATCCACCAAAATGGGCTATTGAGAGATTTTCCATTGACTGGAGCGTGTGGTCGATAGTGCTTATGGCATCTCTGCATCTGTAAAAGAACAAACTTATTACTCTAAGCTGATCCTTTATGTACAAACAGCTATATTTGAACCTTTCTAGCAGGATGCTAGACTGACCTCAGCCCTTGGTTTACAGTCAACCTCTTGAAATTCTCAAAAATTTGCCTCCCATAGCAAGTAGCAATGCTTTTAGGGTGGAATTGACAATGAAAAAGAGAGGAAAAAATCCACGCTAAGCAATAATTAACTTGGAAAAATGTGAAACATATAGGGAAATGCTCTGTACTTGGACACCATAATGAGGCCTTGTAAAGTGTTTAATTCCTATGATGATATTTGAATAGCATCCAAATGGAGGTTGACTTTTCCCTTTGAAGTACTCAAAAGATGATATATAAGGATCTTGCACATCAAGAAAGGAAAGCATTTTTGAGGAAGTAGTCCATGTTGTTGGTAATAGATTCTTTGGAAGAGTTTCTGGATCTATTATGAGTAAATGGTAATGAACAACCTACATAAAACAATAGTCATGTCATGTATTTTCTAGCAAATGAATCAGGATGTTAGCACTAAGTTTGAAAGAGATTGCCTGATGCAAGCTGACATAAATCTTTTGACATGAGGAAGAATGCTCCTATACCGCAATGGCTCAATGCCTAAGCTTCTAAATTCAATTGAGAAATCCATAAGGAAATTGGCAAGTGCAGTTCTTTCTTTCCATGAGCGGAGAAGCCATACATTAAAACTAAGGATATGAAACATACACGATATTGACTGAGTTACCAACCTTGTATCCAGAATTTCTTCCTGAAGGAATCCCTTCAAACAACTCACATTCGTTATGCTCAACTTCACTGAATGCAAAAGGAATAAGTTAATAAGCGCCATAACTGCAAGTTATACAATAACTAAGTAAAGCAAATTTCATCATTTATCAAAATAATTTTAAAAAAATAGAGAGAAGATGATAAAGGGAAAAGGCACAAGTAGAGGCACTGGGCAATTCAAGAGCAAATAAATGAATCTCCATTCATGATGATCAATTGATAGAAATGGGGAAAAATCAGATTAAATGACTTTCTAAATCTCATAAATAAGCTGTAGCACCCTTTCAACAACCAAAAAAAAAAAGCCATGCCAGTTTTAACTTCCCCATTTCAAGTTATCAGCTCCTCAGACCACAAGGAGTAGGCTTCTTACAAAAGGTGGTGCTGCCTTTATATGATGGAGAGAGGTAAGGCTGCCTACCTCTATATGGTGGATGAAACACTAGGCAATGACATGCTTGAGGCTAGCTTTAGGTATCAAGTTGCCATGCAGATGTGGCTTACCCATGGGAGGAAGAAAACCATGGGAGCGGATCCTAGACCTCCTCTCTAAATGGAGGCTGGGTATTTCTTCACTAGAAAACAAATGACGGGGGGTGTGACAATATATATGGTTAATGGTATACACAAATTCACCCCAAGATCCATATACCTCATTACGTAATAATTCAACACAAGTCAAGGCTCACAAAGGCTTCAATGAATGAAAGTTTGACCTTGGATTTGAGCATGGGTTTGCTCTTAACATGCAGCCATCTTGTTAGAGCTTTTTTTTTTTGAAAGGAGACATCCTTTTTTTTTGAGAGGACCTTGTCATGGAGGCTAAAGCTCAAATGCCTAGCATAGATCATTGACATGTCACAATGGGAGCAAATATACCTTATCACAGGTGTTGGCAAACATGTAAATTCCTCAAAATCAAGTGGAAATTAAGAAATCACATCTGAGAAGAGAATAACTTGCTTAAGTGTAGAAATCTATCGAAAAAACCCATATGGCATATCCTTTCAAAAGAAAAAGCCCATAAGGAAAATATAGGGAATTGCAAGTTATGTAAGCTAATATGAATAAGTTGAAATATAGTGGATATACAAGCACGTGTAGGATGTGAAAGGAGCTTGGTTTCGTGCAAATATTGTATTTTCCATTTCAAGTCCGAATAAGCCATAAGCTAACTAATACAGATGAGAAGCAGTCTTAAACTTTCAGTTGCCATTTGAAAAAGGAAGGAAAATCAGCTTCCATTTCTATTGTAAACAAACTTCAGAAATGTAAAAGGCCACAAGAACAAAAGTCTCCATCATAAACCTGGCAAAATCCTTCACGACAATGGTCCTGCCCAGAGCATTAATTTATACAGCTCGACATCATAGGTATCTCACAGAATCTTCTAGAAAGTCCATATTTGCAATCACATTCTTCTTTGACCTTGAGATGTGAAGCATATGCTACCTTTGGATTAATGTTACACCATCTAGGTTTACTAATATTGGTTGAGTAAACATTCTTGCCAGCCTTTAACCAATTGGTGGTCTTGTGACCACCAGGTTCAGAAGGTAAGCTGAAAGGAAGAAGGAAAAAAAAAATAGCACAGGGGAAATCTTACGAGGGCAAAAACATCCACAACAATAGAAATGAAGGCTCCAATTTTCCAAGTCATCCAAAATAAAGATATACGTACAGTATTTCAAATCCACAACTCTCAACAAGTGGACGGTTGGGATATGCTGCTTCTTTTCCACAAAAACACATTACTCTTTTTGTATCACAATGGCTAGGGCAGATTGACACTACCCATGGGCCAAATGGCATATCAAGAGTGCTGGAAAGATTGCAATCTAACTATAGCCCTTCTATGCATCCTTCCCTTAATAAGATAAACATTGAAAATAATATCCAAGCAAATTAAAATTACAATATTAGATTGATGATAGATTAGCAGCTTTGGCAATAGATAGAAAAGAACATCAACATATCCCTGTATCCATCCCTAATGAGAATAACTAGGATATTTTTTGAAAAGGAATAAACTAAGATATTTGCAACCCCTTCTCGAACAAATGATATTTAGAACGAGATCTTTTGCTTGGTTGGAAGGAGGAGGAGAGGGGTGGGGCAGCAGGAGAGGCGAAGGACAAGCAGAGGAGATGAGGAGGAGGGAAGGAGGGAGTGGGGAGGAGGACAGGCGGAGGGGGGCGGGGAGGAGGAGGAAGGCGGCGCACCAGTAGGATGAGGAGGAGAGGAGGCGGTGCACCAGTATGACGATGAGAAGAGTAGGCAATACAAGGAGGAGGAGAGGGATGGGGTGGTAGGAGAGGCAGAGGATAGGCAAAGGAGACGAGGAGGAGAGGAGGGAGTGGGGAGGAGGAAGGCAATGCAACAGGACGAGGACGAGAGGAGGTGGCGTAGTAATAGGATGAGGAGAGGAGGCGGTGCAAGGAGGAAGGGGAGATGACGATTGCGCGATGGCGATGACAACGAGGAAGAGGAGGACACATCTAAGGTGGGGGAGGATGCCCGACGATAAGGAGGGGCGGCAAGGAGGGCAGCGTTGAGAGCAGCACACAGTAAGGGTTTGAGATAGAATAGTGAGTGGAGGAGGAGAGGGTAGTGGTCGTGGGTAGAAGAACGAACATTTGCCGTCGATTTTATTAGTAGGCGATGACAAATGTGAATAAAATTTCCCCTTCTACCCAAGTTTCGATGGCGTTGACGGGTTAATTTTAATCTACGATTCACCATCGGTTTATCAAAAAAATGATGACAAAAAATGTTTTACGATCGCTTTTCTAACCGACGGTGAATATTAATACCACCCTCGCGCGCCCAATACTAGTTTTTACTAGTGATGGCCATGAGTTAGTTGTAATCACACATTTGCCATCGCTTATGTAAATAAGCGACGTCAAATACATTTTCCCTGTCACTTCCCAAATCGACGGCAACTAATTGACGAGGAATCCCAATTGTCTAGTAGTGTAAGATTCAATTGTCTCTGCGTTTCCTAGGAGGGTTTAGATCCATCCTCAACATAGATTCTGTGGGTGCAGGAAGTAGGACTGATTCCCTTCAGATCATCTAATGTCCAACCAATTGCTCTACTGTTTCTCTCCAAAACTTGAATTAATTGATTTTCCTGAGTTTGGGTTAAATAAGAGCTAATGATCATTGGGTAAGTCTGATCAGATCCCAAGAAAACATATTTTAGATAATCAGGAAGAGGTTTTAGCTCAGGTTTGGGTCCTTGGGATGAAGTGTCCAAAGGTGGATCACAGTTATCCTCAAGAGGTCTTGAAATCAAGTCAGTGATTGGGTGACTGATCTCTTGATTGGTTTGGGGGATCAAAGCCTGTAGGATTGGATTGGGACACTCCTAACTTCATACAATATTCAACAGTATGATCCACATCCTCATAATCTTCTATCATTCCACAATCCTCAAATTGTTTGGTGGCCTTAAAAATGTTAATTTTTGTCTTATTGTCCCCGAATTTGATTTCCATACTTTCAAATTCACAGTCAATATTAGCCTTGGCAGTAGCTAACAATGGTCTTTCGAAAATTATTGGGGTGTTCTTCAAATTATTTGGTACCTTCATGTTAAGGACCGAGAAATCCATAGGGAAATAAAAATCAAGAACCTTGATAATTATATCCTCAATAATTCCTCGTGGTGTGGTCACAGATCGATCAACCAGCTGTAGTGTGACCTCAGTAGGTTTTAACACTCCAAAGTTAAAATTTTCATATAACATTGTGAGAATCAAATTGATGGAGGCACCTAAATTTAATAGAGCCCTATCAAAGGTAGTATCTCCAATAACACAAGAAATTAGAGGGGCTCTAGGATCTTTTTGTTTTTGGGGTAGGTTTCTAAGGATAACTACACTAGCTTGTTCAGATAACACTACCATTTTAGATGATTTGGCCTAGCGTTTAGGTGTGCACATTTCTTTCAAAAATTTCTCACAGGTTGGGATATTTTCAATTGCTTCAAGAAGTGGTATGTTCACTTGGACTTTTTTAAAAATAACGAGCCACTCCTCAGATGGATTGGGTTTCTTTTTCCTAAGTTTGTTCAAGGCTTCGGGAAAGGGTGCTTGAGAGAAATTATGAGTGTTCGGATCCTGATCCTTGTCATCTTGATTAGCTTGGTCTCCCAGGTCAGATTCAAGCTCCTTAAGATCTTGATTAGATTTAGATTTGGAGGGATAAGGATCTTGGATTTGTCTCCTACTTCTCAAAGTTACAGCATCGGCAAAGGCATTATAGTTGGAAGGTTGAGGTGGGTTTTGCAAGATAGGTTGAGCTTGGTTAGGATTAGGGTTAACAAAGCTAGGTGGGTGCTGGAGAGTAGGTTGAACTATATGTGCCTGTTGCTCACATGTGTTGTTTTGGTTAACCCTATTGAAGTTTCTTGGGTTAGGATGGGCTGCGATGGTAGCATCTACCAGTTGATCTAGTCATCCCATCAATTTTATTCTCAATTGATTCATTTCTTCTTTGTGTCTTAGATTCATTTCCCGCATTTCTTTGAGAACTAAACTCAGATTAGAAGGATAGGTTTCCTGAGTAGGTTTTGGCTGGTATGCGCGTGGTTGTGTCTACCTACTGGGATGCCCATAAATGCTTAGCTTAGTCAAGTTAGGACCTTGAGCAGGTTTCTGACTTAACCAAGTAAAGTTAGGGTGGTTATGCTGATAAACCCCAATTTATCATCATTCTTATGCATTAAAACAAACCTAGCTCTTAGGATTTTACTCTGCAAACGAGTTTTTGGGCTGCATTTAGGCATTAATTAGGTTAGGCATGCATTGCACTTTTTATTGTCTTTTTAATGTGTTTTTATGAGTGTTAGGGATATACAGGTTGCCAGATCCCTAGAACCCTAGCACTCAGGAAGGCAACTGGTGAAGGAGAAGCTTAAACCAGTTGGAACTCAGCTTGATTCAGCTCACCATAGCTGGAATCCAGCTCACTTGAACTAGGGTTAGCTCATCCTAGCTCCATTCAGCTCATCTCAACTGAATGGAAGCTCAAGAGAGCTCATCTTAGCTCACCTTAGATCAAGTTAGCTCAGATCCAGCACAACTTAGCTAGGCCTAGCTCATCTCAGCTCCCATCAGTTCACTAGGCGCTCTAGCTAGCTTAGCTGAGTTGACTGGAGTTCACCCTAGCTCGGGACCAGTTACATCCAGCTCCACTCAACTCCAACCTGCTAAAGATGACTTCATCTTAGCTCAGGAAGCTCACGTCCAACTCTCGGGGACTCAGCTTAGCTCAACTTAGTTGAGCTAAGCTACCTTAGCTACCTAAACTAGTTAGGTCCTCCCCATGAGCATCAGACCCAGCTCACCTTAGCTCCCTTCAGTAGAAGTCAGCTTGCTTTAGCTTGGCTTAGCAGCTAGCAAAGAACTAGCAAGCTAAGCCAGCTAAGGTAGCTCCTTGCAGCTCTCTTCAGTAGCCACCAGCTCTAGTGCAGCTCAAGATGACTACCTCTAGCTCTTCTCCCTCAAAACTCTAGCTCCAAGTGCCTCAAACCCTACTCCCGACTAGCTAAGCTAGTCCACCTCCATGGCACCAAAACCTACTACCCTACTACCCTACTACCTAAGCTCCAGCAAAAAGACCACCTACTCCTACTTTATTTTGGTGCCAACTATCCCTTCCATCACCAGCCTACATCCACCATCAAAACCCATCTCCACCCTCCATTTTTTCCCTCCAAAATCATACCTTTTAGAAGGTATTTTTGAATGGAAAACCAAGGCACCTCTTCATTTCCCTCCCATTTTTCCCTCCAAAAATATCGATGCACCCCTTCATTTCCCTCCAAAAAAATACCATAACCACCCCCCTTCCCATCCTATAAATACCCTACCCTACCACCACATAATTCCCATCCTCCATTAGTGTTTTATTCTACCTTAGACCTACCTACATCTACAGCCAAGAAGAAGGAGTAGAGAAGGAGATTAAGGGGACACATCACCCACCCCCTTCGTGCATTCTTCTCCCCACTTTCTTCTTTCTTGAGCCATGCCAAGGAGGAGGAATCTTCTACTTCAAGGAGGATGGCCAGGCAAAGGAGAAGGACTTAGGGTGGACGTCCACCTTTGGAGAGAAGCATAGGGCACACCCCTTAAGGGTTTGCCTTAGAGGGCATCATCTTGGCGGAGCTATAGAAGGAAGGAGCTGATGACCTTCTTTCCAAGCTCGGGAGCTACCAGGCTTGGAGCAAGAAGAGCTTCATTCTCTTCATCACCATCATCGTCTAAAGGATTTGTCTTTATTTGATTTTTCAATTTTTTGTAGAAGCATTCATCTACTAGTAGACAATTTCCTTTAATATAAAAAAAAGAAGTTGCCTTGATTTCTTGTTGCACTCTTTTTATTGCATTACCTTGCTTTATCTTTAGTGCAGTTTCACTCCTCCTTTCTAATTAACTTAGGCCTCCACGTGCCTAGGTTGAACTTAGAAAGAGGATAATTTTTGTCACTTAGACTAGCATGGTAGGTGTAGTAATTTTTCCTGTCAACAACTTCACATGTTGCCTTAATTTCAAAAACATAAAAATGATATATTGAAAAAGACCAAAAAGAACGGTGAATTCCAATTTCGAAGCAAGAGATTTAATTTTTGCAAACTTGCCTCCTTGGACGATCCTAGATACCCCACTATCTAGGTTATAAATTTTAAAAGCATATGCGATTTCACGTGTTACAACGACTTTAAAAAGCTGCTTTTAAAAATTACACCAAATTTCGCATCACTTTTTGCCGCTTTTACAAACCCCCTACCTTTGACTTCCCACACTTGGAGCTCCCTAATGCTGAATTGCCTCAATCACAACATCAAGCTCCCCCACCTGATCTTTTGACAATGATGGCTGAGCAAATTGCTAAATTGAATGCCAATCATCAAACTTTGACTAGGAACATCCAAAACCTAGCTAATCAAAGGCCAAACCCACCACCCCGTTAGCAGCCTGTTATTCCTCTAAAAGATTTTTATGATCCGTCTTATTATGAGGAATGACCAAGGGTGGTCATACCAGAGGGGGACTTCGAGATCAAGACAGCAGTCCTGAACCTGATTAAACACTTCCATGGCCTTCCTAGGGAAGACCCTTTCAGCCACCTTGAAGAGTTGACTCTTCTTGCACAAACAACCCGTTCCCGAAATGTGCAAGAAGACCTATGGCTGATGCGGTTATTTCCATTATCTCTTAAAGATAAGGCCGCTTATTGGTTCAGGACCATTGGCCGACCCATCACAACTTGCCCTCAGCTCAAGAGTACCTTCCTCAAGAAATTCTTTCCCATAGGTCGTACTAATTTCCTGTGAAGATCTGTTACGACCTTTCAACAAAAATCTAGTGAGACTTTCCATGATTCTTGGGAAAGATTTCAAGATCTCTTAAGAAGTTGTCCGCACCACGAGATTCCTTTATGGCAGCTCGTGCAGATCTTCTATCATGGATTAGAAGATCAAATCTGACATTTCGTCGATGCCCTCGTGTGGTGGCAACTTCTTAAATAAAGATGCTGAGAGGGCCTATGACCTTTTTAAAGAAATGAGTGAAAACTCATTTAATCAAGCTTCCATGAACACATTTTGCAGACCTCGAAACCCGCAGTTCAGTGTTCATGAAGTAGGCACCCAAGCTATCCCTGTCACCCAAGACAATCTTCAAATGATCACCCAAAAACTCGACCAGATGCACATTAATCAAAAAGAAGACTGAGGAAAGACTTGCCACATCAACCCAAGCTCCACACAGTCCACATCTAACCCAACCTAACTTTCCACAGAGAAAAAATTTGCACAATCTCAACACTACTCACGCTGATTATTACCAGTATTTTGAGGTTACCCATGATTCACTGGGGAATTACAACTATCCGGATCTTAACACCACTCAAAATATTCCTGCCATCTAGGAGCCATTTAAAAATTCTTCCAATTGGAAGAACTACCCAAACTACTCCTGGAATAATCAGGTTCCTCCCCAACCAAATCAATTTAATGGGTGTGGATCTAATCTGACCTTTCCTCCTGGGCCATCCCAACATGACATCAATGCCCAGATGATGAGAACCCTGCAAGACATGCAAACAAAAATGACGGAAGTAACCCGCACCATCACAAATCTGAATAATCAGATTGGGGTTACTCCCACTCAAAGACCTGCAGGACATCTTCCCTCCCAACCCATGCCCAACCCTAATCACCAAAGGAACCAATTTCTGGGTAGAAATCCACACTACCTAAATCAGCCTCCTCCTAATCCACCACCTTAGCAGCCTCCCAGGTTTCCACAACCATAGGCCCCCCACCTCCAAATAATAATCCGACAGCACATGCAGTTACATTGAGGAGTGGGAAAACTACCACTGATCTCGGGCCTTCACAAAAACCTGATGAAATCCCCATCCCTGTGCAAATTGACTCTCCACCTCCCCATCAGGAAGAAAAAGAAACACAAAAATCTCAATACACGACTTCTATCCCTTTTCCACAAGCTCTCCACCCCACCACCAATAAAAAAAAGAAATCTAAGCCCACCACAGAAGAACTATGGATCTATTTGGGCAAGTTCAAACCAATATTCCTCTCCTAGATGCCATCAAATATATACCTGCCTACGCCAAATTTTTGAAGGAGATCTGTACTCCAAAAAGGTAGGCCAAAAATCTAGGATAGGTACATCTTTCGGAGATAGTAAGCTCTGTCATACAGAGCAAGCTACCTCCTAAGATGAAAGATCCGGGGGTGCCATTAATTTCAGTGATTATTGATGATACTACCTTTGATCACGCCCTCCTTGATCTTGGTGCCTTAGTTAATATCATTCCCACAATTTTATTTGAAGAGTTTCAGATCGGTGAATTAAAACCCATTGAGATTACTCTACAATTAGCCAACCAATGTACAATTAAACCTCGTGGGATTGTTGAGGATGTTTTGGTCAAGGTACACAATTGTGTCTTCCCTACAGACTTTCTGGTTCTTGACATTGAGACACCTGAATGTTTATTGAATGCCCCAATAATCCTTGGACGACCCTTTTTGGCCACTGCAAAGGCAAATATCAATTGCCACACAGGCAAAATGGATATCACCTGCACAGGCCAAACTATCACTCTAGATATTTTTAGATCCTCTAAGAGATTCCATGATGATAATTTTTTTGAGGACTCAGATACTGAAATTTCGAATATGGCGGAGGAGACAATGTTGGTAGATACCCTTACCGACCACAATATTTTTGAGGAATCAGATTCAGAATCAGTGGTCGACGAAATCTGTGATTTGGAGACTTGTTTTGACCAAAAATCCATTCCTAATGAACCCCCTAATCACCCTGACCCACCCGCTCTTCCTTCACCCCACCTTTCCACACTAACTTCACCCATTCCTCACCAATCCTTCCGTGACCCCTTTCCTATGGACCTACCGCTAGACTTGCCTGAGTTTGGCATTCAACCTAATTTAAAACAATGACCAGACTCGGGCTACACTTATCATTTTCTATCCAACTTTGATCCTTATATTTTCACTCATCCATTTTTTAGGGATCCAGAAGAAGACACATTTTATGAGGGCATCCAAGTGTGCAATTATTTACATGATTTTTCATCTTTCGTGCATACCTTCATGCCCAGCTGAATAACGTAAAAGATAGCATTAGATGGGAGGTAATCCATCATTTTTCCTACTTTCCTTTTACCTTTCTTTTTCTAAGTTTTGACTATCCTAAACCTGATCGCCCTTCACTAAGGTGATCCCTTTTCCCTTCTAAGGCATGAGGACATAGCATATCTTAAGCATGGGGGGGTGTTTTTAAAATTTTGATGATCAATTTAGGATTTTCAAAACCTAAAAACATGCATTTCTTTTAGTCACTTTGTTTTTCCTGCTTGCATAACCAAAAAAAATAAAAATATTGAAAACTTTTTGAGGAAAATTTTGAAATAGGGACTGACGCGCTATGGACGTGTTTGTTTAAAAGGATCGTTATAGTTTGCGTTCACAATGTTGGTTTTAAATGAAGAAACAAATGTGAGTCCGAGTATCGATCTCAGGGAGGCATGAAAACTAGATTTTTCTTGTCACTTAGTGTCACGGAAATGATAGATTTTTGCTTGCGAGAAGACGTGGGAGAAAAGCGAGTGAGAGAGAGAGAGAGAGTAGGGTTAGAGCCTTTTAAATCATAGCAATCACTTAAATCAAGATGGAGAACAACATCAACACTATATTAAACATGCAATTCAAGTTTCAAAAATACAACGATAGCTAAATGCTTAAACAAAAGGAAAGTAAAGCTAGAGTAAAGGGAGAGAGAGAGAGGGGAGACGGTGAGGCGGCCACAGCGGTGGAAGGAGGCTTCGTCGGCAGCTCGTCGACTCCGTTGACTATAAGAGATGCTAAAGGAGGCTAGGAGGGTGATACAACACTTGCTAAGTGAATTGAATGCTTTACATGGGTGGTTGGGGGGGTTTATAAAGGAAGAAGGGATTTCTAATTTAAGTATGGGCTTTAGCAACGTCCGGGACGTCACTAAATCCATGCTAAAAGCGTCAGTGAAGCCCCTTGCCCAACGATCTCACACACGCGCCCGTTCTTCTTCATGCACGATCTGTGTATGGACCTTGAGGGCCGTCTGATCAGAGATTGGATGGCTGAGATCTCGCACAGGGTGCGCTTGTGGATTGTTGCTAAGGCACGCACTGCTTGTGCGTCATCGCACAAGTTTGGCCGAACGTGCCTGATTGCGTCGCGTGGCGCTGCCACGGCCGCTTGATGGTGATCGGGCGGTCCAATTTGGTTGCGCGATCGATTTCTGTGCTCAATGCTACTGCGGGCACTTCGAATGCCCACCTTTTGTGCGTGTTGTAGCGGGTGCGACCACTGCGCTGCCCTCATGAATGGTTGCATGGAGAAGATTGGGTGCGGCTACTGCCCACCGTTGGAGGGGGATCCAACGGTCAGATCTTCGTGTGAGGTCGGGCACGTAGATGCGGAGAGCGTGGGCAAGCGTGATTTTTAGCCGCCCGATCGGAGATCGAATGGCTTAAAGTGTTGCCCCGCGGTGCCGCGCAATGAAGGGAGTGCGGGGGCAGCTCCACGTGGCGTGCTGTGGGTCGTTGATATGATGATCAACGACTAGAACTTCTTAAGCCGATAAAGGGAGCTTCGAATGTCGGATTTGGCTGATTTTGAGTCCATTGGACTCCGTTCGTCGCTTTGAATCCATCCGTGCAGTTCGATCACTCATCTGAGGCCTTTTTTGACATGTACTTGTACAAATGGCCATTAATAATGTACTATAAGCAATCTTGATGTGCGATGCATGCAATGCTCCCATTCCTATTTATGATGTGTCATCTGTGCATTTTACCCTTAAGACCAACCCCTTTTGGCAGAATTAGCATTGTAAAATGTAGTGTTATCATACCCCCATGCTTACACCTTGCTAGTCCCTAGCAAAGTTTATTCTAGCCATTATTCTCAGTCAGAATCCAAGAAGTAATTACTTAGACATTTTGTTACTTGTCAATAGGAGGAAATATACTAAGATCTTGATCTACAGAGACTAAACAGCGCCCAGGTATCTGCCAAAATATGAATCGCCTAAATCCTTGCTTTAAGGCATGTACATATATATATTTTTCTTTTTCATCTTTTCTCATTTTTAGATCTTTGGAGTTAAGAGTGTGTTGGTAACTTTTTACGACTACCCAACCCACCCAAAACTCGGAAAAAACTCTAAGTGCTAAGCATCTTGGTGTGAAGATTGTGATAAACTCACTCAACGGTAATTCAAACAGTTTTCGGGTTTCTATGCCCCTAGGTGACCAGGAAAGGAAATATTTTGCCTGAAGGTGTATTTGTCCGATCGGTAGCTTTCTCCCTACCTTTGTTCTATTTGGGGTTAACACAAGGATTTTTCCAGTGTATATCTCCCCGGTGTTCAAGGGCGTTTCGTGCGGATTTAAAGCGTATTATGTTGTAGTATAACCGACAAAACGTTCGAACAAATACAAAGTTTTTATTACTCGAAGACCGGAGTATCCGAGGTCGAACACAAGGAGCAAATGGAACTTACCACTAAATCAAAATGTAATTGAACACTCTAGTTTACTCAAAATATCAATTCAGGTATGAATGTATGCGATTAAAAGGAGTTAGGGCAAAAAATATGAACTTGGACGTCTGATCTTGTGATCAGACGTCTTAAAAGCATTTCTCCTTTTCTTCTTGATTATTCTTCTTCTTCTTCTGCTGCAGTCTTTGCTCTTTCTTTTCTTCTTCTGATCTCTGCAAAGTTCTTCACTTGGCTTCTCTGTGCCTTCGCTTCTGGCTTGCTCTTTTCTTTCTTCCCCTGCGAAGGCTTCTTTCTTGCTGCTTCTTCTTCTTTCTATTCTTCTCTGCCGTTCCTTCTTCTTTCTTTCTTTTCCTTCTCGCGGCCAAGTCCTTCTCCTGCGATCAGCTTGCCTGCACAGGGAACAAAACCTAACCCTTCTCCCTCTACCCGCGCGTCTCTCTCTCTCAAGCAATTCACTCAAACCGCTCTACCAGAGCCACAGTCTTAATCGGGTCGAATCGTGTACCCGGGACCAGGCGCACCTGCAGGTGTGTGATGCGCGAGGAGTGCGTAGGTCTAGGTCGGGTCGGATCCGCCAGGTCCGCGTGGTCAGGCCGCGGACGAGGCGGGTGGGGTCAGTGAGGGACCTCACCCCTGTGCTTTCGAGGCAGTAAACGTATATCACAAAAACTCTTTATACCATACCTGTGCCTTGAGATTCCACGATGTGGGACTAAACGTTCCGCCCTTCCTTTGCGTGCGCCCGCAGACTCTCGTGTGCAATTGCCCACGCTGAAGGCCCTGCTGGTGCTCCTTGCTGAACTCAGTCACCTCGCAACACTTGCGAGAGTCTGCTGCACCTGCCGCCTGGGAAGCCTGACGCCTGCTGCTGCTCTAAGCTTCCTGCTGCTTCGACTGTTAATGGCGGCCGGAGCGTTCACCTGAGCTTCCACAGAACGGCCTATTGGCCCAATTAGAATAGCTGAAAACCTTCGCCGTAGCACGGCGAAGGCGGTGGGTGATGCTGCAGGTTGCCGGTCGGCCTAGGCGTGCCCGCCTAGGTCAACCTGTGGCCGGAGATGGTGGGTTGTTCGGGGGGTGGTTATGGAGGTCTGGAGTGGCAGTTGTGGGGTGGAGCGAGTTCCTGGTGGTGAGGCGGAGCTCATGAGGTGGTTGGCGAGCCGTGTGGAGTGGCGGAGTGGTGTGGGCGGCTCGCCGGAGTTCGGTCGGTGATGTGGAAGATGAGGGTGGTCAGCGTCGGTCGAGGGGTAATCAGATGAGATAACAGGGGGAAAAGAGAGAGGATAGGATGGAGAGGAGTTCTAACCTAATTGTAAGGACGAAAGGGGACAGAAGGCGGACAGCAGTACTTGCTGTCGCCGGAGAAGATGACGCCCAGTGGGGGAGAACGGCGGCGACGACGGGGCTGAGGCGGCGTGCGCTGGTACTGCGCGACGCGGAGGAAGGTCAGGAAGTTAACTCTGCCACTGGTTTTGTGGCAGAGCGAAGAGGGAGGGGAGGGGGGCTCGCCGGAGCTAGCTGGGGTATTTGGCCGAGCAGGAGGAGAGGAATTGAAGGGGGAAACTCGGCCAAATCAAGCTCAGCCTCTTCGGCCGGAGTTGTGGGTTCTTATATAGGCGTTGGACTTGGTGTGCAGGTCGTGAAGGGCACGTAATTTCCTGAGGTTGGTCACCGGAGATGGAAAGGAGTTAGGATACCCAAATCTCTCGTGCGTTCGCACGAGAGATTGGGTTCACACCAGGGATCGATATCGGTCTTAAATGGAAGGCAATTCTTCAGAGAATTCTCCTTCCATTTCTGGGAGGGAATCTCTGAGGGATTAGAGAGCAATCCCTCTCCGAACCTCGCCGGAGCTCGGTTCTGCCCTAGCAATGGCGGCAGGACCGGTTTGCAAAGGAGGCGAAGAACCTAGGGGGTTCTCTGCAACGGTATTCAAAAGATAGGGACCAATTTATGATTTGGGTGTACTAAATTGCAAAGTAGGTCAAGATGACCTCTCCTTAGGTCCAAATTTTGGTATAAACCTAATTTGGACCTAAGGAAACCAATGGAGAAGTTAGATTTCAGGTTTGACCTCGTTTGACTGGATATTTTGCGTAAAAACCCAAATTAGGTTAATTGAAGAGCTAGGACCCTAATCTAGGTCAAACTAGGTTCCAAAGGCCAAATTAAGTGTTCTAAACCCTAGAGTATGGTTTTCCATGATTTGTAGAGGGTTTACTTGCTTTTTGTTCTGACCGGAACCTTGTTAATTTAAGCGGGTCTGTTTTAGGGTTACCAAGTGTCTTTTAGTTCTTAGATTACACATGAACCCATTTCTGATTGACTCAACCCACTTTTTATCTCATTTAGACCATTTGACCTATGTTTTGCCTCTGAGAAATCCCGTTTATCTACTGCAATGGTAAAATTGCAGTTTTAACCTTTATTTCATGTTTTCTTCTCAGAGCACTTGTTTCTTCAGTTAGGCCTTCTTCTAGGTTATGTAGGAGCTTTTATCTTCTTTATTGGGTCAAAATGAGCTAGTTATGGCTCATGATGAGGCTCTCATCATACCCCCATGCCTAGCTTTTGCTAGTCCCTTAGCAAAATTTCAAAGTTTTAACTTCCGTTCTAGACCCCGAATGTTGTCAACAATGATAAGTGCTTCTCCTTTTCTTTTGTGATTAGGTGGGAATGCCGACAATAGGCCTAGAGGTACTCAAGTACCACCCAAAATCCGGACCTGTTCCGCTTTAGCCTCAGTCTTCTGCAAAGGTTTCTACGGCCCACAGAACCTAACCTAGGGTTTGTTGGACTCCGCGGTTAAAGCACCCGTGCTTGAGATATTTTTAGCCTAAGTTCAGTTTGCAGTGCGTTTTCTGTAAGAGAGATAGAAGATTTATTTCTTTGGAGAGCTTTTCTCTCTCTTTTCTTTTTTATTTCTAGCTTCGGATTAGCTTCTCAACACGGTCTGTATCGGATTCCTCGTCCCCATCATCAATCCTCAAAGGTCCCTGGCTTTCGAGATTTCGAGATAATCCCGCCCATGGCAACCCCCGGAACCCTGGCTTTCGAGATTTCGAGATAATCCCGCCCATGGCGACCCGTGGCTAAATTCAGACCCTGGCGATTGACATTTCATGATAATGCCACCCATGGTGTCTGAACCAACAGAGTGCTTACATGCCTCCAGTAGGATATTTAAATATCCTAAGAGACAAGCACCGAGGAGATGATATGTTGTTACGCATCTTCGAGGGGAATTTCCCGCCTCTCCGCGCTGGGAACTCGTCCAAATCAACTTGTGTTGATTGGCCGCTCCTAATCTAGGTGACTTTTTCAGAATATTAAACGCTCTTGCGTGTTTTGGATGTTTTATGCGCACTGAACCAGACTGTGTGTGAATTTGGGGTGCTTAGGTTACCGAATCCCGCAAACCGGAGGTCAGTTAACGAGGCTGAATACTTCCTAAGCCTTAGACCTAATACTCAAGCTTCGCATTTTCCTCAACCTCTTGAGGATTATCCAGATTTTAACGGATACGTGAATTTTTAAGCTAAAGATACTAGCCCAAAAGGCCTAAGACCAGCGTTCCCGCTAATCTCTTGTTATATCTCCGTAGCACTTTTCTTTTCTTTTTCTTGACTCGGTCTAGAACTTCAGTTAACCCCTTAATCTTTTACTAATGACTTTTTCTTTTTCTTTTCCTTTTGTGCTCCTTTCTTCATTTTTGCTCTTTTTCTCCTCCTTATGATTATATGGCTCACAACATTTCCTCCCTCCCCATTTTTTTTTTTTTGTTCTTTTTCGTAATTTTTCAATTTTTTTTTTTTTTGTTTTTGACATATGCGAATTTTTTGTGAGAATCCTTCTGATTTTTTTCTTGGTTTTGTATGTATGCACTTTATCACCCCCCCCATGCCTAAGTTTTGCAATGTCCTCATTGTAAACAGAGGGTGGGAATTAGTGTTGAGGTCAGGGGCTTAGAACAGGATATATCGGGTGGGTGAATGGGTCGGGAATGAGTGATGCGAATGATTTTAAGCTCTGATACGTGTACCAGAGGTGGGATCAACTGTCTAAGGCTGAACTCAAGGTGCAATAGACGTGGAGTACAGACGGCTAATCAGACGGGTCTCTATTTTTGAGATGACGGGTTGCCTCCCGTTAAGCGCTAAATTTAATGCCTTCAGCCGAGCGAAAAATGGGGTGGAGAGGGAGTGGTCAAATCAATGGAGTTTTGGAAAACAAGCACCTTGATTAAGAGCCTGGTTGGTCCAACCAGGTACTTGTTCAGATCAGTGGGCTGATGATGCAGCCCAAACCCAATAAGTCTGGTGGGTTGATAGATGTAGATTAGCAGATGTGGGACCCACCAAATGCAGTGATGTTCTGATAGATATGGAAGTGAAAACTCGAGTTGGGGCTCAGTCGAATCAGCCTGGTGGGGGTAGGGTTCCGAAAAATAATCAATGTAAGATGTGGAATCCCTACAGGGACGGTCAAAGGATGGAGGCTCCTGATTTGTGGTCTGATCAGTGTCCGATACCCGGTATAGATACGGAGTTGAATCATCTACAATCGGCTCATTGAGAGGTGAATCAGAATAGAAATTGAGTCCGGTTGCGGGTCGAGGTGGGGAACGGGTTTTGATTGGTGCTGTATATGTGGAGCAGGTGGCTTCAAAGAAGATTGACATGTTATAATCAGGAGGCAGATTTTCTCCGATGTTGTGGTCAGATTCGAGATCGTCGGAGAGTTTGCGAAAATCAAAGTTTGAATGAGATTCTAGATCATGAGTTCCACCATAGAATAAATCATATGTTGTATATTCAGCAGCCTGACTGGGATCTAGCCTAAATGTTAATTCTGAGCTTACAAAGGTGTCCCTATCTGGTAGAGGCTCAGGTTCAAGGTTAGTAGGGCAGAGCCAATCGAAACCCCGCTCGTCCAACTCCTCGGTTTCTGTATCGTAGATTGGCATGACTTCCGAAAACTCGATTAGTTCTTCTGAGGAGGTTGACGAGGGATATTCATCAAATCGAGGCCCAGAATCATATTCTTCATTAAGAGATTGATTTTCTTCATATGGGGCCTTGAAATCTTCAATATAGGTTTCAGATCTAGGTTCTAGGCTTAGGATGTGGGTGGAATTACTAGAATCTAGGTCTGAATAACCTTCGCGGGCCACCTTATCAAAATAAGGGACGGAATTTATACCCGCGAGAGGTTCAGTTCTACTCTCATACTTGCAGGAGTCTTGGGATTCTAAAATGGGTTCATCATGGTCTTTTCCTGCATTTGGAGCTTCCCAACCTTCTTCAATATTAGGTGCATTATACTCCATCTGGGTTGGGAATCCACAACCATTTTGTGCCTCAAACCCGAGATCAGATTTATCCTCGATGTTGTCCCAAGATAGTTCATCCTCTGTTGGCAGTATGTACGGGTATTTCTGATCAATCACTTGTTTTATTAATCTCATTATCTCTTCCCGTTTTTCAAGACTATCTTGGTGTTGCTTCCAAAGTCGAGGATTTGTCATACATTGAAGGTATTCACTATTATGCAATTTTTCTATCTCAATGTATGCAGTAATGAGCAAGTCACGGGTTGATCCTTTGTTGGCTTCTGCTAATAGTACTTGGGCACAAGTTATGACAAAGGTTGTGGTTGTTGGGACATCAACCTGAATGTTTCCTACTGTTGTTGAGGTTTCTTCATTTTCATAAAATCTCATGGCATCTTCAATCATTTTATCTCTCATGGATCTCCGGTATTCAGGTTTCTCGACTGGTAGTCCTAGGTGGTTCGGCTGCATATTTGGATCAGGTGGTGGAATCACGATCAGAGTTTGACTCAAGATGTGTTATGAAGCGATCAGATCTGAATAACGAGTCCCACTGAAAATGAGTGTGTGTGCTCTATAGAGAAAAGATGCAGGACTGGAGATGTTCTTGACCCAATCAAGACACCCAAAAGATGTTTGGATGACTATGGAGGTTTGGGGCGGATGGACCCCTGGATTCGAAGATCGTCCACCTGCGAATTACCTGGGCAGCCAGAGAGGGAGAGTCCTGCAAAGACCCCTACACGGTAGAGCGTCCCTACGGGTTACAGGGTTTCCCCCACCCGACCTCTCTTGTCACTGAGATTCCAGGTAAACCAGAATGGGGACCTTGACCTCTTAAGTCTATCACTTTTTATTTCAAAGGTGCTTTTAGGGTTCTCACTTGAACTTTAGATGTTTTTGGTATTGTGACCTAATTTAGAGGTTGGTTGACCCAAGGGGTCAACTTCACCTGACCTGTCCTATAGATGGCAGAATGATTCTAAGCTCGGAGCCTAGAGATCACCCTGATTTGACTCCCAGGTTATTAGGTCAAAAGAAAATTTTAAGATTCAAATGATTTTAGGGCTCAATTTTAGGGTTTGTCTTATTTAACTTTCTTCAATCAAGGGCTTGGGTAGCACACTGATGCGGGAGGGTTTATTTCCTTTTACACAGACATGTGTGACTAGCGCTTCAAGACCCTAATGTGGAAACCCTAATTTGGTTCTATTTCCAATCCTCTTTTTCTTTTTCAAAAGTTCTCTTTGGACTTATAAACAAGAAGTGTGTGGTCCGCCGAGATTAAGCGTTTATTTTCAATTAGGCACAAGAATTTGTGGGATGGGAAAAAAAATCACTCCAACTTCAAGAATATTTGCAGAAATTTTCGCAAAATCAAGAAATGTTTTGCCTTAGAGATGGTGATTACTATATAAAGAAGGCAATTGATTCCTAACTTGATTTTCTTCCTTTTGTCTTTCAAAGATTAGGGGATGATTAAGGAAGAAAAGAAATTACTTGCCCTGGAGTGGTTGACTTGCGGGAGAGATTTTCTCATGAAGTACCTGCAAGATCACATCAAAGAAAAGTAGGGCAAGTTAGTGTTCAATATGATAAAAAGAATGTAGAGACAAGTGGTAAATTGTGCAGAGCTCCCCGGCAACGGCGCCAAAATGTTCAAGGGCGTTTCGTGCGGATTTAAAGCGTATTATGTTGTAGTATAACCGACAAAACGTTCGAACAAATACAAAGTTTTTATTACTCGAAGACCGGAGTATCCAAGGTCGAACACAGGGAGCAAATGGAACTTACCACTAAATCAAAATGTAATTGAACACTCTAGTTTACTCAAAATATCAATTCAGGTATGAATGTATGCGATTAAAAGGAGTTAGGGCAAAAAATATGAACTTGGACGTCTGATCTTGTGATCAGACGTCTTAAAAGCATTTCTCCTTTTCTTCTTGATTATTCTTCTTCTTCTTCTGCTGCAGTCTTTGCTCTTTCTTTTCTTCTTCTGATCTCTGCAAAGTTCTTCACTTGGCTTCTCTGTGCCTTCGCTTCTGGCTTGCTCTTTTCTTTCTTCCCCTGCGAAGGCTTCTTTCTTGCTGCTTCTTCTTCTTTCTATTCTTCTCTGCCGTTCCTTCTTCTTTCTTTCTTTTCCTTCTCGCGGCCAAGTCCTTCTCCTGCGATCAGCTTGCCTGCACAGGGAACAAAACCTAACCCTTCTCCCTCTACCCGCGCGTCTCTCTCTCTCAAGCAATTCACTCAAACCGCTCTACCAGAGCCACAGTCTTAATCGGGTCGAATCGTGTACCCGGGACCAGGCGCACCTGCAGGTGTGTGATGCGCGAGGAGTGCGTAGGTCTAGGTCGGGTCGGATCCGCCAGGTCCGCGTGGTCAGGCCGCGGACGAGGCGGGTGGGGTCAGTGAGGGACCTCACCCCTGTGCTTTCGAGGCAGTAAACGTATATCACAAAAACTCTTTATACCATACCTGTGCCTTGAGATTCCACGATGTGGGACTAAACGTTCCGCCCTTCCTTTGCGTGCGCCCGCAGACTCTCGTGTGCAATTGCCCACGCTGAAGGCCCTGCTGGTGCTCCTTGCTGAACTCAGTCACCTCGCAACACTTGCGAGAGTCTGCTGCACCTGCCGCCTGGGAAGCCTGACGCCTGCTGCTGCTCTAAGCTTCCTGCTGCTTCGACTGTTAATGGCGGCCAGAGCGTTCACCTGAGCTTCCACAGAACGGCCTATTGGCCCAATTAGAATAGCTGAAAACCTTCGCCGTAGCACGGCGAAGGCGGTGGGTGATGCTGCAGGTTGCCGGTCGGCCTAGGCGTGCCCGCCTAGGTCAACCTGTGGCCGGAGATGGTGGGTTGTTCGGGGGGTGGTTATGGAGGTCTGGAGTGGCAGTTGTGGGGTGGAGCGAGTTCCTGGTGGTGAGGCGGAGCTCATGAGGTGGTTGGCGAGCCGTGTGGAGTGGCGGAGTGGTGTGGGCGGCTCGCCGGAGTTCGGTCGGTGATGTGGAAGATGAGGGTGGTCAGCGTCGGTCGAGGGGTAATCAGATGAGATAACAGGGGGAAAAGAGAGAGGATAGGATGGAGAGGAGTTCTAACCTAATTGTAAGGACGAAAGGGGACAGAAGGCGGACAGCAGTACTTGCTGTCGCCGGAGAAGATGACGCCCAGTGGGGGAGAACGGCGGCGACGACGGGGCTGAGGCGGCGTGCGCTGGTACTGCGCGACGCGGAGGAAGGTCAGGAAGTTAACTCTGCCACTGGTTTTGTGGCAGAGCGAAGAGGGAGGGGAGGGGGGCTCGCCGGAGCTAGCTGGGGTATTTGGCCGAGCAGGAGGAGAGGAATTGAAGGGGGAAACTCGGCCAAATCAAGCTCAGCCTCTTCGGCCGGAGTTGTGGGTTCTTATATAGGCGTTGGACTTGGTGTGCAGGTCGTGAAGGGCACGTAATTGCCTGAGGTTGGTCACCGGAGATGGAAAGGAGTTAGGATAGGGTTCACACCAGGGATCGATATCGGTCTTAAATGGAAGGCAATTCTTCAGAGAATTCTCCTTCCATTTCTGGGAGGGAATCTCTGAGGGATTAGAGAGCAATCCCTCTCCGAACCTCGCCGGAGCTCGGTTCTGCCCTAGCAATGGCGGCAGGACCGGTTTGCAAAGGAGGCGAAGAACCTAGGGGGTTCTCTGCAACGGTATTCAAAAGATAGGGACCAATTTGTGATTTGGGTGTACTAAATTGCAAAGTAGGTCAAGATGACCTCTCCTTAGGTCCAAATTTTGGTATAAACCTAATTTGGACCTAAGGAAACCAATGGAGAAGTTAGATTTCAGGTTTGACCTCGTTTGACTGGATATTTTGCGTAAAAACCCAAATTAGGTTAATTGAAGAGCTAGGACCCTAATCTAGGTCAAACTAGGTTCCAAAGGCCAAATTAAGTGTTCTAAATCCTAGAGTATGGTTTTCCATGATTTGTAGAGGGTTTACTTGCTTTTTGTTCTGACCGGAACCTTGTTAATTTAAGCGGGTCTGTTTTAGGGTTACCAAGTGTCTTTTAGTTCTTAGATTACACATGAACCCATTTCTGATTGACTCAACCCACTTTTTATCTCATTTAGACCATTTGACCTATGTTTTGCCTCTGAGAAATCCCGTTTATCTACTGCAATGGTAAAATTGCAGTTTTAACCTTTATTTCATGTTTTCTTCTCAGAGCACTTGTTTCTTCAGTTAGGCCTTCTTCTAGGTTATGTAGGAGCTTTTATCTTCTTTATTGGGTCAAAATGAGCTAGTTATGGCTCATGATGAGGCTCTCATCACCCGGCTTGCTCTAATTTCCCGCTTCTTCCTTAAGTGTTTTGGGTCTTTTTGTGCATTTAATGAGCTGGGTTCTGGACAATCGACCAATGGGCTGTTACCCATGATCACTTGCCAGCCATACTCGCGTAGTGAAGTGTGGCTTATTTTATTCTCTTCTCTCTCTATTTTTTTTTTTTTAAGTAGGTGGCTTCTCTGATCTCAAATTTACCTAGAGGCAATAAAAAGAAGGTGATCCTGTGGCTGGGCTCTGGACAACCGGCCAATGAGCTATTACCTACGATAACTTGCCAGCCATACCACCCTAGAAGGTTCATTAGCTTCCCAATTTCTGTAAGAATATCTGAGGAGTGAGTCAGTGCAAAAATGTGTGCAGATTCTTAGACTAAAGTCCTTCTTGAGTTAGAGGGCGAGTTGATAAATCGTATACTTGTCACCTTATTTTATTGGTGGATTAGAATATATTAAGGTTGTAAGGATTTGAACCTAAATCCATATTTTAACGGACACCAGGGCTAGTTAAGCCTAAAGGCCTGAAAAGTCTAAGTGTTCAGGTTCTTTTCGTATTATTTTCCACTATTGACAAATTTCTAATGCCTAAGTTTTTTCCTTCCTAAATTCAATTTTTTATTTTATTTTATTCTATTCAGACCGATTAAATGAACTCAGAATCATACAATTTACCACCCCCCATGTTTAAGTTGGACAATGTCCTCATTGAAAAATACATGGATGCAACAGGGGTTCAAAAAGATATTACCTGAGTGAAGTAAAATACTAGATTAGTCTGAATCTTCTGGGTTGCCTCCTAGGAAGCGCGGAGTTTAATGACTCCAGCTGGGCGGTGCTTCGTGTCATCCCTTAATGAGGGTGACAACCTCCTTTAGGGGAACCTGGGTGAGGAAGTGTTTCAATCTCTGGTCATTGACTGTGAAGGTATGCCTAGTATTCAGATCTGTGATTTCAAGTGCCCCATTGGAGTAGGGCTTGACTATCCTAAATGGTCCTGTCCACTTGGACCTGAGCTTCCCTGGAAAGAGTTTTAGTCGAGCGTCAAAAAGCCAAACTTGCTGGTTAGGCTCGAAAGTCTTTCTATGGATGAGACGGTCGTGGATAGCTTTCATTTTCTCCTTGTACAGTCGACTATTCTCAAAGGCATCCCGATGAATTTCCTCGAGCTTGGAGAGTTGGAGCGTCCTCTGCGCACCGGCTAACTAGGAATCCATGTTACACTGCTTAATGGCCCAGTAAGCTCAGTGTTCCAACTCGACAGGAAGGTGGCAAGCCTTGGCAGACTAGGCGATAAGGCGACATGCCTATCGAGGTCTTGAAAGCGGTCCGGTATGCCCACAGGGCATCATCCAGTTGTGCGGACCAGTCCTTCCTGTCAGGTCTCACAGTATTCTGTAGAATATTCTTAATCTGCCTGTTTGAGACCTCGGTCTGCCCATTTGTTTGCGGATGATACGTGGTAGCAATGCGGTGGTTAACCCCGTATTTTTTGAGTAGGCCACGAAATTGGGTGTGGATAAAATGACTTCCACCATCACTGATCATGGCCTTCGGTATTCCAAACTGGAAAAAGATGTTTTGCTTAACAAAGTCCATGACAGCCTTATGATCGCATCGGCGGGTGGCGATGGCTTCAATCCATTTGGAGACATAGTCTATAGAGACTAAGATGTACTCAAAGCCGTTGGATGGTGGGAAGTGACATGTGCATGGGGTGTGTGTTTAGAAGAGTCATTATAGCTTGCGTTCGCAACGTCGATATTAAAATGAAGAAACGGATGTGAGTCCGAGTGTCGATCTCAGGGAGGCATGAAAATTGGATTTTTCTTGTCACTTAATGTCACAAAAATCGCAGGGTTTTGCTTGCGAAAAGACGCGAGTGAAAAGCGAGTGAGAGAGTGAGAGAGAGTAGGGTTAGAATTTCTTCATTCACACATGCAACTTTAACATAAAAGAGGGCAAGTAACTAGATAGAAAACAACTTTATTTAACATGCAGCTTTAGTTTGTAATTACAACAATAGATAAATGCTTGAACATAAGTAAAGTAAAGCTTAAGATAAAAAGGGAAAGAGAGAGAGAGAAGATGGCGAGGCAGCCACGGTGGTGGAGGGGGCTCCGTCGGCGGCTCGTCGTCTCCGACGATTACAAGGGGGCTAATGGTGGCTAGGAGTGGGGTAAAGCACTTGCAAGTGGAGTGAATCCTCCCATGGGTGGTTGGAAGGGGTTTAAATAGGAAGAAGGGCTTTCCAAATGAAGAAGGGGTTTTAGCGACGTCCGGGACATCGGTAAAACCCTTCCCAAAACGTCGGTGAAGGCCCCTGCCCATCGATCGCTCGTGCACGTCTGTTCTTCTTCGCGTCTGATCCACGGGCACGCGTCGTAAGCCGTCCGATCTGAGGTCGCTCGTGGGGTGCGCACCTAGATCGGGCCCACGCCCCCCGCGTCATCGCGGGTGTCGACTTTGGATGCCTGAGATCGCGTCGCGTTGCTCCATCTGCGCTGTCCGCTGCTGATCGGGCGGTTGAATTTACACAGTGTGTGCCTTTGCCTTCGCATTTCAACGCAGCGCGATTCGAACCCGCATTGCGTGTGTGCAGGTGAGTGCTTCGACCGCTGCGGTGCCCTGCGTGGATGGTTGCGATTGTGTGTCGGTGCTTGGCTGCTGTTGACCGTTGCATGGAGATCCGACGGTCGTGATCTGCTACAGGCAAAGAGTGTAGTGATGGCGCTGGTGATGGTGAGGCGTTCTCAGCTGGCCGATCAAGATCAGACGGCTCAGATCGTTCTGCGGTTGATGGAGGGGGCTGGGCGAGGTGTGCGGGCGCTGGTCGGGCAACACATGGCACCTTGTGAGCCGTTGATCATCAGATCAATGGCCATAACTTCCTGGGTTAATTGCGGGAGCTTCGGATGTCGGATTTGGTCGATTTTGAGTCCGTCGGACTCCGTTCGTCGCTTTGAATCCATCCGTGCGGTCCGATTGCTCATCTAAGGCCTGCTTTGACAAGTACTCATACAAATGGCCATTAATATTGTTCTATAAGCAATCTTGATGTGTGATGCATGCAATGCTCCCATTCCTATTTATGATGTGTTATCTGTGCATTTTGTTATTTAGATAAACCCCAATTAACAAACTTATCACCCCAAGATGCAGTGTTATCATACCCCAATGCTTACCCCTTGCTAGTCCCTAGCAAGGTTTATTCTAGCCTTTATTTCTAGTCAAAATTTAAGAAGTAACTACTTAGACACTTCGCCACTTGTCAATAGGAGGAAATATACTAAGATCTTAATCTACAAAGACTAAGCAGTGCCCGGGTGTCTGCCAAAATATAAATTGCCTGAATCCTTGCTTAAATGTATGTATATATATATTTTTCTTATTTTTAGATTTTTTTGGAGTTAAGAATGTCTTGGTAACTTTTTACGGCTACCCAACCCACTCAAAACTCAGACAAAACTCTAGGTGCTAAGCATCTTGGTGTGAAGATCGTGATAGACTCACTCAACGGTAATTTAGACAGACTCTAGGTTTCTACGCCCCTAAGTGACCGGAAGAGGAAGTATTTTGCCTGAAGGTGTATTTGTTCGATCGGTAGCTTTCTCCCTACATTTATTTTAATTGGGGTCAACACAAGGATTTTTCCAGTGTATATCTCCCCGACTTGCTCTACTTCCCCGCTTCTTCCTTAAGTGTTTTGGTTCTTTTTGTGCAATTACTGAGCTAGGCTCTAGACAACCGACAAATGGGCTTTTACCCACGATCACTTGCCAGCCATACTCGTGCAGTGAAGTGTGGTTTATTTTGTTCTCTTTTTTCTCCCTTTTTTTTTATTTGGTAGGTGGCTTTCCTGATCTCAAATTTACCTAGAGGCAATGAAGAAGAAGTGGTCCCGTGGCTGGGCTCTGGACAACCTGCCAATGGGCTGTTACCCACGACAACTTGTTAGCCATACCACCCTAGAGAGTTCATTAGCTACCCAATTTCTGTCAGAATCTCCGAGGAGTGAGTCTATGCAAAATGTGTGTAGATGCTTAGACTCAAAGTCTTTCTGAGTTAGAGGATGAGTTGATAAGTCGTATACTTATCACCTTATTTAGTTAGTGGATTAGAGTAGCTTAATGTTACAAGGATTTGAAGCTAAATCCATATTTTCACGGACACCAGGGCTGATTAAGTCCAAAGGCCTGAAAGGTCTGAGTGTTCAAGTTCTTTCCGTATTATTTCCCACTATTGATAAATTTCTAATGCTTAAGTTTTTCTTCCTAAATTCATTTTTTTTTAATTTTATTCTATTCAGTCTGATTAAATGAGCTCAGGATCATGCAAGTTACCACCCCCCTATGCTTAAGTTGGACAATGTCCTCATTGACAAATACATGGATGCAACAGGGGTTCGAAAAGATATTACCTAAGTTTCGTAGAATACCTGATCAGTCAGAATCTTCTGGGTTGCTTCCCAGGAAGCGCTGAGTTTAACGCCTTCGGCTGGGCATAGTGCACAAACAGGAATAGTTTGGGTCAAGGAGGCATGTACAAAATCAGCCAGTCCCAAAATCAGAAGTCCACAGATGCAAACAAGGTTGTGGTGGAGTCCCATTCCTAAGGGGTGGGAATTCTGCAGCAGATGTATCATGCATGCCCGTGTCAGATCCTCTCTTAGTCTGCAGGCATGTAAAGTTGATGTGGACGAGCGCACCCCGAATATGACATGCCAGATACTAAAGATGTAGGTTTTACACTCAGCTTGTGTCCCCATAAAATTGTAGTCTGTCAGAGGTGTATCAATTCCAGTGCATTCGGGTTGCGGGATCTTTATTCTGGTAGGGCAGGTAACAAAATCAAGGGTTTTATAGTGAGCCCAACAATCAGGCATGAGGTCTCTCTCCAAAGACGAATCCATCTCTTCCGCAACTACGATTTCGTTGCTCATTCCCTCCAATCCCTTGACCTCAAAAATATTTTCTTCAACCTCTTTTATATCAGATTCACTATTTGAGGTTGCATTAGAGGTAGGGCCAATTTCATCCTCTAGTTCATATTCTTTCTCTCGGCCCTCCTCCAAATTTGTGTTGGGGATTCCAATCGATTCATAATCAATTTATTTGAAATTGTAACTCCATTCCCCATCTCCTATGTTGGCTGTTGTTCCCATCGGATCACTTCTCTCGAGCTGATTAGATTCGGATTCCAAGGCATCTCCCCTCACATTCTCAATTTCCTCCTGATGTTTGTCCTCAATGCTCCCCAAATTGTGTTCCGTGGAATCCTCAATGACCTTGTCCATTGAGTTGTACAACTCCTGGGGGGTATCAATGGTGGACTGAACTAAATTAGGGTGACTGGGTGTCGTCCAATTGATCATGGTAGGTCCTTGCTTTACGAATTCCATGAATGACGTTGTGTGCAATAGCTTTCTCTGGCCTTCTTCCCCCAATTGTTGGAACATATCCAACATGGCCTGTTGTCCTTTAACCAATTCTTGATTCTGTCTATGTAACTCTAACTGGAGGTTATCAAGAATTAACAGGGTATCATTTGGTGTCATTTGGATTTCCTCCTTGAAATCCAGGTTAAGAGGGTGTGGATTAGAATCAATACTGGGGTGTAGGTTCTTGGGTGGGTCCTCTATTCTATCATGTTTAGGGTCCAGTTCTTCAAGACGAACCATTCTCTATTTGGTCCTACTCCAGAATAGTTGAGGTTCTAAGTCCTCCTCCCAGTCAGATTCTTCATCAGGGGACAAAATCAAAGGTTCATGATTCTGGGCCTGCCTAGATTTTTGATCATTCTCTGATTTCCATTTGTCTAGAATTCCTTCCAATCCAAAGGTCAAGTGGGAAAGGTTGTTAAACTCAGATGACCTTTCTTGGTTATTATCCTGAGAAGGGTAGTGTTCTTGGTGTTCTTCTAGGGTGTAGGTCCCATCAAGGTGGTTAGAGAGCGAGTGGGATCTAAATGATGAGGCGTTGTGAGGAGAATCGAGATATGGAGCCCCATGATTTGAATCATACCCTTGGGTGGATATGTCGGGTGTATCCCAATAAGAGGTTGGTGTAGTTTGGTCATAATTGGGATAGTTGGGCCAAGAGGGATATTCTAGGTCGTACCTCCAACTTGGTGGTCGGTTAGCCCAAGTAGGTTGTGGATATGGTCTACTTGGGTTAGCATACAAATCATGTTGGGGACAGTTTGGGTAAGATGGATAGGCATTGAAATCCATGGTTTGGAAGAAATGGAGGGATGCGGGAAGAATAGATGAGAGTGAGTTGTGTGTTCAACCAAGCAAACAAGCCTAGTCCTTATGGTGTATTCCTTAGGAGACCTAGAAATCTCCAAAAGGGTGATTAAGTCCGTAAGCACTGGACTCCCCTTCCCAAAGCTAATCTAGCTAGGTTGATTATGAGGGGATTGTAGGGAAGGTTCTTCCTTTGGCTCGTGCCGCCGGTTCCATAGACCCCACAACTGCAGTCGTTTGACGCTACCCCGTAGCCTAGTCACCAGATTCTACTGAGGGAATGAAAGCCAAGTGCCCGGCGAACAAAACCCCACCACTCAAGACTTAACCCAGTCTTGCCTAGGGTACGTCTACTCAATTTTAAAAGGGCTAGGACAGTGCTTGTGCTAGGGTTATGTGATGAGGCGTTGATTGGGGTAGTGCCTCTTAGTTTTCCACTTTCAGTGTGTATGCCCCTATCAAAATATGATTTTCAAGTAAGGATTTTTTTAAAGATGTGGTGTCTTTTAATGTTTTATCCTTACTTTAGTGTCTTTTAGGATTGACGTGTCTTAATGTTTTCAGACAAGTTTCAGTGGGCACGTCAAGTTTTGCACACAATTCGGTGAAAGTAGATTTCCTTTTATTCTGTAGAGGCTCTAAAATCCTAATGTACTCATCCTAGTGATCATGCAGCTTCTATTAGATGAGTCGATTTTAGAGTTGAGTGGTGCGGCCCAAGTCAATTCAAGGTGGCTTCGCAAACACCACTCAAAAAGAAAGAAGAACACTTCAAGGATTTATTCAGAATGTTAGAGTGTATTTTTTTTTTTTGTTGGGTGATGTGTTAAGGATGTAGTTTAGGCAATCATGCACCACGCCAAATTTTTTTTAGTTTTACAATTTTTTTTAGATTTCTAAGCAAGCAAACAACCATGGGTGAAGAAATACTCACGATCTGTCCTTATTGCGCTTACTCCCTTGTTACCGTCATGAGTTGCACTGCTTCGTCGTCCCAGCATCGAATTCCTGCAACCATCGAGTAGAAGGAGACAAGGCGTTAGACGATGTGAGCATGGATGTAAAATGGAAGTGGAAAAATAAATCCGTTGCCTCCCCGGCAACAGCATCGAAAACTGACGTGTGCGAGGGGCACGTGTTTAGAAGAGTCGTTATAGCTTGCGCTCGCAACGTCGATTTTAAAATGAAGAAACGGATGTGAGTCTGAGTGTCGATCTTAGGGAGGCATGAAAATCAGATTTTTCTTGTCACTTAATGTCACAAAAATCACAGGGTTTTGCTTGCGAAAAGGCGCAGGTGAAAAGCTAGTGAGAAAGAGAGAGAGAGAGTAGGGTTAGAATCTCTTCATTCACACATGCAACTTTAACATGAAAGAGGGAAAGTAACCAGATAGAAAACAACTTCATTTAACATGCAGCTTTAGTTTGTAATTACAACACTAGAAAAATGCTTGAACATAAGTAAAGTAAAGCTTAAGATAAAGAGGGAAAGAGAGAGAGAGAGAGAAGATGGCGAGGCAGCCACGGCGGTGGAGGGGGCTCCGTCGGTGGCTCGTCGTCTCCGATGATTACAAGGGAGACTAATGGTGGCTAGAAGTGGGGTAAAGCACTTGCAAGTGGAGTGAATGCCTCCCATGGGTGGTTGGAAGAGGTTTAAATAGGAAGGAGGGCTTTCCAAATGAAGAAGGGGTTTTAGCGACATCTAGGACATCGCTAAAACCCTTCCCAAAATGTCGGTGAAGGCCCCTGCCCACCAGTCGCTCGCACGCGTCTGTTCTTCTTCGCGCCTAATCTACGTGCGTGCGTCGTAAGCCATCCCATCGAAGATTGGACAGCTGAGGTCGCTCGTGGGGTGTGCGCCTGGATCGCGCCCACTCCCCCCGCGTCATCACGGGCGTCGGCTTTGGATGCATGAGATCGCACCGCGTCGCTCCATTTGCGTCGTCTGCTGTTGATCGGGCGGTTGAATTTACGCGGTGTGCCCCTTTGCCTTTGCATTTCAGCGCAACGCGATTCCAACCCATGTCGCATGAGAGCGGGTGAGTGCTTCGACCGCTGCACTGCCCTGCGTGGATGGTTGCGATTATGCGTCGGTGCTCGGCTGCTGCCGATCGTTGGATGGAGATCCGACGGTCGTGATCTGCTGCAGGCGAAGAGTGTAGTGATTACGTGGGAGATGGTGCGGCATTCTCAGCGATCGGATGGCTCAAATAGTTCTACAGTTGATGGAGGGGGCTGGGCAAGGTGTGCGGGTGCTGATCGGGCACCACATGGTGCCTTGTGAGCCGTTGATCATCAGATCAACGGCCATAACTTCCTGGGTTAATTGCGGGAGCTCCGGATGTTGGATTTGGTCGATTTTGAGTCCATTAGACTCCGTTCGTCACTCTGAATCTATCCGTGCGATCTGATTGCTCATCTGAGGCCTATTTTGACAAGTACTCTACAAATGGCCATTAATACTATTCTATAAGCAATCTTGATGTGTGATGCATGCAATGCTCCCATTCTTATTTATGATGTGTTATCTGTGCATTTTGTTCTTAAGATAAACCCCAATTAACAAAATTATCACCCCAAGATGTGATGTTATCAGGAAGGGGCCCATAAAATCAATACCCCAAACATTGAAGATCTCGATGATCAGAATGGCCTGGAGGGGCATCATGTCTTTTTTGGTCATGGTCCCTAGAGTCTGGCAGCAAGAGCAAGTCTTAGCAAAGTTGTGTGTATCCTTAAATAAGGAAGGCTAGTAAAATCCAGACTTCAAAACCTTTGCGGCCATTTTCTTTCTTAAGAAGTGGCCACCACAAGCTTGGTCATGATGAAAAGATAGCACACTCTGAACTTCATCCTCAAGGATACACCACCTGATGATCTGATCAGCACAGAGGTGAAACAGCATGGGATCATCCCAGAAATAGTACTTGGCCTCAGCGAAGAACTTATCCCATTGCTGTCTGGACCAGTTGTGCGGAGTTTGTCCTACAACCAGGTAGTTGGCATAGTCGGCATACCAAGGTAGTTTCCTGTCTTGCACAGCCAGAATTTGTTCATCGGGAAAGGTGTTGGATAAAGGCAGGGAGGGCCCAATGTGTTCTGGGTGGAGTCTGGATAGGTGGTCGGCCACCACATTCTTTGATCCGACTTTGTTGCGGATTTCCAGGTCAAATTCCTGCAAGAGCAGGATCCATCTGATGAGCCTAGGCTTCACATCCTTTTTAGTCAATAGATGCCGGATGGCCGAATGGTCCGTATAGATGGTCATGTGGGATCCCAAAAGGTAAGATCTAAACTTTCGAGTCCAAAAACTATAGCGAGCAGTTCTTTCTCTGTGATCGTATAATTTCGTTGGGCCTCATCCAATGTCTTACTCGCGTAGTAGATCACCACGGGTCTCTTGTCTTGTCTCTATCTCAGGATGGCACCTATGGCAAAGTCTGATGCATCACACATGATCTCAAAATCCTGGGACCAGTCCGGGGGCTGAAGTACGGGTGTTGTGGAGACTAAGCCCCTGAGGGTGTGGTAAGCCTGGATGCAATCAGAGGTCACGTGAAATAGGGTGTCATTGGCCAGGAGGTTGGTCAAGGGTTTGGAAAGCTTGGAGAAGTCTTTGATGAACCTTCGGTAGAAGCCAACGTGTCCAAGGAACGAATGGATTTGCCGGACCGAGCTAGGCAGAGGAAGTTTAGAAATCAAATCAACTTTAGCTCGATCCACCTCAATGCCCCTATGTGATACGATGTGACCGAGGATGATTCCTTCTTGAACCATGAAATGGCTCTTTTCCCAACTTAACACCAAATTAACCTCGATACATCATTCCATGATTTTCTCCAAGTTGCTCAAACAGTGGTCGAATGAATTCCCAAATACGGAGAAATCATCCACAAAGATCTCCAGATATTCACCCACCATCTCTAAAAGGATGGCTAGCATGCAACGCTGAAATGTAAGGGTGCGTTGCATAACCCGAATGGCATATGACGGAATGCAAACGTGCCGTACGGGCAAGTGAATGTGGTCTTCTCTTGATCTTCAGGAGCAATTGCGACTTGGTTATATCCTGAATATCCATCTAGGAAGCAAAAATACTTCTGCCCTGCCAATCTTTCAAGAATCTGGTCGATGAATGGTAGGGGGAAATGATCTTTCTTGGTTGCTTCATTGAGTTTTCTGTAATCAATACACACTCATCATGCGATGGTGGTGCGGGTGGGGATGGATTCGCCATGCTCATTGGTGACAACGGTGAGCCCGGCTTTCTTCGGAACCACTTGAGTGGGGCTCACCTAGGGGCTATCGAAGATGGGATAGATGATGTCGACGTCAAGCCATTTGATAATTTCCTTCTTAACGACCTCCCGCATATTTGGGTTTAACCGTCTCTACATATGACGGGAGGGTCGTGCCTCATCTTCTAGGTAGATCTTGTGGGTACAATAGGCAGGGCTAATTCCTCTCAAATCTGAAATAGTCCAGCCAATGGCAGCCTGTGTTATGATAGGGTCGCTGTCAATCTAAGTTCCTGATCCTTAGTTTGGTTGGCATTGATAATTACAGGGAACGTGTGGTTAGGTCCCAGGAAGACATACTTGAGATTCTTGGGTAGCGGCTTCAATTCAAGTGTGGGTGGAACAATGTTTGATGGAAAGGGGAAGGGCGGGAGTTGATCAACATCAATTTCCTCGAATGGTGTTGGTTGATGGTAATCAGCCTTACAGAGGTCCATGGGCATAGATGGTGATGGGTCAGAACAGTTGTTACAGGATTGGTAGTCCGAGATAGAGCTAAGGGTGAGGCATTCCTTGACCAAAGGTTCCACGGGATTGTGTTCCTCGATACAGTTGCAATCAAAAGACTTGGTCATCTGGAAGATATCGAACTACATCTTCTTGTCTCCAAAGGCGATTTCCATACATCCCATGTCACAATCGATGTTTTCCTTAGCCGTAGCTAAGAAGGGTCTGCCAAGGATGATGGGTGTGTTCTGTAGTTGTTCAGGGACTTCCATGTCGAGCACCAAGTCGACCAGAAAATAGAAGTCTTTAACCTGCACAATTATGTCCTTGAAAACCCCCTTTGGGATTTTCACAGATCTATCAGCCAATTGGATGGTAACAGGTGTGGGCGTCAACTCTCCGAATCCAAATTGGTGGTACAGGGTTGTCGGAATCAGATTGATGGAAGCACCTAAGTCCAGGTGCACTCTATCAAATATCATGTCCTCGATATTGCAGGATATCAGGGGTGCTCCTAGGTCAGTTCGCTTGAGCGAAAGGTTGCTTGATATCACAGAACTTGCTTGCTTTGAAAGCACAACCTTCCTAGGTGCTTAAGGTCTTGGCTTACGTTTTGGTGTACAGGCATCCTTTAGGAACTTGGCATAAGCCAGAATGTGCTTGACGGCTTAGAGGAGCGGAATATTAATTTGAACTTGCTTAAAGATCTCCAAAAGCTCCTCAGTTTCCAAAACACTTTTCTTTTTCTTGATTGTCTCCAAGGCCTCGGGATATGGTGTCTGAATGTGGATAGGGTCTATTTTTGGGTCCTTGGGTTTTTCCTGTGCCTCTTCTGAGTCGGGTATTTTAGAGGGTGAAGTAAAGGGGGAAGTCGGCCATTTGGGATCTTGGGTTTTGGTGTCGCTTCTCAAGGTTACCGCATTTGCAGAGGCATTGGGACCATGGGTTGATCCTTGAGAAGACGAGGAAGAAGAAGCACCAAACCTAGGAGGTGTTTGTGGGGCCGGCTGGACCATGTGAGCCTGCTCGGGATTACCTTGGAATCCTTGCGAATTGGGGCCTCTGTTAATCATGTTTCGCAGGTTTGGTTGTGGCTGGGAAGGCAGGGATCCTTATTGTTTGCAGTCCAACAGCTGGCTTAACTATCCCTTCACTAAAGCCATTTCCTCCTGGTGTTTTTGGTTCATTTTAGCCATCATTTTTATCAGGGTGTCCATTTGGTTTTGTGGGGGAGGGGGCACCCAATTCGGATTATAGGGGGTCTAACTAGTGGTCCTTGCTGATAGGGGGCAGCTTTGGCTGTTGGTTTGGCATGGGCTAGTTCTGAAATTGAGGCGATTTCTGGTTAGTCCAAACAAAGTTTGGGTGATTACGCCAGCCGGTGTTGTAAGTGTTGGAGAAAGGGTAAGGTTTGGAATAACCTTGGATAGCCTATGCATCTTCAAAGATAGCAGATGTCGAGGGGGAGGAAAGAGAGTAATCAAGGGTTGAGGGAGCAAAGGTCCCTCCCTAGAACGTGGTCAGGGGTTGTTCCAGGTTCATTTGACTTAGCGGTTGGACCAGGTCAACATTGTGAGCTCCCTTTGATAGGGAGAAGGTCTGTAATGGGTTCCTGGTCTAGCTCAGTAGTTCATCTATCTTTTTATCTACCAATTCTACTTGATCCAATTTCTTAGCAATGATATCCATGTCAACCGTTCCAGAATTTGCTTGTACCTCATAGAACCCGCCACAGGGTTGATTTGATCGACTAAACTGGGTCATGGAGGCGTTGTTGAGCAAATTTTCACTCATAGACTCAAAGAGCTCAAATGCGTTCTCCTCATCTTTGTTCAGAAAGTTCCCCCCGCATGAGGCATCGACGAAGTTCCGAAGGTTGCTGTCCAGACTGTGGTAGAAGATCTGGGCCAATTACCACCTTGCTATTTCATGGTGTGGGCATTTCCTTAATAGTTCATTAAATCTTTCCCACACCTCATGGAACTGTTCCCCGCCCTGGAGTGTAAAGGTAATAATGGCTCTTCTGAGGGCATTAGTTTTTCCTATGGGGAAGAATTTCTTTAAGAATGCATGCCTCAGTTCTTCCCAGGTGGTGATGGGTCTTTCTAAGGTTCTCAGCCAGTGAGATGCTTTGTCTCTTAGCGAGAAGGGGAACATCTTAATCAAAATAATGTCTGGGCTAATGTTCCTAGGTTTTACAATCCGGGTGATCCGGTCAAGATCTTCTAGGTGCTAGAAGGGGTCCTCATTTAAGCTTCCATGGAAGTGGCTCTGAATCAGACTCAGGATGTTTGGCTTCAGCTCAAAATCATCTCCCCCTTTGGGGATCCTAAGGTGTGGCTCGATTCGAATCGCAGAAGGATTGTAGAAGTTGCGGAGGGGCCTAGGTTGGTCCTGGAATGGTGGTGGATCAAGTGGTGGTTGTCCTTGCAGGCCTTGGAAAGGTGGTGGTGGTTGCTCCTGTGCGTTCTGCAACCGGTGTATGGCTTGCATGATAGTGTGGATCTGTTACTGCTGAAGCCGGTGGTTTGCGTTGATCTGGGCCTGGATGATGGCCATTGTGTCTGGTGGGGGTTGGTCCTCAACCTCATCTACTCTAGGTTCGGCCATGTTTCTAGCAAAGTCAAGTCTCCTGGATTCCCATCCCAAAACAAACAACTCAAGATGAAGTGATCGTCTCCCGTACATACACTAGAGAAGAATAGGAGGGGATGCAGAGAGCGACAGATGTTAGAAGTGTGTGTGCACAACCAAGCAAACAAGCCTAATCCTTATAGTGTATTCCTTAGGGAACCTAGAAATCTCCAAAGGAGCAATCAAGCTCGTAAGCACTGGACTACTCTTCCCAAAGCTAATCTGGCCAGGTTGATTACGAGGGGATTGTAGGGAAGGTTCTCCCTTTGGCTTGTGCCGCCGATTCCGTAGACCCCAGAACTGCGGTCGTTTGACACTTCTCCGCTGCCTAGTCACTAGATTCTACTAAGGGAATGAAAGCTAAGTGCCCAGCGAACAAAACCATGCCTCTTGAGACTTAACCCAGTCATGCCTAGGCACGTTTACTCTATTTTAATGGGTCTAGGACAGTGCTTGTGCCTGGGTTATGTGATGAAGCGTTGATTGGGGTGGTGCTTCTTAGTTTTCCAATTCCAGTGTGTGTGCTCCTATCAAAACATGATTTTCAAGCAAGGATTTTAAGATGTGGTATCTTTTAATGTTTGTCCTTACTTTTGTGTCTTTTAGGGTTGACGTGTCTTAATGTTTTCAAGAAAGTTTCAAGTGGGCATGCCAAGTTTAGCACATAATTGGTGAGAGTAGATTTCCTTTAATGTGAAGAGGCTCTAAAACCCTAAAGTGCTCATCGTAGTGTTCATGCAACTTGTACTAGATGAGTTGATTTTAGGGGTGAGTGGTGCGGCCCATGTCAATTCACGGTGGCTTCACAAACACCACTCAAAAAAAAAGAGCACTCCAACAAGGTTAGGTCATTAAGAATGTTATAGTGTATATTTTTTTGTTGGGTGATGCATTGAGGATGTGGATCAGGCAATCATTCACCACGCCAATTTTTTTCGATTTTACAATTTTTTTTAGATTTTTTTAGGCAAGCAAACAACCATGGGTGAAGAATTACTCACAATCGGTCCTTGTTGCGCTTACTCCATCTCTACCGTCACAAGTTGCACTGCTTCGCCGTCCAAGTGTCAAGTTCCTGCAACCATCAAGTAGGAGAAAATGCGTTAGATAATGCGAGCATGGATGTAAAAATGGAAGTGAAAAAATAAATCTGTTGCTTCCCTGGCAACGGCGCCAAAAACTGACGTGCTACGGACATGTTTGTTTAAAAGGATCATTATAGTTCGCATTCGCAACATCGATTTTAAATGAAGAAACAGACGTGAGTCCGAGTGTCGATCTCAGGGAGGCGTGAAAATCAGATTTTTCTTATCACTTAGTGTCACGGAAATGACGGGTTTTTGCTTGCAAGAAGACATGGGAGAAAAGCGAGTGAGAGAGAGAAAGAGAGAGAAAGTAGGGTTAGAGTCTTTTAAATCATAGCAATCACTTAAATCAAGATGGAGAACAACATCAACACTATATTAAACATGCAATTCAAGTTTTACAAATACAACGATAGCTAAATGCTTAAACAAAAGGAAAGTAAAGCTAGAGTAAAGGGAGAGAAAGAGAGAGAGGGGAGACGGCGAGGCAGCCACAGCGGTGGAAGGAGACTTCGTCGATGGCTTGTTGAGAGTCGTAGATCGCATATTTGATTAGAAAAATGTGCCGTAGTATAGTTGCGAAATATGATCCAACAAAAATATTTAATAAAAGATAACGAGACTTTGAGTCCCGGTCGTTCGTCTCTGGGAGGCGTTTGTTTTACTTTTGAATTCAATCTTTTACTGTTCTATTCTGTTTAAAATCGCACGTCGGTTTCCAGTCTTCTGATTAAGATTTCACCACTTCTATTATAAGCCTTGATTACGTGCGCATGTGTTAAATAGATCACAAAGGTAAAAGTGTGAGTTTTTGTGCGCACGATTCTAGTGAGGTGGTGACTATTTACAGAAAATTGGTCTATAGTTAGATTTTCTATATTTTCAGGAAATGACATGCTTGTTGCTAAATAGATAAACAAGTGAACGCAGGTAACATGAATCACGCAAAAAGGATGGCAATCAAGAAGCTCATGGTGATTTCAAAACATAGAGATATATATATATAAATGCATCTTTCATTCATTCATTTGGTGAGGTGTTTGCAACAAGAACTGTAGAGGAAAGCTTGTACAGAAATGCTTAAAATGTAAATCTAGCTACCAGAAAACAATCGCATACAAGAATCTATGGGGGGATTTTGCATGCATCATTGGGGGAGAATAAGGACTACACTACTAAGCAGTAAATAAAAATAGTAAATGTAAAGAGCTAGCTACTAGTCTATCAGAAGTGAGGGCATTCGGAGGTGGGCTCCGATGGCCTTGGAATGATTGAGAAGAGAATGAGGGGCAGCCAATGGAGCTTAGACTGGCCCTTGGAGAGAGTTTAGAGGAGTGATCCAGCATCCTGGCATGGTGTCCTTCATGGTGGTGCTCAGCTCGTGGAGATGGAGTGGAGAGGGTGGCGGTTAGCCTAAGTGGAGGTGGATGGAGCCAAGCAAGTATGGCCAAAAAGTGGATGGTGAAAATGGCCACCCCTTAGGTCTTGTTATAGACCTAAGGGATTCTCTCTAGAGAGGTGTGGAACTCTCTAGAGAAAGTCCAAGAGTGGCCGGCCAAGAGAGGATAGAAGTGGTTCTTAGATCCACAATTTGTGGATCTAAGAATTGAATGCCTCTTGGTTGCTAAATTTGGTGACCAAGAGTTGGTGCCACTTCAAGAGGGTTCTAGAGAACTCTAGAGAATTGTGGGTGCGTGAATGGGTGTGTGTGTGTGTGTGTGTGTGTGTGGTCGTGCCCAAGGTGTCTAAGAGGTTTAGGTTAGGTCCTAAGGGGTTTGGGTAGGTGTATAACTTGAATTAGGGTTGCATACCCTAATTGCTAAGGGGAAACTGCAATTAAACTTAACCTCAGTTTAATTGAATGAGTGTAAACTTAATTGAGAGTGAAATAATTCAATTAGGTTGGATTTAGGTCAATTAGACTCTCACTAAGTTCAATTAAACTTGTGTAGGTTGAGATTTGAACTCAATTAGACTCACTGAGTCCAATTGGCTTAGGTGATGGTAATTGACTTTGATCTAAGTCAATTGGGTTTGGTGAGGACCTAATTAGGTCCTTAGGTAGGTCTAGAGGTGATGTACTAGGGTTAGGATACCTTAATTTAGGTTCCTATTGTTACGACCCGATTCCCGAATCCCTACGAGATACGAGAATCAGACCAACTTGACTGATCCCAAGACCCAGTCGTTCAACGAGAAAGTAACCAAAAGAACAGTAAAATAAACCACATTCATCATGCATATAACTAACAGTAATAAAAGTACAGCAATAAAGAAAAGAACTATTACAGTACATACCACCACAACAGTAGAGAATTCAAACAGGTATAGAAATATGATGCATACAATAAAAGAATACAAGTGTAACAGAATATACTCACTACAACAGAAAAATGGTACAGCAAGTACAACACAAGTAGAACTACTAGGCTCTACTAGGCCCAGCACCCTCCGCAGCCATGGCTCTGGCTGCTCAACACCTAGTCCTGAAAAGGTGACAAAGGTGACACGTCAGCGAAACGCTGAGTAGAGTGGCAACCAGCTAGCTAAGAAAAACAGTAAAGGTAGACAAGTAGCTGTTATTTTTTTTTTATTTCTTTCTTTATTCCTCTATTTACTCATTCTTGAATTATTTCTCAGATCTTTCTCTTAATCACGAATGTTCCTCGTGGGAACGATCTTGATTGTAGTCTTTTCCAAAAAGTAGAAGTAGCACGTGGTGCTCTCCTGGCTGGGAGAGTCTCCCGTGGTGGTCCTACCCTCAGTCAACCACCCCAAGGTCGCTAACAAGCGTAAAGTGACTAAGGCACGTACAATAAACGCACAGGTAGCTACCCCGCACTGGCATGTGTCAGTCATTTTCGTTAACGGGTACGCCCAAAGCACAGCACGGAACCAGTATAGGGCAGAGCCCTCTCAGTAACAGGGGTCTAGCCCCTCCACAGTAACCAAACATGGGTCTTGCCCCTCCACAGTCCGTGCACCGTTGCCTGACTACCCTGGTTTGCCCAGTGGGCCTAACAAGTCGGTGTAGGATGGCTAGTAGAACCCCGGGGCCCGTGGGGTGGCTAGCGCTCTCCCTATACTAGTAGCTCTCCACAGTACTGTGTACGGGAGGGCCAAAAGTCGATACAAAGTGGCCAGACTTAACCCCGAGTCCCTGGGGCAGCTAGCTCCACTCTTCACTAAACAAAGGGGACAGTCGCTCTCCTTGGTACTCCGTACTCAAGGGCCAGCTCACTTCCCCAATTCCATTCTATTTACCTTTCAGGAGCTCTACTTCAAATTCCCCGTAGGGTTCATGCTCATATTCTCTAGCCAAGCCATTTTAGGTTTTATCATTTCGGCTTTATTCTCATATAGCCCGTGTTTCCAATATTTAATATCCATTCATATACAAGCAGCTGTTATCCAATTACAGGCAAATATCATTATTCGATCTATCTTTCCAAGACTGCAATTCATGTATTCACGACATTCGTTTCAGTGTTTCTGTTCCTAGGTTTCATGCCACACCCTAGGATCTATCATTCAATCTAGTTTTTCAGCCCTAGGATTTATGCCATACCCTATGATCTATCATTCAATCTAGTTTTCTAGTCCTAGGATTCATGCCATACCCTAGGATCTATTATTCAATTTAGTTTTCAGACCCTAGGATTCATGCCATACCCTAGAATCTATTATTTATCTCAAAGATGCATTAATGCTGGTAAATAACCAAGGGAAACCACTCTACCCGTAAAACCGAGAGTAATGGGGGCGTGATCGGTTGGTCCACGTGCCTCCGCAACCCCCAGAGCTACAATGGGATGAGGTCCTAACATAAGGATCAATCACAAGAAATCACTCAGAACAAGATACAAGTACTTTAAACAATTAGAGGAACAGTTTCTGAGAAGAACAAAATTTTAAACGTGGAAATCGGACCTCGAACGAACCCTAAACGGGTCAAAAATGACAATTCTGACCCAAATCAAACGTCTGGAACACCTTCCAGCCATCTTAAAAGATGGTCTAGGTCATACCTTACTTCTGCACTGCACTTCAGAAGTCTAGGATCCCGCTGAACCATCTGGACCTAGTTCCAGACGTTCTTCTATCACTCCGGACGTCTGGAGACGCTCTCCGCCGTCTGGTAACCTGCCCAGATGTCTAATATGTGTGGGAGGGCGTGTCCTCGCGCCTTCCCGAATGAAACCTGCACGCGTACGCAAACACTCTCAACACGACACGTCTTAGGACTTTCGGCGGAACGGCCTGCATGGCCGCATCCGCAAAAAGGAGGAAGATGTGGAATATCGTACCTTTCAGACATCTGGATCTCACTCCAGACGTCCCCCGCGCCGTCTGGACGTAGGTTTAGACGTCTGATTCTGGGAAACTTTCCCAGAATCAGGACCTCCTCGCCTTCCGCCTACTGTGCACGGCCGTGCCGCGCCACGCTAGCCTGCCTGCTGCCTGAGCTGCAGCAGCAATGGGGTAACTTTCCCCAGCACCACGCTCCAGCTGCGCGCCCGTCGGCCGGCCCTGGGCTACTCCGGCGAGTTCGCTCTCTCTTCCTCATGCGCTCTGCCTCTTCTCCCTCTCGCTGCACCTCCTCCTCCCCGCGTCCACCAGGTAGCAGCTGCTGCCCTCGCTCTCTCACTCTCATGCTAACACTGGAAGAAGAAGGAGGAGACGGTGGAGTGGTGGGTGAGGGAGAGGGAAGGGGGAGAGGGTATTTGAAGGCATCAGGGGAGAGAGAAAAGAAAAGAGGAACGCCTGCAGGTCGACGGGCGCAGTCTACGTGCGCACGCGCCCAGACTCGCAATCGTACGCCGCAAAAATGTCTGGCGTCTAGTGTCTGGGAAGGCGTCCAGACGTCTGGACCAACTCCCAGATGTCTTAAAAACGTTTGATGTTGTGGGTCTTAACACCTACAGGGTTGGGATTAGGTCTAGGGAGCTAAAAATCCAAGATCAAGGCTTTAATCTCAAAACAGGGACTGGAGACTAGTCCCAGACATCCAAAAATATGATCAGATGACTTATACTAAAAAGTCATAAGTGCAGACTTCAGTTCTGGACGTCCAATCTGAGTCAAGGGAAAATCTAGGTTCTATTTTGGGTATTTTGCAGAAATTGGACGTCTAACAAAGTGTCTGGACATCCAATAACACTGCAGAAGTGGGTTTGAGGTGTGCGGGAGATGGCTAAGGGTCCTGGACGTCCTATAACTTATCTAGACGTCCAGATAAGGGTTGGAGCTAGGGTTTTGGGGTTTCTTAGGGTGCTGTGACCTAATATAAGGGTGGCTAAGGCTTGGGGAAGTCTCTAGGCTATCTTAGGGCTAGGATGGACCTAAGCTCTTCACATTTTACTACTTTATTTCTACTTAATAGAATAGAAAACCTTAACTCCCTTACATCATTATTCCTACATCTAATCTAAGTCTTCTGCTCCAGCTCTCCTGCAACACCCGTTATTCCTAATCTAGCTTCAGATCCTGCTCCAGATCCAGCTCCTGATCAGCTTATTGCCTGCAATCGACATAATGCACTTAATCAGCACATTATAACATTATTTTGTGCATAGCCAAAGTAAAGCAGTAAAGATGAAGATAATGCTCATGCATGCATGAATTACCCTAACTTATGCTAAGTCCTAGCGTAATTTAGGTCAATTAAGACCTATGATTGTTGCGCAATCATGGCTCATCGACTCCGTTGACTATAAGAGATGCTAAAGGAGGCTAGGAGGGTGATACAACACTTGCTAAGTGAATTGAATGCTTTACATGGGTGCTTAGGAGGGGTTTATATAGGAAGAAGGGGTTTCTAATTTAAGTATGGGCTTTAGTGACGTCTGGGACGTTGCTAAACCCATGCTAAAAGCGTTGGTGAAGCCCCCTGCCCAACTGTCTCACGGGCATGCCTGTTCTTCTTCACGCGGGATCCGTGTGCGCGCCTTGAGGGTCGTTCGATCAGAATTCGGATGGTTGAGATCTCGCGGAGGGTGCGCTCGTGGATTGCTGTTGAGGCACGCACTGCTCGCGTGTCATCGCACGCGTTTGGCCGAACGTGCCTGATTGCGCCGCGTGATGCTGCCGCGACCACTTGATGGTGATCGGGTGGTCCAATTTGGTTGCGCAGTCGATTTCTACGCTCAATGCTACTGTGGGCGCTTCAAACGCACGCCTTCTATGCGTGTTGCGGGGGGCGCGACCGCTGCACTGCCCTCGCGAATGGTCGCACGAAGAAGATTGGGTGCGGCTGCTGTCGGCCATTGGATGGGGATCCAACGGTCGGATCTTCATGTGAGGTCGAGCGTGTAGATGCAGAGAGCGTAGGCGAGTGTGATTTTCAATCGCCCGATCGGAGATCGGATTGCTTAAAGTGTTGCCCCACGGTGCCACGCGATGATGGGCATGGGGGTGGCTCCACATGGTGCGCTATGGGTCGTTGATCTGATGATCAACGACCAAAACTTCTTAGGCCGATAAAGGGAGCTCTGGATGTCGGATTTGGCTGATTTCCAGTCCGTTGGACTCCGTTCGTTGCTCTGAATCCATCCGTGCAGTCCGATCGCTCATCTGAGGCTTGTTTTGACATGTACTTGTATAAATGGCCATTAATAATGCACTATAAGCAATCTTGATGTGCGATGCATGCCTATGCTCCCATTCCTATTTATGATGTGTCATCTATGCATTTTACCCTTAAGACCGACCCCTTTTGGCAGAATTAGCATTGTAAAATGTAGTGTTATCAGGGACTAAGGTTGAAAACTCACTTTTGGTACAATGGGATTTTATCTTTAACAAACTAGGAATGAGGATATGGATCTAATCATTAGAATTTCAGGGTCTATTTTTAAACTAGATCTGATATCCTTCTCAAAAATTCCACCCGAACTCACGATAGTTCAGGTGACTTGATCCTCTTTTGTAATATGGAAAGTATCTGGCTTGGTTTCTGATTAAAAAACTTGCTTTTCTTGTGTAACTTTCTCTGTTAAATTTCACACACAAGCCAACACCTAAAAAACTACTAAAAATCAGAAAAACCCCTTGTTTGGCCTTAGTAAAACTCTGAAGCAGATCCTTGGTTTGAGTTCCCACCACTGAGAAGGAGGAAATGGCCTCCTTTGAGGATGCAATGTCAACATGTTACCGCCTCGGTGCAGCTCCATATCTATATTTTATATCTTTAGATGGAGCATTAAAGTGCATTTTAGCAGCTCAAGTGTCTTGGACAGTGCTCTATCTATAGTGTCAGAGCAAGAGCTTGAGTTTGCTTGGAGCGCCCCTTTACACCGCAATGTGTTTTGGGGTTGTAAGCTCCTGGGTGGTGTCATGGACAGTGCTATCTCGAAGTACTGGCACCAGAGCCCCCTTGTTTGGAGCACTTGATCGAGTTTTAAAAAGGTCGCGTTGTAGTATAGTCAAAAAAGCGTTCAAAACAAATACAATTTATTACTCGAATTTTAAAGACCGAGGTCGAACATAGGGAGCAAATTAGGGTTTAGAAATCAAGATCACAAATTGAGAATTTGAAAGAATATAATATGCAATAAGATCAATGTTATAGTGTAAAACGATAGGAATAAATGTAAGGCACTAAAAGAACCAATGTATGTGAATAAACACAAAATTGGACGTCTGATTTGTGAATCAGATGCCTTAAAATGATCATGCTACAATGCTTGATCTTTCTTCTTTCTTCCGCTTCTTCTCCTGTTCTTTGGCGGCTGCCTTCAATCTTCTTCTTCTTCCTTTCTCTTCTTCTCTGTTCTCTAGCTTCTTTCTTAGGATTTACTCCGCAAATGGATTTTTGGGCTGCATGTAGGCATTAATTAGGTTAGGCATGCATTGCACTTTTTATTGGCTTTTTAATGTGTTTTTATGAGTGTTAGGGATATATAGATTGCCAAATTCTTAGAACCCTAACACTCAGGAAGGCAACTGGTGAAGGAGAAGCTTAAACCAACTGGAACTCAGCTTGATCCAACTCACTATAGATGGAATCTAGCTCACTTGAACTAGGGTTAGCTCATCCTAGCTCCATTCAGCTCATCTCAGCTGAATGGCAGCTCAAGAGAGCTCATCTTAGCTCACCTTAACTCAAGTCAGCTCAAATCCAGCTCAACTTAGCTAGGTCTAGCTCATCTCAGCTCCCATCAGTTCATTGGGCGCTCTAGCTAGCTCAGTTGAGTTGACTGGAGTTCACCCTGGCTCAGGACCAGCTACATACAGCTCCACTCAACTCCAGCGTGCTGAAGATGACTTCATCTTAGCTCAGGAAGCTCACGTCCAACTCCAGGGGACTCAGCTTAGTTCAACTTAGTTGAGCTAAGCTACCTTAGCTACCTCAACTAGTTAGCTACCTCCCCGGGAGCATCAGACCCAGCTCACCTCAGCTCCCTTCAGAAGAAGCCAGCTTGCTTTAGCTTGGCTTAGCAGCTAGCAATGAACTAGCAAGCTAAGCCAGCTAAGGTAGCTCCTTGCAGCTCTCTTTAGCAGCCACCAGCTCTAGTGCAGCTCAAGATGACTACCTCCAGCTCTTCTCCCTCAAAACCCTAGCTCCAAATGCCTCAAACCCTACTCCCGACTACCTAAGCTAGCTTAGCTTAGCTAATCCACCTCCATGGCGCCAAAACCTACCACCCTACTACCTAAGCTCCAGCAAAAAGGCCACCTACTCCTACTTTATTTTGGTGCCAACTATCCCTTACATCACCAGCCTACATCCACCATCAAAACCCATCTCCACCCTCCATTTTTTCCCTCCAAAATCATACCTTCTAGAAGGTATTTTTGGAGGGAAAACCAAGGCACCTCTTCATTTCCCTCCCATTTTTCCCTCCAAAAATATCCATGCACCCCTTCATTTCCCTCCAAAAAAATACCATAACCACCCCCCTTCCCATCCTATAAATACCCTACCCTACCACCACATAATTCCCATCCTCCATTAGTGTTTTATTCCACCTTAGACCTACCTACATCTATGGCCAAGAAGAAGGAGTAGAGAAGGAGATTAAGGGGACACATCACCCACCCCCTTGGTGCGTTCTTCTCCCCACTCTCTTCTTTCTTGTGCCATGCCTAGGAGGAGGAATCTTCTACTTCAAGGAAGACGGCCAGGCAAAGGAGGACTTAGGGTGGACGTCCACCCTTGGAGAGAAGCAAAGGGCACGCCCCTTAAGGGTTTGCCTTAGAGGACATCATCTTGGCAAAGCTATAGAAGGAAGGAGCTAAAGACCTTTTCATACCCGAGAGCTAGTAGGCTTGGAGCAAGAAGAGCTTCATCCTCTTCATCACCATCATCATGTAAAGGATTTGTCTTTATTTTGTTTTTCAATTTTTTGTAGAAGCATTCATCTACTAGTAGACAATTTCCTTTAATATAAAAAAAAAGAAGTTGCCTTGATTTCTTGTTGCACTCTTTTTATTGCATTACCTTGCTTTATCTTTAGTGTAGTTTCACTCCTTTCTAATTAACCTAGGCCTCCACGCACCTAGGTTGAGCTTAGAAAGAGGATAATTTTTGTCACTTAGATTAGCATAGTAGGTGTAGTAATTTTTCCTGCCAATAACTTCGCATGTTGCCATAATTTCAAAAACATAAAATGATATATTGAAAAAGACTAAAAAGAAAGGTGAATTCCATTTTCGAAGCAAGAGATTTAATTTTTGCAAACTTGCCTCCTTGGATGACCTTAGATATCCCACTATCTAGGTTATAAATTTTAAAAGCGTATGCAATTTCGTGTGTTATGACTTTAAAAACTCACTTTTACAAATCACGCCAAATTTCGCATCATATGCCATCCAGGGTTTAGGTGTTTGAATATGGGTCATTTCTAGTGTATCCTTGGAGTGCATTCACATCCTCAGGATAATTAGGCATTGGAATCCCTAACTCAGAATTTGAGGGCATCAAGGTCCCTCCTTGGTACCTAGAAAGAGATGGGTCTAAGTAAAGTTGGCTCATAGGTGGAGCTATGGACATGTCATTAATATTGTGCACTAGCTCTTGACCTAGAGGATTGGGGAGTTGGGTGAGAGTTAGCATAGAAGTTCCTTGGGTAGGCATAGGGTTTATTCTAGAATGTGTACCTAAGAATTCCCACCCTTCAGAAGGTTGTCCAATTTCTTATCCAAACTCTACATTTTTTCCAACAAGTTCCACCTTATCAAATCGTTTTGCAATCAGTTATAAATCAACCAAGTTTGAACTATCCTTAACTTCATAGACTCTGCTCCTTGGTTGATTTGATCTGCTGGAGGCAGACATTGAGGCATTGTTGAGGGAATTTTCACTCATTCTCAAATAATTGAAATGCTCCCTCAACATCTTTGCTTAAGAAGTTGCCCCCACACGCTGCATCAACGAAATTCTTCAAATTGTCACTTAACCCATAATAGAAAATATGGGACAAGTGCCACTTGGTAATCCCATGATGAGGGCATTTCCTAACTAAGTCGCTAAATCTCTCCTAAGCCTCATGCAATTGCTCCCCAAGGTTCTGCTTGAAGGTTGTAATGGCACATCTAAGGGCATTTGTTTTTCCTATGAGAAAGAATTTCTTTAGAAAAGTGCTTCTTAAATCTTCCAAAGTTAGGATTAGTCTACCAATTATCCTCAACCATTGAGTAGCTTCATCGTTTAAAGAAAAAGGGAACATTTTCATCATTAAGGTATCCTCATTCACGTTCCTAGGGCCAAAGGTTCTTCCTATGTGTAGAAGCTCTTCAAGGTGGTGGAAGGGGTCATTAGAATTGTGGCTATGGAAGTGGGGAATCAGATTGATGATTTGTAGTTTGAGTTCAAAATCATCCCCATCCTGAGGTACCCTAACAAAAGGTTCGAGTTGGGCATTAGGAGGATTATAAAGGTTTGTCAGCTCTCCCATTTTAGAGTCGGGTAATGGCCTGCACTATGACCTGCATCTGTCTGTCATGATGTTGGCCCTGCCTAGTAATCTACCTCTGTAAGAGAGCCATTGGATCCAGATTTTTTTCCTCTTCTTCAACCTCATCTTCCTCGTGGTGACTAGCTGTTGAAGAGGGTTTAGATTCAGATCTTGGACAATCAAGTCTTCTCCTAGGATTTATCTCTAAAGGTGGTAGCAAATGAGGATGTAGAGATCTTCTACCTTGCATGCACCAGAAGAATGTCTATGGATAAGAGAGGGAAGACAAATGCGAGAACACCCACCCTCTCAGTACAAGCAATCAAGCTAGTCCTTAGAGTGTAAACTCTAAATAGACCTAATCCTGGCTCCCCAAAACACGACTAGGTTAGATCAACCCTTGAATTACTTGGCTGGCTAGAAGAGTAGGACCCCCTAGGACACCCCACACGGCGGGACACCACTAAGGGTTAACGTAGTTACCACACCGACCTTTCTTGTCACCAGTGGGTTCAAGTAGATAAGGCCTTGACCTTAGCCCAATCTAATTTCAAGTCACCAACAAAATTAGTCCTTCTTAGGGCACATCTACTCAATTTTAGGCTTAGGCTTGAGGTGCTTTTAGAATATGATGGGCGTTAGAGGGGTGTTTCCCTTAAAATTGATTTCAAAAGTGTGAAGTGCACAGTCAAGGGGTTCACAAGCAATTTTTTTTTTATGATAAAGTGAATTTTAAAGTTCAGTTGCTTGTATTAGTGAGTTTTAGGGTTCACTTGAGTAAATATAGTCAAACGATGGTTTTGATGAGGCACATAAGTAGTTTTGCAAGTCTCAATTGTTTGAAAATTTTCCTTTAAGTATGGAAATACAAGTGTGCTTTATCTTGATGAGAAACCCTAAGAGCAGATAGTGCTAAATGATTGGGTTTCAGTCTAAAGCAAGTAAGGTAGTGTGGCCCAATCAATGCAATCAATTGGTCATATTGCACCAACAACTAGGTACTCAGAAAATATCTTTTCAAGAATTTTAATGCATGTTTTCTATTTTTTTCAGATTTAAAATGTACTAGGGGTTCCCCTAGTTGGTGATTGAATATTCTATGTAATCAAACATACACCATTTTTTTTTTCCAGAATTTTTTAAGATTTTATATTATCACAGGAATCCAACATAATAAATTTTAGATAAATCGAAGTTGTATAAAAATTCCTGTGACTTTTTGAAGTTCGAAAAGTTAGGAGCAATAATAGATTTGATAATAGTTCAGTTCACAAATTTTAAAAATTTTTAACTAACACAGAATGGCACAAAATTTGGATATGTTGTTCTTGACTTCAAAATCCAAATCCAATAAAAATTTTAGAATTTTTCGAAGTGTAAATTTTCAAGAATTGAATTTTTAAGATCAAATTTTATTGCAGCTCAAAAATTGGGGAGGTAGTTTTGTTGATTTTTTTTAAAAAATAACATCCACCAAAAGAGTTTTTTTTATTTTTTTCTCAAAAGAAAATCTAACCTAATATAAGATACAAGTACTTACCTAAGATTAGAAACCTGCAATTTTTTCGTTGTTGAGTTTCTTTTTGGATTTCTACGCTTCCTGCACACATGAAATCAACAAAAATAAAGCAGGTTAGAAATCTCAAATAAGCACTAGGAGGAAAAGATTTAGAAATTTTTGTTGTCTCCCCGGTAATGACGCCAACTTGTTCGTTGCGAAACACATAAAATATTATTTCTATTATTGTAGTGTGAATCACGTTGAAACAAATAAATTTATACATCAAAATTGATGAGTCCTAAGTTGTTCACAAGGAGGCAAAACATGATTTTGAAAGCTTTCTGTACTAACTAATCTATCCTAATGCAACATATAAACAAATACTAGATTATTCAGAAAATCAGATTTTTATTGCTAATGGTAAATAGTTCTCAAACTATGAATTAAAATAACTATGCTAAAGAATAAAGAAAGAAAAAATAGATGGACGGCGCTGCTTGTGAGATGCTTGAACGAAGTGTGGCAGCACTTCAGATCCAGAACGTCGGGAGGAAGTTCGAAGAGAGAGACTGCAGAGAGAGAGGCTGGAGGTGTGTTTAGTGGGAGTTTTCTCTCAACTGGGCCTCTAGGGCTTTTTTTATAGCTTCAATGAGGGGCAATGCAGGTATTTTAGCCCCCAAAATCATGCAACATCTTTGGATTGATCAGATCCATCGATCAGGAGATCCATGGATCTGATCGCACCTCAAACGGACCTCCATCATGCCTTCAACATGCGGACACTCCATAATGTGCCACGTGGCAGCCACTGGGCTGCTCAATCCACCGCCCCATGACTTCACACACTCACAGGTGCGCTTCCAGTCTCAGCTATCCAATCTCACAATCAGATGACTTATGATTCACGTCGCACCACCTTTTAAAGCACGTGCATCGAGGCATCGGTTTGGGGGTTGGATCGTGCATTCATCCGCATCGCCACATCGCTCGCACCACGTTGCGCCACGTGGTAGAATCCATCCCTTCGATTTAATCCGACAGCTTGATTTAGTGTGAGCACGACCACCTCCTTGATTTTGCGCTGAGCGCTATTGGAACGCACCCCTCGGGTTCTTGATTTGAGGCGCTAACCAATGCGCTGAACCGCCTCTTGAGTCATGGTTTTGAATTTGGCATGTGGCTGCTCTCAGCCATTGGATGGAAATCCAACGGCTGAGATGGACTCCTTCAATGAAGCGCGTGGTAGCGGCTACGTGGCCTCTTCGTTGTCATTGGATGACGATCCAATGGCCTACATTTTTCCTTCAGTGGTTGGGGGCACGGCGGTGGATCGTTGGGATGGTGCTATGTGGCACCATCATGATCGTTCATCTTTCCACCTTTGTAGTTGATGCTACAGGGCTTCGGCTGAGCTGATTTTTGCATCGTTCGACTACAATCGTTGATCCAGATCCATCCGTCTGGTCAAATTTGACATCTGAGGTTTAGATCTCTACTATCTTGCTCCTTAGCCTTTGATCTTCTACGAGTTGAATGTGGTGCTATGGAAGTTTGATCAAGATGATTCCGGAAGCATTGGACTCCCGTCGTTGTCCTGATTAGATATGTATGGTCTGATCTATCATCCGCTGTCTCAAATCATCTGCAATTAAAATCATCTCTCTTTTAGAGAATAAAATACCATTATTATCTATAAACCTAACAAATTAACTATGATGCAAATTATGATGCTCATGCATGTGTAGTTCCTAAGTTAAGCTAGAATCAAACTTAATTAAGGTAGATTAGGTCCTATGATCGCTGTGCAATCAGGCACCATGAAGCGATTCCCTCGGCCGTTGGACGAAAGTAGTAATCTCCCATAGCAATGCATTGGTATGCCTAACAGGGAAAAATTTCTTCAAGATGGTCTATTTGAGATCATTCCAAGTAGCTATTGGCCTCCTAATCGTTTGATACCAATGTGCGGCCTTATCCATGAGAGAGTGGGGTAAAATCCTCATAATCATCTACTCCTCGTCCACATTTTGTGCTTTGGTGGTCTAGACCAAAGTGGTCAAGTCCTTTAAATGCAGAAATGGGTCTTCAGAGACAATCCTATGAAAATGTTTGATTAGGTTTCACATCTGGAGGTTAATTTTCACGTCATCGGTTAGAATCTAGACACCAGGACATTCTCCATAATTTGAAGGATCCTAAAAATCCTTCAAAGGTTGAGCGCCCTAACCATTCATTCGCTGGAACCATTCTTGCATTTGCTGCAATTGTTCCAACTACTTTTGTAGCAACTTGTGCTGATTTTGAGGTGAAGGAGGTGGTTGATCAACCATGAGATCTAATTGACTAAAATTCAACCTACACCTCCTTGAACAATCTAATGGTCCTTCCAAACGGGGATTCAATGACCTTCTTCTAAGCATAAACTAGGAAGGGGTCAAAAGGACCGGAGAATAGAACCCTGCAGCATAACAATACAAGTCTATCCTTAAGTTGGGTATTCTAAGAACCTAGTCTTTAAGATATATTCAAACCACAACATGAATTTTGTGTTGTCCTTAATCCATAAGTTGGTTAAGTTGGGCCGACGAAGAAGGGGGAGCATGTCCCGAAGGCTGCTAATTATGCAAAACCCCTACCTTCTGAAGTCGTTTAACAATTGGGCCCCCCAACTTAGCACCTTCTGGAGAAAGCAGACGTCAAAAATTTACACCACAGTTTGAGAAATACCTTGAAACAGACTGATGGGTCTTAAGGCCAACGTTTACTCAATTTTAGATTAAGCCCAGGATAGTAATGCTTTTGGAATGTGATGGGCCCTTAACATGGGTTGTGCCCTTAATGATTGATTGAAATGTGTGAGTGAGTGCACAACCAGAATTTTCAAGCAAGATTATTTGGATGAGTAGATTTTAAGGTTCAAATCTTGCTTAAGTAGCTTTTAAGGTTTAAATTAAGGTTGACTCAATCAAATTTGGGATACACACAAAGATTTCCAAACACGGGTGAAGATGTTTCCCTTTGAAATCAAAATAAGATGGAGTGCCTAATACTTGGCCTTAAATGTTAACCCTAAGGAGCAAGCTACTTGAGGAGTTGTTTTTAAATGAAGTGGTGCGACCCAAACAACTCAAGCAATTAGCCTTGATGCATCATTGAATTAGGGACACAAATGGTTACCCAATCTGATTTGAACTCGTTTATGTGTTTATATAAGTGTACCAGTTCCAAGGATTGGGTTACCGGTTGAGTGAGAAAAATCTAAAGAAGTTGTGTACCTCTATGGGTGTATGGTAAGGAAATCCCATAATTAGATCAAATTTTTTAAGATTTTTATAAGCGAAGGGTGAGGTGGGTGGTGTGATGCGTGGTTTTCACTCAACTCAGCAATTAAGTTAATTTCTCTTAATTAAGAGTAGAATAAATCACTTAGGTTAACTCGAAGTTGTGTCGATTGTGTAGTATAGGGTCGAATTAACCTAATATTTTAGAAATTTTTACTGGTTGAGTCCAGGTCGTTCACTGGGAGGTATAATAATTTTTTCTCCAAATTCATCAATTTTCTTTTATCTCTTTAAGTTTAGGAGGTATAATTAGTTTGATTTTCAAAACATGAATTTTGTCAAAATATTTAAACTATAAAGGATATACAAAATTCCATATGCAAAACATATTTACTCAAAATGTTGTACTTTATTAACAAGTAAACATGTTAGTTTTTCAATTCAATTTCATTCTAAGAAATTAAGTCAATTAAAAGTTATTCTATAAAAACATGCCTTTTTACAATTAAGAACAAAAAGATAATGATGCAAGAAAAATTCTTTTATTTTCATTTATCTCTTCAGCCTCTCATCTACTTCTTTCTTTCTTTTCTTCTTTCTCTCAAGCTCTCTTTTCCTACCTTTCTTGTGTTGTTCCTGCCTTCTCTTCTTCCCTTAGTTTTCTCCTTTGTTCCTTAGTCTCTTTTCCTTAACACTCCTTAGTGCATGTGCTTTCTTCTTTAGCTTTTAGCTTCAACACTTAGCATCCTTCAGCAGCTTCTCTTTTCCTTAAACTTTCAGCTGAACCGAGTTTTTTTACTTTTTAACCAAAAGTTACTTTATTTGCGGCGAGGTCCTTTCGAGGATACACAGTACCCTGAGACCAGGGTGGGACCAGACCCTACTCGATCCTCGCCTTCATTTGTTTATCGGTTCACAGTCTCGAGCCACATCGGCTCAACCCGGCCTCCCAGGCCACTCTCGCCTTCCCAGGGCACAATCCTCATTCACACGCCCCCAAGGGCGCACACCCGCAAGCATAAGCCCGCACACATAGAACACATGCAATGCTCAGATCAGATCAGATGGAATCGGTAACCGGTGCGCTGAGCGCTGATGACTGCATAGCCAAGGAAATGAATTACTTTTATCCCCAGGCACGTGCTCGTGAATAACCGAGGTGGGACTATCCTACCCCTTCCAGACCCAAATTCAAATGTTCATAACTTTCTACCTAGAGCTTCAAATTGAGTGATTTCAAGTTTGTTGGAAAGCTCTAAGGGTAATCTACACACTTTCAGGGTTAATTTAATGTTTTAATGATGTTTTCCTTTTCAATTTAAAAGATGAAATCAGGGGTACCTACGGGGTTTTTACTAGCCTGGAAGTGAAATTTATGTCAGGAGAGTCCTAAGATGGACTTCTCTCTTTTATTAAAAGGTCTGTACATGTTATACAAGTGATTCTGCATCTGTTAGAATAGGTTTTAAGTTCTTAAGACCTTCAGAACCACTAGAGAAGCTCTTCACTTCTTTGAAAGCTTCAGAGTTTGATTTTTCAGACTTCAATAAGTGCAACGGACACTTAAAAGTGTTTCTAATCAATTTAGATTAATTCTAAGGGTTATAATAGATCAATCTGGGTAGGTTTTAAGTTTAAATTTCATCAGAACAATACTCCTGTTGGTTTGGGTTCGAAAGTAACCCAAATTAGTAGAAACTAAATTCTCAAACATTCATTCATCTGAGCTTACTTTAATCACTCTCAGGTCATCAAATAAGTTTTCAGAAATAGCTTTCACATCTCAAAATCTCAATTCGAGCTCAGAACTCTATTAACAGACTCATATTTGACTATGGAAGCCTCAAGTTTGACTTTCTGTTTAAAATCTTCTCCCAAGAAATTAATGCCTTAAATAGAGTCTTCTCATCATCTAGAACTTATTCAGATCTTCAGAAAGTTGTTTTAACCTTGATTCCTAGGGTTTCAGGCTCGTCGCCTGAACTTAAAAACATGTTTGTTCGATAGAGTCATGGGAAGATTGCTACAGTGTTCTGAGGGTTAAAATAGCTTCAGTGCATCGCACTGAAGCCTCTAAGCTCATTAAATGCTTCTCAAATCTCTTTAAACAGACTTCTCCAACTCCGCCAAAGTTGGGGAAGATGAAGTCAAATCTATAGCTCCAATGGTTAAATCCTTAAACAAATTTCTTCAAAACAATCAGTAATCCTTATTTTACTATTCTGGAGCCACTCAGCAAGTTCTAGAGGCTGTAACACAAAAATGACTTGCCGGAGCTCGCCGGAGCTCCGGTGAGTCCAGAAAATATAAAATTGTATGCACAGATTAATAAAACTAACCATTTTTTAACCTCAGTATCACATTTAATTCCTCATTTGTTCATTAAAATGTAAGATTTGACAGTAAGTTTGTTTTCTTAAAGGATTTGAGTGGTTAAAGCTCAGGACTTGTTTAACCGCTTGATTGAGAGGTTAAATCAAGTCAACAGATGTTAATATTCATAATTATGTATTTAATTTATAGTTTGAACTGTTCCTGAGCCGCCATGGACAGCGAGCTCAGGAGCTTAATTAAGATTTGGGTGTTTAATTATAGATGATAATAATAGGTATTATAATGTCGATTAGGGTTCATAGGTGGTGATAAGTGATGAAAGAACCCAATGAAGGTGGAATTAAATCGACTACTGTCACCATAGACAGTGATAGTAGTTGGTGAAGGTGAGATTTGAATTAAGCATTTAGGTGATTTAATTAAACAATTAAGTGATTTAGAAATGATCATGGAAGATACAGGAAGGTGTACAATGAATTAAAAAGATGAAATTAAAGCTCTGGCGAGCTCAAGGAACTCGCCGGAGTCGGAGGAGATGAAGCTAAATTCTGAAATTACTCTAATCTAACTAACTAAACTAGCCTACTCCTACTCCTACTCCTAATTTATTGTTACCTAGATGAAGGGGTCAATAGGGTTCTGCTGAAGGTTCATAGCGGACGACGAAATCAGAGGGTGGAAGAAAGATCTCCGGCGGGCGGATTTGAGGTGGAGCGAAGGAATCCTAGGGTCGGCGCCTTTGTCAGAGGTGCGGAAGACCACGGTGGATCTCCTCAGCTACTTAAGATGGACGGAGGAAGTCGGAAAATGGAATGGAAAGTCGCCAGAGTTTTGGACGAATAGCTTATCGAAGTCGGCTACAGTGTTAGAAGAGGGAAGGGAGCCAACTTGAATAAAATCAGAGGTGTGAGGGGGTATTTATAGCAGTTTGCGGCGAAGAGAGTGGTGGGGTCTAGCCAAAGAAGGAGCTCGAGGAGCTTAACCTCCGTCGTCGTCTCCGACGACAGTGAGGTTATCTCCCATTGAAAAATAGGATTCTTGGTTAATCCAGACCGATAGATCAAGTGGAGGTGGTGAGCGGAAGCTGCAAGAGCTTGGACAAAGAGGAATGATGTCGGCAGGGCGGTGATCGTGCGGTGGGGTGATTCTCTGCCGCCAGCTGTTCGTTCGGCTGAAGAAGATGAAGAGGGACATAAAAGTAATAAAACTTAAGGACCTGTGTGAGAAATAAGGACCCAAATGTAATGAAAAGTAAGGACTAAAATGTAAACCAAGGTTTTGAAGGTTTATTTTAATTTAGATCTTTTTCAACTTTTTATATATGTTAGTAAATAAGGTAAATATTATGTTTACACCTTGAATTTACATTTTTGACCTTTTTAGGTTAATTTATTAGATTAAGTAAAATTAGTTAAGTTATTACATACTTAGGTTTACATTATATTTAAGTTACTCATCTTATTAATTAAGGAAATGATTAATAGGATTTCGAGTCCAATTATTATCTAAATTATTAATAATGTTAATTGAATGATAAAATGTCATTTTAAACTTATTTTAAGGTCCTTAACTAAATATCCCTTATTCTATAATTAACCCTTATATATTCATAACCTTAGCTAATTAACTAGGAAGACTAGTTAATTAGGGGTAATTAGAGATCATGATGAGTGTCTCATCAAGGTGACAACCAAACAACCAAACTAACCTTAAGGTTTATGAGAGCACCTAGGTTAATTAAGGTTTGAATTAAGGTGATGAAATGAAAGCTATGGAGGGGGAAAGAATGGGGAAGCACTTACAATGGTCCTCAACTGCACTTTACTCATTTCTACCACTTGTAGATTCCTTGTCGGGGTACCTGCAAGACAATAGAAGAAAGACAAGAGAGGTTAGAGATCAAATAAATGTGTGGAATGCGGAAAATAATTGGGATCCGTCGCCTCCTCGGTAACGGCACCAAAATGATGAGCGAGAAAATCGTTGCGAAGAAAAGTTGAATTTTGGAAAACTCAAGTCGTCATAAAATTCGTAAGAAAATCTACTATCTAATAAATTTTACTAGAAATCTAGTGAGTCCTAGGTGGAACACGAGGAGTCTACGTCGATTATAAAACCACATTTATATTCTTTTGTATTTTCTTTATAAAGAAGACATTCACAATGGCTATAAACAACTAAGCTACTTGAAATATAAATAAGAGATAGAGGAAGAGAGAGAGAGAGAGAGAAATAACTTTATAACTATGATAATGCCAATTACAACTAATGGCTACAATTATAAAGCTGAAAATCTACACTAGAAAGCAATAAAAAGATAGGAGATGAGAGATTATCCTCCTCAACAAATGCTTAGAGGACAAGCCGGATGGACGACACCTGGAGGAAGGAGGGCGAATTTAGAAGAACCGAGGATGATGCAAGGCATCGACGTCGTAGGATCCGCTTCTAGAATGAGGATGAGAGGATGGCTGGCGAGAGCTCTGCAAAGGGGGTGAGAAGTGGAAAATTTTATTTTTTACTCTAGCGGAGCTTCCCATAGCTTGGGAGCACTACAGCAAGCTCAAGAACTTGTTCTTAGCTCTTTGGGAGATTGGGAGAAGAAGGAAGGGATGAAGAATGAGGAGGGGATATGTGCCCTTTTATAGATGGAGTTTAAGGGCAAAAAGGTCCTTTTAAAGGTTTAAAATTGATTGCAGGGCCTTTAGTGGCAGATGTACACGACACTGTAGACAAGCATTGCTGAAGGCATGCGTGTTGCATCGTGGGCCATCCATCTCTAATCAGATGCCTCTCATGTGGCCACATCGATGCCTCCTCATCTTCAAGCGTTGAAGGCATGGACTGATCCAAACTATCCGATGAAGATCGGGTGATCCAAATCACGTGAAGGACTTTTCATCTTCAACCGTTGAGGCGCGATGTGGCTACTCTCCGAGCCATCCGGTGAAGATCGAACAATCTAGATGTGCTCACGCCTGCGCTCAATATTGTGCCTCCTGCACGTGTGATGGTGCGTGTGATTGCGCATACGATCACGCATGTGTCTTCCCCACCGTTGGATGCACATCTCATGGTTGAATTTCCTTGCGCCTACTCTTCACTGGGAATTAAGGAGTACTCGCAGGTGTCGAACCCGCACCTCCTTTTTGTGAGCAATGCACATGACCATCACACTATGCTTGCGGATTGTCACGTCCTCGTTTTAAGAGTCACGCGCTCACAACCATTGGATCTTGATCCAACGATCGAAATCTGATGGCGCGCTCTCTTCATGTGATCTAGTGGTGACGTGGCCTCTCAGCGACCGTTGGATTTGAATCCAATGGTCGAGATGTCGCGAGCGTGGACGAAGAAGGAGGTTGGTGGTTGTGGGCAGCTCGGATGGCGCCACGTGGCATCATCTGAGCCATCCATCTTTTTTCTCATAAGAGATGCCACGGATGTCAGATTGGGTCGATTTTTATGCCGTTGAGCTGTGATCATCGATCTAAACCCATTCGTGTGGTTGGATTTGTCGTTTGGAGTCTGAACTTTCACCACCTTGCCCCTTGGCCTTTGATCTTCTTCAGATTACATCTAATGCTATGGAGGTCCGATTGGGGCAATCTAAAGGCGTTGGACTTCGATCGTCACCCTGATCAAATCTGTACGATTGGATCTTCAATCCGAGACCCAGATAAATATTGCCCTATCCCTTAACCATAAAAAGGGAAAAATTAACCTATAATTTGTACAATCTATTCTAAATGCAGAATGATGCATGCTATGCAATATTTATAATGCTAAATACAATTATATGCCTAAGAACACACATTAATAGACAGTTTATGTAAAATAGATGTATCTACATCAAGCCTTTTTGGGTCCCAAACTGCTAGTAGAGCCCACTTGAGCATGATGTCCGCCTTGGCTTATGCCTTTAGATAGTGGACAACCTAGAAGCTGCAGAAGGCTTTAGAATTTTGATCTGTCAAGAACTAGCATGGGAGGATGTCTAGAAGATACCATCTTGGAGTAAGGACAATTATCCAGACGACAGTGAATGATTACAAGCCTCCTATCCCTTAGCTTTCTGCACTAATCTAACTTCTTTTCTTTGCAACCTTCCTTGTTTTTAAGATTGCAGGCCCCATTCTTTCGAAGAAGATAAGAGGGCTTTAGCTCCTTTGCAGGTGGGGAGGAGTGCTCATCGAAGAAATGGGCAGGGGGGAGTAGCTCTCGATCTTTACCCTGCATGAGAAGACTCTGTGTTGGGGCACATGCAAGTTGATTTTGCAGATGATATCCTTATGTCTTCTTCCAACATAGGGGTGGGTCCTATTTTTCCTGAGCCTATTTTGGTGGAAGTGGTTGTAGCTGAGCCTTTCAAGTGGTTGTTTCAAGGGAAAGAGGGAGCTTACACAGACATCTTGATTGAAATAGAGGTGCTTTCACTGAGGCAGTGGTTGATTCCCATTAGTCAGAATGGGAGATGTCGGAAGATTAACTACCTGTGCACCCGGTACTATGTTTTTTTTGACGTAGGGCATATGGACTTCATGATCCTCACTAGCCTAAGGTGCTAACCTCTAGGGTGAGGGATTCTTTGGCCTTGGCTTCCATCGAGGTCTTCTTGATTGGGTGGGAAGAGGTGGTGATCCACGCAAAATTAGTTTCTTAAAAACACATTTGTTGAAGTTGAAATCATGCAAATACTTTAGAAATTTTTATATCAAACTTGTAAAGTGATTAATTTGAAAATGAAGTCTAGGTTGTCTTAGGGAGGCAATTAAATACTTTCGCTTCTTAAGATTTATTATTATTATTTTTGATCTTTTTCTCTTTTATATTTTTTTATAATTTTTATATAGAACACAAGTAGAGGTAGATCTAGCTACTAGCTAATTACAAAAGCACTAAGAACAAGGTGCAACTATGGAAATAGAAACTTGATTGCATTGATAATAAAAAAGTGTTTATTACAACTATTCTCAAAAATAACAAAAAAGGAAACACTATACCTATGAAAATAAAGGAAAGTTTAAAGGACAAAAATGCTAGAGAAGATGACATGAAGGCATAGCCCAGAGGAAGAAGATACAGGCAAAGAAGCGAAGGCAAAAGCTCACGTAGTAGAATCTCCACACCAAAGGTGGTGTGAAGTCACCCTGATCTAGAGGAAGGCCTCAAGACCAAGCTGAAGGGAAGAAATGGAGGATGAGGGGATAACTAGACTAATTAGGCTAAGGAGGACTAAATTAAGGTAGAAGATGTTCAGGAGAGGAAGCCCCCATGGGGGGGACGTCCATGTAGGAAGATATATTACCAAATAGCTAGCCATGTGGTCTTTTTATAGGAAGTAGGAAGTAATGTGATTGGTGGATGAGCGTTGGTTTGGATCAAGGCAATGGAGGGTTGAGATGGGACTAGGTTCATTGAAGGGCTATGATTGGATGTGTTCTTCAGGATAGGCTTAGGTTAGTTTTGATTGTGAATGAAGGGATGCAAGATGGAGAGTTGGATGGAGGGCTAGGATTGCACTTAATCACTAAGTAAAGATAATACCATTTTTGTTGGTAGCTCAAATTTAAACTAGGCCATACAATGAAATTTAGAGGGTGGAGATGGGACCTATGGTGCTATGTTAGTTTTGGCTAAAGGTAGAATGTTGATCTAGGCCCTTACATGGTGGATGTAGGGTAGAGATAAAATAGGTCTTCATTCTAAAAATGAGTTTAGGACATGGGTTTCTAGATTAGGTGGGCTGTCCTAAGGCTAAGGTGTAGGAAGGGTATGGTGATGCCATGTGTTGTTAGTACTTAGGTACTAATTTTAATTATTTTGATGTTTTATGAACAATTATATTTTGTTATAAAGTTGCTTGCAGAATCAGATATTCATCAAATATTATGGAAGATCTTAATTATGATGAAAGGAAGCTCCCATGATAATGAAGATGTTGATTCCAGCAAAGAGAAGATCTAAGAAGATCAAATTTGATGATTCCAAGCCTCTCCTACATTTTATTTTATGTTTTTCTTAATCCTTAGATTTTTTGTTGAGGGTCAAATGCACACACCCACATGCACAATTAATTCTAGGTGACTAAATGCAATTTTTCAAATGTTAAGTATGCACATAAAATAAAAATAACAATTTTAGAAGGTTGGTTATAATTCTTACAACTTAATTCTATTCCAAAAACGTGTAAAACACTTTTTAAGATATCATAAAACAAAAAAATCTTCTAGAATGGTAGTTAAAAGCTTTAGGATATTATAATTACTAAAAAATGCATAGAATACTTTTTAAATATATCATAAAATAAAAATGATTCTTCTAGATTTGATTATTACACTTTCTAGAAGGGTGGTTACATGTTTCAAACAAAGCATCCCTTCATAAGAGTGGTTACAAGATTCTTTGCAACCTTTCACAAAAGAAAACTTCCAAAATAACCAACTCTTTTATATTCGGCCGACTTGATGAAAGACTTATCATGACTCCTAATTATCACTAATTAGCTATTTTTCCTAGCTAATTACCCAAGAATGCACTAAATACAGGGTTAATTATACTATAAGTGTTAAAATACCAAGGACTTACAAAATAAGTTAAAAATATAAAATTAAAGATCAATTAATATTAATAATAATTTAATTAATAATTTGGATTCAATTAATAATCATTTAGCTAGATATTTAGTATTTGAACTAGCTTAATTAATTTAATGACTTAAGTATGTAATTAATTAATTATATCATTTAAATAAATATAGCTAAAAAGGACAAAGACGTAATTTCAAGGCATAAATATCATATTTACCTAATTTATAATAATATATAAAAAGTTGAAAAAGAAATAAATTAAAATAAGCCTTAAAACTCACTATTTACGTTTCAGTCCTTAACTTTCATTTCAGGTGAGTCCTTTTTATTTTCATTCTGGTCCTTTTTATTACAAAAATACCCCTATGAACACAACATCTTCTTCAACCTCTCTTTTTTCATCGTGGACGGCTGAGATATGCTAGTGTTCATACCCTCCGATGACCGTCCATCTGATGTCAATTCATCATCGTAGCTGCCGCCATTGTTCATCTCACCTCACTCTCCATATTCGATGACTTGGATCTCTACTAAATCCTATTTGACTTAGGCAACTAAGCTCGCTGGCGTCGGAGACGACGTCGATGGTTAGGGTGCATCTAGACCTTATATCATCCATGTTCTTCCCCCTCCACCTTGATACGCGCCTATAAATAGTCCTTACCACCTCTGATTTGCACTGTTGACTCCCTACCCTCTTCCCCCAATCGAGTCAATGATAGACTATTCTTCCTACTTCCCGGCGACCTCTCACCTCTCCTTCAGAGCGCTTCCAGCGAAGACGCTCGCCTCTCACACCTCCCCTTCCTCTCCAGCAGCTGTGATAGAGCCTAGGAGTGTCATCTCCACCATCTTGACACCTTCCTTTCTCGCCGAGAGTTTGCTTTGACTAGATCAGAATTCTTCCTTATTAAGCACCATCGATGGAGATCCTCTTCCCCAATTCGTCCAAGTAATTGTAGATAGTCTTAGAATTTAGCATAGTAGATTAGATTAGTTAGATAGTTATTTTAGCTTAGTTTTCATGTTGATTTCAAGTTGTCTTCCCCGATTCTGAAGAGCTCCTTGAGCTCACTCGGAGCTCTATTTGTCTTTTGAACACACAGATCACCTTCTACACCATTGCACAATCACTTCTATGTTATTAATTGTGTGATTTATCATCTACTCGCCTAGATTCACTCCACTTGCACCAGATCACCTCCATTATCCATGGCAGAGAGATATGAGCTTAATTCACATTCAATTAAGGCCCTCCACCACCTTAACATCACGCAAGGGCCTCGATCGACTCTTTAATTAAGTCTATAACTCATTACATCTAAAATGCCCAAATTCCACATCAACCTCTAAGCTCGTTGTCAATGGTGAGTTCAGAGGAGTTCACCTAATTCCTTACACACACACCATCACCCCACTTCTCTAAACCTTTCCCCTCACTCAATTGAGTGAGATTTATATCCTTGAGTTCATGCGAACTCAAGTTTGATTCTTCAAGATTTATTGCTCAATCTGTGTTACTAATCAATAATTGAATCAATTGACATGTTCTTGAGGTTCGTTTCAACCTTAGGAATCATTTCAGACCTTTCTTGGTCTCAATCATGGAGATTTGATCTCCAGCGACCTATATTAGCCTTCACCAAAGCTTCGGCAAGCTCCGGCAACCTCAAGTTGAACTACAGCTTTCAAAATTTTGTGAGAAGCTTCAGATAGCTTCTTTATTAGATAAGGACCAGGTTCTGATGCTTAAACTTAAGTTTTGGTGATTACATCTCTAGGTTGATCTCTATCTTCTCTAACTCTGGCAGAGTTGGAGAGACATCATCTTTGAGGATTAGAGCCTAAAAATGGGTCAATAAGCATAAGACCTTGAAGAACCTATTCTAAACTTTACTTGAGTCTGAGAATCTCTGGAATTGTCTGATGATCAAATGACCTTTAGAGCTCAGGTGGCAAGGCCTGATAGCACTTGTTGAGTGTTCAAAACTCTAATTTGAAGTTTTAAATTGATTCCTAGGGTTGATTTGAATCTGTCTAGACCTTTAATTTGAATATGAGGAGCTTTAATTCGAAAGTCAAATTTTGACTTTCGTTAGTCAACCTGAAGCTATTCACAAGGAAAGGTTTAAATCCTTGATTCAAGACTGGATTTGAGTTCTTGAAATGATTTAGAATCATTTAGAATAGGTATGATCAAGTTTCGTTGAGTTTTTATGAAGATTTCCATTTCTGCACAGTTTGGGTTCAAACTAGAACCCAAAGTCGTTCAGAGGCCTTTTAGTGAAATTTGAATCTAAATTTAACCCAAATCAGTCTCAATTGATCTCTTTAATCTATCCAGGCTATTAGACGAGGTGCTAATCCATCTGATAGGTTGATTCAAAGTTGAAGTCAGAGTTCTATACATTAAGAATAGAGCTTTAAGTTCTGGAGCTTTTGAAGTTGTCTTAGGTCTTAATCTCAATTCCAATAGCTTCAGAAAGATCATTTTAACACTTCTAAACTCTAAGGTGAGAGTTATAACTCATCTACAGGTCAATTGACCTGAGAACACAACTCTGAAGCACATTCCAGGCATGGCAATAGTGCCATGTTCTCCTTCCGAATCCGTGGGTCAAGAGTGATCCAATCACCAAATTGGTGAAAAAATTAGAAAGATAAGAGTTAGGGCTTTCCAACGAGTCATTACACACTTCGATCGGAGCTGTGAATCGATCGGAATTATTGTTCGAAGTTGACGCCGGCGAACGCTGCGTGAAGGAGGAACTATTGAGATTAGCGCCACATCGTGTAGAGAACGTCCATGCACATATAAATTGAATCATGTGCAGCGATGTATCATTCGTTAGCGTAGGGTGCAACTTATGAGCATTGATCCGAGTGCGTGCATGCACGTGCATGTGCGTGTGTGTGTGCGCCTATGTACGTGTGGGCCTGGGTGGGCGTAATGTTTCGTGGGCTTGATTGTGCCCAATACTGTACAAAATAAATTGGCTAAAATCCACACCTAAATGAGCTAGGATTGGGCCTCGAGTAGGGTTTGATCCAGTCAAGAAATGGACTGTGTATCCTCAAAAAGGGCTCAATCGGCCCATTAACCAAATTATTGGTTAAGTGTTAAAAAAAATGGGATTAAGGGCTTAAAAATTGGTTGTGTGGAATGGACAAGTGCACACAAGTGCACAATAAACTTAAGTGATAAAAAGAGAGAGGACTTAATGAGAGAATCAAGGATAGAGAAAGAGTTGGACCAAAAAGAGAGAAATAAGAAGTAAAATGAGATGTCTGGAAGAAGGAAGAGAAAGCTCTCCTGAATTAGAAGTCTAATTTTTATACTTAAGCCGTCTGTTATTCATAAGAGATGTCTGATGAAGGTTGATTAAAAGAGAGATTAAGTGTTTGAGCTCTATTGTAATGAAGGTATTATTTTTCATTGTCAATTCTTTTTATGCCTTTATATTTTGTAAATACTTGTAATAAATGTTTTTTTTCATGCTATACAATGTAAATCTTTCATGTATATGTCTTTCATTAATGGAATAGTTGCAAGTTTTAATTGTACAATTATTCATGTGCTTAACATATTACTTAATTATAGACTTAATTAATCAATTTATTAGTTAATTATGTATTAGAATAAAAATGGTGAATTAAACTAAGTTTATACATCCCAGTGAATGACCTGAACTCAACCAGTTAAATGAACTAAAATATAAAATATTAGGTTAGCTTAACCCTATACTACAATTAACGACAACGATTTAACAAATCAAGTTAACCTAAGTCCATTCTTTATGCGATTAATTAAGACTAATAACTTTTGTTAACTGTATTGAGAATTGAATGATCACGACTACAGAATTAATCGATTAATTTTGCTGGTATATTTTCTACGACTTTTTAAAGAACAAAATAGAGTTTATTAAATGATTACCTAATTGATTAATTGCACTTCCAGCAGTTATACTCGAAATTAAACTTGTGATAATGGCTAGTTGGTTGCCAATGATTGGAATAACTTCCTTCCAAACGTTCATAACTTCTTACTTTTCATTTTATAAATACCCTACATAGGTTCCTTCATTAAAAGACATAAAAGCACATTCATGATACAACATTCTCCTACATTTTACTTGCAAAATACATTCTTGAGAAGTTGTATTTCAAAAGCCTCCACGCCAACTTTGTGCCTTTAAAGAAGCAATCATCCACGCCAACTTTGTTTTTCAAGAAAAGGCTTCAAAATTCTACATCCATTGTTGCGCCAACTTTGTGATCCAAGAAGAGGATCTTCATTTATACTTCCTCTTTGCGCGCCAACTTGATATACTTGATAGGGAAGTACAAGGGAATATTTTTGTTCATTTGATTTTGCTTCATATATCCATCTTGTTATTCTTGGAAACAATTTTGATTAATCAAGTTTCTCTCTATTAGAATCAAGCACTTACATTTTTAAATAAATTTTGATTCTAGATATTTTCTAATACACTTCCTAAGTTCAAAATTTATTTTCTATCAAAAGGAAGTTGTAAGAGAATATTTCACAAAATTTGTTCTTAACGCACATCATTTTATATCAAATTCTATTTCCCTTATGCAAAAGTTATAATCATTTTCAAACAGATTTCAAAAGAATATTTGTGAGTCCTATTGTATTTGATTAAACACTTGCATATTGGTTTAATAGGACTTGTATCAATTTTGCTATTTTCCTACTTGCTGTAATTTGGGTGTTAGGATTGTTGTCTTCCAGTTCTTCTAGTGAGTGAAGAACAAAAGTCCTTTTTGTGGGTTGTACAAGAAGGGGTTTATGATAGATGCTCACTACCCATGATTGAAGTAATGAAGTTTAGTGGATTTGTTGCTTGGAGAGCAAGAGAAAATTAGTTAGGGATCAACTAGGTAAAGATTTTTCCTAGTTTAGGTTTCCTCTATAAATCTTGGAGTTATTTGTGGATTAAATTTGTGGTTTCCATAATTTTCATTGAATATCTAAATTATACAATTCACCCCCACTCTTGTATAATTATCATTTGGTATCAGTGCCGGTGTTTCACAAGTTTATGAAGTAACTTTTTTTTTTGAAACAAGTTTATGAAGTAACTTTCAGGTGGAAAAGATTCATGGCAACTAAAGAAATTGTAACCACTTCTAGCAACAATGCCTATTCTACCTTAAGGCCAACAATGCCTATTCTACCTTAAGGCCACCATTGTTTGATAGAAGAAACTATGCATACTGGGAGCAACGCATGGAAATATTTTTGAAATCTGGCAACTATGCCATATGGGACATGGTTGAAAATCTTTTCAACAAGCTAGCAAAATCTGAAGATGGAGAGTTCACTAATGATAAGAAGAAATAGTTAATGCTAAATTATAAGGCTATGAATGCATTCTATTGCGCTCTTAGTCCAGAAGAATTTAATAGGATATCTCAGTGCACTACGGGTCATGAAATTTGGAGGACACTCCAAGTCACACATGAAGGAATAAGCAAATTGAAAAATTCAAAAATTATTTTGCTTACTAATTAGTTGAAAAGTTTGAGATGTAGGAAGGAGAAACAATTAAGGCTATGTATACTCGCTTCATTGATATTGTCAACAATCTCAAAGCCTTGGGTAAAAGCTTTGTAAGATGTGAATTAGAAGGTAAAATCTTATGTTCACTTACAAATGTTTTTAAATCTAAAGTGACATTTATTGAGGAAGCAAATGAAGTTCAAAATTTAAATATGGAGCAACTTATTGGAAATTTAATGGATTATGAAAGTAAAATCATGCAAAATAAAAAGATTGAAAAGTCAAAGAAAAAGTAATTAGCATTTCAAGTTAATGAAAGTGAAGACTCATCTGATGATGATGAAGGTGATATTGATTTGTTATCTAAGAAATTTAGAAAATTCTTAAGAAATAGAAAGAATTTTAAGAAAAGAAAGGAAGAAAAGAAAGAAGATTTTATTACATGATACAATTGTAAAAGGGTATGCCATATGAAAAATGATTGTTCTCTTCTCAGTAAAGTTTCAAAAAGAAGAAAGATGTATTTTCAAAGAAGTTTCCATAGAAATTCAAAACAAAAAAAGCTTTGTAAGCAACTTGAGATGATTATGAATCAAGCTCAAGTGAAGTTGAAGATGATACTTCAACAAATGAGGAAATATCATATCTTGCCTTAATGGCATTGGAAAATGAGGTATATGACTTTTCTTTCGAAGAATTACTTAAAGCATTCTATGAATTTTATAATTCTTATAAAGTGCTTAAATTTGAGAATAAAGAATGCATTACTAAAAATAAAAATCTTAGTGATGAAAATTCAACTCTTAAATGTGAGATTCATTCTTTGAAAGATACGATTCTGATTTGGAAAAGGATATTGTTATTTTGAAAAACAAATCCGAGCGACTTGTAAATGAACTTAGTAAGTTTACAAAAGGAAAAGAGAATTCTGATAAATTACTTGCTTTGCAAAGACCTAAAAATAATAAAAATGATCTTGATTTTTCTTATTTACCAGATTCATCTAGAAATAATCATTTTCTTAACAAAAATGGAAAGAAAGGTTCATTTTCCATACCATAAAAGGTATGGAAGCAAACTAACAAATTGGACCTAAGAAGATATGGATACCAAAGAATATTTTAAAATCTTATTTTGTAGGAAGAAAAGAAGTTGATTACTCCAAATGGACAAATGACACTACAAAAAAAAAGATCTTTAGCGACATTTAATATTTACCTTTATATGTAATTAGTGACACTTAAAATAATTATCACTTAATTACCACCTTCATTGGCGTCACTAAAAAGTTAACAGCAATTGTACAATCACTACTAAATCAATGGTATGAGCAACACTTTAATTGTCACAAATAATGTCGCTAATAATCTATAATGGTAGTTTATTTACCATTATTTTACCACTACCGATTTATATTAGTGACAATGTAACTAATGCTATTAGTGTCGCTATATCCATCATTTAATAGCTTTTTTTTGTCACTAAATTACCCTTATTTATTTACTTCAACAATTTTTTTTGCCATTTAATCACCTCTATTAATATTATTTAATGATTATTAATCTCTAAATTGCCACTATGATTTACTTTAATGGCACTTTTTTATGCCACTAAATCGTCACTAATTATATATTTTATTGACACTTTCTTTTATCATTTAATTGCTACTATTGATTCACTTTACTGATGCTTATATATACAACTTAATTTTATTCTTTACTAAAAAATAAAAATTTTTATCAAGCTCAAAACATAGGAATATGAGTACAAAGTATTTTTTATTGACTTCCCAGATCATCAAAGTAAATATGCCCCTTTTAAGGGTAATACAAGAGAAAAGAAAAGAAAAATATAGAATAAATAAAAATATGAGGATCTTGACATATGAAATACTTTATCAACCCAATTAAAATCATCTGCAAAATCATAAAACTTTAGCATCCATCTCATGTTGCAAAGCTTCACATCATCCCTATTTAGAAGCCCAAGATGCTCTTTAACTATGCAAAATTCATCTTGTGAAGACCAACAATTCAAAATAAAGTTGGAGACCAACAATTCAAGAAGCTTGTCTTGTTATGTCTGCTGCCTTGCTTCCTAGTGTTGCGATTGGGAGTTAACCTTTGTCACAACTGCGGTAAATCCATTGTTAAGACTGTGCCATATATGCAATAACTTCTATCTTTAGTAGCATTCTATTATTAAATTGATACTGCATATTATATATACAAGTATTCTACCTGTATAATCTTCACTTTACTCATTGCAGGCTCGATAACCCCTGCCTTGAGGTTGTTACGAACAATCCCCTTGGAAAGGTCCAAGCCCATGCTGTATGGAAAGAAAGATAATCAACAAATGTGATTAGTTAGACTGGTAGATATGATATTCATCCAAACAAACTGAACAATTATTGATAGCACACCAAGACAAATTTTTAATGATTCCAACGTTAAAAATTCAAGGGGTCAGTTTATGAGTGGTGAATGACAATGCTTACTCCTAGAAATAAGTTTACTTGAAAACTTGTGATACTGCTTTACTGGTCTATTTCAAGTATATGCATATGAATATTTGTTCTGCTTTAACCAAAAATATCTTCCCTTTCACATTTAAGAAATTTTAACAGAAACTTCTTCTAAGACTGAAGATAACATCTATAAAAGTAAGGCAAATCTTGTATCACAGAAACCATCGGATAAAAAAGTACATCAAAATCAAACTCGTTGAAATCAAAATCGAAGCACAGTAAAAAAGGATTTTGTCCCCACCTGATCTTGACTATTCATTTTTTATAACCTATTTGACAGCCAACCAAGTGTTGCCCATACCTACCACTTATGCAAAATTAAGAGAAGAAAAAAAAGCTAACAAATGATTTTTTAAGTTTTTATTGAGCTCAATAGCCATCCACCTCTTTCAACCAAAAAGATTAAAACATATTTACAGGTTTTGCATTCAGAGATTGGACAAAAAACTTATTTTAGATGGATAGGTGGTCACATTTTCATCAACTGGTATCCCTGTAGTATTTTCTGTCAATTTATTATATGAGCAACTTCAAGTATAATTCTAGGAGAGATGTCAATTTAGATACCCATTTTTGTTGCTTTTCATTTCCAGAAATTTCAGTAAAGACAACATAGCCAACATATTTATCAAATTTAAAAGAATATAAAGGTAATTACCAGCCTATGTACCACATTCCATCCATGTTCTTCACCTTTCTCGATTACATCCTTAAGAGCAGAAGGAAGAACCTTCCATAATTCTGTAGAAATGATTCTAAAATATTAACCATGATTGTTGATACGACGAAGATAGATGATAAAAATATAGGCCAATCTACCGTGAATTATGAAATAAAATGAAGCATGTCAAATAAATTGAATTATGACTTACATTTGATTCATCTGCATCCATTGCAAAGAACATGAATAAGTACTTCTCATAGTGCTCACAGCAATAAGGGACAAGTCTCTTTCAAGGACTCCACAAGACATAGAAAAGTTGGCAACAATCTTTCAAGGACTCCACAAGACATAGAAAAGTTGGCAACAACCTATCAAATTTTTGGAGAGAAAAAGTCAAACATAGTAAACTACTGCCACAAAAAAAAAGTTTCAGCATCATGAAGGAATCAATATATATTAATTGCAAAATACTTTAACTTTGTGAAGGAGGAATCAATAAATATCAATAATGTTTCGTGGCGAATGTCAAACCATGTGATTAGTTATTCCATTTCAATGAAGTCAACTATTATTTAAAATCATAGGTACTCCTACTTCCTTCTATATTTCATCCTAAAGAGAAAAAGAAAAGAAAATCAGTGATACCATTAGTCAAGGTTTTCTTTGACAGTTCTAACAAAGTCTCCATTTGCCTATGAGTATATCTGGGTCCAAAAAAGCTTCAAAAACTAGTAACGATAGTATCTAAGCCTCAAAATCAAAGGAATAAGAAAGCAATAAATATTTTATGACCTCCTGTTCTTCCCCTCACAAGTAGCATCCTCAGTAGGTTTAATGCTCCATCTATGGAACTTTGTCATTAGGTTCTTTCAACACACCTAACTATTAAATTGCCCTTTAACCACTTGTCAAGTGGAAATCTTCAGTTGCAAAGGCATTTTAACTTGCCAAATCAATCCAATGTCTCTAAAGGGAACAATAAGTGTTTGTTGGCTAATTTAATAGTGAAAGCTCTCCCTTTCCATCACCAACAATCAAGCACCCCTAGCAAACATCTATTGTAGGATACCTCCATCTGAAGACTCAAGAAATCCTCTACTCCTTGATCCAATAACCTTCCCACAAGAAACAGGGGTCCAATATCCCACTCCTGATTTCAATAATCTACAACCCTTACCAACAATGCCAAGGCCAAAACAAACTATCAGAGAAGTCTATCAGCTAGAGCACTATGTGTCAACCAATTGCCAAGCAAAAAATTAAAAGTAGCTCAGATGAATCTTCCATGGAGCTTGAAATCTGTAAGGAAAACAAAAAAAGGTTTAAGGACCATGGAGTTTTTTCCAGATCTAAACATATGAAATCCATATAAAAAGGTTGTTCATATGCTCTGAAAGTGATAATGTACCTTTGAGGTACAGCCATCCATGCATCAATTCATGTGCAAGTATAGAACCTGTTAACAGCCTGAATGGAGAGAGTAATTAAAATGGAAATTAAAACCAGCACGATGTCTATAAACTCATAATTGCACTAAAATCCTCCACGGCATGCAACTATTAGCAAGAAGACAACCATTTATTAATTGCCAAAGCTCTTATTTTTATTTTCTTTTTCTTTCTCACTGTAGACTTTGGTTTAAACCAAAAAATCTACACTTGCTTTTAGTATCTACCTTGGAAGACCATAAAGAATGAGAATAGCAAACATTCTTGGCCTTTTGAATATCTGTTACCCAAATATAAACAAAAAAATTACATGGCTCTTCGAAAGAAAACATCATTTTCACCTATGGGTTTTTTATATATAATTTAATGACATTAGAAGGCAAAACTATTCTGTGAATTACACTGCTGACTGTCTACTCCTCAGAGAGGCACAAGCCTCTAGTCTCAGGCATGTGATGGTGGCCAGTCTATAACAAAAGGCACACGAGAAGCAAGGATTTCAGAGAGGCACCAAAGATTAATATGTATGCATGCAACATGTAGAGGGGCATGAATGTGTGAGTGAATACTTACATCCTTCTCCCCCTCCATGGCCTCGTTGAGAGCTTGCCTTTCCACCATGAGCATGGGAATATGTTGGTCTAGTCTCATGTTCATTCCTTCATAGTAATCTTTGATGGAGTGGTAAAGGTGCTGGCAATCACCAATATCCATGATGGCAGAGTCAAGGCATTCTAGCCATAGACTCCTGCCATCCCCCAATGACGTATACTTTGTTCTCCTTGAGAACAATATATACATATATGCACAGAAGAGAAACAAACAAGTATATTCCGATGGGCCAGAATTAAATTAACCCCGACCTCATTAACATGCATAAGAATTATTATATTAATGAAAGGTAAAGGTGACTAACTAATTACCTCCATCCACTCACAACTACAGCAATGCGGCATCCTATCATATTCATGCGAAGGATAGTATTTCTGTCCCCAGAATGGATGGGCTCTGTACTCAATCAATCCAACCCGATTCATTGGAATTTGTTTATGTATCAAGAAATTAAGTTAAAAAAGGAGTGCCTCGATAATTAACATTTCAACTTCCTAATTTGTGTAAAATAAAATGCATGTTCAGTGCAAGGTATATATATATATATATATATATATATATATATAGAGAGAGAGAGAGAGAGAGAGAGAGAGAGAGAGAGAGAGAGAGAGAGAACATACAAATTCATGGCAGTCATTGCATATGGGATGATGCAATTCCTTGTAACATGACTTGTGGTATGGAGTTGTCGCTGACGAAGAAAATTGAATAACATATATAATGATAATAATAATTTGCAGATTCATCAATATATAATTAAGCTAGCTAGGAAGGATGAGTTAGTGTGATTAGCAGTGAAAATATATGGCACACAACTTATAAATGAAAACAACAAGACAAGCCCCTTGGTCTCATGGATTGGCCAGCCACAAGCATGGCAAATAAAGCACTGGGGATGCTAGAATGTTCCCATGCAGCTTAGATAATGTCCATACCCTATTTCACACTTGCAACCTCCACAAATTCTAATGGCCGGCTACAGTGGATCAGTATCTTGGGATTGAGAACCCTCGGAACATGAAGAGAAGAACAGACCTATATCCTCTAGTTAAGTATTGCACCGGAGCAAATGGAAGATTATAAGTACCATTCAAACTCTTGAATCACCTTCGCAAGTTCTTCATTGTTATCTGTCTGGCCTCTGCATCTTGTTAAGTTTTTTCTCCAAGATAATGCTAGAGAAAATTAGGAGCTATATATATATATATATATATATGCCTACCCTCACATAATTCTGAATAAAGGCGATCAAAATTGTGTATTATTAATTCAAGAAATTAAAAATACTGAAAGGAACTCTAGCTCATATATCGTCCGTGCTCGAGAGTGTCGTGAAGATACCAAAAGGTTTCTTGGCATCTTCTGCAAGTGAAAGCACGATTGCACGATCTAGATCGTCGTTCTCAGCTCTGGAATGATCATTCTGATATATATAGTAACTTGCATATGGTAGCAATCTCATGCAACAATCATAGGGAAATTAAGTAGCCCACAAAGCTTTTATGGGCAAAGGATTGTTATATATACATTGTTTAAGAAGAAATTAATGCCACAGACAGGACAAGGGAAGAATTACCATAGGTCTAGTTGGTCCTCGCCAAAGCATGCTCTCTTCGCCAATACCTCATGGACGCTGGCCATTTGTTACTGTTCGATTCGATCCCTTAAAAAATCTACCAAGCCACTTCATAAATCGATTTCTCCTTTCTGCACAAGGGGTGGTCATGGACCCTAGTCACATGAGAAATCACCAATGAAAAGAATAGATAGCTGTCAATATAGAATTCACAAATCCTTCATGACATCACTTGTCACAGGTTTTTCTTCTCATATTAATCTTGGGGTTTGGCTGCCATTTTTTAAATACATCATCACGCTCACCACTTTCCCGTGGTTCTGTAACTTATCAGGGAACAGCAAAAAAGACAATAATGTCACCAAGATATATAGTAAAGTGCCTCCACCAATCAAGAAAATTAGAACTCTGTGAAACATCAAAGGGTTTAATTTGTTGATATTTACCTTCGAATTAGTGTAGATGGTTGAAGCCATGGAGGTGGGATGTAGATGATCGATGATGTGGATGGCAGGTGGACGACGTTGACGTGGAGGGCGACCTAATGGCATTGGCGTGGAGAAAGTGGCAGGGGAGTTTGTGGTGTCGGTGTCAGGTAAAGGAGGCTGGGCAGCATGCAATGAGGAAGACCAGCATGTGGGGGAGTGGTGGCAATGCAGTGAGAGCACTGGTTGAGGGCTTGGGGATCGTGGGCAGGGAGGGTGGCGATGGAGGGTGTGGGGATTTTAGGTGCCGAGGGTGTTGGTAGAGGGCGTGGTGATTTTAGGCAACGAGGGTGTCGGTGGGGGGCGTGGTGATTTTAGGCAATGGGGGCGTCGGTGGGGGGCGTGGGGATCACAGGCGACGGGGGTGCCTGCGGAGGGCGTTAGGATCGTGAGTGATGAGGGTGTCGATGGAGGGCGTGGAGATTTTGGGTGGCGAGGGTGTTCATGGAGGGTGTTGGCTGAGGGCTTGGGGATCGTGGGCAAGGAGGGAGTCGGTGGAGGGTGTGGGGATTTTAGGTGCCGAGGGTGCCGACGGAGGGCATGACGATTTTAGTCGGCGAGGGCCTCAGTGGGGGGCGTGGGGATCACAGGCAATGAGGGTGCCGGTGGAGGGTGTTGGGATCACAAGAAATGAGGGTGCCGATGGAGGGCGCAGAGATCGTGGGCAGCGAGGGTGTTGATGGAGGGCACAGGGTTGACAGGGGTTGCCTATAACTCTGACAAGGAATGAAAATTGCAAATCATATAAAAAAAATTAACTTACTATTGTCAAGATCATCGTAACTCACTGGCACGGAAACTTTTTTAATTCCACTGCTATCTAAATCCTTTTTTTCTTGAAGGCACAGTTTAGTGCAGGATAAAGATGAGTAATTAATTGACAAATTTTACAAATACACCTGAATTTTAGACGGAATGGCTTGAAACTAAGTTAATAACAGCCGTGCTGCAAAAAGAAAGAGCGTACCCTAAAATAAGGACGAAAGTTGGACGGCTTCAGTTTGCAAAGGAATTGAATTGTCAACACTAGTATGGCAAGCAGCATCACCCGGCAATGGTGATGAACTGCGTACTTTGGTTCTAGATGCACAGACCCACTGCCTAGGCATTTCGTTGTCATCCCCTGTAACAGTGGGAATGTGCCAATTGCCTATCTCTGACTCCTGTATAACTACTGAATAGGGGGGCGGCAAGTGAAAAGAGGGACAACGTCTTGAGAATGTGAGGCGCACCTGGTGCTTTTCTTTCTACCTTGGGAAGAAGCTATTTCCCAGAAGCTGAAACAAGTGGTCTCTCATTTCATCATTTGTCACCACTAATGACATGCAGCTCACAACAGCATACAACCAATACCAATCATCATTTGACCCATATGGAGTAGCGTATAGCGCACCCAATTTTCGCCAGCTTTCTATCAGTTTCTTGTTTTTAGGATTATCTGCAGGACCACCTTTTGCACGCTTACTATGCAAAATGATAAGTGGTTCTCTTTCTGATGGACTCATTTCACGAATTCCATTTACAACAGAATTTATCTGATAAAAGCTTAAGTTACTTTGTTTGAAGAGACCTACATTTGCACCATCTATAACAGCATCATATGGCCCATGACGGTCTAGCCATATCTGAAAACGCTGGAAATCCGCCTTGGCCTCCCTCTGGCAAGCCAGATTAGCCACCGACCTTGCAAAATTCTCCGTCTCCAGTGGATCAATATCTATGCACACCAGCCTCTCCCCGCACCTCCTGCAGACCCTGCCCTCGTCTATCTCGCTCCTCCTGACATCCCACCTCCCTTTCCCCAGCCACCCCTGCCCGTGTCAGCCTCCCCCTCCCCTCACCACCTCCTCCCTCACCTTCTCCACGACCCACTCCTCCACCCCAACCCCCACCGCCACCTCCGTCCTAAACCACCTCTCCACGACCCCCGCGGTGGCCTCCGACACCTGCCTCACCGCGCCCCTGAGCTTCTGAAGCAGCCTGTACACCTCCTCCCCTCTCCCCGCGCCCGAGCTCATCCCTATGAGCGCCGCGAGCTCCGAGTCTTCCGGCGCCACCTCGCACTCCTCCATGTGCCTCTCCACCGCATAGGCCATCTCCGCGTGCCCCTTCTCGCAGAACCTAAATAGCGTAGGCCCGTAGGACCGCAGCCTCGGGTCGATCCCCGCCGACTTCATCTTCTTCACCAGCTGGAACGCGAGGTCGTGTCGTCCTTGGCCGCCGCAAACCTCACGAGGCTCGTGAACGTCGCCTCGTTGGGCTCTACGCCGTCGGCCTGCATCTGTCGGTATATCTCAAATCCCCTCTCCAACCCCATCCACAAGGTCGTGCATTTCGCCGCTCCCTCTTCCGCCGCGGTCCCAAAGGTGGTGGCGCCTTTGGTGGGGGGATCGTCCGAGGTAGGGTCTTTGGAGGGGGGAGGAGCAGAGGTAGAGGAGGATGTTGTAGTTGGGGAGGGAGAGGTGGACGGAGAGGGAGCGGCCTCGTCGTAGAGGCGGAGGGCCTCAGGGAGGTCGCCGTGCTTAGAGCACATGTCGAGGCGGTGGCGGAGGAGTTTCTCTGGGGCGTCCCAGCGGTGCTTTCTCTTGGGTGGTTTTGGGTGGGAATGGGTGGTGCTGGCGGTGGCTAATTGGCGGTGGTGGTGGTGGTGGTGGTGGTGGCGGTGGTGGAGTGGGAGCGGGCCATGGGAGGTGGACGGTGGAGGCGGCGGAAAGGGAGGAGGTGGGAGGTGGGACGACGGCAGGGAAGGGTTAGGGTTGGAGAGGTTGGAGAGGAGAGAGGGGCGGAGGAGGGAAGGGGAAAGGGAGCCCATTATCTCAATACCATTCATAATATCCTATTTATTTTTTAAAAAAAATTAGCTACAACCGATTTTTCTTAATTAAAGATAAACTTTGTTTTTTTCCTTTTAAGACATTATATGAATAAGAAAAGCAATCAACTTAATATAAAATTTTAATATTATCAAAGCATTTTTAGTACCATATATTTTTATTGCTGTGAAGTTACCTTTAAAAGATTGGAATGATAATATGTATTATAAATATATTGGTAGATATTTTTGTCACTAATACTAGTTACATGTAAAATAAATAAAATCAAATTTTTTTTTCTATTTGAAGGAATAAGTTTTAATTTAGTTTTTCCCTATGTTATTAAAAACATGTTAAAGATGAGATAGTGGCATCATTTTATTTACATCAATTTGTCATTCAAAAAAGATATTATAGTGGCATAAGTAACAATTGCCATTAAATCAAAGGCTATAGTGACAAATATATTTGTCATTAATACAAATTATCATTTGATAAAAATATTATAGTGACATAAATAACAATTGCCACTAAATCAAAGTTAATAGCGGTAAATATATTTACCACTATTATTAATTGTCACTTGATAAAATGTTATAGTGGCAAATACAAAAACTTTTCCACTAAATCTAAGAAATTAGTGGCAAATGCATTATATGTCACTATTTAATTTGCCAGTAAAGGTTATTTTTTTTGTAGTACGCAATCACTAAGAATGGAATTAAAGCATTGAGAAAAAATTCAACCCTAACTCTTATTTCAAGAAAAGCTCCAACTCAAACGAAAAAACATTTTGGAGGAACACTAAGGCAAAGGGTATTGAATCATGGACAATAGATACTCAAATCATATAATCAGAGACAAGAAACTTTTCTTAAATTTGAAATGCAACGATGAAGAAATAGTGATCTTCAACAACAACAACAAAGGCAAGGTTATAAGAATTGGCACTATTGGTAAAGGAAACCAATCCTTTGGTCATATTATCTTGGTTAAAGGAACTCCAGCATAACCTCTTGAGTGTTAGCCAAGTATGTGACAAAAGCTTTAATGCTTTCTTTATTGGCAATTTTTTTTCTTAAAAAAATAGTAGTGAAATTCTTTTGGAAGGAAAAAGGCATAATGATATATACATATTTGTCTTTGATGAAATGATGTTTTTGAATGCTTAGTTTCTTTTAATAATAAGCTTTCTTTATGTCATAGAAGGTTATGATTAAACTTTGAGAAAATAAAAATGGTATGTAGTGCAATTACTCTATCTAAAAATTCTTGATTGGTATGTTATATTTCTTAAATGTTATTTGCGTGAAACCCATATAATGTGATATTTATTTCATGTTATCTATATCTATTTGATGCTACATTTTCTCTCAACCTTTTTAATGTTAACAAAAGGAGATAAATACATAAAGAAAGAGGAGTAAAAATCTGCAAATAAGTTAGGAAAATTTGAACTTTGAATTAAACATGGATTACTTTTGCAAGGGGAAGTTTTATTAATGATTGTCTTTTTAATGATTGGCAAAGGGGGAGAAAAGGTATAAAGATAATGTGATAGGGGGAGAAGAAATTCAAGATATGGATGCTATATTTTATGCTCTATGCTTTTTAATGTTTTATGCCAAAAAGGGGGAGAAAAGTATATTGTTATGCTTCATGTGCTTCACATGGATGCTATATCATATTTAATAAGGGGAGTTAAAGGGATTTATAGATAAGATAAATTCACTTCTTTATAACAACTTTATATTATGACAAAAACATTACAAAGGGAGAGATTGTTAGTACTTAGGTACTAATTCTATTTATTTTGATGTTTTGTACACAATTATATTTTATTGTAAAGTTGTTTGCAGAATCAGATATTCATCAAATATTATGGAAGATCTCAATTATGATGTAAGAAAACTTCCATGATAATGAAGATGTTGATTGCAGTAAAGAGAACATCAAATTTGATGATTTCAAACCTCTCCTACATTTTATTTTATCTTTTGCCTAGTCATTAGATTTTTTGTTAAGAGTCAAATGCACACATTCACATGCACAGTTAATTCAAAGTGTCTAATGCAATTTTTTTAATGTTAAGTATGCGTATAAAGTAAAAGTAACAATTATAGAAGGTTGGTTATAATTCTTAGAACTTAATTCTATTCCAAAAATGTGTAAAATACTTTTTAAGATATCATAAAACAAAAACAAGCTTCTAGAATGGTAGTTATAAGCTTTAGAGTATTGTAATTACTAAAAAATGTCTAGAATACTTTTTAAATATATCATAAAATAAAATTTATTCTTCCAGATTGGGTGGTTACACTTTCTAAAAGGGTTACATGTTTCAGGCAAAGCATCCCTTTATAAGAGTAGTTACAAGATTCTTTGCACCCTTTCATAAAAGAAAACTTCTAAAATAACCAACTCTTTTATATTCTGCCAGCTACATAATTAATTGATTAACTAATTGATTAATTTTACTTGTCAATTTTTTGCAACTTTTCAAAAAACAAAATAGAGTTTATTAATCGATTACGAATCAATTAATTGCACTTCCTAATTGCACTTCCAATAGTTATACTTGAAATTAAACTTGTGATAATGATTAGTTGGTTGCCAATGATTGGAATAACTTCCTTCCAAGCATTCATAACTTCCTATTTCTCATTCTATAAATACTTTACATGGGTTCCTTCATTAAAAGACATGAAAACACATTCATGATACGACATTCTCCTACATTCTACTTGCAAAATACAGTTTTGACAAGTTGCATTCTAAAAGCCTCCACACCAACTTTGTGCCTTCAAAGAAGCAATCATCCATGCCAACTTTGTGCTTCAAGAAAAGGCTTCAAAATTCTACATCCCTTGTTGCGCCAACTTTGTGATCCAAGAAGATGATCTTCATTTCTACTTCCTCTTTGTGCGCCAACTTGATATACTTGATAGGGAAGTACAAGGGAGTATTTTGTTCATTTGATCTTGCTTCATATATCCATCTTGTTATCCTTGGAAGCAATTTTGATCAATCAAGTTTCTCTCTATTAGAATCAAGCACATACATCTTTAAATAAATTTTGATTCTAGAAATTTTCTAATACACTTCGTAAGCGCAAACTTTATTTTCTATCAAAAGTTGTAAGAGAATATTTCTCAAAATTTGTTCTTAACATACATCATTTTCTATCAAATTCTATTTTCCTTATGTAAAAGTTATAATAATTTTCAAATGGATTTCAAAAGAATATTTATGAGTCATATTATATTTGATTAAACACTTGCATATTGGCTCAATAGGACTTGTAATAATTTTGCTATCTTTCTATTTGTTATAATTTGGATGCTAGGGTTGTTGGCTTCCCATTCTTCTAGTGAGTGAAGAACAAAAGTCCTTGTGGGTTATACAAGAAGGGGTTTATGTGATAGAAGCTCACTACCTTCAATTGAAGTAATGAAGTTTAGTGGATTTCTTACTTGGAGAGTAAGAGGAAAATCTTAGTTGGAGATCAACTAGGTAGAGATTTTTCTTAGTTTGGGTTTCTTCTATAAATCTTAGTGTTATTTGTGGATTGAATTTTTGTGGTTGCCATAATTTTCATTAAATATCTAAATTATGCAATTCACCCCCCCCCCTCTTGCATAATTATCATGTGTCCCTTGTCCTTGAGCTTCTTCACTTTAATTTTTATTTGGATCTTCTAGCTTTATTTAGGCCACATCTTGCATATAAACAAAACACAATAATTATTCTTAAGCCATATTTTTTTGTGCTAAACGCATGCACTAAACCTAATATACAATTATTTACAATGCAACTAACTTTGAGACTAGCATAATTTAGGCATATTATCATTAGTTATCGTGCATTTACCACTCGACTAGAACCAATGATTGTAAATTTGTAATAGAATTTGTGCAAAGAACATTTTTAGTAGGTTTGGGATGGCTCGGGCAATTATTAGTGACAGAGGGTCCTATTTCACTAATGCTCACTTCTGCACTCTTCTTGCTACATATGGGGTCAAACACAAAATCTCCACACCTTATCATCCCTAAACCAATGGACAAGATGAGATTTCCAATCAGAAAATCAAGAATATTCTACAAAAGATGGTACAACCAGGCATGAATGATTGGGCCATTTAGTTAGATGATGCTCTCTAGGTGTACCGTATTGCTTTCAAGACTCCATTGGAATGTCTCCTTACCGACTTGTTTTCTGTAAAGCCTGTCAACTTCCTGTTGAAGTAGAGCACAAGACTTATTGGGTTATCAAAGAATGTAACCTACATCTTGGAAAAGCAGGTGAAAATTGTAGGCTTCAATTAACTGAGTTAGAGGAAATACATAACGAGCTAGGCATATGAAAATGCCAAGATTTATAAGGAAAGGACCAAAGTTTTACATGAAAAAATGATTTGCTACAAAAGCTTTGACCTAATCAAAAGGTGTGGCTTTTCAATACTAGATTATAGCTTTTCTCAAGAAAGTTAAGATTTAAATGGACTGACCCATACTTAGTGTCACGAACATTTCCACATGGGGCCATTGAAATCTTTGATCCCAAAATAGGCCACAAATTCACTGTCAGTGGTCAAAGGCTAAAACTGTACAGAGAAAACTTAGGACCAGGGCTTGTACCTGAGTAACTCTATCTCCAAGATCCTTGAGTGCATTACATCTAGTTGTCAACTTAAAATGCAACACCTGGTTGGAGGCAACCCAGCACTGTTGGTTGTATATATCAGATTTTATATATTAGGTTTAATTGATTTAGATCTGGAACTGACTGAATCGTTTTAAGAAGATTCCAAGATCGGTAGGTGATATTTACTCTTTTCTTATGTCTATTACATGCATTGAAGACACTATGTGACATAGGCATTGGGGGGTAGATAATTATTGTGTTGAGTATTTAATTCAGTTTCTAGGTTTTTGTTAAAAAAAAAGAAAAAGAAACAAATTGATATTGTTAGGACTAGTTTGGATGGAGGGACAAATTTTGTAGGATAACTTTTTTGCAAATGGGTTATCTTGCATTTATGTTTGGAAGTTATAAGGGTTATCTTGGGAGGTTAACTTGTAGTTGTTTGGAATGCAGAGGAATAACCTGGAGCGTTATCCTTTGCGTGAAAGTTTGTTGTTTGGGAGTTTGTTGATGGGATGCAGAATGACAATTCTGTCCCAATAATTATTGATTTGAAGGTTAGTTGATTATTAATATTAATTAGCACTTATAAGACAATTATAGCTTATTATTTCCAATAAATAATTTATTTAATGTATGAAGCTTTATTTGTTTTAATTGTAATTATAATTATATTAATTAAAATGAGTTGTCATTATGTATAACTTGATAGGTAATATTTTATTAACAACATTTCTAGTTAATAATTGATACATTTCTTTCTTATTTTCATTTGAATAAAAAGACCTTAATATTTAGTAACCATTTGCATGTGACATTCTTTTGAATTTAATAAATATGAGTTCAATTCGAATTTTGGTTAATAACTTGAGAAGACATTTTTAGAAGAGAGGCATATCTAGTTTGCTTTCTTCTCTTTTAATTTATGGTGATAATTGCACAATAATTATAGGTTCTAAAATGCCTAAATTCGGGTAGGAATGTAGCTAACATTGTATATATTGTATTCATATTAGACATTTCATGCATTTTCATCTCTTTATATAGCTTACATATAATAATGTTTTTGTGGACCCAATTTTAGTATAATGCCTTTATCTTGTGAATGTAGGTCCACATGTAATAAATGGAGGGCTAGAATTCAGAAACCAAATGTGGGAAGAACCAAAATGATGCAATGAAGATTAAAGAAATTCTTGCAGTAAAAAAAAGAGAATAAAGGCAAGTGAAGGAAGAAGAGAGGAGAGGAGATGATTATCCCTACCCATATCCTTATCATAAACCCAATTCCCATAAGCCTAGGCATAGCCACCCTCTATTCCATCCCAATTGGCCTATCCCTAACCCAATTTCCCATTTCCACCTCTAATTGATCCTTTGGATTTTAGTTGGTTAATCAATTGGATTCAATTGGACTCAATTGGACCTAACCATTTTATTTAGGCACACCCATCCCAATTAGGTCCACCTAATCTCAATTGGGTTCACCCTTATCCTACACCCTCATCTAACCCTAACTTGTTCCCTCACTAACCTACTCCTACATTGATCCTAATGCCTACCACACCTTAGCCTTAATAACCTAATTCAATCCCATTAAATTGGATTTACAAATTGCGGATCTAACCCACCATTATAATCAACCCTCATAACCCCCAATACATAACCCACCCAAACCATTGTATACCCTCGCATCCCCCCCCCCAACCCATATAACACACAAACACACCACCCCCTCTCCCACCTTTCGATCTCCCTTCTCTATTTTCTCTGCCTGACGTCCCTCCCTCTCCCATTTCCTTCACAACCACTAGTGCCATCTCTCTTCTTCTCCTTCTCTATTTCCTTCCCTCTCCCACACACTCTCAGTCTCCTTCTTCTTCCCCTACGTTAACCTTTTCCCACCCATCACCAATTGTTCACCTCTACTGTCGGCAACAGCTCCTCCCTTGACATCGACCACTAAGGTCGTTGTCACATTTAGCCACTATACCACCAGCCCTTTCTCATCTTCCTTACATGAATAGCAACCTCCAACATTCCCCCACCGTCGACCATCACCACCACCAGCCACCTTCAGCAGCGTTGAACCCAACATCCACCAGCCACCTCCACTTCCACCTCCACCTCTGAATACACCCAACCTCTGCCACCTCTTGATCCGTTTCGACCATCAATCTACTCCTTATAACTTCCTCTACCTCCTTGTCAATTCAATTTATCTAATCGCAGCTTGAACTCATTCAATTTCAGCCACGACACTCAACCACTTCATTCCCCTGCTTCTACCCTGTCTTTTATTTATTTTTTTCCTCCTCTACATGGCAAGCCACCACCATGACTACTCAAATAGCCTCTCCATCTCCATCTGGTTCTCCTCCTTCCACTGTTCACCTTAGCAGACGACATCAACCACAAACCACCTCTCCTCTATGCGCCTTTCACACCAAGGATGTAGCGAGGGTTCTCTCCTCTCCTCCTCGACGTCAACCTTGCAAATCTCACATGAAGAACGACAAGGAGAGCAATCCACTTCAAGCACTTTCATAAGCCTTCTTCTCTCTCCATTCAGATTTGCATTTCACATATTTTATTTGGTTTTTAGTTTAATAATGAAACTATTGCAAATCTGGTATAAGGTTTGTTTAATTTTCATGTAGTTGAAATTGACGTGAATGTTGTTATTCATTTACGAATATGTTTTGTCAAATCTTTAGTTACTTAGTGTAAACATCGCATGTTTTCCATTATAGTTAGCTTGCATGATAAAAAATTATGGAATTCTATGGTTAGCATGTTCGTTTTCATTTTAGATGGCATGATTATAATGACATTGCTTTGCTGTTGGATCGACCTTATTCTCGCTATGCATTTTTCTCCATTTATTAGAGAGCTAGGATTTTAAATTTAATCATGATTTTGTGTGTGATTTGCGCAGCAATCATGTACCCTAAAAAGACTAAATTAGGCTAAATACCTAGCTTACATTGTAAATAGAGAATGCACTTCATGCATTTCATGCATTGCATTCCTGTACATTCTTAGTTTAATTTCTCCATTCTATTGTAAATTAGGTCCATAGGAGAGGAGCAAGAGATGTACTGAAATGGAAATGCGAGAAGATACATGAAGTCTGCATCAAACAATATGCAACAAATGAGAGAGAGATGGTGGCAACGAAACATCCAGGCAGAGGAAGAGAGAAGAAGACAAACCTTAACAAACCTCACCAACCTCACATTCACACACTACAACCCTCATCTTTGTGCACACACATTAATTCCAAGCACATATGTTTACACTACATCTCCACACATGTATACACACTTGTCCACACAAATCGCACATAACCCAACCCAAAACCCTACCTAAGCCCCCATTTAGATCACCCATTTACTCCTTTACCATCCTCCATTAATCCCTTAGAACCTAAGATCTAAAAACCACTCCAAACCACCCCAACATACACTCCCAGCATAGTTCTGGACGTCCAAAACCCAATATCCCACTAAAAAAGCAATTCCAGAACTTGCAATACTCCACCTGACCTCAGTTTGGACATCCAACACACTCTTTGTATGTCCAAAACAAACAAATTAGAAGTCAAGGACATGTTCTAGACATCCAAGACAAACCAACCTCCAAATTGGATCATCTAGAACACTTCCAAGAGTTTCGATTTTGACACTTAAGTCATGTAGACAACTCTCTGGACATCCAATAGCCTATTTCCAGCATATCAACTCACGACAAAAACACATTTTTCACCTCCTTAAATCACCATTAGCCACCTAATTAGGTCCTAAACACTACCCTTAGTGTGCACCTATGCTAGAGCCCTCTAGAACCATCTAAAACCCTTAAGTTATGCCTGCTTATCCTATGCCTAAACTCTACCTAAGGTGCACCACACCTTGATCCACATCTATAAAAACCCCTCTCAATAGCCAAACCCCCCTCCTCTCTTCTCCTTGGGTGGCACTATTCTCTTCTTCTCTGCTCTACTTTCCACTCCACCATTTCCATTCCTCTCTTCTTCTCTGGAGGCAAAGGTGGTGTAGGCCATGTTGATGCACTTTCGTCGTGTTTTAGAAATGCGTCATAGTATAGCAATGGAAAATGAGTCAACCTTAAAATTTATAAGCTCAAAAAGTGTGAGTTTCTAAGGTCATTCGCAGGGAGCAAAAGATCGCAAATCAAACACTAATCAAATTGCACAAAATATGAAATAAATACTGAGTTTATTGTAATGTCAAAAAGATATGAATCAATGTATATCAAGCTCAAAAATGTATATGGATCAAGGGTAAAAAATATGATGAAGAGAGAAAGAGAGAGAGATAAAGCAAAAAATGTTGTGGTTTGAAACCACTAATAAGCCTTTCAACACTTAGGCTTAATTTAACCCCAAAGCCTTTAATCTGACGATGCCTCAAAGCCCTCAGACTGCTTAAGTAGCAAAGCCCAATGCCTTCGAAAGCTAAGTCCAATTCAGGCCAATTCTTTCTGAAGCAAAGCCCCTCTTTTCTTTGCCTAAAGCTTCCTCTTCCTCTTTCTCTCTCCTCAAACCCAGGACCACGCTCGCATGGGCGTGGGTGAGCATGTGCATGCATATAGGCGTGCATAGGGGACCTGACTCCTTGTGTGCTTGGGCGAACAGCCTATGCACGAAGAGGGTTATGAACGGCGACAATTACACATTACGCATTTATTCATGATAAAATGCCAACATATGATAGTTCCTAAGCTTAACATTGCATATAGCATTGTGAATAATGCATAACATTCATTACATTGCATTTAGGATAATTTGTGTAATTTGTATATTAATATTCACATTTTATATGACCAAGGGGCAATGCGACATTTGTGCAAGCTCCGGATGAAAATCCGACCGTACGGATGGATTTGGAATGACGATCGCAGTCCATCAATGCAAAAATCACTTCAATCAGAGCTCCGTAGCACCCTCTACAAGAAGAAGTTGGACAACAACGATGGCGCCATCGCAGCCCTCCAGCCCGACCGCAACCACTCCTAAGCCGCATTTGTGAAATCTCGATCGTTGGATTTGAATCCAACAGTCGTCAAAATGCCATGATGCCTGCCTCAAGCCAAGCAAAGACGAGCTTCAAGCAATCTCGACTGTTGGATCAAGATCCAATGGTCGTGGGCGCGTAAACCTTAATTCCTCTATGCAACACCAAGCTGACCTCTACGCAGCGATTGGCGTTTCAACTTGCAATGCATGGCCACGCGATCGAAGCCCCGAGCACAGAATTAATCTGTAGAAGCATGCATGGGTGAAATTCGTTCGTTGATGGGCGATCAAGCGGCGAAGGAAGTAGTGACGTGGCGCTCCGAGAGCCACGCGATCTATACGTGTGCAATACTGCGCAGGTGCACGCTGAATCAAACTCGCACGATCGGGGGTGCTCACTTAAGTCAACCGCACACACCCTTCGCCATCTGATCTCGAGGAGGCGCGATTCGCGTAATTTGCCTGCAGCCACACGATCAAGAATCCAATGGCTGTCAATACCTGCACCAGCAGGAGCGTGATCTCTGTGATTTGAGAAGCACGAGCTACACGATCTCTGGACCATGCGATGGAAATCTAGCGGCTGTGGTGCTCCCTGGACTGTGCTAGCTACAACGACTCACTTCACACCAGTGGGGTTGAGTGATGGCTTCAGTAACATCCAAGGTGGGTCTTCAATGACATTTTAAATGTCGCTGTTGACCCATGCACACAAATACACCCCCTTCCTACACCTATATAAACCCCCTACACCTCCCATTTTTCCCTATCTCTACCTATGCTACTCCCACCTACTCTAGAGCTTCAAGAAGCCTCCTAAGCTCCCAAGAGCTCTTTCCCAAGCTCCATGGCCTCCTATTAGTGTAGCACTTCCTTACTCCACCAAGCATTCAACCATACCCTCACCTCCTTCGTAGGAGATCGCAGAGCCGTCCCCTCACCTCCATTCAGGTAGATGATCACCTTCACCTCCTCATCACCATTTCCTCAGCTTGGTCAAGCGACCCTCTACCTGGGTTCCTCCTACACCTCATCCCTGACATCCAGTAGCTCATCTCCTCCATCCAAGCTGCCAGCAAGCATCGTCGTCTTGCCAGACATCCGCTTTGGGAGATTCCTTCTCATCTTTAATCTCTTGTTATTTTGTTTAGCATATTTCTGATTAGTGTAATAAACAACATTTTGATATATCAGATTTGCTTCATTTCTCGACTCTCTATCTTTTTATTTATCCTTGCCTGAATATTATCTTGGCTATTTCTTCATTTCAAAAATACTAAAAAAATCACAAAACCCCAAAACCACCAAAAAGAAACAAAGTGAAATGTGGATTTCAAAGAAACAAATGTCGCCTCCCCATGTTCAACTCGAGACTCCTTTTCACATTTCAGTAAAGTTTATTTGATAGCAAGTTTTGCAATTACAATGACGAGTTTCTCAAAATCCTACCTTTTCTCCACAAAAATCCGCTAATCAAACGGATTTCCAAATTAAGTCCCCACGATACGGGACTATCTTCTTCCTCTTTTCTTTGCTCGTTGACATGTGTAGTGGTTCTCCAAATTGAAGCTACTGCTGCTATGCTTCCTTCAAATCAAGGGCCTAGACGTGGCCCTCTTGTTATTCTGCATCGATTGTGGTCGGTGGTAAGGTGGATTGTGGTCGGATGGTCGGTGACGGAGATGAGGAAGACGACGAGGATGGGGAATTACCTGCAAGGAAAACAAGGCTCTAGGGCCCCAATCAGATATGTGGGAAGCTTCGCCTTGGTGAGGTGCAGCTTGTGGTGGTCGTTATTTGGTGCTTTAGTGAGTGGAATGACCAGATGATGATGGCCAGAGATGAAGAAGACAACGGTGATGGGGACGATGGTGGAGGTGTGATATGGTTAAATTAGATTAGGAGAAATATTCATGAGGATGAGGGGGATCTTTCGCCTAGGTTAATTGGGCGTGTCAATGATGGAGGCAGGCCGGCAGTGAAGGTGTTCGTGGAGGTGATTATCGGTGTTAGAGGGAGAACGGATCTTTGGAGTGGCCTAGAGCTAATTGGAGGGTTAAGAAAAGAAAGCCCTAGGTTAATTTGGGAAGAGAAGGGGATAACAGTGTCATCGGTGCAAACAGGGGAGGTCGGCCGGAGTGGAGGGAGACGAGATGGAGGCTAAAGCTTTGTGGGAAGCTTTATATGAAGATGAGGAAGAGAAGCTCTCTATCTATCGTTCGTGATAGAGGGTGAGGAAGAGGGCGAAAGAGCTACGAAGGTGTTTCAAATCACATCGGCAAGAGGGAAGAAAGAGGCAGGATTCGACTTAATTGAGTATGAAGAAGCACTTGGAAATGTGTTGCGCTTTAAATAGAACCAAATCCAAGCTCAATTAAGTCGAGTTCATTTGGCATGTGTTTTTGCCGCCTCTTGAGCTCAAGTTTCTGGAGTCTCACCAGCATGTAAACCAACCATGATTGACTGCAAGAGGGAACTTAAACAAATAGAATTGATCTTGGGATCAATCTCGTCAAATTTGGCGAGATTTGATTGAGTTTTGATCCTCCAAATCCTAGATTGCAGTTCGTCCTTTGGGGTTTCATTAGTCTGCACTTGCCTTCTTAGGCTTCGGGGAAGAAGGTGATGGCGGTAGGGCTATTTATGTAAAAATGACAAAAGTAAGGGACCTATCCATGAGAAAAATCAGGACTCGGGGGGCTTTATGTGATAAATAGGGAATCTTGGACTAAAATGTAAACTAGGTTAATAAGATGGACTCTGATTAGGCTCAAATTTTAGAATTAACCTAATTTGGACCCAAGGAATCTATTGGTGACTTCAAATTTGGGTTTTGACCATGTTTGATGGAGTAAATTACACAGTAACCCAAAACAAGGCAAATTCCTGCCTAAGTCTTTATTTTTTGGTCAAAATGTGTTCTTTTGGTTAAGGTGAAGGTTCCAAACCTCAGAATATTTTTTAATGATTTTTAAGAGGTTTATATTGCATTTATTTCCATCAGAACCTTTTAATTTGAGTGAGGCTGTAATTAGGGTTTTTAGGTGATAACTTAATCTTCAAAACATAGAGAACCCTGATTCAGTTAGCTTGAGCCCAATTTTTGGGAAATTAAGCCCATTTGGCCATAGATTAGGCCTTGATTAACCCCTTAGTTAATATACATTAGTAATTAAATGTTAAAATTACAAAATTAACCATATTCTTGTCTTCTTCTCACAAGCAATTCAAAACAGAGTTATGATCTTTTGATGAATATTTAGGAGCATTTATTATTGTAGTTAGGCTAAATTAGACTTATTAACACCAATGATAGTGCTACCATCATACCCCCATGTCTAAGTTTTGCTAGTACCTAGCAAAATCCTATTAAACATACTAGATCTCTAGGCTAGATTTTAACCGTTAGGATGCCTTACCGAGTCGTATGTCTAAAAATTAGATCGAAATACCAACAGTAGGCCTAGAGGTACTCGAGTACCAGCCAAGACCCATACTTGACCAGCCTTAGCCTTGGGCTCGCAACGATGGTTTCTATGGCCTACAGAATCTGCCGAGGGGTTTGTTAACCCCAACGGTTAAAACACCCGTGAGTATATGCAGCAAGGTCCATGTTTAATTTGCTAGTGTATTTTTGAGAAGAGAGAGATGGATATGTATTTTGAGATTTTTCTCTCTTTAGTTTTTAGATTCCTCTAAACCCAACATCGAATTGGCCGTAAACACGATCAGTACAGATTCCTTGTCCCCATCATCAATCCTTGAAGGATCCCTACCTTTCAACACTTTGTGATAGTGCTGCTGTTAAACGCGAAATCATCGATGTTTAAGAAATGCGTTATACTATAGGACAAAATCACATCAAACAAATACAATTTATTACTTGAATTTAAGTCCGAGGTCGAACACAGGAAACAAATATGGAATTCACACGCTAATCTCAATAAATAATATAAATGAGCACAATTAATTACTCAAAAATGAATATTCAATGTATAACATGAGTATCTCAAAAGATGAAAAGAACTCTAGACAAAGTAATGGTGATTTAGATCATCAATTTTTAGTTTAACATAATATATAGCACTTACTGAATAGAACCAAATGAATGAATAGTAAATGTCATTTCTACAGTGTTTCTTCTTATTCCTTGAGTTTCTTTTTTGAAGCACGACACTTTTTCTTTGACTTCTCTTCCCTCTCTTTCTCTTCTTCTGCAATCCTCCTCTTCTTCTGCCTTTACTTTTCTTCTTTCTTTCTTCCTCTTCTCTTCACAGACAAGGGAGGGACTCACGAAATTGGCTAAGTATCAGACTATCCCTCTCTAAAGCAAAAACCCCTGGTCTCACACACTCTCTCTTTCCCTTCCTCCTCTTCTCTTTCTCAAGGATAACTGGGTATTCGAGTAATCGGGCATGAGCGCATCGGGGACCATGGCTATGTGCGTGAGTGTCACAGCTGAGGTGTGAGAGAAGGCTTAGGCAGGTAATCGGGTGAGAGGGGTAAGTGGGACCTCACCTTGTGTTTGGAGGCGTTAAGCCCCAAACACAAAAACAATATATTCGGCTCAATCGTCTTTAAATCCCACAATGTGGGATTAATCCCACGGGTTCTTCTTCGCGTACTGCTGAAGGTGGTGTCTCGCCAATTGGAGCAACTACTGAGGGGAAAGCTTCCAATTGAAGCCTTGGATCGAGGCCTGGGGTCCTTTCGTAGGGATCTGGAGTGAGCACCTAGAGGTATCATGGCTAGAACACCATGAACATGGCCGATGAAGTTGTTGCGGCGGCGGAGCTCTGGTGGAAGACCTAGAATAAAAAATATAGGCGTTAAGCCCCAATTAAAACGTTCAAGAGGATCGTCGTAGAGCGTGGAATGTGATGGTGGTGTCCGTGGGGTGATTCGTGCGTGGATGATGGTGGACAGTGACGGAGATGGAAGTGAGAAGGTGGGTTGTTCGGTGGCACGTTTGGGTGAGCGGTGGAGTGAAATATGAGAAGGGTTTTGATGGGCGTGAAGTGGCGGAGGTAGTGGGGTAGGTCACGAAGCGGTTGAAGTTGTGAGGTGAGGGGAATTCCTCGCCAGAGATGTGACCAGAGCGAAGGAAGATGATAGTGTGAGTGTGGTCAAGGGAGTATTTTTGAGGTTTTGGATATGGGAAATGACCTAGAGACTAAAAGGGACCTAACTAACCTTAAACTAATGGATGAAAGGGGGAATTTGGCACTGGCGTTGGTAGGCTGGCACCGTGGAAGAAGATACTTTGGTGGGGTAGAAGCGGCGACGACGATGAGGATTGGGGCGCCCGCTGGTATGGTGCGACGCGGAAGAGGGAGAGGAAGGAGAATCCACCGCTGGTATTGCAAGTGGATGACGAGAGTGGTCAGAGAGAGTCGCCGGATGTCATGGAGCCTTTTGACTCAAGAGAAGGGAGGAAGGAGAGGGGTTTTCTGGCAAAAAATGAGCGTAGAGAGGACGGTTTGTCCTCAGGGGTCTTTAAATAAGTCTTAGGAGGTGCTTGAATTTTGGAAACCAAGCTTTTGAGCTTGATAAGTTCGCCGAAGTAGGAAACCCACATCTCTCATGCGTTCACATGAGAGATTGGGAAAGAGATAGAGCCCACGAATAGGTTCAAATCGTAGAGAAATCTCTTAAGAATCTTTCTTCCAAATTTGGAAGAGATTGAGCATAAAATCAAGGAGAAAACTCTGATTGAAAGTTGCCAGAGTAGTAGAAATAAGATGTCTGTGTTCATGGAGGCAGCGGGGACCTTTTAGCAAAGAAGGCAACAAAGATAGGGGCCTATTTGTAATGAATTTCAAAAGCTAGGGGCACTTGTGAAATAGAAAGAATTAGACAGGATTGAAATGCAAACTAGGTCAAGACGATCTCTGATTGGACCCAAATTTTGATAAAAACCTCATTTGGACCTAAGGAATCCAATGGTGAAGTTGGATTTTGGTTTTGACATAGTTTGACTAGGTAATTTATGCAAAAACCTAAATTAGGGCAATAGCCTGTTTGAGACTCTATTTCAGGTCAAAATGGGTTCAAATGGTCAAATCAAGGATGACAAACCTTAGAGAATATTTTTTTATGATTTTTAAAGGGTTTAGATGAATTTTATCCTTACCAAAACCTAAGTTAATTAAGCAGATCTATTTTTAGGGTTTCAGATGTCTATAAATTCTTGAAATGCATGAAAACCTGTTCCTATATACATGAACCCACTTATTAGACATTTATGACCATTTGACCTTTAATTAACCCTTGAAAAGCCCTGCAGTTATTTTGCATTCATGATAGGATGGTAAAATTACAGTTTTAACCTTGGTTTCTTGTTATTCTCTTAAAAAAAATGTGCAATGAATTACTGTCTTCTGGCAGTAATGTAGGAGCATTTAATGATGGAATATGAATAAATAAAACTAGATATGGCTGATGATAATGTTATCATCATACCCCCTTGCCTAGATTTTGCTAGTCCCTTAGCAAAATCTTATGAAATGAACTCAGATTCTAGACCATGCCTTTGATGTTAAAAGTCATAATATTTTTTCTTTTTAGAAATTTGGTCAGAATGCTAATAATAGGCCTAGAGGTACTCAAGTACCAAGAAAGATCCAGACTTGACCAGCTTTAGTCTCAATCTGTAGCAAAGGTTTCTATGGCCCACATAAACTATCCTAAGGATCGTTGAACCCAGTAGTTAAAGCACCCATGCTTGAAACATGGTTAGTCCCGATTTAGTTTGCAATGCATTTTTGTAAGAGAGAGGGATAGAAGAATTTTTTTCATTTCTGGAGAGCTTTCTCTCTCTTTTTCTTTTTTTTATTTCTAGCTTTGGATTGTCTCAAAAACATGGTTTGTATCGGATTCCTTGCTCCCACCATCAATTCTCACAGGGTCCCTAGCTTTTGATGCTTCGGGATAGCATCACCCATGGCAACCCCTAGAACCCTACCTTTCGACACTTCGAGATAGTGCCGCCCATGGTGTTCTGTAGCTAAATTCAAGCCCTAGCAATCGACATTTCGGGATAATCCTGCCCATGGCACCTGAATCAGTACAAGGTGCTTACATGCCCCTAGTAGGATATTTAGATATCCCAGGAGACAAGCATCGAGGAAACGGTATGTTATTGTGCATCTTCGAGGGGAATATCCCACATCTCTGCATCGGGAACTCATCTAAATCAACTTATGTTTATAAGCCGCTCCTAATCTAGGTGGCTTTTTCAAAACAGAATTAACGCATTTTCGTGATTTTGATTATTAAGCGTACTGAACTAGACTTGTGTGTGGATTAGGGTTCTAAGATTACCGAGTCCCACAAATCAGAGGTCAGTTAGTGAGGTCGAATACTCCTTAATCCTTAGGCCTAATACATAAGATTCGCATTTTCCTCAACCTCTTGAGGATTATCCAAATCTTAATGGATACGTAAATTTTTAAGCCCTAAAAAGAAGCCCAAGAGGCCTAAGATCAACACTCATACTAATCTCTTTGTCTCTTTGTACTTTTAGGACTAATTTTTTTTTTCTTTTGATTTGGTCTAGAATTTAAGTAGATTCCATAATCATTTACTAATGACTCACCTTTTTATTTCAAATTGTGGCTCCTTTTTAACATTTAAATCACCTCTCTTTTTCCTTCTCAAGAATGATATGCATTAATTTTCTCAAAATTTCCTCCCCTTTCTCCATTTAAATTTTTTTTTAAATTTTTTTTTAGTTTTTTGGAATATGTAATTTTTTTGTAAGAACCACTTAGAAAACTTTAATTTCTATGGGTTTGCACTTTGACAACCCCCCATGCCTAAGTTTTTATAATGTCCTCATTGTAAACCAGAGGGTATGAAATCAGTTAAGGTTCAAGGGTTAGAACAGGTTCAATGGGTGAGTGGATGGGTTAGGATGACTGTTGTGGACAATTTCAAGCTCTGGTACAGGTATCAGAGGTGGGGTCGGCTGTTTTAACTCTGAAGTCAAAGTGCAGTAGACGTGAAGCTCAAAAGGATAAGCAGAAGGATCTTGATTTTTTAAAATGATGGGTTGCCTCCCGTTAAGCGCTAAATTCAATGCCTTGATCAAAAGGCTGGTTGGTCTAACAAGGTGCTTGTTTAGATTGATAGGCTGATGATGCAGCCCAAACCTAATCAGTCTGGTGGGTTGATGAATGTGGATCAAGAGATATGGTGCCCACCAGATACTTTGTGAAAAAAGATATGGCAGTGTGAATCGTGGGTTTGGCTGAATCAGATCAACCTAGTCAGAGTAGAGATCTTCAAAAGAGAATGGATTAGTGGAGGATGTGAGATCCCTACGAGAGTGATTAGAGAAGGATGAGATGTGATTAGTAGTTTGATCAAAGTCCGAATCCTGATCAAAAGATGGATAAGAATCATCTGCGACCAGATTATCGAGAGGAGAGTCAGAGTAAAAGTTGATTCCAATTATGGGTCGGGGTTGGAATCGGATTCGAGAAGGTTCTATATGTGTTGTAGAAGAGGTGGCTTCCAAGAGAGCTGTGTGTGAGGGCTCCTCTAGAAAAGGTTTAAAGGTAGGTGTATCTAGAGAGTCCTCATAGAGCTCATCAAAATCAAATGTAAATGCCTGGAGAGTGCTTATAGGATCATGAAAATTGGAGTTAAGAAAAGATTCAAACTCTGGATTGCATACACTCTTGTCACTTGTAGTTTCTAAATCCTGTAGATCATAAAGGAATGATTCCAAGTCAATGGAACTTGATTTTGAATTGATGATCTCAGGATCAGGGACCTCAGAGTCAGCGTCAAAGAATGGGTCATGGATGCTGAGGTCGTAAATTGGCTCGTAGTCGTCAGGAAACAAAGATTCTTTGAAATCAGAGTAAGATTCAAAATCGTCGGAGAACTTGCAAAGATCGTGTTCTAAACCTCGAGATGTGAAGAAGCTGCAACCTTACTTGGATCAAACCTAAACTCAGAATCTGAACTCAAAAAGGTGTCCATATTAGGCATGTGCTTGGGTTCTTGGCTCCTAGGAGAGACCCAATCGAATCCCAACTCTTCTAGCTTCTTGATTTTTGTGTCATAAATTGGTGTGATTTTTGAAAAATTGATCTGTATCTCAGAGGAGTCTAGAGAGGTGTAGTCATCAAACATAGGCCCAAAATCATAGTTCAACTCAAAAATCTGAGTCTCATCACATGGGGCCTCATTATTATCCCAAATAGGCTTGAATCCAGATTCTAGGTTTAAGGTAGGGTTTGGATCACTAAATCTAGGCTGGGCTCTATTGGGATGTCAGAATCATCCTTGAAAATTACCTTAATAGGATAAGGTTCGGGATTTACATTCTCTAGGAGTTCTGTTTTAAGCACATCATTACAGGTGTTTAGGAATTTAAGGCTAGGTGAACCAAGTTCTCGTACCTCTAAGGCTGGCTCGAAATCAGGAACACCTGCAATTGGATCCTCCCAACCCATCTTAAGATCAGGCGTATCAGTGTACATATAAGTTGGATCATATTCCATTGGGGTTGGGGATCCACAACAACCTTGGTTCTTGAACTTGGGATTTGGGAAATCAGATTGATCCATAGTCTTATTCTAAGATGTTTCGCTAAATGCTTAGGGAATATATGGGTATTTTTTATCGATAATTTGTTTCAACAATTTTATCATCTCTTCCCGTTTCCCAAGGTCATCTTGGTGCTTTTCCCAAAGTACAGGATTTGTCATGCATTGGAGATATTCAAAGTTATGCAATTTTTCCAACTCAATATATCCTGTCATGAGAGTATCTCGAGTTGATCCATTTGTTATTTGTGTCAATATTAATTGAGTACAATTTGTAATAAAGGCTATTATTTCTGGGATATTTACCTGAATCATGTTGACTGGATTTGAGGTTTTGTCATCAACTCCATAATATTTTAAGGCATCCTCAATCATTCTATCTCTCATGGACATTCGGGCGTCAGGTTTCCTAAATGGTCTTCCTAAATTGACAGGCTACATTTTCAAATCAGGTGGTGGAATCAAGATGTAAAATCAAACTCAGGATTTAGATTAAAATTGATCAGATCTGAAAAGAGATTCCCAAGAAGTTTTAATGTAGTCTCTTAGGTTAAAAACCTAAGGACCTTCCTATGTGTGCTCTAGTGAAAAGATGAGGGACTTGAATGTTATTTGGACCCAATCAAGGCACTCAAAGATTTTTGGATGACTATAGAGGTTTGGGGTGGATGATACCCCTAGATCAGAAAGTAGTCTACCTGAGAATTACCTGGGTAGCCAGGAAGGGAGAGTCCCGCAAAGACCCCTACACGGTAAAGCAACCCCACGGGTTACAGGGTTTCCCCCACCTGACCTTCCTTGTCATCGTGGTTCCAGGTAGACCAGAATGTATAACTTGACCTCTTAAGTCTACCAGTTTTAAGTCCTAATTTGTGCCCTTAATTCCACTTAATTTAGAAGTTAATTTGACTCGTGACCTAATTTGGAGGTTAGTTGGCCTACAAAGTAGACCAACTTCACTTGACCTGCCCTAAAGATAAATAACAGAATAAAATCTAGGTCAAGACCCAGAAATCACCCTGAATGATTCTCAGTTTATTAGGTCCATGATTTTAGGGTTCAAGTGATTTTAGAGCTTGATTTTTTAGGGTTTTCCTGATTAGGTCTTTTCAAATAGGGCCTTGGGTAGCACACAAGTGTGGGAGGGTTTATTTCCTTTTATGCAGGCAAATGTGAACTAGCACTTCAAACCCTAGTGTTGAAACCCTAATTATCTCTATTTCAAGTCCAATTTAATTTCAATATGTTCACCTAGGGCTTCAAGCAAGTAGTGTGTTAGCCTAGGGTGATTTTAGAAATTAAGCGTAGTCCCTAATAGGTACAGGTAATTTGGGTAGGGAATTCTAAACAGAATCGCTTCAAACTTCAATCAGATATGAAAATTTTCCGCAAATAAGGAGACTTTCCTGTTAATGATAATTACTAGAAAAATAAGGCAAGTGATTCCTAAGTAGTTTTTTTTCCTTTTCTCTCTTCCAAAGATTAGGAGATTAGGGAGGAAGAGAGATTATCTGCTCTTGAGTGGTTGAATTGCGTGGAAGTTCGCCTCCTGAAGTACCTCACAAAATCACAAGAAATCAAACAGGGTAAGTTAGTGCTCAAATATAATCAGATAAAGCAAAGAGTAGTGATGAATTGCGTGTTGCTCCTCGGCGACTGCGTCAAAATGTTAAACGCGAAGTTGTTGATGTTTAAGAAATGCATTATAGTATAGGACAAAATCGCATCAATCAAATACAATTTATTACTCAAATTTAAGTCTGAGGTCGAACACAGGGAGCAAATATGGAATTCACACGCTAATCTCAATAAATAATATAAATGAGCACAATTAATTACTCAAAAATGAATATTCAATGTATAGCATGAGTATCTCAAAAGATAAAAAGAACTATAGACAAAATAATGGTGATTTAGATCACCAATTATTAGTCTAACACAATATATAGCAATTACTGAATAGAACCAAATGAATGAACAGTAAATGTTGTTTCTACAGTGTTTCTTCTTCTTCTTCTTCTTCTGCTATTCTTCTTCTTCTTCTTCTTCCTTGAGTTTCTCTTCTGAAGCACGACTCTTTTCCTTTGGCTTCTCTTCCTTCTCTTTCCCTACTCCTATAGTCCTCCTCTTCTTCTGCCTTTCCTTTTCTTCTTTCTTTCTTCCTCTTCTCTTCACAGACAAGGGAGGGCTCACAAAATTGGCTAAGTATCAGACTGTCCCACTCTGAAGGAAAAATCCCTTGGCCTCTCACTCTCTCTTTTCCTTCCTCTTCTTCTCTTTCTCAAGGATAATCGGGTATTCCGGTAATCGGGCATGAGCGCACCGGGGACCAGGCCTGCGTGTGTGAGTGTCACAGCCGAGGTGTGAGAGAAGGCTTAGGTGGGTAATCGGTGAGAGGGGTAAGTGGGACCTCACCCCATGTTTGGAGGCATTAAGCCCCAAACACAAAAACAATATATTCGGCTCAATTGTCTTCAAATCCCATGATGTGGGTTTAATCCCACGGGTTCTTCTTCGCGTGTAGTAGAAGGTGGTGTCTCGCAAATTGGAGCAACTACTGAGGGGAAAGCTTCCAATTGAAGCCTTGGATCGAGGCCTGGGGTCCTTCCGCAGGGATCTGGAGCAAGCATCTGAAGGTATAGTGGCTAGAACACCATGAACTCGACCGATGAAGTCGTCGCGGCAGCGGAGCTCCAGTGGAAGACCTAGAATCAAGAATACAGGTGCTAAGCCCCAATTGAACCATTCAAGAGGATCATCGTAGGGTGTGGAATGTGATGGCCACATCCGTGGGGTGATTTGTGTGTGGATGATGGCGGATGGTGACGGAGATGGACGCGAGAAGGTGGGTGTTAACAGCGCTTGATCGGGGATTTTAAATGAGTCTAAGTCAGTCGCATTGTAGTATAGGGGATCAAGCATTGATAACAAATAAGAAATTTTATTACTCGAAAACCTAAGTTCCGAGGTCGAACACAGGGAGTAAATGGAATCTATACACTAATCTCAATAATGTAATTTGAATACTTAAATCTACTCAAAATCTAATTCAAAATAGAATGCCAGAGTTTATGAAAATGTAGCAAAAGAAGAATTGGACGTCTGATTCTATAATTAGACATCTTAAAAAGATATGCTTCTTCTCTCTCTTCTTTGGCTCTTCTTTTCTTCTCTAGCTCTCTTTCTTCTCTTTCTGCCTTCTCCTTTCTACTTCTCTTCTTTCTTTTCTTCTGTTCTTTGGCCTTCTTTCTTCTTCTTTGATTTCCTTCTCAGACTTTAGTCTTTCTTCTTGATTTCTCCTTCCTTCTTCTTTACCTTTGCCTTCCTCTTCTTCAGCCGCACCTTTGTTACAATGCTTCTTCTTCCTTCCTTCTCTTCTTCTTCTACCTTCTTTTCTTGGCCACACCTTTTCCTCTTCTTTTCTTCTTTGGCTTCAAGTCTTTCTTCTTCCTACCTTAGCCTCTCTGCTTTCGATGCCTTAGCTCCTCTTCCTTCTTTCTCTACGCTGCGCCTTAGCTCCTCTTCTTTTCCTTCTTCTCTTCCCTGAACAGTGAAGAGCAAAACCTATCCCCTACCCTCCCCACGTCGCTCTCTCTTTATTTCTCTCTTGGGTTCGCTTTCCTAGAGCCGGGTAATCAGGTCGGGTTTTGCGTGCTCGGGTCCAGGCGCACCGGCGTGGGTGTGGTGCGTGAGGAGTGCGAGGGTTAATCAGGTCGGTCAGCCAGATCTGTGGGGCATAGGTCGTGGATGAGGCGTGCTTGTGTGGGCGAGGGACCTCACCCCGTGTTACTTGAGGCAAACAGCTAAGAACACAAATTCACTTTATACTACACACCTGCGTTGAGAACTTCTGAGGTAGGACTAAAGTGTCCCACCTGCTTCTTCGTGCCCGCAGGTGAGATGCTCTGCTCAATTGGGGTAGCAGGGCTCCTTACAGAGCTGCTCACCTGGGCTTGTTTGCCTGGAGCGCAGCAACCTGGGGTGAAGCTCGCAAGCAAGCTTGCTTGTTTGTCAATGGCGATAGGGTGGCCTGACCTGAAACACACAAGTACAGCCTTGCGGCCCTGTTAAACAACGTGTGGAGCTTCACCATGTCACGGTGAAGGTGAAGCAGTGGGTGGCTGGCCGTGGGGTGACCTGGGCGTGCGTGCCTAGGTCGCTCTGTGGCCATGAAGGTGGGTAAGGTCAGGGGGCGTTTAGGGAAGTGATGGCGGTCAGTGAAGGGGTGGAATGTGCTCAGTGGATGGTGGCAGAGGTGATGAGGTAGGTGGCAAGGCATGTGGATGGGTGAAGCGACGGGAGAGCCTTCGCCGGTGGTCGGCCGGAGATGGAGAAGGCGGTGGTGGTCTGCAGCATCAAGAGGTCTAAAGTAGAAATTAAGAGATGGGAAATGAACAAGGGAGAGAGAGGAATAGTTCTAACCTAACTACTTGGACGAAGGGGGATAGGAAGGTGGCTGGTCGTACCTGCCGCCGTCGAAGAAGAAGATACCAGTAGAGGGGTGACGGCGACGACGAAGGGGCTGGAGGCGTGCGCGCGGGTATTGCGCGACGCGAAGGAAGGTGGTGAGGACGGCTTTGCCACTGGTATTGTGGCAGAGAGATGAGATGGAGGAGGAAGGGTCACCGGAGCCTATTGGTCACCTGGCCGGAGGAGAAGGGAAGAAATTGGGGTGGTTCTCCGGCCAAGTCAAGCTGAATGGGAGCAACTGAAGATGGTGGTCATTTTATAGTCACTGGTAGGGGCTCTTGTACTTGGAAGACAAGCTTCCAAGTGCATGAGTCCTCATTGGAGTAGGATTTTAGGGGGATACCCAAATCTCTCGAGCTTTCGCACGAGAGATTAGGTGCGACTCAAGTCATGGAATCATGCTCAGATGGAAGGGAATTCCTCAGAGAATCTCCCTTCCAAATCTGGGAGATCTCTGAGGAATCAGGGAGTAATCCCCCTCCATTCCTCGCCGGTGTAGGATTCCTCCGCTTTAATGGTGGAGGGACATAATTGTAAGGGTGGAGAGGAAGTTAGGGGGGTATGTGCAAGGATTTTTAGAAGCTAGGGGCCAGAATATAATTGGGTGGACTGTTTTGCAAAGTAGGTCAAGATGACCTCCCCTTAGGTACAAATTTTGGTACAAACCTAATTTAGACCTAAGGAATCCAATGGTGAAGTTGGATTTTAGGTTTGACTATGTTTAATTGGACATTTTACAGAAAAATCCAAATTAGGTTAAATAATGAGCTAGGACCCCAATCTAGGTCAAAATAGGTTCCAAAGGCCAAATTGAAGGTTCTAAACCTTAGGGGATATTTTTCCATTAATTTTAGAGGGTTTAGTTGATTTTTATCTTGACAAGAACCTTGTTGAATTAAGCAGGTCTGTTTTAGGGTTACAAGTTGTCATTTAATTCCTAGACTGCACATGAACCCATTTCAGACCGAATCAACCCACTTTTTATCTTATTCAGTTCATTTGACCTATGTTTTGCCTCTGAGAAATTCCGTTGATGTGCTGTAATGGTAAAATTATAGTTTTACCTTTTATTTCATGTTTTCTTCTCAGAGCAGTTCTTCCTTGAATTAGGCCCTTCTCTAGGTTATGTAGGAGCTTTTATTCTCTTTCTTAGGTCAAAATGAGCTAGTTAGGGCTTATGATGAGGTTCTCATCATACCCCCATGACTAGCTTTTGCTAGTCCCTTAGCAAAATTTCAAGGTTTTAACTTCTGTTCTAGACCATGAGTTTCTTCCGTTAGTTATGATAAGTGTTTTTTTTCTTTTTCTTTTGATTAGGTTAGAATGCTGACAGTAGGCCTAGAGGTAGTCAAGTACCAACCAAGATCCAAACTTGACCAGCTTCAGCCTCGATCCTCCGTGAAGGTTTTTAAGGCCTGCAGAAACTATCCTAGGGTTAGTTGGACTCCACAGTTAAAGCACCCGTGCTTGAGACATTTTTAGCCTTGGTTCATTTGCAGTGCGCTTTTGTAAGAGAGAGAAAGTGGATTTATTTGTTTGGAGAGTTTTCTCTCTCTTTTCTTTTTATTTCTAGCTTCGTATTGACTTCTCAACACGATCTGTATCGGATTCCTCGTCCCCATCATCAATCCTCAAAGGTCCCTGGCAATCGATGCTTCGTGATAGCACCGCCCATGGCAACCCTCAGAACCCTGGCTTTCAAGATTTTGAGATAATCCTACCCATGGTGTTCCGTGGCCTAATTCTGACCCTGGCAATCGACATTTCGTGATAATGCTGTCCATGGTATCTGAACCAGTAGAGTGCTTACATGCCCTCGGTAGGATATTTAAATATCCTAAGAGACAAGCACCGAGGAGACGATATGTTGTTATGCATCTTCGAGGGGAATTTCCTACCTTTCCGCACCGAGAACTCGTCCAAATCAACTTGTGTTGATCGGCCACTCCTAATCTAGGCAACTTTTTCATAACATTAAAATGCTTTTGCATGATTTTGATAGTTATGCGTACTGAACTAGACTGTGTGTGGATTGCGGTGCTTAGGTTACCGAATCTCGCAAATCGAAGGTCAGTTAACGAAGCCGAATACTCCTTAAGCCTTAGACCTAATACTTAAGCTTCGCATTTTCCCCGACCTCTTGAGGATTATCTAAATCTTAGCAGATACTTGAATTTTTAAGCCTAAGAGTGTAGTCCAAAAGGCCTAAGATCAGTGTTCCTGCTAATCACTTTTTGTGTCTCATTAGCACTTTTTTCTCATTTTTTTTCTTGATATGGTCTAGAACTTTGGTTAATTCCTTAATCTCTTACTAATGACTATCTGTTTTTCTTTTTCATTTTGTACTCCTTTTTGTCATTTTGCTCTTTTCATCCTCATGATTGTGTGGCTCCAAAATTTTCCTCCCTCCATTTTTTGTTCTTTTTTATAATTTTCTTTTTTTTTTGATTTTTTTGACATATGTGAATTTTTTTGTGAGAATCCTTTTGACTTTTCTTGGTTTTGTATGTATGCACTTTGTCACCCCCCCATGCCTAAGTTTTGCAATGTCATTGAAAACAGAGGGTGTGAAACAGTGTTGGGTTCAGGGGCTTAGAACAGGATAAATCGGGTGGGCGAATGGGTCGAGAAGTGATTGATGTGGATGATTTCAAGCTCTGATACGTGTACCAGAGCTAGGATCGACTGTTTAAGGTTGAACTCAAGGTGCAATAGACGTGGAGTACAAATGGATAATCAGATGGATCTCTGTTTTCGGAATGACAGGTTACCTCCCGTTAAGCGCTAAATTCAACGCCTTCAGCCAAGTGGAAAATGGGCTGGAGAGGGAGTGGTCAAATCAGAGTTTTGTAAAACAAGCACCTTGATTAAGAGCCTGGTTGGTCTAACCAGGTGCTTGTTAAGATCAGAGGGCTGATGATGCAGCCCAAACCCTATTAATCTGGTGGGTTAATAGATGTAGATTAACAAATGTGGAACCCACCATATGCAATGAAGCTCTGATGGATGTGGAAATGAAAACTTAGGTTTAGGCTGAGTTGAATCAATCTGGTCAGAGTAGGGCTCCGAAAAATGATCAGTGAATAATGTGGAAACCCTACAGGGGTGATCAGAGAATGATGGATCATGATTTTCAGTCTGATCAATGTTTGATACCCGGTGTATGTGTGGAGTTGAATCATCTGCAAATGGCTCAGCGAGAGGTGAATCAGAATAGAAATTGAGTCCGGTTGCGGGTCGGGGTAGAAGACAAGTTTTGATTGGTTCTGTATGTGTGGAAGAGGTGGCTTCAATGAGAATTGTGTATGAGGGCTCTTCTAGAAAGGAATGACATGTGGTATCATGTAGAGAGTCCTCATTTTCTTCGATATCATGGTCAGATTCAAAATCGTCGGAGATATTGCAAAAATCACATTTTGAATGAGATTTAAGATCATGAGTTCCACCATAGAATAAATCACATGATGTGGATTCAGCAGCCTGACTTGGGTCTAGCCTATATGTAAATTCCGAGCTCAAAAAGGTGTTTTTATTTGTTCTAGGCTCAAGCTCTAAGCTGGTAGGAAAGACCCAATTGAAACCCCACTCGTCCAAATCCTTGGTTTCTGTATCGTAAATTGGCATGACTTTCAAAAAATCAATCTGATTCTCTGAGGATGTTGGAGAGGGATATTCATCAAATAGAGGCCCAAAATCATACTCTTCATTGAAAAATTGATCTTCTTCATACGGGGCCTCGTAATCTTCCCAATAAGTTTCAGATCCAGATTCTAGGCTTAGGATATGGGTTAAATTACTAGAATCTAGGTCAGAATTACCTTCGAGGGTCACCTTATCAGAATAAGGGGCGGGATTTATACCCTCGAGAGGTTCAGTTCTAATCTCATTATTACAGGAGTCTTGGAATTCTAAGCTTGGTGATTCATGGTCTAGGGTTGGCTCAACATTGTGTTCTCCTACAATTTCCCAACCTAATTAAATATCAGGCATGTTGTCTTCTATCTGGGTTGGGAATTCACAACCACTCTGTGCCTCAATCCCGAGATCTGGGAAATCGGATTGATCCTCGATATTGTTCCAAGATGGTTCATCATCTGTTTATGGCATATACGGGTATTTCTGATCGATAATTTGTTTTAATAATCTCATTATCTCTTCCCATTTTTCAAGATCATCTTGGTGTTGTTCCCAAAGTATAGGATCTATCATGCATTGGATGTATTCAAGGTTGTGCAACTTTTCTATCTCAATATATCCTGTGATGAGAATGTCTCGGTTTGATCCGTTGGTGGCTTCGGTCAATAACACTTGGGCACAGGTTATGATGAAGGTTGTGGTTGTTGGTACACTAATCTGAATGTTTTCTACTGGTGTTGAGGTTTTGCCTTCCTTTTTATAGAATTTCAGGGCATCCTCAATCATCCTATCTCTCATGGATCTTCGGGATTTAGGTTTCTTGAAAGGTAGTCCTAAGTAGTTTGGCTGCATATTTGGATCAAGTGGTGGAATCAAGATGTAGAACCAGAGTTTGAATCAAGATGTAGAATCAAGTTGTGAAGCGAATAGATCTGAATAAAGAGTCCCACTGAAATTTTATGTGTGTGCTCTTAAGAAAGGAGATGAGTGACTAGAGATGTTTTTGACCCAATCAAGGCACCCAAAGACGTTTGGATGACTATGGAGGTTCGGGGCGGATGATACCCCTGGATCAGAAGGTCGTCCACCTGAGAATTACCTGGGTAGCCAGAGAGGGAGAGTCCCACAAAGACCCCTACACGATAGAGCGTCCCCACGGGTTACAGGGTTTCCCCCACCCGACCTCTCTTGTCACTGAGATTCCAGGTAGACCAAAATGGGGACCTTGACCTCTTAAGTCTACCACGTTTATTTCAAAGGTGCTTTAGGGTTTTCACTTGAACTTTAGATGTTTTGATGTAGTGACCTAATTTGGAGTTTGATTGACCCAAGGGGTCAACTTCACCTGACTTGTCCTAAAGATGGCAGAATGATTCTAGGTCATGACCTAGAGATCACCCTGATTTGACTCTCAGTTTATTAGGTCCAAGATTTTAAGATTCAAGTGATTTTAGAGCTCAATTTTTAGGGTTTATCTTGTTTAGATCTCTTCAATCAAGGGCTTGGGTAGCACACTGATGTGGGAGGGTTTATTTCCTTGTAAACAGGCATGTGTGACTAGCACTCCAAAAACCCTACTGTTGAAACCCTAATTTGGTTCTACTTCCAATCCTCTTTTCTTTTAAAAAAAAAAGGTTCTCTTTGGACTTCAAAACAAGAAGTGTGCTGTCCGCGGAGATTAAGCGTGATTTCTATTAGGCATAGGAATTTTGTGGGATAGGATCTCAAAAAAATGGTTTCTACTTCAATAAGTTTTTGAAAAATTTTCACAAAATCGGGAAACCTTTTCCTTAAAGATTACCTACCTTGGAGTGGTTGACTTGCGCGGGGGATCTTCTTGTGAAATACCTTGCAAGATCACAACAAAACAAATAGGGCAAGTTAGTACTCAAATATAATCACAAATAATGTAGAAATTAATGATAAATTGCACGTTGCTCCTAGGCAACGGTGCCAAAATGTTAACAGCCACTGCTGTGATCTCTCTCAAGGCCAATTGCCTGCTGAATGTGTGCGCGAGTCCATCCCACACCTTCTGTACCTGGAGACCTGGAGCGAAGCTCGCAAGAAAGCTTTCTTGTTCGTCAATGGCGACAGGGTGACTTGACCTGAAACACACAAGTACAGTCTTGCAACCCTGTTAAACCACGTGGGGAGCTTCGCCGTGTCACGGCGAAGGTGAAGTAGTGGGTGGCTGGCCGCGGGGCGGCCTAGGCGTGTGATGTAAACAAATTTACACTACTTAAGATGTCTATTTATACATGTTCTTAAGCATAGGATTGCATTGCATGATATAAATATTGCATAACATGCATCATCTTGCATTTAGAGTAGTTTGAATAAAATGGAGGTTAATTGTCTCCTTTCATGTGCTTGGACAGGGCAAACTTTTTATCAGGGCCTCGGATTGAAGATCCAACCATACAGATGTGATCAGGGCGACGATTGGAGTTCAACGACTCCAAGATCGCCCTAATCAGGCATCTATAGCATCAGATAGTGACCGGGGAACCCTAGAAGATCAAGGGTCAGGATGGTGTAAATCCGCACTTCAAATGAAAAATCCAACCACACGGATGAATTCGGATCGACGATCTCAGCCTAACGACGCAAAAATCGAGTCAATCCGACACCCGTGGCACCATCTACAACATCCAGAAGATGGATGGCCAAGATGGCGCCATGTGGTGCCATCTCGGCCGCCCAAACGCCCGCATGCAACCACTGAAGTCTCCGTATCCGCCCCTTCTCCGCCGTTGGATCTCGATCCAACGGCTATAAATGGCTGCACCTCAAATCGCCTGCTCGACAATCCGCGCTCCGCAGCGCAGTGGGCGAGGGCGCTATCTCGAGCAGCGAACGTGAGTTCGAGCCGTAGCGAGGAGACGAAGGGCGCGGGTGAGTGGGCCCCGGCGTGCGTTGGATCTTGATCGGACGGCCGTCCGCGCTCAATAGCGATGACGCGCTATTGCACGCCCGCGCCCCACATGGCATCGCACGCGTTGGGGCGGGCGCGTAGTGAGCGGGGAAGGCGCAATCACACCCGTCCGATCTCGCGATCAGACAGCTGTGGATGGTTGAACGTGTGGCGGACGTTTAGAGTGAGCAGCCGAGGAGGCACGCGTGGGGAGCGCCCACTACGCCCACGTTGGGGCTTTAGCGACGGTTTTATCCGTCACTAAAGACCCCTTATTTAATGTTTTAAAGATGTAATGACTAATTTGCCCCCACTCCTTGCAACTATAAAAGGAGACTCCCTCCACACGAAAATCTCATCCCTTCCTTCTCTTCTCTACCTCTCCAAAGCTCAAGAGAAGCTTGTCCCACACTTGGGATGCTCCTCGCGAGATAAAGTCCAAATTTTCGTCCCCGTTGGAAGTGGATCCCGCGACGATGACGTGCTGCTCTGTTCCCATTCTTCTGCTTCGTCCTCCTTCATCCTGCTCCATCCTCCTTCGTCCAGGCATCGTCCCGTCCGGCTCGTCCTCTAATCGATCGTCGAGGAGGATAACTTCTCTCTCCCGTTTTTCTTTACAGCTTTTCTAGTGTAGAATTTTCCTGCTTTCTAGTGTAGCTGATTTCCCGCTTTCTAGTGTAATTTTTATTTGGTTTGATTGTATAAACATTTTGAAATATTGAATGCATGTTCTTTCTCTCTCTCTCTCTCTTCCTTTTAGTCTGGTAGCTTCATTGTAATTATATCACCTCACTTTTCAAAAATTCTAAAAAATATAATTGTGAATATAGATTGACGTAGCCTCCTTGTGTTTGACTTGGAATTCAAATTTTGGTATAAATTTTATTTGTTGAACACGAATTCTTCGCTTTCAAGCTACAACGACATGGTTTTAAAAACAAACACGTTAGCATAGCCATTTGTACGTCCAACATTTTGGCACCATTGCCAGGGAGGCAACGATTTCCGATCTTCTTTTCTCATTTCTTTCACTTTATTGTTTTCTAACTTGCTTTCTCTTGTGTCTATTGTTTTGCAGAGACCTCCATCAAGGAATCAACAAGCGGTAGATTGGAGTAAAGTGCAGTTGAAGACAACTGTAAGTGCTCCCCATTCTTCCCCCTTCCATAGATTTCATTCGCCACATTAAATCCAAATTCCAATTAACCTAGGTGTTTGCATAAATCCTAGGAATAGTTTGGTTGTTTGGATTTTCACTGACATTCATTCCACCCTCATTTATAAAAAAAAATAACAAAAAGATAATCTTGTGGGGTAATTTTCAACAAACACACAACATACACCCACATTCAAGGCACTTAATCAAATTGATTTGTTTCTACTCAACCGGATTCTAATCTGTGGAACCAGTACACACAAAGCAACATATAAAAGAGTAGAAATCATTCTAGGTTAACCATCTTTGAGTGCCTAACTTAGTGGTGCATTTGTGGCCAGTTGTTTGAGTTGTTTAGGCTACACTACTTTATTTAAAACCAACTCATCAAGTAGCTCCTCCTTATGGTTTTCAATCTAAGCCTATTCTAGGCACTCCACTTTCTTTCTGATTTTAAAGGAAAACAATCTTCACCTGTGTTTTACAACTTGGTTTGCCTAGAAACTTGATTGCAATCTACCTAATTTGAAACCCTAAAAGCTACTTAAGCAAGATTTGAACATTAAAATTCACGCATCACAAATAATCTTGCTTGAAAACCCTGGTTGTGCATGCACTTACACAAATCTCAATCAATCATTAAAGGCACAATCCATTTTAAGGGCCCATCACATTCCATAAGCACCACAAACCCAGGCCTTAATAAAATTGAGTAGACGTTGGCCTTAAGGTCTGATTCACTCTTCAGGGCCTAGTCTGAGATTGTTTTTTTTTTATTAACCTACTTGTACTGATTAATATGATGTCTAGCTAGGGGAGTAGCGTCAAACGACCGCGGTTGGGGGGTACACTAGGAACCGGAGGTGAAAGCCGAAGGAAGAACTTTCTCCCCAGTCCCTCCTTCTAATTGGTTGGATTAAACAGATGCAAGTAGAGTAAATTATTTACAGTCTTAAGGCGGGTTTTGGGAGTCAGTAGATCCTTAGGCTACCCCACTTAAGGATAACCTTGTTTTGTTGTGCTGCAGGGTCCATATCCCCAGTCCTTCCGACCTTGTCCTAGTTTATGCTGGGTAGACGGTCATTGAATCCCCGATTGGAAGGACCATTAGAACATTTTAGGAGGCGCAAATTGGATTTTGGTCAATTTGATCCCATGGCCGAACAACAGCCTCCTCTGCTTGGAAATCCACAGGAAGAATTTCGAAAGCAGCTGGAACAAATGCAGAGAATGCAGGAATGGTTCCAGAGAATGCAGGGCGCTCAGCCCTTGAAGGATTTTTATGATCCTTCAAATTACGGGGAACGTCCCAGCGTCTAGATTCCAGCCGGTGATGTAGAAATCAAGCCCTAGGTGTTAAGCCTGATTAAACATTATCATGGGCTTGGCTCCGAAGATCCGTTTCAGTACTTGGAGGACTTGACCACTTTGGTCCAGACCACCAAGGCACAAAACGTAAGCGAGGAGCAAATGATCATGAGGCTCTTCCCTCACTCTCTTAGGGATAAGGCCGCGCATTGGTATAGGACAATAGAAAGACCAATTACAACTTGGAATGAGTTGAAATCGGCCTTTCTGAAGAAATTCTTCCCTGTCGGACGTATCAATGCTTTGAGACGGTTAATCACTACCTTTACCCAGCGGCCGGGGGAGTAGTTTCATGTGGCCTGGAAGTGATTCCAAGACTTATTGCGGAGGTGTCCACACCACGAGGTGCTGAAATGGCAACTCGTGCAAATCTTCTACCATGGGTTGACTGAGCAACTCAGAAATCATGTGGATGCTTCTTGCGGAGGTAATTTCCTCAATAAAGATGCAGATAGTGCATATGATTTATTTGAGGAAATGAGTGAAAATTCAATTAATCATGCCTCCATGGATACTTTTAATCGGTCCCAGCAGCCTAGATCAAATGTCAATGAAGTCCATGACTCTCATTTTTTTGATATGGAATTGATTTGTAACAAACTTGATAAGGTGGACTTGGTTGCTAAAAGAATGGAAAAGTGGATGACTGGCAATTCTATGAACAACTCTCGATCCATTCAATCCCAAAATTCGAGATTCCATTCCTTACGAGCTCCTTCTAGACGGGAGTTCGTGAATCAACTCGATGCGGCTCAACCTATGAGTCAGCATTTTTCGAAACCCCATGGGTTCCAAACTGGGGCCTTTGATCCCAGTTTTTCTGATCCTTCCCTTTCTTTTTCTCCATCCTCACCCTATGAGGATGTCTGTGCTGTACAAGAGAATGTTAGATCCAACCCCTACTCGAATGCCTATAATCCAGGTTGGTGAAATCACTCTAACTTCTCTTGGAAAAATCTAGGGCAACAGACCCAATTCCGACTCGGCAATTATGCTCCGCAACGACCAATGGGTCAGGGTCAAGTATATACTCAGTTGCCTCCGAATCAGGTCAATCAGCCAGCTTGGAATGCCCGTCAACCCGCAGGACAGGCTGATTTGAACCGTCAAATGGTAGAGATGCAAGGATCCATGCTCCAGCTCATGCAGCAAATGAAAAACTCGCTGGACAACTTGCAATCCGGATTCATTGCTAACTCTCATCAACCCGGATCTCTACCATCCCAACCCGTACCCAACCCGCGAAATATTATGAATTCGGGCAATCAAGCCCATGGGTACGGAAATCAGAGGGACCCACACGCACATGCTCAGGTGGTTGAGCAGGATTCCTCGTCTTCTTCTTCTTCTGCAAATCAACAATTCATGGTTAATCAAGCCCCTCCAATCTTTCCTAACCGTCCCTAAGACCCAAATTCTTATGCTTCTGTAAATTCTGTAACTTTGAGGAGTGGTAAGAAGACTCAGGATCCACAACCAAAATATTCTGATCTTTTGAATTATGAAGAAGCTGAGGAGAGAGAGGAGAATTCTAGAGGAGAAATCAAGGCTCAGGAACCTGATTCCAAAGATCTGACTCATGTTCCTTTTCCTGAAGCCTTAACCAAACCAAAGAAGAAGTCTGTTGATAGCAATGAGGAGCTTCTGAATCTATTTAAGAATGTTGAGATCAATATCCCGCTCCTTGATGCTATCAAGCACATATCGACTTACGCAAGATTTTTAAAGGAATTATGTACACAAAAGCGTAAGTCAAGAGAATCTGTTCTGAGGAAGGTGGTACTCTCCGAGCAGGTTAGTTCTGTTATCCTGCACTACCTCCCTTAGAAAAAGAGAGATCCTGGTGCTCCATTGATTTCTTGCATCATCAGAGATTACACATTTGATAGAGCACTTTTGGATCTCGGTGCATCCATCGACCTAATTCCGACTTCTCTTTACGAGAAGTTTGGATTAGGTGAACTTCGGCCAACTTCAGTAACGGTACAGTTAGCGGACTGCTCGGTCACGAACCCATGAGGCGTTATTGAAGATGTTATTTTAAGGTCAAGGATTTCTATTTTCCTGTAGATTTTCTTGTCCTTGACATGGATGTACTTGATAATCTGAGGAACACGCCCATCATTCTGGGGCATCCGTTCCTAGCTACCACCAAGGCCAACATTAATTGTGAAAGCGGTAGCATGGAAATCGCCTTTGGGGACCAATGAATGAAATTGGATATTTTTAAGGCGATCAACAAATTTGAGGATTGTGGATTTATTGAGGAACTTGATGAGGATGATAATAATATTAAAACTTGTTTGACAGTTTCTTCAATTGAAAGTTCCTCTTTGGATGATGAATTTGACCCGCAACCCTCTATGGCTGACCTGACATCTTCGGAAGAGGTTATTGATTTTGTTCACTCACAACCTCTTCCTCTTGTTGAATCTTCAGCATCTACCCTACCATCAATCGTCAACCCACCCCAGCTTGAATTGAAACCACTACCCGAGAATTTGAAATATCAATTTTTAGGACCTCAGAATACGCTCCCTGTGATTATCAGTTCTAAATTGACAAAGGAGCAAGAGATTAAATTGATCAAGGTCCTAAAGGAACATAAGGAGGCAATTGGTTGGACCATTCATGACCTCAGGGGGATCGAGCCATCTTACTGTAATCATAGAATATTCTTGGAAGATGGATCTTGCCCTTCTCGCCAGATGCAGAGGAGATTGAATCCAAATATGCGAGAAGTGGTCAAAAAGGAAATCATCAAGTGACTCGATGCAGGAATTATTTATCCAATCTCTGATAGTCCCTGGGTAAGTCTTGTTCAGATTGTTCCAAAGAAAGCCGGGATTACCGTTGTGACTAACGAGAGAGGAGAATCTGTCATAACTCGTTCAGCTTCCTCTTGGAGGGTTTGTATTGATTACAGGAAGCTGAACACAGCCACTAAAAAGGATCATTTTCCCTTGCCCTTCATCGATCAAATCTTGAAAAAATTAGCCAGGCAGAAGTACTTCTGTTTTCTTGATGGCTACTCGGGATACAACCAAGTTCCTATCCATCCCGAGGATCAGGAAAAAACTACTTTCACCTATCCCTACGGAACCTTTGCTTTTCGTAGGATGCTTTTCGGGTTATGCAATGCACCTGCGACTTTTCAAAGGTGTATGCTAGCCATATTTTCTGACATGGTGGGAGAGTTTATGGAAGTCTTCATGGATGACTTCTATGTTTTTGGAGAATCATTTGACTCTTGTTTAGCTAATTTGGAAATGATTCTTAAGCGATGTATCAAGACACGACTGGTCCTTAGCTGGGAAAAGAGTCATTTCATGACCCAAGAGGGCATCGTTTTGGGTCATGTAATCTCTGAACGGGGAATTGAAGTGGACAAAGCTAAGGTTGATGCTATCGCTAAACTTCCTCCCACATCTGTTAAACAAATTCGATCATTTCTTGGCCATGTGGGATTTTATCGAAGATTCATCAAGGATTTCTCGAAGGTTGCTCGTCCTTTGAGCAATCTTCTTGCTAAAGAAACGCCGTTTGTTTTTGACGAATCATGCCGAAAGGCATTTGATTTCCTGAAAATGGCAGTCACCTGTGCTCCAGTTTTGCAACCACCAATTTGGACAGCCCCTTTTGAGATCATGACCGATGCTTCTGATTACGCGGTCGGGGCTGTCCTAGGTCAGAAAATTGATCGAAAGCCCTCTGTCATCTACTACGCTAGTAAAACTCTGGATGAAGCCCAGAGGAATTACACTGTTACTGAAGAGGAATTACTAGCTGTAGTGTTTGCTTCGGAAAAATTCAGGGCTTATCTCTTAGGGTCTCATGTTATCATCTATACCAACCACTCGGCCTTGAGACATCTCTTGGCTGAAAAGGATGCTGAACCCCAGCTTATTTGTTGGATTCTTCTTCTTCAAGAATTTGATCTTGAAATCAAGGATAAAATCGGGGTATAAAATGTGGTAGCGGATCATTTGTCGAGACTCCTAGGTGATTCTTCTTGTCTGGACATTCCGATTGCTGACACTTTTCCGGACGAAACTATTCTTACAGTTTTAGGTGTCCACACCCCATGGTTTGCTGACATTGTTAACTATTTGGTCATTGGTCAAATCCCTAGGATTAGACCAAGCAACAATGGGATAGACTCAAATCTGAGGCCAAATACTACTTTTGGGAGGACCCTGAACTGTATCACATCGGCTTTGATTAGATTATTCGCCGATGCATACCGGAGAATGAATTCAACAGTATACTCGAGTTCTGCCATGCATCTGGGTGTGGTGGACATTTCTCTGGGAAAAAGACGGCTGCAAAAATCTTGCAATCTGGCTTCTATTGGCCGTCCTTATTCAAGGATGCCTAGGATTTCTCAAGGTCATGTTCTCGATGTCAGGCACTTGGGAGCATAACTAAGAGAGACATGATGCCCCTAAACCCTATTCTTCCTGTTGAAATTTTCAATGTTTGGGGCATCGATTTCATGGGACCCTTTATCCCTTCATTTGGACATTAGTACATTCTTGTTGCTGTTAATTATGTGTCCAAATGGATTAAGGCAATTCCCACCCGAACTAATGACCACAAGGTGGTCATTAATTTTTTCAAGAAAAATATCTTCAGTAGGTTCAGGATTCCGAGGGCTATCATCAGTGATGGTGGCACTCATTTTACTAATGCCCAATTCCAGAATTTATTGGCCAAATACAGGGTTAATCACCGAATTTCTACACCTTGCCATCCCCACACGAATGGACAAGTCAAGATCTCCAATCGAGAGATCAAAAACATTCTGCAGAAAATGGTTAGGCCTGATCGCAAGGATTGGATTCAAAAGCTTGAGGATGCTCTTTGGGCCTACCGTACGACGTATAAAACGCCCATCGGCATGTCTCCATTCCATTTGGTGTATGGAAAGGCGTGCCATCTACCCGTAGAGATTGAACATAGGGCATTCTGGGTAATCGAACAATGCAATTTAGATCTGAATCTAGCTGGGAAGACCAGGAAACTCCAACTATCTGAGTTGGAGGAGCTTAGAAATGATGCTTATGAGAATGCCAAGATCTACATGGCTCGGACCAAAGCTCTACATGATCAACTGATTTCTCGCAAGAGCTTTGAGCCAAACCAGAAGGTCTGGTTATTCGATTCTAAACTTAAGCTCTTTCCTGGCAAACTTAGATCTAAATGGAATGGCCCATTCATAATTGACCAGATTTTTCCAAATGGAGCCGTTCAGATTTCTGACCCAAAGACGGGTAACACATTTAAAGTCAATGGTCAACGTCTGAAGCCTGCTGTTGACCGTATTCTTCCAGAACCCATCTCAGACTCAGTTTCTCTAGCCATTCTGTGACTTCTTTGGCTGGACTTTGCCTAGCTGACGGCATTAAACTCAGCAGTTGTACATACGACACAAGGCTGGTACGAGCTTCATATTCAGGTGACATCTTTCATATTCTACCCTTTCTTTCATGTCTCTTTTTCAATGAGGACATTGCATCAGCTAGGCATGGTGGGGTGGATTCAATTTTGAATCATTTGGTTAGCTTTGTAAAATTCATGTAAATTATACATAAAAAAAAAATCAAAATTAGGAAGGATTAGTTGGACATTAGGACTTTTCAATCCTAAGAAATTTTACATTAGGACCTGAACACAAAGACCCTTCAGGTCTTTGGACTTAATTAGCCCATGTATCCACTAAAATGTGGATTTGTCTTTCGAGTCCTCGCCATCTTAATTCTATCGTAATTGGAATAAATAAGTTTGGGTGATAAGTACACGACCTATCAACCCACCCTCTGATTTGAGGGAATTTATGAGTTTTAAGCATCTACACACTTTATTTGCACTGACTTGTTGTTCAACGATTCTAACGGAAATTGGGTAGCTAATGAACCTTCTAGGGTGATATGGCTGGCAAGTTATCGTGGGTAACAGCCCATAGGTAGGTTGTCCAGAGCTCAGTCACTGGGCCTTTTTCTTTTTGCTGCCTTTAAGTAAATCTTAGACTAGGGAAGCCACCTACTTAAAAGAAAAAAAAATCAAAAAGAAAAGGAAAAAAGAAAAAAAGAAATAAGTCATACTTCGCCGCATGAATATGGCTGGCAAGTTGTCGGTGGTAACAGCTCATCGACAGGTTGTCCAGAACCCAGCTCAGTAAATGCACTAAAAAATTCCCAAAACACTTAGGAAGAAGCGGAGAAGTAGAATAAACCTTGGAGATATACACTGGATCCACCCTTGTGTTGACCCCGTAAAAAAATAAAAGTAGGAAGAAAGCTATCAGTTGTAAAGATACACCTTTAGGCAGAATTTTTTTTAGATCACCTAGAGGCGTAGAAATCCGAAGTCCATTTTAATTGTCGGTTAACGAGTCTATCACATTCACAATATAATGCTTAAAACTTAGGATTCTCATCAAATCTTGGGTGAGTTGAATGGTTGTAGAAAGTCACTCTTAAACCCTAAAATTTGAAAATTCAAAAAAAAAATTAGAAAAGAGTAAAAAGAGAAAAAGAAAATTTTCTTTGAATAAGGTGAGGGTTTGAGGCGGTCTGCATTTTGGCAGATACTCGGGCACTATTCTGTCTTTGAAAGTTCAGATTCTAAGTAGACAATTTTTTAATGATTGAAAATAACTCATGCTCAAATAATCCAACCTAATTCTTTTATAAATAGCATATAGTTTTTGCTAGGGACTAGCAAAAGATAAGCATAGGGGTATGATGTAAACACATTTACACTACTTAAGATGTCTATTTATGCATGTTCTTAAGCATAGGATTGCATTGCATGATATAAATATTGCATAACATGCGTCATCTTTCATTTAGAGTAGTTTGAATAAAATGGAGGTTAATTGTCTCCTTTTATATGCTTGGACAGGGTAAACTTTTTATCAGGGCCTCGGATTGAAGATCCAACCGTACAGATGTGATCAGAGCGACGATTGCAGTTCAACGACTCCAAGATCGCCCTAATCAGGCATCTGTAGCATCAGATAGTGACCGGAGAACCCTAGAAGATCAAGGGCCAGGATGGTGTAAATCTACACTTCAAATGACAAATTCAACCACACGGATGAATTCGGATCGATGATCGCAGCCTAACGACGCAAAAATCGAGTCAATCCGACACCCGTGACACCATCTGCAACATCCAGAAGATGGACGGCCAAGATGGCACCACGTGGTGCCATCTCGGTCGCCCAAATGCCCGCATGCAACCACTGAAGCCTCCGCATCCACCCCCTCTCCACCGTTGGATCTCGATCCAACGGTTGTAAACGGCTTCACCTCAAATCGCCCGCTCGACAATCCGCGCTCCGCAGCGTAGTGGGCGAGGGCGCTATCGCGAGCAGCGGACGCGGGTTTGAGCCGCAGAGAGGAGGCGAAGGGCGCAGGTGAGCGAGCGGGGGCGTGCGTCAGATCTTGATCGGACGGCCGTCCGCACTCAATAGCGATGACGCACTATTGCACGCCTGCGCCTCACGCGGCATCGCATGCGTTGGGGCGGGCGTGCAATGAGCGGGGAGGCGTAATCACACCCATCCGATCTCGCGATCGGACGGCTGTGGATGGCTGAACGTGTGGTGGGCGTTGAGAGTGAGCAGCCGAGGAGGTGCGCGTGGGGAGCGCCCACTACGCCCACATTGGGGCTTTAGCGACGGTTTTATCCGTCACTAAAGACCCCTTATTTAATGTTTTAAAGATGTAATGACTAATTTGCCCCCACTCCTTGCAACTATAAAAGGAGACCCCCTCCACACGAAATTCTAATCCCTTCCTTCTCTTCTCTACCTCTCCAAAGCTCAAGAGAAGCTTGTCCCACACCCAGGATGCTCCTCGCGAGATAAAGTCCAAATTTTCTTCCCCGTTCAGAAGTGGATCCCGCGACGATGACGTCGTGCTGCTCCGTTCCCATTCTTCTGCTTCATCCTCCTTCGTCCTGCTCCGTCCTCCTTCGTCCAGGCGTCGTCCCATCCGGCTCGTCCTCTAAGCGATCGTCGAGGAGGATAACTTCTCTTTCCCATTCTTCTTTACAGCTTTTCTAGTGTAGAATTTTCCTGCTTTCTAGTGTAGCTGATTTCCCGCTTTCTACTGTAATTTTTATTTGGTTTGATTGTATAAACATTTTGAAATATTGAATGCATGTTCTTTCTCTCTCTCTCTCTCTTTCTCTCTCTTCCTTTTAGTCTGATAGCTTCATTGTAATTATATCGCCTCGCTTTTCAAAAATTCTAAAAAATATAATTGCGAATATAGATCGACGTAACCTCCCTGTGTTCGACCTAGAATTCAAATTTCAGTATAAATTTTATTTGTTAAACATAAATTCTTCGCTTTCAAGCTACAACGAAAAGGTTTTAAAACCAAATACGTTAGCGTAGCAATTCGTAAGTTCAACAGCGTGCATGCCTAGGTCGCTCTGTGGTCGTGAAGGTGGGTTAGGTCGGGGGGCGTTTAGGGAAGTGATGGCGGTCAGTGAAGGGGTGGAATGTGCTCAGTGGATGGTGGCAGAGGTGATGAGGTAGGTGGTGAGGCATGTGGATGGGTGGAGAGATGGGAGCGCCTTCGCTGGTGGTCGGCCGGAGATGGAGAAGGTGGTGGTGGTCTGCGGCGTCGAGGGGTCTAAAGTAGAAATTAAGAGAGGGGAAATGAAGAGGGGAGAGAGAGGAATAGTTCTAACCTAACTACGTGGACGAAGGGGGATAGGAAGGTGGCTGGCCGTACCTGCCGCCGCTGGAGAAGAAGATACCAGTAGAGGGGTGATGACAACGACGAAGGGGCTGGAGTCATGTGTGCGGGTATTACGCGGCGTGGAGGAAGGTGGTGAAGATGGCTCTGCCACTGGTGTTGTGGCAGAGCGATGAGAAGGAGGAGGAAGGGTCACCGGAGCATGTTGGTCACCTAGCCGGAGGAGAAGGGAAGAAATTGGGATGGTTCTCCGGCCAAGTCAAGCTGAATGGGAGCGACTGAAGATGGTGGTCATTTTATAGGCACTGGTAGGGGCTCTTGTGCTTGGAAGACAAGCTTCCAAGTGCATGAGTCCTCATTGGAGTAGGATTTTATGGGGATACCCAAATCTCTCGAGCTTTCGCACGAGAGATTAGGTGTAACTCAAGTCATGGAATCATGCTCAGATGGAAGGGAATTCCTCAGAGAATCTCCCTTCCAAATTTGGGAGATCTCTGAAAAATTAGGGAGTAATCCCCCTCCATTCCTCGCCGGTGTAGGATTCCTCCACTTTAATGGTGGAGGGACCTAATTGTAATGGTGGCGAGGAAGTTAGGGGGTCTGTGCTAGGATTTTCAGAAGCTAGGGGTTAGAATGTAATTGGGTGGACTGTTTTGCAAAGCAGGTCAAAATAACCTCCCCTTAGGTCTAAATTTTGGTACAAACCTAATTTGGACTTAAGGAATCCAATAATGAAGTTGGATTTTAGGTTTGACTACGTTTGACTGGGCATTTTACACAAAAATCTAAATTAGGTCAAATAATGAGCTAGGACCCTAATCTAGGTCAAAATAGGTTCCAAAGGCCAAATTGAAGGTTCTAAACCTTAGGGGATATTTTTCCATGAATTTTAGAGGATTTAGTTGATTTTTATCCAGACCAGAACCTTGTTGAATTAAGCGGGTTTGTTTTAGGGTTACAAGATGTCATTTAATTCCTAAACTGCACATGAACCCATTTCAGACTGAACCAACCCACTTTTTATCTTATTCAGACCATTTGACCTATGTTTTGCCTCTGAGAAATTCCATTGATGTACTGCAATGGTAAAATTACTGTTTTACCCTTTATTTCATGTTTTCTTCTCAAAGCAGTTCTTCCTTGAATTAGGCCCTTCTCTAGGTTATGCAGGAGCTTTTATTCTCTTTCTTAGGTCAAAATGAGCTAGTTAGGGCTCATGATGAGGTTCACATCAGTGGGTTACTCGGGGGCACGTTTAGGTGAGCAGTGGAGTGAAATATGAGAGGGGTTTTGATGGGCGTGAAGTGGCGGAGGTAGTGGGGTAGGTGGCAAAGCGGTTGGAGTTGTGAGGTGAAGGGAATGCCTCGCCGGAGATGTGGGTGGAGCGAAGGAAGATGACGACGTGCATGTGGTCGAGGGAGTATTTTTGAGGTTTTGGATATGGGAAGTGACCTAGAGACTAAAAAGGACCTAACTAACCTTAAACTAATGGATAAAAGGGGAATTTGGCATCGACGTTGGCAGGCCGGCACCGTGGAAGAAGATACTCTGGTGGGGTAGAAGCGATGACGATGACGAGGATTGGGGCGCTCGCTGGTATGGTGAGATGCGGAAGAGGGAGAGGAAGGAGAATCCGCCGCTAGTATTGCAAGCGGATGATGAGAGTGGTTAAAGAGAGTCATCGGATGTCATGGACCCTTTCGGTCGGAGAGAAGGGAGGAAGGAGAGGGGTTTTTTGGCCAAAAACGAGCGTAGAGAGGACGATTTGTCCTCAGGGGTCATTAAATAGGTCTTAGGGGGTGCTTGAAGCTTGGAAACCAAGCTTCTGAGCTTGGTAAGTTCGCTGAAGTAGGAAACACACATCTCTCATGCGTCCGCATTAGAGATTGGGAAAGAGATAGAGCCTACGAATAGGTTCAAATCGTAGAGAAATCTCTTAGGAATCTTTCTTCCAAATTTGGAAGAGATTGAGCGTGAAATCAGGGAGAAAACTTTGATTGAAAGTTGCCAGAGTTGTAGTAATAGGATGTCTGCGTTCATGGAGGCAGCGGAGACCTTTTAGCGAATAAGACAACAAGGATAGGGGACTATTTGTAATAAATTTCAAAAGCTAGGGGCACTTGTGAAATAGAAAGAATTAGACAGGATTGAAATGCAAACTTGGTTAAGATGATCTCTGATTGAGCCCAAATTTTGATATAAACCTCATTTGGATCTAAGGAATCTAATGGTGAGGTTGGATTTTGGTTTTTACCTAGTTTGTGTAGGTAATTTATGTAAAAACCCAAATTAGGGCAATAGTTTGTCTAAGACTCTATTTCAGGTCAAAATGGGTTCAGATGGTCAAATCAAGGATGGTAAACCATAGAGAATATTTTTCTATGAATTTTAGGGGGCTGAGATGAATTTTATCCTGACCAGAACCTCAGTTAATTAAGCAAGTCTATTTTTAGGGTCTCAGATGTCTATTAATTTTTGAAATGCATGAAAACCCGTTCCAATATGCATGAACCCACTTATTAGACATTTATGACCATTTGACCTTTAATTAACCCCTGAGAAGCCCTGTGTTTATTCTACATTCATGATAGGACGTTAAAATTACAGTTTTAACCCTGGTTTCTTATTATTCTCTTAGAAAGGGTGTGCAATGTATTACTATCTTCTGGTGGTAATGTAGGAGCATTTAATGATAGAATATGACTAAATAAAGCTAGATAAGGTTGATAACGTTATCATCAGTTGCCAATGGCAACCCCAGAACCTTAGCTTTTAACACTTCGTGATAGTGCTGCCCATAGCATTCTATAACTAAATCCAGACCCTGGTAATTGACATTTTGGGATAATACCACCCGACATCTAAACTAGCACAAGGCGCTTACGTGCCCTTGGTAGGATATGTAGATATCATAGGAGACAAGTGCCGAGGAGATGATATGTTATAACGCATCTTCAAGGGGAATATTTTTGCTCTACCTCTCCATGACGGGAGCTCATCCAAATCAACTTGTCTTTGAGCTGCTCCTAAATCAGATTTTTGAGAAGACATTTTTTAGAACATAACATTTTATGGTATTATTTTCATTAAGAACATTGAACCAGATCAATGTGTGAATTTGGGTGCCTAGGTTACCATGTCCCACAAACTAAAGGGCAAACAATGTGGTTGAATACTCCCTAAGCCTTAAACTTAATACATCAACCTCGCAACTCCCTCAACCTCTTGAGGGATAGGCCAAATCTTAACAAATACGAGAATGTTAAGCCCCGAACAAGCCCAAGAGGCCTAAAGTCGGTATCCTTCACTTATATCCTAAGATTTAGCCCTTTAGGTCTTAATTCATCATCAGATCCAACCTAAAACTTATGTAGGTTCCATACTCACTTGCTAGGACTAGCACAATTTGTCTTTTTGTGCTTCTTTGTCTCTATTCTTCCCTTCTATTTCTACCTCAAACCTGATTTGCAATTCAGCTCATATGTCTTTTTTTTTAGAAAGCCCCTTAACAGAATCAAATTTCACATTGTTTTGCACTTTCATACCACCCCATGCCTACAATTTACAATGTCCTCATTGTAAATTAGGTGGGTTCGAGTTCAGCTTAGTTCATATGTTAGAATAAGTTCAGATGGGTTGGTGAAAGGGTTGGGAAGGCTGTTGCGGTGGAGTCAGTTGTTCTAAAAAAAGAACCCTAAAGTGCAATATGAATTCAGCTTAGAAATGGGTAAGGGTCTCAATTTTTCAAATGACGGGTTGCCTTCCGTTAAGCGCTAAGTTTAATGCCATCAGCTAGACATAATGTGGCTCATGGTGAATGAAGGTCAAAAGATTCAATAGCCAGATTTGAATCAGTGAGTTCGAGGAATGGTTTCAGTCTTTAACCATTCACTCAAAAAAGGTCAGAGTCCTGGTTGAGTTCGCTGATTTCCATAGCTCAATTTCCAAAGATCCTCTGGACTAGAAAAGGTCTAGTCCATTTTGATCTTAGTTTCCTTAGGAAGAGTTTGAGTCGGGCATCAAAGAGAAGCACCTTCTGGCCAGGATAGAAAGATTTTCGTGATATGTGCTTGTCATGAAAGGCCTTGATCTGCTCTTTGTAGATACGCAAGTTCTCGTATGCATCATTGTGTAACTCATTGATCTCACTCATTTGCAATCAACGGTGGATTCTAGCCTCTCTGAGATCCAAATTGCACTTTTGTACTACCCAGTAGGCTTTATGATCCATCTCTACAGGAAGGTGTCATGCCTTCCCATACAAGAGTCTGAATGGAGACATTCCAAACTAGATTTTATGGGCGATCCTATAGGCCCACAATGCTTCCGAAAGCCGGGTAGACCAATCCTTTCTAGTAGGTCAAACCGTGACCTTTAGAATTTTTTTGATCTCTCGATTGGAGAGCTTAGCCAGTCCATTAGTCTGGGGGTGACAGAGTTGAAATACGATGCGACACCCCATACTTTTTCACCAGGGACTGGAAGTGCACATTCACGAAATGGGTCCCCCCATCGGAGATGATTGTGCGTGGGACATCAAACCGAGAGAAGATATGCTCATGAATGAATTTGGTCACAACTTTGTGATCATTGGTTCGGATCAGAATGACTTTGATCCATTTGGACATGTAGTCCATCATAAGAAGAATATGCTCGTAACCATTTGAATTTGGGAAGGGACCTATGAAATCAATCCCCCAAATGTTGAAAATCTCACACACTACAATCGGGTGCAAGGGCATCATGTCGCGGTGGCTCATGTCGCCTAAGATCTAGCAACGAGCACATGCCCTATAGTAATTGTCTGCATCCTTGAAGAGTGTGGGCTAATCAAAGCCGCACTGGAGGATTTTCATTGTGATTTTGTGCCCAAAGAAGTGGCCATTGCAGGCCTGGTCATGACAGAGTGATAAAATATCATTGACCTCGGAGTCAGGAATGCATCTTCAGATGATTTGGTCTGCACCTATGCAGAAGAGATATGGATCTTCCTAGACGTAGTATTTGGCATTTGAAATCAATTTGTTTTTCTCAGCTTTTGGCCAATCAGCCATAATCTAGTGTGATGCCAACTAATTAACTATATCAACATACCAGGGAAGTCTAGTATCAATGGTCAGGAGGTGCTCATCCGGAAAGTGCTTAGTAATAGGTCTGGAGGGATTAATGATCGAAGAAGGGAGGTGGGACAAATGGTCAGCTACCATGTTTTGCTTTCTCGCTTTATTGTAAATTTCAAGATCGAATTCTTGCAACAGCAAGATCCATCAAATTAATCTCGATTTTACATCATTTTTCGTGAGTAAGTGCCTCATTGCAATATGATCTCAGTAAATAATGGCATGGGAGCCCAGAAGGTATGATATGAATTTCTCCAGACCAAATACTATAGCTAGCAACTCTTTCTCCGTAATCTAATTGTGCTGAGCCTTGTCCAGGGTCTTGCTGGCATGGTATATTACCACCGATTTTCCATCGATTTTCTACCCAAGCACTACTCCTACTGCGTAGTTAGACGCATCGCACATGATCTTAAAAGGTTGAGATCAAACAAGAGATTGTAGGATAAAGCTTGGGTTACTTAGTCGCGTAGAATTTCAAAGGTGTGAATGCACTCGCGTGTCATCTCAAAAGGAGTGTCCGTTGAGAGAAAATTCGTGAAAGGGTGTGTAATTTTTGAGCAATTGGATATGAACCGTTGGTAGAAACAGACGTGCAACAAGAATGATCGGATATCTTTTACCGAGGAAGGCATAGGTAATTTAGAAATCAAATTCACCACGGCTTGGTCAACTTGGATACCTTTCTCAGATATGAGGTGTCCAAGTATGATGCCCTCGGGAACCATAAAATGGCTCTTGTCCAAGGAAAGACCAGATTCATGTCGATGCACTGTTTAAGGATTTGAACCAAGTGCAAAAGGCAATCATCAAAGGTTTGACCGAAAACCAAGAAGTCATCCATGAAGACTTCAAGGTATTTACCCACCATACTTGAGAATATGGCTAGCATGCACCACTGAAAAGTGGCAGGCGCATTACATAGCCCAAATGGCATCCTATAGAACGGGTACGTACCATAGGGGTTGGTAAGGGTGGTCTTCTCTTGATCTTCAAGATGAGTTGCCACTTAGTTATATCCGAAATAGCCATCCAGAGAATTTAGAAAAATAGATTTCCTGCCAGCTTTTCGACAATCTGATCAATGAACGAGACAGGGAAATGGTCTTTCTTCATGGAGGAATTCAATTTTCGATAGTCAATACAGACTCTCCATGAATTTGCAATTCTTGTCAGGATGGTTTCTTCAGATTTAGTCGTAATCATAGTGAGCTCTGCCTTTTTAGGCGTGACTTGGATGGGACTCACCCAACAGCTATCAGAGAGGGGGTAGATTATTCCCACATCAAGCCACTTAATGATTTCTTTATTTACGAACTCCTAGAGATTCAGGTTTACTCTTCTTTGCATCTCATGAGAAGGTTGTGAGCCCTCTTTAGTATGAATATGATGAGTATAGTATGAGATTTATTCTAGGAAAATCATCCATAGTCCAACCAATAGCTCTGCGATGCTGCTGGAGGACAACAATCAGTCTAGTTTCCTGAGCAGAAGTAAGTCTAGAGTTGATAATCACAGGAAACGTTTGATTCGCACCCAAAATGACATACTTCAGATGATCTGGGAGTGGCTTCAACTCTAATATTGGGTTATCAGCAGTAGGTGGGGGTTCGGGATTGGCCTCAGCAGATAAGGTGGAAACCAAGGATAAGTCTAGATCAATTTCGGGCTCCTCAATTTGTAGGTCAAGATCTTCTTGTGGTTGAGGTCCTTGGAGAATCACATTCACCTCGGGAATGGGGTCCTCAACCAAAGAACTAATATCGCAGACTTCTTCAATTACCCCATTGTTTATCCCTTTCTGGGCCTTAAAGATATCTATCATCATTGTCTTATCCTCGAATTTTAACTCAATCTGGCCCTCTTCGTAGTTAATATTTGCCCTAGCTGTCGCTAGGAATGGTCTCCCCAAGATGATCGATGTATCTTGTAAATTTTTAGGACTATCCATATCTAAGACTATAAAATCCACTAGAAAGTAGAAATCTTGTACCCTAACTAGAACATCCTCGAGAGCTCCTTTTGGTGACTTTATTGATCTGTCAGCTAGTTGTAGAGTCACCTTAATCGGTTTGAGCTCAATTTCCTCAAAATGATCTAGTAGGGAGGTAGGGATTAGGTTTACAGAGGCTCCTAAATCCAATAAAGCTCGATTGAATTCTAGGTTCCCTATCTTGTAGGAGATCAAAGTGGTTCCAGGATCCTTTGCCTTTTGTAGGAGTTTACTCAAAATTATAGAGCTTACTTGCTTTAATAGTACAATCAGACTCTCATCTTTGTTTCGCGGCTTACGCTTTGATGTACACAATTCCTTCAGAAATTGTGCTTCAGCCGGTATGTGGTAGATCGCATCCATCAAGGGAATGCTTATTTGGACTTGCTCAAAGAGCTTGACCAAGTCCTCCTCAGGTGACAAGGTTTGAATTTCTTATTTCCTTTTGCTAATGCCTCTGGAAATGGAATGTCTATAGGTTTCTACAAGGTTGGTTCAGGCTCTGGGTTTGGGGTGGGTTTGTCCTTGGTATCCACCCTTGGTTTAGGCCTTGAACTACTTCGACCAGGTTAATTAGGATAAGGTAGCTCCTAAGTAGTCTTACCACTATGAGTAGTGACAGAGTTTAGGCTACTTGGTTTGGATTGGGAATTGGAAAAAGAGGAAGTTGCTGCTAATATCACGTATACGGAGTAGAAGCCTCCGACCCATCAGGTGGAAGTGTAGATGGGGCTTGATAAATATAATGAGCTTGGCCCTAATTTGGGTTCACAACGCGTCTCTGGTTCGGTGCGTTGTTTAGGTTCGGTAGAGGTTGGGAAGGAAGTGCACTTGGCCTACGAGTCCCAGCCATTTGTGTAAGCTGATTACGAACCTTTGTGATTTCCACATTATGTTGCCTCTGTATGGCAGCATTGATCTTCTGCATATTAGCCAAGGTCTGTAGAATCAGGTTCATTTGGTCATCTTTGCTAGGCCCGATTTAAAAGTTTGGGTTGGGCCTAGATTGAGTAGGTTGATACGGACAGATTTTGTGGTCAAGGTTGGAATTAAGGTCTAAAGTTCTGATTATATCCCAACCACACGAAATCCGAATGATTATTCCATCCAAGGTTATAAGAGTTGGAGAATGGATCATTCTAGATAGTGCGGAGCTCCTTGCAGGGTTGAGTAGCTCCTAAGTAATCACAGTACGGGGGTTAAGAGACCCTTGATGGTGGTGGATTTGCATGTGAAAAGGGTTCGAGTTTGGAAAATCCATCGTCGTGCTTCGATTCACGAGAAAATTCGTCAATCAGATAAAATTATAATCGAAACTTGAAAGTGAGTCCTGGGTTGAACACGGGGAGGTGAATGTTTGGTTTTGAAAATCCGCGTTTCGCTTTTATTTGTTTTTGTCATTTTTGTCTTTCCTAATTTTTTAGGTATTTTTATCAAGCAAGAGATTAGGTCGATGAATTCTTATCTAACTAATCTACTTGCAAAATATAAGAGAGAGAGAAACAATCATGTATTTTTATAATTAAATGTTTATTACAACTAAGAAAGCAGGAAATATATACTATGAAAGCAATAAAGATAGAGATAGGTGAGAGAAATCCCCCTCAACGGTTGCTTGGAGGATGACTTACTTTGATGTCTCTTGGAGGAAGGTGGTGAGGAGTGAGACGAACGAGGACAGAGGGTGGGGCAGGATGGTGTTGTGGCGAGGATCTACTTCTCGAAGTAGGTGATAAGATGGCCATGGGGTGCTCAATGAATGGGGATGAGGGGAGGGAAAAATATTTGATTCTACTTTAGAGGAACATCCCGGACTTGGGATAAGCTCTTTTTAGAGCCTTGGAGGTGGTGAGAGGAAGAAAGGAAGAGAAAAAGAAAAATGGGAGGGGTAGGGGTCCTTTTATAGTGGAGAAAAGAATCAAATTCGTATACAGGACATTTAGTGACAGTCATAAACATCGCTGAAGATTCTGCTCACATGCCCTTGCTGCCGCACCGCTGGTGCACGCTCCACGCACCCTTGCCGCGTGTGCATGCACGCTACGCGCCCACGTGCCTTGCGCCCACGCGTGCCGTTGTTGCTGCTGCTGTCGTTGCCTTGCACGCTGCATGACTCCGTGCGTGTGCGCTCACCTGTGCTGCTGTCCGTATGCGTGTGCATGGGTGGCTTGGGTTGCGCCACGTGGCACGATTTGGGCCGTCCATCTTCTTTCTATTGTAGGGGCTGCTACAGAGGTTGGATTAAGTCGATTTTCACGCCATTGGGCTGCGATCGTCAACTTGAATCCATTCGTACGATCGGATTTATCATTTGAAGCTCTGGATTGTGTCACCTAGTCCCTTGGCCGTTGATCTTCCTCAGACTTCATATGGTGCTACGGGACTCCGATCAAGGTGATTTCAGAGGCGTTGGACTTCGATCATCGTCCTGATCATATCTGTATGGTCGGATCGTCAATCCGAGGCTCTTAAATAAATCTCCTTCCCTCCTGGTCATAAAAGGATGTAATTAACCTAAAATATACACAACTGCTCTAAATGCAGGATGATGCATGCTATGCAGTATTTATAACATGAAATGCAAATCTAAGCCTAGGAACATGCATGAATAGGCATTTTATCCTCAATAATTGTGCCTACATCATACCTCCATGCCTTTCTTTTGCTAGTCCATAGCAAAATAAAACTACATGCTATGTATAAAAATAGAATTAGGACTTGATCCTTAGGCCTAAGTCATTTATTAACAATATAAAATTTCAACTAAGGTTCTAAACTACGAAAACTCAACAGTACCCGGGTGTCTACCGGAATGCAGATCGCCCAAATCCTCGCCTTATTTGAAAAGAGAGGATACATTTTTTGTTTTTCTTCTTTTCTAATTTTTTTGGACTTTTGGAGTTTGAGAGTTTTGGGATAATTTTTTACGGCTACCCTACCTGCCCAAGACTCCAAAAGGACTCTAAGTCCTAAGCATCTTGTGAAAAGGTGATAGATTTACTAAGCGGTCGTTAAAATGAACTTCAGGTTTCTACGACCCTAGGTGACCTTAAGAGTTTCTGCATAAAGGTTTATCTTTTCGTTTGGTAGCTTTCTCCATACTTTTTTTAAATTTTTTATGGGGTCAACACAAGGGTGAACCCATTATATATCTCCCCGATTTATTCTACTTCCCCGCTTCTTCCTTAAGTGTTTTGGAAATTATTTGTGCATTTTTGTGAGCTAGGCTCTATGCAACTGGCCAATGGGCTATTACCCACGGTAACTTGTCAGTCATATTCTTGCGGTGAAGTGTGGTTTTATTTATTTTCTACTTTTTCCATTTTTCTTTTCTTATTTTTTTTCTTTTTTTTCTTTTATTTTTGAGTATCATTTTTTTCTTAAGTAGGTGGCTTCCTTGATCTAAGATTTACCTAAAAGTAGTAGAATGAGTCTAGTCAAGTAGTTAATCTCTAGACAACCGGCTAATGGGTTGTTACCCACAACAACTTACCAGTCATACTACCCTAGAAAGTTCATTAGCTTCCTAATTTAGGAAGAAACCGCCGAAAAGTGAGTCAGTGAAAATAGTGTGTAGATACTTAGGCTTAAAGTCTCCTCAAATCAGAGGGCGGGCTAATAAGTCATGTACTTATCACCCTAATTTATTTACCAAATTAAAATAAAATTGACTTGACGAGGACTCGAAACGAAGTCCACATTCGAGTGGACACTCGGGCTGATTAAGCCCGAAGACCTGAAGAGTCTAAGTGTTCAGGTCCTAGAGTATCGTTTCTTAAAGTTAATAACTTCCAAATGCCTAAGTTCTCTTTTCCTAATTTCTTTCTCTTTTTTTTTGTCTTTTTGAATTTTCAATTTTTTTTTAAAAGAAACTAAAAGCAATTCTATGGAGTTACCAAAATGATTTCAAGAATTAATTATCCACTCCCCATGCCTAAATGATGCAATGTCCTCATCATAAAAATAAAGATATGAAAAGGGTAGAATATCACCTGAATTTCGTAAAAATCCGGTCAGCTCCACAGAGAGAAGAGAGTATATATACGTGCTAAGTTTAATGCCTTTAGCTAGGCATAAAATACATAAAAGGAAGAAATGGAAAATTCACAAGTGCGTGTCAGAATCAAAATCAAAATATTAATCCTCCGACCCACCAACAGAAGATGTCCACAGATGTGGACCAAGTTGTGGTGTAGACCCATGCCTCAGGGTCGAGTGGTTCTAAAGTTCTAGATGAAAATCTCCCAGAACTGAAGATTATTGTGCTTGCAGGACCGGGCCTGTTGTTTGGTGGTGTGCAACCCAAGACTAAAGTGTCGGATAAAAGGTAGATTGGGTTCACTAGGCTCAGATGTCCACTTAATGTTTAGCTCAGAAAAATAATCAGTTATTCCAAACTTGGGTCGCACATCAAAGGTATCGTAAGGGTCCTGGTAAAAAGTAGGTGGTTTCAGGTCAACAGAAACCCTTAGATCCGAAATCATAGTTCCCTCATAAGTAGCTTCCTAGATTTTCATTTCCAACTTCCTATCCTTTAAAATCAACGTTTCTGGGACCTCCAAATCGATGTACACCCCATCTAAAGTACCTAAATCCAACAATTGTGGCTCAATCAGGATTGACTTGGGTTTGGTGATCTCAAAAATATCATAATTCAGCTCTTCAGGGCGTGGTTGAGCAGTGGGGCTATTGATTGAATCATCAAGATTTGGATCGTCCAAGTTAGCCTCAACATGATCATAATTTTCAATAATCAGGCTATCAAACGGTTCTTCATGCTCCTCAAGCTCGTTCGTCTCACTAAAATCCTCTTTTTTAAGCTCAAGTGAGACTTCACCTAAAGATTCTTCACTCTCAGAGTCAAAGAATTCTTGATCCTCATTTATATATGTCTCAAAATCATATGTCATTTCATGGTCCATGGAGACATATTTTTCGTTGTTCCCTAGCTAAGGGATCTCGGGTGAAGCAATTGATTCATACTCAATGGGTTGCTCTAGCCCAACTTGGTCATCCCCGATCTCAGAACATGTATCCTCCCTGACAGGAGCCTGAGTAGGTTCAAACATTGGCTCTCCTAAAGGGGGTTCATCTTGAGAATCATCCCAAGATTAGATTAGGACAACCACAAATTTGATCCTCAACCTTGACAATTTCCCAAGTAGAAACTCACCCAGGTCCCTATCCCTAACATTTTGGAGCAAATCTAATAAAGAGCTATTCAGCTCATCAATCATTTTTATCATTGGGTCCAATGCTTCAATGTGTGGTGTTGACTGGGCTTCTAAAGATTGGATGGTATTCCTCAAGTTAGCCAACACCCTGTCTTGGACCTGGTTCACCTGAACCGAATGGTTCGGTTCAGGGTTGGGTGGGTTTGGGTTTATTCTAGGGGAGTCAAGATATTGAGGTTCTTGGGGTCCTCCCTGATAGTAGGTCATCTCGGATTGTTCAAAGAATGGTGGTGACCTATATTCAGTGGAATACTAGTGAGCGTAGGTGTTATATTCAACATATCCTTCTTGATTGTAGATCTGGTTAGGTTGATCATCAAAGGGTCAAGATCTATAATCATTGTAGCTCTGGGAAGGATAGTAATCATAATCTTGTTGTCCAGGGTAGACCTTGGACACTGAGGTCTGGATTCATATCTCCAATCAAAGTTATCCTAGCTAGTGGATGGGTAATTATAAGTTTAGTCAGGATAGTAATCATCTTGGGGCTAAGTGTTGGTAGGAGGGTAGGATGGGGAATGTGAGTAAGATGTGGAAGGATACATGGTAGAATATGAGGGAAATTAGAAGATAGAAAGGAGCCCTGCAATACAAGCAATCAACCCTATCCTTAAGTGAGTTAGCCTAAAGACCTACAGACTCCCAGAACCTATCTTGAGATTATAAATGATTTGGTCTACTTCTATCCAGTCAGTCAAACCAGTTAGAGGGAGGGGCTAGGGAGAAGGTTCTTCCTTTGGCTTGCGCCTCCAGTTCCTAGTGTACCCCCCAACTGTGGTCGTTTGACGCTACTCCCTTAGCTAGACATCAGATGGACTAGCAGAAGTAGATTAATCGAAAAAAATCTCTATCTGAGCCCCAAAGAGCAAATCAATCCTTAAGGACAACGTCTACTCAGTTTTAGTTAGGCTTGGGATGATTGTGCTCTTGGAATGTGATAGGCCCTTTAGATGGGTTGTGCCCTTAATGATCAATTCAAATGTGTGTGCATGCACAACCAAGGTTTGCAAACAAGGTTATTTGATGAGGTATCTTTTAACGTTTAACCTTATTTAGTAGCTTTTAGGGTTTAATTTTTAGGTTCGTTCAATCAAGTTTAGTAGAACACTCCAAGTTTTGCAAGCACTGGTGATGATATATTCCTTTAGAAATCAAAAACTAATGTGGAGTGCCAGGTTCAGCCCTAAAGTTCAACCCTAAGTGGTGAGCTACTTGATGGATCGCTTTTATCTTAAGTGATGCGGCTCAAATAGCTCAATCAATTGGCATGTTGCACCACTTGATTAAGGCACACAAAAAGTCTTAACCTAATCAGATTTCTACTCACTTATGTGTGTATTGAGTTAAGGTGTACTGGATCCATAGGTCAGATCTCGATTAAGTGGTAGAATCAAAGTGATTATGCGGCTTAGGATGAGAGTTGTGGGTATTAAGTGTGTAGCTTTCAGTTAATTCCCACAAGAGAAGAATAAATATTTTTTTTAGTTTTTAATATATGCGGGTGGGTGAGGTGAGGTGAAGTGACAATCAAACAATCAAATCTATCCTAGGGTTTATAAAAAGCACCTAAGTTGATTTGGGTTTGAGTTATTAGTGTGGTGAAATGAAATCTAGGGTGGGGGTGGTGGGGATAAACTTACAAAACTCTTTAACCACACTTTACTCCGATCTATCTGCTTTGGCTCACCTTAGAAGGGTACCTGTAATCATAGAAAGAAAGGAGCAAAGTGAGCTCAAAAGTTAAGGCAGAAAAATGTGAGAAAAACTAAAGAGCGTTGCCTCCCCGGCAACGGCTCCAAAATGATAAGGCAGATCTCGTCGCGGAAAGGGTTCGAGTTTGGAAAACCCGTCGTCATAGTACGATTCGCAAGAAAATTCGTTGATCAGTTAAAATTTATAATCAAAACTCGAAAAGTAAGTCCCAGGTCGAACACGGGGAGGCGAATGTTTGGTTTTGAAAATCTGTATTTCGCCTTTACTTGTTTTTGTCGCTTTTGTCTTTTTTAATTTTTTGGTATTTTTAGCAAGCAAGAGATTAGGTCGATGAATTCTTATCTAACTAATCTACTTGCAAAATATAAGAGAGAGAGACAGAGAGAGAAACAATCATGTATTTTTATAATGAAATGTTTTTTTGTTTTTTTTTGAGACAAAAAGGAAAGCTATCGTCTTACAATAACAATCTGGGAAGGTATATCATATAATCAAGAGGAATTAGAATCCAGATCCCCAAGTATGTATGAGGGACCAGCACTCTCTTACAATTTGTTCACAACACACCGGTCTCTCCTGAAAAAGCCTCGCATTTCTCGCCTTCCACACACACCAAAGAGTGACAGCCATGTGCACATGTGGCCTCTCTCTCACAACAAACCCATGCCAAATGGAGTCCCATGTTGGTAACGGCTCTTGGCAAGTCCTCCAAACAGCATCAGTGACCAGGCAAGAGGGGAAAATGTGATTAATGTTGTCAGTGTGCATCCCACATAAGTGACATTCATGAAGAGCAACTCCCATCCTTCTGTGTCGCAGATCACCTGTTATCAAGCCCTCTTTCCTACATAGCCAAAGAAATATTTGTACTTTAAGGGGGGTCTTCAAAAGCCATATTTTCTTGTCAATGAAGTCATAGCTCCACCCACTTCCATTTTCCATGATTCTGTTGTAACGAAAATGCACAGTGTAAAGCCCATCCCAGATGTAGTTATCCTCCACTCCATGTCTTGGCCTAAATCTTTCAAGATCTAAGATCAGATTCCTCCTTTCATCCCATAGCCGGGTGCCCCTTCTGGTGGAGTCTTCTTCATTCAGTATCCAGCTGCAGCTACTGCTAGACCAGAAGTTGCTAACTGTCCCCTCCTTGTCAGAGGTTGCTGCAAAAGCCCTTGGATAGATCTCCTTCAGAGCACCCAGCCGGGTCCATCCTTCATTCCAGAAGCTGAAGGTCCTGCCATCCCCAACAGCCGGCTGCAGCAGATGCATGTTATCAGCCAATGCTTTGATCACTGAATTCCAAAAGGGCGAGGGTCTACTGGGTTGCAGTCTATTGAGCACACTGTTTGAAGAGCCATAGCTGTCCCTGATCAAGTTAGTCCAAGGCTTCATCTCTCCTTGCAAGAATTTAATTGCCCACTTAAGCAATAAGGCATCATTGAACTGCTTCAGGGATTTAATCCCAAGTCCTTCCCTGTCCTTTGGCTGGTAGATCTGCTCCCACTTCAGTGGCTGCCTAAATCTACCCTCATGTTTGGACCCCCTCCAAAAGAACCTCTTCCTCAATACATCCAACCGCTTCCATATAGATTTAGGAGCTTTAAAGATGGAAAGGTAGAAAACAAGGATTGAGGTGATCACTGAATTGAGCAAGATGAGTCTTCCACCCTTGGATAGGAAGCTGCTATGCCACCCATCCAACTTCACTGAAATTTTATCAAAGAGACAATTCCAATCTCTTTTCTTCATTCTAGAGCACCTCAGTGGCAGACCCAAATATTTGATAGGGAGGCTGATGCGAGGGGTCCCCAAAACTGTTGAAATGTCACCTTGCTCAGCCTCAGGTAAGCCAAAATAGACAAAACTTGACTTCTCTCTGTTCAGCCTAAGGCCTGAGATATCCCCAAAAATGTTGACCATATGACACAGAGCTTGGGCTTCATCAATAAATCCTTCCACAAAAAAAATCGTATCATCCGCATATTAAAGAATAGGAGCCAAAGCACTCCTGCAAGATAAGGAATAGCCTCTAATAAGGCCTGCTTCAACAAGTTTGCAAGCATACCAGGCCAAGTTGTCCACTACCAAGTTGAAAACCAAAGGTGCCAGAGGACAACCTTGTCTGATCCCACATTGGGGCTGAATCCATGCACCATAAGGTTTCCCATTTATCAATGGAGTGAAAGAGGCAGTTGTGATACACCTTTTTACCCATTGAATCTAAGTAGAGGGAAAACCTCTTCTTTTAAACACTTCCCAAAGATAAGGCCAACAGATGGAATCATAAGCTTTGCGGAAATCAACTTTCCACAAAAAAGATTTACACTTCCTCTTGTGCCACCCACAACCATCTCTTGGGCCATGATAAAAGACTTTTGTAAAGATCTGTCAAGAAGGAAGGTGGATTGAACAGGGTGGATCAGCTCTTGCAGAACAGGCCTCAACCTATTGGCCAAGACCTTGCTAATCACCAAATAAATAGAGTTTGAAAGGGCTATGGGTCTGAATTCCTGAAATGATTCAGCTCCCGGAGTCTTTGGCAAAAGGAATAAGGACCTATTGATTTTTTCAAAGCCAAAGTTGCCAATCTCAAATTCTCTGATCACCTCCATCATCTCAGTGCCCACAACATCCCACATCTCTTTGTAAAAGAAGACTTGAATTCCATCAGGACTAGGTGAGCCTTCATAGTTGAGATCCTTGATGGCATTCAAGGTTTCAGACTCAGATATAGTAGCAGTCAGGCTGGACCCCTAATCTTTAGTGATTCTGGGTAGGTCACTTGCTGCCATCTTCCAATTGCCCCTTCCAGTAGATCTTAAGGATTCCTTGAAGTATTTGATAGCCTCAGCTCTGATATCAGAGATGGAGGTAGTTCTCTGCCCATCTTTAACAATTGAGGAAATCAGGTTGAGTCTTCTCCGAGAGCTGGCAGCCAAATGAAAGAACTTAGTGTTTGCATCCCCCTCTTTTAGCCACAGTTGTCTTGAATGTTCCCTCCAATCCATCTCTAGCTTCAGATCTTCTTCAGCCACCACCCCCTACCTTCTTTTCTGTTAAGGAGATCCTACTCAGACAACAGGTCATTGGCTTCTCTAGAGTCAAATTCCTGAACCTTCATCAAGGCTTCTCTGCGTCTCTGATGCCTCATGACAGAAACAACATCACCATATTCCTTTAACATTACTCTCATAGTCGATAGTTTGGAAGCCAGCTTGATGGTAGCCGTGCCCTCAACCTGCTGAGCCCTCCACCAACCTTCAAGCATCTCTCTGAAGCCCGGTTCCCCCAACCAAGACTTCCTGAATTTAAAACAAGATCTAGCCATCACCTATTCCCCATTGTCCCAGACCAATGGGTGTGATTAGAGAAGGGTCGTTCAAGGCCACAGACATAAGATAATTGAAAAAGTTCTAGCAGCCCAGCATTGCCAAAGAACCTATCAATTTTGGACATGAGACCATTTCCATTCCTCCAAGTGAATTCAGAGCAAGAGGAGGGGAACTCACTCAAACCTAAAGCTTGAACCACTAATTGGAAGCTAGTGGTTACACTATCAACCACACACTGGGTTTATCACTTCCCACCAACACACAATTGAAATCCCCTCCAACAAGCCAAGCAGCCCCATTCACAAAATCCGCAGCCAAATTCCAGTCCTCCCATAGCTCATGTCTTTTGCTAGGGTCAGAGGGACCATACACACCTGTCACAAATAATTCACTGCCTCCTTGGTCTCTTTTGAACCTGCAAGTCAGTAAGTGTCTAGCCAAAGAGGCCTCCTCCAACTGCAACACATGCTTCTTCCACCAGATAGCAACGCCCCCAGATTTGCCACTTGAATTGATCATCACAATGTCATTGGTAACTCCAGCTTTCATCTCTACCCAAGCCCTATTAGCCTCACTATCAATATGTGTTTCTTGGAGGATGGCACAATCAATCTCCCATTCTCTCAAATATCTAAGCAAAGAAGCCCTTCGACTTTGATCGTGCAACCCACGCACATTCCAAGTAAGGATCCTCATTTGGCCATCTGATCAAGCCCCTTCTTCGCAGCAGAGACTTTGCTAACCTTCATCACAGCTGTAATGGCACACTCATCAACTTTTGTGTTGAACTATGTCTTCTCATCCTGAGCTTGTAGGGAGGTCTCCCTAGACCAGAGATAGAAGGAGTCGTGGAATCCAACTGCAGACCCTCAACCACAGGTGGACTACCTTGCAGATCTAAGGAGTTCACAGGGGGCTCTTCCAGATTAGGTTCAACAGGAGCATTGGCTCTTGGAGTCCCACCTTTCAAATCCTCAACCACAGCCTCATTCATCAATGTCATCTCCTAACCTTCTTTTGCTACCACAGCCAAGTCACCTTGAAGCAGAGGTGCACCCCTCCTAGCCTCCAGAGTTTCAAACATCCCCTCCTCTGCCATCAAACCCCCCACCCCATCTTCCAGTTCCATATCTTCATTGGGCTCAGCCATCTTCTCTTGAATTTCACAATCCCTCAGTATTGAGCCTACTTTGGCTTGCAGCACCTCAGCATAAGATGGAGGGTGATGGTGTGATTCCACATCCCTGTTAGCCACATGAAAGTTCAAGAGCAGCAGCCATGAGCTCCCCCCGCACCGGAGAATCAGCTTATCTGGAACAGACCTGGCCCTAAAGACATCCACCCACACATTCAAAACACTACCATCGCCTTCAGTCAAGCCAATCTCATCATCCTTTGCCACAGAAGCAAACCCAGCAATCATAGCTTCCACCACCACCCTAGACCTCAGGTGCAAAGGTAGACCTTTGATTTCAAGATTGCCTGATATAGGGGCAACTCTTTAAGGTGGTCGCATAGACAAAGAGCCATCAAAAGGGGAGACCAGATGCCACATCACCATCAACCCACACAGACTACTAGACCGAAAGCATAGATGTTCGACATCTACCATCCCCAAACCAAAGAGCACAAACCGCGAGGGGGAGAGGACCGCAATCTTCTAAACATCTGTCAAGAGGGAAAGAGAGCTTACCAGTTGATGAGCGTTCTCCAGAGATAGAGTGCCCATCATTACTTCCCCAATCAAGGCCCCTCGCAAAACCAATTCCGCTACCTTAATGTCCTTACTCAGAGGTATCTCCACATCCAGGGCATGCCCCCCAAAAGCCAGTGGGGGAGGTGGAAGAGGCGGTTGTACCTCTCCCTTTTTTGCCTAGGGATCAGTGTGCATCCTACCCCTAGGTCCTCCATGGGCTGCCAAGCAGGAGTCACGCTTGTGGCCATAGCCCCAGCAGGCCAAGCAAAGCATAGGATGTTGGCACACCGCTACCAAATGTCCACGGCATCGACATCTAAAGCAGACCACCCCCCTACGGTTCCTTGACCACCTATCATGAGTCCACCGCTTGTCCACAGCCCTGACTTCATCAACCGCCTGGGCACCTCGCTCTTTTCTCCTCCAAGATCGCAATCTCTAGACCGACCAGTCACCATTGCCGACGGCGCGCTCGTCGGACCACCTAGGGTGCATCGCCGGACCTTCCCGCCCAAAGGGAAATTCAAATAGTTAAACCTCAATAATACTTTCTAATAAAATGTTTATTATAATTAGGAAAACAGGAAATCTTTACTATGAAAGCAACAAAGATAGAGATAGGTGAGAGAAATCCCCCTTGACGGTCGCTTGGAGGATGACTCACTCTGATGTCGCCTGGAGGAAGGTGGTGAGGAGTGGGACGAACGAGGACGGAGCTGGAGGACGGAGGGCGGGGTAGGATGGCATCGCGACGAGGATCTACTTCCTAAAGTAGGTGATAAGATGGTCGCGGGATGCTCAACGAATGGGGATGAGGGAAAGGAAGAATATATTCTACTCTAGAGGAGCATCCTGAGCTTGGGACAAGCTCTCTCTAGAGCCTTAGAGGTGGTGAGAGGAAGAAAGAGATGAAGAAAAATGGGAGGGGTAGGGGTCCTTTTATAGTGGAGGAAAGAATCAAATTCGTATATAGGACATTTAGTGTTGGTCATAAACATCGTTGAAGATCCACCGCAAATGTCGCTGAAGATCCCATTCACAAGCCCCTACTGCCGCACCGCTTGCGTGTTCTCCACATGCCCTTGTCACGTGAGCACGTGCTCTACGTGCCCATGCACCTCGCTCCCATGTGCGCTGCTGTTGCTGCCGCTGCCTTGTGCACGACATGCCTCTGTGCGAGTGCCTGCACTGCTGTGCTCATGAGTGGCCTGGGTTGCACCACGTGGTGCGACTTGGGCCGTCCATCTTCTTTCCGTTGTAAGGGTTGCTACAGAGGTTGGATTGAGTCGATTTTTGCGTCGTTGGCTGCAATCGTCGACTTGAATTCATTCGTGTGGTTGGATTTATCGTTTGAAGCTCCGAATTGCATCACCTAGTCCCTTGGTCATTGATCTTCTTCGGACTACATATGGTGCTATGGGACTCTGATCAAGGCAATTTCGGAGGCATTGGACTCCGATCGTCGTCCTGATCAGATCCGTACGGTCGAATTGTTAGTCTGAGGCTCTGAAATAAATCTCCTTCCATCCTGGCCATGAAAAGGACATAATTAACCTAAAATATTCGAAACTACTCTAAATGCAGGATGATGCATGCTATGCAATATTTATAACATGAAATGCAAATCTAATCCTAGGAACATGCATGAATAGGCATTTTATCCTCAAGAGTTGTGTCTACATCAACCCCTAACTAGAGCAAGATGGTTCTGGGTTTCCTCTGAAGCTAGGATCAGAAGGGTTTGGATATGTATCCATCATCGGATACGATTGGCGGTGAATGTTATGCACGGCTTCCCTCCTTGTGGGCGAACGTGCATATGTGTTTGGTTGAGAAGAAGTGGCCTTTTGTAGTTGGCAAGTAAAATCATCCAACCTCTTCTCGATAATCAAGACCTTATCCAATCGACTAGCCACTAGCTCCAAATCGACAGATGTGGACAAGTCTCGTGTTTCATGTGTCCCTTTGATGTTTGTAGATGCGCAGGTAGTCATTCGGTTGAACATGCCCATAGACTCATTGTTTATCGAGTTCTTCCACATGTTCTCGAGAATCTCCGAAACAATGTCTTCATCTTTACCCATGAAGTTGCCTCTACATGCTGCATAGACAAATAATCGGATATCTTCACGGAGTCCCTGGTAAAAATATTGGACCTATTCCCATTTAGGAACTCTGTGATAAGGGCATTTCCACATGGGATCCAAAAATTGATCTCATGCCTCATGAAGTGGTTCCCCCTCATTCTGTGTGAAATGCCTGATTTGGTGCCTCAAGGCATTAGTGCCTCCGACTGGGAAGAATTTCTTGAGGAATTCAGCTTGTAAGCCTTCCCAGGTGTTGATCGGTCGAGTCAAATACCAATACCAATGGGTAGTCTTATCCTTCAAGGAGAAGGGGAACATCTTCATGAGCAAGGTGTTCCGATTTTGAATAGTTGGCTTGAGAGTTTGGGCCAAATGTTTTAACTCTTGAATGTGTTGGAAAGGGTCTTCAGAACCAATCCATGAAAGTGGGGGATCACATTGATGATATTTGGCTTCAATTCAGTTTCAGGTCCCCCAGCCGGAATCTGCACTCTAGGTTCTATGGCAACAGCTATGGGATTATAATGGACTCGCATTTGTGGATGTGCTCGAGCATTAGCTAGTGCATGGATCAAATAAGTAAGAGTCTGCAACTGGTCTTGTAGGTTTTGAATCTCACCAAATCCTTCAGGATTTTGATTCTCCATGGAAGCAGAGGATGGAGAACTTGGTTTAGATGGACTAGAAGAGAGATTAAGTGGATCAGAAGAGACCCCAAACAAGTTGGTCGGTGTTTGACCTCGATGAGAATGAACTGCTGATGGAGGTCTTAAGAACCTCCTCCCATACATGCACTATGAGTCAGATGAGAGATTGAATGTGTCTTGGACCCAATCAAGGCAACCAAAAAGATTGGATGACTAAAGTAGTTCGAGGTAAATGGACCTATGGATCAGAAATTCACCCACCCAAGAATTACTTGGGCAGCCAAGAAGGGAGAGTCCCACAATGACCCCTACACAATAGAGCATCCCTACAGGTTATAGGTGTTTCCCCCACTCGACCTTCCTTGTCATCGCGGTTCCAAATAGATCAGAATGTGTGAATTGAGACCTAAGTCTACCAATTTCTAATCCTGCTTGTGCCTTGAATTTCACTTGAATTTAGAATTGATTGAAATTGTGACCTAATTTGAAGGTTGGTTGATTCACAAAATGAACCAACTTCACCTGACCTGCCCTAAAATTTAGGATGGAATTCAGGTTAAGTCACCTGAATCACCCTGTTTCAATTTTGCAAACAGGTTATTAGGTCTTAACTTTTAAGATTCAAGTGATCTTAGAGCCTGACTTTTAGGGTTTTGATGATTAACCAATTCAAATAGGGGCTTAGGTGGCACACAATGTGGGAAGATTTTTTTCCTTTCTAGCAAGAATGTGTGCTAATCGTTACAACCCTAATATGGAAACCCTAATTTGTCTCTATTTCCAAGTCTAGTTACTTCTAAAGATGGCACCCTAGGCTCAATCAAGAAGGTGAATAGCCTAAGATGCTCAACGTCCCAAATAGGTGCAAGTATCAGGATTGGGGTTTTCTAATCAGGATTAGAATTAAGTCAAGTCTTGATCACAATCAAGTGAAATAAATCAAAAAACAAACTTTTGCCTTGAATGATGATTACTAGGAAAGTAAGGCAGATTTGATCCCTAATTCTGTTACTTCCTTTTTGATCAGGGGATTATGAGAGATAGAACAAGTGATTACCTACCCTGGTGTGGTTGCTTGAGCGGATGATCTTCAGTGATAATTCACCTTGCAACAACACAACAAAATAGATAAATCAAGTTAGAATCAAGTCAAAATAAGCACAATTAGTGGTCAAAATGCTCGTTGCTCCTCGGCAACGAGGTCAAAATGTTGATCAACCTATGGATTTCTCCTAATAGCTTAGGATCTGTTAACCAAAAGTGAGTAATATAAAAATAGTATAAACCTATGGAACCTCAAGGAAAGTCAAACTAGATTTCAACAGAGGTTTGAATCGTTGTGCTTTGAAAGTCATGAAAGCAGAAGTGTAGAAGCACTTAGAGGGAAGCACGTAAAGCTCTTTCTTTTAGATGGATTTCTTCTTGAGAGTGTGTTTTGAAAAGGCTGTGTACGACCTCTATTTATACTAGTAAATTGACCAAAAAAGGAAACCAAATTGGTCCATCAATTAAGGTAGTTTGGTTGATCAAAATGAGTTTTGGTTGGTCAAACTAGTTATTTGATCGATCAATGATTAGTCAATTAATTAACCTAAATGGTCAATCAAAAGTGAATTTATCAACTTCTTAAAATAGGCTAATTTGATTGATTAATTAAGTTGGTTGGTTGATCAATGAATTTGGTCTATTAAGTTTATTATTTGGTCGATCAATAACCCTAAAAACTTATTTTTATGAGAAGTGCGAAAATCCATTTGAAACTTGTTTTGAGGTTCCTTACAAAATAATCTAGACTCAATAAAGATAAAAAGACACTGAGACAAAGTTAGCAATCTTCTAGCTTTAATCCATGAGAGAGTCCTAAAAGATTAGTTTTGCAGATAGCATAATTTTGGTATATCAAAACAGAAGTATTTACATTCTCCCCTTTTTTGATGACAACAAAATTATAATTTTATAGAGAGATAGAAATATAAAAGTTATGCATAATATCTCTCCCTTTTTATTTTAGCAAAAAGTAAATAAGCTATTAATCAGAATTATCTCCCCCTTAAACATGTAATTGAAGCACTAATAGATAAAACAAGTTGACTAAAATATATCCATGCATCTGATATATATATATAGAAATGAAAAGCAAGATAAAATAGTCCACATGATATAATAGTACTATAACTATAGTTTTAGAAAAAAAGAAAAGTAACAACAAAAATATAGTATCCGAGCAGACGAAATAATATAACTATTCTAAAGAGTCCATAAAGGCATTCATCATGCTCTGGAGGTTTGTATCTAACTCGAGGTCCACCAAATCAGATATCTCTAATGAAGCATGGTGGCCAAGACAAAGGTGTCTCTGAGTTAATGATTTGAGTGTTGGCTGCCTAGACGTTCGATGAGGAGGTGTCACCTGTTGATTTTTCATTGCTGTACTAGGAGGAGGAGGTGCTGCTAATGATGGAGGCATTGTAGTAGATCAGAGAGGACGAGGAGCCCTATGATGCTATGTTGAATCCTGTGAATAGACTCTCCAAGTCTATCAAAAAACTGGCCTTGAGCATTCAGGTATTCGGATACCTGATGCCCATGTCTCATCATCACCAATTCTGTCTCTCACTGTTGATGCATCATCAAAGAAATGTCGTCAATAACATCCTTAATACTGATGTAGTCCCTGCCTAAAAGTGGTCTACCTAGAAGGCCCCACTTCTAGTCGTACGAAGGACGAAGCAAGTGTACTGGAGGAGGACAGGTTGCTGTGAAATACTCATACGGCGAGAAAGGAGGAGGTACGACAAAGGAGGGTCTGTCTGATTCTTGAGGCTGTTGCTGCTGCTGGTTTGCATCTCACCACGGGCTCCCTAAGCTTAGTCTATCTTGGTATAAGTGAGCTTATCAAATATAGAGACTCTTGTAATGAACTATTTATGATTAATATCCATTGGAACACTAAAATGAAGGAAGATGTGAGAGAGGAGTGTCCCAAACTAGGAACTGGTGGGTTGCTTGCTCATCAAATACAGAATCAAGTGGTTCCAGTTGAGTCGCTTGTTATTAAGAAATGTGTAGAGGGTGATGAGCATGATACTAGGGCAGTTCCCAAAGGAGGTTGCTCGTCGAAAGCGAAATCGGGTTTATAAAACAAATGCGTCGTAGTATAGTTGAAATCGCTTCGAAAACAAATGAAAGTTTATTACTCGAAAAAATATGAATTCGAGGTCGAACACGGGGAGCAAATAGGGATTTCAAAACTAAGAACACAACTTTCAACTTGATGAAAATGTAATGATCAATCAAATTATGAAGCAATAAAAAGGGTTTCAATGTATATAGAAGCTCAAAAATATGAAGATGAATGTAAAAATCAGATAATTCTCTTTGCTTTGCTTTTGGCTTGAGCTTTCTCTTTTTCTTCTTTCTCTGATTCTTCTGATTTGTCTCTTTTTCTCTCTTTGATTACTGGCCTTGGCTTCTTCTTCCTCTCTTTTGCTTCTCCTCTTCTTCTTCCTTTCCTCTACTTGCTGGCCTTGGCTCCTCTTTCTTTCTGATTTCTCTTTCTCTGCTTCGAGCCTTCTTCTTCCTTTGCTTTTCTTGCTGAAGCTTCCCTCTCCTTCCTTCTTCCTTCTTCCTTAGTGACTTCACCCTTAGCCGCTGCTAAGGCTTCTGGCCTCCTCTTCTTCCTTGGCTTCTAGCTTCCTCTTCTTCCTTGGCTTTGCCCTTTGGGAGAGCAAAACCTAACCCCTACCCTCCCGACGGACTCTCCTTTCTTTCTTCTCTCTTAGGCTCGCTCTCCTAAAGCCTGCTCGGGTATACGGGTCGAGTTGGCGTGCCCGTGACTAGGCCCACTGGCGTGTGTGGTGGGTGAGGAGTGCGTGGGTAGTCGGGTCAAATACCAGGTCCGCGTAGCATGGGGTTGCGGACGAGGCATGAGTGGGTGAGTGGGACCTCACCCCATGTCAGGAGGCGATAAGCCCCTGACACTTTGTCAATTTATTCCACGCTCTTGCTCCAAAGTTTCCGAGGTGGGACTAAATGTCCCACCCGCTTCTCGCGCGTGCCCACAGTAGGTCTTCTTTTGATTGCTAAAGCTGCAGACGCTTTGGCCTTCAATTGAGGGGCTGACTTGGTTCGCAAAGAGAAACCACACACCTGGGACTTGGTGTCCTGTCACCTGGAGGCTGTTGTGAAGGTCGCAAGCTTCTGCAAGCTTGCTTCAATGGTGGATAGGGCCCTGTACCTGTCAACACAAATACGGCCTCACGGCTCTGTCAAATCGCTTAGAAAGCTTTGCCGTGACACGGCGAAGGTGGCTCAGGTGCTGGTGTGGTGCGAGATGGCCTGGGCATGCGTGCCTAGGTCATTCTGTGGCTGTGGAGTTGGGTGTGTTTAAGGGGAGTGAACAGAGGTTGTGGTGGTTAACGGAGAGGGGGAAGATGATCAGTGGAATGAGGCGATGCTGTCGAGGTGGTTGGCGAGGCGTGTGGGTGCGTGAAGTGGTGGATGCACCTCGCCGTTGATCTGCCGGAGGTGAAGGTGGTGGTGGTCTGTGGTTGTCGAGGCGTGAAAGTAGAAATTGATAAGGGGAAAAGAATGAGTAGGGGAAAGAGACTTATTTGTGAGTGGCTGGACGAAGGGGAAGCAGAGGGGTAGACGGCACGTATATGCCATCGCCGGAGACGAAGACCCTGAGATAGAGAGGTGACGACAACGATAGGGAGATAGGCATGGCGCAGGTATGGCGCGACATAGAAGGAGGCGGAGGTAACTCTGTCACTGGTATGGTGGCAGAGCGACGGGAAGGAGGAGGAGTCGCTGGAGCTTGTCGGGTTTTTTGGCCGGAGGAGGAAAAGAGGAATTTGATGGAATCTCAGGCTAAAACAAGCTTGAATTCATCAGGGGGATTTGGGGCCTCTTTTATAGTCGCAGGCAGAGGGCCTTATGCTTGGAAGGCAAGCTTCCAAGCATGGCAGCCTTGTCGGACTTGGAAGGTTGAGAGATACCCAAATCTCTCATGCGTTCGCATGGGAGATTGGGTGGCAATCAGAGCTTGAGATTTGGTTCACATGATCGGGAATTCCTCTGAGAATCTCCCTTTCAAATTTGAGAGGGATTATCTGAGGAATCAAGGAGATATCCCTCTTGAATCCTCGTCAGAGTAGGATTCCTCCGCTGTAATGGTGGAGGGACCTAATTGCAAAGAACGACGAGGAAGATAGGGGGGTGTCTGCAAGGGTTTTCAAAAGCTAGGGGCATAATGTAATTGGGTTGGACTGTTTTGCAAAGTAGGTCAAGGTGAACTCTCATTAGGTCCAAATTTTGGTATAAACCTAATTTGAACCCAAGAAATTCAATGGTGAAGTTGGATTTTAGGTTTGACCATGTTTGACTGGGCATTTTGCACAAAACCCAATTTAGGGCAAATGTTTGACTAGGACCCCTATTCAGGTCAAAATAGGTTCTAAAGGCCAATATGAAGGTTCTAAGCCCTAGAAGATATTTTTCCATGATTTTTAGAGGGTTTATTTGAATTTTATTCTGACCAGAACCTTGTTAAATTAAGTGAGTTTGTTTTAGGGTTACAAGAGGTCATTTAATTCCCAGATTTCACATTAACCCTTTTTTGATTGAACCAACCTACTTTTTATCTTGTTAAGACCAATTGACCTGTGTTTAGCCCCTGAAAAATCCTTTTTTTGTACTGCAATGGTAAAATTGCAGCTTTACCCTTTGTTTCTTGCTTTTCTTTCAGACTAGTTATTCCTTGAGTTAGGTCCTTCACTTGGTTATGTAGGAGCTTTTGTTCTCTTTACTAGGTCAAAGTGAGCTAGTTAGGGCTCATGATGGTGTTCCCATCAAAGGTAGACTTAGACATAAAATTCCACAGAAAAGCTCTATTAAGAAAATGTAGAGGACGACGAAAGTAAGCTGACTTGGTAGGACGACCCAAGTCATAATGATTAGGAGTGAGCAGGGTCTCTCAAATAGACTCTTTCTGTGTCTGCTGGTGAAGCTCAAAAAAAGTAGGTCCAACAGATGGACAACCAAGAATCTAAGAGATGACATCCGCATTAACCAAAACCTCAATGCCATAGACATTTGAGGTAAGCTCAATGTTGAACCCCTCACCTATATTCTTGAGATTGGCATAAAATAGGTGACAGGCCATGGGGTCAACATCGGGTAAGCAGCTGTTCTTAGAACCCGCATAAAAATTCCTCTCAAAAAGGCGTAGAATCTGGTGATATGCAAATTTCTCATAGATTCTGGGAAAGATAGACTCAGAATAAGGAAAATCGATAGGACAGCCACTGTGAGGGGAAAGCTTGACGAGTATGGAGAAACACTCATGGGCGACTTTGGTAATGAAAAATTGGTCAAAAGTGCCATCACGAGAACCTAAAGAAGAGTCACGTGCGCATTTAGGAGTCATATCAGTTCAGAAAAATCACGTTGGTCGATCAAACAAAGATTTTTGGTTGAAAAAGAGGGTTTGACTTGGTTGTAGAAAAATGACTTTTGGACGATCAACTAGGTTAATTGGCCAACCAAAAACTTGCAGACACAAAAAAAATGAGAGATCCACGGATTGATTTGCTCACCAATACTACAAGATAGTGCAAGTAATCACAAGATCAATAAGATCATCACATGTAACATCTAAACATAAGAAAAATCCACTTAAGAATGGATTTAAAATAAGTTTAGATTGTTACCATGATCAATCAAAAAGTTGATTAAAGGGAGTCATCGTGGTCGTCGATGATGGTGAGCATGACCTGTGGAGGAGGACACTCGACACGGAGGTCATGTGGTAAGGAGGACTCACGACAAGGTCGAGTATGGCCGGTGACGAGGAGGATGGCGTCGTTGGTTGGCGGCATCAATGGCAAAGTCAGATGCGATGTCGTGGGTGGTGCGGCTTGGTCTTGCGATGAGAGGTGGAGGTCGGTGGCACCAGAGGTCATTGATCGACCATGGTGGCCGGAGGAGGAGAGGTGTGGGGTTGGGTTTGTGTTTTGGTCGGTGGTGGAGAGAAGATGTGGGACCGAAGTGGGGTATAGGTGTAGTAAAAATAGTTTAAGTGGTAAAAACAATGGTGTTTTATATAAAGTTGGGTTAACAAATAAGGTAAATACACTTAGTGTAGGTAATTGAGTAGATTTGGTTTAGTTTAGGTGATTAGAGGTGAGATTAGAGGAGATTGGGATTGTAAATGCGAAAAGCAAATCCACCCAGTTTTGGCCGATCAAAACAGCAACTGATCAATCAATTTAGGTCAATGGTTGATTAGGGTTCAAAGGTTTGGAGGGAAAATTCCTACCCAACTGGATTGGTCAATCAAATAACAAACTTGATCGATTAAACTTCAAATTTTTGGAGGGAGAATAATGTAAGTACCTCTGTTTTGATACACCAAAATTATGCTATCTATGAAACTAATCTCTCAAGACTCTAATGGATTAAAGCTGGAAGATTGCTGACTTTGTCTCAGTGTAGCTCAAAATAAGTTTCAAATGGATTTTCTCACTTCTCCAAAAAATAGGTTTTTAGGGTTATTGATTGACCAAATAATCAAATTGATAGACCACATTCATTGATCAACCAACCAACTTAATTAGTCGACCAAATTAGCCTATTTTAGGAAGTTGATAAATTCACTTTTGATCGACCATTTAGGTTAATTAATTGACCAATCATTGATTGGTCAAATAACTAGTTTGACCGACCAAAACTCATTTTGATCGACCAAACTACCTTAATTGATTAACCAATTTGATTTCCTTTTTTGGTCGATTTGCTAGTTTAAATAGAGGTGTTCGTATGTAAAATCATGCTTTAGGATGATTAAGTTGTAGTATAGTGCGAAAAACATCAAAACAAATAAATATAATGAGATAGTGAGTCTCAGTCGAAGTCAGAGAGGCAGAAAAACATCTTGATGTAAATACCGATTTAGAGCTTATTAGAGCTAGAATAATCAGATATATACATATATATGAAGAAAATTTGTTCAGATCAGATTGTTCAAACTAGAACTAGAACTAGAACTAAAATAATTACTAAACTACTGGAAATGAAAATAGATATCTAGTTCTACCAGAACAAGGGCACCAAGGGTGGTCCTTGGTGGCCTTTGGAGAGGTTGAGGTGAGCAACAATGGTGTACCAAGGTGGTCTTGATGGATGCTTCAAAGGAAGATGGAGCTTGGAGATGTCTGGAGATGGCTGGAGGGAGAGATGTGTTGACTGGAGGATGAGATGCCTTCAGATGGGGGCTCTGGGGTCCTTTTTATAGCCAAAATTAGGGCCAAAGCAGGTATTTGGCTCTCCAAACTGTGCAATATCCTTGGATCTATCAGATATATCGATTGGGAGATCAACGGATCAGATCGTACCTCAAAATAACCTCTATCGTGCCTTAAACACACGCATTTCACTAGGTATTGACATATGGCAGCCACTGGACCCTCGGATCTCTATCATGCACTCGCGCTTCTCTACTCCACTGCCTTCGCATTACAAAACACATGCACTTGTGCTCAATTCTCCTCAATCGTCCGATCTTATGAATGAATGTCTCAAAAGCGTGCTCCGCACCACCTTTGCATACTCGCGTGTAGAGGGACATCCAACCGAGCATGCATCTCCACGTTAGCCCACTGTTTGATCTAGCCTGTGATAGTGCACCATGCATCCACTTTCGCATCGCCAAATGGCCATTGCATGACTCAATTTCACTCGCATGCATCGCCTTTCTGATTTTCCCCTCCACTCATCTCGACCCTACGTCTCATGCTCGTTTTCAAGTGCGCTAACCACTACGCTACCCGTGTGAATGGTCGTGCGTTTGCTTTTATGCTCGGTTGCCCTCAACCGTTGGATGATGATTTAACAGCTAGGATGGACTTCTCTTTGATGAAGCGCGGTGAGGAGGGCGACGTGTCACTCTTGTGGCCATTGTATGACGATCCAACGGCCCATAAAGCGCATATCAAATGCTTCAATGGATGGGGGCGGCGGCCTTGGGTGGCTACGATGGTTCCACGTGGCACCATCGTGGTCTTTCATCTTCTTTACTTTATAGATGGTGTTGTAGGGCTTCGATCGAGTTGTTTTTTACGTCGTTGGACTGTGATCATTCGTTCGAATTCATCTGTGCTATCGGATTTGGCATCTGAGGTTCGGATTTTCGCTACCTTGCTTCTTGGCCTTTGCTCTTCCGCAGACTTCATAAGATGCTACGGAAGTTCGATCAAGATGATCTCGGAAGTGTTGGACTCTCATCGTCACCCTAAACAGATCCATACGGTCAGATTCATCATCTGCGACCCTGAATTACCTGCAACTATTATTACCTCAATTAGAACAAAATATAGCATTATTATTTACAAAGCTAATAAATCAATTATGATGCAAAATATGATGTTTATGCATGCATTATTCCTAAGTTAGGTTAAGATCTAACTTAGTTTAGGTAGATTAGGCCTTATGATTGCTGTGCAATCATACCCCCATGCCTAAATCTTGCTAGTCCCTAACAAATGCAAGACTGAATGTATTTTACCAGGAGTTTGACTAGTGATCTATTTCTTTTTGTTTTCATCCAAAAATTAAGAAATCCAGGTAATCATGAAAGTAGTGTTGTAGCCCATGCAATGGATCCAACTGAAAAATCAATCCACATCTAAAGCTCGTACTTGACCCTTAGTAAAACTCTATTGGGATAGGCAAACTTCTTCTCTCGGGGATATAAAATAATCTCCAATTTTAGCCCTGGCTTTTGGCTTAGGTAGATGTCTAAGTCAAGTGGATTTGTATTTGGTGGCTCACTCTTCTGGTGTTACGTATAGACTAGTACAACAGAATCTAGATTTCCAGACTATCAAATAAATTAACTCAGAGAGAGGCAGAAAACTGTGCTCTCCTTAGTTTCTTGTACTCATTCTCTCTCTCTCTTTTCTTCTTATTTTTTTCCTTTTTTTTCTTTTCTTTTGTTTTTTTTTCTTTTTGAGCTCACATCTCACCAGATTTGTAAATATGTTTGGTGGTCTCTCATGGCATTAACACTTCAATTAAGTTCTGATAACCCTATAACTAAGCCAAAAATCCTCATCCACTATTTGGGCAGTCAGAAATACAGGAAAAATAGGCCAAAACTATATTTGGTGGATCGTAAGGGTAGTAGGTATTGTTGCCTCAATGTGCATGAAATAAATACAACTCAATGCTTTTTTTTTTACTTTTTCTCTTTTTCTTTTTTTTTGTTTTTTTTCAAGGACTCTTTTTTTTCTATCTTTCTTTTTCTTTTTTTTTTCACATATATATCTACCAACACAATGCATCGTAACATGACATGCACACTTTATTCACGAGGCATTATTTGAGATTGGTGATTTCAAGAGGATATTGGGTGGCTTATTTGGTGGAAGTGCCTATTCTCGACACTAGGAAAGACATGGATGGGACAGTGTATCTCTGACCTTGACATTAATACCCTCTTTCAACCGAGGATTCCATAAAGGGCAATCATAACCATCCACCTTAGTCCTAGTTTTATTAGAACTCACTCTCTGCCTATTTGCCTTATTTGGTGGCTCTCACAAAAATTCACACAGAATTTGTATGTAGGAACCGAGAGCGAAAACTATGTCTACTTTGAGTATTATTATCCAATTATCCAAAAATTAAGATTCCTCGCACTAGACTTAGAGAACCAGTAGACTCTCTATTCTCACCTTGCAATTGTTTAGTGGATCTGCTAGAAGATGGTTTGCCTACTCCCTAATTACTGTCCAAGGGTTCAGGAAAAGAAGTAATGCTTCTTCTCAACAAACTAAAGATGTCTATCGATCTTCATAGGGATCCGTTGTAAATTCTACGTGCAAGTGTGCAATTGTACTGGATTCTAATTTTAGAAATCAACTAAAGAATAAATCCCTAATAAAACCTCTTGGTAAAAATCCATTTCCTAAGGTGTTGGTAGAAATTTTTTTTTTTCAGTTTATACGAACTACCCCCCCCCCCCCCCCCCCCATGCTTAAGTTCTTGCATGTCCTCATGCATGAATAAGGGGAAAATAAAGTAAGACAGGGCGTAAGTGGATAGAAATTACCTGGAATTACTCCCTATTCATCATTTAGCTCATGCCAACACTACAATAATGATCACAATATGCAGAACAATATGCAAAAATGAAATATGCTATGTATAAAGCAAATGCTATGTCTAGATGCTGAATTTAACGCCTCCAACTGGGCAAAACTCCATTAGATGGATCCATGATTGTAGGATAAAGAGTTAAGATGGTAAGTACTTGGAGTTCCATTGTCATCAACGGGCAAAAATGCAGAGCAGCTACCCGTGAATACCAAGCCCACAAGGCCAGCAAAATAAAATATTAGGGCTTGGAATTGGTAGTAGCCAGGTGCTACAAGAGAAATAAATCTGGGTGCCAGGGTGATAGATAGAAAATGCCAAGGTGTGGTGTATGAGTAATGCAAATGAGGTGGGTAAGGAGTCAGGAGTGGGAAACAAATCATATGGGTCTTGAAAGTGGTGGAAAATGAAAGGAGGGACCCGAGTGGTGTAATCTGAAATGGTATAAGGAACCATTTCGTGAGTGGGTGTGGGTGGTTGCAGAGTAGGTATGTCGAATAAGATTCGGTGTTCCATCCCAACAGCTTTAGATTCGCCTAAATCATTCTCATCCCTGGGTTGGTCAAAAATCTCGTATGAATCGCCCAAATTCTGTTCATCGTGCGAATCCTCAAATATAATGGGCTGCAATTCATTATCCCCAAGGTATGGAAAATCAGAATCTAGATGCAACAAAGCCTCAAATTCTTTCATTTTCTATTCTGTAGCTTCTGTGAAATCCTCGATATCCAAGAGCGAAAATGTGATAGATTCATTCAACCCCAAATCCAAAAACTCCTCAAGATTTTTCAAATTTACCTCACAATCAGAGATGGGGTTTTTATCAGATTCTTCCTCAACTTCGATTGGATTCTTTGACAATTCGAAATCAACCCCATGGATGTATGGAATGTCCCGTAAATGTATGTATTTATCACCTGAGCTTGTCATAAGGGTTTTAGGAAATTCCACTCCAGATCTCTCGAAGTCCAAATCATGTGTCTCATCAATTGCCTTTGGCCGATCAGCATTCACCACGGTGTCAGAATCATTATAACTCGAATCAATGACCCTGTTAGAAGCTGTGTGTGGAGTCAATTCTCCAAGGAGTTCTATGTTCCCACAGTGCTCAGGTTCATCATCATTTGAGTCCACCAAGATAGAATTACAATGTGGGTCCTTGTTTGCCCTGAAAATATCCAATCTAAGTTTCTCATCCCCCAGGGCGATCTCCATACACCCGGATGCACACTTAATATTAGCCTGGGCAGTTGCCAAAAACAGGCGGCCTAAGATGCTAGGTACTTTATGAAGACTAGGAGGAAGACAAAATCCACTAGGAAGCAAAGCCCATGGATTTTGACAATGACATTCTCCACCACACCTCGGAGTACTTTGACTGATCTGTTAGTTAACTGGATAGTGATTGAAGTGGGTTTTACCTCCCCAAATTGGAAGTGGCTAGAAACAGCAGTGGGGGCTAAATTAATGGCTGAACTCAAATCAAGCAAGTCTCGGTCAAAAGGAGCATCCTATGTTGACAGGAAATGAGTGGGGCTCTTGGGTCTTTCTTCTTAGGTGGCTGGTTAGACAAAATGACTGCACTAGCTTCCTTGGATAATACCACCATATTGGTTTTCCTTGACTATCACTTGGGTGTACAATATTCTTTAAAGAATTTAACAATAGTAGGAATGTGGTCAATGGCATCAAGGAGGGGAACCTTAATGTGAACATCTTTGAAGATTTCCTTTAAGTCTTCATTGCTTTTGATTCCCTTTATCTTTCCTTTAGGTTCATGCATTAAGGCTCTAGGGAAGAGTAAAGGGATGTCGGTGATCTCAGTGATTGATTTCTTTTCCTTAGGTTGCTCCTTTGAAGGGATAGAATGGGAAGAGGAGCTAGCCTGAGAAGTATCATGACCCGCTTGCCTACATGATGGGCCCTTTGTAGCTTTTCCTCTCCTTAGTGTGACAGCGTTTGCATCAGCATACTGCCTATGAGGTGGGGGAGGAGCAGAAGGGGCAGATTGAGAGGGATTTGATGATAAGGCCAGCTAACTTGAAACATAACCAAGAGGTATAGGAGGTGCTTGTAATACTACATGCGTCTATCCTTGTGGTACTTGGAACCTAGGCGGGGTGCCCTAGTTTTATACATATCTTGGGTTAGGGATAGGTTGGGAGGGAAAGGCTCCCTATTATCTATGCTCCAGTAGTAGCTAGTTTTGCATATTCTTAATGTTCTGAATTGATCCACCATCATTTTCATGAATTTCAAATTATCATAATTTGATTGACGCATAGATTCCTTCAATTATTCTCTCAATGCCACGAAAGAGTCAGCCCGCCTTGGAGGGTGATTGGTAGCTTGATGCAACAAATGATAAGTAGAATGGGATTGCTGCTGAGATGGGAATGGCTGCTGCCTCAAGTATGTGTTTTGTGCATTCTCGTATTGTTTGGTCTGGTAGTGTGGATCTTGATTTGGTCTCTGTGAGTTACCAGGCCAGGAAAAGTTAGGATGCTGGCACCAACCAGGATTATACGACTCTGAATATGGGTTATTACACAAGTAACCTTGGATAGCATTGACATCTTCGTAGGTCAAAGATGTCTATGAAGCATATTCATGAAAGGAATATGCACTAGAATCATCATGGGGTGCGTAACCCTGATTATATGGTGCCAGATCTAGATTATTTATGGGTTCTTGATATGCAGGATCCCAAGGAGATGGAGAAGGTACATCCCAAATGAGTACATGTACTCAAGTAGGAGGGACTTAGGTTGCGAAAGAAGAGTAGGATGTAGTTGTGTTGCCAGGAAAGCCATGTTGAGCTCAAATCACTTCGTTGAGCTTCTTGTCGAGCAGATCCACCTTATCCAGCTTCTTAGTGATAATGTCCATATCATCTCGGGAAGATTTGCCATGAGCTTCATGAACACTAACTCATTGTTGTCCAGGTCATTGGAATTGGTTCATCGATGCAGCATTCATTGAGTTCTCCACTAAGGACTGGAACAGTTCGAATGTGCTGTGCTCGTCCTTTGCGAGGAAATTATCGCCACTAGATGCATTGACCAGGTACCAATTGTGTCATCCTACCTGTGGTAAAAGACTTGTGATAGGTGCCATCTGGGTACACCATGGTGCGGGCATTTCCTGAGAAGGTCATGAAATTTGTCCTAGGAGTCATGTAATTTCTCCCCTTGTCCTTGGGAGAAAGTCATAATTTCACGACCAATCGAGAAGAACTTTTGGAGGAATTCACGACGTAATTTTTCCTAGGTTCCAATCAGCCTCCCGATGGTCTTGAACCAATAAGAAGCTTTATCCTTGAGTGAGAATGGAAAAAGCTTTATGAGAACAATCCCTATATCAATATTTCTGGGTCAAACTGATTCTATGATTCGACTCAGATCTTTAATGTGTTGGAAGGGATTCTTAATCGAGTTTCCATGAAAATGAGTCTGGATTAGACTTATTATGTTTGACTTCCACTCGAATGTGTCTCTGCCTGTGGGAATCCAGATTTGAGGTGCCATGATTATAGCCATTGGATCATAGAAGTCTCGCAGTTCTTTGCGCGATGGATGCTGCATCCTGTCTAGTGTAGTGAGAATCCTGTCAATACTCTACTGATATCTCTACTCTGATTCTTCAACTTTGGCTTCCAAACGAGCCATTGGGTCTAGATTTTCAGGGCCTTGACCAGGTCCAAGACCAGGATTAGCCATCTCAGCTAATCGAGAGGAAGATGAGGGTTGGGAAGAAGGGTCAGGCGAAAGTTGCCTTTGCTACCTTGGGTTTGGTTCCTAAGGTCCAACTAGTTTTGGTCTTAAAGACCTTCTCCCTTGCATACACCAAAAACAAGGGTTGGTGTAACCAAGCCAAACAAGACTAAAGCCTTGTTAATCAGAGTGGTCCTATAAAATCAGGTGACCAGACTTTTCATTCAGGTTTAAATTATTGAAGAAACTTCATCGAGAAGCAGACTGAAAATGATCCTTGCCTCTTAAGCTAACCCAGCTAGTCTATTTATGAGGGGACTAAGAGGAAGGTTATTCCTTTGGATTTTGTCTTTGGTTCCTTTGTACCCGTTAGACACAGTTGCTTGACATTACCCCGCAGGCTTGGTCACCTGGTTTGGCTAAAGAGGTTGAGACCACCCAGTAGTCAAAAGAGGAATGTGAGTTATTAAGATATTCTTTATGATTTTTTTTACATTTTCTTCAATGTGTGTGTGGTGAGTGGTCCACAAGGTGACTCAACTCACCGACTAACCACTGGGCTTGATTGACTCTAGGCTAGTCTAATGTGGTCTTAGGGCTCATGCGCTTCTAAGCTTTTCAAGAAGTAGACCACAAATCAAAGAAATACTTTGTCTAATAAAATTGAAATTCAAATGATTTGAAAATAGGCAGGAAGATTCCTTTCTCAATAAGCATTTCAGAGAATATTTTTTCATAATTTTTATTGTCTCAAATAACTATTTATGAATTTTTATCCAAAAAGGGGTTAGATCTAAGATTTTGACCCCAAGTTGATTTTAATTTTCAAATAGTATCAAATGTGATCCAAAAATTCGGGGAAAATATGGGAATGAAAGCTGATTTGATTATCTTTCAAACCCCACCATTTTTGGGTCAATTCGATTAGTGTACTATTCGAATTAATTTTTGAAGTTTTGAAAAAACCAATTTTTAGTTTGTTTGACCTTTGTGTACTCTGTGAATTTTTTCAAAATCCACAAGTTGAATTTTTTTTTGGGAATGGTGGAATTGAAAAGATAGTTTGAAAATCTAGTTCTTGCTCAGATTTCAAAATTTTTAGACAACTAGAAATGAATTTTCAAATTCGTATCAGATTTCTGGCTGAGTTTCTAAAAATAGTAGTAGCAATCTTTTCAATCCTAAATATATATATACATATATTATATTTCTTTTTCAAATCAAAGTAATTCCTAACTATCTAATTAGTCCAATCATAATATTTTCTTTTTTTCAAATAACTCCTATTCTAATCAAATCCTAATATAAAATCCTTCTAAGATAATCTTGTGCACCTTATTGTCTTCACATGCACTCGATGCGTGCGTAGATCCTCATTTCATACCTGCACACCAAAGAGAAGTACACTAAATCAGTTATTAAATCAAGAATCGTCGTGCCTCGGCAACGATGCCAATTTGTTCGTACATAAAATCACATTTTAGGATGATTAAGTTGTAGTATAGTGTGAAAATACGTCGAAACAAATAAATATAATGAGATGGTGAGTCCCGATCGAACTCAGAGAGTCAGAAAAATGTCTTGATGTAAATACTGATTTAGAATTAACTAGAGCTAGAATAATCTAATATATATATATATGAGGAAAATTTGTTCATATCAGATGTTCAAGCTAGAATTAGAACTAAAAATAATTACTAAACTACTGGAAATAAAAATAGCTATCTAGTTCTATTAGAACAAGGGCACCAAGGGTGGTCCTTGGTGGCCTTTGGAGAGGTTGAGGAGACCAGCAGTGGTGCACCAAGGTGGTCTTGATGGATGCTTCAGAGGAAAATGGAGCTTGGAGATGTCTTGAGATGGCTGGAGGGAGAGATGTGTTGACTGGAGCATGAGATGCCTTCAGATGGGGGTTTTGAGGTACTTTTTATAGCCAAAATGAGGGGCAAAGCAGGTATTTGGCCCTCCAAACCATGAAACAGCCTTGGATTGATCAGATCCATCGATCGAGAGATCCATAGATCTGATCGCACCTCAAAATAAGCTTTGTCATGCCTTAAACACACGGATTACATCGGGTGCTGACACGTGGCAGCCGTTGGAGCCTCGAATCTCGATCGTGTGCTCACGCTTCTCCGCCTCACCTCCTTTGCATTTCAAAATGCACATGCTTGCGCTTAATTCTCCTTAACCGTTCGATCTTACGATTTAACGACTTAAAAGCGTGCTTCACACCGCCTTTGAGTACTTGCGTGTAGCAGGGCGTCGAACCGAGTGTGCAACTCCACATTCTCCCACCGCTTGATCCAATGCACGATAATGCGCCACTCGTCCTCTTTCGCACCGCCCGATGGCCATCTTATGGCTCAATTTTTCTCGCGTGCACTACTTTTCTGATTTTCCCCTCTGTGGCCGTTGTTTGATGATCTAACTGCCCACAAAGCGCGTATCAAATGCTTCAATGGATAGGGGTGGCGGCCTTAGGCAGCTATGATGGCTCCACGTGGTACCATCCTAGTCGTCTATCTTTGCTTTGTAGATGATGTTGTAGGGCTATGACTGAGTTGATTTTTGCATTGTTGGACTGCAAACATTGATCTGGATTCATCCGTGTGGTTGGATTTGGAATCTAAGGTTTGGATTTTTGCCACCTTGTATTTTGACCTTTGCTCTTCCATGGACTTCATAAGATGCTACGGAAGTCCGATCAAGATAATCTCAGAAGCGTTGGACTCTTGTTGTCGTCCTGAATAGATCCGTACGGTCGAATTCATCATCCGCAACCCTAAATTACCTACAATTATTATTACCTCTTAATTAGAACATAATATAGCATTATTTTTTACAAAGCTAATAAATCAATTATGATGCAAAATATGATGCTTATTGATATAGACACATCTTTTTAAGTTAAAATGCCTATTCATGTATGTTCCTAGGCATAGATTTGCATTTCATGTTATAAATATTGCATAACATGCATCATTTTGCATTTAGAGTAGTTGTATATATTTTAGGTTAATTAGGTCCTTTTTATGGTCAGGAGAGAAGATGACTTATTTCATGGCCTCAGATGGATAATCGGATCATATGGATTTAATTAGGATGACGATCGGAGTCTAACGCCTCTGAAATCTTCTAGATCGGAGAACCGTAGCATCATACGAAGTCCGAGGAAGATCAACGGCCAGGGGGCAATACCACATCCATATGGGTTTTGGATGGAAAATTTGACCATACGGATGGATCCAGAGTGACGTTCGCAATCCAGTAGTGTGGGAATCATCTCGATCTGAGCACCGTGGCACCCCCTACAAAAGAAAGAAGAATGGATGACCCAGATGGCACCACGTGGCGCCATCCAGGCTGCCCAACGCCGGCCAGCAGCAATGCATGCACACAATCGCAGCTGCGCGCAATGCACCACGCACTGCCACAGCCGTAGCAGTGCACCGCGCACAATGTAGCCGCGTGCAACAGCAGTGTAGTGCATGCCAGTGCACGTGCGCACGGCACGGGATGCACGGGCGCGTGAAGTGCACACCGCATGCCAGCGGGGCGGGCGTGGATCTTCAGCGACGCGTGCCTTTAGTGATGCTTGCAGCTGTTACTAATGGTCTACGCGCGCCAGCAAGAGGATTTGAAGGGTGAATCTTCAACGACAATTGCAGCGACGTTTATGGATGTCAGTAATGACCTAGATGCAAATTTGTTCTTCCTCCTCCACTATAAAAGGGCCTACCCACCACCATCCCAAACCATCTCTTCCTTTCTTCACCACCACCTCCAAGGCTCTAGAGAGAGCTTGTCCCAAGCCTGGGATGCACCTCTAGAGTAAAACCAAATAGTTTTCCCTCCCCTCATCCCCATTCATGGAGCATCCCGTGGCCGTCCTCTCACCGCCCTTCGGGAAGAAGATCCTCGCCGCAACGCCATCCTGCGCCATCCTCCGTCCTCCGGCTCTGTCCTCCTTCATTCTGCTCCTCACGACCTTCCTCTAGGCGACGTCAGAGCAAGTCATCCTCTGAGCAACCGTCGAGGGGGATTTCTCTCACCTCATTCTATCTTTTTATGCTTTCATAGTGTAGATTTTTCACTTTCATAGTGTAACAAACAATTCTTCATGAATAGATGATTGTTTCTCTCTCTCTTTCTCCCTCTCTCTTATTTTTGCAAGCAGATAAAGTTTTCATCGATCGAATCTCTTGCTTGCTAAAAATACAAAAAAATTACAAAAGATAAAAACAACCAAAAACAAATAAAATCGAAGTGCGATTTTCAATTAAAGTGAACGTCACCTCCTTATGTTCGACCCAGGACTCCCATAGAGTTTCGGTATAAATTTTATTTGACCACGAGTTTTGCAACTACAACAACGAGTTACTTGTAACCTTGATTTCAAACTCATGAAACACGTGCAATCATTTTGGCGCCGTTGCCAGGGAGGTAACGAAATTTACTTTATTGTTTTCTGCACTTCTTTGCAATTACATAACACTAACCCCGCTTATCTTTGATCTATTATCTTGCAGGTACCCTAGCATGGAGATTCAAGTGCGGTAGACTGAAGTAAAGTGCGGGTAGAGTGTTTTGTAAGTATCCCCTACACCACCCCCATCTTAGTTTTCATTCCATAACCTAATAACTCAAACCCAAATCAACTTAGGCATTTTTTATAAACCATAGGATAGATTTGGTTGTATGTTTGCCACCTCCACTCACCTCACCATCCACATAAATAATAAAAAAATAAAAAAAGTGTTATCTGATTGTGGGATTTTTTTTAAAGAGACACACCTTAACACCCACAACTCTCGACTTAAGGCGCACCACTCCACTTTGATTCTACCACTTAACCGGGATCTAACCTGTGGACCCGGTACACTTCAACTCAAAACACATAAGTGAGTAGAAATCTGATTAGGCTAAGACATTGTGTGCCTTAATCTGTGGTGCGAATAGGCCAATTGATTGTTTTGTTTAGGCCACACCACTCAAATTAAAAGCGATTCATCAATAGCTTGCTACTTAGGGTTGATTCTTAAGGCTAAACCAGACACTCCACATTATTTTTGATTTTTAAATGAACATATCATCACTTATATTTTCAAAACTTGGAGTGCTCTACTAAACCTTGATTGAACCAACCTAAGAATTAAACCCTAAAATCTACTAAACAAGGTTAAACCCTAAAAAATACATCATCAAATAACCTTGTTTGCAAATCCTGGTTGTGCACGCACACACATTTCAACCGATCATTAAGGGCACAACCCATCTTAAGGGCCCATCACAATCGAAGAGCATGATCATCCCAAGCCTAACTAAAACTGAGTAGACGTTGGCCTTAAGGATTGATTCGCTCTTCGTTGCTCAGATTGAGATTTTTTTTTGATTAGTCTGCTTCTACTGGTCCATCTGATGTCTAGCTAGGGGAGTAGCGTCAAACGATCGCGGTTGGGGGATACACTAGGAACCAGAGGCGTAAGCCAAAGGAAGAACCTTCTCCCTAGTCCCTCCTTCTAATTGGTTGGATTGACCAGATAAAAGTAGACCAAATCGTTTATAATCTCAAGACGGGTCTTGGGAGTCTGTAGGTCTTTAGGCTACCCACATAAGGACAAGTTTGGTTGATTGTATTGTAGGGTACCTTTTCTCTTCTCCATTTTCCCTCCTTTTCTACCATGTACCCTTCCACATCCTACACACATTTCACATCCTATCCTCCTACCACCACTTATCCCCAAGATGATTACTATCTCGACTTGACTTGTAATTACCCATCCACTAATCGGGATGACTTTGATTGGGGATATGAATCCGGACCTCAGTGTCCAGGGCCTAACCCTGGACAACAAGACTATGATTACTATCCTTCCCAGAGCTACAATGATTATAGATCTCCATCCTTTGATGATCAACCAGATCTACAACCGTGAAGGATATGCTGATTATAACACTTACCCTCCCCAGAATTATGCTGAATATAGGTCACCATCATTCTTTAAACAACCTCAAATGACCTACTATCAGGGAGGAACCCGAGAACCTCGACATCTTGACTCCCCTAGATTTAACCCAAACCCACCCAAACCTGAATCGAACCAGTCGGTTCAAGTGAACTAGATCTAGGATAGGGTGTTGGTTAACTTGAGGAACACCATCCAATCTTTAGAAGCTCAGCCAACACCATGCACTGAAGCATTAGAGCCTATGATCAATATGATTGATGAGCTGAATAGCTCTTTATTGGATTTTCTCCAAAGCGTTAGGGATAGGGACTTGGGTGAGTTTCTTCTTGGGAAGTTGTCGAGGTTGAGGATGAAATTTGTGGTTGCACTAGTCAAATCTTAGGATGATTCTCAAGATGAACCTTCTTCAGGAGAGCCAATGTCTGAACCCGCTCAGGCGCCTATCGGGGGGGATACATATTCTGAGACTGGAGATGACCAGATTGGTCTAGAGCAACCATTTGAGGATGAACCGATTGATTCACCATAGATCCCCAAGTTAGGAAACGAAGAAAATTATGTCTCCTTGGATCATGAAATGATTTATGATTTTGAGACATATATAAATGAGGATCATCAATTCTTTGACTCTGAGGGTGAAGAATCTGTAGGTGAAGTCTCACTTGAGCATAAGGAAAATGATTTTAGAGAGACAAACAGGCATAAGGAATCTGATGAACCATTTGACAGCCCGATAATAGAGGAATTTGATTCAGTTGGGGTTAACTTGGAGGATCCAAATCTTGATGATTCAAACAGTGACCCCATTCCTCATTCGCACCCCGAAGAGCTGACTTTTAAGATCATTGTGCCTAAGTCAATCTTGATTCAACCACGATTTCTAAACTTGGGTGAATCATATGGGGTGAATGATATGCTAGAGGTCCCGGAGCCTGAGTTCTTGATGTTGGAGGATAGAATTGTTGAAATAAAACTTTGGGAGGCTAATTCTGAGGGAACTTTGATTTTAGATCTAAGGGTACCTATTGATCTGAAACCACCTACTTTCTACCAGGACCCTTACGATATCTTTCACGTGCAACCTAAGCTCGAAATTACTATTTATTTTTCTGAGCTAGATGTTAGGTGGACAATCGCATCTATTAAACCTTCTTTACCCATTGTTCGACACTTTGGTCTTGGGTTGCACACTACTAAACCACAGGCCCAACCCCACAAACACAACAACCTTTGATTATGGGAGATTTTCATCCAGAAACTGAGAACCACTCGACCCTGGGGCATGGGTCAGCACCATAATCTGGTCCACGTCTGTGGACATCTTCTGCTAGCAGGTTTCAGGATCAAGATTTTTATTTTGATTCTGATTCGCATTTGTGAATTCTCAATTTCTTCCTTGTTTGTATTTTATGCCTAGCTGAAGGCATTAAATTTAGCACGTGTTTATATTTCACGTTCTCTGTGGAGCTGACCGGATTCCTCACGATGTTCAGGTGATATTCTATTTACTCCGCCTTTTTCATGTCTTTGTTTTTACAATGAGGACATTGCATCATTTAGGCATGGGGGGGTGGATAATCAATTCCTGATATCATTTTTTTAACTTTATAGAATTTCTTTTAGTTTCTTATAAAAAAAAGTGAAAATTCAAAAAGATAAAAAAAAAGAATTAGGAGAAGAGAACTTAGGCATTTGAAAGTTATTAACTTTAGGAAATGATACGATAAGACCTAGACACTTAGATTCTTCAGGTCTTCGGGCTTAATTAGCCCGGGTGTCCACTTGAATGTGGACTTAGTCTTGAGTCCTTGCCAATTCAAATTCATTTTAAGTTGGTAAATAAATTGGGATAAGTATGCGACTTATTAACCCACCCTCTGATTTGGAGGAGACTTTAAGCCTAAATATCTACACACTTTTTGCACTGACTCACTTTTCGGCAGTTTCTTCAAAAATTAGGTAGTTAATGAACTATCTAGGGTGGTATGGCTGGCAAGTTGTTGGTGGTAACACCTCATCGGCCGGTTGTCCAGAGCCTAGTCACAAGACCATTTTCATTGTATTACCTTTAGGTAATTCTTAGATCAGGGAAGCCACCTACTTAAAGAAAAAAAACAAATAAACAAAAAGAAAAAGAAAAAAAATAGAAAAAAGAGAAAAAAAAAAATAAAACTACACTTCACCGTACGAGTATGGCTGACAAGTTGTCGTGGGTAACAGCCCATTGGCTGATTGTTCAGAGCCCAGCTCACAAAAATGCACAATAATTCCCAAAACACTTAGGGAAGAAGCGGGGAAGTAGAATAAATCGGGGAGATATACATTGGGTTCGTCCTTGTGTTGACCCCATAAATAAAAGTAGGAAGAAAGCTACCGATCGAAAAGATAAACCTCTAGGCAAGGTCACCTAGGGTCGTAGGAACCCAAACTCCGTTTTAATGGTCGTCTAGTGAGTCTTTCACTATTTTCACAAGATGCTTAGCACTTAGAGTTCTTTTCGAGTCTTGGGTGGGTCGGGTAGCCGTAAAAAGTTATCCTGGAACTCTCAAACTCCAAAAGTACAAAAAAATTAGAAAAGAAGAAAAATAAAAAAATGTATTTTCCCTTTTCAAATAAGGCGAGGACTTGGGCGGTCTGCATTCTAGCAGGCACTCAGGTACTGTTGAGTTTTCGTTGTTTAGGACCTTAGTTGAAATTTTCTATTGTTAATAAACGACTTAGTCCTAAGCGATCTAATCCTAATTTTGATTTTATACATAGCATGTAGTTTAATTTTGCTAGGGACTAGCAAAAGATAGGTATGGGGGTATGATATAGACACATCCATTTAGGTTAAAATGCTTATTCATGCATGTTCCTAGGCTTAGATTTACATTTCATGTTATAAATATTGCATAACATGCATCATTTTGCATTTAGAGTAGTTGTATATATTTCAGGTTAATTGGTCCTTTTCATGGTCAGGAGAGAAGAAGACTTATTTCAGGGCCTCAGATGGATGATTAGACCATACGGATCTGATTAGGACGACGATCAGAGTTTAATGCCTCTGAAATTGTCTAGATCGGAGAACCGTAGCATCATACGAAGTTCGAGGAAGATCAACGGCCAAGGGGCAATGCGACATCCGTATGGGTTGCAGATGGAAAATATGACCGTACAGATGGATCTGGAGTGACGATCGCTGTCCAGCAACACGAGAATCTTCTCGATCTGAGCACCGTGGCACCCTCTATAAAAGAAAGAAGAATGGACGGCCCAGATGACACCACGTGGCGCCATCCAGGCCGCCCAACATTGGCCTGCAGTAGTGCACGTGCACAGCCACAGCCGCAGCCGCGCACAGTACACCGTGCACAGCCATAGCCAGCAGCACACCGCGCAAAGCACAGCCGCACGCAGCAGCAGCGCAGCGCAGCGCATGCCAGCTTGCATGCACGACGCAGGGAGCACCGGCACGTGAAGCGCATAGCACACATTGCATGTGCCAGCGGGGTGGGCACAGATCTTCAGCGACGTGCTCCTTTAGTGACGCTTGCAATTGTCACTAATGGTCTATGCGCATCAGCAAGAGAATTTGAAGGGTGGATCTTCAGTGACAGCTGCAGCGATGTTTATGGACATCAGTAATGACCCAAATGCGAATTTGTTCTTCCTCATCCACTATAAAAGGACCTACCCACCACCATTCCAAACCATCTCTTCCTTTCTTCACCTCACCACCTCCAAGTCTCTATAGAGAGCTTGTCCCAAGCCCAGGATGCTCCTCTGGAGTAAAACCAAATAGTTTTCCCTCCCCTCATCCCCATTCGTGGAGCATCCCATGGCTGTCCTCTCACCGCCCTTCGGGAAGAAGATCCTCACCGCGACGTCGTCCTACACCATCCTCCATCCTTCGTCTTTGTCCTCCTTCATCCCGCTCCTCACCACCTTCCTCCAGGTGACATCAGAGTGAGTTATCCTCCGAGCAACCGTTGAGGGGGATTTCTCTCACCTCATTCTATCTTTTTACGCTTTCATAGTGTAGATTTTTCGCTTTCATAGTGTAACAAACAATTCTTCATGAATAGATGATTGTTTCTCTCTATTTTTATCTTTCTCCCTCTCTCTTATTTTTGCAAGTAGATAAAGCTTTCATCGACCAAATCTCTTGCTTGCTAAAAATACCAAAAAAATTAGAAAAGATAAAAACAACCAAAAATAAATAAAATCGAAGTGTGGTTTTCAATTAAAGTGAACGTCGCCTCCCTGTGTTCGACCCGGAACTCCCTTAGAGTTTCAGTATAAATTTTATTTGACCACGAGTTTTGCAACTACGACGATGAGTTACTTGTAACCCTGATTTCAAAGTCGCGAAACATGTGCGATCACTTATGCATGCATTATTCCTAAGGTAAGCTAGGATCTAACTTAATTTAGGTAGATTAGGTTCTATGATTGCTGTGCAATCAAGAGGTCGTACGCAGCCTTTTCAAAACACACTCTCAAGAAGAAATCCATCTAAAAGAAAGAGCTTTACGTGCTTCCCTTTAAGTACTTCTGCACTTCTACTTTCACGACTTTTAATGCATGATGATTCAAACCTCTACTGAAATCTAGTTTGACTTTCCTTGAGGTCCATAGCTTTATACTATTTTTATATTACTAGTTGCTTTTTATTAACATATCCCAAGTTGTTAGGAGAAATCCGTTGTTGTTTTTGTGCTTCTCTTCAGGTTGTTAAGAGAAGGGATCATTGTAAGTGGTTGTTCCATCCTTGTTTGAAGTGGTGTGTTAGTGGATTGACTAGCCTTGACTAGTTGGGAAAATCCTAATTTGAGAGGAATATTATGACATTTAACTTTATAAATCCAGGTGTCTTGTGTGCATGAAATTTTGTGGTTTGATTTGTTTTTGAAATTATGATATTTAACTTTATAAAAGAAGATACTATTCATCCCTCTCCTCTAGTATCCATTAATATCCATAGGAACCCTCATTTGGTATCAGAGCAAGAGCACCTAGAAGTTGTCAAAGTCATCTGTCGACACATACGTTGAGGGGCAATTAGTAGTTCGGCCTCCACTCTTTGATGGAACGAACTATCTCTATTGGAAGACCCAAATGCAAATATTCTTGAAATTTATGGACTATGAAGTATGGGACATCATCGCATCCAAATACACAAGACCAAAGATCAAGGAAGGAGTAGCAACAACTCCAAATCAAAAGAAACTGGAAACATATAATGCAAAAGCCATGAATGCAATCTTTTGTGGACTCTCCAAGAAGAGTTCAACCACATATCTACATGCAAAATGACTCATGAGATCTGGACCATCCTAGAAGTCACCCACGAGGGAACATCAAAGGTAAAAGAAACTGGTATAAATTTACTAATACAGAAATACGAGCTTTTTAGGATGAAGAGTGAATCCATAAAGGAGATGTTTACAAGATTTTTAGATATTGTAAACTCTCTATGAAATTTGGAGCAAGACATGAAGAACAAAGTCTTAGTAAAGAAGATCCTTCGATCACTCGCTAGTGACTGGGAGATGAAGATCATAGCCATATAGGAATGAAAGGATCTATCTACTTTGAAACTAGACGATCTTATTGGAATCTGATGGCTTATGAGGTCCAGCTTCAACACATGAAGGAGCATGAGAATGAAGGAGTCAAGAAGAAGACTATGGCACTTGAAGACAATGATCAGTCTAAAGATTCTTCAAGTGAAGATGAAAAGGAAGACATAGATCTTTTCTCAAGGAAGTTTAGGAAGTTCCACAAAAACAAGAGGAGTTGAAGAACGAAGAATCCAAGGCAGATACCATCATCTTCTACAACTGCAAACGGAAGGGACACCTCAAAAAGGATTGCCAACTTCTCAAGAAGGAATTAGAGAAGAAGAAGAAATTCCCAAGAAGGGATGGGAAGAAGAAGGCTCTTCAAGCCACCTAGGATGAGTTAGACTAGCTCAGAGGAAGAAGAGACCTCTAGTGAAGAAGCTCTTCTAGGACTCATGGACCTAGAAGATAAGGTAACATCTTTTTTGCAAGGTGAATTATTAAAAGCTTTCTTTGAAATGCATGACATAGCTAAATCACTAAAGATAGAAAATAAAAGCTTAGTAAAGGCCTTAAGAGATGAGAAGGCACAAAAAGATACACTTTACAAAATAAAGAGTTATCTGTTGAAATTATTTCATTAAGATCACAGATATATAATCTAAAAGAAGATATAGAGAAATTGAAAGAGAATTATGCTATTCTCTTAAATGATCTAGCTAAATTCACTAGAGGTAGTCAAAATTTGCATAAACTCTTAAGAACACAAACCTAGAGCACCATAGAATTTGGGTTAAGTTACATAGCTAAAAATGATCATGAAGCATCTAGTTCTAGTCAAAGGAAAGAGAAAGGTAGCTGGCCTAAATAGGCAACACCAGCTAATCACAGTGGACCCAAGCAAAAATGGGTACCAAAAGCACTCTTGAAATCTTGTTTTGCAGATCAAGTAGATTATAAGAAGTGGACATATCAGGAAAAAAATGGAAACCTGAAGCCAATTTATAGATACAATGCTCTAAGACCTCACAAACATAAACAAATGACAAGATCAAGAAGAAAAAAGATAGATCATGGACAATGGGTGTTCCAAGCACATATGACTGGAGAGGAAGGCCTGCTCCTGCAACTCCACCACTAGGAAGGTGGTACAATCATGTTTGGGAACAACCATAAGCGTCGTATTATTGGTATTGGCCAAGTTGGTAACTCCTGTACATCTTTTGATAATGTACATCTAGTTAGTGGACTAAAACATAATCTTCTTAGTGTAATTCAAATATGTGATAAAGGATATAAAATTACTTTCACCTCAAATGGTTTTAAAATAAGAGATAAAGAAACCAACCAAATTCTTCTTAAAGGAAATAGACATAAAGATAGTTATATTGTCAACTTCGACAAATGCAGCAACCTTAAATGTCTTATCAGATCTGACGAAGAGGCAATACTTTGGCACAAATAGCTAGGTCATGTTCACATGAAGAACATCAATAGACTTGTGAAATATGAGCTTGCCAAAGGCCTGCTAAAGATCAACTTCAAGAAAAGTAGAGGCTACGATTCTTGTCAAGTTGGTAAACAAACCAAAAATCCCTTTAAATCAAAAAGGATGGTTAGTGATTGCGCAATAATCATAGGTCTTAATTGACCTAAATTAGGCTAGAACTTAGCATAAGCTGGTGTAATCCATGCATACATGAGCATTAATTGCATCTTTATTGCTTTTCCTTAGCTATGCATGAAATAATGATATAATGTACTAATTAAGTGCATTATATAAATTGTAGGTAATAAGAAGCTCAGGAGCTGGATTTGAAGTTGGATTTGAAGCTAGATCTGAAGATGGTGAGGCAGCAAAGCTGGAGTAGAAGATTAGAATAAAATCTAGTAGAGAAATAATGTAAGGGTTGAGGTATGTTACTCTATTAAGTAAGAGTAAGGTAGAGTTAAATTATAAAGAACTTAGGATCATTCCTAGCCTTAGGATAGCCCTAGAGACCATCCTAAGCCTCAGCTACCCTTAGATTAGGTCAACATAGCCTAGGAAACCCCAAAACCCTAGTTCCAGCCCTTATATGGACGTCCAGATAAGTTATTGGATGTCCAAGATCCTTAGCCACAACCCACACACCTTAAACCCATGTCCGCAGTGTTATTGGACGTCCAGACACTTGGTCAGACATCCAACTTCTGCAGAATCCCCAAGTTAGAACCCTGATTCTTCCCTGACTCAAGTTGGACGTCCAGATAAGTTTGGACTTCTGATTTTTGAGTATAAGTCGTCTAACACTTAAATTAGACGTCTGATATCCCTCTCTAGACCATATTTTTGAAATTAAGCTTGGATCTTGAGTTCCTAGGTCCCTAAACCCAATTCCAACCCCTTGAGAACCTAAATTAAGGTACCCTAAGCCTATTACACTACCCCTAGACCCTATTAAGAACCTAATTAGGTTCTCACTAAGCCCAATTGACTTTGATCAAGTCAATCACACTTCACTTAGTCAATTGAACCCATAGAGTCCAATTGAGCTCAGATCTCAACCCACACAAGTCCAATTGGACTCAGTGAGAGTCTAATTGACCTAAACCTAACCTAATTGAGTAATCTCACTCTCAATTAGGTTTGTACTCATTCAATTAAACTTGTGCCAAGTTTAATTGTGCATCTACCTTAGTAGTTAGGGTTTCTAACCCTAATTCTATGACCTAACCTAACCCAAACCCTTAGGACCTAACCTAGACCACAAGACCACCTAGCCATCTAGGTCACGCACACGCCCACACACCCACACTTAGACACACACACCTAGAGTTCTCTAGAACTCTCCATAAGTGGTGCCACTCTTGGGTGCAAAAAATAGCAACCAAGGGAGAGTCTTCTCTTAGATCCATGATTTGTGGATCTAAGAAGACCCACTCCCATCCATTTGGACGACCACCTTAGAGACTCTCTAGAGAATTCTATAATTCTCTAGAGAGCCACACCCATAGCCGTCTAAGAGTCTATAAAAAGACCATCTTGAACTACCATGCACCCATCTTGGACTCTCCATTAGTGGCTCCTCACTCCACCTCCATCTCTACAAGCTCCTTCCACCTCCATGCACTAGTGGACGTCTAAGAGCAACCCTCCACCACCTCTCCAAGGGCCTGCCTAAGCATCATTGGCCGCCCCTCCTTCTCCCAACAACCTCAAAGGCCATTGGAGACCACCTTCGAATGCCCTTCCTTCTTCTAGCTAGATAGATAAGTAGTTCTTCTAATTTTTCTGCCTTATTTTATGCTTAGTAGTGTAGCTATCTCTCTCCCTCCTGTATGGTGCACGTGCAATTTCCCATAGATCCTCACGTGTACGCATTTTTTGATAGCTAGTAATCTTTTAAGCTTTCATGTACAAGCTTTCCTATAGCTTCGCTTTGTAACCGCCATCATGCAATCAATGAAAAATCTCTGAGTTCTTTCTATATATATATCTATGTGTGAAAAATCACCATGAGTTTCCTTGCCAAATCTTTCGAGTGATAATAAGTTGCTTGCTATAACTTATATTTTTCTTGCAACAAACATGTCGGTGCATGAAGATATTAATGACCTAACGATCGATGTTTTTTCGATAAATAGCCATCACATAACTGGGATAGTGCACACTGATACTCACACATTCACTTTTTTCATTTATCTGACACATGCTCACATCATTAGGGTCAATAATGCGACTGGCAACACGTTTATTCATAAGTTGGAAATCGACATGCATTTTTAAGTGAGTAGAGAGGAAAAGATCAAAATCAAGATTAGCATTTCCATAAATGCCTCCTAGAGACGAACGACCGAGACTCATAGTCTCGTTAATCTAGAAATATTTTTGTTGAGAGGATTTCTCAACTATACTACAAGCTACAACACTATTTTCAAATATGTGATTTCCACGCTCAAACAGTTAGCACCTCTCTACCCTTGGAGTTACTTCACTTAGACTTGTTCGGACCAACCAAATCTGAAAGCTTGAGCGAGTGCAGATATTGTTTAGTCATAAGCAACGATTTTTCAAGATTTACCTGGGTATTCTTATTGAAAAGTAAGGATCTAACTATTGATATTTTTAGTAAACAAGTAAAAGGATTGCAAAATGAGAAAGGATCGGAAGTCATTAGGATTAGAAGTGATCAGGGCGGAGAATTTGAGAATCAATCTTTTTCTGATTTTTGTGATCAATATGGGATAAAACATGAGTTTTCTTTTCCTAGAGACGCACCTCAAAATGGGGTAGTTGAAAGGAAAAATAGAACCTTGCAAGAGTGTACCCGCACGTTGCTATGCGAGTCAAAGCTGCCTTGATATTTTTGGGTTGAGGCTGTAAACACTGCTTGCTATATCCAAAATAGAACCCTGATTAGACCAATCCTAAGCAAAACACCTTTTGAACTCTATCATGGAACAACACCTAGAATTTCCTATTTCAAGATATTTGGTTGTAGATGCTTTATACTTAACACCAAGGATAATCTTGATAAGTTTGATGCTAAGAGCACAAAAGGAATCTTCGTAGGTTATTCGACCAGAAGTAAAGCCTATATAGTATTCAACAGAAAGAATTTTGTTGTTGAAACTCTGCATGTATCATTTGATGGGAAACTAGTTTAACCTCAATTTCTGTAAATGATGATGATGACCAAATAGGAGATCCTTCAAACATACCAGAGGAAAACATTTCGGATGAATTACCAAAAGATATATCTTATATGAAGGATCATCTAAAAGAATTGGTGATAGGAGAACTATCTACAAGAGTTTAGACTAGATCTTCCGTCAACACCTTAGCTTTCACCTTTTCAAAAAAAAAAAACACCTTATCTTTCATAGCTTTTGCTTCTCAGTTAGAACCTAATAATGTTAAGGGCACCTTTTCTGATAATTGTTGGATTATTGCAATGGAAGATGAGTTGAATCAATTTAAAAGAAATCAAGTATGGGAACTTATTCGAAAACCTAACTCTCAGATCATCATAGGAACCAAATGGGCTTTTAGGAATAAATTAAATGAATCAAGAGTAGTTAGGAACAAAGCTAGACTTGTGGCCCAAGGGTATAATCAAGAAGAAGGAATAGATTTTGATGAAACATATGTGTCTGTAGCTTGCCTAGAATCCATTAGAATGCTATTAGCCTTTGTCGCCGACATGGAGTTTACATTCTTCAAGATGGACGTCAAAAGTGCCTTTCTAAATGGGTTTAACAAGGAGGAAGTCTATGTCAAACAATCTCTAGGTTTTGAAGACGAAAATCATCTAGAACACGTATATAAACTAAACAAAGCATTATATGGTCTAAAACAAGCTCCACAAGCTTGGTATGATAGATTAAAAACTTACCTAATTGAAAATGATTTTAAAATTGGCAAAATAGATCCAACTCTATTTACAAAAAGAAAAGAAAATGATCTCTTAATAATACAAATTTATGTAGACGACATTATCTTCGGTGCTACTAATGATCACTTATGCCAAGAATTCACAAAGGTAATGCAAGATCAGTTTGAGATGAGTATGATGGGAGAACTTCGGTTCTTTCTCAGACTTCAAATTAACCAGCTATCCTCCAGAATATTCATATCTCAAACCAAGTACACCACAGAGATCTTGAAGAAATTTTCCATGGACAAGGTACGCCTATGGCAACTTCTACACAACTCAAAACTGATGAAACAGGTAAGTCTGTAGATCAGAAGTTGTATAGAAGAATGATAGGTTCTTTATTGTATTTAACTACCAGTAGACTTGATATTCTCTTTAGCACCTGCTTGTGTGCTCGCTTTCAAGTTGACCCTAAAGAATTACATCTAAATGTAGTTAAAAGAATACTTAAATATGTAAATCACACACCAGATTTGGGACTTTTTCTGTCCAAAGTCAGCCACATTGGATCTTTATTCCTTTTGTGATGTTGATTATGTGGGTAGCTTTACTGACTAAAAGAGCACCAGTGAAACGTGTCAATTTCTCTGAAATTCCCTAGTCTCTTGGTCCTCTAGAAAATAACACACTATTTCATTATCAACAACAGAAGCCGAATATGTAGCAGCATCTTTAGCTTGTTCACAATTCTTATAGATGAAACAGATTCTAGAAGATTTTGGCCTATCCTATAGAAATAACAAAATACTTTGTGGTAACACTAGTGCCATCAATCTATCTAAAAACCCTGTTCAATATTCTAGGACTAAATACATTGATGTAGGCATCACTTCCTAAGGGATTATATCCTAAAAGGTTAGATCAACTTAAAATTTGTTAAAACTGAAGATCAATTAGCTGGTATATTTACAAAACCTTTACTAGAAGATAGATTTAACCTTATCTGCCATGCACTAGGATTATCTATGTTGAAAGAGCTTATTTGATAGTTTTGACCGCATTATTTTCAACCTTTGATCGATCAAAATTTTCAAATTGATCGACCAAACGGTTTGATTGATCATTATTCCTTGATTAACCTAAATGGTCGATCAAAAATGAATTTATCAACTTCCTAAAATAGGCTAATTTGATCGATTAATTAAGTTGGTTGGTCGATTAATGAATTTGGTCAATCAATAACCCTAAAAGCTTGTTTTTATGAGAAGTGCAAAAATTCGCTTGAAACTTATTTTGAGGTTCCTTACAAAATAATCTAGACTCAATAAAGATAAAAAAAACACTGAGACAAAGTCATCAATCTTCTAGCTTTCATCCATGAGAGAGTCCTGAAAGATTAGTTTTGCAGATAGCATAATTTTGGTGCATCAAAATAGAGGTACTTACATTGATATCAAATGAGGGTTCTTGCGGATCTTAATGGATACTAGAGGGGAGGGATGAATAGTATCGTCTTTTATAAAGTCAAATATCGTAATTTCAAAGACAAATCATACTACAAAATTTCAAGCACAGAAGACACCTGGATTTATAGTGGAAACCCTTCCCGGGAGAAAATCACTACCTAAGCCTCTTAGCTTAGGATTTTCCCAACTAGTCAAGGCTAGTCAATCCAGTAACGTACCACTTCAAACGAGGGTGGCACAACCTCTTACAATGATCCCTTCTCTTAATAACCTGAAGAGAAGCATAACAACAACAACAACGAATTTCTCCTAACAGCTTGGGATCCGATCAAAAGCAAGCGTTAATCAAAAGCAACAAGTAATATAAAAATAGTATAAACCTATGGAACCTCAAGGAAAGTCAAACCAGATTTCAACAAAGGTTTGAATCGTCGTGCTTTGAGTTGTGAAAGCAGAAGTGCAGAAGCACCTAGAGGGAAGCACGTAAAGCTCTTTCTTTTAGATGGATTTCATCTTGAGAGTGTGTTTTGAAAGGCTGTGTATGACCTCTATTTATACTAGCAAATCAATTAGAAAAGGAAATCAAATTGGTCGATCAATTAGGGTAGTTTGGTTGATCAAAATGTGTTTTGGTTGGTCAAAATAGTTATTTGATCGATTAATGATTGGTCGATTAATTAACCTAAATGGTCGACCAAAAGTGAATTTATCAACTTCCTAAAGTAGGCTAATTTGATAGATTAATTAAGTTGGTTGGTCGATCAATGAATTTGATTGATCAATAACCCTAAAAACTTATTTTTATGAGAGGTGTGAAAATCTGTTTGAAACTTGTTTTTAGGTTCCTTATAAAATAATCTAGACTCAAAAAAGATAAAAAGACACTAAGACAAAGTTAGCAATCTTCTAGCTTTGATCAATGAGAGAGTCTTGAAAGATTAGTTTCGCAGATAGCATAATTTTGGTGCATCAAAATAGAGATACTTACAACTAAGTCCAATTCAGCCCAATTCTTTCTGAAGAAAACCCCCTCTTTTCTTGGCTCAAAGCTTCCTCTTCCTCTTTCTCTCTCTTCAGACTCGGGCCCAAGCTCACATGCCACGAAGAGGGTTATGAACGGACCTGACCCCTCATGTGCTTGGGCGAACAACCTATGCACGAAGAGGGTTATGAATGGATTTCCAAATTAAGTCCCCATGATGTGGGATTATCTTCTTCCTCTTTTCTTTACTTGTTGGCACGTGGAGAGCTTCTCCAAATTGAAGCTGCTGCTACTGTGCTTCCTTCAAATCAAGGGCCTAGATGTGGCCCTCTTGTTATTCCACGTCAATTGTGGTTAGTGGTGAGGTGGATTTCGGTCGGATGGTCGGTGACAGATATGAGGAAGACAACGGTGACGGGGAATTACCTACAAGGAAAACACGATCCTAGGGCCCCAATCAGATATGTGGGAAGCTTCGCCTTGGTGCGGCAAAGCTTGTGGTGGTCATGATTTGGTGCTTTTGTGAGTGGAACGATCGAACGATGATGGCTGAAGATAAAGAAGACGACGATGACGGGGACGATGTTGGAGGTACGATATGGTGAAATTAGATTAGGAGAAATATTCACGAGGATGAGGGGGGATCTTTCACCTAGGTTAATTGGGTGTGTGAATGATGGAGGTAGGTCAGCGGTGAAGGTGTCGTGGAGGTGGTTGTTGGTGTTGGAGAAGGAAGAAGAGAGGGTGAATGGATTTTTGGAGTGACTTAGAGCTAATTGGAGAGTTAAGAAGAGAAAGCCCTAGGCTAATTTGGGAAGAGAGGGGGAGAAGAGTGTCACTGGTGGTGCATCGGTGATGATAAACAGAGGAGGTCGGCTAGAGTGGAGGGAGACAAGATGGAGGCTAAAGCTCTGTGGGAAGCTTTGTATGAAGATGAGGAAAGAAGCCCTCACTACAAGAAAAAAGCACTATTGGTGATGGTTATTTTGCGACGGTCGTTGTAGTTTTCCTACTTCTACTAGGAGGGGTGAGATCAGCGTGACGAAAAAAAATGCGGAATTGAAAATATAAACAATCTCACAAAATAAGCAATCACAAAATGTACACAAGTATTTTTAGGTGGAAACCCAAACCGGGTGAAAACCACCACCTAACCCTCTCGAGTTAGGATTTTCCGATCAACCTAGTTGATCAAATCTACTAACCGAATCACTTTAAAACGAGGGTGATTCAACCTCAGTACAACCACGCTACAAGTACGAGGGTAGCGTTCCTCAACCCCTTCTCTCCACGAGAAGGATTTTGTCCCACGAAGGAGACGGGAATTCGCAAAGCGAATACCCAACCAAAAGACAAAGGTAAAATAAACAACAAACCTATAGAGCCAACAAAGTAATAAACCTAAGCTTCTATAGGATTTAGGAAACTCCCCTTTGCAAGGAGTGCGTCGACGATGACGCGGGTGCGTGAGCCACGCAACGGCGCAATGTCGCTCTCGTAGACAACGACGGGAGAGCGGGTGCGCGAAGGGAATGATGCTCTCAAGATGTAGAACTTGAGCTTAGAGAGCAAGAGCTTCTTGGACACAAGAGAGTGGAAGTATGTTGCTTAAGTGTGTCTTGTGTTTCTCTTGGTGTGAAAAGGCTCCCCTCTATTTATAGAGGCCTTAGGAAGGCTTTGGAAGGCTTAGAAAAGCTTCCATAGCCGTTGGGAACAAAGTCCAAGAGAATCAGGCCGAAATCAGGACAATGATTACATTTGACAGGGTTATCAGACGTCTAACTCTGGCATCAGACGTCTTGAAGGCCACTTTAAGACGTCTGATTTCAAGGTCAGACGTCCAATTCTGTGCGGGTTTCTCCCTGTCTTGAATCAGATCTAAACAGGGTTTTTGTGCAAGTCCATCAGACGACATACAAGACGTCTGGCACTAAGTCTGGACGTCTGGAAACCTACTTTTACTGTGGGAATTGATTTCCAAACGTTGCAACGGCTAGAAAATCTCTGAGAAGAGATTTTGGGTCATCCGAGGCAAAACGATCATTTATCAGACGTCTGGAAAGGCCTAAGGACGTCTGATAAGGCTCTAACGGTCATATTCTTGACTGTTTGCTAAGCCATCCAACGATCCACTAATTGGACGTCTGGCAAAGTCATCAGACGTCTTCTAAGACGTCTGGACTAAGGTCTGGACATCTGATTTCATCAGACAGAACTAGCTATGTCCAGCCTAACAGTTATCAGACGTCTGAAACAACAGTCAGACGTCTTAAAATGCTTTATTAGACGTCTGATTTGGGAATTAGATGTCTGGAAGTGCTGTTTGAACCCTATATTGGTTTTCTAAGTATTCTACAGAAAACCTAAGTATCCTAGGGTTGTGCCGGTGTTCCTAAGACTACTGTTAGGGTTCTTTGAGGCTCTTTAACATGAAATATCTAAGGAAATAAAGAGCAACAAAAGAAATGAAAAATACAACAGGTACAAAAGAAGGAAATCTATCCTATTCTTCATTTCCTTCCATCTTCAATCTGTCGCTCCACGCGAACCTCCTCTGTTTTCCGTCAAGCTCCTCCAATCCGCCCTGGATGCGAGCTCGAACTCCGTCTAAACACGTCCACATTTGCAATTGACCTGAAATCTAGGACTCAAATTGCAAATGTTAAATAACACGTGTTTTGTTATCATCAAGACAAATGATCGTGGTGCTCTAGCACCAACAGTCGTGACACTGTCGCTAATAGTGGATAATTAATGACGGTTATGTATTGCAATGTCACTAGTTAGAGTTGGGAGGGTGCAGCATGATTTTGTTAGAACTTTGGCGACTGTTAAGAGCAAAACGTCGCTAATTGAAAACCTTTCGCGATGGTTAAGGGTTAACCGTCGCCCATTTGCACTCTCGCCCACCCCTAACAAGTTTGCGCAGGGGGTTTAAGACATTTAGCAACGGTTACTATAATAATCGTCGCTAATGCGCCACTACGAGGAAATCCATTATTAGCGATGTTTAATTTTCCATGGTTAATTTTCTACCATCTCAATTCACAACAATTTTATATAAATCATCGCGACTTGAGGTATCGTCTTGAAAGAGAGCAAAAATTTTGTTTCACGTCCATGCGTAGAAGACAATGGATTGTGACAGTTGATTAACTGTCGCAAATTCGTATCGCCTCTTGAAGGGGTGAAAATATCTTCTTATGTAGGGCCACGATAAAGTAGCCATTTGCTCCCTAGACCGTTGCTAATTTTTACTATAACTACTTACATACCGTGCCCCCTCCTCCTCCCTAGAAATCATTTCCTCTACTCTCCTCCCGACGAGCCCTTTGCAATCCCTGCTGTCCTCTCCCACGACCCAAGCTCCCTCCCACGTCGTCACCTTTCCTTCCCTCCGGTGAGCATTCTAGTCATCTTCTCCAGCCACGATCTCCCCGAAGCCCGAGCTCCCCTTCCCCTGCTGCCTCGTGGCCCTCTGGCTCCCCTTCACCCATGTGAGATCCCCCACGTCGCCTGCCCTTAGCCCATTCTTGCCCCTACCTCGATCCCCCATGCCACCCACCCCTTCCGTCCCCACTCCTACCCGCCCTCACCACCTCGCGACCCTACCCCCATGGCCATCTGACCCTGCGATCCTCGCCACCCGCCCCCTCCTCCCCCAGCTTGCTCTCGTCCCCCCTCGACCCCCCACATCGCCCACCCCCTCCGCCCCCACAACGTTGTTAATTTAGTTGTTTGAAATTATTTACTTTTAAATTTATGTTATTTTCAATTTGTTGAATAACAGTTAATGCTTGTATTTTTTTTTTGTAAAATTTGCATGTAATTAAGTTAGAAGTAAATTACATGTTAAAATAATTTTCTTCTAGTTAAGTTAGAAGAAATTTAAAATTGATATTAAGTAAATTGCATGTATACTTGTCATATATGAACTATGGGGTGTGCACACATATTTACATTATTTCTGTTGTTTAATTTAAATGTGGAGTGTCCCTTATGTATTAGGTTAGGAAATTTATTTATGATTTTTGGGTTTAGAGTTAGGATATTTGATTTTAGGGTTTTAAGATTAGATTCTTAAGTTATATGGTATTTATTTGATTTAGACTTTAGGATATTGTGTTTAACGTTTTGACTTTAGAGTTTAGGAAATTGGCTCATAAATTTTTAAATTTGGAGTAATGAGTTTTAAAGATTTAAGTTTAGAGTTTATAGTTATAGGAATTAGGTCTAGTCCTTTGAGTTTAAAGTTTAGGAAATCAGGTTTTTGGTTATGAATTGTGGGTTTCCAATTCAGGGTTTTTTTATTTTGCATTTTTTATTTTTGTTCTAGGTTTCTAATGTTTTAAGGTTACATTTTTTATTTATTATTTAGGGTTTTAAGTTTAGAGTTTAGGTTAAGTTTAGGGTGTACTACTTAAGTATTTATGGCTCTGAGTTTATTATATAAAAGTTAGAAATGTTAATTTTATTTAATTTTATAAATTGAATGTTGCTTGTTATTAATTACCTGTGTCCACATTTATTGCTTGTGTTAAATATTTGATTATCAACTCTTAGTACTACACACACTTGCATAAATCTAGATGCACTTGAGGACAAACAATAGGTATTCTAACCCCTAGGTTATAGGTTTTGGGAGGGGATAATCATGTAAAAATACTTATCTGTCAATACTTATGATCATGTTATACGGACAATGGAGAGTGTGTGTATACCTTACTTACATGCACGAAGTTTTGTCATTATAGCATGCTACAAGAGTCGTCCTTTATTCAGAGAAGTTCTGAACAAAGGGGGTCCTTGAATACTTGATCACAACTTAGGGTTACTTGTTACATGGAACCGATATCTGGAGGAATTTCGGTAATTTCTTTTCGCTCTTCTCCAGTATACCAGCTGATCTTATCTACATTCCTAAAGAACTCTTAAATGGGAGTTATTGGGAATGTAGTTAAGGTTAGTCTTAGGGGGTATACTGGAAAAGTGCGAGGAGATGCTGTGAAATTTCTTCAGACATCGATTACATGTAACAAGTAACGTGATCAAATCTTCAAGGATGGGCTATTAAAGTGAAAATCATAATCAAAATAGAAACATATATATAACATGTCGATGTTTACTCATATTAGTGGGTGAATTAGGATCATGTAAGAGTAGCTTTTTCTCTTCTAAATGTTTATAGATATAATATGACATTAACTTGAGACCTTTATATCTGTTAATAATTATTTAGGTCATTATGGACAAGTCTTGGATTAGTCTAAGAAATTCAAATTACATTCGATATAAGAATGGAGTGAGGGAGTTCTTGGATTGAGCTTTTCATGATGATAGGAAATCATTCAGAGGAGGGGAACTTCTATAGTTGATTTTCTATCCTTGTTGAAGGTGCTTAAATGGCGAAGTACATGATCATAACATTGTATTAGAGCACGTAATCTGTAATGGTTGGTGGCAACATTACACCAAATGGATTGCTCATGGAGAATTTGTCGTAGAAACTTATGAAACTGATTCAATGAATGTTAATGAGGAGCCTATCGGTAATATTGAAGGTGACAGAATCGAGGAGATGTTGGATGAACTTAGAGCAACAGATAACATGACACATTACAAAGTTGTAACAACTTTTATGATGCTATTAAGGCAGCAGATGAACTGATTACTCCTGGAGTGAGCTCTATGTCAAGGTTGACATTTCTATTACAATTATTTTGAATGAAGGTTATCAATAAAGTCACATCTAAGTTAATGTTCGAGGTACTTGAATTTATCAGAGAGCTCCTATCTAAGCCTAAAGGTTATCTCGAGTTGTGGTATGATGCGAAGAAACATATTAGGGTATTGGGCTTGAATTGCGAAAAAATTGACACTTGTCCAAATGATTGTGTATTGTTCAGAAGTGAATATGTTGGTCTTGATACTTGTCTAGAGTATGGTGCGTCAAGATATAAGGTTGGAAAATTTGGGAATCAACAAGGCAAGAAACAGGCAGAGAAGATCCTATGATACTTTCCATTGATTAGTAGGCTTGAACTCTTATTTATATCAAGTAAGACTGCAAAATTGATGGAATGGCATGAGCAAAACAAATCACGAGATGGTCGCATTCTTCACCTCGTAGATTCTGATGAGTGGATAAAATTTGATAACAGACATGTATCATTCGTGTAGGAATCACGTAATGTAAGATTGAGTCTTGCAAGCGACGGATTTAATCCATTTAAGAATATGTATCTATCATATTCAATATGGCCAGTGGTGATGGTAACTTACAACCTACCTCCTTGGTTGTGTATGCAATCATTGTTTATGATGCTGACATTGTTGATTCCAGGACCAAAGCAAGTGGGAAATGCTATAGATATATACTTGCAACTATTGGTTGATGAATTGAAACTATTGTGGGATAACAGCATTCAGACATATGATGCAGGAAAGAAAGAATTCTTTATGATGCATGCTGCATTGCTATGGACTATCAATGACTTTCCAGCATATGAAAATTTGTCTAGATGGAGTACAAAAGGAAAATTGGCACGTCCAATTTATATGGATGACACACATCATCTCTGATTGCCTGAAAGCAGCAAGTTGTGTTACTTGGGTCATCGCAGATTCCTTCCAATTCACCACAGATGGCGAACAACACAATTCAAAGACAAATTTGACGACAAATCTTGTTGATATTCCTCTAGGAATCCAAGAAATAAGCTAAGTACATATTCTGTTATGTTGTTAGGAGTAACAATGATACAAAAATTGCAAGAACTTGGAAACATAAGATTGGGACGTCTTTTTAAAAAAGACCTTGCTACATTAAAGCATTCAAGCTTTAAGGAAAAAAGCATTTTCTTCATGCAACTCCCATATTGGAAAGATCTGATAGTTTGACATAACCTGGATGTGTTGCACATAGAGAAAAATGTCATTGACAATATGTTGTATGTCCTAAATTTAACAAATAGTCCCAAAGACACAATAAAAACAAGAAAAGACATGGAGATTTTGGGCATTCATCTAGAGCTACATATGACATAAAAGGCAATGTTGAATTCCCAGATGCTATATACAGCTTAAAGCATGAACAGATTCAGAAAATATTCTCATTTTTTAAGGAGATACAGGTGCCGGATGGCTACTCATCATAGTTGTTGCGCTGTGTTAATGAATCTCAAAAAAAAATTAGTGGGTTAAAAAGTCATGACTCGCATGTTTATATGCAAGTGTTTTTCCCATTGGCCATACATGGAGTCTTATTTGATCCTGTTGTAGATGTTTTTACAGACATGAGTCGATATTTCAAAGCTATCTATTCAAAGAGTTTAGATGCTGAAATGCTATGCTACTGGGACAAACAAGTTGTCATCACATTGTGTAAAATGGAATAGATTTTTCCCCGAGCCTTTTTTGACATAATGGTGCATTTAATAATACATTTGGCAAATGAAGCAAGGATCGCAGGGCTAGTTCAATACAGATGGATGTATCCTATAGAGAGGTATTTGAAAAAACTGAAGGATTACGTGTTAAATAAAGCTAAGCCGGAAGGGTCAATTGTCGAGGGATCTTTGAGCTTCTGTAGCATGTATTTGGGTAAGACAGACCATAAATTCAATCATTTCGAGAGAAATTATGACGGGGGATATAATGAACATGACGGAGATTGTCTTTCTATTTTTGAAATTCCAGGGAGGTTGATTCTGCACACATAATTTATTGAGATTCTAGAAGTAGATCGACAATTGGCACACTTGTATATATTGAAGCAAATTCCTGAAGTCAGCCCTTTCTATGATGAATTTAAACAATCATTACATTCAAATGCACGTGATCTACTCTTTCCTGAGTGGTTTAAGCAGCGTGTTGCTAAAATGAAAGAAAATAATGATCCACAGTGGGTGGAAGATTTTGACCTAATATCCAATCGTCTGTTTAGTTATGGACATTACCATTCTGGGTGCATCATAAATGGCTTCAGATACATAATCAAATCTGTTGATGATGTATGATATAAAGGCTACACAGCAAGCTGACGTTGTTGTTCCAGGAAGGCGTTAGGTTTAAGGTTGATAAGAAGCACAAGTATATAAGTCTGAATAATAACCGTCGAATTCTTCAGAACACTAAACCATTCACTTTAGTCTGTCAAGTCTTTTAAGTCTTCTACATGACTGATAATAGCAAAAGTGGATGGGTAATTCCCGTTAGAACAATGCCACGTAGTTATTACGATTCTTAAGAGGAAGGGGAACCTGAATGAGAACTTGAAGCATATCAAGAACCTCAACAACCAGATTAAGATCCAAGTGCAACAAACATTGATATATAAGGTATAATTTCCCCATAAGTCATTCTAATACTGATATAATAATTTGTTTACCCTTATTATAGGTTGTTGACACAATTCTGTTAATTTTTTCCTTCTATATGGCTAGTATTGTTTTAGGGTAACATTACTGATTACTTTCAGTTATATACATATTTTTCATATGAATTGTATATTTATGTTTTTTTTGTCACTAATTGTTGTGTAGATGGTGAAAGTAAAGAAGTGGGCTTCTCATCGGAGGAGTCTTGACACAACCCTTGATACCCAGGACCCCCGTTCCACACAGCCTCCTTCCACGCAACCACCTACCACACAGCTGCCCCTTACACGGCCTCCCCACACCTAGACCTTCCCTACCCAACCTACTTCCCCCCAGGACCCCTACATTCTTACCACCAATACATATTTAGTACCCACTCCCAATTTCGTCCCCCCCGGTACACACATATATCCTTCCTGGTGTACTTGCGTAGTTCGTTTTTATAAGGAAGGGGAAGAAGCCACTCATCCCTGAGTTTGTGACGTTACTTGAGCTTGAGGATGAGGTTGACAGTCACGACCCTGACCAGGACGAGGGGGACATGGATGACATATAGGATTTCCATGATGGCGAGGATGAGGAGGGGGACGAGGAGGGGGACAAGGGGGAGGATGAGAGGGATGCTGAGGTTGGCCACCCTGAGGCTAACATAGACCCTGATAAGGCAGGGCCCAGTACTATTGGTTAGTAAATTGTTATTTTCTATATTTTAAAAGTTTTTAAATTTCATATTTCTTTTCATTCGTAATATTATTGTTATTAATTTTAGTGAAGAAGAAAGAAAGAGGCCTGACTAGAAATAGGGACTTGGAGGCTATACTAGAGGGCACGAGGGTGAAGGTGAAGATCACCCCTGGTGGGGAAGATCCCGACTACCCTCCATTAAGCAGCAGGCTCTCCAAGGTTGTGAAGAGCATCATCCCCCTCATTTTGATTGGCGGAATGCCTAAAAGGAACTCAAGAAGGAGATCATTCGTCACTTAGTGGCGATTAATATATATTGAGGTTTATATATGTTTCTTTTAATGTGATTTGATTTATATAAATGTTTAATTTATAGGTGATCTTCGATTAGGGGGACGATCCTAATGTCCCCAAGTATATATTCTGCCATGAGCAAGGCGTCATTGAGACTAGAGAATTAAAATGAAAAAAGCGGTAACAAAATTTTTTTTTAATTCCTCTCAAATTTACATTTTAATTATATAATTTATTTTATTTTTTATTTAGTATTTTGAAAATAGGTCATATGAGGAGGTCTTGAGTAATGCACCTCCTTCCATACTGCCAGAGGTATGGAAGGATTGTTGTCAGCATTGGAGTTAGCCTGAGACGGAGGTAGTTAAATAATTGTTATGCATTAAAATTTAATTATTATTAATTTTTTTACTAATAAATATATATATATATATGTAATTTCTACAAGATCAGGTGAAGAAGAACAAGGTCAACAGGGCCAAAGCTCCACCGCAGACTCATGTCTTGGGTCAGATGAATATTGATAATCTCAGGACAAGATATGTAAGTGCATTTCTTATTTATTTATAATTGTATTTAACATGTAACTTTAAATTATTAAGTATCTTTTATATTTACTTAATTTTAGGGGAGTACACATGACAGTGCCCAATTGGATCGTCTTGAAATCTATGAGATAACTCATAGCAAGGTTACAAACGGCGGGCACACATGGATTCACGAGACCTACCAAGCCAAGCATGTAAGTTATTCTTTTTAAAACTATTTAAATTTAACTTTCATTTTAGTCGAACATATTACTTAGATAAAAATGAAGTTAGGGAGAAATGTATGACTTGGTCCACCCACCTCCGCCTACAGACGAGAACTCTATGAACCAGCAGCCTCCTATGACACTTGAGGAGGCTTTCCGGATTGTCATGCCTCCGGAACATGGTGTTTTTCCGTTCTCAGTGGAGGTCGGAGCCAGACGCTCACTACTTGGTATGGATGGAAGGGATCATCTGGTGTGTCTTCTGTTGAGGTGGAGCAGCTGAGGTCGTAGGTATAGCAGACTCAGACGTAGCTGAACGGCGTGACCGAACAGTTGCGATTTGTTAGAGAGGAGATCCGCCAGCAGAGACTGGATTTCAAGGAGCAGATGGCACAGAAACAGGCATAGTGGGTGGAGATGATGGCACAACAGCAGGCGCAGTGGGTGGAGATGATGGCCATACTTTGACGTGGAGGTGGACCTGATCACAACAGCTTCCATTATCCTACACGTTGTGTGCTAGACGACGATTTTGGCACAAGAGGTGTTGGTCATGGTATTGGTGCGAGACTTTAGCTTGCATCTATTCTTTATATTTCTTATTTTTGTTTAGGTAATGTTTAGAGTTTATTTATGTAATGTTACTCTTTTGTAAACTTTCTCTAAGTTATTTGTATTAATGTAAATTATTTTTTATTATATTTGTTTTATTGAATGTTATATATGTGTTATTGGATTTATGTAGGTTAATTTAAATGTTACCTTTGATTATCATTGGTAAAATCTAATCAATTAAAAAGAATTATATTTGGTGACGACTATTCTAATAACCATCGCTAATATGCTTTAGAGACGATTTTAGAACCATCGCCAAAAAGTCACCAAAATGACTCCCCTCCTAATAGCCTATTTTTTGCGACGGTTACCCAACCGTCTCCAAATTATAGTTAACAACGGTTATTATTATAACCATCGCCAATAATTAATTTGTGACAGTTATTCAATAATCATTTCAAGAGTGTTTGTATGAAGGGTATAAGTCGTTGCAAAACAAAGTTAATCATGACAAATAGGATCGGTACTATTAGCGATAGTTAGTATTAATAACCGTTGCAAAAGACTATTCACTTTGCAACCTTCCGCGATGCCAAATTATGATAGTTTTGTTACGTTTGGCCATGGTTTTCAACCATCGCCAAAAGTAGTTTTTCTTGTAGTGCCTCTATCTATCATTCGTGATGGAGGGTGAGGAAGAGGGTCGAAGAGCTTTGGAGGTGCTTCAAGTCACGCCAGCGAGAGGGAAGAAAGAGGGGGGATTTGATGTAATTAAGCAAGAAGAAGCACTTGGAAATGTGCTGTGCATTAAATAGAACCAAAATCTAAGCTCAATTAAGCAAGTTGAGTTCATTTAGTATGTGTTTTTGGGGCCTCTTGAGCTCAAGTTTCTCGAGTCTCGCCAGCATGTAAACTGGCCATGATTGACCTCAAGAAGGAGCTTAAACAAACAGAAAAAGTTGACAAAGATAATAATACTGAGAGATTGACCTAAGTGAGTGAGCAGGCTAAAATCGCCTCCCTTAGGATGAAACGACCGATGACCAAATTAATGATTACCTTCGCATTACGAAATACAAATTTTGGTGCCATTGCTAGGGAAAGTAATGGGTTTGCTCTTAATCTTAGTCATCTCTCTCTACACTTACTTAGGGTCTAATCAAGTTGCCTTGGTTCTTTCTTGTGTCTAGGTTTCCCGACTCAAGGTCCCACACACACATCGACCCATGGTGAAGAACCAAGGTAAGTATCATATCCTTTTCTTTTTGATTTAAAAAAATCTAAAAAAATTCCTAAATATTCAAAAATTTGAAAAAATTTAAAAGTATAAAATTCAAAAAAGTATTGAGCTAAAAGGGGCATGTTTTGCATTTTCTTGACCCACATCAAGCACTACACATCATTTTCTCTGTTTTGAGCTCAAGGTCCAACTTAAAAATCCATCATGGTCTGTTCAAGCCTCCAAAAATTTTAAAACTATACCTGAAGATAGACACACAAATTATATTTCATTTCCCACTGATTTTGATCCTAAACTCACACTATGGAATTTTTAAAAATTTTTGTAGTGAGGATCTATCAGCATTGAAATAGAGATGAACCAATTTTGTCTTTGTGAATTTGTTGCGGATAGCACACACATCCAATTTTTCTAAAGTTGGTGGCATCTAAAATCTCTTTAAACCTACTGTCTTCTATTTTGCTGTTATAGCCACGTATTTGAATTAAAATACCAAAACCCCTCCAAAAATTAGACAGAATTTTTTTTTGTGACACTAATTGAGATAGGAAGCAGTACCCATCATTCGGGACCATTCATTACTGTTTCCTCCCAAAACAAATCAAGAACTTCTCGATTCTGCAGTAGCAGCAGCATAACCTTAAGGTTTGGGCTTAGGATTTTATTTCATTTAGAGACATTATAGTTGCGATTGAGCCTTGGTTTAATACATCTCTTGATAAGAAAGGTTTGAGAAGCCCCTATGTGTTGCATTGGCCGCCTTGCCTATACCAATTAAAATTGATTCACAACGTATCCCAACTAGCAATATCCCTTAGGCTCATATAGACATTAGGAGCGTTAATTCAAAGAAAATACAATACACCTGTGTTTGTATCCCTCCACGTTCCTCTCAATTCAAGTAACAAGTGCAACTCAAGTAAAACAAAGACTAATTGTGGCACAACCCTTAAAATTCTTGGATTGAATTCTAGGTATCATTTGTAAGGATTCAATTTCTTGACTTGTATTTCTTAAATTAAATCTAGTGTCTAGACTGAGGGGTTGAGCCAAATGGACATGGTAAAGGAGTACAACCATACCGGTGCGAGGAAGAACCTTCTCTCTTATCCTCCCTTAATCAATCTAGATCAATTAACTTGGGGAATGGAAGTTAAGTATTGATTCTTGTGTTTGGTAACTTTGAATCTCAATTCCTAATCATTTAATTAAAGCCTAATTCAATCAGTGTTGCACTTCAACACTCCTCATTTGTGCCTTGCCCTTGTATGCAAGGTAGGTCACTGAGACCTTAACTTGTTGGGCCCCTGCAACATCATTGTAGGAGGACCTCTTTTACTCCCCCAATTCTCTCCTTCCCTTTAGCAATCATGGCTGAAGAAAACCCCCATCTCAATGATGACACAATTTTTTTCCTCTGAAGACAGTTGGCTGCATTTGGGCATCATGAAAAACAACAATTGGAATTGATAATGAAAACTCTACATGATATGCAACATCTAATACAACCAAGGTTATTGTGAGATTTTTATAATCTGACTGCACTCCAAGTGCAGCTATATGTCTAATTACCTGTTGATGGGGATGAATTTGAATTGAAGTCCAATGTTTTAAGTCTAATTCAGACTTACTTTCATGGAAACTCTCATGTAGACCCCTTTCAACATTTTGAGGAATTAGGTCGGATTGTTGAAATTGTCCGACCTAGAAATGTTGACCTTGGATTAGTTCTTATGAAGCTATTCTCTTTCTCTCTAAGTGATAAAGCTTCATATTGGTTCAAAACAATCTCCAAGCCTATTCATAGTTGGGAGGAACTGTACGAATAATTCCTCCAAAAATTCTTTCCAATTGGCCAAACTAACACCATGTGACGTGCAACCACAACTTTCTCCCAATCACTTGGGTAGAAGTTGCGTGATGCATGGGAGAGGTTCCAAGACCTTCTCCGCAAGTGCCCCCACCATGAGGTACCCTGCTAGCACTGCACACAAATATTCTACCATGGGTTAGATGACACCCATAAGTACTTAGTTGATGCTTCTAGTGGAGGTAACTTCCTTGCCAAGGATGAAGATAGTGCATTCAAGCTATTTGAGTCCTTGGCAGAAAACTCAATGAATGGTGCATCTGTGAACCAATTCAACAAGTCTAGTCATGCCAAAGCGTTTGTGCATGAGGTTCAACTTGAGTCTATTCGTGCTGACATGAACCTCATTGCATCAAAATTGGACAAGGTGTATTTATTGGATAAGAAATTGAATGAGTTGATTCAAAACCAACATACCGCTTCCATTGCTGCACCTTCTTCATCCCGAGCCCCTTCTGATGGAACTTATGTTCTTGCTAGGGATTCACTGTCTTCTTCATGGGCCCATTCTCTTCAGGAGCCCGTGAACAACCTAGATTTAGTCCCCATCGGCCAGGGTTATGCATATTCTCCTGATATAAACTCTTTTGATGGGTCTACTTCTATGATATCTTTAGCCTATAAAGATGTCAATGTGGTGCAAGGATATGGATGCATCAACCCTTACTCCGAAACCCATTAACCTTGGATGGCGCCAACATCCAAATTTTTCATGGGCTAGAAACAACTGTTTGCGCAGGAAAATCAATGTTTTAAATCATTACATTGTAGTATAGTCAAAATCGCTTTGAAAACAAATAATATTTATTACTTGAATTTGAAAGTCTAAGGTCGTACACAGGGAGCAATATGAATTCACACACTAATCTCAAATAATGCAAATGAGCACAAGAATTTGAACCAAATAAACTACTCAAAAATGATAATCAATGTAGAACATGAGTATAACAAGAATTCAACATGATAAAAAGAAAGCTATAACAAAATAATGGTGATTTAGATCACTAATTATTAAGTATAGTTATATGTAAACTAAAGTAATCAATAATGCCACAGTAATCAGGACCAAATATCCACACAGTAGCTTGAATGCTATAGTAATCAGACGTCTCCTTTGGAGATTAGATGCCTTAAATGGCCTTCTTCTTTGTTTCTCCTTCTTTCTCTTCTCTCACTTTTTCCTTCTCCTTCTTCCTTGGCATCTCTTTTCTTTCTCTTCCTCCTTATCTTCAAGCCTTCTTCTTCTCTTCTGTCTTTCTCTGCCTTCTCTTCATGCATGAGCCACCTTCCTTTCCTCCTCTTCTTTTCTTTCTTTCTTCACACACAGAGGGCAGCCATCTCAGATTTTGGCTAAGTGTCGCACGGGGCCAAACCCTCCCCTGCCCTGCGCTCTCTCTCTTTCTCTCCTCTTAGGTTTTTCCCTCCCAAGGCCACTCAGGGTAGTCAGGTAATCGGGTAAGCGCGCACCTGGTTCTAGGCTCACCGGCAGTAGGTGGTGAGCGAGGAGTGAAGGCTTAGGCAGGTCGGGTGCACCAAGTCCGCAGGAGATATGTCGCGGACGAGGCACGTGAGTACACGGGGGACCTCATCCCCCTATGACTTGAGGCACTAAGGTCTAGAGAGAAATTCAATTTATGCGCCTCTACCGCTTCGTCTATTTTTGATGTGGGACTAATCCCACACATCTTCTTCGCACAGCTGCAGGGTGACTTTTCTTGCCAAATTGAAGCAGCAGCGAGGCATGTTGATGCTAATTGAGAGCCTGGAGACCTGGGGCACGTAGTTCCGCACCACCTGTAGGTGATGCCTGGAGTAGGAGATGCAAGAACACCTTCTTTAAGGTTGCGTGAAGCTCCGTCAATGGTGGAGAAGCCATGGAACCTGAAATCCACAAAATGGCCTTTCGACCATGTTAAATGAGCTTAGAGGCTTTGCTGGATGATGGCGAAGGTGGTGGAGGCGATTTCGTGGTGAGTCAAGGCGTGTGTCTGCCTGGCGGAGGCGGAGATGGCCGAAGGAAGTGGGTTTGTTCGGTGAGTGTTTTGGGTGGATGGGAAGGCGAATAGATAGAGGGCTTTTGTAGAGTGGAGCACGGTAGAGCTTATGGAGGTGATAGTGGCGTGATTCGTGCAGTGGAGTGACGATTGGGCATCGTCGGAGCTTCACCGGAGAGGAAGAAGACAGAGGGGGAGACGTATGGTCGGCGGTTGTTTTGAGAGATAGAAGTATGGAAAAAGGAGGGAAGGACATGGAACGTTGGAACCTAATCTAAGGACGAAAGGGGGAGATATTCCCACACTGGTGTGATGGCCGGATGTGGGGAGGATGAACCTCCGAAGGGAGAGACGGCGGTGAAGAAGGGGTTTGGATGCCTTTGATGTGGTCGTCGAGAGGCGGAGGAAGTTGGGGAGAAAGAAGATGCTCCCAAGTTGGCCATTGGGAGACCGTGGGACGATGGAGGAGGAGCTCTTCGGAGCTAGGTCAGAGGAGGCCAAAGGTAGGGTTAGGAAGAGGGTTTTGTGGCCAAATCTTAGCTAAAGAGCACGGTTGTGCCTTGGGGATTCTTTTATAGGGTTCATGAGGGGGATCTAAGCTTGGAAGCCAAGCTTCCAAGCTAGGAATTGTTGCCGGAGTAGGAAACCCAACTGTTCCATGATTTCGCATTAGGATTTGGGTGAGAATTGGAGCCCAAGATGCGACTCAAATTGTAGGGAAATTGTCAAGAATCTCCCTTCCAATTTTGGAAGGGATTTGCCAATCAATCTGGGAGATATCCCTAGTCAAAGGTCAACGGAGTAGGATTCCTCCGTGATAATGGTGGAGGGACCTATTTGCAAAGAGTGATGACAAAGATAGGGGCAATTGTATAAGGAATTTGAAAATTAAGGATTTGAATGAGATAGAAAGAGTCTGATTGGACCAAAATCAAACTTCGTCAAGATGATCTTAGATTGGGTCCAAATTTTGGTACAAACCTAATTTGGACCCAAGGAATCCAATGGTGAAGTTAGATTTAGGTTTTGACCAAGTTTGATTTGGTAATTTATGCAAAAACCCAAATTTAGGCAAATATCAGTCTGAGACTCTCTTTTGGGTCAAGACAGGTTCTGATGGTCAAATTGAAGGTTCCAAACCCTAGAGAATATTTTTATATGAATTTTAGAGGGTTTAGGTGAATTTTATCCTGACCATAACCTCAGTTAATTAAGCGGGTCTATTTTTAGGGTTTCAAAAGTCATTTAATTCTCAAAACACGTGCAAACCCTTGTCTATTTGTTCTAACCCACTTATTAGACTTTTAGGACCATTTGACCCTTAATTACCCCCTGGGAAAACCCATGATTGTACAGCATTCATGATATGACGGTAAAATTGTAGTTTTAACCTGTTTTCTTATATTTCCCTCAGAATGGTTATGCAGTGACTTATGGCACTCTGGCAGTTATGTAGGAGCATTTACTGACTTAATTGGATCAAAATGAGCTAATTATGGCTCATGATGGTATTCCCATCAACAACCTACAACCAAACCCATTTGCTCAACAATAGCCTAGATCTTATGTGACTTAAGGCACTAGTATATTTAAGGCAGTCGTTGCAACAACTGCAACAACAACAACAGTCACAAGTGACCAACTAAATGGAAAACATGGCCAAGGCTTTGATGCAAATTATGGAAACCTTGGTAACTTAGAACCAAAACTTGAAAGCACAAATTAATCAACTCTAAGAGACCAAAGCCCATGGGACTCTGCCATCCCAGCGTGTCCTAAACCCTAGAAACTTTTAGAACTTCATTGCCCAACCTAGACCCAACATTCCTTAAGGACAGGCTCATGACATAGTACAAGCACACATCATCCCACCTGGTACTCCTGCACAACTTTGTCCACTGCTGCCTACACCAATTCCTTCCACTCCTCCCCCACCCCATGGACCACATGCTACTGCAAATGCTATTTCCTCAAGAAGTAGAACTACCACAAAAGGATCCTCCACAAAGAAAGCATCCTGGTCCATCAAGACCCCTTCCTCGGTATGGTTCTTCTTTTGATTCTGACATTGAGCCACCAAAAGAGGCTAACATAAAAGACAAAGGCAAACAACCCATCATTATAGACCCAGATATTCTTGTACCCTTTCTTGAGGCATTCACAAGAGAAATCAAGAAAAAGAACAAGGGTACAAAAGACTATGAGGACCTTAAATCCATGTTTAAGGAAACACACGTAAAGGTCTCCGTCCTCAATGCCATTGATTATATACCCCTGATCACCAAAATTTTCAAGGATTATTGCATATGTAGGAGAAACACAAAAGAGAAAACTGAAAAGGCAATTTTATCCCAATAGGCTAGTGCAGTCATCTTAAGCAACTTACCACCAAAACAAAAAGACCCTGTAGTGATGAGTGGCTACTCATCATGGCTCAAGAGCTGAAATTAAGCTAGACACTAAGCAAAACAATATCAAATTAATAGATAAAAAGGGTTAAGTGTGGGAATTAAAGAAAAAGACCTAAAACTTTTACTTTGTGTTAAAACCTCCTAATTAGGTCACAAAATGAGATTTTCTAAAAATAAAATACAAATGATGATCCATGCGTCAATTGAACACATAAATTAGTATGAAAAGCCAAATCAGATGTATAATCAATGTCTTAAATGTTCAATTAAGCACATATAAAAAGTTGAAGGCAATTGGACATCATTTAGGTTTTGAAATAGATAGTTTACACTTAGGTCCTTCATGCATTACACTTTGACCCTTAAAACTCATTTTTGGACCTGCTTATAAGCTGAAGGGACCCTTTTGAAAACCTGTAGGGCCCTTCCAGTTGTTGTTCTTCTCATTTATGGGCCTGCATGCAATATTTCTACCCCTTCGTTCAAGGGTCTTCCTGTAATTTTTCCCTCATTTCAGAGAGAAGCTTGCTGCTCTTCACGCACACTGTAGTGCGCGAAGAACACGGCTAATCTCAGCTGTCCGTCGCTCTTTAGATCTTGATCTGCGGTTGGTTTCTATTGGAACTTTCACGCAATTCGGTGCGTGCATTCACCTCTCTCCCCAGATCTCATCTGACAATCAAATCTTGTGCTCAGCTCACCGTGCGCTCCGCCCCTCACATCCTCGCCGCCGGTTGCATCTTGTTTATTCTCACCTACGCGGTGATCTCAGCCACTGAGCTGCTACTTAAGCACCTCAGTGGTGTCGCGCGTAAGGGATCGCTCCCTCCTACACCTCTTAGCGATCAATTCGTCCACTCCAGTCTCTCCTCCCCATTCAGCCTCTGATTTCACAGCCCCTGCTGTGAAATCATCGCCTTCTCTCGACACTCCTCATCGCTAAGGACTTCGTAGCACCTGAGGATGACCCTGGAGCCTCACTAGCAGACTCTTCCCTCCGCTGGAGTCACCTTCCTCCTTTCTTCCTCCTTAGCCACCGGCTAAGGACCCATAGGTCCCATTCTTCCATTTAGTTTAGGTTTTTAATTCTGCACAATTAGTGTTAGCTGTAGTTTACAGTAGCTTAGAATAGAATTAGCTTTAATTGTTAGTGTTTAATTTTCGTTGTAGTTTAGAGTAGTCTTAGGAGTAGAATTAGCATTAATTCCCCTCCCTCACCTCCTCTGATCAGTCCAGATCAGAGGGGAAGAATCATCTACTCATTGTTCAAATTATCTCCCTCTTCATGTTTTATTTTTTTTTCACAATCCAATTCTGATTTCTTTTTAACGACAAGTTTTTCTCATCCTTCACCCACACACCCTGATCCAATTTCAGATCTGGTGGTTTACAACCTCAGATCTGAAATTGGCATCACAAGCACCTTTGGGGCTTCTCACTCACCCCATTTTTGTTCACAAAAGCCCCTGATTTTAGATTGAATGCTTCAGTTTGTCAGATTCATTTTTAACATGGATTTTGAAGAATTTTTGCTTTCTGAAATGCCTTGCTAGATCTGACAGATTGAAGAGAATTGGGTTTTCTTGTTGGCAAGGACTCTGAGAAGTTCTCTGGTGACAGAAAACAACTCAGAAGAGCCATTCATGAATTTGTTTTTGCTTTGATTTGAATGCATTTGCAAGCTATTATGAATTCCCTTAATGCATTCTTAGTTCTAATTTGCTACTTCAGAATTGCCATACACCATCTGTTTTGATAATTATTTTTGTATGGTGATTTCCTAACCTAAGGAGTTCTCCATACTCCTTAAGGTTGCAAGAAACTGGGATTGGATTTAATGGTTTTAAGTGACTGAATTAAGTCTTCCTTCATGCTGTCTATAGCATTAGGAAGAGCTAGTTCAGTGTTATTTGTGGTTTTAATCTGAAATGATGTTTTTGATGAGGGCTTCTTTTTGGGCATTTGAATTAAGACATTTAGTGATTTTCGTGAGAATTAAACCCTTGTCCGATTTGGAATTTACTCATCAATTTTTCAGTGGTTTTGATTGTCTTTTACTCCCAGTTGTACAGTGAAATGCTGCATCTTGCAGCTACATTTCCCCTCTTCTGTAAATTCCCCTCTCATCTGTAGAACACATTCTCCTCTTCAAATGGACTAACTGCAGCAGCAGTTAGCCCATTTGACAGTGGCTTAAGCCACTGCAAAATAGCAATTAACAGCAACACACTCTCATCTTCTCACCTTCTTTGACAGTGGCTGGAGCTGCTATTTAAAACAAAATGAAAATTAAAATTTAATCAATCTTTCTTCCTAACTTCCTACTAAAGCCTAATTGTACATTCTTAAATCTATTACTGTATATATATCCATACTACTATAACTATGATATACAGAATAATTATGTAAGTATAGATACATATATATAATATATACTGTATAAGCTTATATATATATCTATATACATATGTAATCTATGTAAATATATGTATAAATACTGAATTATTATGTATATAATTACTGAATTATGTATATATACATATACTAATTTATATTTACTCAGTAACAGCTATACTATAGATTAAATTAGCTAAACGAATAATTTAGAGTTATAATTAAGTTAAGTAAATCTATAGACCTAGGTTAATATATATAGTAAGTAATTTAAGCTAGTTAAAGTATATTTATATCTATTGTAGTTACTGTTAGCTTAGTTTTAATTTAAACAGCCAAGAATTGCTATTTTAACTTAAATAAAACACAAATAAATTCGTAAAAATACAATAAAAATATGTATAAAATACTTAAGTATGTAAATTAAATCTGTATAAGGTCAATTAGACCATTTACTAACTAATTTATAAGTAATTAACTAAAAAAGCACTTAAATTAGCCTGTACAAACAGCCCACTTTAATGAATTTATTTGTATAGTAAAACTAATTAAAATTCAAAATTAATTAACCAATTGTAGTATTATGTAAATACTTTATTTTTCATATTTTATTTTATTTTTTTTAATAATTTATGACCCTCAAATCGAGGGCCAAATGTGCTTCCAGGCGCAGCTGCACTTGATTTCCAGTGCAGATGTGGCACTGGAATAGCGCCACATCGTGCGCTGCAAATCGAGTGCAGCGCTATAATAAGAATTTGTGCATAAGGTTTTCCAGTCGTCATGGCGCAGGTTGCCCGAAAAATCTTCGTTGGTTACCGATTGAGCATTCTTTCCAAACATGTAATCTGAACATGAATTGTTCTGTGGGGTCGGGGGCCCGAGCTGGATTGTGTGTGGTGTATGCCTGAGGCCCTGCATTGAGTCTGAAAGCATAATTAAGCCACCTAATCAAGATTAGGGTGCGCTTAGTAGAGGTCTGGTCCCACCCTGTCAGTGCTGTGTATCCCTCGAATGGTGCGCCCGCAAATTAAACACGTTTTGAATTTGCTTAATAAAAGCTAATGACGACTTAAGTGTATATAACAGAAAAAGATATACATATGTACACGTAGTATAGCCCTATTATTTGTATAAGTAAACTTATATAATTACTAACAGAATAAAATGACACCATAAACGTCGCTAAAGACCTCAGTTTTCCCTCCTTAGGTTGTATATAGTGTTTTCTGAGATTTAGCGACTCTTATGTCTGTTATTAAAACTGCTGTATATGTTACTGTAGATAACAGACTAGTAATATAAGTTTTTACACTATGGCATCCTAGTGTATTAGGTACTATCATGTTAGTATTAATACTATAACTTGTAAATACATAGTTTTTAGTACAGTAATAAATTGTTTGGTGCTTGTTTTTAGTTAGTTAATTTTTACAAGCATTACAATTAACTTTTAGTAAGTAGGCAAACCATTTTTATATTCATTCATTCTTTAATAAGATGTAAAGTTTCTTTTTGGAATTAGAGGATAATTTTGAGATCAAAGAGTGACCGATGTAATTCAATAAATTGCCTCCCAGTGAACGACTTGGAACAAAACCAGTAAAAATTAGATAAGTAAATAATAATAATGGTTGTAATGACTGGTACTCGCCCTAACTCACCACTTTGACACTCTTAGTGTTACATTACTACAACATACTACAACAATCATATAAATTATTATTATAGCACCATTAATTTCTTGCCAGTTGCAAGATGCTCCATTTGATAGAGCCATATTAGATTTGAGATCTTCCATCAACTTAACTCCCATAGTAGTTTATGACAGATTTAGATTTGGAGAGTTGAAACCCACCTCAGTTGCAATTCAATCAGCAGATCGGTCTATCAAGGTGACTAGAGGTGTGGTTGAGAACGTAATTGTTAAGGTCCATGGGTTCAATTTCCCAATGGATTTCTTTATTTTAGATATGGAGGTTCTCGTAGATCTTTGCGATGCACCCATTATCTTAGGTCTCTCATTCTTGGTGACCACTCAGGCTAACATAGACTATGCATCAGGATGTATGGAAATGACAATCAAAGGTTAGAAGGTCAAAATAGACATTTAGAGCTAAGAGGTCTAAGGAAAATGATTCAAAAAGTGAAATAGAAATAGCATGTACATGGCTTTAATTGAAAATGAATAAGAAAAGCTTGATAATTCTACCTCCCCAACCATTTTAGAATCTAATTCCCAACCTCATTCGGATGAACTAGATCAAGAATCCCCTTATGAGAACATATTGCAGAATTTTTGGGGATAACATATGATGATTTTGCATATGATTGCACAACAATCATGGGTCCTGAAATGACTAAATTAGGCTAAATACCTAGCTTACATTTAAATAGAGCATGCACTTCATGCATATCATGCATTTTCATTCTTGTACATTCTTAGTCTAATTTCTCCATTTATGGGTCTATTAGTGATAGCTCCATTCTATGTAAATTAGATCCATAGGAGAGGAGAGAGATGTACTAAAATGGAAATGCAAGAAGATACGTGAAGCCTACATCAAACAATTCCCACAATAGACAAGAGAGAGATGGTAGCAAGGAAAGATCTAGATAACAGAAGAGAAAATAACACAAAACTCAACAAACCTCACATTCACACACTACAACCCTCATCTTTGTGCACACACATTAATTCCAAGCACATATGTTTACATTGCATCTCCACACATGTATACACACTTGTGCACACAAATTGTACATAACCCAACCTAAAACCCTACTTAAACCCACATTTAGATCACCCATTTAGTCCTTAATCATCCTCCATTAATCCCTTAGAACCTAAGATCCAAAAACCACTCCAAAACACCCCAACATATGCTCCGAGCATAGTTCTAGACATCCAAAACCCAAGATCCCACTCAAAAACCAATTCCAGAACCCGCAATACTCTACCCAGCCTCAGTTTGGACGTCCAACACACTCTTTGTATGTCTAAAACAAACAAATTAGAAGTCCAGAACATGTTCTGGACATCCAAGACAAACTAGCCTCCAAATTGGATCATCTAGAATACTTCTAAGACTTCTGATTTTGACACTTAAGTTGTCCGAACAACTCTCTGGATGTCCAATAGCCTATTTCCAACATATCAACTCATGGCAAACACACTTTTTCACTTCCTTAAACCATCATTAGCCACCCAATTAAGTTCTAAACAATACCCTTACTGTGCACCTATGGTAGAGCCCTCTAGAACCATCTAAAATCCTTAAGTTGTACCCTCTTATTCTATGCCTGAACTCTACCTAAGGTACACCACACCTTGATCCACATATATAAAAATCCCTCTCCATAGCCAAACCCCCCCTCCTCCTCTTTTCTCCTTGGGAGGCACCACTCTCTTCTTCTCTACTCTCCCCTCCCCTCCACTGCACCATGTCCATTCCTCTCTTCTTCTCTTGTCGCAAAGGTGGTGTAGGCCATTAGCCAAGGATCACCACCTCCGCAATCCAATGGCCTAAGAGCCCTCATTGGCATTGACCTTAACTTCTTCCTCTCCTTCTTTTATCTTTCTTTGAAGTGTAGATTTCAATTATTGCAAGTAGATTAGATTTACTCTATTGCAAGTAGTGTAGATCCCTCCCTCCCTTTTTCTTTTTATTTCCCATATCAATCTTTGTTGCTATAGTTCCTATCGTTCTTGCTTTTTGCTTTAGCACCACACACACACATGCCACTATCATCACACACTCTCCACCATCTTCATACACTCACACACATACATGCAGACGCTTACACTTCCATCTTCCATACTACCATCACCTTTATTCACTCCATTTCCACTATCAACACCACTGATCACACACCACCTCCATAGTCCATCCTCACCACCTCCACCATCTCACTTTCATCTTTTCGTTTTGTTCATATAATAAATCTTATTTCTTTTTGCTTAATGTAATCGACCTGGGAGTTTTACTGAAGGCCTTATTTTCTTTTATTTCTTATTGTCTTTTTAATTCCCTAAGTCCAAGCAACCATTGTCCTCCGTGTCATGGGCTTCTCGCCCCCTCACGAGTATTCAAGGTTGTCTTGTTGATTGCAACTTTCTTTTCTTTTTATGTACTTTCTCTTTATGTTTATGCAACAAAAGTTGTGAAGTTTAGTTTTGTTATTCTCATATTGTGTCCTTAGTTATTATTCAAAAAGGTAAGAAAAGGGTAAATCAACAAAAGATCAAAAACTGTCAAAATGAAAAAGTCGAAAAAGATAATAATACTGAGAGATTGACCTAAGCGAGAGAGCAGACTAAAATCACTTCCCTGAGGATGAAACCATCGCATCTCAATACTCACTACTAAGCTATTGGACTTAATCAACTTGAGATTTTCTAATTAAAATTAATTTGTGTGGGAGTGCAAACATGCACTACAACGACCAAATTAATGATTACCTTCACGTTATGACATACAACGTGCAACAACATCATTTATTTCCACCGTAAAATTATGCTATCAAGTGATAATTATTAAATTATAACTTTTAGATCTCTCTAGTTAAGGTGGTAAAGCAAAAACAAAATAGCAAACAACCATAAAAGTATTGGAATGAGGGGTTAAGATTGTATAGAAAAGGCTAACCCCATAAGTTTTTCTTTTTTTTTCTTTCCTTTTTCGATTTTTGAGGTAAGTTGTCAAATGGTTGTGAAACTGCATTCATTGAAAGGCAACTCCAATCAATGGGATATTAACAAGGGTACAAATGGTATTTATCTCTAACAACCACAGGTTGGGAATGATGTAGGAGAGATAGGGTCCCAAGGGTTAGCCCATGGAAATTCATGGCATAACCCTTAAAAGCCTTATCTCACATGAACCCAATAATAACTTATCCTGGGTTAATTGCCCTTAATCTGGGTTAGAATATCCCATCTACCAAATAGGATTGACCCTCATCTTCATGGATTAGCCTAGTTGCCAAAATAGGCCTTAGAGTTTTAAACTAGGAAAGATAAAATTTTTTTGACATTGACGATTTTCCAATCTTAAGAAGCATACAATCAAAATCTTTTCACTTAGATTCTTTAGGTCATTTTTTGACTTAATTATCCCAAACATTTACTTAAATTTGGACTTGTTCTCTGAGTCCTTGAACGATGTTTGAAAAAGCCGAAGTATTAAGTCAAGGGAGTGATAAGTGTGTGGCTTATCTTCCTACCCTCTGGTTTAAAAAGATTAAGAAGATTAAGCAATCTACACTTGCACTTGTGCATTGACTCATCTTTTGGGTGATCACCTGTTGAAAACTAACTAGTCAATAGGACTTAGATTGAGGGTCTTACGACTCTTGTAGGTATGACTGGCATGTTGCACTGGGTTTGCTCCCCAGTTGTAGAATCTCTAGATCCCAGCCTCGCGTCTTTAGCTTTTAGAGCCTTTGTCTAGGAAATGTTCTTGAATAGGATTCGAAAGAAGCCACCCATGTAGAAAAATGAATGAAAGGAGAAAAATAAATTAGCAGGAGGAAGAAAAGAAGAGGAAAGAAAGAGTTCAAAGAAAAATAGAAAAGTGTGTCTAAATATCCCAAAAAACCAAAAGAGAGTGAGATATAGTAATTAGAGGCCAAACGGCTCAGCCAGGGAGTTTACACTAGATTCGCCCTTGTGTTGACCTCAGGATAGAAAATGATAAGGGGAAAGCTACCAATTCTTAGCAAGATAGATTCGAAAATAGGGTCCAATAGAGCGAAGTGATAATCTAATGTCCTTAATGAAACCTTAGAGTTCAATTTGGTTGCCTAATTGATGAGTCACCTCTTTACACACACTTGATGTTTAAGATTCAAATTCAATTCAAACCTTGGGTAGGTTGATAGAGCCATAAAAGGTTGCTCTTGAGACCCAAGTCTTACGCTAATAAAATCTCCAATTGGATTTAGGCAGTCTTTATTTAAGTTGATACTCTAGAACTATTGAGTCTTTGTAGTTAAGGTTCTGTATATAGTTTCTTTTGATTTGGTGAAGAATCAATGTTAGAATTTCTAATTAATCTTAGCTCAAACTCTTTTCAGATTTCTGTATGATTTTCGTATTTTGGTTTGCTAAGGGACTAAAAAAAGAAAGGATCGAGGGTGTAATAAATGTACAAATAATTGATATTACATGACTAATTTAGCTTAACCTTAGCATATTCATGTGTTTATATTGTTGCATGTCATGCATCTAGGTCATGCACACATATTTAGATTAATAAGTGTTTTTATGACACTAATTGATGTGTTTTAATTGTAGGAATAAATGGAGCTCAAGAAGAGAAGACAAGACAAGGAAGGAAGACAAAGACAAAAGGACACATGTCATCTCCACATCGTCTCTACATGCTAAAGCCTAGGACAACCTACTCTAAATCTACCCTCGTTCTAAATCCTCCAATGACCTTATCTAGCCATCTCCTTATTACCCTTCATCCTTCATTTAGGGGTGATTAAACACCGACCCAAATTTAGTAAAGGCACATGCTCAATCTCTACCTTACATACTCCATCCAAAGGCCTAGATGAACTTCCTATTTTTAGACAAATTCCACCTTGCTTGGCTAGCCAGAAGCCCCCATCTAGAACCATCTCTTAGCTAGCCATGATGACCTCATCCTTACCCTTCATTTTCCATGCTAAAGCCCTTGATGGTTGACCTAAAACCAACCCTAACCTACCCTCCTAAAACCCCTCCTGGCTAGCCTTGAAAGAAGACTAATCCCCACCTTCCATCCTCCAATCCATGGCCCACATCTACCCTTTCTTGGTTGGCCATTCAAGGGTCTTCCAAAAGCCTCTTGGCTAGCTACCATATGCTCCAATCTATACCCTTGAAACCCCATCCTAAGGCCTCTTTCAAACCTTAGATAACCATCCATATCTTAATCCTTCATCTTCAATCCTATGTCCTACATTAGCTCTCACATTCTGTAAAAGGACCCACTCTCCCAACACTTACGATATATCTTCCTCTCCATCTTCTTCCACCACCTTCATAAACCTTCCCTTAATAGAAAACCTAAGTCCCTAACTCCACTATATGGCTGACCACCTAGCCTCCTTTAGGTCCTACATTTCGTTAGCTTAGGTCTCCCTACCTTAGAATATCCTTTGTACCACCATAACCTAGCCCTGAGCATTCCTCTACCCCAAAACCACCTTAGCCTAGCTAGCACTTTAGATGTCCCTTTAGGTTTTATTTTCCTTCCTACCATCTCCAAGGCAAGAAGGTTGGGTGGAGTCTCTACCACCATCACCTAGTGGCTTCTGCACCCGCTCTAGTTTCCAGTAAATTTCAATTTCCATTTCTTTTTTCATGTTTTTGTTCTAGCTGTAATTTCCACTTTTTTTTTGCTCTCTCTTTTTATCTTTCCTCTTAATTGTAATTTTGTTCTTGCTATTAGTTGTAATCAACTCTATTTTTATGATTAATGCAAAGTTTCAGTTCTTATCTTTTAATTCTGTTCATGCCTCTTTACTACTAGCTTTGTTTGGTTTGATGCTCGTAGTTATATTTCACTTTTGTATTGGATCATAGTCACTTTGCCCTTCACATCAGGTTCCTTATTCCAAAATACAAAAAAAATCAGAAAATATAAAATGCCAAAAACATAATAAAAAGAGTATTTTAAAAGATTAATTACAATTGCTTCCTTACGAATGACTCAGAATCATGATCTTATTTACAAATTTTCTCGAGTTTGATTTTACAGATATTAAAACTTTCACGATTTTCCAACTACGATAGGTTTTTATAACTTCAGATTTCTTGTGAATAGTCCCTTAGGAGAGACTTATTTGAGGAGGCACAACACGTGGGGTGCCGTGCTATGCCATGTACAAGTATATTTCTTACTTATGGGGATCCCAAAATGGAGAGGTAGGCCTCTCCATGTGGTTCTGGTTACTTAGATTGTTTATTATTTCTCATTTTTGTTATTTGGGTTTTACAGGTGATCGCACGGGTTTCGCGAGTTAGAAATCAGGGTTACAAGTAACCCATCGTCGTAGTTGCAGAACTCGTGGTCAAATAAAATTTATACCGAAACTTCAAGGGAGTCTCGGGTCAAACACAGGGAGGCGACATTTACTTTAAGTGAAAACTGTGCTTTGATTTGTTTCTTTTTGGTATTTTAGGGTTTTGTTATTTTTTTGTATTTTTTTACGAGGAAGACAAGCAAATGAATCACAAGATAGAGATGGAATAAATATGGATATCACTTCAATGTCTATTACAATCAACTATGAAAGCATAAAAAGAGAGGGGCATGAGGGAAAATCTCCCGAATCGGCTGTTCGACGAGACGACAGTGCTTGGCGGAAGCTGGGACGAAGGAGGTGAGGAACGGGATGATGGAGGTGAGATGCAGGAGGACGTCGAGTAGAGGAAAGCTTCGGCATGGCTTCAAAATGGAGGTGAGAAGATGAGATGATCTACTACCAGAATGGAGGTGGGAGGATGGCTCCAAGGCGACCTACGAATGGGGATGGGAGGAGGGATGAATATTTGGTGAGGTAGAGGTTCACTACACTAATAGGTGCCTTGGGAGCTTGAGAACAAGCTCTAATGGAGCTTTGGTAGGCTTGCTAGAGCTTGGGAGTAGGTGGGAGTAGAGTAGGTAGAGATGAAGAGGAATGGGGAGTATAGGGGTGTTTATATAGTAGGAGAGAGTCCCATGCATAGGCATTCAATGATAGCTATAAACGTCACTAAAGGCCGCTCGAGCTGTCGCTGAAGATCCACGCCTCTTTGTTGCTTGGGCTGGCGGACGCACTGCGTAGGCCATTTAGTGACAGCTATAAGCGTCACTAAAGGCCTACCCTTCTGTCGTTGTAAAGCCCGTGCCCAACGCTTACGCTTGCAGCTGTTAAAGGCACGGCAATCTTCAACCTTTGGATTAGGCGAGGACAACTGAGATTGAGAGAGGAGAGTGTGTGCCTGCCAGCGTTTGAATTTTGAATCGCTGGCGCATGCGCTGGTCGCCGTTGGATGCTGCATCGCATGGTCGAGACGCGCCTGCAGATCATGCGCGCGTTGATTTGAATCACGCGCCTCACGTGATTGAGGAGATCGAATGGCTAGCGCTGCACACGGGTGACTTAAATGCACACCTCAGATGGCATGCGTGTGATCTGGCGTACGCCTTCACGTTGGCAGGCGGCGTTGGATCATGCGTGGGGAACCTCGACCGCTCAATTGGGATCGAGTGGTGCTATTGCGTTTGGCATTGTAGCGGGGTGCAATGAATCGTGGCTCGATCTCGCACCCACTCTTTGAGAACGCTTCCCCTCACTGTTGCGCCACGCCTGCAGATGTGATGTGAAGAAGAGTTGTGCCCGCACAGTGAGGGCAGTTGCTCAGCCGTTGGATCTTCATCCAACGGTTGAGATCACTCGTTGGGGTGGCCTTTGGAGATGTGCGGGCGACTTTAGGTGCTCTAGAGGGTGCCATGTGGCAGCATCTAGATCGTTCACCCTTCATTGCTTGCAAAGGATGCCACGGTTTTCAGATCGAGGTGATTTCTTTGTTGTCGGACTGTGATCGTCACTCCGGATCCATTCGTACGGTCGGACTGTAAAGATGTCGCATTGCCTCCTGGCCATATAAAATGAAGGAATTAATGTACAAAACATACATCTATCCTAAATGCCATTCAAGGGATGTTATGAAATATTTCAAATATGATATGCAATGCTAAGCCTAGGAACTATCATAAATAAGCAATTTATCATGAATCCATGTGTGTTTATCATACCCCCATACTTACTTTTTGCTAGTCCCTAGCAAAATTAACCTAAATGCTATGTATAAGAGTAGAATCAGGATTCGAGCATTTAGGGAAAATTCGTTGATTACTTTAGAAAATCTCAAACCCAAGACCTAATTACAAAAACTCAACAGTGCCCAAGTGCCTGCCAGAATGCATACTGATAGATGACTTTTCGCTTAGTGTTATAGTATTTAAGTGGTGGAAAAATCGACTAATCAAAAACAATGAAAATAAACACTCGTAGAAGAGCGGGTTGTGTCCACAAGGAGGCAATGATGCAATCAATACTTAATTATTTAATGTTATTTCAGATAGTGCGAAATCCCTTTTCAAATCAGACTTAAAATGTGAAGGAAAGTAGATTTGCAATAACCTAAAAAGTTAAGGGTGTAAGTGCAATTTTTCCTCACAGAAATCCTCAATAAATTTAGGATGAATTCATGCAGTTTTCATGTGATGTGTACTAAAGACAATTAGTACTTAAGTTAAGCCCAAAATCAACCTTTAAACTAGTTAATATCAATACCATGCAATTAGAAAGAACTATGAGTGTTTGAATGCAATTCTGCCACAATATAATAATAATAAAAAAAATCAAATTGGTGGCAATGGCATTGAATGTAAATTTTAATTAAGATGAAAACAGGGCTTTCTTCCTCTCTCCTTCTCGCGAGAGAGAGAGAGAATCGTGGGGGTTGATGCGAGGCTCAAGAGGACGATGAGGTCGAGAGCTTTCCGACGGTGGCAGCGGCATGGCCGGAGGTGGCCGGAGGCGGCCGGCGGCGATGGCCGGAGCTGGCTGCTGCTGCCGCTGCCAAGCATGCTGCAGACGGCGAAGGCACGCAGCACCTTTAGGCGCGGCTAGAGGGAGGCGAATGGGCGTACGCCTGCAGCAAGAATTTAGCATGCGCGTGCCTGCTGCCCGGAAGGAGGGTGCACGTGCCTGCTGGCTGGAAGGAGGGCGCGATGCAGCGTCTGCGGGGAAGTTGAAGCGCGCGCGGTGAAGCGTTGGTGAAGCAGTGCGTGAGTGCTTGCAGACGTTGGGCGTGAAGCAGAGCGGCTGATGGCACTGGCTGCTAGCGTTGGGCATGCGCCTGTGGGCACGCTAGGTGGAGAAGGAGAGGGTGCCTGCGGTGCTTGGCAAGGGCGCAGGTGAGGGGAGGGGCTATGCCGTGCCTGCGGGTGCTGGCCTGGCAGTGGTGAAGGCGCGCAACGCCTTCAGGCACCAGATGGAGCGGCTGGTGAGGTAGGTGTGCCTGCGGGCGTGGGTGGTTGTGCGGCTGTGGGGTGAAGGCGGGTGGTGCAGGGATGCGCTGGAGGATGGATGCGGTGATGGTGCTGGAAGGGAGGATGCGCCTGTGGGCATGGCTTGGCAGGGGCGCTGGAGATGGGTGCTTGGCGCACAGTGCACGCGATGGGTCACACGGTTCACCCTTTCCACGGTGAAGCAGTTCCCCGCGAGGGGGAAAGATGATCTTCCTCTCTCCTCGCCTCCTCTCTTTAACTCCTCCCTTTGAGCGTGCGAGAGTTAAGGGATTTTCAAATCCCTTAACTATTTCTGGCATCGTTTGTTGAGGGAAGGCGGCGGAAGCTTAACCCAATGTGCGGGAAGGAGTTGCTATTGTTATTTGGGGAAATTTATCCCACACCCTTGTTCTTTCTACATATTATTACCTGCACATAAACAGAACATAATCATTGCACATTAAGTCATAGAATGTTATAGAATTAAATCATGATGCATACAGTTATTCTATAACTTAGTGTAGTTATTAACAAACCTAAAATGTTAAAAGAGAATTACTTAGGCTTAATATTTTTCCATTAAAATGGACTCATCAAATTTCCCCATGCCTAAGATTTGCTAGTCCCTAGCAAAAATGAAAAATAATAAAAGTAATCAGAAGATTTTTTTCTTTTCTTATTTCAAAACTTTAGAAATCCAGACAAATGTGAAGTGCTGATAGCCTAGTGTTCTCAACGATTTTGTGCGGATTTAAAGCGTATTACGTTGTAGTATAACCGACAAAACGTTTAAACAAATATAAAGAATTTTATTACTCGAACAACTAGAGTATCCGAGGTCGAACACGGGGAGCAATCTCAGTACTTTGTAAAACCAAGGAATACAACTGTTAAATGCAAATATAATTGATTCAAAGAGAGAATTTTAAAAAGGATTTGTAAAAAAAAAGTAGAATTGGACGTCTGATTTCTGTATCATACGTCTTAAATGTGATCTCTCTTTCTCTCTTCTTCTCCTTTCTGCTTCTGTATCTTCCTTCTTCTCCTGCCTTGCCTTTCTTCTTTCTTCTTCTTTTTCTTCTGATCTCTTTGCAGTCTTCACTTGGCCTCTTCTTTGTTCTTCTCTCTCTTCTGCCTTGTCTTTCTTCTTCTTCTTCTTCTTCTCGGCAAAGACTTCTCCTTTCACTGCTACACAGCCTCTTCTTTCTTCTCTTCCTGTTCTTCAGCTGCTAAGTGTTCGCTGCCTCGGTCGCTTCTTCCTTCCTGCACACACCACACAGTAGAAAAAACCTACCCCCGTCCCTCTACCCAAGTGTCTCTCTTTTTCTCAAGCAGTTCACTCAAGCACGCTCTCCCAGAGCCACACGGGTAGTCGGGTCGGATTCGCACCTGGGACCAGGCACACCGGCAAGTGGTGGTGCGCGAGGAGTGCGTAGGTTTAGGTCGGGTCGGATCCGCCAGATCCGCGGACGAGGCGTGTGGGGGCAGTGAGGGACCTTACCCCTGTGCTTATGGAGGCAGTAAGAAGAAAACACAAAAACAACTTATATCTTACCTGAGTTTTGCAATCCCACGATGTGGGACTATCTGGTCGGTCTTGCCTTCACGCGCGCCCGCAGAGCTTTCGTCACTCGATTGCCCAAGCTGACGGCTCCTCTGTGCGACTGGCTGGCCTCGTTCGCTTCGCGACCTTCGCGAGAGTCTGCTGCACCTGCAGCCTGGGAAGCCTGATGCCCGAAGCTGCTCCAAGCTCCCTGCTGCTTCAGCTGTTAATGGCGGCCAGAGCATACACCTGACATCCAACAGAATGGCCTATTGGCCCAATCAGAATAGCTGGAAACGGCGAAGGCTGTGGGCGATGCTGCAGGTTGCAGGTCGGCCTAGGCATGCGTGCCTAGGTCAACCTGTGGTCGGAGATGGTGGGTTGGTCGGGGGGTGCTTGGGGAGGTCTGGAGTGGCAGTGATGGGGTGGAATGGGTTCCTGGTGGTGAGGCGAAGCTCACGAGGGGGTTGGCGAGCCGTGTGGAGGGGCGGAGTGGTGTGGGCAGCTCGCCGGAGGGCGGTCGGAGGCGAGAACGATGGAGGTGGTTAGGTACTGTCGAGGGGTAATCAAGTAAAATAGTAGGGGGAAAAGAGAGAGGAGAGGATGGAGAATTTATCTGGGGTTGTCTGGAAGGAAGGGAGGCGGTCGAGAGGACGGATCGTAACTGCCATCGTCGGGGAAGAAAGACCCCGAGGGAGGAAGCGGCGACGAAGATGAGGTCAAGAGCACGCGCGCGGGGTGCAGCGCGACACGGGAGGAAGAGGCGGAGAGGACTCTGCTTCTGGTATGGCAGCAGAGCGACGAGAAGGAGGTGAGGAGGTCGCCGGAGCTTGCGGGTCGTTTGGCCGGAGATGGGAGAGAGGGAATTTGGAGGGGATCTCCGTCAAAATCAAGCTTTGGTCCTGCGGCAGGGTCTGGGGGGTGTTTTATAGGTGCTGGCCGCTCCTGTCAGCGCGTGGAGAGCGCGCAATTAGGTCTTCCGGCTTGTCGGAGTTGGAATGAAGGTGGATACCCAAATCTCTCGTGCGTTCGCATGAGAGATTGGGTTCACACCAGCGATTGTAATTGGCTTTAGAAGGAAGGGAATTCCTCAGAAAATCCCCCTTCCATTTTTGGGAGGGAATCTCTGAGGGATTAGAGAGCAATCCCTCTCTGAACCTCGCCGGAGCTCGGTTCTGCGCTAACAATGGCGGCAGGACCGGATTGCAAAGGGGGCGAATAACTTCGGGGGCTCTTTGCAAGGATATTCAAAAGATAGGGACCTATTTGTGATCTGGGTGTACTAAATTGCAAAGTAGGTCAAGATGACCTCCCCTTAGGTCCAAATTTTGTTATAAACCTAATTTGGACCTAAGGAATCCAATGGCGAAGTTGGATTTCAGGTTTGACCTCGTTTGACTGGACATTTTGCGTAAAAACCTAAATTTGGTTAATTGAGGAGCTAGGACCCTAATCTAGGTCATACTAGGTTCCAAAGGCCAAATTAAGTGTTCTAAACCCTAGAGGATGTTTTTCTATGATTTTTAGAGGGTTTACTTGATTTTTATCCTGACCGAAACCTTGTTAATTTAAGCGGGTCTGTTTCAGGGTTACCAAGTGTCATTTAATTCTTAGATTGCACATAAACCCATTTCTGATTGACTCAACCCTCTTTTTATCTTATTTGGACCATTTGACCTATGTTTTGATTCTGAGAAATCCCGTTTATGTACTGCAATGGTAAAATTGCAGTTTTAACCTTTATTTCATGTTTTCTTCTCAGAGCACTTGTTCCTTCAGTTAAGCCTTCTTCTAGGTTATGTAGGAGCTTTTATCTTCTTTATTGGGTCAAAATGAGCTAGTTATGGCTCATGATGAGGCTCTCATCACCTAGGTAACAGATCCAAGTGAAAGAGCCAATTCGCATTGGGAGTTCGTACATTACCCTTGGCAAATATTTCTGTCGTGATAGGCAACTACTTCCATCGGTGATAAAGCAGACGATAATCTGTAATTTGACCCCGGCGTTTGGCTTAGGTAGGAGATATCAAGTTGAATGGATTTATATTTGGTGGCACACACTCAACTGATGCTACATATAGTCTAGTACTGCAGACTCTAGATCTCTAGACTATTAGACATGTCAACTCAAAGAGAGGCTACCCAACTGTACTCTCTTGATGTTCCTGGGCACTCCCTCTTATTTCTCTTTCTGAGATCACAAATCTTGCCAGATTTAGAAACTGTACTCACTATTTGGTGGCCTCACATGGCATCCACACTTCAATTAAAGTCCTATTAACTCTACAACTATGTTAGAGTCCTCAACCAGTATTCGGACGATCAGAAATACTAAAAGGTAGGTATGGGTCATATTTAGTGGAACGCGAAAAGTGTTCTGTTGCCTCAGAAACATTAGAAACTTGGACTTTTTTTTTATTTTGTAATATAACTATTTCTTATTTTTCTTCTTCTTCTTTTCTCTCTTCCCTTTTTTTTTCCTATTTCTTATTTTTGTTTCTTTTTCAATCAACACAACACGATACGGACCTTTATTTACGAGGCATTATTAGGGATAATGATGGTCAAGAGGAAGTTGTGTGGCTTATTTGGTGGAGGTGCCTATTCTCAGCACCGGAAATGAATGGATGGGACAGGCGTATTTCTGACCTTTGACACTATTACCCTCCTTCAGCTGAGGTCTCTATGAAGGACGGTCGTAACCATCCACCATAGTTATAGCTTTATTAAGACTCAATCTCTTTGTATCTGCCTTATTTGGTGACTCTCAGGAATTCACACAAAATCCGCACTCAGGAACAGAGAGTGAAAGCTACGCCTAACTCTGAACTATCATCATCTAATTATCCAAAACTTAAGAGTCCTTGCACTAGACTTAGCGCACCAGTAATCTCTCTACTTCTTCTCACAAATATGAGGTGGATTTACTAGAAGATAGTATGCCTGACTCCCTATGAACTGTCCAAGGGTTCAGTAGACTACAAATGCTCATTGGTTTTCCTCAAGGATCCATTACCAAGTCTACATGCACGTGAAATAAATGTACTGGATTCTAAACTTAAGAAATAAGTCAAGAAGAAAAACCTCCAATGACAAAGGTATTCTGCTAGGGACTAACCCATTCAGCTCAAAATTTTTTTTTTTTAAACTAACCTAAATGCATAAATACTTCCTAGAATGCAAATGTACTCCCCCATGCCTAAATCCTACAATGTCCCCATTGTAATATTAAAACAGCAGGAGAAAGGAAAAATATCACCTGACACAGTTTGCTGGGTTGCCTCCCAACAAGCGCTGCATTTTCTGTCAGTAGCCAGACTTATAAGGAATCTGTAAGTCAGGTTCTAAACAGAAAATGTTAGGCCCTAAGAATATGCGTAACAGTGCAGGCCTAGAAAATAGGTAACCATGGATGTTGGTGAGCTGATGATGCAATGTAATTCCAAATGTTTGCCAGAAGAAATGAAAACAGAAAATCTCATTGGCTACCTTGGGAGGTCTAAGAATAAGAGACGGAATATGAAAAGAGGCCGCCCGAAACGGAATAAGTGGAGGATAACAAGGATCCTCCAAAGCATGATGGGTTTTAAAAGATATACACATAATTAGTTCAAACCCTTGAATGGCAAGAGTAAAAGTACAAGCATCAATCCATACTCGCCATTCTACCCTAGGATGTACTGGCCTGATATAGTCTCCAGAAAGAATGTACATGAGCAGAGATCTGAGCCAAGGATCGGTTAGGGAGTATAAGGGTTGTTTGTAGTGTTGGAAGGTAATGGTTAAGTCCAATGAAGGCTTAGTTGATGTTAGGTCTAATTCCAACAATGATTCAGATTGTGTACACTCCCTAACAGTAGTAGACAACTTCAAGTTATCCTACCTAGCATTAATGATCGGAGTCATATTTGAATCAAGGGTAGACTCCAAATTACAACTTTTTGATGGCAGGGTCAAAATGTAAGAATCATTATCATTCAGCTCATCCCCAGATTCGTTTGGTTTACTGAAATATTTTTCGGGGTGTATATGTGATTCATTAGGAGTTGGATCAGTATCCTCAATTATTTCTAAAGGAGGATCAGTCTTAATATTTTGGAGGAAGCCTATATCATTGAATTCGTCATTCTTCTAGGGGTATAAATCCTTAATTGATGTGTTTTGCCCCCGAGAGTCTCCCATAGACTTCTCATTATTTTGTTTGTCCTCCTCTAATATCAACTCCTGTTTTGATGGAGGATGGCTCTGAAAAGAAAGGAGGACGCTGGATTTAATCATATTATTTCTACCCTCAGGAGGTAAATCCTCAAATGATAAATAATTCTCCTGTGATTCACTCCAGATTTTCAGTCCAAGTTCCTCTATTGGGGCATCCTCATCCTCTGAATTAGACTCTTCATATCCCTGAGACCAGAATTGATCATCCTCTATTCCCTTAGGGTCACCTTCATTAGGTGCATTTGAATCCTCAGAATATTAAATGATAGGTGTTGATTCCCTAAGTGGAGGGTCAAGAGTAGGCTCACTAAGAGTAGAATGGGAATCCACCAAATAATCAAGAGGGGAAGTGATAGGAACAATAATCTTCCCTTGCTTTTGACTCCAATATAGTTCAGGTGGATAATCGCTATGATTGTTGTCCTCTAGTGGCCGCATCCCATTGGGAGAGTCTAAGTGATCGCTACATGAAATTGGATCCCTATTGTCATTAAGTACCTCAGAATTATTTTCATGATCATGGTTTATTGGGTAGGGATCAAGATTATTGGGAAGCGTGTAGCTAAGTTGTCTTATTTCTTCATTTATGTGTTGACTATTCCTCAACATCTCTCCCATTGATTCCATTATTTCCTTTTGCTATTTTTGCATTTCTATCATAAAAGAGGAGAGGCTACTATTATCAAGTTGGGGAGGATAATCAATTTCAGGCTCTAGTTGCCTAGGGGTATCGGTCCAACCTCGATATGGAAAATCATGAAGGGTGGGAGGGTTGGGTGTTTGCATGGAAGTAGGGATTTCAGGATTGGAAAATCCCGCTCCTAGGCTCTGCTCAAAAGTGGGAGTTATCAAGCCAGTACTCCCAAGGTAAGAATGAGAATGATCCCATGAATTATCAATGTACCCATCAAAGGATGGATACGCTCGGAGCATGGGATCCTGATTAAAAGGTGGGAAGTATTGACTCTGATAATCTGAATGATAGGAGTAAGAATAATCCATTTCTTTAATCAAAATAATTTTAACTTTCTTAGGATTCAGCAGAAAACTTCCTAAAGAGTCCTATTGTCACAGCAAACGCAAATTCAACGGGATCTATTTTTAGTAGATTGCAGGTCTTAGAGTTGTATGTTTAGTTGGTGGCCACACAAGTTTGCAAAAATTACACTTCCTAGGCCAACCTTCGTTGGTGCCTATAACCTACTCGCAAGGGATGAAAGTCTCGAATCGAGCCCACACACGAGGAACCGAAGTAACTTGGTGGATAGGCTTGTTGATTTCCGACTAACTTCCCTTGTGGTGCAAAAGAGGAGAGGTAGAATTTTATCTAGTGACCTTATGTGTGAGGTGCACAGTGTCTCAAGTGTGCAAGTATACGATCTTGTTTTGATTTTTTTTTTTTTTGAAATTCCGCAAACAGGATCCTTTTGCACACAATTTTCAATCACAGATTTTAAAGTCCAACCTCTTAACAGTCCCAATTTGTTTAAAGTGACCACTGAATTAATTTGATTTACGCACTTTTGTGGTCTTAAATTTAGGTTCAATGCATATGCATGACAAGTAATTAATGCTCAAGAGAAGACGTACCTTACTCCAGCTTTCTTCGTGCAGTGTATGAATGCAATGCAATAAAAAAATAAACTAGATGCTGCTCATTCAATCCTAGATGATTGTCCTATAGATATGCAGCTTCTAGCAGGCAGTTCGATTTTTTTTTTTAAATAATAATAACAAACAGACCTAATCTAACTAACTAACTGAAATGCAGTTTAAAATAGTTCAAATAATCATATAATCTAAATAAATGGGAACACGTTCCCAAAAATACCCAACAAGGGCCCAAAAGACAGTAATTTAAATTCTAATGTCTATCCAACTAAATCTAACTAAGACCTACTACCTAAATCAGAAATAGGCTTCTCAGTAAGCCTATGTGCGTGGGATCAAGGCCCACATGTTCCTGTTTCTGGCCTCTAGGTGGCGTCAAGGTCCACCAAAAAGATCGTCTCCGCTGTGCGCGTCGTTCAGGTTCAATGTCGTCGCTTTGCTGCGCCTCGTCGCCATGTTAGATTCCTCACACAATAATAAAATGATCAGATAATTTCGCAACTCAGAATATTCAAAAAAAATAAAGTAAATCTATTGCGTCTGTTGCCTCCCCGGCAACGGCGCCAATTTTTATAGATGACTTTTCCCTTAGCATTATAGTATTTAAGTGGTGGAAAAATTGACTAATAAAAAATAATGAAAATAACCACTCACAGAAGAGTGGGTCGTGTCCACAGGGAGGCAATGATGTAATCAATACTTAATTATTTAATGTTATTTCAGATAGTGCGAAATCCCTTTTCAAATTAGACTTAAAATGTGAAGGAAAGTAGATTTGCAATAACCTAAAAAGTTAAGGGTGTAAGTGCAGTTTTCCCTCACAGAAATCCTCAATAAATTTAGGATGAATTCATGCAGTTTTCACGTGATGTGTACTAAAGACAATTAGTACTTAAGTTAAGCCCAAAATCAACCTTTAAACTAGTTAATATCAATACCATGCAATTAGAAAGAACTATGAATGTTTGAATGCAATTCTGCCACAATATAATAATAATAAAAAAAATCAAATTGGTGGCAATGGCATTGAATGTAAATTTTAATTAAGATGAAAACAGGGCTTTCTTCCTCTCTCCTTCTCGCGAGAGAGAGAGAGAATCGTGGGGGTTGATGCGAGGCTCAAGAGGACGACGAGGTCGAGAGCTTTCCGACGGTGGCAGCGGCATGGCCGGAGGTGGCCGGAGGCGGCCGGCGGCGATGGCCGGAGCTGGCTGCTGCTGCCTCTGCCAAGCGTGCTGCAGACGGCGAAGGCACGCAGCACCTTTAGGCGCGGCTGGAGGGAGGCGAATGGGCGTACGCCTGCAGTAGGAATTTAGCATGCGCGCGCCTGCTGCTCGGAAGGAGGGCACACGTGCCTGCTGGCTGGAAGGAGGGCGCGATGCAGCGTCTGCGGGGAAGTTGAAGCACGCGTGGTGAAGCGTTGGTGAAGCAGTGCGTGAGTGCCTGCAGACGTTGGGCGTGAAGCAGAGCGACTGATGGCGCTGGTTGCTAGCGTTGGGCATGCACCTGTGGGCACGCTAGGTGGAGAAGGAGCGGGCGCCTGCAGTGCTTGGCAGGGGCGCAGGTGAGGGGAGCGGCTATGCCGTGCCTGCGGGTGCTGGCCTGGCAATGGTGAAGGCGCGCAACGCCTTCAGGCACCAGATGGAGCGGCTGATGAGGCAGGTGTGCCAGAGGGCGTGGGTGGTTGTGCGGCTGTGGGGTGAAGGCGGGTGGTGCAGGGATGCGCTGGAGGATGGATGGGGTGATGGCGCTGGAAGGGAGGATGCACTTGCAGGCGCGGCTTGGCAAGGGTGCTGGAGATGGGTGCTTGGCGCACAGTGCACGTGATGGGTCACACGGTTCACCCTTTCCACGGTGAAGCAGTTCCCCGCGAGGGGGAAAGATGATCTTCCTCTCTCCTCGCCTCCTCTCTCCTTGCCTCCTCTCTTTAACTCCTCCCTTTGAGAGTGAGAGAGTTAAGGGATTTTCAGATCCCTTAACTATTTCTGTCATCGTTTGTTGAGGGAAGGTGGCGGAAGCTTAACCCAATGTGCGGGAAGGAGTTGCTGTTGTTATTTGGGGAAATTTATCCCACACCCTTGTTCTTTCTGCATATTATTACCTGCACATAAACAGAACATAATCATTACACATTAAGTCATGGAATGTTATAGAATTAAATCATGATGCATACAATTATCTATAACTTAGTGTAGTTATTAACAAACCTAAAATGTTAAAAGAGAATTACTTAGGCTTAATATTTGTCCATTAAAATGGACTCATCACATACCGTCCAAGACCTCGCCTTATTTGAGAAGAGAAGATACAAAAATTGTTTTCCTTATTTTTCTTTCTTCTTTTCTAATTTTTTTTATACTTTTGGAGTTTGAGAGTTCCAGGATAACTTTTTACGACTACCTGACCCGCCTAAGACTCGAAAATGACTCTAAGTGCTAAACATCTTGTGAAAATAGTGAAAGACTCACTAGACAGCCGTTAAAATGGGCTTTGGGTTTCTACGACCCTGGGTGACCTTGCCTAGAGGTTTATCTTTTCGATCGGTAGCTTTCTCCCTACATTTATTTATGGGGTCAAACAACAGTGAACCCAGTGTATATCTCCCCGATTTATTCTACTTCCCTGCTTCTTCCCTAAGTGTTTCGAGAATTTTTGTGCTTTTTTTTTGTGAGCTAGGCTTTGGAAAATAGACCAATGAGTTGTTACCACCGACAACTTGCCAGCCATACTCATGCGGTGAAGTGTGGTTTTGTTTATTTCTTTTATTTTTTTCTCCTTTTTCTTTTTTTTTTTATTTTCTTTTCTTATTTTTTTTTAAGTAGGTGGCTTTTCTGATGTAAGATTTACCTAAAGGCAGTGTAATGAAAATGGTCTTGTGACTGGGCTATGGACAACCGGCCAATGAGTTGTTACCATCGACAACTTACCAGCCATACTACCCTAGATAGTTCATTAGCTACCCAATTTCTGAAGAAACTGCCAAAAAGTGATTCAGTGCAAAAAAATGTGTGTAGATGCTTAGGCTTAAAGTCCTCCCAAATCAGAGAGCGAGTTGATAAGTCACATACTTATCATCCCAAATTATTAGCTAAATTAATAATGAATTTTAATTGGCGAGGACTCGAGACTAAGTCCATATTTGAGTGGACACCCAGTCTAATTAAGCCCGAAGACTTGAAGAGTCTAAGTGTTCAGGTCTCAAAGTATCAATTCCTAAAGTTTGCAACTCCTAATGCCAAAGTTCTCTTCCCTTAATTCTAATTTTTATTTTTATTTTTATTTTTTTAAATGGAATAAAAGAAAGCAGGAAATTACTGTTACAGCTGACAAAATGATTATAAGATATTTCCACCCCCTCATGCTTATCTATTTCAATGTCCTCATTGTTCAAAATGAAAGCATATAGGAGAGTAGAAGTGGAAGAATAGCACCTGGTTTCCATGAGACTCTAGTCAGCTTGGAACAGTCTTTACATGTGCTGAGTTTAGTGCCTTCAGCTGGGTGATGATCGGCTCGCGGTGGTTAAGGCAAGGTAAGGGCAACCTTGTCCGAGACGGGTTCAGGGAGCACATGATCAACAAAGGATTTGAGACGCTGTCCATTGACCTTGAAAATATTACCAATCTTTGGGTCAGAGATTTCGATGGCCCCGTTAGGGAAAATCCACTCAATAACGAATGGGCCGTCCCACTTAGACCTGAGTTTTCTAGGGAAAAGCTTCAATCGAGAATCGAAAAGCCAGACCTTCTGGTTTGGCTCAAAGCTCTTACGTGAAATCATCTGGTCATGGAGAGCTTTGGTCCTTGCCTTATAGATTCTGGCATTTTCATAAGCATCATTTCAAAGCTCCTCCAACTCAGATAGTTGGAGTTTCCTATTTTTCCCAGCCAACTCAAGGTCCACATTACATTTCTTGATGGCCCAAAATGCCCGGTGTTCAAGCTCTACGGATAAGTGACACACCTTACCAAACACCAGATGGAACGGAGACATACTGATAGGCATTTTGTACGTCGTACGGTAGGCCCAAAGAGCATCATCTAGCTTTTGGGTCCAATCCTTCCTATCAGGACTAATGGTTTTCTGCAAAATATTCTTGATCTCTCGATTGGAGACCTCGGCCTGTCCATTCGTCTGAGGGTGGTAAGGTGTGGAAATCCGATGATTCACCTTGTATTTTCCTAGTAAATTCCGAAATTGGGCATGAGTGAAATGTGTGCCACCATCACTGATAATTGCCCTAGGAACTCCAAACCGACTGAAGATATTTCTCTTCACAAAATCGATGACCATGTTGTGGTCATTGGTTCGGGTGGGAATTGCCTCAATCCACTTGGACATGTAATCAACAGTGACCAAAATATACTGGTGTCCAAATGAAGGAGGAAAGGGTCCTATAAAGTCGATGCCCCCAATGTCAAAAATTTCGACGGAAAGAATTGGGTTCAGGGGCATCATATCTCTCTTAGCCATGTTCCCGAGTGTCTGGCATTGGGTGCATGACTTTGAGAATTCTTGGGCATCCTTAAATAATGACGGCCAATAGGATCCGGATTGCAAGATTTTTGCGACCGTCTTTTTCCTAGAAAAGTTTCCACCACACGTAGATGTGTGGCAGAACTCAAGCATGCTATGGAACTCAACTTCCGGGATGCATTGACGAATAATCTGGTCTATGCCGATGCGGTACAGCTCTGGATCATCCCAAAAATAATATTTGGCCTCAAACACAAGTCTATCCCGTTGTTGTTTGGTCCAATCTTGGGGGATTTGACCAACGACCAAATAATTGACAATATCCGCAAACCAGGGGGTTCAGATACCTGAGACTGTGAGGATAGTCTCATCCAGAAAAGTATCAGAGATCAAGACATCCAGATGAGGAGAATCAATTAGGATTCTCGAGAGGTTATCCACCACTACATTTTGTGCCCTGGCTTTATCCCTGATTTCAAGATCGAATTCTTGAAGCAGGAGAATCCAGCGAATAAGCCAGGGTTTGACATCCTTTTTGGCCAAGAGATGTTTCAAGGCCAAGTGGTCGGTATAGATGATAACACGAGAACCTAACAGATAAGCCCTGAATTTTTCTAAAGCGAAAACTACAGCCAGTAATTCTTTTTCAGTAACGGTGTAGTTCCTCTGGGCCTCATCCAGAGTCTTGCTAGCGTAGTAAATCACAGAGGGCTTCTTCTCAATCTTTTGACACAAGATAGCCCCGACGGCATAATCAGATGCGTCAGCCATAATCTTAAATGGGGCTACCCAGACTGGTGGTTGCAACATCGGAGCACAAGTGACTGCCATTTTCAATAAATCAAATGCCTTACGGCATGATTCATCAAACTCGAACGGCATGTCTTTGTCTAGAAGGTTACTCAAGGGCCGAGCAACCTTCGAGAAATCCTTAATGAATCTTCTGTAAAAACCCACATGCCCAAGGAAAGAGCGAATCTGTTTTATGGATGTGGGTGGAGGAAGTCTAGAGATAGCATCCACCTTAGCTTTATCAACTTCAATGCCCTGACTAGAGACCACGTGACCTAGGACAATGCCTTCCTGAGTCATAAAGTGGCTCTTTTCCCAGCTAAGGACCAACTGTGTTTTGATGCATCTCTGAAGGATCAATTCCAGGTTAGCCAAGCAAGACTCAAAAGAATCTCCAAAAATGGAGAAATCATCCATGAACACCTCAAGACAATCTCCCACCATATCAAAAAGGATGGCCACCATGCACCTTTGAAAAGTTACAGGTGCATTGCAAAGCCTGAATGACATTCTACGAAATGCAAAGGTTCCGTAGGGACATGTGAAAGTTATCTTTTCCTAGTCTTCGGGATGGATAGGGACTTGGTTATATCCCGAATAACCATCTAGGAATCAAAAATATTTTTGCCCAGCTAACCTTTCGAGGATTTGATCAATGAATGGTAAGGGAAAGTGATCCTTTTTAGTGGTTGTGTTCAGCTTCCTATAGTCAATACAGACTCTCCAAGCAGAAGCTGAATGAGTGGTGAAGGTTTCCCCTTTCTCATTAGTTGTAACGGTTATTCTCGCCTTCTTGGGTACAATCTGAACGGGGCTAACCCACGGACTATCCGAGATTGGGTAAACAATCCTAGATAGAGCCACTTGATTATTTCCTTGACCACTTCTCGCATATTCGGGTTTAGTCTCCTTTGCATTTCACGAGAAGGGCGGGATCCATCTTCCATGAAAATACGATGATTACAATAAGATGGCTCGATCCCCCTAAGGTCATGGATGGTCCAACCAATTGCCTCCTTGTTGTTCTTATGGACCTTAATTAACCTCGATTCTTGCTCCTTTGTCAAATCAGCACTAATAATCACAGGGAGTGTGTTTTCAGGTTCTAAGAACTCATATTTCAAATTTCTGGGCAATGGTTTTAATTCTAGTTGGGGTGGGTTTATAATAGAAGGTAGGGAGGATGCTGATGAAGATTCATTAGGACGATCCAGTGGAAGAGGCTGGGAAAGAACAAAATCAACAGCCTCTTCAGAATGTGGCAAGTCTACCACGGAGGGTTGTGGGTTGGGTTCGCTAAAGCTAGTGGGGTCCTCGAGTGCACCGATTGTCATACAAGTCTCAAGATCTTGATCCTCAAGCTCCTCAATGAATCCACAATCCCCAAATCCTCTTATCACCTTAAAAATATCCAGAGTTAATTTCTTATCCCCAAAGGCGATCTCCATACTACCGCTTTCACAGTTTATGTTGGCCTTGGCGGTAGCTAGGAATGGATGCCCCGATGGGCGTGTTCCTCAAATCATTAGGTACATCCATGTCAAGGATGAGGAAATCTACAGGAAAATAGAAATCCTTGACCTTGACAATTACATCCTCAATAACGCCTCTCGGTGTGGTGACCGATCAGTCCCCTAATTGTAGCGTTACTGAGGTTGGTCTGAGTTCACCTAACCCAAACCTCTCATAAAGAGAAGTCGGAATTAGGTTGATGGATGCACCTAGATCCAATAGTGCCCTATCAAAAGTATATTCCCCAATAATGCTTAAGATTAAGGTGGCACCTGGATCTTTCTTCTTTTTAGGAAGGTGATGCAAGATCACAGAACTTGCTTGCTCAGAGAGAATCACCTTCCTCGGAGTGGGTTCTCTCGATTTACGCTTTTGGGTACATAGTTCTTTCAAAAACTTAGCGTAAGCCAGGATGTGCTTAATAGCATCGAGGAGCAGAATATTGATCTCTACGCTCTTGAATAAATCCAGAAGCTCCTCGTTGCTATCTAGGGTTTTCTTCTTCTTGGTTTTCAATAGGGCTTCAGGGAACGGGATATGGGTGGGATTTTCAATTTTAGATCCCTGGGCCTTATTGTCTTCTTCAATCTCCTCCTCTTCTCTCTTAAGCTCCCTAGGGTTTTGGCATCTAGAAGGCAATTTAGGGTCCTGGGTTTGCTTTCCACTTCTCAAGGTGACAGAGTTTGCAGAGTCATACAAGTTTGGGTCATGAATTGGGCTAGTGAAGATTGGAGGTCCTTGGTTAGTCATGTAACCAAAAGAAGATGAGGGACCCTACTCAACCACCTGAGCATGTGCGTGTGAGTCCCTTTGATTCTCGTACCCTTGGGCTCTATTCCCTGATTTTGCACATTGCACGGGTTGGGTACAGGTTGGGATGGACCCTTGCATTTCCACCATCTGCCGATTTAAATCAGCCTACCCTGCGAATTGTTGGGCATTCCAAGATGGCTGAGTAACCGGTCTCGGGAGCAACTGGTTGTATACTTGACCCTGACCCATAGGTTTTTAAGATGCATGGTTGCTGGGTCAAGATTGGGTTTGTTGCCCCTGATTTTCCAGAAGTTAGGGTGGTTCCTCCATCCTGAGTTATAAGTGTTGGAATATGGGTTGGACCTAACATTCTCCTACATTGCATATGCATCCTCATAAGACGAGGATGGAGAGAAGGAAGGATCAGAGAAACTGGGATCAAAGGCCCTAGTTTGGAACCCATATGGTTCCGAGAAATCCTGGCTCACAAGTTGAGCCGAATCGAGTTGGTTCATGAATCCCCACCCTATGGGAGCTCATGAGGAATGTAATCATGAATTTTGGGATTGAGTGGATATAGAAGTGTTTCCTGAATTCCCAGACATCCATTCTTCCATTTTCTTAGCAACCAAGTCCATTTATCCAGTTTATTACAAATTAATTCCATGTCAAATGAATGAGAATCCTGGATCTCATTAGCACTTGACCTAGGTTGTTGGGACCAGTTGAATGCATCCATGGAGGCGTGATTAATTGAGTTCTTGCTCATTTCCTCAAACAGGTCGTATGCATTATCTGCATCCCTGTTGAAAAAATTGCCTCTGCAGGAGGCGTCCACATGATTACAGAGTTGCTCAACGAACCCGTGATAGAAAATTTGCACAAGTTGCCATTTTGGCACCTTGTGGTGTGGACACTTCCTCAAAAGTTCTTGGAATCACTCCCAGGCACCATGAAACTGTTCCCCCGGCCGCTGGGCGAAAGTGGTAATCACCCATCGCAAGGCATTGGTCCTTTTGATAGGGAAGAATTTCTTCAAGAAAGCCGACTTAAGAGCAGCCCAAGTTTCAATCGGCCTTCCTATAGTTTGGTACCAATGTGCGGTCTTATCCCTGAGAGAGTGGGGGAAAAGCCTCATGATCATTTAATCTTTGTTCACATTCCTTGCTCTAGTGGTTTGAACCAAAGTGGTCAGATCCTCCAGGTGCTGGAATGGGTCCTCCGAGCCAAGCCCATGGAAATGCTTAATCAAACTTAATACTTGGGGCTTGATTTCTATGTCTCTGGTGGGAATCATGACACTGGGACATTCCCCATAGTTTGAAGGATCGTAGAAATCCTTCAAGGGGCAAGTGCTCTGACCATGCATACGTTGGAACCATTGCTGCATCTGCTGCAATTCTTCCATCTGCCTCTGAATCAGCTCCTGCTGGTTAGGGGGTAAGGGAGGTGGTTGTTGATCAGCCATGGGATCTTCTTGGCTATAGCTCAACCTTCGCCTCCTAGAATGGTCTAAAGGTCCTTCCAATCTAGGGTTCAATGACCTCCTCCCAAGCATACACTGGAAGGAAGTCGAAAGGACGAGGAAAAGAGGGAACCCTGCAGCACAAGAATACAAGCCTGTCCTTAGATGGGGTAACCTAAGGTCTACTGACTCTCAGAATCCATCCTAAGATTATGGACGATTTACTCTACTTATGTCCAGGCAATCCGACCAGTTAGAAGCAGGGACTGGGGAGAAGGTTCTTCCTTTGGTTTGCTCCTTCAATTCCTAGTGTACCCTCCAGCCGTGATCGTTTGATGCTACTCCCCCAGTTAGACATCAGATTGACTAGTATAAGCAGGTTAATCGTGAATAATCTCAATCTGGATCTCGACGAGCGAATGAATCCTTAGGGCTAACATCTAATTGATTTTAGTTAGGCTTGGGAAATTGGTGCTCTGGAATGTGATGGGCCCTTAATGGGTTGTGCCCTTAATGATTTGTTTGAGAATGTGTGAATGTGCACAACCAAGAGGTTTTCAAGCAAGATTATTAATGATGAGGTGAGTTTTAGGATTTGAATCTTGCTTAATAGCTTTTAGGATTCAAATATTAGGTGTTTTCAACCAAGTTTGTTGTTGAAAGCACGTGTTCAAGTATTTTCCTTTAGAAATCAAGAAAAATATGGAGTGTCTAGCTTGACCTAATTATTGAATCCTATGGGGTAGCTAGAAAATGAACCTCTTTTAGATTAGGTGGTGTGACCCAAACAATTCAATCAATCGGCTCAAATGCCTCACCGATTAAGGCACACAAAAAGGTGATTAACCTAATATGATTTCTACTCTTTTATGTGTTGAATTCATGTACCGGGTCCACAGGTTAGAAGCCTGATCGAGTAGATGAAAATCAAGTCCGATTATGTGCCTCAAATGTGGGTGTATAGAGTGTGTATATTGATTCGTCCCATAGAAAGTATGTCTTTTTTTTTTTTTTAAATGCGGGGGTGAGGTGGATGAAGGTGGCAAACAAGACAAACAATTCTATCCTAGGGTTTATGCAAACACCTAAGTAGAATAAGTCTTGGTTATGAGTGTGGGGAAATGAACTAGTGGGGGGGGAATGTGGGGGACACTTACAGAGTACTCTACCTGCACTTTACTCCGGTCTACCACACTTGGATCTCCATGCTAGGGTACCTGCAAGATAGTAGGTCAAAGACAAGTGGGGTTAGTGCTATGTAAATGTAAAGAAGTGCAATAAACAATAAAGTAAATTCCATTGCCTCCCCAGCAACGGTGCCAAAATGATTGCATGGGTTTCGCGAGTTAGAAATCAGGGTGACAAGTAACCCATAGTCGTAGTTGCAAAACTCGTGGTCAAATAAAATTTATACCAAAACTCTAAGGGAGTCCCTAGTCGAACACAGGGAGGCGACATTTACTTTAAGTGAAAACTGTGCTTCGATTTGTTTCTTTTTGGTATTTTAGGGTTTTGTTATTTTTTTGTATTTTTGTAAGAAGAAGACAAGAAAATGAATCACAAGATAGAGATGGAACAAATATGGTATGGATATCACATCAATGTCTATTACAATCAACTATGAAATCATAAAAAGAGAGGGGGGTGAGAGGAAATCTCCCGAATCGGCTGTTCGGCGAGACGACAGTGCTTGGCGGAAGCTCAGACAAAAGAGGTGAGGAGCAGGACGACGAAGGTGAGATGCAGGAGGACATCAAGTAGAGGAAAGCTTTGACATGGCTCCGAAATGGAGGTGGAAGGATGGCTCCAAGGCAACCTACGAATGGGGATGGGAAGAGAGATGAATATTTGGTGAGGTAGAGGTTCACTACACTAATAGGAGCCTTGGGATCTTGAGAACAAGCTCTAATGGAGTGTTGGTAGGCATGTTAAAGCTTGGGAGTAGGTAGGAGTAGAGTAGGTAGAGATGAAGAGGAATGGGGGGTGTAGGGGTGTTTATATAGTGGAAGGAAGGGGAGTCCCACGCACAGGCATTTAGTGACAGCTATAAACATCACTAAAGGCTACTCGAGCTGTTGCTGAAGATCTGCACCTCTTCATTGCTTGGGCTGGCGCACGCACTGCGTAGGCCATTTAGTGACAGCTATAAGCGTCATTAAAGGCCCGCCCTTCTGTCGTTGTAAAGGCCGCACCCAATGCTCACGCTTGCAACTGTTAAAGGCACGACAATTGATGAGAAGCTCATCATGGTCTCTAATTACCCCTAATTAATTAGTCTTCCTAGTTAATTAGCTAGGAATATGTAAATATATGGGTTAATTATTAAATAAGGGATAAAATATTAAAGGACATTAGAATAAGTTAAAAATGCTATATTATTACCGAATTAATATTATTAATAATTTAATTAATAAGTGGACTCGAAATATCATCGGTAATTTATCTAATTAATGTGTTAACTTAAGTATAATTTATACCTAAGTATGTAATAACTTAAGTAACCTTATTTAATTAAATAAATTAAGCTAAAAAGGTCAAAAATGTAAATCCAAGGTTTAAATATAATAATTGTCTTATTTATAATCATATATAAAAAGTTAAAAAAGATTAAAATTAAAATAAACCTTGAAAACCTTACTTTACATTTTAGTCCGTAAGTTTTATTTTAATCGAGTCCTTATTCTTCACCTAGGTCCTTAGTTTTCATTACAAGTAAGTCCTTGAAAACTTCTTCTTTCCTTCTTCAGCCTCTTCGGCGACTGACGACAGGAGGTGTATACAACCACCGATTACCGCGAATCCAACGTCCACCTTTCCCTTCCAAGCTCCTGGAGCTTGTGCTCACCATCCTCTTTTCATCCATCGATTTGGATGAAGCTGCAATCCTATTTTAGGGCTGAAGTTAACCTCACCGGCGTTGGAGAAGATGCCGGTGGTTACTTCACTCCTAGACCTTTCTCCATCCAGATACATCCTCCTCCTCAGCCGCCGCAACCTATAAATACCCCTCTACCCCCTCGATTTCAGTAGTTAGCTCCCTTCCCTCTTCTCCCACTGAGCTAACAGATAGGCTTTTCACTCCAAAATCTGGCGACCTTCCTCCACTTCCTTCGTCTTCCTCCGTTCATCTTCATTCGCTCTGGATATCCGCCGACGTCTGCTGAGTCTCTTGACACAGTTCTAACGCTAGATTTCCTCTGCTACACTCCGCCTACACCCACCGGACTTCTTTCCTTGCCCCTTTGATTTCCTCCTCCATTAAGGACCTTCGACGGAGATCTTCTGCCCCCTTCATCTAGGTAACAGTAGGATAGGTAAGTAGTTTAGTTAGAGTAGTTAGTTAGGTAGATTAGTCAAAATTAATGTTAGATTTTCGGTCATCTTCCTCAACTCTGGCGAGCTCATTGAGCTTGATTGGAGCACTCTTTTGTCTTTTTATATCATCGATCACCTTAATCTCCCATGATCATTTTAATGCCTTAATTCCCTGATTTGAACACCTATTCGCCTAATCCGCCTCCACCTTCACCAGTTACTTCCGCTGTCCATGGCGGAAGTATCTGAGGCTAATTCACCACCATTGGGGCCCTCCACCACTTAATCATCACTTAAGGGCCCCTATCTTCACTTTAATTTGAGTAATAATCACTTATTTAACAAACGCCTAAATCCCATACACTCCCCTGAGCTCGCTGTCAATGGCGGCTCAGGAGGAGTTCCTCCAACTAATCAACCACCAGTACACTATCACCACACTTCACTAACATGATCTCTCCACTCAATTGAGTGAGAGAACATGTCCTAAGTTTGAGCAAACTCAGATTACACTTCTTATGAATTCACTGTATATCTTTTATTTTAATCACCAATTGAGCTAATTAATGAGCTTCTAAGGTTCCTTGCAACCTCAGAAAACTTTTTAAATCCTTCATGGCATGTTTTCATGACTTTTATACACTGTCAGCCATTTTTTGGACTCACCGAAGCTCCGACAAACTCCGGTGAGTCAAAAACACTCTTCAGCCTAAGGAACTTCTTGAGAAGCTCTAGATTGCTTATTTAAGGATTAGGGATTCTATCTTGATGGTTATTTTGGTGATTGGAAGTCTTGAGCTAGATTCAAACTATTGTCTTCTCCAACTCCGGCGGAGTTGGAGAGATGTCTCCTTTAGGGTTTAGAACGTTTTGAGAAGTTCAGCAGCAAGAGTAAGGATCATAGAATTCATCCTAACCCTCTGATTTCTTGGAAGATCTTTAGTTTGTTCTATCGAACAAACCCATCTTAGATCTCAGGCGACAGACCTGAAACCCTAGGTTTCTTAGGTGAAATTCTTCTTTGCTACCCTGAACATATTTCTAAGATCAAACAGAAATGATTTGTAGTGTTTAATTCATCTAAAAATGTTCAATATAGAAAGTCAAATCTCAAGGTTCAGCGGTCAACCATAGGTCTGATCTGTTGATTTAGGACATAGTTAGAGGAATTGATGAGTTCAATTTGTTCCTGGGATGATTTTAGACAGATTAAATTCAATTTGGATGAATTCTAATCAGTTTTGTAGAAGAATTAGACTGCTGTTCAGTTTGGGTTGTTTTTGAACCCAAACTGACGTCAGTGTGTTTTTGATGAATTTCAAATGAAAAATCTGGATAGATAGATTCTTAACAACCTTTAGAGGTTGTTTGAGTTGATGAAATTGATCTTTAGCTGTCTGTTAGGCTAAACAGAGTGAAAAATGGAGCTCTGAAGCTCCTTAGAAAAGATCTCAAGCTTCTTTGCCTTCCTGAAGTTCTTAAGAGTCTTTTCTCTTCTTCAGTAGGTGCAGAAACACCTACTGAACTGTTCAGAACCTCGTTTGAGGTCAAGGAATTGCCCTGCAAGTCCTTAAACCTGTTGAACTACGTTGCAGGCTAGAATGGCCCTGGTGATCCTGCCTTTTCGCCCTTCAAATCGAAGAGCAAGATCTTCCTTGAGTATCAAATTGATACTGTAATTAGGTAGAGTATCCTTAGAGCTTTCCAACGAGCCTTTATTTTCTCGATTTGGAGCTCTAATGCGACCGGAGTCTTCAATTGAGTCTTGACCTAGAAGGGAACAAGATAGTCCCACATTGGCTAAGAAGGAGCGCGTGCCTGGGAATAAAATGAAAAAGTGTATGGCCTTTATCGGTCATCAGCGCTGGGTGCACAATGAGCATATGTGTGTGTGTGTGGGTACGTGCGGCGCGCGTGCCTGGGTGTGTGTGCACTTGTGGGCGTGCAAGCGTGGGCCCGTGAGCGGGTATGTTCATGTAGGCCTGGGAGGCCGTGGGCTGGAGAGGCTGGAGACTATGCTGAACCAGAAATAAACCAAACTTAATACAAACTAGGCTCGGACCCAGTAGGGTCTGGTCCCACCCTGAGAGGGGTGTTGTGTATCCCCATCCGGTCCGAGCCGCCAACCATAAAACCAAATTTTTGGTTCAGATCTTGGGTTCAATTCAGTTTGGTTCAGCTTAGTTGCGAAGGAAAAGGAGAAGGGAAGAACTCGTAGGGCTAAATAGAATAAACAAAAGAGAAACAAAAGGAGAAATGTTAAACAGGAAAAAGAAAGAAAGAAGAAATGTTAAAGAAGAAGCATGCTCGAGAAAGGAAAAGAGAGAAAGAGAGAAAGTAGAATAAGAAAAGAATGAAGGCTGAAGATAGAGAAGAAAGAATGGTGCTTAGATGTCTGATATCTTTTTAAGATGTCTAATTTTTTTGATTTTACTTTGATTCAATTTCTTTTAAGCATAAATGATGTAATAAGGCATATGTTCATTTGAATTCCTCTTTTCTTGCCTTAATCTCTTGTAAATAAGAAGAAATTAAAGAAATAAACATGTTTACTTGCTTGTAGTAGCAAATCATATGTGTAAATATATTTTCCTTATGGAACTTTGCATGTTTTTCAATTGGAATCCTTAAGCAAGATTCATATTCTTAAAGTAAATTTAATTATAATTCTCATTAATAAAATAAGTAGCTTAGGATTTAATGGTGAATTTAAGTTAAGTTATGCCTCCTAGCGAATGACCTGGACTCAACCAGTTAAAAAGAACTAAAATCTAAAATGTTAGGTTAACTTGACCCTATACTACTCAATTGACATATATTCAAGTTGACCTAAGTTACTTTCTTTTGCACATAATTAAGCATAATTAACTTAATTAACTGTGTTGAGAAAGTTAACGATCATTTTAATGGATCTTCAATGGCTGGCGCTACACGCGGGCGACTTAAATGCACGCCTCAGATGTCATGCGTGTGATCTGGCGTGCGCCTTCGCGTCGACGGGCAGCGTTGGATCACGCGTGGGGAACCTCGACCGCTTGATTGTGATCGGGCGGCGCTATTGCATTTGACACTGTAGCGAGGCGCGACGAATCGCGGCTCGATCTCGTGCCCGCTCTTTGAGAACGCTTCCCCTCATCGCTTCGCCACACCTACGGATGTGATGTGAAGAGTTGTGCCCGTGCGGTGAGGGCATCCGCTCAGCCATTGGATCTTCATCCAACGGCTGAGATCACTTGATGGGGTGGCCTTTAGAGATGTGCGGGCGACTTTAGGTGCTCCTGATGATGCCACATGGCAGCATCTGGACCGTTCACCCTTCACTGCTTGCAGAGGATGCCACAGTGCTCGGATCGAGGTGATTTCTATGTTGTCGAACTGTGATTGTCGCTCCGGATCCATCCGTACGATCGGATTTTTCATCTGAAGTCCGTAAGGATGTCGCATTGCCTCCTGGCCATATAAAATGAAGGAATTAATGTACAAAACATACATCTATCCTAAATGCCATGCAATGGATGTTATGCAATATTTATAATATGATATGCAATGCTAAGCCTAGGAACTATCATAAATAAGTAATTTATCATGAATCCATGTCGAGTATTGTGATTTGACAAAAATTTAAAATGCATGTGTTTTATGCTTCTACAATGTCACTGGAAACTGGGGATCAAATTGTTTTATTACCAACACCTCAATTATCGAGCATAGTTCCCCACAGGACCCAAAATTTCCCAACAACTATGCTATATTCTTTTTTTTACAATCAATATTACGCTTGATCTTATATTTGTGGCTAAGTAAGATCTATGTAGGGCTCCCATCGTAGACATCTCTTCATCCTGACTCTTCACAAATACCTAGGTAACTTCTAGAGGCTTTTTGAAGTCCTTGATCTATTGTTTCATCTTTTCAATTAATGGCTGGGCCTCCTTAAAGTAATTCTCATAACTCTCTAGTGTTTCCCTCAAGGACTTGATTGAGTTTTCACTCTTCCACTTCTCTTTCTATAACTCTGCCTTGTATTTACAATTATCTCTTTTCATTTCTACTTTCTTCTTCTCTTCCCCAAATTTCTTTTTTCATTACCTTCAACGTCAGTAATCTTTCATTCAAGCAACTTTTCTTAAACATTTTATTGCATTTTTCTTCTAAAGATTTATAATTCAAAGAAAGATTGTTCACTTGATTCTCGGATGACCTTAGTCAAGAAGCTAGTCCAACTTTATCTTTCTTTTTTGCCTCTAAGGCTGACTTCACTTCTTGGAGTGACTGTTCTCCATTGCAAGAACCTCCATTCATTTCTTCATCTTTTCCACCTCCTTCAATAAAGCAGCATGGCTAGAACTTACATGTTCTTTTTCTTCATTCAAGTGCTCGTGCACATCTCTAGCTTCCCTCAGTTGAGTATCCAACCTATCTACCATGAAAAAGTCTTCAGCAGAGCATTTTGGAAACTCTTCATGCGAGTAGACCAGTATAACATCTAGCAAAGGGCATACTAGCTCTGTATAAAATAATAAAATTAAGAATCACTATTATCAATTTAAATAAAAGAACTAAAATACTTACCACTTGTTCAACATAACTATAGATTTTGAGACATCTCATTAGATCCATAGATTTGTTGATCATATTCACCCTAATCTTCCCCATCAACTCTTGAATTTCTTCTACCATTTTTTTTTCAATTCAAATAGTTAAGAATTATGTGCATTGGAGACAAGAATCCTTTCTCAACATTTGCCAATATCAGGTGGAAGACAAGTTTTGGATTTAAGCTAGCAGGATCTTTTTGATTGCTACTTAGACCTTCTTCTAAGTCAGTTCCTAAAAGTAGTAAGTATTATCATGAGATGATATGATTAAAGCAAGTTCATGTATTAAATTTTACCTTGAGTAATTGGGTTAATTTACTAATTGGAGATGGCCAATTTGTCCTTTGTAGTGGAATGACTCAACTCCTTTAGAATGGATTCTAGATATTCATCTATGTTCACCATGTTGGAATCATGAATTGCCTCAAAAAGATCATCATAATACTCTTCCACCAATCTTTCTATAGTTTGAAGAACCTCTTTCCTATATAATTTCAGCTTCAATGACTCTACTAATTTTCAATTTCTTTTGAGATGACTCCTGAGAAGGTCCTTCAATGGGTATATAATCTTCTTAGCCCTTTGGCACAGAGTTGATTTAGGAGTTAGATTCTTCATGCCAATCTTGAACATTGCTTCATGTAAAATAGAAGTCAAATCAGCACTTAGAAGTCTTGAAATAAAAATCATCTTACTTGCCCCAAGCTTCTCTTCGATGTTCTAGTGAAGCTCTTCATGGAGCTTTTGGCCTATTTAAGCAATCCAGATCTATATTAGCGTATTTTCAGAAAGAAGCGATGTTTGTCTCAAGAATGATTGATGAAGGAAGAGCCTTAGGATCATTTTCAGGACTAACTTACCATTGAGTAGGAAATCGAGGGTTAGGATTATGAATGAAGAAATACTCATCTAACTTGGATTTATTGCTCTTAGTATGTGTACTAAGATTGCAACTAGGGAATCTGACCTTAAATTGGAATGTACGGGATCATGGTTTGCTTGGCACAAGACAAATCTTAAATAGGCAGTGAAAAAGTGTGACCAAAGGAATAATCTTCCTAAGGGAGTAAATAAACATGAACACAATGATGCAAGATTAGAAGTTTAAAGCAAGTTGTGATGGAGCAATATTGTAATAATTGAGTTGAGAAATGAATGGATTAGTAGTGTGACAACTTGGGTCCCACCAATTGAGTAGAGCTGACATGCACATGTCTCACAATGATAAAATCATGTCAAAGTAGTGCAAAACACAAGGTCAAATTAAATAAAATTGAACTCAAATTGAAGCCAATTGATGGTGAGCTCCAGTCAAACATGAGGGAGACAAGGGGCGTTCACTCACTTGCATACTCTCCTTTGATTATATTTTTTTTGGTCTTTTTATTGGACATAAAGAGTCAAGAGTTAAGTGGATGACAAGCAACAATGTTGTTTGAAATGCAACTATGAGGCAATATTGATAGCAATTGATAGCATGAAATGAAATCAACTACTTCCGTTCATTGAAGTAAATGTTTACACTACAAGTAATGAAATAGTTACAACAAAAGCAAAAATAAGAAAGCGGGAAATGTGACATCGAGGTGAGCTCGTAAGGGGAATGGATGTCCTAATGCAATTACCTTGGGGTGGTTTGCTAGAAAATAAAAAGAACTACATGAACAGATTGAAACACAATTTAAAAAGATGTGATTTTTATGTCATTCAATGCGTAACGAAAGTTAAACTTTTAAAGATTTTTATTGGCTTATGTAGTGGCAAGTTGAGTCGATTCATAAGGAGTCAAGGTGTTGATTTGAAAACCCAATGTTTAATGCCTAGTTTCTTTTTGATATTTTGGTTTTGTGTTTTTTTTCCTTTTTTGATAAGAAAAAAAATAAAATGCAAATCGAATCTTTTTTGGTCATGAGAGAGACTATCAACTTCTTTCAACCAACAAATGAAACTAAAGGGTTTGAAGATGGCTCAACAATTAAACTCACAAGTACCATGGTGGGTGGCTTGTAATTAACTATGAAGCAAATTCACACACCCAACAAAATCAAAGATGGAACAGAAATGTAACTTTCATTGTCATAATATTCCAAGTTCAACAAAAAGATGCTTAATCTAGAAAATTTACAAAAGCAAAAGACTTCTAACTATCAAAAACATGCAAGAAACTAAAGGAGAAGATAACTTATGAAAGGAGATGCTCAGATGATGGCGTAGATGGTGATGGTCCTCCTCTCCTCCTTGACGTAGAAGCGAGCTTCCTTCAAGAGGGTGACGTGCTCCTCCCTACTTCTCCTTGGTGTGGAAGAACTCTAGCCCAATTTCCTCCAAGATGATGGTGTGGGATGATGGTGGTGGAATGAAATTGAGGTGGATTGGCAATTGAAAGTGGAGTGACTCCCTCTCAATGCCTAAAATTTGGACTTAAGTAGTCCTTAGGCCCTCCCTTTCTCCCTTAGTGCTCAAGAGATGGGATTGCCAAAGATGGTTTGAAAGGATGGAATGGATGGCCTTACATAGATGTGGAAATGAGTAAAAAGGGAAGGAGGGAGGGGTGTGTCAACAATTATGGTATGGGTAGATGTGTTGAGATTAATGATCGGTTGGGTGGCTATTAATTGGTGGAGGGATCTAGGTGTGGTGAAATGTGCATTCATAATGAGGGTGGCTTTGTTGGAATTGGGGAGAGGGACTTACATGTGCCATGGAGGATGTGTGAAGGTGGCTCTAGGTGGAGTGAAGCTGGAGCTTAATAAATGAAGTGGAGGAGCTCCTTTATTACTGATGCAGGATATTTTTTTTACTTTGTTGAGTTGGAGGCTAAGGTTTGTGAAGCTTCTGAGTTCAAATCTCTAGCTCAATTTCTTCAATTTTTCTTTCTTCTTTCTCTTTTTCTCAACTTTTAATCCTATGGTCACAAAATATCTTTAATCAGTGTAGATCAAAGAAATTATGTAAAATTGGATGCATGCCTATCTAAAATGCAAAACATGCTAAATGTATGTTGTATGATCATGCTTCTAACCTAATTGGCTTAGAAAACTAGCAAGGCATATTCATGGGAAATAGAAAATATCATTTGATTACTACACTAGGAACAAAATAATAGAAGAAAGAAATAAAAGAAAACAAGAGTGGTGCTTGTAGGCAATGCCTTGCACAGAAAATGCAACCATTCAGAATGCCCCCTCCTCAATGGTAGCTTGGATGGGAGTGGCTGTGTGGATGGAGGTAATGGGAGAAGAGAAGGTGATGGAGATGGATGGTGGTGGCGTTGGAAATGAACGAGAGGAAAGGGGGCTGTGGGCTATAGATGGGGAGATAGGAAGAGTGGCATTGGTGAAGGGATGGGAGAGTTGCAATGGTGGAGAGGAGAAGAGCGTTGGAACCTAGTTCCACATTCTTCTAAGTTTTGGTGTTAGCAAAACCTTTTTTGATCTAATGAATTTTTGTGAGTCTAATGTACAGGAATTAGGAATGGCTTCAATAATGAATGATGATGGAGAAGCCTAATGGCTTTAATGATGAATGATGACAGAGATGTATGATAGAAGGAGGATATGCATTTGTTTATTTTTCTTAGACTATGTATTGCCTTTTAACAAATAAATTGAAAATATGAGTTAAAATTAATTAGAGATAATTAGGTATCACATTTGTAAAAAACAATATTATTCCAAATCCAAATTTTGTCCTAAGAAGAGTTTAATAAGGAATTCAAAGTGGCTTAACAAATGGCTTTATAAGGTACTTGTTGCAAGTACTGATACTAATTATAAGTATTGGTACATACTAGTGATAAACACCAATTTATCATCATTTATAGGTGTAAAAGATAGCCCTTGTTGGGAGGTAACCCAACATCTTTTCTCCCACTTTCTTTTTTCCTATTTCTTCTTAGGTTTTGCCAATCCTGATCTTGACCTCTGCTACCCAGGTGCTACCTTTCTCCTTATGCATGAGGACATTGCATAACTTCAGCATGGGGGGAGCGATTTATATTTTTGTCGGTCATTTCGGGATTTTTAGAACCTAAAAACACAAAAAATTCTTTTTAATCATTTTTTATATGCCTTGCCAAAAACCCTATAAAAACTATAATTTAAAAAAGTTTTTGAGGGTTTTCAAACTTGGGACTAAGGTTGTGACCCTCTTTCAAAAAATGGTACACATGGGATTTAATCTTAAACAAACCTAAGGATGAATCTAAGAATCCATTGGTTAGACCTCTCAGGTCTAAACATTTAAGATTGGATCAACCTATCTGCCAAAGAATTCCTTTTGAACCCCTGAAAAGATCGATTATTCTAGATTTTGTTTAGTGGTTTGAATAGTACTTGACTTTGTTCTTGACCCAAAAATTTGAATTTCTTTTTGAAACTCAAGTGTCAAACTTTTACACACACAAGCTAACAAAAATAAAAAGCCCAAAAACACATAAATAAATAATTCCCCATGTTTAACTTAACGTGAAACTAGAAGTAGCTTTGATTGGTTTAGTCCCGACCATGGAGAAGGAGAAAACTCTCCTTTTAGGAAGTGATGCCAACATGTTACCCCCTCGGCGCTTACTCTATATCTATATTCCATATCTATATATGGAGCATATAGCACATTTTGCGGTTCAGGTGTCTTGGATGGTTCTATCCCAAAGTATTGAAGTAAGAACCTAAATTCGTTGGGAGTTCCTCTCACGGTGCCACGAGGTGTTGGGGTATAGTGCTCGCGGAGGTGTCTTGGACGTTGCTATTGTAGCATCGGAGCAAGAGCCTCCTTGAGGAGCACAATTCTATTAAGGCTAATATAAGGCTAAGCATGGGGGAAAACAACAAAAACATTATTAAAAAAAGAAAGAGAGAAGAGTTGGCCAATCACAAAGAATCGACACTTGAATTTTCATTGTTACGCAAATTCTAGATCGATTTCTTAAGTCAAGGAGGTTATAACTACGAAAACAGTTGACGACATAATTGGAATATGAAGGGGGAAATTAGTTGAACTCTTGGGAAGATATGTAGATCCTATTTTATGACAACCCTTAGATCCAAGGATTAATCCTGATGTTTTATCTTAAACAAATCCCGTACCTTATTTTTCAAAACAACCAAGGTCCCATAAAAATATTCTCCTAAAAAAAAAAGTTATTTTCCTAGTATCATTTTCCGAAACAATTTTACTAAGGGACTAGCAAAAAGCTAAGCATGGGGGGTGTAATAAACACCAGTTTATCATCATTCTTAGGCTAATATTACACTTACTTCTTAGGGTTTTCGCATTCGCATTAGGGTATTAGGTTGCATTTTTCCATTCATGCATGATTAGGGTTTAGGTATGCATTGTTAGGATTTTTCTTCACTTTATGTATTTATACACTTGTATTGTTTGTCACGGATGGGGACACAGAAGAAATTAGATAAACCCTAACAATGTGAAAGGCAAAAGAAGAAGATGCAAGCTCACAGTAGCTATATCTAGCTCATCCTAGTTAGATCCTAGCTCATCCTCAACTCTCTCCAACTCATGGCAACTCAATTCCATGGAGCTTAGCTACTAGCCTTGGACTAGCTAGCTAAGCTAGTTGAAGAGTCATCAATCAGATGAATTCTAGCTCAGGCTAACTCATCTCCAACTCAAGAAGCTTAATTCAGTTAAACTCCTTAAAGCTTAGCTATTAGTTGAGAACTAGTTAGCTAAGCTAGTTAACAAGTCTTTAGGAAGCTCAACCCCAGCTCACCTCAGCTCCAAACAAGTTGAAGTTAGCTCCTTTCAACTAAACCCTACTCAGCTTAGCTACTAGCAAAGAACTAGCAAGCTGAGCTAGTTACTGAGTTCACAGGAAACTCTTCACCAACCTCTCTTAGCTCCATGAAGGCAAAGACTAGCTCAAGTCAACTCCTTCTGCATACTTTAGCTCTGACTAGTTACTAGCTAACCTTAGCTAGCTAAGCTAGCTCCAAAGTCTACCTACCACTCTCCTCCACCTAGCTCCTTACTCTACTCACCTCCACCATAAAGTGGTGCCACCTTTTTCCCTCCAAAAATCACATAACTACCACCCAAAGGCACCTTTTCATTTCCCTCCCATTTTTCCCTCCAAAAACATCTACACACCACTTCATTTCCCTCCAAAAACATCCACACACCCATTCATTTCCCTCCAAAAAAACCATAACCACCAACCCCCCCACCCCCCGCAATTCTATATATATTACCCATAACCACCACATTTTTCTTCATCCTTGGCTAGCACTTTATTTCTACCTATATCTACATAGTTGGCCAAGGAAGAAGGAAGAGTGAAGGTGATCAAGGAGGCAACCTTGTCTCCTTGGTGTTCATCTTCTTCTTCCTTCTTCCTTGGTACTAAGACAAGGAGCATCCAAGTGGAGGATAGTTAGGCAAGGAGAGAAGACAAGAGTGGGAGATGTCCACCCTTGGGAGCACCATCATAGGAGCATTTCATCATCTTCATTTCAAGCTTGGAAGAGCAAGGAGTGGATCTTCTTCAATTGCGGGAGCATCCATACTTGGAGCAAAGATTACCTCTAGCCATTTTGGGGATTCTTCTATCATCTTCTTCTACTTATGTTTTCATATTAGCTATCTTTTTGTATTAACAAGCATTCCTCTACTTGTGACTTTATAAATTTTTAGCAATACGAAAGGCATTTGCCTTTCAAATTTTGTTTCTACTTCTTAGATTAGTGACTTTTGTTGCACACACCATCTTCCTAATTACCTTAGGTGCACTTACCTAAGGTGAGTTTAGGAAGATTGGAATTCTTCTTTGCAAATTTATTTAGGCATGTTTTCTATCCCGTTGCTTGGTTATATTTCAAAACCCTAAAAAAAATTAACAAACAAAAACTGCAAAAAAAAGGGGAAGATTTGAGTTGGTGAGAGAGATAATACAAATTTCTTAACTAAAGTTGCCTCCTTGGATGACCCTAGATACTCCTACTATCTAGGTATATAAATTCAAAAGTTGGTCGATTTATACGCGTCTCAACAACACAAAACTCGCATTTACAAAATCGCATATATTTTGAGCTAGCTAGGCACAAGTTTGAGTTCTTAACTCAAACTTTGAACAAGTATTGGTACTCATGTTAGGTACCGGTATGTGTGGGTTGCAGATTTGGATGTTGAGTATAACCTGCGAGTAACAAGTACCGGTACTCAAAATGAGTACTGGTACCTATTATATTGTTGGTACTTAACTGAGAGTGCTAAGTTTTGGTACCCATGATGAGTATTGGTACCCGACTTCACTTATAGTGGTTACTGGAGGACAATGAGCAGTTAGTACTGATACCCATACATGAGTACCAGTATCAACCACTCGTTGAGTCAAATTTGAACTGTTGATTTGCTTTATTTCCCATTTGAATCACCTTTAATTGGCACCCAACAGCTATGAAGTGTGGGTGGGTGCATTCTAACCTATAAATGGACCCCTTTGGGTCCTTTTTTCTACACACAACAATACTCTTCTCTCCCTTTCTCTAAACAATTCTTTTATACACTATTTTTCTAGCAAGGTGCTAGACTTGTTGCCTAGTGATCCTGCAAGTAGATTCTCTTAGATTGCATCAAGTTCTTAGGCATGAAGAATTTCATTTGATTTGTTTTGCACGCCAATTCCTTCCATAGCTTCCATTGGTAATATCTTTATAATTATATCTTGTTGGGAGGCTTAGGATTCAAGTTGTAAGCTTTTTATTCTTTCTTGCAGCTGTACTCTTTATATCTTTCTATTTTCTTGTAATTGTGTTAAGGTAATCCATTCATTACCTCTTGTTATAGTGAATTGATTCCCTTCAGGTTGAGGGAATCAGGTTAAAATTCCTAAGTTGAGAGACTTAGGTAGTGGAGCACCCAAGTGAAGGGAACCACTATATAACTTGTTTTCAATTTTTGGTTTGCTTTTAATTTCTATACTTTTGTATGACACTTTTCATCCCCCTTCTAGTGTGCTTGTATATTCAGATCATATAGGTGGTATCAGAGTGGGTAGCGAGAAGAAGTAACAAATCAACTCACGATGGCATCATCATCAACCGAGCGCATCGAAGGCCAGTCATCTCTCGTCCTCCCTACTTTGATGGGATGGACTATGGATACTAGAAAAAGCGTATGCAAGTATTCCTCAAGTCCATGGATGTGGATGCTTGGACACTTATCCAAACTAAATATGTGGATCCGGAAGAGAAAGAAGGGGTAGTGCTGACATCGGATCGAAAGAAGATCGTTAGCAATGCAAAGGCCATGAATGCAATTTATTGCATGTTATCCAAGGTGGATTTCAACTGTATCTCAGCTTGCAAGTTAGCATATGAGATATGGAACATGCTTCAAGTCACCTACGAAAAAATTAACAAGGTAAAAGAAACTCGCATTTCTATTCTAACAAAAAATTATGAGTGTTTTAAGATGGAAAAAGGCAAGTCAATCAAAGTGATGTACACGATATTCAGGGAAATTGCAAATCTTATGAAGAATCTCAGGGTGAAGATGATCGAAGAACAACTTGTAAGGAAGATCCTTAGATCACTTACAAGTGATTGGGCACCAAAGGTGATGGTAATTCAAGAGGCAAAGGATCTATCAACAATTCCTCTTGATGATCTAATTGGAAGCCTCATGGCGTATGAGGTTCAATTGGAAAATATGAAGAGTAAGGAGGAAAAGAAGCATGTAAGAAAGAAGAATGATCATGCTTTCTAGGCAACAAAGGAAGAATCGGATACCGATGACTTTGACTCTGATGAATAAGAAGAGCTTGCTCTTCTAACGAGAAAATTTTGACAATTCATCCACAAGGTAATGTTGGCGATAAAGCACCATGGTCATTGATTTTGATAAAAAGAAAACATGTTATGTTTAACATTGTATTTGTAGATCAATATTTTAGGCTTAGGGATGGATGAAGCTTGATGAAACCTCAAGCTCAAGCTCTATGAAAGTATGGAGGAGAAAAATCATCAAAGAGATGAAGATTAGCTCTGTTTATTTGTTGTTTTATTTTAGAATGTAAAAGAGCCTTGGATTTCATTCAAAATTATCCTTAGGTTATGTTTAGAACCTTCCTATCTCTACTCTTTTATTTCAATTTACAAAACATAGCCTTTGCTAGATTTTCAGATGTTTGTACTTGATCTTTCAGACGTTTGAGCTACTCCTTCAGTCATCTTATATCACATCCAGAACCTATGCTCTTTGTTTTCTTGGTTTAGACATCTGATATAGATTTTAAGACATCTGGTCATGAATTTTTAGACGTCTCTACCTTTAGGATATCTCTCAGATGCCTCTTTGCTTTAGAAGAACAACAGTTAAAATTTTTCTCTTATTTCAGATGTCTGGTTGCATCTTAAGACATCTATAAATGACCAGCGTTCACTTTTTACCCAATGTTCATATTGATCGCAATTAAGTTTGTATGTTGCGCATTGATTTTGGAACATTGTAGACTTCAGACATCAATACCTATTTTCAAACGTCTATCCTGTCAACTTAAAACGTTTACCTCTTTGATTCAGACATCCCTACACTCATTCTTGAAAATCCAGTAATGATTACTTTGACACTAGAGCCTTTTTAGAGTCTTATTTTCATCTTAGACATGTGAAATAGTCTATTCAGTCGCCTGTCATGATTTTTTAGACAATCAAATTTTGAGTAAATGATTTGTAGCCATTCTAACTCAATTTATTCCATTCCAATTCGAATCCCAATGACTACTAAGGCTTAAATCTGACCTCCTACACCTATATATACCCACCAAGGGTTACCTTAAGCCTACACACCAAGCATAGAAATATTCTAGTGTAAAATTGTTCTAATTCTCCCATTCAAAGCTTTCTAATTCTATTATTCTCTATTGTGCTCTAGTGTTCCTAGCAAGTTCTTAAGAGTAAATTGTTACTCCCACTCTGATTTTCTGCATCTCATAGGTTTGCAAAGGGAGTATCTAACGAGGTGTGTTTCACGAATTAAAAATCAGGGTTTGGAGGACCCATCGTCATAGCACGTAAAATGCGTCTATTAGACAAAATTTATAATCGAAACTCGAAAAGTGAGTCCCGGGTCGAACACGGGGAGGCGAACATTTGGTTTTATAAAAATCCGCACTTCACTTTTATTATTTTTGGTCATTTTTATCTTTTCTAATTTTTTTGGTATTTTTAGCAAGCAAGAGATCAGGTCGATGAATTCTAGCTAATCTACTTGCAAAAGTTTAAGAGAGAGAGGGAGAAAGAGAGAGGGAGAAACAATCATCTATTTATAAAGAATTATTTGTTACAACTACGAAAGTGGAAAATCGACACTACGAAAGTGAAAGAAAGATAGAAAGAGGTGAGAGAAATCCCCCTCATCGGTCGCTCGGAGGATGACTCTCTCTGACGTCACCTGGAGGAAGGTGGTGAGGAGCGAGAATAAGGAGGGAGGGCGGGGTAGGAGGCGTCGCGGTGAGGATCTTCTTCCCGAAGGGTGGTGAGAGGACAACCACGAGATGCTCCACAAAGGGGGATGAGGGGAAGGAAAACTATTTGGTTTTATGCTCTAGAGGAGCATCCCGAGCTTGGGACAATCTCTCTCTAGAGCCTTGGAGGTGGAGAGAGGAAGAAAGCGATGGTTTGGAATGGTGGTGGGTAGGTCCTTTTATAGTGGAGGAGGAAGAACAAATTCGCATTTGGGTCATTATTGACGTCCATAAATGTTGCTACAGATCTACCCTTTCTATCGCTGAAGATTCGTGCCTTCAATTCCTTTGCTAGCGTGCACGGGCCATTAGTGATAGCTCTAGGTGTCACTAAAGGCCCACGTCGCTGAAGATCCGTGCATATCCTTGCTGGTCACGCCCTGTTGGCATGCGCATCACACTCCTTGTCGAGCGCACGTGCGCTGGCATGCGTTGGCTGCTGCTGCGTGCAGCTATGCTACCGCTTTGTTGCGCTCCCGCGCACACGCGCGTACCTTGCTACTGCGCTGCGCCTCAAGTGTTCAATTGAGGGGGCAGCGGGTTTCAAACCCGCGCCTTCTCTTTGAGAGGAGCCTTCACAACCGATGTGCTGCAGCCCAAGATGTGTTGTGAAGATGACTTAAGGGCGTGTGTGGAGATGGATCCTCAATCGTTGGATCAAGATCCAACGGCTGAGAATGGGTGATGCCTTGATGAAGAGTGGGTGTTGGCCGGTGTTGGGTGTCCTGGATGGTGCCACATGGCACCATCTAGACCGTCCATCTCCTTTCTATTGTAGGGGGTGCCACATGCTCAGATCGAGATGATTCCCGCATTGCTGAACTGTGATCGTTGCTTCGGATCCATCCGTATGGTCGAATTTTTCATCCGAAGCCCATATGGGTGTCGCATTGCCCTTGGCCATTGATCTTCCTTGGACTTCGTATGATGCTACAGGACTCCGATCTAGATGATTTTAGAGGCATTAGACTCTGATCGTCGTCCTGATCAGATCCGTACGGTTCGATCGTCCATCTGAGGCCCTAAAATAAGTCTTCTTCTTCTCTCCTGACCATAAAAAGGACCTAATTAACCTAAAATATATACAACTACTCTAAATGTAGAATGATGCATGCTATATATTTATAACATGAAATGCAAATCTAAGCCTAGGAACATGCATGAATAGGCATTTAACCTAAATAGATGTGTCACATCATACCCCATGCCTATCATTTGCTAGTCCCTAGCAAAATTAAACTACATGCTATGTATAAAATCAAAATTATGATTAGATCACTTAGGTCTAAGTCATTTATTAACAATAGAAAATTTTCAACTAAGGGTCCTAAACAATGAAAACTCAACAGTACCTGAGTGTCTACTAGAATGTAGACCACCCAAGTCCTCGCCTTATTTGAAAAGAGAAGATACATTTTTTTATTTTTCTTTTCTTTTTTTTTGGACTTTTGGAGTTTGAGAGTGTCAGGATAACTTTTTACAGCTACCCGACCTGCCCAAGACTCAAAAGGACTCTAAGTGCTAAGCATCTAGTGAAAAGAATGAAAGACTCACTAGGCGGTTGTTAAGACGGACTTCGGGTTTCTACAAACCTAGGTGACCTTGCCTAAAGGTTTATCTTTCGATTGGTAGCTTTCTCCCTACTTTTATTTATGGGATCAACACAAGGGTGAACCCAGTGTATATCTCCCCGATTTATTTTACTTCCCGGCTTCTTCCCTACTTGTTTTGGGAATTATTGTGTATTTTTGTGAGCTAGGCTCTGGACAACCGGCCAATGGGTTGTTACCCACGACCACTTACCAGCCATACTCGTGCGGTGAAGTGTGGCTTTATTATTTTCTTTTTTCTTATTTTCTCCTTTTTTTTTCTTTTCTTTTTGGGTGTTTCTTTTTTTCTCTTTTTTCTGAGTAGGTGGCTTCCCTGATCTAAGATTTACCTAAAGGCAGTACAAAGAAAATGCTCTTATGGCTGGGCTCTAGACAACCGACCGATGAACTGTTACCATGAACAACTTGCTAGCCATACCACCCTAAATAGTTCATTAGTTACCCAATTTCTGAAGAAACCACTGAAAAGTGAGTTAGTGTAAAAAGTGTGTAGATGCTTAGGCTTAAAGTCCCCTCAAATTAGAGGGTGGGTTGATAAGTCGTATACTTATCACCCCAATTTATTAACCAATTTAAAATAGAGTTACTTGGCGAGGATTTAAGACTAAGTCCACATTTGAGTGGACACTTGGGCTAATTAAGCCCGAAGACTTGAGGAATCTAAGTATTTAGGTCCTCTCATATCATTTCCTAAAGTCAATAATGCCAAATGCTTAAGTTCTCTTCTAATTCTTCTTTTTTACCTTTTTGAATTTTCAATTTATTTTTAAAGAAACTAAAAGAAATTCTACGGAGTTAACAAAATGATTTCAAGATTAAGTATCCACCCCCCATGCCTAAATGATGCAATGTCCTCATTGTAAAAATAAAGACATGAAAAGGGCAGAGTAAACAGAATATCACTTGAATTTTGTGACAGCCTGGTCAGCTTTGCAGAGAGAAGAGAGTATACATACGCGCTAAGTTTAATGCCTTCAGCTAGGCATAATATATATACAAAGAAGAAATTGATAATTCACAAGTGCGGGTCAAAATCAAAATAAAAATATTGATCCTCAGACCCACCAACAGAATATGTCCATAGATGTGGACCAAGTTATGGTGCAGACCCATGCCCTAAGGTCGAGTAGTTCTAAGGTTCTGGATGAAAATCACCCAGAACCTAAGGTTGTTAAACTTGCGGGGCTGGGCCTACGATTTTGTGGTGTGCAACCCAAGACCAAAGTGTTGGACAATGGGTAAAGATGGTTCAATAGGTGCGGATGTCCACTTAACGTTCAGCTCAGAAAGATAATCAATTATTTTGAGCTTGGGTTGCATGTGAAAGATATCATAAGGGTCCTGGTAAAAAGTAGGTGGTTTTAGGTCAACAAGAACTCTTAAATCCAAACTCATAGTTCCCTTAGAAGTAGCTTCCCAAACTTTTATTTCCCACTTCCTATCCTCTAAAATCATTATTTCCGGGACCTCCAAATCGTTGTACACCCCATCTAAAGTACCCAAGTCTAACAATTATGGCTGAATCAGGATTGACTTGGGTCAGGTGATCTCAAAAATATCATCATTCAATCTTTAGGGTGTGGTTGAGGAATGGGACTATTGATTGAGTCATCAGGATTCAAATCGTCCAAGTTAGCCTCATCATGATCATATTCTTCAATGATCAGGCTATCAAATAGTTCGTCATGCTCCTCGAGCCCGATTGTCTCACTAAAATCCTCTTCCTTAAGTTTAAGTGAGACTTCACCAAAAGATTCTTCACCCTCAAAGTCAAAGAATTCATGATCCTCATTTATATATGTCTCAAAATCAATTGTCATTTCTTGGTTCAAAGAGACATATTTTTCCTTGCTCCCTGGCTCGGGGATCTCGGGTGAATCAATCGGTTCATCCTCAATTGGTTGCTCTAGCCCAACCTGGTCATCCCCGATTTCAGAAAATGTATCCCCCTGATAGGCCCCTGAGTAGGTTCAGACATTGGCTCTCCTGAAGGGGGTTCATCTTGAGAATCATCCCAAGATTTGACTAGGGAAACCATAAATTTCATCCTCAACCTTGACAACTTCCCAAGAAGAAACTCACCTAGGTCCCTATCCCTAACATTTTGGAGCAAATCCAATAAATAACTATTCAACTCATCAATCATTTTTATCATAGGGTCCAATACTTCAGTGCATGGTGTTGGCTGAGCTTCTAAAGGTTGTATAGTGTTCCTCAAATTAGCCAACACCCTATCCTGGATCTGGTTCACTTGAACCGATTGGTTCAGTTCAGGGTTGGGTGGGTTCGGGTTAAATCTAGGGGAGTCAAGATGTTGAGGTTCTCAGGTCCCTCCTTGATAGTAGGTTGTCTTGGTTTGTTTAGAAAAAGAAGGTGACCTCTATTCAGTGGAATACTAGGGAGGGTAGGTGTTATAATCATTATATTCTTCCTTATTGTAGATCGGGTTGGTTTGGTGATCAAAAGATGAAGATTTATAATCATTGTAGCTCTGGGAAGGATAGTAATCATAGTCTTGTTGTCTAGGGTTAGGCTCTAGACACCGAAGTTCGGATTCATATCCCCAATCAAAGTTATCTCAGCTAGTGGATGGGTAATTACAAGTCAAGTCAGGATAGTAATCATCTTGGGGATAAGTGGTGGTAGAAGGATAGGTTGTGAAATGTGTGTAGGATGTGGAAGGATACACTATGGAGTAAGAGGGAAATCAGAAGAGAGAAAGGAGCCCTGCAATACTAGCAATCAACCCTGTCCTTAGGTGGGTTAGCCTAAAGACCTATAGACTCCCAGGACCCATCTTGAGATTATAAATGATTTATCCTGCTTTTATCCGGTCAATCCAACCAGTTAGGAGGGACTAGGGATAAGTTTATTCCTTTGGCTTATGCCTCCGGTTCCTAATGTACCCCCTAGCTGCGGTCGTTTGACGCTACTCCCGTAGCTAGACATCAGATGGCCAGCAGAAGTAGATTAATCAAAAACAATCTCAGTCTGAGCCTTGAAGAGCGAATCAATCCTTAAGGCCAACCTCTACTCAGTTTTAATTAGGCTTGGGATGATCGTGCTCTTGGAATGTGATGGGCCCTTTAGATGGGTTGTGCGCTTAATGATCAATTAGAATGTCTGTGTGTGCATAACTAGGGTTTGCAAATAAGTTTATTTGATGATGTGTCTTTTAGGGTTTATCCTTGATTAGTAGCTTTTAGGGTTTAATCTTTAGGTATATTCAATCAAGGTTTAATAGAACACTCCAAGTTTTGAAAGCACTGGTGATGATATATTCCTTTGGAAATCAGCAAAAATGTGAAGTGCCTAGTTTAGCCCTAAAAATCAACCCTAAGAGGCAAGCTACTTGATGGATCAGTTTTAAATTGAGTGGTGTGGGCCAAACAGCTCAATCAATTGGCCTGTTGCACCACTTAGTTAAGGCACACAAGAATGTTTATCCTATTCAGATTTCTACTCACTTATGTGTATTGAGTTGAAGTGTACCGAGTCCACAGGTCAGATCCCAGTTAAGTGGTAGAATCAAAGTGATTGTGTGCCTTAGGATAAGAAGTTGTGGGTGTTAAGTGTGTAGCTTTCAGTTAAATCCCACAAGAGAAGAATATATATATATATATATTTTATATATGTGGGTGGGTGAGGTGAGTGGAGTGATAATCAAACAACCAAAATCTACCCTAGGGTTTATGCAAGCACCTAAGTTGATTTGGGTTTGAGTTATTAGGTTATGGAATGAAACTTAGGGTGGGGGTGGTGGGGATAAACTTACAAAATCTTCATCCGCACTTTTATCTGATCTAACCGCTCTGGCCCACCTCGGATGAGTACATGCAATCACAGTAAGATCAGAGAAAAGTTAGGTAAGGCGGAAAAACACGGAGAAAAAAACCAAAGAGCATTGCCTCCTCGGCAACAGCGCCAAAATGACGAGGCATGCTTTGCGAATTAAAAATCGGGGTTTGGAGGACCCGTCGTCATAGCTCTCAAAACGCATCTATCAGATAAAATTTATAACCGAAACTCGAAAAGTGAGTCCCGGGTCGAACATAAGGAGGTGAACATTTGGTTTTATAAAAATCCATACTTTGCTTTTATTTGTTTTGATTGTTTTTATCTTTCCTAATTTTTTTGGTATTTTTAGCAAGCAAGAGATCAAGTCGATGAATTCTAGCTAATCTACTTGCAAAAAATTAAGAGAGAGAGGGAGAAAGAGAGAGAGAGAAACAATCATCTATTTATAAAAAATTATTTGTTACAACTACGAAAGAGGAAAATCTACACTATGAAAGTGAAAGAAAGATAGAAAGAGGTGAGAGAAATCCCCCTCGACTATTGCTCAGAGGATGACTCGCTCTGATGTCACCTAGAGGAAGATGGTGAGGAGCAAGACGAAGGAGGACGGAGCCAGAGGACGGAGGGCGGGGTAGGATAGCATCGAGGCAAGGATATTCTTCCCGAAGGGTGGTGAGAGGACAGCGACGGGATGCTCCACGAAAGGGGATGAGGGGAGGGAAAACTATTTGGTTTTCTACTCTAGAGGAGCATCCTGGGCTTGGGACAAGCTCTCTCTAAAGCTTTGGAGGTGGTGAGAGGAAGAAAGGAAGAGATGGTTTGGAATGGTGGTGGGTAGGTCCTTTTATAGTGGAGGAGGAAGAACAAATTTTCATCTGGGTCATTATTGACATCCGTAAACATCGCTATAGATTCACCCTTTCTGTCGCTGAAGATCCGGGCCTTCAATTCCTTTGCTGGCACGCACGGGCCATTAGTGACAGCTGCAAGTGTCACTAAAGGCCCGCATCGCTGAAGATCCACACATATCCTCGCTAGCCATGCCCCATTGGCGCGTGCATCGCGCTCCTGATTGAGCACGCGTGCGTTGGCATGCATTGGCTGCTGTTGTGCGTAGTTGCACTGCTGCTTTGTTGCGCTCCTGCGCACGCATGCATGCCTTGCTACTGCCCCGTGCCTCAAGTGTTCAATTAAGGGGGCAGTGGGTTTCGAACCTGCACCCTCTCTTTGAGTGGAGCCTTCACAACCGACGTGCTGCAGCCCAAGCAGTGTTGTGAAGATGACTTAAGGGCACGTGCGGTGATGGATCCTCAGCCATTGGATCAAGATCCAACGACTAAGAATGGGTGATGCCTTGATGAAGAGTGGGTGTTGGCCGGTGTTGGGTGGCCTGGATGGTGCCACATGGCACCATCTGGGCCGTCCATCTTCTTTCCGTTGCAGGGGGTGCCACAGTGCTCAGATCGAGATGATTCTTACATTGCTGGGCTGCAATTATTGCTCCGGATTCATCCGTACAGTTGGATTTTTCATCTGAAGAGCATATGGGTGTCTCATTGCCCCCTGGCCATTGATCTTCCTCAGACTTCGTCTGATGTTACGGGACTCCGATCTAGATGATTTCGGACGTGTTAGACTCTGATCATTGTGTTGATCAGATCTGTATGATCTGATCGTCCATTTGAGGTCCTGAAATAAGTCTTCTTTTCTTCTGACCATAAAAAGGACCTAATTAACCTAAAATATATACAACTACTCTAAATGTTGTATGATGCATGCTATGCGATATTTATAACATGAAATGCAAATCTAAGCCTAGGAACATGCATGAATAGGCATTTTAACCTAAATAGATGTGTCTACATCAGTGTCCTAGCCTACATTATTTCTTTTATTATTCAAGGCTCTTAGGATTTATATTATATTATTTTTATTCGTTTGTTTGTGTACCTGAGCTGTAGGTTTCTCATTTCCTCTAAGTAGAGGGGCTAAACTCTCCTTAGGGATTATCTAGGAGAAGCGAATTGTATTTTGAGGAACACCATCCTTGGATTAGTGGTGTGGCTTAGTGATTCCCATTTGATTTGGGGGCCAAATCCTAAATTGGGAGATCTAGGTAGAGGTTTTTCCCACAAGGGTTTCCTCCTTAAATTCTTGTGTCAATTTTGTGTGATTGTTAAATAGATTTATTTAAATTCTTCTTGCAAAATTCAACCCCCTTCTTGTGCTATTAACAGATAGGAGAGTCAATAAGTTTTTAAATGACGTAATCTATTTTTAATGTAAGAAAAAAGGGCACGTGCGAAAGGATTACTGTTGAACAAAAGGAAAATTCCTCTTTTATTCTTAAACTTAGGATTGATCATCGGGGTGAATTTGAAAATGAGAAGTTTTCAAGTTTCTATGTTGAATCTGGTAAAACCCATGAATTCTCATTCTCTCAGGCACAATCTCAAAATGGTGTAGTAGAGCGCAAGAATCACACTCTACAAGAATGAGCCTAAACATTGCTCTTGAAGTCTGGGCTTCAAAAATATTTCTGAGCTGAAGGCATAAACATGGACTGTTATGTTCTTAATTAAACTTTATTAAGGCTTATTCTTAGGAAAACTCCATACAAGCTCTAATATGAGAAGTCTCCTAAGGTTTCCTAGTTTAGGGTGTTTAGAAGTTAGTATTATTTGTTAAACACTTGTGATCGACTTGATAAGTTTTATGCTAAAGGTGATGAAGGCATCTTTATTAGCTACTCAAATAGAAGCAAAGCTCATTAAGTCTTTAACAAAAGAACTTTAGACATAGAAGAATCCTTTCATGTTTCATTCGATGAAACAAATTTAGGAGAACCTGAACCCAATCAAGTAGAGTCTGATGATGAGGATGCCCCCCTTTATCGATGTGTCTAAAATGGAAGATATATGAAATGTACATGATCTTCCAAAAGAATGGGTACACCATAAGGATCGCCCTCAAGAAAAAATTATTGGTGATATTGAACAAGGTGTGAAAACCCAATCTCGATTAAGGGTTGACTTTGTCCTTAATGCCTTTGTATCTAAACTTGAACCTAAGAAAGTTGATGAGGCTTTAGAGGATGAGTCTTGAGTTGTAAATATGCAGGAGGAGCTACTCCAATTTACGAGGAACAATGTATGGGACTTGGTACCTGTTCATAAAGGTAATTCCATCATTGGAATCAAGTAGGTGTTTTGAAATAAATTGGATGAATCTGGTGCAGTAATCAGGAATAAGGCCAGACTCGTAGCTTAAGGCTATAATCAATAGGAGGGAATTGATTTTGATGAGACATTTACTCATGTTGCCCGCTTAGAGTCTACTTAGATGCTACTTGCTTTCACAAGTGCAAAGGGCTTCAAGTTGTATCAAATGGATGTCATGAGCATGTTCCTTCATGGATATATCAAGGAAGAGGTTTATGTCCATCAGCCTCCCAAGTTCAAGGACTTGGCACACCTGGAGCATATATACAAGCTCAATAAGGCATTATATGGACTTAAAGAGGCTCCCAGGGCCTGGTATGATTGACTCAGGTCCTTCAACGTAGATATCAGATTGGAGTTCTTGACTCCAGTCTATTTGTAAAGGAAGAAGGTGATGACATCTTGTTGGTCCAGATATATGCCGACAATATTATATCTGGATCAATAAAGGAGTCCCTGTGTAAGAGCTTTAGTGAGACCATGAAGACTGAGTTCGAGATGAGTATGATGGGTGAACTCAAGTTCTTCTTAAGTCTCTAGATCCAACAATTGGACATAGGCATTTACATTAGTCCAACCAAGTCTGTTCTTGAAATGTAAAAGGAAAAGAGACTCCAATTGCTCCATCTACTTCTCTTTGTGAAGACTTGTCCAATAAGAAAGTAGATGAAAAGAAATACCGGGGTATGATAGGTTCAGTGCCATATCTTACAGCCTCTAGACCTGACATTCTTTTTTCCACATGTTATGTGTGAGGTTTCGATTCGAACCCAAGGAATCTCACTTAAACGTAGCAAAAAACATATTTAGATACCTAAATTACACAAGAGAACTTGGCGTCTTTTATCCTAAAGCACAGACTTTAGATCTTCTACCCTATAATGATGCAGATTATGTAGGGAGTCGGATAGATTGAAAGAGCACTAGTGGCACTTGTGATTTCATTGGAAAATCTCTTGTATCATGGTTCTCTAAGAAATAGACATGTGTCTCACTTTCTAAGACTGAAGCAGAATATATTGCTGGTTCACTTGCTTGCTTTTAGGTCATTTCGATGAGACAGGACTCGTTCGATTTTGGATTGAATTTCGTTCATTCCAAACTTTTATGATAGCTCTAGTGTGATCAATCTATCTAAGAATCTGGTACATCACTCACGTACCAAGAACATAGATGTTCGACATTATTTTCTTGGAGATAATGTGCTCAAAGGGCCCATTCAATCAGAGTTCATAGATACCCAAAATCAATTCGTAGACATTTTCGTAAAACCTCTTACAGCAGAAAAGTTCTACTTTATAAGAAGAAAATTGGGGCTTTGTACTTTAAAAGAAATTCAAAATTAATTATTTGGTTGTTTTATAACTTGTTTGTAATTATCAAAACCATGAGGGTTTAATTGCAATTTGCCCAATATTAACTTTGAGGGGTATAGTGTAATATTTTCACTTCATCGAAAATTTTAGGGTGTTATTTGCAATGTTTGTGCTTAACTTTGTTGTTTAATTAAATTTTTCAACACCTAAGTTTTAAATCATTTTCTCACAACCACTTAAGTGGTCATTTTCTCACAAAGCACATACCCATCCCATATAAAAGTAGGCTTGTGGGAAAACATGCCCTATTTCTAACTCTCCAAATGCTAGCCCCCTTTCTCTTCTCAAAGCCATTCCAAGGAGATCTCTTCCTAGAATTACTCTGCTAAGGTGATTTCTTCTTCTCTTTAGGTTTTATTCATGATCTTCCTTCTTTAGGTTGTGTGTTTTCATTTTTTTCTCTCTTTCACAACTTGCTGCTACTGCTGATTTTTTTTTTACTATTACCAACTGGTACCGGTACCCATCATCGGTACCGGTACTTGTTGGTTGCAGTAGATGATTTCTACTGGTAGTAGGTATCGATACTGATGGTTGGTACTGGTATCCACCCATTCATTGGTTTGACTTGTATACCAACTAGTATCGGTACACATGATCAGTATCGGTACCTGCAGCCTTGTGTGTATTTTGTATAATGCACATAGTATTGGTATTCCTGACCAGTACCTTTACATGATGGATCGGTACTAATACTTATAGTATTTCTCTGTTGGTTCTTATTGCTAATATATTTGATTGCACTTTGTGTTTTTTTTAATGTGTTCAAATGGCACCTAAATCTAAATCTAAGGCTAAGTCACCTCAGGAAGCATTCCATAAGTTTTGCAATAATGAGGATGCTAAAGCTAGATTTGATTTTTATAAAGGATTCAAGCTTCACCATTGTAGGCCTATTGAGTGGAAGGATTTTAGTCTTCATCTTGTCGATTTATTGATTTTCTTTTTGAACAACATCTTATGCATTTCTTTGATGAGGCATTTTTTGTCGATGTTCCTGGAGTCTTCCCCGATGTAAACTATCTTTTCTTCGTAAACCTCCAAGAATAAGAAAATATGCGCCACCTTGCATTAACTGCAAATGTCTTTGGGAAGTGGGTAATTTTCACACCTAAATTCCTATCCTCTATTACCTAGTTTCCTAATGAGGGCCATTCATTTAGCTCTCTTAAAGAAAAGTTTACCACGACCTAAATGTGTGAAACCCACCTTCAACCACAATTCAGGGCAAGTCTCTTGTAGCCCCTAACATGACCTTGTTTTCTCAAGTCTTATTTCACATTTTAGCATGGAATTTAAGAGCCAAATACTCAGGATTTCATAAAGTTGTAGTAGATATGTTACCTCTTATTTATGCTATCATCGCATAATTTCCAGTGAATTGGAACACGGTCTTTATTCACTTTCTTCGCTCTCACTACCATGCTTTCACTCTACCTCTTGATATTTTAGTCTCTCATATTCTCATCAAGAGTGGGGTTGACCTCTCCAACTTTACTCTCCTTAGAAAGGTGGTCTACTTCAAGTGGTCAACACTTAAGAAAATGGGAGTGAAGCCTTATGGAGAGAAAGATGAGTCTTCTAGTGATGAGGAAGATAAGCAAGTTGACCTTAATGCTCAATCTTCTTCTCATCAAGTCGTGGGATCCTCTTCTGAGTTTGTGCCCATGACCTATCCATTTCCAGAAGTTGAATTACCTTGGACCAACCTTTCCCATGTGCCTAGAATTGATCCCACCATCATAAACATCTTTAACTACATTAGTCAAAATCTCACAAGTCTAAATTTTGGTATGCGTTAAATGGAATGCAAGTTCAATCACATTCCATGATCTCTCTCTTTCTCTTGAGTCCTTTCGCTAGAATCAACCAACTTAATAGGCTAAGCAAAGGAAGCTCACTCAACTAAAGGTTCTAATTGAATATGGTCAACAGCAACAGAAGCATTTTCAAGACCTGTATGAACACGATCACCAAATGGAGAAAGAAGAGCCTATTCTTCCTAGTGGCGACGATGAAGATGAAGATCAAGAGATACGAGATGTGGATATTCCATATGATGAAGATGATGGTGAAGATGATGAAAATGATGAAGAAAATGAAGATGATGAAGATGGGGATGATGACAAAGGTGGTGATGATGATGATGATGGCAGCGGGATAATGATCGTGGTGATAATGCAGCTGTCATTAACATACTTCAACGCCAATATATTCGCAAGCGCTGCCACATGTCTTAGATTCTATATGTCTTAGATCTTTGTAGTGCTTGTAGCTTGTTTTTCTAATAAATCTTTTGGTTATGGTAGCTTGTTTGAACATTGGTAATGTATGAACTTTGGTTATATTTGAACTTGGGGAGAAATTATAGAGCAAATATACATATTTAAAGGGTAGCATAATTTGAGGAGGAGGTTTCACTCCTATGGAGTTTTTTAGTATTCTTTCTCTTATTTAGTCACTATTTTTCTAATATTTATAATTGCATTATTTTGTTGACACCAAAAGGGGGGAGATTGTTGGAACCTAGTTCCACTTTCTTCTAAGTTTTGGTGTTAACAAAATCCTTTTTGATCTAATGAATTTTTGTGAGTCTATTGTATAGGAATTAGGAATGGCTTCAATGATGAATGAAGACGGAGACACCTAATGGCTTCAATGATGAATGATGATGGAGACGTATGATGGCTATGATAGAAGGAGGATCAACATTTGTTTATTTTTCTTAGACTATGTATTGCCTCCTAACAATTAAATTGAAAATAGGAGTTAAAATTAATTAAAGATAATTATGTATCACATTCGCAAAGAATGATATTTTTCAAAATCCAAATTGTTTTGTAAGAAGTAAGAGTTGTTTAATAAGGAATTCAAAGTGGCTTAACAAATGGCTTTATAAGGTACTTGTTGCAAGTATCGGTACTAATTATAAGTACTGGTAAATGCTAGGCACAGGTTTGAGTTCTTAACTCAAATTGTGAACAATAAGTACCGGTACTCATGTTAGGTATCGATACATGGTGCTTATAGTTTTTGAGTTAAGATTCTTATGTGTAGGCTTGAACCTTACAAGTATCGGTACCTATGTTGAGTACCAGTACATGTGGGTTACAGATTTGGACTCTGAGCATAAATTGTGAGTAAGTAGTATCGGTACTCAAGATGAGTACTGGTACCTGTTATATTGTTGGTACTCAATTAGGAGTTCTAAGTATCGGTACCCAGACTTCATTTGTAGGGGCTACTAGCAGACAATGAGCAGTTAGTACCGATACCCATACATGTGTACCAGCACCACCTACTTGTTGAGTCAAATCTAAACAACTGATTTACTTTAATTCCCATTTGAATCACTCTTACTTGGCACCCAATGGCTATGGAGTGTGGGTGGATGCTTTCTAGCCTATAAATAGACCCCTTTGGGTCCCTTTTATTACCCATAACAATACTCTTCTCTCCTTTGCTCTAAAGAATTCTTTTGTACACTATTTTTCTAGTAAGGAGCTTGACTTGTTGGTTAGTAAGCCTGCAAGTAGATTCTCTGAGATTGCAACAAGTTCTTAAGCACGAAGAATTTCGTTTTTCGATTTGTTTTGCATGCCAATTCCTTTTCTTCCATTGGTAATATCTTTATAATTATATCTTGTTGGGAGGCTTAGATTCAAGTTGTAAGCTTTTTATTTTTTCCTTCACCTGTACTCTTTGTATCTTTATGTTCTCTTGCAATTGGGTTGAAGTAACCCATTAATTACCTCTTGTTATAATGAATTAATTTCCTCCAAGTTGAGGGAATTAGGTTAGTGGAGTACCCGAGTGAGGGGAACCACTATATATCTTGTATTCAGTTTTATGGTTTGCTTTTAATTTCTATATTTTTGTACTACACTATTCATCCCCCCTTCTAGTGTGCTTGTATATTCAGACCCTACAAAGAGGGGGGCATTGAAATGGGGAGGGGTTAGGCTTATATAGAAGTGGTGGGGTGGCTTGTAGGAGGGGCTAAGGCTTTGGATATTTTGGAGGAGGTGAGGTGTTAGGTGAGTAGGCATCCATGTGGAGGTGAGGTGGTAGAGGTTTTAGGTGCAATTTTAGGAGAAGGTAGGGGGTGTCTCAAGGTGTTTATGAGTGTCGTTTAGGCTTAAAGTGGAGTTTGAGATTGGGGTTAAATGATGATTGCTTCTGCAGGTTACTATGGATTGAATGTGGGCTGCTCGTATTGCGTTGAGATGCATGTGCCTTATTCTTTATTTGGCTCCCTAGCTCCTGCATTCGGAGATGCATGTGTCAACATAATTATTTAGTATTAATTCTAAGTACATGCATGGCCTAAGGGTGCATGAATGTATGAAATGCATTGTTTATATACAAATAAGTGATACATTCTAGGTTACTAAGCATAAAATAGGCATATTATAGATGTTAATTGTGGTTTCATCATGCCCTCTTGCCTATCTTTTGGTAGTCCTTGGGAAAAACATAAAGAAATGTAATGAGAATTTGAGCTAGAGTTTACAAGTCAAGGGGGTATGAGTCATCATCAACTATAAGAGACATGCCTGAAATCTTGCATAGAAACTCAACAACACTTAAATACCGATTAAGATATAGACTACTTTGCATGTTCAGATTCTACCTTGCCTTAGTTTTGGGTTTTAAGCATAGGGTTCTATGGCTCAAAAATCCACCCAAGGTTTATGAGAAACTGAAAATGCTAAGATCTATGCTCGTGTAATTGACTCAAGAAGTGGGCAACTATATTTAAAATTTTCATTTTGATTTAGATTCACCTATCATCTCGTTCACTCTACTTTGGATTTGTTTTAAAACAAAAATGGAATCATTGCCTATATTTACATAAAAATAGGGAAGGTCCTACACTTTAACGCCCTCAGAATGACATCATAAGAGGCACCTTCCTAGCCAGTCCCTATGATGGTAACACCATCATGGACCTTAACTAGCCACATTTATTCAGGTTTGATTGATAAAAGGTCCTACCTAATCATCTGAGGGTCATAACTCCGCATTATTCTGATTTACAAGAAGAATTGGGAATTAAGGTTAATTCTGTAATTTTAATAGCACATCACAAACACAGATTAACCATGGTGTCACTTAGGGGATAAATAAAGGTCAAATAAGCTTAAGATTCCAAAAAGTGGGTCAACATTAATAGAAATGGGATTTTCGCATTTTGAGGACCACAACAGTACATAAAATCCTAATTATCACCCTACTTAAATTGAAGAGGTTCTGGTCAGGATAAAATTCATATAAAAATATTTTAAGAGGTTTGGTATCCTTGGTTTGATCATCTAAATCAATTTTGACCTAAAACAGAGTTTCAAATGGGATTCTGCCCTAATTTAGCCTTTTGTGCAAATTGCCCAATCAAACGTAGTCAAAAATCAAATCCAAGTGCGCCATTATATTTCTTGGGTCGAAATTAGGTTAAGGCCTAAATTTGGACCCAATCAGAGTCCACCTTGACCTAGTTTGCAAATTAGCCCTTTAAAACTCTATTTCTTACATTTAGCCCCCCAAGTTTCGAATTTATTGTAAATGGGTCCCTAATTTCTCATCATTTTCTTCATTTTGGTCCCTACCGCCATTGGTGTGAAATTGAGCTTAGCAGCGAGATTCAAGTGAGGTTTTCTCTCTCAAATCAAAGCCAAATTCTCCAAAATTGGAGAGATTAATCCTCAAGCAATCACTCAAGCCAAATGAAAGACTCCGAGAAGATCTCTAGAGCTCGAACGAGCTCAAGAAAATCAAGGGGTCTTCTTCCCTAATTTCGTGACCAAATCAAGCCCTTCCCAAGCTTCTGAGCTCAATCTAGAGCTCTATAAAGAGGCCCCAATCCCTGACCGTTCTCCTCAACCAAGCTTTGAGCCAAAAACCCTCTCTCTTCTTCCTCTTTGGCCAACTACGCTTGTGCTCCGGTGACTTGCTCTATCTTCCTCCTCTGGTCTGCTAACCACCAAATTGGGTGGTCGTCCGTCCTCCTCTCTACATTGTACGTCTTTCCGGCTAAAGAAAGAATGCCTTCTACCTCGTCCTCGTCGCCAATACCTCACTGGACCTCATCATCGTCTTCACATCCGGCCAGTCAACACCAGATGCTATCGCCTCTCTTGCTCCTCCAAAGCTCCATCAACTTCTCCCTCTCTATATCTTCTTCTCACTGTCAGATATCACTTTCAACTGCACAAACACCCTCATTTCCATCATCTTCCCCAACGCCAGTGGAAACTCTAGTGAGTTCATACCATCACACCAAGCCACCAAATCACCTACGACAACTCACAAAGCTCCATCACACTCCCTCCATCAAAATCCCTCTACAAATTTCATGAGATATGCACCGCTACACTCCACCAAACAACCCATCATAACTGCACCTTCACTAACTTCACTACTCACCCACACACACCCTCACAGCACACCACGATCACCACTTCACTCGTCGCAACCATTTCTTCTACTCACCAAATCACCTAAGTGATTTCTTCTACTCTTAATTAAGTGAAATTAACTTAATTACTAAGTTGAGTGAAACACGCAACCATTTTATGCATCAATGTCGCAATTTTTGCGGGCCGTGAATACGAATCACCAAAATCCGCATAAGGGCATTCACGAGATCGATAATCCGTCCAGTTCAAAGGATTTAGAAATTATTGCAGAAAAACTGGACAAAGTAGACATCGTAGCAAAGCATCTCGACGAGGTTAGAAACACAATGAAGAATCTTACGCCTCTACTTGCTACGAATCCTATGTATTTACCTGTTTCGCAAATTCCCGCGGGGAGGGAATTTGTGAATAATCTAGATTCTAGAGATCCATCTTCCTTGGGTTTTCTATCTACTCCTTCACCAACCCAAGGAGGGACCTTTGTCCCACAATCTTACCCACCCTTTTCCCCACCCTTTACTGTTGCAGAAAACACGCCATATCTTTTAGGTTTACACGCTGTCCAGGAAAACACACCAAGACCAAACCTTTATTCAAATACCTATAATCCTGGATGGAGAAGCCACCCAAATTTTTCTTGGGGTGATCCAAATCAAAATCAAAGACCAAATTATTCAAATAAGACCCATTTTAATCCACCTCCTTTGCCTCCTCAGCAATCAAATTTAAGGCCTAGCCCGATGAGTATGCAGAAAAACCCCATAGGGTTAAATAGAGATTCACAGCTAGACCAGATTTTAAGAGCTGTGTCAGAGAGTCAGCGACAAAATGCTAAAGCTCTCGCTGAGGTCCATAGGCAATGTAAGGTAGAATTGGCTGATTTATGAAATCAGATCACGCTTTTGGCTATCTCGTCAGCCAGGTACTCTTCCATCTCAGCCAATTCCGAATCCTAGGAATCTGCCAAATCCTAGGCTAAATCAAGGCCAAGTCCACTTCATTAATCAGGCCTTTGATTCTAATCATAATCCGTCCTCTACATTACATGAAAATAACCCATCAAACCCGAATCAGCATCCTATTTTGTGCCAAAATAACCCACCTATTATTGAGAACCAAAATTGATTTTGCTGATCTTCTGAACTTGGTGGAAACATTTCTTTTGAATTGCCTCAATCTTAAATGTTCTACATCTCAACCTAAATCAGATCTATTTTTCACGATATTCACTCTAATCTTTCTAAGATTTTTCACGAGAATCTAATTTTAGGATCTGCGAGATCTATTCTAGGCAATTTTAGGACGAGTTTTGATTGGGTGGTTTAATCTGTTTTCTAATTTTTTTGATCTAATTCTTTCATAACTCCTCTATTTTTACCATATACCTATTCTTTTTAGGAGTTCTTTACTAGGGTTTACGCCTAGCTGAAGGCGTAAAACTTAGCACCTATACATAGATGTTTCCTATTTTCATCCTTTTTTATTTTCTTACACTTACTTTTAAAATTTCACTTCATATATTTTTCACCCTTCTTACAATGAGGACATTGTAAAATTTTGGCTTAGGGGGGTGTTGAAGTGAAATTTTCACTTTAAGTGTTTAGAAATAAAAACACATAAAAATTAAATATCCACGAAATTTAAAAAAATAAAAAAATAAAAATGATAAAAATTTAAAAAAAAATTCAAAAATTTCATAAAAAGTTGGAAAATTTTTGAAAAAAAAAATTATTATAAAAATTAAAAAATCTTATATACATAAAAATGAAAATATATAAATACAAAAATTTGAAAAAAAAATTCATAAAAATAATAAGAGGGGAATATTCATTATTAATAAAGAAGAAAAGAAGAAGAATGTATATAAGTATATAATTAAAAGCTTTAATTTTCTTTTAGGTCAGAAGTTTTAAATGTAGAAAGTATATATAAGTATTAAAGAGCATTCAATTCTTAATTAGATTTTACTTAAACATTTTGTACAAACACACTTTTGTGTTTAAAATTTTTAAAACAAGATTTTATTTGAATTAAGGAATCTTTTGAATCTTTTAAAGATTTGTTTTTCTATTCTTACTTGAACTAAGAAACTAAGTGTGTTAAGATTTTAAACTTAAGTTTTGGAATTGAATTATAACTTTTTAATCAATTAGATTAAGTAATCCTTTTGATTTTTGAAAATTTGATTTTATCATAAAGTTAAGTAAAAAGCCAGACATTCAAAGTTAATTAAATAGAGAGTTTGTAGAATTTTATTTTACAAAACTTACAAGCTAGAGATAAATAACTAGACTTGGTAAATTTTGTCTTGACAGATCCTATAGGAGGAAACTAAAAATTTAAAGAACCTAAGAGTAAAGGAAATCGTTGTCCAAGCTCTGGTTTGAGAGCTAAGTAACCTAAACATCTAAAATTCACTCACATAGAATTGTCTTGTTGACATCTGAGATCGCGAAAACACAGAGGTTAAGAGATCAATTCTGAATCCCCTTTAGTCCAAGGATTTCCGCAGGGCGGTTCTTAAAAGGGTGAAGGATGTGCCACTCACCTAGAAAAAGGATTTGGAGAATAATGGTAATAAGAAAAATGAGAAGGGGGGAAAAGAAAAAGAAACAAAGAAAAAAGGTAAATAAAACACCCTGCAGTTAAGTGCCTCGCTAAAAATGGGTACTTATGTAGTTTTTCCATAAATAAAAGCATCTCGTTACAAATGGATGCTACCTTTCCTTCCATCAAATAAAAAGAACACCTTGATACAAATGGGTGTTCTAACCTATAGAAAAAGAAAAAAAAATATGGAGAAAAAAAATATTAGGAATAAGAGACCCAGTGGTCCACCGGGGAGATATACACAAAAAGTGTTGACCTCGGGATAGAAAACTGGTGAGGAGAAAGCAACCAAACCTGAGTAAGGCCAAGCCAAAGGCTTGAATTGGAATAATTGGGATTGGAAAGTGATGTCTTAAAATCTGGATTTTTGCAACTTTGGATGTCTTTAGGACAGTTCTCTTCACTAAGCAAAGATGTTTAAAGTCATAGCTACTGAACCTTGGTATTGGGCAGTGAAGCCTCAGAAATTGGGTTTTGAAGATTTTAAGTTGAGACCTAAAGGAGAAGAATTGACAGAATCCTAGGTCTAGAAGTTAATCTTTGGTGTTGTAGGCTAGTAAATTAGAGTTTTACTACTCTAAGTTTGATTAATAATGAGTATCTGGTTAATTTTCTTAAACTTATATTGATAAAAATCAAATATCATAAATAAAGGATTAACTTAAATCTATTTGAGTTTTTGAGTTTAAATTTAATTCTCAATCCTTAAGTTTTGTTTTTCTTAAAACATTTGGTATTCTAATTTGAGTTAAGAATAGTTACAAAGATTAAGAGATTTTTGAAGAATTCTAATTTTGAATAAAATTCTTGTTTACAAATTGTTTTAAGTGTGTTTTGAAAATGTTATAAGTATAAGTCTAAGTAAGAAAATTTTCACACATGCTCTAAGCATTAATCATTTATATTAAACTTAAAAAAAAAAGAAATTTCTGATCTAAGCTTTCCTCTACATATTTACTAATTATAATAATTTAAACCCAAGTGCTTTAAATTATCATAGTCTTAGTTAATTTTGCTGAGACACTCATCATGATCTTTAATTACCCTTAATTAACCAGTCTTCCTAGTTAATTAGCTAAGGTTATGAATATATAAGGGTTAATTGTAGAATAAGGGATATTTAGTTAAGGACCTTAAAATAAGTTAAAAATGACATTTTATCATTCAAATAACATTATTAATAATTTAGATAATAATTGGACTCGAAATCATACTAATCATTTCCTTAATTAATAAGATAAGTAACTTAAATATAATGTATACCTAAGTATGTAATAACCTAAGTAATTTTTCTTAATCTAATAAATTAATCTAAAAAAGGTCAAAGATGTAAATTCAAGGTGTAAACATAATATTTACCTTATTTACTAATGTATATAAAAAGTTGAAAAAGATTTAAATTAAAATAAACCTTCAAAACCTGGGTTTACATTTTAGTCCTTAATTTTCATTACAGTCGAGTCCTTATTTCTCACATAGGTCCTTAGGTTTTATTACTTCTAGATCCCTCTTCGTCTTCTTCTTCATCTTCTCCAGCCAAACGAACGGCTGGTGGCAGAGAGTCATCCTACCGAGCGATCACCGCCCTGCCAACATCATTCCTCTTTGCCCAAGCTCTTGCAGCTTGCGCTCACCACCTCCACTTGATCCATCGGTCTGGATTAACCGAAAATCCTATTTTTCAGTGGGAGTTAACCTCACCGTCGTCAGAGACGACGACGGAGGTTAAGCTCCTCGAGCTTCTCCTTCGGCCAGACTCTGCCCCTCTCTTCGCCGCAAAATGCTACAAATACCCCCTCTCACCTCTGATTTTAGCAAGTTGGATCCCTTCCCTCTTTTAACACCGAAGCCAACTTCGATAGGCTATTCTTCTAAAACCTCCGGTGAACCCCCATTTCATCTTCTGACTTCCTCCATCCACCTTAAGTAGCCGAGGAAATTCGCTGTGGTCTTCTGCACCTCTGACAAAGGCGCCGACCCTAGGATTCCTCCGCTCCACCTCAAATTCGCCTGTCGGAGCTCTTTCTTCAACCCTCTGATTTCGTCGTTCGCTATGAAACTTCAACGGAACCCTATTGACCCCTTCGTCCAGGTAACAGTAGACTAGGAGTAGGAGTAGGAGTAGGCTAGCTTAGTTAGTTAGTTTAGTTAGTTAGGTTAGAGTAATTATAGAATTTAGCTTCATCTCTTCCAGCTCCGGCAAGTTCCTTGAGCTCGCCAGAGACTTTAATTTTGTCTTTTAACTCACTGTTAACCTTCTTTTAACTTCCATGTTCATTTCTAATCCACTAAATGGATTAATTAGATCACCTAAACGCCTAATTCATATCTCACCTTCACCGACTACTTCACTGTCCATGGTGACAGAAGTCGGCCTAATTCCACCTTCATTGGGTTCTTTCATCACCTTCCATCACTAATGAACCCTAATCGACTTTATATTACCTATTACTATCATCTATAATTAAACACCCAAATTTAATTTAAGTTTCTGAGTTTACTGTCCATGGTGGCTCAGGAACAATTCAAACTATAAATTAAATATATATTTATGATTAATAATACCTGTTGACTTCATTTAACTACTCAATCGAGTAGTTAAATCAAGTCCTGAGCTTAAACAAATCAAATTTTTAAGAAACAAGTTTACTGTCAAATATTCTATTTCAATGAACAAACAAGGAATTTAATGTGAAATAGAGGTTCCTTGTAACCTTAAAATCATTTTTGGATTAAAAATAATTAATTTTGTCAAACTGTACATGCATTTTGTATTTTTCTGGACTTACCGGAGCTCCGGCGAGTTTCGGCGAGTCAAAGTTGAGTTGCAGCCTTTAGAACTTGCTAGGTGGCTCCAGAATGTTATTACATGGATTACTGATCATTTTTAAGAAATTTGTTTGAGGTTTCATTCACTGGAGCTTAAGATTCAACTTCATCTTCCCCAACTCCGGTGAGTTGGAGAAGACTGTTATAAGGGATTTACGAAACACTTAAGGAGCTAAGAAGCTTCAGTGCGATGCACTGAAGCTATTTTAACTTTTAAAACACTGTAATAAACATTGTTTTACTCTATTGAACACATACCTAATTTAGTTCAGGCGGCGAGCCTGGATCCCTAGGAATTAAGGACAGAACTTAAATCTGAAGATTTGAGTGAGTTCCAGATGATGAAGAGACTCTAATTGATGTGTTAATTTCTTAGGAAGAAGCTTTAAACAAAAAGTCAAATTTCGAGCTTCTACAGTCAAACCTGAGTTTGATAATGGTGTTCTGAGCTTGAATTGAGGAATTGAGATGTGGAAGTTGTTTCTGGAATCTTAATTGATGATCTGAAATCGATTTAAGTTAGCTCAGATGATGTTTTTAGTGAAAATTTTATTCCTGTTAAGTTGGGTTACTCTTGAACCCAAACCAACAGAAGCACTGTTCTGTTGAAATTCAAATCTAAAACCTGCCCAGATTGATTAGTTAAAACCCTTAGAATTAATCTAAATAGATTAGGAACACTTTAAAGTGTGTTGCACAAATTGATATCTGAAAATTAATCTCTGAAGTTTTCAAAGAAGAGAAAAGCTACTCTGCAGGTTCTGTAAGTCTCAAGAGCTTTAAATCCATCCTAACTGAAGTGGAATTGTTTATATAATGTATACAGACCTTTAAATAGATGAGATAAGTCCATCTGAGGACTTCCCTAAGTTAAAAACACTCTCCAACTTGTTATAAAACCCGTAGAAACCCCTGATTTCATCCCTTAAATTGAAGAGCTAAACAGAATTAAAACATTAAATTGACCTTAAAATTGAATAGATTACCCTTAGAGCTTTCCAACGAACTTTAAATCATCGAATTTGGAGCTCTGGGTAGGAAGTTGTGATCAATTGAATTCGAGTCTGGAAGGGGAAACTTCGTCTCACCTAGGATATCCACGAGCGCGCGCCTGAGTATAAAAGTTTTTTGTTCCTAATGCTATGCAGTCGTCAAGCGCAAGGTGCACCAGTTCCGATTCAGATCTGATTTGAGCATTGTTCTGAGTGTGGGCATTGACCTGGGGGTGTGTGCGCCCTTGGGGGCGTGTTTGCGGATGTGTATGTGTGCCCTGAGAGGGCGCGAATTTGGCCTGGGAGGCTGGGTTGAGCCGATGCGACTCAATAATGTGAACCGATAAATAAATAAACCACAACAATCCTAACCGAGATCAGGCGAGGACCGAGTAGGGTCCGGTCCCACCCTAGTCTCAGGGTGCTGTGTATCCTCGAAAGGACCTCGCCGAAAATACAAAAACTTTTGGTTTAAAGAGTAAAAAAACCTGGTTCAGCTGAAAGGAAAAGAAAAGAGAAGCTGCTGAAGGATGTAAAGGCTAAGGAAGAAAGGAGTGTGGACGCTAAGAAGTGTTAAGGAAAGACTAAGGACCAAAAGAAAGAAACTAAGGGAAGAAGAGGAGGCAGGAACAACATAAGAAGAAAGAGAGCTCGACAGGGAAGAAAATAAAAGAGAGAGAAGAAACAAGAAAGAAAGAGAAGAAGATTAGAGGCTGTAGAGAGATGAAAAATTAAATGAATTTTACTTTTTGTTCTTAATTGTAAAGGGCATGCTTTAGTTGGATAATTTTCTAATTGCCTTAATGAAATAAAAATAGAAAAGAATAGCATGTTTACTTGTTAATAAAGAATAATATTTTGAGTAAATATGTTTGCATATGGAATTTTGTATGTTCTTCATAGTTTAAATATTTGACAAAATTCATGTTTTTAAAATTAAACTAGTTTTACCTCCTAAACTTAAAGAGATAAAAGGAAATTAGTGAATTTGGAGAAAAATTATTATGCCTCCCAGTGAACGACCTGAACTCAACCAGTAAAAATTAATAAAATGTTAGGTTAATTCGACCCTATAATACATAACCGACACAACTTCGAGTTAACCTAAGTGATTTCTTCTACTCTTAATTAAATGAAATTAACTTAATCTTAAGTCGTCTGATTGATATATTTGTCATCTGATTGAGCATTATTTAAGAATTACTGTTGTATTATTTATGTACTATGGTTAAGGTTAAATTGATTATGAGATGCATGCTTAATTTGAGGATTTAATTGGTGATTCGAATCACCACTTTTTAGATTCTCCATTCTTTTTATCTCTAGATACATTAGATTTCGTTGAATAACTAATGTGACAGGTTATTATTATTCATTGAATATCTATTTGAATGCTCAATTGATTGTGCCCATTTATTCTGAATGAGATTAATGTTGTGAATTTCACATTTGCTCCCTGTGTTCCACCTCGGACTCCATTATAGATTCTGAGTTATAAATTTTATCTATTTGAGAGATATTTGTCAACTGTACTACAACACAATTTCCTTAAAACTTGAGAAAAGCTCTGACAAACACCTGTTCTCGTGTTTCAGGCACTTTGTCGAAGCTTCACCATCACCGTACCTTCTCTGACTTCGGTCGCAGTTCTTCGACCAACTTTGACCACATTGTGATCTCCAAAGCCTATGGAAGACCAACACAACTTGCTCCAGGTCCTCAATTGATGCTCCTCCAGCTGCTATAGCATGAAACCAAGGAAAGCCCTCAATGCAGCTACGCGAAGAAGGAAGTAGTGGGATAGTCCCACATCGGCCACGTCAAAACATATTCAGTGTATAAATTGAATTCGTGCTCTCATCTCACCGCCTCGAAGAGAATGGGGTGAGGTCCCTACCCACGCCCCACCGCACGTGCTTGCATGCGCTCACTCATGTGCCCTCACCTGTGATTCTACTTGCGAGTCTGGGCTAGATCTGATTACCCGGTTACTCGAGTCCGACTTAGATCTAAGAAGGGAAATCTGAGAGGGAAGAGGGGGGTTTTTGCACTACTATTGCCTCGGGATTTATGCCCCCCCCCCTCGTCAGTACCGAGCCATTGCAAGGCCTTTGTGCCTTGTGCTTCTATTTTATTGGTGCTTTGGTTCCCTTGAGGTTAAGGCATTTAAGCTGTGTCATCTGATTGGCTACATTGTTTGCCTTGTGTTGGTTTTGATCTGGTGTTGGTTACTATGGATACATTTGCATTGATATTTGATTACGATTACAATTCATATATTTGAGGTTGAATTAGAGCTTAACTTGTAGGATTAATTTGGTGGTTCAAACACCACTTTAACGCAATTTTTTTGCACTCTTATTCCTGACATTTTAAGATATTCTCCTGATATATATTAATTATCATTTTGATTTCAATTGCATATTATTCCTGGTATTGTGATTAGTAGATTGAATTGCTTATAATTGCTCCCTACGAATGACCTCAGACTCACTTATGTTTTTGAGTTAATAAATTTAAATGTTGTATCTCTTTTGTTCGCTTTACTATGATGTGTTTCTTAAAGATTGATGAAAGTGACGCAACATTTTAGCACCGCTGCTGAGGAGCAACGTGCATTTCATTCATTGATTACAATTCTGATTTGATACTAACTTGATTTCTCTGATTTGTTGTGATTTTGCGAGGTGAATCACGCGATCAGCTACATGAGAACCACTCTAGGGGCAGGTAATTTGATTCCCTTCTTCTTAAGCCCCTTATTTCTGGAAAGGATTAAAAGCAAGAATCAATTAGGATCAACTAGCATTATTTCATAGAATTAATCATCAGAGTTGCCTGATTTGGTTTGATTTGATTAGAAATCCCCAATCTTGATACTTGCACCTATTAGGGACTTAAGGTGCCTAGGGCCACTCACCTTCTTGATTGAGCCTTAGGTGCCAACGTTGGAAAGAATTGGACTTGGAAAATAGAGCCAAATTAGGGTTTCCACTTTAGGGTTTCAGGAAAACACACTTACCTGATTTAAAGAAAATTGATTTTCCCGCATCGTGTGTTACCTAAAGCCTTGGTTGAGTTGATTTAATCAAGTGAACCCTAAAAGAAGGCTCTAACAATCACTTGAATCACTAAAACTTAGGACCTAATAACCTGTTTGCAAATCACTCAGGGTGATTTTGGGTTCTTTACGCAACTCATCCTAAACTTTAGGGGAGGTTAGGTGAAGTTGACCCACTATGTGGGTTAACAAACCTCTAAATTAGGTCACAAATCAAAATCAACTCTAAAGTTCAAGTGAAATTCAAGGCACATGCTCAGGATTAAAATTGGTAGACTTAGGAGTCAAGCTTGCTCATTCTGGTCTACTTGTCTCTCAGTGACATGGAAGGCTAGGTGGGGGAAACCTTGTAACCCGTAGGGATGCTCTACCATATAGGGGTCTTTGCGGGACTCTCTCTTCCTAGCTCCCCAAGTAATTCTTGGGTGAGTGACTTTCTGATCTAGAGGTATCATCCACCTCGAACCTCCTTAGTCATCCAAAAAAAAAATTTTTTGGGTGCCTCGATTGGGTCCATCACACGTTTTATCCCTCATTTGACTCTCTAGTGCATGTTTGGGAGGAGGTCCTTAAGACCACCCTTGAGGCCTCCACTAGTTATTCATTCTCGTTGAGGCCAAGCCTCAACCCATTTGTTTGTGCTACCACCCGACCAGATTGACATCTCTTCCAACTCTTCCATTTCTGAGTCTAGATCTCCATCATCTGCATCCATGGAAAACCAAGAAGAACTACCCAGTGTCCAGAATCAGGTGCAGCATCTCGTAAATCTAATGGACGCATTCATGAACCCTCCATCGTGGCCTCAAATGTGAGATCACTACAATCCCACTGCAATGGCGATAGAACCCAAGGTGCAAATCTTGATTGGAGGACCTAACACTGAGCTAAACCTGAATATGATCAGTGCAATTCTCAAATTCCATGGCTTAAACTCCAAAGATCCCTTCTAGCACATCAAGCAACTGAAACATCTGGCCCAGACCTTTGGGCCTCCTGTTTAGAATCGGGACATCTAGCTCATAAAGATGTTCTCCTTCTCCCTTATGGATAAAGCTACCCATTGGTATCAGACTCTGAATCGTCTGATCAACACATGGGAGGAACTTCAATCTGAATTCCTGAAGAAATTCTTCCTAGTTGGTCTGACGAACACTTTGACGCATCTAATCACACACTTTACGCAGAACGTGGGAGAACCACTTCATGAGGCATGGGACCGCTTTTTGGATCTCATGTGGAAATGCCCCCATCACAGAGTTCCTAAATGGGTACAAGTCTAGTATTTTTACTAGGGACTCTGTGAGGATATCAGGCTCTTTTTCAATGAAACCTGTGGTGGAAACATCATGGGTCAGCATGAAGATATAGTTTGGGAGATTCTCGAGAACATGTGCGAGAACTCCATAAATAATAAATCTATGCATGTGTTCGACCGGACGACCACCTGTGCATTGACAAACACGTGAGGGGCACACTGGACTCAAGGCCTATCTGCATCCGTTGATCTAGAGTTGGTGGCTAGTCACTTGGATAAGGTCACTATCATTGAGGAAAAGGTGGATGAATTGGCTCGACATCTACGGAGAGCCACCGCCGCATAGCAGAACATGTATGCACAACCGCCCTCAAGAAAGGAGGATATGCTTAACATTCACCACCACTCTTACTAGGGGATGGACCTGTATCCACCCCTATCTGATCCCAATTTCGGAGGAAACTCTGGACTTGCCTACTCTAGTTGGGGGAACTCTGAACCCTCATACCCTGACTTCTCTAGAGTTCCTCAGACTTGTGAGGATCCCCACACCATCCAGAATGATCCATTCTCTAACACTTATAACCCTAGATGGTGCAATCATACCAACTTTGCATGGTCGGGTAATAATTAGAACAGGAGACCACAATTCCAACCCCAACCATAGGAACTGTGCCCATATCATCCTACTCAGCTTAGGCCTAATCCGAATTACCAATCCAAGATGTCAAGGGAAGATCAAATGAATTTGATTCTACAAACCCTGGCTGACATCCAAAAGACTAATGTGGCTATGCAAAAACAACACAAAGATGAGATCACAGAGGTTCAAAATTAGCTCCACAGATGGCTGGGCCTTGCAAGCCTGGTACACTTCCTTCTCAACCTTTGCTGAATCCGAATAATGTGCTAAATCGGGGCCAAGCTCATTATGTTTATCAGGCCCTTTCTGCTCCATCACCCGATGGGATGGAGGCTTTGACATCGTATTGGGGATATCAGCAGCAACCACCTCGTTTACTGACTTGGAACCAAAATCAGGTAGGCCTTAATGCTATTACCACCCGTAGTGGCAAATCAACTCAAGATCCACCCTATGCTAACCACTCTAAGCCTGGTAGTTCAGAGCCTAACCCTAGGATGGTTATCCAGGATACCCCTATCCCAGATTCAGAGCCTGAACCAATCCTAGAGGAACATATAGAGGTTCCATTTCCTGTGGCCTTGACCAAAGGAAAGAGGAAACCCAAACCCGTAGCACTTAAGGAAGACTTGGTCAAGCTCTTTGAGTAAGTCTAAATAAACATCCCCTTGCTGGATGCGATCCACCATATACCAACCTACGCAAGATTTCTGAAGGACTTATGTACACTAAAGTGTAAGCTGTGAAACAAGGACGGGAGTCCAATCGTATTGTTTGAGCAAGTCAGCTCAATTATCCTAAGCAAACTCCCACAGAAAGTGAAAGATCTTGGAACCCCTTTGATCTCCTATAAGATCAGTGACCTAGAATTTGATCGAGATTTACTGGACCTAGGAGCCTCCATAAACCTCAATCCTACATCCCTACTAGATCATTTTGAGGAAACTGAGCTCAAACCAACTGAGGTGACCTTGCAGTTAGCAGATAGATCAATTAAGTCACCTAGAGGAGTTCTCAAGGATGTTCAAGTTAGGATTTGAGATTTCTACTTTCTAGTGGAGTTCATCGAACAAGATATGGATACTCCTGAAAATCTAAGAACCACACCAATCATCTAAGGGAAACCATTCCTAGCCATAGCTAGAGCAAACATCAATTGTGAAGAGAGCCAGATCGAGTTAAAATTTCGGAACAAGACATTACGGAATGATATCTTTAAGGCCCAAAAAGGAATAAACTATGGGGCAATCGAAGAAGTATGCAACATCGGTTCTTTGGTTGAGGACCTGATTACAGAGGAAAACCCAATCATCCTTGATCCTTAGCCATAAGAAGATCTTGACCAACATATAAAGAAGCCCAGAGCTGATCCAGACCTACCCATAGCTTCCACTTTATCTTCTGAGGCCCATCCTGAACCCCCACCCGCTACTGATAACCCGATGCTAGAATTGAAGCCCCTCTTGGACCATCTAAAGTATGTTTTCTTGGATTCTAATCAAATGTTTCCTATGATTATCAACTCCTGACTCACATCTGATCAGGAAACAAAGTTGATTTCTGTTCTCCAACAACATCAAAGAGCCATCGAATGGACTGTAGATGACCTGACTAGGAAAAGTCCCTCTTATTGCATACATCATATTTACACCAAAGAGACTTACGACCATCGAGGGAAATGCATAGACGACTGAATCCAAATCTTTAAGAGGCTGTGAAGAAAGAGATCATCAAGTGGTTATACGTTGGTATCATCTACCCGATCTTTGGTAGCCACTGGGTGAGCCCCATTCAAGTTGTGCCTAAGAAGACAAGGCTTACCATGATTACAACCGAATCTGGAGAGACCATCCTGACTCATATTGGAAATTCATGGAGAGTCTGCATAGACTATTTGAAATTGAATGCCTTCACAAAGAAAGATCATTTCTCACTCCCATTCATTGATCAAATTCTCGAGAAATTGATTTTTCTTTTTCCTGGATGGGTACTCTGGATATAATCAGGTGGCAATCCATCTCGAAGATCAGGAAAAAGCACCTTTACCTATCCCTACAATACATACGTGATGAGAACCTCATCATGAGCCCTAACTAGATCATTTTGACCTAAGAAAGAGAATAAAAGCTCCTGCATAACCTAAAGAAGGGCCTAATTCAAAGAAGAATTGCTCTGAGAAGAAACATGAAATAAAGGGTAAAGCTACAATTTTACCATTGCAGTACATTAACAGGATTTCTCAGAGGCGAAACATAGGTCAAATGGTCTGAAGAAGATAAAAAGTGAGTTGGTTCAATCAGAAATGGGTTTATGTGCAATCTAAGAATTAAATGACATCTTGCAACCCTAAAATAGACTCACTTAACTCAACAAGGTTTTAGTCAGGATAAAAATCAATTAAATCCTCTAAAATTCATGGAAAAATATCTCCTAGGGTTTAGAACCTTCAAATTGGCCTTTGGAACCTATTTTGACCTAAGTAGGTCCTAGCTCATTATTTGACCTAATTTGGGTTTTTGTGTAAAATATCCAATCAAACATGGTCAAACCTAAAATCAAACTTCACCATTGGATTCCTTAGGTCCAAATTAGTTTTGTACCAAAACTTGGGCCTAAGAGAAGGTCATCTTGACCTACTTTGCAAAACAGTCCATCCAATTACATTTTGACCCCTAACTTTTGAAATTCATTACGCAGATCCACCTAACTTCTTCGCCACTCTTACAATTAGGTCCCTCCACCATTAAAGCGGAGAAATCCTACTCTGGCAAGGAATTGAAGGGGATTGCTCCCTGATTCCTTAGAGATCTCCTCCCAAATTTGGAAGGGAGATTCTCTAAGGAATTCCCTTCCATCTGAGCATGATCCCATGACATGATTTGCACCCAATCTCTCATGCGAACGCATGAGAGATATGGGTATCTCTCTGAATCCTTCTTCGGTGAGGACTCTTGCACTTGGAAGCTTGTCTTCCAAGCACAAGAGCCCTTGCCAGCACCTATAAAGAGACCCTCTAATCCGGCCGGACTAATTCAACTTGACTTGGCCGGAGAACCACCCCAATTTCGTCTCTTCTCCTCCAGCCAAGTGTCCAGCAGGCTCCGGTGATCCCTCCTCCTTCTTCTCGTCGCTCTACCACAATACTAGTGGAAGAGCCATCTTCACCACCTTCCTCCGCATCGCGCCATACCTACGCGTGTGTCTCCAACCCCGTCATCATCGTCGTTCTCCCCCCATTGGACTCATCTTCTCTGGCTGCAACAGGTATGGCCAGCCGCCTTTCTACCCCCCTTCGTCCACTTAATTAGGTCAAAACGCTTCCTCTCTCTCCCCTCTTTATTTCCCCTATTTCTATTTCTACTTTCGACCCCTCGACACCGCAGTCTACCACCATCGTTCCCACCTCCGACCATCCACCGGAGAAGGCACTCCCATCACTCCACCCATCCACATGCCTCGCCACCTACCTCATCACCTTCGCCACCATCCACTGAGCACATTCCACCCCTTCACTGACCGCCATCACTTCCCTAAAAGCCCACCGACCTAACCCACCTTCACGGCCACAGAGCGACCTAGGCATGCACGCCTAGGCTACCATGCAGCCAGCCAACCACCGCAGCACTTTCATCGCGCCACGGTGAAGCCCCCCATGTGGTTTAACGAGGCCGACAGGCTGTATTGAGTGAAGTGCAGGTCTGACCCCTTCCGCCATTGAAGCACGAAGCAAGCTTGCTTGCAAGCTTCGCTCCAGGCTACTTCACTCCAGGTCTCCAAGTCCAGGAGGCGTGGGTTAGTCTCACGCACTCATCTAGCCAAGTGAGAAACCTTGAGAGGAATCACAACAGCGACAATTAGGAGAAGAAATCACCTACGGGAGTGAGCGAAGCGGGTGGGACTTTTAGTCCCACCTCGGAAACTCATGAGTGAGGTGCGCGATTTAAACTGAATTTGTGTTTTTAGCTTACCGCCTCAAGTAACATGGGGTAAGGTTCCTCGCTTACGCACACACGCCTCGTTTGCGACCTATGCCCCCGCAGACCTGGCTGACCGACCCGATTAGCCTCGCACTCCTCGTGCACCACCCACACCGGTGCGCCTGGACCCAGGCACACGTAACCCGACCCGATTACCCAGCTATCTCTGAGAAAGCAAAGAGAGAAATAGAGAGAGAGCGACATAGGGAAAGGGTAGGGGTAGGTTTTGCTCTTTGGTGTGCAGGGAAAGAAGAAGGAAAAGAAGAGAAGCTAAGGCCAAAGGAAGAGGAAGCCACAAGCAAAGAAGAGAAGGAAGAAGAGGAAGCTGAGGTAGAGCTGAAGGGTAGGAGAAGGCAGCAAGGAAGGCAGAAGCTAAGGGAAAGAGAAAGCACTATAGCCAAAGAAGGTGTGGCTGAAGAAAAGGCTAAGGCAGAGGAAAGGAAGAAGAAATCAAGGAAGGAGGAGGCACAACTGAAAAAGAAGAAAGGAAGAAGCCAAGAAGCCAAAGTCAGAGAGAGAAAGAAAAGAAGAAGGAAGGAGAAATCAAAGGAAGAAAGAGTTGTCAGAGAAAGAAGAAAGAGAAGAACCATAGAAGAAGAAGAAAAGAGAAGAAGGCTAAAGAATAGAAGAAGAAGAAGAAGAAGAAGAGAGACAAGAGAAATCAAACTTTTGCCCTATTCATCTTACTCTCTCTATTTTGCTGCATTTTAATTTATAAACTCTTGCATTATATTCCAAATTAGATTTTGAGTAGATTTAAGTGTTCAAATTACATTATTGAGATTAGTGTATAGATTCCATTTTCTCCTTGTGTTCGACCTCGGATACTTAGGTTTTAGAGTAATAAAAATCTCTTATTTGTTTTCAACGCTTGATCCCCTATACTACGACGCAATAGCTTTTATCATTTAAAACCCCGATCGAGCATCTAAATAACATTTTGGCACCGTTGCCAGGGACAAATTCAGTCAAGTGCTGAATAACAGTATGCATTCCGCAGGATGCCATTTGGGCTATGCAACATACCCATCACCTTTCAGTGGTGCATGATAGCCATATTCTCCGATATGGTAAGTAAATACCTTGAGGTCTTCATGGATGACTTCTCGGTATTTGGTGAATCTTTTGATGATTGCCTCCTGCATTTGATCTAGATCCTTCAGAGTTGCATTGAAGTGAACTTGGTTCTCTTCTGCGAAAAGAGACACTTCATGGTTCCTAAGGGCATCGTACCTAGACACCTTATCTCTGAGAGAGCTATCCAAGTAGATCGACCTAAGGTGAATCTGATTTCCAAATTACCTGTGCCTACCTTGGTCAAAGACATTAGATTATTCCTGGGGCACGTCGGATTTTATCACTGATTCATTTTTTATTTTTCCAAGATTGCGTGCCTCTTGACAAATCTCCTCTCGAAGGACACGCCTTTTGAGATAAGGAGTAAGTGCATTCACGCATTTGAGATCCTATATGACTGAGTCACCCAGACACCAATCCTCAATCTCCTGACTGGTCTCAACCCTTCAAGATCATGTGCGATGTGTCTGATTGCATAGTAGGAGTAGTGTTGGGTTAGAAAATCGATAGAAAATCGGTGGTAATATATTATGCCAGCATGACACTAGACGAGGTTCAGCATAATTACACGATTACGGAGAAAGAGTTGCTGGTTGTGGTATTTGGTCTGGAGAAATTTAGATCATACCTCCTGGGCTCCCATGTCATCATTTACTCGGATCACACTACAGTGAGGCACTTACTTACAAAGAAGGATGCGAAGTCTAGATTAATCTGCTAGATCTTGTTGTTGAAAGAATTCGATCTTGAAATTCACGACAAGGTGGGGAAGGAGAACGTGGTAGCTGACCATTTGTCTCGACTTCCTTCTTTGGTCATTAACCCCTTTGGACCTATCACCGAGCACTTTTCGAATGAACATCTCTTGGCCACTAATGGATTTCCTTAGTTTGCCAACATTATGAACTACTTGGTTACGGGAAAAGTCCCGCCAGATTGGGTGACCCCCTGGTGGGACAAGCTGATTTCCAATGCCAAGTACTATGTCTGGGAAGATCCGTATTTGTTCCACATCGGTAATGACCAAGTGATCCAGAGATGCATTCCCGACGATGAGATCAATGTTGTCATCTCTTTTTGTCATGACCAGGCCTACAGTGGCCATTACTCTGGGCATAAAACTGCAGCGAAGATCCTCTAGTGTGGGTTCTTTTGGCCTATAATGTTCAAAGTCGCACAATCCTATTGTAGGGCATGTGCCTATTGTCAGACTCTCGGCAACATGGGCCCACGTGACATGATGCCCTTGAATCCGATCATTGTGTGCGAAATCTTTGACATATGGAGAATTAATTTCATGGGACCCTTTCTAGTATCTAACGACTTCAAGTATATCTTATTTGCTATTGATTATGTCTCAAAGTGGATCAAAGCCATCCCCACCAGGACCAATGATCATAAAGTTCTTCGATTCACCCAGGAGAACATCTTTGCAAGATTTGGGTTTCGAAAGCCATCATCAGTGATGCGGGTCTCTTTTTGCAAATGTGCACTTCTAGTCCCTGATGAAAAAGTATGGTGTGTCACATCGTATCTCAACTCTATATCACCCCCAGACCAATGGATTGGTTGAATTATCCAATAAGGAGATCAAGAAGATCCTTCATGTCACTGTTCGGCCTGACAGGAAAGATTGGTCTACCCACCTTCCGAAAGCCTTGTGGGCCTGTAAGACCACCCATAAGACCCAGTTAGGTATGTCTACCTTAAGACTCGTGTATGGGAAGGCATGTCACCTCCCCATAGAAATGGAGCACAAGGCCTACTGGGTAGTATGGAAGTCCAATCTAGATCTCATGAAGGCTGGAATCCACCGTTGGTTGCAAATGAGCAAGATTGAGGAACTACGTAATGATGCGTACGAGAACTCATGAATCTACAAAGAACAAGTCAAAGCCCTCCATGACAGGCACAGTTCATGGAAATCTTTCCATCCTAGTCAGAAAGTGTTACTCTTTGATGTCAAACTCAAGCTCCTATCAGGAAAACTCAGATCAAAATGGATTGGACCATTCACTATTCGACGAGTGTTTGGAAATGGAGTTGTTGAAATCGACAAACTTAGCCACGACTCAGAACCAAATGTCATGAACGATTAGAGACTCAAACCATTCCTCGAACTCACCGACTCGAATCTAGCTGTAGCATCTTTTGATCTCCATTCTCCCTGACCTAGATTGCACCCAACTGATGGCGTTAAACTTAGTGCTTAACGGGAGGCAACCCATCATTTTGAAATACCCAAGACCTATCTTTAGGGTTCATCCGTTAGAACAATCAACTCCACCTTTGATACTTGTATCAAAGCTAGAAATCATCCGTAACAGTCATCCCGACCCGTTCACCACTCACCAAACCTTTTCAAATGTACGATCTAAGATGAAATCGAGCCCACCTAATTTACAATGGGGACATTGTAAATCTTAGGCATGGGGGGTATTAAAGTGCAAAATGCTGTGAAAATCAATTCATGGAAGGGTTTCATCTTTAGAAAAAGGGAGAATGGAGGAAAGGAGAGGTCAATTTGAGCTGAATTGAATAGATTGAGGAGAAAAGAAAAGAAAAGAAAAGAAAAGAAAGGAGCAATCAAAAGAAAGAAATGAGATAGTCCCTTGCAATTGAGTATGGAATTTACCTAACTTTTAGACTAGATCGGATGTTGAATTAAGACTTGGAAGGCTAAAACTTAGGAGATTAGCGACAAGTACTGACCTTAGGCCTCTTGGGCCTGTTTTAGGGCTTAAACACTCACGTACTTATTAAGATCCAGATTAGTCCTCAAGAGGTTGAGGAAAGTGCGAGGCTGATGTATTATGTCTAAGGCATAGGGATTATTTAGCCTCATTGCCTGCCCTTTGGTTTGCGGAACTTGGTAACCTAAGCACCCAAAATTCACACACCAGTTTGGTTCAGTGTACTTAATGAAGAAATAATTCCAAAAGTGTTCTATTATGAAAAGATGTCCTGAAGATTTAGCTTAGGAGCGGCTCAAAGACACAAATTGATTAGACGAGTTCCCAATGCAGATAGGTGGAATGAAAAATACTCCCCTCGAAGATGCATAATAACATATTGTCTCCTTGGTGCTTGTCTCCTAGGATATCTAAATATCCTACCGGGGGCATGTAAGCACTTATGCTAGTTTAGGTGCCATGGGCAAGATTATCCCAAAATGTCGATTATCGGGGACTAAATTTAGCTACAGAACACCATGAGTAGCACTATCCCGAAGTGTTGAAAGCCAAGGTTCTAGGGGTTTCCATGGGCGATGCTATCCCGAAGCATCAAAAGCTAGGGACACTTCGAGGATTGATGATGGAGGCAAGAAATCTAATATAGATCGTGTTTACGGCCAAGTCGAGGCTGGATTTAGGGAAATATAAAAAGGAAAAGAGGGAAAACACTCCAAATGAAAAATCCTTCTCTATCTCTCTCTTATTAAAATGCACTGGAAAATTGAACCTGGACTTGCTACAAATACGCATAGGTGCTTTAACCGCTGGGGTCAACGAACCTCTAGGCAGTTTTTGCTGGCCTTAAAAACCATCGCGGCAGACCTAGGCTGAAGCTGGTCAGGTCTAGTGTAAGCACCTCTATTTTGATGCACCAAAATTATGTTTATTACTACACTAATATTTCAGGACCATCTCGGATTAAAGCTTCTCTTTTGGATCAAGTTCAGATTGTTGCCGATTTGTGTCTTTTGCTTTTTGAGTCTAGGATATCATTGTAGGGAACCTCAAAAATAAAAATCAAATGATTTTTCATGCTTCTTTGAAAACCAATTTTTAGGGTTATTGATCGACCAATCTTTCCTCTTGATCGACCAAAATAGATTGATCAACCAACCAAATTAGTTAATCAATCAAACCAACCCTTTTTACGAAGTTGATTAAAATCCTATTGATCGACCAACTAAGCTAATTAATCAACCAACTAGTGATCGATCAAATAACTTAATTGATCGACCAAATAGCTTTTTGATCGACCAATATACGTTAATTGATCGACCAATTTGACTTCTTTTCAGGCCAACCTTTTAGTATAAATAGAGGTCATACTCAGCCCTTTCAAAACATAACATTCATATAGAAACTCTCAAAAATCAGAGCTTCCGTGCTTCTTTCAAGTGTTTCTACGCTTCTCTATTCACGTCTTTCAAAAGCACGTTGTTTTGAACCTCTGTTGAAATCCTAGTTTGATCTTTTATTGAGGTTCCATAGATATATTTATTGTTATTCAACTTTGTTGTTTTTGATTAATGGATTCCAAGGTGTTGGAAAGATCTGTGTTGTTGTTATTGTTCTTCCCTTCAGGATAAAAAGAGAAGTAGTTGTAAAAAGGTTGTGCCACACTCGTTCATGTGGTACTATAGTGGATTGACTAGTCTTGACTAGTCGGGAAAATCCCAAGCTAAGAGGCTTAGGTAGTGATTTTGATCTGGTTTGGATTTGCACTCTAAATCTAGGTGTAAATTGTGCTTGACTTTGTTGTGAATTTATTTTTATTTTTTACTGTTTCAAAAAGTGATACTATTCACCCCTCCCCTCTAGTATTCGTTCAATCCACAGGAAATCTCTCACTTGGTATCAGAGCCTAGTTGTCCAGAAGATGTCAAAGTCATCTGTTGACACATATGCTGAGGGGCAATCAGCAGTTCCACCTCATCTCTTTGATGGGACAAACTACGGATACTGGAAGACTAGGATGCAAATCTTCTTAGAATCAATGGATTTTGAGGTGTGGGATGTCATCGCCTCCAAGTACACATGTCCTAAAATCAAGGAAGGAGTGGCAGTGACACCAGATCTAAAGAAGATGGCAGTGCACAGTGCAAAAGCCATGAATGCTATCTTCTACGACCTTTTTAGAGCAGAATTCAACCATGTTTCTGCTTGCAAGACAGCCTACGAGATCTAGAGCACCCTTGAAGTCACCCATGAGGGGAGATCTAAGGTAAAAGAAACTAGAGTAAATTTACTAACACCAAATTATGAGCTTTTCAGGATGAAAAAGGAAGAATCAATTAAAGAGATGTTCACGAGATTCATGGACATCATAAACTCCCTAAGGAATCTAGATCAGGAGATCAAGAATGAAGCCTTGGTGAGGAAGATTCTTCGATCACTCACCAGTGATTGGGAGACCAAGACTACAGCCATACAGGAGTCGAAAGATTTGTCTACCTTAAAACTAGATCTTATCGGAAGCCTTATGGACTACGAAGCTCAACTCCAACACATGAAGGAGCTTGAAGATGAAGCAATCAAGAAGAAGACTGTAGCCCTTGAAGCCAATCAACAATCAGAAGATTCCTCAAGTGAAGACGAAGAGAAAGACATAGCCCTCCTCTCAAGAAAGTTTAGAAAGTTCCTCAAGAACAAAAAAAGCTGGAGAAAGATGAAAGAAGCCAAAACAGATGCCATTATCTACTACAACTGCAAGAGAAAAGGACACATCAAGAAGGATTGTCCATTTCTCAAAAAGGAGTCAGAAAAGAAGTTTCCTAGAAGAGAAGGAAAGAAAAAGGCCTTCACAGCAACTTGGGATGAATCAGACTCAAGTTCAGAAGAAGAAGAAACCTCCGGAGAAGAAGCTCTCTCAGAACTAATAGCTCTAAAAGACTAGGTAACCTCTTTTTCACAAGATGAACTATTAGAAGCATTTTTTGAGATGCATGACATAGCTAAGTCACTAAAATTAGAAAATAAAAACCTAGCAAAAACATTAGGGGAAGAAAGAGCACAAAAAGATATGCTTTCTTAACAAAGTAAAGAGTTATATGAAGAGATCACCTCATTAAAATCACACAGAGATAATTTAAACATAGATATAGACAAATTAAAAGAAAATTTTGTGATTCTCTTAAATGATCTGGCTAAATTTACTAAGGGAAGTAGAAACTTGCATAAGCTATTAGGAACACAAACCCAGAGCACCACAAAATTTGGGTTAGGCTACATACCTAAAAATGATCATGAAGCATCTAGTTCTAGCCAAAACAAAAAGAAAGGTAGCCTGCCTAAACAGGCAGCATCTAACCATCGTGGACCCAAACAAAAATGGGTACCAAAAACATTATTGCAATCTTGTTTTGTAGGTCAAGTAGACTATAAGAAGTGGACATATCAACAAATCAATGGAACATTGAAGCCACTCTATAGATAAGCTAAACCAAGACCTTACAAATGCAAACCAATGACATGAATGAGAAGAAAGGAGATGGATCATGGATAGTGGATGTTCAAAGCACATGACTAGGAAAGAAGATCTATTCCTGCAACTTCACCTCCAGGATGATGGTACCGTTACGTTTGAGAACAACCACAGAGGCCATATTATTGGTACTGGCCAAATTGGTAACTATTCCACTTCTCTTGATAATGTACATTTAGGTAGTGGATTACAACATAACCTTCTAAGTGTAAGCCGAATATGTGATAAAGGATACAAAATCACTTTCACTTCAAATGGTTTTAAAATACAGGATAAAGAAACAAAACAAACTCTTCTCAAAGGAAACAGGCATAAAGATTTCTATACTGTCAACTTCAACAAATGCGATGGTCATGAATATCTTGTCGTATTTGATGAAAAGGCAACACTTTTTCATAGACGACTAGGTCATGTTCACATGAGAAACATTAGTAAACTTGTAAATTATGAACTTGTCAAAGGTCTGCCAAATATCAACTTCAAGAAAAGCAAAGTCTGCGATTCTTGTCAAGTTGGTAAACAAACTAAAAATCCCTTCAAACCAAAAAGGATGGTTAGACTTCACAACCTTTGGAGCTACTTCACTTAGACTTGTTTGGACCAACCAAATCCGAAAGCCTAAATGGGTGCAGATATTGTCTAGTCATAATTGATGACTTTTCTAGATTTACTTGGGTATCTTTCTTAAAAAGTAAGGGCTTAACCATTGATGCCTTTAGCAAATTAGTTAGAAGACTACAAAATGAAAAAGGGTCTGAATTAAATAAGATTAGAAGTGATCATGGTGGAGAATTTGAGAATGAATCCTTGTCCAATTTCTGTGTTCAATATGGAATAAAACATGAATTTGCTTTTGCTAGAGCCGTACCTCAGAATGGTGTAGTAGAAAGGAAAAATAGAGCCTTGCAAAAGTGTGCCCGCACAATGCTGTGCAAGTCAAAGCTACCTTGATATTTTGGGCATAGGCTGTAAACACTGCTTGCTATATCCAAAATAGATCACTAATTAGACTAATCCTAAACAAAACATCTTTTGAACGCTATCATGGAAGAACACCTAGAATTTCCTACTTCAAGATATTTGGTTTTCGATGTTTTATACTCAATACCAAGGACAATCTTGATAAGTTTGATGCTAAAAGTTTAGAAGGAATATTCGGTTACTCAACCAGAAGTAAAGCATATAGAGTTTTTAACAAGAAAAATTCAGTTGTTGAAGAAACTATGCATGTATCATTTGATGAAATATTAACTCAAACTAAATCTTTAGTAAACAATGATGATGATGAACTAGTAGATGACGCATCAAACATTTTAGAAGAAAATGTTTCCAATGAATTACCCAGAGATATTTCCTATGTGAAACATCATCCAAAAGAATTGGTGATAGGAGAATTGTCTAAAGGAATTCAAACTAGATCTTATTTTAATAATTTAGCCTTCATTGCATTTGTTTCTCAATTAGAACCCAAAAATGTTAAGGAAGCCTTTTCTGACAGTTACTGGATTATTGCAATGGAAGATGAGTTGAATCAATTCAAAAGAAATCATGTATGGGAACTTGTTCCAAAGCCTGACTCTCAGGCCATTATAGGAACCAACTGGGTTTTTAGGAATAAGCTTGGTGAAGCAGGAGAAGTAGTTAGAAATAAAGCTAGACTTGTGGCCCAAGGGTATAATCAAGAAGAAGGAATTGATTTTGATGAAACATATGCACCTGTAGCTCATCTAGAATCCATTAGGATGCTGCTAGCCTTTGCCACCCATATGAAATTCAAGCTTTTTCAAATTGACGTCAAAAGTGCCTTCCTAAATGGATTCATCAAGGAAGAAGTCTTTGTATATAAACTAACAAAGCATTATATGATCCAAAATAAGCTCCAAGAGCTTGGTACGATAGATTAAAATCCTATCTAATTGAAAATGAGTTTAAAATTGGTAAAATAGATCCAACTTTATTTACAAAAAGAAAAGAAGATAATCTCTTAATAATACAAATATATGTTGATATTATTTCGATGCTACTAATGATCTATTATGCCAAGAATTTGCAAAGGTAATGCAGGATTAGTTTGAAATGAGCATGATGGGAGAACTTCGTTTCTTTCTCGAACTTCAAATTGACTAGCTGTCCTCTGGAATCTTCATATCTCAAATCAAATACACCACGGAGATCTTGAAGAAATTCTCAATGGACAAAGTAAAGGGTAAAGACACACCTATGACAGCCTCTACATAATTAAAATCCAATCAAACAGGTAAATCTATAGATCAGAAATTATATAGAAGTATGATAGGATCATTATTATACTTAACTGCTAGTAGACTTGATATTCTCTTTTGCATTTGATTGTGTGCTTGCTTTCAAGTAAACCCTAAAGAAATACATTTAAATGTTGCTAAAAGAATACTTAGATATTTGAACAACACACAAGACCTAGGACTTTTCTATCCGAAGTCAGACACATTGGAATTATATTCCTTCTGTGATGATGATTATGCGGGTAGCTTTATAGACAGAAAGAGTACTAGTGGAACATGTCAATTTCTCGGAAATTCTCTAGTCTCTTAGTTCTTTAGAAAGCAACATGCTGTTTCACTCTCCACAATCGAAGCAGAATATGTAGCTTCATCTTTAGCTTGTTCACAACTAGTGTGGATGAAGCAAACCTTACAAGATTTTGGCCTATCCTACAAAAACAACAAAATACTAAGTGACAACACTAGTGCCATCAACTTATCTAAGAATCCAGTACAACATTTAGGACTAAACATATTGATGAAAGACATCACTTTCTATGAGACTGTCTTAAAAGGAGAGATTAACCTAGAATTTGTTAAAAAAGAAAATCAATTAGCTGATATATTCACAAAACCTTTGCCAAAAGAAAGATTCAAACAAATTTGTCATTCACTAGGATTATCAAGACTAAAAGAACTTAATTGATATGCTTGACTGATATGTTTTTTTCACTGTTGATCGATCAATTTTTAAAATTGATCGACCAAAACGTTTTGATCGATCAAAGTACTTGTTTGATAGACCAAATTCTTTGGCAGGAAATTTCCCTTCAAATTTTTTAGTTTTGATCGGTCAACCTAGTTATTTGATCGACCAATCTGGTTGGGTGGGAATTTTTCCTCCAATCGTTCAAACTCTGATTGACCAATTAACTTATTTGATTGATCATTTCGCGTTTTGATCGACCAAAAGCAAGTTTTGATCGGCCAAAATTGGGTGTTTCACTTTTCGTGATTGTGATCTTTTTTCCTCAAATCTTGCTCCTAATCTATCCTAATGACCTTGCTAACCATGATTAGCCTCCTAAAATGTTCTTACCTATTTTGCTAATCACATTTTTTTTATAAAAACACATGTTTTTTTTTACCTTCAAACCTATTCCTTTTACTATCTTACCCCACCAATTGGTCCCCCACATACTCTCCAACACAAAACCAAAACACCCATCCAACACCACCTCTCCTCCTCCAGCGACCTTGACCGATCAACCATCACGCCATCTCCAACCATCGCCGCAACGAAGCTACGCCATCATCGCACATCCTCCGCGCACACACAACCTTCGATTGCTCTCCACACTGAACTCCCTTTGATCGATCAATCCTTCATCGATCTCGGTACACTCTAAAAGTTAGTTGAAATCCGTCCCTTATTGGATTTTTTTCTTAATATTAGATGTGCTATGTTGTGTTCTAATGTTTTCTTGCTTTCTCATGTGATTACTTGTGAAATCGAGTAGTATAAGTGAGCAAGATTTCTGTTTACATCTCATGTTTGTCAAGTTTGATTGCTTTTGGTCGACCAAATTCCTTGGTTGATCGACTAAAATTTGATTTTTCCATAACATCAATCGGGTCATTTTTTATCCACCAATCAAACCTTTTTGATCGACCAATGTATTTTTGCAAAATCTGAATGGCTCCAAAATGCGCACATACCTCCTCTTCATCTCATCGTGATGATGCTTTTGATCATTTTCTCATCACTGAGGCTGCACGTGATTGCTTTTCTCTCTTCGCAAAATTTTCACCGCATGTTGGTAGACCCGTCAACTTTACATACTTTGAGTCTATATTTCCAGGGATCTGCGAAAAATTTACCTACCACCATATTTTACGTCTTTTTGAGGGGAACTTTTACGCGGGTTCTAAGAATAGCTACATACCCGGTGTTGACCCAATGGCCTATCACCTATTTATGCCAATCTAAAAGACATAGGTGAGGGTTTCAACATTGACTTGACCTCGAACATCTATGGCATAGAGGTTCTAGTCAATGCAGATGTTCTTTCTGAGATTCTTGGATATCCGTTTGTTGGTCCCACTTTTCTTGAGCTACACCAGCGGACATAGACGGATACCATTAGGGAGACCTTGCTCACTCCCTCCCATTTTGACTTGGGTTGTCCAGCCAAGTCATCCTATTTCCGTCATCTACCCAGATTTCTTAATAGTCTTTTTATGGAATTTCATGTCCAAATCTATGTCATTTGAAAATTGCTCTGGCATTATGCTCGTCACCCTTTGTGCATTTCTTAAGAATAAGCAGTTCAACTGGAACCACTTGATTTTGTATCTAATGAGCAAGCCACCCACCAGCTCCTTCCAGTTTGGGACACTTCTTTCCCACATCTTCCTACATTTCAATTTTCCCATGGATATTAATCATAAACAATTTATCACTAGAGTCTCCATTTTTGATAAGCTCACTTATACGAAGATGGAGCAAGCATAGGGAGCTCGTGGTGAGGATGCAGCCCAGCACCTCGCAGGACATTTAGTAGTAGCTTCACCGACCTCCTTGACCTCGCCGATCTACTACCATGCCTCCATCCTCAGCAGCACCTCCTCCTCCACCTACTACCTCAGCACCAGCACCAACAGATCAGCATGTTACACCACCTCGCAAGACATCTAGGTAGCCGACACCCATATAGTCAGCTCAGCACTACCTATGTCTTGGTCAGCTTGCTTCCTTAGAGAGATTAGATTTGCTAGATCCTGAGTTGGACACAGATCTTCAGAGCATAATGGATGCCTTCATGGTATCATTAGATGATTAGATTTATCTTTACTTAGCTTTTTGTTGGGATGTAAAACTTAATTTTTCTCAAAACAATTTCATTTTTATGCACTACGTCTCTAGACTCTTTTACATCATTGGTATATGCATGAATATTATCTCTCTTAGTTAAATGTTACTCTCTTTGTTAATGCATGTTTAAATTTATTTTGCTTTATTTAATGCTTAAAGGGGAGTTAAATGAAATACATAGCAGCATGTTTTACTTTTTGCTGAAACAAAAAGGGGGAGATACTATGCATAACTATTTAAATTTCATAATTATTTTTTTTTGAAACTGAGAGGAAAGCTATCATGTTACGATAGCAATTCGAGATGGCATTTTATTGATCAGTAAAAGGAAAAACATGGAGAGTTACAAATCAGATCCCCATCTATGTATGAGGGACTAGCACTCATTTACAATTTGCTCACAGGATACTGGTCTCTCCTGAAATAATCTCTCATCCCTCGCCCTCCACATGCACCACAATGTCGCAGCCATGCGCAGGTGCAGCCTCCTAGGTATTAAAAAGCTATGCCACAAGGATTCCCATGGAGGGAGCAGCTCCTAGAAAGTTCTTCTCCATATCACATCTATAATCAAACAAGATGAAAATATATGGCTAAGACTATTGGTGTGCATTCCATAAAGATGACATTCATGTAGAGCTGCACCCATTCTCTCGTGTCTGAGGTTGCCTGTAATCAAGCCCTCCCTTCTACATAGCCAAAGAAAAATTTGTACCTTGAGGGGGATCTTTAAGAGCCAGAGTTTTTTTTACCAATGTGATCACTTCCCATACCACTGCCATTATCCATAATTCTTTCATAAGCACATTGAGCCGTATAGATGCCATCCCATGCATAAGTGTCTTCCGCACAAGGCCTAGGTTTAAAGCATTCCAGGCTTGAAATCAAATTTTGTCTCTCCTCTCACAGCCGGGTTCCCTCCCTGATGGATTCGGCCTCATTCAGTTGCCAACATTCATTTGATTCAGACCAATAGCTGCTTACTGAGCCATCCTTGTCTTTAGCTGCTAAAAACACCCTTGGGTAGGACTCCTACAAAGGGCCCAATGAAGACCACTTCTCACTCCAGAAGTTAAATGCCCTACCGTCACCTAGCACGGGCTACAGTGGGTGCCAATTGCTCTTAAGAGCCTGGATAACAGAATGCCAGGACAGTGAAGGTTGGTGATGTGTCAACTTTCTCAACACAGTTAATTAAGTTAATTGTGCTTAATTATGTGCAGAAGAAAGTAACTTAGGTCAACTTGAATTTGTGTCGATTGAGTAGTATAGGGTCAACTTAACTTAACATTTTAGATTTTATTTCTTTTAACTGGTTGAGTCCAAGTCGTTCGCTGGGAGGCATAACTTACTTAGAATTCACCATTAAGTCTAAGATACTTATAGAGAGTATAATTAAATTTATTTTAAGAACATGAATTTTGCTTAATGATTTTGAATTAAAAGAATATGCAAAACTCCATAAGAAAACACATTTACACAAATGATCTTCTTTAACAACAAGTAAACATGTTTATTTCTTTTTTTTTCAAGAGATTAAGGCAATAGAAAGTATTACTAATGGAAATATGCCTTATTACAACATTAAGCTTAAAAGAAATTAAAAAAATGCAAGAAATTAAACCATGAATTTCTCTTCTTTGTCTTCAGGCTCTTTCTCTTCTTCTTTTACCTTTTTCTCTTTCTATCTCTTTTTACTTAGTTCCTAATCTTCTTCTTAATCTTTTTCCTTAAACTCTCTCGAGCTCTTTCTTTTACAAGTCTTCTTTTCTTTCTTTCTTCTCCTTCTCTTCTTTGACTTTTCTCTTTAGCACTTGTCTGTTCAACCTTCCTTTCTCTCTACGAGCTCTTTCTTTCTTCTCCTTCTCTTCCTTTCCTTTGCTTCTTCTCCTTCTCTTTTGAGCCTTATCATCCTTCTAAACCCTTGCAGACCTTCCTTCTGAACCGAACCAGTCTATCTATTTAAACCAAAAGTTAGGTTTTTAATTGGCGGCTTGGACCGATCGGGGATACACAGCACCCCTCTCAGGGTGGGACCAAACCCTACTAGGTCCAAGCCTGGTTTATTTAGTTTCGATTTATTTCCAGTTCACATAGTCTCGAGCCCATCCGGCTCACAGCCTCCCAGGCCCATGCACATGCCCTCAAGGGCCCACACTTGCACACCCATAGGCACACACACCTGGGCACGTGCACTGCACGTGCCTACACACACACCCATATGCTCATTCATTTCCTTATGCCGTGTGCTGTCGACTAATATGCCCATAACACAAATAGCTTTTATACCCATGTGGTCGCTCAGGTTCTACCGAGGTGGGACTAAGTTTCCCCCTCCTAGTCTGAACTTCAAACGATGATTCCTTCCAACTCAGAGTTGTGTTCCAAGCAAATAAAAGCTTGTTGGAAAGCTCTTGAGATGGTCTACACGATTGAATTATCAATTTGATACTCAGGGGAGAGTAAGTTCTTCGATTCGTAGGGCAAAGGTCCTGGGTTTGCTATAGCTATACTGGCCTGTAGAGTGAAGTTTCAGCTCTAAAGTCCACAGACTGGACTTTGACTTCCAGATGAAGTATTGAATAGGTTCAAGGGATGATTCCACAGCTGTTGGTGGAGGTATTAAGCTCTCATGAGCTTCAGAAAAGGTGCAGACGCTAAAATCTTCTCAAGGAGCTTGAGAACTGTGATTCAAACTATGAAAGGTCCTAACAGACATCTAATGTCCTACTTATTCAATTAAAACAACCTCTAGAGGTTGTACAAATCCATCTGGGCAGGTTATGCATTAAAAACTCATCACAAAGCTACTATCGCCAGTTTGGGCTCAAAAACAACCCAAACTGACAGAAATCAAATTCTACTATATAATCCATCAGAGCTCATCCAAATCTTATCAAAATAATTCACAGTCATCCCAGCAACATCTTAAACTCCTCAATATGTTTGATTGAATCCAAAATCAAAGGATCAGACTCAAGTTTGACGAGTTAGCCTTGAATTTTGACTTTCTGATTTAAACCATTTTAGAGGGAATTAAAGCTTTAAGCATCTTCTCTTCAATCACAGGAACAGGTTCAAACCCTTAGATTGATGTTTCAAATAAAGTTCCTAAGGTACCAGGCTTGTCGCCTGAGCTTCTAAGGGAGTTTGTTCGTCAGGACAAACCAAGGTTTATTACAGTGGTTGAATCATGGGAATGAACTTAGGGAACAACACTGAAGCTTTCAGACCTTTTAAACAAGACTTAAACCTAATTGTCAAGCACTCCAACTCTGCCAGAGTTGGAGAAGATGAAGACTTAACAAGAACTCCAGACACTAAATCCTTAAAGAAACTACCTCAGCATAATCAGTAAACCTCAAATCATTGATTTAGAGCTTCACACTGAGTTCTACAGGCTGAAGAGCTTGTTTTGACTCGTCGGAGCTCGTCGGAGCTTCGGTGAGTCCAGAAAAATTTAAATGTGTTCAAATGTTATGAAATTATACCATTAATGATTCAAAAAGCTTCTTAAGGTCACAAGGAACCTCAGGAACAAATTAATTTCGTCATTTATCCATTAAAGTGAAGATTTAAACAGTGAATTCATTTTGAATAAGATCTTAGTTGGATTAGGCTCAGGACTTGTTTTCCCACTCAATTGAGTGGAGGAAACAAGTCAACACATATTTGTGATGATATATATGTATATAATTAATGATTTGAACCACTCTTGAGCCGCCATTGAAAGCGAGCTCAGGAGCTCAATTAAAATTTGGCGTTTAAGTTATATGTGGTAATTATTCAAATTAGAGTGAGGATTAGGGCCCTTAGGTGATGGATAGATGATGGAGGACCCAGTGAAGGTGGAAATAGCTCAACTACTGTTGCCATGGACAGCAGGAGTAGTTGGTGGAGGTGGTTTAAGCGATTAAATGATCTATTCAGTAATTAAAAATGATAGAAATGTTCATGGAAGATTCAAGAAGGTGAACGGTGACTTAAAAAGACAAAATAGTTGCTCCTGACAAGCTTAAGGAGCTTGTCTGAATTGAGGAAGACAAGTGTGAAATCTAACATTACACTACCTAATCTACTGTTACCTGGTCAAAGGGGATAGGAGATCTCCGTCAATGGCTCATGACGAAGGAGGAAATCAGAGGGTTGTCGAAAGATCTCCAGCGGGCGGTTATGAGGTGAAGCAGAGGAGCTCCTAGTTAGCACTTGTGTCAGAAGACTGGGCTAACTTCGGCGGAGGTGCAGAGCTATCGAAGATGGATGGAGGAAGACGGATGAGGCGGAGGAAATTCGCCGGAGTTTGGAGAGAATAGCCTATCGAAGTTAGCTCAATGAAGAAGAGGGAAGGGAGCCAACTTAGTGGAAATCGAGGGTGTGGAGGGGTATTTATAGGTGGCAACGGCTGAGATGGAGGTGGAATATAAACGGCGAAGCGGCAAGGAGGGGAGTAACCACCGACATCTTCTCCAACACCGATGAGGTTATCTCCAACCCTAAAATAGGATTTTAGCATCATCCAGACCGGTGGACGAAAAGGAGATGGTGAGCCCAAGCTCCAGGAGCTTAGAGAAGAAGGAATGACGTCAGATGGGTGGTGATCAGACGGTGGACGCACCTCCTATCATCAGCCGTTCAGATGGTTGAAGAAGGAAAGAAGAAGAAGTTTCAAGGACTTGTTTGTAGTGAAAATTGAGGACCTAAATGTAGAGTAAGGACCCGATTGAAATACAATTTAAAGAGTAAAATGTAAACTCAAGTTTTCAAGGTTTATTTTAATTTAAATCTTTTTCAACTTTTTATATATGATTATAAATAAGACAATTATTATATTTAGACCTTGAATTTACATATTTGACCTTTTTAGATTAATTTATTTAATGTTACTTAAGTTATTACATACTTAGATATATATTATACTTAAGTTAGTTAACACATTAATTAGATGAATTATTAATAATATTTCGAGTCAAATTATTAATTAAATTATTAATAATGTTAATTGGATGATAATATAGCATTTTTAACTTATTTTAAGGTCCTTTACTATTTATCTCTTATTTAATAATTAACCCATATATTTACATATTTCTAGCTAATTAACTAGGAAGACTAGTTAATTAGGGGTAATTAGAGACCATGATGAGCTTCTCATCAGTTGGGAAGGACATAGTCTCTTCAAAGCACTATTAGAATTACCATAGTTGTCTCTAATGAATTCAGTCCATGGCTTCTCTTCCCCATTAAGGATTTTTCTAGCTCACTTGATTAGTAAGGCCTCATTAAACTCTTTTAGCGCTTTGATCCCCAAACCACCTCCTTCCTTGGGGTGACATAGTTGCTCCCACTTTAGCGGTTGCATAAATTACCTTTATGTTGCGCACCCTTCCAGAAGAACCTCTTTCACATTAAATCCATGCACTTCTAGATAGACTTCAGGGCTTTGAAAAGGGAGAAGTAAAAGACTGGGATCAAGGTAATAACAGAGTTCAGTAAGATGAGTCTTCCACCCTTAGACAAGAACCTACTATTCCACCTTTCTAACTTGATTGAAATCTTATCAAAGAGAATGTTCCAGTTGCTTTTCCTCAATTTTGAACACCTCAGGGGTAGCCCCAAGTACCTAATGGGCAGGTTGGTACGTGGAGTTCCCAGGATATCAGAGAGAGCATCTTGTTCTTGCTCATTCAGGCCAAAGTAGACCAGATTAGACTTTTCCCTATTCAGCTTCAAACGTGAAATGTCACCAAAAATATTAACCATTTGCCCTAGTGTGTGGGCTTCAACCTCTGTCCCCTCAACAAAAAAGACCGTATCATCCGCGTACTGGAGTATAGGGGCCATAGCTCTCCTGTTGGATAAAGAGTATCCTCTAATAATACCTACCTCAGAATGTTTGCAAGCATATCTAGCCAAACCGTCAACTGCAAGGTTAAACACCAATGGAGCTAGCGGGCATCCTTGTCTAACTCCACATTGTGGCTGAATCCAAGCCCCACAAGGCTTCCCATTGATCAAGGGAGTGAATGAAGTAGTTGTAATGCATCACTTCATCCATTGGATCTAGAGGGGAGGGAACCCTCTTCTCTTGAAGACCTCCCACAAATAAGGCCACAAAATGGAATCATAGGCCTTCTGGAAATCCACTTTCCACATAAAGGCTTTACATTTCCTCTTATGCCAACCACACACCATCTTCTGGGCCATGATAAATGATTCTTGCAGAGATATGTTGGGGAGGAAAGCTGATCGGACTAGATGAATCAAGTCTTGCAGGATTGACCTCAACCTATTTGCCAAAATCTTGCTCACCACCAAGTAAATGGAGTTTGAGAGAGATATAGGTCTGAAATCAGGGAATTTCTCTGCTCCTTGTGTCTTTGACAACAAGAAAAGAAAGGATCTATTGATCTTATCAAACCCAGAATTACCGCCCTCAAATTCCTTGATAACGTCCATTACCTCTTTACCAACCAAGCCCCACATCTCCTTATAGAAGACTTGGATACCATCAGGACCAGGAGAGCCTCCATTGTTCAAGTCTTTAATGGCGTCCACTATTTCTTTCTTAGTGATGGTTGTTGTCAATCTGGATGCCTATTCATCAAAGACTCTAGGTGAATCACTCGCCGCCATTCTCCATAAGCCTCTGCCTGTTGCCCGTGAGGAGTCACTAAAGTATTTGATGGCCTCAGCTCTAATATCTGACATAGAGGAAATTCTCTGACCATCCTTGATTATGGAGGAAATTAAATTGATCCTTCTACGAGAGCTGGCTGCTAAGTGGAAGAATTTGGTGTTGGCGTCACCCTCTTTAAGCCAAAGTTTCCTGGAACGTTCCCTCCAATTCATCTCCTGTTTTAAATCCTCCTTCGCCACCACACCTTGCCATAATCTTCTAGCATCAAGCTCCTAATCAGTTAGGGGACTAGTTGATTCTTTTGTATCGAGGCCTTGGATTTCCATCAATGCCTCAAGGCGCCTCTGATGTCTCAAAGTGGACATTGTAGCCCTATACTCCTTAAGCATAATGTGCATAGCAGCCAATTTGGACGCAAGTTTGATAGTGGCCGACCCTTCCACATTTTGGCCCTCCACCACACCTCAAGCATCTCAAGGAATCCTAGCTCTCTCAACCATGATCTTCTGAACTTGAAGTATGAGCCTATGTGCACTTGTTCCCCACTATCCCAAACCAGGGGTGTGTGGTCAGAAAAAGGGCGTTCCAACCCAAACACAAATGAAAAATGAAACATGTCCAGAAGTGCAACATTTCCAAAAAATCTGTCAATCTTTGACATAGGGCCATTTCCATTTCTCCAAGTGAATTCAGTTCCAAAGGATGGATATTCACTCAAGCTAAGAGCCTAAACCGTTAGTTGGAATCCAATGGATGCACTGTCCACTGCTCCATTCGGTCTGTCCCTCCCTATCAACACACAATTAAAGTCTCCACCCACAAGCCATGCAGCCCCATTAACATATTCTGTTGCTGCATACCAATCCTCCCACATCTCCTACCTTATAGGGGCAACACAAGGGCCATATACCCCTGTAATGTAGAATACACTATCCCCCTGACTCCTTTTGTACTTACAAGTCAGCATATGTCTGGCTTTAAAAACCTCCAGCATTTGTAGACCATTTTTCATCCACCACAAAACAATTCCCCTAATCTACCTTATGAATTGAGCATCACACACTCAGTCACACCCCCATTCTTCAGATCAGCCCAAGCCCTGTCCTCCTCATTCTCCACGTGCGTCTCTTGAATGATAGCATAGTCTATCTCCCACTCCCTCAGATATCTCGAAAGAGAAGGCCTCCGACTTTTGTTGCGCAGCCCACGCATGTTCCGAGAAAGGACCCTCATCGTGCTTCTTGGGTGCCCCCCTTATTAGAGTTATAAACTTTGCCAACCTTCATAATAGCAGCAATGGCGTTTTCATCAATTTTCACCATGGTGGTTTGTCGCCTCTACATGACCTTATATGGAGATCTACCCACAACAACCTTGGAAGCTGACCCTGCACTAAATTTCAGTCCCTCCATGGCTGGTAGGCTAGGTTGCAGTCTCATAGAGTTTGTGGAATCTCTTGCAAAACCCGCTAATCTGATGTATCTGACATTGGCTTAGCTACTGTCATTTCCTTAGCCACAACTTCCTCTACCGATGTCACTTCCATCCCTTCCTCCATTTCCCCTAGGTGGTGGTGATCCTTACGCTTTTTAGGCTTAGGTGCCTCATCAGGGGTCACACAACCCGTCTGTTGCAAGACGGCCTCATCATTCACAATCTCCGCAAAAGATGTTTTGTTCTGATTGAATCCCCCATCAGTAACATCCATTGTGAAACACAAGATCAACAACCATGAGCTCACCCCACAGTGGAGGATAAGCCTCTCAAGCACAGAGCCTGTCTTGAACACATCAACCAAAACATTCAAAACCCAGCCATCTCCCTCCAGCAGTCCAACCTCAGCATCTTCGGCCAATGTAGCAAAGCCAGCAATCATGGCTACCACCACCTCTTTTGATCTAAGATGTAATGGTAGGGCCTTAATTCCCAATCTCCCCGATCTAGAACATACTCTCTGGGGCGGTTGCTCAGGCAAGGAGCCATCGAAGGGGGAGACCAACCTCCAAATCACCATCAATCCATCAAAAGCACTCGAACGAAACCATAGGCATTCTACATCAATCATCCCCAAACTAAAAAGCACAAAACGCGTAGGGGAGAGAGACGCAATCTTCCAACCACCAGTTGACAAGCATAGTGAGCTTACCATCTGATGGATCTTCTCCAAGGAAGGATTTCCCGTCATCACCTCTCCGACCAGATGATAAACACCAGTTTATCATCATTCTTATGCATTAAAACAAACCTAGATCTTAGGATTTTTCTCCGTAAATGGGTTTTTGGGATGCATTTAGGCATTAACTAGGATAGGCATGCATTGCATTTTTTCTTGCCATTTTAATGTGTTTTTGTGAGTGTTAGGGATGAACAGATATACAGATCCCTAAAACCCTAGCACTCAAGAAGGCAAATGGTGAAGGAGGAGCTCAGATTAGCTGGAACTCAGCTTGATCCAGCTTACCACAGTTGAAACCTAGCTCACTTGGACTAGGGTTAGCTCATCCTAGTTTCATTCAGTTAATCTCAGCTGAATGGCAGCTCAAGAGAGCTCATCTTAGCTCACACTAGCTCAAGTCAGCTCAGATCCAGCTCAACTTAGTTGAGTCTAGCTCATCTCAACTCCCACTAGTCCACAGGGAGCTCTAGCTAGCTCAGCTGAGTTGACTGGAGTTCACCCCAGCTTAGATCCAGCTACATCCAGCTCCACTCAACTCCAGCCAGCTGAAGAATAATTCACCCCAGCTCAGGAAGCTCAAGTCCAGCTCTCGGGGACTCAGCTTAGCTCAACTTGGTTCAACTAAGCTACCCTAGCTATCTCAACTAGCTCGATCCTCCTCGGGAGCACCAGACCCAACTCACCCCGGCTCCATTCAATAGAAGCCAGCTCACTTTAGCTTGTCTTAGTAGCTAGTAAAGAACTAGCAAGCTAAGCCAGGTAGAGTAGCCCCATGTTGATCTCTTCAATAGCTGCCAGCTCCAGATTCTTCAGATCCAGCTCCTCCCTCTAAACCCTAGCTCCAACACCTCCTCCTCTACTCCACCATTAGCTAAGCTAGCTTAGCTTAGTTTAGCTTAGCTATGCTCTAGCTCCCTTGGCCTTTACCACCTAAAAACCCTACCTAACAACTCCACCAACTAGCTCCACCTAAGCTCCACATAAGCTAACCCTACTTCCACCTCACCTTGGCACCAACCTAGCCTACCCACTACCTCCAAAAGACACCTAAAGTTGGCACCAAAACCAACCCTAAATACCTCCCTTTTGGCGCCAACCTCAACCCCCATATCCACCCTACACATAACCCCTCCAAGCCATCTCCACCATCCACCTCAACCCCCTTCTAGAAGCCTAGAAGTTGGCACCAACCCATGTCACCTCTTCATGGTTGGCACCACTTTTAGGTGTCCCTTGGCCACCCATAACTTCCCCCCTTACACCCCTTAGGTGGCGCCAACTATCCTTAGCCTTAGGATCACCTAACCACCTCCATCTTCCCATCTTAGCCCTCCATTTTAAGAGTCACCTTAACCCTTCATCCTACCCTATAAAAAGACCACTACCCACCACCATTCAAACCATCCTTGGCTAGCAAAATTCCTCTCATACTCTACCTAGAGCCCACGCCCAAGAGAGAAGAAGAAGATTAAGGGGATATTCTATCCCCTTGGTGCCTTCCCCTCTTCCCTTCTCTCTTGTGCCCACGCCAGCCAAAGGAAGAGCCAGGCAAGGAAGACCTTTGGAGGAGGTCTTGAAGGTGGTCCACTCCACCTTGGAGGAAAGCTTGAGGGTGGTGCACGCCCACCCTTGGAGGAGAGCATTGAAGGTGGTAGCATCCACCTTGGAGGAGCTTTCAAGGAAGGAGAAGGAGACCCTCTTTTCAAGCCAAGGAGCAGCTAGGCTTGGAGCAAGAAGACTCCCTTCTTCACCATATTTTGCAAGAGGATTTGTGTTTCTTTTATTGCTTTTATATTTTCCATTTCTAGTAGAAGCATTCCTCTACTTGTCTTTATAGAGAACACAAATTCTGATTAATTGAATTGCCTTCTTTTTAATTTTTTATTGCAATTGTTACCTTTGTTCTAGCACTTGTTTCACTTCCACTCCCTAATTACTCTAGGCCTCCACTTGCCTAGAGTGAGCTTAGGTAGCGGACATTTTCATCTCTTAAGTTTTAGCTTAGCAATTTTAGGTGTTAGCACTTTTCCGTCACAATTCGCATTTTGCCCTCATTATTTCAAAACTAAAAAAAATTATATATTTAAAATACCAAAAAGAAAGTTGAGATTTATTTTATAAGCAAGAGAATTGAATTGCAATTTTTCCTCCTTGGACGACCCTAGATACTCCCCTATCTAGGAATATAAATTTAAAAGCGTATGCGATTTGGCTTGTTACAACGACTTAAAAATCGCTTTTACAAATCATGCCAAATTTCGCATCACCAAAGCCCCTCTCAACACAAGCTCAACCGTTCTGATGTCTTCATTCATAGGGATTTCCACATCTACTGTGTGCCCCCCATAGGTAGGTGGAGGCAGAGGTGGAGGTGGCGGTACCATAAAATTTGTTGCCCTAGTGTGCATGTCAGCCCCTCCCATCGGCTACCCTTGGTTAGCCATACAGGAGTCCCGTTTATGGCCATTACCCCCACATGCTAAGCAAACCAGGGGTAACGGCACACCGCCACCATATACCCTCACCGTCGACACCAGAAACACACAATTTCCTTATTACCCCATGGCTTGCCTTTGTAAGCATGTCCACTACCTGCCACCCCTCTCCCAGCTACCACAGGACCTCTTCTTTCCTTTTTCCTCCAAGCCCTAGATCTCTAGGTTGTCCATCCTTCAGCACCAAGGTTTCTCTCTCTTGTCACCCTAGGGTCGCCCTCCATCCTCCCTAAGTCTCTGTAATAATATATATCTTAAATTTTATAATTATAATTTTGTTGTCATTAAAAAGGGGGAGAATGTAAGCACCTCTATTTTGATGCACCAAAATTATGTTTATTATTACACTAATATTTTAGGACCAACTCGGATTAAAGCTTCTCTTTTGGATCAAGTTCAGATGGTTGCTGATTTGTCTTTTGCATTTTTTTGAGTGTAGGATATCATTGTAGGGAACCTCAAAAATAAAAATCTGCCCCCGGATGTTGTGCTTCTTTGAAAACCAATTTTTAGGGTTATTGATCGACTAATCTTTTCTCTTGATCAACCAAACTAGATTGATCGACCAACCAAATTAGTTAATCAATCAAACCAACCCTTTTTAGAAAGTTGATTAAAATCCTATTGATCAAACAACCAAGCTAATTAACCAACCAACTAGTGATTGATCAAATAAGTTAATTGATCGACCAAATAGCTTTTTGATCGACCAATATATGTTAATTGATCGACCAATTTGACTTCCTTTTCAGGCCAACTTTTTAGTATAAATAGAGGTCATACGCAGCTCTTTCAAAACATAACTTTCATATAGAAATTTTCTCAAAAAGTAGAGCTTCCGTGCTTCTTTCAAGTGTTTATACACTTCACTATTCACGTCTTTCAAAAGCACGTCGTTTTGAACCTTTGTTGAAATCCTGGTTTGATCTTTTATTGAGGTTCCATAGATATATTTATTGTTATTCAACTTTGTTGTTTTTGATTAATGGATTCCAAGGTGATGGAAAGATCCATGTTGTTGTTATTGTTCTTCTCTTCAGGGTAAAAAGAGAAGTGGTTGTGCCACCCTAGTTCAAGTGGTACTATAGTGGATTGACTAGCCTTGACTAGGCGGGAAAATCTTAAGCTGAGAGGCTTAGGTAGTGGTTTTCACCTGGTTTGGGTTTCCACTTTAAATCTAGGTGTAAATTGTGGTTGACTATGTTGTGAATTTATTTTTATTTTTTATTATTTCAAAAAGTGATACTATTCACCCCTCCCCTCTAGTATTCATTCGATCCACAGGCAATCTTTCACTTGGTATTAGAGCCTGGTTGTTCAGAAGATGTCGAAGTCATCTGTTGACACATATGTTGAGGGGCAATCAGCAATTCGACCTCGTCTCATTGATGGGACAAACTACAGATATAGGAAGAGTAGGATGAAAATCTTCCTAGAATCAATGGATTTTGAGGTGTAGGATGTAATCTCCTCTAAGTACACATGTCCTGAAATCAAGGAAGGAGTGGCAGTGACACCAAATCAAAAGAAGATGGCAACTCACAATGCAAAAGCCATGGATGTCATCCTAGATCCATTTAGCTCATTTCAGCTAAATGGTAGCTAAAGATAGCTCATTTTAGCTCACCCTACCTCAAGTCAACTCATATCCAACTCAACTCTATTGAGTCTAGCTCATCTCAGCTCCCATCAGTTCACTGGAAACTCTAGCTAGCTCAACTGAGTTGACTAGAGTCCACCTCAGCTTAGGTTCAACTACCTCTAGCTCTACTCAACTAAAGCCAATTGAACATGACTTCACCTAGCTCAGGCCAGCTCAAGTCTAGCTCCTGGGGTCTCCACTTAGCTCAACATAGTTGAGCTAAGCTACCTTAGCTACTTCAGCTAGTTAGGTCCTCCCTGGGAAGATCAGACCCAGCTCACCTCAGCACACCCTAGTAGAAGCCAGCTTACTTTAGCTTGGCTTAGCATCTAGCAAAGAACTAGCAAGCTAAGCCAGCTAAAGTAACTCCTTGCCATCTTCTTCAGCAGCCACCAGCTCTTATGCAGCTCCAAGCATCACCTTCTCAGCTCCTCTCCTCAAAACCCTACCTCCAGCTATCTCCTCCTGATAATAACGTCATCATCAGCCATATCTATTTTTAATTAATTATAATCAAGGAATAAATGCTCCTACATAACTGCCAGAGAGATGTAATTCACTGCAAATCCATTATGAGGGAAATACAGTAAAACAGGGATAAAACTATAGTTTTAACAGCATATCTCAATTACAGTACAATCATAGGGTTTCTCTAGGGGTTAATTAAGGCTCAAATGATCTTAAGAGTCTAACAAGTGGGTTAGAACAGATAGAAAAGGGTTTTCACGAATTACGGGAATTAAATGACTTTCAAAACCCTAAAAGCAGACTCACTTAATTAACCGAGGTTCTAGCCAAGATAAAATTCACCTAAACCCTCTAAAATTCATAGAAAAATATTCTCTAGGGTTTGGTATCTTCAATTTGACCATTGGAACTCATCTTGACCCAAAACAGTCTCAGACAGATTTTTGCCCTAATTTGGGTATTTGCATAAATTACATAATAAAACTAGGTCAAAACCAAAATCAAACTTCACCATTGGATTCCTTAGGTCCAAATTAGGTTTGTACCAAATTTGTGCCCAATCTGAGATCATCTTGACCTAGTTTGCAATTTGGTCATGTCTGACTCTTTTATCTCACACTCATGCCCCTAACTTTCGAATTTCTTACAAATAGCCCCAATCTTTTTAGTATTCTTCACAAATAGGTCCCTGCCGCCGTCAACTCCTAATCCTAAAGCTCTGATGACCTTCAAATGGGAATATCTCCCTGATTTCTCGCTCAATCCCTTCCAAAATTGGAAGGGAGATTCTTTATGGAGTCCTCTTTCCAATGAATCCGGTCTTGAGCCCAACAACCTTCCCAATCTCTCATGCGAACACATGAAAGATTCAGGTATCTTTAGGTTTCCAACTTCAGCCAGCCTTCCAAGCTTGGGAAGCTTGCTTCCTAAGCTCTAACTGCCCCCTGAGGCCTATAAAAGAAACCCCAGGGCCTGCCCGTTCTCCTTAGCTATGTTTGAGGCCTTAAAACCCACTCCCTCATCTTCTCCGGCCAACAACAACAGGAGCTCCGATGACCCTCTACCTCTCTCTCTCTCTCAGACCTCCAATGAACAAATTGAAGGCCCTATCTTCTTCCCCTTGTCCTCAAGATCTTCCTCGGCCAAAGGGAGGTCGTTCATTTGTCTCATTCGTCATCGCCGCCTCACCATCTTCTTCACCTTCTCCGGCTCCAATCAGCCATCACCAGACCATTCCAGCCTTCTCTCTCTCTTCTAAGACCCTCTATCTACTTCTCTCTCTCTACTTTCTTTTCCCTCACTCGCACACAACTCTCGACCGCTGATCACATCTCTCCAACATCATCTTCCCCACGTCCGGCACGAGCTCTGGCGAGCTCGCACTAGCACTACACTATACCAAACACAACACCACTGCCTCCATTAGTTTCTCCATGAACCATTGATCAGAAGCCCCAACTTTATTGCGACTTTTGATCAAGCACTTACCTCCCTGAAAATGGCTCCCTCCACTTGCCCTTCCGTCACCGACAACCACGTTCGACCTTCACACACCCTTTAACCACCACCACTGCATTCACCAACCTCTGGCGACCCTGCTGAGCACTCTGACTACGGCATTTAGCCCATGTTTTCTTATTTCAGGTCCCGCCGATTTGCCGTCGCCACCCTCATCTTCTCTGACCACGGCAAGGCTCCTCCAACCTTCAAACTCCCTGCTGCAACTTCCGCTCGACATGGCTCCAGGTCTTGAGGCCTCCCAAGCACTCAATTAAAGAAGCACGCATCAGCAACTGCTCTAATTTGGCGAAGAAAGTCGCTGCAGCTCACACAGATCATGCAAAGGAGAAGAAGTGGGACATAGTCCCACCTCGGAAGTACAAAACTCTCTGAAGTGGGATATTAGGCAATTGTGCCTAAGGCCTCTTGCCTCAGGACACATACAAGGGGTGAGGTCCCCCTCACGTGACTCCTTGTGCTTCACACCTCGCTCGCGCACATGCCAAGCGGGCTTGGTCCGAACTCGTATACCCGAAGATGGATCCTATTACACATTGGGTCAAAGAGAGGAGAAAAGAAGAAGAGAGGGGTAGGGGGTTTTGCTCTCTGCGACACTTAGTCGAATTTGAAGGGTGCGTAGCCCTTGTGTGTAAAGAGAAAAGAAGGCTTGTGTGTACTGTGACAGTAAAAGGAAGGAAGGAGAAGGACTTAAGAAGAAAGAAAAGGAAAAGAGAAACCAAAGAAGAAATAGAAAGGAGGAGCACTATAGAAGACGTCTGATCATATGTTTCTTCCTTTGACAATGTTTGAGTAATTGTTCCATATGTTAAACTAATAATTGGTGATCTAAATTACCATTATTTTGTCTAGATTTCCTTTTTGTCCATTCATATACTCATGCCATACATTATATATTAGTTTTTGAGTAATATCTTGTGCCCATTTACATTATTCATTGAGATTAGCGTGTGAATTCCATATTTGCTCCCAACAAATGATCTCGAACTTTCATTTCTGATATTCGAGTTATAAATTTTATCTGTTTTTTGCACTGATTCGACCTATACTATAACATGACTTTAAAACCCATTTCAGAGTGATCAACATTTTGACGTCGTTGTTGGGGAGCAACGTGCAATTCACCTCTATTCTCTGCATTATTTGATTATATTTGAGCACTGACTTGCCCTGTTTGCTTTTCTATGATTTTGTGAGGTACTTCATGAGGGGATCTTCCGTGCAAATCAACCACTCCAGGGCAGGTAACTTCTCTATTCTTCCCTAATCAACCTCTTAATCTTGGGAAGCCAAAAAAGGAAACAATCAATTAGGAATCACCTGCCATCTTTTTATAGTAGTCATCATTTTTTTTTTTTTCAAATCTGATTGAAGCTTGAGACGATTCTCTTAGATATTCCCTACCTTATTTGCCAACACCTATTAGGGACTACACGTAATTTCTAAATCACTTTGTGCTAACATCTTTCTTGCTTGAAACCCAAGGAGAACAAGTTAAGATCAAATTGGATGCAAAATAGAGCCAATTAGGGTTTCAATTTTAGGGTTTTGGAGTGCTATTTCACACTTGCCCATATAAAAGGAAACAAACCCACCCGCATTTGTGTGCTACCCAAGTGATTGCACTGCAATCATAGGTCTTAATTGTCAAGAATTAGGCTAGGACTTAGCATAAGTTAGGATAATTCATGCATGCAAAAGCATTACTTGCATCTTTACTGCTTTCTTTTAGCTATGCATAAAATAATGCTATAATGTACTGATTAGGTGCATTATGTCAATTGCAGGTAATAAGCTGATCAGAAGGTAGATCTGAAGCTAGATCTAAAGCTGGATCAGAAGAATAAAGGATAACTGGTGTTGCAACAAAGTTGGAGCAGAAGACCTAGAATAAGATGTAGTAGACAATAATGTAAGGGGTTGAGGTATGCTATTCTATTTAAGTAGGAAGAAAGCAGAAAAACATGAAGAACTTAGGACCATCCTAGCCTTAGGATAGCCTAGAGGCTTCCCCAAGCATTAGCCACCTTAGATTAGGTCACCACACCCTAGGAAACCTTAAAACCCTAATTCTAACCTCTATCTAGATGTCTAGATGAGTTATAGGATGTCAGGAACCCTTTGCCAACTCCCGCACACCATAAACCCACTTCTACAGTGTTATTGGACGTCCAGACACTTGGTCAGACGTCCAATTTCTGCAGAATACCCAAGACAGAACCAAGAATCCCTCCTGACTCTAATTAGAAGTCTAGACAATAAGTCTGGACTTTTGATTTTTCATTATAAGCCGTCTGACACTATTATTAGATGTCAGATACCGTCCTCCAATACCTGTTTTGGAATTCAAGCCTTGATCTTGAATCTCTAGCCCCCTAAACCCAATTCTAACCCCATAGGAACCTAAATTAAGGTGCCTTAACCCTAGTACATCACCTCTAGACCTCCCTAAGGACCTAATTAGGTCCTCACTAAACCTAATTGACTTAGATCTTAGTCAATTCCATCAGCCTATTCAATTGGACTCATTAAGTCCAATTGAGCCCCGATCTCAGCACACACTATCCAATTGGACTCAATGAGAGTCCAATTGACCTAGACATGACTTAATTGAGTTATTTTACTCTCAATTAAGTTTTCACACACCCAATTAAACTTGTATTAAATTTAATTGCACTTTACCTTAGTGAATTAGGGTTTACAACCCTAATTTGAGACATACCTTGACCTAAACCCACTAGAACTTAACCTAATCAACCTAGCCACCTAAGTTTCAACCCACACACACCCACGCACACCATCCACACGAAAAATACCTAATCTAAAGTTCTCTAGAACTCCCTACCATGTGTTATTGCCTTGGTTGCTAAAATTAGCAACCAAGAGCCATTCAATTTTTAGATCCACATTTGCTGGATCTAAAAACCACCATCCATCCTCTCTCTCTCACTCTCCCACGAGCTCCCACCATAGGCCTCTCTAGAGAATTCCATAATTCTCTAGAGAGCTTCCCTTAGGTTTATGAAAAGACCTAAGGGGTGGCCATTTGCACCCATCAATCTCTTGGCTTTATTCACTTCCATTTAGGCTAGCTACATTCACTTCCACTCTATCTCCAAGAGTAGCACCACCAGGGCAACCACCACCTCCACGTCAGGATGCTGGATCACCTCTCCAACCTCTCTCCAAGGGCTGGCCTAAGCACCATTGGCCGCCCCTCCTCCTCTCAACCATTCAAAGGCCATCGAAGTCCACCTCCGAATGCCCTTATTTCTGCTAGATTAGTAGCTAGTTCTTCATAGTTTACATGCTTTTATTACTGCTTAGTAGTGTAGCTCTTTATTCTCCCACAATGATGCATGCAAAATCCCCCCATAGATTCTTGTATGCGATCATTTTCTGTTAGCAAGATTTATGTTTTTAAGATTTCCTCTATAAGCTTTCCTCTAATTCCATGTTGCAAACACCCTCCTGAATGAATGAAAGAAACATTTTATATATATATATATATATATATAGAATCACCATGAGCTTATTCATTGCAATATATTTTGTGTGATTAAAGTTGCCTGCTCTTCATTATTATCTATTGCAACCAGCATGTCGGTACTAGAAAATATTGAGGATTTACTATTAATGCATTTTCCGTAAATAGCCACCACATAACTAGAATCGTGCGTACTGAAACTCACACTTTCACCTTCGTCATCTATCTACCACATGCACATGTAATCAAGGTTCATAATGAAAGTGGCAAAACTTTGATCCGACGATTAGAAACCGATGTGCGATTTTAAACAAGTAGAGCGAAAGAGATCAATTTCAAATTTGCATAAACGCCTCCCAGAGACAAACGATCGGGACTCAAGTCTCGTTATCCTTACAAAATCTTTTTTTTTACAAGCACTTTAGAGCAACTATACTACAATTTTCGACGATTTCAAAACGTGCGAAAATGGGTTTGTCAAATGGCGCTACTGCCGGGGAGGCAACGTCATTTTTTTATTTCGATATTTTAAGCTATCACTGACAAATCTTCCTCTACTTGTCTTTGAATCTGCAGGAAAAATAGAAAAAAATGGGATCTACGCACACGAGTGTAGGAAAAAATTCCAGGTGCACATCATATCTGCCTTAGTCTAGGTTTTTTTTGAACCCCAGGTTACATTTGCTTCTAGCAATTTCATTTAAAAAAAAAAAGCTTATTTATTTTTGTGAAGAAAAAAAATCAAAGAAAAAAAATTTAGGTAGTTAGATTAGGTTTCTTTTTTTGAATCCTAGGCTAGTTTTGAAAAAAGCAAAAAAAAAGCTTTTGAAAACCCTTTCAAAAAAATCCTTCTTGAAAAAATAAATTTTCAAAATTTTTTTTGAAATTTTTTTTTTTGGGTGGAAAGTTTGAATTTTAAACTCAAACACATTTTAAAAGCTTCTCCACCACCCTCTGATTTTCGGCTAGATTTCAAAGTTTGTTTCAAAAATTCAATTGCCGAAAAATTAATGAGCAAAAATTTCTAAAATTTGGGCTAGAACTTTCTTCTCAAACCATCTTTCAAACACCACTATTCATTTGAAATAATTCTAGGTAAAAAAATTTTAAAAATTCGTGAAGTGCAAGAGGGTCAGACTAACCTAGTTTGAGATTTTTCAAAATTCAAAAAGCAATTTTGAGCAATCCGCGAATCTGTTTTGACAAAACATTGTGGGGTTTGAAATCTGATCTCATTGTCTTTAATTTCCATATTTTTCCCAAAATTTTGAAAATCATTTGATACTGTTTCAATTTGAAAAACTGACCAGAGGTCAAAATTCCAGATCTGACCCCTTGACATTTAAAAATCTCTACAAATTCATTTGAAATAGTAAAAATTATGAAAAAAAAATTTCTGAAAAGATAATTTAAAGAGAAATCTACTCACCAAATTTCAATTTAATTGGATTCCAATTTTGTTTATAGAATAATTTTTATTCTTGTGGTCTGCTGTAGAAGAACAAAACAAAAGAACAAAAAAAAATCTAGAATTGCATGAACCCTAGGTTACATCTTTAGGATTACAATCTAGAGACCACATTTGGGCTAGACTAGACTTAATCAAGTCTAGTGCTTAGCTAGTGAGCTTGGTCACCTTGTGGGCCACTCACCACAAACCCCAACTGAAGAAAAACGGGCTAAAATCAATTCTAAAACACGAAATCAATCTGAATTCGTTGTCATACTACTGGGTGCTTTCAACCTCTTGGCTGGGTTAGCTTGAGAGGTGGTAATCACTTTCAGTCGGTTGTACGACGAATTTTTCTTCAGGAATTCGAACTTAGAACGAAAAATCTGGTCACCCGATCATAAGGACCATCTAATTGACAAGGCCTTAGCCTTGTCTAGCTTGGCTACACCAACCCAGGGGTTGGGTGGTGTATGCAAGGAAGGAGGTCACTTAGACCTCAACTGGTTGGACTTTGGGAGCCGCTCCCAAGGTGGCGAGTCACCTCACCAATACCATCTTCTCCCCCAACTTCTTCTACTCCCTTAGCCGCAATGGCTAATCCTAGACTTGGACCTAGACCGGGTCAGGATGCTCATAATCTGGACTGGATGGCTCGTCTGGAGGCCCGGGTTGTGGAATCTAAGGAGCGGCATCAATAGAGCATGGACCATATCTTGACGACACTTGACATAATGCAGCATCCACTGCGAGGAGAACAACTTTGGGATTTCTATGATCCAGCCGCATCGATCGTCGCACCCTTAGTCAGGATTCCCATAGGCGGAGACGCGTTTGAGCTCAATCCCAATGTGATCGGTTTGATTAGCACTCATTTTTATGGAAACTCAAGCGAAGATCCATTCCAGCACTTAGAGGACCTGAGTCGACTCGCAGAAACGATTCGACCCAGGAATTTTGATCTTGGGATTGTTCTGATGAAGCTTTTCCCATTTTCTCTAAGGGACAAAGCTTCATACTAGTTCAAGACCATTGGGAAGCCAATTGGAACCTGGCTGGAATTACAACGTGAATTCCTGCAAAAGTTCTTCCCAATCGGTCAAACGAACGCAATGAGGCGTGCCATCATGACTTTCTCCCAAGGAGCTGGGGAGAAGTTGCATGAAGCCTGGGACCGATTTCACGACCTTCTCCGGAAATGCCCGCACCATGGCATACCCAGATGGCACCTAGCTTAGATCTTTTACCATGGGCTAGATGACACACATCGGTATCTGGCCGATGTATCTAGTGGCAGGAATTTTCACGCGAAAGGCGAGAACAACACATTTGAGTTGTTCGAATCTTTGGCAGAGAACTCAATGAATGCCGCATCCATGAACCAGTTCCAGCGGCCTGGTCAGCAGCGGGTTGGTGTCCATGAGGCTCACACCGAGTCTATTCGAGCCAATATGGATATTATCGTCAAGCAGCTGGATAGAATAAACCTGATCGAGAGAAAAATTGACCAAACTAGTCAGGGTCAATCTCACCTGAACTCTGCTACCCCAAGACCCTCCTATACACCTCGAGCCCCTCTGCTCGAGTTAATCTACTCACTCGAGATGCATCTTCTCCTTATTTACGAGATCCTGCATATCAGGATCCCATAAACAATCCCAATCTGGCACCATATGACTAGGGTTACGCACCACCCGTAGACTATAATACGTATCCCCTTGATGGATATACGTCTCAGATGTCTTTAGCCTATGAGGACGTCAGTGCTATTCAAGGATACGAGCGTAATAACCCATATTCAGAGACGTATAACCCTGGTTGGCACCAGCATCTGAACTTCTCCTAGTCTGGTAACTCACAAAGATCACATCAAGATCCACACTACCGAACCAGGAAATACGAGAATGCACAAAACACATACCCTAGGCAGCAACAGCAACCCCGTTCTATATACCAGTCGTTGCACCAAGCTACCAGTCACCCTCCTAAGCGGGCTGACCCTTCAAAGGCACTAAAAGAGGAGCTGCAAGAATCAATGAGGAAATCTACACAGGATACCTTGCAGATAATGAAGGCAATGGCTGACCAGATACAGACTATACAGAACACGCAAAACCAGCTTTTGCAGGAGCATAGGACTCAGGGAGCCTTGCCCTCCCAACCTGTCCGGAACCCTCGGTAGGTGCAGAACCAAGGCGCCCCACCTAGGTTTCAGGCACCACAAGGGCAGGCACACGCCATATAACAGGCGCCTCTTGCACCACCTGGTTATGCTCAAGGTATGTCGCCTTTGATGCAGAACCCCGCATACTCTGCCCCTTCCGCTCCCCCACCACCCCATGGACAGCAAGCCGATGCAAATGCTGTCTCATTGAGGAGTGGAAGGAAGACATTCGACCCACCACATAGGCAAGCGTGTCCTGATTTTTCTTACCCTTCACCGCAAGCAGGTTCGACTCCTTCATCTCAGGAGCCACCTATGATAGATAAGGGTAAGAGGCCACTTGACCCTGAGATTCCCGTCCCTTTTCCTGAGGCTCTAATGTGAAATGTAGTACGGAAAAAGGACAGGTGGAATTTTGAGGACCTGAAATCAATGTTCAAGGAAGTACATATTCAGGTCCCCCTCCTCGAGGCAATAGATCAATTCCCCGCTGTCGCTAGGTTCTTCAAGGACTATTGTACCCCGAAGTGATAGCCTACAATTGGACGACAGGCGGTACTGTCAAAAGAAGCTAGATTCGTGATTCTAGCTGACTTGCTGTCGAAAAAGAAAGACCCTGGTACCCTACTCATATCCTGCTTCTTGCAGGATTCTCCATTTGATCGGGCCCTTCTAGATCTGGGTTCGTCCATAACCTAACTCCCACTACCGTATTTGATCGATTTTGATTTGGGGAGTTAAAGCCTACCTCGGTCACAATTCAGCTGGCTGATGATCAGTAAAAACACCGAGGGGGTGGTTGAGAATGTGATCGTAAAAGTCCGCGGATTCTGCTTTCCCGCATATTTTTTCGTTCTCGATATAGAGGTTCCTCCTAATCTCCGAGATGCACCAATTATTTTTGGTCGCCCATTCCTAGTGACAGCCCGAGCAAACATTGATTGTGCATCCGGGTGTATGGAGATGCCCTAGGTAATGAGCGACTTTGACTTGACATATTCAGGGCATCAAGGAATTTTGACTGTGATCGCATAGAGGAGGATGGTGAAGATGAAGATTCGGCATACTTTGGTAACATTGGGCTCCTTTGTGATGACCCAATGTCTCATTTATCTGCACTATCAGGGTTCTTGGACCTCGATCCACACGGGACTGAGACCATTGCACTGCACATGTCCCCGAGGATCCGATTATTTAGGGTGTGTTTCTGACCACAGCACCCCTGAATCTAGCTATCCTGATCCGTACATTACTGGATCGCTTTAGTTGTTACAAGAAGATGTGACCACAGCTAACGGGCCTCTTGTTAACGCAGTCACAACCGACTATCTCACAGGTAGTGAATCAGCAGGAATTCACATGCATACGAATCATCAGACTTCCACCTTCGAGTCTACTCCTCCTATTCCCATCTTTGACTCTGACCCACCTGTGATTGAATTGAAGCCCTTACCTGACTCACTTAAGTATGTGTTCTTAGGCGAAAGTGAGACATACCCGGTCATTATTAGTGCCTACTTAACCTAAGAACAGGAGCATCAATTGATTTCTACGCTACAAGACCATAGGGCTGTTATAGGGTGAAGCATTGCTAATCTCCGCGGTATTCGCCCCTCGTATTGCACTCATCACATTTACATGGATGAGGGGGTGAAACCTTCAAGACAACCTCAAAGAAGGCTAAACCCGAATATGCTAGAGGTTGTTAAGAAGATCATCAAATGGCTGGATGCAGGTATTGTATACCCAATCTCTGACAGCCAATGGGTGAGTCTGATCCAGATAGTGCCCAAGAAAGCAGGACTCACCGTAGTGAAAAATGATAAAGGTGAATCCATCCCGACCTGCACTGCGACATCCTGGCGGGTCTGCATCGACTATAGGAAACTGAACATGGCTACCCAGAAGGATCACTTTCCTTTGCCTTTCATTGATTAGATCTTGGAACGGTTAGTCGGACGTAGTTTCTTTTGCTTTCTGGATCGATACTCCGAGTATAATCAAGTAGCGATTAGCCCGGAAGATCAAGACAAGACCACTTTCACATGCCCCTTTGGAACATTCGCTTTCAAGCGAATGCCCTTTGGCCTCTACAACGCACCAGCAACATTTCAGCGTTGTATGATGGCCATCTTCTCTGACATGATTAGGGACTATGTGGAGGTGTTCATGGATGACTTCTCCATTTTCGGAGATGATTTCGCATCTTGTCTTGATAACCTCACCAAGATCCTGAAACGCTGTATTGAGGTAAACCTAGTACTATCCTGTGAGAAAAGCCATTTCATGGTGAGGGATGACATAGTACTAGGGCACAGGATCTCTAAAAATGGACTCGAGATCGATCGAGCTAAATCTGAGATTATTTCCCATTTACCGCCACCTAGCTCGGTCAAGCAAATCAAATCATTCTTGGGTCACGTCAACTTCTATCAGAGATTTATACGTGATTTCTTGAAAATTGCATGACCTTTGACGAATCTCCTTGTTGATGATGCCCCATTCAAATTCGACACCTCATGTCTCAGTGCCTTTGAGACATTACGAAGCACTGTCTCTGGCTCCCTGATTCTACAACCACCCAACTGGTCGCTTGATTTCGAGATGATGTGCGACACTTCTGATTTTGTTGTCGGTGCTGATTTAGGCCAGCATCGGGAAAAACAACCTTTTGTCATATACTATGCTAGCAAGACGCTGAATGAGGCTCAGCGCAATTATACTGTCACCGAAAAAGAACTGCTAGCAGCAGTATTTGGGTTGGAGAAATTCTGATCTTATTTATTAAGGTCCAAAGTCATCATCTTCACTGACCACTTTGCCCTCTGGCATTTGTTGGCAAAGAAGGATGCCAAGCCCCGACTCATCAGATGGATCCTTCTATTGCAAGAATCTGATATCAAAATCCGCGACAAAGTCAGAAAACAGAATGTTGTGGCGGATCACCTATCCAGACTAGACCCAAGCACATTCCTTATTCCCTACCTATCAATGAGCAATTTCCAGATGAATCCCTTTTGGCAGTTCACTCTGTTGAGTTCCCTTAGTACGCGAATATCGCAAACTATCTTGCCACAGGCAAGATTCCCGCGAACCTATCCAAGGACCAGAAACTCAAATTCACTGCGGAGGCTAAATTCTACCTCTAGGATGACCCACTGCTCTTTTGCATTGGAGCAGATCAAATTATTCAAAGATGCATCCCAGATTCTTAAATCCCCAGTGTGTTATCTTTTTTCCACAATGATGCTTGTGGTGGTCATTTCTCGGGATGGAAAACCGCTGCAAAAATTTTGCAGTCGGGATTTTTCTAGCCAATTATTTTCAGTGATACACACGAATATGCCCAACACTGCAAAGGATGCTAGTCTGTCGGTTCTATGACCAGGAGAGACATGATGCCACTCCAGCCCATCATGGTTGTAGAAGTGTTCGACATCTGGGGCATCAATTTTATGGGCCCTTTTCCGAACTCTCATGGCTTCGAGTATATATTACTAGCCGTTGACTGTGTCTCGAAGTGGGTCGAGGCCATCCCGGCGAGACGGGCTGATCATAAGACCATCATTTCTTTCATACGGCAATACATCTTCGCGAGATTCAGAATACCCCGCGCTCTGATTAGCGACAGGGGAAGCCACTTCATCCACGCCCATTTCAGGTCATTATTAAAGAAATATGGGGTACATCACCATATAGCCACCCCGTATCACCCGCAAACCAATGGGTAGGCAAAAGTGTCTAACCGTCAAATCAAGCTGATTCTCCAGAAGATGGTTAGACCAGACAGGAAGGACTAGTCTGATAAATTAGTTGATGCACTCTGGGCATATCGAACCGTGTATAAGGCCCCACTTGAAATGTCACCATATCGTATGGTATATGGCAAGGCCTGTCACCTTCCTGTAGAACTAGAACACCGCATCTTTTGGGTGGTGCAAAAATGTAACCTTGACCTCGATGCTGGAGGTCAAGAACAGAAACTCCACCTTAGCAAATTAGAAGAGATCCAGCGGGAGGCCTATGAGAACGCATTGATTTACAAGGTCAAGACCAAGGCCTTTCATGACTGCCACATCTGAAGGAAAGCATTCACGCCCAACCAGCAAGTCTGGTTGTTTGATTCACGATTAAAACTTTTCGCAAGGAAGCTCAAGTCCAAGTGGATTGGCCCATATGTTGTGATTCACCCATATCTTAATGGGGCGGTCCAGATCAGGGACCCAAAATCTGGGCAAATATCTACAGTAAATGGCTAGTGCCTCAAGCCATTTTTGGCCTAGGAACCTTCTCCAACTGACGAGATCATTCATCTTATTGAAGACATGTGATTTAGTTTTCGCCCAGCTGGAGGCGTTAAACTCAGCATCTACTCAGCATCCATCACCCTATACATATTCATTTTTATATATAACATATTTTTCCTTTTAGCATATTTGCTTTTCGCATATTGCATACTATCAGGTTGGACGGTGCTGAATGTATAATTTCAGGAGCAAGTACAAGTGATTTCTACCCATCTACTCCCTGCTGTATTTATTTTCTTTTACATTCATGCATGAGGACATGCAAGAACTTAAGCATGGGGGGTAGATACGACAAAATTGAAAATTTTTATGCCAACATTTAGGAAAACCTCGGAGTTACATGTTACACATACTTTAGGATCCTAAATAAAAGAACAACCGACTCCACCTCCAATGCTCGCATTGGAGCTAGAAATCGTCCGCAATAGCCATTTCCAACTCACTCGCTCACTTTTTGTTCTAAATTTAGGGTCAAGCTGAATGTAACCCAAAAGGGAAATTTCATGAAGTATGAATATAAGAGGTTACTTGTTTATAACATATATACATATTACATTCATGAATAAGATTTTTATCAAGGGAATGCATTAGGAATTTTATCCTCTAGTTGACTCCTGTAATCTGGAATCTAGTACAATTTTTCACACACATGAAGAATTTGCAATGGATTCATGGTGAAGGTTGATAAACATCTTTAGCCTGTCAAGAAGAAGCAGTGCTTCTTCTCCTGAACCCCTGGACAGTGTTTTGGGAGTTAGGCATATTTTCCTCCAAAAATCCACCAAATAGTGTGAGATAAGAGTACTGGTGCTCTAAGATTAGTGCAAGGAATCCAGAATCCTAGATAATTAGGTGATGATACTCAGAGATTAGACATAGTTTTTGCTCTCAGTTCCTACGTATACATTTTTGTGCGAGTTGTGAGAGCCATCAAATAAGGCAAATACGTGGAAAGCAAGTTTTCATAAAACAAGGGCTAAGGTGGATGGTTATGACCATTCTTTACGGAATCCTCGACTGAAGGAGGGTATTGATGTCAAGGTTAGAAATACACCGTCCTATCCATCTCTCCCGATGCCGTGAATAGGCACTTCCACCAAATAAGCCACCCATTGTCTCTTGAGTACCACCAATCCCTAATAATGCCTCCTCAATAAAGTTCATGGATGTGTGTAAGTTGTGTTATGTTGAAAAAGAAAAAAAAAAGAAAGAGAAAAAAAATGAAATGAAAAAAAATGATGAAAAGAAAGAAAAATTGAAAAAAATTAGAAAACGAAGAAAAAGCAAAGAAAAAAGAGTGAATATTTAGTTCAGTTGCATTGAGGCAATACCACCAAATAAATTTGAGATCTACCAAATATGGCCTTAACCCACCTTTCTTGTGTTTCTGACCGCCCAAATACTGGCTGAGGAATTCTGACTTAGTGTTAGGGTTATGGAACTCAATTAAAGTGTTAATGACAAGTGAGACCACCAAATATAGGTCATACATGAGAATCTGATGAGATTGTGAGCTCTAAGAAAAAAAAAACAGAGAGTAAGAGAGAATGAATACAAAGGAATCAAAAGAGAGCATAGTTTTTCTCGTCTTTCTCTGAGTTGAGTTACATAATAATTTGGGAATCTAGATTCTACAGTACTAATCTCCATGTAGCACCAGTCGAGAGTAAGCCACCAAATATATAATCTTTTCCCTCTAGTTTCTGTACCTAAGCTTAAGGCTAGGTGGAATTCATAGAATATTTTGAAAACCCCGAGGGAAGAAGTCTGCCTATCCCACTAGAATTTTTACTAGGGGTCAAGTACAGGCTTCAGAGGTGAATTAGTTTTTCACTTGAATCTGTTGCAAAAGCTACATAGCTACACTTTCACGATTGTCTGGATTTCTAGAGCATAGGATGAAAACAAAAAGGAGAAAAATCTCTAGGCATACACTTGATAAAATAATCAATCCCTTAGGGACCCTTCTGTGAATAATTTACTTTTGCATTTGCTAGGGACTAGCAAGATTTAGGCATGGGGGTATGATTGCGCAGCAATCATAGGTCTTAATTGTCAAGAATTAGGCTAGGACTTAGCATAAGTTAGGATAATTCATGCATGCAAAAGCATTACTTGCATCTTTACTGCTTTCTTTTAGCTATGCATAAAATAATGTTATAATGTACTGATTAGGTGCATTATGTCAATTGCAGGTAATAAGCTGATCAAAAGGTAGATCTGAAGCTAGATCTAAAGCTGGATCAGAAGAATAAAGGATAACTGGTGTTGCAGCAAAGTTGGAGTAGAAGACCTAGAATAAGATGTAGTAGACAATAATGTAAAGGGTTGAGGTATGCTATTTTATTTTAGTAGGAATAAAGCAGTAAGATATAAATAACTTAGGACCATCCTAGCCCTAGGATAGCCTAGAAGCTTCCCCAAGCCTTGGCCACCCTTAGATTAGGTCACCACACCTTAATTCCAACCTCTATCTGGACGTCCAGATGAGTTATAGGACATCCAAAACCCTTAGCCAACTCCCGCACACCTTAAACCCACTTCTGTAGTGTTATTGGATGTCCAGACACTTGGTCAGACGTCCAATTTCTGCAGAATACCTAAAACAAAACCCAAAATCCCTCCTGACTCTGATTGGACGTCCAGACAATAAGTCTGGACTTCTGATTTTTCATTATAAGACGTCTGACACTATTATTAGATGTCAGATACCGTCCTCCAATACCTGTTTTGGAATTCAAGCCTTGATCTTGAATCTCTAGCCCCCTAAACCCAATTCTAACCCCATAGGAACCTAAATTAAGGTGCCTTAACCCTAGTACATCACCTCTAGACCTCCCTAAGGACCTAATTAGGTCCTCACTAAACCTAATTGACTTAGATCTTAGTCAATTCCATCAGCCTATTCAATTGGACTCATTAAGTCCAATTGAGCCCCGATCTCAGCACACACTATCCAATTGGACTCAATGAGAGTCCAATTGACCTAGACATGACTTAATTGAGTTATTTTACTCTCAATTAAGTTTTCACACACCCAATTAAACTTGTATTAAATTTAATTGCACTTTACCTTAGTGAATTAGGGTTTACAACCCTAATTTGAGACATACCTTGACCTAAACCCACTAGAACTTAACCTAATCAACCTAGCCACCTAAGTTTCAACCCACACACACCCACGCACACCATCCACACGAAAAATACCTAATCTAAAGTTCTCTAGAACTCCCTACCATGTGTTATTGCCTTGGTTGCTAAAATTAGCAACCAAGAGCCATTCAATTTTTAGATCCACATTTGCTGGATCTAAAAACCACCATCCATCCTCTCTCTCTCACTCTCCCACGAGCTCCCACCATAGGCCTCTCTAGAGAATTCCATAATTCTCTAGAGAGCTTCCCTTAGGTCTATAAAAAGACCTAAGGGTTGGCTATTTGCACCCATCCATCTCTTGGCTTTATTCACTTCCATTTAGGTTAGCTACATTCACTTCCACTCCATCTCCACGAGTAGCACCACCATGGCCACCACCACCTCCACTCCAGGATGCTGGATCACCTCTCCAACCTCTCTCCAAGGGCAATCCTAAGCACCATTGGCTGCCCCTCCTTCTCCTCTCAACCATTCAAAGGCCATCGAAGCCTACCTTCGAATGCCCTTATTTCTGCTAGATTAGTAGCTAGTTCTTCATAGTTTACATGCTTTTATTACTGCTTAGTAGTGTAGCTCTTTATTCTCCCCCAATGATGCATGTAAAATCCCCCCTAGATTCATGTATGCGATCATTTTCTGTTGGCTAGATTTATATTTTCAAGCTTTCCTCTAATTCCATGTTGCAAACACCCTCCTAAATGAATGAAAGAAATATTTTTTATATATATATCTCCGTGTTGAGGATCACCATGAGCTTATTGATTGCAATATATTTTGTGTGATTAAAGTTTCCTACTCTTCATTATTATCTATTGCAACCAGCATATCGGTACCAGAAAATATTGAGGATTTAAATATTAATGCATTTTCTGTAAACAGCTACCACATAACTAGAATCGTGCGTACTGAAACTCACACTTTCACCTTCGTCATCTGTCTAACACATGCGCACGTAATCAGAGTTCATAATGAAAGTGGCAAAACTTTAATTTGACGATTAGAAATTGGCGTGCAATTTTAAACAAGTAGAGCGAAAGAGATCGATTTCAAATTTGCATAAACGCCTCCCAAAGACGAACGACCGGGACTCAAGTCTCGTTATCCTTACAAAATCATTTTTTTTACGAGTGTTTTAGCGTGACTATACAACGATTTCTGACGATTTCAAAATGCGTGAAAACGAGTTTGTCACCAAGCCTTGGTTGAAAAGATCTAATCAACAAAAATCCTAAAATCAGGCTCTAATCTCACTTGAACCCTAAAACCCTTGGACCTAATAACTTGAGAGTCAAATCAGGGTGATTTCTAGGTCTTGACCTAGATCTCATTCTACCATCTTTAGGGCAGGTTAGGTGAAGTTGGTCTACATTGTAGGCCAACCAACCTCTAAATTAGGTCACAAGTTGAATTAGCTTCTAATCAAGTGAAATCAAAGGCACAAATTAAGACATAAAATTGGTAGACTTAAGGTCTTAAGTTCGTACATTCTGGTCTACCTGGACCCTCAGAGACAAGGAAGGTCGGGTGGGGGAAACACTGTAACCCATAGGGGCACTCTATCGTGTAGGGGTTTTTGCGAGGCTCTCCCTTCCTGGCTACCGTGGTAATTCTTGGGTGTGCGAATTTCTTATTTAGAGGTATCATCCACCTCGAAATTGATTTAGTCATCCAAAAATCTTTGGGTGCCTTGATTGGGTGAAAAATTCACATCCAATCCCTCATCCCTTCTATTTAGATCACATACACAGATCATCTTAGGGATTTCTTTCAGATTTGATCAACTTCAAATTTAATCTTGAGTTTTGATTCTACATCTTGATTCCACCATTTGATTCAAAAATGCAACCTAACATGTTAGTAGACTGGTTTGAGGATATACTGGTTAATGTGTCAAATGCAACAACATTCATTTCGGAAGAAGCACAACTAATTTTGACATAACTAGAAAACGGGACAACTTGGGATGTTCTCATGCCAAAATACTGAGAAATTGAGAGATGACATAATGGTGAGTATATCTTGTGTAGATTTGAGCCATTACTATGGAAAGTACACCGAGATGACTTAGAAAGAAGAGACAAGATAATGCAGATGTTGAAAAGTGTTATCGATCATAGGCATCAATATACCCTTGCGATAGCTTGGATTAACCAGCATAATCTCCCAAATCCCAGGTTTGATAATAAGATTGTTATGGACCCCCAACCCAGAGGAATTCCAATTCAAATTTCATAGCAATTGACATACATGATCTTGAAATGGGTGGGGAGGATCCAATTACAGATGATCACAATTACGAGCCAACCCAACCATGCCCTAATGTTCTAGACACCTATGATACCAAGATTGAATCAGAACCTCTAGAGGGTGTAAATTCCATCCCTTATTCTGATAAGGTGACTCTTGAGAGCAATTCTGACATCCCTGTAGAGCCTAATCTAAATTCTAGTGATCCAACCCACACCCTTAACCTAGAATCTGGATTTGAGCATTATTGGGAGGATTACAAGGCCCCGTGTGATGGAAATCAGATTTTGAATCTGGATTATGATTCTGGGCCTTTATTTGATGAATGCACCTCTCCAACCTCCTAAAAAACACAGATTGATTTTTCAGAAGTCATGCCAATCTATGATACAAAAATCAAGGAGTTGGAAGAGTTGGGTTTTGATTGGGTCTTCTTTACAAGCCAAGAACCTGAGCTCATACCTAATAAGAACACCTTTTTGAGTTCGGATTCTGAAATCAGGTTAGACCCAAGTCAAGTTGCTGATTCTACATCTTTTGATTTACTCTATGGTGGAACCTCAGATCTAGAATAAAATTCAGAACATGATTCTCGCAAGTTCTCTAACGATTTTGAATCTTACTCTGATATTGGAGAATTATTATTTCCTGATGATTACGAGCCATTCTACAACCTCAGTATCCACAACCCATCTTTTGATTCTGATGCTGAAGTCAATGATTTGAAAGAAAACACCTCATCTGCAACATATATAGAACCTACTCAGATTTGAACCCAACCCTGACCTGCAACCGAACTCAATTTTTACTCTGATTCTTCTCCCAATGAGCTAGTTGCACATGATTCTCCTCCACATTTTTATCGAGTTTTGAACATCGATCAGACTACAAATCACACCCATCCTTCTCTAATCACTCCTGTAGGGTTCCTACATCCTCCACCGATCCTTTTTCATTTAAGGATACCTACTCTGATTAGGATGATTCGACTCAGCAAAAACCCTGGATTCACACTTCTATAACTTCTTGAACTTTACAGTATCTGGTGGGCACCACATCTCCTAATTCACATCTATCAACCCGCCAGATTGATTGGGTTTGGGCTGCATCATCAGCCTGTTGACTTGAACAAGCACCTGGTTGGACCAACCAAGCTATTGATCAAGGTGCTTATTCTACTAAATTCATTTGATTTGACCACTCCTCCACATCTTTTTCCGCTCGGCTGAAGGGAGTAAATTTAGCGCTTAACGGGAGGTAACCTGTCATTCCAAAAACCCGAGATCCTTCTGATTATCCTTTTGTACTTCACGTCTAATTGCACAGCAATCATAGGTCTTAATTGACCTAAATTAGGCTAGGACTTAGCATAAGTTAGGGGAATTCATGCATGCATAAGCATTACTAGCACCTTTACTGCTTTCTTTTAGCTATGCATAAAATAATGCTATAATGTACTAATTAGGTGCATCATGTCAATTGCAGATAATAAGCTAATCAGAAGCTAGATCTGAAGCTGGATCTAAAGCTGGATCTGAAGAATAAAGAATAACTGGTGTTGCAGCAGAGCTGGAGCGGAAGACGTGGATTAGATGTAGTAGATAACAATGTAAGGGAGTTAAGGTATGATATTCTATTAAGTAGGAATAAAGTAATAAATTGTGAAGAACTTAGGTCCATTCTAGCCCTAGGATAGCCTAGAAGCCTCCCAAAGCCTTAGTGATAAACGCCAATTTATCATCATTCTTATGCATTAAAACAAACCTAGCTCTTAGAGTTTTGCTCCGCAAACGGGTTTTTGGGCTGCATTTAGGCATTAACTAGGTTAGGCATGCATTTCATTTTCTTTTGTTGTTTTAATGTGTTTTTGTGAGTGTTAGGGATGAACAGATATACAGATCCCTAAAACTCTAGCACTCAAGAAGGTAAATGGTGAAGGAGGAGCTCAGATTAACTGGAACTCAACTTGATCTAGCTCACCACAACTAGAACTTAGCTCACTTGGACAAGGGTTAGCCCATCCCAGCTCCATTCAGCTAATCTCAGCTGAATGGCAACTCAAGAGAGTTCATCTTAGCTCACCCTAGCTCAAGTCAACTCTGATCCAGCTCAACCTAGTTAAGTGTAGCTCATCTCAGCTCCCACAAGTCCACAGGGAGCTCTAGCTAGCTCAGCTGAGTTGACTGGAGTTCACACCAGCTCAGATCCAGCTACATCCAGCTCCACTTAACTCCAGCCAGCTAAAGAAGAATTCATCCCATCTCAGGAAGCTCAAGTCCAGCTCCCAGGGACCCAGCTTAGCTCAAGCTAATTGAGCTAAGCTACCTTAGCTGCCTCAATCAGCTCAATCCTCCCCGGGAGCACCAGACCCAACTCACCTCATCCCTATTCAACAAAAGCCAGCTCACTTTAGCCTGGCTTAGTAGCTAGTAAAGAACTAGCAAGCTAAGCCAGCTAGAGTAGCCCCATGTTGACCTCTTCAGCAGCTGCCAGCTCCACTTCAGCTCCAGATTCTTCAGATCCAGCTCCTCCCTCCAAACCATAGCTCCAACACCACCTCCTCTACTCCACCATTAGCTAAGCTAGATTAGCTTAGCTATGCTCCATCTTCCTTGGCTTTTACCACCCAAAAACCCTACCTAACAACTCTACCAACTAGCTCCACCTAAGCTCCAGATAAGCTAACCCTACTTGGCGCCAACCTAGCCTACCCACTACCTCCAAAAGACACCAAAAAGTGGCACCAAAACCACCCTAATTACCCCCCTTGTTGGAGCCACTTTTCCCTCCAAAAACCCCCTTCATCTCCACCACACATCTCCCCTTAAAACCATCTCCACCATCCACATAATCCCACCTTCTAGAAGCCTCAAAGTTGGCGCCAACCCATGGCACCCCTCCATGGTTGGCGCCACTTTTAGGTGTCCCTTGGACACCCATAACTACCCCCCTTACACCCCTTAGGTGGCTCCAACCATCCTTAACCCTAGGATCACCTAACCACCTCCATCCTCCCATCTTAGCCCTCTATTTCAAGAATCACCTTAACCCCTCACCCTACCCTATAAAAATACCACTACCCACCACCATTCAAACCATCCTTGGCTAGCAAATTCACTCTCATACTCTACCTAGAGCCCACGCCCAAGAGAGAAGAAGAAGAAGAAGATTAAGGGGATATTCTATTCCTTTGGTGCCTTCCCCTCTTCCCTTCTCTCTTGAGCCCATGCCAGCCAAAGGAGGAGCCAGGCAAGGAAGATCTTTGGAGGAGATCTTGAAGGTGGTCCACGCCACCTTGGAGGAGAATTTGAGGGTGGCGCACGCCCACCCTTGGAGGAGAGCATTGAAGGTGGTAGCATCCATCTTGGAGGAGCTCTCAAGGAAGGAGAAGAAGGAGGCCCTCTTTTCAAGCCAAGGAGTAGCCAGGCTTCGAGCAAGACTCCCTTCTTCACCAAATTTTGCAAGAGGATTTGTGTTTCTTTTATTTCTTTTAGATTTTTTCATTTCTAGTAGAAGCATTCCTCTACTTGTCTTTGAAAAGAACACAAATTCTAGTTAATCAAATTGCCTTCCTTTTACTTTCTATTGCAATTGCTGTTTTTGTTCTAGCACTTGTTTCACCTCTTCTTCCTAATTACTCTAGGCCTCCACTTGCCTAGAGTGAGCTTAGGAAGAGGATATATCTATCTCTTAAGTTTTAATTAAGTAATTATAGTTGTTAGTACTTTCCGCCACAATTCGCATTTTGCCCTCATCTTTTCAAAACAAAAAAAATTACATATTTAAAATACCAAAAAGAAAGTTGAGATCTATTTTGTAAACAAGAGAATTGAATTGCAAATTTGCCTCCTTGGACGACCCTAGATACTCCCCTATCTAAGATACAAATTTAAAAGCGTATGCGAATTTACGTGTCACAACATTAAAAACCCGCTTTTACAAATCACGCAACTTTTCGCATCACTTAGCCACCCTTAGATTAGGTCACCGCACCCTAGGAAAAGCTAAAACCCTAATTCTAGCCTCTATTTGGATGTCCAGATGAGTTATAGGATGTCTATAACTTTTAGCCAACTCCTGCACACCTTAAACCCACTTATGCAGTGTTATTGGACATCCGACACTTGGTCAGACATCCAATTTCTGCAGAATACCCAAAACAAAACCAAAAATCCCTCCTAACTCTGATTGGACATCCAGACAATAAGTCTGGACTTCTGATTTTTTATTATAAGATGTCTGACACTATTATTAGACGTCTGATACTGTCCTCCAGTTCCTGTTTTGGAATTCAAGCCTTGATCTTGGATCTCTAGCCCTCTAAACCCAATTCTAACCCCATAGGAACCTAAATTAAAGTGCCCTAACCCTATTACATCGCCTCTAGACCTCCCTAAGGACCTAATTAGGTCCTCACTAAACCTAATTGACTTGGATCTTAGTCAATTCCATCAGCCTATTCAATTGGACTCATTGAGTCCAATTGAGCCCTGATCTCAGCACACACTGTCCAATTGGACTCAGTGAGAGTCCAATTGACCTAGACCTAACTTAATTGAGTTATTTTACTCTCAATTAAGTTTGCTCACACACAATTAAACTTGTATTAAGTTTAATTGCACTTTATCTTAGTGAATTAGGGTTTACAACCCAAATTTGAGACCTACCTTGACCTAAACCCACTAGAACCTAACCTAATCAACCTAGCCACCTAAGTTTAGACCCTCACACACCCACACACACCACCCACACGAAAATACCTAGCCTAGAGTTCTGTAGAACTCTCTACCACGTGTTGTTGCCTTGGTTGCTAAAATTAGCAACCAAGAGCCATTCAATTTTTAGATCCACATTTGCTGGATCTAAAAACCACCATCCATCCTCTCTCTCTCACTCTCCCACGAGCTCCCACCATAGGCCTCTCTAGAGAATTCCATAATTCTCTAGAGAGCTTCCCTTAAGTCTATAAAAAGACCTAAGGGTTGGCCATTTGCACCCATTCACACTTGGCTTCCATTTAGTTTAGCTACATCCACCCCACCTCCACGAGTTGCTTCACCATGGCCACTACCATCTCCATGCCAAGATGCTGGATCACCTCTCCAACCTCTCTCCAAGGGCCGGCCTAAGCACCATTGGCCGCCCCTCCTTCTCCTCTCAACCAACTCAAAGGCCATCGGAGCCCACCTCCGAATGCCCTTATTTCTGCTAGATTAGTAGCTTAGTTCTTCATAGTTTACATGCTTTTATTACTGCTTAGTAGTTTAGTTCCTTACTTCTCCCTCAATGATGCATGCATAATCCCCCTTTAGATTCATGTATGCAATCATTTTCTGTTAGCTAGATTTATGTTTTCAAGCTTTCCTCTATAAGCTTTCCACGAGTTCCATGTTGCAAACACCATGATGAATTAATGAAAGATCTTTTTCTATATATATATATATCTATGTGTTGAGAATCACCATGAGCTTATTGCAATATATTTTGTGTGACTAAAGTTTCCTGCTTTTAATTTCTGATATTCTAGCAACTAAGCATGTCGTGCATAAATATGTAATAACCATAAACCGATATGCAATTTTAAGCAAGTAGAGCGAAAGAGATCGATTTCAAATTCGCATAAATGCCTCCCAGAGATGAACGACCGGGACTCAATTCTCGCTATCTTTATAAATACTTTTGATGAGCGTTTTAGAGTGACTATACTACGACTGCCAACGATTTCAAAATGTGCAAAAACGAGTTTGTCAACGTCTATTGCACCTTGAGTTCAATTTTAGAACAGTTGATCCCACCTCTAGGACTCATATCAGAGCTTGAAATCGTCCGCAACAGTCATCCCGACCCGTTCACCCACCCAATAATCCTGTTCTAATTGTTGAACCCAAAACTATTTCATACCCTCCATTTACAATGAGGACATTGCAAAACATAGGCATGGGGGGTGTTAAAGTGCAAACATATAAAAATTTCAAGTTTCTGAAGGATTCTCACAAAAAAATACATATTACAAAAAACCAAAAAAAATAAAAATATTGAAAAAGGAAAAAAAAATGGAGAAGGGAGGAAATTTTGAATGAATTGAATGCATATTATTCTTGAGGAGGAAAAGGGGAGGTGATTTTGAAATGTCAAAAAGGAGCAACAATTTGAAACAAAAAGAGTTAGTCATTAGTAAAAGATTAAGGAATCTACTTAGTTCTAGACCAAATCAAAAGAAAGAAACTAAAAAATAAAAGTGCTAAGAGATACAGAGATTAGCATGAACGCTGATGTTAGGCCTCTTGGGCTATGTTTAGGCTTAAAAATTCAAGTATCTGTTAAGATCTGGATAGTAAAGAATTTGAGGAAAATGAGAAGCTTAAGTATTAGGTCTAAGGCTAAGGGATTATTCGACCTCATTAACTGACCTCTGGTTTGCGGGACTCGATAACCTAAGTACCCTAAATCACACACAGTCTAGTTCAGTGCGCTTAATATCAAAATAACACAAATGCGTTAATTCTATTCTAAAAATGCCACCTAGATTAGGAGTGACTCATCAACATAAGTTGATTTGGATGAGTTCCCAATACGGAGTGGCGGGAAATTCCCCTCGAAGATGTGCAATAACATACCGTCTCCTTGGTGCTTGTCTCCTAGGATATCTAAATATACTACCAAGGGTATGTAAGTACCTTGTGCTGATTCAGGTGCCATGGGTGGATTATCCTGAAATGTCGATTGCCAGGGCCTGAATTTAGCTACAGAACGCCATGGGCGGCACTATCTCGAAGTGTCGAAAGCCAGGGTTTTGGGGGTTACCATGGGTGGTGCTATCTCAAAGCATCGAAAGCTAGGGACCCTAAAGGATTGATGGTGGGAGCTAGGAATCCAATACAGATCGCATTGTAAAGCCAATTCAAAGCTAGAAATAAAAAAAAATAGAGAGAGAAAACTCTCCAAAAATGCAAAAATTCCTCTATCTCTCTCTTAGAAAAACACACTGCAAACTGAACCGAGACTAAAAATGTTGCAAGCATAGGTGCTTTAATCACAGAGTTCAATGAATCTTAGGTTAGTTCCTGTGGGCCTTAGAAACCTTTGCGGCAGACTGAGGCCAAAGCTGGTCAGGTTTGGATCTTGGTTGGTACTTGAGTGCCTTTAGGCCTACTATTGGCATTCTAACCTAATCTACAAAAGAAAGCACATATCAGAGATCTGAACACATGGTCAAGAATTTGAGTTAATTCCATAAGATTTTGCTAAGGGACTAGTAAAAGTTAGGCATGGGGGTATGATGATAACATCATCATCAGCCATATCTAGCTTTAATTAATCATAATCACGGAATAAATGCTCCTACGTAATCGCGAGAGAGACGTAATTCATTGCAAATTCATTATGAGGGAAATATAGTTTTAACAGCATATCTCAATTGCAGTACAATCATGGGGTTTCTCCAGGGGTTAATTAAGGGTCAAATGATTTTAAGAGTCTAACAAGTGGGTTAGAGCAGACAGAAAAGGATTTTCGCACGTTACGGGAACTAATGACTTCCGAAACCTTAAAAGCAGACCCGCTTAATTAACTAAGGTTCTGGCCAGGATAAAATTCATCTAAACCCTCTAAAATTCATAGAATAATATTCTCTAGAGTTTAGTATCTTCAATTTGACCATTGGAACCCATCTTGACCCAAAACAGAGTCTTAGACAGACTTTTGCCCTAATTTAGGATTTTTCATAAATTACCCAGTCAAACTAGGTCAAAACTAAAATCTAAGTTCACCATGAATTCCTTAGGTCCAAATTAGGTTTGTACCAAAATTTAGGCCCAATCTGAGATCATGTTGACCTAGTTTGCAATTTGGTCCTATCTTACTCTTTTATCTCACACTCATGCCCCTAACTTTTGAATTTCTTACAAATAGCCCCCAAACTTTGTAATATTCTTCACAAATAGGTCCCTACCACCCTCAACTCCTAATCCTAAAGATCGGCGACCTTCAATGGGAAGATCTCCCTGATTTCTCGCTCAATCCCTTCCAAAATTGGAAGGGAGATTCTTTATGGAGTCCTCTTTCCAATGAATCTGGTCTTGAGCCCAACAACTTTCCCAATCTCTCTTGTGAACGCATGAGAGATTTATGTATCTTTAGGCTTCCAACTCCGATGAGCCTTCCAAGCTTGGGAAGCTTGCTTCCCAAGCTCTAATCGCCCCCTGAGGCCTATAAAAGAAACCCCAGGGCCTGCCCATTCTCCTCAGTTTGGTTTGATGCCATAAAACCCACTCCCTTGTCTTCTCCGACCAACAACAACCGCAGCTCCGATGACCCTCTACCTCTCTCTCTCTCGTACCTCCAATGAACAAATTGAAGGCCTTATCTTCTTCACCTCATCCTCGCGATCTTCCCTGTGAAAAGGGAGGTCGTTCCTTCATCTCGTTAGTTGATGGGAACACCATCATGAGCCCTAACTAGCTCATTTTGACCTAGAAAAGAGAACAAAAGCTCCTACATAACTAAGTGAAGGGCCTAACTCAGGGAATAACTGTTTTGAGAGAAAAGCAAGAAACAAAGGGTAAAACTGTAATTTTACCATTGCAGTACAACAACAGGATTTCTCAGGGGCTAAACATGGGTTAATTGATTTTAACAAGATAAAAAGTGTAATGGTTCAATCAGAAAAGGGTTAATGTGAGATCTGGGAATTAAATGACATTCTACAACCCTAAAATAAACCCACTTAATTTAAGAAGGTTATAGTCAGGATAAAAATCAACTAAACCCTCTAAAATTCATGGAAAAATATCCTATAGGGTTTAGAGCCTTCAATTTGGCCTTTTAAACCTATTTTGACCAAAATAGGGGTCCTAGTCAAACATTTGCCCTAAATTGGATTTTTGTGAAAAATATCCAGTCAAACGTGGTAAAACCTAAAATCCAACTTCACCATTAGATTCCTTAGGTCCAAATTAGGTCTATACCAAAATTTTAACCTAAGGGGAATTCACTTTGACCTACTTTGCAAAATAGTCCAAACTAATTACTTTTAGACCCCTAGCTTTCAAAAACCTTGCAGAGATCCCCCTAGCTTCCTCGCCATTATTTACAATTAGGTCCCTTTTCCATTAAAGCGGAGAAGTCCTACTCCGGTGAGGATTCAAGATGGGATTTCTCCTTGATTCCTCAAAGACTCCCTCTCAAATTTGAAAGGGAGATTCTCTGAGGAATTCCCGATCGTGTAAACCCCATTTTGCGCTTAGATTCCCACCTAATCTCTCATGCGAATGCATGAGAGAAATGGGTATCTCTTGACCTACCAAGTCCGGTGAGGTTTCCGTGCTTGGAAGCTTGCCTTCCAAGCACAAGGCCCTCCGCCTGCGACTATAAAAGGCGCCCCAAGTCCTCCCGACCATCCTAAGCTTGATTTGGCCAAAGAATCCCCCAGAATTCCTCCTTTCCCCTCTCCGGCCAAGACACCCGCAAGCTCCGGCGACTCTTCCTCCCTCTTCTCATCGCTCTGCCACCATACCATTGGCAAAGTCTTCTCTGCCTCATTCTTCCGCGTCATGCCATACCTACGCACGCGTCTTCATCCCTCTCGTCGTCACCCCCTCTTCATCTCAGGGCCTTCGTCTCTGGCGACGGCAGATATGCACCGTCCGCCCTCCACTTCCCCCTTTGTCCAATCACTCTCAGATAAGTTCCCTTCTCTCTACTCTTCATTTTCCCCCTCTTTATTTCACAAAACCACCCTCAACAGACACAGACCACCCTCATCTTCTTCATCTTCGGTAGACCACCGGCGAAGGCGCATCCATCACTCCACACACCCACACGCCTTGCCAACTACCGTAGAAGCTTCACCATCTTCCACTGATCATCTTCCACCTCTCCATCGACCGCCACACACACCCGACACTGCCCCCGAATAACCCCACTTTCATGGCCACAGACCGACCTAGGCACACATGCCTAGGCCGTCCCACACCACGCCACCCACCGCGCCACCTTCGCCATGTCACGGTGAAGCTTTCTGAACATTTTGATAGGGCTGTGAGGCCATATTCGTGTTGACAGTGTTGGACCACCACCGCCATTGAAGAGGAAGCGAAGCTTGCTCGCAAGCTTGCTCCAAGTAGCCCCACTCCAAGAGACCAAGTCCCAAGTGCACGGCTTTACTCAGCAAACAGAATCAGCCATCTATCGTGGGCCAAAGCACACCGCAGCTGCAGCAATCAGTGGAGACCCCTACAAATGCACGTGAAGAAGCAGGTGGGACTTTTAGTCCCACCTCGGTAACTTTAGAAGCAGGTGAGTGATATAAATTGTTTTTGTGTTTTAGCCTCTTTGCCTCCTAACACGGGGTGGGGTCCCCTCACCCACACACCCGCCTCATCTGTGCTCACTCCTCTGCGGACCTAGCTGACCTGACCTGATAACCCTGCACTCCTTGTGCATCACCCATGCCGGTGCGCCTGGACCTGGGTGCACTGATCCGACCTGTTTACCCGAGAAAGGCTCTGGGAGAGAGAGCCTAAGAGAGAAAAGAGATAGAGCATTCGTGGGGGAGGGTAAGGGTAGGTTTTGCACTTCTGTGCAGGGAAAGGAAGAAGGAAGAGGAAGCTGAAGAAGGAAGAGGCCAAGGAAGGAAAGCTGAAGGAGAAAGAGCTGCAGGGGAAGCTAAGGCAAAGAAAGAACCAAGGAAGGAGAAGGCACAGCTGAAGAAAGAGGACTCTGAAGGAGAAGCCAAAGAAGAGAAGGAAGGAGCCGCAGAGAAGGCAGGGCTGAAATCAGAGAAAGAAGAGCAAAGAAGAAGACATTAGAGGAAAGAAAGAAGAGAAGAAAGAGAAGCTAAAGGCACTATTGCAGAGAAGAAGGAAGGAGAAAGAAGAAGCCAAAGTCTAAAGCAGAGAAAGAAAAAGAAGAAGAGAAAGCCTAAGCTAGAAGCATCTAATTTTTACATTTATTCATATTTTTAAGCTTCTACATACATTGAAACTAGTTCTATTGCTTCATCATTTGATTGAACATCACATTTCATCAAATTGAGATTGTGTTCTTAGTTTTTAAATCCCTATTTGCTCCCCGTGTTCGACCTTAGATTCTTAGTTTTTCGAGTAATAAATTCTTATTTGTTTTTCGAAGCGATTTCAACTATGCTGCAATGAGATATTTACAAACCCAATTTCGCTTTCGAGTAAACATTCGTCGTCGCTGCCTCGTCATCTTCTTCACCTTCTCCGACTCTGGTCTGCCACAGCCAGACCATTCCGACCTTCTCACTCTTTTCTAAGACCCTCTATCTACTTCTCTCTCTACTTTCTTTTCCCTTACGTGCACTCAACTCTCGACCGCTGACCGCATCTCTCCCCTATCATCTTCCCTACATCCGGCATGAGCTCCGGCAATCTCGCACCGGCACTACACTGTACCAAACACAACACCACTGCCTCCATTACTTTCGCCATGAACCACTGATCAGAAGCCCCAACTTTGTTGGGACTTTTGATCAAGCACTCACCTCCTCGAACACAGCTCCCTCCGCTCGCGCTTTCCATCATCGATAGCCACCCTCCGACCTTCACACACCCTCTAACCACCGCCACTGCATTCACCAACCTCCGGCGACCCTGCTGAGCGCTCTGACTGGGGCATTTAGCCTATGTTTTCTTATTTCAGGTCCCACCGATTTGCCCTCGTCTTATTCGACCTTAGCAAGGCTACTCCAACCTTCAAACTCCCTATTGCAACTTCCGCTCGACATGGCTCCAGGTCTTGAGGACTCTTAAGCACTCAATTAAAGCAACATGCATCAGCAGTTGCTCCAATTTGGCAAAGAAACTCATTGCAGCTCCCGCAGATCACGCGAAGGAGAAGTGGGACATAGTCCCACCTCGGAAGTACAGAACTCTCTGAAATGGGATATTAGGCAATTGTGCCTAAGCCCTCTTGCCTCATGGCGAGGCGTATGGCAGCAACTAGCTTTTCTTAAGTCGTTGTAGTACAGATAGTTATTGCCATCATCTGCTAATATATAATTTTTTACTCGGAAAATAAAGAGTTCCCGAGGTCGAACTCAGGGAGCAAGTTGTATTCTAGAGATATACATGTTCTATTACAAAAATAAAGAGAGAGAGAGAGAGATGAAGGTTTGGCTTCTTCTTCTTTTCTTCTTTCTTTCTCTTTGTCTTCTCTTTAGCTTTTGTTCTTCCTGTTCTTCTTTTCTTGCTTCAGATCTCCCTTCCGTGCTCTTCTTCTTTTCTTCTTGCTTCTCTTCTTCTTCTGCTTGGCTGCTCCGTCTCTCTTCTTTTCTTCTTTCTTCACCTGTCTTCAGGACGTCGTCTGATTTTCCAATCAGACGACTTAACCCGCGGATGCTACAGTGTTGCTTCAGTTCTTCTTCCTCTTCTTCCGCAGTCCTTTGCTTCGGGCAGCCCTGGCTGCTCTTCTTCCTTCAGTCTTCTTCTCCTTCTCTGTTCAGCGGCCGTCCTTCTTCTTCTTCTCTGCCTGCACACTTGCACAGCTTGATCAGAGGGGCAAAACCTAATTCTACCCTCTCCCCCGCGTTTCTCTCTCAAGGAAGCCGCTCTTAGGAAAGCTCTCCCAGAGCTGCCGGGTATTCAGGTACGGGTCGTGCCCGGGTCCAGGCCCACCGGCTTGCGTGGTGGGCGAGGAGTGCAGGTCGGGCTTAGTCGGGTTGGGCCAGGTCCGCGGGGCTTGGTCGCGGACGAGGCCGGGTCGAGCGGGTAAGTGAGAGGGACCTCACCCCATGCTCAGGAGGCAACAAACCTAAGGCACTTTTTGCCTTTATGCGGGCACGCTCCTCTGAAGATTTCCGAGGTGGGACTAAATGTCCCACCCCAATTGGACGCCCACAGCTGAAGACGCTGCAGGAGTTCGCGGTTGCACGCGAGGCCTTTGCCCCTGCTGCAAGCCTGAGATGCTTCGCGGAGGTGCCCCGCGCAGCCTGGGAGTCGACCTGGGCGAATCACACCTGGAGCTGCAGGTTGAAGGTGCTCCTTCCACGCAGCAATGGCGACGGCGGTCGAGATACCTGTCCACAGAGGAACGGCCTCTCGGCCTAATCAGATACGCGGAGAACCTTCGCCGTGGCACGGCGAAGGTGGTGGGGGATCTGGCAGGCGGCGAGGCAGAGCGTGAGGGTCGCTCTAGGTCAAACTGCGGGCGGAGAAGTGGGTTTGTTCGGGGGGTCTGCAGAGGGCGAGTGGCGGGAAGTGGAAGGGCGGAGGTTGATCAGGGTGAGGAGGCGGAGGTTCTGTGAGGGTCGGCGAGGCGTATGGGGCTGTGGAGCGATGGGGGCATCTCGTCGGAGTTTGGCCGGAGACGAAGGGGGTGACGGTGGACAGGAGCGGTCGAGGGTTTAATCAAATAAAAGACAGTGAGGAAAAGAAAGAGGGGGAGATGGGGAGAAGTTCTGACCTAGCTACGGAGACGAAAGGGGCTGGAGCAAGGCGGCAGTCGTATCGACTGTCGCCGGAGAAGAAGATGCCCAGGGGAAGGGGCGGCGGCGAGGAGAGGGCCGGAGAGGCGCCAGCTGGGTGCGGCGTGGCGCGGGAAGAGCGAGGGAGAGCAACCCTGCAGCTGGTAGTGCGGCAGAGCGACGAGGAGGAAGAGGGGAGGCCGCCGGAGCTGGAGGGCTTCCTGTCGAAGTGGGAAGAGAGGAAGTGGGGGTCTTTCTCCGTCAGGACCGAGCTGCTGAGAACGGCGGAGCGACGGGGGTATTTATAGGGGCGGAATCAGAGAGGAGGGCGGAGGGAGACGACGTGTCTCCCTCACCGGAGGACGCCGGAGATGGAGACCCATACCGTCCGTGCGTTCGCACGGCCAGTATGGTGGGTTGCAACGACCAGGGGGGTGTTCCTGCGACGGCTGACGACGCAAGGCACCCCCGGTTGTCTTGCCAGACCCTCCCCCTTACCCTGCGCGGCGCCATGCTCCGCGCAAGGTCGCCAGAGCATGGTGCTGGTCAGGTTTTGGTAGGAGGGACCTGGATGCAAAGAACGAAGGAGAGTTAGGGGCAGAAATGTGAGGGTTCAAAAGTTGAGGGCCAAAAAGTAAATAAATGAGGACCAAAGTGTAAAGTTGGTCAAGAAGGTTTCCTCTTAGGCTCAAGTTTTTATACATGACTAATTGGGACCTAAGGATTATGATGGTGAATTTTATTTCCAGATTAAACCTTGTTTGATCGGTCAATTTACGCAAAAACCCAAATTAAGTTGTTAATTGGGCATGGTTCTCAATGTAGGTCAAAATGGGTTCCTAAGGCCAAATTGAAGGTTCTAAACCCTAGAGATTATTTTTATATGAATTTTAGAGGGTTTATTCTATTTTTACTTTGCCTCGAACCTCGCAAATTGAAGTGGGTTTGTTTTAAGGTTACAGATTATTATTTAGTTCCTTGGAATTGCTGTAGCCCTTATTGAATCATCTCATCCCACTTTTATTCTTATTAGGTTTCTTTGACCTATGTTTGGATCCTGAGTTACCCTATTTTTAGATTGGATTGGTGAAATTGCATTTTTACCCCTTAGTTTCTGTTTTCTTTGCGAACTCAGAATCTCTCTGAGTTAAGCCTTTCCTTGAGTTATGTAGGAGCTTTTATCCTTTGTATTAGGTCAAAATGAGCTAGTTATGGCTCATGATGAGGTTCTCATCATACCCCCATGCCTAGCTTTTGCTAGTCCCTTAGCAAAAAAAACTTAAGGTTTCAACCCTTGTTCTAGACCATGAAGTTCTTAATAGCTTCAGATAAGTGCTTTTTCATTTGAGCTTAGATTAGGTTAGAATGCTGACCATAGGCCTAAAAGGTACTCTAGTACCAATCAAGATCCAAATCTGTCTAGCCTTAGCCTCAGTCCTTAGCAAAAGTTTTTAAGGCCCACAAGAACTAACCTAAGGTCTATTGGACTTTGTGGTTAAAGCACCCGTGCTTGAAATGATTCTAGCCCTGGCTCAGTTCGCTGTGCGTTTTGTAAGAGAGAGAGAGAAAATTTATCTGTTTGGAGAGTTCTCTCCCTTTTTCTTTTTAATTCTAGCTTAGGATTGGCTTTTCAACACGGTCTGTATCAGATTCATTGCTCCCATCATCAATCCTCAAGGGTTCCTGGCGATTGATGCTTCGAGATAGCACCGCCCATGGCAACCCCCGGAACCCTGGCTCTTGAGATTTCGAGATAATCCCATCCATGGTGTTCCGTGGCCGAATCCAGACCCTGGCAATTGACACTTCGAGATAATGCCATCCATGGAATCTGAACCAGCAAAGTGCTTACATGCCCCCAGTAGGATATGTGAATATCCTAAGAGACAAGCACCGAGGAGATGATATTTTATTACGCATCTTCGAGGGGATTTCCCGCCTCTCCGCGCTGGGAACTCGTCCAAATCAACTTGTGTTGATCGGCCGCTCCTACTCTAGGTGTACTTTTCAGAATTTTGCGACGCTTCTGCGTGATTTTGATTTTTACGTTTACTGAACCAGGCTGTGTGTGAGGTTAGGGTGCTTAGGCTACTAAGTCCCGTAAACCAAAAATTAGTTAACGAGGCCAAATACTCCCTAAGCCTTAGACCTAATACTTCAGCTTTTCATTTTCCTCAACCTCTTGAGGAGTGTCCAGATCTTAATGGGTACTAAGAGTCTATTCAAGAATGCCTAAGGTTTGCGTTCTTACTAATCTCATTATGCACTTTTCAGTTATTTTCTTGAATGAGGTCTAGAACTTAGGTTAATTCCTTAGTTCCTTACTAATGACTATCACTTTTTCCTCATAATTTCGTGCTCCTTTTTCATTTTGTTTCTTTTCTCCTTCTCCTTCACAAAATTTCCTTCTCCTTTTTTTTTTTCTCTTATTCCTTTTCGAAAATTTTTAATTTTTATGGTGTTTTTGGCATATGTGAATTTTTTTTTGAAACCTTTTCTTACAAGTTTTGCACTTTCATACCCCCCCATGCCTAAGATTTGCAATGTCCTCATTGTAACCTAGGGGGTTTTTATTTAACTTAGTTCATTCCTTAAGACAGAAATTTGGATGAGTGAATGGGTCGGGTTGAATTTTGCGGACGATTTCTAATCCCAGATGCAAGCATCTGAGGTGGGGTCGGCTGTCTACAAGGGTGAACCTTAAGTGCAAAAAGGTGTCAGAAAAAGTTTTTAGATTTTTAGGAAAATGACAGGTTGCCTCCCGTTAAGTGCTGAGTTTTACGCCATCGGCTGGGCGCAATAAGCTCAAGGGGAATGGAGGATATAAGATGCTTCAGCCAAATCAGTAGAGGTCACATCAATGAACGGCTTGAGTCTCTGACCGTTCACGATGAAAGGTTCGGAATCGTGGCTGAGTGGACTGATTTCGATTGCTCCATTTCCAAAAACCTGTCGGACCAAATATGGTCCGACCCACTTGGACCTCAGTTTTCCCGGGAAAAGTTTGAGTCGGGCATCAAAGAGTAGGACCTTTTGACCAGGATGAAAGATCTTTCTCGAGATGTGTTTGTCGTGGAAGGCTTTAACCCGCTCCTTGTAGATTCGCGAGCTCTCATACGCGTCTAGGCGTAATTCATCGATCTCGCTGATTTGAAGTTTTCTGTGGGTTCCAGCCTTTGAAAGATCTAGATTACAGTTCCGTACTGCCCAATAGGCTTTATGCTCTAGTTCGACGGGAAGGTGACACGCCTTTCCGTACACCAGTCTAAAGGGAGACATGCCTAATTGGGTTTTGTGGGCGGTCCTATAGGCCCACAATGCTTCCGGAAGTCGGGACGACCAGTCCTTCCTGTCAGGCCGAACAGTGACTTGCAGGATTTTCTTGATCTCCCGATTAGACAGCTCAGCTAGACCATTAGTTTGGGGGTGATAAGGAGTAGAGATTCGGTGAGACACCCCGTATTTGGTCATCAGTGACCTAAACTGAGCATTTGTGAAATGGGTCCCCCCATCAGAGATTATTGCACGAGGAATCCCGAATCTTGAGAAAATGTTTTGATGAATGAATTTGAGAACGACTTTGTGATCACAGGTTCGGGTCGGTATGGCTTCGATCCATTTGGACACGTAGTCCACAGCCAACAGAATGTATTCGAAACCATCCGAAACAGGAAAGGGGCCCATAAAATCAATCCCCCAAACATCAAAGATTTCGCATACTAGAATCGATTGCATAGGCATCATGTCGTGATGGCTCATGTTGCCCAAAGTCTGGCAACAACTGCATGCCTTGCAGTGACTGTACGCATCTTTGAATAGTGTGGGCCAGTAAAAGCCGCACTGGAGGACTTTTGATGCGGTTTTATTCCCGGCGAAATGGCCACCGCATGCCTGGTCATGGCAGAAAGAGAGGACATTGCTGATTTCCTCTTCCGGGACACATCTCCGAATGATCTGATCAGCACCTATGCGGAAGAGGTACGGGTCTTCCCAAATGTAATACTTGGCATCGGAGCGTAATTTGTCCTTCTTGGCCTTCGACCAATCGGACGGGATCTGATGAGATGCCAAGTAATTTACTACATTAGCAAACCATGGAAGGCTAGTACCGATAGTCAGCAGGTGCTCATCGGGAAAATGCTCAGTGATGGGTCCGGAAGGGTCAATTAATTTAGAAGGAAGACGGGACAAGTGATCAGCTACCACATTTTGCTTTCCCGCTTTGTCGCGAATCTCAAGGTCAAATTCTTGCAACAGCAAGATCCATCGGATTAACCGAGGTTTCGCGTCCTTCTTTGCAAGAAGATGCCTCACAGCTGTGTGATCCGAGTATATGATGACACGGGAACCCAGAAGGTACGCTCTGAATTTTTCTAGGGCAAATACTACAGCTAGCAGCTCTTTCTCAATAACCGTATAGTTACGCTGAGCCTCATCGAGTGTTTTGCTGGCGTAGTAAATGACCACAGGTTTCCCATCAATTTTTTGCCCCAAAACTGCTCCTACAGCAAAGTCGGATGCATCGCACATGATCTCAAAGGGTTGAGACCAATCAGGGGACTGTAGGATCGGGGCCTGGGTGACTCGGTCACGCAGGATTTCAAATGCTTGAGTGCATTCCTTGGAAATTTTGAAAGGTACATCCTTGGAGAGAAGAGAAGTCAAGGGGCATGCGATTTTCGAGAAATCAGGAATAAATCGTCGATAAAAACCGACATGCCCCAAAAAAGATCGGATGTCCTTGATCGAGCGAGGCATAGGAAGGTGAGAAATCAGATCAACCTTAGCTCGATCCACCTGGATGCCTTTTTCCGAAATTGAGTGTCCCAGGACAATTCCCTCAGGCACCATGAAATGGATCTTTTCCCAGGAAAGAACCAAATTCACATCGATGCACCACCTGAGTATCTGGACCAAGTGTTGGAGGCAATCGTCGAATGATGCTCCGAAAACTGAAAAGTCATCCATGAAGACTTCCAGATAATCACCTACCATATCTGAGAATATGGCAAGCATGCATCGCTGAAAAGTAGCGGGTGCATTGCAAAGACCGAAAGGCATCCTTCGGAAAGCGTATGTTCCGAAGGGGCAAGTGAACGTGGTCTTTTCTTGGTCCTCAGGATGGATTGCCACCTGGTTATAACCGGAGTACCCGTCAAGAAAGCAGAAGAACCTATTTCCCGCAAGTTTTTCGAGAATTTGATCAATGAAGGGTAGTGGGAAATGATCCTTCTTCGTGGAGGAATTGAGTCGGCGGTAATCTATACAGACTCTCCACGAGTTGGCTAGTCGGGTAGGAATGATTTCTCCGGTCTCGGTCATTATAGTGGTGAGTCCTGCCTTCTTGGGTACGACCTGAATTGGGCTCACCCAACGACTATCGGAGATCGGGTAGATAATTCCGGCATCTAACCACTTGATGATCTCCTTTTTCACGACCTCCTGCAGATTGGGGTTTAAGCGTCTCTGCATTTCACGAGAAGGTTGTGTGCCCTCTTCTGAATAGATATGATGAGTACAATAGGAGAGACTTATTCCAGTCAAATCATCGAGAGTCCACCCGATGGCTCTGCGATGTTGCTGGAGGACAACAATCAAACGGGATTCCTGTTCAGGACTGAGGTTGGAATTGATAATCACAGGAAGGGTCTGATTAGAACCCAAAAAGATGTATTTCAAGTGAGCAGGAAGGGGTTTCAGTTCGAGGATGGGGTTATCAGCAGCAGCGGGTGGTTCAGTATAGAGGTGAGGTTCAAGGGTGGGAGTTACGGGGTTGTTCATATCTGGATTTGACTCCTCAGTTTGCGGATCAAGATCTTTCTGTGGTTGATGAGGTCTAATTAGATCATTCTGAAAGTGTGTTTCATCAACCAAAGTCCTAATGTCACAAATCTGTTCGATGACACCGCAATTGATTCCTTGTTGGGCCTTAAATATATCAATTTTCAGTGTTTGATTCCCAAATTTGAGCTCTATTTGGCCCTCCTCACAGCTAATGTTGGCTCTAGCAGTAGCCAAGAAAGGTCTCCCTAAAATGATTGGTGTATCCCTAGGGTTCTCAGGTGCGTCCATATCTAAGGCTATGAAGTCCACTGGGAAATAGAAATCCCGCACTCTTACGATAACATCCTCGAGAATCCCTTTTGGTGACTTTATAGATCGATCTGCTAATTGTAATGTCACCTCGGTTGGTTTTAGCTCAGATTCTTCTAGATGGTCAAGTAAGGATGTGGGTATCAGGTTTATGGATGCACCTAAGTCTAACAAAGCTCTATCAAATTGGGTAGCACCTATCTTGCAGGAGATCAGGGGAGTACCAGGATCTTTTGCCTTGGGTGGGAGTTTACTGAGGATTACAGAGCTGGCTTGCTCTGACAGAACAATTGGGCTCCCACCCTTGGTTCGCGGCTTACGCTGAGGTGTACACACATTCTTTAAAAATCGTGCGTAAGCTGGTACGTGGCGGATTGCATCCATCAAGGGGATGTTTATGTGGACCTGTTCAAAGAGCTTGACCAGGTCCTCCTCAGGTGCCACGGGCTTGGTGGTCTTCTTTCCCTTGGTCAAGGCCTCGGGAAATGGGATCTTGGTTGGTTCTTCTAGGATAGGTCCAGGTTGTGGATCCGGGATAGGGGTGGGGACGTCCTGGATTACTGCCCTAGGCTTGGGATCAATACCCGGCTTGGAGTGGTTCGGATGAGGTGGGTCTTGGGTTTCCTTACCACTACGGGTCGTTACGGAATTAAGTCCTGCCTTCTTGGGTAAGATAGCTTGCTGCTGGTAACCTGCAAAAGAAGTGGAGGCCTCTATCCCGTCAGGTGAAGGAACAGAGGGGGCCTGATAAATCATATGGGCATGGCCTGGGTTTGGGTTCATAACGCGCCGCTGGGTTGGCACGTTATTAGGATTAGGCAGAGGTTGGGAGGGAAGAGTACCTGGCTGGCGAGAGTTTGCCAACTGGGTCAATTGGTTACGGACCTTTGTAAGTCCGTCCTTGTGTTATTTTTGGATAGCCGCATTCGTTCTTTGAATGTCAGCCAGGGTCTGAAGGATAAGGGACATTTGATCCTGATTCGGCCCAGATGGGTAAGTAGGGTTGGGCCGAGGCTGAGGCGGCTGGTAAGGACGAGGAGGTTGTGGGCGGGGTTGGAAGGATGATCTTTGGGTTTGGGAATTTCCCACCCACTGAAAGTTAGGATGGTTTCGCCATCCAGGGTTATAGGTGTTGGACAATGGGTCGTTCTGGATAGCGTGGAGGTCCTCGCAGGTCTGAGGAACCTCCAGAGAGTCTGAGAAAGAGGGAATGGAATTCCCCTGGTAGGTGTAGAAGGAATCGGAAGGACCACCGGGCAAAGATTCGGATGATGGGTCCATCCTAGGAGAAGGTCGATGGAGAATGTTTTGCACAGTTTCCCTTGTGGAAGGAGGCTGTGCGAAAGGGTTATGCGCAGAGGTGGCTCGCTGCAAATGCTGAGTCAGCTCATCCACCTTCTTTTCGATAATTGAGACCTTGTCCAATCGACTGGCCATTAATTCTAGGTCTACTGATGCGGACAGGCCCTGCGTCTCATGTGCTCCCCTAAGATTCGTCGATGCGCGGGTATTCGTCCTGTCGAATAATCCCATGGAGTCATTGTTGATGGAGTTCTCGCACATGTTTTCAAGAATCTCCCACACGGTGTCTTCATGTTGACCCATGATATTTCCTCCGCAGGTTGCATTGACGAAAAGACGGATGTCCTCACGGAGTCCCTGGTAAAAAGACTGGACTTGTTCCCATTTAGGAACTCCGTGATGGGGGCACTTTCTCATGAGATCCTGGAAATGATCCCATGCCTCATGGAGAGGTTCTCCTGATTGTTGAGTGAAGTGCGTAATCTGATGGCGCAAGGCGTTGGTCAGACCAACGGGCAAAAACTTCTTCAAAAACTCGGATTGAAGTTCTTCCCAAGTGTTGATCGGCCGGGTCTGAGTTTGATACCAATGGGCGGCCTTGTCCATAAGAGAAAAGGAGAACATCTTCATGAGAAGAATATCCCGATTTTGTGCGTCTGACCCAAAAGTTTGGGCCAGATGCTTTAGCTGTTTGATGTGCTGGAAGGGATCTTCAGAATTAAGCCCATGGAATTTAGGTATAGCATGAATCATGTTGGGCTTCAATTCGGAATCAGGTCCTCCAGTCAGGATTCTGACTCGAGGCTCAATAGCCACCGCAGCAGGATTGTAGTGGTCCCGCATCATAGGACGCTGTGGTGGGTGCACGAAGTTTTGGAAGAGGTCATTGAGTCGCTGGAGCTGGTGCTCCAGATTGTTTTCTTCCTCAACTGGCTGAGCCATGATGGGGGAAGAAGAAGAACTTGGTTCTGAATCAGAAGAGAGAATAATGTGAGGGGGTTGCTGCACAAACACGGGTGTCGAGGCTTGGCCTTGACGAGAGTGAATTTCTAAAGGAGGTCTTAAGGGTGGTCTTAAGGACCTCCTACCGTACATGCACTGTTGGAAGAGATGAGTTTAGAAGGTGCTGGACCCAATCAAGACACCCAAAAATGTGCTGGGTGACTATAGAGGTGCGGGGCAGATGGACCCCTTGATCAGAAAGATCGTCCACCTGAGAATTACCTGGGCAGCCAGAGAGGGAGAGTCCCGCAAAGACCCCTACACGGTAGAGCGTCCCCACGGGTTACAGGGTTTCCCCCACCCGACCTCTCTTGTCACTACGGTTCCAAGTAGACCAGAATGGGGATCTTGACCTCTTAAGTCTACCAATTTTAGGTTAAGATTAGGGTGCTTAAAGTTACACTTGAACTTTAGTTCTTTGAGTGCAAAGAGTGACCTAATTTAAGGTTGGTTGACCCAAGGGGGCAACTTTACCTCTTGTTTCCTTTGAGAGTTTTTGGGTCTTGTTTTTTTAGGGTTCAAGTGTTTAGAGAGCCAATTGTTTTAGGTTTTCTTTGAATAGGTATTTTCAGACAAGGGCTTGGGCACACTTCATTTGGTTTTCTCAATTCTTGCTTAAGGAGTGTGTCTCTAAATCCCTAGTGTTGGATCCTAGGTTGGCTCTACTTGGTCCAGTTAGCTCTTTGTTGGGTAATTAGGGCTCAAGCAAGAATGTGTTAGCCCTTAAATACCCTTAACAGTGTGCAGTAATAATGGGTTGAAAACATGCAACTTTTGATGGTTTACTGAGTATAGAAGACAGGTAAGCCCTATATTGCTTGTTCTTTTCTTTTCTTCCTCTTTAGAGTTTAGGGGTTAATAGCGAGAGGAAAAATTACCTGTCCTCGGAGTGGTTGTCGTGCGGTTGCTTGTCTTCTTAATTTTCTTGTATCTGCACAACAAAGGAGAGATTGTTAGCAATGTAAAATCAGGAATTTGATTATCTCTAGAATAGCCGTTGCTCCCCGGCAATGGCGCCAACTGGCGAGGCGTATGGCAGCAACTAGCTTTTCTTAAGTCGTTGTAGTACAGATAGTTATTGCCATCATCTGCTAATATATAATTTTTTACTCGAAAAATAAAGAGTTCCCGAGGTCGAACTCAGGGAGCAAGTTGTATTCTAGAGATATACATGTTCTATTACAAAAATAAAGAGAGAGAGAGATGAAGGTTTGGCTTCTTCTTCTTTTCTTCTTTCTTTCTCTTTGTCTTCTCTTTAGCTTTTGTTCTTCCTGTTCTTCTTTTCTTGCTTCAGATCTCCCTTCCGTGCTCTTCTTCCTCTTTTCTTCTTGCTTCTCTTCTTCTTCTGCTTGGCTGCTCCGTCTCTCTTCTTTTCTTCTTTCTTCACCTGTCTTCAGGACGTCGTCTGATTTTCCAATCAGACGACTTAACCCGCAGATGCTACAGTGTTGCTTCAGTTCTTCTTCCTCTTCTTCCGCAGTCCTTTGCTTCGGGGAGCCCTGGCTGCTCTTCTTCCTTCAGTCTTCTTCTCCTTCTCTGTTCAGCGGCCGTCCTTCTTCTTCTTCTCTGCCTGCACACTTGCACAGCTTGATCAGAGGGGAAAAACCTAATTCTACCCTCTCCCCCGCATTTCTCTCTCACGGAAGCTGCTCTTAGGAAAGCTCTCCCAGAGCTGCCGGGTATTCGGGTACGGGTCGTGCCCGGGTCCAGGCCCACCGGCGTGCGTGGTGGGCGAGGAGTGCAGGTCGGGCTTAGTCGGGTTGGGCCAGGTCCGCGGGGCGTGGTCGCGGACAAGGCCGGGTCGAGCGGGTAAGTGAGAGGGACCTCACCCCGTGCTCAGGAGGCAACAAACCTAAGGCACTTTTTGCCTTTATGCGGGCGCGCTCCTCTGAAGATTTCCGAGGTGGGACTAAATGTCCCACCCCAATTGGACGCCCGTAGCTGAAGACGCTGCAGGAGTTCGCGGTTGCACGCGAGGCCTTTGCCCCTGCTGCAAGCCTGAGACGCTTCGCGGAGGTGCCCCGCGCAACCTGGGAGTCGACCTGGGCGAATCACACCTGGAGCTGCAGGTTGAAGGTGCTCCTTCCACGTAGCAATGGCGACGGCGGTCGAGATACCTGTCCACAGAGGAACGGCCTCTCGGCCTAATCAGATACGTGGAGAACCTTCGCCGTGGCACGGCGAAGGTGGTGGGGGATCTGGCAGACGGCGGGGCGGAGTGTGAGGGTCGCTCTAGGTCAAACTGCGGGCGGAGAAGTGGGTTTGTTCGGGGGGTCTGCAGAGGGCGAGAGGCGGGAAGTGGAAGGGCGGAGGTTGATCAGGGTGAGGAGGCGGGGGTTCTGTGAGGGTCGGCGAGGCGTATGGGGCTGTGGAGCGATGGGGGCGTCTCGCCGGAGTTTGGCCGGAGACGAAGGGGGTGACGGTGGACAGGAGCGGTCGAGGGTTTAATCAAATAAAAGACAGTGAGGAAAAGAAAGAGGGGGAGATGGGGAGAAGTTCTGACCTAGCTACGGAGACGAAAGGGGCTGGAGCAAGGCGACAGTCGTATCGACTGTCGCCGGAGAAGAAGATGCCCAGGGGAAGGGGCGGCGGCGAGGAGAGGGCCGGAGAGGCGCCAGCTGGGTGCAGCGTGGCGCGGGAAGAGCGAGGGAGAGCAACCCAGCAGCTGGTAGTGCGGCAGAGCGACGAGGAGGAAGAGGGGAGGCCGCCGGAGCTGGAGGGCTTCCTGTCGGAGTGGGAAGAGAGGAAGTGGGGGTCTTTCTCCGTCAAGACCGAGCTGCTGAGAACGGCGGAGCGACGGGGGTATTTATAGGGGCGGAATCAGAGAGGAGGGCGGAGGGAGACGATGTGTCTCCCTCGCCGGAGGACGCCGGAGATGGAGACCCATACCGTCCGTGCGTTCGCACGGCCGGTATGGTGGGTTGCAGCGACCAGGGGGGTGTTCCTGCGACGGCTGACGACGTAGGGCACCCCCGGTTGTCTTGCCAGACCCTCCCCCTTACCCTGCGCGGCGCCATGCTCCGCGCAAGGTCGCCGGAGCATGGTGCTGGTCAGGTTTTGCCAGGAGCGACCTGGATGCAAAGAACGAAGGAGAATTAGGGGCAGAAATGTGAGGGTTCAAAAGTTGAGGGCCAAAAAGTGAATAAATGAGGACCAAAGTGTAAAGTTGGTCAAGAAGGTTTCCTCTTAGGCTCAAGTTTTTATACATGACTAATTGGGACCTAAGGATTATGATGGTGAATTTTATTTCCAGATTAAACCTTGTTTGACTGGTCAATTTACGTAAAAACCCAAATTAAGTTGTTAATTGGGCATGGTTCTAAATGTAGGTCAAAATGGGTTCCTAAGGCCAAATTGAAGGTTCTAAACCCTAGAGATTATTTTTATATGAATTTTAGAGGGTTTATTCTATTTTTACTTTGCCTCGAACCTCGCAAATTGAAGTGGGTTTGTTTTAAGGTTACAGATTATTATTTAGTTCCTTGGAATTGCTGTAGCCCTTATTGAATCATCTCATCCCACTTTTATTCTTATTAGGTTGTTTTGACCTATGTTTGGACCCTGAGTTACCCTGTTTTTAGATTGGATTGGTGAAATTGCATTTTTACCCCTTAGTTTCTATTTTCTTTGCGAACTCAGAATCTCTCTGAGTTAAGCCTTTCCTTGAGTTATGTAGGAGCTTTTATCCTTTGTATTAGGTCAAAATGAGCTAGTTATGGCTCATGATGAGGTTCTCATCACCTCAGGACACATACGAGGAGTGAGGTCCCCCTCACGCGCCTCCCTGCGCTTCACACCTCGCCTGCGCACATACCACGTGGGCCTGGTCCGAACCCGTATACCCGAAGATGGATCCTATTACGCATTGGGTTAGAGGGAGGAGAAAAGAAGAGAGAGGTAGGGGTTTTTTCTCTCTACGACACTTAGCCAAATTTGAAGGGTGCATAGCCCTTGTGTGTGAAGAGAAAAGAAGGCTTGTGTGTACTGTGAAAGTAGAAGGAAGGAAGGAAGGAGAAGGACTTGAGAAGAAAGAAAAGGAAAAGAGAAACAAAAGAAGAAGAAACAGAAAGGAGGAGCACTATAGAAGACATCTGATCATATGTTCCTTCCTTTGACAATGTTTAAGTAATTGTTCCATATGTTAGACTAATAATTGGTGATCTAAATCACCATTATTTGTCTAGATTTCCTTTTTGTCCATTCATATACTCATGCCATACATTATATATTAGTTTTTGAGTAATATCTTATGCTCATTTACATTATTTATTTAGATTAGCACGTGAATTCCATATTTGCTCCCAGCGAACGACCTCGGACTTTCATTTCTAATATTTGAGTTATAAATTTTATCTGTTTTTCGCACTGATTCGACCTATACTACAACGCAACGACTTTAAAACCTGTTTCAGAGTGATCAACACCTCCTCCACTCACCTAATAGCTAAGTTAGCTTAGCTAGATTAGCTTAGCTAAGCTCTAACTCCCTGGCCATCCACCATCTACCCTACCTAACCCAAATGCCCACCTAACTAGCTCTACTACTTAAGTCGACCTAGCTCCACCTACTCCTACCCATGTTGGCACCAACCAATATGCATCTCTTCACCCCATGACTACCACCAAGTGCCACCAAGAAGGTGAATGCAAAACCACCATAACCACCACCATATTGGTGCCACCTTTTTCCCTCCAAAATCCCCTTCATCTCCACCACACATCTCCCCTTAAAATCATCTCCACTCTCCATTAAATGGTGCCAACCCATACCCTTCTAGAAGCCCCATTTTGTGCCAACTCAAGAGGCACCAAGGGTGATAACCACCACCTTTGAGTTGGTGCCAAACCTTAGTATCCCTAAGATCAATTGACTACCCTAAAAACTCATCCTAACCATCCATCCCAAAAGCCACTTACAACCCCCATCGTACTCTATAAAAAGACCCATAACCGCCACCATTTCCATCATCCTCCCTTAGTGTTAACTCTTCCCTATGCCCACCTATAACTCACGGCCAGGAAGAAGAAGGAAGGAAGAAGATTAAGGAGGCTATCCCTTGCCTCCTTGGTGCCTTCTTCCTCTCCACTCTTCTCCTTGTGTCACACCAAGAGGAGGAGGCTCTCTACATCAAGGAGGATGGCCAAGCATTGGAGGAGAAACTAGGGTGGTGCACGCCCACCCTTTGAGAAGAGAATTGAGGTGGAGAGCATCCACCATAGGGGAGCCATTCAAGGAAGGAGAAGAAGGAGACCTTCTTTTCAAGCCAAGGAGTAGCTAGGCTTGGAACAAGAAACTCTCTTCTTCACTAGATTTTGCAAGAGGATTTGTGTTTTAGTATTTCTGTATTTTTAATTTCAAGTAGAAGCATTCGTCTCCTAATTTTGTAAAACACAATTCCATCAAATCAATTTGCCTTCTTTTCAATCTTTGTCGCATTTGTTTTTATCTTATTTTTAGCACTTTTTCACTCCCTCTCCCTAATTACTCTAGGCCTCCACGTGACTAAAGTGAGCTTAGGGAGAGTCTATTCTTGTCACCTTAGGTTTAGTTTAGTGAATTAGGTGTAATCTTTGCCCCAACTTTGTGATTGCTTTGTTATTCAAAACCCTAAAAAAATCTCATATTGGAAAACCCAAAAAGAAGGTTGATTTCTACATTTTTCAAGTAAGAGATCTATATTTGCAAAAGTTGCCTCCTTAGATGACCCTAGATACTACACTATCTAGGTGTTATAAATTTAAAAGTGAATTGGGTTTTGTGCGTTGCAATGACTCATAAAACCAGCAATTTACAAATCGCGTAAAAACCCAATCACTTTTTGGCACCGTTGCTGGGGAGGCACGACTTTGCAATTAGAAATTCTCTTGCTTGATAAGTTGGTCTCATCCCCTTGTCTTTTTTCTCTCTTGTGTGTAAGCATATCAGGAAGGAAGCGGGATTTTAAGAAGCTTCAAGTGCCTTGTTTTCCTGCGAAATTCAGGTTAGCAATTCTAAACTTGTCACACTTATCTAAAAAACTACCAAAAAAATATTAAAATTGGCTTGCAGGATCTTAAACATCTTAATTAAGTAGAGTGGTGAATATTAAAACCCATTGGTTGCTTGTTTGCATCATTTAACACCACTTCACTTCAAGTGTTGGTGTTCTGATTTTTGGGTCTAGACTTCTGTCCAGACTTCAAATATCAATTTTCAACACCATAGGCCTCCTAAAATCTTGAAATTTCACCTAGTGATTCCAAATCAAGTAAGGAACATCTTTTCCAAATTTCAAAGGGGTCATCTCCTCTAATCTTCCTATTTTGCTACTGTCCGTAAATTTTAGGAATTTTAATGCTCATCCAAGTTTTGTAAAATTTATCTTTCTAGAATCCTTGAGAAATTCTACACATCACATAAAATCAAAAAAATTTTTGGTGACCAGTGGTGGTACTAAAATGTCCAAAATACCCTCGGGTATTATTTCTGGACTTTGACACCAGCACAAAGAAAAATTCTAAAGAAATATCAAACAAATTTTTAAAATCACAAAAAAAAAAAATTGGAATCCATGTTTTATTTTACTTATAGTAGTGGTGTTGGTTGCTTTGGTTGGACAACTACTTAACAAGGAACCCTAAAACAGACTCATTGGTAGTAAATTTCTGTTTAAGGATCCAATTGAATTAGGGTTTCTTTTCAATTTTTAGCCCCACAATATAAAGGAAAATTATCTTCGCTAATACAACTTGATTTCCCTTTGTTTGTCGCATTTCAAAGTTGTTTGAATACCTAAAAAGAAAATCCTAAAATACACTTTTCTAAAGCAAATCCTAAAAGCAGAAATACATTAAATTTGTGTGTCAACTTGATTGCTATTAGAATCACTTTTCCAATCCGACACACACTAAAAAAAAATTGAAATAATAGGGCATTACCCCAATCAACTCCCTCCGCATTCCCATGCACATTTTAGCACCCAAGCCTAACCCTAAAACAAGTAGTTACTTGACCACTTAAGGACTTCATCCACTTTAGGCTTGATATCCAATATTTAAGGATCACTAAGTGCTCCTACTTCCTTTAGACAACATGGCAATAGACTTAGAGAGAAGTTAAACGATGGGTGTAGGTTTACACAAGGCCCTGGTTTTTCCAGGAAATGCTTGGGCCCAAGCACCTCTTTAGTCTAGCTAGGTTCTCTTTATGGAATTAGGTTCACTTGATTTCTTATTCATTGGGTTCCCAAGTCTTAGGTTTGTAAGGAGTCAACCTTAAGAGAGACTAGGCTTGGTTGTTTAAATTGCACACCTTCTCTCATCTCTATCTCTTCTCCTCTCCTCCCATTCTTCCATTTTATGTAGGGGCGATGTCCCAAACTCCACACTTGGAGGGACCCTTTGATTTTGCCCCCCGCACTAAAAGACCACTTTTTTCCATGTTCTTCTAAAAATATGGAAAATCAACAAGAAAAGTCCACTAACCCTTCCACCTCCATGTTGAAGCTACGAGTTACTATGCTAACGTATTTGGTTTTGAAAAACCTATCATCGTAGTTTGAAAGCGAAGAACTCGTGTTCAACAAATAAAATTTGTACCGAAATAGAAATCCCAAGTCGAACTTAAGGAGGCTACGTCAATCTATATTTGCAATTATATTTTTTTTAGAGTTTTTGTTGAAAAGCGAAGCGACGTAATTACAATGAAGCAATATTAACAATCAGAATAAATGAGAGAGAGAGAGAGAGAACATGCACTCAATATTTCAAAATGTTTATACAATAAAACCAGAGAAGAATTACACTAGAAAGTGGGAAATCAACTACACTAGAAAGTAGGAAAATTCTACTCTAAAAAGCTGAAAAGAAGAATGGGAGAGAGAAGTTATCCTCCTCGACAATAGCTTGGAGGACAAGCCGGACGAGACGTGGCCTGGAAGACGGATGGAGCGGGAAGGAGGTCGAGGCAAGAGGAATGAGAATAGGGTAGAATGTCATCGTCGTCGCGGGATTCGCTTTCGAAATGAGGGCAAAAATTTGACTTTATCTCTTGAGGAGCATCCCGAGTGTGGGACAAGCTTCTCTTAAGCTTTAGAGAGGGAGAGAAGAGAAGGAAGGGATGCCCATTTCATATGGAGGGGGTCTCCTTTTATAGTTGCAAGGAGTGAGGGCAATTTGGTCTTTACAATTTCAAAATATTAAATAAGGGGTCTTTAGTGACAGAATTAACCATCACTAAAGCCCCAGTCATGGGTGACGTGTGCCGCCTGCTCACCTCCTGCACCACCCACGTTCATCAATTCTCGACCATTCGATCGTGAGATCGAACGGCTAAGATTTGATAACCGCCATGCCTCAATGCACACCTCGCATGTGCAATCTCGCGTTACACGGGGGAGTGCGTTAGCACGTTATCTGGATTGGGTGCTTGCGGCCGCTAGATCACCATCGGGCGGTCAATCGCGCCCGCACCTCCGTGCCTCAGAGCCTCTCGCGAAGAATTGAACGCGCGCCTCCCGATTTCGCGAGCGCATTCGACCAACGCTCTACGTGCGTGGATGGGCGTGAGGACTGACTTATGCACGCGCGATCAGGACCGTTGGATTGAGATCCAACGGTCGAGGCAGCTCTTCAGTTGATGCTTCAGAGAATAGGTGTGCTGGTTGGGATGCACTCTCAGCCATTGGATCTTGATCCAATGGCAAAGATGCATGGATGCTAGCGGCTTCAGATGTTGAGGGTGGCTGGTTGGGCGATCGAGATGGTGCCACGTGGCGCCATCTTGGCTATCCATCTTCTGGATGATGTAGATGGTGCCACGGGTGTCTGATTGAGTCGATTTTCGCGTCGTTAAGCTACGATCATCGATCAGAATCCATCCGTGCGGTTGGATTTATCATCTGAAGTGTAGATTCACACCATCTTGGCCCTTTATCTTCTAGGATTCCTCGATCTCTATCTGATGCTACAGATGTCTGATTAGGGCGATCTTGGAGTCATTGAACTCCAATCGTCGTCTTGATCAAATCTGTACGGTTGGATCTTCGATCTGAGGTCCTGATAAAAATTTGCCCTGTCCCTAAACATAAAAGGAGACAATTAACCTCCATTTTATTTAAACTAATTTAAATGAAAGATGATGCATGCGATGTAATATTTATAATATGTAATGCAATTCTATGCTTAAGAACATGCATAAATAGACATTTTATGTAATATAAACATGTTTACATCACACCCCCATGCCTATCTTTTGCTAGTCCCTTGCGAAAACTATATGCTATTTAGAAAAGAATTAGGTTGGATTATTTAGGCATAAGTTATTTTAATCATTAAGGAAATGTTTACTTAGGATCTGAACTTTCAAAGACACAACAGTGCCTGGGTATCTGCCAAAATGTAGACCACCTCAAGCCCTCGCCTTATTCAAAGAAAATTTTCTTTTTCTCTTTTTCTTCTTTTCTAATTTTTTGGATTTTCGAGTTTTAGGGTTTAAGAGTAGCTTTCTACGGCTATTCAACTCACCCAAGATTTGATGAGAAACCTAAGTTCTAAGCATCTTATTGTGAATGTGATAGACTCGTTGATTGGCAGTTAAAACGGACTTTGGATTTCTATGCCTCTAGGTGACCTTAGAAAGAGAATTCTGCCTAAAGGTGTATCTTTACAACCGGTAGCTTTCTCCCTACTTCTATTTTTATGGGGTCAACATAAGGGTGAATCCAGTGTATATCTCCCCGATTTATTCTACTTCTCCACTTCTTCCTAAGTGTTTTAGGAATTTTCAATGCATTTATTGAGCTGGGTTCTGGACAACCGGTCGATAAGCTATTACCACCGACAACCTGCCAGCCATACTCGTGTGGCGAAGTGTGGCTTATTTCTTTTTTTTTCTTTTTTTCTTTTCTCCTTTCTTTTTTTTCTTTTCTTTTTGACTTTCTTTTTCTCTTTTTTTAAGTAGGTGGCTTCCCTGGTCTAAGATTTACCTAAAGGTAGCAAGAAGAGAATGGTCCAGTGGCTAGGCTCTGGACAACCTACCTATGGGCTGTTACCCACGATAACTTGCCAACCATATCACCCTAGAATGTTCATTAGCTACCCAATTTTTGTTAAAATCGTCGAACAACGAGTCAGTGAAAAGAAAGTGTGTAGATGCTTAAAACTCAAACTTCCCTCAAATCAGAGGGTGGATTTATAAGTCGTGTACTTATCACCAAAACTTATTTACTCAAATTACAATAGAATTAAGATGGCGAGGACTCGAAAAATAAATCCACATCTTAGTGGATACACGGGCCGATTAAGTCCAAAGACCTGAAGGGTCTTTATGTTCAGATCCTAATGTAATATTTCCTAAGATTGAAAAGTCCTAATGTCCAACTATTCCTTCCTAATTCAATTTTTTTTTTATGCATAAATAAGAAGAGAAAACAATTTACATGAATTTCACAAAACTAACAAAATGTCCACCCCCATGCCTAGCTAATGCAATGTCCACATTGAGAAAGAGACATGAAAGAAAGGGTAGAGTATGAAAGATGTCACCTGAATGTGAAGCTTGTGTCAGCTTTGTGTCATATGTACAACTGCTGAGTTTAATGCTGTCAGTGACGTGCTTTCGTGTGTGTGTGTTAAGAAGTGTCATTATAGTTCGCACTTGCAATGTCGGTTTTAAAGTAAAGAAACGGATGTGAGTCCGAGTGTCGGTCTCAGGGAGGCGTGAAAATCGGATTTTTCTTGTCACTTATTATCACGAAAATCGTGGAGTTTTGCTTGTGAAAAGGTGCGGGTGAAAAGAGAGAGAGAGAGCGATTAGGGTTAGGATCGTTTCATTCTTAACATGCAACTTGAATAGGAAATAGAGTAGGCAACTGAATGGAAAACAACTTAATTAATCATGCAGCTTTAGTTCATAAATTACAACATCAGATACATGCTTAAACATAAGTAAACTAAAGCTTAAAAGATGGGAGGAAAGAGAGAGAGAGGGAGGGCGGCAAGGCAGCCACGGTGGTGGAGAAGGTTCCGTTGGTGGCTAGTCGTCTCGGCAATTACAAGAGGGCCTAAAGCTAGCTAAGAGAGGGGTAGAGTAGTTGCAAGGGGAGTGAATTCCTTGAATGAGTGGTTGGAAGGGGTTTAAATAAGGAAAAAGGCTTTCCAAATGAAGAAGGGGTTTTAGCGACGTTTGGGATGTCGCTAAAACCCTTCCAAAAACGTCGGTGAAGCCCCTAGCCCTCCGGTCGCTCTCCCGCGCCGTTCTTCCTCGCGCTTGATCCATGGGCATGGCATGAGAGCCGTCCGATCGGAGATTGGACGGCTGAGATCTTTGCTCGGGTGAGCTCGGATCGCGCCTTGAGTGCGTATGCTTGCGGGCGTTGTCGTCGACATGTGCGCGCGCGTGGTTGATCAGCGCCTGAGAGCACACCACGTGGCGCTATCGTCATCGTTCATGTGCGGATCTACGGCTGAATTTCGTCCGCACGCCTCACTGTCTTCGAATTCCCGCACCGCGCGACTCGAACCTGCATCGCGTGGGCATGGGCGTGCCTTTAACCGCTGCGCTACTCCCGCTGCTTTGTCGCGGCAACCGCGGGCGTGCGCGCGGTTCTCAGCCATCCGATCAAAGATCGACGGCTGAGATCTGATCTCTGGTTGAAGGTGGAAACGGGAGCGCGGTGAGCGGGCACCACGTGGCGCATCGAGGGCCGTTGATCATCAAATCAACGGTCAAAACTTCTTAGACCCATTGTGGGAGCTCCGGATGTCGGATTTGGCCGATTTTGCGTCCGTTGGACTCCGTTCGTCGTTCTGAATATCTGTGCGGTCCGATTGCTCATCTGAGGCCTACTTTGACAAGTGCTTATACAAATAGCCATTAATACTGTTTTATAAGTAATCTTGGCATATGATGCATGCAATGCTCCCATTCTACTTATGTTGTGCCTTTTATTCTTAAGATGGGCCCTATTTAACAGAATTATCACCCCCATATGCAGTGTTATCATGCCCCCATGCTTTCTCCTTGCTAGTCCCTAGCAAGGTTTATTCTAGCCTTTATTTTTTGTTAGAATTTAAGAAGTAATTGCTTAGACACTTCGTCACTTGTCAATAGGAGGAAATATACTAAGATCTTAATCCACAAAGACTAAGCAGCGCCCGAGTGTCTGCCAAAATACGAATTGCCTAAATCCTTGCTTTAATGTATGTAAATATACATATGTATATGTATATATATTTTTTTAGAATTTTTTGGAATTCCAAGTGGGTTGGTAACTTTTTACGGCTACCCAACCCACCCAAAACTCAGTCAAAACCCTGAGTGCTAAGCACCTGGTGTGAAGATTGTGATAGACTCACTCAACGATAATTCAGACAGACTTCGGGTTTCTACGCCCCTAGGTGATTGGAAGAGGAAGTATTTTGCCTGAAGGTGTATTTGTTCGATTGGTAGCTTTCTTCCTACGTTTGTTTTAATTGGGGTCAATACAAGGATTTTTCCAATGTATATCTCCTCGGCTTATACTACTTCCCCGCTTCTTCCTTAAGTGTTTTGGTTCTTTTTGTGCAATTACTGAGCTGGGTTCTGGACAACCGACCAATGGGCTGTTACCTACGATCACTTGCCAGCCATACTCGTGCGATGAAGTGTGGTTTATTTTGTTTTCTTTTCTTCTCCTTTTTTTTTTGTAGGTGGCTTCCCTGATCTCAAATGTACCTAGAGGCAATGAAGAAGTGGTCCCGTGGCTGGGTTCTGGACAACCTGCCAATGGGCTGTTACCCATGACAACTTGCCAGCCATACCACCCTAGAGAGTTCATTAGCTACCCAATTTCTGTCAAAATCTCCGAGGAGTGAGTCTGTGCAAGAATGTGTGCAGATGCTTAGACTCAAAGTTCTTCTGAGCTAAAGGGCGAGTTGATAAGTCGTATACTTATCACCTTATTTAGTAGGTGGATTAGAGTAGCTTAAGGTTGTAAGGATTCGAAGCTAAATCCATATTTTAACAGACACCAGGGCTGATAAGCCTGAAGGCCTGAAAAGTCTAAGTGTTCAAGTTCTTTTTGTATTATTTTCCACTATTGACAAGTTTCTAATGCCTAAGTTTCTTCCTAAATTCATTTTTTTTAATTTATTTATTTAGACTGATTACATGAGCTTAGGATCGTGCCATTTACCACCCCCCCATGCTTAAGTTGGATAATGTCCTCATTGGCAAATGCATGGATGCAACAAGGGTTCAAAAAGATAGTACCTGAGTGACGTAAAATACCGGATCAGTTTGAATCCTCTGGGTTGCCTCCCAGGAAGCACTGAGTTTAACGCCTCCAGCTGGGCAGTGCTTCGTGTCATCCCTCAATGAGGGTGACACTCTCCTTTGGGGGAACCTGGGCTAGGAAGTGTTTTAATCTTTGACCATTAACTGTAAAAGTGTGCCAAGTGTTTGGATCAGCGATTTCAACTACCCCATTAAAGTAAGGCTTAACCACTCGAAATGGTCCTGTCCATTTAGACCTGAGTTTCCCCAAAAAGAGTTTTAGGCGGGCGTCGAATAGCCAGACTTGCTGGTTAGGCTCAAAGGTCTTTCTATGGATGAGTCGGTCGTGGATGGCTTTCATTTTCTCCTTATACCGTAGACTATTCTCAAAAGCGTCCCGACGAATTTCTTCGAGCTCAGATAATTGGAGCGTCCTCTGTGCACTGGCTAACTGGGAATCCATGTTACATTGCTTGACAACCCAGTAAGCCCAGTGTTCCAATTCGACAGGAAGATGGCAAGCTTTGCCAAAGACCAGGCAATAAGGAGACATGCCTATCGGGATCTTGAAAGCTATCCTGTATGCCCACAGGGCATCATCTAGTTGTGTGGACCAGTCTTTCCTGTCAGGTCTCACAGTCTTTTGTAAAATGTTCTTGATTTGTCTATTGAAGACCTCGGTCTGCCCATTTGTTTCTGGATGATATAGGGTAGCAATGTTGTGGTTAACCCCGTATTTTCTAAGTAGGGCACGGAATTGGGAGTGGATAAAATGACTTCCACCATCACTGATCATGGCATTTGGTATTCCAAATCAGGAAAAGATGTTCTACTTAACAAAGTCCATGACAGTCCTGTGATCGCATCGGCCGGTGGCGACGGCTTCAATCCATTTAGAAACATAGTCTACCGAGACTAGGATGTACTCAAAGCCGTTGGATGGTGGAAAGGGGCCCATAAAATCGATACCCCAAACGTCGAAGCTTTCGACAATCAAAATGAGCTGGAGGGGCATCATATCTTTCCTGGTCATGGTCCCCAGCGTTTGGCAGCATGAGCAAGTCTTGGCAAAGTTGTGTGCATCCTTAAATATGAAAGGCTAGTAGAATCCAGACTGCAGAACCTTTGCAGCCGTTTTCTTTCCAGAGAAGTGGCCACCACAAGCCTGGTCATGACAGAAGGAAAGCACACTATGAACTTCATTCTCGGAGATACACCTCCTGATGATCTGGTCAGTACAGAGGCAAAACAGCATGGGATCATCCCAGAAATAGTGCTTGGCCTCAGCCAAGAACCTGTCCCATTGCTGTCTGGACCAGCTGTGCGGGGTTTGTCCTACAACTAGGTAGTTGACGTAGTCAGCATACCAAGGCAGTCTCTCGTCTTGCACAGCTAGAATGTGTTCATCAGGGAAGGTGTCAAATAGAGGTAGGGAGGGTCCAATGTGGTCTGGATGAAGTCTAGACAAGTGGTCAGCCACCACATTCTTTGATCCGGCCTTGTCGCGGATTTCCAGGTCAAATTCCTGCAAGAGTAGGATCCATCTGATGAGCCTGGGCTTTGCGTCCTTCTTGGACAACAGGTGCTGGATGGCTGAATGGTCAGTATAGATGGTCACGTGGGATCCTAGCAAGTACAATCGGAACTTCTCAAGTCCGAAGACTACAGCGAGCAATTCTTTCTCTATGACCGTATAATTTCGTTGGGCCTCGTCCAACGTTTTGCTCGCGTAGTAGATCACCACGGGTTTCTTGTCTTGTCTTTGTCCCAGGACAGCACCTATGGCAAAATCTGATGCATCACACATAATCTCAAAGTCCTGGGACCAATCCGGGGGATGAAGTACAGGTGCTGTGGAGACTAAGTCCCGAAGGGTGTGATAAGCTTGGATGCAATCAGAAGACATGTGGACTATGGCGTTGTTGGCTAGAAGGTCGGTTAAGGGTTTGGAAAGCTTGGAAAAGTCTTTAATGAACCTTCAGTAGAAGCCAACATGTCCCAGAAATGAGCGAATCTGTCAGACCGAGCTAGGTGGAGGAAGTTTGGAAATCAAATCAACCTTAGCCCGATCTACCTCAATGCCCCTATGCGATACGATGTGACCGAGGATAATTCCTTCTTAAACCATATAATGGCTCTTTTCCCAACTTAACACCAGATTAACCTCGATACATCATTTTAGGATTTTCTCCAAGTTGCTCAAACAATGGTCGAATGAATTCCCAAATATAGAGAAATCATCCATAAAGACCTCTAGGTATTCACCCACCATTTCTGAAAAAATGGCTAGCATGCAACGCTGGAAGGTAGCAGGTGCGTTGCATAACCCGAACAGCATTCAACAGAATGCAAACGTGCCGTACGGGCAAGTGAATGTGGTCCTTTCTTGATCTTCTAGAGCAATTGCGACTTGCTTATATCCTGAATGTCCATCCAGGAAGCAAAAATACTTTAGCCATGCCAATCTTTCAAGGATTTGGTCAATGAATGGCAAGGGGAAATGATCCTTCTTAGTGGCTTCATTGAGCTTCCTATAATCAATACACACCCGCCTTGCGGTGGTGGTGTGGGTGGGGATGGATTCACCATGCTTGTTGGTGACAACCGTGAGCCCGACTTTCTTTGGAACCACTTGAGTGGGGCTCACCCAGGGGCTATCGAAGATAGGATAGATGATGTCGGCATCAAGCCACTTGATAATTTATTTATTAACGACTTCCCGCATGTTTGGGTTTAGACGTCTCTGCATCAGGCGGGAGGGTCATGCCCCATCTTCCAGGTAAATCTTATGGGTGTAATAGGTGGGGCTAATTCCTCTCAAGTCAGAAATGGTCCAACCAATGGCGGCCCGATGTTCTGAAAGGGTTGTGGTCAACCTGAGTTCCTGATCCTTGGTTAGATGAGAATTAATAATCATAGGGAAGGTCTGGTCAGGTCCCAGGAAGACATACTTGAGATTCTCAAGTAGTGGCTTAAGTTCAGGTGCAGGTGGAACCACAGTTGACGTAAAGGGAAAAGGTGGGAGTTGATCAACATCGATCTCCTCAAATGGTGTTGTGTGATGGTAATCAGCCTTACAGAGGTCCATGGGTAGTGACGGTGACAGGTCAGAACAGTCATTACGGGTTTGGTGGTCTGAGACAGAACTAAGGGTGAGGCATTCCTCGACTAGAGTTTCTACGAGATCATGTTCCTCAACACAATCGCAATCAAAAGACTTTGTCGCCCGGAAGATATCCAATTGCATTTTCTTATCTCCGAAGGCGATATCCATACATCCCGTGTCACAATCAATGTTTGCCTTAGCCGTAGCTAAGAAAGGTCTGCCTAAGATTATGGGTGCGTTCTGTAATTTTTTAGGGACTTCCATGTCGAGCACCAAGAAGTCGACTGGGAAATAGAAGTCCTTGACCCGTACGATTACGTCCTCGACAACCCCCTTTGGGGTTTTCACTGATCTATCAGCCAGCTGGATGGTGATAGGTGTGGGTGTCAACTCTCCGAAACCAAATTGGTGGCATAGGATTGTTGGAATCAGATTGATAGAAGCACCTAAGTCTAGGAGCGCTCTATCAAATGTCATGTCCCTGATATTGTAGGAAATCAAGGGTGCTCCTGGGTCAGTTCTCTTGAGCGGAAGGTTGCTTGATATTACAGAACTTGCTTGTTCGGAGAGCACAACCTTCCTAGGTGCTTGAGGTCTTGGCTTACGTTTGGGTGTACAGGCATCCTTTAAAAACTTGGCGTAAGCCGAGATGTGCATAACGACTTCGAGGAGCGGAATATTAATCTGTACCTACTTAAAGATCTCCAAAAGCTTCTCAGTTTCAACAACATTCTTCTTTTTCTTGATTGTTTCCAAGGCCTCAGGGTAGGGTGTCTGAATGCGGATCGGATCTATTTCTGGGTCCTTGGGTTTTTCTTGTGCCTCATCTGAGTCGGGTATTTTAGCAGGTGAAGTCTCGGGGAGAGTCGGCCATTTGGGATCCTAGGTTTTGGTGCGCTTCTCAAGGTCACCGCATTCGCAGAGGCATTGGGACCATGGGTTGATCCTTGAGAAGACGAGGACGAAGAAGCACCAAACCCAGGGGGTGTTTGCGGGGCTGGCTGGACCATGTGAGCCTACCCGAGATTGCCTTGGAACCCTTGCGAATTGGGGCCTCTATTAATTATGTTTTGCGGGTTCGGTTGTGGCTGGGAAGGTAGGGATCCTTATTGTTTACAGTCCAAGAGTTGGCTTAATTGTCCCTTTACTAAGGCCATTTCCTCCTGATGTTTCTGGTTCATGTCAGCCATCATCTTTATTAGGGTGTCCATTTGGTTTTGTGGGGGAGGGGCCGCCCTATTTTGATTATATGGGGGTCTAACTGGTGGTCCTTGCTGATAGGGGGGCAAGTGTGGCTGCTGGTTTGGCCTGGGCTGGTTTTGGAATTGCGGTGGTTTCTAGTTTATCCAACCAAAGTTGGGGTGGTTATGCCAGCCAATGTTGTAAGTGTTGGAGAAGGGGTCAGGTTTAGCATAACCTTGGACAACTTGCACATCTTCAAGGATAGCCAATGTCAATGGAGAGGAAAGAGAGTAATCAAGGGTTATGGGAGCAAAGGCCACTCCTTGGAACGTGGTCAGGGGTTGTTGCAGGTTCAGTTGGGTTAAGGGCTGGACCAGGTCAACATTATATGCTCCCTTTGCTAGGGAGAAGGTCTGTAACAGGTTCCTGGTCTGGTTTAGTAGCTCATCAATCTTTTTTCCACCAATTCCACTCGATCTAGTTTCTTGGCAATGATGTCCATGTCAACCATTCCAGAATTTGCTTGTACCTCATAAATTCCACCACGGGGTTGACTGGACCTGTTAAACTGGGTCATGGAGTCATTGTTGAGCGAATTTTCGCTAATGGACTCAAAGAGCTCAAACGTGCTCTCCTCATCCTTGTTCAGGAAGTTCCCCCCGCATGAGGCATCGACGAAGTTCTGTAGGTTGCTATCCAGACCGTGGTAGAAAATCTGGGCCAATTGCCACCTTGGTACTTCGTGGTGTGGGCATTTCCTCAAAACTTCATTAAATCTTTCCCACTCCTCATGGAACTGTTCCCCACCCTGGAGTGTAAAGGTAGTAATGGCTCTTCTGAGGGCATTGGTCTTTCCTATGGGGAAGAATTTCTTTAGAAATGCATGCCTCAGTTCTTCCCAGGTGGTGATGGGTCTACCTAGGGTTCTAAGCCAGTGAGAAGCCTTGTCTCTTAACGAGAAAGGAAACATCTTAATTAGAACAATGTCAAGGCTAATGTTCCTAGGTTTCACAGTTTGTACTATGCGGTCGAGATCCTCTAGGTGTTGGAAGGGGTCCTCATTTGAGCTTCCATGGAAGTGGCTCTGGATCAGACTTAAGACATTTGGTTTTAGCTCAAAATCATCTCCCCCTTTGGGGATCCTAAGGTGTGGCTCAACTCTAATAGTGGAAGGATTATAGAAATCGTAGAGGGGCCTCGGTTGATCCTGAAATGGTTGTACATCAAGTGGTGGTTGCCCTTGTGGGCCTTGGAAAGGTGGTGGTGGTTGCCCTCGTGGGTTCTGTAACTGGTGTATGGCTTGCATGATGGTGTGGATCTATTGTTGCTAAAGTCGGCGGTTTGCATTAATTTGGGCTTGGATGATGGCCATTGTGTCTGGTGGGGGTTGATCCTCAGCCTCATCTACCCTAGGTTCAGCCATGTTTCTAGCAGAATCAAGTCGCCTGGATTCCCGTCCCAAAACAAACAACTCAGGATGCAGTGAGCGTCTCCCGTTCATACACTAGAGAAGAGCAGGAGTGGATGCGGAGAGCGACAAATGCGAGAAGTGTGTTCAACCAAGCAAACAAGCCTAGTCTTTATGGTGTATTCCTTAGGAGACCTAGAAATCTCAAAAAGGGTGATTAAGTCCGTAAGCACTGGACTCCCCTTCCCAAGGCTAATCTGGCCAGGTTGATTACGAGGGGATTGCAGGGAAGGTTCTTCCTTTGGCTTGCACCGTTGGTTTCGTAGACCCCATAACTGCGGTCATTTGACACTGCCCCGCAGCCTAGTCACCAGATTCTACCAAGGGAATGAAAGCCAACTGCCCAGTGAACAAAACCTTGCCTTTCGAGACTTAACTCAGTCCTGCCTAGGGCACGTCTACTCATTTTTAAAAGGGCTAGGATAGTGCTTGCGCTAGGGTTATGTGATGAGGCGTTGATTGGGGTGGTGCCTCTTAATTTTCCACTTTCAGAGTGTGTGCTTCTATCAAAGCATGGTTTTCAAGCAAGGATCTTTTTCAAGATGTGGTGTCTTTCAGTGTTTCATCCTTACTTTAGTGTCTTTTAGGGTTGACATGTCTTAATGTTTTCAGACAAGTTTCAATGGGCACGTCAAGTTTTGCACACAATTTGGTGAAAGTAGATTTCCTTTTATTCTGTAGAGTCTCTAAAACCCTAATGTACTCATCCTAATGATCATGCAGCTTCTATTAGATGAGTCATTTTTAGGGTTGAGTGGTGTGGTCCAAGTCAATCCACGGTGGCTTCACAAACACCACTCAAAAAGAGAAAAGAGCACTCCAAGAATTTATTCAGAATGTTAGAGTGTACATTTTTTTGTTAGGTGATGTGTTAAGGATGTGGGTCAAGTAATCATACGCCACACCAATTTTTTTCAATTTTTACAATTTTTTTTTAGTTTTTTCACGCAAGCAAACAGTCATGAGTGAAGAATTACTCACTACCGGTCCTTGTTGTGCCTACTCCCTTGTTACCATCATGGGATGCGTCGCTTCGCCATCCAAGCGCTAAATTCCTGCAACCATCAAGTAAAAAGGAGACAAGACATTAGACGATGTGAGAATGGATGTGGAATGGAAGTGACAAAACAAATCCGTTGCCTCCCCGGCAATGGTGCCAAAAACTGACGTGCTTTCGTGCGTGTGTGTTAAGAAGTGTCGTTATAGTTCGCACTTGCAACACCAGTTTTAAAGTAAAGAAACGGATGTGAGTCCGAGTGTCGGTCTCAGGGAGGCATGAAAATCAGATTTTTCTTGTCACTTATTGTCACGAAAATCGTGGAGTTTTGCTTGCGAAAAGGTGCAGGTGACAAGCAAGAGAGAGAGAGAGAGCGATTAGGGTTAGGATCGTTTCATTCTTAACATGCAACTTGAATAGGAAATAGAGTAGGCAACTGAATGGAAAATAACTTCATTAATCATGCAGCTTTAGTTCATAAATTACAACATCAGATGCATGCTTAAACATAAGTAAAGTAAAGCTTAAAAGACAGGAGGAAAGAGAGAGCAAGGGAGGGCAGCGAGGCAGCCACGGTGATGGAGAAGGCTCCGTCGGTGGCTCGTCATCTCCGACGATTACAAGAGGGCCTAAAGCTAACTAAGAGAGGGGTAGAGTAGTTGCAAGGGGAGTGAATGCCTTGAATGAGTGGTTGGAAGGGGTTTAAATAAGGAGAAGGGCTTTCCAAATGAAGAAGGGGTTTTAGCGACGTTGCTAAAACCCTTCCAAAAATGTCGGTGAAGCCCCCAGCCCACCGGTCGCTCACCCGCACCGTTCTTCCTCGTGCTTGATCCGTGGGCGTGGCATGAGAGCTGTCCGATTGAAGATCGAACGGCTGAGATCTTCGCCCGGGCATGCTCGGATCGCGCCTTGAGTGCGCGTGCACGCGGGCGTTGTCGTCCAGTGTGTGCGCGCGCGTGGCTGATTAGCGCCTGACAGAGCGCTAGGTGGCGCTATCGTCACCATTCGCGTGTGGATCTACGGCTGAATTTCGTCCGTGAGCCTCGCTGTCCTCGAATTCCCTCACCGCGTGGCTCGAACCCACATCGCGTGGGCGCAGGTGTGCGCTTTAACCGCTGCGCTACACCGTGGGCGTGCGCATGGTTCTCAGCCGTCCGATCAAAGATCGACGGCTGAGATCTGATCTCTGGTTGAAGGTGGAAGCTGGCGCGCGGTGAGCGGGTGCCACGTGGCGCATCGAGGGCCATTGATCATCAGATCAATAGTCAGAACTTCTTGGGCCCATTGTGGGAGTTCCGGATGTCGGATTTGGCCGATTTTGAGTCTGTTGGACTCCGTTCGTCGTTCTAAATCCATCCGTGCAATCTGATTTCTCATCTGAGGCCTGCTTTGACAAGTGCTTATACAAATGACCGTTAATACTATTTTATAAGCAATCTTGGCATATGATGCATGCAATGCTCCCATTCTACTTATGTTGTGCCTTTTATTCTTAAGATGGGCCCTATTTAACAGAATTATCACCCCCATATCCAGTGTTATCAGTCAGCTAGGCAAAGTCCAGCCAAAGAAGTCACGAAATGGCTAGAGCAACTATGTCTGAGATGGGTTCTGGAAGAGTACGGTCCATAACAGGCTTCAGACATTGACCGTTGACTTTAAACGTGTTACCTATCATTGAGTCAGAAATCTAAATGGCCCCATTTGGAAAAATCTGGTCAATAATGAATGGGCCATTCCATTTAAATCTAAGTTTGCCAGGAAAGAGCTTAAGTCTAGAATCGAATAACCAGACCTTCTGGTTCGGCTCATAGCTCTTGCAGGAAATCAATTGATCATGTAGAGCTTTGGTCCAAGCCTTGTAGATCTTGGCATTCTCGTATGCATCATTTCTAAGCTCTTCCAACTCAGATAGTTGGAGTTTCCTAGTCTTCCCAGCTAAATTCAGATCTAAATTACATTGTTTGATCACCCGGAATGTCCTATGTTCAATCTCTACGGGTAGATGGCACGCCTTTCCATACACCAAACGAAACGGAGACATGTCGATGGGCATTTTATACGCCATACAGTAGGCCCAAAGAGCGTCCTCAAGCTTTTGAGTCCAGTCCTTGTGATCAAGCCTAACCATTTTCTGCAGAATGTTCTTGATCTCCCGATTGGAGATCTCGGCTTGTCCATTCGTCTGGGGATGGTAAGGTGTGGAAATTCGGTGATTAACCCCATATTTGGCCAACAAATTCTGGAATTGGGCATTAGTAAAATGAGTGCCATCGTCACTGATAATGGTCCTCAGAATCCTGAACCTACTGAAGATATTTTTCTTCACAAAATCGATGACCACCTTGTGGTCATTGGTTCAGGTGGGAATCGCCTCAATCCATTTGGACACATAATCAACAACAACAAGAATGTACTGATGTCCAAATGAAGGGAGAAAGGGTCTCATGAAATCGAAGCCTCAAACATCGAAAATTTCGACAGGAAGAATTGTGTTTAGGGGTATCATATCTCTCTTAGTTATGCTCCTGAGTGCCTGACATCGAAAACATGACCTTGAGAAATCCTGGGCATCCTTAAATAAAGGCAGCCAATAGAAGCCAAATTGTAAAATTTTTGCAGCCGTCTTTTTCCCGGAGAAATGTCCACCACATGTAGATGCGTGGCAAAACTTGAGAATACTGTTGAATTCATTCTCCGAAACACATCAGTGAATAATCTGATCAGAGCCGATGCGGTACAGTTCAGAGTCCTCCTAGAAGTAGTATTTGGCCTTAGATTTGAGTCTATCCCATTGTTGCTTGGTCCAATCCTGGGGGATTTGACCAATGGCCAAATAGTTAACAATGTCAGCAAACCACAGGGTTTGGACACCTGAAACTGTAAGGATAGCTTCGTCCGGAAAAGTGTCAGCAATCGAGATGTCCGGACGAGAAGAATCACCTAGGAGTCTCGACAAATGATCCACCACCACATTTTGTACATTGTTTTTATCCTTGATTTCAAGATCAAATTCTTGAAGCAGAAGAATCCAATAAATAAGCTGGGGTTTGGCATCCTTTTTGGCCAAGAGATGTCTCAAGGCCGAGTGGTCGGTATAGATGATAACATGAGACCCTAAGAGATAAGCCCTAAATTTTTCCAAAGCGAACACTACAGCTAGTAATTCCTTTTCAGTAACAGTGTAATTCCTCTGGGCCTCATCTAGAGTTTTACTAGCGTAGTAGATGACAGAGGGCTTTCTATCAATTTTCTGACCCAAGACAATCCCGACCACGTAATCAAAAGAGTCGGTCATGATCTCAAAAGGGGCTATCCAAATTGGTGGTTGCAACATTGGAGCACAGGTGACTACCATTTTTAGGAAATCAAATGCCTTACGACATGATTCATCGAAAACAAATGGCATTTCTTTGGCGAGAAGATTGCTCAAGGGACGAGCAACCTTTGAGAAATCCTTGATGAATCTTCTATAAAATCCCACATGACCAAGAAATGATCGGATTTGTTTAACAAATGTGGGAGGAGGAAGTTTAGCGATAGCATCAACCTTAGCTTTATCCACTTCGATTCCCCATTCAGAGATTACATGACCCAAGACGATGCCTTCTTGGGTCATGAAATGACTCTTTTCCCAACTAAGGACCAATCGTGTTTTGATACATCACTTAAGAATCATTTCTAGATTAGCCAAACAAGATTCAAACGATTCTCTGAAAATAGAGAAATCGTCCATGAAGACTTCCATAAACTCTCCCACAATGTCAGAGAATATGGCTAACATACACCTTTGAAAAGTCGCAGGTGCATTGCAAAAATCGAAAGGCATCCTATGGAAAGCAAAGGTTCCGTAGGGACAGGTGAAAGTAGTTTTTTCCTGATCCTCGGGATGGATAGGAACTTGGTTGTATCCTGAGTAACCATCAAGAAAACAAAAGTACTTCTGCCTGGCTAGTCTTTCCAAGATTTGATCAATGAAAGGAAGGGGAAAATGATCCTTTTTAGTGACTATGTTCAGCTTCCTGTAATCAATACAAACCCTCCAAGAGGAAGCTAAACGAGTTGTGACAGATTCTCCTCTCTCATTAGTCACAACGATAATCTCGACTTTCTTCGGGACAATCTGCACGGGACTTACCCAGGGACTATTAGAGTTTGGATAAATAATTCTTGCATCGAGCCACTTAATGATTTTCTTTTTGACCACTTCTCGCATATTTGAATTTAATCTCCTCTGCATCTGGCGAGAAGGGTGGGATCCATCTTCCAAGAATATTCTATGATTGCAGTAAGATGGCTCGATCCCCCTAAGGTCATGAATGGTCCAACCAATTACCTCCTTGTGTTCCTTTAGGACCTTGATCAATTTAATCTCTTGCTCCTTTGTTAATTTAGCATTGATAGTCATAGGGAGCGTCTTCTGAGGTCCTAAAAATTGATATTTTAAATTCTCAGGCAATGGTTTCAGTTCAAGCTGGGGCGGGTTGATGATTGATGGTAAGGAAGATGCTGAAGACTCAACAAGAGGAAGAGGTTGTGAGTAAACAAAATCAGTAACCTCTTCAGAAGATGGAAGGTCTTCCATAGAGGGTTGCGGGTCCAATTTATCATTAAAGGAGGAACTTTCAATTGAAGAAACCATCAAACAAGTTTCAATGTTTTCATTATCCTCCTCAAGTTCCTCAATAAATCCACAATCATCAAATTTATTAATCGCCTTAAAAATATCAAATTTCATTCGTTGATCCCCAAAGGCGATTTCCATGCTACCACTTTCACAATTAATGTTGGCCTTAGCGGTAGCCTGGAACGGATGCCCCAGAATGATGGGCGTGTTCCACAGATTTTTAGGTACATCCATGTCAAGAACAAGGAAATCTATAGGAAAATAGAAATCATTGACCTTAACTATAACTCGCAGATTTGTGACCGAACGGTCTGCTAACTGTAGCATTACTGAAGTTGGCCGAAGTTCACCTAATCCAAACTTCTCGTAAAGAGAAGTTGGAATTAGGTTGATGGATGCACCCAGATCCAAAAGTGCTCTATCAAATGTGTAATCTCCAATGACACAAGAAATCAATGGAGCACCTGGATCTCTCTTTTTCTGAGGGAGGTGGTGTAGGATAATAGAACTAGCTTGCTCAAAGAGTACCACCTTCCTCAGAACAGATTCTCTCGACTTACGCTTTTGTGTACATAAATCCTTTAAAAATCTCACGTAAGCCGGCATATGCTTGATATCATCGAGGAGCGGGATATTGATCTCAACATTCTTAAATATATTTAGAAGCTCCTCATTGCTATCAACAGACTTCTTTGATTTGATCAAGGCTTCAGGAAAAGAAACATGAGTCAGATCTTTGGAATCAGGTTCCTGAGCCTTGATTTCTTCTCCAGAATTCTCCTCTCTCTCCTTAGGTTCTTCAGGATTCAGTAGATCAGAACAGTGTGGTTGTGGATCTTGAGTCTGCTTACCACTCCTCAAGGTGACAAAATTTGCAGATGCATAAGAGTTTGGGCCTTGGGGAGGGTTAGGAAAGATTGGAGGGGCTTGATTAGCCAGGAATTGTTGATTTGTAGAAGAAGAAGAAGAGGAGGAGGGACTCGGCTCAACCACCTGAGCATGTGCATGTGGGTTCCTCTGATTTCGGTACCCATGGGTTTGGTTGCCCGGATTCAGAATATTTCATGGGTTGGGTACGGGTTGGGATGGTAGAGATCCAGGTTGACGAGAGTTAGTAATGATCTTGGTCTACAAGTTGTCCAGCGAGGTTTTCATTTGCTGCATAAGCTGGAGCATGGATCCTTGCATCCATACCATTTGTCAGTTCAAATTAGCCTGCCCTACGAGTTGACGGGCATTCCAAGCTGGCTGATTGACCTAATTTGGAGGCAACTGAGTATATACATGACCCTGACCCATTGATCATTGCAGAGCATAGTTGCCAGGTTGGAATTGGATCTGTTGCATCGGGTTTTTCCAAGAGAAGTTAGGGTGGTTTCTCCAGCCCAGATTATAAGCATTAGAGTAGGGGTTGGATCTAACATTCTCTTGTATAGCACAAACATCCTCATAGGGTGAGGATGGAGAGAAAGAAAGGGAAGGATTAGAAAAACTGGGATCAAAGGCCCCAGTTTGGAACCCGTGAGGTTCCGAAAAATGCTGACTCACAGGAGCCACATCGAGTTGATTCACGAACTCCCATCCAGAAGGAGCTCGTGAAGAATGGAATCCCAAATTTTGGGATTGAGTGGATCAAGAGTTCATAGAATTTCTAGCCATTCACTCTTCCATTCTCTTAGCAACCAAGTCCACCTTGTCAAGTTTGTTACAAATCAATTCCATATCAAATGAATGAGAGTCATGGACTTCATTGACATTTGATCTGGGCTGCTGGAACTGGTTAAATGTATCCATGGAGGCATGATTGATTGAATTCTCGCTCATTTCCTCAAATAAATCGTGTGCACTATCTGCGTCTTTATTGAGGAAATTGCCTCCGCAAGAAGCATCCACATGATTTCTGAGTTGCTCAATCAACCCATGATAGAAGATCTACACGAGTTGCCATTTCGTCACCTCGTGGTGTGGACACCTCCGCAATAGGTCCTGGAATCATTCCCAGGCCACATGAAACTGCTCCCCCGGCCGCTGGATAAAGGTAGTGATTGCCCATCTCAAGGCATTGGTACATCCGACTAGGAAGAATTTCTTGAGAAAAGTCGATTTCAACTCATTCCAAGTTGCAATTGGTCTTCCTATTGTCCTATACCAATGCGCAGCCTTATCCCTAAGAGAGTAAGGGAAGAGCCTCATGATCATTTACTCCTCGTTCACGTTTCGTGCCTTGGTGGTTTGTACCAAAGTGGTCAAGTCCTCCAAGTGCTGAAACGGATCTTCGGAGCCAAGCCCACGATAATGTTTGATCAGGCTTAACAGCTGGGGCTTGATTTCTACGTCGCCGGCTGGAATCTGGACACTGGGACGTTCCCCATAATTTAAAGGATCATAAAAATCCTTCAAGGGCTGAGCACCCTGCATTCTCTGAAACCATTCCTACATTCTCTGCATTTATTCCAACTGCCTTCGGAATTCCTCCTGTGGATCTCCAGGCAGAGGAGGCTATTGGTCGGCCATGGGATCAATTTGACCAAAATCCAATTTGCGCCTCCTAGAATACTCTAGTGGTCCTTTCAATCAGGGATTCAATGACCGTCTTCCCAGCATAAAATAGGAGAAGGTCAGAAGGACTGGGGATAGGGACCCTGCAGCACAACAAAACAAGGCTGTCCTTAAGTGGGGTAGCCTAAGGATCTACAGACTCCCAAAACCCACCTTAAGATTGTAAATGATTTACTCTACTTGTGTCTGCTCAATCTAACCAATTAGGAGGGACTGGGGAGAAGGTTCTTCCTTCGGCTTTCGCCTCCGGTTCACAGTGTGCCCCTAGCCGCGGTCGTTTGATGCTACTCCCCTAGCTAGACATCAGATTAATCAGTACAATTAGGTTAATCAAAGACAATCTCAGACTAGGCCCTAAAGAGCGAATCAATCCTTAAGGCCAACGTCTACTCAATTTTATTAAGGCCTAGGATTGTGGAGCTTATGGAATGTGATGGGCCCTTAAAATGGGTTGTGCCCTTAATGATTGATTGAGAATTGTGTAAGTGCGTGCACAACCAAGGCTTCCAAGTAAGATTATTTGTGATGTGTGGATTTTAATATTCAAATCTTGCTTAAGTAGCTTTTAGGGTTTAAAATTAGGTTGATTGCAGTCAAGTTTCGAGGCAAACCAAGTTGTCAAACACAAGTGAAGATTTCTTTCCTTTAAAACCAGAAATAAAGTGGAGTGCCTGGAATAGACCTAGATTGAAAACCCTGAGGAGCTACTTGATGAGTTAATTTTAAGTAGAGTGGTGCGGCCCAAACAACTCAAACAACTGGCCACAAATGCACCACTAAGTTAGGCACACAAAGATGATTAACCTAGAATGATTTATACTCTTTTATGTGTTGCTTTCTGTGTACCGGCTCCACAGATCAGAACTCGGTTGAGTAGAAACAAATTAATTAGGTTAAGTGCCTTGAATGTGGGTGTACGTTGTGTGTGTGTTGAAAATTACCCCCACAATATTATCTTTTTGTTGTTTTTTTATAAATGAAGGTGGAATGAATGTGAGTGAGAATCCAAACAACTAAACTATTCCTAGAATTTATGCAAACGCCTAGGTTAATTGGAATTTGGATTTAATGTGACAAATGAAATATATGAAGGGGGGAAGAATGGGGAGCAATTACAATTGTCTTCAACTACACTTTACTCCGGTCTACCGCTTGATGATTCCCTGATGGATGTCTCTGCAAAACAATAGACACAAGAGAAAACAAGTTAGAAGACAATAAAGTGTGTGAAATGCGAAAAGAAGATCGGAAATCGTTGCCTCCACGGCAACGGCACCAAAATGTTGAAGCTACGAATTACTACGCTAGCGTATTTGATTTTGAAAAACCTGTCGTCGCAGTTTGAAAGCGAAGAACTCGTGTTCAACAAATAAAATTTGTATCGAAATAGAAATCCCTGGCCGAACTCAGGGAGGCTACGTCGATCTATATTCGTAATTATATTTTTTTAGAGTTTTTGTTGAAAAATGAAGCGACGTAATTACAATGAAGCAATATTAACAATCAAAATAAACGAGAGAGAGAGAGAGAGAGTGAGAGAGAGAGAAAACATGCACTCAATATTTCAAAATGTTTATACAATAAAACCAGAGAAGAATTACACTAGAAAGTAGGAAATCAACTACATTAGAAAGCAGGAAAATTCTACTTTAAAAAGATGAAAAGAAGAATGGGAGAGAGAAGTTATCCTCCTCAACGATCACTTGGAGGATGAGCCGGATGAGACGTCGCCTGGAAGGAGGACGGAGCAGGAAGAAGGAGGTCGAGGCAGGAGGAATGAGAACAAGGCATCACGTCGTCGTCATCACTGGATCCGCTTCCGAAATGGGGATGAAAATTTGACTTTATCTCTTGAGGAGCATCTCGGGTGTGGGACAAGCTTCTCTTGAGCTTTGGAGAGGGAGAGAAGAGAAGGAAGGGATGCCCATTTCATATGGAGGAGGTCTCCTTTTATAGTTGCAAGGAGTGAGGGTAATTTGGTCTTTACAAGCTCAAAATATTAAATAAGGGGTCTTTAGTGACGGAATTAAGCTTCACTAAAGCCCCAGTCGCAGGCGACGTGTGCCGCCTGCTCACCTCCCGCGTCGTCCATGTTCATCAAGTCTCAGCCATTCGATTGTGAGATCGAACAGCTAAGATTTGATAACCGTCGTGACTCAACATGTGCCTAGCGCGTGCGATCTCACATTATGCCCATGCGTGCGTTGGCGCGTTATTTGGATTGGGCGCTTGCGGCTGCTGGATCACCATCGGGCAGTTAATCGCACTCGCATCTCCGCGCCTCAAAGTCTCTCGCGAAGAATCGAACACGCTCCTCCAGATCTCGCGAGCACGTTCGACCAACGGGCTAACTTATGTGCCTCAAGAATCGAACGCACATGGATGGACGAGCGGGCTGACTTATGCATGCGCGATCAGGACCATTGGACTGAGATCCAACGGTCGAGGCAACTCTTTAGTTGATGCTTCAGAGAATAGGCGTGCCAGTTGGGATGCACTCTCAGCCATTGGATCTTGATCCAACGGCGGAGATGCGTGGACGCTAGTGGCTTCAGAAGTTGAGGGTGGCCGATTGGGCGGTCGAGATGGCACCACGTGGTGCCATCTTGGCCGTCCATCTTCTGGATGATGTAGATGGTGCCACTGGTGTCTGATTGTGTCGATTTTCACGCTGTTAGATTGCAATCATCAATCCGAATCCATTCGTGTGGTTGGATTTATCATCTGAAGTGCGGATTCACACCATCTTGGCCCTTGATCTTTTAGGATTCCTCAGTCTCTATTTGATGCTACAGATGTCTGATTAGGGCGATCTTGGAGTCGTTGAACTCCAATCGTCGCCCTGATCAAATCTATACGATAGGATCTTCAATCTAAGGTCCCGATAAAAATTTTCCCTATCTCTGAAAATGAAAGGAGACAATAAACCTCCATTTTATTCAAACTAATCTAAATGCAAGATGATGCATGCTATGCAATATTTATAGTATGTAATGCAATTCTATGCTTAAGAACATGCATAAATAGACATTTTATGTAATATAATCATGTTTACATCACTCCACCTCTGATTCCACCTCTAATTCCACTTCTAATCCCAATTCTGACCCTTCCACACAAGACAACCCCCCCACCTTTGACTCCCCACACCTGGAGCTTCCTAATGCTGATTTGCCTCAATCTCAACAACTTTCCCCCCTGTCCAATCTTTACTCCTTGATGGCTGAGCAAATTGCTCAACTTCATGCCAATCAACAATTGTTGACTAGGAATATCACAAACCTAGCCAACCAAAGGCCAAACCCACCACCCCATTAGTAGCCTATCGTTCCTCTAAAGGATTTCTATGATCCTTCCTATTATGAGGAAAGACAGGGGTGGTCATACCTAAAGGAGACTTCAAAATCAAACCAGCTGTTTGGAATCTAATTAAACATTTCCATGGCCTTCCTAGGGAAGACCCTTTCAGCCACCTTGAAGAACTAACTCCTCTTTCACAAACAACTCATTCTCGCAATGTGCAAGAAGACCTTTGGCTGATACGGCTATTTCCATTATCTCTTAAAGATAAGGCCGCTTATTGGTTCAGAACCATTGGCTGACCAATCACCACTTGGCCTCAGCTCAAAAGTGCCTTCCTCAAGAAATTTTTTCCTATAGGTTGTTCTAATTCCTTGTGAAGATCTATTACGACCTTTCAACAAAAAATTGGAGACTTTTCATGATTCTTGGGAAAGATTTCAAGATCTTCTAAGAAGTTACCCGCACCACGAGATTCCCTTATGACAGTTCATGCAGATCTTCTATCACGGATTAGAAGATCAAATTCGACGTTTCATTGATGCCTCGTGTGGCGGAAACTTTTTAAATAAGGATGCTGAGAGTGCCTATGACCTTTTTGAAGAAATGAGTGAAAACTCATTTAATCAAGCTTCCATGAACACCTTTGGCAGAACTTCAAACCTGCAGTTCAGTGTTCATGAAATAGGCACTTATTCTATCCCTATCACCCAAGATGATCTTCAAATGATCGCTCAAAAACTCGACCAAATGAAAATAAATAAATGAAAAATTGAGGAAAGACTTGCCACAACAACCCAAGCTCCACATAGTCCACATCTAACCCAGCCTAACATTCCATGAAGAGAAAATTTGCACAATCTAAACACTACCCTTGCTGATTATCACCAATATTCTGAGGCTTTTTATGACTCATTGGGGAATTACAACTATCCAAACCCTAACCCCACTCAAAATATTTCTACCCTCCAGGAGTAATTTAGAAATTCTTCAAATTGGAAGAATTACCTAAACTACTCCTGAAACAACCTGATTCCTCCCCAATCATCAAATCAATTTAGCAGGTATGGGTCAAATCTGACCTTTCATCCTGGGCCATCTCAACAAGACATCATTGCCCGGATAATGAAAACCCTGCAGGACATGTAAAGTAAAATGACGGAAGTAACCCGTAATGTCACAAATCTGAATAATCAGATTGGGGTTACTCTAAGACCTGGAGGACATCTACCCTCCCAACCCATCCCCAATCCTAATTATTAGAGGAACCAGTGTCCAGGTAGAAATCAAAACTACCTGAATTTGCCCCCTACTAATCCACCACCCTAGTAGCCTCCCAAGTGTTCATAACAATAGGACCCCCCACCTTCTCCAAATAATAATTTGACTGCACATGCAATTACACTGAGGAGTGGGAAAACCACCACTAATCCCGGGCCTTCACAACAACCTGGTGAAATCCACATTCCTGTGCAAATTGACTCAACTCCCACATCAAGAAGAAAAAGAAACACAAAAATCTCAAGACACGACTCCTATCCCTTTTCCACAAGCTCTCCACCCCATCACTAATTAAAAAAAGAAATCTGAGCCCACAACTAAAGAACTCGTGGATTTATTTGGGCAAGTTCAAATCAATATCCTTCTCCTAGATGCAATCAAATATATACTTGCCTATGCCAAATTTTTGAAGGAGATCTGTACTCCAAAAAGGCAGGCTAAAAATCTAGAACAGGTACATCTTTCAGAGACAGTAAGCTCTGTCATATAGAGCAAGCTACCACCTAAGATGAAAGATCCAGGCGCACCTTTAATTTCAGTGATTATTGATGACACTACCTTTGATCGCACCCTTCTTGATCTTGGTGTCTCAGTTAATATCATTCCCAGGATTTTATTTGAGGAATTTTAGATCGGTGAATTAAAACCTGTTGAGTTTATCCTTCAATTAGCCGACCGATCTACAATCAAACCTCGTGGGATTATCGAGGATGTCTTGGTCAAGGTCCAGAATTATGTCTTCCCCACAGACTTTTTGGTCGTTGACATCGAGGTACCTGAATCTTTAATGAATGCTGGTCGTGTTACTCCTTAACATAGTTAATTAAGTTAATTGTGCTTAATTATGTGTAGAAGAAAGTAACTTAGGTTGACTCGAATTTGTGTCGGTTGAGTAGTATAGGGTCAAGTTAACCTAACATTTTAGATTTTATTACTTTTAACTAGTTGAGTCCAGGTCATTCGCTGGGAGGTATATATTATTTAGAATTCACCAATCAATTCAAAACAACTCATAGGAGGTATAATTAAGTTAATTTTAACAACATGAATTTTGCCTAATGATTTAAATTTAAGAAATATGTAAAATTCCATAAAAAAACATATTTACACAATTGATCTTCTTTAATAGCAAGTAAACATGTTAATTTTCTATTTATTTCAAAGGAATTAAGGCAATAGAGAATTCTTCTATTTAAAACAAGCCTTATTACAACATTAAAAATAAAAAGAAATTTAAAATAATGCAAGAAAAACCATTTCTTTTCTTTGTTTCTTCAGCCTCTCTCTCTCTTTTTCTTCTTCTTTCACCTTTCTTTCTCTCTCTGTCTCTCTCTCTTTTCACTTATCTTTTTCTCTATATCTTTCTCTTTATCCACTCTCTTATTTTCTCGAGCTTTCTTTCTTCTTCCTCTTTCTTTCTTCTCTTTTCTGCCTTTCTTCTCTCAGTGCCTGTTCAGCCTTTCTCTTTGCCTCTTTGCCTTTGCGATTTCTTCTATCTTCCTTCTCTTCCTTATCTCTTTCTTCTTCTTCCTTAGCCTTCTTTCTTCCTTAACCTTCTGAACCGAACAAGGTTTTTTTCTCTCTCAACCAAAAATTAGTTATTTATTTGCGGCTTAGACTTTTCGGGGATATGCAGCACCCTTTGCAGGGTGGGACTAGACCCTACTAGATCCAAGCTTGGTTCATTTATAGTTCGGTTTATTTTCGGTTCAAAGTTTCGATCCAAACTAGCTCACACCTCCCAGACCTCGCACACACGCCCTCCCAGGGCCACACATCCGCATGCCACACAGGCGCACACTTGCAGGCACATACGCGCCCACACGCACACACACACACATGCTCAGATCAATGTTCATTCAGTAACCGTGTGCCGAGCGCTGACTCACCAAAGCTTCTTGTCAAATTCTACAGGCTGAAGAACACTTTGGAGTCGCCGAAGCTCGTCGGAGCTTTGGTGAGTCCAGAAAAAGTGAATTTTGTGATACAAAAAGAAAAATTGTGCCATTAATGACTTGAAAAGGTTCCTAAGGTCACAAGGAACCTCAGGATCAAGTTAATTCCTTCATTTGATCATTAAAAGAAAGATTTAATAGTGAATTCCATTCTTGAAAATTTTGAGTTGGTTAATGCTCAGGACCTGTTTTACCACTCAATTTAGTGGTCAAAACAAGTCAACAAGTGATTGAGATCATAAATATATGGATAATTAAGGACTTTAACTACTCCTGAGCCGCCATTGATAGTGAGCTCAGGAGCTTAATTAGATTTAGGCATTTATATTATATGTGGTATTTACTCTAATTATAGTGATGATTAGGATCCTTTAGTGATGAAAAGATGATACATTAAAGCGATTAATTGATCTAATTTCTTGCCTCTCTGTGTTCGACACTCGTAATCACATTTCCATTTCTTCTTTAAAATTGAAGTCGTAAACATACTACTACAATGAACGAATTATAATATCACATTTATCGACGTCAATTTTTGGTGCTGTTGCTGGGGATGCAATGGATTTTTTAGTCACTTCTATCCTTTCATTAGTGCTCACATTTCTAACTCGCTTTTCTCTCTTTCTATTGATTGATTGCAAGAATCTGGCATGAAAGCGACGAGAGGAGCGCATCCCAAGACATTAGATTAGGAGTAAAGTGCAATCAGGATTTTGGTGAGTACCACCCTATCTATCATAGTTTCAACATCCCATATCTAAAAAAAATAAAAAAAAAATTGCATCTAGGCTCATGCATGAACATTAGAATAGAATGTTTGCTTGTTTGCTTACTTTAAAAAAAATCTAAAAAAAATTCAAAAAAAAAATTTGGCATAGTGAATGATTACTTGACCCACATCTCAAACCCATAACCCGAGAAAAAATATATATATGTATTCTCTTAAACACTCTAAATCCTTTGGAAATCCTTTTGAGTGTTTTTCCTTTTTGAGTGGTGTTTGCGAAGCCACCAATGTCTTGGATTGGGCCACACCACTCAATCTAAAATCAATTCACCTGGTATAATTGCATGAACTTTAGGGTGAATACATTAGGATTATTTTTCTAGAGCCACATATTTTGCTCAAAAAGGAAATTTACAATCACCCGTGTGTGCAAAACTTTGTGTGCCAACTACAAACATTACTTTAATATGTTAAGAAATTCTAACCCTAAAAAGTACTGAAGCAGGGATGAATCATTAAAAGACACCATATCTAAAAAAACCTTACTTGAAAACCATGTTTTGTTGAAGTGCACATACACGCTCAATTGGAGTAATTAAGAGGCACAACCCCCAACATCACTACATCATATACCTTAAGCACAAGCACTGACCTAGCCCAAAATAAAATTGAGTAGACGTTGGCCCTAGGATTCATTGAGTCCATTTCAGGGTATTTTCCTAAATGCATTGTGAATTAGTGACGTCTGCTTTGCTTCAAAAGGTGATAAGTTGGGAGGCCCAATTGTCAAACGATTTAAATAAGCAAGGGTTTGGCATAATTAGCAACCCTAGGGACATGCTCCTCCTGCTTCGCCTTCCCAACTTTACCACCTTTGGGAGTAAGGACAACACCAAATTCATCGTGCGATCGGAGTTTATTCCTGAAGCATAGGTCACCTAGGTCTACACTATAGGGCTTAGTTTTGCTTAATTGATTGTGCACACTTAATTCTCTCATCTGTTCTTCGCTCATCCCTTTACTTCTTCCAAACCATGGATTTCAATGCCTATCCTTCCTTCCCAAACTATCTCCAAAATGATTTGTATTCTAACCTAAGTAGACTATATCCATAGTTTACTTGGGATTACCGGCCACCTAGTTGGGGATATAATCCAAGACCTGAGTATTTAAAAGATCCTTCTTATCCCAACTATCCCAATTTTACTCAACCTGCACTAACTTCTATTAGGATACATCCAACCCAACCACCCAAGGGTATGATCCAAGCCTTGGGGATCCTTATCTTGATTCTCCTTATGATGACTCTTCTTTTGGGTCCCACCCACCCACTAACCAATTTGATAGGACCTACACTTTAGTAGAACACCAAGACCCCTACCCTTCCCAGGACCCTAACCAAGATATGTCATCTGAATTCAAGGATCTCTCCTACTTGACCTATGGATTGGAAAGGATTTTAGAGAAATGGAAATCAAATGATATCATAAACTTGAGCAAATCAAGAATGATCAAACCCTTCTTTGGACCCCTTATGAAGAATCCGACTGGGAGGAGGACTTAGAACCTCAATTATTTTAGAGTAGGACTAAACAGAAAATGGTGCCTCTTGAGGAACTGGACCCTAAAAATGATAGAATAGAGGACCCACCCAATAACTTAAACCCCAAGATAGACTCTAATACACATCCTCAACCATACCCTCCCAACCCTAATTTGAATGCTAAGGAGGAAATTCAAGGGAAACCTAATGACACTTAGTCAATTCTTGATAGCCTTTAGTTAGAGTTATATAGACAGAATCAAGAATTGATTGAGGGGAAACAAGCCATGATTGATATGTTCTAACAACTGGATGAAGAGGGCCAAAGAACACTATTGCAAGCAACCCCTTTTACAAAATTCATGAAGCAAGGCCCCTTGGTGATCGATTGGACTACACCTATTTACCCAAAATTGGTTCAATCCACCATTGATACTATCCCATTATTGGACAGCTCATTAGAGAATGTCATTAAGGATTCCTTAGAACATGATTTAGGGAGAATTGAGGACAAAAATCAAGTGGAAATTGAGAATTTGGGGATCGATGTCTTTGAATCCAAATCTAATCTTCCTGAGGAAAATGATTTGGTGGAAGAGACTTCCAAAATTGAAGATGGGGAGTGGGATTACGATTCTGAAGTAATTGATTTTGAATCATTTGAAATCCCATCACAAGTTTAGAGGAGGGCAAGGGAAAGAATCTGAGCTAGATGATGAAATTAGCCCTACCTCTACTGTAACCTCAGAAATTGAGTCTGATATAACAAAGTTGAAGATAATATTCTAGGGGTCAAGGAATTGGAGGGACTAAGCAATGAAATCCTAGTTAAAGACGAAGCGATGGATTTTCCTTTGAAGAGAGACCTCATGCTTGATCTTAGGGCTCATTGTCAAACTCTTGATTTTGTTACATGCCCTATCAAAATTGAAATCCTGCAACCCGAATTCACTAGAATGGATATAACTTTGAGGGATTACAACTTTAAAGGGACACAAGCTAATTACAAAGCCTATATCTTTAGTGTCCGGCATTTTAGATTTGGGTTTCACTCATCTAAATCAACTTCTCTGCATGCCCACAAATTAAGAGAGGAACAGACACGAGCATGCATGTTACACCATTTGCAGAGTTCCCGTCCCTTAGGGATGGGATTGCACCATAATCTAGTCTACATCAGCGGACTTCTGACTCTGGGTCTAGCTGATTATGTCTTCCCCTACTTGACCCAGACCATTCAACTAATTGATCCTTTATTATCTATGTCTATGCCCAGCTGAAGGCACTAAACTCAGAGCTTCCTGGGAGGCAACCCAAAGGATTCAGGCGAATCGGATACACAGCTGAAACTCAGGTGATTTCTTTCCTTACTCCCTTGCATACATTTATTTTCCAATGAGGACATTGTTCAACTTAGGCATGGGGGGTGATACATATGTTCTGAATACATATTGTTAGCTTGAATTATCTTTAAAAAAAAAATAAGAACAAGATTAGGAAACGAAAACTTAGGCATTAGGAGCTTGTCAACTTTAGGAAATGATACGTTAGGGACCTGAACGCTTAGACTCTTCAGGTCTTCGGACTTAATCAATTCGGGTGTCCACAAAAATGTGGACTTGATCTCAAGTCCTCACCACCGTAATTTATATTAATCTGGTCAATAAAGTAAGGTGATAAGTATACGACTTATCAACCTTCCCTCTGATTTAGGGGATTTTTAGTCTAGGCATCTACACATGTTTTGCACTGACTCACTAATCGGTGGTTCTAATGGAAATTGGGTAGCTAATGAACCTTCTAGGGTGGTATGGCTGGCAAGTTATCATGAGTAACAGCCCATTGACCAGTTGTTCAGAGCCTAGCCACATGACCATTCTCTTTTATTACTGCCTTTGGATAAATCTTAGATCAAGAAAGCCACCTACTTAAAAATAAAATAGAAAATATATATAGAAAAGAAAAGAAATAGAAAAATGAGAAAAATAAAAAGAAAAATAAATAAGCCACACTTTATCACACGAGTATGGCTGGCAAGTTGTCGTAGGTAATAGCCCATTGGCTATTTGTCCATATCCCAGTTCATAAAATGCACAAAAATTTCAGGACGCATAAAGAAGAAGTAGGGAAGTAGCATAATCCGGAGAGATATACATGGGGTTCACCCTTTTGTTGACCCTACAAAAATAAAAGTAGGGAGAAAACTATCGGTCAAATAGATACACCTTTAGGCAGCATTTTCTTTTTCAGGTCACCTAGGGGCATAGAATCTCGAAGTTCATTTTAATTGTCGTTGACTGATTTTATCACAATTTTCACAACAAGATGCTTAGCACTTGGAGTCCTTTTCAAGTTTTGGATGGGTTGGGTAGCCATAAAAAGTAATCCCGAAATGCTCAACTCAAAAAATCCAAAAAAAATTAGAAAAGATGAAAAAGAAAATTTTTTTTTGCTTCTATGTAGAATAAGGCGAGGACTTGGGTGGTCTGCATTTTGGCAGGTGCTCGAGCGCTGTTGAGTCTCTGTGGGTTAGGTTCTTAGTAGAAATTTTCTCCTGTTGACAAGTAGCTTATGCCTAAGCGATCGATTCTTAGTTTTAGTTATAAATAGCATTTAGGTTAATTTTGCTAGGGACTACCAAAAGATAGGCATAAAGGTATGATAAATATGCATCTATTCATGATAAAATGCCTACTTATGCTAATTCCTAAGCTTAACATTGCATTTAGCATTGTGAATAATGCATAACATTCATCACATTGCATTTAGGATGATTTGTATAATTGCACAGTAATTTATATATTATCGTGGCCAGGAGACAAGGTGATACATTTTGGAGCTTCAAATGAAGAATCCAACCATATGGATGGATCCGGATCAACAATCGTAGCCCAACGGCGTGAAAATCGATCCAATCCGATATCTGTAGCACTTTCAAGAAGCATTTGAAGATGGATAGCCTAGATGATGCCACGTAGCATCATCTGAACCACCCAAAGCCAATCGGAGGCTCGCTTCATCCATGCCCCCACATCCTACCCATTGGATCATCATCCAATGGCTGGGAAGCTTCCACGCCCTCAGTAGTAGAAATGCCCGCACAACACAAAGGACACCTTAGCATGGTGGTCGCACATGTGGTTCTTAAAGAGAGAGCCCAGGTTCGAAACCCACCACGTCCCCTCTCAACACACCAAGAGCGAGAGGCCAATTAGAGCCACGTGATCTTCATCAATCGGTGCAGACCTCGCCACGCGACACAACGGATAAGCCCAGATACGCCCATGCTCACATGCATGATTGCACACGAGATCTGATGCCGTATCTAATGTGCCAGCTAAGCACTCGACATCCATGCAATCTGCAACCATCCGATGAAGATTGAATAGATCTCCTTCGACCACTCCTTAGTTGGGAGGCACGAGCACAACTACAAGCATGTGCATGTGTGCTGGCTACGGACCTTCAGAGACGTTTGAGGCAGAGTTTTAGCGACGTCTTTTATGTCATTGTTGACCAAAGAATGGATTTTACCACTATAAAAGGACCTACACTCCATTCTTGGGCATCTTTTACCATCTACTACCAAGAAATTCTCCCACCTCCATAGAGCTTCAAAAAAGGTCCGAGTGCTGTCGAGAAGCTGACAGAAGCCCCTCCACTACCATGTCTGCCTCACCTCTCCATTTAGCTGCTAGTTTTCTTTAATGTTTATGTTTGATTAAGCATTCCTCTAGCTTTATTGTTAGACATTTGTGCTTATGCAATAGAATTTGTTATCTTGTTCCATATTCTACTATTTTATGTTTTAAGCAACAATATTAGTCTACCTTCTTTCAGCAATCAATTTCTCCTATGGATTTCTAACCCTATCATCTCTCTCTTTTCTCTCTCTCTCTCTTCTTTTTGTAAGAAAACCAAACGACGTATTTTGTGACATCAAAGTGATTAATTGATCTGATTTCTTGACTCCTTACGTTCGACACTCGTAATCACATTTCCATTTCTTCTTTAAAATTGATGTCGTAAGCACATTACTACAACGAATGAATTATCATATCGTGTTTATCGACGTAAGTAGGGGAAAGAATAGTTAGGGAATGAGGGAGCAAAGGTCCCTCCCTAAAGCATAGTCAGGGGTTGTTCTTGGTGTGCTTGGTTCATAGACTGAACCAGGTCAACATTGTGAGCCCCCTTTGCTAAGTAGAAGGATTGCAATGGGCCTCGAGTATGATGTCCATGTCAACCTTCCCTGAATTAGTTTGTACTTCGTAAATCTTCCCACGGGGTTGACTAGACCTGTTGAATTGAGTTGTGGAGGTGTTATTAAGCAAGTTCTCACTCATGGACTCGAAGAGTTCGAACTTACTTTCCTCGTCTTTGTTCAAAAAATTTCCTCCACATGTAGCATCAACAAAATTCCTTAGGTTATTGTCTAGACCATGGTAGAAGATCTGGGCTAATTGCCACCTCGGAACCTCGTGATGTGGGCATTTCTTCAATAATTCATAAAATCTTTCCCATGCCTCATGAAATTGTTCCCCACTTTGTAAGGTGAATGTGGTAATGGCTCTTCTGAGGGCATTGGTTTTTTCTATGAGGAAAAATATCTTCAAGAAGGCATGCCTCAGTTCCTCCCAAGTGGAGATGGGTCTCCCTAAAGTTCTAAGCCAATGGGAAGCTTTATCTTTCAGGGAGAAAGGGAACATCTTCATTAAGATGATGTCAAGGTGGATGTTCCTAGGTTTTACAATCCGAGCAATCCGATCTAAATCCTCCAGGTGTTGGAAAGTGTCCTCATTTGAGCTCCCATGAAAGTGGCTTTGAATCAAGCTAAGGACATTGGGTTTCAACTCAAAATCATCTCCCCATTCAGGGACCCTAAGATGTGGCACGATCCGGATAGCAGACTGAACATAAAAATCACGGAGAGGCCTAGGTTGGCCCTCAGGTGTTGTGGTGGGTTAAGTGGGGGTGGTGGTTATTGTCCTTGAGGGTTCTACAATCGGTCTATGACTTGCATGATGGTTTGGATCTGTTGTTGTTAGAGTTGATGGTTGGCACTGATTTGGGCCTAAATAATGGCCATAGCATTGGGTTGAGGTCGGTCCTCAATCTCCTCAATTCTTGGGTCAACCATTTCCTCAGTCCTACTCCTTGAAAAATCAAGTCTCCTCCTGATCTCTCTCTCTCTAAAGCAATCAATTTAGGATGAAGTGATCATCTTCTATGCATACATTAGAGAAGAACAGGGAGCGATGCGAAGGGAGACAGGTGCGAGAATATTGTGTGCAAAATCAAGCAAACAACTTTAGGCCTTATAGTGTAGAACTAGGTGACCTAAAAGCCATGGATGGAATAATCAAATCTATAAGAACTTAAACCCCTTTTCTCAAAGTTAATTTGGCCAGGTTGAATACAAGGGGGTTGAAGGGAAGGTTCGACCTTTGGCTTGCGCTATCGGTTCCTTGATACCCCCCAACTGTGGTCGTTTGACACTTCCCCATAGCCTAGACACCAGATTTCACAATGGGAATTAAGGCCAAGTGTTTAACAAACCCAATTACACTTCCAAGACTTAGATTAGTCCTACCTAGGGCATGTCTACTCAATTTTAATGTGGGGCTAGGTTTGTGCTTGTGCTCAAGATATGTGATGAGGCATTGTTGGCGGTAATGCCTCTTAATTAATCCAATTAATCATGTGTGTGCACTCAACCAATCGTTGTTTTCAAGCAAGGTTTTCTTTTGAATGTGGTAATTTTTAATAGTTCATCCTTGTTTAGTAGTTTTTAGGGTTGAAATTTCTAAATGTTTTCAGACAATGTTTTAAGTGGGCATACAAGGTTTTGCACAAAACAAATGATGATTGATTTCCTTTAAGATCAATGTGGCCCTAGAAATAAGCAACCCTAATGTATTCACCGCTAAAGTTCATGCAATTCTATTTGGTGAATCAATTTTAATTCTTTTTTATGAGTGGTGCGGCCCAATACAAAACACGAGTAGCTACATAAACACCACTAAAATGGAGAAACACTCAAAAGGATTTTCAGAAGATATTAGAGTGTAAAGACAATTTTTTTTTTTGGTTGGGTGATGGATTTGAGATGTGGGTCAAGTAATCATTCAGCATGCCATTTTTTTAATTTTTTATTTTTTTGGTTTTTTTTCTTTTTTTTTAGATAATGGAAAGATGAGACTACGCTAGGTCAAGTGGTACTCACAAAAGTTCTTCCCCGTATTTTACTCTGACTCTACCAATGTGGGTCGCTCTCCTCCCATCGCTGATGCACCAAGTTCCTGCAACCAATGAATAAAGATAGAGGAAAGAGGATTAGAAAAAGTGAGTACCAATGCAAGGATATAAGTGATAAAAAGATCCATTGCCTCTCCGGTAACAGTGCCAAAAACTGATGTCATTAAATGCATAAGTGTAATTCATTCGTTGTAGCTTACGTTACGACATTAATTTTAATAAGATGATTAGGTGAGTTCAGGTGTCGAACATTAGGAGGCGTGAAATCAGATCAATTAGTCACTTAGTTGTCACATGATATTTGTTTGGTTTGCTTGCAAAAAGAGAATGAGAGAGAGAGAGAGAGAGAGAAAGAAAGAGAGAGAGAGTAGGGTTAGAAAATGCAAGTAGAATTGAAGTCACTCGTTATGCATGAAACCAAGTTATGATGAAGCAAGATGATAACATAAGCTAATACATTCCATAAGCGAAATTATTTTAATATAATACTATATGAATGCTTAGATAAACATGAACGTGAAACTAAAGTATAAATGCACAAAATTGAGAGGCGAGATAGCCACGGCAGTGGAGGGACTTCCGTCGGCGGCTCAGTATTCTCCAATATGATGCTTGCATTCCTAAGGGTGTGGAAGTCTTCTTGGTAGAAGCTAGGAAGAAATGAGGAAGAGATGCCTATAAATGGAGGGTGTGTGGAAGTTTTCATAGTGGAGAAGAGGCTTCTAAAATGGGTAAGGGCCTTTAGCAACATCCAGAATGTGGCTATATCCTTTCTACAATTGTCGATGAAGACCCACCCTTATCCACTGGATGCGCACGCGCACTGTTGAGGGCGGAAAACTATGCGTTCGGAGTTGGATTCGAAAACTTGTCGTTGTAGTTCTAGTCGTGAAGAAATCCGTTCAACAGATAAAATTTATACCGAAAATCCGTAAAGAAGTTCCAGGTCGAACACAGGGAGGCTACGTTGATCTCAAAATCCGTAATTATATTTTTTTTGTATTCCTTTTTTGTTTAAAAGGCGAAATAATCACAATGGAATCGCTATAGACAATAAGAGAGAGAGAGAACAATCACTTGGTGTTTGAATAATGTTTTTACAACTAAGAAAGAGGGAAATGATTACACTAAAAAGCGAAAAATTGTTACAACTAGAAAGTGGGAAATTCTACTCTAGAAAGCGATAAAAGAAAGGAGAGAGATGTTATCCTCCTCGATGAATGCTTGGAGGACGAGCCAGACGGAGGCGATGCCTGGAAGACGGAGGACGAGATGGGAAGGAGGATAAAGTCAGAAGAACGGGAACGAGGCAACACATCATCGTCATTGTGGGATCCACTTCCGGAACGAGGGAGAAAACTTGGATTTAGCTCTTGACGAGCATCCCAGGTGTGGGACAAGCTTCTCTTAAGCTTTGGAGAGGAAGAGAGGAGAAGGAAGGGATGAGAAATTCGTAAGGTAGGGGTATCCTTTTATAGTTGTAAGAATTTGGGGCATTTTGGACATTTTAACATCAAAAACATTAAAGAGGGACCTTTAACAACAGACATAAACATCACTAAAGTCCAGTTGTGGACGACATGTGTGCGTGCCTGCTCCTCTTCTGTGGCTAAAATGTACGCCCATGTTTGGGCGATGGTCACATGTGTTTCGCGTGTCAGAAATCGAGGTTACAAGTAACCCGTCGTCGTAGTTCCAAAACACGTCGATCAAGTAAAATTTATACCGAAACTCCAAGGGAGTCCCGGGTCGAACACAGGGAGGTGACGTTTACTTTAACTGAAAATCGCACTTCGATTTGTTTCTTTTTGGTATTTTAGGGCTTTGTTATTTTTTATATTTTTGTAAGAAGAAAACAAGCAAACGAATCTCAAGATAGAGATGGAACAAAAATGGTATAGATATCACTTCAATGTCTATTACAATCAACTATGAAAGCATAAAAAGAGAGGGGGGTGAGAGGAAATCTCCTAAATCGGTTGTTTGGCGAGACGACAGTGCCTTGCGGAAGCTTGGATGAAGGAGGTGAGGAGCGGAACGACGGAGGTGAGATGTAGGAGGACATTGGGTAGAGGAAAGCTTCGGTGTGTTTCCGGAATGGAGGTGAGAAGACAGAGATGATCTGCTACTGGAATGGAGGTGGGAGGATGGCTCCAAGGCCACCTATGAAGGGGGATAGGAAGTTGGAGTATTTGGTAGGGCAAAGGCTCGCTATACTAATAGGCATCTTGGGAGCTTGAGAACAAGCTCTAATGGAGCGTTGGTAGGCTTGCTAGAGCTTGGGAGTAAGTGGGAGTAGAGTAGGTAGAGATGGCTTGGAAGGGAGGGGGTGTAGGTCCTTTTCTAGTGGAGAAGAGGCAAAAAATAGGTATGAGACCATTAGTAACATCCAGGCCGTTGCTAGAAACGTCGCTATAAGCAACTCATGCCCGTTGGCTCCCACAGCTGGCTTTGTTGGCATGTGATGAATTAACGACGGTTGTAAGCGTCACTGTAAGTATGCCAATCTGTCGCTGAAGATCCACTTCATGCTCCACTGGCACTGCGATGGGCGCTCTCCGTGCGCGCCCACGCTTCATGCGCTAGCGCTTCGTTGTGCGCATGCGCACCTGTGCACATGCGTGCGCACCTGCACTACTGCACGCGTGCGGTGGTGCATGAGTACGCTGGGCGGCCTGGGCTGCGCCACGTAGCACAATCTGGGCTATCCATCTTCTTTTTGTTGTAGGGGCTGCTACAGAGGTTGGATTGAGTCAATTTTCACGCCGTTAGCTACGATCGTCGACCCGAATCCATCCGTGCAGTCAAATTTGTCATTTAAAGCTCCAAATTATGTCACCTAGTCCCTTGGCCGTTGATCTTCCTCAGACTGCATATGGTGCTACGGGACTCCAATCAAGGCGATTTTAGAGCAGTTGGACTCCAATCGTCGTCGTGATCAGATCCGTACGGTCAGATCGTCAATCTGAGGCTTCGAAATAAATATCCTTCTCTCCTGACCACAAAAAGGATGCAATTAACCTAAATTATATTCAACTACTTTAAATGCAGAATGATACATGCTATGCAATATTTATAACATGAAATGCAAATCTAAGCCTAGGAACATGCATGAATAGGCATTTTACCCTCAATAAATGTGTTTATATCATACCCCCATGCCTATCTTTTGCTAGTCTCTGGAAAAATTAAACTATATGCTTTGTATAAAAGTAGAATTAGGATTAGATCACTTAGGCCTAAGTCATTTATTAGCAATAGAAAATTTCAACTAAGGTCCTAAACTACGAAAACTCAACAATACCCAGGTGTCTGCAAGAATGCAGACCGCCTAAGTCCTCACCTTATTTGAAAAGGGAAGATACATTTTTTTATTTTTCTTTTTTTCTTTTTTTTTTTTGTACTTTTGGAGTTTGAGAGTTCTAGGATAACGTTTTACGGGTACCTGACCTGCCTAAGACTTGAAAAGGACTCTAAGTGCTAAGCATCTTGTGAAAATAGTGAAAGGCTCACTACGCAGCCGTTAAAATGGACTTCGGGTTTCTACGACCCTAGGAGACCTTGCCTAGAGGTTTATCTTTTCGAATCGTAGCTTTCTCCCTACTTTTATTTATAGGGTCAACACATGGGCGAACCCAGTGTATATCTCCCCGATTTATTCTACTCTGCTTCTTCCCTAAGTGTTTTGGGAATTATTGTGCATTTTTTTTGTGAGCTAGGTTCTGGACAACCGGCCGATGAGCTGTTACCACCGACAACTTGCCAGCCATACTCGTGCGGTGAAGTGTGATTTTATTTGTTTTTTTTATTTTCTCTTTTTTCTATTTTTTTCTCTATATATATTTTTTTGAAGTGAAAAGGAATGCTATCAAATCAATAGCAAACCAGGAGAGCTTTTATTGATAAAAAGATAACAAAAAAGTTACATGAGTGAACCCCATTAGTGTATGAGATTCCAGCAATTATTGACATTATTATCCACATTTACTGGACTCTCCTGAAACAAGCTCTCATTTCTAGCTCTCCATACCGACCATAGAACTACCACCGTGGGCAAATATGGCTTATTCACCCTCAAGAAGTAATTCCAGAGACCCTCCCACGTGGGAATAGATTCCCTACACACCTTCCTCCAGACACAATCTGTAATCATGCAAGTAGAAAAAATATGAATACTGGAATCATTATGCATCCCACACAAGTGGCAGAAGTGAGTGGGGGTGCCCATTCTCCTATGCCTTAAATCTCCAGTTACCAGGCCATCTCTTCTGCATAACCACAAAAAAATTTGTACCTTCAATGGTACCTTCAATTTCCATATCTTTTTCCCAACCTCATCCACTTCAACCATTCTGGATGAATTGACAAGCTTATCATAAGCAGCCGCTGAGGAGAACATTCCCTCCCATTTGTATGTGTCATACTCCTCAGGTGTGGGTTTGAATGCAGTAAGTTCCTACATAAGACGTTCATTTTCTGCTCATGTTCTTGTTACATGGCCATTCCCCATCTCATTGTTCAAAGACCAATTCTCAGAGGCCGTGTCCCAGTAGTCATATACCACAGCATTTTTATCAGTAGCAGCTGAAAATGCAAGAGGGTACCTATCTTTTATCACCCCACCAGGCAGCCAATTTTCCAACCAAAATTTGAAGCTTTTCCCATTTCCTAAGACAGACTCGAAAAGACTCCAATTATCTGCCAAGGTACGCACCACTGATGACCAGAAAGGAGATGGTTTATGAGGATTTAGGCAGTTCTTCTCATCATTGGCCACCCCATAGCTATCCTGGATGATCTCTATCCACATTTTTTTTCCCTTGAAGCAGTCGAACAACCCACTTCAGAAGCAGGGCGTCATTAAATTCTTTGAGGGACCTGATTCCCATACTTCTTTGGCAAACAAATTGAGTCCCACTTTACAGGTTGGAGGAAAGCACCTTGATGAGAAGCCCCTTTCCAGAAGAACCTCCTGCGCATCACGTCAAGTTTTTTCCCAATTGATTTGGGGCTCTAAGAATAGAAAAAAAAAAGACTGGAATGGACGTGATGACTGAATTCAGTAAAATATACCTCCCTCCTTTCGATAAGTAGCGACTACTCCAACCCTCTAGTTTCATAGCCACCTTTCATATAGAAAGGACCAATCTGCTTTCCTCAATTTTGTGCACTTCAGAGGTAAACCCAGGTATTTGACAGGCAGTGAAATCACAGGCATGCCAAGGATGGTGGAGATGTCATTTTGGTCTATTCCATTCATACCAAAGCAAACCAAGGAGGACTTGCTTCCATTAAGTTTTAAACTAGAAATCTCACCAAAAATTTTAACCATGTAGTATAGCACTTGAGCTTCCCTCTTCCTACCTTCCACAAAAAACACAGTGTCATCTGCATATTGGAGAATGGGGGCCAATGCCCTGTTGTTAGACATAGAGTATCCCCTTATCAACCCATCAGCTGCTAGTTTGCGTGCATATCTTACCAATGTATCCACTACGAGATTGAAGATCAAGGGGGCTAGTGGGCATCCTTGCCTTACCCTACACTGAGGCTGAATCCAGGCTCGACATGGCTTCCCATTTATCAGAGGGGAGTAGGAAGCAGTCATGATGCATCTCTTCACCCATTGTATCAGACGGGGGGGAAATTTTCTCCTTTTAAGAATTTCCCAAAGGTATGGCCAGGAGATTGAGTCATAGGCTTTGGTGAAATCAACTTTCCATAGAAAGGCCTTGGACTTTCTCCTGTGCCACCCCATCTCCATCTCTTGCTCCATGATGAAGGATTCGTGTAGAGAACTCCCAGGTAGAAAGGTAGATTGGACAGGCATTATCAAATCTTGTAGTACATCACGAATTCTGTTGGCTAAAATCTTGCTGATAATAAGGTAGATGGAGTTTGACAAAGCAATGGGTCTATAATCTGAAAAATTCTCCACACCCGACTTCTTTGGTAGCAAAAACAAGTAGAATTTATTCATTCTTTCAAAACCAAAGTTGCCCATTTCAAATTCATGTATAACATCCATCACATCCTTTTTAAGGACATTCCACATTTCTCTGTAAAAAAATACCTGAACCCCATCCATTCTAGGGGCTCCCTCATTATTCAAGTCTTTAATTGCTTTCACTGTTTCTTGTTCAGAAATAGGAGCACTTAGCATGGCCATCTGATCATTACTGACACTTGGGAAATCTGCTGAAGCCATCCTCCATGAACCTCTTGGTGCAACCTTGGCTAACTCTTTAAAGTACCTGCCAGCTTCACATCTGATTTCATTGATAGATGTGATGGTTCTCTCACCCATTTTAATAGATGAAATGAGATTAAACCTCCTCCTAGCACTGGCAGGAAGATGAAAGAACTTCATATTGGCATCACCTTCCTTGAGCCACAGTTGTCTAGATCTCTCACGCCAGTCCATTTCTTTCTTCAAATCCTCCTCCCTAACAACCTGCTGCATCTGCTGTCTTTGTTCATGTTCCTAAGAACTCAGAGGCTGCCTACACTCCTTCAGATCCAGACTTTGGATCACTGCTAATGCCTCCACCCTCCTCTGCTCTCTGATGGTTGCCACTATCTGCCCATACTCTTTCAGCATAGAGCACCTACCTACCAACTTGGAAGCCAGCTGCTGTGTGGCCGAGCCATTCACTACCTTGTTTTTTCACCAGCTGGATAGCATCTCAACAAAGCCCTCCTCCCTAAACCAATATTTCTTAAGTTTGAAGTATGACCCAACATCAACATTCACCCCACTGTCCCACACAATTGGAGTGTAGTCAGAAAATGGCCTGTCAAGGCTCATAGCTAACGATAGTTGGAATCTCTCCAAAAGTCTTGGGTTGCCAAAGAATCTATCCAACTTTGATGTCTATCCACTGCCATTTCTCCAAGTGAACTCCACCCCACTGACAGGGTATTCAGTGATTCCCAATCTCTACACAGCCAATTGGAATCCAGCCATAGCACTATCAGTTTTGCCCCCAGGTCTGTCACCACTTGAAGGAGGACAGTTGAAATCACTCCCAATGAGCCATGGTACCTCCTGGACTCTTTGATGCAGTGTTGATAGATCTTCCCACAATTCTACCCGATCAGCAACTGCACAAGGTCCACAGATGCAAGAGATAAACCACTCCAAATCACCTTGAAGGTTTTGACATCTATAGGTAAGCACATGTCTGTCACAAAAGACTTCAGATACTTTGAGACAAGATTTTCTCCACCATATGGCCATCCCACCAGGCCTTCCAACTGCACCCTTCCCCACACAGTTTGCTTTCCCTGATAGTCTAAGAGAGTCCCAGACATGGCCACTCTCCTCCTCCAAATGTGTCTCTTGAATGAGATCACAGTCAATTTCCCACTTAGTAAGATATCTGATTAGAGACGCCCTTCTCACCTTGTTGCGCAACCCACACACATTCCATGTTAGAACTCTCATTCCTTGCATGGCTGATCCACTTGAGCCAAATTATCCACATACTCAACCATGATCGACTTTGCGATAGTTTCCTCCACTATAGGAGTCAAGTTCTCCTTCCTACACCTTCTGAGCATGTAGGGGAAGTGACCAAGCCCCCTTTTCTGATTTGTCCCTCTCCTAAACTTCAGTTCATTAGGGACAGAGAACTACACTTGATTCACCTCCTTAAGGGCACTTCTACCACTGCTGACAACTATTTCCATACCCGATTTTACCTCCTCATTTCTAATAGAATTTCCTGAGTCCCTCTCTAAGGCAATTGCTTCAGCCATGGACCCCTTGCCTTTGGCCACAAGGGTTTGGTTGCTACACCCCAAGATAGTAACATCATCCATAGTCATCAATTCCCTCTCTGAGGTTTCCGTGTGACAATCCTTCCTCTTCTTTGATTCAGGGGCCTCATCTGAGGACTCAAGACCCAGCAGTTCAGCATGTTGCGCCTCCTCAGATCCAACCACAGACATCTTAACATAGAGACCTGCCCAACCACTGATAAGCGAATGAGCCATGAGGAGCCCCCACACCTGAGAGTAATTCTGTCTGGCAATGCCCACTTTTAAGGACTTCAGCCTCAAATTGAAGTGAACGGGAATCACCCTCCCCAATCATGATTTCAGAGTCTTCACAGATGGATGCAAAGCCTGCAACCATCTTGGCGACAACCCCTTTAGATCTCAAGTGCAGAGGCAACCCTTTGATCTCAAGAATCACCCTCCTAGTTCCTAATCTCTAGGGGGGGCGATCAGGGAGTGCCCCATCAAAGGGGGAGACCATCCTCCACAGCACATTAATATTTTCAAAGGAACTCGTTCGAAAGCGCAACCTTTCCACATCTATTATCCCCAGACCAAACACAAGAAAGCGAGTTTGGGATAGCACTGCCACCTTCTAGCCTGATGACCCAAGGGTCAGGGAACTCACCAATTATTGAAACCTCTCGATCGAGGGATTGCCGGTCATGACCTCACCGATCAACACGCCCCTCAACATGATCTCCTCAGAGATAATCTCCTCAGATAATGGAATCTCCACATTTATTGTATGACTACCAAGCGCCAGCGGTGGGGGTAGTCGGGGCTCCTTCACCCTTCCTGAACTAGGCGCTGAGGGATCTTCTTTGTGTGTGGCGACATCGCCCTAGGGCATGAATCACGCTTATGCCCTTCACCCCAACATACCAGACAGACAAGAGGGTTTCTACACACCGCAGCCATGTGACCTCTTCATCTAGATATAAAGCACAAAACCTCTCCATTGGATCTCCTTCAGGCCCCTCTTGGAGTGAGTCTGAACACCCTACCTTTATGCGACTGCCATCCCCTCTCCCTCCTCCAGTTTCTCGATCTCGAGGTCTTCCACTCACCCCAATCCCCAACCCTAGTTTCTTCCTCGTCGTCGCCTCTTGTCGCCCGACGCCACACACCTCTCCCTCTCTCCCTCATTTTTTCTTTTTCTTTCCACCCCCATCCCCTTCTCTCCCTCATTTTTCTCTATATTTTCTTTTTTTTTCTTTTTTTTTTCTTTTTTTTTTTAAAGTAGGTGGCTTTCCTGATCTAAGATTTACCTAAAGGCAATACAATGAAAATGGTCTTGTGATTGGGCTCTGGACAACCGGCCAATGAGCTGTTACCACTGACAACTTGCTAGCCATACCACCCTAGATAGTTCATTAGCTGTCCAATTTCCGAAGAAATCGTTGAAAAGTGAGTCAGTGCAAAAAAATGTGTGTAGATGCTTAGGCTTAAAGTCCCTCCAAATCAGAGGGTGGGTTGGTAAGTCGCATACTTATCATCCCAATTTATTAGCCAAATTAAAAATGAATTTGAATTGGCGAGGACTCGAGACTAAGTCCACATTAGAGTGGACACCCGGGCTAATTAAGTCCGAAGACCTGAAGAGTCTAAGTGTTTAGGTCCTCTTAGATCATTTCCTAAAGTTAATAACTTCCAAATGCCTAAGTTCTCTTTTCCTAATTTCTTTCTTTTTATTTCTTTTTCAAATTTTCAAAATTTTTTTATAAGAATCAAATAACAGGAAATTACTGTTACAGTTGACAAAAAGGTTATAAAAAATGCCCACCCCCCCATGCTTAGCTATTGCAATGTCCTCATTGTGAAAAATGAAAGTATGCAGGAGAGTAGAAGTGGAAGAATAGCACCTAGTTGAAGGATCTAAAATATGGAATATAAATGGCTATGCGTACAAAAACTCAAACACAAAATCAGTAGTAACAAGACAATTTGCACAATCAATCAAACCACAAAAGGACACAACATGTGTAGTGGTTCTCCTCCCTTGGGTACTCCACTACCTAAGCCTCCCAACTTAGGGTTTTTAACCCGATTCTCTCAACCTCGAGAGAATCAATTTACTAAACCGAGGTAATTAACGGGTTACCTCAACCCAAGTACAAAAACAGGCTTGTTACAACCCAACGAGCAAATGCTCAAGAACAAATGAAATACAGGTGTAAGAAAGAAAGATCTTACAACTAAGTTCCTAAGCCTCTCAACAAATGTAAATATAATGTTACCAATTTGAGAGCCTAGAATGAGCGTGAGTGCCTTGACAATGCGTGAAGAAATCATGCCGAAGTGTTTGCAAAAATGTAGAGAAATTGATAGCAGCAAACTATTCCTTCTTCAAAATATTGTGAGAATATGAAATATAACTCTAGAATTTTTCTTCTCCATTTCTCATATGCAAACTAAGGGTCCAAGGGTTTATTTATAAAGTTTAGGACCTTAAGGATTCGTCTACTAAACGTTGGAGTTTAAATCCCAATGTTCATATGGCCAAAATCAGTAATAACAAGGCAATTTGCACAATCAATCAAACCACAAAAGGTCACAAAATGTATAGTGGTTCCCCTCCCTTGGGTACTCCACTACCTAAGCCTCCCAGCTTAGGGTTTTTAACCCGATTCTCTCAACCCCGAGAGAATCAATTTACTAAACCGAGGTAATTAACAGGTTACCTCAACCCAAGTACAAAAACGAGTTTGTTACAACCCAACGAGCAAATGCTCAAGAACAAATGAAATACAGGTGTAAGAAAGAAAGATCTTACAGCTAAGTTCCTAAGCCTCTCAACAATTGTAAATATAATGTTATCAATTTAAGAGCCTGGAATGAGCGTGAGTGCCTTGACAATGTGTGAAGAAATCACGTCGAAGTGTTTGCAAAAACGTAGAGAAATTGATAGCAGCAAACTATTCCTTCTTCAAAATATTGTGAGAATATGAAATATAGCTCTAGAATTTTTCTTCTCTATTTCTCATATGCAAACTAAGGGTCCAAGGGTTTATTTATAGAGTTTAGGACCTCAAGGATTCGTCTACTAGATGTTGGGGTTTAAATCCCAACGTTCATATAGCCAAAATTAATTTTCTAGTTGTTCAGTTTTGAGCCAACGGTTACCTGGTACAGGTACTCGTTGCTTCCAGATTTGGGTTTCAAACTCTTAACAAAAATTTGTAACCCACTTGTACCGGTACTGATCATTAGTACCGGTACTCGTTACCTCCAGTACCGGTACTGATCATGAGTAACGGTACTTACAGGGTACAGGTTTGTTTCTTTAAAAAACCCAAACCTGTAACTCACATGTACCGGAACTAAACTGTAGTACCGGTACTTGTGGGTTAACAAGTACCTTTTTTAAGTGATTTAATCAATTACGTTCTTTGGAAAATGATCGCAAAATTAATCCTAATTTATCTCTAATTATTTTTACGATCTAAGTTATATTCCTTTGTTAAGAGGCATATACAATCTATAAATAAAAAATCTAAACTAGAAACACTAAAAGTCGAAGATGATCTTCTCCTCAATTCTTCCTTGTCATCTTGCCTCCTTATCATGATCTTCTCCTTTTCATCAAGCCTCCTTTTCCTGTTTGCCTTGATCTTCACCTAAATCTGAAAGAACTCAATTGCAAACATTAATTTATAATAATTTTGTTAATACCAAAATAAGATGAGGAACAAGGTTCCAACAATCTCCCCCTTTTTGGTGTTGACAAAACTATCTTGCAAATAGATAATTATAAGAATAAAAATAATTTTTAACAATGTTATATGAAGGAAAAAAACTTTTAATTAAATCCTCCCCCTCAATATATGCTCCCCGAAAAATATTGCTATTTTCCCTCTATCTTTCTCCCCCTTTTTATCAATCACAAAAAAATGAAGAAATATCATACCATAAAAGTTACCAATAGTAAAATGGAGCTTGTGGATACCAAGCATCTCTCGTCCAACATTCTTGGTCTTCATTCAACCTATAGAAAGGTTGAAGTGTTCTGTTATGACCCTTGAACACCCATTGATTACTTTGATCTACTCCTGCAAAACAAATATCTTTTCTAGGTACCCATTTTCTTGTGGGTCCTTTAGAGTTAGCACCTTTCAAATCCTGAGATTTATAGAACTTTTTAGTGTTAGATCTATAATTCTTGGGATTTTTAGCCTTTTGATACATCCATGCATGCCTAGGTGCATGTGATTTCGTATATGTATTCTTTTTATTCTAAAATTTTGATTTTATAGCTTCACAAAATTCAATATTTAACCTAGTTGTTGTTTTGAGATTATTTAAAGTACCTTCAAAGTGCTCATAAATATCTTCTAATTCTACTATCTTTGCATGCAACTGATTGTTAGTCTCTTTCGACATTTCTAATTTCATTTCTAAATATGATTTATCTATTTCTAATGTTTGATAGTTATTTTTTAAAACCTTATTTTCCTTTTTAAATAACCTAACTTTATGATATAGTTCTTCATAAGCTTCTAATAATTATTCAAAAGAAAAATTAGGATTTACCTCTTCTTCTGTGTCTTCTGAAGTTGCAACAAGACAAAGGTGTGCGACCTCATCTTCATCTGATTCACTAAAGTCAGTGTCCATGTTAGAGTCGCTATCATCCCATGTCGCTTTAAATGCTTTATTCTTCTTCTTCTTGAGCTCCTTTGTTTCTTTCCTATTATCCTCCTTTTTAAGGGGCAATCCTTTCGCAAGTGGCCCTTCTTCTTGCACTCATAACAAATAATATCAGAAGAAATTTTATTTACTTACTTACCTTGTTTCTTGAGAAATTTCTGGAATTTCCTAGTGAGCATTTCCATCTCCTCGTCTTTGGATTCTAATGTTGTTGAGTCTGAGTCCTCCTTGACTACTCTAAAAGTAATGCTTTTCTTCTTGCTTGTCACCTTCTCCTTGTTCTTCTTGATATTCTCCAATTGGACTTCATATGCCATGAGGCTTCCAATTAGATCATCCAAGGGGAGAGTGGATAGATCTTTTGCCTCTTGGATCGATGTGGTCTTTGGAGACCAATCGCTTGTAAGTGATCTCAAGACCTTTCTTACAAGCTGCTCCTCCTTCAGCTTGACTCCTAGATTTTTCATTGGATTCACGATCTCTCCAAACCTTGTGTACATGTCCTTGATTGTTTCTCCTTTTTCCATCCTGAAACACTCATAATTTTCTGTTAAAATAGAAATACATGTTTCTTTTACCTTGCTTGTACCTTCATAGGTGATTTGCAAAGTTTTCCAAATCTCATAGGCGGACTCGCATGCGGAGATCCGGTTGAACTCTTCCCTTGATAACGCACAATAGAGTGCGTTCATCGCCTTCGCGTTTCCCGCAATCTTTTTCTTTTGCTCAGTTGTCCATTCAACTCCTTCCAGCAGTTTCGGATCCATGTCCCTCTCTTGAATGAGAGTCTACGAATCTTCATCCATGGCTTTGAGGAAGACTTGCATCCTCCTCTTCCAATACCTGTAGTCCGTCCCATCGAAATAGGGAGGATGGGTAGAAGACTATCCTTCGGTGTGCCTTGAGAATGATGCCATCGCAAGTCGAGTTGTTACGTCTTCTCGCAACTTGGCTCTAATACCACTTGAAGGATCTAAAATATGGAATATATATGGCTATGCGCACAAAAGCTCAAACACAAAATCAGTAATAACAAGACAATTTGCACAATCAATCAAACCACAAAAGGACACAAAATGTATAGTGGTTCCCCTCCCTTGGGAACTCCACTACCTAAGCATCCCAGCTTAGGATTTTTAACCCGATTCTCTCAACCCTGAGAGAATCAATTTACTAAACTGAGGTAATTAACGAGTTACCTAAACCCAAGTACAAAAACGGGTTTGTTACAACCCAACGAGCAAATGCTCAAGAACAAATGAAATACAAGTGTAAGAAAGAAAGATCTTACAACTAAGTTCCTAAGCCTCTCAACAATTGTAAATATAATGTTACTGATTTAAGACCCTAGAATGAGCATGAGTGCCTTGACAATGCGTGAAGAAATCACGTCGAAGTGTTTGCAAAAACGTAGAGAAATTGATAGCAGCAAACTATTCCTTCTTCTTCAAAATATTGTGAGAATATGAAATATAGCTCTAGAATTTTTTTTCTCTATTTTTCATATGCAAACTAAGGGTCCAAGGGTTTATTTATAGAGTTTAGGACCTCAAGGATTCGTCCACTAGACGTTGGGGTTTAAATCCCAACGTTCATATAGCCAAAATTAATTTTCTAGCCGTTCAATTTTGAGCCAACAGCTACCTGGTACCAGTACTAACGTATGGGTACCGGTACTCGTTGCTTCCAGATTTGGGTTTCAAACTCTTAACAAAAATCTGTAACCCACTTGTACCGATACTGATCATTAGTACCAGTACTCGTTACCTCCAGTACCGGTACTGATCATGAGTAACGGTACTTGCAAGGTACAGGTTTGTTTCTTTAAAAAACCCAAACCTGTAACTCACATGTACCGGTACTAAACTTTAGTGCCGGTACTTGTGGGTTAACAAGTACCTTTTTTAAGTGATTTAATCAATTACGTACTTTGGAAAATGATCGCAAAATTAATCCTAATTTATCTCTAATTATTTTTACGATCTAAGTTATATTCCTTTATTAAGAGGCATATATAATTTATAAATAAAATATCTAAACTAGAAACACTAAAGGTCGAAGATGATCTTCTCCTCCTCAATTCTTCCTTGTCATCTTGCCTCCTTCTTATCACGATCTTCTCCTTTTCATCAAGCCTCCTTCTTTTCTTGTTTGCCTTGATCTTCACCTAAATTTGAAAGAACTCAATTGCAAACATTAATTTATAATAATTTTGTTAACACCAAAATAAGATGTGGAACAAAGTTCCAACACTAGTTTTCATGAGACTCTAGTAAGCTTGGAACAGTCTTTACATGTGCTGAGTTTAGTGCCTTTAGCTTGGCGAGGTCCTCAATAAAAAATAACTAAACATTGAGGCCACAACAACACAGTTTCCGGGCCCCCAAATATAGGTCTCGAAGAGTGAAAATGGGCTTGCCAAAGAGATGAACAATGAAAGTGGCATGCTGGTGGTGTAGGGAGAGCCCAAATGGTCTCCAATAGGAGTTTTGTTGATTTATTACAGAAGAAGTATGGTTGTGTATAAAATTTGTGCAATGGTTGGGTGAAAAAGAACGATGAGGGTTTTGTGATGTGCTGGGGATTTGTGGGTGCTCTAGAATACCTAATGTTTGAAGAGTTCTTCCCCAATGTTCAATTTCATCCTCACACTCTGGGTTCTTAAACCAACCATCTTGATCCTCAGAATCCCACCGACAAGTTGGACCTCAAACTCTAAGCATTCAGGATAAGGATGTTGTTGGGTTTTATCTTGATCATGTGAATCATCCAACAATTTTTTTATTTCATGTATAGCTTCCTCATCCTGCGTTGCTACAATTGGTCACATTTTTGTTTTGTCCTCAATTATTTCCGCAACCGTGTGATCTTCTTCCCGAGTTTGGGTTGAGTTGGCCATTAAAAGGTTGTCTAAAGTATGTATGGCCATTACTTCCTCTATTCTACCAAGCTCCTCCATCGAACCACACTTAATTTTATTCTTCTTTGAGACCTCAAAAATATTGAATCAATTTATCTTATCCCCTGAGGCCATTTCTATATTTCCTGATTCACAATCAATCCTCTCCTTGGCAATAGCCAGGAAAGGTCTTCCCAAAATAATCGGGGTGTGGTTGAGCTGTTTTGGAGTTTCCATGTCCAAGGCCATGAAATCAGCAAGGTAATGCAAATCATTAACCTTAACTAAAACATCCTCCAAAATACCCCTTGGTTTTGTAATGGATCTATTAGCTAACTTCAAGGTTATGTCAGTGTGTTTCAGGTAGCCTAGACCCAATTCCATGTGCAGTGAGGTGGGGATCACATTAATGGAAGCACCCAAGTCAAGGAGGGACCGGTCAGAAGTAATGTTTCCTATTGTGCAGGAAATCAGCGGGGCTCTCAGGTCTTGCTTCTTAGGAGGTAGCTTGTTTAGGATCAGTGTGCTTGTGTTATCAAACAAAACTACTCTCCTATTATTTTCAGATTTCGCTCTACTCCTTTCTTTATATGCATTCAGTAAACCTATGGCATAGGCAGGGATTGATCCAATAGCCGCGAGGAGTAAAATGATTGTCAATTTGAAAGCCTGAAGTAAGGACATCCTTTCCTCCTATTTCTCCTCTGACTTTTTCTATTTGCCCATACAACAACATACTCCCGAATCAGACTCTGATGTTTTGTTGATCACATTCTTAGTTGGGAGTTTGGAATTCCTGCCACGGGGCCTAATGGGGTTAACATGGGGTTGGGTAGATCCCTTGTGTCTACTACCACTCCTCAAGGTGATGGTGTTTGCTGTGGCAAAATGCTATTGGTTAGTGCCTTGAGGAGGGTTAGGCAAAATAGGAAGCTCCCGGTTGATTATGGTAGGAACTTGTTTCACGCCTGGAGGGGCTGGGGTAGCCTGATAGATAGAATGAGCTTGAGCATGCGACTCCCCATCATTCCAAACCCTTGAGGCCCAGTGCCTCTGTTCTGTACATTCCTTAGGTTTGGTACATATTGTGATGGTAGAGATCCAAGTTGTCGATTGTTTGTACTAAGTCCAGATTGCAAGGTGTCCAGCGAAGTTTTCACCTATTGCATGAGCTGGAGCATTGACCCTTGCATTTCTACCATTTTCAGGTTCAAGTCAGCTTGCTCGGTAGGTTGTTGAGCATTCCACATGGGCTGATTAACCTGATTCAAGGGCAACTAAGTATATACATGACCCCGACCCATTGGTTTTTGCGGTACATAGTTGTTGGGTCGATATTGGGTCTGCTGCCCCTGATCTTTCCAAGAGAAGTTAGGATGATTTTTCCCACCATAGTTGTAAGAATTCGAATAAGGGTTGGACCTAACTTTCTCTTGCACAGCATGAACATCCTCATAAGATGAGGATGAAGAGGGATCAGAAAGACTAGGATCAAAGGCCCCAGTTTGGAACCCATAAGGTTCCGAGAAGAGTTGGCTTGAAGGTCGAGCCGGCTCTTGTTGGTTCACAAACTCCCATCCTGTAGGAGCTTGCGAAGAATGGAATCCTGATCCCTGGGATTCAGTGGATCTAGAAAAATTGGAGTTTCCGGACATCCACTCTTCCATTCATTTAGTAACCAGATCCATCTTATCTAATATATATTGCAGATCAATTCCATATCAGATGTATGAGAATCTTGGACCTCATTGGTATTTGATCTAATTTGTTGGGATCGGTTGAAGGTTTCCATGGAGCGTGGTTTAAAGAAAATCCGCTCATTTCCTCAAACAAATCATACGTGCTATCAGCGTCCTTGTTGAGGAAATTGCCTTCACAAGAAGCATCCACATGATTACGGAGTTGATCATTCAACCTGTGATAAAAAATCTGCACAAGTTGCCATTTAGGCACCTCGTGGTGTGGACACTTCCGCAACAGATCCTGGAATCTCTCCCAGGCCTCATGAAATGGTTCCCCTTGCCACTGGGCAAAAGTAGTAATTGCCCGTCGAACGCATTGGTTAGCCTAATTGGGAAGAATTTCTTTAGGAAGGCTGATTTCAAAGCTGTCCAGGTAGCAATCGGTCTTCCAATGGTACGAAACCAATGTGCGGCCTTATCCCTGAGTGAATGGGGAAAAAGGCTCATGAGCATCTGTTCTTCATCCACATTCCGTGATTTGGTGGTCTGAACTAGAGTGATCAGGTCCTCGAAATATTGGAGTGGGTCCTCTGAGCCAAGCTCATGAAAGTGTTTAATTAGACTCAAAACTTGGGGCTTGATCTCAACATCTCCGGGGGGAATCACAACGCTGGGACAATCCTCATAATTTGAAGGGTCATAAAAATCTTTCAAGGGTTGAGCGCCCTGACCATTCATTCGTTGGAACCATTGCTGCATCTGCTGCAATTCTTCCAACTGCCTCTGAATCAGCTCTTGTTGGTTCGGGAGCAGGGGAGGTGATAGTTGATCGGCCATGGGATCTGCTTGGCTAAAGCTCAACCTCCGCCTTTGGGAATGGTCTAAAGGTCCTTCCAATCTAGGGTTCAATGACCTTCTTCCAAGCATACACTAGAAGGAAGTTGGAAGAATGGGGAAGAGAAGGGACCCTGCAACACAAAAAATACAAGCCTATCCTTAGGTTGGGTAGGTCTACAGACTCTTAGAATCCGTCTTAAGATTATGAATGATTTACTCTACTTATGTCCAGGCAACCCAACCAGTTAGAAGGAGGGACTAGGGAGAAGGTTCTTCCTTTGGCTTGTGCCTCCAGTTCCTAGTGTACCCCCCAACTGCAGCCGTTTGATGCTACTCCCCTAGCTAGACATCAGATTGGCTAATAGAAGTAGGTTAATTGTGAATAATCTCAGTCTGGATCCTGATGAGCGAATGAATCCTTAGGGCCAACGTCTAATTGATTTTATTTAGGCTTGGGAAATTGGTGCTCTGGAATGTGATGGGCCCTTAATGGGTTGTGCCCTTAATGATTTGTTTGAGAATGTGTGAATGTGCACAACCAAGAGGTTTTAAAGTTAGATTATTAATGATGAGGTGAGTTTTAGGATTCGAATCTTGCTTAATAGCTTTTAGGATTCAAATATTAGGTGTTTTCAACCAAGTTTTGTGAGGAAAACCAAATTTATTTTTGAAAGCACGTGTTCAAGTATCTTCCTTTAGAAATCAAGGAAAATATGGAGTGCCTGGCTTGACCTAATTATTGAATCCTATGGAGTAGCTAGAAAATGAACCTCTTTTAGTTTAGGTGGTGCAGCCCAAACAATTCAATCAATTGGCTCAAATGCACCACCGATTAAGGAACACAAAAAGGTGGTTAACCCAATATGATTTCTACTCTTTTATGTGTTGAATTCGTGTACTGGGGCCACAGGTCAGAAGCCCGATTGAGTAGATGAAAATCAAGTCCGATTATGTGCCTCAAATGTGGGTGTATAGAGTGTGTACATTGATTTCTCCCACAGAAAGTATCTTTTTTTTTTTTTTTGAATGCGAGGGTGAGGTGGATGAAGGTGGCAGACAAGACAAACAATTCTATCCTAGAGTTTATGCAAACACCTAAGTATATTAGGTCTTGGTTATGTGTGTGGTGAAATGAACTAGTTGGGGGGGGAATGTGGGGGACACTTACAGAGTACTCTACTCGCACTTTACTCCAGTCTACCACACTTGGATCTCCATGCTAGGGTACCTACAAGACAGTAGATCAAAGACAAGTAGGGTTAATGCTATGTAAATGCAAAGAAACACAAGAAACAATAAAGTAAATTCTGTTGCCTCCCCGGCAACGGCGCCAAAATGGTCGCATGTGTTTCGCGTGTTATAAATTGGAGTTACAAGTAACCCATCGGCGTAGTTGCAAAACATGTTGATCAGATAAAATTTATACCGAAACTCCAAGGGAATCCCAGGTCAAACACAGGGAGGCGATGTTTACTTTAACTGAAAACCGCACTTCGATTTATTTCTTTTTGGTATTTTAGGGTTTTGTTATTTTTGTACTTTTGTAAGAATAAAATAAGCAAACGAATCTCAAGATAGAGATGGAACAAAAATGGTATAGATATCACTTCAATGTCTATTACAATCAACTATGAAAGCGTAAAAAGAGAGGGGGTGAGAGGAAATCTCCCGAATCGGCTGTTCGGCGAGACGACGGCGCCTGGCGGAAGATTAGAAGGAGGAGGTGAGGAGTAGGACGACGAAGGTGAGATGTAGGAGGACATTGGGTAGAGGAAAGCTTCGGCATGGCTCCAGAATGGAGGTGAGAAGAGGGAGATGATCTGCTACTTTAATGGAGGTTGGAGGATGGCTCCAAGGCCACCTATGAAGGGGGATGGGATGTTGGAGGAGTATTTGGTGGGGCAGAGGTTTGCTATACTAATAGGCGCCTTGGGAGCTTGAGAACAAGCTCTAATGGAGAGTTGGTAGGCTGGTTAGAGCTTGGGAGTAAGTGAGAGTAGAGTAGGTAGAGATGGCTTAGAAGGGAGGGGGTGTAAGTCCTTTCATAGTGAAGAGGCGAAAAATAGGTTATAAGACCATTAGTGACATCCAGGTCGTCGCTGGAAACGTCACTGTAAGTAGCTCATGCCTGCTGGCGGCCACAGCTGGCTTTGCTGGCATGCGATGAATTAGCGACGGCTGTAAGCGTCGCTGTAAGTCTGCCAGTCTGTCGCTGAAGATCCACTACATGCTCCGCTGGCACTGTGCTGGGCGCTCTCCACGCACACGAACGATTCACGCGCTAGCGCTGCGCTGCACACATGCTCACTTGCGCCCGCGCGTGCGGTGGCACATGAGTGCACTAGGCGGCCTGGATAGCGCCACGTGGCACAATCTAGGCTGTCCATCTTTTTGTTGTAGGGGCTTCTACAGAGGTCGGATTGAGTTAATTTTTACACCGTTAGGCTGTGATCGTCGACCCGAATCCATCCACATGGTCGGGTTTGTCATTTGAAGCTTCGAATTATGTCACCTAGTCCCTTGGCCGTTGATCTTCCTCGGACTACATATGGTGCTATGGGACTCCGATCGAGGCAATTTCAGAGCCATTGGACTCCGATCATCGTCTTGATCAGATCCGTACGGTCGGATCATCAATCCGAGGCTCCAAAATAAATATCCTTCTCTCCTGACCACAAAAAGGATGCAATTAACCTAAATTATATACAATTACTTTAAATGCAGAATGATACATGCTATGCAATATTTATAACATGAAATGCATATCTACGCCTAGGAACATGCATGAATAGGCATTTTACCCTCAATAAATGTGTTTATATCAGGCGTTATCAGCCTTTCGATCTTAAGCTTGAATGACTTAAAGTCATCCTCACAACGCTCGTTCAAACGCCCCTGCCACGTGCCCGTGCATGCGATGACGCATGTAGACGTGCGTCATCGCGCATGTACGCGATCTAGCGCATGTCCTCACGCCACGTCTCTGCTTCATCTACCACACGATCGCCATCTGACAGTCAGAATCGGCGTGCCCTGCTCCTCGACTAGATTGAGGTGCTCAGCAAGGCTCAAACGTGCGACCCTTGCATCGCCCACAGGGGCACAGCCGCTGCGCTGAAGCCTCGACTTTGTCGCATTTAGGAATTAGGCGCATGCGGTCGTGGCCATTGGATCATGATCCAACGGCCTAGATCGCTCATGCTTTTGCCTTCAGAAGTGTAGCTGTGGGTCCATAGGGCCGATTAGGCGACTAAGATAGCACCACGTGGCGCCATCTTGGCCGTCCATCTTCTGTGTGTTGTAGATGGTGCCACGGATGTCGGATTGGATCGATTTTCATGCTGTTAGGCTGCGATCATCGATCTGAACCCATCCGTGCTGTCAAATTTGTCATATGAAGTGTGGATTGGCACCATCTTGGCCCTTGATCTTTAGGCTTCCTCGATCTCTATCTGGTGCTATGGATGTCCGATCAGGGCGATCTTGGAGTCGTTGAGCTCCAATAGTTGCCTTGATTAGATTCGTATGGTTGGATCTTCGATCCAAGGCCTTAATTACAAATCGCCCCGTCCCTGACCATAAAAGGAGACAATTACTATACAATTATACAACTTAACCTAAATGCATGATTATACATGTTATGCAATATTTACAATGTATGATGCTAATATGACACTAAGAACATGCATTAATAGACATTTTTGGCTATTTAGATGTTTGCACATCAATCACATAGTGCCTCGCACGTGTGATCCATGTGCTCACTTTGGCAGTTGTTCGATCGAGGATCGACAACCGAGATCACGCGTGGCTGCGGGCTCAGGATCACACCCCGCCCACACGTACGATGGCACATGCGATGCGACATCAAATCACGTGTTGCTGGTTACGCACATTCGACGTGCGAGATCACATCATGTCGCCGCTATCGGGACCGTCCACTCCTGCATCCACGGCCGAATTACACTAGCCGCTCGCACGCATCGAACTTAGCCCTCCTCCGCATGTGGGGTTGAGGAACGAACCACTATGCTATGCCCATCACTTTTTTGTGTTTGTGAGTTATCGTGCACGCATTCTCTGCCGTTGGATCAAGATCCGATGGCTGAGATTGCTTGATGAAGGTGCATTTGAGGGGAGCGGTGCACTGCTGGTGGCCGTTGGGCAGCCTAGATGGTGCCACATGGTGCCATCTAGGTCATCCATTATCTTTCCTTTGTACCGGATGCTACAGGGCTTCGATCGAGGTGATTTTTGCTTCATTGGACTATGTTCTTTGATCCAGATTCATTCGTACTTTCCAATTGCTCATTTGAGACCTGCTTCGATTTGCACTTGTACAATATGTCATTAAACCTTAATTTTAAGCAATCTAATTGTAGAAGTCACATAGTATGCATGTATTACTCCCAGACCCACTATAACATGACAATAATGTACATGTGCCCTCAAAATTGACTCTAATTGATATAATTAACACTAATAATTACAGAGTTATCAGGACCTCACCCCTCTGTGTGTTGAGGCAGTGAGCCCTCACAAAATCCTCTTATATGCGGCGAATGAGTCATTCACGTCCGATGTGGGACTAATGTCCCAGCTCTTCACACGTCTGCAGCAGGTTGTGCTTCCCTTCAGTTGCAACTGCCCACGTTATTGCTTCTTCAAATTGGAGTTGCAGATGGGTACCTCGGATGGAGCCGCAACACTTGGAGGTAGAATCGAAGCCAGGGATTACCCAAAGGCCTACGGTGGTCGACAACGGAGAAGGTGACGGTGGCAGAAAATGTCCAATGAAGACTTGAAAAGAGGAATACAAGCTAAGAGCCTCAGTTAGAAGGTTCACGAGCTTCGCAATGAGATGAGGAGTGCAATGGTGGAGTTAACTTGGTGTTTGGTGGACGAGGGTGGTTGGTAATGGCATGTTGTAGTGGGTGTGTTTGGGGGATGTGTGGAGTGTGTGTTGGGTGGAATTTCTTAAGGGGTTTGGTGAGTGAGATGAGGTGAAGCTTTTGGGGGTGACGACGTGGTGTTTGGCATACTGTGGAGTGCATGCGACCATTCCAAAGGTGTGGCCAGAGTCGGGGAAGACTGAGGGGAGGGCATGTGAACGGTGATTGAATTGAGGTTTGGAGGGTCTAAGACTAAGATAGAGAGAGAGAGAGAATGAAGAGACCTAATTATGGACGAAGGGGAGGGGAGTTGGCGCCAGCTTTGATTGGCCGATGCCGGAGATGAAGGTTGCTTTGGTGGAGGAATGGTGACGATGAAGGGGCTCGGAGCGACCAAACTTTGATGGGTTCTGGTCGCGAAGAAGAGAGGAGGATGTTGGTGCCTTCAATTTGATCGTTGGAGGCGCGAACGAGGGAAAGTGAGAGGGTCGCTGGAGTCATGATTGGAGCTAGCCGGAGGAAGAAGGGAGGAAGCTTTTTGGGCCTAGACCGTACTAATCTTGATGTTGGGAGCATGGGGAGCTTTTATAGAGCTTGGTTTCGAGCTCTAAATTGGAAATTAGGTGCACTCAAGTTGGCTTTTGGGAAAAAGAAATTCCCACATTTTCTCAAATTCACTGGGGGTTCTTCGTGCGAGATTTGAGTCCCAAATCATGTTCATATGATTCCCTGTCATGTGAACATCAATCCCACAAAATTTGGTGGGATTGTAGTTTTGTTGCTGTTTTAGGTTGGTCAAAAGCCGATCATGCTCGAGTTGACCTAACAATGGCGGAAGGGACTAAAATGTGAAGAAGATGAGAAACTAGGGACCTAAATGCAAGAAATTTCAAAAGCTAGGGGCTTGGATGTGTAGAGTAGAGATTTTAGCAACTGAAGTGTAAACTAAGTCAAGATGGGCTCTGATTGGACCCAAATTTTTGTCTTAACCTAATTTGAACCAAAGGAATCTAATGGTGAAGTTGTATTTGAGTTTTGACCACGTTTGATTGGGCAATTTACATAGAAGTCCAAATTAGGGCAAAATCCCATCTAAAACTTTGTTCTAGGTCAAAATAGGTTCAGATGGTCAACCTAGAGGTACCAAACCTCATAGAATATTTTTATATTAATTTTAGAAGGTTTATATGAATTTTATCCTGACCAAAGCCTCTTCAATTCAAGTGGGGCTGAGAATTAAGGCTTTGTGTACTGTTTTGGTTCTTGAAATGCGTAAAACCCTATTTCTATCAGTGTGGGCCATTTTTTGGTCTTTAGTGCTCATTTAACCTCTAATTAATCCTTGGGTGATACCGTGGTTACTCTGCATTCATAATGTGATGTTTAAAACTGCAAATTTAACCCTAATTTGTTATTCTCTCCTCAAAATAGATCTGAATGGAATTGCAGTCCTTAGGCAATTATTTAGGAGCATTTATCTCTTGATTCCAACTAATTCAAGCTAGTTATGGCAAGTGATGGTGTTACCATCACCCCTACCATGGCTGACCACCTCCCCTAATAGCTCCATTACTACCTCTACTTTCCATAACTTAAACTACCTCCACTACCCTTCCCTTTTGGTGCCAAGTATAGGCATCCCTTAGCCCCACAACCACCACCAAAAGCCAACTAAAGGTGGTGCCAAAACCACCTATAACTACCCCCCTTTTTGGCGCTAACCTTCCTTTTAATCTCAACCCTACACCCACCCCCATAAGCCATCCCTACCCTTGGTTTTTGGCACCAAAATCTCCCCTTCTAGAACCTACCTAACGTGGTGCCAAAACACCACACCACTTCACTCTTAACCATCCACCAAGGGTGGCCTCCACCCTTAACCACCACCCTATGCACCCTTTAGGTTGGCACATCTATTCATGACCATTGATCCCATAACCTAATCCTAGCCCTCCATGATATCCACACCAATCCCCTTCCTACCACCAAAAAAAACTTATCTTTGGCTAGCTTTAATTTCCTACCCATAAACACCATATATTTGGCCAAAGGAAGAAGAGAAGAGAAGAAGATTAGGGAGGGTCCCTTGCCGCCTTGGTGCCTTCTTCTTCTTTCTTCTTCCTTGGTCCAAGCTAGCAATCAAACCTATTGAAGGATGGCTAGGCATTCAGGAGGAAGCTAAGGGTGGATGTCCACCCTTAAAGGAGGCTAGAAGGAGGAGCATGATGGTGAAAACATGCATTTTGTAATTTATGTAAATAATGTTGTTGAGATGCGTAAAATCACAATCAACTCTTAATATTTATAACCAAGATAGTGGTGGTATCTAATGTCGTCCAAGGAGGAAATATGTCAATTGATAACTTGATTCTCTCTCTCTCTCACTCTCTCAAATGAGCACTTTGTATTTTTAGGGTTTTGAAGAATAATCAGGTAATGAAATGCGAAGACGCGAAAAGCTTCTACAAAGATTACTCAAAAGAAAACTACTACGCCTAAGTGACAAGTAGAAGTCTTCTCTTCTAAGCTCACCCTAGGCAAGTGCACCTAGGGTAATTAAAAGAGAAGAGTGGTGCACTAAGTTACTAGAACAATTGAAAGCACTAGAATTAAAAACACAGAAATAGAAAGGCAAATAAAACTTTTGTATTGCTATAACAATAAGGCAACTGTAGAGAAGTGCCTGTTGCAATAAATGGACAATAGCAACTACAAAAAAAATGAACTAGAAGATGAAGAACTAACCTTCCAAGTGAAGATGTTGGAGATGACTCTCGCTCCAAGTGTGGCTACTCCCGCACAATGAAGGAAGCCTTCTCCTTGTTGTGAAGTACTCCTCTTTCCTCCTCTAAGGTGGACATTTACCACCTTGAACTTTCCTGCCTGGCCATCTGAGGTTGAAAATATGTGTTTTGTTAATTGATGTATTTCATCTCGTTGTAACGCGTAAATCGCAATCAACTTTTACTAGTGTCACCAAAGGGGTGTAATAGGTGGAGGTTATGGGTGGTGTTGGTGACTCTTGGTGATGGAGAGACACCAAGAGTTGGCACCACTTTTTTGGCTTCTAGAAGGGCTTGGTTGGCACCAACATATGGATGGTAGGGATGGCTTAAAAGGGTAGATGTAGGGTTGAGATGGAAGGGTTTTGGAGGGAAAAAGTTGGCACCAAAGGAGGGTGGTTGGAGTGTAGCTTTGGCATGGATTTTGGTGTCTTTTGGAGGTGGTGGTGGTGTGAAAAGGAGCCTATGTTAAGTGCCAAAAATAGGTGGAAGTGGAGGTAGCTTTGGTGGAGCTAAGTTAAACTAAGCTAATCTAGCTTAGCTAGTAAATGAATGGAGGAAGAAATTGTTTGCTGAGGAGGAGCTGAGTTGAGCTGCACTAAAGCTGGCTACTACTAAAGAGAACTAAGGAAGAGCTCAATAGCTAGTTCTTTGCTAGCAACTAAACTAAGCTAAGTTGAGCTTAATTCCTTCAAGTCTGATCTGGGGTAAGATGAAGTTGAACTTCCCGAAGACTACCTAGCTAGCTAAGATGGCTAGCTTAGGTCAGGTAGCTAAGCTCAACTAAGTTGAGCTAAGTTTGGTCTTCGAAAGCTGGAGTTTAGTTGGCCTGAATTCGGTGATGACTCTGCAGCTGACTTAGCTTAACTAGTTGATGACTAGTAGCTAAGCTAAGTCAAGTGGAGCTTCAGTGAACTGGCTGGAGCAGGAATGGAGCTGGGATCAACTGAATTGAGCTAGTCCAAGCTGCTATCCAGCTGAGGTGAGTTGGTGTCAACTAAGTTGAGCTAGTCTAAGCTCCCAGTGAACTATTTGGAGTTGAGATGAGCTAGACTCAACTAAGTTAAGCTAGGGTGAACTAGCTTGAGTTGCCATTCAGCTGAGGTGAGTTGAATGGAGCTCAGAATAGGTTGATCCAACTAGGATGAGTTGGGATCCAGCTGGTATGAGCTGGATCCAGCCGAGATGAGCTTCTTCTTCATCTTCTACCTTTTAGAATGCCAGGGTTTTGCAGGATCTGGCTTTCTTCTTATCCCTGACACTCAAGTAAATGTATTAAAAAGAAAATAAAATGCAATGCATGCCTAACCTAGGTGAATGCCTAAATGCAACCCAAAAACCTGTTTGCAGAGGTAAAACCCTAAGAGCTAGGCCTGTTTTAAGACATAAGAATGATGATAAACTGGCATTTATCACACCTGCATGCTTATCTTTTACTAATCTCTTAGCAAAATTATTTTTCACAAAACAGATTTTGGGAAAGACTAAACGTTTTACTTTTGAGGGGAATGAAATTATGGGACTTTGGTTGATTGGATACAGGAAAGGTATGGAATTTGTTAGAGATAAAACATCAGGATTCGTCTTCGAATCAAAAAGTTAGATGAATCGGGATCAATGTATCTTTCTAAAATTTACAAATTAACTCTTTCTTAATTCAAATGACTCAATATCGTTTTTATAGTTAGGATTTTCTTGACTATCGAATCTGACTTGCAACTTACATAGCTATTAAAATCTTGTGTCAGTGCTTTATGAAATGCCAATATTATTAGGGTATTTATACGATCGTGTTTTTGGAACTTTTTCTTTTTTAATTTCTCTTCTTTTTTTATTTCCCCTATGCTTATTCTCAGATCACTCCTACTATAGATGTGTCAAGGTCATCATTCTCATTACCAATCTTCGAGGGGGCTCTGGCACCAGCACTTCAAGATAGTATCGACCAAGACACACCCCAGGAGCTCACAACCCCATAACACAATGTGGTGTAAAGGGGCACTCCAAGCGAACTTAGGCTCTTGCTCCAACACTATGGGTAGAGCACTGTCCAAGACACCTGAGCCACAAAATTGTGCCTTAATGCTTCGTCTAAAGATATGAAATAAAGATATGGAGCAACACAAAGATGGTAACATGTTGACATCGCGTCCTTAAAGGAGGTCTTTTCCTCGATAGGGGGAATTCACACCAATCATCTACCTCGGATTTTCACTAAGATTAAACAAGGGGCTTTCCTAATTTTTCTAATGTTTTTGGGCTTGGGTTGTGTTGGCTTGTTTGTGAAATTTTTGACACAAGGATTCTGCAAGAGACACAAGTTTTTGGGTCGGAGACTAAGCCAAGTAATTTCCAGGTTACAAAAGGAGATCAAGTCACCTAAATCATCACGTGTCCAGGTGGAATTTTATCGAAAGATACTTGGTCTAGTCTAAAAATAGACCCAGAAGTTCTAATAATCAAATCCGTAACCTAGTCCCCAGTTCATTAAAGTTTAAATCCCAATGTACCTTGGAATGAATCTTCAACCTTGGTCCCAAAAATGTCCACAAAAAGTTTTCATGATTTTTTTTATGAATATGCATGCAGAAAGAAAAATTTTTGAATGTTTTTTAGGTTTTGAAAATCCTGAAACGATAGTCAAAATTTAAAAACACCCCCACATGCTTAAGATATGCAATGTCCTCATGCATTAGGAAGGGAAAAGAGGTCACCTTGGTGAAAGGTGGTGATGTGTACACATCTAATTGGACAAATTTGTCTATTTATGCATGTTCCTAGGATCATAGAAGCCTCATGCATTATAAATATTGCATAACTTGCATCATCATGCATTTAGATTAATTTGTACGAATTGTATATTACTTCACTTTTTTGTGGCTAAGGGATTAGGTGATTCATTTCGGAGAGTTAGATTGAAGATCCAACCACACGGATCTGATCAGGGCAATGATTGGAGTCCAACTCCTCTAAAATCACCTTGATCGAACTTCCGTAGTACCATATGTAGTTCGAGGAAGATCAACAGCCAGAGGGCAAGGTGATGCAATTTGAAGCCTCAATCAACAAATCCAACCACACAGACGGGTTCGGATCGATGATCGCAACCCAACGATGCAAAAATCAACCTAATCCAACATCTGTAGCGTCACATGTGAAGAAAAAAAAGATGAACGGTCCAAATGGCGTCACGTAGCACCATCTAGACTGTCCACTACACCCTACCCAACCTCTAAAGCACTGGGACCTTTGATCTGGGTCGTTGGATCACCATCCAATGACCACGATTTGGCCACATCGATCTCCAAATCGTGCCTCACATCTTTTGAAGGCAAAGGTCTTGCGCTCTCAGCCGTTGGATCGAGCGCAAGAGCTTTAAATCAAAAGCGCAACCTTTTACAAGCCTTGGCACAGCGGTCGTGCTCCTTAAGTGAAGTGGGCAATGCATGTTCGAGTTGCTGAGCATGAAGTGAATTTAAGGGTGAGCGTGAGGATGAACTTCAGCCATTCGATCTCCATCGAGTGGTCGCAGTGCAGCCACGTGGAAGAATCTCATTCGTCGGATGAATGCTAACTACGTATGTGCGCGATGACGCGCCATCGTGCACTAGCACGATCTTAAGCCGTCTGAATGCGTTGTCATCCATCTGATGATGATCAGAGGTGCAAGATCTGAGCAACGATTGAAGACTAACCACGCACGCATCGTAGTTGTTCATTCAAGATCTAATGGCCCTCCTTGCATGCGCGTCAATAGCAATGTGCACCTTTAGTAATGCTTACATGTGTCACTAAAGGCCATATATTAATTCTAAAGGCTTGAAATACCTCTTTTGCCCACATTTCTACACCTATAAAAGGCCTACCCCTCCTACACATTTCACCATCCATTCCTTTCCTTCCTCTCTTCTCCAAAGATCTAAGAGCTAGTCCCAAACCTGGAATGCTCCTCTAGAGTAAAAAATAGAATTTTTGTCCATTTTCTCATCTCCTTCGTGGAGCGCCCGTGGTTATCCTCACACCACCCTTCGGGAGTCGGATCTAGTGGTGGCAATGTTCTGCATCTCATCCCCATCTTCCGACTCCATCCACCTTCTTCTAGCATCCCATCTTCGTCTTCCAGGCGCCAACAGCACGTCTCATCCTCCAAGTAGCTGTCAAGGAGGATTTTTTTCATCCCTATCTTTTTACTGATTTCTAGTATAGTTTTAATTCTGTAAGTAGTTGTAATGAACATGGCTTTATGAAATATCTGTTCACTCTCTCTCTCTATCTCTCTTTGTATTATTCTCTCTCTCTCTTCTATTATTTATTCCTCAAGTAGAGTAGCTCGTGTAGATTTATTTTCACCAGCTAATCTTCCTTGTGACAATAATTTCTAAATGTGGATTTTAATCAAACATTCGCCTCCCCATGTTCAACCCAGGACTCATCTCGAGTTTTGAAAAAATTATTTGATTAGAAAATTTTGACGCAACTACAACAATGGGTTTTTAACTCAATCTTTTACACGTCAAAATCTCGCTCATCAGGCAGTCGAGTCCAAGATGATCAAAATCCTCTGAAAAAGAAAGTGGAAAATAGAAAGCAGGAAAAACGATGGGTTACCTCCCATCCAGTGTTGTCTTTGACGCCATTTAGCTGGGCATGAAGTGATAGTTGGACACTTGAATGCCCTGTAAAATGAAATCTTTTTCTTGGTTTCCTAAAAAGAAAGTGGGAGAAGTAAGGGGACTAACTACTTTGGAACTCACGATTTTTTGAGCTTTACAAATTTAAATATCATATCAATTTTGGTCAGTATACTACGACACAATGTTTTCCTAAACTACGACAATTATCGACTCAACATTTTGGCACCGTTGCCAAGGAGCAACATGCATTTCATTCACTAATCACACTTTCTTATCTAATTCTTACTTGGTATATCTGATTTGTTGTGTTGTTGCAGGTGAATTTTAAGATCGATCGCATAAGCAACCACCAAAGGTAGGTAATCACATTTCTTTCTTCTTTAAGCCCCTCATCTCTTGGAAAGATTGAAAAAGAAATCAATTAGGATCAACTTGCTTTACTTACATAGTAATCATCATTCAAGTTTCCTGATTTGATTTGATTTTGCTAGAGATCCCTATCCTGATACTTGCACCTACTAGGGACATAAGGTTCCTTGGGCTATTCACCTTCCTGATTGAGCCTAAGGTGCCATCTTTTGAAAGAATTGGACTTGAAAGTAGAGCCAATCTAGGGTTTCCACATTAGGGTTTTCAAGAGTACACACTTGCATGCTTTAAAAGAAAATATATTTCTTGCATTGTGCGTTACCCAAGCCCTTGGTTGAATTGATCTAATCAAGTGGACCCTAAAATCAAGGTTCTAATAATCACTTGGATCATTAAAATTAACCTGTCTGCAAACCAATTTAGGGTGATTTGGGTTCTTGACCCAAATTCATCCTCAACTTTAAGACAGGTCAGGTGAAGTTGGTTCACTTTGTGGATCAACCAACCTCCAAACTACGTCACAAAAAAATCAACTTCAAAGTTCAAGTGAAATTCAAGGCACAGCAGGATTAAATTGGTAGACTTAGGAGTTAAGCTCACACATTCCGGTCTACTTAGAATCTCAGTAACAAGGAAGGTTGGGTGAGGGAAACCCTGTAACCCATGGGGATGCTCTACCATGTAGGAGTCTTTGTAGGACTCTCCCTTCCTGGTTGCCCAAGTAATTCTCGGGTGAGTGAGTTTCTTATCTAGAGGTAACATCTACCTCGAACCTCCATAGTCATCCAGCTTTGTTGGGTCCCTCGATTGGGTCCAATACACATATTGTCCCGCATCTGATTCCATAGTGCACGTACGGGTGGAGGTCCTTAAGACCAATCTTGAGGCCTCCCTTAGTAGTTCACTCTTGTCGAGGTCAAGCCCCGACCCAATTGTTTGTGTTCCCGTCCAATCAGATCGAGATCTCTTTAGATACTTCCACATCCGAGCCCAACTCTCCATCATCTGCATCCATGGAGAATTAAGAAGTGCCCAACGTTCAAAATCGATTATAGTGCCTCACGGATCTATTCTATGCATTCATGAACCCCCTGCAGCATCCATAGATGCGAGATCACTACAATCTCGCAGTAGTGACGATCGAACCCAGGGTGCAAATCCCGACTAGAGGACCTGACACTGAATTGAAGCTGAATCTGATTAATGCGATGCTCAAATTCCATGGCTTGAACTCCAATGATCCCTTCCAGCACATCAAACAACTGAAACATCTAGCCTAGACCTTTGGACCGCTTGTTTAGAATCGAGACATCTTGCTCATGAAGATGTTCTCCTTCTCTCTTATGGATAAGACTGCCCATTAGTATCCAACTCTGACTCGACCGATCAACACATGGGGGGAAATCCAATTTGAATTACTAAAAAAATTCTTCCTAGTTGGTCTCATCAATGCCTTGAGGAACTAGATCATGCATTTCACGTGGAATGCAGGAGAACCACTTCATGAGGCATGGGATCTCTTTTTGGATCTCATGCAGAAATGCACCCATCACAGAGTTCTTAAATGAGAACAAGTCTAGTCTTTTTACCAGGGACTCTGTGAGGATATTAGGTTATTTGTGAATGCAACCTGTGGTGGCAACATCATGGGTCAACATGAGGACACCGTTTGGGAGATTCTTGAGAACAAGTGCAAGAACTCCATAAACAATGAGTCTATGGGTGTGTTCAACTAGACAACCACCCACACATTGACAAACACGTGAGGGGCACACGAGACACGCAACCTATCGCATCCGTCGACTTGAAGTTGGTGGCCAATCGCATGGAGAAGGTCTCCATCATCGAGAAAAAGGTGGACGAATTGAGTCAACATTTGTAGAGATCCACCTCTGCAAAGCAAAACATGTATGCACAATCACCCTCAGGAAGGGAGGTCGTGCATAACATTCACCATCGCACATATCAGGGGATAGACATGTATTTAAACTCATCTGATCCTAGTTTGGGAGGAAACTCTGAACCATCCTACTCTAGTTGGGGGAACTCTAAATCCTCGTACTTTGATTACTCTGGAGTTCCTCAGACCTGCGAGGAACTCCACACCATCTAGAATGATCCATTCTCCAACACACATAACCCTGGATGGCGCAATCATCCGAACTTCATGTGGTCGAGAAATAATCAGAACTCAAGACCTCAATTCCAACCTCGACCATAAGCTCTACGACCATATCAGCCTGCTCAGCCTAGGCCCAACCCGAATTATCAATCCGAGCCTAGCAAGGAAGATCAAATGAGCTTGATTTTGCAAGCCCTGGATAACAACTAGAAGACTAATGCAGCTATGTAGAAATAGCATAAGAGATCACAGAGGTTTGAAATCAACTTGCACAGATGTTGGGACTCACTAGCCTAGTGCACTCCCTTCCCAACCTCTATCGAATTTGAATAATGTGCCAAACTAGAGGTGCATTATGAACCCAAATCAAGGCCAAGCTCACTATGTCTACCAAGCCCCTTCTGCTCCATCACTCGACAGGATGGAGACTTCCACATCGTATGTAGGATATCAATAGCAACGACCACTTTTGCCGACTCCAAACCCAAGCTAGGCTAGCCTAAATGCTATTACTACATGTAGTGGCAAAATGACTCAGGATCCACCTTATCCTAGCCACTCTAGCCCTGATAGTTTAGAGCCTACCCCTAGGATGGTCATCCAGGATACAACTATCCTAGATCCGGAGCCTAAACCAACCCTACAGGAACTAATAAAGGTTCCATTTCCTGAGGCCTTGACCAAAGGAAATAGGAAACCCAAACCCATGGCACTTGAGGTAGATTTGGTCAAGCTCTTTAAACAAGTCCAAATAAACACCCCCTTGATGGATGAGATCCATCACGTACTAGCTTACGTGTGATTTCTAAAGGACTTATGTATACCAAAGCGTAAGCAGCAAAACAAAGACAGGAGTCCGATTGTGTTGTCTAAGAAAGCCAGCTCTATCACCTTGAGCAAACTCCCGCAGAAAGTGAAAGATCTTGGCACCCCTCTGATCTCCTATAAGATAGGCAACCTAAAATTTGATCGAGCTTTATTGGATTTAGGAGCCTCCATAAATCTGATCCCCACATCCTGATGTGCACACATCTAATTGGCCTAAAATGACTATCATGCATGTTCCTAGGTCTATAGAAGCATTTAGTATTATAAATATTGCATAACATGCATCATCATGCATTTAGGATAGATTGTACAAATTATAGATTAATTTGCCCATTTTATGGTCAGGGGATAGGACGATATTTTCCTGGACCATCGATTGAAGATCCAACCACATGAATCTGATCAAGGCAATGATCGGAGTCTAACACCTTTGAGATCGCCCCAATCAAATGTCTGTAGCATCAGATGCAATCCGAGAAAGATCAGATATCAAGGGGCAAGGTGGTGCAAATTAGTACTTCAGACAACAAATCCAACCATATGGATGGGTTCGGATCGACGATTGTAGCCCAACTACATGAAATCGACCCAATCCGACATCCGTGGCACCAACTACAAGCATGGGAAAATGGACAGCCCAGATGGTGCCACGTGGTACCATCCAAGCAGCCGGAAGCCTCTGTGATCTCCCTCAACAAAGGTTGTGCGATTTCAACCGTTGGATCTCGATCCAATGGATGAGAGTGCTGCGACCTTAATTCAAAAACGCGACAAAGAGGGGTGTGTCACAACAATTAAGAGCTCTATCCAAAGCATGAGGTGCAAGTTCGAAGTGTGCTCCACAAGCCAAATTCAAAGGTGGGTGCAATGGAATTCGACCACTCGATCTTGATCAAGCGGCTAATGTAGCGGCAACGTGGCATCACGGATGACGAGCGCATTGAACGCTCGTGGTAATGCACGATCACACATGCAAGCTGATGCGCAGACGTAATCTTAAGATGTCAGGATGCAATCTCGGTTGTCCGATCAAGATTGGGCGCGATCTAAAGTGCGAATGGCCGAAGGTGAAGCGTCTGGACATGTAGCTACATGTGGATGCTTAGATCATGATCAGACGAACCACGTTCCACAAGTGCTTCAGTGACGTGGGGCTTTAGTAACTCTTACAAGCGTCACTAAAAGCCTTGCATTTATTTTAAAGGCCTTAAAAAGATGCTTTTGCCCCCATGACTATACCTATAAATAGTCTATTGATGGGAATATCATCATGAGCCATAACTAGCTTAATTTGATCTGATTAAGTCGTTAAATGCTCCTACATAACCGCCAGAGAGACCTAATTCATTGCATAATCATTCTGAGAGAAAGACAAGAAAATAGGGTTAAAACTGTAATTTTACCATCATATCTCAATTGCAGTACAATCATGGGTTTTCTCAAGGGTTGAACAAAGGTCAAATGGTCTTAAGAGTTTAATAAGTGGATTAGAACATACAGAAAAGGGTTTTCGCGTGTTTTAAGAATTAAATGACTTTTGAAACCCTAAAAGCAAACCTGCTTAATTTAGTGAGGTTCTGATCAGGATAAAATTCACCTAAACCCTCTAAAATTCATAGAAGAATATTCTATAGGTTTGGTACCTTCAATTTGACCATCAGAACCCATCTTGACTTAAACTGAGTCTTAGATAGACATTTACCCTAATTTGGGTTTTTACATAAATTACCCATTCAAACTTGGTTAAAACCAAAATCCAACTTCACCATTAGATTTCTTAGGTCCAATTAGGTTTTTACCAAAATTTGGGCCCAATCTGAGACTGTCTTGACCTAGTTTGCAATTTGGTCATGTCTGATTCTTTTATATCACACATATTCCCTTAACTTTCAAAATCCTTACAAAAAGGCTCCTAACTTTATCGTCGTATTCACAAAAAGGTCCCTGCTACCATGAAATCCTAATTCTACAAACTCCAACGACCTTTAGATGGCAAGATCTCTGTGATTTCTTGACGAATCCCTCTCAAAATTGAAAGGAAAAATCATCAAATAATTGCCTTCCAAATGAGCCCATTTAGGGATCCTAAATCCCTCTAGAATCCTAACACGAATGATTTGATTGATTGGGTATCCTACGCTGGTGAGAAACTTGGAGGTTCTAAGCTTGTTTCCCAAGCTTAGAACTCTATCTAGAGCCCTATAAAAGGACCCCCATGGCCTTGCGAATCTAATCAGCAAGTTTTGGTGCATCAACCCCCTTAGCTTCTCCTTCTCCGGCCACCAAAACCCCTACTCCGGTGACCCTCTTCGATCCTCCTCCTCCGACCGTCCAACGACCAAATTGGTCGGCTTACCCGACTCTTCTCTTCCTCGCTACCCTCCCCAGCTAAAGGGAGGGCGTATCTCTGCCTACCTTGTTGTCGTCGCCTCGCCGTTCTCTCTTCCTTATCTTGCATCGGTCGACCAAAATCGATTGCCTCCACCTCCCTTTCACCTAGCCAAATCCCTCTCTTGCTCTCTCTCTCTCACTCTATTTCTCTCTCCCACACTTACAACACACGCATGACCGCCAACCACTACCCTCTCACTCCATCTTCTCCACCTCCAGCCACATCTCCGGCGAAGCGTCTCCGTCGCTACACAAATCCATCTGCTTCATCGACCACCTCACAACCTCTGTCGTGCTCCACTCTTCAAAACCCCTCTCTCCATTCTCTTTCTCATCCACCTAAACCCACTATCGACCAGCCCACCTTTTCGTCGCCATTCCCGACTCCGACCGACCACCACACACCTCCACAAGCCACGAAAACACCACCGATGCACTCCACACCTTACGACGAAGCTCCTGAGCTTGTTTAATTAAGCCATAAGGCTGTATTCTAATTTTCAGGTATTCGCCCTCGTCGCCATTAACAACGCTCCTTAGAGGAGCTTAAGGAAGGTTTCGTGTTGCCGCAAGCCCCAGGCGTTTGCTCCAAGCAATGTGGCTTACTCTCAGGAGAACACCCAAGCCATCAATTAGGAGCATTGAGTGCTTCCCTGACCTCAATTGAAGGTGCCATCCACTGCAGCTGCACACGAAGGAGGAGGACTGGATAGTCCCATATCGAGCGTTGACAGCCACATCGCAGCGCTTATATTGATTTTATGCTAAAGGCTTATCGCCTCAGCATGCACAGGGGGTGAGGTCCCCACACACATGCTTATACACATGCCCTGCCCGCACTCATGCCTTGCGGGTCTGGGATCGGTCCATTTACCCGGATACCCACGTCTAATCTAGTTTGCTGGTTTTGAGAGAGGAGAGGGGGTTTTGCTCTGCCGCCATACTCTCAACACTTGTGAGATCTGAGAGAGGCCTTTGCCCCTGGTAGCATGCTACGCCTTGTGTTGTGCCTCCTCTGGAGCTTAAGAAGGTAGAAGAAGAGAAGTAAAAGAAGAGAAGAAGAGAGAAGCCTACAGGCTTGAAGAGGAAGAGGCCTTTGCCTCTGTCTTACTGAGCATCGGTTAAAGCGTCTGAGAACCTATTCTATCATCTGATATTTGCTAATACCTTGGTTCTATTAGTTAAATTGAGATTTGCTTGGCTTATATGATTTTGTTACTTTGAGAGCTTGCAAAGCTTAACATTGTAGGATAATTTGGTGATTCAAATCACCATTTTACCCTCTCTTCTTTTTGCACATTACTATTGGAAATTTTTGCTATATCATTTTGAATCAATATTGATTGCAATTGCTTATATCTTTTATCTAGAATTGTTATTTTGAGATTGAATTGCCACTTACTCCCAGTAAACGACCTTAGATTTCTTTCGAGTATAAATATTATTTGTTTTCAAGCGATTTCAACCTATACTACGACGCAGGTTTTAAAACCTCGATTTCGCTCTGTTAACATCTATCCCTCCACATTTTCTCATCCCTTTCTCTTCTCTCTCACCCCTCCAAAGCTCTACAAGCTGGTCCCACACCCGAGATGTTCCACTAGAGTCATAAAAGATAATTTTTCCATCTTCTCATCCCCATTCGTGGAGCACCCGCAGTTGTCCTCTCGCCACCATTCAAGAAGTGGATCCTGCCACGACGTCGCCCAACTTCGTTCTTCGTCCTCCAACTCTGTTCTCCCTCGTCCAGCATCTCAACCCCATCGTTCAGTTGCTCCATCAACATGGCTCGTCCTCTAGGCAGCTATCGAGGAGGATTTTCTCATCCCTATCTTTTTATCGCTTTCTAATGTAGATTTCCAGATTTCTAGTTGTAGCATGTAGACATAATGGACATGTGATTATGAAATATTGATTCTCTCTCTATTTTTCTCTTTCTTTGTATTATTCTTTCTCTCTCTTCTATTGTTTATTATTTAAGTAGAATAGATTGCGTAGATTAATTTCAACCAGCTAATCTGCTTTGGAAAAAATAATTCTAAGCGCGATTTTTAATCAAACGTTTGCCTCCCTTTGTTTGACCCATGACTTACTTTGAGTTTCGGTAAAATTTATCTGATAGTGGATTTTTATGCAACTACAACGACCAAATTTTAACTCAATCTTTTAAGCGTAGAAAATCTAGCTCATCATTTTGGCATCTTTGCCGAGAAGTGACGCTCTTTGATTTCCCACATTTTCCGCCTTACTTATTGTTTACCATAGTTGTCTCCTTTCTTATTATGATTACAAGTACTCTCTCAAGGTAGGCAAAAGCGATAGATTGGAGCAAAGTGCAGTTGAAGGGTATGTAAGTATACCCCACCTCCCACCCACTAGTTTTCATTCCACCACGTAATAACACAAATGCAAATCAACCTAGGTGCTCTTATAAACTAAGGTAGATTGTATTGTTTGTTTGCCACCTCACTTCACCTCACCCCCACATATATATATATATATATATATATATATAATATGATTGTGGGATTTATTTAAACTCATACACCTTAAACATCCACACACCAAGGTGCACTCTTCTTGATTCTACCACTTAGCCAAGATCTGACTATGGGCCCGATACACTCTAACCTAAAACACATAAGTGAGTAGAAATCTGATTAGGCTAATCATCTTGTGTGCCTTAATCAAGTGGTGCAAGAGGCCAATTGATTAAGTTGTTTAGGCTGCACCACTTAAGATAAAATTGATTCATTGAGTAGGGTGCCCCTTACGATTCAACTTTTAGGAATTAACCAAGCACTCCACATTCTTTTAAGTTTTAAAGGAAGACATCTTCACTTGTCCTTTCAAACCTAGTGTGCCAACTGAACCTTGATTGAATAAAGCTAAAGTTGAACCCTAAAAATCAAATCATCAATTAACCTTATTTGAAAACCATTGGTTGTGCATGCACATGCATCGAAACTGATCTTTAAGGGCACAACCCAAATAAAGGGCCCATCACATTCCCAAGCACATTCAAACCTACGCCTAATTAAAACAGAGTAAACGTTAGCCTTAAGGATTTGACTTGCTCTTCAGGGCCCAGATCGAGATTATTTTTTATTAATCTGCTTCTACCGATCCATCTGATGTCCAGCTAGGGGAGCAATGTCAAATGACAACAGTTGGGAGTATCAAAGGAACCTGAGGCGAAAGCCAAGGGAAGAACCTTCTCCCCAATTCCTCCCTCTAACTGGTTGGATTGACCGGAAAGAAGTGGACCAAATCGTTTCTTTTATCTCGAGGCAGGTTCTGAGAGTTTGTAGGTCTTTAGGCTACCCCACCTAAGGACAAGTTTGATTGTTTGTACTGCAGGGCACCTTTCTTTTCCCTCCCACTTTGCCATGGTTCCTTCCACATCCTACTCGCATTTCCACTCCTACCCTCCTGACACATCTTATCTCGAATAGGATGATTATTATCCCAACCAGTGTTGTACTCAACCATCTACTAGTTGGGATAACTCAGATTGGGGATACAATTCCAGACCTCTGTGTTCAGGTCTAACTCTGGACACCATGATTTTGATTTTTATCCTTCTCTGAGCTACACCGATTATAGATCTCTACCTTCCTATAGACAACCTAATACAATCTACGATCAAGAAGGATATGCTAATTGTAATCCCTACCCTCCCCAGGACTACAATGCATATAGGTCACCACCCCTCTTTGAACAACCCAAAATGACCTATTATCAAGAACCTCAATTTCTTGACTTCCCTGGACTATACCCAAACCCACCCAACCCTGAACCAAACCTTTTGGTTCAAGTAAACTAGGTCCAAGATAATGTGTTAGCTAACTTAAGGAACACCATTCAATCTTTAGAAGCTCAACCAACACCCTACACTAAAGAATTGGAGCCTTTGATTCAAGTGATTGACGATCTTAACAAGTATTTGTTGGATTGGCTCCAAGATGTTAAGGATAAGAACCCAGGTGAGTTCTTACTTGGAAAATTGTCAAAATTGAGGATGAGATTTATGATTGCTCTAACCCAATCTTAGGATGATTCCCAAAATAAATCCCCTTCAGGAGAGCCAATGTCAAAACTCGCTCAGGCACCTGTAGGGGGGCACATTTTACGAGATCGGGGATGACCAGGTTATTCTAGAGTAACCGATTGAAGATGAATTGATTTCTTCACCTAAGATCCCTAAACCAGAGTACGAGGAAAACTATGTCTCCATGGACCAGGAAATGATCGATGATTTGAGACATATATAAATGCAGATCCAGAATATCTTTAAGTTTGAAGGTAAAGAATCTTTATGTGAAGTATCACCTGAGTTTAGGGAAAACGATTTTAGTGAGATGACTGGGCTTGAGAAATTCGATGAGTCATTTGATGGCCCTATAATTAAGGAAATTGATCATGTTTAAGCTAGCATGGAGGATTCAGATCCTGATTTCATGAAGGATTCAATTCATAGCCCCATTCCTCAATCACACCCCGTTGAGCATAATGATGATTATCTTCTTGAGATTACCAAACCCAAGTCAATTATGATTGAGTCACAAATTTTGTACTTGGATATTTTAGATGGGGTTGATAACACTTTCGAGGTCCCAGAAACTTTGATTATGGAGGATAGGAATCTGCAAATGAAGATCTGGGAAGCCAATTTCGAGGGAAGTAGAAGCAGAAGTTTGAGTCTAAGGGTTCCTAGTTGCTTGAAACCACCAACCTTCTACCAGGACCCTTATGACATTTTTTATTTGAGGATGTGCAACCCAAGCACAAATTCATTAATAATCTTTTTTACCTTGATTTTTCTATTGATCAACTTTTTGGACTTGCGTTGCATCCTCACAAACCACAAGCTCGACCCTACTTGCATAATGATCTCCGATTCTGGGTAATTTTCATCCAGAACCTTAGATACACTCGACCTTGGGGCATGGGTCAGCACCACAATCTGGTCCACATTTGTAGACACCTACTAGCAGGTCCTAAGGTTAATCTTTTTCTTTTGATCCTGACCTACAGTTATGAATTCTTTATTTCTTCTTTGTTTGTATAGTGTTCCCAGCTGAAGGCACTAAATTCAACATGTATACAGTCTGTTTTCATCTCAGAGCTGACCTGTTAATCACGAAATTCTAGTGCTTTCTTCTCTACTCCACTCTTTTTCATGTCATTTAATACAATGAGGACATTGTATTAGATAGTCATGGGGGTGTGGATATCTTTATCTGAATTATCTTGTTAGCTCTACAGATTCTTTTTATTTTCTCTTTATTTACAAAAAAAAATTGAATTAGGAAAAGAGAACTTAGGCATTAGAAATTTATCAACTTTAGGAAATGATACAATATGAACTGAACAGTTAGATCCTCCAGGTCTTCAGGCTTAATTAGCCCGGGTGTCCACTAAAATGTGGACTTGTTTCTCAAGTCCTTGCCATTCGTAAATGTATTTCTAATTGGTAAAATAAGTTGGGGTGATAAGTACATGACTTATCAACATGCCCTCTGATTTGAGGGGACTTATAGTCTAAGCATCTACACACTATTTGCACTAACTCACTTTTCGGTTGTTTTAATGGAAATTAGGTAGCTAATGAACTTTCTAAGGTGATATGGCTGGCAAGTTGTCGTGGGTAATAGCCCATTGGCTGGTTGTCCAGAGCCCAGCCACACAACCATTCTCTTTCTACTGCCTTTAGGTAAATCTTAGATCAGGGAAGCCACCTACTTAGAAAAAATATATATTAAAAAAAATAGAGAAATAAAAATGAAGAAAGAAAAGAAATAAGCCGCACTTCACCGCACGAGTATGGATAGCAAGTTGCCATGGGTAACAGCCCATTGGCCGTTTATCCAGAACCCAACTCATAAGAATGCACAAATAATTCCAAACACTTAGGAAGAAGCAAAGAAGTGCAATTAGTCGAGGAGATATACACTGGGTTCACCCTTATGTTGACCCCATCAAAATAAAAAGTAGGGAGATAGCTACCAATCAGATAGATACAACTTTAGGCAGAATTTCCTTTCAAGGTCACTTAGGGGCGTAGAAACTTGAAGTTTATTTGAATTATCGATCAGAGAGTCTATCACATTCCACAAAAAGATGCTTAAAACTTAGAGTTCTTTTCGAGTCTTAGGTGGGTTGGGTAACCGTAAAAAGTTATCCCGAAACTCTAAACTAAAAAAATACAAAAAAATTAGAAAAGAAGAAAAAGAAAGAAAAAAAATATATTTGCTTTTAAATAAGGCAAGAACTTGGGAGGTCTGCATTTTGGCAAACACATAGGCACTGTTGAGTCTTATGTAGTTAAAGTTTTTAGTAGAAATTTCTTAGTGTTGAGAAATAACTATTACCCAAGTAATTTGATCCTAATTCTTTTATAAATAGCATGTATTTTTGCTAGAAACTAGCAAAAGATAGGCATGGGGGTGTGATATGTATAAATCTAATTGGCCTAAAATGCCTATTTATGCATGTTCCTAGGTCTATAGAAGCATTCAGCATTATAAATATTGCATGACATGCATCATCATACATTTAGGATAGGTTGTACAAATTACAGGTTAATTTACCCTTTTTGTGGTCAAGAGACAGGGCGATATTTTTCTGGACCTCGGATTGAAGATCCAACTGCACGGATTTGATCAGGACGACAATCGGAGTTTAATGCCTCCAAGATCGCCCCAATTGGACTTCCATACCATCAGATGTAATCTAAGAAAGATCAAAGATCAAGGGGCGAGGAGGTGCAAATTCGTACTTCAGACGACAAATCCAACTGCACAGATGGGTTCGGATCGATGATCACAACCCAACAGTGCAAAAATCGACCCAATCCGTCATTCATGGCACCATCTACAAGCATAGGAAAATGGATAGCCCAAATGGTGCCACGTGGGGCCATCCATTCTACCCAAAGCCTCCGGTGCTCTCCCTCCATAGCAAAGGTCACATGATCTCGACCGTTGGATTGAGATCCAACGACTGAGAGTGTCATGGCCTTAATTCAAAAACACAATAAAGAGAGCAGCGTGGCGTAGTGGTCGAGATCTCTATCCAAAGCATGAGGCGTAGGTTCAAAGCGAAAACCGCAGGCCAAATTCGAAGAAGGTGGGCACGGTAAAATTCGACTGCTCGATCACGATCGAGCAGCTGATGTAGCAAAGACGTGGGATCACAGATGGCGAGCGTGCTGAATGCGCGTGATGACGCACAATCACAAGCATGATCTAACATGCAGGCAAATCTTAAGACGTCAAGATGCAATCTCGACCGTCCGATCGAGATTGGGAGCGATCTAAAGTGAGAACGGCCGAAGGTAAATGTTAGTCGCTCTGAATCGGATTTTAAAATCGATGCGTTGCAGTATAGATTGAATCAGTGCGAAAAACAAATAGAATTTATACTCAAATAGAAGTCTGACATCAAACATAGGGAGCAATTAGCAAAATAATTCTCAAGATTGCAATTCAAGCACAATATAAGCAATTTATAATAGAACTCCAAGCAATAATGATATATAAATGAGAGCAAATGTCAAATTGTGAAAAAAGAATGAGGTAAAATGGTGATTTGAATCACCAATTATCCCTCACAATAATATCAAATATCTCAATAGTATCAATCAATTTAAATCCACGTAGAATAAGTGCACAGTGCACTTCTGCTCAGAGGTACTATTCTTCTTCTTTCTCCTTCTTCAGCCCCTTTTCTCTTTCTATGCCTTGACTCTTCTCTTCTTTCTCTTCTCTAGTTTCTCTTCTTCTTCCTTCTCTTTTTGCACAAGGGAAAGGGTTTTTAACCGTTTGATCTTCAGAGGAAAACCCCTTGCCCCCGCACGCTCTCTCTTTTTCTATCTATGGGATCTGCTCTCCCAGAGCCTCGGGCAATCATATTCGAATTTAAGCATACTCGGGACCAGGGCTGCAGGCGTGATATCGTAGCTGAGGTGTGAATAGGGTTTAAGCAGGTTGGGTTGGCGCTAGGCCTGTGGGGGACAGGTCACGAGTGAGGTGGTGTCAGGTGAGAGGGGACCTCAACCCCATGTGTTGAGGTGATATTCCTACAACACCAAATCAATTTATGCGATGCCTCACCCTCACAGATTTCTGAGGTGGGACTAAATGCCCCACCTTCCTCGCACACACTGCTGCAGTGGATGGTGCATCCAATTGAGGGAGTTGCAGCTGTAGAGATCCTCAATTGAGGACTTGGAGACCACCCTAGAGAGGTTTCGCATCACCTAGAGGCTTCACCTGGAAGTTGCAACAGCTGGAGAAGGCTTCGAGCTTCGCTCGAAGCTACGTCAACGGCGGCGGAGGAGCGAACACCTGAAATTCAAAATACGGCCTCTCGGCCTTGTTAAATAGGTTCAGGAGCTTCGTCTAGGGTGTGGAGTGCGTTGGTGGTAGTTGTGTGGTGGATGGTCATTTGTGGTGGCCGGACGAAGTCGGGAATGGCAGCGGGAAGGTGGGTTGGTCGACAGAGGGTTTGGATGGACAGGAAGGCGAATAGAGATAAGGGTTTTTTGTGCGGAGGGACGACGGTGCTTGTGGGTGTGTCAGCAAGGCGGATGGAGAGGTGTAGCAATGAAGGTGCCTCGCCAGAGGTTCGATCTGAAACGAAGAAGATGGGGGTGAATGGCGGTGTCGAGGGTTGAAACTAGGGTAGGAATAGAGGAATCTAACCTAAAGGTGGAGAGGAACTAATCTAACCTAATCTAATCAGATGAAAGAGGAGGATTCTCCTTACTGAGGGTATGCCAGCTCTGGAGAAGATGAAGTGCTCCGGTGAGGGTAGGATGGTGAGGATGAAGGAGATAGAGGCACCCGCTGGTATGGCGAGACGCGGAGGAAGACAGGGAAGGAGGATCTGCTGCCGGTATTACGATCAGATGAAGAAAGAAGTCAGAGGTGCTCGCCAGACGTTGAAGAGCTTCGGCTGGATGATGAGAGATGAAATCAAAGGGGAATCTGGCCGAATTCAAGCGTCAGGAATTCGATCTGATCTGGGGGTTCTTTTATAGGCCTCTGGAGGGTGTTTTGAGCTTCCCAAGCTTGGAATGTCACTGGAGTTGGAAATCTCTATGATACCCGAATCTCTCATGCGTTCGCATGAGAGATTGGGAAGGTTTTAGGGCTTAGGATCTGGCTCAAAAGGAAGGGAATTCCTTGACAAACTTCCCTTTCAAATTTGAGAGGGATTCATTAAGGAAACAAGAAGAACATGCCAAAACAAGCTCGCCAGAGTAGTAGGATTAGGATTTCATGGCAGTAGGGACCTTTTTGAAGAAAATTTGAAAGCTAAGGGGCCATGTGAAATAAAGAAAATCAGACTTGGACCAAAGTGCAAACTAGGTCGAAACAATCTCAAATTGGGCTCAAATTTTGGTATAAACCTAATTTGGACCTAAGGAATCCAATGGTGAAGTTGGTTTTTGGTTTTGACCTAGTTTGACTGGGTATTACATAATTACCTAAATTAGGGCAAATGTTTGTGTGAGACTCTATTTTAGGTCAAGATGGGTTCCAATGGTAAATTTGAAGGTACCAAACCTTAGAGAATATTTTTCTATGATTTTTAGAGGGTTTAGGTGAAATTTATCCTGACCAAAACCTCAATAGATTAAGCAAGTCCATTTTTAAGGTTTCAGATGTCCATTAATTTCTACAACGCATGAAAACCCTTTTCTATCTGTTCTAACCCACTTATTACTCTTAAGAGCATTTGACCTTTGTTCCACCCCTGAGTGAACCTGTGGTTATTCTGTTTTTGTGATAGAATGGTAAATTTGCATAAATAACCATGTATTCTTATCTTCTCAAATCAATGTTTTGTACCCTTAAGACCTTCTGATGGATATGTAGGAGCTTTTATTGACTTAATCAGATCAAACTGAGCTAGTTATGGCTCATGATGATGTTCCCATCAGTGAAGCATCTAGACACGTGGCTGCATGTGGGCGCTTAGATCATAATCAAACGAATCACGTTCCATGCATGTTTCAGCGACATGGGGCTTTAGTAATGCTTACAAGCATCACTAAAAACTCTGCATTTATTTTAAAGGCTTTAAAAAGACCCTTTTGCCCCCATGACTATACCTATAAATATTCTACCCCTCCTACACATTTTCTCATCCCTTTCTCTCTTCTCTCACCCCCTCCAAAGCTCTAGAACCTGGTCCCATACGCAAGATGCTCCACTAGAGTCATAAAGATAATTTTTCCATCTTCTCATCCCCATTCGTGGAGCGCCTGCGGTTGTCCTCTCACCACCATTTAGGAAGCGGATCCCACCACGACATCGCCCTTCTTCATTCTCCATCCTCCAACTCCATTCTCCTTTGTCCAGCCTCTCATCCCCATCATCTGGGCGCTCCCGTCAATGCGGCTCATCCTCCAAGAAGCTGTCGAGAAGGATTTTCTCATCGTATCTTTTTATCACTTTTTAATGTAGATTTCCAGCTTTCTAGTTGTAGGAAGTAGATGTAATGGACATGTGATTATGAAATATTGATTCTCTCTCTATTTTTCTCTTTCTTTTTATTATTCTTTCTCTCTCTTCTATTATTTATTATTTAAGTATAATAGCATGCGTAGATTAATTTCAACCAGCTAATCTACTTTGGAAAAAATAATTCTAAATGCGATTTTTAACCAAACGTTCACCTCCCCGTGTTCGACCCAGGACTTACTTTGAGTTTCAGTAATGATAAGCGTAAATATCGTGAGGAAAAATTAGGGTTTTAGAGAACCCGTCATCGTAGTCACAAAATATCGCTACCAGATAAAATTTATACCGAAACTCAAAGTGAGTCTCGGGTCGAACACAGGGAGTTGAACGTTTGGTTTTGAAATCCGTGCTTCTATTTTATTTGTTTTTGGTGTTTTTATTTTTTGTAATTTTTTTAATATTTTTATAAGGCAAGAGATCAAGTCAAAATAATTTCTATCTATTCAACTTGCAGAGAGAGAGAGAAAGAGAGAGGAACAAATATTATAGGGGTGATCCAAATTGTTTATTACAACTAATTGCGGGAAGTAAAACTACACTACAAAAGTGATAAAAAGAATAAGATGAGGAAATCCCCTTCGACAGTCGCTTGAAGGACGACTCATTTTGACGGTGGCCAGATGAATGTGGCGGGAAGCTGGACGAAGATGAATGGAGTCAGATATAGGAGGACGAGGTAGGACGTCGTCATGGAGATGATCTACTTCCTAAAGGTGGTGAAAGGACAACCACAAGATGCTCCACGAAGGGAGGTGAGAAGTAGGAAAATTATTTGATTTTCTACTCTAGAGGAGCATCCCAGGCTTGGGACAAGCTCTCTTTAAAGCCTTGTAGGTGGTGAGAGAGAGAAAGGAAGAGATGAAGAGAAATGGAAGGTGTAAGGATCCTTTTATAGTGGAAGAAAGGAGACTTGGTCGTTCATGGGTCAACAACGACCTCAAAGACGTCGCTAACGCTCCTCCTCAAATGTCGCTGAAGTTCCAACGTACACCCGCTCGTAGCTGTGCAAGTGCACTGCCAGCTAAGTCATGGTCAAAGGAGAGTCGTTCGATCTTCATCGGAGGGCTGCAGATCACGCAAACGTTGCACGCTCAGCTGGTGCATCAGATAGGGTGTCGAACCGTGCATGTGACCGTGCGGGTGTATCCGCACTCATCCATTGTGCCACGTGGTTGTATCTCAGCCGCCCAATCTTAATCGGGCAGTCAAATTTGGGCGTTCCTTGCTACTATGGTCGATTGGAGTCATTAAAGGAGTCGAACCCACGCCGCAGGTTTGCAATGACCTTTACGACCAATGCGACACATGGCTAGACTATGGAATAGAGGGTCGAGGTGGCGCGAGATCTCGACTGTTTGATAGAGATCCAACAGTCGAGAATCAAAGTTAATGGGCTCCTCAGATGAAGCAAGCGACATGGCGTCACAAGGACTGTTGGATGGAGATCCAACGACCCAGATCTCGCGATGGAAGTACCTTTGAGGAGGGGCAACTGCTGAGGGCGGATTTGGGTGAACCGTTCATCTTTAGGTGCTTGTAAGTAGTGCCATGAATGTCACATTAGGTCGATTTTCACACCGTTAGGCTGCGATCGTCGATTCGGATCCATCCATGCATTTGGATTTGTCGTTTGAAGCTCTGAATTGCGTCACCTAGCCCCTTGGCCGTTGATCTTCCTCGGACTGCACAATGTGCTACAGGACTCCAATCAAAACGATTTCAAAGGTGTTAGACTCCGATCATCGTCTTGATCGGATTCGTATGGTTGGATCATCAATCTGAGGGCTCAAAATAAATTTTCTTCTCTCATAACCATAAAAGGATGCAAATTAACCTAAAATTTATACAAACTATTCTAAATGCATATTGATGCATGCTATGAAGTATTTATTATATGGAATGCATCTTTAAGCTTAGAAACATGTATAAATAGGAATTTTAACCTAAATGGATGTGTATACATCATACCCCCATGCCTATCCTTTTCTAGTCCATGGAAACATTAAACTAATGCTATGTATAAAAGCATAATTAGGACTCGATCGCTAAGGCATTAGTTGTTTATTAACAAAAGGAAATTTCAACTAAGGTCCTAAATTACGAAGACTCAACAATGCCAAGGTGCCTGTCAAAATGCAGACCGCCCAAGTCTTCGTCTTATTTTGAAAAGGGAAGATACATTTTTTTTTTACTTTTTCTTCTTTTCTTTTTTTTTTTGTTTGTTAAGAGTTTCGGGGCAGCTTTCTACACCTACCTAACCCACCCAAGACTCAAAAAGAACTTTAAGTTCTAAGCATCTTAACGTGAAAAAGTGACAGACTCACTAGGCAGCTGTTAAAATGGACTTTAGGTTTTTATGACCCTAGGTGGCCTTAAGAAGAATTTCTGCCCAAAGGTGTATCTGTTCAATCGGTAGCTTTCTCCCTAGTATTTTTCATTTTTTTTATGGTCAACACAAAGGCAAACCCAATGCAACTTTTGGGAATTATTTGTGCATTTTGGACACTGGGACTTTTGGTCTCCCTAGTATTTTGGGAATTATTTGTGCATTTTTTGTGAGCTAGGCTCTAGACAAACAGCCAATGGGCTATTACCCACTGCAACTTGCCAACCATACTCGTGCGATGAAGTGTGGCTTATTTATTTTTCTCTTTTTTTCTTTTTGAGTATATATATATTTTTTTATTTTTCTTTTTCTGAGTAGGTGGCTTCTCTGATCTAAGATTTACCTAAAGGTAGTAGAAAGAGAATGATCATGTAGCTAGGCTCTGGACAACCAGCCAATTGGTTGTTACCCATGACAACTTAGCCAAACTACCCTACAAAGTTCATTAGCTACCTAATTTCTGTAAAAATCGTCGAAAAGTGAGTTAGTACAAATAGTGTGTAGATGCTTTAGACTTAAAGTCCCCTCAAATCAAAGGGCGGGTTGATAAGTCGTGTACCTACCACCCCAATTTATTAGCCAAATTAAAATAAAATTAACATGGCAAGAACTCGAGACAAAGTCTACATTATAGTGGACACTGGGCTGATTAAGCTCGTAGACCTGAAGAGTCTAAGTGTTCAGGTTGTAAAGTATCGTTTCCTAAAGGTAATAACTCCTAATGCCTAAGTTCTCTTCTCCTAATTCTAAATTTTTTTCTCTTTTTGTATTTATTTTTTTTGTTTTTTAAAGAAACTAAAAGAAATTCCATTGAGCTAATAAAATAATCTCAGGATTAAGTATCCACCCCCCTATGCCTAAATGATGCAATGTCCTCATTGTAAAAATAAAGACATGAAAAGGGCAGAGTAAGCAGAGTATCACCTGAATTTCGTGAAAATTCGATCGGCTCCATAGAGAGAAAGGAGTATACACGCGTGCTATGTTTACTGGCTTTAGCTAAGCATAATATACAAATAAAGAAATTAAAAATTCGCAATGCAGGTCAAAATCAAAATAAAAATATTGATCTCAGGACCCGCCAATAGGTGCCTACAGATGTTGACCAGATTATGGTGCAGACCCATGCCCCAAGGTCGAGTGGTTCTAGATGAAAATCACCCAGAATCAAAGATTATTGTGCTTGCAGGCGGGGTCTGTGGTTTTGCGGTGTGCAACTCAAGTTTAAAATGGCGTACAATAGGTAGATCTGGTTCAGTAGGCTTGGATGTCCACTTAGAATTCAACTCAGAAAGATAGTCAATCATTCTGTACTTGGGTTGCACATCTTCAGAATAAAAAATGTCATAAGGGTCCTGGTAAAAGGTTGGTGGTTTCAAACACAAAGGAACCCTTAGATCAAGAACTCTATTTCCCCTGGAATTCGCTTCCCATAACTTAACTTTAAAACTCCTCTCCTATAAAATCAATGTTTTCAGGACCTCCAGATCATTGTACACCCCATCAAAGATATCCAAGTCAAACAATTATGGCTAAATTAGAATTGGCTTTGATTCAATGATTTCCAAATCAAAATCATAATTAATCCTTTCCGGGTGTGGTTGAGGAATGGGGCTATTGATTGAATCTTCCATCAAATCAAAATTTTTATCCTCCAAGTTAGCCTTAATCGAATCAAATTCCTCAATTATAGGGCCATCACATGATTGATCAAGTTCCTTTGGCCCATTTGTCTCACTAAAATCATCTTCCTTAAGCTCAAATGAGACTTCACCTAAAGATACTCTTCACCCTCAGAATCAAATAATTTGTGTTCCTCACTTACATATGTCTCAAAATCATATGTTCTTCCTTGGTCTATAGAGACATATTTTTCCTCACTCCCTAGTTCAGGGATCTCGGGTGAGAAAATCTATTCATCCTTAATGGGTTGTTCTAGACTAACTTGGTCATCCCCAATTTCATAAAAAATGTCCCCTCCTGACAGGTGCCTGAGTGGATTCTGACATTGGCTCTCCTAAAGGGGATTCATCCTGAGAATCATCCCAAGATTGGACTAGGGCAACCATGAATTTCATTCTCAATCTTGACAACTTCCCAAGTAAAAACTCACCTGGGCCATTATCCTTAACTTCTTGGAGACAATCAAATAAAGAACTATTAAGCTTATCAATCATTTTGATCATAGCCTCTAATGCTTCAGTGCATGGTGTTGGCTGAGCTTCTAAACATTGTATAGTGTTCCTTAAGTTAGCCAACACCCTATCTTGGATCTGGTTGACCTGAATAGTATGGTTCGGTTCAGGGTTGGATGGGTTTGGGTTAAATCTAGGGGAGTCAAGAAATTGAGGTTCTTGGGTCCCCGCTGATAGTAGGTCCTTTCGGGTTGTTCAAAAAGAGGTGGCGACCTATATTCAGTATAATCCTAGGGAGGGTAAGTGTTATAATCAACATATCCTTCCTAATTGTAGAACAGGTTGGTTTGTTCATAAGAGGACGGTGATCTATACTCAATGTATCTCTAGGAAGGATAATAACCATAATCATGATGTCCAGGGTTAGGTCCTAGACATTGAGATCCAGAATCATATCCCCAATCAAAGTTATCTCAACTAAAGGATGGGTAGTCATAAGTCGAGTCGAGATAGTAATCATCTGGGAGATAAGTGGTGGTAGGAGGGTAGGATTGGAAATGTGTAAGATGTGGAAGGATATGTGGTAAAGTAGAAGGGAAAATAGAGGACAGAAAAGTGCCCTACAGTACAATCAATCAAACATGTCCTTATGTGGATTAGCCTAAAGATCTACAAACTCTCAGAACCTGACTTGAGATTATAAATGATTTAGTCTACTTTTATCTGATCAATCCAACCAGTTAGAGGGAGGGATTGGAGGGAAGGTACTTCTCTCAGCTTTCGCCTCAGGACCCTTTGATACCCCCCAACCGCAGTCGTTTGACACTACTCCCCTAACTAGACATTAGATGAACTGGTATAAGCAGATTAATCAAAAACAATCTCAATCTAGGTCCCAAAGAGCGAATCAATCCTTAAGGCCAATGTCTACTCAGTTTTAATTAGGCTTGGGATGATTGTGCTCTTGGAATATGATGGACCCTTTAGATGGGTTGTGCCCTTAAAGATCAGTTAATATGTATGTGCGTGCACAACCAAGGTTTTCAAACAAGGTTATTTTATGATGTGTCTTTCAGGGTTTAACCTTGTTTAGTAGCTTTTAAGGTTCAACTTTAGGTTCGTTCAAGCAGGTTCAGTAGAACACTCCAAGTTTTGAAATCATAGGTGATGATGTATTCCTTTAAAACTGAAAAGGAATGTGGAGTTCCTGGTTAGTTCCCAAATATTGAACCCTAAGTGGCAAGCTACTTGATGAATCCGTTTTAAATTGAGTGGTGCGGCCCAAGAAGCTCAAATAATTGGCCCTGATGCACCACTTGATTAAAGCACACAAGAATGTTTAACCTATTTAAATTTTCTACTCACTTATTTGTGTGTTGAGTTAAGGTGTATCGAATCCACAGGTCAGATCTAGGTTAAGTGGTAGAATCAAAATGAATGTGTGCCTTAGGATGAGAATTTGTGAGTATTAAGTGTGTCTCTTTTAATTAAATCCCACAAGAGAAGAGTTTTTTTTTTTTAATTTATGCGGGAGGGTTAGGTGAGGTGAAGTGAAAATCAAACAACCCGAACTAACCTAGGGTTTATGCAAGCACCTAAGTCGGTTTGGGTTTGATTTATTAGTGTGGCGAAATGAAATCTAGGTTGGAGGTGGTGGGGATATACTTACAGAACCTTCATCCGCACTTTTCTCCAATCTAACCGCTCTGGTCCACCTCAGAAGAGTACCTGCAATCACAGTAAGATCAGAGAAAAAGTGAGATAAAAGTTAAGGCAGGAAACGTGAACAAAACCAAAGAGCGTTGCCTCCCCGGTAAGGGCGCCAAAATGGTGAGTGTAAATTTCGCGAGGGAAAATTAGGGTCTTGGAGAACCTTTCATCGTAGTTGCAAAATATCGCTACTAGATAAAATTTATACCAAACCTTGACATGAGTCTCGAATCGAACACAGGGAGGCAAACATTTGATTTTGAAATCTGCGCTTCAATTTTATTTGTTTTTGGTGTTTTATCTTTTGCAATTTTTTTTTATAAGGTAAGAGATCAGGTCGAAATAATTTCTATATAATCTACTTGCAAAGAGAGAGAGAGACAGAGAGAAAAAGAGAAAGGAACAAATAGTATAGGGGTGATCCAAACTATTTATTACAACTAATTCTGGGAAGTAAAACTACACTACAAAAGCGATAAAAAGAATAAGATGAGGAAATCCCCCTCGACAGTCGCTTGGAGGACGACTCACTTTGACAGCGCCCGGACGAATGTGGCGAGAAGCTGGATGAAGAAGAACGACATCGAAGGAAGGAGGATGGGTCAGGATGACATTGCAGTGAGGATCTACTTTCGAAAGGTGGTGAGAGGACAACCACAGGATGCTCCACGAAGGGGGTGAGAAGCAGGAAAAATATTTGATTTTCTACTCTAGAGGAGCATCACAGGCTTGAGACAAGCTCTCTCTAGAGCCTTGGAGCTGGTGAGGGAGAGAAAGGAAGGGGTAGGGGTCCTTTTATAGTAGAAGAGAAGACTTGGTTGTTCATGGGTCAACAGCAACCTCAAAGACATCGCTAAAACTCTACCTCAAATGTCGCTAAAGGTCTAGCACACACCCGCTCGTAGCTATGCTCACGCGCTCCCAGCTAAGGCGTGTCAAAGGAGAGCCGTCTGATCTTCATCGGAGGGTAGCAAATCGCGCGGACGCCGTGCAATCAGTTGGTGCGTTAGATAGGGCGTTGGACCGCGCATGCAATTGCACGTGCACGCGCGAGCATATCCATGCTCATCCATTGTGCCATGTGGCTACATCTCAGTTGCTTAATCGCAATCGAGCGATCAAATTTGGGCGTGCCTCACTGCTGTGCTCGATCGGAGGCGTTGAAGGAGTCAAACTCGTGTCGCGGGTTTACGAGTGACCTTCGCGACTAATGCGGCACATGGCTGGATTATCGAATCGAGGTTGAGGTGTCGCGAGATCTTGACCGTTAGATGGAGATCCAACGATTGAGAATCAAAGTTGATGGGCTCCTCAGATGAAGCGGGCGATGTGGCGTCACAAGGACCATTGGACGGACATCCAACAGCCCATATCTCATAATGGAAGTTCCTTTGAGGAGGGGCGGCTGCTGAGGGTGGATTTGGGTGGCTGGGATGGTGCCACGTGGCACCATCTAGACCGTTTATCTTTAGATGCTTGTAAGTGGCACCACGGATGTCAGATTGGGTCGATTTTCACACCGTTAGCCTGCGATCGTTGATCTGGATCCATCCGTGCAGTTGGATTTACCATTTGAAGCTCTGAATTGCATCACCTAGACCCTTGGCCGTTGATCTTCCTTGGACTGCACAATGTGCTACAGGACTCTGATCAAAATGATTTCTGAGGCATTGGACTCCGATTGTCATCTTAATTAGATCTGTATGGTCAGATTGTCAATCTGAGGACTCGAAATAAATTTCCTTCTCTCCTAGCCACAAAAGGATGCAAACTAACCTAAACTTTATACAAACTATTCTAAATGTAGATTGATGCATGCTATGCAGTATTTATTATATAGATGCATCTCTAAGCTTAGGAACATGCATAAATAGGCATTTTAACCTAAATGGATGTATATACATCAGGTAAAATTTTTTTAATAGCTAATATTTATGCAACTACGACGAGTTTTTAACTCAATCTTTTACACATACAAATCTAGCTCATCACATCCCTGCTAGATCATTTTGAGGAAACCAAGCTCAAACCAACTGAGGTGACCCTACAACTGGCTGACAAATCAATTAAGTCACCAAGAGTTCTCAAGGATGTTCTAGATAGGATACAAGATTTCTACTTCCCAATGGACTTCATTGCATTAGACATGGATACTCCTAAAAATCTGAGACACACTGATCATCTTAGGAAGACCATTCCTAGCCACAGCTAAGGCAAACATCAATTGCGAAGAGGGCCAAATAGAGTTGAAATTCAAGAATAAAACATTGAGGATCGATATCTTTAAGGCCCAGAAAGGAATAAACTGTGGGGAAATCAAAGAAGTTTGAGACATCAATTCCTTGGTTGAGGACCCGATTATAGAGGAAAACCCAATTCTCCTAGAGCCTCAACCACAAGAAGATCTTGACCCACAGATCGAGAAGCCTAGAGCTTATCCAGATCTGTCCTTAGCCTCCACCATATCTTCTGAGGCCCATCCCAAACCCCCACCTGCTGCTAATAACCCAGTACTTGAATTGAAGCCCTTTCCGGATCATCTGAAGTATGTCTTTTTGGGTTCAAATCAAATGTTTCATGTAATTATCAATTCCTCACTCACTCCTGATTAGGAAGCAAAGTTGATTTCTGTCCTTCAGCAACATTGAAGAGCCATTCAATGGACTCTAGATGACCTGATTGGAATAAATCCTTTGTATTGCACACATCATATCTATACCGAAGAGGGCTTGCAACCATCTCGAGAAATACAGAGAAGACTAAACCCAAATCTATAGGAGGTCTTGAAGAAAGAGATCATCAAGTGGCTCGACGTAGGAATCATATACCCGATCTTTGACAGTCACTAGGTGAGTCCCATCCAAGTTTTGCCTAAAAAAGCAGAGCTCACCGTGATTACGACCAAATCTGGAGAAACCATCCCAACTCAAATTGCAAATTCATGAAGAGTCTGCATAAACTATCGAACTTGAATGCCTCCACAAAGAAAGATCATTTCCTACTCCTGTTCATTGATCAGATTCTCGAGAAATTGGTGGGAAATCAATTTTTCTATTTCCTAGATGGGTACTCCAGATACAACCAAGTGGAAATCCATCCCGAAGATCAAGAAAAGACCACCTTTACGTACCCCTATAATACGTACGCGTTCCGCAGGATGCCATTTGAGCTTTGCAATGCACCTGCCACCTTCTACCGGTACATGCTAGCCATATTCTCTCATATGGTAGGTAAATACCTTGAAGTCTTTATGTGAGACTTCTCGATTTTCGGTGAATCTTTCGATGATTTCCTCCTACACTTAGTCCAGATCCTCCGAAGATGCATCGAAGTGAACCTAGTTCTCTCCTAGGAAAAGAGCCACTTTATGGTTCCTGAGGCCATTGTGCTTAGACACCTTGTCTTTGAGAGAGGTATCCAAGTTGACCCAGATAAAGTGAATCTAATTTCCAAATTACCTGTACCTGCCTCTGTCAAAGACATCATATCATTTTTGGGGCACATCGGATTCTATCATCGATTCATATCTGATTTCTCAAAGATCGTGTGCCCCTTAACAAATATTCTCTCAAAGGACACGCCTTTCGAGATGACAAGCGAGTACTTTCATGCATTTGAAATCTTGCTTGACCGAGTTACCCAAGCTCCAATCCTGCAATCCCTTGACTAGTCTCAACCCTTCGAGATCATGTGCGATGCATCTAACTACGCAATAGGAGCGGTGCTGGGGTAGAAAATCGATGGGAAACCGGTGGTTATATATTATGTCAGCAAGACACTGATGAGGCTCAGCGTAATTACATGATTACGAAGAAAGAGCTGGTGACAGTAGTATTTGGTATGGAGAAATTCATATCATACCTCCTGGGATTCCATGTCATCATTTACTCAGATCACACTACGGTGAGGCTCTTGCTTATAAATAAGGATGTGAAACCTAGATTAATCCACTGGATCATGCTGTTGCAAGAATTCAATCTCAAAATTCGCGACAAGGCGGGAAAACAGAATGTGGTAGCTGATCATTTGTCTCACCTTCCTTCAATCATTGACCCGTTCGGACCTATCACCGAGCATTTTTCGGATGAGCATCTTTTGGCCATTAATAGACTTACCAAGTTTGCTTATATTGTGAATTACTTGGTTATGGGGAAAGTTCCACCTGATTGGGCAACCTCCTGGCGGGACAAGCTAATTTCTGATGCCAAGTACTATGTTTGAGAAGATCCTTATCTATTTTACATCGGTAATGACCAAGTAATCCAAAGATGCATTCCTGATAACGAGGTCAATGATGTCATCTCTTTCTGTCATGACCAGGCCTGCGGTGGCCATTACTCTAGGAGTAAAACCACAACAAAGATCCTCCAATGTTGGTTGTTTTGGACCATGATATGCATAGACACACAATCCTACTGTAAGGCATGTGCCCATTGTCAGACCCTCAGAACATGGGCCCACGTGATATGATGCCCTTGAATTCGATTATCGTGTGCGAGATCTTTGACATATGGGGAATTGATTTTATAGGACCCTTTCTAGGATCTAACTCCTTCAAATACATCTTACTTGTTGTTGACTACGTCTCGAAATGGATCGAAGATGTACCCACCAGAATGAATGATCAAAAAGTTGTTCTCTAGTTCATTCAAGAGGACATCTTTTCCAGATTTGGGGTTCCTAAGGCCATCATCAGCAATGGCAGGTCTCATTTCGCGAATGTGCACTTCAAGTCCCTCATGAAAAAGTACAGGGTGTCACATCATATCTTGACTCCTTATCACCCCCAGACCAATAAATTGGCTGAGCTATTGATTACACAGCAATCATAGGCCCTAATTCACATGAATTAAGGTAGAACCTAGCTTAACATGGGCATTCTGCATGCATACGCATCGTACTTTACATCGTAGATGATTTATATGTTTTATACATAATAATGTGCTATTCGAGAGGTATCAATAATTGCAGGAAATCTAGGGCTGCAGATGATCGATCCAACCTTATGGATCTGTTTGGAATGATGACGGGAGTCCAACGCTTCCAAGAGCGCATCAATCAGACTCCCGTAGCACCCTAGGGAGTCCACAGAAGAAGCAAGAGCCAAGGGGCAAATTGAAGAATATCTTGACCTCAGATGACAAATCCAATCGCACGGATGGATCCAGATCGATGTTCACAGTCCAATGGCACAGAAATCAACACAATTGGAAACCTACATCATCAGATACAAGAAGAAGATGGACGACCACAATGGTGCCACGTGGCATGGCGAATGCGACTCCCCTATAGTTTTTATTATTTCGTCATAGTATAGCATAGAGAAGTGGTTACCAGTTTAATACAATTTGTTACTCGGAAATAAAAGGGTTCCCGAGGTCGAACTCAGGGAGCAAGTTGTATTCTAGAAGTACAATATTTCTATTACAAAAATAAGAGAGAGAGAGAGAGATAGGTTGGTCTCTTGGCTTTTTCTTCTCTTCTTTCTCTCATCTTTGTCTTCTTTCTTCTTCTTATTTGTCGGATCTTCTGCCTTCAGTTCCTCTTCTTCTTCTGCTTCTTTTATTTCGTCTCTTCTTTCAGCTCTATCTTCCTTGCACTTCTCGTCTTCTTCTTTAGCTTCTCTTTTCTTTCTTCTTCTTTCTGCCTCAGCTGCAGAGCTCCTTCTTCTTCTTTCTTTCTTTTTTTTTTTTTGCGGTGCCTACTCTTCTTTCCTTCTTCTTTTCTTCCTCTGCAGAGCGTCGTCTGATTTTCCAATCAGACGACTTAAGTCGCCGCTGCTACAGTGCTGCTTGGTGCTCCTCCTTCTTCTTCCTTCAGTCTTTCTTCGTCGGCCTTCTTCTTCTCTGCGGTCTGCCTTCTCTTCTTCTTCTTCCTCTGTGCCTGCACACTCACAGATTGGTCAGGGCAAAAACCTACTCTACCCTCCCCCGCGTCTCTCTCTCTCAGATTCCGCTCGTAGGATAGCTCTCCCAGAGCTACCGGGTATTCGGGTACGAGTCGCGCCCGGGTCCAGGCCCACCGGCGTGCGGTGGTGGGCGAGGAGTGCAGGTCGGGTAAACGGGTCGGGCCAGGTCCACGGGGGGTGGTCGCGGACGAGGCCGGGTGATCGGGTGAGAGGGACCTCACCCTGTGTGCTGAGGCGATAAGCCTATAGCACTTTTTACCTTTATATGGGTGTGCGGCTGCAGAATCTTCCGAGGTGGGACTAAATGTCCCACCCCAATTGGGCGCCTGCAGCTGAGAGAGCTGCAGGCAATTTCCGTTGTGCGTGAGGCTCTCTCTTCAGCTGAAGGCCTGGGCAGCTACGTTGTTGCAATCCGCACATCCTGGAGCGCAGGCCTGGGCGGAAGCGAAGCTGCAGCTGCAGAACGAAGGAGCTTCACCTGTTCGGCAATGGCGACGAAGGATGGGTAACCTGTTCATAGAGATACGGCCTCTCGGCCTAGTCAAAAGGTGCAGGGAGCTTCGCCGGAGTGCGGCGAAGCTCGTGCGGGTGGTGGCGAGGCGTGGGGCGACGTGTAGGAGCTGCCCTAGGTCGGACTGTGGCTGGGGGAATGGGTTTGTTCGGGGGAGTGATGTGGAGGTGAGGAGTGGCAGTGAAGGGGCGAAAACGGTTCAGTGGGATGAGGCGGAGGTTTTGGGTCGGTCGGCGAGTCGTGTGGAGTGGCGGAATAATGGGAGCGACTCGCCAGAGGTTGGCCGGAGGCGTGGAAGGTGATGGTGGTCGGGTCGGTCGAGGGTCTAATTGAACAAATTAAAATAGGGAAAAGAAAGAGGGGAGGAAGAGAAGTAATTGTTACCTACTTATAGGGGCGAAGGACGCCGGAGTGGGGTGATAGTCGTATCGACTGTCGCCGGAGAAGAAGGTGCCCAGAGAGAGGGGGCGGCGGCAAGGAGAGAGCGGGAAAGCGCGCGCTGGGTACGGCGCGACGCGGGAAGAGCGGGCGAAGGTGACTCTGCTGCTGGTATTGCAGCAGAGCGACGAGGAGGAGGAGGAAGAACCGCCGGAGCTGGAGGGCCTCTGCTGGAGTGGGAAGAGAGGAAAAGGGGGTGTTTCTCCGTCAGATCCGAGCTACTGAATGCGGCAGATGGTGGTGGCTTTTATAGAGGCGAAATCAAAGAGGAGGGCGGAGGGAGACGACGTGCCTCCCTCGCCGGAGGATGGACGGATTACAACCCATACCTTCCGCGCGTTCGCACGGAAGGTGTGGGCGATGGCAGAGATCGTGGAGGTGTGCCTGCGACAGCAGACGTCGCAGGGAACACCCCGTTGTCTTGGCAGGGGGTCGCCCTCACCTTGCGCGGCGCCATGCCTCGCCGGAGCATGGCGCTGCTCAGGGTTTTGCAGGGATGACCCAAATACAAAGAAGACGAAGAACTTAGGGGTCAAAATGCGAGGGTTTCAAAAGTTGAGGGTCAAAAAGTAATGGATGAGGACCAAAATGCAAAGTCGGTCAAGAAGGTCTCTTCTTAGGCTCAAGTTTTTATGCATGACTAAATGGGACCTAAGGATTCTAATGGTGAATTTTATTTCTAGGTCAGACCTTGTTTGACTAGCCAATTTACGTAAAAACCTAAATTAAATCATTAATTGGGCATGGTTCTCAATGTAGGTTAAAATGGGTTCCTAAGGCCAAATTGAAGGTTCTAAACCCTAGATATTATTTTTCTATGAATTTTAGAGGGTTTAGTAGATTTTTACTTTGCCTCGAACCTCGTGAATTGAAGTGGATTTGTTTTAGAGTTACAGATTGTCATTTAATTCCTTGGAGTTGTTGTAGCCCTTATTAGATCAGATCATCCCACTTTCCTTCTTATTAGGTTTGTTTGACCTATGTTTGGACCCTGAGTTACCCTGTTTGCAAATTGTGTTAGTAAAATTGCATTTTTACCTCTTATGACTTGTTTTCTTCTTAAACTCAGAATTCTCTGAGTTAAGCCTTTCCTTGAGTTATGTAGGAGCTTTTATCCTCTGTATTAGGTCAAAATGTGCTAGTTATGGCTTATGATGAGGTCCTCATCATGGCACCATCGCAGCCACCCCTCACTGCACCCTAATCTGGAAGGAAATACGTGGGCCATTGAACCGTCATCCAACGACCGCGATGAGGATGCTTCATCAGATGAGGACGCGATCTCAATCGTTGGATATCCATCCAACGGCTAAGAATGGTTGTGCGAAGATTTGGAAACCCAACGCAAAGTCATCTGCAGCGCGTTGGTTAGTGCCTTCATGCCTAAGCAACTGACGTGGGTTCGAGTAGCGCCCGGCATGAAATAAGGAAGAGCGACGAGCGTGAGCGCAATCGACCGCAAGATCTTCATCGGACGGATCAGGCGCGGACGCGTGGTGGGCGCAGGAGCATTGGATGAAGACATGCATGATAACACATGCCTTAGGAATCAGAGGGTGCTGTGCACGCTTTTTAAGCCATCTGATCGAGAGATCGGACGACTGAGAAGCCTTAGAAGTTGAGGCGCTGATTGAGGGCGAGCGACGAGCGTACGGGCAAAGCTACGAGCGGCAGACGAGTAAAGGCCATCTGATGCAGATCTAATGGCACACAACATGCCATGTGTCAGCACCAGATCTAACTATGGATGGAAGAACAATTTGGAAGGCTTAATCAAGACTGTTGATCTCTCAATCAACTGATCTGATTAATCTAAAGCCTTTTCATGGAATTAAGGGCTCAAATGCCCTAAATGCCCTTCACAAAAGCTATAAAAAGAGGCTTAAGGGTCCCCTTTGAAGGCCATTCATTAGCTTTCTTCTTCTTCCTCCTACAACTCCTCTCCCTTCTTCTTCTTCTCATCTTCTTTGCCTCCGTCTCTACATCTCCGTCTGAAGCGTCCGTTGGGCCACCCCGACGGATCATTGCTGCTCTACCCAACCTCTCCAGAAGGCCACCACGAACCACCCGTGGTGCCCTTGTTCTGTTACATAAGTAGTTTATGTTTATGTTAGAATTTGTTTAGTTAGATGCATGCAATTCATGTTCAAACTCTCTGATTGATATATATATACTACGATATTGTGTCTATACTATTTAGTAATTATATTGGGAACAAAAGTACTTTCTGCCTCCCTGTGATGGACCGAGACTCACTAATTCCGTTAATTTATTTACTTGAGACATATTTCACACTCTACTACAACGCGCTCATCTTTTACATGATCTACGCCCCGAACAGCCATCCAATCGGGAGATCAAGAAAATCCTTTAGGTCACTGTTTGGCTTGATAGGAAAGATTGGTCCACCTGACTTCTAGAAGCCTTGTGGGCCTATATGACCGCCCACAAGACCCAGCTAGGAATGTATCCATTCAGGCTTGTGTATGGAAAGGCATGTCACCTCCCTATAGAGATGGAGCATAAAGCCTACTGGGCAGTACGGAAGTGCAATCTAGATCTCATGAAAGCTAGAAACCACCGCTGGTTACAAATGAGCGAGATCGAGGAGTTATGCAATGATGCATATGAGAACTCGCGTATCTACAAAGAGTGGGTCAAAGCCTTCCATGATAAGTACATATCACGAAAATCATTCCATCCTGGTCAGAAAGTGCTTCTCTTTGATGCCAAGCTCAAGCTCTTCCTAGGAAAGCTAAGATTAAAATGGCTTGGACCCTTTTTTGTCCGACGAATATTCGAAAATGGAGCTGTCGAAATTAGTGAACTCACCCGTGACTCAGAACCATTTCTTGTGAATGGTTAGAGACTGAAATCGTTCCTCAAACTCATCAATTTGAATCTGCCTGCAGTATCTTTTGATCTCCATTCTCCCTGAGCCACATTGTGCCCAGCTAATGACGTTAAACTTAGCACTTAACAGGAGGCAACCCATCATTTTAAAAAAACCTGAGACCCTTTTGACCTATCTCTAAGCTGAAGCCATATTGCACTTTAGGGTTCGTTCATTAGAACAACCAACTCCACCTTTGATAATTGTATCAGAGCTCGAAATCGTCCGCAATGGTCATCTCGACCCATTCATCACCTACCCAAACCTGTTCTATTGAACGATCTAAACTAAACTTGAACCCACCTAATTTACAATGAGGACATTGCAAATCTTAGACATGGGGGATATTAAAGTGTAAAAAGCTGTGAAATTTAATTCATGGAGGGGTTTCATGAAAAAGAAAAAAAATGGAGAAAAAGGGAGGACAATTTTGAGAGCTAAATTGAAAATTTGAGGAAGAGGAGAAAAGAAAAAAATAGAGAAAAAGGAGCAAACAAAAGAAGAAAATGGTGATAGTCCTTGTAATTTAGTATGGAACTTACCTAAGTTCTAAGCTGGATCAGATGATGAATTAAGACCTGAAAGGCTAAAACTTAGGAGATAAGTGACGGATATCGACCGTAGGCCTCTTAGGCCTATTCTAGGGCTTAAACACTCATGTATTTGTTAAGATCTGGATTAATCCTCAAGAGGTCGAGAAAAGTGCGAGGCTGATGTATTAAGTTTAAGGCTTAGGGATTATTTGGCCCCATTGCCTACCCTTTGGTTTGCGGGACTTGGTAACCTAAGCACCCAAAAATCACACACCAGTCTGGTTCAGTGCGCTTAATGAAGAATAATGCCAAAAGTGTTCTGTTTTAAAAATGTTTTCCCAAAGATCTGGCTTAGGAGCGGCTCGAAGACACAAGTTGATTGGACAAGTTCCAGGCACGGAGAGGTTTCACTCCCCTTAAAGATACGAAATAACATATCGTCTCCTTGGTGCTTGTCTCCTAGGATATCTAAATATCTTACAGGGGGCATGTAAGCAACTTGTGCTAGTTCAGGTGCTATGGGTGGGATTATCCTAAAATGTCGATTTCTAGGGCCTACATTTAGCTACAGAATGTGTGGGCAGCACTATCCCAAAGTCTCGAAAGCCATGGTTCTGAGGGTTGCCATGGGTGGTGCTATCCCAAAGCATCGAAAGCTAGGGAGCCTTCAAGGATTTATGATGGGGCCAAGGAATCTGATACAAACCATGTTTAAGGCTAATCTGATGTTGGATTTAGGGGAATATAAAAAGAAAAGAGAGAAAAACTCTCAAAATAAATATCCCTCTCTATCACTCTTATAAAAAATGCACTAGCAAACTGAACCTAAACTTGCTATGTATACACACAGGTGCATTAACCGCTGGGGTCAATGAACCTCTAGGTAGTTTTTGCAAGCCTTAGAAACCTTCGCAGTAAACCCAAGGCTAAAGCTGGTCAGGTCTAGCTCTGGGTTGGTACTTAAGTACCTCTAGGCCTATTGTTGGTATTTTGATCTAATTTCTAGATGTGCAACTCTGTAAGGCATCTTGACAGTTAACATCTGGCTTAAAGATCTTATTTGGTCCATAGGATTTTGCTCGAGACTAGCAAAAGCTAGGCATGGGGGCATGATGGTAACACCATCATCAGTCCTAACTAGCTACAATTAGTCAGATTTAAATGATAAATGCTCCTAAATGATCATCTGCGGGTCACAATTCCGCACTGATCTGCTTTGAGAAGAAAAGAAAATAGGGTTATTTCTGCTATTTTAATAGCACATCACAAATGCAAAATAACCACAGGGTTACTCAATGGTTAATTGAAGGTCAAATGAACATAAAAGACTAAAAAGTGGGTTCGCATTGACTGAATCATGATTTCACACATTTTGAGGGTGAAAATAGCACTTAAAACCATACTTATCAACCCCACTTAAGTTGAAAAGGTTCTGGTTTGGATAAAATCAATCTAAACCTCCTAAAAATCATTGAAAAATACTCCAAGAGGTTTAATACCTTCACTTTGACCATCTAAACCCATTTTGACCTAGAATAAAGATTCAGATAAGAATTTGCCTTAATTTGGGTTTCTATGCAATTTACCTAGTCAAATATGGTAAAAACTCAAATCCAAGTTCACCATTAGATTCTTTCAATCTAAATTAGGTTAACACCAAAATTTGGGATCAATCAGAGTCCATCTTGACTTAGTTTGCATTTTATTCCCTAAAAATCCTATTTCTCACATTCATACCCCTAGGTTTCAAGTTCCTTTCCATCAAGCCCCTAACATCTCATCATTTTCTCAAAATGGTCCCTGCCACCATGACCGTATGAACATGATCTTCAACCTCTCATCACTGACATTTAATCGAGGAATCGATTAAAGAAACACTACTACGAAAAGGAGAATTGGTGATGATTTTGGGAACTGTGGCCAAAAGTAACTTATGGTGACAGTTTCACTCAATACTGTGACCATTGTAAGAGAGTGAGATTTGTTTCTATTATAACCTTTTGTCAAGGGTTTAAGAACCGTGACAAAAGGCTTTGGTGATGATTCCAAGTGGGACCATGACCATAGCCTTTCTTTAGTGATAGTTCCAAGTGAAACCATGATCATAACCTTCCCTTTGATGATAATTTCAAGTGAAATTATGACCATAACCTTTCCTTTAGTGACCAAATGAAATCGTGACCATAACCTTCCCTCGAAAAAATTTCCCCTTCCCTCCGGCCCTCTCCCGAATTTCTTCCACGACGCCGCCAACTTTCCCCTTCCCTCTCCCCAATCCCGAATGACATCACCTTCTTCCTTCTCCCAACTCCTCCAATCCCCAACGGCATCACCTCCCCCCTTTCTTTTCCTGACGCAACAGCGGCGCCTCCCCTCCTCCCCGACTCCACCGCCTCCCTCCCATCGACCTCTTCCCTCTAACGAGTACCTACCCTCTCATGACCACCGCAATGACATCGCCTCGTTTCCAAAGCAATCTTACCGCAACTAAACTTCGATCCGCTCCTCCTCTCTGGATCATCTACCCCGCTCTAGGGTTTCGGAATCGATCCACCCCCCGCCCCACGTAGCTCTCTCTGCAAACGAAATGGACACGTTGAGCCCTGTGGTGTTTGTGAATGGGGAGATGCTCCGGATGTACGTGGAGCGGAGGGTGTGGGTGCTGGTCCAGGTCACTAGGGTCAATGGTGCGACCATCGCGGAGCAGTTCACCAACGAACAACAGCTGGTGGTGAGGGGCACCCCTTCTTCCTTCCCACTCCCCCACTTCATCGAGGTCAACGGCGTCACCGAGGGCAACCGGTCCATCTGCGCCGAGATCTACATCTACTTCTAGGAGCAGTTCGATATAGGTCATTTTTGCATTTCATCCCTCAACTCTCTCTCTCTGCTTGTTTTGATTGTTGTAATTCTAGTCCAATTTAATTCCAGATGGATTGTCAAAAACGGAAAGCCTTTTTCTCAAGAACTCCGACCCATCTGAAAGAAAGCAGCATTGTGGTCTTTATTGCGATGTTTACTTATTTCTTTAGTTATTTATTTATTGATTCATGCATGGGTAACATCATGCATGGGTAACAGTGGGACTCAACCAGTTTTGAGTAGTAGTAGTGAGTGGGCGAGATGAGAAGAGAGTATAATTTCTTGCTGCAATACAGTTCAGTTTGAGCTTTCATGGCCTCTGCAGCAATGCAGCACCAATTGGAAGTAGAACACAAGAGCAATAAATGAGGGAGGGAGGAGTGATCCCAACTCCTAAGGAAGGGTCTTTTTTTTTTAATTCTTGAGAGGAAGAGGAGAAGACGAAAGAAGAAAGTGTCATTAATCATCATCTTTGTCTTGAATGAAGCCTTAAGGGAAGGCGGGTCGAGCTTCGATTTCTCTATTTCAGCCATGAGCAATTGCAGACATCTTTATTGCAATTTTTTGACGAAAACGTACCTGATGAAAAATGACAAATACCAACACTATGAACTAGAATGGAAATGAGGAGACGGACTTTACTTTTCTGTGAACACTGTTAGTTTACCAAACACTTGTGGCCTTGATTTTTCAGCTAGATCTGGTAAGGATCATGTAATCATTATTCTAATTCCTTTCCTATATCCTTTTTTCATTGGAATAATTTGATCTTGCATTGTCTATTGTTGATGTATAGTAAAGAAGAATCTATAGAATGTCTAAAGCTTGCAAATCCTAAATTTTGTATGTTTATAGCTAAAGCTCAGGAACTTTGTGTCTTTATTCTCTATGTTATATGCACTGCTATCGATCCCACTGACTAAAGAATTTTAGTTAGTGTGGATGAGGCGGAAGCCTTTTGGTCTTAGAACAAGGTCCAATTTCCCAATATGTGATTCTTCAGTTGTAGAAGCATGCTAATGCCATTAAGCTTGGTTTTCACTTATATTTAATGGAATTGTTTGGTGTTGAAGGGGAAGATGGTTCTCTGCAGGAAGCCAGCAATCCTGAAGACAGGCTTAACAATCCATATGGAGAGCATAGCTCGTCTAGTTGCTTGTTGTTTTGTGGGCTTTGCTATGTATGCTTTGTCAAGTAAGATTACCATGGGTATGAGGATCACATCCAGCAACAGCCAGAAGTGAAGATGCTTCAATTGAGGTTTCTTTGTGGAAATAATGATTCTAATTCTCATTTTTTAAATGTGGATTATTCCAGTAATAGAGAGTAGCCTTTACCTCATATTTCTTTCCCTTTTTTTGATGCTTCAGTTGTAAGAAACCCACGGATTTTCTTTTTCATATTTACCTGTCCTAACTATTAGGTTTTCCTTTTTCCTTGATTCTATTGATTTCAGGAAGTCCATGGTCAATCAAGTTGGATTCTGACCTATGAATGTATATATAAGTTCTTTGTATATAAATTCTCCTTATTTCCTAAAGTCTACATATTTCCCTTTAAGGTTTGGAAATTCTAGATATTGGTAGAGTTTATATTTTAGATGTAAATTTTTGGTCTGATATAACCCACATTTTATGTCAGCTGATGATGATGGAAGGGCTTTGTCAGTTGCGGCAAACTTATAGCAGCTGAGCTTGAGAAAGGAAGCCTTGTTGAATGACCTAGAGATAATAACCCAAGTGTAATATTTCCTGAAAATCTTCAAGTTAACATGGACTGCTCACATTTGATTTTTCGTAGCTTTGGATTTGGTATAAGTGCAAATTTTTCTAGCTCCCTCTTGTCGAAACCACAGAAGAGTAACTTGGATGTAGCTTCTACTGCTGCTGAGGTTACGACTGAGCCATCGGATGCTTGGTATTAGCCATGTGATCTGTATTGGCACGTATTACTTTGTCTTCATTTGGGTTCCTCCCCTAATGGATTATTACTGTTGCACTTTCCAATTCAAAAGCCAACAATCTTATGTAATGATATCTTGACATTCACTACAAGAATATTGAGTATTCTCGACTATTAATAACGGTCGCCAATGTTTAAATAACCATCGAGAAAAAGGGTCGAGAGATACACAGTCGCGATTGGGTTTTCTCGACCGTTCTTGAACAATACGGTCAAAAAAAAGGTGCACCCCACTCGACGTTTGGTCGGTTCTCTTGTCAGTTTTCAATGGTCGGTAACGCTCTTTTCCGACCTTTTAATGTCCACGATCGGTGAAAGTATTTACCTCAACCGTTATTTAGACAATCAAGTAAGAGCGTATTTCCGACCGTTTGTTAACAACAGTCGAAAATAATGATATTTTGTCGATTTACGGACGGTCGACAATGTTAATTTTTCGCGACAGTTATTGAGTAATGGGCGAGAAAACTCGTTTTATAGATTGTTTTAAATAGTCGAGAATGTTAACTATTAGTGACAGTTATTTTATTATGGTTGAGAAAGTCAAATTAGCGACCATTTTAACATGGATAATATTAACAATTGTAGACTATTTTTTAAAATATATTTAATTTATGTGAAAGACCTATAAATAATGTCCTATTAAGAGTATAAATCAATCACACAACTTAAAAATTTATGCATTTAAAAAAAATAGAAGAAATGAAAATTAAAATTTTATAAATAAAAGTAACGTATACAAAGTTCATTACAAATAGTAATATATATAAAAAATACAATTATGCTATGGTACCAATGCCTCTAGCACCACTACCACCTAAATTATCGTCATCATGACGATCTCTACCTTGATGAAAGGATGGGTGATCAATTCCTCCCTTCTGAAGTAATGCAAGGAGCTCCTTGATGGTCTTGTTGGATTCCTTAGTTTGCATCGCGTTGTCCTTGACCAATGTCGTCAGCTCCTCACTCCGGTGGTCCTTCTCCTTGTCTTTGCGACGTAATGTCGCAATCTCCTTCCTCATCTCCTGCACCTCAGCTGAAGAGAATGATGCTCCCCTTCTCCCATACCACCCCAAGACGGTCTTGCTCCTTCCTGCGCTACAGACGTATCCGCCATGATCAGGTGGCATGATGGTCCGGTAGGTTTCCTCTACTGTCAGTGGCTGCTGAACTGTACCACAGTTTGCATCTTCAGGAGGATGCATTAAGTTGATCAAATTATCCTGAAAGATATTGAATTACGCTAAGTAATTTCATTTAATTATATAATTATGAAATAAAATAAAAGTATTGTATTTTTTTAACTTACGTGTCTCTGTTGTTATGTGTTGTGAAGCCACTCTCTATTTCCCTCTTCACTCATCTTGCTATAAGTGGCCTCATATACTCCCACCCGATCAAGCTGGGCACCTTGATGCATGGCGGACTACAATAATTTGAAACAATTAATTTTAATAAATTAGAAATTTTTGTAATGTTTAAAAGACAATATTAATTAAAGATAATTACGTATATAGATTTCATCACGTCTATGCTCCTCCTACCCAAAACATGAGTATTCAGAGGAGCCTTAGCCCTAGTTTCCTTATTTTTCTTGACTTGCTCCTGGAAATGAATGTACAATTTATTAACTTATAAAATATTTAAATAAATGATAATATATGAAATACTTTTACCTGTGTTGTTGGATCATGCTAATGCTCGCACGCTTCCTTCCAAATGTGCAGTTGTATCAAAAGAGGTGCATTATGTAATGCCTCATCATGATTCCTATTCATATAATACTAAACAATATAATTTTAATGTTAGAAATAATATTTGAGCAGTAGTAAAGGAAATAAAGAAATACAGTTAAAATTTAACTTTTACCTTATTCTTCATCTCCAATTTCCAATTTTTATGAATCTTTGCTGCGTGCTTGAGGATATATTTGGGGATGTTTAGATCATCGCCCCATTCGAACGTGGCCTATATTAGAAAGAGAATAGAAATTGTTACATAATTTACACTTATATAAAGCAATTTACAAAAGTTATTAAGTTTACCAATTACCTCTAACTCTCAAATGAGCTGCCTTTTCAGCTTATTTGGCACCTTCCCCCAATCGAAGTGGAATAGTGGGATGATTGCCTTTGTCAGCGTACCCAGTCTACTGACAAATGGAGGATAGTCCACTGTTTCCCCCGCTGGTGTGATCCGCATTGAAATGCGTGCCTCATGCGAAATTCTCTCTAAGTCCCCATTCCACGTGGGACCTCTCCTCCTACGTGCACCTATAAGATAGAATTATAACATAAAATCAAATAACAAAGAAAAAAATTTGAGAACATAACATTTACCAAACCTTAAATTCATACCTAAACCGCGGGCGAGTGGTAGTGGTGCAGAACATCCCATTTGAGAAGGATCTGGGTCAGCCGCCTGCTCTGGCTGATCATCCAATCTAGCATTCTCCTCATCAAATAAAGTACTATCCTCCTCATTGGCGGGTGCATCCTCCTCGTAGTCAGAATCCTCCATTGGGAGATTCATTGGAGGAGGCATCGGATTCTTCCCCTTCCCCCTACCTCCCTTCCCTTAACTCTGGAAATATCGAGCTACATCTCTAGACCTCAGAAACTGTTGGCAAGGTGCCTGGGGCTGAGGCTGAGGATGCTGGCGGTGAGCCTGAGGCTGAGGCTGCTGGCAAGGGGCCTTAGGTCACTGTGGGGGGCCTCAAGTTGCTGGGAGGCCTGAGCCTCCTCCCTACTCCTCCTATTAGCCTTTTTCTTGAAAATAACCTGCGTAAAAACATCACAAATAATCAGATACTTTTTAAAAAAATTCGACAGCATTTTCCGTAGATATTGTGATATTTCAAAAATCCTGTATGAAATAAGTATACAAATAATTGAAAATGAAATGAGCATATATAAATAAAATAACCTTCCCTTTCTCCATTTCCCTCCCCTTCCTCTTTCTCCCATTCTGTTTCCCTTCCCTTACCCTCCTATTCCTCTTTCTTCTCCTTCTCTTTCTCCCTTTGTTCCTTATTTACCCTCACCTTCTTACTTCCCCTCCTCTTTCTTCTCCTCTTTCCCCTTCCCTTACCCTCCCCTTCTCTTTCTCCCTTTCTCCTTAACCTCCCCTTCTCTTTCTCTCTTTCTTCCTTAGTTACCGTCCCTTTCTTATTTCCTCTCTTTCTTCTCCTCTATCCCCTTCCCTTACCCTCCCCTTCTCTTTCTCCCTTTCTTCCTTAGTTACCCTCCCCTTCTTATTTCCTCTCCTCTTTCTTCTCCTCTTTACCCTTCCCCTACCCTCTTTCTCCCTTTCTCCCTTACCTCCCCTTCTCTTTCTATCTTCCTTAATTACCCTCCCCTTCTTATTTCCTCTCCTCTTTCTTCTCTTCTTTTTTCTCCTCTTTCTTCAACATAAAACATTTAAGATACAAAAAAAAGCATCATTCCACACAAGAAATAAATCTAAGTGGGCACACCTATTGAGAGTGCTAAATCGGTATTTAAAAGTATTGTGTTGTAGTATAGTCGAAAAAACGTTCAAAACAGATATAATTTTATTACTCGAATTTGAAGTCTGAGATCGAACACAAGGAACAAATTGATATTTAGAAATCAAGATCACAATTCGGAATTTAAAAGAATCTGCAATAATATCAGTATCAAAGTGCAAAAATATGGGAGTAAATGGTGATACAGATCACCAAATACTCCTACAATATCAACTAAGGAACTCAATGTATATGAATATGAATTAAACTCAAATTGGACGTCTGATTTGTAAATCAAACGACTTAAACGTCTGATGCTACAGTGCTCTTCCCTTCTGATTTCTTCTTTCTCTGCTTCTCTTCTGCGGCTCCTCTTCTTTCTTTCTTTAACTCTGTCTTGCTCTTCTTTCTCTACTACTTCTTCTTGCCTTCCTTTGTCCTTAGCTTCTCCTTCTTCCTTCAACTTCTTCCTCCTCCTTCCTTCAGCTTCTTCCTTCTCTGCCTTTCTCTGTCGTGGCCCTTAGCTTTTCGCCCTCTTCAGGCCTTCGCTTCTTCTTCTTCTTCAGCTTAGCTTCTCTTTAGCCTGCAGCAAAACCTACGCCTACCCGCACGCAGCTCTCCTCTCTCTCTTAGGTTCCACTCTCCCAGAGCCACACAGACAATCGGGTTATCGAGTTGGATGCGTACTCGGGACCAGGTCCACCTGCATGCGGTGGTTGACGAGGAGTGCAGGTCAGGTCGGGTCAGCCAGGTTTGCGTAGCCAATGCTGCGGATGAGTCCGAGTTAGTCGGGTGAGAGGGACCTCACCCCGTGGATCTGAGGAGAATAGCTACAGGCACAAAATCAACTTATGCGGGTGCGCGACCTCAAGACTTTCCGAGTTGGGACTATCCGCACACCCTTCTCGCGCACCTGCAGCAGAGGTGGTCTTCCAATTACAGCAGTTGCTACGGTCTTTGATTGGAATTGAGAACCTGGATTCATGCGTAAGAGTCTTTCGTGCAGCCTGGGATAGGAGTCTGGAACTGGCAAGGCTTGGAGTGACCTCAAGCGAGCTTCAAGCTTGCTCGCCAATGGCGGAAGATGCCTGAACCTGAAATCACAAGAACAGCCTCGCGGCCACGTCAAATCACTCAGGGGGCGTCGCCGGAGCTTGAAGAGCGAATCGGTCGGTGGAGAGAAGAATTTGAGGGGGTCTCCGGTTGAGTTCAAGCTTGCCCTGATTGGAGGGGTTTGGGCTCCTTTAAATAAAACCCTGAAGGTCGGTTAGGGCTTAGGAAGCAAGCTTCCCAAGCAAGGAAGGCTCGCCAGAGCTGGAATCCATTAGGATACCCATGTCTCTCATGCATTCGCATAACAGATTGGGAGAGAATCTAGGATCAAGGATGGGTTCAGATTGGAGGGATTTTCTCAGAGAATTTCCCTTCCAAGTTTGGAGATCCTCTGAGCAATCGAGGAGAACTCTTCTTCCAAAGCTCGCTGAAGTAGGATTCGTCCGCTATAATGGTGAAGGAACCTAATTGCGAAAACAATGAAGCTAGGGGGTTGTTTGTAAGGATTTTTGAAAGTTAAGGGTAGAAATGTAATCAGGTTGGACCTTTTTGCAAACTAGGTCAAGGCAAACTCAACTTTAGTTCAACTTTTGGTACAAACCTAATTTGGACCTAAGGAATCCAATGGTGAAGTTAGATTTTGGATTTGACCATGTTTGATTAGAAAATTTATGCAAAAACCCAATTTAGGGCAAATATCTATCTAAGACCCCATTCTACGTCAAGATGGGTTCCAATAGCCAAATTAAAAGTTCTAAACCCTAGAGAATATTTTTCTCTAATTTTTAGAGGATTTAGGTTAATTTTATCATGACAAGAACCTTAGTTAATCAAATGGATCTATTTTAGGGTTTCAAGAAGTCATTTAATTCACAGGATACACACAAACCATTTTCTGTCTGATCCAACCCACTTATTATCTTATTAAGACCTTTTGACCTTTTTTTAGCCCTTGAGAAAATCCGTTGTTGTACTGCATTGGTAAATTGCAGATTTACCCCTAGTTTCTTATTTTTTCCTCAAAAAGGTTATTCAGTGAATTATGACCTTCAGTTGGTTATGTAGGAGCATTTGTTCTCTTCATTAGGTCAAAATGAGCTAGTTAGGACTCATGATGGTGTTCCCATCATACCCTCATGCCTAGCTTTTGCCAGTCCCTTAGCAAAAATTTTAAGGTTTTAACTTTGATTCTAGACCATGCAATCTTTTTGATGCTCAAAATTGTGATGTGTGCTTTCTTCTATAGATTAGGTTAGAATGCCAATAGTAGGCATAGAGGTACTCAAGTACCAACCAAGATCCGAACCTGGCCAGCTCTAGTCTCAGTTTGCCGCGAAGGTTTTTAAGGCCCACAGGAACTATCCTAAGGTTCGTTGAACTCCACGGTTAAAGCACTCGTGCTTGTAACATATTTTAGCCTTGGTTCAGTTTGCAGTACGTTTTTGTAAGAGAGAGACAGGAATTTTCTTTGTTTAGAGAGTTCTCTCTTTTCTTTTTATTTCTAGCTTCGGATTAGCTTTACAACACGGTCTGTATCGAATTCCTAGTCCCCATCATTAATCCTCGAAGGGTCCCTAGCAATCGATGCTTCGTGATAGCACCACCCATGGCAACCCCAAAACTCTGGCTTTCGAGATTTTGAGATAATGCCACCCATGGCATTCTGTAGCTAAATCTTGACCCTGGCAATCGACATTTCGTGATAATGCCGCCCATGGCATCTAAACCAGCATAGGATGCTTACATGCCTCCAGTGGGATATGTAGATATCCTAGGAGACAAGCACCGAGGAGATGATATGTTATTGTGCATCTTTGAGGGGAATTTCCTGCCTCTCCGTGTCGAGAACTCATCTAAATCAACTTGTGTTGATCAGTCGCTCCTAATCCAGCGACTTTTTCATAACAATTTAAATGCATTTGCGTGATTTTGATACTTATGCATATTGAACCAGACTGTGTGTGGATTGGGGTGCTTAGGTTACTAAGTCCTGTAAACCAGAGGCCAGCTAACGAGGCTGAATACTCCCTAAGCCTTAGACCTAATACTTAAGCTTTGCATTTTCCCCAACCTCTTGAGGACTATCCAGATCTTAGCAGATATTTGAATTTTTAAGCCTAGGAGAATAGCTCAAGAGGCCTAAAATCAGTGTTCCCACTAATCTCTTCTGTGTTTCATTAGCACTTTTTCCTTTCAATTTCTTTTTCTTGATATGGTCTAGAACTCAATTAATTCCTTAATTTCTTTCTAATGACTGTCTATTTTCTTTTTCTTTTCAACTTGTGCTCTTTTTTGACATTTTTCACTTTTCCCCTTTTTCTCTTCAAGATTTGTATGGCCTCAAAATTTTCTCTCCTCTCAGACTTTTTTTGTTCTTTTTCAAGAAGTTTTCATTTTTTTGGTATTTTTGGAATATGTGATTTTTTTTTTTTATGAAACCTTTTCTTGTAAGATGATTTTCATGGCGTTTTGCACTTTCATACCCCCCATGCCTACGATTTGCAATGTCCCCATTGTAAATTAGGTGGGTTCGAGTTCAGCTTAGATCATTCATTAGAACAGGTTCTGGGTGGGTGAACAGGTCGAGGTGACTGTTGAGGACGATTTTAAGCTTGGGTATGGCACCTAAGGTGGGGTCGGCTGTTCTAATGGATGAACCCTAAAGTGCAATATGAATTCAACATAGGTATGTCAAGAAGGATTCGGGTTTTTTCAAAAATGACGAGTTACCTCCCATTAAGCACTGAGTTTAACACCATTGGCTGGGCGCAATGAGCTCAGGGAGAATGGAGGGTAAAGGATGTCTCAGCCAAATTTGTATCGGTAAGGTTAATGAACGGTTTGAATCTCTGACCGTTCACGATGAAAGGTTCTAAATCGTGCCTGAGTTAACTGATCTCGATGGCTCCATTTCCAAAGATTCATCGGACGAGGTAAAGTCCGATTCATTTCGATCTGAGTTTTCCTGGGAATAGCTTGAGTTTGGCATCAAAGAGTAGGACTTTTTGACTAAGGTGAAAGATCTTTCTGGATATGTGCTTGTCGTGAAAGGACTTAACCCACTCTTTGTAAATTCACGAGTTCTCATACGCGTCGTGGCGTAATTCATCGATCTTGTTTATTTGAAGCCTTTCGTGGGTTCCTACCTTAGAAAGATCTAGGTTGCAGGTCCATACTGCCTAATAGGCTTTGTACTCCGATTCGACGGGGAAGTGACATGCCTCCCCGTACACCAATTTGAAGGGAGACATACCTAATTGGGTTTTATGGGCAGTCCTATAAGCCTACAAAGCTTCCTAAAGTTGGGATGACTAGTTTTTCCTCTTAGGTCGAACAGTAACCTAAGGATTTTCTTGATCTGTATTTAATAGCTTAGCTAGACCATTAGTTTGGGGGTGATAAGGAGTAGAGATTCGGTGTGATACCCCGTACTTGGTCATCAGTGACTGGAATTGAGCATTAGTGAAATGGGTTCCTCCATCAGAGATTATTGCATGTGGAATTCTGAACTGCGAAAAGATGTTCTGATGAATGAATTTGATAACCACCTTATGATCATTGGTTCGGGTCGGAATGGCTTCAAACCATTTGGACACGTAGTCAATAGTGAGTAGAATGTACTTAAAACCGTCTAAAATAGGAAAATGTTCCATAAAATCAATCCCCCAGACGTCGAAGATTTTGCATACGAGAATCGGCTGAAAGGGCATTATATCACGGTGACTCATGTTGCCTAAGGTTTGACAGCGAGTGCATGCTCTATAGTGATTGCGTCTTTGAAAATCGTGGGCCAATAGAAGCCGCACTGGAGGACTTTCGCTGCGATTTTTTGACCTGAGAAGTGTCCACCGCATGCCTGGTCATGGCAGAAAAATAAGATGTCTTGAATTTCCAATCCCGAGACACATCGTCGAATGATTTGATCAGCACCGATGCGGAAGAGATACAGGTCTTCCCAGAAGTAATACTTGGCATCGGAAAGCAATTTATCCTTCTTGGCCTTCGGCCAATCAGATGGGATCTAATGTGATGCCAGGTAGTTTACTAGATCAGCAAACCATGGAGGCCTATACTGCTAGTCAGGAGGTGCTCATTGAGAAAATGTTTCGTAATAGGTCCGGAAGGGTCAATAATATCAGAAGGAAGGCGGGACAAGTGATCAACTACCATGTTATGTTTTCTCGCTTTATCGTGAATCTCGAGGTCAAACTCTTGCAACAGCAAGATCCAGCAGATTAATCAAGGTTTCGCGTCCTTCTTCGCCAAGAGATACCTTACAACTATGTGATCAGAGTAAATGATAACACGGGAACCCAGAAGATATGATTTGAATTTTTCTAGGGCAAATACTATGACTAGCTGCTCTTTCTCAAAACTGTGTAGTTACGCTAAGCCTCGCCAAGTGTCTTGCTAGCGTAGTAGATGACCACGGGTCTCCCATTAATTTTCTACCTAAGTACCACTCCTACAGCGAAATCAGATGCATCGCACATGATCTCAAAGGGTTGAACCAATCAGGAGCCTGTAGGATCGGAGCTTAGGTAACTCGATCACGTAGGGTTTCAAATGCTTGAGTGCATTCCTTGGAGATTTTGAAAGGAACATCCTTAGATAATAGAGTGGTCAAGGGGCACGCGATCTTTGAGAAATTAAGAATGAATCGACAGTAAAAATCGACGTAACCCAGAAAAGATTGGATGTCCTTGATCGAGCTAGGCATAGGGAATTTGGAAATCAAATTCACCTTGGCTCGATCGACCTGGATGCCTTTTTCTGATATGAGATGTCCCAGGACAATTCCTTTAGGCACCATGAAATGGCTCTTTTCCTAGGTAAGAACCAAATTCACGTCAATGCACTGCCTGAGGATCTGGACCAAGTGCAGGAGGCAATCGTCAAATGATTCGCCAAATACTGAAAAGTCATCCATGAAGACTTCCAAATAATCACTTACCATATCTGAGAATATGGCAAGCATGCACTGCTGAAAAGTAGCGGGTGCATTGCAGAGGCCGAACGGCATCCTTCGGAACATGTACATCCTGAAGGGGCAGGTGAAAGTGGTCTTTTCTTGGTCCTCAGGATGGATTGCAACCTGGTTATAACTGGAGTACTCATCCAAAAGGCAAAAGAACCTATTTCCCGCTAGTTTCTTGAGGATCTGATCAATAAACGGTAGCGGTCTTTGTGGAGGTATTGAGTCTTCTGTAATCAATGCAGACTCTCCACGAGTTTGCCACACGGGTCGGTATGGCTTCTCTGGTTTCAGTCATGATCACGATGAGTCCTACCTTTTTAGGCACAACCTGGATTGGACTTACCTACCGACTGTCAGAGATCGGGTAGATGATCCCAGCATCTAACCATTTGATGATTTCCTTTTTCACAACCTCCTGTAGATTAGGATTCAAACGTCTCTGCATTTCACGGGAAGGTCGTGTGCCATCTTCAGTATAAATGCGATGTGTGTAGTAAGAGGGGCTGATACCAGTCAAATCATTGAGAGTCCATCTAATGGCTTTTCGATATTGCTGGAGAACAGTAATCAAACGGGATTCCTGATCAGGTGTGACTCTGGAGTTGATAATCACAGGAAACGTCTGATTGGAACCCAAAAATACGTACTTAAGATGATCGGGAAGAGGCTTGAGTTACAAAACAGGGTTATCAGCAGCAGCGGGTGGTTCAGGGTGTGTGTTAAGCGCAAGGGAAGGAGTGATGGGTGTGTCTAGGTTAAGTTCGAACTCCTCTGATTGCAGGTTTTGATCCTCTTGTGGTTGATCAAAAGTAGTCAGGTTTTCCTCAATATATGGATCGTCAACCACAGCCTTGATGTCACATATCTGTTCTATAACTCCGCAATTAATCCCTTGTTGGGTTCCCAAATTTTAGTTCAATTTGGCCCTCCTCACAATTTATGTTGGCCCTAGCAATGGCCAGAAAGGGTCTCCTTAGTATAATTGGTGTATTCCTCGAATTTTCTGGAGCATCCATACCCAAGACTACGAAGTCCACTGGAAAATAGAAATCTCGAACCTTAAAAATGATGTCCTCAAGAACTCCTTTAGGTGACTTAATAGATCGATCTGCCAACTGTAATGTCACCTTTGTCGGTTTGAGCTCAGATACCTTAAGATGGTCAAGTAGGGATGTAGGTATTAGGTTTATGGAGGCTTCGAGATCCAATAAAGCTCTATAAAATTGGATATCACCAATTGTACTGAAAATCAGGGGAGTACCTGGGTCTTTTGCCTTAGGTGGGAGTTTGCTTAAAATTGCAGAGCTGGCTTGCTCTAACAATACGATTGGGCTCCCACTTTTGGTTCGCGGCTTACGCTTAGGTGTGTTGGTGCTAGAGCACCGCGATCGTTTGTTTTGATGATAACAAAACACGTGTCATTTAACATTTGCACTTGGAGTATTAGATTTTAGGCAAATTGCAAATGGAGACATGATTAGACGGAGTTCGAGCTCGCATCCAGGACGGATTGGAGGAGCTTGATGGAGAACAGAGGAGATTCACGAGAAGCGATAGATTGAAGATGGAAGGACAAGAAGAATAGGATAGAATTCTGTTTATTTCTTTCATGTACTTTTGTCTTTATTTTCTTGCTCTTTTTGTTCCTTAGAACATCATGTTAAAGGGCCTCAAAGTACCCTAATAGTAGTCCTAGGAACACCTGCACAACCCTAGGATACTTAGGTTTTCTGTGGAGAACTTAGAAAACCAATATATGGTTCAAACAGCTTTTTCAGACGTCTAATTAAAAAATCAGACGTCTGATAATATGTTTTAAGACGTCTAACTGTTGATTCAGACGTCTGATAACATTTAGGCTGGATTTAGTTAGCTCTATCTGATGAAATCAGACGTCCAGACCTTAGTCCAGACATCTTAGAAGACGTCTGATGTTTTTGCCAGACGTCCAATTAGTGGACCATTAGCTGGCTTCTCAAACACTGGAGAATAAGACCGTTAGAGCCTTATCAGACGTCCATAAGCCTTTCCAGACGTCTGATAAATGACTGTTTTGCCTCGGCTGACCCGAAAATCTCTTCTCAGAGATTTTCTAGTCGTTGCACTCTCTTGGAATCCATTCCCGCAGAAAAGTAGGTTTCCAAACATCCTGACATAGTGCCAGACGTCCTGTATGTCGTCTGATGGACTTCCACTAGAACTCTGTTTAGATCTGATTCAAGTCAGGAAGAAACTCGCCTAAAATCAGACGTCTGACTTTGTTTCTAGACGTCTGATGCCAGGATCAGACGTCTGATAACCCTGTCAGTGCAATGATTGTTTCTGATTTTGGCCTGATTCTCTTGGGCTTTGCACCCAATGGCTATGGAAGCTTTCCAAAGCCTTCCTACGGCCTCTATAAATAGAGAAGAACTTCTTGCACAACAAGACACTAAGACACACTCAAGCAACATACTTTCTACTCTTTTGTGTCCTAGAAAAGCTCTTGCTCTCCAATCTCAAGTTTTTCATCTTGAGAGTATTAAGCCTTTGCGCACCCGCTCTTCCGCCGTAGTTCACGAAAGCGACGTTGCATCGTCGTATAGCTCACACACTTGCGTCATCGATTCGACGCACTCCTTGCAAAAGGAAGCATCTTAATTCGTATAGAAACTTAGGTTAAATATTACTTTGTTGGCTCTATAGGATTGTTATTTTTCTTTGTTCTTTGGTTAGGTATTCGCTTTGCGAATTCCCGTCTCCTTCGTGGGACAAAATCCTTCTCGTGAAGAGAAGGGGTTTGAGGTACGTATAAAGTAGCGTGGTTGTAATTGAGGTTGAATCACCCTCATTTAAGTGATTCGTTTAGTGGATTTGATCAACTTGGTTGATCGGAAAATCCTAACTCGAGAGGGTTAGGTGGTGGTTTTCACCCGATTTGGGTTTCCACCTAAAAATAATTGTACCTTGTACGATTGAATTTTGTGAGATTGTTTCATATTATATTTTCGCAATTTATTACGTCACCCCCTCCTAGTAGGGAATCTACAAGGTGTACACATGTCTTTCAAAAATCGTGCATAAGCCGGTACGTGGCGAATTGCATCCATCGAGGGAATGTTTATCTGGACCTATTCAAAGAGCTTGACCAGGTCCTCCTCAGGTGCCACAGGTTTGGTTGTCCTCTTTCCCTTAGTCAAGGCCTCAGGAAATGGAACTTTAAAAGGTTCCTCTAGAATAGGTTCAAGTTCTTGATCAAGGACAGGGGTATCCTGGATAACTATCCTAGGGCTTGGGTTAGCACTACTAGGCTGAAAGTGGCTTGGGTAAGGTGGGTCTTGTGTTGCTTTGCCACTATGAGTTGTAACTAAAATTAGTCCTGCATGGTTCTAGTTTGGTGTTGGTAAAATAGGTGGCTGCTGCTGCAATCTCGAGTATGATGTCGAAGCTTTTATCCCTTCAGGTGATGGAGTATAAGGGGCTTGATAAATCATGTGGGCTTGGCTTGGATTTGGGTTCATAACGCTCCTCTAGTTCAGCACGTTGTTTGGATTCGGTAGAGGTTGCGAAGGGAGTGTGCCAGGTTGGCCGGAATTCGCCATAAGGGCGAGTTGATTGCGAACCTTTGTGATCTCGTCTTTGTGCTATTTTTGCATAGTCGCATTCGTCTTTTGAATGTCAGTTAGAGTCTGAAGGATAAGAGTCATTTGATCTGTCTGAGTTGGCCCAGATTGATAGGTGGGGTTCGGTCAAGGCTGAGGCGGCTGATATGGATGAGGAGCTTGGGGACGGGGTTCATATGGTGGTCTCTGATTCTGATTATTTCCCGGCCACAGAAAATTGGGATGATTCCGCCATCCAGGGTTATATGTATTAGAGAATGGGTCATTCTGGATGGCGTGGAGGTCCTCGTAGGTCTGAGGAACCTCAGAAAAATCAGAGTACGAGGGCTCAGAGTTCCCCCAACTAGAGTAAGCAAGATCGGAGTTTCCTTCGGCCAAAAAGTCAGACGAGGGTGGATACGGGTCCATCCCCTTAGAAGATCAGTGATAGATGTTATGCACAGCTTCCCTCCCAGAGGGCTCGTTGCAGATGTCGAGTTAGCTCATCCACCTTCTCAATGATAGAGACCTTGTCCAAATATCTGGCCATTAATTCTAAGTCGACAGATGCGGACGGGCCCTGCGTCATGTGTGCTCCCCTTGGATTCATCGATGCGCGGGCATTCGTCCAGTTGAATAAGCCCATGGAGTCATTATTGATGGAATTCTCGCACATATTCTCAAGAATCTCCCACACAGTGTCTTCGTGTTGACCCCTGATATTTCCTCCGTAAGTTGCATTGACGAATGGACCGATATCTTCATGGAGTCCTGATAACACTGCACATGGGGGTGATAATTCTGTTAAATAGGGCCCATCTTAAGAATAAAAGGCACAACATAAGTAGAATGGGAGCATTACATGCATCATGTACCAAGATTGCTTATAAAACTGTATTAATGGCCATTTGTGTAAGCACTTGTCAAAGCAGGCCTCAGATGAGCAATCGGACCGCACGGATGGATTCAAAACGACGAACGGAGTCCAATGGACTCAAGATCAACTAAATCCGACATCTGAAGCTCCTACAATGGGCCCAAGAAGTTCTGACCGTTGATCTAGTGATCAACGACCCTCGTTGCGCCACGTCACCCCCGCTCCACTGCACGCCACTCTTCCTTTAGCTGAGATCAAATCTTGTCCGTTGATCTTCGATCGGACTGCCGAGAACCGCGCGCCCTCCCACAGTCGCCGCGACAAAGCGCGGGCGTGGCACAACGGTTAGCGCGCACACCCGCACGCACGCGAAGCGGGTTCGAGCCGCGCGGTGCGTAAAATTGGAGACGGAGCGCGCGGCGAAATTGGGTCGCCCGATCAGCAGCGGGAGGCAGAGATCGCACCACGCAGCGCGCCCTCAGATCGTGAGCGCCCACGTGCGCGCGCACGCCGGGCGACGACGCCCACGCACACGCGCGCCAGAGGCGCGATCCGAGCGCATCCAAGGGAAGATCTCAGTCGTCCGATATTTAATCGAGCGGCTCTCACGCAGCGGCCACGGATCGAGCGTGAAGAAAAATGGCGCGGGGGGTTGACCGGCGGGCTGGAGGGCTTCACCGACACTTTTGGAATGGTTTTAGCGACGTCCCGGACGTCGCTAAAGCCCCTTCTTCTTTTAGAAAGCCCTTCTCCCTTTTTAAACCCCCTCCAACCACTCATTCAAGGCATTCACTCCCCTTGCAACTACTTTACCCCTCTCTTAGCTAGCTTTAGGCCCTCTTCTAATCGTCGGAGACGACGAGCCACCGACGGCACCTCCTCCACCGCCGTGGTTGCCTCGCCGCTCTCCCCCCCTCTCTCTCTTCCTTTTTTTTAAGCTTTCCTTTACTTTTGTTTGAGCATGTATTTAATGTTGTAAGCTATGAACAAAAGCTGCATGATTAATGAAGTACTTTCCGTTTTGTTGTTTATTTTAATTCCTGTTTAAGTTGCATGATCAAGTAAGAAACAACTTGAACCCTAATCTCTTCCTCTCTCTTTATCTCTCTCTCGCTTTTCAAACCGCACCTTTCGCAAGCAAAACTCCGCGCTTTTCGTGATAAGTGATAATCAAAATCTGATTTTCACGCCTCCCTGAGACCGACATTTGGACTCACCTCCGTTTCTTTACTTTAAAATCGGCATTGCAAGTGCGACTATAACGACACTTCTTAACACACGCACAAGCGCACGTCAAGTCCCTGGTAAAAAGATTAGACTTGTTCCCATTTAGGAACTCCGTGATGGGGGCACTTTCGCATGAGATCCAGGAAACGGTCCCATGCTTTATGAAGTGGTTCTCCAGGCTACTGTGTGAAGTGTGTGATCTGGTGTCGTAAGGCATTCGTCTGACCAATTGGGAAGAACTTTTTCAGAAACTCGGATTGTAGTTCAACCCATGTGTTGATTGGACGCATTTGAGTCTAATACCAGTGAGTAGCTTTGTCCATGACAGAGAAGGAGAACATCTTCATGTAAAGAATATCCCAATTTTGGACATCTGACCCGAAGGTCTGAGGCAGATGCTTGAGTTGTTTAATGTGCTCGAAAGGATCCTCGGAATTGAGCCCATGAAATTTTGGAATAGCATGAATCATGTTGGGCTTGAGTTTAGAATTAGGACCTCCAGCTGGGATTTAGACTCGAGGTTCGATCGCCACCGCAGCGGGATTGTAGTGATCTCACATCATAGGATGCTGTAGTGGATTCACAAAGGCTTGGAATAAATCATTAAGGCGCTGAAGTTGGTTCTCAAGGTTATTCTCTTCTTCTACGGGTTGTGCCATGATGATGGAAGGAGAATTGGGTTCAGATGAATCAGAGGAGATGTCTATGTGATGGGGTTGCTGCACAGACACGGAAGTTGAGGCCTGGCCTCGACGGGAGTGAATAACTAAAGGAGGCCTCAAGGATGGTCTTAAGGACCTCCTACCAAACATGCACTGATAGTCTGGATGAGAGTAGAATGTGATGGACCTAATCAAGACACCCAAAAAAATTTGGATGACTGTAGAGGTTCAAGGAGGATGATACCCCTTAGTTAGAAAGCCGTCCACCTGAGAAATACCTGGGCAGCCAGAGAGGGAGAATCCCGCAAAGACCCCTACACAGTAGAGCACCTCCACGAGTTACAGGGTTTCCCCCACCCAACCTCTCTTGTCACTGATGTTCCAGGTATACCAGAATGGGGACTTGACCTCTTAAGCCTACCAGTTTTATTAAGAGCAAGGGTGTTTAAGATTTACTTAAACTTTAGATGTATTGAGTGTGCAAAGTGACCTAATTTCAAGGTTAGTTGATCCAGCAAGGTGGTCAACTTCACCTATTTGTTTTTTGAGAAGTTTTTGGTCCCTTCATTTAGGATTTAAGTGAGATTAACAGCCTGAATTTTAGGGTTTTCTTGAATAAATCACTTCAACTAAGGCTTAGGCACACATCTTTTTGGAGAGTTGATTCTTGCTTATGAAAGTGTGTCTCTAAAATCCTAAATTGAAATCCTTAATTTGGCTCTAATCTTGGTCCAATTTAATTTGCCAAATGTGGTATCTAGGACTCAATCAAGAAAGTTATAGCCTTAGTTACCTTAAGTGGGTGCACAAATCAGATTTTGTTGTTGAAATCAAATCAGGCAACTTGATGAATTAGCTAAGAATGTAAAGCAAGTAGCCCTAATTGATTTTATCTTTTTTTCCTTTTCAGAATGAGGGGCTTAAGAGAAAGTAATCAGAAATTACCTGCCCCTGGTGTGTTTGATGTGCGGCTGTTTTTTCTATGAATCTTATCCCTAAAACAATCACAAAAAAGAGATATAACATGTTAGTACCAAATCAGAAATTGTAATCAAGAATTCTAAATTACCTGTTGCTCCTCGGCAACGGCGCCAAATTGTTGAGAGCGCTGAATCGGTATTTAAAAGTATTGCATTGTAGTATAGGCAAAAAAGAATTTAAAACATATATAACTTTATTAGTCGAATTTGAAGTCCGAGGTCGAACACGGGGAGCAAATTGGTATTTAGAAATCAAGATCATAATTTGGAATTTAAAAGAATATGCAATAATATCAGTATCAAAGTGCAAAAATATAGGAGTAAATGGTGATGTAGATCACCAAATACTCCTACAATATCAACTAAGGAACTCAATGTATATGAATATGAATTAAACTCAAATTGGATGTCTGATTTGTAAATCAGACGACTTAAACATCTGATGCTACAGTGCTCTTTCCTTCTGATTTCTTCTTTCTCTGCTTCTCTTCTTTCTTTCTTTCACTCTATCTTTTTCTTATTTCTCTACTGCTTCCTCTTGCCTTCCTTTGTCCTTAGCTTCTCCTTCCTTCAACTTCTTCCTCCTTCCTTCAACTTCTTCCTTCTCTGCCTTTCTCTGCCATGGCCTTTAGCTTCTTTTCGTCCCCTTCAGGCTTTCACTTGTTCTTCAGCTTAGCTTCTCCTCTTCAGCCTGCAGCAAAACCTACCCCTACCCATGCGCAGCTCTCCTCTCTTTCTCTCTTGGGTTCCGCTCTCCTAGAGCCACACAGACAATTGGGTTATCGGGTCAGGTGCGTACTTGGGACCAGGCCCACCGGCGTGCGGTGGTGGGCGAGGAGTGCAGGTCGGGTCGAGTCAGCCAGGGCCACATGGGCAGTGCTGCGAACAAGACCGGGTCGGTCGGGTGAGAGGGACCTCACCCCATGGATCTGAGGCGAACAGCTATAGGTACAAAATCAACTTATGCAGGTGCGCAGCCTCAAGACTTTCCGAGCTGGGACTATCCGCGCACCCTTCTTCTCACACGCTTGCAGTAGATGTGGTCTTCCAATTGCAACAGCTGCTACGGTCTTCAATTGGAATTGGGAACCTGGATTCGTGCGCGAGAGTCTTCCACGCAGCCTAGGACAGGAGTCTGGAACTAGCAAGGCCTGGAGCAACCTCAAGCGAGCTTCAAGCTCGCTCGCCAATGGCGAAAGATGCCTGAACCTGAAATCACAAGAACGGCCTTGCGACCACATCAAATTGCTCAGGGGGCATCGCCAGAGCTTGAAGAGCGAATCAGCTGGAGGAGGAGAGAAGAATTTGAGGGGGTCTTCGGTCGAGTTCAAGCTTGCCCTGATCGGAGGGGTTTGGGCTCCTTTAAATAGAGCCTTGAAGGTCGGTTAGGGCTTGGGAAGCAACCTTCCTAAGCAAGGAAGGCTCGCCGGAGTTGGAATCTGTTAGAATACCCATATTTCTCATGCGTTCTCATGAGAGATTGGGAAAGAATCTGGGATCAAGGATGGGTTCAGATTGGAGGGATTTTATGAGAGAATCTCCCTTCCAATTTTGGAGGAGATCCTCTGAGCAATCGGGGAGAACTCTCCTTCCAAAGCTCACCAGAGAAGGATTCCTCCGCTATAATGGTAGAGGGACCTAATTGCGAAAAAGATGAAGCTAGGGGGTTGATTGTAAGGGTTTTTGAAAGTTAGGGGTAGAAATGTAATCGGGTTGGACCTTTTTGCAAACTAGGTCAAGGCAAACTCAACTTCGGTTTAAATTTTGATACAAACCTAATTTAGACCTAAGGAATCTAATGGTGAAGTTGGATTTTAGGTTTGACCACATTTGTCTAGGAAATTTATGTAAAAACCTAATTTAGGGTAAATATTTGTCTGAGACCCCATTCTAGGTCAAGATGGGTTTCAATGGCCAAATTGAAAGTTCTAAACCCTAGATAATATTTTTCTATGATTTTTAGAGGGCTTAAGTTAATTTTATCCTGACCAAAGTCTTGGTTAATCAAGTGGGTCTGTTTTAGGGTTTCAAGAAGTCATTTAATTCACAGGATACACACAAACCCTTTTCTATCTGATCCAACCTACTTATTATCTTATTAAGATCCTTTGACCTTTGTTTAGCCCTTGAGAAAATTCGTTGTTGTACTGCATTGGTAAAATTACAGTTTTATCCCTAGTTTCTTATTTTTCTCTCAGAAAGGTTATTCAGTGAATTATGACCTTCAGTTAGTTATGTAGGAGCATTTATTCTCTTCATGGGGTCAAAATGAGATAGTTAGGGCTCATGATGGTGTTCCCATCGACACCCCAGACAAAAAATGAACCTAAGTGGGTACACCCCACTCTTAAACTAAACCTAAGTGGGCACACCCCACATCTAACACGATAATAGCATTTTAAGAAAAAAGTAGTAAGAAACTCACCATAGTGACGAAATGGAAACAGTCGGTGCACAAACAGTAGGAGAATGCGAAGAATCTATATGAGAAGGCAATAAAAAAAAATTCAGTTTTGATATATAAATAAATGTAACCTTTAATAAAAGATAAAACAATTTAAAGGCAATTTCAACAATGAAAACTAGGAATTTCATAATTTATTTATATTTATGGTTATGAATTAATAATTTTGACAATTTACCTTATATGTTAATGTCAATTGCACCAGTGGCAAGTTCTTCACTTTGTGGGTTTTCTTGATATGCTTCAGATTCAACATCTAGGTGTAGATCTTTTCCTGCATCGTATTGTTCACGTGGTTGACCCCTAACTGGTATAATCCACCCCTTTCTGCTATTATCAAGCACGTAGAATACTTGTGCTACCTGATAAGCTAGTGTGAATGGTTCTGATGATTGGAGGATGTGACGGTTTTTACTTAAGCTCAAGAATCCATGTTTCTTATCGATTTTGAATCCAATGTCTTCTTTAAAAATATCAAACCAATCACACTTGAATAGAATTACCTTATGGTCAAACCTGAAACTCATTTCCACAATCTCTTCAATTTGGCCGTAATACCCATCACAACCAGTCCTTAGGTCACAACTACTAAGAACTCACGCCTGTTGCGTGGCCTTCGCATCATCAATGGATCGCACTCTGAATCTGAAATCATTAATTATGTATCCGGAATGGTAATGTTAGTATGTCAAAGGTGTATCAGCAATTACATCAAAATCCTATACCCACCGTGGATTTCATTTTCTTTCAGTTTATTTACACGATCCCTGAACCAATGAAGAAACTATAAGTCGTGTGTAGATGCATCAGATGATTCTTTGAATTTATTGTAAAATTCATCCACTTCTAGAATTTGCTTCAGAATATATAAGTGTGCCAAATGTCAGTCCATTTCCAATATGGGCTTAACCTCCGTTCGTAGGATCGACCTTCCTCCAATGTTAAATATGAACAGATAATCTTCATCATTACCATTAGATTCTCCTTTATTAGATTCTCCTTCATAGTTTTGCTCAAGATGATTAAATCTATTATTTGTTTCATTCATGTACATGGCACAGAAGTTAATACATTCTTCTACAAGATAGCCTTCAGCAGTTGACCCTTCTGGTTTAGCCTTATTCAAGACATAATCTTTCAATTTCTTCAAATATCGTTCAATTGGATACATCCATCTGTATTGCACGGGTTCAACAATTCTCGCTTCATTTGAAAGATGAAGCGTGACATGAACCATAACGTCAAAAATTGAAGGCGGGAAAATCTACTCTATTTTACAAAATGTGATTACAATTTATTTATCCCAATAGTTTATCAATTCGATATCTAATGTCTTTGAATAGATAACTTTAAAATATCTACTCATCTTCATCAAAGAATCGACTACCAGATCAAGCATCACCCCATGTATCGCTAGTGGGAATAAGATTTGCATATACACATGAGAATCATGACATTTTAACCCAGTAATCTTCTTTTGCGCTTCATTTACGCAACGTGAAAGTTGCGATAAATACCCATCTAGAACCCGAATGTCTTTAAGGAACGAGAAAATCCTTTGCCTCTGCTCTCCAATAAGACTGTATATAGCTTCTGGAAAGTAAGACCCTCCTTCAACATGCAACTCAAGACGAACACCCAAAATTTTCATATCATTCCTTGTTTTAACTGTATCCTTCGGGCTGTCTGTTAGGTTTAATATGGAAGTTCCATAAAAAATATGTTTTTCTTCCTAAATCCTGAGTGTCGCAAGGAAGTCATGTCATTCTTGAAAAGATGATCCAAATGTATTTCTCTGAATTGTTGCAATGTCTCCATGATTTTCATCCCCGACAGCCTAATAGAATTTGTACTAAGTTTATTCTTCAGATTCCTCGACGAATACCGACATACTTTACCATCAAATCTATCCTTGAATTGTGACGTTCACCATCTGTGTTCAATGGGCAAAAACCTGCGATGCCCTAAGTAACAAAACTTCTTTCTTTCAGGCAATCTCAAGTAATGAATATCATTCATACAAATTAGACAGGTGAACTTCCCCTTCGTACTCCATCTTGACAAATTCGCATATGTTAGAAAGTCATTGATTGTCCACAGTAATGGTGCGTGTAATTAGAAGAATTGTTTCTTGTCTGCGTCATATGTTTGAACACCACTATACCATAACACTTTCAATTCATCAATCAATGGCTGAAGATAAACATCTATTGCATTTCCTGTTTGCTTAGGTTCTGGGATAAGGAGTGTCAACATCATGAATGAAGATCGCATGCATAGCCATGGGGGTAAGTTGTAAGTTACAATGACCACCAGCCATATGGAATATGATGGATACATGCTTTGAATAGATTGAACTCATCGCTTGCAAGACCTAGTCTCACATTCCTTACCTCCTCTGTGAATAATGCGTGATTCTCGTTAAATCTGTTCCACTCATCAGAATCTGTTGGATGACGAATGCGTCCATCTTTTGATTTATTATCCTAATTCCACAACATCAGTTTTGCTGTTTTACTGGAAATGAATAAGCGTTGCAGCTTAGGGATCAATGGAAAATAATGAAGAACCTTCTCCGGTTGTTTCTTCCCACCAGTGTTTGTTGACTTACCCACCTTATATCTGTCCTCACCACATTCAGGACAGTTAGTCAACCCTGCGTACTCATTCTATATAAGATGCAATCATGACACAGGCATCAATCGTCTCACATTTCAGTCCGAGCCCACGTATCTGTTTCTTCGCATCATACCACGACTTAGGATATTCAGTAGGATTATTCAACAAATCTCCAATGAATTCTAGAACCTCAGACATTATTTCGCTGTGGCTCTATTCATCACTTTCATCTAAAACAATTTCAGAAGGAATGACAACTTCGACATTGACGTTATTCCAGGTGCAATTGGATCCTCTGCTGCCTTGACTGCATCGTACAACTCATTACAATCTGGTAATGTCTCATCATCATCTGCATCCTCATGGTCTACTGCTCTTATATCATGTAACATTTCATCCAATTCATCTCTTTGATTACCATCACTTCCTTCAAAGGCTTCAATTGTCACATTCCTAGCTTCTCTCATTTGTTCACCATGAGCTGTTCAATTTACGTAATGTTGCCACCAGTCGTTACATATTACATGCTCCAAAATTATCTCGGTCATGGAAAAACCCATTCAAACTCTACCTACATGGGCATAAAATCAACTAAAGGAATTCACCCCATCTAAATGTCTTCCTATCATCATGAAATGCTCACTCCATAAACAAAATCACTCCACTCTTGTAGTCGTGGTAATTCGAATTCCTCATACTGATCCATGACTTATCCATGATAGTTATCCTAAATGTAAAAGACAACCACTCATAAGTTGGACTCGAATAAGGTAAGAATGTGTATTTTCAGATCATTCATAAGCCATACTCGAATAAAGAAGAAATGCGTATTTTAAGAAGATTTTCACTTGATAGCCCATCCTTAAAGATTTGATCACAATATTACTTCTTACATGCAACCAGTGTTTGAAGAAATTTCAACATCATTTCCCTGCACTTCTCTAGTATATCTCCTAAGACTAACCTTAACAACATCCCCAATAGCTCCCACTAAATGGTGCTTCGGGAATAGAGCTAAGATTAGTTAGTATACCGAAGAAGAGCGAGAAAATACAATCGAAATTTCTCCAAACACTAGCTACATGCAAGAAGTAACCCTAAGTTGTGATGAAATCTTCAAGGACCCCCATTTGTTCAGAACTTCTCTAAACAAAGGACGACACTTATGGCATGTTATAAAGACAATGTATCATGCATGTACGTGAGGTATACACACACTCTATATTGTCCGTATAACATGATCATAAGTTTCGACGTGCTAGTATTTTGACATAATTATATCCCTCCCACAACCTGTTGCCTATGGGTTAGAATTCCTATTGTTTATCATTACCGTACATCTAAATTTGTGCAAGTGTGTGTATCTACAAAGTTGTAATAAAAGTTGTAATAAAACACATTTACAATCATGGATGTTAAACCTTAAAACCCTAAATTGTAACCTGAAACCATAAAATCAAAACCCTAACCCTCTAAACCTAAACCTAAATCAAAGTTTGAGCAGAAATGAGGATACAAGAATATGCGTCCTAACTAGTTCTCATCTAAGTTAAGTAGGGTTAACTCACTCACCAACAAAAAAAGACTAATGAAATGACATTTATGCCTAATGAAATTTATGGTTAAACTCCCCTTCTTTCCCTGTCCAATCTTTCCATCCAAATGGAGGCTCCTAGTTTTACGACAGTAACAACCCCCTTCTCCTTCCTTCCTCATCTAGACTCATGCACCCAACATCCTCATTTAAAGCATCCCATCGCAAAACCCTAAACCCAAATCAAACATCACGTAAATCAAACCTAAAACTTAAATCAAACCTAACCATAAAACCTAAATCCAAACTCTAAACCAAAACCTAAAACCTAATTACTTCAATCCAAAACCTAAAACAAACCCTAACTCTAAACCAAATATCAAAACCTATGTCCTAACTCTAAAACCCTAAACTCATCCCACATCTTACTACTATAAATAAATCAAATTGACATGTGGGCATACCCCACATGTCACATTACATTCACATTTAATTCATATGAGAAATTTAACATCAAATTCAATTAACATACAATAATTTAGATCAAATTTTACATTTAATTAAACAACTATGAAATTATTTTATTACCAACAAAAATAATAAAAATAGACAAATAAAATTTTACAAAAATTTAAACAAGGGGTGTAGAAAGAGGGAGCAGGGGGTTGGCCATGGTAAGGGGGAGGAGGAGGGGGATGTGGCAGAGATGGGAAGGTGTAGGAGGGTTGGGGGAAGGGGGAGGAGGAGGACGGGTGGGGGCAGGGGGATATATAGTGGTTGGTGGTGGTGGTGGTGGTGGCGGTGGCTGCAAGGTGGTGGTGGCGTTGGCGGCCGGTGATGGTGGTCTTGGTGCTAGTGGTGGAGGGAGGTGGCGACGAGGGGGAGGGGAAGGAGGAGACAGGCGAAGGAGGAAGAAGAAGAGGAGGAGACCTACCTGTAGCCATGTCGGCCGTGAAGGAGGAGGGGTGCTGTTGGTGCTGGGGGTCACGAAGGAGGAGTCGAGGTAGAGGAGGAGCCACAGCGAGGACTGCGGAGGAGTTGAGGCGGAGGAGCTCGCGTGGGTGCAGGAGGAGTCACGTAGGTGCAAGAGGGGTGCGTGGGTTAGGAGGAAGAAGAAATTTGGGAGGAAGGGGGAGGGAGGTGGGGTTGGCATAGGGATTTTAGTCAACTTTCTTGACTGTTCTTCATAAACGGTTGGCAATAACTCTTTTGCCGACCGTTATGATCGAACGGTCGACAATAAGTTTTAAAAATTTGCTGGCCTGTGATGGCTGGTTATGAAAAGATTATCGTCAACTGTTAATATAGAAACGATCGAATATATAGTTATTCTCAACCGTTATAAACGGTTGAAAATGTTGTCAACTAGATGTCTTAAAATTACTTTAATTTTATCAACCGTTATATATTGAACGGTCGATAATTCCTTTTATTCTTGACCGGTTATATATAAACGGTCGAGTAAAGTCTTATTTTCGACCGTTTATAATAGTCGAGATTGGTCTCAACCTTCTCGACTATTTTGCAGGTGGGAAAGTTAATGACTAGGCTTTTGGCGATCATTTCTATTAAAATGGTCGAAAATAATATTATTACCGACCATTACTTTAACAATTGATAATTTCTGTCGCGAACACTACTATTTCTACTAGTGATTTCTTATATTATCTATTTGATTAATTATATTTTTTTGGAAAGGTAGTTGATCAAGTACCTCTAAGTACAAGTTCTTTTTCTCTTGTACCACAGGAAAATTTTCTTGTACACAAGCATTTATTTGACAGTTGTGCAAATAAATGGATAATATAACGAGTGCATCTAGTTAGCTAGATCAGAATGCTTATTTGCAAATACACATTTATTTGCAGATAATATAGTGGATCTTATCTTAAGCAAAATAACCATGGCTATTATATTCCTAATGAGGAATCAAGGTTGTCTTACCCTGTAAGTTGTTTGCCCTTCCATTGGATACCATGTTAGTGTAGTTGACTTACTCTTTTGTGTACGATGGTTTACATCAGTCACCCAAACTTCAGTAGGAAGGTATTAATACTTTTTTTGTATGTGCACAACCCGTTTGTGCTTATTTTGCCCTTAACTCCCTGTATTTTTTTTGTAGTATTTACTTGATTGCTCCACCTATTGATATTTTCAAAAATTACTATTATAAAATGCTATGTAATGGCTTGAATTTTCATTTTTCTTCATGATTAGTGAGTTTTTTTTTTAACAAATGCGAAACATATACGCTTAGGTAATCCTTTTATTGAACTCCCAAAAAAATGGAGTACAAAAGTCCTCTCTCAAGGGTAATACAAGTGAAAAGGAAAAGAAAAATGCAGAAGAAACGAAAAATACATTCAGTGGGGGGGGAGGAAACACCAAGAAGTAAATGCAACATCAAAAAGTTCAACCCCTTTTTAAGGAAGAAATGGAATTGGATTAAATGCACAAATGTGCTTACTGTAGGGTCGAAAGGGAATGGTCTTGAAAAATTACAAAATGTACTTAGCTTTATGTTTGAAACTTGTTGTAGTTTAAACAAGGTGGTTTTTTTTCTCTTTGGAATGCAAGTATTGTTATTTAGTTTCTCACTGTGTCAAGGAATCAAAATATTCTTACTTATTTCTTGCTTATCATGATATTTATAAGGGATATAGCTGCACCTATGCTCTTTTTGGTTGTTTTCTTTCCATAATTTTACTTCATTGGTTTGATATGTTTCGACATCAGCACGTAGTAATCTTAAATATTTAAAACATGGGAAAGTAATTATTAATCATCCCGTCTTGTAGGTAATGGTTGCTGGTTGCTTATGAAATTTTAAGACATTTTTGTTTGAAATAGCTTCTTACCTTTTATGTGACAGGAATACCTGGCATCCAAGACTCATTGCTGAAGGAATTTGGTGTTCGACTGATTGCTTAGGATCTTCCTGCCTTTGGTGAAAGTGATCCTCATCCAAGTAGGGATCTTAATTCATCGGCACTAGATATCGTGCACTCGGCAAATACTTTAGGAGTTGTGGAGAAATTTTGGGTACTTTGTTGCTCTGGTGGGGCCAAGCATGCATGGGCTGCCCTTCGATATATTCCAGATAAAATTGCAGGTAATTTGCTTTTACAGTCCCTAGTGGTCTAACCGTTATTAATTGGTCTGCATGTTTAAAGTGAGCTACTCTCTTTATCTCTTTGGATTAACAGTTTGAGCTGATATTCTTTTCTTTTTTAAAAAAAAAAGGTTTGAGCTGGATATTAACATTTGGGATTTGTTGGAGCTAATGTAGAATTTTAATTTGACTCACTTACGATTTATGTTGTGGGTCTATTTATATTTCTTACAATCACATTGTTGCAATTAATTTAAACCTAGAAATGATTCAAGATAGATCCGAGTCAAGGTAAAAAATCCATGCAATGAGCTTCACTTAATACGGAAAAAGACCTTTTCGTTGTACAATTCCATTGTTGGCAATTTCTTGTAGCTCCTTGAGATGTTGCTGAATTGCTTGTCCCTTGGTGGATCTATTTGTTATCCTCTTTTTCATGTCAACTGCTTCCTTAGCATCCTAAACTAGTCCATAAGACTGTTAATATTGATTCAGGATGCAGGGGATCTGATATCTAGAGAACATATGGTAAAAGAACATTGTTTCCCTATAATTTTGGGGAGGGGGATGGGTTGATGCTCGTTTTATGTAATCTGTATCAAAACATCTCATTATATCCATTTTATAACAGTATCTAAATACTTCCACGAATATCCTCTCAAAAAAAAAAAAAAAAACAAGTCAAACACTTCAATGAAAAAAATGAAATTGAATCGAACCAGTAACTGTTTGGGTATAAGATTTTCTCTCCCCACACAGTCATTATGAAGAATTTAAGTTCAGTGTTGATGACTTAGATACCAGTTATGTATGAACTAGTGGTCAATACCTTCTTGGCATAACACAAGTAGTTTGCTGATGATCCCAACACCTTTGCTTTCATGAAAAAGATCCTAATCATGGCAATGGTTATTTCAGCACCCTCCCTGTATCCTCCTCTCCTTGCCCCCACCATCCAATCAACACTAGCAGACAAAAGTGTCTCTTTTTTCTATGAAGGGGTTGGTGTGTTTGGTATTGCATATTTGGTGTTGTCCTAAGAGTTTATAATGCAGTTATTTAAATTTTATTGATCATCTAAACCTTATTTGCGGGGAATTTGTTCTTTTAAGTTCAGTAAGAGAGTTACTTCTGAATCCTGATAAGATTGTTGGACACAAATATTTTCTTATGCCAATTTTGATTGTGCAGCAACTACTTTAACGAGCTGGCACCTAGTGGTTACCTTCTGTTCTCTTCATATTGCATTGTGGATGAAGTTATTTGAGCATAAACCTTTTGATAATACTGTGATGGGCTTTGGCATTCTAAATGGAATATCTATTGTCTTCCTAAATTTATGTTTAGGGTTGAATTCTGTTGGTTTCTATCAGGTACCAACTTTTCCTCATCCTTGTGATCCATTTGTAAAATGTTTTTAAGGTCACTATTGCAGTTAATTAGAGAGATATCATAATTTGAAGTATGTGAATCTAAAATATATCTGTATTTGATCTGTGATGTCATAAGCTTTTTGTAGCTAAATGGCTGATTGTCCATCCCTTGTTGACTTGTAATAGATAACTTGATGTAGTTAGAAAAATCTTGATCAAAGATAAAATATGGCTGATCGACAATATGATGGATAGGAATCTAATGGGATTAATATTTTTGTTTTGAGAGGCTTTTTGTCACGGTTCATAAACCGTGACCAAAGAGAACATTTCGTGATCTTACTCACCACCAAAGGTAGCCTTCAGTGACGATGGCCCCTTTGGTGACGGTTAAGAAACCGTGACCAAAGGAAGCCGTTCTCTTCCCTACCTAGTCATGGTTATTAACCGTGACCAAAGCTTCTTTTTGTCACGGTTTACAATTGTGATTAAAAGTCTTTGGTAAGTGTTTATAACCATGACCAAAGTAGTGGGCCTTTAGTCACGGTTTCAGGTGGAATTATCACCAAAGACCCTTACACAACGCAACTTTTGCTGACGCTAATTGGTGACGGTTTTTAACCATGTCCAAAACCCTTCTTTATTGTAGTGAAACTTCGATCTAAAATCACCAAATTTGATAGGCATGTTCCCAAGATCTTGGCCGATCGACCAAGCTTTGTTTCAAGCTCAATCTCGGTCGATTTCCTGATCGGCGAACCAAGATCCTTCGAGCTCAAAAACTTCCTCGAAACCTGCTCAAATTAGATAGATGAGGAGGAAGGACTTGCCTATAAGAAGGGCCGCATCTACCCAAGTGGATTTTGTCTAGTTTTTGGCCTTCTTCCTCTGCCGCCATTGACAACGACCTGGAGCTCCATCAACCTTTGTCTCCACTGCTACACGTCACCAACTGGGAAACGGTTCTTCTTCCATAATCCTCTTCAGAGCTTCTCACCAAGCTTAGGCACCAATTACCTCCTCATCAGCACCATCTTCGGTCTTCTTCCTCGCCAGCGCCACACCGACGACCTAGCTCCCCATCTCCTTCCTTCCAATAAGTTTAAGGCTTGTGTTCCTCCCTCTCCCAATTAGGTCTAGGACAACTCTTAGCCTCGTTTCTCCCTCTCCTTCTCCTTCTTCGACGCCGGTGGCACCTCCGTCGATCACCTTCACCGCTGACCTGCCTACACCCTCCACACATGCAATTGACCACGACGAAAGCTCTGCCTCACATCCACGATACTTTTGCCTCACTCAATTACACCTCATACACCCTCCATCATCACCTCCGACCACGTTCGCCGGAGCACCACCCACCTTCATGCTTTAACCATTGCACTTCACCTCGCACCAAATTACACACACCACCGCCTTTGCCACACCACGGCGAAGGTTGCCAGCTATCTGATTGGGCCCTAGGCCGTATTTCCCTTGCAGGGCAACGTCGCCGTCGCCAATCGCCTTCCTCATCGCCATCACCAGCCATCTCGCCGCCAACGGCCTCACCACCATCGCCAATCGTAGTAACCTAACACCACCACAATGCCTGCACCCTCAATTGAACGAGAATGAAGCAGGAGCAACAGCAATAGCAATTTGACAAGCAATCCACATGCTATTCACGTGAAGACCACCCTTCCAGATAGTGCCACATCATAGCTTTTTGTTTTTAAATTTCGTTTATAATGTTTTTAGTGGATAGCCTCTTCGCTCAGATCATGGGGGTCGGGACCCCACACACGCGCTCATGGACGCCCTCGCCCACGCTCACGTGCATGCAGGTCTGGGCCGATTTGCAGCCAGTCTAAACCGATCTGACTTGGGTTTGAATAGTGCTATGGGTCTAGTTCTGAGAAAGAGAGAGAGGGATTTTTTGAGAGGATTAGGGGGGTTTTGCACTGTAGCACCTTGGATTTCGTGCTAACACTTAGGTAAAATTTAATGTGATCTGGACTTGTTACTTAAGTCGTCTGGTGCTTGGGTCCGATGTCTAATTTGAGGTTACTATTGAAACATTGATTGTGATATTGGTTTGAGTACTATTGGGAAATTTGGGATCTTGTGCTTACTGTTGGGGATATTTAATGGTTTCAACCACCATTTTTCTCTTTTGATTTTTACTCTGAGATACATTTTTGAAGCATTGATTGATTATTCTATTTGAGATTTACTATTCATTTCATTATTATTCTTGATTATTCTAATTAGTGGATTAAATTGTTACACTTGCTCCATGCGAACGACCTCGGAACTCACGATTTTTCGAGCTGTACAAATTTAAATATCGTATCGATTTTCGTCACTATACTACGATACAATGTTTTCCTAAACTATGACAATTATCGATGCAACATAAGGTAACCTCGATAGGCTTGAGATCTGATGTAGACACATCCATTTAGGTTAAAATGCCTATTTATGTATGTTCCTAGGCTTAGATATGCATTCCATGTAATAAATAGTGCATAGCATCCATCATTCTGCATTTAAAGTAGTTTAGGTATATGTTAGGTTAATTGCATCCTTTTATGGCTAGGAGATGAGATTTAATTTAGGGCCTCGAATTGATGATCTGATTGTATGAATCTGATCAAGACGACGATCGGAGTCCAACACCTCCAAAATCATCTAGATCAGAATCCTGTAGCATTATATGCAGTCTGAAGAAGATCAATGGCCAGGGGGTAATGCAACATCCATATGGGCTTTGGATGAAAAATTCGACCATACGGATGGATCCGAAGTGACGATCGCAGTCCGGCAATGCGGAAATCATCTCGATCCAAGCACTGTGGCATCCTCTGCAATCAAAAAAAGTTGGATGGCCCAGATGGTGACACGTGGTGCCATCTAGGCCGCCCAACACCAGCCAGTAGTCTACCCAACGCTTCCTCTTCATCCACATCATCCATTCCCAGCCGTTGGATCTTGATCCAACGACTAACAAGCCTTCTCCACCGCGTGCCCATAGGAGGTCTTCTCGACACATGTGCTAGCGTGGCACATTGGTTGAGATGCGTACTTCCAAAGGAGGGGCGCGAGTTCGAAACCTGCCAAGCCCCCCCAATTGCTCAATTGGACGCACATAGCGCAGATGCACCAGCCAACGCACGCGAGTAAACGCACGCGCACCGACCACGCACCCACACCGCAGCACACACGCAGCGCAAGCGCTAGCACATGCACATAGGCGACACAGCCACGTGATAAGTGCGCGAGCACAGCTTCAAACGAGCGTGAGTTGGTGCAGATCTTCAACGATAGATGGGAGGATCTTTAGCGATATTTACGAACGTCACTAATTACCCATGTGCAACCAAGCCCTTCATCCTCCACTATAAAAGGACCCATACCCCTCCATCCACCATCATCCCTTCCTATGCTCTCCTCACCTACTCTAGAGCTCAAGACGCACTTTAATCTTGTGTCCTAAGCCTTTGGGATGCTCCACTAGAGTAAAGAAAAATTATTTTCCACCCTCTCGTCACCATTCGTGGAGCTCTCATCGGCCGTCTTCTCAACCCCCTTCCAGGAAGCGAATCATGCCACAATGTCGCCCGTCCTCCCCTCATCTTCTGACGCCATTCTCCTACCTCTAACTCAACATCTTCGTCCAGGCCACGTCAACGCAGCTTCATCCTCCGAACAGTCGACAAAGAGGATTTCTCTCACCCCCTTTCCCTTTTACTACTTTCGTAGTGTAGAAGTATTTGTAATAAACATTTATCAAGCATTTATCTAGAAGTAGTTATTGATTCTCTCTCTTCCTACATACTTAGCAAGTAGAATAGTTGTTTCTTGCTTGTTCCCACACTATCATAAAATGCCAAAAAAAAAGCAAATACAAAATACCAAAAAGAAACAAGGCGAAACGTAGATTTCAAAGAAACAAATGTCGCCTCCTCGTGTTAGACCTAAGACTCCCTTTCGAGTTTTGGTTATAAAATTTATTTGATAGCGAGTTTTGCAACTACAACGACAGGTTTCTCAAAACCCTAACTTTTCCCTCTCGAAAATCTGCTCATCAGTTTGGCACCGTTGCCGGGGAGGCAACGCTCTTTGGTTCTTTTCGTATTTCTCTACATTACTTACATATTTTTCTAACCTATCTTTCTTCTCCAATTCAATGTCTTACAAGAACCCGATCGAGGAGCTGAAGGCGCTAGATTGGAGTAAAGTGTAGGTAGAGATTTCTGTAAGTTCCCCCCCACTTCCTCAACCACTAGTTCATTTCGCCACCTTAATAATCAAGACCTAATCTACTTAGGTGTTTTCATGAACCCTAGGATAGAAGTTGTTTGTCTTGTTTGCCACCTCCACTCATCTCACCCTTGCATAAAAAGAAAATTAAAAAATATATATCTAATCTGATTGTGGGATGAAAGTAACACACATACTATACACACCCACACTTGAGGCACTTAACCTCTTTTGATTTTTACTCAACTGGGATTCCAACCTATGGAACCGGTACACGCACAAATCAACACATAAAAGAGTAGAAATCAGATTAGGTTAATCACTTCTGTGTGCCTTAATTGTGGTGCATCTGGGTCACTTGTTTGCGTTGTTTGGGTCGCACCACCTAATCAATTTAAAACTAAATCATCTTGTAGTTGCTCCATAGAATTCAAATAATTAGGTCAAGTCAGGCACTCCATATTTTCTTGATTTATAAAGGAAAATACTTGAACTTGTGCTTTCAGACTTGGTTTGCCTCACAAACTTGGTTGAATACACCTAATATTTGAATCCTAAAAGCTACCAAGTAAGATTAGAACCTTAAAATTCACCTTACAAAAATTTATTCTTGCTTGAAAAACCATTGGTGGTTGTGCACATACACACCCACGAATTTATCATTAAGGGCATAACCCAATTAAGGGCCCATCACATTCCGAAAGCACTATTATCCCAGACCTTAATTAAAATTGAGTAGACGTTGGCCCTAGGATTCATAGAGTCCATTTCAGGGTACTCTCTTAAACAAAGTTTGAATTAGTGATGTCTGCTTGCTTCAAAAGGTGCTAAGTTGGGGGGCCCGATTGTCAAATGACTTAAGCAAGCAAGGGTATAGCATATTTAGCGGCCCTCCGGACACGCTTCCCCTGCTTCACCGGCCCAACTTTACCACCTTCGGGAGTAAGGACAACACTGAATTCGTTGTGTGGTCAGAGCTTATTTCTTAAGCATAGGTCCCTAAGCTACCCAATTTAAGGATGGGCTTGTATTTTTTATGCTGCAAGGTTCCTTTTTCCCCGTCCTTCCAACTTCCTTCCAGTGCATGCTTGGAAGGAGATCATTGAATCCTTGCTTGGAAGGACCTTTAGACCATTCTTGGAGGTGGAGGTTGAGTTATAGCCAAGCAGATCCCATGGTTGATCAGCAACCACCTCCCTCGCCCCTAAACCAGCAGGAGCTGATTCAGAGGCAATTGGAAGAATTGTAGCAAATGCAGCAATGGTTCCAACGAATGAATGTTCAGGGCACTTGGCCCTTGAAGGATTTTTATGATCCTTCAAATTATGAGGATTATCCCAGCATTGTGATCCCCACTGGTGATGTTGAGATCAAGCCCCAGGTTTTGAGTTTAATTAAACACTTTCACGGGCTTGGCTCAAAAGACCCATTCCAACATTTGGAGAATCTGATCACCCTGGTTCAAACCGCCAAATCGCAGAATGTGGATGAAGAACAGATGCTCATGAGACTTTTCCCCCATTCACTTAGGGATAAGGCCACACACTGGTATCGTATGATTGGAAGACTGATTGCTACCTGGATAGCTTTGAAATTGGCCTTCCTAAAGAAATTCTTCCCAATTGGACGAACCAATGCTTTGCGATGGGCAATTACCACTTTCACCTAGTGGCCGGGGGAACCGTTTCATGGGGCCTGGGAGCGATTCCAGGATCTGTTGCAGACGTATCCACACCACGAGGTGCCTAAATGGCAACTTGTGCAGATTTTCTATCATAGGTTGAATGATCAACTCCGTCATCATGTGGATGCTTCTTGCGGAGGCAATTTCCTCAACAAAGACGCAGATAGCGCGTATGACTTGTTCGAGGAAATGAGCGAAAACTCCATAAACCATGCCTCCATGGAAACCTTCAATCGATCCCAACAAACTAGATCAAATGCCAATGAGGTTCAAGATTCTCATACATTTGATATGGAATTAATCTGCAATATATTAGATAAGGTGGATCTGGTTGCTAAACGATGGAAGAGTGGATGTCCAAAAACTCTAATACTTCTAGATCCACTCAATCCCAGAGTTTGGGATTCCATTCTTCGCAAGCTCCTATGGGACGAGAGTTTGTGAACCAACTTGAGTCGACTCGACCTTCGAGCCAACACTTCTCCGAACCTTATGGGTTCCAAACTGGGGCCTTTGATCCCAATTTTTCTTATCCTTCTTACCCTTCATCCTCATCTTATGAGGATGTTTATGCTGTTCAAGAGAACGCTAGGTCCAACCCTTACTCAAACTCCTATAATCCTGGTTGGAAAAATCACCCTAACTTCTCTTGGAAAGATCAGGGGCAGCAAACCCAATATCGACCTAACAACTATGTACCACAAAAACCAATGGGTCAGGGTCATGTATATACTCAGCTGCCCCTGAATCAGGTTAACCAGCCCATGTGGAATGCTGAACACCCCACTGGGTAGGTTGATTTAAACCTAAAGATGGTAGAAATGCAAAGGTCAATGCTCCAACTCATGCAACAAATGAAAACTTCGCTGGACACCTTGCAATCCAAACTTAATGCAAACAACTGACAGCCCAGATCTCTACCATCATAGCCTATACCAAACCCAAGGAATGTGCAAAACCAAGGCAATGGGCCTCAAGGGTTTGGTAATAGTAGGGAGCCACATGCTCAAGCTCATGATATCTATCAGGCTACCCCAGTCCCTCCCAAAGCTAACCAAGTCCTACCATAATCAACCAGGAGTCTCCTGTTTTGCCCAACCCTCCCCAAGGCACTAACCAACAGCACTTTGCTACTGCAAATACCATCACCTTGAGTGGTAGTAGATACAAGGGTCCCACCCAAACCCACGTCAATACCATTAAGACCTATAATAAGAATTATAGACTCCCAGCTAAGAATGTAATCAACAAAACATCAGAGTCTGATTCGGGAGTATGTTGTTGTTGTGTGGGAAAATAGAAAAAGCCAAAGAAGAAATTGGAGGAAAGGATGTCCTTACTTCAGGCTTTCAAATTGAAAATCATTTTACTCCTCACGGGTATTGGATCAATCCCTGCTTACGCCAAAACTTTACTGAATTCATATAAAGAGAAGCGTAAGCGGAAGTTGAAAACACTAGGAGAGTAGTCATGTCTGACAACACAAGCACACTAATCTTAAACAAGCTATCTCCTAAGAAGCAGGACTCAAGAGCCCCATTGATTTCCTGCACAATAGGAAACATTGCTTCTAACCGGGCCCTCCTCAACTTGGGTGCTTCCATTAATGTGATTCCTACCTCACTACATAGGAAGCTGGGTCTAGGCCACCAAAAACACACTGACATAACCCTGCAGTTGGCCAATAAATCTATTACAAAATCAAGGGGTCACTTAGAAGATGTTTTAGTAAAGGTTAATGATTTGCATTACCTTGTTGGTTTCATGGTCCTTGATATGGAAGCATCAAAACAGCTCAACCACACCTCGATTATTTTGGGAAGACCTTTCTTGGCCATCGCCAAGGCAAGGATTGATTGTGAATCGGGAGATATATAAATCACCTCAAGGAATAAAACAAATCGATTTAATATTTTTGAGGTCTCAAAGAAGGAACAAGTTAAGTGTGGTTTGATAGAGGAGCTTGGCATAATAGAGGAGGTAATGGCCATACACACATTAGACAACCGCTTAATGGCTAACCCAACCCAAACTCAGGAGGAAAATCATAAGGTTGTAGGAATAATTGAGGACAATGAAGACATGCAACCAACTATGGCCAACCGGGATGAGGAAAATATTCATGAAATTGGGAATCTGTTGGAAGATTCACATGATCAAGTTAAAATCCGCCAATGTCCTCATTCCGGATTTTTAAAGTTTGAGGTTCAAATAATGGGTGGAAATCACAAAGATCAAAATGGTTGGATCAAGCACCCGGATTTTGAGGATGTAATTGAACTTTGGGGAGAAACTCTTGTAAAGCTTAGTATTCTAGAGTACACACACACAATACAAACCCCTAACACATCACAAAACCCTCATCGTCCTTTTTCACCCAACCATTGCACAAATCCTACACCCACCCAAACCTCCTCTGTATTGAGTCAACAAAAGTCCTATTAAAGACCATATGGGCTCTCCCTGCATCACCAGCTTGCCACTTTCATTGATCATTTCTTTGACAAGCCCATTTTCACTCTCCGAGACCCATATCTTGGGGCCCGGAAACTTTGTTCTTGTAGCCTTAATGTTTATAATTTTTGTTTGAGGACTATGCCTAACTGAAGGCACTAAACTCAGCACATGTATAGACTATTTTGGAGCTGACCGGAGTTTCACGAAATACAGGTGATATTCTTCCTATTCTGCCCTCCTTTATGCCTTTATTTTATAATAAGGACATTGCATTAGCTAGACATGGGGGGGTGGATACTTTATGATTTGATTATTTTGTCAGCCTGTAATAGTAATTTTCTGTTATTTAAAAAATAATTAAAAAAAATTAGAATTAGGAGAAGATAACTTAGGCATTAGGAGTTGTTAACTTTAGAAAATGATACTTTAGGACTTGAACACTTAAGACTCTTTAGGTCTTCGGGCTTAATCAGACCGAGTGTCTACTAAAATGTGGACTTGGTCTCAAGTCCTCGCCAAGTTATTCTTTTCTAATTTGGTTAATAAATTGGGGTGATAAGTACGCAACTTATCAACCTGCCCTCTGATTTAAGGGGATTTTAAGCCTACGAATCTACACACTATTTGCACTAACTCACTTTTCGGAGATTTTTATGAAAATTAGGTAGCTAATGAACTTTCTAGGGTAATATGGCTGGCAAGTTGTTGTAGGCAACAACTCATTGGCTGGTTGTCCAGAGCCTAGCTACATGACTATACTCATTCTACTACTTTTAGGTAAATCTTAGATCAATGAAGTCACCTACTTAGAAAAAGAAAAAAATGTTACTCAAAAATAAAAAGAAAAACAAATAGAAAATAAAAAAAAGGAGAAAAAAATAAAAATAGAAACCACACTTCATCGCAAGAGTATGACTGGCAAGTTACTGTGGGTAACATCCCATTGGTCGGTTGTCCAGAGCCAAGCTCATAAAAATGCACAAATAATTCTCAAAACACTTAGGGAAGAAGCGGGGAAGTAGAATAAATCGAGGAGATGTACATTGGGTTCACCTTTATGTTGACCCCATAAAAAAATACAAAAAAAGTAGGGAGAAAGCTACCGATCGGAAAGATAAACCTTTAGGCAGAAACTCTTAAGATTACCTAGGGTAGTAGAAACCAGAAGTCCATTTTAGCTGCCACTCAATGAGTCTATCACTCTTTCACAAGATGCTTAGCACTTAGAGTCCTTTTCAAGTCTTGGGTGGGTTGGGTAGCCATAATAAGTTATCCCGAAACTCTCAAACTCCAAAATTCCAAAAAAATTAGAAAAGAAGAAAAAGCAAAAAAATGTATCTTCCCTTTTCAAATAAGGCGAGGACTTGGGCGGCCTACATTTTGGCAGGCACCCAGGCACTATTGAGTCTTCGTAGTTTAGGCCCTTAATTGAAACTTCCTTTATTTAATAAACAACTAATACCTTAAGTGATCGAGCCATAATTCTATTTTTATACATAGCAAATAGTTTAATTTCGCTAGGGACTAGCAAAAGATAAGCATGAGGGTATGATGTAGACACATCCATTTAGGTTAAAATGACTATTTTTGTATGTTGCTAGGCTTAGATATGCATTCTATGTTATAAATATTGCATAGCATGCATCATTCTGCATTTAGAGTAGTTTGTGTATATGTTAGGTTAATTACATCCTTGTATTGCCAGGATAGAAGGAGATTTAATTCAGGGCCTCGGATTGACGATCTGATCATAAAGATCTGATGAGAACAACGATCAGAGTCCAACGCCTCCGAAATCGTCTAGATCGGAATCCCAAAGCACTGTATGTAGTCCGAAGAAGATCAATGGCCAGGGGGCAATGCAACATCCATACGGGCTTCGGATGAAAAATCTGATCGTACGGATGAATTCGGAGCGACGATCGCAATCCAGCAATCCGAAAATCATCTCGATTCAAGTACAGGGCATCCTCTACAAGCAAAAGAAGATGGACGACCCATATGGCACCACACGACACCATCTAGGTCGCCCAACATGGGCCAGCAATCTACCCAACGCTTCCCCTTCATCTACATCATCCATTCCCAGCTGTTGGATCTTAATCCAACGGCTGAGAAGCCTTCTCCACTGCATGCCCATAGGAGGTCTTCTCAACACATGCACTAGCGTGGCACAATGGTTGAGGTGCTACTTCGAAAGGAGGGGCACGGGTTTGAAACCCGCCAAGCCCCCCCAATTGCTCAATTGGACGCACGCAGCACGTGCGCACCAGTCAGCACACGCACGCAGACGCGTGCACACTAGTCCGTGCACCAGCACCACAGCGTAAGCGCCGGTGCATGCACGAGAGCAACACGGCTGCGTGATACGCGCGTGAGCACAACTATAAGCGAGCGTGAGTTGGCGCGGATCCTCAGCGATAGATCCACGAATCTTTAGCAACGTTTATGGACGTCACTAATTATCGATGTGCGACCAAGCCCTTCATCCTCCACAATAAAAGGACCCATACCCCTCCATCCACCATCATCCCTCCCTTCATATGCTCTCCTCACCAACTCTAGAGCTCAAGACACACTTTGAGCTTGTGCCCCAAGCCTTTGGGATGCTCCACTATAGTAAAGAAAAATTATTTTCCACCCTATCGTCACCATTTGTGGAGCTCTCATCGGCCGTCTTCTCAACCCCCTTCTGGGAAGTAGATCATGCCGCAATGCCGCCCGACCTCCCCTCATCTTCCGACGTCGTTTTCTTGCCTCCAACTCCTCAACATCTCCGTTTGGGCCACGTCAATGCAACTTCATCCTTCGAGCAGTCGACAAAGAGGATTTCTCTCACCCCCTTTCCCTTTTACTACTTTCGTAGTGTAGAAGTATTTGTAATAAACATTTGTCAAGCATTTATCTAGAAGTAGTTTTTTATTCTCTCTCTTCCTACATACTTAGCAAGTAGAATAGTTGTTTCATGCTTTCTAGAATAGCTAAGTATAGACAATATTCCTGCTTGTTCCCACACTATCATAAAACACCAAAAATAATTAGCAAATACAAAATACCAAAAAGAAACAAAGCGAAATGTGGATTCAAAGAAACAAACGTTGCCTCCCCATGTTCGACCTAGGACTCCCTTTCGAGTTTTGGTTATAAAATTTATTTGATAGTGAGTTTTGCGACTATGACAACGGGTTTCTCAAAACCTTAACTTTTCCCTCGTGAAAACCCGCTCATCAAGATCACCAATCTTAAATTCCTCGAATAGAACCGTGGGGATGATATTGACTGAGGCACCGAGATCGAGAAGGGTGCGGTTGAAAGTAGTACCATCAAGAATTACAGAAATTAATGGCACGCCCAGGTCTTTCATCTTGGGAGGCAGCTTGCTTTGTATGACAGAGCTTATTTTCTCCGAAAGATGCACCTTTCCTATGTTTTTAGTCTACCTTTTTGGAGTACAGATATCCTTCAAGAACTTAGCATAGACAGGTATATATTTGATTGCATCTAGGGGAGGGATATTGATCTAAACTTGCCCAAATAATTCCATGAGTTCCTCATTTGTGGGCTCAGATTTTTTTCTTCTATTAGTAGTGGAGTAAAGAGTTTAAGGAAAAGGTACAGGAGTCATGTCGTGATAATCAATTTCTTTTTCTTCCTGAGTGATGGTGTTTGGAGAGTGGACTTGCACTGGAGTACTATGGGTTTTATCAGGTTGGTGTGAAGGCCTAGGATCAGTGGTTGTTTTCCCACTCCTCAAAGTAACTACATGGCAGTTTAGTGTTCCTAGGAGGAGGTTGGGGGGTCAATTGTTGATGGAAACCCGGTGGGTGCTGCGATGTTGGGTTGATTTGAGGCTGATTAGTATGGTTTTGATTTGAGTGCCCGCCCTGGTAGTGGTTCCTCTGATTGATAAGGTTGGGTATGGGCTGGGAAGGCAGATGTTCTGTAGGTCTCTGGGTTGGAGTAGCCCCGATTTGATTATGGAGATTTTTAACACGGGTTACCTTTGACGTCTGATTTTGCATCCCCTACAGGGTTTTCATAACCTAGGCATTGATGTCTTCTTGAGATGTCCCAGGTTGAAATAGATTCTGCCCGTACCCTCCAAATTGGTTTTGTTTCTGAGAGAGCACCTAATTGGGCCAGGAGTGAGTCGGGTAATTCCTTCAATTAGAGTTGGAGGGGGTTCTAAATTGCTCCTGGACAGCGAAAACATTTTCAGTAGGGTTAGGATTTGGATAACTGCAAGTCCTCGATGAACCATATAAAGCCTCAAAAAATTGATTATACTCAGCAAGGACAGAAGTGACATTGTGCAAGTTTTCTCTTATCAGAACGTTAGGCAGGATTAGTTGCGGAGCCTGGTTGGTTATGGTAAGTTTTTCCTCAATTTTCTTCTAATTTACTTTCATCTGGTTGAGCTTTTTAGATATCATGTGGAGGTCATCCTAGGTGACAAGGATGGATTGAGTACCTATCTCATGAACACTAAACTACGGGTTGGTAGTTTGGCCAAAGGTATTCATGGAATCATGGTTAAATGAGTTTTCACTCATTTCTTTGAATAAATCGTAAGCACTCTCAGAATCTTTATTTAGGAAGGTGCCGCCACACAAGGCATCAACAAAATGTCAAAGTTGATCTTCTAATCCATGGTAGAAGATCTGCATGAACTGCCATAATGGAACCTCCTAATGCGGGAAACTCTGTAAAAGATCCTATAATCGTTCTCAGGCATCATGCAAAATCTCGCCAGATTTTTGCTGGAAGGTCGTAATAGATCTTCTCAGAGAATTTGTACGACCGATGGGTAAGAATTTTTTCAGGAAAGTAATTTTCAACTGAGGCCATATGTTAATAGTTCGACCGATAGTTCTAAACCAGTAAGCGGCCTTATCTTTGAGAGACAGCAGGAATAACTGCATCAAGCACAAATCTTCTCAAACATTGCGAGAATGAGTTGTCTATGCGAGGAGAGTGAGTTCCTCAAGATGGCTGAATGGGTCTTCCCTTAGAAGGCCATGAAAGTGCTTTATGAGGTTCAGAACTGCCAATTTGATTTTGAAGCCCCCCTCTGGTATGACCACCCCTGGTCTGTCCTCATAATTAGAATGATCGTAGAAATCCTTAAGAGGAATGATAGGCTATTGACAAGGTGGCGAGTTTTGCCCTTGGTTGGCTAGGTTCATCACAGTCCTAGCCAACTATTGTTGGTTTTCTTATAGTTGAGTCAATTGGGCAACCATCATGTGTAAGAGATTGGGAGGGGGCCCTTGATTTTGCTCATGTGGCATCTCAGGAATTTCTAGGCCAGGCAAGTTAGAAATGGGTAAGTCAAAAATGGAGGGGTTAGCTTGTGGATTTTGGGTGGAGGGGTTAGAGGCGAGATTAGAGCTGGGATAAGAAATGTTATGTGGGTGAGAGGTGGAGCGACATTGGACCTATTTTGATTTTCCATTTTTTAATAATGCACAGATCTTTTTGTGCATGGGGCAAAATCAATTGGTCCCTGAAGATGTGGATTCTAAGACCTTCACCCGTGCATAAACTGGAAGAATGAGGAGAGGAAGGAAAGATGAGGAGAAGTGTGCAACCAAGAAAGCAAAAATCTAGACCTAACTTAAAGGTGACTCCCTAAAAATTACCTAAGACTTGGTCTACCCAAGAATTAAAAAATCAGTAGCTGATAGCCGTTTCCTCAACAAATCTGGCTAAATTGAATAAGGGGAGGGTTGGGCCCAAGCATGCCCCAAAAAAATCACTGAGGGCTTGTATAAACCCACGCCTGGTCGTTTGACACAACCCCTCAGTCTGGCACCAAATATAGATAAAGGAACTAAAACCAACTAAGGAAATCTTAAAACCTAGGTAGCAACCCTAAGTTTAATGAAACATTAGGGGTCAAATTGCTATCAATTTTAATTAGGTTTAGGAGGCTAAAGTCCACAAGGAATATGATGGGTGTTGATTGGGGTAATGCCCGATTATTACCTTTTTTTTTGTGTGTGCGAATTTGGGTGGGAATGTGATGCCCAAAGCCAAAATAAGGAGATTTGCAAACGAGGATTAAGATTAAAGGATTTTAGGGTTTGATAAGATTTAATCAAAATTTTAAGATTCTCTCTTAATGATTCAAAAAAGTTCGAAATGCTTCACACAATATTGCAATCAAGTTTTGAGGTTGGTGAAAGCAAATTCCTTTAATCAGATTGAGTGACTAAGAGAGAATTAAAACCCTAAAGTTGAAAATCCTAGTTATGCAACTCCTAAATGAATCTCTTTTTATGAAATCTTTAAAAGCAGTGATTCAAACAAGAAAAAAACACTACCACTTGATGTAAAATCAGATAAAGAATCCAAAAATGTTTTCTTTGAGATTTTAGGAAATTGTTTGATACTTTTTTGGAATTTTTCTTCTTACTAGTGCCAAGAATGACCTCAACAATTTTTGAAAATTTTATATGGTGTAGAGAATTTCTCAAGGTTTCCAAAAATAAAAATTTTATTCAAATCTGATGAGTAGAAAAATTTATAAAATTTCACAGATAGTAAGAAAATAGTAAGGAAATAATGTTTGACTCTTGTTTAGTCTACGAATTTTTAAAATTTTTGTACTTATCAAAGTTGTCTAAAAGTTGGACTCAAAGTTCATAACTCAAAGGAGCTTCCATGAGTAAAATTTGATGATTTTAAGAAGCCTTTAGTTTCCAAACCTGATTTTTGAAAATCAAGATAAAAATCTAGATTTTCAAAAATCAGACACTAATAAGACAAATATGGTGGAGAATTAATGCAAACAAACACACAATTTGTTTTTAGGGTTCCACCACCCCAAATTTTCTTATTTTTTGATTTCTTTTGATAATTTAAATATTTTTTTAAGAGACTTTTGTTTTAAATGAAAGAAATGACCTAGGGTACTAACTTGAAGTACATGGGAAGACAAGGCACTTGAAGTTTTCCACTCTAAGCAAATTCGAATCCCACTCCCACTTCTGATTCGCACCTAAACAAAGCAAAACACAAAACTTGTGGAGACTCAAGTAAGCAAGCGAGATACAAGAATATAAACTAAGCCATGCCTCCCTGGCAACAGCACCAAAAAGTGATGTCGAAAATACGTGTTTTGTTAATTGATATATTTCATGTCATTGTAAAGCATAAATCGCAATCAACTTCCACAATTTATAACCTAGATAGTGGTGGTATCTAGGGTCATCTAAAGAGGCAATTTGTTAGTTGATTATCAAATTCTCTCTCTTGCTCTTTTGAATCAACACTTATATTTTTATTGTTTTGTATTTTTGAGTTTTTTTTATTTTGAAATAATCGTGCAATACAAAGATGTCTTAGCAGAACTATGTGAGTAGGAAACTATGCCCTAAGTGACAAGAAAGAATCCTCTCTTCTAAACTCACCCTAGGCAAGTGTACCAAGGGTAATTAGAAGAGAAGAGTGTGTACACTAAGAGATAAAGGAAAAGGCTTGAAACTTAATCAACACAAGAAATGGAAATAGGGAATTGAAAGGCAATTAAAATCTTTGTATTACTAGAAAAATAGAAGACAAGTAGCTAAATGCTTCTTACAAGAAAAATGCGAAAAATACTAGCTAATACAAAGAGAGATACAGAAGAAGAAAAAGCCCTCCAAGTAGTGAAGCACTCTCACTCTAAGTGCAGCTGCTCCTGCACTATGAAGAGAACTCTTCAAGCTCCTAGTATCCTCTGATTCTCCTCCAAGTCCTCCAATGGTGGACATCCTCCACCTTGTTTCTCCTCTGCCTGGCCATCCTCTAAGTATGCCCCTTGGTGTGGCACAAGGGAGAAGAGAGAAGAGGAAGAAGGCACCAAAGGGGCGGGTAGGATGCCCCCTATATCTTCTTCTCTTCTTCTCCTTCCTTGGTCGTGGGTTGGTGGAATATGGTAGAGTAAACATGGCATCCAAGGATGATCTAAAATAAAGGTTTGGTTATTTATAGGAAGGGAAAAGTGATGGATCTAATATAGATGGTTATGCACACACAAGCACTCAAGTGGATATAAGTAATAACAAGAAATTTGCACAAATAACAATCCATAGAAATTGACACAAAATATATAGTGGTTCCCTACTCACTTGGGTAGTCCACTACCTAAGCCTTCCAGCTTAGGATTTTTAACCTGATTCCCTCAACTCCGTGGGAATCACTTTACTAATGGAGGTAATTAATAGGTTACCTCAACCTAAGTACAAGAAACGAGTTTGTTACAACCCAAACAATGAGAAATAAGCTCAAATACAAAAATAGCACTCTCTCAACAATAATTAGAATAATATTACCGAAAAGAGAGCCTAGAAAGGACGTGAATGCTTGATAATTACGTAAGAAAAGTACGTTGATGTGTTTGCAAATGCGTAGAGAGAATGAGAGTAGTAAACTACTTTTCTTCTCTTGAAATATGGTGAAAATATGAAAATCTAGCTCTAGGATTTCCTCTTCTATTTCTTGTGTGCAAACTAAGAGTCCTGGGGTCTTTTTATAGATTTAGGACGTTAGTAATACGCCTACTAGATGTTAAGGTTTAAATCCCAACGTTTAAGTCCTCAAAATCAATTTACTAGCCGTTCATATTTGAACCAATGGCTAACTAGTACCGGTATTGAAGTATGGGTATCGGTACTAGCTACTCAAAGTTTTTCTATAGCTAGCACATAAGAATCCCGGTACCAGTACTCATCATAGGTACCGGTACTTGTGACTCCCAGGTTTGAGACTCGCTAGGCACTGTGACCTACCTATACCAGTACTTATCATGGGTATTGGTACTTGTAAGGTCCAGGCCCGATTTGAGTCTTCAAACTGTGACCATCAGATACCGGTACTCCTCATTAGTACCAGTACTTTTTGTTCACAGTTTGAGACAAAGACTCAAACTTGTGCCTTGCATGTACTGGTGCTTATGAACAGTATTGGTACTTACTTTCAGGTACCTTTATATAAAGATTTTACAAAGATTAACTTTAAAGAACGTTCTTTGAAAATGATCGCAATATTAATCCTAATTTATCTCTAATTAATTTTATGATCTAATACTTGATTCTTTGTTGAGAGGCATACATTCTAAAAAATCTAATCTAAAAGACAACAAAAACTCCAGATGATCTTCTATCATCAACTCCTCCTTGCCATCTTGTCTCCATGTCATCATGCCTCCTTGACATAATTCTCTATCTGCCTTAATCTTCACCTAAATATGAAATATCAGTCAATTGTAAACATTAATATATAATAATTTTTTTAACACCAAAACAAGATGTGGAACAAGGTTCCAACAATCTCCCACTTTTTGGTTCCTTCGTGCCCCCTTCCTATTTTGATTGAAGGAAGGTCTCGAAGGAGCTAAAGAGGGAGCCCATTCGTCACTTTAAGATGGCGTTAGGAGGGAGAGGCCATGGTAATAGGGTGGGAGATGAGGGGTGGTCAACTTGGAGATCTAAGGCTTGGCGGAGGAGAGAGCAAAGGGGTATTCTCAGACGAGAAGGAGGGCTGAGGGCATGGGGCACGCGAGGAAGGAGGTATGGAAGAGGTTTAATAGGGAGATTGTGTGTTTCCACTGTCGAAGGCATGGACATGTGGCAGTGGTATGCTATTGCACAACAATCATAGGCCCTAATTCTCTTGAATTAAGGTAGAACCTAGCTTAACAGGGGTATTTTGCATGCATACACATTGTACTTTGCATCCTAGATGATTTATATGTTTTATACATAATATGTGCTATTTGAGAGGTATTAATAATTGCAGGTAATTTAGGGCTATGGATGACCGATCCAACCTTATGGATATGTTTAGAACAATGACGGGAGTCCAACGCTTCCAAGATCGCATCAATCAGACTCCCGTAGCACCCTAGGGAATCCACAGAAGAAGCAAGAGCCAAGGGGAAAATTGAAGAATATCTGGACCTCAGATGACAAATCCAACTGCACGGATGGATCTAGATCGATGTTCGCAGTCCAACGACGCAAAAATCAACTCAATCGGAGGCCTACATCATCAGATACAAGGAGGAGAAGATGGACGGCCACGATGGCGCCACGTGGCACCATCTTAGCCGCTCCCTCACCGTGCCCCAGCCTCTAAAGATCATCCTTCGCGCGTTGTGGGCCATTCAATCTCCATCCAACTCCCATGAACGCACCACGTCGCCTGCCTTCAGTCGCTTCATTAAGTGAGGACGAGATCTCAACCGTTGGATTTCCATCCAACGGCTGAGGGCAACTGCACACGAGATGGCAACTAAAAAAACTCACGCATGTAGCACAATGGAAAGCGTGCTTAACAACAAACGTGCGATGCAAGTTCGAGTCGCGATATGGGAGTTGGTCATGCGCAGATGAAATTCAACCGTTCGATCTTCATCGAGCGGCGACAGGGGCGACACGTGGCACACGTGGATGCGAGGGAGCAAGACGTGCGAGATGACATGCACTTTAGGATTTGAGAGGGCACGACGCACACTCTTTTAAGCCGTTTGATCGAGAGATCGGACAACTGAGATGACATAAGGAGTTGAGGCATGTTTGAAGGTCGTACGAAGCACGCGAAGGCAGAAGCGCGAGCGCAAGTGAGTGGAGACTGTGAGATGGAGATCCAAGGGCGCACGTTGCACCACGTGTCAGCACCAGATTAAATCCACGAATGGAGAAGGATTTGGAAAGCTTAATCAGGACCGTTGATCTCCGGATCAACGGATCTGATCAACCTAAAGCTATTGCACATAATTAAGGGCTCCGATGCCCTAAATACCCTTAACAAAAACTATAAAAAAAGGCCTAAGGGTCCTCTTTGAAGGCATTGAATGAGAATTCTTCTTCTTCCTCCTTCTACAACTCCTCTACCTTCTTCTTCCCGTCCTCTCTGCCTCTGTCTCTGCATCTTTGTCCAAAGCGTCCGTTGAGCCACCTCGGTGGATCGTTGCTGCTATCCTCAACCTCTCCAGAAGGCCACCACGGACCACCCGTGATGCCCTTGTTCTGCTACATAAATAGTTTATGCTCATGCTTAGAATTTGTCTAGTTATAATTGCATGTATGCAATTCATGTTCAAACTCTCTGCTTGATATATATATATACATTGTGATTCATTGTCTATGATATTTAGTAATTAGATTTAGAATAAGAGAATGAAATCAAAAGTGCTTTCTGCCTCCCTGTGATCAACCGGGACTCACCAGTTCTGTTAATTTCTTTGTCGAGACGTATTTTGCACTATATTACAACGCATTTATATTTCACGCGATCTACGCCCTGAACAAATTGGCACCGTTGCCGGGGAGGCACGACCACTTTTGATTCCATCTCTAACATAGTATTTTTGTGTGCAGGTTGAACCACACGAAGCAGTCAATGAGGCAAAGCAGGAGCTGCGAAAATCAGGTGCACACATTCTTGTTAGAAACTTGGCCAGAAATTGATTGGCATCTTTAAAATTCAATAGCCTTGTTTCTAATGCTCCAAAAATTCTGAAATTTGTACTAGAACTAGATTTTCAAATTATCTTTCCAACGCCACCTTTCCCAAAAAGAATTTTCTTTTTTGGAATTTTTAAAAATTCATGGAGTACATACAAGTCAAATTGCTTGAAAATAGAACTTTTGCGAAATTTAGAAATCAATTCTGGCCAACATACAAATCGGATTTACTCACGATTTGTAAGGTTTGAAATATAATCAAATTAACTTTCATTATCATATTTTTACAAAATTTTTAGAGCATATTTGATATCATTTCCAATAGAAAAACCAACACGGGGTCTAAATCCCAAATTTGACCCCTGGTTTGTTAAAAATTCATAACTACTTGTTGGAAATAGTAAAAATTTTGGAAAAATACTCTTCGAAAAGTTTATTAGAAAAGGAATCTTCTTGACAAGTTTTAAATCATTTTGATTTCATCTTACTTAAGAGTATACATTTGAATTGTGGTTTTCAATTTGAAAAAAAACTTAGAAGTGCATGAACCAATAGGATAACATAGACTAACTTGGACTCCGATGAGCCCAAGAGTTAGTCGGTGAGGTGAGTCACCTGGTGGACCACCCATCATTTACTAAATTGAAGAAACAGGTTAAAATTCACGAAAATATATCAAATAACCTACATTCGGCTTGAAACTACTGGGTAGTTTCAACCTCTCCTGTAAAACCTGGTGTCTAAGCCTGTGGGGTAACAGAACCAGAGGTGAAAGCCAAAGGAAGAACCTTCCTCGTAGTCCCCTCGTAACCAGCCTAGCCAGGTTAGCCTGAGAAGCGAGAGTTCCTTGCAGTAGTCTCTCGCCGAATTTTTTTTAATAACACAAACTTAAACAAAAAATCTGGTCATCTGATCTAAAGGATCACTCTGATGAACAAGGCCTTAACCTTGTTCTGCTTCACTATACCAACTCTTTGAATTGGTGTATGCAAGGAAGAAGATCGTTAGGACCTAAACTTGTGGGACCTTGGGAACTAAACCCAAGGTGGCAAAGGCGATTCTCACCTGACCTTTCTTCCCAACTTTCTTCCACTCGATTAGCTGAGATGGCTAATCTCGATCCTTGAGTTGGTCAGAACCCAATGGCTCGTCTGGAAGCCAAGGTCGAGGAAACGGAATAGAAATACAAGTAGAGCATCGACAGGATTCTCACAACACTTGACAGGATGCAGCATCCACCACGCGGAGAATAACTACAGGACTTCTACGATCCAGCGGAAACAATTATATCACCTCAGGTTTAGATTCCCGCAGGCGAAGACGCATTCGAGTTGAAGCCGAATATCATAAGTCTGATTCAAACTCATTTCCATGGAAACTCAAATGAGGATCCCTTCCAGCACATCGAAGATCTAAGTCGAATTGCAGAGTCGGTTCGACCCAGGAATGTAGATATCAAAATTATTCTCATGAAGCTTTTTCCTTTTTCTCTCAGGGATAAAGCTGCTTATTGGTTCAAGACTATTGGGAGGCCAATTGGAGCCTGGGAGGAATTATGTCACAAATTCCTCCAAAAGTTCTTCCCAATTGGTCTAACAAATGCTATAAGGCACGCGATCACGACCTTTGCCCAAGGTCCTAGAGAGAAGCTGCATGACGCTTGGGATAGATTCCACGATCATCTCTGGAAGTGCCCACACCATGGTGTACCCAAATGGCACCTCACTCAAGTCTTTTACCATGGGTTGGATGACACACATCAGTACCTAGCCGATGCATCTAGCGGTGGGAATTTCCTTGCAAAGGACGAGAACAACTCATTTGAACTGTTCGAGTCCTTAGCAGAGAACTCGATGAATGCCACCTCAATGAACCAGTTCCAGCGACTGGACAGCAATGAGTCAGTGTCCACGAAGCTCAAGCCAAGTCTGCTCGAGCCGACATGGACATTATCACCAAAAAGCTGATAAGGTGGATCTGCTCGATAAGAAGCCTGATGAATTACTGCGAGCTAGATCTGGATCTTCTGGCAGCACTGCTCCATCTTACACCTCTCAAGCATCCCGAGCCCCCTATGCTCGTACATATCTGCTCACTCAGGATGTTTTCTCTCCATCTCCGCAGGATCCTGTGTACCAGGAACCCGTGAACAATGTGGACCTGGCACTGTACAATCAGGGTTACGCACCACATGACGATGCAAGTACATATTCTTTTGATGAATTTACATCTAAGATGTCTTCGGCCTATGAAGATGTCAATGCTATTCAAGGTTACGGGCGTAACAACCTGTATTATGAGACGTATAACCCTGGTTGGCACCAGCATCCCAATTTCTCCTGATCTGGTAACCCACAGACACCGAGTCAAGCTCCACACTACCAGACCAGATAATACGGGAATGCGCAAAACACGTATCCTAGGCAGTAGCCATTCCCGTCTCAACAGCAACAAACCCGTTCTATTTATCAGTCATTGCACCAAGCTGCCAACTACCTCCAAAGCGGGTTGACCTTTTAGAGTCTCTGAAGGAGGAATTGTAGGCATCAATTAGGAAATCTACTCATGACAACCTGCAAATAATGAAGGTAATGGCTGACCAAATTTAGAGCATGCAAAGCATGCAAAACCATATGATGCAGGAGCATAGGTCACAGGGAGCTTTGCCCTCCCAATCTGTGTCAAACCCGAGATATGTGTAGAATCAGGGCACCCTACCTAGATTCCAAGCACCACAGGGGTAGACACATGCTGTTCTGCAAGCACCTCTTACACCACCTGGTTATGGGCTCGATCAGGAACCTCTATTGCCAAACCCTATCTATTCAGGCCAACTCACTCCTCTACCCCTTCATGGATAGCACGCTGATGCAAAAGCTGTCACCTTAAGGAGCGGAAAGACTACACAGAATCCGCTACCTAGGCAAGTGGGTAATGATTTTTCCTACACTCTACCACAAGATGGCTCACAACCCTCTCCCTCTCACAAGCCATGTTCATTAGATAAAGGAAAGAAGCCCCTAGACCCTGAGATTCCCATCCCTTTTCCTGCGGCTCTAATGCAAGATTCATCTTGGAAAAAGGATACATGGAATTTCGAGGACCTGAAATCTATGTTTAAGGAAGTTCATATTCAGGTCCCTCTCCTCGAAGCAATAGTTCACATCCCTATTGTTGCTAGGTTCTTCAAGGACTACTATACTCCGAAGCGACAGCAGAAAATCGGACGACAGGCAGTATTATCTGAGGAAGCCAGCGCTGTTATCTTAGCCGACTTACCACCCAAAAAGAAGGACCCGGGCACACCACTGATTTCTTGCTTTTTGCAGGATTCCCCTTTTGATAGGGCCCTTCTTGATTTGGGGTTGTCCATCAACCTAACTCCCACCGTAGTATTTGATCGATTCCGATTTGGGGAGTTAAAGCCCACCTCAATTACCATACAGTTGGCTGACCGATCAGTAAAAAAGTTGAGGGGGGTGGTTGAAAATGTGATCGTGAAAGTCCAAGGATTCTGCTTTCCAGCAAACTTTTTTGTTCTTAATATGGAGGTTCCTCCCAATGTCCGTGATGCACCGATTATTCTAGGTCGCCTGTTCTTGGCAACCAGCCACGCGAACATCGATTGTGCATCCGAGTGCATGGAGATTGCCCTAAGGAACGAAAAGCTTAGACTAGAAATTTTCAGGGCATCAAAGAACTTCGATTGCAATCTAATTGAGGAGGATGGTGAAGATGAAGATTTGGCTTTTTGTGGGAACATTGGGCTCCTTTGTAGCAACCCAATGGCACATTCATCCTCACTATCAGGGGTCTTAGATCGCGATCCACTCGGGATTGAGATAAATGACATACACATTTCATCCCATGGATCTGGCTGTCGTGGATGTTCATCTACTCCCAACACCCCTGATCCTGACTATCCTATCCTATCTAGCACTAATATCTTAAGATAGGATTACATGACCACTACAGACGGATTCTCCATTAGTTAGGATCAAGAGATTTGAAATGACCCGCTGCCCTTTTGGGTTGTTTAAAACGTCTAGATTAGCTATCAGACGTCTGGATGGAGGGTCGGACATTTGAAAGTAAAAGAACCGTACGTTGTTTTCTTTTTCCGCGCACGCGCACACGCACACACCTCTCTCTCTCCTCACCCCAAACCCTAACCCTCTCCTATTTAATTCCCACTCCCCCCACGCCACTCTCTCCATCTTCATTGACCACCAACTTCATCCTTTCCTCCAGCTGGCCACCACCTTCCTTCTAGCCACCAGCGCGGCGTGTGGCGAGGAAGAAGAGAGAGAGGGATGGGACGCAGAGGAAGAGAGGGGAGCTCTTGAGCGAGCCACGAGAGCATGGGAGGAGACCTAGGGGAGGAGCTCGGAGGAGCTCGTGCACGAGGAGGAGGAGCTCGCAAAGGTGGGCTTCGCGGCCTTCTAAAGCTGTCGGTGTAGTAGCTGTGGGCAGTACGGAGGGGCCGCGCGGAGGAGAAGGCTCGTGCGAGTTCTACGTACTAGACATTTTCCAGTATCAGATGTCTGGAGCATCTCCCAGATGTCTGGAATAGTAGAAAGACGTCTAGAGCTGAAGTCAAATGTCTAAAAACATGATCAGTGCCAAGGTACGTACTTCTGTGCAGTTACGGCCATGCAGGCCTCACCACAAAGATTTGCCCAGCCATTTTTAGGTTTGAGCGTACGTACGCAGGGGGCAAGGCGTTGGAAAGGTGTGGGGTGCGCCCTTCGAGGTGCTTTTGGATGTCTGGACACGTCACCAGACGTCTGACCATACCTCCAGACGACCGGAAGGAGAGTTCGACATCTAGAACTCACCTCAGATGATTGCAGAAGGGTCCAGATGTTCGAGGCAGCCGCAAGAAACCCAGGGTGAGTATTGACGTCCCTTAAGACGTCTGGGACTATACTCAGACGTCTGATTTTGGACAGTGTGAGTGTTTTTGGCCCATTTAAGGCCCAAACGGAATCGGATTTCTGCAAACAAACTACTGTTGTTTTTCACTTGAGTTTCTCTACGAGTTAGTGTCACTTGTATATAGTTGTGGACTTGTTTGATGTGTTGGTTAATTGTATAGGTCTCCAGACAGTTGAATACGCAGGAGCCGCAGAGGCGACGAGATCTACGATTCGAGCCCCCATTCCTCCCATGTTTGTCGGTAGAGTGGTTTACATTGATATTAAGATTTAAATAAATGAACTTCATGTTTAGAATAACTTGAATGAACCCTAGGATGCAAATGAACCGTAGGGCTGGAACAGATGAGTATGGTTTGAGCTACACTGTATACTTGAGATACATGTAGAACCCTAAGATGGGAATGAACCCTAGGGCAGGAACAAATGAGTATGGTTGAGCTACACTGTTTACTTAAGATACGTGTACAACTTTAAATGCTAGCAAATGTATTGGTTATTTTAATGTGATACCTTGTCAGTTAGAAAATCACGAGTTGCCTGTTTTAAGAATGGAACCGGTAATGTGAATAGAGAAATATGAAAGTCTGGAATATAAAATGAAAGGAATACCAGCATGAACCCTACGGGGAATTAGGAGAACTCCTGTAGACAAGAAGTGAGCTGGCTCTTGTGTATGCAGTACCAAGGAGAGCCACTGTCCCTTTAGTGTAGAGGGGTACTAGCCGCCCATTGGGATGAGCCCCAGGGTCAAGCCTAGACACTCTACATCGACTCTATTTGGCCCTCGTGTATGTGGTACTGAGATGTGCTACTTAGTGTAGGGAGGGAGCTAGCTGCCCCAGGGGGCCCGGGGTTAGGACTAGCCACCCTACACCGACTCTTGTTAGGCCCACTAGGCAAACCAAGATAGTCGGATGAGGGTATGCAGACTATGGAGGGGCAAGACCCCTGTTCTGTTATGAGAGGGCAAGGCCCTGTACAGTTCCGTGTTGTACCTTTAGGCGTACCCGCTAGCGGAAACGACTAACTGCGTGCCAGTGCGGGATAGCTACCTGCGCATTTATCTCGTGTGCCGTAGTCACCGCTACGTCGTGACTGTGACCTCAGGGTGGTTGACTGGGTGTAGGATTACCACAGGGAACTCTCTCGGCTAGGAGAGCACTACGTGTACCTCCTACATCATGGAAAAGACTGCAATCAAGATTGTTCCTGTGAGGAACATGCCAGATCAGGAAATTATTTAAGTGAATAAAGGAACAACAAATTAGAAGTACTTGGTTGAACTAAATGAAAATGGATAGTTACTTAATTTCATTAATTAATAGCTTATCTTAATTACATGTAAATGGCTAAATTACTACTCTACTTAGCGTTCAATGACTCCGAAAATTTTATAACCTTATTCAGGTCAGGGAGTTGAGCAGCTAGCACCATCGACTATAGAGGGAGCTGGGCCCAGTCGAGCCCATCCATAGCTGTGTTTTCTTACTGTTTCCTTAGCTTCTATTGTAGTAGTGAGTATTTTATTCTATGTAATACTATTTCAGTTACTTTTCCACTGTACTTTCCTCTGTTATAGTTGTGATGGCCTATAATATTGATAGATTATTCGCTCTGTTTCTTTTACTATCTCTTGATTACTTTCTAAGTTACATTGCATGTGTGGTTGTGAATTATTTCCTGCTTTTGGTTATTTTTCGTTGGATGACTAGGTCTTGGGATTAGTTGAGGCGGGCCGGTCTCGAGTCCTGTAGGGATCTGGGATTGAGTCGTAACAAGATTTTCGCTGTTGCTTCCTCTCCTCCCCTGCATAAACCCTTTCCCCACCCTCCGCTACTAGAGTTACAACCCTTACCTGATTCGCTCAAGTACGTGTTTCTGGGAGAAAGTGAGACGTATCCCATGATTATCAATGCTCACTTGACTCCAGATCAAGAACACTAATTGATGTCTGTTCTGCAAGCACATAGGGCTGCTATAAGGTGGGGCATTGCTGATCTCTGCAGGATTTGCCCCTCATATTGCACTCACCATATCTACACTGATGAAGGGGTGAGACCATCAAGACAACCTCAAAGACGCCTAAATCCAAATATGTTGGAGGTTGTCAAGAAGGAGATCATCAAATGGCTAGACGTGGGCATTATCTATCCAATTTCCGATAGCCAATGGGCGAGTCCCATTCAGATTGTGCCCAAAAAGGTGGGATTCACCGTGATAAAAAATTAATTGGGCAAATCCATCCCGACCCGTACCACGACTTCTCGGCAGGTCTGCATTGATTACAGGAAGCTAAACTTGGCTACCAAAAAGGATAATTTTCCTTTACCCTTTATTGATCAGATTTTAGAATGGCTAGCTGGGCATAGTTTCTTCTGCTTTCTGGATGGATACTTCGGGTACAATCAAGTAGTGATCAACTCGAAAGATCAAGACAAGACAACTTTTACGTGTCCCTTTGAAACATTCATTTTTAAGTGGATGCCCTTCGGCCTCTGCAACGCACTAGCTACTTTTCAGCGATGCATGATGCCCATCTTTTCATACATGATCGGGGACTGCGTAGAAGTGTTCATGGATGACTTCTCCATGTTTGGAAATGATTTTTCATCTTGTCTTGAAAACCCTACAAAGATCCTAAGGAGATGTATAGAAGTTAACCTAGTACTTTCAGGGGAAAAAAGCCATTTTATGGTGAGGGATGGCATCGTACTAGGTCACAGGATCTCCTCTCATGGACTCGAGGTCAACTGAGCTAAGTCCAAAATCATTTCGCGATTACCTCCACCTAGGTCGGTCAGGCAAATCAGATCGTTCTTAAGGCATGTCGGATTTTATCGAAGATTCATTCAAGATTTCTCAAAAATTGCTCATCCGTTAACGAATCTTCTAGTAACCGACACTCCCTTGATTTCGACTCCTCGTGTCTCAGCACTTTTGAGACCTTGCGAAGTGCTGTTTAAAGTGCACCTATTCTCCAACCTCCTGACTAGTCTCTCGACTTCGAGACGATGTGTGACACCTCTGACTTTGCTGTCGGAGCCGTTCTTGGCCAGCGTCGGAAGTGCCATTCATTCGTAATATACTACACTAGCAAAATGCTGAACGAGGCTCAGCGTAACTATACAGACACTGAGAAAGAATTGCTAGCTATGGTATTCGGGTTGGAGAAATTCAGGTCATACTTACTCGGGTCCAAAGTTATTATCTACACTGACCATTCCACCCTCCGACATTTGTTGGCAAAGAAGGACACCAAACCCCACCTTATCAGATGGATCCTTCTTTTGTAGGAGTTTGATGTCACAATCCGCGACAAACTCGGAGCCCATAATGTTGTGGTAGATCACTTGTCTCAGCTAGACCCAGACTATATTCCGCACTCCCTGCCTATCTCATATCAATTTCCGGATGAATCTCTGTTGTCCATCAACTCTGTTGAGTTTCCTTGCTATGCTGATATAGCAAACTATCTCGTCGCAGGCAGGCTACCTGCGGGATTATCCAAGGATCAAAAACTCAAATTTATATCAAAGGCTAAATTCTATTTTTGGGATGACCCACTATTCTATCTCATTGGGGCTGATCAGATCATCCGTAGATGCGTCCCTGATTCGAAAATCTCTAGTGTGTTATCTTTCTACCACAGCGATGCTTGTAGGAGTCATTTCTCAGGCCGAAAGACCACTGTAGAGATTTTGCAGTCGGGATTTTTCTGGCCAACCATTTTTAGAGATACACACAAGTTTGCCAAATGTTGTAAGCGATGCCAGTCAGTTTGTTCTATGACCCGGAGAGACATGATGCCTCTCCAATCTATTCTCGTCGCAGAAGTGTTCGATGTCTGGGGCATCGACTTTATGGGCCCTTTCCCAAACTCGCACGGCTTTGAGTACATACTTCTTGCAGTTGACTATGTCTTAAAGTGGGTCGAAGCTATCCCGGCAAGACGAGCTGATCATAAGACTATTATATCCTTCGTCCGGGAATTCATTTTTGCAAGATTCGGAGTTCCTCGCTCCCTGATAAGTGGTGGGGGTAGTCACTTCATCCATGCCCATTTCAGGTCATTATTGAAGAAATACGGGGTGCAGCACCTCATTACTACCCCATATCACCCATAGACTAATGGGCAGGCTGAAGTATCTAACAGTCAAATCAAGCTTATCCTTCAAAAGATGGTTAGACCTAATAGGAAGGATTGGTTCGATCGGTTGATTGATGCACTATGGGCATATCGGACCGCGTATAAGGCCCCGCTCAAAATGTCACCATACTACATGGTGTATGGAAAGGCCTGTCACCTTCCTGTGGAGCTAGAGCACCATGCCTTTTGGGCAGTGTAGAAGTGTAATTTTAACCTCGAGGCTGGAGGTTATGAAAGGAAGCTCCAGCCCAGTAAGTTAGAGGAGATTAGGCGAGAAGCTTACGAGAATGAAAAAATATATAAAGACAAGACAAAGGCTTTCCATGATCGGCACATCCGAAGGAAGGAGTTCACACCTAACTAGCAGGTCTGGTTGTTTGACTCTCGACTCAAATTCTTTGCGAGAAAGCTCAAGTCCAAGTGGACTGGGTCATTTCTGATGGTCCACCCGTATCCTAATGGGGCAGTCCAAATTAGAGTCCTAAATTCTGGACATATTTTACAGTTAATGGCCAGTGCCTCAAACCATTTTTCGCCCAAGAACCTCCTCCTGCTAACAAAACGATACATCTTCTCGAGGACGTGTGACTGACGAGTTTCCTAGCTAGAGGAGTTAAACTCAGTGCATATACATATATACATACCATATATACATAGCATATTTCATTTTCGCATATTATTTTGCATATTGTGTATGGCATAGCAGTGATGGCATGAGCCGAACGACAACTCAGAAGCAATTCTAGGTGATTTCTATCCACGTATACCCTGCCTTATTCCAATTTCTTTTATTCATGCATGAGGACATGCAAACACTTAGGCATTGGGGGTAGTCCATAAAAACTAAAAATTTTCTGCCAACAATTGGGGGATTAGATCGTTTTATCAAAAGGTTTTATTAAAGATTTATTCTTTAGTATATTCCTAAGCTTAGAATCCAGTATAACGTCACAACTGCATGTATAATTTGCAATGGATCCACTGTGAAAATCGATAGACATCTCTAGTTTATTGAGAAGAAGCATTGTTTCTTCTCCTGAACCCTTGGACAGCAATTAGGGAGTCAGGTGAACCATCTTCTAGTAGATCCACCAAAACATATGTGAGATGAGAGTAGAGTCTGCTGGTGCTCTAAGGCTAATGTAAGGAGTCTTTAATTCTGGATAATTGAATAATACTCAGAGTTGGGCATAGTTTTCGTTCTTAATTCTTCCATACTAATTCTGTGAGAAATTCCGTACGAGAGCGACCAAATAAGGCAAAGACACAGAGAATGGATTCTGATAAAACTAGGACTGAGGTGGATGGTTACGACTGTCCTCTACGAAATCCTCGACTGAAGGAGGGTACTGATGTCAAGGTTAGAAATACATCATCCTATCTGTTCCCTACCCGATGCCGAGAGTAGGCACTTCCACCAAATAAGCCACCCGAGATCCTCTTGGTCATCCCCAAAAATCCAAAATAATGCCTCATGAATAAAAGTACGTATGTCGTGTTGCATTGTGGCATTATGCTATGTAGGTAACGGCAATGTGCCAGTAGTATGAAAAAAAAAGGGGTATCTTCTTCAAAAAAAAAAAAAAGTGTTATGTTAAGAAGTTTGAGTCAAGTGTTTTGAGGCAAAAACACCTACCACCCTCATGAACCACCAAATACAACCTTAACCTATTTTTTATGTATTTTTGACCGCCCAAATACAAGATGAGGGGTCTCACTTAGTCGTAGGATTATTAGAACCTAATTAAAGTGTGATGCCATGCAAGACCACTAAATACAGTTGCAAATCTAGTGAGATGTTTTTAATCTCTCTGAAATGGGTTTTAAAGTCATCGCATTGTAGTATAGATCTAATCAGTGCGAAAAATAAATAAAATTTATAACTCGAATGTCAGAAATGAAGTCCGAGGTCGTTCACTAGGAGCAAATAGGAATTCAATCGCTAATCTCAATAAATAATGTAAATGAGCACAATTAATGATAACAATTACTCAAAACTAATATTCAATGTAGCACATGAGTATATCAAGAATCTATTGAGGTAAAAAGTCATCTAAGACAAAATAATGGTGATTTGAATCACCAATTATTAGCTTAGATATACATATAATAATTACTTAATCATCTAAATAAATGAACAGTTCCAACCATGCAAACTTTAGTGCACAGTGCACTTCATCAGACAACAGGGCACTCAATCAGACGACTTAAGTCACCCTTACTACAGTGCCAAGAGGGGCACTGTGTTTCTTCAGCTTCCTCTTCTTTCCCTATTCTTCTTCTCTTCTTCTTCTTTCTACTGTCCTCTTTAGGCCTTGGCTCTTCCTTCACACACAGAGGGAGCACTCTCAGATTTGGCTAAGTGTTAGCCGTTGATCTTTAGAGCAAAACCCCCCAAACCCCTGCGCTCTATATCCTTCTCTCTTTCTGGGTTTCGCTCTCCCAGAGCCTTCCATAGTAATGGGTATTCGAGTATTCGGATCTAAGCGCACCTGGGACCAGGGCTGTGGGCGTGAGTCGCAGCAGAGGTGTGCGTGGGTTAGGCGGGTCGGGTCGAAGCCAAGCCCGCGTGATGCGTGTCACGAGCGAGGCACGTGTGAGGGTGCATGGGGACCTCACCCCCTGTGGTCGTGAGGCAAACAGCCCATGTCACTTTTACAATTTATATCACTGCGCTTGCTCCAAATCCCACGATGTGGGACTATCCTTGCACCTTGTCTTCATTGTGTTTGCTGCTGTGAAGGTGTCCTCGAATTGGAGTCGCAGTTGCACCTCTTCATCCCAATTGGGGACCTGGGAGTCTGCAGGTGTTGATTCCGCACCACCTGGATGTGGCACCTGGGGCGTGCGTGGCTAGAACATGGAGAACACGTCGACATTAACGGTGGTGACAAAGGAGGGCGGCGTGTACCTGAAATCCATCAACATGGCCTCTCGGCCACATTAGAATAGTCCATAAGAGTCTCCAAGGGCTTGCGAGTGTAGCAGAGGTGGTTTCATGGTGTGAGAGTGCATGTGGAGGGTGTACGGTGATGGAGAAGGTGGCGTGAAGGTGGGTTGTTCGGGGGTGAGTTTGGGTGAGCGAGAGGATGAAATAGGAGAGGGGTTTTGTGCGGGTGGATGCCGCGAGGGTGTAGAAGGTTTCAGTAAGGGGGATGGAGTTGTGTAGTGGTAGAAATGCCTTGCCAGAGTGGTCGTCGGATGCGAAGAAGACAAGGGTGAGCGTGTCGAGTCAGGGGTTGAAATGAGGATAGAGAGAGGGAAAACTAATCTACGATGCTTCGAGTCGGGGATTGAAATGAGGATAGAGAAAGGGAAAACTAATCTACGATGATAACAAAACTTAACTAACTACCCTAATGGAATAAAAGGGGGGAAGATCCACGTCGATTTTGGCACGCCGGCGATGGAGAAGACAAACTCTCCGGTAGGGAAGGAACAACGATGAAGACTTGGAAGGGAACGCCCGCTGGTATTGCAGCACGTGGAAGAATCTGAGGATGAAGAATCCGCTGCTAGTTTTGCAAGAACGAACGAGGAAGGAGGTCGAAGATGTCGACAGAGCTCGCGGATCTTTTCGATTAGAGAGGAGGGAGGAATGTGGGATAATTTCGACCACAAACGAGTCTAAAGGACTCGGCGAGGTCTAGGGGTCCTTTTATAGGGCTCTAGATGGAGTTAGGGCTTAGGAAGAAAGCTTCCCAAGCTTGGAAGGCCGCCAGAGTTGGAAACCTATGGGATACCTGAATCTCTCATGCGTTTGTATGAGAGATTGGGAAAGTTGTTGGGCTTCGAATCTAATTCATTGGAAAGAGGACTCCTCAAGGAATCTCCCTTCCAATTTTGGAAGGGATTGAATGAGAAATCAGGGAGACATTCCCATTTGAAGGTCGTCGGAGCTTTAGGATTAGGAGTTGAGGACGGCAGAGACCTATTTGTGAAGAATATGACAAAGTTGGGTGGCTATTTGTAAGAAATTCAAAAGTTAGGGGCATGAGTGTGAGATAAAAGAGTCAGACAGAACCTAATTGCAAACTAGGTCAAGATGATCTCAGATTGGGCCCAAATTTTGGTACAAACCTAATTTGGACCTAAGGAATCTAATGGTAAAGTTATATTTAGGTTTTTACCAAGTTTAACTGGATAAATTGCACAATCACCCAAATTAGGGCAAAAGTCTAACTATGGCTCTATTTTGGGTCAAACTAGGTTCCAATGGTCAAATTGAAGGTACCAAACCCTAGGAAATATTTTTATATGAATTTTAGATGATTTAGATGAATTTTATCCTTGCCAGAACCCTATTTAATTAAGCGGGTCTATTTTTAGGGTTTCGAAAGTCATTTAATTCTCAAAACACGTGAAAACACTTTTATGTCTATACTATCCCACTTATTAGACTCTTAAGATCATTTGACCTTTATTTAACCCATGAGAAAACCCGTGATTATACTGCTATTGAGATATACTGTTAAAACTGCAGTTTTACCCCTGTTTTACTGTATTTTTTTCATAAAGGATGTGAAATGAATTACAGCTCTCTAGCGGTTATATAGGAGCATTTAATGATGGAATATGACTAAATAGAGCTAGATATGGTTGATGATGACGTTATCATCAGATGTGAGCTTAGGAAAGAGAAGAAGAAAAGAAAAAGAGAGAGAGAGAGAAAGAGAGAAAAGAAAAAGTATAAAAGATTAAAGAGAGCACAGTTTTCCGTCTTTTTAAGTTAATTTATTCGATAATCTAGAAATTTAGATTCTGAAATACTAGTCTCTATGTAGCACTAAAAGAGAGTGAGTCACCAAATACAAATCCAGTTAACTCAGACATCTCCTACCCAAGCCAAACACCGGGGCAGAAATCAAAGAATATTTTATAGCCCCGAGAGAAGCGGATTACCTATCCCGACAGAATATTACTAAAGGTCAAGTACAAGCTTTAAATGTATATCGACTCTTCACTTGGATCCGTTGCAAAAGCTACAACATTACATATTCATGGTTATCTAGATTCTAAATTTTTGGATAAAACAAAAAGAAATAAACCTTTAGTTAAACTCTTGATAAAATGCATTTAGTCTTGCACTTGCTAGGGACTAGCAAGATTTAGGCATGGGGGTATGATTGCACAGCAATCATAGGCCCTAATTCGCCTGAATTAAGGTAGAACCTAGCTTAACATGGGCATTCTGCATGCATACGCATCATACTTTGCATCTTAGATGATTTATATGTTTTATACATAATAATGTGCTATTTGAGAGGTATTAATAATTGTAGGTAATTCAAGGCTGTAGATGACCGATCCAACCTTATGGATCTGTTTAGAACGACGACGGGAGTCCAACGCTTCTAAGATCGCATCAATCAGACTCCCATAGCACCCTAAAGAGTTCAGAGAAGAAGCAAGAGCCAAGGGGCAAATTGAAGAATATCCAAACCTCAGATGACAAATCCAACTGCACGGATAGATCCAAATCAATGTTCGCAATCCAACGGTGTAAAAATCAACACAATCGAAGGCCTACATCATCAGATACAAGGAGAAGAAGATGGACGACCACGATGGCACCACATGGCACCATCTTAGCCACCCCATCGTCGCACCCCAACCTTTGAAGATCATCCTTGATGCGTTGTGGGTTGTTCAATCTCCATCCAATGCCCACGAACACACCACGTCGCCCGCCTTCAGCTGCTTCATCAAGCAAGGATGAGATCTCGACCGTTGGATTTCCATCCAACGGCTGAGGGTAGCTGCACACGAGATGGCAACTGCAACAACTCACACGCGTAGCATAGCGGAAAGCGTGCTTAACAACCAATGTGCGATGTAGGTTCGAGTCGCGTTGTAGGAGTTGGTCATGCGCAGATGAAATTCAACCGTTTAATCTTCATCGAGAAATGACAGGGGTGGCTGCGTGGTGCACGCGGAAGAGAGGGAGCGAGACACGCATGATGACACACGCTTTAGGATTCGAGAGGACGTGGTGCATGCTCTTGATCGAACAGCTGAGATGGCATAAGGAGTTGAGGTGCATTTGAAGGTCATGTAGTGCCCGCAAAGGAGGAAGCGTGAACGCGGGCAAGCGGAGACCGTGCGATGGAGATCCAAGGGCACACGTTGCACCACGTGTCAGCACCAAATTAAATCCATAAATGGAGAAGGATTTGGAAGGCTTAATCAGGACCGTTGATCTCCTAATCAACAGATTTGATCAACCTAAAGTATTGCATGAAATTAAGGGCTCCAATGCCCTAAATACCCTTCACAAAAACTATAAAAGGAGGCCTAAGGGTCCCCTTTGAAGGCATTGAATGAGAATTCTTCTTCTTCCTCCTACAACTCCTCTACCTTCTTCTTCTTCCCGTCTTCTCTGCCTCCGTCTCCGCATCTTCATCCGAAGCGTCCATTGAGCCACCTCGGCGGATCATTGCTGTTATCCTCAACCTCTCCAGAAGGCCACCACGGACCACCTATGGTGCTCTTGTTCTGCTACATAGATAGTTTATGTTCATGCTTAGAATTTGTCTAGTTGTAGTTGCATGTATGCAATTCATGTTCAAACTCTCTGCTTGATATATATATATTGAGATTCATTGTCTATGCTATTTATTAATTAGATTTAGAACAAGAACATGAAATCAAAAGCGCTTTCTACCTCCCTGTGATCGATCGAGACTCACCAGTTCTGTTAATTTCTTTGTCAAGATGTATTTCACACTATATTACGACACATTTATCTTTTACACAATCTACACCCCGAATAGTATGTCGTTCTCCTCTCGTTTGTCTGCCCTATGGAGGACATGGTCACAAGCGAGATTCATGTGTGATGATTAGAGGGAAATCAGGAGAGAGGGTTTTCATTTGTGCTAAGAGGATGAATACTGAAGGCCCACCACCGCCGCCACCACCGCGTACTTATATGGGTCATACTGTTGATGTAGAGGTTCTCGTGTCTGAGGACATTAGGGTTGCCGAATTAGTGCTAAGAGGAGCCCTAATCGGAGAGGTGATGACTGGCAGTCCCTCTTTGGAAAGACTTCACTTACCGGTAAGATCTTTGTCGTTATCAGTTGAAGGTTGGAAGATTGCCACACTATCCCCTACACGTTTCTTAGTTTTTGGATTGGGGTTGATTGATGTTGAGCGCCTTTGTTTTCGATCGAGCATTTTCGAGAATGTGATTGTGTTATGGAGACTTGTGTCTCCTTTTGATAGTGCCGTGCTGGAGCGGCCGCCTCAAAGAGTAGGCTCTAGATCAGGAAGGTTGGAAATTAAGGGCTTGCCACTCCATTTGAGGTCGAGGGAGGTGATTGCTTCCATCATAGCAGGGTTTGCAAAGCTGGCAGAGGATGCGGAGGTTGGCCTATGGGAAGGGGATGGTCGCATAATGGGTGTGAAGGTGGTTTTCTTTAGGGGGGATCAATTCCATAGAGAATTATTCTTCAGTGTGGAGGTAGTTCGTGGCTTTTGCGACTGCGATTTGGATGTGAGGACACAATCCTTCAGGAAAGGAAGAGAAGAAGACCTTTGCAAAAGTTGTGAGAGAGGATCCAAGTCTGGTGTAGGTGGGGCGTGATACGTCAGATGAGGCACCTGAGCCAAAGAAGAGAAAGGAACATCATCATATAGGGGTGGATGAGGATGAGATGGATGATATGAAGAATGATTAGCCTATAGTTGATGAGGAAGTAGCTGTGGGGGTGCTTCAAGAGATTCCAATTAACACTCTGAAGCTCCATTCTTCATTTCAGGCTACAGAAGGGCTGAAATTTAGTGTAGTTTCAACATCTAAATCTGGGATTGGGAGGTCCATGTACAAGCTAAGGCAAATAAGATATGTGAACACAATGAAGATGGACGAAAATTCTATTGCAGTTGCTCTTAGAGTGGGAAGGATACAACAATCCAATAAAGGGGGGTCTCAAGAAGGGAGATGAGAGTTCTTTCTTGGAATGTGCATAGGTTGCATGACAGAGTTCGAAGGGCCTCCTTATCGAGATATCTGAGGGAATGGGAGATTGATTGTGCCCTCATCCAGGAAATACATATTGAGGATGAAAATAATCAGGTGTGGAATGAGTTGAAGCAATCAGAAAGAGCTGAATTTGTGGTGCTCAGCTCACATGGGAGGTCTGGTGGTATAGCTTTCTGGTGACGAAAGGCATGTCTACAAGTGATGGAGATCTTTAAATCCAGGCATATGATAACTTGTAAATGCAAGGTGGTGCAAGGGGAGATGGAATGGCTCATTACAGGAGTTTATGGGCCTTGTGCAGCGAATGTTTGGGCTGAGCTGTGGGAAGACCTCTTAGAAGTGGCAATTCATGCACAGGGGATTCCATGGCTGGTGGGTGGCGATTTCAATTGTGTTTTGACAGGGATGGATAGGTCAAGTGGTTGGGTGGGCAGTGCCTCACTTGGCTTTCAATTGACGGTACAAACTTTGGGTTTGAATGAATTTCCCTCTTTTGGAGCAGAGTATACCTGGAGAAATGGAAATGGTCTGATGTCAAAGTTAGAAAGGTTCTTTGAGAATGCATACCTCTTGGAGAAGTTTCAATTGTCATCTGTTGTTGGTCTAGAACGTCCCTTCTCATACCATACGCCTTCAGTTTGGGATAGTGGTAAGCATGCACATGTAGATTCCTACTTCAAGTTTAGAAGGTCGTGGCTGAGAGAATCAAGCTTTCATGAAATGATTGAAGCATGGTGGAGGGAAAAATAGGTGGGAGGTACTGCTACAATCAAACTGGCTTCAAAGCTTGCCTCTATGTGCACTATGCTAGAGTATGGGACAGTAATAGTAGCATTGAGAGAGCAAAGACGTCATGAAGCTCTCTTGGAAGTGCAACGCTTGGATGCAAAGGAATCGGTCTCACCTCTGTCAGACCAAGAGCAAGAAGCAAGAAAAGTATGGCAGAAGGTATATGTTTATCATGGCAAAATTGAGTTTAAAATGAAGCATTGTAATATAGTCAAAATCGCTTTGAAAACAAATACAATTTTTATTACTCGAAAAGATTCCAAGGTCAAACACAGGGAGAAATATGGTATTTAGAAATCAAGATCACAATTCAAACTAAAAGAATTTGCAATAATATCAGTATTAATGTGCAAAAAGATGGGAGTAAAATGGTGATTTAAATCACCAAATACTCCTACAATATCAACTAAGGAACTCAATGTATATGTATGAAATAAGAACTAAGATCTATCGTCTGATTTGGAAATCAGATGACTTAAAGTCTGATTGTCTTCTTCTTCGTCTTTTCTTCTTTCTTTCTCTGATTCTTCCTTTCTTCTGTAGCTTCTTCTCTTTCTTCTTCTTTCTCTCAAGCCTTCACTTCTTTCTCTCCTTTCTCCTCTGTGCCTTTAGCTGCTCTTCTTCTCTGGCCCTTCAATTCAGGCCTTCACTTCTTCTTCTGCCTTTAGCTGCTTCCTCTTTGACCCTGCGATCCTCCTCTTCTTCTTCAACTTCTGCTCAGGCCTCCTCTTCTTCTTCTCTAGCTTTCCCTTTCTGAAGTCAGCTAAGTGTTAGCCGAATGTCCCTGTAGCAAAACCCTCCCCCTACCTGCGCAACTCTCCTCTCTCTTTCTCTCTTAAGATCCGCTCTCCCAGAGCCACAGGGCATCTAGGTTATCAGGTCAGACATGTACCCGAGTCCAGGTTCACCGGCATGCGGTGGTGAGCAAGGAGTGCAGGTCAGGCGGGTTATCGGGTCGACCAGGTCCGCGGGCAAGTGTCGCGGATGAGGCCAGGTGAGCGGGTGAGAGGGACCTCACCCCATGAACTGAGGCGAACAGCTTCTTTCACAACATCAATTTATGAGCCTCAACACGCTTCGCAGCCGCCGATGTGGGACTATTTGTGCCCTCTTCCATCGCGTGTCTGCAGCAGGGGATTTCCTTCCAATTGCAGTAGCTACTGAGGCTCACGTCTTCAATTGAGGACCTGGGCTTGTGCGCGAGGCACTTCCGCACAACCTAGGACGTCAACCTGGGCGTAGCAAGACCTGGAGTGACCTTCAAGCAAGCTCAAAGCTTGCTTGTCAATGGCGGATAAGGCTAACATCTGAAATCAGTGAAACAACCTCTCGGTCACATCAGAACGCTCAAGGAGAGTTGCCGGAGCACGACGAACGTGATGGGGGTGTTTGTGTGGCATGTGGATGGGTGTGAGTGCGTAGCTAGGTCAGACTATGTGCATGAGAGTGGGTGTGTTCGGGGGTGCGTGTGAGTGGAGAGGTGAATGAAGAGAGGGGAAATGATCAGTGAGGTGTGGTGAATGTTTTGCAATGGTCGGCGAGGGTTTTGGTGGTCTATGGAAGTGGGATGGTATCGCCAAAGGGGGTGGCCGAAGATGGAGTCGCGAAGGGTTGTCGGTGGTCAGTTTTGGAAAATAAAGAGAAGAGAAGAAAGTAGAGGGGATAGGGGACTTAGCTAGGAGGTTGATGGACAATGTGGGGCAGGGATGGCGTCAGGTGTGGTGTGGCTGACGCCGGAGACGAAGGTGGTTCTTGTGAGGTAGGAACGGCGAGGACAAAGGAGGATGGGTGTCTGATGGTAAGGCAAGATGCGGAGAAGAATAGGGAGGATGAATCCGCCGCAGGTATGGCGGACGGACAACGAGAAGAGGTAGAAAAGGTCGTCGGACGTCGAGGAACCTTCGGCCATGAAGGAGAGAGAGGAATTGTGGGGATTCACAGTTGATTTTGAGAGTGGGAAATTCGGGAGGATCTGAGCTCCCTTAAATATGGATCTAGAGGCAAGGAAGTCTTGAAAAATAAGCTTTTCAAGCTTGGAATCCTTTGCCGGATTTGGGAGTTTCAAGAGACCCAAATCTCTCATGCGTTCACATGAGAGATTGGGAAAGAATCAAAGCATCTGGATGGGTTTCAACTAGAGAGGATTTCTCAAAGAATTTCCCTTCCAAATTTCGAAGGGATTCTCCAAGCAATCAAGGAAAAATCTCCTGTTAAAGGTCATCGGAGTAGGTTTTCTCCGCGATAATGGTTGAGGGACCTAATTGTGAAGACAACGAAGAAGTTAGGGGGTTGTATGCAAGGGTTTTTGAAAGTTGGGGGTAAAAATGTAATCAAACAAGACCATTTTGCAAACTAGGTCAAGGCAAGGTCATCTTGGGTCCAAATTTTGGTAAAAACCTAATTTGGACCTAAGGAATTAAATGGTGAAGTTGGATTTTAGTTTTGACCATGTTTGACTGGAAAATTTATGTAAAAACCTAAATTAGGGTAAATATCTGTCTGAGACTCCATTTTAGGTCAAAATGGGTTCTGATGGCCAAATTGAAGGTACTAAACCCTAGATAATGTTTTTATATGATTTTTAGAGGATTTAAGTGAATTTTATCCTAACCAAAACCTTGGTTAATTAAGTGGATCTATTTTTAGGGTTTCAAAAGTCATTTAATTCTCAAAACATACGCAAACCCATTTCTGTCTGATCTAACCCACTTGTTATCTTATTAAGACCATTTGACCTTTATTTAGCACTTAAGAAAACCCATGGTTATACTGCATTCATGATAAGCTAGTAAAATTGCAATTTTAACCCTAGTTTCTTATTTTTCCCTCGGAATTCTTATATAGTGAGTAATGGTTCTCTGGCGGTTATGTAGGAGCATTTACTAACTTAATTGAATCAAAAAGAGCTAGTTAGGGCTCATGATGGTGTTCCCATCAGTATAGCTGAGGAGGACCTGAAGCATGAAATGGATTGGTGTGAATGCTCTAGGCAACTATGTCTTAAAGAGGGTCATGCCAACACTAAGTACTTTCACCTAGCAGCCAATTCGCACAGAAGACAAAACCTAATAACATCTATTGTTAAGGGGGATCAGAGAACCTCTTCTCTGCAAGATATCCATTATGAAGCCATCAAATATTTCAGGAAGACTTCACGGGCAGCAGGTAGGGGAGATTGGAGAATGGCAGCATCCCTATTTCCTCGAAATTCTGAAGACCAGGCTGGTAGACTGATTAAGTCCACTTTTGAAAAAGTGGTGGATGCTATAAATGGCTTGAACAATGATGGCTCGCTAGGTCTGGATGGTGTTCAAGTCTTCTTCTGCAAAGAGCTTTGCAATTTGCTAGGTGAGGAGGTGATGGAGGTTATTAGAGAGTTTGAGAGAGGCAATTACAATTTTGATAAGATAAACTGATCATATCTATTTCTTCTTCTGAAGAAACAAGATACAGATAGATTTTTGGACTTTAGACCTATTGTACTCTCAAACTCTATCTATTTGGTGGTGAGTAAAGTCCTGGCAAATAGACTTCAGATTATTTTACAAGATTAGATTCTTCATGTTCAATCAGCCTTTCTTCCCAACAGATCGCTACAAGAATCTTTCATCATTGCATTTTACAAGATTATATTCTTCCTATTCAATCATCCTTTCTTCCCAACAGATTGCTATAAGAATCTTTCATCATTGCTCAGGAAATGGTGATGGGGTGGCACAAGAGAAAATGTAAGGTGTTTCTCTAGAAAGTGGATTTCTGGAAGGCGTACGATTCTGTGTCATGGCCTTATTTGTGGGAGGTGTTCAAGAGAAGAGGATTTCCACCTTTATGGCTTCATTGGATGAAGATGTGCATCACCACAGCCTCCTTTACCCCATTGATCAATGGCAGACCTTGTGGGGCATGAACACAACCGCAATGTGGGGTTAGACAAGGATGCCCACTTGCTCCACTAGTCTTCAACCTTGCAGTTGACACTTTAGCAAGGTATGCATGCATATTATCGGAAGTTGGTATAATTAGAGGCTATTTCATCTCTGATAGGAGTGCCATGGCTCCAGTACTTCAATATGCCGAGGACATCATGTTTTTTGTAGAAGGGAAAGAACAGGAAGTGCAAGCTTTGTTGCATATGGTCAAGATTTTTAGGGATATATCAAGTCTGAAATTGAATGGGAAGAAATCCTCCTTGGTCTGTTTTGGGCTAAACTATTGAGAGAAAATGGCCATATCTTCTTTATTGCACACGCCATTGGTTACACTCCTGATTAGATACTTGGGACTGCCTTTGAAATGTACTAAGCTAAAGAAGAGTGATTGGAATGTACTATTTGATAAAACTTCAGTCAAACTAAAAGGTTGGAGCAGTCGTTATCTTTCCAAGGGAGGAAGACTTATCCTATTAAACTCTTTGATTACATCCATTCTGGTTTTCTTTTTCTCCCTTTTCAAAGCTTCTGAGTCTATTTGGAAGCGCATTGATGTCATGCGGAAGTGATTTTTTTGGAAGGGAGCACGTCATGAAGGAAGATTTATGCAACCCTTGAAGTAGGAACACTTATGTGTACCTAAGGAATATGGTGAAATGGGAATAAAGTCTCTTAAAGAATTCAATGAGGTGCTACTACTTAAGGGGCCATCAAACTATTCAATGGCAAAAATAAGGTATGGGCTGATCTCATTAGAGATAGTTATGGCAAATTTCAGAACTCATTGAATAGGCTTCACCCATCCAAACCATCTCCATTTTGGACATCTGTGGTACCAGCTCTGAAGAGTAATTGGTAGGTGCTACAGCTAGCTTTAGGTAATGGTTGTTCGTTCAACTTCTGGCTGGAGGAATGGTCCTCGTTGGTACTGCTAAAGGAAGCCTATCCGAGAGTGTATGTGGCTGCTGCAAACAAATATGATCCTGTATGCAGGTACTGGTTTGAACAGGAGGAGAGTTGGTAGATTAGTGGGATTGAGTTATGTAGAGAAGGTACCCGATCATGGGGGGAGAAAATGCGGCTGCTGTCGAATTTGAAAGCCTTCAGGCCGATGGCTAGAATAGAAGATTGTTATCAGTGGGATGGTATCTTCATGTCATTTCATGCGTATGAAAAGATAATGTTGATGTCCAGATTTGAGGAGGCTAATCTGATAGGAAGGAAGTTGTGGGTGCTGAAAATTCCACTCAAGACCCAAATATTTCTATGGCTGTGCAAGATGGATGGATTGATTACAGGGGATTTGAGACATAGGAGGATGGGCATCTCATTGCAGGTCTGCTATCTATGTGGGTTACACACTGATAGCCCAAGTCACATTTTTTCTTCATGTGTGGTGACAGATGCAGTTTGGAGAAGAGTGTGTAGAGAACCACTTCCTATGTGGGATTCTCTTTGGCAAAATTTTTTAATACAAGATAAACCACATGTGCATATGGCAGCGGTTATGTGGAGTATTTGGAGGGCAAGGAATGAATGTTTGTTTCAGGAGAGACCAGTGTGTTTGGAACAAATTGTAAATGAGTGCTGGTCCCTTATACGTATATGGGGATCTATTTTGTAATGATCCTTTTTTATTTTTATGATAAATAAAAGCCCTCCCGGATTGCTATCATAGTGCGATCGCTTTCCTTTCAATTTCAAAGAAAAATAATTTTGTTAACACCAACACAAGATGTGGAACAAGGTTCCAAGAAAAAGAGGGTTGGCGTGCCCTTTGAGTGGATGGTTAGGATGGCTTGATGGGAGGTGGTTAAGGATCCAAGGGGGGAGATGAATGGTGCCACCAAAGGGGTATAATGGGTGGTGGTTATGGGTGGTGTTGGTGACTCTTCATGGTGGAGAGACACCAAGAGTTGGTGCCACTTCTGTGGCTTCTAGAAGGGCTTGTTTGGCACCAAGATATGGATGATAGAGATGGCTTAAAGGGGTAGATGTAGGGTTGAGATGGAAGGGTTTTGGAGGGAAAAAGTTGGTGCCAAAGGAGGGTGGTTGGAGGGTAGTTTTGGCATGGATTTTGGTGTCTTTTGGAGGTGGTGGTGGTGTGAAGAGGAGTTAATGTTAGGCACCAAAAGTAGGTGGAAGTGGAGGTAGCTTAGGTGGAGCTAAGTTAAGCTAAGCTAAGCTAGCTTAGCTAGAAAATGAATGGAGGAAGAAATTGTTTGCTGAGGAGGAGCTGAGTTGAGCTGCACTGAAGCTGGCTGAAGCGGGCTGCTACTGAAGAGAACTAGGGAAGAGCTCAATAGCTAGCTTAGCTAGCTAATTCTTTGCTAACATCTAAACTAAGCTAGGTTGAACTTAATTCCTTTAAGTCTGAGCTGAGGTGAGCTAAAGTTGAACTTCCTAAAGACTACCTAGCTAGCTAAGATGGCTAGCTTAGGTCAAGTAGCTAAGCTCAACTAAGTTGAGCTAAGTTTGCTCTTTGGGAGCTGGAGTTGAGCTGGCCTGAGCTGGGTGATGACTCTGTAACTGACTTAGCTTAGCTAGTTGATAACTAGTAGCTAAGTGTTTGCACCTCAAAATACGCCTGCAATAAAGCCTTCTCATGCTATTTCCTAGCATTAACATTGCCTATTAGGATTCTATAGTTGCATTTGTAAAAACACTTGCATTCATGCATTTAATTAAGAGGAGAGAAGATTGAAAATAATGGCTTGCATATTTACATTTTTCCTCAAGTGCCTCATTGCAAAATCCACATCTTTTTTATTTTCTCCTCTTGATTTTCTTTTTTCTCTTCCCGCGGTTGCACCTCTCTTCCCGCAGCAGCTGCATGCATTTACTCCACGTCATTTCTCCCTGCCAACGCCGCTCCCTACAGCTGCCAATCCCGCGCCCTCTCCCTGCTGCAGCCGACACGCCACTCTCTCCTCCTCTATAAGAAGTTGCAGCTTCTTCCTCGCGAGACACACTGCTGCACGAAACAAAAACCCGCAGCCACCTGTTCCACCGTCTTCCCCTCCCATACGTTGGCCCTCCGTCGAGGAGGCACCCGACGAGCAGGAGTACCCACTGTGGTGCACACCACCACAGTGGGAACACCACCGCCCAGCTCTTTGACGAGCCGGTGGGCGTGATGCCTTCCCTCGTTTCGTTTTTTTCCTTTCACGCCATTGCCACCGCTTCAAGCTCCGAAGCTTGAAGCCACGGCAGCAGCAGCAGCAGGACCCCCCGCCTCCTCCGCGACCTTCCCCGCAGGCGCTCAGCCCTCCGTGCGCGCCTGCAGGGCCTCCTCCGCTCCATTCTCCGTTCTGTCGCCTCCGCCCTTGCACCCGCGACCGGCCGCTGCGCGCACTACAGCGGTCGGCCAGGCCCTCTCGCCGTCCCCTGCCAGCCCCCGTGCCCCTCCGCGACCACCTGTAGACCTCCTCCACGTTCGCTTCCCCACGCCATCGCCCGCTCGTCGTCTTCGCGCCGGCCTGCAGAATCCTCACGCAAAGGCGTGCCTGCACCCGCGACGTCCAGATGTCCGTCGCCATCTCCAGACGACGCGACGTCTGGACGTCCGCCACCCCCAGCAGACGTCTTAACTCGCGCCATCGCCCTCTCTCTCTCTCCAACTATCGCCAGCTCTCTCTCTGGCGCAAGTACTCCCGCCCGCTCTCTCTCTCTCTCCCGCTCTCTCCCTCTCTCTCTCTCTCTCTCTTTTACACTCACTCTCAGTACACTACACCAACACACACCCACATCTTCACCGACACTTCCACACACCCACACACACATAAACACTAGTATAAACATATATATATCTATACGTATACATATATATATAGTAACATATATATATATATGTACATATATCTATATATATATATATACACTTATATACATAGTATATCAATATAGTTATGTATACATACATATATATATACGTATATATATATCTATATACTTACACATATACTTATATATATATATATATACACATACTTATATACATATCTATATATACATATCTATCTACTTATATATATACATATATATCTAGATACATATACTTATATACATATATTTATATACATATATACATATATAGCTATATACATACATATATACATATATACATATACACCTATATATATATATATATATACACACATATATATATCTATATATATCTATACATATATACCTATACATTTATATATATATATATAGATATATTTACTTATATACATACACATATATATATTTTTTCACGTAATTTGCCATACGCTGTATTGCTAGAATATCTGCACCAGTTGCTGATATTCCTCGATACACGCGTACAAAAAGCGTGGACCCATACATCATCCATCATCCATCCACACTCCACGCAGCACCCAGTCGAGTTGGTTGCGTCTCTCTAGACGTCGACTGACTCGACATAGTGCTACACTCCATTGTCACCTCCACCCCCACCCCTTTATAGATATAATATATATATATATATACATACTATATTTAATTTCTGTCTGTTTGCTTCTCTCTTGGTAAAAAGATAAAAAAAAAGTATATAAAAGAGAAAAGATAATCTTTGACTTGCAGGTACCTCGTCTTGCGAGTAGCAAGACTTGTTTTGGAACTCTATTTTGGCTAAAAGCCAAGGACACAATTTTGAGGGTGTGCCTCAAGGACAAGGATTACCAGAAAAAAAAAATCTAAATAAGAAAAAACACCAAAAACATAATAAACGAATGGAAGAGACACGTTTTAAGGAAAACGTAGAAACTCGACTTGAACCCACTTCCCTGAGTTCGACCCTGGGCCTAAAAGTGACAAGATAAAATCAAGTAGGCCAGGTTAAAAATTTTGTAAAAAGATGGTTAGGTCCGAATTAGATTAACCATTATACATATTTCAATGATAAAAACATCATATTAACAACCTATCCGAGTCGACCCAACATCCTTTTCTGGTGCCGTTGCCGGGGAAGTGCGCCTTCATGTAAGTTTTTATTCAATTCCTTTCAATTTTTCACTTCTCTCTTCACGGGTATTTTTGTTTTTAATGTGCAGGTGAATCTGGTTTCAAGGAGAAGACAAGCAGACGAAGTCGGCAACGAGGGCAGATCCAAGGTGGGAACGAGAGGGTGAAGACGCCGACACCGCATTGGAGCTTCGCATACGTTGCCGAACAAGTAGGTTTTCATTTTCTTAGCAAACTACGATTAACTTGCCACCTAAATAAAAAAAAAAAACTAAAAACTAAACAATTAAAAAAAACTTCTTGGGATTTCTTGGGGCAAGTGGATTAAAATTCACTTGTTTGATTGGTTGTCTTCACTCCTACTGCCCCGGGATTTCCCGCCACACTTCGCATAGCGAAAATCCGAGAATCTTGATTCTTGGATTTTTCATCGTGGGAAGTATTCTTTGAGGCAAAGAAAAAGATTGCTTGCATCCCTCTTTTGCCTCGCTTATCTTTAATTCAGGATCACATTTTTGGTGGGGAGACTTGGAATTGAGTTAATTCCAACCTCACCACGACTTTTCAACTTGCCTGTGATTCGATCCTGAATACTTCAACACCAACAACTTTATTTTCTTTATCTGTTGGTTGAGCCTTGTGAGGACATTCTTCTTGGTGATTGGGAGCACTTGAATTGAAGTGCCTTGGCTCCCTTTCACATTGATATAAAATTGATTCGTGCATCCACACTTAGAAATCTCCATTTAGGGTAGCCCATTGCATTTTAGCATGCATTAACTAACTGATAATTGAAGAAGGGTTTCTTGGGTTTTAGAAGGAAAACCTGTATTTTTGCAAAAACCCGGAGATTGGTTGAATTGGTAATTCAGCAAAACCGTAAAATCCATACTACTTAAGGCTGAACTCTAAAAAACCATTCACCAATAAAAACTTCAATTCGGGGAGATTTCCCCGTTGCATGCTTGTTTTTACACACTCTGAAAATCAATCACTTGGGCATTACCCGTAAACAACGCCCTTCACATTCCAAAAGCACTTGACCCTAAGCCTCTAATTAAAACTGGTAGTAACTTGACACTTTTTAAGGATTAGAGGTCTAACTACCTGCGTGTAGCGGCTACGTGCTGGTGAGAGTTCCCGCGTGCTATCAGGTGTCTAAGACTGGGGCAAACGGCCTTTCAATCTGGCCCGGTGGTTTAGCGGTGCTCGCATTCGGTTCCGTAGTTCGTGATAGTAGGTAACTTAGATCTTTAGGTCTAAGGGCACACTGCAGAGGTTAGGAACTTGACTGTATTGATTTGTAATCAAGTGTACCTTTGCGGCGTCATTTCTCTCATCCCTTTTCCCTTCTCATCTCCCCAACTCTTCCTACGGTAGTGCATGTTTGGGAGGAGGTCACAAAACCCTGAATTATTTGAATTGACTGATAAATCTAGAAAAGAAGCCAAATCGTCCCCTCCTCCACAAACATGGCTGCACGCCCACCCCCAAATCCCGAGGGAGGAAACCGCCCTCAGAATCCACCACCTGGTGGATTCTGAGGGCGGTGTGGTGGAGCCGTAGATCCCATAACCCGCCTCCAAGCCCAAATGGAAATGTATAATGAGCAAATCGAAGCCATTCGGGAAACATGGGAGGAAATGCAGAACCCTCCCGAACGGGAGGAGCCTAGGTCTCTTAGCTCTTATCACAATCCCGCTGCTACAGAGACCGTAGGACAAATTCGGGTCCCCATGGGCGGGGACGACTTTGAATTAAAACCAAACATAATTGGCCTAATCAATTTTCACTTTCATGGTCTTGCAAGTGAAGACCCATTTCTCCACTTGGAAGACCTAACCCGACCTGCTGAAACCGTTAAACCAAGAAATGTCGGGTTATCTATAGTCCTCATGAAGATGTTCTCGTTTTCATTGCGGGATAAAGCATCGCAATGGTTACGCACCCTTAGGAGAACCATCCACTCTTGGGAAGAGATGCGAACAGCGTTTCTCAAGAAGTTCTTCCCAATCGGGCGGACCAATGCGCTTCACCGTGCTATCACTTCATTTACGCAACAAAACGACGAACAATTTCATGAGGCATGGGAGAGGTATAACGACCTCCTCAGGAAGTGTCCGCACCACGGTCTGCCTAAGTGGCATATAGCCCAGATTTTCTACTATGGGCTAAATGAGACTTTGAAGCAGATTACAGATGCTTCCTGTGGAGGAAACTTTATGAATAAAGACGAGAATGGAGCATTCGAACTGTTTGAAAATATGAGTGAAAACTCGATGAACAATGCTTCCATTGTCGCCTTTAATCATACCAGCCAGCCCCGAAATGTCCACGAAGTTGACACGGGACTCTCCCATTCATCCACTAATCTAAGCCTTATTGCACAAAAACTGGATGAAGTCTCTGTCATGCACAAGAAGCTGGACGAGCTTCTGGCCAACCCCACCCGATCTATGGCAAACACCACCTCTTCACCACTTCGTCACAATCCAAGTTCTTCTAATACCAGGCTTATCCCGAGAAACCCCGTTAGACCTTCCTTACCGAGTGTCGCGCCAAGCGACTCGATAATTCATGTGGAACTGGCTTCTGCGAGCCAGTATTTCGACACGGAAGACCAAGCCTCCGTGTACTCGGACGCATATCTACATGTGGACGCGTCTTCTGGCATAGAAGACGCTTGCGCCCTGGGGAGCAACCCGTTCTCTGCCACTTATAACCCAGGGTGGCGTAATCATCCGAACTTCGCATGGTCCAATAACCCGCAGCGCCAAAACCCCATGGGTGGACCAATGCGACTGTCCGCACCCGTCATCCCAAGGGTCTAGTTTAATCCTATGGCAAATCCGCCATCAGGCCCTTGCGTACCACAAACTGAACACGCATCAAGCCCTCTTGACAAATTGATGCGAATGATGATGGAAATGTCAAAGCACCATGAAGAGAACATGACCTCTCTTCAGCACCAATTGGCGCAGCAGAACGCCGAGATCAGTCAACTACGCATGGCGACTCGATCTCAAGGCACTCTTCCCGCCCAACCTATTCCAAACCCGCGAAATTTCATACCACGTGGTTCTCAACCACAGGTATGACCTTCTCAGGGATAGGTTAATCAAGTTCTGCAAGCTCCGAGCATTCCACCGGGATTTCAGGCTAATCCCGCTGCAGCACCACACTCTTATGTCCCCATTGCAAACCCTCCTCCGCCGTATGATCCCACTGGACCCGCATCGTCCAATGCTATCACTACGAGGAGCGGTAAGCAGACCATCGATCCGCCTCGACCTGATCCTGGCCCGTCTTCTTCGCCCTCTCATTCGGGATGCATACCGCATTCGCGAGAGGATGATGCACCAAAACTTGTGCCAGAATCAGTCCCATTCCCTGAGGCTCTACTAAGGGAGCCAAAAGGCAAAAAGAAAAATACGCAGGCCTTTGACAACCTGCGTAATTTGTTCAGGGATGTAGAAATCAAGGTACCCCTACTCGAGGCAATCGACCACATACCTACTGTCGCTCGATTTTTCAAAGACTACACAACAGCCAGGCGACAGTCAAAGAAGACTAAAAATCCGGTGGTTCTCTCGCCTCATGCGAGTTGTGCTATACTGTCAAACTTACCACCGAAGCAGAAAGATCCGGGCACACCACTGATTTCCTGTAGCATCCAAGGCTGCAGTTTTAACCGTGCCCTGCTTGATCTAGGATCTTCCATCAATCTCATACCGACCATCATGCTCGAAAAATTTTCCTTGGGAAATCTAAAACCCACCCCTGTTACGTTACAGTTGGCAGATCGTTCTGTCAAAATCCCGAAGAGTGTGGTGGAAGACGTGGTGGTTAGGGTCAACAGTCTTTGTTTTCCTGTTGACTTTCTTGTTTTAGATATGGAAGTTCCTAGTTCACTTTCTGATTGTCCGATCATCCTCGGTCGACCTTTCTTGGCCACAGCCCGCGCCCATATCGACTGCGAGTCGGGCTGTATTGAGATTGCCGTTGGATCTGAGAAGCTCAAGCTTAACATATTCAAGGTAGCCAAGAACTTTGATTGCGATTGCATCGAGGATGACACGTCTGACGAGGACATGGCCGTCAGCGCTTGTATCAGACTAATTGGGACCTATTCGGACTGCTGCGGATTACCTATAAACACTGATGACTGCCTGACCAACACATACTGTGACATTCCCCAATCCCTCCCTTGTCCAGTACCTTCTCCTGGCCAGACTTCTGACGAGGTTTTCTCCGCTTCCCATACCTCGTGGTCTGAGTCATATCCGGGCTACTCACCGTCGGTCCACACTCATGAAGATCGAATTGCCCTTTCTTCCCCGCCAAATCAGGCGGATTTGCAAATCCACATTGGGACCTTGAGCCCATATACTTCTCACTGGGGCTATTCATTTTTGGATCCATCTATCCAAGAAGCCCCTCTTCTTGGCCAATCTGAAGGCCAGTTTCTTCCTCCTAACTTGTTCTCCTACCCGTCTGGGACACTCTCGTCCCAAGAAATGCCAGATCCTTCCCCATCCACTCCCGAGCTAAAAGTGCTGCCTAATACACTCAAGTATGTTTTCCTGGGACCAAATGAAACGCTCCCTGCAATCATCAGTTCAAAATTAACCAAGGAGCAGGAGTGCAAACTAACTAAGGTCCTCCTAGAACACAAGGCAGCTATTGGATGGTCTTTATCAGACTTATCTAGCATTAGCCCCTCCTACTGCACTCACCGTATATATACGGAGGAGGAGGCTCGACCTTCCCGCGAGATGTAGCGACGTCTCAACCCTAACATGCGGGAGGTCGTTAAGAAGGAAATCATTAAGTGGCTGGATGCGGGTATAATCTACCTGATCAGTGATAGCCCCTGGGTGAGTCCAATTCACGTTGTGCCCAAAAAGGTAGGACTCACCATCCGTGTCAATGACAGGGGCGAATCCATCCCTACACGCACTCCTACATCTTGGAAAGTGTGTGTAGATTATAGGAAACTCAATGCTGCAACCAAGAAAGATCACTTCCCGCTACCATTTATTGACCAAATCCTGGAGCGGTTAGCGGGAAATAAATTTTTCTGCTTCCTGGATGGATTCTCAGGATATAACCAGGTGGCAATAGACCCCCGAGACTAAGAGAAAACCACTTTTACCTGCCCTTTTGGCACCTTCGCCTTTAGAAGGATGCCGTTCGGACTTTATAACGCGTCAGCAACTTTCCAGAGATGCATGCTGGCGATATTTCATGACACGGTGGGTGACTTTCTCGAGGTCTTCATGGATGACTTTTCAGTCTTTGGACCATCTTTCGACGAATGTCTTGCCAACCTAACTCGCATCCTTAGGAGATGTATTGATGTAAACCTCGTGCTTTCCTGGGAAAAAAAGTCATTTTATGGTGCACGAGGGAATTGTTCTCGGACATATCATCTCCAATAGGGGTATCGAGGTTGACAGAGCTAAGCTCGACGTCATTGCTGATTTACCTGTGCCTGGTTCTGTCAAACAAATCCGCTCCTTCTTGGGACACGTCGGTTTCTATTGGAGATTCATCAAAGACTTCTCCAAAATTTCTCGACCCTTAACTCATCTCCTATCAACCGACGTGCCCTTCGACATGGGCCCCGACTATATACAAGCATTCACGCAGCTGCGTAATGCTGTCACCAAGGCCCCTGTTCTCCAGCCGCCTGATTGGTCCCTCGACTTTGAACTTATGTGTGACGCTTCAGACCTTGCAGTTGGAGCCATCCTGGGACAAAGACGCGATAGACACCCCTTCGTGGTATACTACGCCAGAAAGACGTTGGATGAGGCCCAGCGTAATTATACTACCACTGAAAAGGAACTACTGGCGGTCGTCTTTGGGCTGGAGAAATTCCGCTCTTACCTTCTGGGCTCTCACGTTATTGTTTTCACTGATCACGCGGCCATTCGCCATCTCATGCACAAGAAGGATGCCAAGCCTAGACTGATTCGTTGGATCCTTCTGCTCCAGGAATTTGACATTGAAATTCGCGATAAGGCCGGAGCCCAGAATGTTGTGGCTGATCACCTTTCCAGACTGGACCCTGACCATATTGGACTTACTCTGCCAATTAATGAAATTTTTCCTAATGAGCACCTATTGGCAATAAATGTGGCAAGTGGACCGTGGTATGCCGACATTGCCAATTACCTTGCTTCTGGATCTCTTCCACGTGGCTGGCCTAAAAACCAGCGCGAGCGTCTCATGGCAGAAGCAAAGTATTATTTCTGGGATAATCCACTTCTTTTTCGGATAGGTGCTGATCAAATCATCCGTCGCTGTATTCTTGACAGTGAGTTCCCCGGTGTGCTATCCTTCCGCCACGATCAGGCCTATGGAGGCCATTTCTCTGGGAAGAAAACTGCAGCCAAGGTGTTGCAATGCGGTTTCTTTTGGCCCTCCCTTCACCAGGACGCACACACTTATGCCAAGCATTGCACTAGGTGCCAGTCGTTAGGGTCAATGGCACGTCGTGACATGATGCCCTTGCAACACATCATAGCTGCGAAAATCTTCGACATCTGGGGAATTGACTTCATGGGTCCCTTTCCTCCATCCAACGGCTTCGAATTCATCCTCGTGGCCGTCGACTATGTTTCGAAATGGATCGAGGCTATTCCCGCGCGCCGTGCTGACCATGTTATCTCCACCCGATTCGTCAAGGACCACATCTTTGCGCGTTTTGGGATCCCTCGGGCCATTATCTCGGATGGAGGAAGCCACTTTACCCATGCTTCTTTTCGGGCACTTCTGAGGAGGTACGGAGTCCACCATCGTATCGCATCCCCGTATCATCCTCAGACGAACGGCCAGGCGGAAGTGTCGAACCGGCAAATCAAGCAGATTCTCCAGAAAATGGTTCGGCCTGACCGTAAGGATTGGTCCGACAAGCTGACTGACGCACTTTGGGCGTATCGGACCGACTTCAAGGCTCCCCTTGGTATGTCTCCATATAGAATCGTTTACGGGAAGCCTTGTCATTTGCCCGTGGAGTTGGAGCACCGTGCTTATTGGGTGGTTCGCCAATGTAACCTCGACCCAGACTTGTGTGGATGAGAAAGGAAACTCCAACTCCAAGAGCTGGAAGAGCTCCGTCGTGAAGCCTATGATTCTGCTCTAACCTTTAAATAGCGCACTAAGGCTTTTCACGACGGCCATATTCGGCGGAAGGAATTTGAGCCATCTCAGCAAGTTTAGCTCTATAATGCTCGACTCAAATTCTTTCCTGGGAAATTGAAGTCCAAATGGACTGGTCCTTTCCTGGTCTTAAGACCATTCCCCAATGGGGCCGTCGAGATCGAAGATCCCAAATCTGGGCGTAAATTTACGGTCAACGGCCAGCGTTTGAAACCCTATCTAACTCATGAACCTGCCCCCGTTGGAGAAATCGTTGCCCTGCTGGAGGGTAACTAATTCTTTGCCTCATTCTGAGTCCAGCTGAGGACGTTAAATTCAGCGCTTGTTGGGAGGCACCCTAACAGCACTCACCATCCACCATCACTTTTCACGCCTCTATCGCGATCACTTCACCACCCACCTTCCACCCACCCTACCACCCTGATCTATACCCTGCACTTCAGCTCTCGCTACCCGATCTTTCGTCCTTTCTCTACCCTTCCCTACATGCATATGAGGACATAGCATTGTTTAGCATGGGCGGGTGGATAGGCATTCTTAGGATTTGGGTATTTTAGGGTATCATGCAGTTTCTATATATACATAAAAAAAGAAATAAATAAATAAATAAAAACAGAGAGGGAAAATGGTGTTTAGTAATGATCTAAAAGCTGAAACAAAAATACAATAAGTGTTTATGGATATTCAACCTCTGTTTTGAAGAATTTCCAGGCCACAAAAGCTTAATTCGCTCAGTCTCGGCTTAATTCACTTAAAGCATTGACAAAATAGATCAAGATCTCTCCTAACTAAGGATGTATTCTTGTACCTGAGACACAAGTACAAGATCCGTTGGTTTACTTTTACTTAAGAGCTTAAGTAAACGTGGTTCACACTACACATATCAGGAAAGGCCAGGTGAACACAAGATCCAACCCTAGTGTTCATTAGGGAAGGTGGAGTCCTTACCTGTGCATGCAGGTAGACTTTTTATCCCAAGCTTTAGTCTTGTGTTTAGGAGTGACTCTTTCCACCGAAAAGAAACTCTCCCACCAAAAAGAAAAAGTGTGCTCCTTCTGAATGTGTTGTAAGAGATATACTGACACGTATTTCAAAAAAAGAAAAAAGCAAAAGAGTCAGTATATCTCATAAATGTCTATGAAGTCTTTGCCCTACAAGAAGTTCGTCAGGGCAGGTTACAAATCCGTTGTTTTCCTGTGAGCAAAAAAAAAAAAAAAATCAGAAAATGGGAATTGAGTTTTCCGTCATCATCTTAAGGGTCAATCCGAAGACATGAGCTGAAACTGGGACCAACTTGTACTTAAAAATTCGTGAAATCCTGGGATTGAGTCTTAATGTTCATCTGGTCAGTCTTGATCCTTCACTATGCACAAACCATAACCTCTTGAGCTCTCGAGTACGGCAAAAACCTCCTGGGTCCTGGAAATCGTACTTAAGGTTTAAATATCAAGAGTCCTGGTTAGTTGAGAGATGATCTATGTCATGTGAGACTTAAAGTACTGGTAGTCTTCTTTACAATTGGTTCTCACAATATTCGATAATAAACACACCTATATCACCTCAGAAGAAAATCTTCAGCTTAAGATCATTTCTAAATACTGTTTTGCTAGGGACTAGCAAAAGATAGGCATGGGGGTATATGTTTGCACCTCAAAATACGCCTGCAATAAAGCCTTCTCATGCTATTTCCTAGCATTAACGTTGCATATTAGGATTCTATAGTTGCATTTGTAAAAAACACTTGCATTCATGCATTTAATTAAGAGGAGAGAAGATTGAAAATAATGGCTTGCATATTTACATTTTTCCTCTAGTGCCTCATTGCAAAATCCACATCTTTTTTATTTTCTCCTCTTGATTTTCTTTTTTCTCTTCCCGCAGTTGCACCTCTCTTCCCGCAGCAGCTGCATGCATTTACTCCACGTCATTTCTCCCTGCCAATGTCGCTCCCTACAGCTGCCAATCCCGCGCCCTCTCCCTGCTGCAGCCGGCACGCCACTCTCTCCTCCTCTATAAGAAGCTGCAGCTTCTTCCTCGCGAGACACACGCTGCTGCACGAAACAAAAACCCGCAGCCACCTCTTCCACCGTCTCCCCCTCCCATACGTCGGCCCTCCATCGAGGAGGCACCCGACGAGCAGGAGTACCCACTGTGGTGCACACCACCACAGTGGGAACACCACCGCCCAGCTCTTCGATGAGCCGGTGGGCGTGGTGCCTTCCCTCGTTTCATTTTTTTCCTTTCACGCCATTGCCACCGCTTCAAGCTCCGAAGCTTGAAGCCGCGGCAGCAGCAGCAGGACCCCCCGCCTCCTCCGCGACCTTCCCCGCAGGCGCTCAGCCCTCCGCGCGCGCCTGCAGGGCCTCCTCCACTCCGTTCTCCGTTCTATCGCCTCTGCCCTTGCACCCACGATCGGCCGCTGCGCGCACTGCAGCGGCCGGCCAGACCCTCTCGCCATCCCCTGCCAGCCCCCGCACCCCTCCGCGACCACCTGCAGACCTCCTCCACGTTCGCTTCCCCGCGCCATCGCCCGCTCGTCGTCTTCGCGCTGGCCTGCAGAATCCTCACGCGAAGGCGCGCCTGCACCCACGACGTCCAGACGTCCATCGCCATCTCCAGAAGACGCGACGTCCGGACGTCCGCCGCCTCCAGCAGATGTCTTAACTCGCTCCATCGCCCTCTCTCTCCAACTATCGCCAGCTCTCTCTGGCACGAGTACTCCCGCCCGCTCTCTCTCTCTCTCTCCTGCTCTCTCCCTCTCTCTCTCTCTCTCTTTTTCACTCACTCTCAGTACACTACACCAACGCACACACACATCTTCACCGACACTTCCACACACCCACACACACATAAACACTAGTATAAACATATATATATCTATACGTATACATATATATATAGTAACATATATATATATATATACTTACACATATACTTATATATATATATACACATACTTATATACATATATATATATATACATATCTATCTACTTATATATATACATATATATCTAGATACATATACTTATATACATATATATATACATCTATATAGTATTATATCTATATATATATATACATATATTTATATGCATATATACATATATAGCTATATACATACATATATACATATATACATATACACCTATATATATATATATATACACATATATATCTATATATATCTATACATATATACCTATACATTTATATATATATATATATATTTACTTATATACATACACACATATATATTTTTTCACGTTATTTGCCATACGCTGTATTGCGGGAATATCTGCACCAGTTGCTGATATTCCCCGATACACGCGTACAAAAAGCGTGGACCCATACATCATCCATCATCCATCCACACTCCACGCAGCACCCAGTCGAGTTGGTTGCGTCTCTCTAGATGTCGACTGACTCGACATAGTGCTACACTCCATCGTCACCTCCACCCCCACCCCTTTATAGATATAATATATATATACATACTATATTTACTTTCTGTCTATTTGCTTCTCTCTTGGTAAAAAGATAAAAAAAAAGTATATAAAAGAGAAAAGATAATCTTTGACTTGCAGGTACCTCGTCTTACGAGTAGCAAGACTTGTTTTGGAACTCTATTTTGGCTAAAAGCCAAGGACACAATTTTGAGGGTGTGCCTCAAGGACAAGGATTACCAGAAAAAAAATCTAAATAAGAAAAAATACCAAAAACATAATAAACGAACGGAAGAGACACGTTTTAAGGAAAACGTAGAAACTCGACTTGAACCCACTTCCCTAAGTTCGACCCTGGGCCTAAAAGTGACAAGATAAAATCAAGTAGGCCAGGTTAAAAATTTTGTAAAAAGATGGTTAGGTCTGAATTAGGTTAACCATTATACATATTTCAACGATAAAAACATCATATTAACAACCTATCCGGGCCGACCCAACACTAAGCTAAGTCAAGTGGAGCTTCAGTGAACTGGCTGAAGCAGGAATGAAGTTGGGATCAATTGAATTAAGCTAGTTCAAGCTACTATCCAGCTGAGGTAAGCTAGTGTCAACTAAGTTGAGCTAGCTTGATCTCCCAGTGAACTGTTTGGAGATGAGATGAGCTAGACTTAACTAAGTTGAGCTAAAGTGAACTAGCTTGAGCTACCCTTCAGCTGAGGTGAGCTGAAGGGAGCTCAAAATGGGTTGATCCAGCTAGGATGGGCTGGGATCCAGTTGGGATGAGTAGGATCCAGCTGAGATGAGCTTCTTCTTCATCTTTTGCCTTTTAGAATGTCAGGGTTTTGCGAGATCTAGCTTTCTGCTTATCGCTGACACTCACGTAAATATATTAAAAAGACAATAAATGCAATGCATTCCTAACCTAGGTGAATGCCTAAATGCAACCCAGAAACCCATTTGTAGAGTTAAAACCCTAAGAGCTAGGCCTATTTTATGACATAAGAATGATGATAAATTGGCATTTATCACCATCCTCCTAGGGTGCTCCCAAGCTTTATGGCATAAGGAAGAAGGGAAGAAGAAGACACCAAGAAGGCAAGGGATAGCCTCCTTAATCTTCTTCTTCTCTCCTTTTCTTTAGCCAAGTATAAGGGTAGATATAATTTGAATTATGCAAGCTTAGGATGGGATGAAATGGTGGTTGGGATGGGGTATATATAGAGTAGGAGAAGGGGGTTGGCGTGGCCTTTTGATGGAGGGATAGGATTGGTTTTATGGCGTGATTATGGGATCCAATGGTGGAGAAAGATGGTGACAACTCCAAGGGTGTTGGAGGTGGTGATTATGGGGATATCCACCCCTTGGTGGATGACCATGGGTGAAGGGAAGCAGAACTTTGGCGCCAACAATGGGTCTTCTAGAAGGGGGGATTTTGGAGGGAAAATGGAAAGTTGAGATGGCTTGGTGGTGAGTTGGATGCTGGAGATGAGGCTAGGTATGGCGCCAAAAATAAGGGTGGTTATGGGGGGTTTTGGCACCACTTTTGTGGTGTCCTTTGGTGATGGTGATGGGGTGCAGAGATGGGTTTAAGGTGGCGCCAACTTGAAGTAGGAGTAGGTAGAGCTAGGTAGCTTATTTGGTGGAGCTAAGTAGGTGGGAATTAGGGATGTGGTAGGGCAAGGTAGAGGAGGTGGATCTGAGCTAAGCTAGCTAAGCTAGCTTAAATAGTAGAGTAGTGGAAGAGGAGTAGAAGAACTAGGGTTTTACTAAGGAGAATTTAAGAAGGAGCTACATTGAAGCTTCTTGAAGCCGACTGCTGCTGAAGGGAGCTACATCTGAACTCAATAGCTAGCTTAGCTAGCTAGGTCTTTGCTAGCTGCTAAACTAAGCTAAGTTGAGCTGACTTCTTCTGATATGAGATAATTGAGAACTTCTTCAGCTAACTAGGCTTTACTAGTTGATGGTAGTAGCTAAACCTAGTCCAGTGGAGCTTCCATGAACTAGATGGAAGTGGGAGGAGATGGAATGGAGCTGGGATCAGTTGAGTTGAGCTAGCCTGAGTTGCCATCCAGCTAAGGTGAGCTGAATGGAGTTGAGATGAGCTAGCCTAAACTGCCATCCAGCTGAGGTGAGCTGAATGGAGATGATATGAGCTGATTACAACTAGGTTGAAGTGGAATGAACTGGAATCCACCTAAGATGAGCTGAATTCAATTGAGATCCAGCTGAATTGGGCTTCTCCTTCATCTTCTACCTTTCTTAGTGCCAGGGTTTGCGGGATTTGACTATCTGTTTATCCCTGACACTCAAATAGGGATGTCAAAATAACAAAAATAATGCAATGCATGCCTATCCTAAGAGAATGCCTAAATGCAACCGAAAAACCTGCTTGCTTTGTTAAAATTCTAAGAGCTAGGTGTGTTTTAAGGCATAAGAATGATGATAAACTGGTGTTTATCAGACCATCCTAGAGCATTTCACTTAAGGAGAGGAGCCAAAGAGGATTCTCCTCAAGTGTGGGAGCAGTTGCATTTGGAGCGAGAATTGTCTCCAGCTTCAATTGAAGGATTTCATCTACTTTGCCTACTCTTATCCCTTTTTGTATTATCTTTAATTGTGTAATAAGCATTCCCTTGTGACATTTTTTATTAGCAATACAAAAATCAAGTGCCTTTTAATTTTGTCTCTTGAATTGCTTCCTAGATTTTAGTAGTTCTTAGTGCACCCACTCTCCTTTCTAATTACCCTAGGCGTGCTTGCCTAGGGTAAGCTTAGAAAGAGGGATTAGTTCTTGTCACTTAGGCGCAATCTATTTCTGTGTGTTTCGCATTTTGTTACCCCGATTATTTCAAAACCCTAAAAACAACAAAACAAAAACACAAAAAAGTAAGATTTGAGTTTTGTAAGAGAAATATTTTTGAAATACTAAGTCACCTCCTTAGACAACCCTAGATACCCCACTATCTAGGTATTATAAATTTCAAAAGTGATCAGGAAATTGCATGTTACAACGACTAAAATCCGCATTTATAAATCACATGATTTTTCACATCAGGAGCCTTGTGGATGTAGCTTGTGGAGGTAATTTTATGAGTAAGGTTGAGAATAGTGTTTTTGAATTATTTAAGAATATGAGCAAAAATTCCTTGGATAATGCCTCCATGGAGACTTATGGAAGATCCATGTAACCTAGAGGTGGGATTTATGAGGTGCAAGAGAGATCCAGTAATGTGGATATGAATTTGATCTATGAGAAACTAAACAAAGTTGAGGTAGTATCAAAGAAACTGGATGAATTAGTGAACCAAAATAGGAGGGAATAACCCTCCCATCACCCACTATCCAAACTCCCTCCCTGAGGGAGTTTGTGAATAAGATGTACTTGGCTCAAGATGCGAGCTAACTGACCCAAGCCCTTCTCATAGGACCCAAGAATGGGCCTTTCATCCTAACTACCCTAACTCCACACTACTATCCTCATCATCACCTTGATATGAAGATGTGTTGGCTATCCAAGGAAGCGGTAGAAATGCTTTCTCAACCCTAATAATTTTGGTTAGAGCAACCACCCAAATTTTTCTTGGAAATGCTAGGGGCAAGGAAACTAACAAATTTCACAACTTAGACCCTACCATATGAACCTTAGCTTGCCTAATACCTATAATCAAGGTCATACCAATCAACCCTTGCCTCCTAACCATCCTAGCCAAACTAAGTTGGCTATCTTGAATCAGAGCCAGCAACTGATGGACACACACACTTCCATGTTGCAAGCTATGAAACAATTGACCCAGTCCATTAGGGATCCGAAGAACTAAATAGAGCCTAAACTTGATGATAGACAAACTAGTGCCCTCCCATTCCAACAGATTCCAAACCCTAGAAACATGCCTAATCAGGACATAATCCTCAAGAATTCTATCAAAACAGGGTGTACCAAGCTCATATGATTTAGCAAGCTCCTTTAACTCCCCCTGGTTTTTATTCATCTCATGTTCCATATCCTTCTACACCTATCCTTCCTACTCCTTCTCAGTGGAATTAGTGCCCACCTGCCACTGCTAATTCCATTACCCTAAGAAGTGGCAAGACCACTCGGAACCCCGTGCACTGAAATCAAACAACCCACCAGTATCCTAATAAATCAACTCTAGTTAATACACACGAGATGGAGGACGAGATCTAGGCTCATAATCTTGAGGACCCAAAGATCTAGATTCCTTTTCTTGAGGCTCTAAATAGACTAGGAAGAAGAAGCTTGAGCCTAAGAATGAGACATGGATGGATGTATTCAAACAAGCACAAATTAATATCCCACTTTTGGAAGCTATTGAACACATCCCGACTTGTGCCAAGTTTTTAAAGGAATTAAGCACAACCAAGCGCAAGCTGAAATCAAGTAATCATGAGAAGATGATCCTTTCTGAATAAGCTAGCTCTATTCTGTTAAAGGATTTACCTACCAAGAAGAGAGACCCTGTAACCCCCTTAATTTCCTACAAAATTAATGATTTAGCCTTTGATGAGGCTTTAATTGATTTGGGGGCTACCATCAACCTATTACCCATGAAGATCTATGAGATAATTGTATTCGAGGGCCTTGAACTTATTGAAATTCAAATCCAATTGGTCGACCAATCCACGAGATGTCCAATCTGGATTTTGAGGGATGTAATTGTTTGAATTGATAATTTCTACTACCTCATGGATTCATTATCTTAGATCTTGGCATTCCTGAGAATTTGAGATGAGCTTTGATTATTCTTGGAAGACCATTTTTAGCAATTGTGGAGGTCTTGATTGATTGTAAAGCTAGGAATATACAAATAGCCTTTAGGGATGAAAGGATGAAATTAAAATGTTTCAAGCCTATTGTGGACTCTGATGAAAGTTGTGGGCTTATTGAGGAGCTTAAGCAAGTTGAGGGTATGATTGAAAATGTCTCTTTGAAAGACTCATAATCGGAGGAATATACAAATGAATTTGAATATGATACATTTTTCTTTGAGGATCAAATTTCTAATAATTTTGAAATTTAAAGCTTTGTATTAGATTTTGAGATAGAATCTAAGGAATCCAATAATTCTAAATATGAGACATTTCTTTTTGAGGAAGAGATTTCTGACAAATCTAAAATGGAAGGATTCACATTTGACTTTGAGAAAAAATTCTTGCCTAAAGTAGGTGAAGCTCAAAGATTCCAATTTAAACTTGGTGAACCTTAAATGACTAGCTTCACCTTTACATCAGATCTAGATGAGCCTGAACTTGAATCATTTTCTATGAAGTTTGATTGCATATCTAATGTAACCAAGTCTAATTTTGGCATTGATAATTTGAATGACTTAGACTTCACGGAAGAGAGAGAGGAGGTGGTAGAACTAAGAGAAAATTTTATGGGAAATGATACCAAGGATCTAAAGGTGCCTCTACTCCTAAAACATCAAACTCTTTATAAGGACTCTTACGATTCTCCTAGTTTACCTACGGCACGTAGATTTGAGTGCAGTTACATTATGAATCATCTTTTCAATTTTCATTACCAAGGAACACAAGCTTCTTATTCTGGCTATCTCTTGCCTATTTGGCTTTTTAGACTTGGGTTGCATGGGCCTAAATTGAAGACTGCACCCCATTTCCAATTGCAAGAAACAGATGGATGCAGTTATTTCTGATTCTACATATATTGAGCTTTTGACCTTTAGGTATGGGGTTGCATCACCAAATATTTCGCTTTTGCAGACATCTAATTTTAGACTACCATGATCATATCTTAACTCTGCTATTGACCCTCTCTTCTATTCTAATTGATTCATCCTTATAAGGGTCTACATCTAGCTATAGATGTGAAATTCAACGCATGTTGGGAGGCAACCCAACGGATGTAGATAATCTTGATATTTACTTTGAAATTTTCATTCAGGTCTAGAGATGATCAAGTATTCTTTTCTTTAGAACTCTCAGGTAGTATCTCTTTTTTCTTATGTTTATTGCAAGCATTAAGGACATTGCATGAAGAGGCATGGGGGGGACTAGATAGCATTTTTCAAGAGTTATTTTTATTTATCTCCAAAATTGTATGTCTTAGGGTTTTTCTCAAATTAATAGTATTTTCAAAAAGTAGTGGTTCTTTTTCAATAGAAAAAAAAGAGAAAACAAAAGAAAAAATTGTGATTTTTAGAGTTTGAACTACGAAAAAAAATTAAAAAACTTCAATTTTGAGGATTTATCAATCTTAGGAAAAGTAAAAAAAATTCTTTTCACTTAAACTCTTCAGGTCGTATGTCGACTTATTATCTCAAGTATTTACCAAAATCTGGATTTGATTTCCTAAGTCTTTGAAAGGATCTAAAAAAGCTAAAAATATTAAGTCAAAAGGGTGATGAGTGAATGACTTATCGTTCCACCCTATGATTTAGATAGTCTTTGAGTTCCAAGCATATTCACTTACACATTGCACTAACTCGTCTTCTGAGTGATTTTGTTGAGTCCTTAGTGGTCAATAAGATTTACTCTTAAGGCAAAAGATCCAAAGGACTTAGCCATGTTTCTAACTCTTAGGACTGTTCCTGTTTGTAGGGGTTGTATTTAGAACAGATGAAGGGGAGCTATTCACCTAGAAAGATGAGTGTGACAAAGAAGATAACCCAAAAAAATGAGTAGTCGGAGGAAGACATATAAAAAAAATAAGAAGAAAGAAAGAGAGAAACAAAGCAAAAATATATCCCTTTTATCTCTTACCTCCATGAGTGCATCCCAAACATAGTGAGGCAGCAAACAAGAGACCTAAGGGTCCATCCAGGGAGATATACACCTTTTGTGTTGACCTCGGGATAGAAAAATGGTGAGGAGAAAGCTACCAAATCCTGGCCTAATCGAAGACAGGTTGACCTAGAGAGAGCATATAAGTATTGTAAGTTTCATTGAATACCTAGAATCAACTTAGTTGCCTGTTTGGAGAGTCACATTATTTCACACACAAGATGCTTTTTCCTCACATTTGATTTGAATCTTGGGTGGGTCGACTTAGTCAAAGAAAGTTACCCTAGCAAGCCAAGTCCAATGGCTAATAAGATTCCTGATTTGATTTAGGTGAATCGGATTTTAGTTGATACTTTAGAACTGTTGAGTCTTCGATGTTAAGATTTTGTGTACAATTCTTTTATTTTGGTGAAGAATCGAGATCAGTGATTTTGATTTGACTTAGCTTAAAACTCACGATTTTGTTTCCTATGTAAATATTATTTTCCCGTATGTTCTCGCTTAGTGTTTTACTCAAGGACCAGCAAAAGATAAGCAAATAGGGGTGTGACATATCCATATTTATTGACATAATTCATACCTAACTATTGCTAGTTTGAGGGTAAAGTAGGTCACATTGCATTAGATTTGGTTAGATTACTCATATCGTAGCATTGTGTAAATATTGCATTTTTAGGGATCTAGTTGCAATTTTTATTGTTATTTATATTTAGTGCCTTGATGAGATTTGTTTATATTTGTGCTGGTGTCAGGTATAGTGTTGATTGGAGCTTCACAATAATGCATATTCTAATTGAGCTAATCTATGTCAATGTGGCTGAACCTATTCCCTATATTTCACCTAGCCTTATTCTCCCAACCCCAGGCTAATTAACCCTTCTACCTAGCCCAAACCTAAGTCCACAACAATAGTCTACACCTACACCGATGGTCAGTAACCGTTAGTATAGGGCAAAATAACGGTCGTTGTAGGTATAAAGTACTATTCCAATGATCTTTGTACCTGTTCTCCTAAGAGGCGTTGCTGTAGGCAACACCAATGGTAAAAACCATCGGTGTTGTACCTAGAGCTACAATGGTCATGTTTTTAAAGCTGCACATTTTATGTGATAGCAACAACAACAACAATTTTATTTGTTAGTGTAACATAAAAATTGTTGGTAAAACTGTCACTATAGGTAATAACTCCAACTTTCTTTTTCACATAATACCAATATGACTATCTGTCACTATATCTATCAAAGTAGATATAGAGGTTTTCATTACCTATTCAATTTTAGAATCTTGCAATATCTTAATAGATTTAAGATTGAACCTTACCATCAACAACAATGTTTACACTCATTCAAGATTAAAGCAACAAATACAAGACATGACCCTTAAAATAACAAATTGAATTATTCATATTCACATCCAACGAAACAATTTTTTTATATGATTCTAAAAGAAAATTGTGTACCTACAAACACTATAACTGACATAAGCCACAAGTATCTATCGCTTTATACACTCTTAAACTGGTAAACAACATTCCAACCTAAGATTGATGGTAAAAGTAGCTCCTATCTTAGAAGCTATTCATCAAAATGTAAGCCCTCTTAGGTTTTCCTCTAATTGCCCTAATAGTTCATTGGTTGCCACATGCTGCAACTATGAGATCTTGAGCAGCTCAAAAAGGTTCTCAAACTCAAGATGATGCACAACTACAAATCATTAAACATGAAGTTATAGCTCTTGAAAAAAAAAAGATATTATAATTTACCTACACACAAATAAAATCATCATTAACCTATTCATTAAGATAAAACAAGATGAGTAACCTATTCTACTAGCAAATAGTAGATTAAGCCCTTCAATAGGAAGCAAGGTAATAATAGAGGTAGAATTGGCAATAATAAGATGACCCATAGGCAATTATAGTACAAATCCCTCTCAACTTTTGCATAAATTAAAGAAACAAAGTTAACAACTAGTTAAGATTGGCTAAACCATAAGGGAAATAGGAAGCAACAAAAAGAAGAAAAAAACCAAAAATCAAAGAGATGGTATATCTTTCCCCAACTATCAATGATTGAAGCAATATATCTTAACTCAACGATAAGACAAAGGAAAGCTTAGTCATGGATGCATGCCCTAATAAAAAATGCAAAGCAAAGATAAAAAAAGGAATTACCATAAATCTGATGCATTTGGATCTCAGATGTGGAAAATCTCAAAATTTGCAAGGATCATAACCCATGAGGAATGAGAAAAATTGTAGCATATGGGAATGAGAAAAATTGCACTTTACCTAAAGAAATTGTTCCTAGAATATGTAATTTGAATCATATACGTTATCATTAGTAGATAGACGATGAAGATCCTTTTTCTCCATGGGAGTTGCTAGGTACACTTCTAGCATGAGAAACCTGTAAAGTAATAGATAATTACCAAACACGATCAAATTATATAATTACATAATGAAATGTTCATGTCTTTTATACAAATAAAATAATGGAATACCTCTTCTTATCCCGCCTCTGTCTATATGTACAAAACAAACATTCAAATGAGATTAAAATTTGCGAATATCATCCATGTCAAATAAATGTATCAAATCATACCTACATAGCCAATTGCCTTGCATGTTGCATAATATCATCCATGTTGGCATTGGGAAATTGTTCTTTCAACATCTGGACCATCCTCGAAATAATCTCGAAAAATCCATTCAGAGTCTCATGGATATTAAATTGAGGGGATGTTGTGGTCATGAAGCTTTTGGAAGGAGCAACTACTCCTAAATAACGAACTCTATCTGTCTTCTATCTCCCTTCACCTTCAAGTAGGCATCCTAATGTATACACATCCATTTAGGTTAAAATGCCTATTTATGCATGTTCCTAAGCTTAGAGATACATTCCATATTATAAATATTGCATAACATGTATCATTCTGCATTTAAACTAGTTTGTATAAATTTTAGGTTAATTTGCATCTTTTGTGGCTAGGAGAAAAGGAGATCTATTTCAGAGCCTCAAATTGACAATCTGACCATACGGATCTGATCAGAACAACGATCAGAGTCTAATTCCTCCGAAAATGCCTCCGAAATCATCTTGATCGGAGTCCTATAACACCTTATACAGTCCAAGGAAAATCAATGACCAAGAGGCTAGGTGACGCAATTCAAAGCTTCAAACGACAAATTGACCCAATCCGACATCCGTGGTGCCACCTACAAAGCAAACAAAACAGACCACCATGATTGTGCCATGTGGCGCCATCACAGCTACCCAAGGCCAACCGCAACTTCCACTCACCTCCAAAGAGCATCCTCGCGAAGAGATCTCGACCATTGGATCAAGATCCTGAAAGTTTCGTCCCTACCAGGAGGGGTGACGTAATAATAATTGCGGAATTGAATATATAAAGCAATATCACAAAAATAAGCAATCACACAATGTACACAAGTAATTTTTAGGTGGAAACCCAAACCGGGTGAAAACCACCACCTAACCCTCTCGAGTTAGGATTTTCCGATCAACCTAGTTGATCAAATCCACTAACCGAATCACTTTGAAACGAGGGTGATTCAACCTCAGTACAACCACGCTACAAGTACGAGGGTAGCGTTCCTCAACCCCTTCTCTCCACGAGAAGGATTTTGTCCCACGAAGGAGACGGGAATTCGCAAAGCGAATACCCAACCAAAATACAAAGATAAAATAAAATAACAGTCCTATAGAGCCAACAAAATTAAACCTAGCTTCTATAGGAAATAGGAAACTCCCCTTTGCAAGGAGTGCGTCGACGATGACGCGGTGCGTGTGCCACGCGATGGCGCTACGTCGCTCTCGTTATCAACAGCGGGAGAGCGGGCGCGCAAACTGTTTGATGCTCTCAAGATGTAGAGCTTGAGCTTGGAGAGCAAGAACTTCTTGGACACAAGAGTGTGAAAATGTGTAGCTAAGTGTATCCAAGTGTATTTCTAAGTGTCTCTTGTGTTTTTGAGTTGCAAAGACTCCCCTCTATTTATAGAGGCCTTAGGAAGGCTTTGGAAGGCTTGGAAAAGCTTCCATAGCCGTTGGGTGCAAAGCCCAAGAGAATCAGGCCGAAATCAGGACAATGATTGCATTTGACAGGGTTATCAGACGTCTAACTCTGGCATCAGACGTCTGGAAGGCCACTTTAAGACGTCTGATTCCAAGGTCAGACGTCTGATTCTATGCGGGTTTCTCCCTGACTTGAATCAGATCTAAACAGGGTTTTTGTACAAGTCCATCAGACGACATAGAGGACGTCTGGCACTAAGTCTGGACGTCTGGAAACCTACTTTTACCGTGGGAATTGATTTCCAAACGTTGCAACGGCTAGAAAATCTCTGAGAAGAGATTTTGGGTCAGCCGAGGCAAAACGGTCATTTATCAGACGTCTGTGAAGTCCTATGGACGTCTGATAAGGCTCTAACGGTCATATTCTTGAGTGTCTTCTAAGCCAGCCAACGGTCCACTAACTGGACGTCTGGCAAAGTCATCAGACGTCTCCTAAGACGTCTGGTATAAGGTCTGGACGTCTGAATTCATCAGACAGAACTAACTATGTCCAGCCTAACAGTTATCAGACGTCTGAAACAACAGTCAGACGTCTTAAAATCCTTTATCAGACGTCTGATTCGTGAATTAGACGTCTGGAAAGTCAGTTTTAACCCTATATTGGTTTTCTAAGTGTTCTACAGAAAACCTACGTATCCTAGGGTTGTGCAGGTGTTCCTAGGACTACTGTTAGGGTTCTTTGAGGCTCTTTAACATAATGTCTAAGGAAAATAAAGAGCAAGAAAATAAATACAAGAGATACATGAAAGGATAAAAAAGAATCTATCATATTCTTCTTGTCTTCCATCTCCAATCTTTCGCTCCACGCGAACCTCCTCTATTTTCCGTCAAGCTCCTCCAATCCGTCCTGGATGCGAGCTCGAGTTCCGTCTAAACACGTCTTCATTTGCAATTGACCTGAAATCTAGGACTCAAATTGCAAATGTTAAATAACACGTGTTTTGTTATCATCAAAACAAATGATCGTGGTGCTCTAGCACCAACAATCTCCCCCTTTTTGATGATGACAAAACCGTAAATAATAATGCATAAAAATCCTCCCCCTTTTTGACATTATCAAAAAGGTTTGATTGATTTTATATTTCCTATTACTCCCCCTTAAAACATGCTCTTCTATTTATTTTTAACAAAGGTAATGTCCTCCCCCTTTTTATAACAAGATAGCTATTATTTTTCTCCCCCTTACTAAAGGAAATTTAGCTAACTTGTATCTCCCCCTTAAAAATTGACAATAAGCTCATCATTTTTAACTCCCCCTATCTAAATGCTTATAAAAAGGATAGGGTTAAGAATTTTACCTCACCTGCCATGGCCAATAAAATGGCCCGAATGGTGGTGGTGGATGCCACATCGGATGGGGCTCCCATCCGTAGCTTGGAGGCCCGGACATTGGCGCCGGTCTCCAATCTGGTGGTCGACGTGCGGCGGGTCCGTCGTTTGTTCGCCGTCTCGTCGGTCTTCTTGTTCTCCTCCTTGGTCTACTCCTTAGTTCTCCTAACTCGAGTTGACCAGCCTTGAGTTTGTAGGTCCAGTCCTGTGTATTGTAGTTATCCCTGAATCCTACAAAACAAGATTCTAATTCTTTCTTCGGTATCCAAGTGAGCTTGGATCCGGATTTGTTAGAAGGTCTCCTTGATGGAGATCCTTTCTCAACCTTAGGGCTATAAAAATTATCAACTTTGTTGATTAATTTGTTAGAATTTTCCCTAAGACATGTGATTTCTTTTTCTATAATATCCATCTTAGTCTTTAAATCAGAAATTTCTAACTTTAGACTATTATTTTCCTCAATCAATTTAGTATTTTCATTGATGAGGTTATGATTATCTAATAATAATAGGTTATCATCCTTAGGACTAGCTTCTATGTCCTTAAGTTGTTTTTCTAACCTATCATTTTCATTTTTAAGAAAACTAAGGTTCTTCTTCATGCTTTTGTTTTCTATTTTTAGTGATTTACTAATCTCGAATAATTCATTAAAAGCTTCTTGTAAATCAAAATTTACCTCTTCGTCGGAGTCGCTTCCGCTTTCACTGTCGCTATTGGTTCCTCTAGCCATGAAACCAAAGCAAGTGGTTTCTTCTTCTTTTTCTTCTTCTTCTTCCTCCGAGCTGGAATCCTCATGAGTGCCTTCCAACCTCCTCCATATCTCGTGGGCGGTGGTGCACTCTTGGATTTTCTCGAACTCTTCCGGACTCAACGCGCAATACAGGGCATTCATTGCCTTTGCGTTGAGTGAGAGCTCTAGAATCTGCACCTGCGAGTAGCCTCCTTGGGGTCGCTTCGGGATCTCGTATGGGGTTTCGCAACATCCCCATACCTCGAATTCAGTGGCTTGGAGCCACGTCTTCATCCTCAGCTTCCAGTAGCTGTAGTTGTTCCCGTCAAAGTAGGGCGGACGGGTTGTGGACTGCCCCTCGGAAATCCTACTTGTGGAACAACTTCCCTCCATGTTTAGATCCTCGCCGGTTTGTAACGCCGAAAATGCGAGACCTGCTCTGATACCAATTGAAAGTTTCGTCCCTACCAGGAGGGGTGACGTAATAATAATTGCGGAATTGAATATATAAAGCAATATCACAAAAATAAGCAATCACACAATGTACACAAGTAATTTTTAGGTGGAAACCCAAACCGGGTGAAAACCACCACCTAACCCTCTCGAGTTAGGATTTTCCGATCAACCTAGTTGATCAAATCCACTAACCGAATCACTTTGAAACGAGGGTGATTCAACCTCAGTACAACCACGCTACAAGTACGAGGGTAGCGTTCCTCAACCCCTTCTCTCCACGAGAAGGATTTTGTCCCACGAAGGAGACGGGAATTCGCAAAGCGAATACCCAACCAAAATACAAAGATAAAATAAAATAACAGTCCTATAGAGCCAACAAAATTAAACCTAGCTTCTATAGGAAATAGGAAACTCCCCTTTGCAAGGAGTGCGTCGACGATGACGCGGTGCGTGTGCCACGCGATGGCGCTACGTCGCTCTCGTTATCAACAGCGGGAGAGCGGGCGCGCAAACTGTTTGATGCTCTCAAGATGTAGAGCTTGAGCTTGGAGAGCAAGAACTTCTTGGACACAAGAGTGTGAAAATGTGTAGCTAAGTGTATCCAAGTGTATTTCTAAGTGTCTCTTGTGTTTTTGAGTTGCAAAGACTCCCCTCTATTTATAGAGGCCTTAGGAAGGCTTTGGAAGGCTTGGAAAAGCTTCCATAGCCGTTGGGTGCAAAGCCCAAGAGAATCAGGCCGAAATCAGGACAATGATTGCATTTGACAGGGTTATCAGACGTCTAACTCTGGCATCAGACGTCTGGAAGGCCACTTTAAGACGTCTGATTCCAAGGTCAGACGTCTGATTCTATGCGGGTTTCTCCCTGACTTGAATCAGATCTAAACAGGGTTTTTGTACAAGTCCATCAGACGACATAGAGGACGTCTGGCACTAAGTCTGGACGTCTGGAAACCTACTTTTACCGTGGGAATTGATTTCCAAACGTTGCAACGGCTAGAAAATCTCTGAGAAGAGATTTTGGGTCAGCCGAGGCAAAACGGTCATTTATCAGACGTCTGTGAAGTCCTATGGACGTCTGATAAGGCTCTAACGGTCATATTCTTGAGTGTCTTCTAAGCCAGCCAACGGTCCACTAACTGGACGTCTGGCAAAGTCATCAGACGTCTCCTAAGACGTCTGGTATAAGGTCTGGACGTCTGAATTCATCAGACAGAACTAACTATGTCCAGCCTAACAGTTATCAGACGTCTGAAACAACAGTCAGACGTCTTAAAATCCTTTATCAGACGTCTGATTCGTGAATTAGACGTCTGGAAAGTCAGTTTTAACCCTATATTGGTTTTCTAAGTGTTCTACAGAAAACCTACGTATCCTAGGGTTGTGCAGGTGTTCCTAGGACTACTGTTAGGGTTCTTTGAGGCTCTTTAACATAATGTCTAAGGAAAATAAAGAGCAAGAAAATAAATACAAGAGATACATGAAAGGATAAAAAAGAATCTATCATATTCTTCTTGTCTTCCATCTCCAATCTTTCGCTCCACGCGAACCTCCTCTATTTTCCGTCAAGCTCCTCCAATCCGTCCTGGATGCGAGCTCGAGTTCCGTCTAAACACGTCTTCATTTGCAATTGACCTGAAATCTAGGACTCAAATTGCAAATGTTAAATAACACGTGTTTTGTTATCATCAAAACAAATGATCGTGGTGCTCTAGCACCAACAGATCCAACGATCGAGAAGTGGCCTCCATACGCGCGTCCACGAGACAAACCATGCCCACAACTCAGTGGTCGCGGGTAACGCTTTCAATCGCGAGTGTGAGTTCGAGCCGCAATAAGGGGAGGAATCTAGCAGTAAAGGCATACAATTGGAATTGGACCATGCGATGGAGATCCAGCGGTGATGATAGTAGCGATGTGGCATCACGAGCACTGCGTGATCACGCACTGACCGACGCTCCATCTAACGCGCAATCTGAGAGTGCGATCCTCGCGCCATCCCAGCCGTCCATCTTCGATCGAATGGTTTGTCATCGACCATGCCTTTGCAGCTGTACTCACGCTGCGCGAGCGTAAGCTGGGGCTATAGTGACGTTTGCAGTGGAGCTTTAACAACGATTACAAATGTCGTTGTTGAACATGACTTCATTTTGCCTCCTCCTCTCCACTATAAAAGGACCATTACCCCTCCCATTCTTCTTCATCTCTTCCTTTCTCTCCTCACCTACTCTAGAGCTCAAAACACACCTTGAGCTTGTGTCCCAAGTCTTTGGGATGCTCCACTAGAGAAAAGAAAAATTATTTTCCACCCTCTCATCACCATTCGTGGAGCTCTCATCGACCGTCGTCTCAACCTCATTCTGGGAAGTAGATCACGTTGCGATGCCACCCATCCTCCCCTCATCTTTCGATGTCATTCTTCTTCTTCTAACTCCTCAACATCTTCGTCCGGGCCATGTCAAGCAGCTTCGTCCTTCGAGCAGTCGACAAAGAGGATTTCTCTCACCCCCTTTCCCTTTTACTACTTTCATAGTATAGAATCTATTTTAATAAACATTTTTTAAGCATATATCTATAACTAGTTTTGATTCTCTCTCTCTTCCTTCATACTTAGCAGGTAGAATAGTTCTTTCCTTCTTTAGCTTAGTGTAGATAATATTCATGCTTATTTCCCTACTATCATAAAATGCCAAAAACATAGCAAATACATTATACCAAAAAGAAACAAAGTAAAACACGATTTTCAAAGAATCAAATGTCACCTCCCTATGTTCGACTCGGGACTCACCTCGAGTTTTGGTATAAATTTTATTTGGTAAGCAGATTTTGTGACTACGACAACGGGTTCTTCAAAACCCTAACTTTTCCTCATGAAAATACGCTCTCCACATCCCCTTGCCAAGAAGTAACTCCCTCATAAGTTGAACTACTAGGTTCACTTTGATACTTCTTCATGAGGTCCTAATGATTGCAACAAGAAAAAACTCAATCCTAAAAATATACCATGGCAATTAATCCAAAGCTGAGATCACAAAGAGCATACTAAAAACAATTGGCACTTATGGGCACTATAACACCTTGCCCTACTACAACAAGAACTAATCTAGTGAATTAATTTCTTAATGAAGTATCCTTTTGAGAATAAACTATAATGCTTGGCCAGAAACCAATAGTACTATTGTATAATTCAACCAAGAATTTTTTTGCATGTTGTTTGGCCCTGGACATAGGCAGTGCATGTGACAAAAATATTTGTCATATCTGTTCTTCCTTTTGCTGTGGTTAATAAACTCATGGGGTCTTCAAGGAACAACATCCCTGCATCATTCTGAAGAGAGCTCCAAGCTCACTTATATTTGTTTCCAACTTTTACCGTTCAACGTACAAAATACAAAATTCTTGAATTATCCATATATAGAAGTCAGCGGCAAATGCTAAAATCAAATACGGCATCCATTTATAGATAGATTCTAAAATGAGTTTCGGAGTCCATGCCATAAAGTTCGGTTTTATACAATGGAAGTAGCAAAAGCTACAGCTAAGCTGAGAGAGAACGTTAATGTTGGCTACCTGTGGTGAGCATCGATCCCTCCAACATACTTGAATGCATCCAACAATCATGTGGACCTCCATAACAGTTGACAATACTACTATATAAGCCTTTAGTACAGACGCAACCATGAAGAATGAATGAACTTTACAACAGTACTATTGCTTATTCTTGGTTGAATTATACACCTATAACTATTTTATCAACTATTCTAAACCTGAAACCAGGGCAACAAGGACAAGGTGGTAAAGGAGCAAGTGGTCTCCAACACCAATGCACCTGCCACTTGATGCCAAGCTAAACAAAAATTTTAAAAAATCATAATTGAAATTCTGGTTCACAGTTTTTCATGGCCAAGATCCATTTACTTTTCTATTTAACTCAAATTGGAAAGGCCTACTTCACAATAAAAAATGATCTTTTAAAGCCAAATCCAGCAAGACATTCACGATGCTAAGCATTTGCATGTATATATATCTAAGCAACCCAAACGTTCCCAAAACAATATTGGAAGACCATGTCCAGTTTAACACAAGGACATCCTTACCTCCAAAAATCAGCTGAGTCACTATTTTAAGCATTAATATTACTTCCACAGGTAACCCAAAGGAAGCTTCAGATACATCCCTGCCTGAAATATACCCCAAACCCTATTGCTTCATGTTGCTTATGCATCTAAGAGAGAACGTCACTCATCTCTTTTTTAATGTGAGCTTGCACAACAGGTTTGAGAGAGATGCAGCACTAATTGGGTGAATAGCACACCCTTAAAAAACTTTTCTCCTATCTTCTAACTTGGCAAACGTGGATATAGCTCAATTTTATGCAGAGAGAAATGAGGTTCTATTTAGGGCTTTACGGCCATAAGTTGCAAATGTGATTCACTATGTTGTATCTTGTGTCAATTTGGGAACTCAAACTCACATGATGTAATTCTTTGTTCTAAATAAATCAAGTGGGTGACAACCACCCTTTTACTGTTTGAAGGGAAGAAGCAAAAGAAAAAAAACTCAAAAAGTGTTGATTCAGATATTGTAATCTTGCTTTTATGGTGATTATACATGATGATTATGAGCAGCAACAAATTGTTATTCATGATGTTATATGTTCAATGGAAAATGTGCAACAACAAAAATATACCATCCTTTTTAAATCAATGAAAGCATCTAAAATATACCATTAGATCCCTTGCCTTCTCATTCACTGTAGTTCCATCCTTGTGTTTCCAACTAGTCATGTAAATGTTAACTCTTGTAGGAATTAGTCCATCTGCTTGTGTCTAATGTTTATATCAAAAGCTAAGTATTAGCGAATTATTTCAATGTCAATATATTGATATGAAATAAAAACATATTACCTTTCCATGGATAATCCTAGCAAACGTCTTGTACCCTTGTAGTATATCACTATTTGGATGATGCTCCATGTTTTGTACATTTGTGCATGTACCCCTATTAGTTTGTTAATTTACATAATGCTTTTGAAATTAAGAACCAATAGGACGTTTTGCTGTTTTAGATGGAATAGCTTCAAAAAAGTACATTCCCTTTCCCTTATTCTAGTATTTAGATTAGTCTGAATTCAACCTTCCATCATATAAATATTAAATCAATCATGACTTGAAGCTCTTGCATGTCTAGAATCCATCAGCAAATTCTCCTCTTTTATGATTCTTTTAGTATTTTGATCAAATATCAATCTTGAGATGGAAAACATTATAACAAATTTTTAAGCTTGGGTATGAATTAGCTTATACATGATTTGTTTGTAAGCTTTTACTGATGGAAGGGCATAAGTCTGAAATCAAGCAACTTAATTTATAATATTTCAAATGCTTTATAAGGGCATATATGTTAAAATACCTTTACAGGGATATCGCCAAGACTTCAAATCAAACTACAGCAAAGGTAGAGCTTATGGAGCAACTATCTGAATTTACCAGCCAATAGTCAAAGTGGTTTTCTTATGGCTTATTATATTACTATCTGCATAGTATACCATGGTAATTAAAGAAGTTGTTTCCTTAGATATAGAAGGTGAGCTCTATTTCCTTAGAACAATACCTTCTATGCTATTTCTACTTAAAACATTAAGTGCTGGAGGTTGTGGCAATCTGCCTCGTTAATCCCAAAATGCCATAAAGAAAGAGATTAAGGGCTGAAGAAATTACAGTAGAGTAATTTGACCCTGGATGCCATGCCTGATGGAGTCTTTTATTGACCCTGATTTGGAGTAGAAGTATTTTGGTTGTCTCGTCCTTACTAGACAAGTTGACTTGGATTAACTGCAAAAAACATCAAGCCAAATGATGTCCATGGTGAAAAGTCATCTGAAAAAGTCTTCTCATTGCTCCTTAGCAGGAAGTATACTGAATATGAGTATATGGCATGCCGAAGAAAAGTTAAGGATAAAATTATTTTGTATTCCTTAGTTTTGTTGTGTATTTAAATCCACTCTAACATCTTTGGCCTTTGCAACAAGGTCAACATCATAAAACTCATTCAATTCTATGACATTCCAGCTTCCATTTGCTTCTAAAAGATCTACCACCAGTACTGGATGCTTACCACCAACAGCTATGTTTGGAGAAATAATTGAATTCAACCTACCATCCAATTACCCTACCTCACATTTATGGTAGTCCCATTTCCAGTGATCCAGAAGGAAACTCTATAGAGTTTGCAAAAAGAAAATAGAGAAAGAAGGAAACTCTATAAAGCCAAGGCCTAACCTCCAATAAGCCAACCAAAGAGGAGAAAAATTCATTAAGGATAAAATTTTTGTTGATTGTCTGCGATTGTCCCTCTTCGTTCAAGGTTTTACTTCTTTCAAGGCAAGTCAGCAATCTAACCAATTTTCTTTGCTTTTTTAGATCAACGTGATGGACGTGGAGGGAGTTTACCATGGTTTGTTCTTGCTCAAACTTTAAACTCAGCCAATATTATTTATTAACCTATTCAACATTAATTTGCTTTCAGTTTGATGCACCAAGATGTAAGGAATTTGGCTGTTACTTTTGCAGGCTTCTCTAGATGTCATCGTTTTGAAGCTCACCGGCGGCTTCGGTTACCGACTATTCGAAGCAAAATCCAACGTGGAACAAAGGAAATCCTTAGGTCTTATTCAAAAGAATTGGCATTTCTCTTACTTGTTATACTGCCACATTTTTCCTAACTTGAAGTTTCATTCCTACAAGCACCACTTGCGCTGAGGCCAATCAAATTATTCTGCTGTGTATGCTTAACTAATACTCTGTGGTGTACTGAAAAAGGGGGCAATCTTATTCAGTTATGTATTTAGAACCCCACCCTTCTATCAACTGTATATATATTTTACCCATCTTTGGACACAATTATTAGATGATTGTATCTTATTACTTCAAAATTAGAGGTTTATGTTTTAGGGTTAAATTGTGATAAGAATTTCTTTGATGGAGAATGTGTTATCCCATACAACTGCACGCCATCCCCTTAGATATAATCGACGAAATAATGAGAGAGATCGAGTAGAGTAAGAGAGATCTGATCAAGTTGAATCCAATGGATGGAACAATGAGAAATTATAAACCTTAAGATCGATTTGATGAAGAGAGGGATTGATTTGAGTGCCGATTTCAAAAACCTTACAATGGAAAATCCAAGCGAGAGATCAGATCCGAGTGAGAGCAAGAATACAAAGAGAGGTAGTTTTAACTAACTTTAGTTGACTAGAATGCAACGCTCGATCAGGGGAAATGACCGATCAGGGGCAGCAACTCTGAGGGAGAGATTGTTAGAGCGTCGATCCGAATGACTCGACTCGACTGAGGTTAGGGCATTAGGGACGGAGTTAGGGCATTAGGGATGGAGTTGGAGGGGCTCGAGCGACGTCAAAGTCGGCATGTTTGAAGTCAGGGAGGAGTGGTGCAGAAAGAGGTCGTGGAGGAGTGTCACAGAAGAGATTGAGGAAAGAGATGAGTAGATGAGTAGTAGGGTTAGCAAGTAAGAGTCTAAAGACATATTTGCCCTCCATCATTCTTCTTTTTTACCTGAAGGTGTCTGCTGGTGTAGCATGTATCATTAATAACGTATAATATAATCTATATCGACATATATTTGATGTCAGTATAGATACATCATTAATGTAGGATAATTTTTTTGTAGTGGCCCAATAACCTCCATGTAAATTCCCATGCCCACCTTGCTACTAAAAATCCCATACTTATTCCCCTAATTTCCCAAACCTCCACCACCATCTCCTAAATTCCCTTAATTTTTCACCTTATATCCCCCATCTAATACCCCTCACATGTACAGGTACCTATCCCATGCACTTACGTAAATATCCAAAAAAATTCCCACAACCCACGTCACATAAATCCCCATGCAAAAATCCCAACGTCCACTTCTATCAAATTTCCACGTCAACTCCTATCCTTCCTTTGCATGCACTCAATGCACAAAACAAATCACACACCCACTCACGTGAAGAGCCCTGCATGCAACTACCTCATATCCCATCCAATAAAACCCACCAACAAATACCCACACCGGAAAAACCCACAAACAAATTCCTTACCCCATGCAATACCCCTCCAATCCTCACAACAACTCACGCACACTTCTATTCCCACCAACATCCCATGCAAGTCCTTGCACTGAATAACCCACACACAGCCACCGAAAATCCCCCCTATCCCAAGCAACGTAAACCAACAAAACCCTTACCCCCCACCGACTTTCCCATACAACTATCTCCTACGTACCCCCTCTCCAAGCCTTCCATGTTATTTTGTATAGAGAGAGCAGAACTCCCTCCTCATTTATTTAGGCGGTGGCTCTCCATCATATATATCAGCTGATATCGCCCCCTTCTAGGGGATCAATTGAATTAATCTTGACCTCTCCCATGCTTTAATATGGCTAGATAGTCTCTCCCTCTCTCGACTTCAAGAAGTCCTCCCGGGTGCGTTTTCACATCTAATTCCACGTCGCTTCTCCATTGTCAAGGCATCATTTTCGAGTTGCTATTTTGTTTTGGATCTAGATATCTCAATCTTGTTCTAATTAGTATTATAGTTCCAGTTGTAACTTAGTCTTGTTATTTATAGTTCATCTCTACTTATTTTAGTTGACATTATTTTTTCAATAAAATTTTTGTTTTTCTCTATTCAACTTGCCTTCAAATTGTTTGTTTACTTCTAGTTCTTACTCTAGTTCTAATTGCTATATTTAGTACTTGCATGCTATTTCTAGTTAATTTCTACTTCACTTCTAGTTATTCTAGCTAGTAGCGATTTCGCATCAAGATCATTCCATCTGCTTCTTAGATAATAGGAAAGTGAACTATTTCGATTGCCTCCCTACGAACGACTCGGACTCTATTTTGAAAACTATGATTTCTATATTTTCGAGTTCAATTTCGAATATAAATTTAAGAGTTTCTATGCACATATACTATGACATATGCATATTTTCGAAATCATCTCCATGCGTAAAACAACGGCCACGCAAGGAGGAAAAGGGGTCGACGTCTACCACCCTTGGGAGCAATTTGGAGCATTTCAACCTCTAAGGAGACGAGCAAGGGAGATTCTTCTTCAAGTGCAAGAGCAGCCATGTTTGGAGCAAAGATCACCCCAACCTTCAATTTTTAGGATTCTTCTCTCTTTTTTCTTTTTTTGTATTCGCATTTTTTGTAACAAGCTTTCCTCTACCTAGGGATTATTTGTGTGGGATTCCTCCACACAAGTGAGCTTTCCAAGTATTTGTTTGGATACTACTTCATCTACTTAAAGCAATAAAAAAATTTGCCTTTCAATTTCTGTTCTGGAATTTCTTGCTCCTTTATTTTCTTTAGCACACACACTTCTTTCCTAATTACCCTAGGTAAAACATGCCTAGGGTGAGCTTAAGAAGGTTGGGTTTTCATCTTTTTATTTTCGTGTTTCAATTAACTATCTTCAATAATTTCGTTGCCCCAATTTTAAAAAATCGCAAATTACAAAAACCCTAAAAAAAGAGGATTTAAGAAGCGAGAGAGAGACTATTGATTTTATAACTAAAATTCGCCTCCTTAGACGACCGTAGATACTCTTAATATGTAGATTTGCAAATTTAAAAGTCAATCGATTTTACGCGTTACAACGATATCAAAACCCATCTTATAAAACCACATAAATTTCATATTAGTTGACCAAAAACATGTGTTCCAACATGTTTTACGAGGAGTTCGTACTCATATCGAACCAAAAGAGTGTCTACAGGTTCGAAGTGACCTGAATCATTCCGAAACAACTCAGGACTTGGATTTTATGGCATTACATGGGCTATTAAGGCTCAATGGCCTTCATGGTTGTCGCATATCCCTCTAGGTGCCTCTTCAAGGGCTTATGAGGCTTCACCTTCAGTGAGGCACTTTAATAAGGGGGTAGAATAACCTCTTTTGTATAGTCACCCATCTAAGAGGACATATGAATTAGCCTTTAAGTGAAATGCTTTTGACTGGGAAACATTGGGAGGAACCTCGTCACTTTCCAAATATTTTATCCATGTGTTCTCCACTTGAAGATGAAGTGTCTGCAAAGGAGAAACTGACAATTTCACTAATTTTTCAAGGCAAATATAATCCTCCTTGCTGGTAGGGATGGAAGATGCAAGTCCAGCCAAGGTGTCTGCAATGGGTCATCGGATCTGGGTATCCAACTAATTGTGACAGCTTAGAATTCTGCAAGTTTCACTTTATCCTTATCGGTGTAAAAGGATATGTTTGTATCCCTCACCTGATATTCCCCATTAATTTGGCTAGCCACTAATTGGAAATCAATGAATATCTTAAGGGAGTAGCACCCAAAGATTTGGCAAGGCGCAAACTGACAAGTACAGTCTTGTACTTGGCCACATTGTTCGTAACTGGGAAATCCAATTTTATAGAATATTTGTAAGTTTGATCATCTTGGGAGGCTATTGCGACTCCTTGTGACCCACTGGTCATGGAAGATCCATCTACAAATAGCCGCCAAGGTAAAGTCAGCAAGGAAATCTACTAGGGTTTGGTCTTTGATAGATAATGATGAGAACCTCATCATGAGCCATAACTAGCTCATTTTGACCCAATACAAAGGATAAAAGCTCCTACATATCTCAAGGAAAAGCTTAACTCAGAGAATTCTGAGTTTGAGAAGAAAACAAGTCATAAGGGGTAAAAGTGCAATTTTACCAGTATAATCTGCATACAGGGTAATTCAGGGCCCAAACATAGGTCAAAACAGCGTAATAAGAATAAAAGTGGGATGAGATGATCTAGCAAGGGCTACAGCACTTCCAAGGAACCAAATGATAATCTGTAACCCTAAAACAACCCACTTCAATTCACAAGGTTCGAGGCAAAGTAAAAATAGAATAAACCCTCTAAAATTCATAGAAAAATAATCTCTGGGGTTTAGAACCATCAATTTGGCCTTTAGAACCCATTTTGACCTACATTGAGAACCATGCCCAATTAATAACTTAATTTGGGTTTTTGCGCAAATTGACCGGTCAAACAAGGTTTAATATGAAAATAAAATTCACCATCAGATTCCTTAGGTCCTAATTAGTCATGTATAAAAACTTGAGCCTAAGAAGAAACCTCCTTGACCGACTTCACACTTTGGTCCTCATATATTTACTCTTTGGCCCTCAACTTTTGAACCCTCGCATTTTGGCCCCTAACTCTTCTTCGTTCTTTGCAAACAGGTCCCTCCTGCAAAACCCTGCCAGCACCATGCTCCGGCGACCTTGCGCGGAGCATGGCGCCGCGCAGGGTGAGGTGGGGGACCTGGCAAGTGTACCGGGGGTGCCCTGCGTCGTCAGCCGTCGCAGGAGCACCCCCATGGTCACTGTAGCCCCCCATACCGGCCGTGCGAACGCACGGACGGTATGGGTTCGTATTCCGACCATTCTCCGGCGAGGGAGACACGTCGTCTCCCTCCGCCTTCCTCCCTGCTTCAACCCTATAAATACCCCCATTTTGGCGCCGTTGCCGGGGAGCAACGGCTAATTCTAGAGGTAAACATTCCTGTATCTTTTAATTTCTGATAATCTCCTCTCTTTTGTGCAGCTACAGGAACTCAAGAAGACAAGCAACCACACGACAACCACTCCGAAGACAGGTAAATCTTTTCTCTCACTATTAACCCCTACACTCTAAAGAGAAAGAAAAGAAAAGAACAAGCAATATAGGGCTAACCTGTCTTCCATATTTAGTAACCATAAAAGTTGCATGTTTTCAACTCATTATTTCTGCACACTATCAAGGGTATTTAAGGGCTAACACATTCTTGCTTGAGCCCTAATTACCCAACAAAGAATTAACTGGACCAAGTAGAGCCAACCTAGGATCCAACACTAGGGATTTAGAGACACACTACTTAACTCAAGAATTGAGAAAACCAAATGAAGTGTGCCCAAGCCCTTGTCTGAAAATACCTATACAAGAAAAATCCTAAACAATTGGCTCTCTCTAAACACTTGAACCCTAAAAGACAGGACCTAAAAGCTCTTAAAGAAAACAATAGGTAAAGTTGACCCCTTGGGTTAACCAACCTTAAATTAGGTCACTCTTTGCACTTAAAAAGACTAAAGTTCAAGTGAAACCTTAAGCACCCTGATCTTAAAATTGGTAGACTTAAGAGGTCAAGATCCCCATTCTGGTCTACCTGGAACCGCAGTGACAAGAGAGGTCGGGTGGGGGAAACCCTGTAACCCGTGGGGACGCTCTACCGTGTAGGGGTCTTCGCGGGACTCTCCCTCTCTGGCTGCCCAGGTAATTCTCAGGTGGACGATCTTTCTGATCAAGGGGTCCATCTGCCCCGCACCTCTATAGTCACCCAACACATTTTTGGGTGTCTTGATTGGGTCCATCACCTTCTAAACTTACCTCTCCCAACTGTGCATGTACGGAAGGAGGTCTCTAAGACCACCCTTAAGACCTCCTTTAGAAATTCACTCTCGTCAAGGCCAAGCCTCGACGCCCGTGTTTGTGCAGCAACACCCTCACATTATTCTCTCTTCTGATTCAGAACCAAGTTCTTCTTCTTCCCCCATCATGGCTCAGCCAGTTGAGGAAGAAAATAATCTGGAACACCAGCTCCAGCGACTCAATGACCTCTTCCAAAACTTCGTGCACCCACCACAGCGTCCTATGATGCGGGACCACTACAATCCTGCTGCGGTGGCAATTGAGCCTCGAGTTAGAATCCCGATTGGAGGACCTGATTCCGAACTAAAGCCCAACATGATTCACGCTATACCTAAATTCCATGGGCTTAATTCTGAAGATCCCTTCCAGCACATCAAACAGCTTAAGCATCTGGCCCACACTTTTGGATCAGATGCGCAAAATCGGGATATTCTTCTCATGAAGATGTTCTCCTTTTCTCTTATGGACAAGGCCGCCCATTGGTATCAAACTCAGACCCGGCCGATCAACACTTGGGAAGAACTTCAATCCGAGTTTTTGAAAAAGTTCTTTCCCGTTGGTCGGACCAACGCCTTGCGCCATCAGATTACACACTTCACTCAACAATCAGGAGAACCTCTCCATGAGGCATGGGATCGTTTTCAGGATCTCATGAGGAAGTGCCCCCATCACGGAGTTCCTAAATGGGAACAAGTCCAATCTTTTTACCAGGGACTCCGTGAGGACATCCGCCTTTTCGTCAATGCAACCTGCGGAGGAAACATCATGGGTCAACATGAAGACACCGTATGGGAGATTCTCGAAAACATGTGCGAGAACTCCATCAACAATGACTCCATGGGATTATTCGACAGGACGAATACCCGCGCAGCGACGAATCTTAAGGGAGCACATGAGACGCAGGGCCTGTCCGCATCAGTCGACCTGGAATTAATGGCCAGTCGATTGGACAAGGTCTCAATTATTGAAAAGAAGGTGGATGAGCTGACTCAGCACTTGCAGCGAGCCACCTCTGCGCGTAACTCCTTTGCACAACCTCCTTCCACACAGGAGACTGTGCAAAACATCCTACACCGATCCTCCCCTGGGATGGATCCATATCCATCCCCATCTGATTCTTGGACTGGAAGATCATCCGATCCTTTCTTCACCAGCCGGGGGAACTCCATTCCCCCTTTCCCTGATTCTCAGGAGGTTCCTCAGACCTGCGAGGACCTCAACGCCATCCAGAACGACCCATTCTCCAACACTTACAACCCTGGATGGCGAAACCATCCAAATTTTCAGTGGGCGGGAAATTCTCAAACCCAAAGACCACCTTTTCAGTCCCGCCCACAGCCCTCTCATCACTACCAGCCACCTCAGCCTCGGCCCAACCCTACTTATCCATCAGGGCCAAATCAAGATCAAATGTCCTTAATCCTTCAAACTCTGGCTGACATTCAAAAATCGAATGCGGCCATTCAAAAACAGCACAAGGACGAGCTTACTGAAGTTAAAACTCAGCTGGCCCAGTTGGCAAATTCTCGCCAGCCAGGCACACTCCCTTCCCAACCCCTTCCTAACCCAAATAACGTGCCAACACAGAAGCGCGTTATGAATCCAAATTTAGGCCAAGCTCAATGGATTTATCAGGCCCCCACTGCTCCATCTCCAGACGAGATGGAAGCCTCTACTTCTCGTACGGGATTTCAGCAGCAGCCACCCCTCCTACCAAATCCAAACCAAAATCAGGCCGGATTAAATTCTGTAACAACACGTAGTGGTAAGACAACTCAGGACCAGTATTATCCAAACCACGCCCAGCCTGATAATCATGACCCTAGGATAGTTATCCAAGGTACCGCTGTTCCAGACCCACAACCAGGACCTATCCTAGAGGAACCAACCAAGATCCCGTTTCCCGAAGCCCTGACCAAGGGAAAGAAGACCACCAAGCCCGTGGCCCCTGAGGAGGACCTGGTCAAGCTCTTTGAGCAGGTCCACATAAACATCCCCTTGATGGATGCAATCCGCCACGTACCAGCTTACGCACGATTTCTAAAGAATATATGTACACCCCAGCGTAAGCCGCGAACCAAGGGAGGGAGCCCAATTGTTCTGTCAGAGCAAGCCAGCTCTGTAATCCTTAGTAGACTCCCACCCAAGGCAAAAGATCCTGGAACTCCCCTGATCTCCTGTAAGATAGGTGGTACCCAATTTGACAGAGCATTGTTAGACTTAGGTGCATCTATAAATCTGATACCCACATCCTTACTTGACCATCTGGAAGAATCTGAGCTGAAACCAACCGAGGTGACATTACAATTAGCAGATCGATCTATAAAGTCACCAAAAGGGATTCTCGAGGATGTTATCGTGAGAGTGCGGGATTTCTATTTTCCAGTGGACTTTATAGTCTTAGACATGGATGCACCTGAGAACCCTAGGGATACACCAATCATTCTAGGGAGACCTTTCTTGGCTACTGCTAGAGCCAACATCAGCTGTGAGGAGGGCCAAATAGAGCTTAAGTTTGGAGATCAAACACTGAAAATTGATATATTTAAGGCCCAACAAGGAATTAATTGCGGCGTCATCGAGCAAATTTGTGACATCAAGACTTTGGTTGATGAATCACACCTCCAGAATGACTTGAGTATTCCTCATCAACCACAGAAGGATCTTGACCCGCAAATAGAGGAGTCCATTCCGGATGTGAACAACCCAGTAACTCCCACCCTTGAACCTCACATCTATACTGAACCACCCGCTGCTGCTGAAAACCCCATCCTTGAACTGAAACCCCTTCCTGCTCATTTGAAATACATCTTTTTGGGTTCTAATCAGACCCTTCCTGTGATCATCAATTCCAACCTCAATCCTGAACAGGAATACCGTCTGATTGTTGTCCTCCAGCAACATCGCAGAGCCATCGGATGGACCCTCGATGATTTGACTGGAATAAGTCCCTCTTATTGTACTCATCATATCTATTCAGAAGAGGGCACACGACCTTCTCGAGAAATGCAGAGACGCTTAAACCCCAATCTGCAGGAGGTCGTGAAAAAGGAGATCATCAAGTGGTTAGATGCCGGGATCATCTACCCGATCTCCGATAGTCGTTGGGTGAGCCCGATTCAGGTCGTGCCTAAAAAGGCAGGACTCACCACTATAACGACTGAGACCGGAGAAATCATTCCTACCCGATTAGCCAACTCGTGGAGAGTCTGTATAGATTACCGTCGACTCAATTCCTCCACGAAGAAGGATCATTTCCCACTACCCTTCATTGATCAAATTCTCGAAAAACTAGCGGGAAATAGGTTCTTCTGCTTTCTTGACGGGTACTCCGGTTATAACCAGGTGGCAATCCATCCTGAGGACCAAGAAAAGACCACATTCACCTGCCCCTTCGGAACATACGCTTTCCGAAGGATGCCTTTTGGTCTTTGCAATGCACCCGCTACTTTTCAGCGATGCATGCTTGCCATATTCTCAGATATGGTAGGTGATTATCTGGAAGTCTTCATGGATGACTTTTCAGTTTTCGGAGCATCATTCGACGATTGCCTCCAGCACTTGGTCCAGATACTCAGGCGGTGCATCGACGTGAATTTGGTTCTTTCCTGGGAAAAGAGCCATTTCATGGTGCCTGAGGGAATTGTCCTGGGACACTCAATTTCGGAGAAAGGTATCCAAGTGGATCGAGCTAAGGTTAATCTGATTTCTCGCCTTCCTATGCCTAGCTCGATCAGGGACATCCGATCCTTTTTAGGGCATGTCGGTTTTTATCGACGATTTATCCCTGATTTTTCAAAAATCGCACGCCCCCTGACCACTCTTCTCTCCAAGGATGTTCCCTTCGAAATCTCCAAGGAATGCACTCAAGCATTTGAAATCCTGCGTGACCGAGTCACCCAAGCCCCGATCCTACAGTCCCCTGATTGGTCTCAACCCTTTGAGATCATGTGTGATGCATCCGACTTCGCTGTAGGAGCGGTTTTGGGGCAGAAAAATGACAAGAAACCTGTGGTCATTTACTACGCCAGCAAAACACTCGATGAGGCTCAGCGTAACTATACAGTTACTGAGAAAGAGCTGCTAGCTGTAGTATTTGCCTTAGAGAAATTCAGATCATACCTCCTGGGTTCCCATGTCATCATATACTCGGATCACACGGCTGTGAGGCATCTCCTTGCAAAGAAGGACGCGAAACCTCGATTGATCCGATGGATCTTGCTGTTGCAAGAATTTGACCTCGAGATTCGCGATAAAGCGGGAAAACAAAACGTGGTAGCTGATCACTTGTCCCGTCTTCCTTCTGAAATGATAGACCCTTCCGGACCCATCACTGAGCATTTTCCCGATGAGCACCTGCTGACTATTGGTACTAGCCTTCCGTGGTTTGCTAATATTGTAAATTACTTGGCATCTCATCAAACCCCGTCCGATTGGCCGAAGGCCAAGAAAGACAAATTACGCTCCGATGCCAAGTATTACATTTGGGAAGACCCGTACCTCTTCCGCATAGGTGCCGATCAGATCATCCGGAGATGTATCCCGGAAGGGGAAGTCAACAATATCCTCTCTTTCTGCCATGACCAGGCATGCGGTGGCCATTTTGCCGGGCATAAAACCGCATCAAAAGTCCTCCAGTGCGGCTTTTACTGGCCCACACTGTTCAAAGACGCATACAGTCATTGCAAGGCATGCAGTCGTTGCCAAACTTTGGGCAACATGAGCCATCGCGACATGATGCCTATGCAACCGATTCTAGTATGCGAAATCTTTGATGTATGGGGGATTGATTTTATGGGCCCCTTTCCTGTTTCGGATGGTTTTGAATACATTCTGTTGGCTGTGGACTACGTGTCCAAATGGATCGAAGCCATACCGACCCGAACCTGTGATCACAAAATCGTTCTCAAATTCATTCATCAACACATTTTCTCAAGGTTCGGGATTCCTCGTGCAATAATCTCTGATGGAGGGACCCATTTCACAAATGCTCAGTTTAGGTCACTGATGACCAAATACGGGGTGTCTCACCGAATCTCTACTCCTTACCACCCCCAAACTAATGGTCTAGCTGAGCTGTCGAATCGGGAGATCAAGAAAATCCTACAGGTCACTGTTCGACCTGACAGGAAGGACTGGTCGTCCCGACTTCCGGAAGCATTGTGGGCCTATAGGACCGCCCACAAAACCCAATTGGGCATGTCTCCCTTTAGATTGGTGTACGGAAAGGCATGCCACCTTCCCGTCGAACTGGAGCATAAAGCCTATTGGGCAGTACGGAACTGTAATCTAGATCTTTCCAAGGCTGGGACCCACAGAAAACTCCAAATCAGCGAGATCGATGAATTACGCACAGACGCGTACGAGAACTCGCAAATCTACAAGGAGCGGGTTAAAGCCTTCCACGACAAACACATCTCAAGAAAGATCTTTCATCCTGGTCAAAAGGTCCTACTCTTTGATGCCCGACTCAAACTCTTCCCAGGAAAACTGAGATCTAAGTGGGTCGGACCATATTTGGTCCGACAGGTTTTTGGAAATGGAGCAATCGAAATCAGTCCACTCAGCCACGATTCTGAACCTTTCATCGTGAATGGTCAAAGACTCAAGCCGTTCATTGATGTAACTTCTACTGATTTGGCTGAGGCATCTCATATCCTCCTTTCCCCTTGAGCTTATTGCGCCCAGCCGATGGCGTAAAACTCAGCGCTTAACGGGAGGCAGCCCGTCATTCTCTTTGAAAACCTGAAACTTGTTCTGACACCTTTCAGCACTCGAAGTTCACCCTGAACTAAGACCCCCTAGGTTACAATGAGGACATTGCAAATCTTAGGCATGGGGGGGTAGGAAAGTGTAAAAACTTGTAAGAAAAGGTTTCAAACAAAAAAATTCACATATGCCAAAAATACCATAAAAATTAAAAAATTTTTCGAAAAAGAATAAGAGGAAAAGAGGAGAAGAAAAATTTCGTGAAGGAGAGAAGAAACAAAATGAAAAAGGAGCACAAAATTATAAGAAAAGTTGATAGTCATTAGTAAGGAACTAAGGAATTAACCTAAGTTCTAGACCTCATTCAAGAAAATAACTGAAAAGTGCACAATGAGATTAGTAAGAATGCAAACCTTAGGCATTCTTGAATAGACTCTTAGTACCCATTAAGATCTGGACACTCCTCAAGAGGTTGAGGAAAATGAAAAGCTGAAGTATTAGGTCTAAGGCTTAGGGAGTATTCGGCCTCGTTAACTAATTTTTGGTTTACGGGACTCAGTAACCTAAGCACCCTAATCTCACACACAGCCTGGTTCAGTAAGCATAAAAATCAGAATCACGCAGAAGCGTCGCAAAAATCTGAAAAGAACACCTAGAATAGGAATGGCCGATCAACACAAGTTGATTTGGACGAGTTCCCAGCGCGGAGAGGCGGGAAATCCCCTCGAAGATGCGTAACAAAATATCATCTCCTCGGTGCTTGTCTCTTAGGATATTTACATATCCTACGGGGGGCATGTAAGCACTCTGCTGGTTCAGATTCCATGGATGGCATTATCTCGAAGTGTCAATTGCCAGGGTCTGGATTCGGCCACGGAACACCATGGATGGGATTATCTCGAAATCTCAATAGCCAGGGTTCCGGGGGTTGCCATGGGCGGTGCTATCTCGAAGCATCGATCGCCAGGAACCCTTGAGGATTGATGATGGGAGCAAGGAATCTGATACAGACCGTGTTGAAAAGCCAATCCTAGACTAGAACTAAAAGAAAAAGAGAGAGAAAACTCTCCAAACAGAAAAAACTTTCTATCTCTCTCTTACAAAACGCACTGCGAACTGAGCCAGGGCTAAAATCATTTCAAGCACGGGTGCTTTAACCACGAAGTCCAGTAAACCTTAGGTTAGTTCTTGTGGGCCTTAAAAACCTTTGCTAAAAGACTGAGGCTAAGGCTAGACAGATTTGGATCTTGATTGGTACTAGAGTATCTTTTAGGCCTATGGTCAGCATTCTAACCTAATCTATGCTCAAATAAAAAGGCACTTATCTAAAACCATTGAAAACTTCATGGTCTAGAACAAGGGTTGAAACCTTAAGTTTTTTTTGCTAAGGGACTAGCAAAAGCTAGGCATGGGGGTATGATGAGAACCTCATCATGAGCCATAACTAGCTCATTTTGACCCAATACAAAGGATAAAAGCTCCTACATATCTCAAGGAAAAGCTTAACTCAGAGAATTCTGAGTTTGAGAAGAAAACAAGTCATAAGGGGTAAAAGTGCAATTTTACCAGTATAATCTGCATACAGGGTAATTCAGGGCCCAAACATAGGTCAAAACAGCGTAATAAGAATAAAAGTGGGATGAGATGATCTAGCAAGGGCTACAGCACTTCCAAGGAACCAAATGATAATCTGTAACCCTAAAACAACCCACTTCAATTCACAAGGTTCGAGGCAAAGTAAAAATAGAATAAACCCTCTAAAATTCATAGAAAAATAATCTCTGGGGTTTAGAACCATCAATTTGGCCTTTAGAACCCATTTTGACCTACATTGAGAACCATGCCCAATTAATAACTTAATTTGGGTTTTTGCGCAAATTGACCGGTCAAACAAGGTTTAATATGAAAATAAAATTCACCATCAGATTCCTTAGGTCCTAATTAGTCATGTATAAAAACTTGAGCCTAAGAAGAAACCTCCTTGACCGACTTCACACTTTGGTCCTCATATATTTACTCTTTGGCCCTCAACTTTTGAACCCTCGCATTTTGGCCCCTAACTCTTCTTCGTTCTTTGCAAACAGGTCCCTCCTGCAAAACCCTGCCAGCACCATGCTCCGGCGACCTTGCGCGGAGCATGGCGCCGCGCAGGGTGAGGTGGGGGACCTGGCAAGTGTACCGGGGGTGCCCTGCGTCGTCAGCCGTCGCAGGAGCACCCCCATGGTCACTGTAGCCCCCCATACCGGCCGTGCGAACGCACGGACGGTATGGGTTCGTATTCCGACCATTCTCCGGCGAGGGAGACACGTCGTCTCCCTCCGCCTTCCTCCCTGCTTCAACCCTATAAATACCCCCCGCCGCTCCACCGACGAAGGCAGCCTGGACCTGACGGAGAAAACCCCCAGCTTTCTTCTCTTCTTTCTCCGGCAGACGCTCACCAGCTCCGGCGACTTCCTCCCCCTCCACCTCTTCGCTCTGCCGCACTACCAGCAGCAGAGACCTTCTCCCCTGCTCTTCCCGCGCCACGCCGCACCCAGCTGGCGCCTCTCCAGCCTTCTGCTCGCCGCCGCCCCTCTCCCTGAGCATCGTCTTCTCCGGCGACAGTCGATACGACTGTCGCCCTGTTCCTCCCCCTTCGTCCCTGCAGTTAAGTTAGACTTACTCCCCTTCTTCTCCTCTTTCTTTCCCCGCTTTCGATTTAGTCAATTAAGCCCTCTACCGACCCTGTTCACCCTCATCCTCTCCGCCTCCGACCACCCTCCGGCGAGCCGCTCCCATCACCTCAGCGACCCACACGGCTCGCCGACTACCGCAGAACCTCCGCCTCCTCACCCTGATCCTCTTCCGCCCCTCCACTTCCCACCAAACACCCTCTGCAGACCCACCGAACACACCCACTCCCTCGCTCACAGTTTGACCTAGGACGACCTGACAGCTCCATCTCGCCCCCTGCAGACCCCCTGACCACCTTCGCCGTGCCACGGCGAAGGTCCCCCGCCTGTCTGATCTGGCCGAGAGGCCGTGCCATTGGTTTCAGGTTCCAGGCCTTGACCGCCATTGGCGAGGAAGCTCGAAGCCTGCTCGAGGTTGCTCCAAGCCGAGATATCCCAGGTTGAATAGCCACGGCCAGCGCGGAAGAGTCTCACGCACACACCCTGGCCCTCGATTGGAGCTGTACGCCTCAACAGCCGATGCAATTGGGAGCACCATCCCTGCTGCAGGCGTAAGAGAATTGGGGTGGGACATTTAGTCCCACCTCGGAATCTCTCAAAGGCGCGCGGATGCATAAAGGCAAAAACTGCCTTATGCTGTTTGCCTCAGTTACCACGGGGTGAGGTCCCTCTCACCCGACCCGACCCGACTCGGCCTCGTCCGTGACCACGCTCCGCGGACCTGGCCCGACCCGATTAGACTGACCTGCACTCCTCGCCCACCACGCACGCCGGTGGGCCTGGACCCGGGCCTGATCCGAACCCGATTACCCGGTAGCGCTCTGGGAGAGCTTCCGATGAGTGATTTCAGAGAGAGAGATACGCGGGGGAGGGGGGTAGAGTAGGTTTTTGCCTTGACGAATAGACTCTGAAGTGTGCAGGCCAAAGAAGAAGAAGCAGACCCGCTGAAGAAGAAGGAGCTGCTGCACTGTAGCGAAGGCATTGTTAAGTCGTCTCAGCACTGGCGCAGACGACGGAAGGTCAGCAGCCAAAGAAGAAGAAGACCCGCTGAAGAAAAAGGAAGAACAACAGCCATCGCGAAAGAAGAAAAAGAGAGGTCAAGGCAGGTGAAGACAAAGCAAAAGAAAGAGAAGCAAGAAGCAAGAAAAGAAGAAGACGATCTGACGAAAAAGAAAGAAAGGAAACAAGGAAGAACAGAAGAAGAGCACGAGGGGAAAATCTGAAGAAAGCAGAAGAAGAAGAAAGCAAAGAAGAAGAAGAAAGAACAGGAAGAACCAAAGACAAAGAGGAAGAAAGAAGAAAAGAAGAAGAAGCCAAATTTTCATCTCTCTCTCTCTTTATTTTTGTAATAGAACTTGTATATCTCTAGAATACAACTTGCTCCCTGAGTTCGACCTCGGGAACTCTTTTATTTTTCCGAGTAAAAAATTTTATATGAAAACGTTGGTAACAACCGGCTTTACTACAACGATATAACCGAAACCGGTCGACAAACTAACGCTCACCAGATAACCAACACTAATATTTGATATCAAACTCAGCTAACTCTAGTGCCCACTTCATTTGTCGGCTGGAGCCAAAGGGTTTATGTAGCATCCTTTGTAAAGGATAATCTGAAAGCACCATAATAGTATGAGCCTAGAAGCAAGGGTATAGCTTCTTGGCATTAGTTATAAGGGTTAACCCTAATCTTTCAATAGGGGAGTGCTTAGCCTCTACACCTTGGTATGTTTTACTCATGAAATAGACTGCACAGTGGATGCCAGCCTCCTCGCGCACTAGTGCATTGCTGATGGCTGAATCGGAGGCCGCGAGATACAAATATAGTGACTCCCTCAATTTTAGGGCCAAAAATGTAGGTGACACATGAAGGACCTTTACTTTTTCTAAGGCCTCCTAACATTGAGGAGTCTAATAGAGAAGATTGTATCATTTGTTTTTCTTGATGCAATCAAAGAAGGGGAGGCATTTGTCAAAAGACAGAGATAGGAAATGGCCTAAGGTGGTAATCTTTCTGACTAGAAATTGCACTGCATTCAGGTTGGCAAGCAAACTGATACACAAAACCGGCAATAGGTTAAATCATCGTTGTAGTACATGTTTACACGATTGCTCAAAATCATATTTCTAAATTCGTAATGGAATAAAATTACAATATATGGGAGTCCTGGTCGTATCTCATAAAGGCTTTTGGCTCGGTTACTAATCCTATGTATGCAAGAATATTTTTGAAATTTTTGGAGATATTTGCTATTTTTTTTGGTTTCTCTATAAGATAAAGAAAAACTGGCTGTTTTGACCCCTTGTGTAAGATGCAAGCCTAACATAGATGAAACGGTGTTCTAAATTTATATTGGTTTTTCCTAAGAATCCTGACTAGATAAGTTAACAACTGCAATTTATTTCGTGTCAATACAAGGTGTATAAAAATTCCTAACATTTGACAATGCGAAAAATTTTGGTTTTATTTTGGTTCTGACCCCTTGATGATCCAAGAATTTTACAAAATAATGGAGAATGATTTTTGCATCAAAACTTTGCAGAAATACTTCTTATTAGTATCCTAAGTTACTAAGAAAATTGGGTGATTTTTGAAAGTGTAGAACAGTCAGGATGAATTTTGGAAAATGGCTTTGCGAATTTACATGAAAATTCAAATGATACAAATTTAAAAAACTCAATACACACAATTTTTGGGATTTTCAATTTTCTTAGAATTTTGAAAATAACAAAGCAAGTAAATCTACCAACTAAAAAGCAAATAAAGGAAAGAGAGATGTAAGAATAAAATCAGAATTTATTACTAATGAAAATAATGTCTACAACTATAGTTAAGAAGAAGAACAAGTAGATGATGCATGAAACTTGTAATTGGTTAATTCTGTCATTGTAGCACGAGAATACACGGTTGCTCAAAATCAAATTTCTGATCTCGTAATGGAATAAAATCATAGTAAATGGGAGTCCAAGTCATTTCTTAGGGAGGTTTTTGGCTAGGCTACTTCCTAACTAATATTAAGTATGCAGGAATTTTTTTGAAATTTTTTGGGATATTTTTGTCTTTTTTTTGGATTTTCATATATGATTAGGGCAATCTAACTTATTTAACCGCTAGTGCAAGATGTGTGACTAAACTAGACGCCATGATGTCATAAATTTCTACTAATTTTTCCCAATAATCCTAACTATATAAGGAAGCAACTACAATTTACCTCATGTCAATCCGAGGTGTATAAAAATTCCTAAAATTAAAGCAAGAAAAAAAAATTAGGTTTTATTTTGGCTCTAACTCCTTGTTGATCCGCAAATTTTACAAAATAATAGAAAATAATTTTTGTGCCAAAATTTTGCAAAAATAATCCTTACTAATATCCTAATGTACTAACAAAATTTAGTGATTTTTTGGAAGTACGAAAAAGTCAAAATGAATTTCGATACACGAAAATGTGAAACAATACAAAAATGCAAATTTCCGAAGTTGCAAAAACCAACACATTTTGTTTTGGAATTTTCAGAATAATAAAGCTAATAAGCAACTAGCTAACAAGGAAATAGAGAGAGAGAGAGATATGCAAAACCAAGAATATATTATAGCTATTCAAAAGTTCGCAACTACAACTAAGAAGAACAAGTAGTAGTAGTAGAGAAAGGAGAAGAGAGAGAGAGTAGAGAAGTAGCTAGAATGAAGAGGAATGCGATGAAGCTCGAGATAGTCAAGGGAGAAGGCCGCCACATGCCCCAAGAGGTAGAGGAAAGCTTTAGAAGGAGAAGTTGAAGTAGAAGGTGGAGGTTAGGGAGAACCTAACTACAGAAGGGAATTCCTAAGAAACTAAGGTAATCTAAAAGCTAATTAGAAGGTGTAGGAAGAAGGTGGGAGAGGGAGGGGAAGGAAGAAGAAGGTGGAGGTAGGAAGAAGAAGAAGAAGAAGAAGAAGAAGAAGAAGAAGAAGGGAGGAGGAAGAGCTTGAAGAAGGAAGAAGGTTTGGGAGGGAGGAAGAAGTTGCAAGGACGATAGTTGTAGGCACCACTAAAGGCCATGTGATGTTTTTATAGGCACAATGGTAGCGGGTGGACATCCAAGGGGTCATACTAGACAAGGAATAGGTTTAGGTTTAGGAGTTATCGAAATAGGAAAGTAGACATATATCCTAATTGTCTTCAATTTATAGCCTCTGTTTGTTCCAAATTTCAACTTTCAAATAAAAGGAAAGTTGTAGCCCTTGAAATCAGCTTTCAAAATAAAACTTAAATCACTTAATTTAATTTTAAATGTGAACGTTATGGCCAAAATACTGAAGGCATGTCAGGCCATCACAAATTTTGGGATTAGGATTGGGATTAAGATCTTGATTAGCTAAAATAATGTGATGTAATTGAAGCCTAATTAAATTGATTGGCACATTTTATCAATTAATTCCAAAGAATATTTTTGGCAATGTAGTGAATGATGCGTGTCAGATTATAAAATCGTGCAAAAATGGATTTTTTAGCGCCTTAGTATAGTGCACACAATCAATCCCATGAAAATTTAAAATAACAAAACTCAAAGGAGCCCTGGTCAAACTTTAGGAGGCGTAATCAAGCGAGATTTGAAATCAACACTTGACTTACTTCTAAGTTTCAAAAAAAATACTTGACTTCTAATCTAAATCTAATTCCTAAGAAACTAACTAATCTAAAATCTACTAAGCGTGGTGGATCTCCTACACGTTAAATTCTCCTGTTGCATTTTCACAGCGCACAATCATAGTGCAGTGCAAATAGATAAAGCAAGAGTGCATGTAATGTCCATCATGAAATTTTCTAAATGCATAGAGAGAGTTAATCCGAGTAGGAGTGGCCATGCAATTTTTTTATTTTTCATTTTTTATTTCTTTTTTTGTGATTTTTGATTTTTGGAAAACGGAAAGGTAACTATGCTATCTAATCAAAATGAGACTTGGTGACTGTGATTTCGAAAGTGATTTAGTAGGTTCGTTGGTGCATAAGATGTGCCAAGTGCAAAAAGGGATTAGGTGTGAATTGTGTGGTTGTAGTAATTATAAGAGTGATTATGAAAACCAACACGATCATGATTTTGAAATCAAAGCATGCCCTATTATAAAAGAGGCACGACAAAATATTGGAATGAATCACACATAACATAGTATAAATCAAAGCAACTCAACTTTCATTCATCAAATAGGAATATATAGAATTGGTTCAAAACTTGATGAAAGATGAAAATAAATATTTAACAATCACTAAACTAAAATAACTAGAACAAGAAAATCAACTAGAACTAGAACAACCAGAACTAGAACTAGAACTAGATTAAACAACTAGAAGAGAACTAGAACTATGTAGAAAACTTAGAGAAGAATTAATCTACTAGGGAGCTAGAAAGAGGGTGTTAAGAATGAAATCTTCATTGTTTAGGAAATGCATCCTAATATAGCTGACAAAATTGCACAAAACACTTAAATTTATAAAGCTTAGAATCAAATTGGAGTCCAAGGTCGTTCGTTGGGAGCAATTATGGCAATTCAATTCACTAATCACAATTTACTTCAGAAAGATATGAAAATATGATCAAAACTTTGCTCAAAATAAATCAGAATAATATATCAATGAAACCAAGTATAAGAGTGCAAAAAGATTGGGTTAGAATGGTGATTTGAATCACCAAATTAACCCTTATCTTCAACCACTTATCACAGTTAAATATTTCCACATTAAATCAAAACCAAGTACCAGTAAGGATCAGACGTTAGTATAAGGCCTCAGATGCCTTAACTCAAATCCTCAGAGAACCAACAGAAACACAGCAGCAGATCACCAACAGAGGCGCAAGGGCTTCAGAAGCCAAGTGTTGAGAGAGGGAGGGCATGAATCTGAAGGTAGTGCAAAACCCACCCCCTCTCTCTGATTCTCTTTCTCAATCCTCAGACCAAACCTGGGTAGTCGAATCCACTACCCAGACCCGCGAGGCATGAGCGCAAACGAGGGCGTGGACAAGTGCATGTGAACGCGAGTGCGTAGGGGCATGAAGGGACCTCACCCCTGTGCTCTCAGAGGCAATAAGGCCAGAACACAAAATCCTCTTATACTCGATTGTGAGCTACTGATTCCACGATGTGGGACTAAAGTCCCACCTCTTCTCTTCGCGCAATAGTAGTTGGTGTTACCTCTGATTGGGGTGGAAGATGACTCCTGCAGCTACAATTGAGGGCCTGGTAAGACTCCTGGGGATGTGCCGTGACACTCAGGCGTCGTAGCAATGAAGAACACAGCTAGGAGATGGCGAATGGAGCTGGAGAAGGAGGTGGCGGCGGCGAAGCTCCTGTGTTCCCCTGAATGCAAAAGATGGCCTCTCGGCCTCATCCAAACAGCTCAAGAGGATTGCCAGGAAGAGGCGATCATGCTGGCAGTGGTGGCATGTGGAGCGAGCATGTGTGCATGTGTAGCGAAGGTGGAGATGGTGCATGAAGGTGAAGGTGTTTGGCAAGGGCGTGGAGTGGTCAATAGCCCTAACGAGGTTAGGGCTTTTGATCGGGAGGCTGTGACAATGCTTCTGGGAGTGGTGGCGAGGCGGTTGACACAATGGAGCAGGCGTGCATGCTCGCCGGAGGTATGCCGACGTTGGGGAAGGCGACGGTGGGGTGGGCGTATGGGTGAGCAAACCTAAAGTCTAAAGGTGTAAAGAGAGTCAGGGGAAAGAGAGGAGTCGAAGGGGGGTAGTAGCGGACGAAGAGAGAGCGGAGGCGACGCCAGCTATGATTGGCTGGCACTAAAGACAAAGACACTCCGGAGATGAGGATGGCGTCGAGGAAGGGGCCAGAGAACTCCTTACAGGTATGGTGAGGCGCGGAATGAAGAGAGGAAGTGTTTCCCGCTGCCTATTGTACATGGCAGTGGGTGAGGAAGCCGGAGGTAGAGGGTCGCCAGAGATGAGTTTAGAGCTGGCTGGAGGTAGAGGAAGAAGGGGTTTTCTAGGCCAAAAACTCACTAAGGAGCAAGACCTTGCAAGGGGGAACCTTCTAAAGGACTTGGGGTAAGCTCTAAACAAGGGAAGAAGCTTAGAGAGCTCGAAGCTTCGAAGAAGATCCCTAAATTCATGGAGTTTGCAAGAGCTCTATGATCCAAATCAAGGTCCAAGATGTGGTTCGACTGATTGGGAAAGTTCTCAGGATCAATCCCTCCAATTTTGGAGGGATTTGGTCGAGAAAGTAGGGAGAAATCTCATATTGAAGGTCGGATTCTTTGGGTTCACACTGTTAATGGTGGAAGGGACCATTTTGAAGAGAATGATGAGAAGTTAGGGGTCTAGATGCAAAGATTTCAAAACCTGAGGGCTAAATGTAAGAAACAAAGTTTTGAAGGGCTAAATTGCAAACTAGGTCAAGATGGATTCCGATTGGGTCCAAATTTTGATACAAACCTAATTTGGACCCAAGGAATCTAATGGTGAAGTTGGATTTCAATTTTAACCAAGTTTGACTAGGAAATTTTCATAAAGATCCAAATTGGGGCAAACTTTCGTCTAAGACTCTGTTCAAGGTCAAATAGGTTCAGATGGTCAAACAAATGGTACCAAACCTCTTAGAATATTTTTATATGAATTTTAGAAGGTTTATATGAATTTTATCCTAACCAAAACCTCTTTAATTCAAATGGGTCTGAAATTAGGGTGTTAGGTGCTGATGCTGTTCTAGAAATGTGTGGAACCTCATTTCTGTCTGTATAGACCCACTTATTAGACTTTAATGCTCATTAGACCTTCAACTAACCCCTAAAAAATCCCGTGGTTATTCTGTATTCATGATATGCTGTTAAAATTGCATAATTAACCTTGATTCCTATTTTCTTCTCAAATCAAAATATTATGGAATTATTGTTAGTGGCACAAGAAGGGGGATTGAATTGTGATATAATATTCAATAAAAACAATCCACAAACAATCACAACAATATGCAGATATTTAGAGAGGAAACCCTTGCGGGAAAAACCTCTACCTAGATCTCCCAATCTAGGATTTTGCCCCCAATTCAATGGGAATCACTAAACCACACCACTAATCTGAGGGTGGTGTTCCTCAAAACAATTCCCCTCTCCTGGACAACCCCTAAGGAGAGTTTAGCCCCTCTACTAAGAGTAAACAAGAAACCCACAACTCAGGCACCTAAATAAACTAACAAAATGAAATAATGTAAACAACCCTAAGAGCCTTGAATGATATGACATAGAAAGTAGGCTAAGATACTCCCTTTGCAAACCTATGTGATGCAGAAAATCAGAGTGGGAGTGATGTTGCTCTCAAGAATCTCAAAGAATAAAAGAACACAATGGAGCACAATAGCTTTAGAAAGCTTAGAATAGGATAATAGAAAGTATTTAGCACTAAAATATTTCTTTTCTATATGTGTAGGCTTAAAGCAATGCTTGGTGGGTATATATAGATGTAGGAGTTCAGATTTAAGTCTAGGTAGTCGTTGGGATTTGAATTGGAATGGAATAAATTAAGGTAGAATGACTACAATGCATTTACTCAAAGTCTGACTAGATCAGATGTCTGAAAAGGCAAGATAGATGTCTGAACAGATAGTTTTAGACATCTGAGAATAAAATCAAACGTCTGAAAAAGCCTCAAAGTCAAAGTGATTATTCTTGGAATAGGGTTGGATCCAAACAGGGATCTAACGACAAATGGTCAGATGTCTTAAAAAGAATCATTGGACGTCTGAAAAAATTCAAGGACGTCTGATGGCCTACAACGGTCGAAAATCAAAGAGAAATTGACATAGTTAATTGAGGTCAATTTGATCATTGGATAGAAAGTGAACGTTGGTCAGTTTCAAACGACTCAAGAAGACGAGAGACATGTGAAAAACACCTAAGATTATGACCGTTGTTCTATTTAGTTAAAGAGATTTGAAAAACTCAAGGAGGCATCTGAAAGACAATAACAGATGTCTGAAGTGGATAACAGACGTTTGAAAAATCTAGGTGTCATAGATTGAGAATGTTGGACAAGAAAATAAGTTCTGGACAGGATCTTAGACGTCTGAAGAAGTAGATCAGACGTCTGACCAAGCAAACTCAAACGTCTCAAGGAATCATAGGATGTCTGAAAAACCAATAAAAAATAAGGTCTTGTATGCTAAATTAGAAGAATGAGGATAGGAAGGTTCTAAAGGTATCCTAAGGATAATTCAAGACTCATTTACATTCTAAAAATGAAAAGAAACAAAACTAACTACAACTCCTTCTATCTTCATCTCCTCATTTCCTTGATCTTAAGCTTTCATCAAGCTTCATCCAACCCTAAGCCTAAAATATTCATCTCCAAATACAATGTTAAATATAACATGTTTTATTATCATCAAAATCAATGATCGTGGTGCTTTATCACCAACAATTATGACCCCCAGATGATTATGTAGGATCATTTATTCATCAAACTTGACTAAAAGTGGCCAATTAGGGCCTATGATAGTGTTCCTATCAGAGGGCACTAAGGGGGCGTCCAAGGAGAAGTCCTTGGTGACCTTGGAGAGGCTAGGGGAGAAAGTGGAGGCTAGCCACCAATGGAGGTGGTGGATGGTTATCGAGGGTGGTAAGGAGGGTTATGGTGGTGGTGATCCAAGGAGGAAGGAGGGAGAACTAAAGGAGGGCGGTGGCTGGCCATATTTTGGCCTTTTTAAGGAGGAGGGAGGCACCTAGGTGACATACCAAAAGAGGACAGAAGTTGTTGGTGGCACCACCTTTGGTGGGTTTAGGTTGATAGGATTTGTTTAGTTGTAGTTTTAGGAATAAGTTTTGTAAAAAGGGTTGTATGATCGCGAACAATCCGTGTTGCATAAAAACGTGATTGTAATTATGTCATTGTTGTAGTATAGTCATAATGCAAACAGATGTCATGTCATTTTATTTATTTACAAAATTTTTACTGGTTTATTCTAGGTCATTTACTGGGAGGTAGTTATTAATATACATCACTCTCTATATTTCAAAAATGCTCTTTTATTCCGAAAATGTCAATTATTTATACAAAATGAATCAATGAATCAAAGAATGAATTAATTAATTAATTATGTACAAAAGAATCAATTAATGCTCACTACGATGCCTTGAACATATTTACAACTAAACAGGCAACAAAAACTAAGTAAAACTATTCTATATTACTTATATACAACAATCCTAAATAATACCTAAGTATAGGTACAAAAATAACTATAATTATGTACTTAACTAAGTTATACTAACATATATACAATCTATAGTGATAGACATAAACATCACTAAACCCTCAAAACATATAAATATAAAAGGCACAAACATATGTATACTTACTTATATATATGTATACTATACTTATACATTTTATTTATATACATTATGTATTTATATTACATATGTAAATTATATATTTATATACTACATACGTATATACATATACATACACAACACAACACATACACTTAGCTTTTATTTCAAACTTAACTTAACTCTCTACTTAACAAAAAATTTCTTTAATGGGTGGACCCAAGGCTTTTCGTGGGATACACAGCACCCTAGGGGTGGTACCAAACTACTAATAGACCCAGGCCCTAATTTGTTATTAGTGTATTTTAGTGCATCTTTAGGCCCAATAGGCCCACAGCTCCCAGCCACCCACACGCACACACGCACCCATAGGCACGTGTGTATGCAGCATGCACACGCCCGCAGGCGTGCACACAAATCAAGGAAATGATGTATGCTCATGTATGTGTGCCCAGCGCAAACGACCGAGAGGGTCTCATGTGATGGGACTTATATGCATGTGCAAGAGCTTCGTAGTCCACGATGTGGGACTTTCATCCGCGGTGAAATTAGCTTGGAATTCTAGCACAAAACCATGCGGTGATGGTGATTTCGAGTCTCGAATTTTGTGCCCAAATTTAGTCTTTTCTCTAATTAAAATACATGGTTGGGAAGCCCATACATAGGGATACATAATTATACCCTTAATTTATAATAATTAGTTATTTAATTATATTTAAAAATTACTTAAAATTAGTGGGTTTTACAAGTTAAATTAGAGATTAATTACTTAATTAATGTACAAATTAATAAATTGATGAGTCAATTGACCTATAAATTAGTTAATTTACATAATAAGGTATTTATTATACATTTTTAATTTATTTTTTGTTGGTTATTTCAATTTATGTCCATTTATTTACATGTTTTTAATAGATATATACATAATTTAGTTATAAATACTATTATATAATGTAAATATATTATAAATAGGTTGAAAATATTTAAAATTATTATATAAAAATGTACAAGATAAGTTACTTCGATAATAACTTAAATTACTAATTTATTTTATTTTAACTTAATAAGTTGGTTAATTAACTTAATAATATAATTACATACAATAAATAGATAAATAAATCAGTGTATAGATATAATTAGGTATATAATAAATACTTAAATACATATGTACAATTATAGATACAATTATACACATACACATAGTGATATGTACTTACTTAGGTATATGTACATATAATATAAATAAATAAATAGATAACTATATAATTACAGTATATATAATTTAAAACATCATAATACTTATTTAAATATATGTAATAAATATATAAGCTATTTATGTGCATTTAAGTTATATAAGTTACTATTTACATTTTAGCTTAGTATTAAGTTATACTTACAAGTATAAATAGTATATACATGGTATTTTTAGGAAATATTTTGCTTTTTCAGATTTTTATAGTGTTTTTATGTATAATAGAGATAGGAGAAGGGAGAGAAAAGGTGAGATGAGGGAAGAGCCATTCTTTTTTTGTATTTTTCATATGAATTCTTTTGTTAAGTTTCAAAGTAGACCGAACTGTCGACTAGTATGTTCTACCAGCCAAGGGGTTCGGAATACTTCAAAACATTGCATACACTTAAACAAATACCTAATCCTACTCAAGACATGTTTGTTTTATTTATTTAAATTTTTTTTGTGTTTTTCTAGGTATTTACAAACTGGCACACATAAGGCTAAATTGAGTGTTGGAACATGAGATAGAAGCCTTGAATGTTAGTTTGGAGGTCTAAAACTAGGGATAAGTATTCAAAAACCTTCAGACATCAGTATGAAACATAATTGATCATTAAAATGTGGTTTTCAACATCAGATTTCATCAAAGTTCATATTTGAACATTTTATGACAGATTGCAACTGACAAAGAACTAAAATTAGAATTTTCATGCTCATTTTCAATCTAAATTGAATCTATAACAGTATATGAATGCTTGAACATGAAACCTTAACATTACAAAATAGTGTCAGCTTCTTTAAATCCCCAAGTTCAACCCAAATTCCCTTTGAACTCCACATTCCAGACCTGATGCTGCTACAGTATTACAGCAGATCAAATCAATGCTGCTGCTGCATCAAATTAGCAGCTCTTGCTGCCTGAATGAGCAGCTGATTTGGTCACCCTTGTCATATGATTTCCAACTGCTAATGTTGTTGTTGTTGCAAAATGAATGAGCAGCAAATTAATGCAGCTACTTTACTCTTAAATCTAAAAAAATTAGAAATGAGAGCTACAAACTCCATCAAATCAATATCCATTCTCAAATCCACTGAAAATCACTTAAAAAGAATGTAAAACATTTCTGAAGATCTGAAAATCATTTTACACAAATTCTGAGTCATAAAGTTTTAAAAACCTTAATTTTATCCATTCTCTTTGTTGTAGACAACATAAGAGAATTGGATTGAATTAGACAATAAATCCACTTCTCAATCAACTTAAAATCTCTGTTAAAATCTTCAAAAACCTTAGTCAATCTTCAAATATCATATTTAAAGCATTTTGAATCAGGAAATCAGTGTTTCCCAAATTGGGTTGTTGTTTAAGATCTAACAAGTGATCTGATCACCTAATCATCCTATACACCATTGATTGGTGTTCAGGATGATCTATTTATACTCTCAAATCCATTGGACCATTGCTTCACCTCAAATCAGTTCTACTGATTCTCCTTGGCAAAACTACCCAAAATGTAATCAAATTGGGCTTATGCTCATCTGAAAATAAAAACCAAATTAAAACACTTTAGAATCCTTGCATTGCACCCAATTAAGTAAATCGAAACTCGAATCACTCGATTAAATCTATTTCAATCCAAATTGACTCCAAATCTTGCAATTAGGCTTGAAAACCAAATCTAAAGGAATCTAGTGAATCAAAGCAATCAAATTCAAATCTGGGGTCTTTATGAACATATGAAATGAATGAAGAGACCCCCAGGTGGATTTAAGTGTGAATTCAAATCTAAAAGCTAGAAAGCTTCAAATCCTATTTGGTTCTGATGGAGGGGCGAAGTATGCATCAAATTGCGAGGAAAACAGAGAAAGTGGAATCGTAAGGTGACGAGGAAGATCAATGAATCGATACAAAGATGGAAAAATACCTCTCTAATATGAATTGATTAAAGAGGGCGAAATCGGAGCTAATCTACTTTACTCCTAATCTAAACTACCAAGTGATAGATCAATTAATTAATTCTACTCCTAACTAATCTAGAAAGCAGGAAAACCTAGCTAATTGGAAGAATGAGACCTATGGTTCTCCAACGACGGTGGAGAGGAAGAATGGAGGGAGGATCGCCAGGAAGTGAAGAGCTCACTAGTGAAGCTCCTCGGACATCCTCAGGCTTACATCATCCTTAGCAACGTGGAGGAATTGAGGAAGAAGAACACCTCTGTCATCGTTGGAGTTGAGTGAAATGGTAAGAAGAAGCTGGAGAGGAAGAAGGATCAGTTCGAGAGGTGTAGGAGGGGGTTGATGGCATGCGCAGGGGTCTGGGTAGCTACTTAAGTAGTCGAGGGAGTGAATGTGGTTACCATGGTTTGAGATTAGACGCAAAGGACACCAACGGTGGATGAGGGTTTGATAGGTGCGCGGGAAGGATGTGAAACAAATCCCTTAGATGGGATTCGAGAGTGGTGACGGAGGTTCGCGCACAAGGGATTAGAGGATGGATATGGATCAGTCGTTGGAAGTGGGGCATGAAATCGACGGCAGCTAGTGAAGCATGTTCTTCATAGGTGAACAAGATGAACAATATCAAGTGTAATTGGAATTTTTCACACAGGCCCTAAATGTGTGAAGCACTAGAACAACTGTGACAAGGCCCATTAGTGAGTGAAATTAGGTCAGAGAAATCCTCCAAGCCTAGCAGATAGGTCCCTGCAATTTACCAAATGGTCCCTGAAATGTTTTATATGGATGAAATGTAAGGGAATGAAGGACCTATATGTAAATAATTAAATATAAGGTCTTAGTGATGTCCAAATGTCATGCCATTTTTATTGGATCTTAATTGAATATATTAGAAGTTAATTTTACCCTTGATTTGAACTTTTGAACTTAGAAATGTGTTCAATTAGCAATTGGATCATCAATTTGTATTTATGAATAGAATATCTCATAAATTGACCTAATTATGTATTTTTAACCAGAATTTGACGTTTTAGGCTATTTCTGTTAATTCTCATACTTAACCCATTTATTATATTAATTAGATAGTGTTTAACCTAGTTTCTAACATAACTTGGACATTTTAGCTATGATGAGCCACACCTCATCATACCCCCATGCATAGGTTTTGTTAGTCTCTTAGCAAACAGCTCATTCAATGCAAGGCATTTAAGTATTAACTAGATAAGTGTGATGAGATATCTATTTATGCTTTTCAAATGTCAAGTGTTTAGAGATGATCTTTAAGCTGAAAATTTTCTATAATTCAACCGTGTTTATATATGGACATTGTGAGAACCAGTTGCTTAGGCAGACTTACCAGAACTCAAGACCAATATGACATAGACTATCTCTCGACTAATTAGGACTCTTGATATTTAAACCTTAAGTACAATTTCCAGGACTCAAGAAGGTTTTACAAAGCTTAGAAGCTAAGAGGTTATGTTTATGCTCAGTGAATGGTCAGGACTAACTAGATGAACCCTAAAACTCAATCCCAAGGTTTCACATCTTTTTAAGTCCAAGTTGGTCCTAACTTCAGCTCATGTCTTCGAATCAACTCTCAAAAATAAGGGAAGACTCAAACCAACTCTTATTGCATTGTGGCTCAAAGGATATTTGGTGTAAATAAGGTATTTGTAATGCATCCTGAAAAATATTTTTGGTGGAATTTTCGCTCCCGACCCCTCACCCAAGACACGGGGGTTGAGTCCCCAGCCACATTCACCCGCTTACCCGCCTCTACGCACTCCTCACTTGCGATCACGCCTGATGAGAACCTCATCATCAGCCCTAACTAGCTAATTTTGACCTAAGAAAGAGAATACAAGCTCCTACATAACCTGGAGAAGGGCCTAATTCAAGGGATTACTGCTCTGAGAAGAAAACATGAAATAAAGGGTAAAACTATAATTTTACCATTGCAATACATCAACAGAATTTCTCAGGGCTAAACAGAGGTCAAGTGGTCTTTAGAAGATGAAAAGTGGGTTGGTTCAGTCAGAAATGGGTTCATATGCAATCTAAGAATTAAATGACATCTTGTAACCCTAAAATAGACCCGCTTAATTAAATAAGGTTCTGGTCAGGATAAAAATCAACTAAACCCTCTAAAATTCATGGAAAAATACCCCCTAGGGTTTAGAACCTTCAAATTGGCCTTTGGAACCTATTGTGACCTAAGTAGGGGTCCTAGCTAGATATTTGACCTAATTCAGGTTTTTGTGTAAAATGTCTAGTCAAACATGGTCAAACCTAAAATCCAACCTCACCATTGGATTCCTTAGGTCCAAATTTGGTTTATACCAACATTTGGACCTAGGGGAAGGTCACCTTGACGTACTTTGCAAAATAGTCCACCTAATTACATTTTGACCCCTAGCTTTTGAAATTCATTGCACAGACCCCCTATCTTCCTTGCCACTCTTACAATTAGGTCCCTCCTCCATTAAAGTGGAGGAATCCTACTCCGACGAGGATCCAAGGAGGATTTCTCCCCGATCCCATAGAGATCTCCTCCCAGATTTAGAAGGGAGATTCTCTAAGGAATTCCCTTCCATCTAAGTGCAATTCCATGATCTGATTTGCACCCAATCTCTCATGCGAAAGCTCGATAGATTTGGGTATCTCCCCGAGTCCTACTCCAGCAAGGGCTCTTGCGCTTAGAAGCTTGTCTTCCAAGCGCAAGAGCCCTTGCTAGTGCCTATAAAAGGACCACCATCTCTGGTCGCACAAAATCAGTTTGACTTGGTCGGAGAACCATCCCAATTTCGTCTCTTCTCCTCCCGCCAGGTGTCCAACAGGCTCCTGTGACCTCTCTTCCTCCTTCTCGTCACTCTACCACAATACCAGTGGCAAAGCCATCTTCACAATCTTCCTCCGCGTCACGCCATACCTGCGCGCGCGTCTCCAGCCCTGTCGTCGTCGCCGTTCTCCCTCCTCTGGATGCTTCTTCTCCAGCGGGGGCAGGTATGGCCAGCCGCCTTTCTATCCCCTTCATCCACTTAATTAGGTCAAAACGCTTCCCCTCTCTCCCCTCTTCATTTCCCCTATTTTTATTTCTACTTTTATCCCCTCGACGCCGCAGACCACCACCATCGTTCACATCTATGGCCAACCACCGGCGAAGGTGCTTCCACCGCTCCATGCTTCCACACGCCTCGCCAAACCCCTTGTAAGCGTAAAGCGGCAACCGGGTCTGTTATAACGTTGTAGTAAAGCCGGTTATTACCAACATTTCAAATATAAAATTTTTTTTACTCGGAAAGAGTTCCCGAGGTCGAACTCAGGGAGCAAGTTGTATTCTAGAGATATACATGTTTCTTTTACAAAAATAAAGAGAGAGAGAGAATTTGTTGTTCTCTTTGTTCTGCAGAGGGGGGTGCTCTTCTTTCTCTCTTTCTTTAGATCTCCTTCTTTTTCTCTGTTCAGGTGATATTCTTCTCTTGCAATGGTGGTGCTCTTCTTCTTCTTCCTGCTGTTCTTCCGTTGGTGATGTTCTTCTTTCTTCAGAGCTCCTTGTTCTTCTTCTTCTTTGGTTTTCTGCCTTGACCTCTCTTCTTCTTCTTTCGCGTTGGCCGTTGCTCTTCCTTCTTCTTCAGCCTGTCTTCTTTCCTGCTCTGGCTGCTGACCTTCCGTCGTCTGCCCCGGTGCTGAGACGACTTAACGATGCCTTTGCTACAGTGCAGCAGCTCCTTCTTCAGCGGGTCTGCTTCTTCTTCTTTGGCCTGCACACTTCAGAGTTTTTTCGTCAAGAGGCAAAACCTACTCTACCCCCCTCCCCCGCGTCTCTCTTTCTCTCTGAAACCACTCTTGGGAAAGCTCTCCCAGAGCTACCGGGTAATCGGGTTCGGGTCACGCCCGGGTCCAGGCCCACCGGCGTGCGTGGTGGGCGAGGAGTGCAGGTCAGTCTAATCGGGTCGGGCCAGGTCCGCGGAGCGTGGTCACGGACGAGGCCGGGTCGGGTCGGGTGAGAGGGACCTCACCCCGTGGTCAGGAGGCAGACAGCATAAGGCACTTTTTGCCTTTATGCGTCCGCGCGCCTCCGAGAGGTTCCGAGGTGGGACTAAATGTCCCACCCCAATTGAGCGCGCGTCGCGGATGGAGCTGTGGGCGATCGTGGCTTCCCGCGCGGCCTTCGCCCCGTCTGTGAACCAGGGACGTTTCGCGGAGAGTCCCTGCGCAACCTGGGAGTCAACCCTGGGCGAAGGCGTGCCTGCACCTGCAGGTGAAGCAGCTCTGCCTGCGCAGTAATGGCGACGGCGGGCGAGTCACCTGGTCACAGAAGAACGGCCTCTCGGCCAAATCAGACAGGCGGGAGACCTTCGCCGTGGCACGGCGAAGGTGGTCAGGGGGTCTGCAGGGGGCGAGGTGGAGCTAACAGGTCGTCCTAGGTCAAACTGTGAGCGAGGAAGTGGGTGTGTTCGGTGGATCTGCAGAGGGTGTTTGGTGGGAAGTGGAGGGGCGGAAGAGGATCAGGGTGAGGAGGCGGAGGTTCTGCGGTGGTCGGAGAGCCGTGTGGGTCGCTGAGGTGATGGGAGCGGCTCGCCGGAGGGTGGTCGGAGGCGGAGAGGATGAGGGTGAACAGGAGCGGTCGAGGGTTTAATTGACTAAATTGAAAGCGGGGAAAGAAAGAGGAGAAGAAGGGGAGTAGGTCTAACTTACTTGCAGGGACGAAGGGGGAGGAACAGGGCGACAGTCGTATCGACTGTCGCCGGAGAAGACGATGCTCAGGGAGAGGGGCGGCGGCGAGCAGAGGGCTGGAGAGGCGCCAGCTGGGTACGGCGTGGCGCAGGAAGAGCAGGGGAGGAGATCTCTGCTGCTGGTATTACGGCAGAGCGAAGAGGAGGAGGGGGAGGAAACCGCCGGAGCTGGTGAGCGTCTGCCGGAGAAAGAAGAGAAGACAGTTGGGGATTTTCTCCGTCAGATCCAGGCTGCCCTCGTCGGTGGAGCGGCGGGGGGTATTTATAGGGATGAAGCAGGGAGGAAGGCGGAGGGAGACGACGTGTCTCCCTCGCCGGAGAATGGTCGGAACATGAACCCATACCGTCCGTGCGTTCGCACAGCCGGTATGGTGGCCTACAATGACCAGGGGGGTGCTCCTGCGACGGCTGACGACGCAGGGCACCCCCGGTTTACTTGCCAGGTCCCTCACCTCACCCTGCGCGGCGCCATGCTCCGCGCAAGGTCGCCGGAGCATGGTGCTGGCAGGGTTTTGCAGGAGGGACCTGATTGCAAAGAACGAAGGAGAGTTAGGGGCCAAAATGCGAGGGTTCAAAAGTTGAGGGCCAAAGAGTAAATATATGAGGACCAAAGTGTGAAGTCGGTCAAGGAGGTTTCTTCTTAGGCTCAAGTTTTTATACATGACTAATTAGGACCTAAGGAATCTGATGGTGAATTTTATTTTCATATTAAACCTTGTTTGACCGTCAATTTGCGCAAAAACCCAAATTAAGTTATTAATTGGGCATGGTTCTCAATGTAGGTCAAAATGGGTTCTAAAGGCCAAATTGAAGGTTCTAAACCCTAGAGATTATTTTTCTATGAATTTTAGAGGGTTTATTCTATTTTTACTTTGCCTCGAACCTTGTGAATTGAAGTGGGTTGTTTTAGGGTTACAGATTATCATTTGGTTCCTTGGAAGTGCTGTAGCCCTTGCTAGATCATCTCATCCCACTTTTATTCTTATTAAGCTGTTTTGACCTGTGTTTGGTCCCTGAATTACCCTGTATGCAGTTTATACTGGTAAAATTGCACTTTTACCCCTTATGACTGGTTTTCTTCTCAAACTCAGAATTCTCTGAGTTAAGCTTTTCCTTGAGATATGTAGGAGCTTTTATCCTTTGTATTGGGTCAAAATGAGCTAGTTATGGCTCATGATGAGGTTCTCATCATACCCCCATGCCTAGCTTTTGCTAGTCCCTTAGCAAAAACTTAAGGTTTCAACCCTTGTTCTAGACCATGAAGTTTTTAATGGTTTTAGATAAGTGCCTTTTTTATTTGAGCATAGATTAGGTTAGAATGCTGACCATAGGCCTAAAAGGTACTCTAGTACCAATCAAGATCCAAATCTGTCTAGCCTTAGCCTCAGTCTTTTAGCAAAGGTTTTTAAGGCCCGCAAGAACTAACCTAAGGTTTATTGGACTTCGTGGTTAAAGCACCCGTGCTTGAAATGATTTTAGCCCTGGCTCAGTTCGCAGTGCGTTTTGTAAGAGAGAGATAGAAAGTTTTTCTGTTTGGAGAGTTTTCTCTCTCTTTTTCTTTTTAGTTCTAGCCTAGGATTGGCTTTTCAACACGGTCTGTATCAGATTCCTTGCTCCCATCATCAATCCTCAAGGGTTCCTGGCGATCGATGCTTCGAGATAGCACCGCCCATGGCAACCCCCGGAACCCTGGCTATTGAGATTTCGAGATAATCCCATCCATGGTATTCCGTGGCCGAATCCAGACCCTGGCAATTGACATTTCGAGATAATGCCATCCATGGAATCTGAACCAGCAGAGTGCTTACATGCCCCCCGTAGGATATGTAAATATCCTAAGAGACAAGCACCGAGGAGATGATATTTTGTTACGCATCTTCGAGGGGATTTCCCGCCTCTCCGCGCTGGGAACTCGTCCAAATCAACTTGTGTTGATCGGCCGCTCCTATTCTAGATGTTCTTTTCAGATTTTTGCGACGCTTCTGCGTGATTCTGATTTTTACGCTTACTGAACCAGGCTGTGTGTGAGATTAGGGTGCTTAGGTTACTGAGTCCCGTAAACCAAAAATTAGTTAACGAGGCCGAATACTCCCTAAGCCTTAGACCTAATACTTCAGCTTTTCATTTTCCTCAACCTCTTGAGGAGTGTCCAGATCTTAATGGGTACTAAGAGTCTATTCAAGAATGCCTAAGGTTTGCATTCTTACTAATCTCATTGTGCACTTTTCAGTTATTTTCTCGAATGAGGTCTAGAACTTAGGTTAATTCCTTAGTTCCTTACTAATGACTATCACTTTTTCTCATAATTTTGTGCTCCTTTTTTCATTTTGTTTCTTTTCTCCTTCACAAAATTTTCCTTCTCCTCTTTTCCTCTTATTCTTTTTCGAAAAATTTTTTAATTTTTATGGTATTTTTGGCATATGTGAATTTTTTTGTTTGAAAACCTTTTCTTACAAGTTTTTGTACTTTCATACCCCCCCATGCCTAAGATTTGCAATGTCCTCATTATAACCTAGGGGTTTTTATTCAACTAAGTTCATACATTAGGATAGCTGTTTTGATGAGTGAATGGGTCGGGGTGACTGTTGCGGACGATTTCTAATCTCAGATGCAAGCACCTGAGGTGGAGTCGGCTGTCCTAAAGTGTGAACTTCAAGTGCAAAAGCTGTCAGAACAAGTTTCAGGTTTTCAAAGAGAATGACGGGCTGCCTCCCGTTGAGCGCTAAATTTGATGCCTTCAGCCAAGCGTGAAATGCTATGGAGAGGGGATGGTCAAATCAGCGGAGTTTTGTAAGACAAGCACCTTGATTAAGAGCCTGGTTGGTCCAACCAGGTGCTTGTTCAGATCAACAGGCTGATGATGCAGCCCAAACCCAATCAATCTGGTGGGTTGATAGATGTGGATAAAAAGGTGTGGAACCCACCATAAACTATGAAGCTCAGATGGATGTGGAAGTGTAAACGCAGGGTTTGGCTGAGCCGAATCAGCCTGGTCAGAGTAGGGACCCGTAGGATAATCAGTGGTTGATGCAGGAACCCTACAGGGGTGATCAGAGAATGATAGAGCATGGTATGTAGTCTGATCAATGTTCGAAACCCGATGTGGAAATGCAATCGGCTCGGTGAGAGGTGAATCTGAATAGAAATTGAGTCCGGTTGCGGGTCGGGGTTTGGGAGAGGTTTTGATCCGTTCTGTGTGTGCGGACGAGGTGGCCATTGTGTACGAGGGCTCTTCTAGAAACAGATGATAGGTGGTTTTCTGTAGAGAGTCCTCTGGGTAACTATCAAATGCCGGAAGAGTGTTTGTAGGATGAGAGGAATCGGATTCGAGAAAAAATTTGGATTCTTGGTTGCAATCACTCTTGGCATTTTCTGTTTTTGGTTCCTGAGGATCGAAAAGGAATGATTCTGTGTTATCGGTGATCTCGGGAATCAGGACCTCAGAGTCGGAGTTAGAGTCATGAGAACTGAGGTCGTAGATAGGCCTGGCGTGTTCAGGAAGGGGAATCTCTCCGCAATTATAGTCAGATTTGAAATTGTCGGAGAGTTGGCGAAAATGAGATTCATGATCATGAATTCCATCACAGCAAAAATCATCAAATGTGGAATCAGCAGCCTGATTGGGTTCTAGCCTATATGTCACTTCTGGGCTCAAAAAGATGTTCTGTTCAAGCTTTAAGTTGGTAGGATAGACCCCATTAAAACCTTGCTCATCCAACTCCTCAGTTTCTGTATCATAAATTGGCATGTTTTTTGAGAAATCGATCAGATTTCCTGAGGATGTTGGAGAGGGATATTCATTAAATAGAGGCCCGGAATCATATTTTGTAAAAATTTGATCTTTCTCATAAAGGGCCTCAAAATCTTCCCAATAAGTTTCAGATCTAGGTTCTAGGCTTAGGATGTGGGTAGAATTATTAGAACCTAAGTCCGAATAACCTTCGAGGGTCACCTTATCAAAACAAGGGGTGGAATTTATACCCTCCAGAGGTTCAATTCTAATCTTGTTATTGCAGGAGTCTTGGAGTTCTAAGCTTGGTGATTCATGGCCTAGGGTTGGCTCAGCATTGTTTTCTCCTGCAACTTCCCAACCTATTTTAATGCTATCTTCTATTTGGGTTGGGAGTCGACAACCACCTTGTGCCTCAATCCCGAGGTCTGGGAAACTGGATTGATTCTTAGTACTGTTCCAAGATGACTCATCCTTTGTTTCTGGTATATACGGGTATTTCTGGTTGATAATTTGTTCTACTGATTTCATCATTTCTACCCGTTTTATAAGGGCATCTTGGTGTTGTTCCCAAAGTACAGGATTTGTCAAGCATTGAAGGTATTCAGATTGGTGTAATTTTTCCATCTCAATGTATCCTGTCATGAGCATATCTCGGGTTGATCCTTTTGAAATTTCAGTCAATAGAATTTGGGCACAGTTTATGATGAAGGCTGTGGTTGTTGGGACATCAACCTGAATATCTCCTATTGGTGTTGAGGTTTTTTCTTCTTTTTCATAGAATTTTATGGCATCCTCGATCATTTTATCTTTCATAGATCTCCGATATTCAGGTTTCTTGAATGGTAGTCTTAGGTGGTTTGGCTGCATATTTGGATTAGGTGGTGGAATCAAGATGTGGAATCAAAGGCTTCGATGTAGACTCGTGTTGTGCCAAGATGGAAGAAGGGAGTATTAGAGGAAAGATTAATGTGGTGGTGCTGCATAAACAAGGGAACTGGGGCCTAACCTCAGGGCAAGTGAATTCCTAAAGGAGGATTCAAGGACCTCCTTCCAAGCATATACTGAAGGATGTGATGAGATTAAAAGGTGCTGGACCCAATCAAGACACCCCAAAAAAATGTTGGGTGACTATAGAGGTTCGGGGCAGATGGACCCCTTGATCAGAAAGATCGTCCACCTGAGAATTACCTGGGCAGCCAGAGAGGGAGAGTCCCGCGAAGACCCCTACACGGTAGAGCGTCCCCACGGGTTACAGGGTTTCCCCCACCTGACCTCTCTTGTCACTGCGGTTCCAGGTAGACCAGAATGGGGATCTTGACCTCTTAAGTCTACCAATTTTAAGATCAGGGTGCTTAAGGTTTCACTTGAACTTTAGTCTTTTTAAGTGCAAAGAGTGACCTAATTTAAGGTTGGTTAACCCAAGGGGTCAACTTTACCTATTGTTTTCTTTAAGAGCTTTTAGGTCCTGTCTTTTAGGGTTCAAGTGTTTAGAGAGAGCCAATTGTTTAGGATTTTTCTTGTTAATTATTTTCAATCAATGGCTTGGGCACACCTCTTTAGGATTTCCTCAATTCTTGATTAAGGGGTGTGTCTCTACTGAAATCCTAATGTTTGACCTTATGTTGGCTCTACTTGGTCCATTTAACTCTTTGTTGGGCAATTAGGGCTCAAGCAAGAATGTGTTAGCCCTTAAATACCCTTAATAGTGTGCAGGAGTGATGAGTTGAAAACATGCAACTTTTTATGGTTACTAAGTATGGAAGACAGGTTAGCCCTATATTGCTTGTTCTTTTCTTTTCTTTTAGGGGTTAATAGTGAGAGGAAAAATTTACCTGTCTTCGGAGTGGTTGTCGTGTGGTTGCTTGTCTTCTTGAGTTCCTGTAGCTGCACAAAAGAGAGGAGATTATCAGAAATCAAAAGATACAGGAATGTTTACCTCTAGAATAGCCGTTGCTCCCCGGCAGCGGCGCCAAAATGAAAGCGTAAAGCGGCAACCGGGTCTGTTATAACGTTGTAGTAAAGCCGGTTATTACCAACATTTCAAATATAAAATTTTTTTTACTCGGAAAGAGTTCCCGAGGTCGAACTCAGGGAGCAAGTTGTATTCTAGAGATATACATGTTTCTTTTACAAAAATAAAGAGAGAGAGAGAATTTGTTGTTCTCTTTGTTCTGCAGAGGGGGGTGCTCTTCTTTCTCTCTTTCTTTAGATCTCCTTCTTTTTCTCTGTTCAGGTGATATTCTTCTCTTGCAATGGTGGTGCTCTTCTTCTTCTTCCTGCTGTTCTTCCGTTGGTGATGTTCTTCTTTCTTCAGAGCTCCTTGTTCTTCTTCTTCTTTGGTTTTCTGCCTTGACCTCTCTTCTTCTTCTTTCGCGTTGGCCGTTGCTCTTCCTTCTTCTTCAGCCTGTCTTCTTTCCTGCTCTGGCTGCTGACCTTCCGTCGTCTGCCCCGGTGCTGAGACGACTTAACGATGCCTTTGCTACAGTGCAGCAGCTCCTTCTTCAGCGGGTCTGCTTCTTCTTCTTTGGCCTGCACACTTCAGAGTTTTTTCGTCAAGAGGCAAAACCTACTCTACCCCCCTCCCCCGCGTCTCTCTTTCTCTCTGAAACCACTCTTGGGAAAGCTCTCCCAGAGCTACCGGGTAATCGGGTTCGGGTCACGCCCGGGTCCAGGCCCACCGGCGTGCGTGGTGGGCGAGGAGTGCAGGTCAGTCTAATCGGGTCGGGCCAGGTCCGCGGAGCGTGGTCACGGACGAGGCCGGGTCGGGTCGGGTGAGAGGGACCTCACCCCGTGGTCAGGAGGCAGACAGCATAAGGCACTTTTTGCCTTTATGCGTCCGCGCGCCTCCGAGAGGTTCCGAGGTGGGACTAAATGTCCCACCCCAATTGAGCGCGCGTCGCGGATGGAGCTGTGGGCGATCGTGGCTTCCCGCGCGGCCTTCGCCCCGTCTGTGAACCAGGGACGTTTCGCGGAGAGTCCCTGCGCAACCTGGGAGTCAACCCTGGGCGAAGGCGTGCCTGCACCTGCAGGTGAAGCAGCTCTGCCTGCGCAGTAATGGCGACGGCGGGCGAGTCACCTGGTCACAGAAGAACGGCCTCTCGGCCAAATCAGACAGGCGGGAGACCTTCGCCGTGGCACGGCGAAGGTGGTCAGGGGGTCTGCAGGGGGCGAGGTGGAGCTAACAGGTCGTCCTAGGTCAAACTGTGAGCGAGGAAGTGGGTGTGTTCGGTGGATCTGCAGAGGGTGTTTGGTGGGAAGTGGAGGGGCGGAAGAGGATCAGGGTGAGGAGGCGGAGGTTCTGCGGTGGTCGGAGAGCCGTGTGGGTCGCTGAGGTGATGGGAGCGGCTCGCCGGAGGGTGGTCGGAGGCGGAGAGGATGAGGGTGAACAGGAGCGGTCGAGGGTTTAATTGACTAAATTGAAAGCGGGGAAAGAAAGAGGAGAAGAAGGGGAGTAGGTCTAACTTACTTGCAGGGACGAAGGGGGAGGAACAGGGCGACAGTCGTATCGACTGTCGCCGGAGAAGACGATGCTCAGGGAGAGGGGCGGCGGCGAGCAGAGGGCTGGAGAGGCGCCAGCTGGGTACGGCGTGGCGCAGGAAGAGCAGGGGAGGAGATCTCTGCTGCTGGTATTACGGCAGAGCGAAGAGGAGGAGGGGGAGGAAACCGCCGGAGCTGGTGAGCGTCTGCCGGAGAAAGAAGAGAAGACAGTTAGGGATTTTCTCCGTCAGATCCAGGCTGCCCTCGTCGGTGGAGCGGCGGGGGGTATTTATAGGGATGAAGCAGGGAGGAAGGCGGAGGGAGACGACGTGTCTCCCTCGCCGGAGAATGGTCGGAACATGAACCCATACCGTCCGTGCGTTCGCACGGCCGGTATGGTGGCCTACAATGACCAGGGGGGTGCTCCTGCGACGGCTGACGACGCAGGGCACCCCCGGTTTACTTGCCAGGTCCCTCACCTCACCCTGCGCGGCGCCATGCTCCGCGCAAGGTCGCCGGAGCATGGTGCTGGCAGGGTTTTGCAGGAGGGACCTGATTGCAAAGAACGAAGGAGAGTTAGGGGCCAAAATGCGAGGGTTCAAAAGTTGAGGGCCAAAGAGTAAATATATGAGGACCAAAGTGTGAAGTCGGTCAAGGAGGTTTCTTCTTAGGCTCAAGTTTTTATACATGACTAATTAGGACCTAAGGAATCTGATGGTGAATTTTATTTTCATATTAAACCTTGTTTGACCGGTCAATTTGCGCAAAAACCCAAATTAAGTTATTAATTGGGCATGGTTCTCAATGTAGGTCAAAATGGGTTCTAAAGGCCAAATTGAAGGTTCTAAACCCTAGAGATTATTTTTCTATGAATTTTAGAGGGTTTATTCTATTTTTACTTTACCTCGAACCTTGTGAATTGAAGTGGGTTGTTTTAGGGTTACAGATTATCATTTGGTTCCTTGGAAGTGCTGTAGCCCTTGCTAGATCATCTCATCCCACTTTTATTCTTATTAAGCTGTTTTGACCTGTGTTTGGTCCCTGAATTACCCTGTATGCAGTTTATACTGGTAAAATTGCACTTTTACCCCTTATGACTGGTTTTCTTCTCAAACTCAGAATTCTCTGAGTTAAGCTTTTCCTTGAGATATGTAGGAGCTTTTATCCTTTGTATTGGGTCAAAATGAGCTAGTTATGGCTCATGATGAGGTTCTCATCACCCCTCAAAACTTCCGCCATCACCCATTGATCATCTTCCACCCCTTCAATGACTGCCAACACCTCCACACTCGCCCACCGAACACACCCATTAACACGGCCACAGAGAGACCTAGGCACGCATGCCTAGGCCACCTCGCAGCCAGCCACCAACCGCCTCACCTTCGTCGTGCCACGGCAAAGCTGGCTTTGTGCTCTAATGGGGTCGAAAGGCCGTGTTCAGTGACGTGCAGGTCTAAGCCTCTGCCGCCATTAATGCTAGCTTGAAGGAGCTGGTATCTTCTCTCCAGGATGCATCGCCCCAGACAGACAAGCCCCAGGTGTGCGGAATCCTTCCACGAAACTTTCATACCCAGCTATCTAGGGCTTCAGTGACTGCAGCTGTGGAAATTGAGTGAAGCACCTTACCTGCGGGCGCGAGCGAAGCAGGTGGGACTTTTAGTCCAACCTCGGAAAATTAGGAGTGAGGTGTGTGCTTTATATTGTTTTTGTGTTTCTAGCTGGTCGTCTCAAGTCACGGGGTGAGGTCCCCTCGCCCACGCTCACCCGCCTCGTCCACAACCGACGCCTCCGCGGACCTGGCTGATGATATGTTTCTTACTCAACTCAGTTAATTAAGTTAATTTTACTTAATTAAGAGTAAAGAAAAGTCACTTAGGTTAACTCGAAGTTGTGTTGATTAGTAGTATAGGGTCGAATTAACCTAACATTTTAGAAAATTTTTACTGGTTGAGTCCAGGTCGTTCGCTGGGAGATATAATTCATTCTAAATTCACTAGTTATCTTTATTTTTCTTTATAAGTATAAGAGGTAAATCTAAGTTAATTATGAAAGCATGAATTCTGCCAAATGATTTGATTGAAGAAATATGCAAAATCCCATATGAAAACTCATTTACAACATTTATCTCAATAGATTTAAGGCAAGTGAGAGTTTGTCTATTCAACATATGCCTTATTACAACAATTAAAAGTAAGAGAAATTAAAAATAAAATAAGAAAAATAACTTCTTAATTTTTTTTATTCTTCAGCCTCTCTCTTCTTCTTCTCTCTTTCTTTCTTTATTTTCCTTTTATTCTATTTATCCTTTTTTTTTCCTCTTTCTCTTTTTATTTCTCTCTTATTCTCTTGAGCTTCTTTTCTTTCTTCTCCGGTTCTGCCTTCTTCTTCTCCCTTAGTATTTCCTTAAGCCTCCTCCTTAGTCTTCATGCCTGTTAACCTTCAGCCTTTATGCCATATCTTCTTTCTTTCCTTCTCTTTCGAGTCCTTCTGTTTCCTCTCTTCCTTCCCTTTCCTTAGCTGCCTTAGCTGCTGAACCTTAGCACTTCTTCCTCTGAACCTTCCTTCCTTAACCTTCAACTGAACCGAACCGGGTTTTTCTATTCAACCAAAAATTTGTTGTTTGTTTGCAGCTCAGACTTTTCGGGGATACGCAGCACGGTGAGATCAGGGTGGGACCAGACCCTACTAAGTCCTCGCCTGGTTCAATTATGGTTTGGTTTATTTTCGATTCAGAGTTTCGAGCCAAACCGGCTCAACACCTCCCAAGCCTTGCCCTCCCAGGGCCAACATTCTCACATGCCCACTCGGGCGCACACCCGCAGGCACACACATGCCCGCACACACACACAGATGCTCGGAATGGTTAGATGTTCAGATCGCGCCGAACGCTTAACGACTGGTAAGCCCATAACACAAATTAGTTTTATTCCCAAGCACGCGCTCAAAGACTTCCGGTATGGGACTATGTTTCCCCCCTCCAGACCCGACTTCAACTGAGGATTTCTCCCTACTCAGAGCTCCAAATCAAGCGATTCAAAGCTTGATGGAAAGCTCTAAGGTAGCTCTACAAGGTTGCAGGGTCAATTTTAAGTTAAGAGGATGTTTTCCTCTTCTATTTGAAGAGTGAATCTAGGGGGTTCCTATGGGTTTTAACTGCGTGGAAATAGAGATTATGCTCACAGAGTCCATAGACTGGACTTTCCTCTCTTAGTAAGGTCTAAATAGGTTCTGCAGAAGATTCTGCAGCAGCTAGAATGAGTTTTGAAGCCCTTAAAGCTTCAGGAACAGCAGAGAAATTTCAAGCTTCTCTGAAAGCTTCAGAGAAAGGATTTAAACTTAAAAATAGGTGTAACAGACACAGAAGAACATTCTTAATCAATTAAAACAAATTCTAAGGCTTGTTACAAATTGATCTAAGCAGAATTTAACTTCAAATCTCATCAAAATGCCACTCCTATCAGTTTGGGTTAAAAAACAACCCAAACTGGCAGAGTGTGAATTCTAACCAAATTACAATTCTGAGCTCACTCAAATCACTTTAAAATCATTCATAGACATCTCAGATTCTATTCTAACTCATCAACTTATCGAATTAAGCTCAGAATCAGAGTTTCCCCTCAGGTTTGACTATGAAGCTTCAAAATTTGACTTTCTGTTCTAATCCTTTTTACAAGGAATTAAAGCCTAGAATAGGATCTCTTCATCCTCAGGAATTCATCCCACCTTTTAAACAGATGATTGAACTTAAGAGTCTAGGGTTTCAGGCTCATCACCTGAGCTCCTAAAATGCTTTGTTCGTCAGAGGAATTGAGGGGTTTCTACAATAAACTGAGGTCATGAACAGCTTCAATGCACTACACTAAAGCTTCTAGACATCTTCAATGTGTCATTTAATCTTCTGTACAGGCTTCTCTAACTCCATCGGAGTTGGAGAAGATGATACCTCTATCTGTGCTCTAGTTATCAAAATTCTAAATAAACTTCCTCAAATTACTCAGTGATCATCATTTCATCATTCTGGAGCTCTTCATCAACTTCTATAGCCTGAAGAATAGAAATTGACTCGCCGGAGCTCCGGTGAGTCTAGAAATAATGTAAATCGTGTATAGAGTGAGAATTTGTGCCATTTTTAATCTGCAAAGGTTCCTGAGGTTGCAAGGAACCTCAGGATAGTATTTAATTCCTTAGTAATTCATTAGATGAATGATTAATCATTAAAATCAGTTTGAATAGATTTTGAGTGGGTTGAGGCACAGGATTTGGTCTCCCACTCAGATGAGTGGTCAAGACAAGTTAAAATAGTATTGCAAAGATAAATAAATACATAATTTATAATTTAAACTGTTCTTGAGCCGCCATTGACAGCGAGCTCGGGAACTTAGATAAAATTAGGCTTTTAAGTTATATACAATAATTAATCAAATTAAAATGATATTTAGGATCCTTTAGTGATGAGTAAGTGATGGAGGATCTATTGGATGTGAATCTAAGCAAGTTACTACCGCCATGGATAGCAATAGTAACTGTTGAAGGTGGAAGTGATTTACGCGATTAAGTGATAAAATTAATGTTTAAATAGGCTAGAAGTGATCGTGAGTGATAGAGGAAGGTGATCAACAAGTTCAAAAGACAAAATTAGGGCTCTGTCAAGCTCAAGGAGCTTGTCGGAGTAGAAGAAGACAATCTGAGAAATCAGACATTACAACTAAACTACCTAACTAACTACCTACCTAAACTACCCTACTCCTACTCCTAATCTACCATTACCTGGACGAAGGGGTCAATAGGGTTCCGTTGAAGGCTCATAGCGGACGAATAAAATTAGAGGGTAGTCGAAAGATCTCCGGCAGCGGATGTGAGGTGAAATAGAGGATCTCCCTAGTCGGCGCCTGTGTCCAAAGACGTGGCTGACCTCAGCGAAGCACCTTAACTGATCAGGAAGGATGGAGGAAGTTGGAAGATGAGAAGGGGAGTTGCCGGCGTTGCGGAGAGAATAGCCTATCGAAGTCGGCTGCAATGTTAGAAGAGGAAAGGGATCCAACTTGAGAGAAATCGAAGGGGTGAGGGGGTATTTATAGTGATTGGTGACGTAGAGGATGGCGAAATCTAGACGAAGAAGAAGCTTGGGGAGCTTAACCTTCAGCATCGTCTCTGACGACGGTGAGGTTAACTCCCACCAGAAATTAGGATTTCTAAGTGATCCAGACCGATGGATGCAGATGGAGTGGTGAGCGCAAGCTCCAAGAGCTTGGAAACGGAAGGATGATATCAGCAGGGCGGTGATCGCGCGGTGGAATCACTCTCCGTCATCAGCCATCCAAATAGATGAAGAAGAAGAAGAAGAATAAGATGAGAGGGACCTAAATGCAGTGAAACTTAAGGACCTTTATGAAAATTAAGGACCCGATTGCAATGAATTTTAAGGACCAAAATGTAAACTCAGGTTTTAAAGGTTTATTTTAACTTAGATTTTTTTCAACTTTTTATATATGTTATTAAATAAGGTAATTATTATGTTTTCACCTTGAATTTACATTTTTGAACTTTTTAGGTTAATTTATTAGATTAAGTAAAATTACTTAAGTTATAATATATTGATGTATATATTATGTTTAAGTTACTTAACTTATTAATTAAGAAAATGATTAATAAGATCTCGAGTCCAATTATTAATTAAATTGTTAATAATATTAATTGAATGATAAAATATCACTTTTAACTTATTTTAAGGTCCTTTACTATATATCCCTTATTTTATAATTAACCCTTATATATTCATATCCTTAGCTGATTAACTAGGAAGATTAGTTAATTAGGGGTAATTAGAGATCATGATGAGTCTCTCATCAGCTGACCAATCCCATTGACCCCGCACTCCTCGCGCACCACCCATGCCGGTGTGCCTGGACTCAGGTGCGCAACCCGACCTGATTACCCAGCAAGCTCTGGGAGAACAAACCGAAGAGAGAAATAGAGAATGTATGCGGGGAGGGTAGGGGATTGGTTTTGCACTCGTGTATGTGTGCAGGGAAAAGAAGAAGAGGAAGGCGTAGCTGCAGAGAAAGAAGGAGAAGGAAGAGCAGCTAAGGCAAAGGCTAGAACGAGAAGGAAGAGGCAGAGGTTGAAGAAGGAAGAAGGACTTGAAGGCAGAAGACAAGGAAGGAGGAAAAAGCATTTTAGTGGATGAAGAAAAGGCTAAAGAAGAAGAGCTGAAGGAAAGAAATCAAAGAAGAGAAGCCAAGGCAGACAAAGAAGAAAAGAAGAAGAGAAGGTGCGGCTAAGGCAGAGGAAAGGAAGAAGAAGCCAAGAAGCCAAAGTCAGAGAAAAGAAAGAAGAGGAAAGAAAGAAGAAAGGCAAGGCTAAGGCAGAAGAAAGGAAGAATAAGAAGGAAGGAGAAATCAAGGAAGCAGAAGACCAAAGTTAGAGAGGAAATCAAGGCAGAAGAAGAAGACAAAGAAGAGAAAGAGAAGCCACGCAGAGAAAAAGAAGAACCAAAGAGAAGAAGAAGAGAAAGAGAAGAGAAGATCAAAAGAAGAATCAAATATTTTTACCTCTGATTCAATCTCTTTATTTTATTTTGCTACATTTTAATATTCCTAAACTCATGCATTATATTCTAAATTAGGTTTTGAGTAACTTTAAGTGTTCAAATTACATTATCGAGATTAGTGTATAAATTCCATTTGCTCCTTGTGTTCGACCTCAGATACTTAGGTTTTCGAGTAATAAAAACTTCTTATTTATTTTCAACGCTTGATCGACTGTACTACAATGCGACTTACTTAAAACCCCGATCGAGCATCTGTTAACAACGCCCGCAAGCCTGGTCCTGTTCACGCCCGATTACCCAACCGATTGCCCAGCTTAACCCGGGTCTCTGAGAGAAAGAAGAAGAAGAAAGAGAGAAGGGGGGTTTTGCCCTTTACTCCTCTCTACACTTAGCCGATCTCTGAGGAGGCCTTTGCCTCTGTGTTGTATTGTACTTGCGTCTCTCTTGAGGCATGAAGAAGGAAGGAGAAAGGAGGCCTTTGCCTCTTCTGTTGGAGCTGTGCCTTGGTGACCTAAGCAACTTAAGGCGTCTGATGCCTTGTGCCTTCATTTGATCTCTGTCGGTGCCTTAGTGATACATACTATTGGGATATTAATTAGTTGACGTGGCATATTTGATTGAGAGATACTGTGCGTTTATTTGAGCTTAATTTGATGGGTTAATTTGGTGATTTAAATCACCATATTAATCCAATCTTTTTGCACATTGCTACTTGATTTCATATTTATATCTATTTGAGTTGTTCTGAATGAATCTTTGATCATATTTGCTCATATTTCTGATTAAATTATGATTCGTGAGATTGAATTGCCATTAATTGCTCCCTATGATCGACCTCGAACTTCATTTTAGAATCTGACTTATAAATTTAATTATTTTCGAGCTATTGAGGCTTTGCTACGGCGATTATTCCTTAAAACCTCTCAATAGCCTGTCAACAGATACATTTGGTTGGAGATGGTGGGGCTACCTACATAGGTAACCTCATCAAAAGTGTATGCATGGCACAGATGGCTACTGTGCAACAACCCCATGCGACACAAATTCAAGGGAAAAACAAAAGGTGGTGCTTTGCATGTCTACATACATATGCATGAAACTCCACTAATAGTGTTCCCACAATGCGGATGGCTACATTGCAACAACCCCATGCAACATAATGATAAGGGAATATAAATTATAACCCTCCAAAGTACTTAGCTCTAACCCAATGACAGTTACCCTTTATCTATGAAGCAAACTGAATCTAATACATAAAAAATACTACCAGAGTTCAATGCTTCAATGAACATTGGCAGGTACTAAATTCATCCATTTTTACATGCATTCTCTCTTGTCAAGAATTGACCCAGTATACGAAGCGTGGTGACTTCATGCTTAGGCCAAAATAGATACTTCAACAATGCCACAACCCCTGATCTCTGTGAGAATTAGGGAATATGTGGGCTCTATTTACTGTGAAGATAGAGACCCAAAATCTCAACAATGAGATCAACAACACTACTATTGATGTTGCCAAACTTGGTGCCCTATTCACTGTGAACAGGAGGAAAAACAATAGGGGCAGCAGCATTGTTGCTGCTCCTGATGTTGGTGCTACAAGCGTGACCAAGAGAAAGAGGAAAAGGGTGCATCGATGTTGAAAGAAGTGAAAGAGAGGAGTTCGAGAAAATAGAAATTTTAATTAATGCAACTAAAGGCAAATACAAGGACTCTTGACTTTTTTATAGACTAGGCAGAACTAAATAAGGTAAAACAACTCACCAAACAACTCCTACAATCAAGGAAACAAACCCAGTAACAATCCTAATTTATCAAATTCAAATCCTAGTGACAAAAAATAGACCCAACCAAACTTCCAACTTGGGCTACATGCTCAATATGATTGGCTACAACAAATGTGGCCACGTAGACTGTCACATGGCCAACTGTGCCACGTGGACAATCCACATGGAATATTTTCCTCAGACCCAACATCTCTTTTAATTTTTTTAGAAATATTTGATGTGTTGCTATTTTCCTTATCACGTTATTTAACAAAATAAGATAATGACAAACTAACTATTTGTCATGCGCAATGAATCAAGTATGTTGGTGCTTCAATATTCATTGCTACATCAAGCTCGAAATTTTCTAATTTGCATAGGTGGATAAGAGGTTCTGAGATAGTGGTGAAGTTGTTTGTGCCTTTCCTTACAGATATATGACCATCTATCTTTATCAATTAGACTTGCTTGATGGTGATCTGGTAGTAATTGCCACCTTTCCTTCAACCTTGTCAATTTTCTTTATTTATGACTGAAATTAAAGGTTATATAATAGTCTTGCAATCTTCTTATTCTTTACTGCTAGTTGTAACATCTCAAAATCCAGGTTTTGAGTCATTTCAAAGTTGTTCGAGTCAATACAAACCTGGAAACCCGGTTAGGGTTCGATGTTGGTGTCAGTATGTCATTAAATTTTCAAGAAATGCGTATTTCGAGTCAACCCCTAGTCAAATGTTCTCAAAATGGTGTCATTTATGGTACCATTGGATTCCTCTCATTGCAAGCTTCCCGACGATGCTTGTTTCGTACGATTCCGAGGTATATAGCTCTAGTTATGGCCAAAAGAAGTCAACAATGACCTAAATGTAAGGTGGACCCAACCCTAAGGGTAATTTGGATATTTCACCCTCCTAAACCTATTTGGAACAACCTAAGGGACTATATAAGGAACCCTTTGGGTCCTAGGGCTGTCACCTTTCTTTAAGCCTTTCAAATCAAGAGAGGAAGAGAGAGGGAAAATCTTGGATTTTCCTTCTCAAAAATCAAAAAATTTTCTCACAGGGACCTTCTCGTAATTCTGAGAAGTCTGGGCTTCCCACCACAATTGTCGCGATGACATAAGCAACGCATGGCGAGTAGCATGCAGGCGAGTTCATGCAGGAGCACGAGGGTGGCGAGCGTAGGGAGGCGCATATCTCGGACGCATGGCACAATTGGATGCGTGAGCGACACGCAGGTGGGCAATCCACATGAGTGGGCGGTAGCCACTGAAGGCACAACACGTGTCGTGAGTGGGCAGCACATGGTTGGTTCAGTCAGGCCGATCGGTCTGTTGGGTTCAACGACCCCCTCGTGTTGTCTCGTTCGGTTAGAGGCCTTCCCGACCTTGGATTTCGACAAATAAGGTACTGTTTGAATCATATCAACATGTACAATGCATTAGTGTGGTTTATTTTCACTTTTGAGTTTTGTTCCTTTAGTGAAAAATCAGAAACATGATTAAGTGTCTCCAACCTTGTTGTTAGTCTGTTTAAACCAGGTCTTATCCCCGGTGCATGTGCGGATCCCGAGGCAGGCATGGAGACTGTTTCCAGGCCCTGTGCGCACGGTTCGAAGTCACCGTGACCCTCCAATGACATTAGATAGAGTAGTCTACCTCTCTTTCAATTCAATTATTTTTCAAGTACCTGTGGACCCATCATGTGTGATCTTTTTTCGTATACTGCCTTGGTCGACGTGTGTCCTTTTTGCTGAGTTTGGAACCCCTCTGATGTTTTATCTGATTTATGGGTGTTATAACGAGAAATAATATGTTTTATGTGAATGATGAAGATTTAATGATCACATGTACCCTTGTTATCGCATACATGAAACGAACTATGTTTTCCGTAAAACAAGTTCTACTGTCTTCAGTAATTTCTAAATAATATGGGACCACTGTCACAAGATTGAAACTGCTTGTAAGTGGATAAGTTGCAAGATAATGTGAATAATTGTTAACCCCGGAATTAGTAATATGAAATTACTAAGGATTTTCTGACTTGGCAAAATAAGAGATACAATTATCTGGAAATTGGTTATATAATACAACAAATATGTTGGGAAATAAAAGAATTGGATAACTAGTTTTCAGTCTCGCTACTTGCCAGGCTTTGGCTGTAGCTTTGGGTCTTTTCAGATCGGGTTCAGGGGATAGTTTAGGGAGTGGCTGGCCTCCCTACGACTCTTTAAGTGGTTAGTCTTAGCGGCCGACTGGGATAGTGGATTGCAAGGCTCGAGGCTTGGAGTGGTCCTTCTCGGTCGGTGGGTGGGTCATTAGCTGTCTGTGGTTCAGCATACACAGCACCTGTATGTGTTCACGCTACACAACGTAGCTGCCACCCCATTTTGCGATAACCCCAGGGTGATGGAGCATGGCAACTCGATGGGTATAAGTAGTCCTCTCAGCTAGGAGGGTCGTTGATCGCAAAAAAGCATGATTTGTAAATGAGGGTTTTTATCGTTGCAACATGCTAATCCAATCGCTTTTGAAATTTATGAAGATCAAGTACTTGGAATGTATTCGAGTCATCCCAAGGGAGGTAGGAATGCAATTTTAAATCTCTCACTTGAACTTTGGAAATCAACTTTCTTTTTACGTTTTGAAATATATATATATATTTATTTAGAGTTTTTAAATAAGGGCAAAACAAATGCGGAGAGAATGGGAATCAAAAGTGCTAATTTATTGGCAGCAAGTGCCTTGCTTCTCCAACTAACTCCAAGCATGGAAGACTTGGAGTAATGGAGGTACAACACACAACAAAATAGCACAAGATAACTGAACAAATGGAAGAAGAATGCTTCTTAAAATGAAAATTATTTTTACAAAGGAGTTGAAGAACTCACAAGCGAGAGGGATTCTCACTTGTGATCTTCAACACAAAATGATTACTACATTACCATGCAAGCAAAATACAAACAAAAGTACAAGAAAGCTTATGAAGAAGGTGATGATGCTACAGAACTCCCTCTCCAATTCAGGTTGCCCCTGAATTGAAAGAAGCTTGCTCTTGGCTCTCCTTCTCTTGGCACACCCTAGGTGGGCATGCCTGGCTCCTCCTAGAGTGGAAGGTTTCCACTCCTAAAGTTCTCCTTAGGGTGGCGTGGACCACACTTCTTGCTCCTTCTCTTGACATCCTCCTTTTCCTAACCTACCTCCTTGGCTTAGTGAAGACATAAGGTAGAAGAAGGGAAGAAGTTAAAGGCACCAAGGAGATAGAGTATCCCCTTGATCTTCTTCTTCTCTTCCTCTCCTTGGTCGTTGGGATGGTGGATATAGGTAGAAAAATATGTAGCTAAGGATGACCTTTTTGGTGGTAGTTAATGATATATTTATAGAGTGGATGGGTGAAGGTTGGTGTTAACTAGTGGTTAAGGGTAGAATGGTGTGGTGGACGGCTAGGATTTAGGTGGTTAATGGATGGAGGGTGGATTAGGGATGGCGTGGAGTGTAGGGTTGTATTGAGTGGTGGTTATGGTGGAGTTAAATGGAGTTGGCGCCAACTTTTGTTGGGTTTAGGAGGGTTGGCGTGGAATGATGTGGATGGTTAGGATGGGTTGTTGGAGGGTAGTTGTGGGATTTATGGCCATGGATGATTGGCGCCAAATGGAAGGATACATGGATGTATGGCTAAGGTTGGTTAGGCTAGAGTTGGCACCATCTTTGGGTCTAGAATTTGGCACCAAAAAGGATGGATAAGATTTGCTCTAGGTGGGTAGTTAGGGATCCTAGGGCTAAGGTGGTTTGGCGCCACATGAAGGGACTTCAGGACTTTGGTGCCTGCCCATGGGTGGTGGTTACCACCCATTTTTGGCACCAAGTCTTCCTTCTAGAAGGGAGTCAAGATGGCGCCAACTTTAGAGGGCTAGGATGTGGTTTGTGGAGGTATGGTTGGTTGGGATTAAGGGGTTAAATTGCGCCAAAATAGGGTAGTTATGGAGGTGTTTTTGGAGGGAATTTTGGTGATGTCCTTTGGTGGTTAGTGGGGTGAAAGGATGACTATTAGGTGGCTCCAAAAAGGGACATGGACTAGTAGCTTAGTTGGACTTAAGGCTAGGTGCTTTTGGTGGAGTTAGCTAGGTAGGCTCTTAGGTGATGGTGGATGGCCATGGAGTAGAGGAGTAGGTGTTGAGCTTAGCTAAGCTAGCTTAGCTAGTAGTGTAGTAGTGGAGGAGCTAGGGTTTAGTTGAGAGGAAGTAGCCTTGAGTTCCTCTGAAGCTTGCGGGAGTTGACAGTTGTTGAAGAAGTCTTCTTGGAAGCTCAGCTAGTCAACTTTAGCTAGCTAGTTCTTTGCTAGTTGCTAAGTTGAATAGGTTGAGTTGAGTTGAGCTGGTCTCAACTATTCTGGAGCTGGGGGAAGCTGGCTGTTGGTTTCTTTGCAGGCATAGCTTAGCTAGCTAAAGGCTAGTAGCTAAGCCAGGTTGACTAGAGCTTCTGTGGGCTGAGTAGAGCTAGGATGAGCTGGAGTTGGAATGAACTCCCGTCAACTAGGCTGAGCTAGCTAGAGCTCCCAATGAACTGATTAGAGCTAGGATGAGCTAGACTCAACCAAGTTGAGCTGGATCTAAGCTGAGTTGAGGCGAGTTGAGCTAAGTTGAGCTACCTTGAGCTAACATCCAGCTAAGATGAGCTGAATGGAGCTGGATATAGTTAAACCTAACCCATGTGAACTGACATCCAGCTGACATGAGCTAGATCCAGCTAGAGTTCAACTGATTTGATCTTCTCCTTCACTTTCTGCCTTCTTTAGTGCTAGGGTTTTTAGAGGTTTAATCATTTGTTTATCCTTAACACTAAAGTAAACATGTTAAAAACACAAAAAGAATGCAATACATGCCTAACCTAGGTTATGCCTAAATGCAACCCGAAAACCCATTTGCAGAGTTAAAAATATAAGAGAGATCTGTTTTAGGGCATAAGAATGATGATAAAATGGCATTTATCACACTCTCATGCTTATCTTTTGCTAGTCTCTTAACAGAACTTAATTTCACAAAATGGATTTTTGGGAAAGAATTTTTTTTTTTTTTCCTTTGAGAAAAAGGAGATTGTGGGACTTTGGTTGATTAAAACATGAAAGGCATGGGATTTGTTAAAGATAAACATCTGGATTCATCTTTGGATCCAAAATTAGATGAATCGGGATCAATATATCCTTTACAAATTCACAAGTTAACTCCTTGACAATTCAAATGACCCGAAATTGTTTTGCATTGTCAAGTTTGAGTGACCAATCTTTTTAATTGGGCTTTACCATATTTTGCAAAATGTTTTTCATCTCCTGGTTGGAGACTTCAGCTTGGCCATTTGTTTGAGGGTGATATGGTGTAGAGATTTTATGATTCACCCTATATCTAGCAAGTAGTTGACAAAATTAGGAGTGTGTAAAATGTGATCCTCTGTCACTAATAATGGCTTTAGGAACACCAAAATGTGAAAAAATGTTTTCTAGATGAAATCCACGACAACTCGATGGTCATTAGTGCGTGTGGGTACCGCTTCGATCCACTTTGAAACGTAGTTGACAGTGACTAAAATAACTAGTACCCAAAAGAATTGACAAACAGAACCATGAAATCGATGCCCCACACATTAAAGATCTCAACTTCTAAAATCAGGTTAAGGGGCATCATATCCTTAGAGTTCATGTTGCCGATGCTCTGGCAATGCGTATAGGATCATGAAAACTCATGAGCTTCCTTGTGTATGCTAGGCCAATAGAATCCGGCAATTAAAACCTTGGTCGCCTTTTTCATCCCCGAAAAATGTTCGCCGCAAGCCATTGAATGGCAGTGGTTCAGAATATCATGTGTTTCTAAATCGGAAACACACCGTCAAATGACTTTGTCGGCACAGATGAGGAACAAATTGGGGTCCTACCAAAAGTAATATTTGATATCGACAAAGAACTTATCCCTTTTTTGTCCAGGCCAATCAGAAGGGAATAGTCCAGTGGCGAGATAATTAACATAATTAGCATACCAAGGGAGGGATTTCAGTGTAAGGAGTGTTTCATTCGAAAAAGAGTCTCTTTAGGTCAATACATCACTAGTCTCTAGTCTTAACAGGTGATCGGCCACGACATTTTGTGAACCCGCTTTATCTTTGATTTCCAAATCAAATTCTTGTAACAATAAAATCCATCGAATTAGGCGGGGTTTCGCATCTTTCTTGTTAAGCAAGTATTTCAAGGCCAAGTGATCAATGTAGATGGTGATGTGTGACCCTTGAAATTGCACTAGAGGGGGGGTGAATAGTGAAATTATAAAATATTATTATACAAAAAATTCAATCACAAAAGGTGGCACCTGATTTTTAGGTGGAAACCCAAGATGGGTGAAAACCACCACCTAATCCAATCCCTTGACTTAGGATTTTCGATCACAAGGTGATCAATCCACTAACCACACTACTTAAACGAGGGTAGCGTACCTCAATTACGAGTCCCACCTCCGATCCCTAAACGGAGGTTTCTCCCTTCAAAATGAAGAGACGAGGACCCGACAGGTCGGATACCCAAAGTACAAAAAATAAGAAGTAAAACAACACCTATAGAGCACCCCAATACTTTAATTACTTTCTTCTCTACTAAGCATGAAAAGAACTCCATGAGGATTTGCAGAAAGGAGTGAGCCGGGAGTATGGATTTGCCCTTTGATCAAAGTGTTGGCACAGCACAAGGGCAAGATGGGGCTTAGAGTAGCGAGCAAGTTATTTTTCTAATGGAATTGTATCTCAAGAGGTGTGTGTTGCCTAAGAGGAGTTGTAGTCAATTTATAGGCAAGTTTAGAACCTTCAAGAACACTTGGGAGAGCTCTTCTAGCCGTTGGAGACAAATCCCAAGAGATTAGGACGAAATCCACCACAAATCAGGGTAATGATGAGTCTGACAGCAATATCAAACGTCTAATTTTAGGATCAGACGTCTTATAGGACGTCTGATTATACTTCTGGTCATCTAATACTGTAAGCCAAACTAAACTGACTCCATTGGATTAAAAGAAGGACGTCTGATATTTTCACATAAGACGTCTGATTATGTTATTGGACGTCTAATAAAGGGTGGATTCGTTCCTGTTTTCATCATATCCAAATAGGGTTCTAGGTTTAAAGGATCGGACGTCGTTATGGACGTCTGAGGAAATCACCGGACGTCTGAAAACCAAAAAACACTTCCCTACTTCTGCCAAAAGATTTTATGGCCATAATGAGATACGCATAGAAAATCATGGGCAACGGTCCAAAGGTAGACGTCTAGAAGTGTGTCCAGACATTTGGAAATTCATTTTTGCCTACGCTTAGTCTAACGGTTAGTCTGAAGATGTCTAGGTAAAGAATCAGACGTCTGTGTAAGGTTATCGACGTCTGATAGTGAAGTGCTTCGACTGATGTTTATGAGGAGACAAACTAAAGGCAGAACTCTTGGAAATTAGACGTCTAAGACTCTTGTCAGACGTCTTAAAGTGGAAAATCAGACGTCTGACCATTGTTCTAGACGTCTGATAAGAGTATAAGTGTTGGGTTTTTGTTTCTAATTTATCCTAAGTGTAGAGAGCCTAAGTTAGCTATTTATAGGTTATGTTTGGGGGCTCTTCACAACATTTCTAGACTCAAGTAAAATGAAAATTACAACCTTTGAAAGTTTACATGAAAAAGCCTAAGACCTAATACTTATGCTACTTGTCTTCATGCTTTTAATCTCCCATCTTGGAAAACTTTATGAAATCCTGCAAATATGTTATTACAAAGAAAATAATATGCTACGCTTTATTTTTTATTTCATTTTCTCCATTTTGTAAAATCATCAAAATATTATATATGAGTAGTTGAACTAACAACCCTAACAGATATGAACAGAATTTTTCAAGAGCAAAAACAATCGCAAGAAGTTCTTTTTCAGTAACAGTATAATTCTATTGTGTTTTATCAAGTGTTTTACTGGTGTAATAAACACAACGGGTTTCTTGTCGATGCGTTGCCTTAAGTCGGATCCTACTATATAATTTTAGGCATCTATCATAAGCTCAAAAGGATGAGCCCAATCGGGGGCTTGCAGAATCTGTGCCTCAGTAATCTCTTATTTTAAAATATTAAAACTCTTCAAGCAATCGTTATCAAAATCAAATGGTTGGTCTTTACTCAAAAGGTGGCTTAAAGGTCGGGAGATTCTAGAGAAATCCTTAATGAATCGTCGGTAGAATCCCACATGCCCCAAAAAAGATCATTTTTGTTTCACCAAATTGGGTAGGGGAAGCTTTGAGATTGTATTGACTTTAGCTTTATCTATCGTGATTCCTTTTCCAGAAATAACATGGCCTAGGACAATGCCCTCCTGAACCATGAAATGACTCTTTTCCTAGCTAAGAACCAGGTTAACCTCAATACATTTTTGGAGAGTTCTTTCTAAATTTCCAAGATAATGATCAAAAGAATTTCCAAAAATAGAAAAATCATCCATAAAGACCTCCAGGCAATCACCTACAAAATCAGAGAAGATTGCTAACATACTCTGTTGAAAAGTCATGGGTGCATTACACAATCCAAAAGGCATTTTTCGGAAAGCCAAGGTTAGGGAGGGGCTAGTGAAAGTGGTCTTGTCCTTGTCCTCAGGGTGGACTGCTACTTGATTATAGCTAGAGTATCCATCAAGAAAGCAATAATACTCTTGTCTGGCTAGCCGCTCCAAAATTTGATCAATAAGGGGGAGCGAAAAATGATCCTTCTTTGTGGCGGTATTTAATTTTCGGTAATCTATACAAACATGCCACGAAGAGGCAGTCCTAGTGGGGATTTCTTCACCCCTATCATTTGCAACAACAATAAGGCCAGCTTTCTTGGGTACAACTTGTGTAGGGCTAACCCACTGGCTATCGGAGATAGGGTAAATAATTCCCACATTGAACCATTTAATGATTTCCCATTTTACAACCTCCTGCATATTAGGAGTTAGGCGACATTGTGGTTGGCGAGAGGGTCTAAAGTCATCCTCAAGAAAAATGTGGTGAGTGCAATAGGATGCGTCAATGCCTTTTAAATTATTTAAAGTCCAACCGATTGCTTTTTGATATTTGTTCAGAACTTGGAGTAGTTTTTCCTCTTGTACCCCTGAAAGATGTGCATTAATTATAAGGGGTTGTATAATGTGGGCCCAAAAACACATATTTTAAAGAATCCAGCAAAGGTTTCAGATCCAATTGCAAGTCAGGCTCTAGAATGGGGATAATAGTTAGCGTGAAATTAGGTGTGGGGGGTGAGGGTGGGTTAGACGATTGCTGCAACTCAAGAGAAGAATTGATTGCAAAACACATGCCTATGGAGAGCATTTCCTCAACAAGATTTAAGGTTTTAGAATCTGAGTCATCAAAGAAATCTGGCTCGTGGAATATTTTGGAAGCCCTAAAAATATCTAATGTGAGTGTCTCGCCACCGCAAGTGATGTACATTTTACCAGAATCACAATTGATATTAACTTTAGAGGTGGCGAGGAAGGGTCTTCCAAGAATGATAGGTGCATTCTTTAAAGCTTTAGGTGCATCAATGTCGAGGACGAAAAAGTCCATAGCAAAGAGGCAATTCTATACTCGAACGATGACATCCTCTACAATCCCTTTTGGGTGAATAACAAATCGGTCAGCGAGTTGAAGGGTGACTTTCACCGGTTTAAGTTCATCGAACTGGAATTTATCAAAAAGGATGGTAAGGATAAGGTTTATTGATGCACCTAGGTCTAAGAGGGCACAATCAAAAGTAGTGTCATTTAAGACAATTGATATTAGTGGAGAGCCTGGATCCTTTGTTTTGTGAGGTAGCTTGCTCTGGACAATAGAGCTAACTGTCACAGAAAGGACAACCTTTCTTAGATTTTTAGGCTATCTTTTTGGTGTACAAATTTCTTTTAAAAATTTTGCTTAGGCAGGAATGTATTTAATCGCATCTAGGAGAGGAATGTTGATTTCCACTTGGCTAAATAACTCGTATAATTATTCTTCAATTGGCTCAGTTTTTTTGGGTTTCTTTTTTTGGAGTTTAATGCCTATGGGAAGGGTGTCGTGTTTGTCCTATCTTCTTTACCCTAAGAGTGAACAGAGGTGGGAAAAATTGCTCTTGATCCAGTTTGTTTACCTGTGAGGGTTCAGATAAACGCCAGTTTATCATCATTCTTATGCCCTAAAACAAACCTATCTCTTAGGATTTTGACTTCGCAAATGGATTTTCGGGTTGCATTAAGACATCAATTAGGTTAGGAATGCATTGCATATTTTGTTGTATTTTTAATACATTTGTTTGAGTGTTAGGGACAAATAGATAGATCACACTAAGCTAAATCAAATCCTAAAATCATAAAATAAAAAAATTTTGTATGACAACTTCATTGATATTAGAATCACTTTTTCCAATCTTTGCACACACTAAAAAATTGAAATAACAGGGCATTACCCCAATCACTGCCCTCCACATCCCCGTGCACAGTTAGACACCCAAGCCTAAATTAAAACAAGTAGTCATTTGACCACTTAAGGACTTCACAAAAACTTAGGCTTGATATCCAATATCTAAGAATTACTAAGCGCTCCTAATTCCTTTTGAAATACGCAGTGACAGTCTTAGAGGGAAGTCAAATGACGTGCGCGCGCAGACTGAACCGCCGCCCTCCGTTCTTCTCTTTCTTTCCTCCCTGCAGGTGCAGCCATCTTTTTCTCTCTCTCTCCCCACGGTAGCCTTTAAATACCCCCCTCTCCTCTCCCTCACCCTCACTCCACCGCCTTCATCTTATTCTTCCTGTTAGCGAGAGAGTGAGCAGGCAAGGGCGGTAGCAGCTGCTGTCGTGAGTGTGTGGGGAGGAGGGGTTGCTGCGAGAGGGAGAGAGCTAGATCACGAGGGTGTGAGCTCGTCGAAGCAGCCAGGGCTGGCTGGCGGGTGCGCAGCAGGAGCGTGATGTTGGGGAGGAGTGGCTGCAGCTCAGGCCCAGGCGAGCGCGGCGCGGCACGGCCGTGTGCAGCAGGCGGAGGGCGAGGAGGTCCTGATTCTAGGAAAATTTCCCAGAATCAGACGTCTGGACATACGTCCAGACGACGCAGGAGACGTATGGAGGAAGGTCCAGACGTCTAAAAGGTACGATATTTTTCCTTCCCTTCTTCTTTCGCGTGTACGGCCATGCAGCCGTTCCACCGAAGGGTTCTACTTCGTTCCGTGTTGAGGACGGTCGCATATGTGTGTAGGTCTTGTTCGGGAAGGCGCAAGGGCATGCCCTCCCACACAGATCGGACGTCTAGGCACAGCACCAGATGACGGAGAGGGTCTCCAGATGTCCAAAGTGATAGTCGGACGCCTGGAAACTAAGTCCATACGGTTTAGCAGGATTCTGGATGTCTGAAGGACCGCGCAGGATCAAGGTATGACCTGAGCCATCGTTTAAGACGTCTGGAAGATGTTCCAGATGTCTGATTTTGGGCAGACTTGTCATTTTTGACCCGTTTAGGGTCCGTTCAAAGTTCGTTTTCCGCGTTTCAAGTTTCGTTCTTCTCAAATTTAGTTCCTCTACCTATTTACAGTAATTGTATCCTATTTTGAGTAGCTCCTTGTAATTGATCCTTGTGTTAGGACCCCGTTCCGTTGTAGCTCAGGTGGTTGCGGAGGTGCGCGGGCTTGCTGATCACGCCCCCAGTACTCCCGGTTTTGCGGGTAGAGTGGCCCCTTTAATTATTTATCAAAAATTATGCACTTGTGAAATAATTAATAGATTCTAGGGTATTGCATGAATCCTAGGACTGAAAAACTAGATTGAATGATAGATCCTAGTGTATGGCATGAATCCTAGGACTGAAAAACTAGATTGAATGATAAATCCTAGGATATGGCATGAATCCTAGGACTGGAAAACTAGATTGAATATAAATATTGCAGTCTTGGAAAAGTAGAAAGGAAAACGATAACTGCTTGTAATTGGTTAAAAGTTGCATGTTTATGAATGGATAAGTACTGTTGAGAACATGGGCTATATGAATATAAAGCTGAAATGATGAAACCTAAATTGGCTGAGTTAAAGAAAAATGAGCATGAACCCTACGAGGAATTAGGAGTAGAGCTCCTGAGAGGTGAATGGAATGGAGTTGGGGAAGTGAGCTAGCCCTTGAGTACGAAGTACCAAGGAGAGTGACTGTCCTCCTATTTAGTGCAGAGCGGAGCTAGCCACCCTAGGGACCCGGGGTTAGGTCTAGCCACTTTGTACCAACTTTTTGCCCTCGCGTACACAGTACCGAGGAGAGCTACTAGTGTAAGGAGAGCACTAGCCACCCCACGAGCCCCGGGGTTCTACTAGCCCTCCTACACCGACTTGTTAGGCCCACTGGGGAAACCAGGGTAGTCAGGCGAGGGTGCGCGGACTGTGGAGGGGCAAGACCCCTGTTTGGTTACTGTGGAGGGACTGGACCCCTGTTACTGAGAGGGCTCTGCCCTATGCTGGTTCCGTGCCGTGCTTTGGGCGCACCCGTTAACAGAAACGACTGACCGCATGCCAGTGAGGGGTAGCTACCCGTGCGTTTATCGCGTGTGCCGTAGTCACCGTTACGTCTGTCAGCGACCTTGGGGTGGTTGACTGAGGGTACGACCACCACGGGGGACTCTCTCGGCCAGGGGAGCACCACATGTTACTTCTACTTTTCGGAAAAGACTGCAATCAAGATCGTTCCCACGAGGAACATTCATGATCAAGAGAAAGATCTAAGGAATAATTCAATAATGAGTAAATGGAAAAATAAAGAAAGAGATTAAAAAATATAACAGCTACTGTCCACCTTACTGTTTTTCTTAGCCTTTGGTTGCCACTCTACTCAGTGTTTCGTTGACGTGTCACCTTTGTCACCTTTTCAGGACCAGGTATTAAGCAGCCAGAGCCAGCGACTGCAGAGGGTCCTGGGCCTAGTAGAGCCCAGTAGTTTTATTTGTGTAGTACCCACCGTACTTTTCCTTCTATTGTAGTGAGTATTTTCTATTACCATTGTACTCTTTTATTGTATGCATCATGTTTATGTACCTATTTATTTCTTTACTGTTGTGGTGGTGTATACTGTAGTAGTTCTTTTCTTTACTACTGTATCTTGTCACTGCTAGTTATATACATGGTGAATGTGGTTTATTTTACTGCTCTTTTGGTTACTTTCTCGTTGGACGACTGGGTCTTGGGATCAATCGAGTCGGTCCGATTCTCGTGTCTCGTAGGGATTCGGGAATCGGGTCGTAACAGTGTAGATCTTCTATCATAGGTTAGAAGATCAATTAAAAAGATTCGCAGATGCTTCATGTAGGGGTAATTTCCTTAATAAAGATGCCAAAAGTGCCTACCTCCTTTTTGAAGAAATGAGTGAAAACTCATTTAATAAGTCTTCAATGGAAACTTTTGGTAAAACCAACAACCCAAGACTTGGAGCCAATGAAATTGACTCCAAATCCACATCTATTCCAGTCACTCAAGATGATCTACACATGATAGCTCAACGGCTAGATCAAATGCAAATCAACCAGAAAAAAATGGAAGAAAAGATCTCCCAAAAACAAGCCCCTTATCCTAACTCTCCTCACCTTCTCAAAAGAGAAAATATGCACAATATCAATGCTACCTTTGCTGGGCAGCAATTTTCTTCTGATTTCTCACAAGATTTGTTAACTGGGACTTTTGATTACATGAATCAAAACCTTCTTGACTCCACCACTAAAAACATCTCTGCTCTCCAGGAGCAATTTATTAATCCCTCCAATACTTACAATCAAAAGTGGAGGACCAACCCGAATCCCTCCTGGAAAGCCCCAAATCAGGTTATGTTTCCCAAACAAAATCAATTTGGGAATTATGGGCAAAACTTATATCAACTTGGGCCATCCCAGGAAGATATCAACACCCAGGTCATGAAGACTCTACAAGGTATGCAGAATCAAATGACGGAAGTAACCTGCATGATAACCAACTTGCAACATCAAGTTAAGGTTACTCCTGATCATAGACCTACTGGCAATCTACCATCCCAACCCATGCCCAATCCTAACAATCAACGGAATCAGTATCAAGGTGGATATCCCAATCAACCTATCTACCCAACACCAAAGCACCCGCTGGGTTTTAATCAAAATCAGGCCCCCCGTCCTCCTCCCAGAAACAACCATATTACAAATGCAGTGACACTGAGGAATGGGAAAACCACTCATATCCCTTGCCTGCTCAAGAAACCCGCCTAAATGAAAAGTAGATCAGCCCTTCTTCTAACCCCATTCAGGAACCCATAAATGCACAATAGGTACACCCAACACCTTTTCCACAAGCCCTTCACTCTTCACAAGCTAGCAAAAAGAAATCTAAGCCCACTGACAAGGAATTGATGGATCTTTTTGGGCAAGTAGAAATCAACATCCCTCTCCTAGATGCCATAAAATACCATCCTGCCTATGCCAAATTCTTGAAAGATTTATGTACCCCAAAAAGGCAACCTAGAAACCTAGGAAAGGTGATCCTTCCAGAGATAGTAAGCTCAGTTGTACATAGCAAACTGCCTCTGAAAAGAAAAGATCCAGGCACCCCCCTGATTCAAGTTGTCCTTAATGACACTTCCTTTGATCATGCCCTATTAGATCTTGGTTCCTCAATTAATCTCATCCCCACTATTGTTTTTGAGGAATTCAAGATCGGTGAATTAAAGCCTGTCGAGGTAACACTTCAACTAGCAGACCGATCTACAATTAAACCCAAGGGGATTGTCGAGGATGTAATAGTCCAGGTCAAAAATTATCTATTTGCCATAGACTTTTTGGTCTTGGACATAAAGGTACCAGAAGCTTTGAAGAATGCCCCTACAATTCTTGGAATACCATTCTTAGCCACTGCCAAATCCAATATTGATTGTGACTCTGGAAAGATGAAGATCATGTGTGGCGGTGAATCTATTACCCTAGATATTTTCCAAGATTCTAGCCATTTCCAAGAACCATATTTCTTTGATGACTCAGATTTGGAAATTGAAAATTTAGTGGAGGAAACAATGCAAATTTCACACCTAGGTTCTTGCTTTGCAATTCACATGGTTCCCGAACAATCTGATTTAACCCACCCTCCTACCCTAACCACACCTTCTTCATCTAACTCTCTCCCTCTCACTTCACCCCTCACTAAACAAGCAGAAATCATTTCAGAGTCAGGCCCTCAATTGGAATTAAAACCCTTGCCCAACTCCCTTAAATATGTTTTCCTTATTCCAAACTAGAGCATGCCCCTAATTATCAATTCTAGACTTTCCGGGGCACAAGAGGAAAAAGTTCGCTAAGTCTTGAGCAAACACAGAAAAGCTATTGGATGGACCCTTTCTGATCGTAAGGGTATTAATCTATCCTATTGCACCCACCGAATTTATCTTGAGGATGATTCTCGCCCCTCCCGCCAACCACAAAGGCGCTTGAACCCTATTATGCAAGAGGTGGTAAAAAAGGAGATTATAAAGTGCTTTGATGCTGATATCATCTACCCCATTTCTGACAGCTCCTAGGTTAGTCCCACACAAGTAGTTCCTAAAAAGGCTGGACTAACAGTTGTCACTAATGAACATGGAGAAAATATAGCCACTCAGACCGCTTCTTTGTGGCGTGAGTGCATTGATTACAGAAAAGTAAACACCGCCACCAAGAACGACCATTTTTCGCTCCTATTTATTGATCAAATCTTGGAGCAATTAGCCAGAGGTGATTATTACTATTTTCTTGATGGTTATTCTGGCTATAATCAAGTTGGGGTCCATCCTAAGGATCAAGACAAAACTACATTCACTTGCCCCTTCAAAACCTTTGCTTTCCAAAGAATGCCTTTTGATCTTTGCAACGCACCCGTGACTTTTCAAAGGTGTATGGTTGTAAGTTTTTCAGACCTGGTAGGTGAATGTCTAGAAGTCTTTATGGATGACTTCTCTATATTTTGAGATTCTTTTGATCTTTGTCTTAGAAATATTGAAAGAACTCACCAAAAATGCATAGAAGCTAACCTTGTCCTCAGTTGGGACAAAAGTCAGTTCATGGTCCAGGAAGGCATCATCTTGGGCCATGTCATTTCCAAAAAAGGAATTGTGGTAGATCGAGCTAAAATCGATGCTATCTCTAAGCTCCCACTGCCCACTTCTGTAAAATAGATCCGATCTTTTTTAGGGCATGTGGGCTTCTACCGTCGTTTCATTAACAATTTTTCCCAAATCTCCAAGCCCTTAAGTCACTTACTTACCAAAGACCAGCCTTTTGACTTCAATGCCCAATGCCTGGAGAGTTTTAATAAGCTAAAGAAGACTGCCACAGAGGCACCAATTCTACAGGGACCTGACTGGAATTGTCCCTTTGAATTAATGACTGATGCCTCTGATTTTGCTGTGGGGGCCGTTCTAGGGCAAAGAATTGAAAAAAAGCCCATTGTGTTCTACTATGTTAGCAAAACACTTGATGCACAACAGAATTACACAATTATTGAAAAAGAACTTCTTGAAATTGTCTTTACCCTAGAAAATTTTCTCTCTTATCTGTTGGGGTCACATGTCAAAGTATATACTGACCACTCAGCACTTAAATATCTGCTGAACAAGAAGGATGCGAAACCCCACCTTATTCGTTGGATCCTATTGCTCCAAGAATTTGACCTAGAAATCAAGGATAAGGCGAGATTGCAAAATGTAATGGCCGATCATCTCTCTCATCTTATGACGAATGATATGTTGACCCCCCTGATAAATTCGATAATGAGACAATCTTAGCTGCCAATGCCCTCCCTTGGTTTGCACCTATTGTAAACTACCTAACAATAGAACAAATCCCCTCTGATTGGCCAAAAACCAAAAGGATAAGTTCTTTGCTAACATTAAATATTATTTTTGGGAGGATGTTCATCGCACTGAATCGGGCTTTAAGAGTATCGCGTTATAATATAACCAAAAAAGCGTTCAAAATAAATAAAATTTTATTACTCGAATTTGAAGTCCGAGGTCTAACACAAGATGCAAATTGGTGTTTAGAAATCAAGATCACAATTCAGAATTTAAAAGAATATGCAATAATATCAATATCACAGTGTAAAAATATAGGAGTAATTAGCAATGTAGATCACAAAATACTCAAGAACTCAATGTGTATGAATATGAATTAAAAATTGGACATCTAATTTGTAAATCAAACGACTTAAATTGATGATGCTACAGTGCTCTTTGATTTCTTCTTTCTCTTCTCTGCCTTCAGCTTCTACGACTCTTCTTCTTTCTCTTTGTCTTTGGTTTTGTCCACCTTCTCCTCTGACTTTTGCCTTTAGCCTTCCTTCAGCTTCTTCCTTCTTCTGCTTCTGCTCCTTTTCTTTCTCTTTCTTTCTCTGCCGGCTGCCTTCTCTCTTCCTTTGCCTTTCTGCCTTGACCCTTAGCCTCTTTAGCTCCTCCTTTTTCCTTCAGCTTCTTTCTCCTCTTCAGCCTGCAGCAAAAGCTACCCCCTACTCACGTGCACTCTCCTCTCCTCTCTTAGGTTCCACTCTTCCAGAGCCACACGTATTCGAGTAATCGGGTCGGGTACGTACCCGGGACCAGGCCCACCAGCATGCGGTGGTAGGTGAGGAGTGTAGTCGGGTCGGGTCAGGCCAAGTCCGTAGGCCATGGGCACAGATGAGGCCGGGTCGGTCGGGTGAGAGGGACCTTACCCCGTGATTTGGAGGCGAACAACTACTGGCAGGAATTCAACTTATGCGGCTTCACCTGCTTCGCAGCCACAGATGTGGGACTAAACACGTGCCCTTCTTCTCGCGTGCCCACAGCAGAGGTGGTCCTCCAATTGGCTCAACTGCTACGACCTTTGACTGGAATTGAGCGCCTGGAGTCGTGCACGAGGGCGTTCCGCACAGCCTAGGGTAGGGACTTGGAGCTGGCGAAGCCTGGAGCTTGCTTCAAGGTTGCTTCAATGGCGAATGATGCCTGCTACCTGAAATCACCTAGATGGCCTCCACGTTAAATTACTCAAGAAACTTCGCCGAGCATGACGAGTGTGCTGTGATGGTTGGCGTGGCGTAGGGACGCCTATGCTAGCGTGCCTAGGGCATACTGTGTGCAAGGGTGTGGGTGTGTTCGGTGAGGTGCGTGAGTGAGTGAAGCGGTGATATGAGTGGGGGGAAATGTTCAGTGGCGTGAGGGGATGCTTATGGACTTGTCGACGAGGGGTGGGATGGTCTGTGGTGGTCGAAGGTGAAGGAGATGAGGGTGGTGGAGTGCAACAGTGGTTGATTTTGAGAAATAGGGAGTGGAGAAGAAAGTAGAGGGGGAAGGGAACTTATCTAGAGTGATAGTGGACGAAGGGAAGGCAAAGATGGCATTGGGCGCGTACTGCCAACACTGGAGACGAAGGCGCTCAGAGAGGGACGGTCGGCAAGGATGAAGGGGAGACAAGGGCATCGGTGGGTGCTGCACGACGAGGACGAACGCAAGGAAGAAGGGCCTACCACTAGTATTGTGGTCAGGAGAAGAGGGAGAGTAGGGAAGGTCGCTAAAGCTTGATGAGCGAATCGGTCGGAGGAGGAGAGAAGAATTTGAGGGAGTTTCCGATCGATTTCAAGCTTAGAAGAGTCGGTTGGATCTGGGGCTCCTTAAATAGATCTCTGGAGGGGGATTTGTGTCTGGAAGCCAAGCATCCAAGCAAGGTATGGTCGCTGGAGAAGAAAACTCAAAAGAGACCCAAATCTCTCATACATTCACAAGAGAGATTGGGAAGAAATTAGGGCATCAAACTAGATTCACATTGGAGGGATTTTCTCAGAGAATTTCCCTTCCAATTTTGAAGGGGATTCTCTGAGAAATCAAGGAGAAACCACCTTTTAAAGCTCACCGGAGTAAGATTCCACCACTATAATGGTGGAGGGACCTAATTGCGAGAATGGTGAAGAAGATAGGGGGGCTTTTCCAAAGGTTTTTGAAAGATAGGGGTACAAATGTAATCAGGTTGGACCTTTTTGCAAACTAGGTCAAGGCAAATTCATCTTGGGTCCAAATTATGGTACAAACCTAATTTAGACTTAAGGAATCCAATGGTGAAGTTGGATTTTAGGTTTGACCACGTTTGATTGGGAAATTTATGCAAAAACCCAATGTAGGGTAAATATCTATCTGAAACCCCATTCTAGGTCAAGATGGGTTTCAATGGCCAAATTTAAAGTTCTAAGCCCTAAAGAATATTTTTATATGATTTTTAGAGGGTTTAGGTGAATTTTATCCTAACCAGAACCTTGGTTAATCAAGTGGTCTATTTTAGGGTTTCAAGAAGTCATTTAATTCACAAGGTACACACAAACCCTTTCCTGTCAAATCCAACCCATTTTTATCTTGTTAAAACCTTCTGACCTTTGTTTATCCCTTGAGAAAGTCGTTGTTGTATTGCAATGATAAAATTACAGTTTTACCCCTTGTTTCTTGCTTTTCTCTCAGAAAGGTTATTTAGTAAATTATGACCTCCAGTTGGTTATGTAGGAGCATTTATTCTCTTCATTGGGTCAAAATGAGCTAGTTAGGGCTCATGATGGTGTTCCCATCAGAGGAGCCAACCTTTTCTGCATTTGTGCCAATCAGGTCATTAGACGGTGTGTCCTAAATTCAAAAATCCATGATATTCTGACACATTGTCACTCCATGGCCTGTGGTGGACATTTCTCGAGCAAGAAAATTGCAAATAAGATCCTCACTTCTGGATTCTTTTGGCCCAACTTGCACAAAGATGCTCATACCTTTGTTCGGTCCTGTGTGCATTGCCAGAGCATCGGCAGCATGACTTGAAAGGATATGATGCCCCTATATCCAATCTTAGAGGTTGAAATTTTTGATGTATGGGGCATCGACCTCATGGTACCATTCATCAACTCTTGTGGGTATGTGTATATACTAGTCGCAGTCGACTATGTATCTAAGTGGATTGAAGCAATACCAACACGCACCAATGATCACACGCACCAATGATCACAAAGTGGTTGTCGAATTTATCAAGAAAAACATATTTTGAGATTCAGCATTCCCAAGGCCATCATCAGTGACGAAGGATCACATTTCACTCACTCTCAATTCCGTCACCTTCTTTCTAAATATGGGGTTAATCATAAAATTTCCACTCCTTAGCACCCCCAAACAAATGACCAAGAGAAAGTTTCTAACCGTAAGATAAAAAATATTTTACAAAAGACGGTTAGGCCTGATCGTAAAGACTGGTCCAAAAAATTGGACGATGCCTTATGGGCCTACCGTACCGCTTTCAAAACTCTATTAAGCATGTCGCCTTTCCGTTTCATTTTTGGAAAGGCATGCCATCTTCCGGTAGAACTTGAATACAGGGCTTTCTGGACAATAAAATAATTAAATATGGATTTTTCTGAAGCTGGTAGCCACCGAAAATTGTAATTAACCAAATTGGAAGAATTACAAATTTTCTCTTATGCAAACTCGTGGATTTATAAAGACCAAACAAAGAAGTTCCATGATAAATATATCGTTCAAAAATATTTTGACGTCAATCAACATGTTTGGCTTTTTGATGCTAGATTACGTATTTTTCTTGAAAAATTAAAATCTAAATGGATCTGCCCTTTTATTGTCCTCAAAACATATTCATATGGCCTGTTGATCTTCTCGATCCAAAGACAAACAACACTTTTCAAGTCAACGACCAGCGTTTATTGCCCTATCTCGATAATACTCCAAATCTTCCTTCTGACACACTTGATTTAACCGACTTAGCCACTAATGATCACTGATGTACTTCACGCCCAACTGAATGGCATAAAAGATAGCACTAGATGGGAGTTAAACCATCATTTTTTTTCCACTTATCACTCTTTTTCTTTTCTTCAGAGGTTTTGACTATCCTGATTTTGACCGCCTTCACCGAGATAATCTCTTTTCCCTTCCCAGTGCATGTGAACATGCCACATCTTAAGCCTGAAGGGTGTTTTTAAAATTTGAAGATCAAATCAGAATTTTCAAAACCCAAAAACATGAAATTTTCTTATTTTATTTTCTGCTTGCATACCTAAAAAAATAAAAATATTGAAAACTTTTTGAGGAAATTTTGAAATCGGGACTAAGGTTGAACATGCACTTTTGGTACAATGAGATTTAAGCTTTAACAAACTAGGGATAAGGATACGGATCTGATTATTAGAATTTCAAGGTCTACTTTTAGACTAAATCAAATATCCTTCTCTAAAATTTCACTTGAACTCATGATAGTTCAAGTGACTTGATCCCCTTCTGTAACATGAAAAGTATCTGGCTTAGTTTCCAATTCAAAAGCTTGCATCTCGTGGCAAAATTTCTTGTGTCAAAATTCACACGCAGGCCAACACCTAAAAAATAATTAGAAATTAGAAAAAAAAACCTTTGTTTGGCCTTAGTAAAAGTTCGAAGTAGATCATTGGTTTGAGTTCCCTTCGCTGAGGAGGAAAAAGCCTCTATTGAGGACATAATGTCAACATATTACCACCTCGGTGCTGCTCTATATCTATATTTCATCTCTTTAGACGAAGCATTAAGGTGCATTTTTGCAACTCAAGTGTCTTGGACGGTGCTCTACCCATAGTGTCGAAGCAAGAGTTTGAGTTTGCTTGGAGCGCCCCTTTACACCACATTGTGTTTTGGGGTTATGAGCTCCTGGGTGGTGTCATGGATAGTACTATCTCGAAGTACTGGCACCAGAGCCCCCTCAAGGATTGGTAACGGGAATGATGATCCCAACACATCTATTTTAAGACGAAGCTAAGAATAAGCATGGGGTGTGATAAAAAAAAAAGTTTTAAACCAAAAACATGACCTTATAAATGTTGGCTTTTCACAAGCACAAGGTTTTAAAGGTTATTGCAAGTTGCGAATCAGATTCAAGAGCCGGAAAAATCCTAGCTACAAAAATTTTGAGTCATTTGAATTAACAAGGGGTTAATCTGTGAATTTTTGGAGGATATATTGATCCCGATTCGTCTAATTTTTGGATCCGAAAATAAATCCCGATGTTTATCTTAAACAAGATCTCGTACCTCCCGTGTTTTAACCAACCAAGGTCCCATGATCTCCTTCTGCTTAAAAAAGTTGAAAAAAATTAGTTTTTCCAAAAATCCCATTTTGTAAAAATTTTGTTTTGCAAAGAAACTAGCAAAAGGTAAGCATGGGGGTGTGATAAATGCCAGTTTATCATCATTCTTATGTCCTAAAACAAACCTATCTCTTAGGATTTTGACTTCACAAATGAGTTTTTAGGTTGCATTTAGGCATCAATTAGGTTAAGCATGCATTGCATATTTTTTTGTATTTTTAATACGTTTGTTTGAGTGTTAGGGACAAACAGATAGACAGATCCCTAAAACCCTAGCACTTATGAAGGCAACTGGTGAAGAGGAAGCTCATTCCAGCTGGGACTCAGCCAAATCCAGCTCATCATAGCTGGATACCAGCTCACATGAGTTAAGGTTAGCTCCATTAAGCTCCATTCACCTTATCTTAGCTGAATGGTAGCTCAGGGCAACTCATCTCAGCTCACCCTAGCTCAAGTTAGCTCAGACTTTGCTCAACTTAGTTGAGTTTAGCTCACCTTAGCTCCAATCAGTTCACTAGGAGCTCTAGCTAGCTCAACTACGTTGACAGGAGTTCACCTCAGCTAAGGTCCAACCACTTCCAGCTCCACTCAACTCAAGTCAGTTGAAGATGACCCCATACGGCTTAGGCCAGCTCAAGTCCAACTCCCAAGGACTCCACTTAGCTCAACTTAGTTGAGCTAAGCTACCTCGCTACTCCAACTAGCTAGGTCCTCCCCAGAAAATCAGACCTAGCTCACCTAAGTATATTTCAGCAGAAGCCAACTTACTTTAGCTTGGCTTAGCAGGTAGCAAAGAACTAGCAAGCTAAGCTAGGTAAAGTAGCTCCCTGCAACTCCCTTCAGTAGCTACCAGCTCTAGTTCAACTCCAGACATCCCTTCCTCAACTCCTCTTCCCTAAACCCTAGCTCCATTCCTCCTCCTCCTCTACTCAACTACTAGCTAAGCTATCTTAGCTAGCTTAGCCTAGCTTCATCTCAACTCCCACTGGCCATCCACCGCCTATAACCTAACTCCAACTCACCACCTAACTAGTCCACCAAATAAGCTAATCACCTACACCTACTCCTACTCCTACTCCAACTTGGCACCACCACCATCACAACCCTTCACCCCATCACCACCTCCAAAAGCCACCAAAAAGGTGGCGCCAAAACCCCCATAACCACCCTTGTGTTGGCGCCACTTTTTCCCACCAAAAACCCCTCCATCACCACCATACGCCTACCCCTACAAGCCATCCTAACCATCCACCTAACCCCCCTTCTAGAAACCTAAGTTGGCGCCAAAATACACTACACACATCCCTACAAATTGGCGCCAACATCCACCCTAATCTCCACCTTACACCTACCCCCACAAGACCATCACCACCACCCAATTTAGCGTCAAATCCTTAACCCACAAACCCCATCCTAATCCTCCTCTAGTTGGCACCAGAAATCCACTTAACCAACATCTATGTTAGTGCCAACTTACACCCACATATCCACCCTCCATTCACTTCATAACTACATCCTAACCTTCCATTCTCCAAACCAACCACCAACACCTTAACCCTCCTATGGTTGGTGCCATTAATGGTGCCTCTCCACCAACATAACCACCACCCACACACTTCCTCCCTTGGCGCCAAATAACCCTAGCCCTAGGATCATCTAACCACCCTAATAAGCCCATCCTAACCCTACACCTCACCTACACCTACATCCCCATCACCAATCCTATATATACCCCCTACCTACCACCATTAATCCCCATCCTTTGGCTTCATTAACTCCAGCATCAATCCACCTTATATTCAGCCAAGAGAAGAAGGAGAAGAAGAAGATTAAGGGGATAGTCTATCCCCGTGGTACCTTCCCCTCTTCCCTTCTCTCTTGTGCCACCACCAGCCAGAGGAGCAGCCAGGCAAGGAAGACCATAGGAGGTCTTGAGGGTGGTACACGCCACCCTAGGAGGAGATTTGTGGGTGGAGATCATCCACCTTTAGAGGAGCTTTGGCACACCCCCCTTAGTGCTTGCCAAGGAAGACATCACCTTGGAGGATCTTTTCAAGGAAGGAGTTGGAGAGACCGTTTTCAAGCCCAGGAGCAACTGAGCATGGAGCAAGGACTCTCTCCTCTTCACCACCATCATCAAGAGGATTTGTGTTTTACTTCTTCTATATTTCCATTTTAGAGTAGAAGCATTCCTTTACTTGTCATTTGTAAAACATAATTCTACTTAATTAAAGTTGCCTTCTTTTCATTTTTGTTGCATCCTTACTAATTGATGTTTCTAGCACTTTTCACTCCCTCTCTCTAATTATCCTAGATCTCCACGTACCTAGGGTAAGCTTAGAGAGAGACCATTCTTGCCACTTAGGTACTACCATTAGCAATTAGGTGTGTTCATTTTCCTGCAAACATTTACGTAATTTCCCGTTATTTAAAAAACCCAAAAAAATCTTATCTCTAAAAACCTAAAAAGAAAGTTGATTTCTATTTTGTCAAGCAAGATTCTTAAAAAGTGCATTTCCGCCTCCCTGAACGACCCTAGATACCCCACTATCTAGGTTTTATAAATTTTAAAAGCGATTGCGAAATAGCGTGTTACAACAACTCAAAACCCACTTTTTACGCTTTTCTTCGCATCAGGTTCCGCATTGTGTGTAGTTTTACCACTTCTTAATGTTACTGCATTGGCAGTACAATTGTTTTGGTGTGGAAAACGTTGATTTTACTACGGGTTTTGGAAACTGGGTGGGAATTGAGGTGCGGGATTTATTGGTTGTTGATCTGTTGAACCTGATTATTCCTACTTTGAAATTGGTTCTACTAATTTCTAGGGTTAGGGATTGTTTGGGAAGGCAAATTTCCCATTGGCCTTTGATTGGGCATTACCGTGATTTGGTTTTGTAAATTAGAGATGGCACGGGTAACGTCATTCATTTGTTGCTGCATTCCTTGCAGGGTTTTCATTAATTAGTTATTAATATCAACCTGCGAAGGTTGGTTTTGGCCATAATTCCCTATTTGATTTTGCAATTGCGAAACTTGATTGGTATTTTTCCAGGAAAAATTATGGTTATTCCTCTAAGTGGGATTATAGAAGTTGGAGGAATTATTTCTAAAATTATCCTAGAGAGCAGAAATATTCTCATTATCTGGGTGATTGCGCAGCAATCATAGGTCCTAATCAATCTAAATAATATTTGAACCTAGCTTAGTTTGTGAATATTGCACTCATATCATGTTTATCATGCATTGCATCATTTTATATAAAATAAGATGAGATATCTTGCTATTTAATGTTTTTTATTGTTATTTGCAAGTAATAAAGTGATCAAGGATATGAGATGGAGTGGAATAAAGTAATAAAGAGAGAAGAAGATTGATCCAGACATGACGAGTGAGGAGGATAGCCTTATCCCTACCCTTAGAAACAATAGGATAGCCTTCTTAAACCCAAAACCACTTCCATTAAGACATCTTGGCCTTAGAACCTAAAACATGGATAGCACTATCCATGTTCTTATTCACCTTATCTCTCTCCCAAACACTTAGGAACCAAAACCTACCTTAGAAAACCCAAAACCCACTCTCCATCACCTTTTAGGACATCCAAACATCAGGTTGGACGTCTGATTTCTGCAGAAAATCAATCCAAGAAGCCAAAACTCACATTGACACAAAATTAGATGTCTAATCTAACTTCCAGACATCCAATTTTGGAGTATAAGACATCTGATCATTTGTCTAAACGTCTGGAAGTCATCTCTGGTTTCTATTTTTGGTGCTAGAAGCCCTAGCTTGCCCCTTTTGACCTACAAACCCCACCAAACACCTTAGGAAACCTAAGTAGAGACCTCCTAAGCCTATCCCACTATCTATACCCTCACTTATCCTATCCCTAACCCAATTGAGCGAGCCCATACCTAATTGGATGCATCTACAGTTGATTGGGTGCACCTAAACCCAATTAGATCCACCCAGGATCTAATTGACTCATACCTATTTGGACTTCCTTAGTTAAACCACACACACACATCCAATTAGATTTGACCTAGACCCAATTAGGTTCACTTCTATCCAATTAGACCCACCTAAGCCTAATTAGGTCCACACCCACCTAATCTAGATTGACCCAACCTATTTAGCACCTAATCCTACCAACACCCACAACATAGCTTTACGAAATTCAAACCACACACACACACCTTCCAAAAACAACCTTTCTAATCTACCCTCCCTATTTTTGGTCATCAACACTAAGGCAACCAAAGGTAGCGATTTCTATTTTAGGAGCCACCAAAAGTGGCGACCAAAGGAGGCCTTCCCATAAAAGCCAAGAAAGGTGCCGCACACAAGGAATTCAATTCTCATTCCCTCCTCCACTCCACACTTGCGACCACCCTCCCTTCCACACTCTCAAGGCCGTCCTCCTCCTCCAAGGCCCCCTCCACGGACGGATGGTAAGAAGCTTCTCCAAGTTTCAAGGCCAGCCACTCGAAGAGAAGAAGGGTCCATGCCACCCTCTCTTCTTCCTATCTCTTGGGTGTGTCTTCTTCCTCCTTAGGAGTAAACACATGTCCTCCTCTTTTCTTCTCTTCTTGGACGGCCATGAAGGCTCACCCATAGCCTCTTGTGGTCAGCCATCTATTTTAGTAGCCGTGTAGATAGGTTTGCATACCCAAGGTCTAGCCTACACCCTCACACATAGCCGATGGCCCTGGTGGCACTTTCTGACGTGAGGGATTTCCTCTATTTATGTGCTTTCTAATATAGATGTTATGTGATATTCTTTTGATTATTCTATGCATAAATAATACTATGATGCTTCTATGATTGCTCATCCTCACGTTTGTTTGCTTACATGCAACTTAGGCCAGTCACATTGTGCACGGCCACCATTGCCTCACTCAGATCCATATAGGTTTTAGGGTTTCACTTAGGTAGTTTTCGCATTCAAGTTTGTTTTGACAAAAATCAAAAACGAAAAAATCGCAAAAATAAAAAGACCAAAAAGATTAGGTTAGATTAGATTTAGGGTAGAAAAAGTGGATTCAAATCTCAACTCATTTTCACTTCTCCTAGAGATGAACGACCAGGACTCAAAAGAATAAAATCAATCGAGTTTCGTTATTACAAATATTTTTGTCAAAGGGATTTAGCGACTATACTACAGCATTGTTTTCCTAAAACTCACGATTTCTACGCTTGTCATTGGGACAAACACGGTGGAATTGTCAAAAGTCCCAGTAAAATCTAGTGTAAGGTCAAGGTTTTGAAATCTGCTTGTGTTGATTTGTTGCAAATTTTCCCAGTGGAGGAGGGTCGGGTTAGGATCGAAGTTAGAAAAGCGAGAGTTAGGGTTGGTTGAAACAGAGTTTTGTGGTTGTGCATTGATTTTTTCTTCCATTTCTTTTGATTGATTTGAATTTGGTCAAGCCTTTGTGCAAATAGTTGCAAATCATCTTGTGTGACCGGGAGAGATTGGTGTTGTGTGCCTACTTCATGGACACCTACACGGGAATTAGCATTTCAGACAAAGGTGTCCATGGACAAATGGTTGAAAGAGTTTTCGCTCATTTCGTCGAAAAGTTCGTAGTCACTTTCGACATCTTTATTTAAAAAATTGCCCCCACATGAGGCATCAACAAATCACCTCAATTGGTCATCAAGGCCATGGTAGAAAAGTTGCACGAGTTGCCAAAGTTGCACCTCGTTGTGGGGGTAGCTCCTTAATAGGTCCTGAAATCTTTCCCATGCTTCATGCATAGGCTCTTCAGATTTTTGTTGGAAGGTGGTTATTGCGCGGCGTAAGGCGTTAGTTCGACCGATAGGAAGTTAGAAATGTGCTTTTTAATTGTGTCCAGGTAGTAATGGGTTTTCCCACTGTCCAAAACCAATAAGCAACCTCGTCATTAAGGGATAGCGGGAAGAGTCGCATTAGCCATAAATCATCCAAAACATTCCGGGATTTGGTGGTTTAGGCGAGGACTGTGAGGTCCTTTAAATGGCTAAACAGGTCATCTCAAGGAAGGACATGAAAATGCTTAATAAGATTTAGGATTGCGGGTTTGATTTCAAACTCTCCATCAGGTATGACCACCCCTGGTCTTTCTTCATAATTTGAGGGATCATAGAAATCCCTCAACAGAACAATAGGCTCAGCGTTGGGTGGTCTATTATTAGCTAGGTTTGTGATGGTCCTAGTCAATTGTTGTTGATTCGCTTAGAGTTGTTGGAGTTGGGTTACTACCATGAATAACGGGTTGGAATTTTCAAGATTCAAATTTCTCGTTTGATTTTGCTGAGGCGGCATTTCAAATTGTGGTTCAAGAACTTCAACTTCAGGTTGTTGAAAATGAGTGTTCCTGTTTTGATGGTTACAAGATGATGGATTGTTAGTAGTTTTTGTATGATTTTGGGCTTTTTTCATTTTTTCTTGATTTTCATAGGAAAAATCAAACAAACGAGTAGGCGGGGAGGCGAACTGAAAAATCAGTTGGTCCCTCCAAGTGCAGGTTTTGGGACCGTTGGCCGTGCATACACTAAATGGAAGCTGGGAGGGGAGGAGAATAGATAGATGAGAGAAAGTGTGCAAAACAAACAACCAAGCCTAATCTGCCTTGAGGTTGACTCCATAGAGAAACTTAAGACTTGGGAACTTGATAAATAAGAAATCAACAAGTGAACCCACTTCCTAAGGATCACCCAGCTAGACTAAAGAGGTGGATTGGGCCTAAGCATGTCCTGGGAAAATCACCAGGGGCTTGTGTAAACCCGCACCCATCGTTTGACTTCCCTCCAAGTCTGTCACCGTGTTTTCAAAAGGAATTAGGAACGCTTAATGATTCTTAGATACCGGATATCAAGCCTAGTTTTGGTGAAGTCCTTAAGTGGTTAAATGACTACTTGTTTTAAGTTAGGCTTGGGTATCTGATTGTGCATGGGAATGTGGAGAGCGTTGATTAGGGTAATGCCCTGTTATTTCAATTTTTTAGTGTGTGCAATTAGACAGAGTGGGTCCAATGCCAAATCAAGATGTTTGTCACACAAAATTTGTTGTTTTTCTGCTTTTAGGGTTTGATTTTGTTTAAGGTCTTTTAGGGTTTTCTTTTTAAGATTTCAAACAAGTTTGAGTTTTACAATCAAAGAGAAATCAAGTTGTATTGGTGAAGGTCAATTTTCTTTTGAATGTGGGACTATAAAAATGAGAAGAAACCCTAATTGATTTGAATCCTTAGCAGAAATGTTACCATCGATGAATCTTTCCAAGATTTTCTTGTTAAGCAGTGGTTTAAACCAAGCAAACAACACCAGACTGGAAGGAAAATCAAACAAGGATTCCAAAAATCCTTTTTTTATGATTTTAGGAATCTATTTAATATTTTTTTGATCTTTTTTATGCTATTGTCAAAATCCAGAAAAGATACCTGTGAGTATTACGCACTTTTCAGTAACACCACTGACCACCAAAATTTTTTTTGATTTTATATGTTGTGTAGAATTTCACAAGGATTCCAAAAAGCTAAATTTCATAGAAATTGGACAAGTAGAAAAATAACAAAAATTCACAAACACTAACAAAATAATGAAATTAAAAGAGATGACCCCCCTGTGGTCTATGAATTTTTAAAAATTCTCTACAACTCCAAATGCTCTGAAATTTGGCACCGATGTTTCTGACTTGATTTAAAATCTTTAGGTGAAACTTTAAGATTTTAAGATGCCTATGGTGTCAAAATGGATTTTTAAATCCAGACAGAAGTCTGAACCCGAAAATCGAACACCAACACTTAGGGTAAAGTGGTGTTAAATAATTCAAACAAGCAAACAATGATTTTTATGAATCATCACTATACCAAATTTAGATGTTTTTTATCCTGAAAGCCTGATTTAGTATTTTTTTATAGTTTTCAGGTTTAATGTGACAAACAAGAAGACACTAACTTCAAATCCATGGGAAGACAGGGACTTTAAGCTTTCACTTCTAAAAATCCCGCCTTCTTCTTGTAGTGCCTACACACACAAGAGAAACAAAGAGAAGGGGATGAGATCTGCATATCAAGCAAGAGAAATAAGATAATGCAACGCCGTGCCTCCTTGGCAACGGCGCCAAAAAGTGATTGTGAAAAAGCGGGATTTGTAAATGATGGTTTTATCATTGCAACACACTAATCCAATTGCTTTTGAAATTTATAAAGATCGAGTACTTGGAAAGTATTCAAGTCGTCCCAAGGGAGGTAGGAATGCAATTTGAAATCTCTCACTTGAAATTTGGAAATCAACTTTCTTTTTACATTTTGAAATATATATATTTTTTTTAGGTTTTTAAATAAGGGCAAAACAAATGCAGAGAGAACAAGAATCAAAAGTGCTAATTTAATGGCAGCAAGTGCCTTGCTTCTCCAACTAACTCCAAACACGGAAGACTTGGAGTAATGGAGGAACAACACACAACAAAATAACACAAGCTAACTGAACAAATGGTAGATGAATGCTTCTTAAAATGAAAATTATTTTTACAAAGGTGTGGAAGAACTCACAAGTGAGAGGGATTCTCACTTGTAATCTTCAACACAAAACGAATACTACAGTACCATGCAAGAAAAATACAAAAAAAAAGTAGAAGAAAGCTTATGAAAAAGGTGATGCTGCTGCAAAACTCCCGCTCCAATTCAAGTTGCCCCTGAATTGAAAGAAGCTTGCTCCTGGCTCTCCTTCTCTTGGCAAGCCCTAGGTGGGTGTGCTCGGAAACTCCTAGAGTGGAAGGTTTCCACTCCTAAAGTTCTCCTTAGGGTGGCATGGACCACCCTTCTTGCTTCTCCTCTGGACGTCCTTCTTGCCTAGCCTTCCTCAGCTCGGTGAAGACACAAGGTAGAAGAAGGGAAGAAGTTGAAGGCACCAAGGAGACAAAGTGTCCCCTTAATCTTCTTCTTCTCTTCCTCTCCTTGGTCATTGGGATGGTGGATATAAGTAGAAAAATATGTAGCCAAGGATGATCTTTTTGGTGGTAGTGAATGGTATATTAATACGATTTTACGCAGTTTGTTAAAAGCGGATTTTTGTCGTTGAGACATGTAAAACCAATCAACTCTTAAATCTATAACCTAGATAGGGTGAATATCTAGGATCATCCAAGGAGGCCAATTTGTTAATCACAAAGATGGTTCTCTCTCTCACCTCGCAAATCAACACTTGTATTTTTGTAATTTTCATTTTGTTGTTTTTATGATTTTCAAAACAATCGAGTATTCGCAAGCGAAGAGTACGCTAAAGAGAAAACCTATCACTAAACCTAAGTGACATGAAATAGTCTTCCCTTCTAAGCTTACCCTAGGCAAGTGCACCTAGGGTAATTAGAAGAAGATGTGGTGCACTAATTAACTAAAAGCATGAAAAACACACTAAGCTAGAAAATAGAAATTGGAAGGCAATTGAAATTTGTATTACTAGTAAGTCAATTACAGGTAGAGGAATGCTTCTATAAGAAAAATAGTAAACTACTAGATAATACAAAGATAAAATAAAGATGAATAAGAGGAAATCCTCTGGTTGAAGATCTGGTTGGCCCTTGCTCCAAGTTCACTTACCCCACACTTGAAAAGGGTTCTTCTTCTTGAAATAGTCCTCCAAGCAATCCTTTAAGGTGGGCGTCAACCACTTTGCTCCTCCTCTTGCTTGGCCATCCCCTCTAGGGTGAAGACCTCCTTTGGCGTGGCAAAGGGAGGAGAAGGAGAGGAAGAAGGCACCAAGGGGACGGGTGTGTGCCCCCTTGATCTTCTTCTCCTCTTCTTCTTCTTGGGGTGAAGACGTAGTGGCTATGGTGGAACCTAACTAATGGACGAGATGGGAATTATGTGGTGATAGTGTAGGGTATTTATAGGATGAGAAGGGGGGTGGTTATTGTATTTTTTGGAAGTTAAAGAAGAGGTGCTTGGATATTTTTGGAGGGAAAAATGGGAGGGAAATGAAGAGGCGCCTTGGTTTTCCCTCCAAAAATACCTTCTAGAAGGTGTTGATTTTGGAGGGGAAAAAATGGAGGGTGGAGATGGGTTGCAAGGGTAGGTGTCGGATTGGATTTCAAGGGTTTTAGAGGGAAAAAGTTGGTGCCATTTCTAGGTGGTGTTGGAGGGAATTTGGTGGTGTCTTTTGGTAGTAGAGAGGGGTGAACGGATGTATAGGGTTGGCACCAAGATTAAGGTGGAGTGGTGGTAGCTTAGGTGGACTTTGGTAAGATTAGTTGGTGGATCTAGTTAAGTAGGTTTTAGGGTTTGGTTTTGGTGGCCAAGGAGGTGAGCTAGTAGGGAGTAGGGTAGAGAGGTAGAGGGAGCTAGGGTTTTGGAGGTGATGAGCTGGAAGTAGCTGGAAGGAGCTGTATTGGAGCTGGTGGCTACTGAAGAGAATTGCAAGGAGCTACCTTAGCTGGCTTAGCTTGCTAATTCTTTGCTAGCTGCTAAGCCAAGCTAAGATAAGCCAACTTCTGCTGATATGAGCTGAGGTGAGTTGGGTCTAGTATTCTCGGAGAATACCTAGCTAGCTTAGGTTAAGTAGCTCAACTCAACTAAGTTGAGCTGAGTTGAGCCTCCGGGAGCTAGACCTGAGTTGGCCTGAGTTGGTTGAGGTCATCTTTAGCTGGCTAGGTCAAGCTAGTAGCTAGTCCTAGTCAGGTTGAGCTTTCAGTGAACTATTTTAGGCTGGAGGAGCTAGAATGGAGTTGGGATCAACTGACTTCAGCTAGTTTGAGCTACCATCCAACTAAGGTGAGCTAAATGGAGCTGAGGTGAACTAGCTAGAGCTACCATTCAACTGAGATGAGCTAAATGGAGATAAAGATAAGTTGATCCAGCTAGAATGAGCTGGGATCCAGCTGGGATGAGCTGGATCTAGCTGGGATCAAGCTGAAATGAGCTTCTTCTTCATCTTCTGCCTTCCTGAGTGCCAAGGTATGCAGGATCTGACTTCTATCTATGCCTAACACTCAAGTAAACACATCAAAAATACAACTAAAATGCAATGCATGCCTATCCTAGGTAAATGCCTAAATGCAGCCCGAAAACCCATTTGCGGAGTTACAACCCTAAGAGCTGAATCTATTTTAGGGCATAAGAATGATGATAAATTTGTGTTTATCATATACTTATAGAGTAGATGGGTGAAGGTTGGTGTTAAACTAGCGGTTACGGGTAGAATGGTATGGTGGACGGCTAGGATTTAGGTGGTTAATGGATGGAGGGTGGATTAGGGTTGGCATGGAGTGTAGGGTTGTGTTGAGTGGTGGTTATGAAGTTAAATGGAGTTGGCGCCAACTTTTGTTGGGTTTAGAAGGGTTGGTGTAGAATGATGCGGATGGGTTGTTGGAGGGGTAGTTGTGGGATCTATGGCCATGGATGATTGGCACCAAATGGAAGGATATGTGAGTGTATGGTTAAGGTTGGTTAGGCTAGAGTTGGCTCCATCTTTGGGTCTAGAATTTGGTGCCAAAAAGGATGGATTAGATTTTCTCTAGGTGGGTGGTTAGGGATCCTAGGGCTAAGGTGGTTTGGCGCCACATGAAGGGACTTTAGGAGGGCTTTGGTGGCTATCCATGGGTGGTGGTTACCACCCATTTTTGGCGCCAAGTCTTCCTTCTAGAAGGGAGTCAAGATGGCACTAACTTTAGACGGCTAGGATGTGGTTTGTGGAGGTATGGATGGTTTGGATTAAGGGGTTGAATTGGTGAAAAAATTAGGGTAGTTATGGAGGTGTTTTTGGGGGGAATTTTGGTGGTGTCTTTTGGTGGTTAGTGGGGTGAAAAAATGGCTATTAGGTGGCACCAAAAGGGGAGATGGACGAGAAGCTTAGGTGGACTTAAGTTTAGGTGCTTTTGGAGGAGTTAGCTAGGTAGGCTCTTGGGTGATGGTGGATGACCATGGAGTAGAGGAGTAGGTGTTGAGCTTAGCAAAGCTAGCTAAGCTAGCTTAGCTAGCAGGGTAGTAGTGAAGGAACTAGGGTTTAGCTGAGAGGAAGTAGCCTTGAGTTGCTCTGAAGCTTGCGCGAGCTGACAGTTGCTAAAGAAGCCTTCTTGGGAGCTTAGCTACTCAACTTTAGCTAGCTAATTCTTTGCTAGCTGCTAAGTTGAATAGGTTGAGTTGAGTTGAGTTGAGCTGGTCTCAACTATTCTAGAGCTGGGGGAAGCTAGTTGTTGGCTCCTTTGCTGGCCTCGCTTAGCAAGCTAAAGGCTAGTAGCTAAGCCAAGTTGACTAGAGCTTCTGTGGGCTGAGTAGAGCTAGGATGAGCTGGAATGAGTTAAGCTGGAGCTGGATTGAGCTCCCGTCAACTAAGCTAAGCTAGCTAGAGCTCCCAGTGAACAAATTGGAGCTTGATCAAATTTTTGCATGGTTTCTAAAGTTAGGGTTTTAGTCATTACAATGCACAAAAATCGAGTCACTTTTAAATTTGTAATCCTAGATAAGGAGAGTATCTAAGGTCATCCAAGGAGGCCAAATGTTTGCAAAAGTATAATCTCTTGCTTAGAAATGGAAATCAAGTTTCTTTTTGGTCTTTTCAAATTTATATTTTTTTTATATTTTGAAATAACGAAGGCAATATGCCAATTGTTGATGGAAAAGCAACTAACACCTACAATCACTAAGCTAAAACCTAAGTGACAAATAATTCCTCTCCCTAAGCTCACCCTAGGCACGTGGAAGCCTAGAGTAATTAGGGAGAGGGAGTGAAGAGTGCTAGAGACAAAGAAAACAAATGTGACAAGAATTGAAATGAAGGCAAATTGATTGATAGAAACTTGTTCTACACAAAACACATAGAGGAATGCTTCTACTAAACTTGAAAATGCAAGAAAATAAAAACACAAATCCTCTAGATAAAAATGGTGAAGAAGAGGGGCTACTTGCTCCAAGCCTAGTAGCTCTTTAACTTGAAAAGAAACTCCTTCTCCTTCCTTGAAAGGCTCCTCCAAGTGGTGAATGGTCCTCAAGGCAAGCCCACAAAGGGGGCGTGTACTTGCTCTCCAAGGGTGGGCATGCACCACCCTTATCTCCTCCAATGCCTGGCCAACCTCCAATATGAAGAGAGTCCTCCTCCTTGGTGTGGCTCAAGGGAGAAGAGAGAAGGGGAAGAAGGCACCAAGGGGGCGAGTAGGATGCCCCCTTAATCTTCTTCCTTTCTTCTCCTTCCTTGGTCGTAGGTTTAGGTGGGTATAGGGTAGAATTTACACTAATGGAGGATGATTTTTTAGTGGTGGTTAGGAGGGTTTTTATAGAGGTGGAAAAGGGGGTAGTTGGCATGGGTTAGATGTAGGGCTAGGATGGGTTCTAGGAGGTGGTTAGGTGATCCTATGGTGGAGGGTGTTTGGCGCCACCTTAAGGGATGTGGTGGTGGTGGTTATGGTGGTGGAGAGGCACCATAGGTTGGCGCCACCATAGAGAGGTGCCATGGTTTTGGCACCAACTATGGGGGGCTTCTAGAAGGAAGGGTAGGTGTAGGGTGGTGATGGCTTGAAGGGGTATGTGTAGGGTTAAGATGGGGGGATTTTTGGAGGGAAAAGTTGGTGCCAAAATGGGGGTAGTTATAGGTGGTTTTGGCACCAAGAATGGGGTGTCTTTTGGTGGTGGTGATGGGGTGAAGGGATGCCTAGGTTGGCACCAAGAGTGGAGTGGACTAGGTAGCTTAGGTGGAGCTTAGGTAGGGCTAGTTGGTGGAGCTAGTTAGGTAGGGTTTTAGGGTCGTGGATGGCCAAGGGAGCTAGAGCTTAGCTAGTAGTAGGGTAGAGGAGTAAGCAAATGGAGCTAGGGTTTGAGGAGAGGAGCTAAGAAAGAGAAGTCTGAAGCTGAGCTGGAGTTGGTAGCTGCTGAAGAAGATGGTATGGAGCTACTTTAGCTGGCTTAGCTTGCTAGTTCTTTGCCAGCTGCTAAGCCAAGCTAAAGTAAGATGGCTTCTGCTAAGGTATGCTGAGGTGAGCTGGGTCTAATATTCCCAGGGATGACCTAGCTAGTTGGAGTAGCTAAGGTAGCTTAGCTCAACTAAGTTAAGCTAAGATAACTCCTCGGGAGTTGAACTTGAGCTTCCTGAGCTAAGATGAAGTCATCTTCAACTGGCTGGAGTTGAGTGGAGCTAGATGTAGCTGGTCTTGAGCTGAGGTGAACTCCAATCAACTCAGCTGAGCTAGCTAGAGCTCCTAATGAACTGATGAGAGCTGAGATGAGCTACACTCGGCTAAGTTAAGCTGGATCTGAGCTGACTAGAGCTAAGGTGAGCTAAGATGAGTTCTCTTGAGCTGAGATGAGCTAAATGGAGCTAGGATGAGCTAACCCTAGATCAAGTGAGCTGGATTCTAGCTATGGTGAGCTGGATAAAGCTGAGTTCCAACTGGTTTGGGCTTCTCCTTCACTAGTTGCCTTCCTAAGTGCTAGGTTTTGGGGATCTGACAAACTGTATAACCCTAACACTCACAAAAACACATCAAAAAGACAATAAAAAGTAAAATGCATTCCTAACCTAATTTATGCCTAAATGCAACCCAAAAACCCGTTTGCAGAGCAAAATCCTAAGAGCTAGGTTTGTTTTAATGCATAAGAATGATGATAAACTGGCATTTATCAAAGCTAGGATGAGCTAGACTCAACCAAGTTGAGCTAGATTTAAGCTGAGTTGAGGTGAGTTGAGCTAAGTTGAGCTACCTTGAGCTAACATCCATCTATGATGAACTGAATGGAGTTGGAGATAGCTAAACCTAACCCATGTGAACTGACATCCAGCTGAGATGAGCTGGATCTAGCTAGAGTTCAGCTGATTTGATCTTCTCCTTCACTTTCTGCCTTCTTGAGTGCTAGGGTTTTTTTTTTTGAGGAAGTAAGGAATGCTAGGGTTTTAGAGGTTTAATTATCTACTTATCCTTAACACTCAGGTAAACATATTAAAAACACAAAAAGAATGCAATGCATGCCTAACCTAGGTTATGCCTAAATGCAACCCGAAAATCCATTTGCGGAGTTAAAAATCTAAGAGATAGATATGTTTTAGGGTATAAAAATGATGATAAACTATCATTTATGAGTGGCTTATACCAGTCTTGCATCGTAGGCAGTTACATGAGATTGTCTCATGCCCGAGACGTCGATTTACGCCGACCCGAGTTCCGTCACTTCGTGAGACTTGGGTCATCACAAAAGGTATCAAAGCAACGTCACCCCGCTAAGTCATAGAATAGTCTGAAAAAGCCATACAGACATTTGAAATGTATTAAGTGATGGGTACCTGTCCGCTGATCGACGAGAAAACCGGATTCACATAAGATCTGCATACCTTGGTTTTGTTGTGGACTTGCAGTTGCTGACAGTTGATTTTTCACCATGCAAAGAGAGATGGCTCCACATAGGTCCAGGTAGGCTAGTGCTACTAGCCGGACTGATGGAGACTGTAAAGTGGATCCCCCTCAGCAGGCTCTAGATCTGGCCGCCTAGTTTCAGGCCTTTACGAAGACTTTCTTCAGGATGTTGGAGCAAAGGCTACCACCCCCATCTCAGGCGGGAGGAGGGATGATGGGGATCAGGAGCATCCTTTGGTCCCAAGTGTGCGTGTTCCTTCACATGAGGAGAGAGGGGAGAACCATGGGCCTCCCACACCGAAGGACGAACAGATGGACCCACTGCATCAGTACCGGCAAATTTTCATAGGGTTAAAGAAGCTGAAGCCCCCAACTTTCATGGGGGATTAGGATCCTATAGGGGCAGAGGACTAAATACAGTTGATCGAGATGGCCTTCAATACTATCCGCCCAACGGAGGACTGCAGAGTGCCCTTTGTGACATACTAGTTGACCAGCGCAGCACACCGTTGGTGGGTGTCCATCCGCAAGCAGGAGGGCACTCATGTGGTGTCCTAGGGTTGCTTCCTTGAGATATTTAGTTACTAGTTCTACCTCAAGACCTAGCAGTACTAGAGGAGGCTCGAGTTCCACAACCTAAGGCAAGGCTCGATGACTGTTAGCGAATATCGGACTCATTTCATCAAGCTCTCACACTTCGAGCCGACTACAGTGGCCTCTGAGGCAGACAAGCTCTGGAAGTTCGTTCAGGGACTTCGGTCAGAGATACGAAAGTTCGTCAACTCACTTTCATTGGACACTTTCGCCCAGGTAGTTGACACAGCTACGAAGTACGAACAGGGCGATGCTGAGACCTGCAAGAATTTTAGCGGAGGATCAAGGAAAAAGTCAGAGTTTCAAGGTAGATTTTCAAAGTCGGAGTTTCAAGGCAGACTTCAGAAGCAAAGGAACCAAAGGTACCAGTGTTGACGTGGTCTTGATCGTGTTTTAACAGTTAGTTACGTTGTAGTATAGGTGATCAAGCGTTGTCAACAAATAAAAGTTTTATTACTCGAAAACCTAAGTATCCGAGGTCGAACACAGGGAGCAATTGGAATTTATTACTAATCTCAAGAATGTAATTGAACACTTTAATTACTCAAAACTTAATTCAAATATAAATGCATGAGTTTGAAAAGTAATTGTGGCAAAAAGAAAGAATTTGGACGTCTGATCATGGGATCAGACGTCTTAAAAGATGTTTTCTCCTCTCTTATTCTTCTTCTTCTGATTTTCTTCCTTTCTTCTTCTTTGTGCTTCTTCTTTCTTCTCTACAGTGCCTTGCTTCTTTCTTCCTATTTTCTTCTGCAGTTTCTTTCTCTCTTCGAGTCTTCTTCTTCTTCTTCCTTGGCTCTTCTTTCTCTTCTTCCTTCCTTGGTTCTGTTTTCCTTTGCCTTCAGTTCCTCTTCTTCTTTTGCTTGTCTTTACCTTTCTCTATTTCTTCTTTCTTCTTCAGTTCCTCTTCACTTTTTCCTTCGCCTCTTCCTTTCCTTCTCTTTTTCCTCTGCGAAGGCTTCCTTCCTTCTGCTTCTTCTCCTTAGCGGCTAAGTTTGGCTTCACTTCTTCCTTCTGTCTTCCCTGCACAAACCAAAGAAAAGCAAAACCTATCCCTCTACCCACACCTGTGCGTCCCTCTCTCTGTGTAAACCACTCTTCAGCACGCTCTCCCAAAGCCAGGTAAACGGGTCGGGTCGCACGCCCGGGTCCAGGTGCACCTGCGTGAGGGTGGTGCGCGAGGAGTGCTCAGGATAGTACCGGGTCAGGTCGCCAGATCCGTGTGGTGAACTCACGGATGAGGCGATGAGAATAGGTGAGGGACCTCACCCCATGTGCGTTCAGAGGCAACGAGGTGATATCACAAAAACAATATAACTCACTCCAGCGCTTTGTGACTTAACGAGGTGGGACTATTGTTCCACCTCTATTTCGCATGCACCCGCAGGAGTTTGTGCCTTCAATTGCCACAACTGCAGACCTTGCAGTGTCACTTGCTAGGTCGATTGTCTTCGCGATGCCTCCCCGAGCTAGCTGGACCTGGAGCCCTGAAGAATTGCTGCCCAAAGCAAGTAAGAAGCTTCTTCGAGTCACCGCTAATGGCAGTCGGGGCGTGAAATCTGTCTGACACGAAAAGAGCCTTGCGGCTTAATCAGATCACTGGGGGACCTTCGCCGTGTCACGGCGAAGGTGAAGCACTAGGTGGCAGGTCACGGGGTGGCCTAGGCGTGCATGCCTAGGTCGCTCTATGGCCGGGCGGATGGGTGTGTTCGGGGGACTGTCGGGGAGGCATAGAGGGTCTATGGACGAGTGGAGTGTACTCAGTGAGGTGAGGCGGAGGTTATGCGATCGTCGGCGAGGCGTGTGGGGCTACGGAGTGATGGGAGCGTCTCGCCGGAGGGTGGCCGGAGATGAAGAAGATGGTGGTGAACAACAGCGATCGAGGGGCGTTTGGTGAAATAAAATGAGGGAAATGAAAAGGGGATAGAGAAGAATAGTTTTAACCTAACTAAAGGGACGAAGGGGATGAGAAGGCGGCCAGCAGTACCTACTGTAGCCGGAGAAGAAAGTGTCCAGTGGAGGAAGACGGCAGCGACGACGGGGCTAGGGCAGCTCACGCGAGTGTTGCGCGACGCGGAGGAGGATGAGGAGGACGGCTCTGCCACTGGTTTTGTGGCAGAGCGATGAGGAAGAGGAGGGGGGCTCACTGGAGCTCGCTGGGCCCCTTGGCCAGAGAAGAAGAAGATGAATTTGGGGTGGAATCCTGGCCAAGTCGAGCTGAGGAGGTGCGGCCGGAGTTGGGGTTTAATTTATAGGTGTTGGCCGTGCATCTGGTGCATGGAGGGCACGCCTTCTGCCACCGACGTCTCACCGGAGATGGAAGGTAGTTAGATACCCAAATCTCTCGTGCTTTCGCAAGAGAGATTGGGTGCAAATCAGGGGTTGTGATCGGGTTCAGATGGAAGGAGATTCCTCAGAGAATCTCCCTTCCAATTTTGGGAGGAGATCTTTGAGGGATCAGAGAGTATCCCCCCTGCCTTCCTCACCGGAGAAGGATTCCTCCCCAATAACGGTGGAGGGACCTGATTGTAAGATTGGCGAGAAAGCTAGGGGGTTTATGTGATGGTTTTCAAAAGATAGGGACCAAAATGTGATTGGGTGTACTAAATTGCAAAGTAGGTCAAGATGACATCCCCTTAGGTCCAAATTTTGGTAAAAACCTAATTTTTACCTATGAATCCAATGGTGAAGTTGGATTTTAGGTTTGACCATGTTTGACTGGATATTTTGCATAAAAACCCAAATTAGGTCAATTGATGAGCTAGGACCCTAATCTAGGTCAAACTAGGTTTCAAAGGCCAAATTGAATGTTCTACACCTTAGGGGATATTTTTCCATGAATTTTAGAGGGTTTACTTGATTTTTATCCTGACCAGAACCTTGTTGAATTAAGCAGGTCTATTTTAAGGTTACCAAATGTCATTTAATTCCTAGATTGCACATGAACCCACTTCTGATTAATTCGACCCACTTTTTATCTCATTTAGACCATTTGACCTATGCTTTGTCTCTAAGAAATCCCGTTTATGTACTGCAATGGTAAAATTACAGTTTTAACCTTTATTTCATGTTTTCTTCTCAGAACACTTATTCCTCCAATTAAGCCATCTTCTAGGTTATGTAGGAGCTTTTATTCTCTTTATTAGGTCAAAATGAGCTAGTTATGGCTCATGATGAGGCTCTCATTACCAGTCATACAGGGCACCACCACCTGTACCCCAGGCCCCCTAACAACAAGCACTAACTTGCCCTTCTAGATACACTCAGTCCCATCTTGTCATGCTGACTCAGACTCAAGGCACCACGGGATGGGAACGTTTAAGACCATAACAACGATCTTGCTACAAGTGTGGTCAATAGGGCCACCTTAAGAAGGACTGCCCAACCAAGATAGGGACTCGGGGTGGCCAAAACAAGGGAGCAACTCGAACCTACCAGACTTGTGGCGGGGATTCCCAGCGTTTCTGTGGAGGTGGGAATGCTCCTGGTTAGAGGCCTACTCAGAGCATGGTCGATTCTTCTACACCCACACCAGTAGGACGAGTATATGCACTATCTCTATGGGATGCACATGCTGGTATGGTGACAATTGACCAGCATTTGGTGTTTACCTTATTTGACACCTGTGCTTCCAATTATTATATGTCACCTTCGTTTTCTGCGCAACTAAAGAAATGGCTAGTACTGTTAGATAAACCGTTAGTCATCAAGGGTCCATCAGGGTACCTATGGGTAGCTAAGTCAGTATTCAGGAGTAGTGAAGTGGACATCGGGGGCTACACTCTACTAGCCGACTTGATGGAGATCGAGATGGAGGATTTCGATGCCATTCTAGGCATGGACTGGCTTTTGGGGCACCATGCATTAGTGGATTGTTTCGAGAAGAACATTTTCTTGATTCCTGAAGCCCCTCAGTTTGAGTATTATGGCAGATCTGAGAGCAGACCAATCAGGTGTATCTCATCCTTGCAGGCAGCTAAGTTACTGAAGGGGGTGCAGCGGATATCTTGCCTATGTATCCGCAACCCCAAGAGAGAAATCAGAGTTGGGGAGTGTTCCTGTCATACGAGAATAGGCCGATGTGTTCCCAGAGGATCTCCCAAGACTTCCACTAGAGCGGAAGATTGAATTCGAGATCTCCCTCATTCCAAGGAGCAATCCTTTATCGATTACCCCATACTGGATGGCACCAGCAGAGTTGAAGGAATTGAAGACGTAGTTCCAAGAACTCCTTGAGAAGGGGTTCATTCAACGTAGTGCCTCACCCTGCGAGATGATGTAGCGGAAATTTGTTGCAAAAAGATGAGTTTAGGAAACCCATCATTGTAGTGTGATTTGCAAGAAAATCCGTCAATCGAATAAATTTTTACCAAAACTCAGAATGAGTCCTGGGTAAAACACAAGGAGGCTGCGTCGATTTGAAATCCGCAGTTATATTTTTTTGTAATTTTTATTTATAAATGAGACATTCATAATGATCACTATTATATTTGCAATTTAAATGCTAAAACTATAGAGATAGAGAGAAAGAGAAATATATATATAGAGAGAAAAATAACTTTTATACCAAGAATAATGTCATTACATCTACAACTAGAAAGCGAGAAATCTAATCTAGAAAGTGATAAAGAGAAGGGGGACAGAAGTTATCCTCCTCGATGGTTGCTTGGAGGACGAGCCAGATGGACACCGCCTGGAAGGAGAACGAAGACAGAGGACGAAGGATGGATCAGGAAGAATCGGGGTTGAGGCAAGGCGTCAGCGTCGCAGGATCCACTTCCAAAACGGGGACGAAAGGACGACTTGTGAGAGCTCCGCGAAGGGGATGAGAGGTGGAAAATTTTGTTTTTAACTCTAGCAGAGCTTACTGTAGCTTGGAAGCACTAGAGTGAGCTTTAGAACTTGAGTTCTTAGCTCGTAGAGAGGAAGAGAGATGATGGAAGGGATGAAGAAAATGTGGAGGGCGTATAGAATTTTTTAGGTGAGGAATAAGGGGCAAATAGGTCATTTTAAACTTAAAACATTAATGTAAGGGTCTTTAGTGATGGATATAACCGTCACTAAAGCCCCCACATCGCTAAACACGTGCACGCACCCTCGCCTCTTCATCTTCAGCAGTGAGCGCTTCATCGAACACTCCATCTCAGCCATCTGATTATTCGATCGGACAGCTTAGAGAGCGTGAGCTGCTTCACCTTCAATGTTACCCCCACGTGCGATGGCGTGTCTGATGGCACATCATTGTGCGCGTCTGCGCTGCACTACCATCTAACACTCAATAAGGTGTCACATCATGCTTGCATCCACCGTTCGCCTTTGATCTGATGGTTGAATTTAGTCGTGGCGCTCCTTCAACTAATTTGAGGCGAGGCGGGGCTCGAACCTGCGCCTCCCTCTTCGCGAACGCATGCTCAACCGCTGTGCCAAGCCTCCAACTGTGTCGCGCAGAGGCTTTTGTGCCCAACTGTTCATGGCTGTTGGATCTTCATCCAACGGCCGAGATCCTTCATTGCTTGAGCCTTCAAAAGTCGAGCGGAAGGGTGCAGGCGGGTTTGGATGGTTGGGATGGTGCCACATGGCACCATTCTGACCGTCCATCTTCATATGCTCGTACGTGGTGCCACAGATGTCGAATTGGATCGATTTTTGAGCCGTTGGGCTGCGATCGTCGATTCGAATCCATCCGTACGATTGGATTTTCCATCTGAGGTACGGATTTACATCACCTCACCCCTTGATCTCTGATCTTTCTTGGACTATATAGATGCTACGGAGGTCCGATCGTCGCCCTGATCAGATCCGTATGATTGAATCTTCAATCCAAGGCCCTGATAAATATTGCCCTATCCTTGACCACAAAAAAGGTGAATTACTATACAATTTATACAAATTAACCTAAATGCATGATGATGCATGTTATGCAATATTTATAATGCATGATGATTCTATAACACTAAGAACATGCATAAATGGACATTTTAGGCTACTTAGATGTATACACATTAGGCTCTAGTATTGTTCGTGAAGAAGAAGGATGGTACCTTATGTCTCTACATTGACTACAGATAGCTTAATAAGGTAACCATCAAGAATAAATATCCCCTTCCGCGGATCGATGACTTGTTTGATCAGCTTCGTGGGGCCACAATATTTTCCAAGATCGATCTACGTTCAGGCTACCACTAGCTTAGAACAAGAGAAGGGGATGTATCGAAGACTGCCTTCAAGACTCATTATGGTCATTACGAGTTCTTGGTGATGCTGTTTGGACTGACGAATGCCCCTGCCCCATTCGTTGACTTAATGAATCGGATATTTAGGCCCTATCTTGACCGCTTCATTGTGGTATTCATTGATGATGTCCTCATCTATTCCCGCGATGAGGCACAACATGAGCAGCATCTCTAGTTGGTCTTGGATACACTGAGGGAACATCGGTTATAAGTCAAGTTCAGCAAGTGCGAATTTTGGCTGCACCAAGTAGAGTTTCTGGGACATATGGTGTTTAAGTGCAGGGATTTTTGTAGATCCTTCGAAGGTTGAGCCAGTACTGAAGTGGGAGCGACCCAAGATAGTGACAGATATTCGTATCTTCTTAGGCCTAGCTAAATGTTTCAGCTACTTGATGTGCTGGAAGGGATCTTCGGAGTTCAAACCATGGAATTTGGGAATAGCCCGGATCATATTCAGCTTGAGTTCAGCATTAGGCCCTCCAGCCAGGATTTGTACCCTAGGTTCAATCTTCACTGCATCATGATTGTAGTGATCTCGCATCTGAGGATGCTGCGACGGATTTATGTATGCCTGGAATAGATCATTGAGGCACTATAGCTGATTCTGGACATTGGGTTCTTCTTGGTTCTCCATGGATGTAGATGAAGGAGATCTGGGCTCGGAAGCAGATGAGTTGAGAAATGTCAGTGTGGTCAGGTGGTAGCACAAATAAGTGGGTCGAGGCTTGGCCTCGATGAGAATGGATTGCTAATGGAGGCCTTAAGGGTGGTCTTAAGGACCTCTTCCCAAACATGCACTAAAGAGCTAGATGAGGGACAGAATGTGCGATGGACCCAATCGAGGCACCCAAAAAATCTTTGGATGACTAAGGAGGTTTGAGGCGAATGATACCTCTAGATTAGAAAGTCACACACCCGAGAATTACTTGGGCAGCTAGAAAGGGAGAATCCCACAAAGACCCCTACATGGTAGAGTATCCCCATGGGTTACAAGGTTTCCCCTACCCGACCTTCCTTGTCACTGAGAATACAAGTAGACTGGAATGAGCAAGCTTGACCCCTAAGTCTACCAATTTTATTTCCGAATATGTGCCTTGAATTTCACTTAAACTTTAGAATTGATTATGATTTGTGACCTAATTTGGAGGTTGGTTAACTCACAAGGTGGGTCAACTTCACCTAACCTGCCCTAAAGTTTAGGATGAGTTGGGTAAAGAACCCAAAAATCACCCTGAGTGGTTTGTAAATAGGTTATTAGATCCAAAAGTTTAGTGATTCAAGTGTTTATTAGAGCCTTCTTTTAAGATTTGCTTGATTATGTCAATTCAACCAAGGCTTAGGTAACACACGATGTGGGAAATCAATTCCTTTTTTAAATCAGGCAAGTGTGTTTTCCTAAAACCCTAAAATAGAAAACCTAATTTGGCTCTATTTTCCAGGTCCAATCCTTTCCAAAGTTGGCACCTAGGGCTCAATCAAGAAGGTGAATAACCCTAGGCACCTTAAGTTCCTAGTAGGTGCAAATATCAAGATCGGGATTTCTAATCAAATCAACCAAATCAGGCAACTCAGGTGATTAATTCTATGAAATAATGCGAGTTGATCCTAATTGATTCTCCTTTTCAAACCTTTCCATAAATAAGGGGCTTAAGAAGAAGGGAACGAAGTTACCTGCCCCTGGAGTGGTTGTTGCGCAACTGATCTTCTCCAGTGTACCTTGCTAAAATCACAGTCAATCAAAAAAATCAAGTTAGTATCTAATAAACGCCAGTTCATCATCATTCTTATGCCTTAAAACAAATCTAGCTCTTAGGATTTTAACTCCACAAACGGGTTTTTGGGTTGCATTAGGCATAAATTAAGTTAGGCATGCATCACACATTTTGTTGTCTTTTTAATTTATTTTTGTGATTGTTAGGGATAAACAGATTGTCAAATCCCTAGAACCCTAGCACTCAGGAAGGCAACTGGTGAAGGAAAAGCTCAAACCAGCTGGGACTCAGCCTAATCTAGCTCATCATAGCTAGATATCAGCTCACTTAAACTAGGTTAACTCATCCTAGCTCCATTCAGCTCATTTCAGCTGAATAGTATCTCAAGATAGCTCATCTTAGCTCACCCTAGCTTAAGTCAGCTCAGATCCAGCTCAACTCAATTGAGTCTAACTCATCTCAGCTCCCATCAATTCACTGGGAGCTCTAGCTAGCTCAGCTGAGTTGACTGGAGTCCACCTCAGCTCAGGACCAGCTACCTCCAGCTCTACTCAACTCAAGCCAGCTGAAGATGACTTCACCTAGCTCAGGGCAGCTCAAGTCCAGCTCCCGGGGACTCCACTTAGCTCAACTTAGTTGAGCTAAGCTACTTTAACACTCCAGCTAGCTAGGTCCTCCTCGGGAAGATCAAACCCAGCTCACCTCAACATACCTTAGCAGAAGCCAGCTTACTGTAGCTTGGCTTAGCAACTAGCAAAGAACTAGCAACCTAAGCTAGCTAAAGTAGCTCCTTGCTATTCTTTTCAGCGGCCACCAGCTCCTATGCAGCTCCAGACAACTCTCCTTCAGCTCCTCCCCTCAAAACCCTATCTCCTACCCCCTACTGTACTCATCTACTAGCTAAGCTAGCTTAGATAGCTTAGCTTAGCTACACCTCAGCTCCCATGGCCATTCATCCACCTTAGCTAACCCTAACTCCACCTTCATAAGCCTCCACTTGAAGTCCACCTAGGCTCCACCTAGGATACCCTACTTGGTGCCAACTCAACCACACCTCTTCACCCCATGTCTACCACCAAAAGCCACCAAGAAGGTGGCACCCAAACCACCATAACCACCTCCTTTTGGTGCCACCTTTTTCCCTCCAAAAACCCATCAATCTTCACCCTACACCTACCCCTACAACCCTTATCCACCATCCACATACCCACCTTCTCGAAGCCCCCATAGTTGGCACCAAAACCATGGCACCTTTCCATGGTTGGCACCAACCTATGGTGTCTCTCCACCACCATAACCACCACCACCACATCCCTTAAGGTGGCGCCAACCTCCCTCCACCCTAGGATCCTTAACCAGCTTCCATCAAGCCATCCTAGCCTGACACTTCATCTCCACACCAACCCCCCATCTCCACTTCTATAAAAACCCTCCTAACCACCCCTTAATCTTCATCCTCCATTAGTGTTAGCTCTACCTTAAGCCCACCTATAACTCACAGCCAAGAAGAAGGAAGGAAGAAGATTACAAAGGCTACCCCTTGCCTCCTTGGTGCCTTCTTTCTCTCCACTTCTTTCCTTGTGTCACACCAAGAGGAGGAGGCTCTCTACATCAAGGAGGACGGCCAGGCATTGGAGGAGAAGCTAGGGTGGTGCATGCCCACCCTTGGAGGAGAGAATTGAGATGGAGGGCATCCACCTTGGAGGAGCGAAAGCACGCTCCCCGTTGGGCTTGCCAGGAGGAGACCATACCTTGGGTTCAAGGAGAAGGAGAAGGAGGAGCTCTTTTCAACTACGGGAGTAGCCGCAGTTGGAGCAAGGGCTTCATCCTCTTCACCACCATCATCTATGATTTTTGTTTTATTCTTATTTTCAGTTTTAACTTTGTAGTAAAAGCTTTCCCCGACAGTTGTAAAACAAAAATCCATTTTCTATAAAGTTGCTTTTCTAAATTGGTGTATCTTCTTCTTTACTTTAGTTTTGTTTTAGCACTTTCACACCCTCTTCCCAATTATCCTAGGCCTTCACTTGCCTAGGGTGACCTTGGGAAGAGGTCATTCTCACCACCTAGTTGCTAAAATAGGATTAGTCTTTTTCCCACCATCAACTTTGCATATTTGCCAATATTTCAAAACCAAATAAAAATTATATATTCAAAAATACAAAAAGAAAGTTGATTTCTATTTTCAAGTAAGAGATTGATAATTACAAGAATTTTCCTCCTTAGATGACCCTAAATACTCCACTATCTAGGTTATAAATTTTAAAAGTGAATCAATTTTTTTGCGTTGCAACGATTAAAACCCTAATTTTGCAAACCGCGCAAAAATTCGATCAGTATCAAATCAGGATTGTGATCAATGAATGAAACTGTGTGTTCCTTCTCGGCAACGGCGCCAAAATGTTGATCATGAAAATCATCATTTAGAAATACGTATTGTAGTATAGGACAAGAATCACAACAACACTTAAATTTATAAAACTCGAAAACACAAGTGAGTCTGAGGTCGTTCATAGGGAGCAAATTGGTAATTTAATCCACTAATCTCAATATCAAGAATAACATGCAATTGAAACCAAACTAATACTCAGAAGAATATTTCAACAAAATCAGAGAGTCAAAGTGCAAAAAGATGGGGTTAAAATGGTGGTTTGAACCACCAATTAACCCTAATGTTTAAGCTATGCGATTATCTCAAATATTTTAACAGTATCAATCAAAGATCCCAAATATCAGAACCAACACAAGCACCAAGGTCAGACATCAAAACTGAGGCTTGGACACCTTATTTTCAAAAGCCTTAATAAGGAACTAAGGCACAGCTGCAATAGAGAGACACAAGGGTCTTGTAAATACAAGACACAAGGGCCTCTCAGAGCTTGAGAAGGCTAATTGTTTATGTACAAGGAGGGCACGAATCCCAAAGTCAACAGAGCAAAACCCTCCCCCTCCTCCTCGGATCTCTCTCTTTCTCAAATCAGACCCAGATGAATAGAGCAGGGTAAATGAGTATTCGGGTAAGCGAACTAGGGACCAGATCCACCGGTGTGTACTGCAGGTAAGGTGTGCATGAGAGTGAGGAGGGACCTCACCCCTCAGTGTTGAGGCAAAGCACTTATGCATGGATTTCCTTTTATATGCCTTTACGAGCTCTCCTACACATGATGTGGGACTATCCAAAGGCCTTTCCTTACACAGCTACAGCTGATGGTCTCAGCTTCAATTCCAACTATTGTGGGGGTTCTTCTCTTCAATTGAAGGCCTGGAGTGAGTCACATAGAGGTTCCGCAACACCTGGAGGGAGTAGTGAGGATGAAATCAGTCGGAGAACTGTAGACGAAGCCGAAGAAGGCAGCGATGATGGCGAAGCTTTGGTGATGTACCTGAAATGCAAAACACGAGCTAAATACCCCAATCTGTCTGATTAGGAGTTTTGCCAGAGGGTGGCGAGTGTAGTGGGGTGGTTTATTTGGTGAACGAAAATGTGTCGGCCGACCAGGCTAGAAGAGGGTGAATAGAGGGAGTAGTGTTCGGTGGAGGGCGTGAGAGATCAAATCCCCAAATTTCCTTAGGGCTTTTAATCAGTGAGGTGAGGCGATGCTCATGAACTCGATGGAGAGAAGTTTGGTGCGGTGTGGCGTTTGCACAATGCCACCAAAGCTTCATCGGCATGGTGGAAAACGAATGTGTTGCGGTGTGTACGGCAGTTGAAAGCGAAGTTTGGGTGGATAAAAATGAAGAGGAAAGGGAGAGGGAGAGATCTAGTGGAGTTAAGAGATGATACTGAGGGAGATCGATGCCGACTGTCATAGGTCGATGTCAGGGAAGATGAATGCTCTTGTGGTGAGGAGCGGCGATGACGAAGGGGTAGATGGATCCTTCTTGGTACGGAGGGGAGTGGAAGACGGAGTGAAGAAAGTTCCCTTTACCTATCATATGTGGTAGAGGGCGACGAAGGCAGAATGAGAAGGTCACCAGAGCTTGGCGGAGCAGGCCAGGGAAGGAGAAGATTTTCTGGCCTCAAACCTCACTGAGGATGGTCTGGCGATGGGGGATCTTTTATAGGGTTAAGGTCGAGCTTCTAAGCTTGGGAAGAAGCTTAGATTGGTTGAATTTTCAAAGAGAAAAATCCCTGAAAATCTCGAGTTCGTTTGAGCTCTAGAGCATGATTTCGAGATCAAGAGGCGGTTTGAGCGATTGGGAATCTTCTCACGGATTTTCCCTCCAAGTTTGGAGGTGATTGGCTTTGATTTGAGGGAGAAAACCTCCCTCGAATCTTCGCTAAAGGTGCATTCCCACCGCCAATGGAGGCAAGGACCTAAGTAAAGAAAATGATGAGAAGTTAGGGTCCCATTTGCAAATAGTTCGAAACCTAAGGGAGTAAATGTAAGAAATTAAGTTTTAAAGGGCTAAATTGCCAACTAGGTCAAGATCGACTCTGATTGGACCTAAATTTTGGCCTTAACCTAATTTAGACCCAAGAAATCTAATGGTGAAGTTGGATTTTAGTTTTGACCATGTTTGATTGGGTAATTTGCACAGAAACCCAAATTAGGGTAAAATCCCATCTACAACTTTGTTGTATGTCAAAATAGGTTCAGATAGTCAAACCAAGGGTACCAAACCTCTTAGAATATTTTTATATGAATTTTAGAAGGTATAGATGAATTTTATTCTAACCATAATCTCTTTAATTTAAGTAGGTTTGAAATTAGGGTTTTGGTGCTTTATTTTGGTTCTTGAAATGCGTGAAATCCTATTTCTGTTAGTGTTGACCCACTTTTTGGACTTTCGATCTCATTTGACCTTTAATTAACCCCTGAGTGATCCCGTGGTTAATATGTGTTCATGATGTGTTGTTAAAATTATAGAATTAACTGTAATTTCCCGTTCTTCTCTTAAATCAAAATAATGCAGAATTACGACCCTCAAATGATTATGTAAGAGCTTTAATCAATCAAACCTGACTAAATGTGGTTAGATAGGACCCATGATGGTGTTCCCATCACGCACCCACCCTGGTATGATCTCTCATATAGTTGACCAGCAGATGGAGGATGTCGAGTTACAGATTCTCTATGATCAAGTACTCGTAGGAGACCCCAACGAGTTTACCTTTGTAGATAGAGTGCTTAGACTCCGTGGCAGATTATGTGTTCCGAGAGATGAAGCACTTTAAAAGGAGCTATTTTCCGAGGTTCATTGTATTAAGCTCACCATCCATCTAGGGAACACTAAGATGTACCATGATCTAAAGAAGGATTTCTAGTGGCATAGTCTGAAGGATGTGGGCAAGCTTGTGAGACAATGCTTGGTATGTCAGCAAGTGAAGGCCGAGCATCAGAGACCAGCTGGTTAGTTACAACCCCTTCTCATTCTCAATTGGAAGTGGGAGAGCATATCCATGGACTTTGTGACTGGATTACCATTGACTCAGAGGGAACACGATGATGTTTGGGAGGTTGTGGATTGTTTGACGAAGTTAGCTCAATTTCTGCCAATCAAGGTGACTTATGGTCCTTCGCAACTATCAGAGTTATATATACGGGAGATTGTACGATCGTATGGTGTGCCCAAGGAGATCGTTTCAAATAGAGACTCCCATTTCACTTCCCAATTCTAGGGAAGTTTTCAGTAGGCCTTGGGTACACAACTGAGCCTGAGTACATCTTACCACCTGCAGAGTGATGGACAGGCAGAGAGGACCATTTAGACATTGAAGGACTTGTTGAGGTCCAGTATACTTGAGTGGAGAGGCTCTTGGGAGGAGCACCTACCTCTGGTGGAGTTCACCTACAATAATAACTATCATGCCAATATCAACATGGCCCCGTATGAGGCATTGTATGGTCAGAAGTGCACCTCTCCGCTTGCTTGGGATAAGGTGGGTGTGGAGTGGAAGGTAGGTCCTAGACTGATCAGGCAGAGTAAGGAGGTTATCGAGCAAATTCAGAAGAAACTCCTTATTGCACAGTGCCGATGAAAGAGCTATGCTAACTGTCGATGGTGGGATGTACAGTTTGAGGTTGGTAACTCGGTATTCCTTAGGGTATCACCGATGAAGGGGATTCCAAGATTTGGGGTGAAGGGTAAGTTGGCTCCGAGGTTCGTAGGCCAGTTTGAGATACTATAGCGGGTCTGCCCAATCGCTTATCGTCAACCCGACCCATTCACCCACCCTTTGACCCTATTCTAAACTTTGAACCAAGCTAAATTCGTACCATCCTGGTTTACAATGAGGACATTGCAAAACTTAGGTATGTGAGGGTGTTAAAGTGCAAAACACAAATGGAAATTCAATTCTCCAAGGGGTTCTCACAAAAAATATATATCTGAAAAAAAAATTGGAGAAAGGGGAGGAAAAATTTTGAGAATTGATTAAAAATCTTTATTAAGGAGGAAAAGAGGAGGAAACACAAAATGTCAAAAAGGAGTAAAATCAAGAAAAAATTAATAATCATAGCAATTGATTATGGGATCTACTTAAGTTCTAGATCAAATCAAAATAAGGATTAAGTCCTGAAGTACTAGAGACAAGGAGATTAATAAAGAGTGTTGATCTTAGGCCTCTTGGGCTTGTGTTAGGGCTTAAACACTTATGTATTTGTTAAGATCCAGATCAGCCCTCAAGAGGTTGAGGAAAGTCCGAAGTTAATGTATTAAGTCTACGGCTTAGGGATTATTCAGCCTAGTTGCCTGCCTTTTGGTTTGTAGGACTTCGTAACCTAAGCACCCAAAATCTATACACTAGTCTGGTTTAGTGCGCTTAACGAAGAAATAATGCCAAAAGTGTTATGTTCTGAAAAGTTGTCTCGAAGATCTAGCTTAGGAGCGGCTCGAAAACACAAGTTGATTGGACGAGTTCCCAGGGTGGAGAGGTGGAATGAAAAATACTTCTCTCGAAGATGCGTAATAACATATCGTCTCCTCGGTGCTTGTCTCCTAGGATATCTAAATATCCTACCAGGGGCATGTAAGCACCTTGTGCTGATTTAGGTGCCATAGGCAGGATATCCCGAAATGTCGATTGCCAGGGCCTAAATTTAGTTACAAAACGCCATGGGTGGCATTATCCCAAAGTGTTGAAAGCCAGAAGTTCTGGGGGTTTCCATGGGCGGTGCTATCCTGAAGCATCGAAAGCCAAGGACCCTTCTAGGATTGATAGTGAGGACAAGGAATCCGATGCAGACTGTGTTTAGGGCCAATTCGAGGCTGAATTTAGGGAAATATAAAAAGAAAAGAGAAAAAACTCTCGAAATTGAAAAAGATCCTTCTCTATCTCTCTCTTACAAAAAATGCATTAGTAAACTAAACCTGGACTTAATACGTCTAAACATACGAGTACTTTAACCGCTGGGGTCAATGAACCTCTAGGCAGTTTTTGCAGGCCTTAGAAACCTTCACGGCAAACCCAAGCTGAAGCTGGTCAGGTCTGGATTTTAACTAGTATTTAAGTACCTCTAGGCCTATTATTGGCATTCTATTCTAATTTCTAGACAATGGCACAAATTAGGAATATGAACATCAAAGTATGGTTTAGAGATCTAGTTCTTTCCATATGATTTTGCTAGGGACTAGCAAAAGCTAGGCATGGGGGTATGATGGTAACACCATCATTAGTTATAACTAGCTTGAATTAGTTAGAATCAAGAGACAAATGCTCCTGAATAATTCCTGAGGACAGTAATTCCACTCAAATCTATTTTGAAAAGAAAATAATAAAAAAGGTTAATTCTACAGTTTTAACATCACATCATAAATGCAGAGTAACCACAGGGTCACCCAAGGGTTAATTGAAGGTCAATTAAGCATTAAAGTCCAAAGAGTGGGCCCACACTGATAGAAACAGGGTTTCACGTGTTTCGAGAATCAAATTAGTACATAAAACCCTAATTCTCAACCTGCTTAAATTAAAGAGGTTCTGGTCAGGATTAAATTCATATAAATCTCCTAAAATTCATAGAAAAATATTCCAAGTCTTTTTCGCGCATTTTAAAGTTGTCGAAAATCGTAGTATAGTGGCGCTAAATGCTCGTCAAAAATGATTTGTAAAGATAACAAGACTTGAGTCCCGGTCGTTCGTCTCTGGGAGGCGTTTATGCAAATTTGAAATTGATCTTTTTCGCTCTACTTGCTTAAAATCGCATGGCGATTTATGGTTATAGATATATTTATGCACGACATGCTTAGTTGCCAGAATATCAGAAATTAAAAGCAGGCAACTTTAATCACACAAAATATATTGCAATAAGCTCATGGTGATTCTCAACACACACATATATATAGAAAAAGATTTTTCATTGATTCAGCAAGGTGTTTGCATCATGGAACTAATGGAAAGCTTATAGAGGAAAGCTTGAAAACATAAATCTAGCTAACAGAAAACGATCGCATACAGGAATCTATGGAGGGATTTTGCATGCATCATTGGGGGAGAATAAAGAGCTATACTACTAAGTAGTAAATAAAAGCATGTAAACTATGAAGAACTAAGCTACTAATCTAGCAGAAATAAAGGCATTCGGAGGTGGGCTCCGATGGCCTTTGAGTGGTTGAGAGGAGAAGGAGGGGTGGCCGATGGTGCTTAGGTCGACCCTTGGAGAGAGGTTGGAGAGGTGATCCAGCATCCTGACATGGAGGTGGCGGTGGCCATGGTGGTGCTACTCGTGGAGATGGAGTGGAAGTGAATGTAGCTAACCTAAATGGAAGTGAATAAAGCCAAGAGATGGATGGGTGCAAATGGCCACCCCTTAGGTCTTTTTATAGACCTAAAGGAAGCTCTCTAGAGAATTATGGAATTCTCTAGAGAGGCCTATGGTGGGAGCTCATGGGAGAGTGAGAGAGAGAGGATGGATGGTGCTTTTTAGATCCACCAAATGTGGATCTAAAAACTTAATGGCTCTTGGTTGCTAATTTTAGCAACCAAGGCAACAACACATGGTAGAGAGTTCTAGAGAACTCTAGGCTAAGTATTTTTCGTGTGGATGGTGTGTGTGGGTGTGTGTGGGTCGAAACTTAGGTGGCTAGGTTGATTAGGTTAAGTTCTAGTGGGTTTAGGTCAAGGTAGGTCTCAAATTAGGGTTGTAAACCCTAATTCACTAAAGTAAAGTGCAATTAAACTTAATACAAGTTTAATTGGGTGTGTGAAAATGTAATTGAGTAAAATAACTCAATTAAGTCAGGTTTAGGTCAATTGGACTCTCATTGAGTCCAATTGGATAGTGTGTGCTGAGATCAGGACTCAATTGGACTCAATGAGTCCAATTGAATAGGATGATGGAATTGACTAAGATCCAAGTCAATTAGGTTTAGTGGGGACCAAATTAGGTCCTTAGGGAGGTCTAGAGGTGATGTACTAGGGTTAGGGCACCTTAATTTAGGTTCCTATGGGGTTGGAATTGGGTTTAGGAAGCTAGAGATCCAAGATCAAGGCTTGAATCTCAAAACAGGAACTGGAGAACAGTTCCAGACGTCCAATAATAGCATCAGACGACTTATACTAAAAAATCAGAAGTCCAGACTTTAATCCTGGACGTTTAATCAAAGTCAGGAAGGATTCCAGGTTCTGTCTTGGGTATTCTACAGAAATTGGACGTCTGACCAAGTGTCTGGATGTCCAATAACACTGCAGAAGTGGGTTTAAAGTGTGCGGGAGTTGGCTAAGGGTTCTGGATGTCCTATAACTCATTTGGATGTCCAGATAGAGGTTGGAATTAGGGTTTTAAGGTTTCCTAGGGTGTGGTGACCTAATCTAAGGGTAGCTAAGTCCTGGGGAAGCTTGTAGGCTATCCTAGGGCTAGGATGGACTTAAGTTCTTCACATTTTACTGCTTTATTCCTACTTAATAGAATAGCATACCTTAACTCCCTTACATTATTGTCTACTACATCTTATTCTAGGTCTTCCGCTCCGGCTCTGCTGCAACACCAATTATTCTTCTATTCTTCTGATCCAGCTTTAGATCCAGCTTCAGATCTACCTTCTGATCAGCTTATTACCTGTAATTGACATAATGCACCTAATCAGTACATTATAGCATTATTTTATGCATAGTTAAAAGAAAGCAATAAAGGTGCTAGTAATGCTTATGCTAAGTCCTAGCCTAATTTAGGTCAATTAAGACCTATGATTGCTGCGCAATCAGTACTTGAGTACCTCTAGACCTATTATTGGCATTCTATTCTAATTTCTAGACAATGGCACAAATTAGGAATCTGAACATCAAAGCATGGTTTAGAGATCTAGTTCTTTCCATATGATTTTGCTAGGGACTAGCAAAAGCTAGGCATGGGGGTATGATAGTAACACCATCATTAGCTATAACTAGCTTGAATTAGTTAGAATCAAGAGACAAATGCTCCTGAATAATTCCTGATGACAGTAATTCCACTCAAATCTATTTTGAAAAGAAAATAATAAAAAAGGTTAATCCTACAGTTTTAACATCACATCATAAATGCAGAGTAACCACAGGGTCACCCAAGGGTTAATTGAAGGTCAATTAAGCATTAAAGTCCAAAAAGTGGGTCCACACTGACAGAAACAGGGTTTCACGTGTTTCGAGAATCAAATTAGTACATAAAACCCTAATTCTCAACCTGCTTAAATTAAAGAGGTTCTGGTCAAGATTAAATTCATATAAATCTCCTACAATTCATAGAAAAATATTTCAAGAAGTTTGGTACCTTTGGTGTGACAATTTGAACCCATTTTGACCTAGAATAGAATTTCAGATGGGATTTTGCCCTGATTTGGGCTTCTGTGCAAATTGTCTAATCAAACGCGGTAAAAACTCAAATCCAACTTCACCATTATATTCCTTCGGTCTAAATTAGGTTAGTATCAAAATTTGGGTCCAATCAAAGTCCATCTTGACCTAGTTTGCAATTTAGTTCCTAAAAACTCTATTCCTCACACTTAAGCCCATAACTTTCGGATTTATTACGTTTGCCCCCCTAATTTTCTTATATTCCTCACATCCAAGTCCATTCCACCATTGTTAGGTCAAATCCTGCACAACCGACCTTTGACTAATTAGAAACCTCATCAAATCACCTCAAAATCCTACAAAATTTGGTGGGATTGGAGTTCACATTGGAGAATCATTTGAGCAAGATATTAAACCCTGATTTTGAGCAACAAGATTAAGCGAAACTCACAAAATATGTAGGTTTCTTATTGCCAAATCTGAACCTAATTGAGCTTCTTTCTTCATTTAGAGCTCAATCTTGAGCTCTTTAAAAGCTCTTAAAGGTTCCACCATTCTCTTGAGTCCAGTCATGCCCCAAAATCTTCTTCTTCCTTCTCCCTTCGGCCAACTCTACAGTGACTCAGGTGAACTCCTCAACTTCCCTTTGTCACCCTTTGCCATGTACAACAGGTAGAGAGAACTTCTTCCCTGACCTCGTTCGCTTCTCGTCGGTCATAGTAGAAGCTCTCTGACCTCTTCTTCCTCGCCGTCCTCATCTCCAGAGTGTTCACCTTCTTTGACGCCGGCCAATCATAGTCGGCGCCAATTCCTCCCCTTTCATCCATTAGAGTAGGTCCTTTCCCTCCCTCTATCTCCCTAGGTTAGCTTTAGCCCCTTAACACCTCGATTCGATTGACACACTCCCCGTTCTCCCCTTTCTTCCTCGATGCCAGCTACGCCTTCGGTGAGGCCGTGTAACCACATCTGACCACCAATTCGCTCACTACCACTTCCATAAGCACGCCCACCACCTGGGGAGCAAAAGCCTTTCAGGTGCTGTGAAATCCCTCCGCAACACGATCTAGGCTTCCAATTGGAGAGGAACGCCTCACCAGTAGTTGCAATCAACGCGAGTCCTCCACTGTTGTAGTGCGAAGAAGGCAAGTGGGATTTAGTCCCACATCGGATATAGATGACTTGCCAACAACGTATAAAGTGCTTTCGTGCAGTAGCCTTGTTGCCTCTACACTGAGGGTGAGGTCCCTCGCACTCCTGACTCTGCTCCTCACCTGCGACTCACATGCACACAAGTCTGGACTCAACTTGACTCGGTTACCCGTATACCCGACTACCCTATGCCCTATTTTGAATAGAGGAAAGAGAGGAAAATTCTGAGGAGGGTAGGGGTAGGTTTTGTGCCTCAGGTCTTGTGCATGTGTAAGCCTAACACTTAGTGTCTCTGAGGCTTGGCACCCTTGTGCCTGTTCTGAGGTGTGGTCACTTAAGTCATTTGGGGGTTATGCCTGACGTCTGATCTTGGTTACTGTTGCTATATTTGAGTTACTATGGGGATACTTGGCTCCTATCTGACGTGGAATTTGAGACATAAGTGGTTCAAGAACACTGTAGCAATATTTGAGTTGAGAAATTGATATACTTGGGATATGTGCTTAATGTGGGAAGTTAATTGATGATTTAAATCACCATTTTTATAGTTCTTTATATTATTTTTATCCCATCAACTTTTGAGATACAATTGCTATAATTAAATATCATTTGGAGTAGATTCGTTTAATATCTTTCTTGTGCTTAATCGTTGTGCTCATTATCTATAATTGCTATTAGTATTGTGAATTCCAATTTATTCCCTGCAAACGACTTCGGACTCAATTTTATTTTCGAGCACTTTACAAATTTAAATGTTGTAGTGATTTTCGTCACTATATTACGACGCGATACATACTTTAAACGTCAATTTTCGCCCACCAACAATCTTGCGTTGTAGGAAGTTACATGAGATCGTCTCGTGCTCGAGATGTCGATTTATGCATTGTGAACTATAAGAACATGGGCAAGACACATGAATGGAATTAGCTATAAAATAAACTATAAACAAATGAACTATTGATATAATGCTCTTTTTCTATACTTCTGTTACTGTTACCACTTGTTTCATTGTCTTCTCTACTCAGTTTTCACTGACGTATAGTTTTAGGTTTCGTACTCAGGTGTTGCTGAGCAGTCGAGTGCAGCACCTGCCGTCGGTTAGACTTTTGCAGATCCGGGTCCTACCTGAGGAGACGGTCCGTACTAATCCAATGGCTCATCATAGTAGTGTTCTTTCTACTGTTAGTTTTTATTTTCTTGTCTTCTTGGTAGCTGTATGAGACTCTCTTTAAATTTCTGCTTTAGGGTGAATTTTAATTATATTGTAAGCACTTTAGTTTTTTTTTCATTTAATGCATTATGAATGAATGTTGGCTATTGATGTTTTATTACTGTGTGCTGGGTGACTACGATCTTGTGGGTGTTCGTGCTAGTTGATAGCGCACGGCAACCTAGGTTCCGTCACTTGGTGATACTCGGGTCGTCACACTAGTAATTTCGTCTTAATTCTTTTCTAATCAACATTTCCAATCATAGTTACAAATTTAACTTGTTGAGTACTTCCTGGGGATTGCAGGTTGGTGTGAGGGAGTTGAATTATTTAGATTGTTTTATGCTGATCTTGCGTCACCTTTGCTTCAGCTTAGTTAGTTTTCTTCATTTTTGACTGAAATTGAAGCTTCTATAACAATCATGCAATCTCTTTTTTCTTGTTGCTACTAATTCCATGTAAATCCCTTCGCAATCAACATATACGATCATAGTTACTAATTACTTGTATGGTCATGAAGTGAGACTGCAGGTTGGTATTAACAAGTTGATTTCTTGAGTTTGGGTGATGCAAATGGAACATTTAATAATGTCTCCAAAAGCTAAGTTCTCCCCTCTCCTAATACTTTTCAATACTAGTTGTTTGATGGTGATCTGATAGTAATTGTCACCTTTGAATCAGCCTTCTCAGCTTTCTTTACTTATACCTGAAATTGGATGCTCCCTGCTGCTATAGGTTGGTGTTAACAACTTCATTTCTTGAGATTGTTTGATGTGGATGGAACATATAAGAATGTGTGGAAAAGCTAAGTTATCTCTTATCATCATCTTCTTCAATTACATGGTTTGATATTGATCTAATAATTATTGGCATCTTTGTTGCAGCATAGTTAGTTTATTTCTTTATGACTAAAATTGGACCTCCTATAACAATCATGCAATCTCTTTCTTGTTGCTACAAGTACTTCCTTCTTAATTAGTTTGGAATAAATACTTTCCATTCTTTCAAGTAATTTAACTTGTAGACTACTTGGACCAAGGTGTAAGTTGTTGTGAAGGAGTTGATTTCTTGAGGTTCTTTTTAGTGTTTTAAATGTCGATAGCATGCTATTGAAATGGTGATTTTTGGGACATGGCCATGCTGACATGGTTTAGATGCTGAAACTTAGGGATATCGTTGGCATATCAACCATATCGTCGGCATGCAAACGATATGGTCGACACGATGACATATCGATGTTGCAGGCCGATGCTGCTCTACCGTTGCTGCACTACCCCTGCCATTATTACTTCGCTACCACTACCGCTGCTGCTCCACTACCGATGCCCCACTGTGTTGCCACTGCCGTAGTGTTGGTACTGTTGTCACGCTGTTGCCGGCCAGCCTGGCCTGATTCGAGGCACTCTGTCACCTCGCACTATTGCTGCTATAGGTGGCTTGCCATGTTACTTGCTTACTGCTGCAGCTTATCAAATATCAATGTTAAGTACTTTAGTGCTGCTAGTCCCTGCAACTGCACTAGTATGTGCTGCCATGGCGCCATGCGGCATTGTGGCATTGCTGGCTTGGTACTAGCTTATGGTATGGGTAACATGGGTTATGTTGGATAGAGTAGTGGAAAATCATATGAAAAGCAATAACCATAAATCAACATTTGATATGGCAGGTAGAGTAGTGGGTTATGGTAATAATATTTGATATTTCATTATTGAACTTTAAAATGGTATGGTCATGTTGCATATGAATATTATGACATAACACTCTTATTGTTACATAATCAGCATTTGATATCAATTTGACTACTTCTGCAATTTTTATCAGCATGCATCGGCATGGTCTTGGTGTGCTTTTGAAATGGCATATTTTCAGATCATCAAAATCTACCATTGAAATACGGGCATTTTCACGACGTGCCTTTGGCATGCTCCTGAAATACACACTTAGAATTTCATCGACACGATGTTGAAATCGACATTTTGAACTTTAGTTCTTTTATGTGAATGTAATGTGTAACACTATATGGAAAAGCTAAGTTATCTTCTCTCAAATTTTTTTTCAATTAAAGTTGATTGATGTTGAACTAATACTAATCCCAAATCTTCACAGGTTCACCATGTTTTCAATACAATGAAACTTGATCTAAATCAGAAATTGCTTCTTGTGATGCAATTAGAAGATGAGTTCTAATCAACTCCTATCAACTTTCATGATTACAAGCCTAAGTATCATTCTTGATTTGTTACAATTTTTCTTGAAGCTCTTCGACACATATACGTGGATGACATTTCTATTCATTGATCGATCATAATCTTCTGTTGGTGTTGTGTCACTGAGTACTTGCTCATTATATTTAATTTCACTTTTTATATATATGATTAAATGCAATCTTGTATAACAATTACCTTAAGTTTCAAGCATAAAAATATAGGATAAAAATTACATATTCGAGAAAGAATTTCAATATTATTATTTTTTTGATGGCTCAAAATCTCATCTAGGTAAATTAAGGAGGTATTGACCATCCTCACATACTAATTCTTAAGTAATATCTCATGTAAAAGTCAAGAGCACGAGTGTATTTAAACTTAGCATAACAAAATAATTTTTCTTTTAACTCACTTCGTCGAATAACAAAAGTCGTTTCTGCTGCTGCACACAGTAACGCAATCAGTTGAATTTTTCTTTGACATAACCAATTTAATCCTTCCATTGAACCGCGAAACCGACGACGCTGTTTTGCGAACTTCATCGTAATTTTTGTATTTATATTAAACTCCGATCGCTTTCAGCGCGGAAAAAACGCAACCGGGTGGACCCTCCGGCGTAATTTCTAAATTTATCGTTCCAGCGAGACAGCCGAGGCAGCAGTAGGCGTTGGTGGTGTGGACTGGAGAGGGAAGGAAGGGGTGGACGCCGATGGGTACAGAGGAGGACGGGGAGAAGAGGGACATGGTAAAAATCGTCCTCAAGACCATTGGCCCTGGACGGCCCACCACGCTTCGAGTTCCTTCTCCCTTGAAGGTCCCGAGCTAACCCTAATCTACTCCACAACTCACCGTACGATTAATCACGATCATGATAATAATAGCTGTTGTTCTCATTGTTTGCCGTGGGGGGTTGGGCGGGAAAGGTCTCCGACCTAAGGAAGCAGGTCGCTTCGGCGAGAGGCCTTCCTGTCCAGCAGTTGAGGTTTATACGTGGGGGGCAGATCTTGATCGACAAGAGAGGTGCGGAGGATAGTTTCGTCAGGCTCCTCGATGGTGGTAATAACGCAATCTCTCCCTCCCTCCTCTCCATTTTTCTCATTTTACTACAGTCACTTTTGGAATCTGGCTGGCTGGCTTCTTGCTGCTTCCATGGTAATTCCCCCTTGCTCAATGAATGAATTCGGTCAACACTCTTAGATTTTACTTTGCATGTGACTTTGATTTGAGAGTAAGGTTCAAAATGTTGATTTTGATGTCATACCGATGAAATTTTAAGTGTGCATTTCGTAGACATGTCGAGGACATGTCGTAGAAATGTCCGTTTTTCGATAGACATGCCGATGAGCATGCCAAGGGCACACCGTAGAAATGTCGAGGGCATGCCGATACATGCCGACAAAAATGACAGAAATAGTAAAAAAAATCAGCAGCAACCTCGGCATGACCATCGATTTCATTGGCATGCTGATTATCCGACGATATTCCAGCATTTCGACAACTTTACCATATCAGCATGGACTTTTCCTAAAAAAAACTTTACTGATGACATTTAAATCATTGTTTGAGAGCATAGTACCACCATATTATAAGCGATTCTACTCTTATGTTCCATTATGTGCACAATTCTCCCTTCCTTAAATCTTGGTATCCACATACATATCAGATTTTCAAAAGTTGGATGTCGAGAACCAGCGTCTACTCTGTGATATCACCTTAGATTTCTAGGCCCTAAGTAGAGTTTGTCATTGTTTCTTTCTTTTATTTGTTGTACCCATGTTTAAATGTAGATGACTAGGCACTTGCCTTAATCTTGGTTTTTTAAAGGTTAAAAGGATAATTGCCTGAGATCAATAATTAGCCAATTCGTTATTATTGAAAAAGCTATTACATTCAACAAAATAGGTGATTCTGGGAGAGGAAATATTAAATCGGTTATCATCATATAAAAGGTTCCTAATTAGACACTTGTATTGGTGGGTATGCACAAGTTTGAAATTTTCATCATAAAGGTATACTTTTAGGGTCCATAGGTGTATATGCTGGTGTGGCTTCGAGCATACCTGTTTCCTGGAGTAGGTTTATAGCCTACTTTCTTTGAGACAAAACAACTCCTCACTTGGTATGGGTCACCTCTATATCAAAAAAATGGTGAACAAGACCCAGGTCCTCGATATCATCCACAAACATCAACATCATAATTAAGTCCTTTATCCTTTGTGCAAATAAAGAATGATCTAAAGATGACCTCTGAAAATCAAGTATTTTAATGATTTTAGATAGATTATGATGTTAGGCCTTGGTACTTTTCTTTAGGCTGTAAATTGCCTTACGACGAGAATATGCCTTGGAATACTCTCTGTGAGACTTAAACCTAGTGATAGCTGCATATATACTACCTCCTCCTGTAAGTTATCATATAGAAAGACATTCTTCACATCTAATTGGAAAAAAGGCCAATCATGTTGAACAACAGTTGAAATTATATTTTTGACAATAGGAAGGCAAGTCATCACTGAAAATGTATCAAATAAATTCACTTCACATGTCTGAGTCAAGCCCTTAGCTACTAAACCTGGCCTCACATTTAGCAACTATTTGATCTGGATTATACTTCACTATAAATACCCACTTGAATTCATCCATCATGGCATGAGGTGTTATATAATGAGCTCTTATATTCCATGAGAGATAAGTGGACATTTCCTCCTCTATAGCTTGTCGTCATTTTAGATCAAGAAGAGCCTGATGATGTTTCGCGGAAATATGCATGATAAGGCACTGTAGAAGTATCCGAAGGAAGATCCAAGATGTGCCATAAATACATGCTTAGCTATAGGATGCATGGCAGGAATGCAAGGTGCCTTTGTTAAGGCAGTAGGTAGGAGTAGATCTGTTGTTGAGACATGGTGATTATCATTACCAAGTTTCTCATCTATTTCTATATCCTCCACTTATCGGGGACTTGGATCATCACCATCCACCACATTTTTAGTTGGCAAAAGAATCTTTGTGCTCATAAAAGTTGAAAGAGGGTAGAACTGATAAACAATAGGAGTATCTTGATGCTTAGTAGGTTTAGGGGAGATTGAAATAATAATATCCTCTAATAGTTAGGAGGAATTAGCATAGATGCAACATGAAAAACCATACTCACTTATAACCTGACTGTTGGGAATCGAGAAAACAAAACAAAAGGAAAAGGAATATGCCACGTGGATTGCCACGTAGCACAACAAGCCACGTGGATAGTCCACATGGCCATCACCATCAACACCACTGACTACAACAAAAAGAAGGTCCACTGGTCATGCTTGGAGGCTAAAAAAGTCTAAATCAGTTAAGAATAAATTATGATTTGGTGTTGATTAGTTGGCGATTTAGTTAGTTGTGTTTCCTATTTTGGATTGATTTATTTCCTAATTTTAGGAAGAGTTGTTATGGAAGTAAGATTGTAATCTTTCTATAAATAAGAGAGAACATCATCATTGTTATTTGAGTTGGCATTATAATAAAATTAGATTTACAACTTCTCTCCTTTCTCTTTTCTTTCTTCTACGTGTTGGTTTCTTTCTCTCACTGTTCTACACACATGAACAAGACAGTAAGCCTTGTTGGGCTTGTTGCTGCTGCTTTGTGGGAGAAGCACCTCTACGTAGAACTTCTCCATGTGGACAATAGCCACGTCACCTTCGGCACATCTTCTCGACGTAGATCCGAGTCCGAGAGCTACCAGTGTCTTCACGAAGCCAAGAAAGAGGAGGCTGATCGACGAAGATGGCGGAGAACGAAGCAATATTGACCATTGGAGGAGCAAAAGGTGTAAAAAAATAAGAGAAGAATGAGGAGATTTATCAAAAGGTATTCAGTTCTTATGGTGCCTCTGTATCCGATTTTTTATTCTTCATGAGAGGAAGTTCTTCTGGAAGAAAGGGCACCAATCACTTCAAGAAGATCAAAGGAGCAAAGGATAAGCACCACAACAATCACGTCGACCTTTGAGGGTGCCAAAGGAGCAACGACTATTGAGGGTGTGCTAGGACCGGTGGTTGTTGCATCGACTCCGACTCAAGAATGTGAAGAAGTAGCATGGTGTAGCCTCTAGAAGTTCACCATGACTGCATCGACTTCACTTTCTTTTGGTGACTTTGGCTCGAAGAAAGCCAAATGTCTTTTTCGACTCACGAGCAAGGGACTATACTTTTTGAGGAGGCTGGTGGAACCCTCAAATGCATTGGGGAACGTCAAGATGAAGGGCTCGACTTTCGAGCGTAGAAGAAGAGGCACGAAGACCATCCTGAAGTCTTCAAAGAGGAACAGTGTATCAACATTACTAAGTCTTCGCTGTCTCTTGCATTTTGACTTGTGGGGGAGAGCGTTGGGAATCAAGAAAACAAAACAAAAAAAAAGGAATGTAACGTGGCAATCCACGTGACACAATAGGCCACGTGGATAGTCTATGTGGCCATTACCATCAGTAGCACCAGGTGCAACAAAGAGAAGGTCCATTGGTCATGCTTGGAGGCTAAGAAAGCCCAAATTATTTAATAATAAATTAGTATTTGGTGTTGGTTAGTTGGTGATTTAGTTAGTTGTATTTCCTATTTTAGATTGATTTGTTTCCTAATTTTCGAAAGAGTTATTATGGAAGAAGGATTGTAATCTCTCTATTAATAAGAGAGAATATTATTGTTGTTATTTGAGTTGGCATTATAATAAAATCAGATTTACAACTCTCTCTCTCTTCTCTCTTCCATGTGCTGCCTTTCTCTTCTCTCCCTGTTCTACACACGTGAACAGGACAGCAAGCCCTGTTGGGCTTGTTGTTGTTGCTGCTACGTCTCTTCTCCTTGTGGGAAGAAGTCTCCGTGCTCTGATTGCACCCAAAATCTCAACACCAACAATAGAGAAAAATAGGACTGACTTAAAGGTCACATTGACATTAACATAGTTGTCACAACTTGGCACAAACTGGAGCGTAGAGGCTCCTTGTGTATGGGAAAAATAGTCCTACGTGGGGCTGTACACACGTGGACCATGGAGAATAGTCGGTGGCTACTAGAGGTGGCCGGCAGCTTTTAGTGGCAGGCGCAGGTGGCCGGCTGCCTTTGATGGTGGCCGCTTGTGGTGGTGGAAGAAGAAAGAGAGGAGAGGAGCCTTTGAATAGTTGGAAAATTATTATGACTCAATAAATTACAAAGAGAGAAGACCCTCTTTTATAGAGAGTACATATCCTTATTCTTGGAAACCAAAGATCTTATCTCATAAGGAAAGATCTTATCTCTCTAAATAAATTAAATCTCAAACTCTTTTCCTAAGACATTTACTAAAAATAGAAAACTTCCTCCCTAAGTAAAAAACTCCAAACTTGGGTCTAAAGACCCATGATCGCCGGCCCCTATGGGCCTTCTTGTTGACTGCTACGTGGACAGTCCATGTGACCTGTTGACTGCCATGTGGCCTATCTACGTGACTTTATTCTGCCGTCCTAACACTCCCCATCAAGTCGAAGGCCGGAAGGCTAGACTACTTGGTCTTCAACTTGTGAGGCTAGACGTCCCATCATTCATCTTCTTCGAGAGCCACGCTCTAGATTTTCTCCTTCGACATGTTGACGGTGAAGCCTCTTGCGACCTCTGAAGTCATTGCCTTTGTGGCAACCTGAGCAGTCGCGCTATGGCTGTCGTCGTCTTGTCTTCTGAAAGTAGAGCCCGTAGCTTCTCGAGGTTTCCATGAGTTAGGGAGTCCACACATGAGGTGTTAGTAGCCCCACGTGGTGGTTTTTGTATCTTGCCTAGATCTTTAGGAAATGAGTTTGAATCAACCATTAGTCTTTTCGCAACCTAGGAAGTCATTGCCTCTTTTGGTAACCTCGAAAGTCGTTGTGTGGAACGTGGTGTCCTCTCCTTGACATCTTTCCTTTGGAAAAATCTCTTCTTTTGATAGAGAGTAAAAAATCGGATATAAGGTGTCAATAGTATGAAGATCACAAGTGGTAGAACTTGATAGATCTCCTTCTCTTGCTTCTTTTTCTTCTTGCCATCCCTATAGAGCTTGATGGTTGTCCTAGAGACAACCACCTTGCTCTCTCCCGGTCCAAGCGTGGCGTCGTTGACAGTCGCTGATGCTTCAGCCATCTTCTCTAGTCCTCTGTGTAAGGTGTCAGATCTTTTAATGAAAACTTTTTACGGAGGCGAGAATCACAACCCGTGGTCTAAACCTACAGGCACAACGAGCCTAGGACGGTAGCTCTGATACCATGTCACAACTTGGCGTAAACCGGAGCATAGAGGCTCCTTGTGCGTGGGAAAAGTAGTCCCACGTGGAGCAGGGAGAGCAGCCGGTGCTGCTAAAGGTGGTTGGTAGTTCTTGGTGGTAGGTGCAGCTGGTCGGCTGCCTTTAATGGTGGTAGGTTGTGGTGGTGGAAGAAGAGAGAGAGGAGATGAGCCTTTGAATAGTTAGAAATATTATTATCACTCAAGAAATTACAAAGAGGGTATGCTCTCTTTTATAGAGAATACATATCCTTATTCTTAGAAACCAAAGATCTTATCTCATAAAGAATGGTCATATCTCTCTAAACAAATCAAATCTTAAACTCTTTTCCTAAAACATATTTACTAAAAATAGAAAATTTCCTTCCTAAGCAAAAAACTCTAAACCGAGGTCGAAAGACCCATGACTGGTGGCCCCTATGGGCCTTCCTGCTGACTGCCACGTGGATAGTTCACGTGGCCTGTCCACGTGGCTTTATTCTGCCGTCCTAACAATAGTATCATTAATGAACAAGATCATAGCATTTATACCCCTTTTAATTTCTCGGATAGCCTAAGAAAATACACTTCACCACCTTAGGAGCTAATTAATCCCAATCGGGACTTGAGACATGGATGTAGGTCACATGCCCAAATACTTGAAGAATGTTAAGAAACAAGTCTCCATCAAGATGTAGAAGTTGTAAAGGAATCTACTCACGAAGGATCTTTCTCAAGATAAGAACCGAAGTTGAAGGGAGAATGAGAGTGAGAGCGAGGGCAGGCAGGGGAGGTGTGAGTGCGAGTCAGAAAGGGAAGAATGAGGGGGGAAGGGGGTGGCATTGATTTAAATGCCGTCGGCAAGGCCATTTCTGAGCAAGGGTCGTGCCGACATGAAGAAAACGTCGATTTATAGGGATTTCGTTGGCCGTCGGCATGCTGGCGAAATTGGTGCCCATGTCGAGGTTGCTATTGGTTTTTTTAATTACTTTTGATATTTTTGTTGGTATGCATCGGCATGCCCATCGAAAAACGGGCATTTTCACGGCATGCCTTCGGCATGCCCACGAAATGCATAGTTGGAATTTCATCGGTACGGCATCGAAATCGACATTTCGAACCTTGGGGGGTGGTTAGGGGAATGGCGATGTTGAATGGTGGGCCTTGGTGGAGGGGCGATGTAGGAGACGTGGTAAGGAAATACTAGTGTAGTGGAGGGGTAGGGATGGTTGGTGCTTCAAGTGCCTCGATGGTGGTCATTGTGCGAGAGACTGTAGGGAGCCCATAAGGTGTTGGAAGTGCAGGTGTTTAGGCCATCGTTCGTTATGCTGTGTGAAACCGTGAGAGAAGAGAGAAGGGTTGGTGGGGCGCGAACATCGCTGCCACCAGCCATGCTTGCCATGGAGGTCTGTGTTGTGGATGAGGCCTATGACCATAGTTGAAGCATCCTTGGATATGGCCCTAGTCGGGGCAGTCCTCTTTGGGGACATGTCGCCAAAGGTAGTGAAGTTCCTCTTAGGCAGCTTGGTTGGCGGTCGTCCCAAGGTTGTGGAGATTGAGGCAGGGAAGCTACTCCTCATCGGCCTGTGTCTTGGCGATAGGAGGGGCTTGTGCTTCTCAGAGATGGAGTTGGGAGGAGCTCGATTGCAGTGGAGGAGGTTGTGCGTGCATGACGGGGAACAAGTGAGAGGCCTTCATGTAGGACGTTGACCATGGTGAGGTTGGAGGGGATCCCCTTTGGGCTCGTACAGTGGAGGTCGCAACGATGATTGTTTCGCCTTTCGTGATGCTGAAGGCATGCAAGGGGTTAGGCCCTAGGTTTTAAATATCGATATCGATATCGTATCGACAAGTCAAAAAAGATATATCAGGAATATATCACTAATATCAGTGAATTTTTGGGAAATCGCTCAGAAAGGCATAAAATATCACAAAATATCTCAAAATTTAAAGGTTAACATTTTTATGAATAATATATCATGAAAGGATGCCTAAAAAACGTGTATATGTATTATATCAGCGATATCGATGACTTTTTTACGTGTATGTGTTGCCAGATCTTCGTCCAGACTTGATCAGCTGTGTCCCTACCCAACTCTTTCAGACAACCAGACTGGCCCACCAGCGCCACCCAGACCTCTCGCCCAATGCCCAGCATTCGAATTTCACTCCCGCCCAAACCCAGTGCCAGCAACTCCTATATCGTTGATAACTCGACGATATATCGTCAATATCCGAAAAAAAATATACTTCAGGGGTATCGATACCACCCATCCCATCGATAGCGATATATTGGCAATATAAACACTGGTTTGGCCTACTTGCGGATAACTCTCGTCTAGTGGTGGTAGCGATGGATCTTAGGAGGGGGACTGCCCTTTCAATGAAGGTGGTCCACCACGATGGTTCGTTGTGGATCGTGGTGTGTGCCAGGGAGGATGGGACGAGGAGTGAGGTTTCGTGTGCATATGTGGTGGCTGGAGGCAACACGCATGAGTCGGACCACGTTGTAGTGGTGGCGGCATTGGTGAGGGCTACTAGGGTTTGGAAGCCCAAGTGTTACGTGGTCATGGAAGGGACATGTGCTAACATGGAAGTCGATGTTGCTATTTTCTCTGGGGAACCGACATCTTTGTAGACTATCGTCGAAGGCGAGGAATTAGGGGCTGTGATTTTGGTGGAGCAGAGGGGGAAAATGGAGGATTGTGAGATTACAGCTAGCAGTGCAGAGGTTTTGGAGGGGGCATTTGTGTTGGTGGCGAGGGGGGGTTGTACGGGTTGCATGATTGGGTATTAGAAACTGATAGCGGATCCAAGTTCGACCCGCTTAACCGCAAGAAGCGGGCGGGTTTTGTGACCCAAGATGGAGTCGGTTCCTTTGTCTCTCCTTCAAAACAGTTGGAGGATGGGGGGATCCAACTCAACGAGGTGACTATTGTAGGGCAGCCCACCCTGTGCGGTGAGTTGCGGATGGCTAGGAGTGAGGAGTTGAGGGAGGGGCGAGGAGTAGCTGATGGTGGGGAGCTAAGTTGACCTCGAAGTCCAGAGGCGGCGAGGGTGATCACGATTGGGATGGAGGAGCATCCGATAGGGGATGAGGGACTCGGCGACGGTATGGGGGACCCCCATTCATCGCTCGGACCTTTGGGGAGTGTTGAGAGTGGCGGAGGTGGAGGTAGGGGGGACTCTTGCCTGCCTTTGTCGAGGTGGAGGCCGCGAGTCGTTTAGAGTGGATGTGGTATCCGTTACTTGAGGAAGTGGGTATATTATATGAAAATGGGCAATGGTAAGGGACAATGTTTTAAATATCGATATCGATGTCATATCGATAAGTCAAAAAAGGGATATATTTGGGATATATCGTTGATATTAGTTAATTTTAGGGAAATCATTAAAAAAGGTCTAAAATGTCCAAAAATGTTGCAAATTTGATGAAAATTAACATTTTAATAGCTAGTGCATCATGAAGAAATGCCTAGAAGACGAAAATCATAAATTTTGAATGAAAACATAATAGAAATGCACTGGTTGCATATCGACAAAGTCATATATTGAAAAGAAAGTGTATATAATATGATAATAATTGAAAAATATTCATAGTAATGCTACTCACCAGAAGAAATAAAATATTAATAGCGTCAGAGTATCAGTAGACTATACCAAGCACGGAAGCACAAGCTAATGTCCTCAAATCAATACCAGGTTAAGCTTTGACCTGACTCGATACCTTTCCTTTGATTATCTTCCTATATTCGTAGTACTTTAACATATTCACATTATGACTCAGTATTGTATTCATTGATGTATTGTTGATAGTCTTCATTATTGAAATACAGAAGTATTCCAACGCGTGGAATCAACTGTAACTGTTGGATGAGTTGGTCCTACTTCTAGTTCTAGATCTATCCTGAGTAGACACATCTCGATGTCCTCTTGAATTAATGGACTCGGTAGAATCATCTCGTTTCAGTGTAGAACCTGATGATTCACAAGGTTTATGCTATCTCGTCGATGAACTTCATGGTGGTCAAGGAGGAAGTCGTGCAACAAAGTGGAAAGGTTGATAAGAAAATGGTTGAGGCCCTTGAGATGCAAAATACTTAGGGAATATCCCATAGCCATAACTTGCAGATGCATGATCACTTTGGGTACCATTACTTTGGTGGCTACCATCATACTCATAGGAGGAGCCATAATAAGATGGAGGGTTGGCGTAGTTAGGGAAGTAATTAGATGAACTTTGCACCTCATCTTGGAGTTGGTACTGAGGGTTGGTGTAATGAGATTTATAGTCACCATAGTAACTTCATGATGATGATCCTAGGCCACCTCTTTGATTGATTATGTTGTTAGATTAAGGGATCCCATCGATGAACTTAAATCATTGATGGACATCATAGAATCGCCTGAGGCATACCCATACCCCATCCATGCATCATAGTTATGAGGTGGACTTGGCATGGGATCTCCATGTATATTTGTATATCTTTTCGTGTATTCATGTTGGGTATCTTTTCTACTAGGACCTTGATGATGATATCCCTCATCTTCTCCACTACTTTTTGCTTGTGGCTTGTCAACCATCACTGCATCATCATCTTCATCTTCATCATCATTTTCATTTTGTATTCCTCTTGAAGGTGGTGAATCTTCCTCTGGACTCTCATCAGTTTTAAGGCCATGGATTACTCTTTTGCCAGATCTACTACACTTAAATTTGGATACATCTGCCCCCATTCTCTCTGCCTTCTTTGGATCGGAAGCATCATTTTTGTCAAGCAATGGTTCTTCATTGCTATTCAACCATTCTTGAAAACATTTCTGTCTTCTGTGTTGTCAAAAAGATAAGCCACATCTATTGGGTCTATATACTCTTATTTTCTCCTTCCCGTATATGCATCATCTTTAATTTGATGTTGTAGTGCACGAATACCAAGACCATCAACTTGTCATTGTTGAGGCTATTTCTTCTCTGTGAGTGAATCAAGTTGAAGGTACTCCAATTTCTTTCACTGTCGAGGTGATTTTTTATAATTTAATATGTCGGCAAATCATGTGTCCACGTGAGTTGCATAGGGCAATGGAGAAAAGAAATGAAAAGAATGCATGTCCATGTGAGTTGTACAAGTAGACAAAGATATGTGACCGACATATCCTCCATATCGGTCACATATCGCCACTTTAAGGGAAATATTGAACTGCAGTCCTTCATTTTTGATGATATATTGTCGATATTTTTTCCATGATATCGGCGATATATTGACGATATCGACAATATATCGACGATATATTGTCGATATCATGGAAAAAGATATGGTACATGATATTGATATGCTTCAACCCGTCGATATCGATATATCGGCGGTATATTGTCGATATGTCAAACCTTGTAGTGGAGATGGTAGGCTTCAGGCCTGTCGTGGAGTGAGTTGTTGCCCAATGATGGGAGTCTTATTGTGGAATGTTAGGGGTCTCAATGATCGCGCTAGGAGGGCAACGGTGGGGTGGTATCCTAGGTAGTAGGAAATAGATGTTCTTTTGCATGAGATGAAATTGGCAGGGTGCGACAGAGCTTGTTGGAACCAGGTGGGTGGTTCTTACATGGAGGGGTTCCTGCCTTTGAACGTGACTGACCGTGCGGGAGGACAATTGCTGGGCTGGAGGGAGGACATTTTTGAGATTGAGAAGTCTTTTTTGGGGGTGCACGTGATTTCAGTTACGCTTGGAGAGGAGGTGGGGTGAGGATGGTGATCTTAGGAGTCTATAGCCTGGTAGATGTAGTGGCAAAGTGCATCTTTGTGGGAGGAGTTGTCCCCGATGGCAGTGAGCTATCAGGGGACTTTGTGGCTGATTGGTAGGGACTTCAATGTCATGTTGAGGATGAATGATCGGTCTCACGGGAGAGGGAAGCAAGATCTTGGGTTGGATCAGTCTGCAGAGTTTGTGGCGATGCCTGGCCATATTGACATGGTGCTTGCCTTATGCATGTATGGTGGAGGAGCTTGAATGGCTAGAAGTCCAAGCTAGACGTCTTCCTTTCCAGCGTGGAGTTGGCGGAAGCTTTCCTAGTGGCCTCCGTCTGTCCTATGCATAGACTGTTCTTGGACCATACACCTCTATTCTGGAAGTCCAATGAAGGAGCGTCTTTTGGCACGTACTTCAAGTTTGATAGATCCTGGTTGTTGGAGGCTAGCTTCAGAGAGATGGTTAAAGAGAAGTGGCAATCTTTGCAGGTGGAGGGCTCGGCTGCAACTCGGTTGGCAGCCAAGTTGATCGCCTTAAGGGGGCACTTGAAGGAATATGAGGTAAGAAGTGAGGGGAAGAAGGAAGGTGGCCTTAGCAGAGATTAGTGAGCTAGATAGGCGAGAGGATGTTGGGTCGTCCTCTTCAGAGGAGAGGATGCGCAAGGCGAGGCAGATGCACGTAGTACAAGATAAGGATAGGAAGGCAGAGATTGAATGGAAATCAAAATCCTGGCAGAAGTTGATGAAGCAGGGCGACTCAAATATTAGATTTTTCCACCATATGGCATCGGCTAAGAGGAGGAGGAATTGGATTGACAGGCTACTAGTAGGAGGGGTCTGTAACTTGGGTAAAGAGGAGGTGGGCAAGGCAATGACAGACTTTTTCAGAGAATTCACTGGGAGGTGTAGGAGAGGGAGGTGGAGGTGGCCAGGGGAGACTACGCAGGGCATCTCTGCTTCTTAGGTGGTAGATTGTACGGTTGGCTTCTCGGAGGATGCGGTTAGGTTAGAGTATGAAGGCTCAATGTGGATGGGTGCCTTGGGCCGGATGGTGTTCCTGTACATTTTTACAGAGAGTTTTGGTTGTTTGTCAAGGAGGAGGTGATGCTGGTGATTGAGGAATTTGCTGAAGGAAATAGGGGCTTTGATAGGCTTAACAGATTCTATCTTTTCTTACCGTTAAAGAAGGAAAGACTAGAGGAGATAGAAGACTTTAGGTTGATTACACTTTCCAATGTGATTTACCTGATTGTTGCGAAGGTCCTGGCTAACAGATTTAGGGGTATGCTGCAGGACGCGATCTTTGAGGTGTAGATGACCTTTATATCGGGAAAGGTATTCTTGATGGCTTTGTGGTGGCTTTGGAGGCCTTGGCAACGTGGGAAAGGAGATAGACGAAAGCTTTTCTTTGGAAGGTGGATTTTAGTAAAGCTTGTGACTCGGTACAATGGTCGTTTATGTGGGCTAGCCTAGCCAGGAGGGGCTTTCTGCAGAGGTGGATTGATTGGGTGAAGAGATGCGTCATGACAACATTGTTCTTGGTTTAACGAAAACCTTGCCGGGGGGTGGGTGCAGCTTAGGAGAGGTGTTCGGTAGGGGTGCCCACTCGCCCCTTTGTTGTTTGCCTTGGTAGCTGATGCCTTAGTGAGGGCCACATCTAGGGTGTGTTCGGGAGGCTCTTTAGAGGATTTTTGGCAGGTGGAGAGCTTTAGATTTTGATTCTTTAGTATGTGGATGATACTCTTCTTTTTGTGGAAGGCTCCTCCTCAAAGGAAACACGTTTGGATGCTTTGCTTGAGCTATTTAGTGAGGCATCTAGTCTACAGATTAATTATGGGAAGTCCAGCTTTATATCTTTTCCCTTTTTAGAGATGGAAGTGAGTACTTGCACTAGGTTGCTTCGAATGGGGGTTGGTTCCCTACCTTTACCCTACCTGGGCTTACTGTTGGCCGATGGGTGCTTAAGACTTTAGGATTGGATACTAGTGCTTGAGAGGATGGAGAAAAGTTTGGTAGGGTGGGCATCTAGGTCGTTATCCAAGGGGGAAGGTTGACCTTGGTCAAAGCCGTGTTCTCCTTGCTGAGCTACTTTCTCTTTGTAAGGTTTAGGAAGTTGGCATGCGGTATGCGGTATGCGGTTGGTTTGGTCACCACATAGAGAGTGCGGTATTTGGACGAGTATGCGGGCGAGTATGCGGTTTTGCACTTTTTTATTTTAAAAATATAAAATAATTAGTTAATTTATTAAATTTTGTGTTATGCATTGTTATAACTATGCAACTGTCTTAAATAGTATAATAAAAAAGCATAGTTAATACTCCTCTTTAATAAGCATACAACCTAGAATATAAAAATTTTGGCATCTTGAAAAAAGAAAATGTAGAGATTATAATCCAAATGTTCATTTAAACAAATGCAAAATAGTAGCCAATAGTCTCTATCCAAAATAATGCCCCAACACTTAAAAACTAGTTAAGATAAAAAATTAAACACTCAAAATGTTTATCCAAACAAGCATTTAATTAAAAGCCTAAAAGAGTCATTCTGAATCAGGTCTATCTTCAAAATCTATGATGGGGATATCATCTTCCCTATCAGTCTCATCTAATGAAAATCCTTCTTCATCAAACCTTTGCAATGTTGCTGAGGAGCGTGCAAGCCTTTGACTCCTGTTCTGCAACAATTCTTCTGCACTACTTGCTTCAGCAACCAAGTTCCATGTCAACCTCGTTCCTTCAAACACCTCTTGCTCTCCTTTACTGCCTTCCAGCCAATCCCTAACGTGAGCTCGATCTTTTGTGGCCAAGGGATCTTTTTTCTTAAGTTGGCGCTCTTGCAACTAGGAATTGAACTTGACATAGACCAAGCCATTCATTCATTTAAGTTTAAGTTTGTTCATTCTTTTTGTATGGACCTGCAATTTGTTTATTTATTAAGTAAATAGTGACACCAATAGAAAGTATAATCCAACTATTAATAGTAATACGGATTGAGATAGTAGGTAGCTAGGTGAAGGGAGAATCAAGCTTCCCTTTCGACTTTGAAACAATGACATTAATAAATGGCTTGTATTGTACTTCAACGTCTTTAAATATAGCCTTTATCTCTTTGTTGGCATCCTCAAGCCCACTATATACAAAACCCATTGAGAAGACCTTCATGGTTAAAGTCACTTGTTGCCACCAAGTAGCACTATAAACAGTAGATGTAGCCCTCTCTCCTCCCTTTGTTCTGGACCACTTGTAAGCTCTCCACTCGTTAGAAGAAAACATCATTTTTAGCTTTTCCTTGTCCGTAACACTTTGTAAAGTGAAAACTTGTTGCAAATCTTGTCTCACCAGGTCTTACAATGTCCTTATGTGTGAATTGCCTCATCATGTTCAATGTCTTTGCATGACTGAAAATGAAAATTGTCAATTCTTTTACCTTAGTAATGGCATTCTTCACCTTTGGTTCTTTACCAATTTCTTCAAGTATTAAATCAATGCAATGAGCGGCACATGATGACCAATATATACTAGGATATTTGGTCTTGAGTAGTCTTCCTGTTGCCAAATTTGCTGAGGTATTGCTCGTGACAACTTGAACAACATTATTAGGTCCAACTTCCTCAACACATTTATTAACCAGAGAGTAAATATACTCTCCAGTATGGGAATCGGTAGATGCATCCACAGACTTAAAGAAGCTTGTGCCTAGCTCACAATTCGCACAAAAATTCATGATCCTTCTACCCCTTATGTCTATCCATGCGTCTGTCATAATAGTGCATCCATCTTTTTTCCATGATTCCATATGACTTTCTAGATTCTCCTTCGTCTCATTTACTTCATTTTGCAATAATGTCTTTGTGAGATTATAATAAGACATCTCCTACCGTACTGTCCAATTGCTTCACACATACAAATGAAGCCGAATGGGTGACTACATTGAAAGAGATGTCACAATAAAAAAAAAATTTCACCACAAACTTGTTGATCCGTGCTCTCTCTTCCTTGGCAAATGTATCTTTGATTGTGGTTTGACGCATACCACAATCCTCAGTGGTTTCTAACATTTCTGGCCTTTTACCATCCCTCTCAACCTCAATTGAGGGTGTTGAGTTTGTTTTAATGATCACTTCGTCTCGCATTTCTTGAATAGTTGCAGCTTTGTCTTGCTTCTTCTTTGAAGTTTGCTCCAAATAATGCTTTATAAGTTTTTCGACTTCAGGGTCGGATTTTTGACAAGGTGCAACATTTCCTTTGATACGGGCAAGATGTTGCTTCGTTCTATTTATCTCACGCCTTTGATACGGACAAGATGTCATTTCGATAAATTTTCAAGTGCACGTTTCGGTGGCACCGATGGTATGCCGTGTAAATGCTTGTGTTTTGACGTTGGATTTTAACGATTTCGTGCCCCAAATAGTCCATTTCGAAGGCGTGCTGATGTATGTTGACAAAAATGACAAAATTAGTCAGATTAATTGGAATTTTAAGAATAACTATTTAAATGGATAAATATTTCCATTTAAGCCATAAACCTTGTCTTATATTTCTTATTTAAATGGATAAATATTTTTAAAATTAAGGATTACAAGAAGAAAAGTGTTAATGCTAATTTAAAAGGGGACATATTGGTGATATATCGTTGATATTAGGAAATTTTGAAGAAATTACTCAAAATAACTTAAAATGGGTAAAAATGTTGTAATTTAAAAATTGCCTAGGCTCTAGAAGACTAAAATCATGTTTTGAAGAGACCTCTTGCAGTATGGATCATTAATATCTTTCTAGTTGGTAATATATGATGCATAACTTGTACAACAGTAGCAGCAGTACAGCATAGCTGTAGCAGCCAGTAGTAGCCAACAACAACAATTGCGCACGACTTAGTAGCAAGCAATAATGCAGGTCGACATACCATCGGCATGCTGACAATTTTGACGGCATGCAGCCTTCATGCCAATGACATCCCTTGCATTTTGATAAGTATATCGTGTCGATATGGTATCTTGCTAAAAATCCTTGTTTCGTCGGCATACTGCCGACATTTTGATCATTGCCTCCAATTTTGGTAGGTGATGGTCGGTGCAACCTCCAATGTCGGTGGGTGATGGCCAGTGCTATGGTGCTACCTCCAATAGCGATGGCAAGGAGAGGCGATGGTAGTGTGGGGTATCAGAGATGGCAGTGAGAGGCGATGGGGTTTAGGGCTTCAGTGATGAGAGGGGATGGGGTTTAGGGCTTCAGAGATGAGGGTATTGGGGATGGCAACAAGTGTATTAGCTTTACGTGGAAGGTTGGAACGATGGGTTTTTTTGGGGTTATTTGGGTGGCATTTTATTGGGGTATCCAAGATGTTTGATTTTTAAGTGGGTTTTTTTTTTTATGTAGGACCCTGAAGTTATTACTTACGTGGTTTTTTTAAGAAGAGCCAATCGGTGGCTCTATCTCAAAATCGGGTGCCTATGCAGCCGAGTAAATGCCTACTCGTCTAGACCCAAGTATAGGGCAACATGGCACTAAGTTCGGGAAGGAGTCCACCGACGCCTATGCGGGCGCCTACTTGGCCTAAGCGGCTGACTTCCTAAACATTACCTCTCTGTGTTTAGGATGTTGAAGAAGATAGAGAAGAGGATCATAGGTCTGATGCGAGATTTCTTTTGGACAAATTACGGGGCTGCGGGGAAAGGTGCCAGGCTAGTGGCGTGGGAGGAGGTGTGTCGGCTGGTGTAAGAGGGAGGTCTTGGGGTTTGTGATGTAGGGTGCATGAAGTTGAGCTTGTTGACGAAGTCGCTTACCAGGCTGTTGAGGGGGGATCGTGACCTTTTTGGGAGTGTTATGCAGAAGTGCTATGGATCCTTTATGTCGTCAACTTTGGGGCCATCTATGGCTGGGGCTTCCCTTTTCATCAAGGGGTTGACGTCGGCGGCCCTGCTAGTGCATGACTTTGTCTCCCCTTTTCTAGGGATGGGTGAGGCTTTTAGATTCTAGACGAATGATTGCATGGGTGATGGCTCTCTGAGCGACAGATTCCCTACTCTCTTCGTTAGGGCTACCCATAGAGAGGCGATGATGAGGAGCTATTCGGATAGTGCTTGGTGCTCGGCTTTTTGGGGGGTGTTTTCTGACCAATTAGTAGATTTCCTACGATGCTTGAAGGGATAGGAGTTGAAAGATGGGGTGGACGATGTTCATTAGGAGGGAGATTTTTTGGTGGTGTATGCTAGGTTGTGGGGGTCCACACAAACGATGGACGTGGATTTCCTTTGGGATTGTAGAATAATATGGTCAGTGGATTGCCCATTGAAGGTGAAGGATTTTGGGCGGTTGCTATGAAGAGAGACTTGTGATGAAGGCTTGGCGGGTAAGATGGGCACTGGCGGAAGATATGACTTGCTCGCTATGTGCTACGGATGAGGAGGATTTGGGCACTTATTTTTCAAGTGTACTTTCGTGGAGTAGGTCTGGAGGAGGCTGGGGATAGATTGGATCAATTATGGTAGTTCGGATGGATTTGGGGGCTCTTTCAGGAGGGGTAGGAGATAGGGGAGGCCTAATGCTTTTTTAGATCAAAGAAGGAGAAGACCAAGGTGTTAGTGGCTCTTTAAGGAAGGGTGGGAGATAGGGGAGGCCTAATGCTTTTAGATCAAAGAAGGAGAAGACCAAAGTGTTAGGTATTTGGTAGGGGAGAAATGGAGTGGTTTTTAAGGGGCAACATCCTTATGTAGTAAATTTTGTTTCCTTTATTTCTTTCTAGTTGGTGCTTTGGGACCAATTCAGGTTTATTCCTTCTTTTTTTTCAAAAAAAAAATCTACTCATGAAGGATAGAAGACACTATACAACAACAACCAAACCTTTTCCCACATTAAGTGGGGTCGGCTATATGGATTCTTTGCCTCCACACAGATTGATTTTAAGCCATTTCAGGACTTAAATTAAAGTAATTGAGGTCATACTTAATAGTTTTCTTCCAACACTTGTTTGGCCTTCCTCACCCGCTCTTAGCAAGTCAGCCTCCAACTTATCACATCTCCTGACTGGAGCATCTAGTGGCCTTCTTTACAAATGCCCAAACCATCTTAGGCGTGTCTTTGTCATTTTATCCTCTATCGGTGCCACTCTAACCTTTCCTCGAATAATTTCATTTGAAATATGATCCTTTCTTGTATGACCACACATTCATCTTAACATCTTCATTTCTGCCACAGACATCTTCTGCACATGCCTATAGTTGATAGCTCAACACTCAGAACAATACAGCATGGTTGGTCTTACCGCAACTTGATAGTACTTTCCTTTGACTTTTAAAGAAACCCTCTTATCACAGAGAACATCAGATGCACCCCTCTATTTCAACCACCCTGCATTAATTCTATGTGTAACGTCTCCATTAATTCCACCATCTAATTGGAAAATGGATCCCAAGTACTTAAAAGCATCTTTCATTGGAATACACTTTTCTCCAATTTTTACCTCCATCTCTTCATTGTTCTCTCTACTACTAAACTTGCATTCCATATACTCAGTTTTTGTCTTGCTTTGGTGTAGTCCTTTAACGTCCAGGGCTTCCCTCCAAAGCTTAAGTTTTTTATTCACTCCATCTTGTATCATCAACTAATACAATGTCATCAACAAAAAGCATACACCCTGGCATCTCAGCTTGGATATGTTCAACTCTTCCATGACCAAGGCAAAGAGATAAGGGTTTAAAGTCAATCCTTGATGCAAATCAATGGTGATATCAAAGTAGTTTGTCAAATCATCCTTAGTTCTTACACAAGCTGTAGCTCTATAGTACATATCCTTTATGAGGTTGATTTATAAAACTGGTACCTGTCTTTTCTCTAAAATTCTCCACAAGATATCTCTTGGGACAGAATCATAGGCCTTCTCCAAATCAATAAAAATCATATGTATATCCTTCTTTTTGACTTTGTAGGTCTCCATCACATGTCTCAAGAAATGTATTACCTCAATAGTAAACCGGCCTTGCATAAAGTCAAACTGATTTTCAGTTACTATAGAGATTTGCCTCACCCTTCTTTCAATTATTCTCTCCCAAAGTTTCATCGTATGGCTCATCAATTTAATATCTTTATAGTTGGAACAATTTTGTATATTTTTTTGAAAAATGAAAGGGAGGTTATCCTATAGATTACAGCCCAAATTCATTCCAAGAAAGCAACTTTACAAGATCACCCGGCTCAACAAAAAGACCCCCACAGAGACATCAGGGAAGAAAACATTCTCCACATACGGCCTCTCACCCCTAAAAATCACTCCATTTCTCCCCAGCCACGCACCCCACAACACAGCCAATACTTTGGCTCTCTCCTTCTTGGAACGAAAAGAGCTAGTACCCTCATGGACATTACCTCGCCGGAAAGACCAGAAACTGGTCATGTCCCTACCATCTATCCAACCAATGCCCATTCTCCCCTAAACTTGCTCAACAAATGGGCACTAGAAGAAAAGATGCTCCACATCCTCATCCCCCTCACCACAGAAGACACACCTCATATTCTCTGATGGGGCCTACCCTGCCCTCCAAACCTTAGTGACAATTCTTCCTCTAGCCAAGCGAAAATCTTGATTTTGAGGGGGCACTCCACCGACCAAATGAGTTGGCAATCTTCGGCAAGATCGAGAGACGTGTTCTATAATGTAAGACTAAGCCGACAGAACACCTTCGCAATAGAAAAATCACCGTCATCCCAAACATGTCTATCTTCTCCCACACCTGGAGACTATCCTTCCAAATCCTGCAACAATTGTTGGAATTCTGCCAGCCTCTGATTCGAGAGCCCTCCCCAAAAAGATGGGCACCACATTCCATCCTAGCAACCACCAACCGTAGCATTTTGATCCATGGCCCTCCCAGGTAGACGAGGATACTTGTCACCAAGGCTATCCCCAACCCCCTGCCAATCATCAAGCCAGAAGCAGAAGGCATCTCCTTCCCCAAGGATTGGGTAAAAGAATGACCGCACTTTTGGTACCACAGCTGCCAGGCCTCGAAGAAAAAAGATACACCTGCAGGTGGGGATAAGAAAGGCCCCTAAGACTGAAACGAACTATAGCAATGCCTCATGATGTCACAAACAATGCTTCTCTCCTATCCCACCAACCTCGCGATCCACTTTGTAAGAAAACTTAGATTGACCTTTCCTACATCTCTAACTCCCAACCCACCTTCCTGAAGCGGTCTACAGACCTCCTCCCATGCTACCAACTTGGTCCCCTTCCCTGTAGATCCAACGTTGGACCAGAAAAAATCTCTCATCAGCCCTGTGATCTTCTTTTCTATCTGTTGCGGGATTTTGAAGACTGGCAAGAAATATGCTGGCATCGCCGACAGCACCGCCTTCACCAAAGTCAACCTCTCCCCCCTCGACAGCAGTTTGGACGACCACCCCGCCAACCTCTTCTCAATTCTTTCCAGCAGTGGAATCCAATCCCGCAATCTAAGGCGGCTATCCGACAATGGTAGACCTAGGTAAGTCATGGGCAACTCCCCCACTTTGGTCCCAAGGGCCTCCTTTACCACCTCCACCTCCTCAACAGCCATGTTGAAAGGAGTGAAACAAGATTTCTGATAATTGATTCGCAGTCCCGAAGCCTCTCTAAAGAGTTTTAGCAGTATCCTCACCCTTCTTGACTCTAGACCAGCCCCCTCTATCAGAAACAGTGCATCATCTGCATACTGAAGCACTGGGATCTCTCTCCTGACCCCAGCCCCGAAACCATCGACCAACCCCCCAGCACAAGACTTGTGCGCTACTCTTGCAAGGGCATCGGCCGCCAACACAAAAAGCAATGGAGCCAGAGGGCATCCCTACCTGACCCCCCTCTTGGGCTGCACCAGCCTCCCGCAGGATTCCCATTCTATAATATCGAGGAGGCCGTAGTCATGCACCTCTTCATCCAATTAATCCAAACCTGTAGGAAACCCTTCTTTACCAGCGATGCCCAGAGGAAATCCCATTGAATCGAATCATAGGCCTTACTGAAGTCGACCTTCCACAAAAAGGCCTTCTCCTTCCTCCAAGCTACCAAAGCCTCCAAGGCTATCACAAAGCCATCTAAAATTCCTCTCCTCGACACAAAAGCCGTCTGCACTAGCAAGACAAGATCATGCAGAAGGACCTAGAGCCTGTTTGCTAAGACCTTGGCGACAATGAGGTAGACTGCATTGGACAGTGCAATGGGTCAGAAATCCTCAATTGCTTCCGCTCCATCTATCTTAGGCAACAAGAACACAAAATCTATTCAGCTTGTCGAACCCCCTGTTGTCTGCTACAAACTCCTCCAACATCTGCATCACCTCATCCTTCACTAGACCCCAAAATTCCCTGAAGAAGAGAACAGGGAAGCCATTCGAACCATGGCAACCTTCTCCATTAAGTCCCCACACTGCCCTCCTCACCTCCCCCTCTGTGAAAGCCGATGTGAGGTTCGAAGCTTGAGCCGCCGTAACACAAGTCACATCCTCCCCTCTCCATTTCCAGCACCCTCTGTTCCTCCGCCCTGTGAATTCTTTGAAATAATCTGCTGTCGCCTGCCCAACCTCCTCCTTTGCATAGGACTCCCCTCCCACCTGCAGATTCTCAACCCAGTTCCTCCTCCTCCTTGTCGATGTCGTCTGATGGAAGAACCTGGTGTTAGAATCACCTTCTCGTATCCACCTCTGCCTCGATCTCGTCTTCCACTCAACCTGCACCTTCCTATTCTCCTCCTGCACCACCCGGAGCATCCTCTCCCTACAGCTCCTTTCCTCCACAGGAATAGAACCAAGATCGTCCTTCCTGTCGATCCTGGATATCTTAGACAGAGCCTCTGTCTTCCTACTCTGCTTGGACTCCCGGATCTCCTTCCTATACACCCTCAACAAGTCTCGTAGCCCTGTCGGCTTCTTCACCAGTCGAGTAGTGGCAGACCCTTCCACCTCCAACAAGTTCTTCTTTTCCACCCACACCCTGAATCCTTTCTCCATCAGCCATGCCCTTTCAAATTTGAAGTAAGTCCTACAGTAGATCCCCTCACTAATTCTCCACAAGAGGGGTGTGTGATCAGAGAACGACCTCTCCATAGGGGACACACTCGCCAAAGGATACATCTCTCCAACAACTCCACACTAGAAAGGAACCTGTCGACCCTGGACTTCTAGCCGGTAGCATTCCTCCAGGTATATGTGCTGGAGACTGGGATCAAATCAACAAGGCCATGTAGAGCCACAAACTCCGCAAAACTCTCAGACCCAGGGTCCTGTCTACCCCTTCCACCAGGCCTGTCATCCACCTGCAACGTGATGTTGAAATCTCCTCCAATGAGCCACGGCACCTCCTGTGTACCTATCGCCACCACGGCAAGCTCCTCCCACATCACACCTTTTCCCTGAGCCTCCGATGGACCATACACCCCCGTCACCGTCATTCTGACCCCATCAGCTCTCCTGATCAACCTGGCAGAAACAATGTGGTTACCTCTGAAGCAGTCCTCCAATGCAAACACATCCTCGCGCCACCCTATCAATTGTCCCCTTGCACGACCAACCGCATCGAGGGGCATGAATCCCTCCATCCAAGAACCCCCAATCTCCCTCCATAACCTCTCTTCACACGTAGACAACTTCGTCTCCTGAAGAAGCACCACATCTACCCTCCACTGCTTGATGTATCCTCCCAGCGTCGACCTCCTCAAAGGGTCATTAAGACCCCTAACATTCTAGGAGAGAACTTCGTTCATCGGGAGACCGAAGCTTTCTCCCTCGTGCACGGGCGAAAACCTGTAGCCTCCACCATCTGGTACACTTCCTCATCCTCCCCATTCAGCACCCCTTCCTTCGCCCGCGCAACCGGCACCGTCCCCTCACGACCATCTACCACCACCTGATCCCCTTTGCTAGCCCTCCTAAATCTCCACCTTTGATTGTAGTGAAGACCCCCACCTTGGCCTCTTGCCACAAGGCGTGGCTTCCAACCAATAGTACTGATCCCACCTAAGTGCTCTTACTGCACTAAACCGCCCAGTGCATTCGCTGTCGCCAGCCCCTCCTTTACCATCGCCTCCGCCTCACCTCCATCAGGTCTAGCACCATCAGCCACCTCCCTCGTCTCGACCCCTCGCTCTGGCTCAGCCAAGGGAAACGCCGCCACCATAGAACCATCGACCCCCACCGAAGAGCCGAGGTCCAACCCTACCTCTCTTCTTCGCAGCAGCCTACCCCGAAGCTCCATTACGATCCTGTTGCTCTGCTCCTAGGGCACATCGCCCCGACGAGAGGGTCAGAGCGACGCTCTCCTCCGGTCCACCTTCCCCATCTCCCCCTCCCTGCACCGCCTCCTGACGCAGCTTGGTCAGGTTAGCAGGCTCTGCTACCGCCCCTACCTCGAAGTCAAGCCTTCCGAGCGACATGCCTTCTTCGGACCCGGACCTCTCCACCGAAGCAGGGTCTGTCGTAGATGGGCCTCCTTCACCGAACCCGGTTCCAAATACCCGACCACCCAACTCCACTCGCCTCTCCCTTAAGAGCACTCGAGGCTTCTCCAACTATGCTCCCGAATCATCTAGCGTAAATGTCACCGCCACTCTCTCCTCCAAACAAGGTGCCGATCCTGCCTCCTCGCCTTCCGATCTCATTAGTCCCCCTAATTCATTCGCAGACAGTGCCATCAATGGCTCCGCATCCAATGGAGTCACATCCACGTCAGCAACCGGTCGCTTGGGCTCCCTCTCTGCAGGCGACACCTTAGCTTGGGTTGTCGCCACACTGCTGGAGATTGCCTCCTCGTACGAAGCCCTCCCCTTAGGCCTCTTGGGGGTGCACGAGACGACCCACGACAGAGCGCCATGGTGAAGAAGCACCTTCGCCATCACCTGTGCACCCACCTTCAGCTCCACTACCGCCTCGATCTGGCCAGCCAGGAGGTCGGTCCCCCTACATCATCGAAGACGCGCGAAAGGAGAGATCACCGCCTCGACCAACTCCACCATGCGAAGCCACCAAGGGATCCCATCGATCAGAAGCTCCTCCGGTAGGCGTTCCGGTGGGCATTCCCTCCGAGCCCCATCGTGAATGGAAGTCTGCCTCCATGCCATTGGGTTGGACCCCAAATGGGAGGTCGTGGAGCAGAGCTCTTCCTCCATCGCAGGGGGAAGCCCTACCATGAGGACTCTCCCAGCCTCCAACGGGACAACCCTCAACCCTGTCTCCATCGATCCATCCCCCAGCGCCTCAGTACCTCAGATACTCACAGCTGCCTCGACACCACTTCACCCACCAGAACCACCCACCAAGTTCTGGAGGGCCCTAGCACCCGCTGACCAAGGTGCCTCCACCTTTGTCAGGGGCACCACCATTGGAGGGGGCGATGGGGGCCGCCCTGCTGCCGCACCAAGCGCCATGCTCCATCGCTGAGGCACTGCACAACGTGCACGCTAGTGCCCAATACCTCGGCAACCTTAGCAGCGAATGGGCTTTCTGCACTCCTTTGCCTAGTGGCCGGACCCCAGACATTTGAAGCATCGGCCACCACCCACGCCCGCCGCCCACGGATCGGCCCCGACCAACCTCCTTCTCCCCTTGACCAAACTCCATTCCCTCAGGCCTCTGGCATGTCCACCCTGCCCGTGAGGAGGTCGCACCCCTCTCCCCTCCTCTCCCCCACGCTCGCCCACTCTCCATCGCTCCCAACATCCTCATTTTAGACCCTACTCGTCATAGTAAGGGTGTTGGTCGAACAATTTTGTATATCTCCCTTGCTCCTGTATAAAGGTATTACAAAACTTTTCCTCCATTCCTCTGTCATCTTCTTGCCTCTCCAAATAGTATTAAATAATTTTGTAAGCCAAGTTATACTCCTTTCTCCCATCACTCTCCAAACGCCTATAGGAATATCGTCAGACCTAATAACCCTCCCACTTTTTATCATTTTCAAAGCTTCCACTACTTTCTTTTGTATCCTTCGATAGCTTGCTCGATTCACATAATTTTCTGAGTTGGCTAACTCCTCTAAGATAATATCATGCTTTTGTTTTTCACTAAAAAGTTTATGAAAATATCTTTTCTAACTTGTATTTATATCATTACTAGCTATAAGCACCATTCCTTCTTCATCCTTGATGCACTTTACATATGTAAGGTCCTTTGCTTTCAACTCTCTTGCTTTAGCTAACTTAAAGATATCTTTTTCACCTTCTTTAGAATCAAGTTTCTTATAGAAATGCTTTCAAGCTTTTGCTTTTGCCTCACTAATTACTTTCTTTACTTCTTTCTTTGCTCTTTTGTAAGTTTCCATACTTTTATCGATTTTATCTCAATGTAAGACTTTAAAGCAAGCTCTTTTAATTTTAAGCTTCTTCTGTACTTCCTCACTCCACCAAGCCTCCTTTTGTCCTAACTCCTCCTTTAGACATGCCTAGCACTTCCTTTGCCACCTTCCTAATACAGTTTGCCATATTTAATCATAATTCATCAGCACTTCTATCATGATTCTAGGTCTTTTCTTGTATCATTTTCTCTTTAAATCCCTCTTGCTTTTTCTTAAGATTCCACCATTTAATTATCAAATTCTTAAGCATCAATTTTATCTTTTTTGCCTTCTTCATACGAACATCTATCACCAAAAGATAATGTTGTGCAGTTAAGCTCTCCCCTTGAATAATCTTGCAATCTTTACAAGATAAGCGATCTCTTCTCAAAGCAAAGTAATCAATCTGCGTTCTTGTTAAGTCACTTTTATAGGTGAGCAAATGCTCTTCTTGTTTTTTTGAAGAATCTATTGGTTATGAAAAGATCATAAGCCATTGCAAAATCAAGGAAAGTTTTCCCTTCTTCATTCCTAACATCAAAACCATGATTTCCATGCACTCTTGCATAGTCGAAAGCATCTTTTCCTACATGCCCATTTAAATCTCCACCTAAGAAAATCATTTCTCGCTGTGGTATTCTTTAAATTATCATATCAAGCTCCCTCAGAATTTGTTCTTTATTCTTACCTTTAGACCAACTTGAGGTGTATAAACTGAAATGACTTTCAAGATTTCTTCTTTTAAGACTAATTTTATCAAAATAATTCGATCACCTAATTTCTTAACCTCAACCACACTCTCCTTCAAATCCTTATGAATAATAATGCCCACGTCGTTTCTACCTTTGTCCCTTCCTGAATACCACAATTTGAAAACTGTTCTCTCGATTTCCTTTTCTTTTTCTCCAACCCACTTGTCTCTTGAAGGCAAAAAATGTGAATCATTCTCCTTACCATTGTATCCACAATCTCCATGAGCTCGCTTGTCAAAGTATTAATATTCCAACTACTAAATCTCAACTTCTGTTGTGACATTCTTCGATGGTGAAGTGGTGGAACTAGCTTCTTTACTCGCATACGTTCCTCATGCGAGAACCCTTACTCATTTTGGACTACATTTGGGCGACGATATAGTGGAACTAACTTTTTTACTCGCATGCGTTCCTCATGCTAGAATCCTTGCTTATTTTGTACTACCTCCGGGCGGTGATGTAGCGGAACTAACTTCTTTACTAGCATGCATTCCTTATGTGAGAACCCTTGCTCATTTTTCACTACATCCAGGTGCCGATGCAACGCATCGCAAGTAGGGAACGTCCCAATGAAATTTGAGTGTTTGCTAGAATTCATGTTTAAAGATCCGATGAATTTTATGTTGACAGTGGGTTACTTAATGCAACCCTTCTTTACTCGGGCTTGGGACTGGCAATAAAAAGGCATAAGAACCTCAATAAAGGATAGAAGACACTATACTCGTGCAAAATTGCCAACTACTATGTTGGCTCTTACCAGCAAGGTGAGGAAAATGATAGTTCAAAGTCTCTATCCTAAGTGAGTCATAGATGAGAATGCCATGGCTTGCGACAAGAAGTGCATTCTTCCCCTTTCTGAACGATGATGAAAAGTGGTGGAAGGCATGAGTGTAGGCTGCAAGCAAGGTGATGGAAGGCATGAGTGTAGGTCAGAAGTTGGAGTAAGATGTAGCAAGTAAGGAGAACCATCACCATTCTCCCCTCTTTGCATTAAGTCAAAAGATGAGGATTTGCCAAGTTTATTTGATCTCACTACTTGTTCCTTCTATTCCCTCCTGAAACAAAGAGATTGCTGAATTCGCAGAATTAAGAATTTAAGGACCCAACAACTCGTAGAGAGGAGCAAAAAAACTGTAATGGTAGGGAACCCAGATTGACAAAATTGCATCAACTAAAAACATGAAAGGCATACTGTTGTGAATCAATATAGCTGGCAAAATCTAAGATATGACAATATGTGCACTCAGCAACACCGTTTTGCTATGAAGTATAAGGACATGTAATTTGATGTGTGATTCCTTAAATCATATAGAAGTTGAGTACAAAACTCTGAACACTTAAAAAATAACAAGCAATCTTGATAATAGTTCCAAATTATGTCTTTATTTCCAAAATGAACATTTTAATGTGGCACAACCTTCATCAGACTTGTGCTTGAAAAGAGGTTACCAAGACAATCATGAAAAACCATCAACTAAGACAAGATAATTTAGAGCCCTAGGCTATTATGAGTACATCTAGGACCCCAATAATCTATGAATTAAAACAACAACCACGACCTTAGAGTTTGACTAAGGGGATAAGAACTTTGGTGATGCTTTGCTAGTTGTTATGCATCAACAGTCAAATAATCAATCTTAGTAGCAGGAAAAAGCTAAGGTATGGCTTGATGGATTTTGGTAAGAGGAAAACATCTTAAAAGCAGGTGCCTCTGGAGAGCAAACATAATAGTGGTAAGAACCACAACATTGGTTGCAACAAAAGGAGACTAAAGATGACAATATGCTCCCCTCTCTTCATGTCTCCATCAATTGTCTCCCCATATCCTGAAATATATAAGATACATGATTAGAGATGACCCTATGATTTAATTCTTTAGTAATTCCTTTTTCCTTTTGAGAGGAAAAAAGGATGACCACTGTCTGTAGTGATCCAATTCATTTGTAGCTTCAAGAAACAGGGCCAAATGCAAAAATTACAACGATTGTATCCAGAGATCATATAAAGATAGAGCTTCCCTTACTACGTTGTTTGCCTAAGCTTTTTCTTCTTAAGTACGAACCCATTACTTTGTAGCCACAACGACCACATAACACAACAATCTTTACTCATAGTAGTGGATTAGCCCAACCATCTTGTTGGAAAGCTCGCCATAAACCTCCTCACGTGCAATTCTTTAGCATTGAAATAGATGGGATTCCAGTAGGAATTCACAACAAATAAATACATGGTCGCAGTCCTCCATTCCACATAAAACACTGCTGGTGTCGACTTCACGAATTCATTGCTTTCTCTTTGCCTTGGTAACAAGCCTTCCCCATTTAAGAAGCCATGTGAAAATTTTCACCTTTAGAGGGATCTTCATATTCCAAATAGTGATGCAATCCAGTATCAAGTAGACATCATCACTATTCGTGAAAGTTGAAACCTCTAAGTAGTTTATAAGCTTTCTTTACAAAAACATTTCCATGGCTCCATGCCAAAGAATTATACATCCTCTCACTTGGCCAAAGAACGTTAGCAATGTTTTAAGATCACTGATTGTAGCTTTAAAGAGAGCCCCATCAATACATGCAACCTAAGCCCTAAAGTTCCTCTCATTGGCCTATCCCACATGTTTGCCACCACATGTTGTTTATCAATAACCAAGACATATAATTGTGGTCATGCTGTTTCCAAGCTCCCATATCACATCTTCTTAAAATCTGAAGGCTTCTTGTCCCCTGAGACTTGCTCAAAAAAGTGATATATGACCCATTACTTCGCATAAACCTCTTCAAAAAGTTGAAGTGCCATGAGAAGGGTGCCTTCTATCCTCCTAATCGAGGGAAGAACCATATGAATCCTTCAATAGGTGATGCCATAAATAATCTTCATCTTTCATCAACTTAACCACTCATTCGGTAAGTAAAGCATCATAAAAGTGTGACAAGTAAAGAACTCCTATACCACCTTGCTCAATTGGCCCACAAACATCCTCCCACTTGACTAGGTGAAGGAACCTTCCTTCGTGTTGCGGCCCTTTACAAAAATCTCTTCACAGTAGCATCAATCTTCTCAATAATCTTCTTTGGTGGCTTGGAAATACATAGGTGGAAAACTGGGATTGCAAACAAGACATATTTCATCAACATAAGATAGCAACCCCAGGAGAGTACATAGCCTCGCCAACCTAGCATTCTTTTCTCCAGCCTATAAATAAGAGGTAGTCAATGCCAATTGTGGATTGCCTGCCCTTTAATGAAGTCTTAATACACCAAAGGTAGCCTTGCAACAATTGCATACAGGGCTTGCAAAGATGTGTGAGCCTTCTCTTCTTTCATGTTGAAAGGGACAAAAGTTGATTTGGTATGATTGATTCACAACCCTGAAATGGCCTTGAAAATCTTGCCAAGGTTGCTAAATCTTTGGCATGTTGTCCATTACCTTCTATGAAAAAGAGGTTATTATCAGCGTATTGTAGGATGAGTGTCACCAAGTAACCATCAACATCTAAAGAGAAACCGAAAAGAAGCCCCCTACTATAGGCCATAAAGGCCATCAAGGCCAAAATTTATGCAATAACAATGAAAAGGAGAGAGGCAAGGGAACATCCTTGTCTCACTCCCCTGAGGTTGCACCCAACCCATGGTTAGTCTACCACTAACCAACATTGAGAAGGAGGTAGTCATGATACATCTCTTCATAGAAACTACCAATGCCTCAAGACATGCCAAAGGTATGCCCTAGAGATTGAATCATAAGCCTTGGGGAAACCTACCTTCCACAAAAAGTCATTCGACCATCCCTTTTCTAAGCTAGTACCATTTCTTTAGCCATAGTGGATGACTCCTATAGAGACTTGCCATAAATGAAAGCTGATTGAATGGCATTGACTAAACATGACTACATAATCCGAAGTCTGTTGGCCAGAAACTTGGCCAGAATAAGGTAACATTGCATTGGAGAAGGCAATAGGGTAATAATCATTAATTCTTTCCACACCATGCTTTTTGGGCAAAAGGAATTTATAAAACATGTTGATCTTCTCAAATCCGAAGTTCTTAGTGACGAATCATCAATCATTGCCATGTCCAAAGTTCTTAAAGATGAATTCATTAATCATTTCCATGAGATCTTTTTGACTACCTCCTAAAATTCCTTGTAAAAGAGCACCTGTTACTTATTTGACCTTGGAATACCCTTAGCCTTGAGATTGTGAATAACCTCGAGGACCTCATCCTCTATGATTTCCTTGATGAGGGCATTAGAGGCAGCATCATCCAAAGTTGGTACTCCTGTATCAAACCAATTCCACGGTCTCGGAAGTGCATTTTCAAGGATTGCACTATCTACCCTTTGCCATAGATGATCTTCTCCCCCACCTTTAAGGAGTTGATGAGATTAGGTCTCCTTCTTGACCTGACCGCTAAGTGAGAAAAATCAAGTGTTGGCATCTCGTTTCAACCACAACTGTTTGGAATAATGTCACCAATCCATCTCCTTCTTAAAGTCTTACAGGTTAGTTGAACAACATTTTGCGAGTTCTACTTTCATTTTCTTCCATTGTTAGTTCCTTGGAGTCCTCAACCTTGTCTAAAGAAGAGATACCATGCAAAGCCTCTTCCTTAACTTTGTTGCTTTCTTTTCATTGCTCTCTAACCAAATCATTGAAATTGGGTTCTGTGAACTGGGATTTATCTAACTTGCAACATGATGTATAAGAAGTTCCCTTTTCCAAGCTCCAAACTACTGGAGTGTGGTCAAAGAATGACCTTTGGCTTTACTACAACCTCAACGAATTGAAAGCATTTAGCTATCTCCACAGAGCAAAGAAACCGACCAAGCTTAGACCATGCTCCAGACGAGTTTCCCCATGTAAACTTAGGCCCTAAGAATGGGATGTCATAGAGCTTCAGTTCTGCTACCAAATATGCAAAGGCTTTTATTGACCTATCTCTTCTTCCATCCAAGCAATCATCAATAGACAAAGTGGTATTAAAATTCCCTCCGACCAACTAGGATTTCCTATCAACCAAAGCATACAACTTGCTTAATTCATTCCAGAGATCTAGAGATGTGTCCTTGCATGGACCACTGACCGTGTTTATGGTGAAATGTGTGGACACTAATGGGCAATGGTTTTTGTTAGGTTGAAAGAGCGAATGAATTCTATTAAAAACTCTAGATGCCTTTATATAGAGAGGCAAAGGATAAATTGCAAGCACGCACTCATATAATATAAAAATAGTAAAAAAACCACTAAACATAATATATGACTCAACACTCCCCTCAAGTTGGAGCGTATACATCGAGTATGCTAAGCTTGGAACATAACAACTCAAGATGTTTCCTGGAGAGCGCTTTGGTGAAGACATCTGTAATCTGATCTTCAGTGGCTATATAGGGTGTAGTGATCTTACTAGTAGTAATGACATCTCTGATGAAATGGCAATACACTTTAATGTACTTGGTTCGTTAATTAAAGGTAAGATTATTTGTAATAAAAATAGTTGCCTTGTTATCACAATATATGGGAGTAGGGCTAGAAACAGATACGCCCAAATCATGTAAAATAGATCTCACCCACAAGAGCTCACAAGTAGGATGGGCCATAGCCCTATACTCTGATTCTACACTAAATCTGGAGACATGCCGCTTCTTATTTCTCCATATGATTAGTTGCCACCAACATAGGTACAATACCCTGTAGTGGATCTTCTATTCTCATGTGCTCCTGCATAATTTGCATCAGAATATCCCCATACATCCAGATGGCCATACTTCATGAATGACGGCCCCTTACCAAGAGCTTGCTTAACGTATTTCAGCACCTGACACACCTTCCCAATGCACTTCTTTAGGAGACTACATAAATTGACTGAGTCTTCCAACTGCAAAGCAAATGTCAGGTTTAGTAACAGTCAAATACAATAATTTTCCTACCATAGCACGGTATCTGGTCACATCTTCAAGCAGTGGACTCTCAGAATCTGCAAGTAGTATAGATGGGTCCATTGGTACACTAGTAGGTTTGCAACCCAGCATCCCTGCCTCTCTCAGCATGTCAACTACATATTTCTTCTAGGATAGAATAAGGCCACCATCAACATATTGTACTTCAATGTTCATAAAATAATTTATCATTCCCAGATCTTTGGTAACAAACTGAGAATGTAAGAACTTCTTAGTAGTTGCTATCCTTGCTTCATCATTTTCAGTGAGTAGTATATCATTAACATGCATAATGAGAATAACTTGACCCAATGGCTCTATACAACAACAACCATGCCCTTTCCCACACTAAGTGGGGTCGGCTATATGGATTCTTTGCCTCCACACAGATCGATTTTGAGCCATTTCAGGACTTAAATTAAAGTAATTGATTTTATATTCTATGCATAGTAAAAATTGAATGATTAGCAGAAGATCTACTAATGCCAAATTCTTGCATAAGATTACTAAATCTCTTAAACCAGACCTTAAGACTTTGTTTAAGACTATAAATGGTCTCTTCAACCTGCAAACCTTCTGATACTTTCCCTCAACCACAAATCTAGGGGGTTGTTGTATGTAGACTTCTTCCTCTAAATCATCATAGAGAAATACATTTTTAATGTCTAGTTGAGATACTGACCAACCACTATTTACTACCACAGAAAGAAAAATTCGCACTGAATTGAGTCTGACCACTGGTGAAAATGTCTCAAAATAATCAACTCTAAAGGTTTAGGTATAACCTTTGGCAACCAATTGTGCTTGATTATCTACACTATTCCATTTGGGCAGCATTTGAGGGTGAGCACCCACCTACACCCCATAACAGTAGCACCTGGGAGTAGGTCAACAAGTTCCCAGGTACTCTTGGACTGGAAAGCTACCATCTCCTCCTCCATAGCTAAGGTCTAGGAAGGGTCCTGAGAAGCCTCAGTATAACTCCTGGGAATATGCTTGTTGTCAATTGCAAGAGATAGAAGTCTCCCCATTGCAGGCAAATGGTTAAGCAACATATAATTGGAAACATAATACTTAGCACAAGATCTCTGTGGCTTCCTCTGAGCAATAGGAAGATCTACATTAGGTACCTCTGATGGCGCTATATTTGGACCCCCATCTGAATCAGCAGTATCAGTAGAGGATTGAGTAGAAATAGTAGAGAGGGTTCCTCTCTAGGGACAATGGTGGATGGAGGTCTGCGCTGAAAGTGTTTAGGGAAGGCTATCTGTAACCTTAAGATGTTTAGGATAAGTAATGGTAGGAACATCTTGAGGTATAGCTGGCTCATAGGGACTTGGAGGTGTAGTAGTGGGCATAGGCAATAGAACATCCTGTGTAACATTGGGAGACTTCCCTGTAATAGAATAATATGGCATGTCATAAAAAAAGTCACATCTTTACTAAGTGAAAGGGTATTAAAACACCTATATCCTTTCTGAGTTTTAAAATAGCCCATAAAAATGCATTTAACTGATTTAGGAGATAGCTTGTTCACTTTGAATAAATAAACAAAGTAAACACATCTAAAAACTTTTGGTGGTATAGAAAAAAAGCTCCCGATCAGGTAACAAAATAGAATAAGGGGTCTTTCTATCAAGAACAGAAGATGCACAATAATAAGAAAACAACTGTAAGAATAGCATCCGCCCAAAAAATGGCAGGAAATGCATATGGAATTATTACGTTATGTTGAGGGTGTTTTGTTATTTATTTCTTTTGGTTGTACTCTTGTTATAATTTTTTCCTCACCCCTCTCTATATAAAGAGATGTAGGACTGACTTAGGAAGTTAAGAAGATTCATTTTCTTCAACTTGGTATCCAAGCCAAGTTGAGGACACTACTAAGAAAATCCTAACCCTACCACTTAGCCTCATCACTACCCTTATCGGCGGCATTGTCGGCTAGCAGTGGGCCGCCACCGCTCTTCCTCTCTTCCCACCGCTCTCTCCTTCGCTGCCGGTCCTTCTCCAATGGCAGGGAGAGGGTAGTAATGCTCGATATCACTTGCTGCAGGGTCTAGAGAGGTCATTGGCTTATTGTTGATGGAGTTCTAAAGCTAAGGGCCTTTCGGGAAATGTATTGATGCATCATTAGTGTTGTGGTATGACTTTTTCTAACCTTTAGACTGTTTTTGGGATGTGTACTCCCCTTTGAAGTGTTGACGGAGTTTTGAACCGTGTGTGCGGATTACGCAGTGTGTATTCCCCGAATATTGTGTTATTGAAATTCAGATTTGTGGTTTGTGATACTTTGAGAAGTTACTTGTGTTGTGGGTGTATATGGCTTCTTCATCATAGTTAGAAGTTTCCTCGGCGCAAGGTGCAGAAAGTGGTCCGTACAAAAGCCTATTTTTTGCTTCGATTGTGAAGCTGGATGAGATCAATTACCTCCATTGGTCTCAAACCTTTCTTGTTATTGTTGAAGGTCATAAGAAGCAACATGTGCTCATAGAAGCACTACTAGAGCAGAAAATAGAGAAATATGCAACTTGGAACAGAGATGATGCTATGGTGAGAGCTTGGATTTTGAATAGTGCGATTCCTCACATTAGAGATGAGAACATGTATTGCAAGTCAGCCAAACAGATGTAAGATGACCTGAAAGTTGCTTATTCTCTTGAGTTGAATTCAACTTAAGTTTTCCAGATACACTATGATTTGTCACCTCAAACAGGAGTTCACAAGCTTGCCACAGTACTACTTTACTATGAAAGGCCTCTTGGAGAAATATAATATTTGCAGACCCATGTGTACATCTACCGCTTGCAGAGATCACAGGAAGGAGTTTTCTACTCACATGTTCCTTGCAAGTCTTAACATGTTCCTTACAGGTCTAAGTGATGATTATGCTGTCGCTCGATCTCAGATCCTTTATCTGAGCTTCCTCCTATTGAGGAGATTTACAGGAGACCTAGCAGGCTACAGGTTCAATCTACTCATGATGTAGTCTCCTCTAATATCTCCTATGCCTATGCAGCTGTTAACACCCGTGGTGGACGGGGTGGATCTTTTTGTGGTAGAGGTAAAGGATGTGGTGATGTTACACACAGTAAGCCTACATGCACCTACTGTCGGAGGATTGGTCATGTTGAGGCTAAGTTCTGGAATAAACTTGGAAGGCCTACTGTGGCCAACCAAGTTACTGTGACTTTTGCCCCAGCGACTTCTACTAAGCTAATTACACTTGTAGAGGCAGATTATGATGCAGTGGTACAATGTCTAGCATAATTGACTCATGATCAGCCTCAGTCTTCAGGCTCAGCAGCTTATGCCTCGGCATCAGGTATGAGTAATACATGGTTGATAGATTTTGGTGCTTCAAATCATGGCTGAGAATCCCTAGTGTTTTGGAGGTATAAGGATGTTCCACAATGATGTTCAGTCCAGCTTGTAGATAGTGGGCATGCCGGGGGTATTTATTACTCCTACTTTACATCTTTCAGATGTTTACTATGTACCTGACATAACCATGCAGTTGCTTTCTATTAGTACTATTACAAAGTAATTGAATTGCAGTGTTATTTTTTATACTGTTGGATGTACTTTTCAAGACCGCATGATAGGGAGGACGATTGGTGGCGGACATGAAGAGGGGTGTGTACTGGCTAGTGTAGAGTTTAGTTGCTACAGCTTGTTAGATGAGTCATGCTGGGAGTGCCTTGCAGTGACACAGAGGATTAGGCCATCCATTTTTGGACAAACTATGTTAGATCATCCCACATCTTTCGTTACCTACGGAGATTCAGTGTGATGCCTGCCAGTTGGGGAAGCACCACATATCCAGTTTTCTAGTGTTTATTTAGCTTAGCAGTTCGACATGTTTTGATTTAGTTCATTGTGATGTTTGGGATCTTAGTTGTGTGACAGATAGACAAGGCCATCGTTATTACTTACTTCTAGTTGATTTTTTTCACCTGTCATGGCTATTTTTGATGCGTAATAAATCAGATGTTGGTACTATTATTCAGCAGTTTGTGGCTTTTGCGAAAAATCAATTTGATGTTTGTATTAAAACTATCAGGACAGATAATGCATTAGAGTTCTGCACCAAACAGTTAGTGGTGTTTTATGGCTCCCTTGGTATTGTGTACTAGATCTCTTGTCCCCACACGTCATAGCAGAATGGGGTTGTAGAAAGAAAACATAGATACATTCTGGATACGACTCATGCCTTGCTTATTCAGAATAGTGTACCTCACATCTACTAGGGAGATGTAATGTTTACAGCCTGTTATCTTACTAACAGGCTTCGCTCATCTGTAATTCATGAGCAGGCACCATGGATAGTGTTGTATCTTGATGCAGATCTATTTTTAGTACTTCCCAAGATGTTTGGTTGTGTTGCCTTTGTGTATCTGCTTGGATGTGACCGTGATAAACTTTCCCTTAGAGCAGTCAAGTGTGTATTCCTTGGCTATTGTCACACTCAGAAGGGATATAGGTACTTTGATCCTATACATCGTAAGCACTATGTTAGTGTGGATGTTACATTCCACGAGTCTATTCCATATTTCTCCACACCCGCTTATCAGTTATGTGATGTGGAGATTGTTGTGCCTATGCCTGTACCTCCGGTATCCATGGATGATTTTGCTAGTAGTAGCAGGCCTGCTACTTCAGAGCAGCCTATGAGCACATTTAAGGTAGTACCACTAGATGAGAAAACATTCAAGGATACTACGTATTAGCTACCTATCAGTTACAGAGAGAAGCCTACACCCACCCCCTCTCCTTCAGCTCTTATTGAGCCACCATCGTCCTCCCCCGATCAGGTATGTGTTGAGCCAACTGACAATGCTTCTCCTGTTGATGTTTCCCCAGGTCCTGTATCCATGGATGTTGATGTTCCTATTGCAATTCGGAAAGCTCCTCGTTCCTATGCTCAGTACGTGTAGATGGGAGTGCAGTCCCCATTGACTCTTTTAGTGCTGAGTTTCATGCCGTCACTATAGTTGTCTCTAACTTTGAGATACCTACTTCATATCAGTAGGTTCTCATGAATCCACATTGGAAGTCTACCATGGAGATGTTTGCTCTCCGTGACAGAGGCACCTTGGAGTCACTCCGTTACCCTCTGGTGTGCACCTGGTTGGTGCTAGGTGGTTCTTTACCTTGAAATACAATCCTAATGGGTTTATTTTAAGGTATAAGGCTCGTTTTGTGGCCAAATGATTCACCCAAACCTACAAGGTGGATTTCTTTGATGCCTCACCGGTTGCTTGTCTCTTCACTGTTTGTATACTTATTTCTATGGTGGCACACTATGGATGGCCTTTACACTAGTTGGACGTCAGAAATGCCTTTATTTATGGTGATCTTCAAGAGATATATATGTAGCAGTCTCTTGGTTTTGAGGTTCAGGGGGAGTGTGTTTGTAGGCTATGAAAGGCCATCTATGGCCTTAAGCAGAGCTTCCGAGCTTGGTTTCAGCGTTTGTTAGAGGCATTGGCTGTTATTGGGTTGCAGAGGTCCTCGTCTGATCATTCATTGTTTGTAAGGAAAATCAGTGGTGGTGTTGTTGCTCTACTTGCGTATGTTGATGATCTTATACTCACAGGAGATAACATGGTTGGCATTTCTCGAGTGAAGGAATATTTAACATGCCAATTTGTTATGAAAGATCTTGGGAGGCTCAGGTATTTTCTTGGTGTTGAGATTGTTACAAGTAAGCAGGGTATTGTTATGTCTCGGAGGAAATATGCTCTAGACATTCTCTAGGAGGCAGGCATGCTTGGATCTAAGAGTGCTAATATCCTTATGGATCTAAAGGTTCATTTGTTTGATGACACAGCGAAGTTGATGGATAAGAAGGCTTATAGACAACTGGTGGGGAAGCTACTGTATCTGATCATCACTAGGCCAGATATTGGTCTTGTAGTAAGTAAGCTAAGTTAGTTCTTAGACAAACCTGCTGCTGATCATTGGCATGCAGTGATGTAGGTGTTGAGGTACATCAAAGAGTGTCCAGGTTATGGTCCTTTGTTCCAAGAGAAAGCTCCTATGGCTATTATTGCTTATTTAGATGCAGACTATGCACGCGATGTTGGGGACATAAGATCTACTACAAGTTTCTGTACCTTTGTAATAGGAAATCTGGTGACCTGGAGAAGCAAGAAGCAAACAGTGGTGTCACACTTGAGCGCTAAATTAGAATACCATGCTATGGCACATACAACAACAAAGATAATATGGATGCGATCTTTGTTGCGAGACCTTCATGTTATTCTTGAGTAGCCCATGGAGATATATTGTGACAACAGGGCTGCAGCTTATATTGCTAACAATCTCATGTTCCATGAAAGGACTAAATATGTGGAAGTGGATTGTCATTATACCAGGAGCCTAATTCAGTAGAGTTTACTTTATACTGCTTGCTTAGCCTCATCAGAACAGACTATAGATATATTTACTAAGCCGTTATATCACCCTATGTTTGAAAAGTGTAGGAACAAGCTGAGCATGGTTGATATATATGTCTAACTTGAGGGGGAGTATTATGTTATGTTGAGGGTTGTTTTCTAATTTAATTCTTTTGGTTGGACTCTTGTTGTAATTTTTTCCTTATCTCTCTCTATATAAAGAAGTATAGGGTCGGCTTAGTAAGTTAAGAAGATTCATTTTTTTTCAACTGAAACAGATCAGTTTAATTTGTGTTCAACCACCCTATTCTGTTTGGATGTATGAATACAAGAGGTTAGATGTATAATACCAAGAGATTAAAAAAATTGAATTAAAATAGAGTTCACAAATTCAAGCCCATTGTTAGTTTGAAGCATGTGAATAGTAGTAAAGAACTGATTCTCTATTTCATTAACAAAATTTTTGATCAATATAAGGGTTTTAGATTTCTCCCTCATCATAAAAATCCAACAGACATGGGTATAATCATCCACCAAAATAAAAAAATATCGAAAACTTATCAGACTCTTGAATCGACATGGACCCCATAAATCAACATGAATAAACGAAAAAACAGAGATTCAGTTCTATTATTACTGCTTGGAAACGACACTTTATGATGGTTGCTGAGTTGACAGGCATCACAAGAAAAGGAAATTGACAACTGCATGTCAGGAAACTGACGACGAAGAACAAAAACACTAGGATGTCCTGGTTTGAGATGCCACTGTAGAGCAGAAGTGGTAAAAGTGTTAGCTATGGAATGATGCTTAGGTGGAAGATCTAGGTAGTATAGGCTATCCTACTCAAGTCCACCAATTTGCTTCATCGGCAGGAGGTTAAGAAGAAAAAATGATCATGAAAAACTATTCTGCAATTTAATGCCTTAGTAATTTGACTGATAGACATTAAATTTAAAGCAAATTTAAGTACATGTATAACATCAGAAAATGGCAAAGTAGTAGATAGAGAGATGTCACCCAAGCCTATCACAGGGGACAAGGCACATGCATGGGAGTAGTCAATGGTTTAAGAGACGAAAAAAGTATAACATCTCCTGTGATGTGTAAGGATGCACTTGAGTCAGCAAGCTATGGTGGTGTACGAGCACCTCTAGCATTAGCAACATTACTTGTTGTTTGAGCCACAAAAGCACTAGCACTAGAAGTGGCCTGAGAAGAAACAAGTCTGTCATATTTGTCCTTAGAAATAGTAATCTACGGACTGACTTGCTCTTCCTCCTGATAATGCTGACTCACATCGCTACCTTAGGCAGCCTGGTTGGCCTGATGCCCCTGAGGAAAATTGTCTTAATCTAGCACCTATCAACTGTGTGATTCGTCTTGTAACAATGGTCATAAAACAAATCACATCATCTACCACGGCCTCCTACTCTTGCACCACATCCTCTCCCCAGCCTCCTGAGATTCCCCTACCATGACCAGCAACCACCATGGTTAGAAAGTAAGACGGGGTTAGATATCTTAAGTCTGGACAAGCGAGCATAGATCTGAGTAGGTGTAGGGATCTCCTCAAGAGTCATAAGTTGATCTTTAATAGACTTGTATTTAGGACCATGACTCGCAAGCAACTGAACAGAATGAAAGGCTTTGCATTGCTTTGCAATAACAGTAACATCTGTGGAGATCGGCTAATAAGTGTCTTGGTCATCCTAGAGGTTTTTCATAGAGTCATAGTATTCGGCAAAGGACATGGTTCCCTTCCGAAAAGAGTGCTACTCCTCAATAACCCTGTGAAGATGACTAATGTTGCTCTTATTAGAGCGTATCTTAAGAAGAACCTCCCACATCTTCTTAGCAGACACATATGACATAACCTGCTTTGCTATAGGCTTCTTCATTCTATTCAACATGCATGTGGTCACCCAATCATTATCTGTCTCTTAGTCAATAGATTTGACAACAGGCTCATCTTGCATTAGGATGTATTTCTTTCGATGTGATCCCACAAATCGGGAAAAAGAAGTAGACTACAGAAGGAAGTTGGTGTCATCTAACTTGATAGAGGTTTCTTGCACAAAAGAAGATGCGTTTGGGGTAGATATCTTCCTTGCCGAGTCGCTTGAAGGACCCTTGTCTTCCATATCAATCGACATGTGGCAATCACAAAAACAAGGTGCTGCAGCAAGAAATTAGACCATATGCAGATCTGAAATTGTCACAGATCTAAGAGAAGCGATGAAAATCAGACCATAACAACCAACCTTTGGGGCTAAATACCCCAAAGGGGTTATTTCTTTTCCTTAGCCTCTACTTGGTTGAAAAAGAGGCAAGATGGGTGACTTTTCAAGTCATCGTAATGCGTGTAGATCAGCCCAAACTCAGAGATGGGCCCTCAACGTGCTGCCTTGCCTCATGGAGCAATCGTAAAGGCGTAGCGTAAGGAGAAGAGGACAGATGAACTGTTGCTCCAAAAAAATGTGTAGAGGCGGTGTTGTAGCAGTTCATGCCGTACCTGGGACCGCCTCCACCGTCTTAAGTGGCGGTGCAGAGGCTGTGCCAAGCCCCCTCTGGGCCTCCCTGCTTGCGGCGGTGACGTTGTTGCCTGCTGGGAAGGTCTGGTGGCGGTGGCTGGCAGTGCATCTTGAGAGAGGGGGATATGGTGGGGGGATTCAGAGGCTAGGTTTTAGGTGGGGTACCCAGGCACCGGTCTAGGACCGCTGCTCTGATACCATGTTAGGTTGAAAGAGCAGATGAATTCTATTAGAAACCCTAAGTGCTCTTATATAGAGAGGCACAAAGGGTAAATTACAGGCACACAGCCATACAATATAACAACGGTAAAAAAGCCACTAAACATAACATATAACTCAACAATTTTCAAGAAAAAAAAGCCCGTTAGGGTCCACCTTCCTGTTTTATGTAAGACTAGATTGAAGTCTTCACTATTCCATGATTTACCTACTAAATCCACCTGCAGGAAATTTGAAAAGTAGATCCACCAATATTCTTTTTTGCAGTTGCATCCAGCCCTTCCAAACTTTGGTTCTTGCAGTAACGAAAAATCAATCCTCCATTTCGAGTCATATTTGGACAGTGCACTCTGAACAGAATCCTATATATTACGAACATTCCACAAAAGGACCTTAATGGTTTAGATCAGATGTATTCCTAGTAACCACAATATTTGTCACCTTTCTAACTCCTATCATTGGTGCCACTTTTCATTCTGCAGCATCTGGAATGAACCCTGCATTAAAGCCTAGCCACTTCTTTTTACGTCACATGGTCAACATGATGGTGTTGCCTCTACGCTAGTGTTTTAGATACTGGCGGTATGGCATGTTGGTGATATGGCTATTTTTAGGTAATAGGCATATCGACATGGAAAAGTTATCGATATACAGGTGTTTCGTCGACATGCCGGTTAAACCATCGGCATGCTGCTGGTAAGATCTGTTGTGTTGTTGGTATTGCTGCTGTTGGCGCACACTCTTGCTGCTGTTGCTGCTACTGCTGGCGTACTTTGCTACTATTGTTACTGTTGCTATTGGCCAACCTAGTGGATTAGATCTCCAACATGAAAAATATTGATATGGATAATTTTGGGTCATCGATAACCTTATAACCTGACATCAATACATGGGCATTTCTACGGCATGCCCATGATACGCACACTTGGAAATTTATCGGCACAACATCAATGTTGGCACTTCAAACCTTGCTATACACAAGCTATTGCCTCTTTCTTACTCCCTACCGGAACCTCTCTTCCCATTTCTTCCAGTTCCATTTCTCCACAAGACAAACTCACCCAAACAGGTTATTGATGGTCAGCTGCCCCTTATCCAAAACTATGCCGGACTCATCCTCCGGCACATGTGCATCCATCTCAGAGTGTGGTTCCGTGTCAGCCAACACTGCCTGAGAGCCTCCTGTTTGAATATCTGGCTCCCTTGCCCCATGGTGACTGCAGTAGGAGAACCACCATCTTTGGATGGTTCACATAGCTCCCCATCACTTTGTTGCCCTCCGCTGCATTGCCTGTTGATGGGAGAGGCCTCTGACATTTTGGCCTTTATGTTGCTTGAAATCGGGACAAGGCCTGATAGGTTGTCGAGGCTTTCATCTAGGTCCACCTCCTGAAAAATTCCAAAAGCCTAAAAAAAATGTTCTGAAGGAGATTAGGAGGAAGTTCAAAATGGAGAGAAGATTGGGACAATTGTAATTTTCCAAGGTGGGGCTGGAAACTGGTCCCATCGAATCATGGTTGATTGCAAGTTGGCGCCCATCCTCGTTCCCCACAATCACCATGTCACCTCACATCTCTTGGGATATCAATTGTCCCCCACTAAAGTTTCAATTTTGCACTGTCTTCTTCTGGTATAGTCTTCAACCAACTGCAGTCCCTAGTTGTGCCTAAACAAATGGAAGTCATCAACCATGATTAACCTCACTTGGTTAAGGTGGCTACCATCATCTGTGAACAAACTGGCCTCTCTAGGAATGGTCTTCGAAGAAGCAATTTCAACCCTTGCCATCCTTGGCCTTTGTCATCAATCCTTGATTACACCAATTGACCCTTCGCTGTATCCATTAACCTGAGTTCACAAACCTTTTGAAAACTCCAAAGTTGCCGTGTGAGGTTTGTTATGCTATTGGGTTGATCTTTGAATTGTTGAGGGCCTGCCCAACTATTCAGGGTTAGTCAAGTTTACCTACAAAGCTGATGTCGTGCTGACTTGTCCTAGAATTGAAATGGAGAGTCTAGGTTTAAAGTCTTAACAAGCTTCAAAAAAAGGGTGCAAGTAGATCCAACATAGTGAAATCCTTCTCTTATCTATTGCAGGTTGACAGCTCTGCCTTCCCGTTTCTCAAGGTGATCAAAGATTGAACAGTATGAGGCCACTCCTTTTGTTCCAAGGTGACTGAGGGATTGTAACGTTTAGGCCATCTTTTGTGCTTTTTGTGGAGAACTAGAGAAAAAGACAATCCAAAAGATTTCACTAATCCTTCCTTGTTGAGTACATAATCACTACACACATGGTGAGCTGTGATAGTGTTTCATGGAGATTACCTTTAGGGTTCATGGTTTTTGATCCAAGAAGGAGAAGGTGATTTGGCTGTGTTGTGAACATGCTCTTACATTGAAAATATGTTGGTCAATGCTTTATTTTTATTAGAAAAGTGGGTGGATAATCTGTTATCATCATCATGTTACTGACTAATATATTTTGGGTGTTCATTGATCTTAGGTAGCCATCCTTTTCCCTAAAAAAATCAAGTCATTGTCACAAGTTCAAAATCATAAACTATTATAAATGTTGTGTCGATCGACTGCTAGAACAAAGGTAGTTGTCCTTGTCCAGTATAGACTAATTCACGGTAATCCACTAGATGGACAATGGTAGTTGACTAGTAGAAAGAAGTTTCAAATTGTGTAACCTACATGGTATTCAACTAGGTTCATTTGACTTGTTGGGACATTTTCATGCTAGCTGGCTTGTTGATGCCACGGTATCTGACTAGCTGATCGTTTTTCATAATAGTTTACTTCATACATAAGTTTGTGTTTTTTGGAATCCTAAAGGAGTCTTGTCACGTTGATTGACCTAAGAAATTGATCATTAAAGTCTCATTTGGTTAGTGGAATAAGTAGAGGAATATGAATGAGTGGAATAAAATGGTGGGTTAAGTGGGTTTTGATGTTTGGTTGGTTAGTGAAATAAGTGTAGGAATAAAGTAAAGTTATTTCAGTTGGGGTGTTTGATTAGTGGAATAAGTTGTGGTTTAGGTTGTTTTATGTAAGCCAAATTATGGGAATGGATGAATTTGCCCTTGGTATTGTGGGCTTGGAGGTTGTAGTTGTTGTGGTTGGTAAATTGTATTTTTGTACAAGTAATGCGTAATTTTTAATGGAAGGAAAATATGCCATTTTTTTCTTAATTGAGTGCATGAAAATTTCCCATATGATGCAGCGGGAATTAGTATGGAAAATTTTAAAATAGCCCACATGGATGTTCTTTCTTGAAGTCACACGAAAGTGTCTTGTTGCTTTAAATTTGCAATCTTAACTAGTTTGTGTAAGTATTTTGCTGGGTTTAACATGGGTTCATTAGAGGTGGTTTCAATACAATAAACCTAAGACAACATCTTTGAAGTTGGAATTTGAATAAAACATGGAATCGTAGCCATATCATTTCTGGAATAAGAAGAGAACCTCATGAGAAGACAATGTTAGGAATTATGAATTTGTATTAACCTTGGAAGACAGTAGTTACAGTTGTACATAAAGCTGATATAATGACATCAAGTACACAATACATTAACAAATGAGGCAATTGTTATACAAGATTGCCTTCACTCCTACGTACAGAGAGTGGAAATAAGCATAATGAACAAGCACTTAGTGGCACAAAACCAACAAAAGATTACAATTGATCAATGGACAGAATTGTCATCCACGTATATGTGCTGCAGAGGTTTAAGCAAAATTGCAACAGATCGTGAATGATTTGTAGTCTTATAATCATGGAAGGAAGTTGATAGGAGTTGATTGGAACTCATCTTCCAATTGCATCACAAGTTAGAAGCAATTTTTGAATTAGATCAGGTTCCATTGTATTGTGAAGATTTGGGATTAGTATTAGTTCAAAATCAATCAACTTTTTAATTGAAGAGGATTTTGAGAGGATATAAGTTAGCTTTTCCATACAGTGTTATATGTTACATTCACATAAAAGAACCTCAAGAAATCAACTCCTTCATAGCAACCTGCAACTTGTTCCAAGTAGTCTGCAAGTTAAATTACTTGAATGAATGGAAAGTCTTTATTCCAAGCTAATTAAGATGGAAGTACTTGCAGAAACGAGAAAGAGATTGTGTGGCTGTTATAAGAGGTCCAATTTCAATCATAAATAAATAAACTGACTACACTGCAGCAAAGGTGCCAATTACCATTAGATCAGTATCAAACAATGTAATTGAAGAAAATGATGATAGGAGATAACTTAGTTTTTCCACACATTCTTATATGTTCCATTCACATCAAACAATCTCAAGAAATGAAGTTGTTGACACCAACCTGTAGTAGCAGGGAGAATCCAATTTTAGGTATAAGTAAAGAAAGCTGAGAAGGCTGATTCAAAGGTGACAATTTCTACCAGATCACCATCAAACAACTGGTATTGAAAAAGATTAGGAGAGTAGAGAACTTAGCTTTTGGAGACATTGTTATATGCTCCATTCACATCAACAGAACTCAAGAAATCAACTCGTTGACACCAACCTATAGGCTCATTTCGTGACTGTACAAGTAATTAGTAACTGCTTGTATATGTTGATTATGAAGGAATTTACATGGAACTAGTAGAAGCAAGGAAAAAGAGATTGCGTGATTGTTATAGAAGCTCCAATTTCAGTCAAAATTGAAGAAGACTAAGCTGAAGCAAAGGTGACGCAAGATCAACATAAAACAATCTAAATAATTCAACTCCTTCACACCAACCTGCAACCCCTTGGAAGTACTCAACAAGTTAAATTTGTAATTATGATAAAAAATGTTGATTGGAAAAGAATTAAGATGGAATTACTAGAAGGAAGGAATAAGAAGATTGTGAGACTGTAATTGTTGAGAGAATTGAGTGATTGTTTAGTGTCACATTGGAAAGTGTGGGCTTTGTGTGTGAGTGGTGGCCTATAAATAGGCGTGTACTCTCTCAGTTATTCTTTGAGAAGAAATACAAATCAGTGCCCTATCGGGGTCTTCTCTCGTGGTTTTCTTTCTGTTCCTCGCGAGTGGGGTTTCCACGTAAACCCAAGCGTTCTATGATTGTTTATTGCTTTGATTTATGCTTTCGTATTATTTATATATTTCAATTTGGTATCAGAGCAGGTTTATTCTTGGGTTGATTATCCAATTATTATTTGGTATTGGATTTATTTTTTGTCCAATCTCTATGTGTTCTCCGACATTGAGAAATCGGAGGAGTAGGAAGATTGGGACCCCTACGACATCCCCCTGGACGTGACCCTAATGTTGGATCGCATGAGAAGCCTAAGTGCTACAAGGTCAGTGAGATCTTTTGTGACAAGCTGTCGGGGCGCTGCACCCCCTTCTTCGAGTCGATCTTCAAGATGTGCTCCCTCCGGCCAGGTGCTGCTGAAGGCGACGCCCCTCGCGGACGGGTCCGTCGACGTCATCATCGACTTCAAGGAGATGAGGTGGAGGCTGCAACCCCGCTTTTGTCGAGGGCGAGGCTTTGGAAGGGGGCCAACGAATGGCAACAACGAGGAGGCGAAGAAGGCCGGGCGCGGTGGCACGCAGCAGTAGGATAAGCGGCGGTGTTCTGTGTGGACGACAAGGGGCCACTGCGACCATAATACCCAGCAGCAGTTGGTGGCGGCGGCGGCGTACACATGGTAGTCTTTGAGGATGAGGTGGAGGATAACGGTGGTAATGAGGAACTTCATGGCGCCACTCTGGCGGATCTGAAGGTGCCGTTGTGGAGCAGCAACGATCACGAGGTACTGCAGTGCTGATCCAAGTGTTTGCGATGGTGCTGTAGGGTGGGCAGTGGTCCTTCAGGCGGGCAGCCATTCTTCAAGCTACTCGTAGTGGTGCTACGATTCCGTTTTAGGGTTGTTGTGACGGTCCTTCAAACAGGCGTAGGAGGAAGGGCTTTGGTTTTGATCTAAGAGAGGTGAGTTTCCTTTTTCTATATGATGGTTAAAAAAAATAAAGTCAGGAAGAGGATAAAAGCAAGTTAAAAAAAAGAGAAAAAAGGGAAAAGAGAAAAAAAAAGAGAGAAGAGAAGAAGAAAAAATAAAAGAGAAAAAAAGAAAATGGCATAAAAAAAAGTGGAGAAAAGAAAAGAGAAAAAAAAGGTAAAAAAAATGATGATGAGGTTTATGGTTGAGAGAAGATGTGGAGAAGTCTTCTCTAATTTTTAATATTTTATTTCTTCTTGTCGTTATTATTTTTTTTCTCCCATACGAGTATGGGAGAAAGGGGGAGTGTGGGAGCTTATTGTAGTCACCTCCGCTTTGGAATTCCTTTTGTTCATGGATTCTACGTGAGAAACCTAACCCTGGGAGGTCCAGAGTTTCGAGGTCCTCAGAGGAAGGACTCATTTTAGGTTTCTATGTGGGAGATCAGTTTCGTGGACAGAGAGGGAGATCCACCTTCGAGGTCTTTAGAGGAAGACCCAATTTCAGAGATATTGAACGGGGAGCCATCAGAACCAAATCTTCAGAGACAGCCATAGATCTTTCAGCAGCTCCAGCCTTTGTTCCCGCTTGTGTACAATGGGTTTCTTTGTGTTACAAGCCGAGCATTCCATGCTCCAGCTTGAGGGGGAGTGTTGAGAGAATTGAGTGGTTATTTAGTGCCACATTGGAAAGTGTGGGCTTTGTGTGTGAGTGGTGGCCTATAAATAGGTGTGTACTCCCTCAGTTATTCTTTGAGAAGAAGAAATACAAATCAGTGTCCTATTGGAGCCTTCTCCCGTGGTTTTCTCCCTACTCGTGAGTGAGATTTTCATATCAACTCAAATGTTCTATGATTGTTTATTATTTTGATTTATGCTTCTGAATTATTTAAATATTTCAACCGAAATAAAACCTTAAATTTCATTCATAAGTAAAGAAAATTGACAGAGTTGAAGGAAAGGTGGCAATTACTACCAGATCACCATCAAACAACTCTAATTGATAAAGATAGACAGTGATATATCTGTAAAGAAAGGCACAAACTTCACCACTATCACAGAACCTCCTATCCACATATGCAACTTGGAAAATTTTGAGACTATTGTAGCAGTGAACAATGAAGCACCAACATACCTGATTCGCTACGTATGACAAATAGTTAGTTCATCGTTATTTTATTATGATAAATAACTTGGTCAGGAAAATAGCAACACATCAGATATTTCTGAAAAAACTAAGAGAGATATTGAGTCCGAGGAAAATATGCCACGTGGACTGTCCACATGGCACAGTTGGTCACGTGGCAGTCCATGTGACCACATTTGCAACAACCGGTCATATTGCGCTTGTAGTTCAAGTGGTTTGGTTGGGCCTATTTTTGGTCATTAGGATTTGAATTTGATAAATTAGGATTGTTACTTGGTTTGTTTCCTTTATTATAGGAGTTGTTTGGTGAGTTGTTTTTCCTTATTTAATTACTGCCTAGTCTATGAAAAAGTCAAGAGTCCTTGTATTTGCCTTGAGCTGCACTAATTAACGTTTCCATATTCTCCAACTCCTCTCTTTATCTTCTTTCAATGCCGATGCACCCTCTGCCTCTCTCTGTTGATCATGCCTGCAGCACCAACATCAGGAGCAGCAGCGGTGCTGTTGCCCCTCTCGTTTTCCTCCTGTTCACGGTGAACACGGCACCAAGTGCAGCAACATCAGTAGCAGTGTTGTTGATCTTGTTGCTGACATTTTCGGTCTCTGTCTTCATGGTAAACAGAGCCCACATATTCCCTGATTCTCACAGAGATCAGGGGCTGTTGTGGCACTGCTGAAGTATCTATTTTGGCCCAAGCTTGAAGTCTGCACGCTTTGTATCCTGTGCCAATTTTTGACAAGAGAGAATTCATGTATAAATGGATGCATTTAGTACCTGCCAAGGTTCATTGAAGCATTGAACTCTGGTGGTATTTGCTATGTACTAGACTCAATTTGCTTCATAGATAAAGGATAACCGTCATTGGGTTAGAGCTAAGTACTTTGGACGGTTATAATTTATATTCCCTTGTCGTTGTGTTGCACGAGGTTGTTGCAATGTAGCCATCCACATCGTGCGAATGCTATTAGTGGAGTTTCATGCATACATATGTAATCATGCAAAGCACCATCTTTTGTTTTTCCCTTGAATCTATATTGCATGGGGTTGCTGCACCGTAGCCATCCGTGCCATGCGTACACTTTTGATGAGGTTGCCTATTTAGGTAGCCCCACCATCTCCATCCAAATGTATCGTAGACTAACCCTCTGGGAAAAAAGCAAGGAAAAAAAGAAGCTTTCATCATAGTCATCATGGCATGAAGGAAATATAATCTTATGAGCATCTTGCATATTCATTGTTAGTCATAGTGTAACAAAAAGTAAAGTACGCAATATACTAATATGAAAAAGAAAGCCAACAATCACATCCATAAAAGATGATACTGTTTGCACCGCTAGAGTACAAGAAAGAGTACGTCTAGATATAGCATTGATAGAGAACAAAACGTAAAGCTAAACCATTAACCTCGTGAACTGGTAACACCATAGCTCGAAACAATGACGAAGACGTAGCTAAACTACATGGACATGTTGTTGAAGTGGTGGACCATCCCCTCGTAGCAACTTTCCACACAACACACCTCGAGCTCTCTTTAGGTCCGATACCTTCTATTGTAGTTCGGCTATGTGCGACTCGTAGGAGATAACTTCCCTCTTCAACCTACGTGCTTTATCATTCTTCACCTCCAACCGACGCTCTAGATCAGTAACATGATCAATCAATCACTCAACATACTCCTTGGAGGCATCCCCCCTTATGTTGGATGTGGGAGACCTCTAACTTCCCATATAACCTAGCCAAGAAGATCAGCTCAGTGTGGTAGAATTGAAGCGTAGGCTCATGGTTAGCGGAATGAACCTTGTACTTGCAACCGTGTTATGCACATATATGAGAAAATTAGTTTATACATAACAAGACTTCCATGCAAAGCACCAGTTTTCCATTCTACTCACTCCATCACTTCGGGGGTAAACATAGTACAACATTTGTTGGGTGGTCTCCTTATTGCCCCTGTACTCCTATAAAACGAGATTGCAAAGATCTTGGTAGGAGCATCTCCTACCGTGCCTCCAAAGGAATCCACATCTTGATGCGATCTCAATTTCTTGTAATTTTATTCTCACCGAAAATTGAGAAATTGACATCGAGTTGGGAAAGGAAGTTAAAACTATGAAAGTAGTACATCATGAAGTTGGATTTCGCAATTACAACCATGAACGTAGAAATACCTCCAACAGGTGAACATAACATAGGAGAAGAGCATATGAAGCAACGTAATGGGAGGGATCAGCCTCTACGTCACGTAGATCTAACCTATTGTAATCGGTCCAAAGATGCCGAGTAATTTCATCATGAATCGCCAAGCCTGCATTTATAGCACTATCATCAACCTCACCTTCAGGGTCATCATCGTCGTCGTCCTCCACTTGCTCGTCAATTAATTGGTCGAATCACTCGTCATCGGGATCAAAATGACGGAGGAAGTTGTGTAGGATGCAAACTTCCATGACCATCTGACACTGGTTCTTAAACTTGTAGAATGGTTGATGGTCTAGTAATTTTTATCGTCCTTTCAAGGCATCGAATGTGTGCTCAACGACATTGTGCAACGAATCGTGTCAGTGATTATAGATTTGCTTCACATTTTGATACACATGACCCTTGTACTCCTTGAGATGGTATGCAACACCTTGATATGGAGCCGTGTGTTGGTGCTAGAGCACCACGATCATTTGTTTTGATGATAACAAAACATGTGTTATTTAACATTTGCACTTGGAGTCTTAGATTTCAGGTCAATTGCAAATATAGACGTGATTAGACGGAATTCGAGCTCGCATCCAGGACGGATTGGAGGAGCTTGATGGAGAACAGAGGAGATTCGCGAGGAGTGATAGATTGAAGATGGAAGGATAAGAAGAATATGATAGAATTCTATTTATTCGTTTCATGTACTTTTGTCTTTATTTTCTTGCTCTTTATTTCCTTAGAACATTATGTTAAAGAGCCTCAAAGTACCCTAACAGTAGTCCTAGGAACACCCGCACAACCCTAGGATACTTAGGTTTTCTGTAGAGAACTTAGAAAATCAATATAGGGTTCAAACAGCATTTCCAGACGTCTAATTCCCAAATCAGAAGTTTGATTATGTGTTTTAAGACGTCTGACTGTTGATTTAGACGTCTGATAACATTTAGGCTGGACATAGTTAGTTCTGTCTGATGAAATCAGACGTCTAGACCTTAGACCAGACGTCTCCTAAGACGTCTAATGACTTTGCCAGACGTCCAATTAGTGGACCGTTGGCTCTCTTACCATACACTCAAGGATATGACCGTTAGAGCCTTATTAGACGTCTTTAAGCCCTTCCAGACGTCTGATAATTGACCGTTTTGCCTCGACTGTCCCGAAAATCTCTTCTCAGAGATTTCTAGCCGTTGCAAATCCATTCCCACGAAAAAGTAGGTTTTCAGACGTCCAGACATAGTGCCAGACGTCCTGTATGTCGTCTGATGGATTTGCGCTAGAATCCTTTTTAGATCTGATTCAAGTTAGGAAGAGACCCGCTCAAAATCAGACGTCTGACCTTGAAATCAGACGTCTTAAAGTGGTCTTCCAGACGTCTGATGCCAGAATCAGACGTCTGATAACCCTGTCAGTGCAATGATTGTTCCTGATTTCGGGTTGATTCACTTGGGCTTTGCACCCAACGGCTATGGAGCCTTTCCTAAGCCATCCAAAGCCTTCCTAAGGCCTCTATAAATAGAGGGGAACCTCTTGCACACTAACACACACCTAGATACACAAGACACACACCTTGCAATACACTTTCAAACCATTTTGTGTCTCTCTTGCTCTCTAAGCTCTAGTTCTTCATCTAGAGAGCATCAAGCTTTGCGCACCCGCTCTCCTGCCATAGCTCACGAGAGCGACGTAACGTCGTCGTGTTCACGCATCCGCGTCGCCGACGCACTCCTTGCAAAGGGAGGTTTCCTAATTCCCATAGAAGCTAGGTTTAAAATTACTTTGTTGGCTCTATAGGATTTTTGTCTTTTATCTTTGTTATTTGGTTGGGTATTCGCTTTGCGAATTCCCGTCTCCTTCGTAGGACAAAATCCTTCTCGTGGAGAGAAGGGGTTGAGGAACGCTATTCTCGCACTTGTAGCGTGGTTGTAATTGAGGTTGAATTATTCTCGTTTAAAGTGATTCGTTTAGTGGATTTTGATTAACTTGGTTGATCGGAAAATCCTAACTCGAGAGGGTTAGGTGGTGGTTTTCACCCGGTTTGGGTTTCCACCTAAAAATCTTTGTGTACTTTGTGTGATTGTATTTTGTGAGATTGTTTATATTTTATTTCCACAATTATTACGTCACCCCTCCTGCTAGGGACGAATCTACACCGTTAACCTATCGGTATTTGCATACCATAGGTCGACCAAGTATCGTCTGTCTTGTGGGACACGAAAGTTCTTGACATTGAGTGTCCAGTTGAGTTCCTGCATGGCAGTTGAAAACCCCTTGAACTTGGTGACTACATGGATGAATTCCATATCGAGGTTAACAATAGCCATGACATTCTGAGATGTGAACTGCCTCCAGCAACGAAATCTTGCTTGTTGATTGTTCCTTACTGTCACTTTTATGTGACAACCATCGATGGCCCCGACAGAATCTTACCAGGTTAGGAAGAAATGTGGTATATATTAGTTTGTAAAAAGCAATGATCGTAAATTACCTTTAGAATGTGAGAGGGTACCTGAAAGTAAGGGAAGAACTTCGGGTCCCACTTATCTCGTCAAGGACTGGTGCATCAGGTCCAGGTAACTTGATTGAAAGATACTTCAATTTGAGGATCTGCTTGACGAATCAATTAATGTAGCGACTTATCGTTTCCTCAAAATGCTAAAACCTCTCCATGAGATGCTGATTTGATTCGCCATATCCCAAAACTAATAAGAAAATTGCTAATTGCTCCTCCACTATCATGTTCCTTGTATTCTTGAGAGTAATTCGTTGTTTCAACAAATCTAACGGATGTTAAGAAGGCTTCCTTTAACATTTGAAATTTACCCTTACACTGGTTCGGCTTGGGGTGGTACAGAATGCCATGCACCCACAAGTGTTTTATCATGGGGTTTGTGTTTCAGGCTATTCTCTTGGGTTGTCATGGGTAGCACTGTGATATTACAACTACTGGTAGGAGCATTTCCACGATCGCCATCTCATCTTCGGAGAACTCCATACTATCACGCACGGAATCCTTACCTGAGGAATCTGACGAACTATCACTACAATTTGAACTACTTGAGTTTGACATTCTTGAAAATTGTGGGAAACGTCATAACAACCTGCTTTGTTAGAAGATGGATATATTTCACCAATATATTTGGTCCTACCATGAAGTAATTAGAAAATGTTGGAAGGAAAGGACATAAAGATGAAAATACAATGAATTACCATTAACTCATGACAATAAAGTACGACCAAGTGTTTGACTTTACTACATAAGCAGAGAAGTAGAAGGTAGGATAAAAAAAAGCACATAAACTAGTAAATGAGAGTACGATTGGCAATGATCGAGGAAATCATGCTACTAGGGTCAAGCTTGAAGAACATGTTGCAACCAATCATAGAACGTTCCGCATTATGAATGACATTCATAAAAACAACTTGGTTCCGACTCTTGGAGAAATGCTATGCCAACATGACTATATCAGAAGGGGAGAGGTATGCCATGTGTTCCTTAACCATCTCGAGGTAATGCCCAATCTCCTCGCCTGTGTTGACTTCTTAAGTTTTGAAATGTGGTGATTGACAATCTTTTTTAGCAAGGAGTTTGTCTCCTGTATGCCTTCCAGAATCGTATTTATGGAATTGGACTCATGCTTTTTGCCACCATTGGAACTACCTTCGACACTTAGCCTTTTACCACAATCCCCACTTGGGTTTCCACGTGGTGGACTAGACTATGGAGGGACTTGAGTACTCTATTGAATCTTAGAAGAACCATAACCATAACCTGCTTGACCAGAAGAAAGTTCCTCGAAGTTGAAATTTTGCTCCTTGAAAGTATTATCATATGATGACCGGGTAAATGGAAAGGATGGTAGAGTTGGAGACTCGACTGGTGGAACTGAGGGGATAAAAGGGGCCAGTGTGTCCTCAGATGAATCAGATGGACAGTTAAGAGGACATCACATGCTCCCCCGTACCAATGTCCTTACGAATAATGTTATTTGCGTACTCATGCAAGGGAAATGGTTTGCCCTTTAACTTTCATAGCTTCAGAGGTAACTATGAATATAGGAAATTGAAATCAGTATTGCTGATAATGTAAGGAAGGGAAAAGAGATAAGTTGAATGTAGAGAGATACCTTCAACCAAACTTCTAGAGTGGGTGCTACTGGATACATGGTCGTAAGGTCCATACCCCAACCACTCATATTTAGGAGACGGTGGTATGATCGGAATTTCTTCTTCAAACCCCTTCACCTATGGAGAAGCTTGTCTTGATCATAACCTAAATGTGTCTCCCGAACGAACTCAACAACAATTTCCCGTCATGCATGTTTGCTGAACGTCCGCCTTCCCAATCCCCCTTATTATAGTAATCTTTGAAAATGTCATCAACTTAGTGTCCATTTCAAGGCTCTAGTTCTTAGTCCTCCTAGATCTCCCCTGGTTGGACTCAACCTAATCTATTGGTTGTGTGGTAGGCTGGGGGACTCCATGGCTCATTCATCTCATTCTACAAGGTATGGGGGGTTAGTAATTAGACCACCGACTAGTCTCAAGTGATTGACTTTGACAAATTCAATTGAATATGACATATAATTTAATATCACTATATCCTTTCAAGTGAACATTTCAATATTTCCTATTTCTTAGTACATAATTAAGTACGTGATAACCTCAATGCCGAGAAATAGCGTAGTTTGCCTAAATCCTTGGTTACAAACGTGCTCTGTAAGTATGTTCTAATATCCTGAATTCCCTGAATGTCATCTCTTGTGAGTAGCATGACATCAACATATATAGCAAGAATGGTAGTTCCAGATTACTTTCGTCTAATGAAGACAGAATGATTAGAAGTAGATTTACAGAATCCAATTTCTTTTATTGAAACATTAAGCCTCTTAAACCAAGGCCGGGGGCTTTGTTTCAGGCCATAGATAGCCTTTCTAAGCTACATACTTGCCTCCCCTTCAACCACGAAGCTTGGTGGTTGAGACATAGTCTTCCTCCTGCAAATCACTATATAAGAAAGCATTTTTGACATTCAATTGATGCACTGGCTAGTTTTTATTTACCGCAAGGGAGAGAATGACCCTGACAAAGCATATATGTGCCATTGGGGAGAACGTATCAAAGTAGTCGACCTCATAAGTTTGGGTATAGCCCTTTGCTACAAGTCTGGCCTTCAGCCTCTCAATAGTATCATTCGGGTGATACTTCACAATAAACACGTATTTGCAGTCCACCACCTTGCCTTCTGGTGGAAAATGTGTTATGTCCCATGTACCTCGAGATATAAGAGCATTCATCTCATCCTGCATGGCATGTCTCCAACCAGGGTCTTGAAGAGCCTCTTCATGATGTTTGGGAACCACGATAGCTGCAAGAGCTGTAGTAAATTTCTGCAAATCAGGAATAAGGTGATTAGTAGTTGTACAATGAGCCATGGGGTGTAAGGTACAAGATCTCATCGGCTTTCTCAAAGCAATAGGAAGCTCATCAAACTGTTGTGGTGGATCATCCGGATCTGATGATGGTGAGGGGACGTGAGGCTCCTCTTGATCTTCTACCTGCATGATAGGTACAGGGACAGGAATAGATGAAGTATGTCGACGTTGATAAGTCTGCGTAGTAGGGAGTCTTCTCAATAAAAGAGACATCTGCAGATACATAATATCGTCTCCTAACATGATTAAAACATCGATATTCCTTTTGGGTTCTAGAATAACCTAAGAAAATACAATTAACGGACTGGGGAGACAATTTATTAGGGATCCCAAAGAGGTGAACAAAGCAAGTGCACCCAAAAACACGTAGTGGCAATGCAAAGGATGTGATATCTGGCTGCAACAAAAGTAACTGTGTGGCTCCGTCAAGCATAGGGGAAGTCTATTTATCAAGTATGTGGATGTTAGGATAGCATTCCCCAAAAAATTCTTAGGCACATTTGTGGCAAGTATTATGGTTTTAGCAACATCAAGCAAATGGCTTAATTTCCATTCTGCAACCTCGTTTTGTTGTGAAGTGTGAGCACAAGAGGTTTAATGAAGGGTACCATTGCTGGAAAGAAAATCGGCCACATCTTTTTGCATAAATTCTAAAGTATTGTCACTACGAAAAATTTGATGCGAGTAGAGTAAAAATTTTGCACTTCATTGAAAAACTTTGGAATAATAGAAATAATTTTAGACCTATCATGCATGAAAAACATCCAGGCCGACTGAAGTCATTAACAAAGACCACAAAATACCGGTAAACATTCCGGTGAGTTATTGGACACGGACCCTAAACATCACAATGGACCAACTTAAAAGGCACTGAGCTCCTTTTATTCTATCTAGACGAAAAGGAAGCATGATGATGCTTGCTAAGATAACAAGCTTCACACTTTATATTTGGTATAGTTGACTCTGGAAACACATTTTGCAGTCGTGAAGTAGGATGACCTAGTTGATGATGCCAAAGAACTGGATCCATAGAAACAGAGGCAACGTCGACAAACAATGTAGAGGCATCAATGTAGTAATGACCATCATGTTCAATCCCCCCACTAATTATCATCTCCGTCCAGATGTCTTGAAAATAGACAAACTGCTTGTCAAATATAACACGACATTTAAGCTCCTTACATAATCTGTAGACAGATAATAAACTCAACAGGAATTCTGGAGCACAGTAGACAGTAGAAAGCCTTAGCTTATTGAAGAAATGAACCTCTAACTCCAATAACAGGAGAATATGTACCATTTGCAAGACAAACAGAAGTGATATTATTAGCTTTATGCATAGAGGCAATAGCATCTTCCTTATTAGTGAGATGACTCGAACCACCTGAGTCAACAATTCATAAGGAAGAGGATGAAGTAATGGTAAGGTTCACAGAGCTACTAGTGGTAGCCAGAGAAGCTGTAGTGTCTGAGGCAATAAGTTGACGCAGAAGGGCCATAAGATGATTATAGTCATCCATCGTCAAAGTAGGGGTAGGAGATGACATTGAAGTAGAAAAGGATTCAGTAGAGGGAGGTAGCTCCCCCTTAGCCACTGCAGTAGTATTGGAGCAATTTCTTGGATAACCAAATTTAACCCAACATTTTTATGAGGGATGATTAGTCCTCTAACAGTGAATACAAGGTTCATAGACGCGACTTTGTCTGCGTCCACGATCACCACCATAGCTGCGACCCCTTCGGAATCCGCCTTTGCCTCCAGATGTAGCAAAAGCCGATGTCTTAGTGTTAGGTGTCGTTGAGACAATTTGAGGATGACTCGCATCCATAGATATTTTCTGTAGACGACCATACACAGTCTCCAATTTAGGCATAACCTCAAGGGCCAAAATATTCTCACGAGCAGATGAAAACTTAGCATTCAACCCATTCAAAAATCTGTAGACTTGCCAAGTCTATCTCTGGCTGGTTTGAGCATCACAACAAGAAGGATGAAACAGATTTAGCTCTTCAAAGAGCCTTTTCATCTTTGTATAATAATCAATAAGTGTTCTTTCTCCTTGAGACATGGACCATATACGGTGATATATGTCTGAAAGACGAGTATGATTGGATTTTTGAGAATATTTCTTGGAGAGGCTCTCCCACATATCCTTCGCTATCTTCTTGTACAATAGATTTAATGCTATCTGTCGCTTCCACTATTCATTATCTAGTTCATCACCAGATAATTATCCTGCTCACATTTTTTAAAATCCTTATGAGTTAACTTAGGAGGACTAGTAGAGAGGATTGAAAGCTTCTTGTGGCCACCCACAAATATCTTGAAAGCCTATGCTCATAGGAGAATTTTGAGGTCCATTGAGTTTGATGGTTGTCCCTTGAACCATCAGGGAAGCAAGGTAGTCATCAGCTTTGCTTCAATTGTTTCACTTGAGGTAGATGCCATGACGGTGACCACACAAAGCGATTGAAATCAGGAGGAAGAACTCAGATCTGATTTTCAGTATCCAAAGCGGTAGAACACGCTTTACGAGTTATGAGAAGTAGAAACCATAACCCAAGCCACTTAAGGAGGTGTTCTAGCACATCATCCTCCTATTAGAGATGTGCAACACCTCAGGCAGTACCAACCAGAGGAAGAGCACCCCCCTAGCGGCACCCTGCGGCACTGCTGGGCTACTAGAGGTGCTCAGTGGCGGCGTTAGGCAGTAGAGAGGGTCCAGTGGTGCTGAGTGATGCTGTTGGGCCGCAGAGAAGGCTCGATGGCGCTGGGTGGCACTGCTGGACAATAAAGAATGTCCGACGACGCTAGCCAGTGCTGTTTGGCCTCAGGGAGGCACTGGTGATTGTTTTTTTTTTTTTGAAAAAGGAAAGGGTAGTTATCCAGGGTGATAACTACCCAAGGCACTGGTGATTGTTGAGAAGACCCGGTGGTGCACTAGGGTTTCAACGTGCGCTAGGGTAGTGCGAGCGACGCCGGCAATCGTGGAGATCCGGTGGTGCTGTTGGTTGAAGTGGCGCGCTAGGGTTTTAGAGTGTCAGGGTAGCGCTGCTGGATGCCACTGACGCGTGGGCGGTGCTACTGGTCGCTGTTGGTGCCAGTGGTGTCCCCTAGTGATGCCGGTGGAGGTCTCTATAGGTGTGTTTGAGACCAGAGAGGGAGAGAGAGTAGCACTATATGGTGGGAAGAGTACTAAAGCGCGATGGATCTAGGATCCACCTCACTCTGATACCATGTTGAGGGAGAAGAGAAAACACAGGAATCTATTTTATTCGAAACCTTAGCTCTCTCTTCTTTACTACATAAAAACATTATTGTCATAATACATGTTGTTAGTATTATTAGAAGAGTACATGCATTATGTTTTGTATAGTTGAGGCCTGCTCACGCTTTTAACCAAGACACTCTCTTATATAAAGCAAAAGGTTGAGATTTTGGTTGTGTATAAGCATATCTGTCCAAGTTGTATATAAAAGATAGTAAGAGCCAAATCCATACCAGCCTTGTGTTAATAAAGATACATCTTTACTTTTAACCCAATACCAATTGTTCTGTCAATCTATTGAAATAGAAAATTTCATGTGATTTTGGATTTTTTTTTTCGAATGCTGAAGGGTCCCCGAATTTCTCGCTTGCTACGGAGCACCTCCATGATCATAGCCATGGCCATTCTTCGGCATCGAGTTAGGGATGGCTGGACATAGATTGTCACCACATGCCACCACAGCCTATGTGCGTATGGGCAAGTCCGGGGGATTCGAACTTGGCACCCCATACAGGGAGGACTTTATGGGGATGGGTAGCACCAGCTATGCTGCCTTATTAACCTTGATTTTGGATTTTGAAGTGGTAGAACCATAAAACAGCTGACCAGTAGAATATTTCATTGGCATGTGTTATGATGATAAAATTTTTATGTAGCAAAGAAGAAAAGCAAAAGGTTAAGATTTTGAACATTAAAATGAAAGATATATATAAGTAATTATGTATTCATACATTGCTTATAATGATCATTACATTGGACATTCTTGCAACTTTCAAATGAAAGAAGAGGAAAATAAGAAAGTTTCCATGAATCATGATGGGGCCAAAAGTTGGTTTACAACATACAATAGTCAAACAATGCCAAGCAACATGTATGATGTCCTAAACTACTCCATAATACCGTAAATCTCATTACCACTTGTCAACAAATAACATTCACATTACATGTACATAAAAAATTGCACCTACTTCATCCTAACATTCGACTAATTGCAGTACAATTTATTGCTATAAATTGCAAACACAGTAGGCTATTCTCACACAAGTTGAGGGGACTTACCTCCTAAACAGTCGTTTCATGAGTTTCCCATGGCAATGCTTGACATGCCGGAGAAGAGCATGACTCTCCGTAGTTTAATCACTTGTGATTACATATCAAAAAGGTTAGCAAACATGCCAATGCCCAATGCATCATGGAAGGAGGGGAAGCTCAGTCCTTACAATCCTCTTCCTCCTCCTTAATTAAGATTAGCAATACCACCCAAGTCACAATATCAAGGAAAGAAGGCAACCACTTAAATAGACATTGCCTTGCTTCCCACAGGTTAGGGTAATGCAGCCACAGTGAGAGCACATAGGGCTAAGAGCCCCCCATCCATCCTCACACCACAGAAGTAGGCAACACAATTGATGACAAGCTATGGTTACAGATGAATACAGAAACCTTCATGGTTGGCATCGATCACAAATGGAAGGATATAAGTAGGCAAAAATCTCTTAGGATGGGACATAACAAGTAGCCAGAGGTTGTAGGAAGAGACTCAACAACACAACCACCTCATTCACTTACGCATCTACATCATCGAGCAACACACTCCAAAGAAATCATGCTGTGCACTCTATACCCCATGGCTACACCTTTTTGAAAGGTTGACATTGTCAATAAAGAGATTGACACAAAGTTGAGACACTGGTCAATGCTAAACAACAATTGTTAATGACCCTACTTCCCAAAGTCGATAGGAGCCGTGACCTCGAAATGTTGATCGCCAAAATCGAGTGCGAGAACCAACACTTCTACAAACTCTAGATAAGAAGACCTTAGAAACCCTAATCTCTAAAGCCAATGCAAATTGTACCTCAAAAACCCAATTGCCTTCTTGAATGGAAAGAGGACCACATAAACCCTAATAAAAAACACCGTCATTGCAAGACATCTACACACAAAAATTTCACAAGAATGGAAATAAAAAAGCCATCGGAAAAAGGTATGCAACCCTATCAAAGAAGATATGTAAACATGCCACAAATCTTGAAAATAAGTACATTGCCGGCGCCCAGCGACACCTTCACCATTGATGCCCCATTCTCTAGCTGCGATATTGGCGTTTAGGAGTGTAGCATAGTGCACGTTGGGGAGGGGGTTGCCGAGGAGGCGAGGAGGAGGGCGGTGGCCCAGATGCGAGGGCGAGGGGCTTTAGAAGGGCATCGGGTTATCTCTTGTGCTTAGTGGAATAACTCTCGGGTTATTACTTATTCCACGGGCTAGGTGGGACAAGACTTGCTCTGAGTTATCTCCACTGCACCCAAAGCAAGTGAAATGCAGGGTAAGTGCCTCAGGTGCTGGGTTAAAGTGCCTTAACCCGACAACCAAATGGGGCCTAAGAATCCAACAGCTCACCCATACCCTTGGCACATGCACACACACAATGAGGGCGCAATAGCAAGGGAGCGGTTCTCACTAGTCTTTGGTGTAATCTAACTATGGTAAGTTGCAAATCAGTTAATCTGGAAGTATTTATCTTCCAATTTCCTGTTTAATTAGTCTTGCGCATTCCATAACTTCTCAAGAATATAGACAAGTACATGACGGTGGAAATATCTAAGAAGTTTTCCATCTATGTAAGGAGCTCGTTTGAGCTTCTCTCATGGTCATTTTTCCATTATGATGCCAAGCCCGTTACAATTGAAAACATCAAATATTATCTGCCATGTTAGTCTCTAAATAGCTTTGTGTTGTCAATAAAGTTGAGCAAACTTGGTGTCTAGCACCAAAATAATCGCATGTGAAGTTGATAGAGATAAAGGCAAAGCCAACATAGGCATGCATAGAGAAGACAAATAGGGTTGCACATCTTACACATGCCAAAGAGTAGATTTTGTGAGATCTTTCATCTGTCCAGCTTCATCGTCTACATGTTGCAGCATTGCACCATTCCTGAAACCCTAGAGGGTTTTGCAGCTACAACTTGCACTTTTCCTTGTGTATACTACTTGAGAAGCTGGGAAATCAAGGGAGGTGGGAGTTGCATTCTTGTTGAAAAGAGGATAGAAAAAGGGTTGCAATGGGATTACCTTCCTGATTGCAATTGATGAAGAGAAACATGGTGCCCCCCTACCCCCCCATCTTGTCCTAGGAGAGAGCTTTTTGATAGCATTGGCACCTCGAACTTGAAGGCCTCAGACTACAGAGTATGTAAAAGGCATGATGAGAAGAGCTACAAGAAATCCACCAGCTCTCTAGGTGGTAGGCGAAGAAAGGTTAAGAGGAAGTGAAAGGGAATATATTAGTAAATGAGCCATGAAATTAGCAAAATATAAAGGGGACCTCTCTATCAAGAGGTTAGATCTTGTGCTTGCATATTTCGGTTTTGAGATAGATTGTCTTGTCGTTGATCAAGTGAAATCTACTTATTATTGCTTGCAAGGCCAGTCAATCCCTCTCACTTCCAGGGAATTGGTGGAAAGGCATCAGGGATAACTACTTCATCTCTAGGTGGTAGTGAGATTTCAGAAAAGGTCACTGAATCACCTCTTGAAACTAAATCAAGTAGGCCTGAAAAGGTCTTGGGTTGCATTGTTAAAGGCCATTGAGATCACCCTCTTGTTTGAAAAGCTGCTTCTTTCTGTGAGGCCAATTGATTTGGACATTCATGTCAAAGATTTAAAGGTCCTCAGGGGAGACTGAAAATAGCTGTAGCCATTCCATACGAGATATGCTTTTTTCGTTGTAGGTTAGGAGACAAGGAAGTGTGTTAGGAGGCAACAAGGGAAGGAAATCATCCGCTTAAGCAAGCTTGGGAGGTTTAGGCACTAACTTTGTAGGTGATGAGAAGGGAAGAAGGGATGCTACCTGCATCCTAGAGGGCACACAAAGAAGAGTTGTCATTGGTGTGAGAGGGGGCAATTGTAGGTAGGTATAAGGGAACAAAACCCCTATGGGTTAGTGTACTTTGGTATCATGTGGAATACAATTGAATGTGGAGAAAATTACCTAAGCATCCCTTAAAATATGCATCCATTACTGAAAAAGTAAAAATAAAGTGCTTGTTTTCCTTATCTAGTTGGTCAAGTATTGCCACAGTATCACGTGGAATGCCATTGAACGTGGAGAAAAATTACCTAAGCATCCATTGAAATATGTATTTGTTATTAATAAAATAAAAATAAGATGCTTATCTGCTTGATCTAGTCAGTCGATTTTGGAATGAGATCGGAAGAAATAAGTGTTTTTTGGTGGTGAAACTTCAGATACTCTTATGGTAGCTGTCATGCCTAGAGCACCTGCAAAACGCCTCCACGAGGATTGTGATGACAATGACGATGAAGAGCTGGTAATATGGACTTGTATTCATAAAAAAATTAACTGCTTAGTCAATGTACTTAATCATGCAGAAATATTACAGTTTTTGTTGTTCAATGCATAATGCTCATGGATATCTAGATGTTCCAGATTCCAGAGTCGACAAACCAGTACAAAAGGCTGCTTTTCACTTTTCTGCAGAAAAGGATGAGGTTGCCTGGTATTGCATCAGATATGATAACTGCCTCTTAGCATGCATTTTTCACCGAGTTATTAACAGAATTGTTGTTATTAGATATACTCTTGATGGCACTTTTCTCTATCAGTCTGAAGGCCTGGTTTGGTATAATTTTATGGTTTTTCTTGGCACCTGTTGCACACACGTGGGACTTAGGGCCAATCTATGTAAGTTGGAGTTTCTATGGTTGAAGTGTTAACCAATGCATACCGTTTAAAGTGTCTCATTTTATGATAATCAAAATACTTATCTGCAGAGGGGAAACTTTGAGACATGGTCATTACCTCTAAAAACTAAAAAGGAAGAACTTGGTGCTTTTTTTTTTTTTAACTTCATGAAATCTTCTGTCCTTTGTGGTTCTTTGTTTATTGTAGATCCTTGGAACTGGGTTTGCAGTCCTACTCTTAAACCTTGGCCAGAGGCAGCATGGTGAGCTCAGGTATTCCTGTCTATCTTCTTGAATTTGGTAGAGATGTGTGATTTATGGTTATTTTGTTTTTGCATATTGATTATAGAAGGGATCATATTCTTGTTTATAATCACCATTTCTAAGCTCTCTAAAAGGAAAAAAATCACTATTCTTAATGTTGCAATTATCATGTGGCAAAGCAATAAGCTAAATTGACGTGTGTAGATGCTTTAGAATTGAAGATAATTATTTTGATAGTTCTAACATGACCATGCATGTACTTCCCAAAAAAGGACTATCATTGTATATATGGGTAATTTGGGTAAATTTTTTTGTGTCCATGAATAACAGCATTTGCCAAAGAAAAGTGGTCACACCTTAAGAGACATACATGATTGTTCAAAACTTTTGCAAGCAAAGATTCCAAAACTTAATCATAGAAAAAAGAAATATGTCAATTGAATCTGGTTCCAAGTTCCAACCATGAAAGTGGTATACTATCATGATTTGCTATCATAGGATTAAATTTAGTAAATGGTCAACTCAGACCATGTTTAGTTCAAATCCTTGCTACAAGGGGCAATAATATGCTGATCGGTGGTTGAAATGTGATCCAGGTAATGAACAACACATACTTATTGCTGAGGGAGAAGAGAAAAGAATGTTCTATTCGAATCAAAAACCTTGGGCCTTTTTATATAAAGAGAGCCTTGGGTAAATTACATATGAGAATCTTAGACTTCCAGAACATGTCATATTGCACCCTTACACACACATAATAATAATACTAACACTCCCTCTCAAGCTGAAGTATATGTATCTCGCATGCCTAGTTTGGAATAAAGAAATTCATGATGCTTTCGAGGTGATGTTTTAGGGAAGATATTCGCCACTTGCAGCTCTGATGTAGTAGTAGGTGTGCATATCTTGCTAGAGGTCACCATGTCCCGCGCAAAATGATAATCCACCTAAATATGTTTAGCACGTTCATGAAACATAGGATCAGAAGCAATGAACACAGCTGACTTGTTGTCACAGAATATTGGGATAGGTTTCTTAACTTCAATTCCTAGATCTCTTAAGTAGTTAATAAGCTACATAATTTTACAACTAGCATCTGCCATTGCCTAATACTCTGCCTAAGCACTGGACGTGCACACCACTGCTTGCTTTTTACTCTTCCAGGTTACCAAATTCCTCCAAGAAAAATAGCATAACCAGTGGTAGATTGTCTGCCCTCTGGACTACCTACGTAATTAGCATCAGAATAGGCATGTACATCTAAATGACCATTGTTCTTTATGTAAAGTCCTTTTCCTGGACTTCGTTTGAGATACCTGAGGATAAGACATATAGCATTCCAGTGACTATACCTTGGATTTTCCATATGTTGACTGGCCTTATTAACTGCATAACTGACATCAAGTCTAGTCACAGTAATGTATAAAAGTTTCCCAACAATACTCCTGTACCTGCCTTTGTCCTCAAACAATGGATCATCTATCCATCTCTAGCAATCGACCTAGTGGCTCTACAGGTATCATAGATGGTCGTGCACCAAGTAGTCCAGTTTCACTAAGAAGTTCAAGTACATACTTCCTTTCGGAAAGCGACATCCCTTTGGAGTTTTTGGCAACCTCGATGGCTAGGACATAACACAATTTTCCCAAATCTTTAGTTACAAAATTGCTCTGTAAGTATGCATTTATTAGAATAGTAATTCCAAAGTCTTCGTCTAATAAAAATAGAATGATTTGAGGTAGACCTGCAGAAACCAATCTCCTGTATTGCAATTCTAAGCCTCTCAAACTAGGCTCGGGGGCTTTGTTTTAGGTCATAGATAGCCTTCTTGAGCTTACATACCTGCCCCTCAACCACAAAATCAGGTGGTTGGGACATAGACACTTCCTTCTGTAGATCACTATACAAGAAAGCATTTTTCACATCTAGTTGATACACTTGCCAATTTATCTTTACTGCAAGGGAGAAAATGACCTTGACGGAGCTTAGGTGTGCCATTGGGGAGAACGTATCGAAGTAGTCTACCCCATAAGTTTGGGTATAACCCATCGCCACAAGTTTGGCTTTCAACCTTTCAATCGTGCCATTTGAGTGATACTTTACAGTAAAAATCCATTTGCAATCCACAACTTTGGCTCTAGGTGGGAGATGTGTCAAGTCCCACGTACCACGAGACATAAGTGCATCCCATCTGTCACAGCTCATCTCCAGCCAAGATCTTGGAGGGTCTCATCATGGTGTCTAGGAACTGCCATAGCTGTAAGAGTTGTAGTAAAACTCAGCAAGTCTGGACTAAGGTGATCAATATAATATGCCATAGGGTGTAAGGTATAAGATCTCATTGACTTTCTTAGAGCAATAGGAAGCTCATCTTATTGCTGTGGTGGATCATTCAGATCTGATGATGGTGAGGACATGTGAGGCTCCTCTTGATTTTCCACTTGCATGACAGGTAAAGGGACTGGAATAGTAGAACTATAATGATGCTCATAAGTCTTCGAAAACCACTCAAGGCTAGACCCTTCATGAGAAAACTAGGGAGTCTTCTCAATAAAAGAGGCATCTGCAAACACAAAGTATTGTCTCCCAACAGGATCAAAACATCAATACCCCTTCTAGGTTTTAGAATAACCTAAGAAAACACACTTAACAGACTGGAGAGATAGTTTGTAAGGGATCTCAAAGAGATGAACAAAGCACGTGCACCCAAAAATTCACAGTGGCAATGCAAAATGTGTGGTACTCAACTATAACAATACTAACGGTGTGGCTTCGTCAAGCATAGGGGAGGGAAGTCTATTTATCAAATAAGTGGATGCTAGGATGACAATCCCCCAAAAATTCTTAGGTACATTTGTGGCAAGTATTATGGTTCTAGTAACATCAAGTAGATGACATAATTTTCATTTTGCAACTTCGTTTTGTTGTGAAGTGTGGGTATAGGAAGTTTGATGAAGGGTATCGTTACTCGAAAGAAAATCTGCCACATCTTTTTGCATAAATTTCAATGCATTATCATTTCGAAAAATTTTGTTGCAAGTAGAATAAAAATTATGAACTTCATTGAAAAAATTTGGAATAATAGAAGTAATTTCAGATCTATTATATATCAAAAAAGTCCAAGAAAGATGACTGAAGTCATCAACAAAAATTACAAAATACTGGTAAACATTCTGGTGAGTTGTTGGACACGGATCCCATACATTACAATGAACTACCTCAAAAGGAACTGAGCATCTTTTATTCTATCTAGAAGGAAAGGAAACACGGTGATGCTTGTCATGATGATAAGCTTAGCACTCCAAATTATTTGGTATATAACAGACTGGAAACATTTTCCATAGACGAGAAATTGAAGGATGAGCCAGCCGATGATACCAAAGAACCGAATCCATAGAGATAGAAGTGACACGAACAAATAAAGTGGAAGCATCAATATTGTAAATGTAAGGGCTTGAAAAGAAAAAAAAAGAACATCCATAGTTATTCTAGCAGTCGAGCAAACCCTATGTTTATGTTCATGGCTGAAGGAATTGAAATCCCCTTTTTGATTAGATCCCACACATTGGTCTAAACAAAATTGGTTAAGGGTCGTTTAATGGGAGTGTTTGGTTAGTGGACCCTTTGTAAAAGAGAGTTTGGGTCAAAGGTTCCCCAATGAAAATTTTCCAATTAACGATGAGGGAACACATCTCTCTCTCTCTCTCTCTATCTCCTCTCCCTATTTCTTTTCCTGCCTGTGATGCCCTCCCCTTTTTATTCCTTGCATTAGAAGACACTTCTCCCTTGGCTGCCATCTCAGGGTCCTCTCCTCTCCACCTCAGCTGAACCCCTTTACTCCTCTCTTCCCCTCTCCGGCTTGCCGCCATCTACGTGCAAGCTGTTGGTCGCCCTTGCTCTCTTTACTGTTGGTATTGCCATGGTTGCTCGCGTGGAGAGCAGCCATGGCTGTGGTAGCTACGGCTTGTGACAATAGCAGGTGCAGTTGCTGCCACTGTTGCTATTGTGCCATGCGAGCCTCGCCGGCTGCCGCCCCTCCACGCAGCCTACCTCCCTGTGCGTGACTGCCTGCTGCAGTAGTTGCTATTGTGCTGGCTGCAGTGGCTCCTGCTGCTGCTTGTTGCTGTGGCTGCGGCTGCTGTGGGTGCAGTTGTTGAAGCTGCTGATCGACGGAGATTTAGGGCTCCATCAAAGTCGGGATTCATGTGGGTGTCCCTTTCCCCCCTTCCTTGAGAATCCTTAACCCTAGGTTGTGTAAACCTTAGGGCGCATTTGTTTCGTGGTAATGAAATGGGGATGGATTGGAATAAAGTATAGAATGGAATGAGGCAAGGAATAGAAATGACTAGCTGATTTCATTTCCTTGTTTGAATAATGATAAGAATGGAATCATTAAAGATGAATATAATTCCTTTCAATTATTTGATATGATTAGTTATTGGGATAAATGAAGTCAAAACTTTTTTGCATATTTGATCCAATACATTTTTTAAAATAAGATAATTGTCAATTTTAACTTAAAATATAAGTTATTTACATCTTAATCCATTAATATTTTTAATTTACATAGAAGCCCTTAAATTTAAAGAAATATTTCAGTTTAGTCCATTATTTTATATACATTACACATTCAAATTTAACATACATATCCAAAAAGAATAACAAACCAATAGATAAGGAAAATATTGAAGGTTAATTTATAAAATATAAATGTCTCAATAATAAGAATTCAACTACATTATTCATTGCGATAATTTAAAGATATAAACTTACAACAATCCCAATTTAAAAATTTTCTAGCAAAGCTTTCTTTCTCATCATCTGGGAGAATTTAAAAAAGAAATATATACTTTTTTTTATTATTTGAAAGGCAAATACCTGATCGAATTTATGATATACATATTTCTTAGCAAATGATCTACTTTCTAATATACATATTTCTTAACAAAAGAGAAAAGCACCAGTGCATCAATGAGAGAGGGAGAGGGAGAGGGAGAGAGAGTTTTGGCGACGGGGGCGGGGAGGTTTGGCCCGAGTTGGACGGTGGTGGGCAGGAGATCGAGGAAGGATGCGACGTCGGTGAGGTGCTTCAAATGCCTTGGTGAGGGGCACGTGGCGACGGTATGCAGGGACCCGGTGCGGTGTCTGCGGTGCGGCGCCCTGGGCCATCGGAGGTCGGGCTGTGGGCGGCGGAGGTCGGGTGTGGGGATCTCCTCGGGGAGAGGGGAGACATGTTCGCCCCCCCCCCCCGGAGGGAGAGCCCCTCGTGGAGGTTGAAGCGCCGTGGTCGGAGGAGATGGGTGCGCTGGAAGGAAGGCTGTTGTCGGCGCTGGTGGCGGTGGTTTTGGAGGGGTCGGTGGAAGCCCTGAGGGAGGCGGTCGCCGCCTACTTGGGGATAGACGGAGGTCGGTTTGGGGTGGCCTCTCTGGGAGGCGGGCGGATGGTGGTGCTGGGACTGAGCTGGGTGGAGTTGAGGCGGTTGGTTTTCAGGGTGCTCCGGTGTGTTGGTGGTGTGGCGAGATGCCGGTGGCCGGTCAGGTCTGATGGAGCTTTGGCGGAGAGACCGCCGGCAGGAGTGAGGAGGGTCTTGATTGAGGGGATCCTGCTGTTCCTCCGCATGGTGGAGGTGGTGGCGGCGGTGGTTGCCCCTTTTGCGAGGTTGCGCGGATGCGGGGGCCTCGGCCTGAAGGTGGCTGATCTGTCGCGGTTAAGGCATGGGTGGAGATGCGGCCGAGGCTGTGGTTGGTGGAGAGGTCGGTGCTCAGGTGGGGTGGCTCCGCTTGGCTCCTCCGTGTTTCCTGGGGTTCTGAGAACCCTAGGTCTTTTGCTGAGGTGGTGGGTGGTGGAGTGGCGACGGTGTGTGGAGGCGGTAGCGGCGGGCGGGCGGAGGGTCGGACCGCCCTCGGGAAGTCGAGGGTCATGGCGAAGATTGTGGCGGGGATTGCGGGGCAGTTGCGACTCCCGTGGTGCAATCATTAGCAGACGAAGGGGCGGGGATGCGGAGGGTCGCTGCGACCTTTGCGGAGGGGTCGGGGGAAGTGATTGCGACGCTGAGGCCGGTGGCTCCGCTGATTGCGGGTGCGCTGGCGATGCCGTTTCGAGCCCTGGCTTTGAAGGTGGGGTGGCTGGCGGATTTAGTTCAGGTGTGGGTGACTCGGTTACGGAGTCTGACAGCCCCGGTGCGGTTGCTGGGTCGGGTTGTCTTGCGCGGGCGGCACCGCGCCCCCGGCTCTCTGCGGAGGAGAGGCGGGACGTTGCTGAAGAGGACTCGAGGCACCCTTTGGCGGATCCGATCCGAGTGGAGAAAGGGGTAGCAGGACAGAACTCGACTAGCGGAGAGGGGGGCGGGCGACGACGGGAGCGGAGGGGGACCGGTTCGCAGAGGCTCTTCTACCGGCCGCGATGGTCGTACCGTAGGGGTTTGGCTCGGAAGACCCTGCCTGGGGGGGTGGCTGGGGTCGATCGACGTCGGTTGCCGGAGGGGCTGGGGTCGCCTGGTGGAGCCGGGTCGCCAGCGACGGTGTCTGATGGGGGCGGCGGCGGAGACCTGTCTGTTCCGGAGGTGGCAGTGGGGCGGCAGTTGGCGGACGAAGGTGGGGGTGAGGCAGCTGCAGATGGCAAGGTGGAGGTGGCAGGCATTGGTGGCAGGTGCAGTGGGGGAGTTACAGTGGTGGCAGAAGCTGTGGAAGATGAGCTGATGGCTATTGTAGGGGGGCTGGTGGCGGCAGGGGTGGAGAAGAAGGCTGTTGAGGCGGCTGGGCCGTTAGGAGACGGAGCTGGGCTGCTGGGGGCTGGTGGTGGCGGTGGGGAGCTGCTGACTATTGGCGATCTGGAGACGGCGGGGCGAGAAGGAAAGGTTTGTGGTGGTGAGGGGAGCCAGAAGATCCATCGTCTGTTGATAGAAAAGGACCATGTGGCGGAAATGATGGGGTTCAGACGGTCGACGTCTGGAGGCGGCTCCCGGATGACCTCATGACTAAGGTCCTGTCCTGGAATGTGAGGGGTCTGAATGACTCGTCGAGAAGGGCTGTTTTGCGAGGGTACATTCAGAGATGGGGGCCTGATGTGGTTTTTCTCTAAGAGACGAAGTGGGGGAGCTGTGATGGAAGGTTGTGGAGGGAGGTGGGGGGAGAGAGTTGTAGGGGCTTCCTGGCCCTGGATGTGGATGGGAGTGCGGGGGGAATTGTTGTGGGGTGGAGGGAGTTCTCCTTGCTGGACACTCTGTTTGGATCCAACGTTGTCACTGTCAGACTTCAGAGACGTCGGGACGACACATGTTTGCTCTCCTCGGTTTATGGCCCGACGGAGGGTCGGAGAAGAGAGGTCTTATGGGAAGACCTGGGACAGGTTGTGGCAGCTTTCCAGGGGCTTCCTTGGCTGATTGGTGGTGATTTTAATGTTACTCTGCGAGTTGAGGACAGGTTGGGCGACCGAGGGGGATTGGACCAGGGGTCTGAGGCGTTTGCGGACTTTGTGGCGGACCAGGGGCTGGTTGATATGCCTCCGTTGTCCTGTTTATACACTTGGAGGAACTCTGGAGGGCAGCGGTCCCGTATTGATAGATTTCTGGCTTCGACGGCGATGGCAGAGTTGTTTCCAATGGCGAAGGTTAGGCCTTTGGAGCGCCCTTTCTCGGATCACACCCCCCTTGATGTGGACGTCGAATGAGGAGTGGAGGCATGTCACTTACTTTAAGTTCGACAAAGCGTGGCTCATGGAGGAGGGCTTTAGGGGTTTGGTTGAGGAACGGTGGAGGTCTTCTCAGGCGGAAGGGTCAGTGGCTGCCAGATTGGAAGCGAAATTGAGGGATTTGAGATCTTTCTTGAAGACCCACATCAGGCAGATTAGGGAGGAACGCGGGAGGAAGAAAGATGAGGCTCTTGCTGCGATTACACGCCTGGACAGAGTAGAGGATGTTGGTCTCCTTTCAGAAGATGACAGGGTTTACAGAGCGAGGCAGACTCAGGTGATTCAGGAGGAAGACCGGAAAGCGGAGGTGGAGTAGAGGGTGAGATCTAGGTAGAAGTGGCTTAAGGAGGGCGATTCCAATACCCGCTTTTTTCATATGGTTGCGTCGGGCAGGAGAAAGAGGAACTGGATTGACAGATTGGTGGTGGATGGGGAGGAGTTTGTGGGAAGGGAAGCGGTGGGAGGGGCAGCTGCAAGTTATTTTAGAGGTTTTATGGGGTGGAGACGGGGGGAAGATGGAGGTGGTTAGGATTTGGGATACCACAGATCAGGGAGACAGATGCCGACCTCTTGACGGACTCTTTTGGGGAGAATGAGGTCCGTGAGGTAGTTTGGGGGTTGAACGCGGATGGGTGTCCAGGGCCGGATGGCTTTCCGGTTGCCTTCTACAGAGAGTTCTGGCCGGTGGTGAAAGAAGACGTAATGCAAGTGGTACAAGAGTTTAGAACGGGCAACTCGGGATTTAATAGGCTGAACAAATTCTATATGTTCTTATTGCCAAAGAGGGAGGGCGCTGAGGAGATTCAGGAGTACAGATCGATAGCCCTTTCAAATGCTATCTACTTGGTGGTAGCGAAGCTTCTGGCGAACAGATTGAGGAGGATTTTGGGTGAGATTATAGACTCGGTGCAGACGGCTTTTGTCCCTGGTAGGAATATTTTGGAGGGTTATGTGATGGCCTCGGAGATCCTTTCATCCTGGAAGAGAGATAAGAAGAAGGCTTTCTTATGGAAGGTCGATTTCAGCAACGCTTATGATTCGATCCAGTGGTCGTTTCTTTGGGCGTCCTTGGTGAAGAGGGGGTTCCCGCTAGTGTGGATTGAATGGATGAAGAGGTGCGTCACTGCGACATCTTTCTCAGTTCTTATCAATGGAAACCCAGCTGGGGGTTGGATCCAACCTAGGAGGGGGTGAGGCAAGGTTGTCCGCTAGCCCCGATGCTCTTTGTGATTGCTGTGGATGCTCTTGCTAGGGCGACGAGGTCTTGTGAAAGAAGATTGGTGAGTGGTTTCTCCCTGAGGGATGGGATGAGTATCCCTTTGCTCCAATATGCGGATGATACGATCTTTATTGAAGGTGGAGAAACGGAGGCCAGAAGGTTGAGGTTCCTTGTTTTCTTACTGGGTGAGGCATCCGGATTGTAGATTAACCTGGCTAAGTCGGATTTTGTCCCTTTCAACATGACTGAGGCAGAGGCAAGGGGATGTAGTTTGGGTCTTGGCACAGAACAGGGTAAGCTTCAGGTTAAGTATTTGGGCCTGCCGTTGTCAGATGGAATGATTCTGGTGAGAGACTGGACCTCCCTGGTGGAGAGATTGGTTGGGAGGTTGGAGGGGTGGACGTCCAGGCTTCTGTCTAGAGGTGGGAGGTTGATCCTGCTCAAGGCGGTTCTGTCGGCGATGCCGTCATATTTCATTTTTGTACTGAAGATGCCTCGACAAGTGATTGCAAAGATTGAACGAACAATGAGGAGTTTCTTTTGGTCCAATCAGGGGACGAGTGGACAGGGTGCCAGGTTGGTCGCTTGGAAGGAGGTCTGCAGACCAGACCGCTGAGAGATGGGGGGCTCGACGTAAGGGATTTGGAGAGATCTAATGACAGTCTGTTGGTGAAGTGGGTGGGGTGCCTGTTGGAAGGAAAGGGGGATCTGTTGGGCAAGGTGTTTGAGACGGCATATGGCTGTCCGATGCGTTGGGATCTCCTGGTGTCTCCACCTAGGGATGCTTCTCACTTCCTGAAAGACTTGTCGGTGTGGCCCCTAGGGTGAGGAACTGCTTTGTCCCTGTGTTGGGAACATGGGGGATTTTCAGATTCTGGCAGGATGACTAGACAGGTGATGGAGCGCTTTGCAGAAGATTTCAGAGACTGTTTGCATTGTCCCAGAACAAGATGGAGTCTGTGGCTGAGGTGTGGGATGATGGGTGGTGCCTGCGTTTCGTTGACAGTCTGTCAGATGCGAGAACGCATGATTTCCAGACCTTACTTGCTGAGTTGGAGGGACTGCATTCGGTGGCTGGTACAGACATGTTTGGTTGGGATGAAGGTGAATTTTCAGTTGCAGCCGTGTACAGGAGATTGTTCGCTGGTGATCCTGAGGTGGAGATGGATCTGATAAGGGACTGTAGACAGATTTGGAAAGCCGCGTGTCCGTTGAAAGTCAAGATTTTTGCCTGGCTGCTTAGGAGGAGAAGGCTGGTGACTAAGGTGTGGAGGGCAAGGTGGGCTCCTGGAGAGTGTAAGGTATGCTCTTTGTGTGGGGGTGGTGAGGACGTTGATTACCTTTTTTTCGATTGCCCTTTTGTGGTGCAAATTTGGGACATGATGGGTGGGAGATGGTGGGAGTGTCGGCTATTTGAGGAATTCTGGCATAGCTTCAGAAGTGGAGGTGGTGGTGGTGGACGGTTTGTTTTCCGTACGAAGGAGATGGCCAGGCCGTTGGCGGTCCTTTGGGGAATTTGGTTGGGCAGGAATGCGGTGGTCTTCCAGGGCTTGAGACCTTACGTGGAGAACTTTGTTGAGTCTATCGACTCTTTGTTTTCTCTTTGGGTTGAGTCGTTGTGAGTGGGGGACCTTGGTGTCTGCCTGTTGTAATATTGTTTACTGTTGATTCTGTTTTATAAGATTCTGGGTAGTTATCATTCTGGATAACTACCCTTTCCTTTTTTAAAAAAAATAGAAGATTGAGTTTATGATATACATATTTCTATAACTAGTTTTGAAGGGGCATGGGAAGTCAATAATCTACTGACATAGAATCTATTCTTGATATAGATTTGATGTTTTAAAAAAATCATAATAATAATATTTTAAAGAAAGTCGAACATATTGATATATTTTAACACATAATTACTGATCAAATATAGTGCAGCAACATTGATGTGGGATGGTTTTTTTTTTTTAAAAGCATCATACATGCAAGAATTCATCTAATTAAAATGGTACCATTATTTAAAACATATTACTTTTGAGTGAGGCAAAGGAAGGGGCCACCGTACGTGAGAGAGAGCATCCGGTTGTGGCAAAATAAAATAAAAAAAACTAAAATAAGCTACCCTTCAGTGCATCCATCATGAGGGATGGGATATCAATGATGTTTTTGGAAAGGGATAGATGGTTATAGGGGGAATGGATTTCAAACTCCTTGGGGGTGTGGTGGGATTGAGAATTCCCTCTCTCATGGGAATTGGATAATACTTGGAAAGGCTATTCCTATGTTATATTTGAGATCCAAATAAGGGAAAGGAATCAAGTAGGGCATTCCCATTCCATTCCTCCTCTGATTACCATGAAACAAGCACGCCATTAGGGCTTTAGTAGTGCTTATTTGTAGTTGGGATTGATCTTGATGTTTATGATATCACGTGTGTTGTTATTAATCCTTTTGATCTAAGGAAACGTGGTGGGGCAATTGCTTGGTGTCAAGGAAGCTGAGATGCCCGAGGCAAGGTAGGGATTCTTGTTTTTCTTCCCTTTCTTTTAGTTCTACTTCTTGAATGCCTAACAAAGTTGAAATTGTGGCATCTTAGATCCGAAAATTAGATTTAATGCGTTCGGTTTCAAGTCTCTTAAGGAGGGTGGATATGAAGGTTTTGAAAGCATGCATCCATGGTTCTTTAACTCATAGGGTGGTGAATGCCATAATTTTATTGTGTTATTGTGGTTACATGTATATGATTTCGCAAGCACATGTTGAAATCTGAGATGAAGTGGGGATTTCATTGGTTTATGATACCTCATAGATATACCTTGACGATGACTCAAGTTGGGTCTAAGGCTAATAGATTGAATGAGGTTATGGCTATGAAACACCCTTAATATGAATATTAATTGGTTATGATGGGTTGGAGAATACTTGGGATGGGTTTTGAAACATGCTAGAATAGTGTCATGCTTGTTGTATTACTGGGATTTTCTTTTATGGTTAAGAATGCCAGGTTTCCTTATACCTTATAATTGGTGAACGATGAATCTGAGTCATTGGGGGGTTAAAGAGAAAGGGTTATGCAGAGGATGTGACTTGGTTGTCATTCAGATTTGGGTACTAGAAACACTCTGCATTGGTACTAATTGATTAGTATCGGTATTGTTCGTATTTCCATGCTTGAATAGTGTATAATGGAGATTTAAGGGTGCCCAGTATCAGTCTCGAGAATCGATTTCGATATTGGTGCCACCTGATGGCCAGTAAGCAGTGGCCCCCCATAATTGATACTGATCGACAGTATCAGTACGGGTGCCTTGAAAATTGTGATGAGATAATTAAACCTTGCCCTAGTCTACAAAGAGAAATGGGAAAAATAAGAGAAAAAAAGTCTTAACTTATCAAGAGAACTAATAACATAAAAATGTAAATGCTAATCGTGTAAATGATGGCCAAGTATGCTGTGTATGGAAACTCTTCAAGAAAGGGATTGAAAGCCATAGAGTAATCGACTAAACTCAAAGGAAAACTCGAAATATTGAATCGTGGTGACTCTATCACGAGTCTAAAAAGGAATCTTGGATCTTAAGGTCTGAGGTCAGACCCCAGATGATATACTAGGTCTTTAGAGTTCCTTTCTTAGTACATGGTTAGAAACATATTAAAAAGATGAGTAGGTCAACTAAGTGAGCTCGTAGAGTTGTACCCACCGACTTCGTGAACCACAGGTTCACTGTTTGGGTTAGAGGCCCAAGAATGTGTTGTGGCTAGAGGCTACCAAAGATCTACCTCGGAGCACAGATGGGTCCCAGGTATGGCGATGAGTTGCGGGTTGTTGCTGAGTTAAGGTAACTTGGAAATACTTGGATTTGACTCGTAGCCTTAGGCTAAGAGGGTGCCCTCATGCGTAGCGGGAGACGCTTGGGTATTTGGTACTCATAGCTAGAGGCTCATTAGGCACCCGTGTGTGCGTAAGTCGCCAGAGTACTGAGTGGTTTGGTTGAGATCTCATCCGATGATGGATTGAGAGGGTGCACTTGGAGATTTTGCTCCTAGCGGGAGCATTGGTGCGACCTCACAATTCTGGCCAATCCTGCGATATAATTTGAAATGATTTGTGACTGGACCTTGCTGGACGGGTGCTGAATTGCACTCTTCGCTATCATGAGGTATTGGCCTGGGTAGTTCCCAAGAGGCTCGACTCTCCTGACCGTGGTCAGCAATGTTCTCGATATGTTGAGAATGCGGATGCCTTTCGCAAGGATTACTAGTTCTGCTAGCCCCTCCCCTGGCCAGGGAGAGACTACTAGGTGGGGATTGAGGGAAGGATGCATCTTAATCTCCTCTAGTAGAGAGGTATGATTTCCAGAATTTGACCTTTGAGGTGAGGGAATGAATCATGTAATAATAAAGGTGGATAACCATGTGAATAAATCCCGGTAAATGAAGAAAGAGGATTGTAGTCAGCCTGTAGTGTTAATAAAGCATGGGTTAATTACGAGAAATGGGTTAGGGAGTGTGGTTAGCTTGTGGTGTAATTAAAACTTGACCAAAGAAAAGGGGGAAATGGTGGGGTAGTTGGCCTTGGTGTAGAAACCCGTACACTACCCCTTCCTGCTTCATTGTTACATGTGATTTTTGTCTCTACTGAGCCGCTTGGCTCATCCCTTCATTTGTGACCTATTTTTAGCTACTGTTGCCATGATTTCGACGACATCACATTGAATTTAGGCCTAGGAGGACCAAGGCGAATAGTAAAGTGCTTGCTCTATTTATCTTTTGCGCAAGCTTCTGTAAGAATTGTATCTTATATGGTAGGGCCTTTTTGTTGGAATAATAGAAAGTTAGATTTCGTTGTATGAAGGTTGGTAAGTTTAAACCGTGAGACTTTGTATATGTTATGATGTTAATTGATGGACTCTTGTAAACAAACTTGCATATGATGTTAGGCTATATGTTGTACGATAATGATGTAATTTTGTACCTCGAAATTATTTATGGTGATGTGTAATGATATTGCCTTTATTTTCTCGTCAATTTTTCTAGGTTTTTATCGCTTTTGATTGCGGGATGTGCCCGCTGGTATTTTCTTTTTTGTTTTTGTACTTCTTGGTGTGGTGGTTGGGTGTGCCCACCTATTTAAATTGTGATATGTATGCACAGGTTGCAAGTACAGGCTTTAGGGAAAATATTGAATAAACAGGGGAAACTTTGTCAGAATTTTGGCAAGTTTCAAACCTATGATTTATTTAAATATCGATTTCCCCAAGACGTACCTAATTGGTAGGACTACGAATTATAACCCAAGCTGCTCGATAATTGTGACCTTGGCACATGTACACTTGGTGTTCTGCTCCTGATCCGTCGGGAGGATTTCCGGGACGTGAAGTAAAGTCCATCATGTTTAATCCCCCCATCAATCATTGTCTTTGTCCAACTGTCCTAAAAATAGATAAAGTACTCATAAAGAATAGCACGACATTTAAGCTTCTTACACAATCTGTAAACAGATAATAAGCTCAACAGAAATTTTGGAGTACAGTAAACAGTAGACAACCTTAACTTATTTGAAAAATGAACCTCTCCAACTGCAGTGACGAGAGTATGTGCCATTAGCCAGGTGAATAGAAGTAATATCATGTGCCTTATGCATAAAAACAATAGCATCTTCCTTACCAGTAAGATGGCTCAAAGCAGCTAAGTCAACAATCCATGATGTAGTGGTAAGATTCGCAGAACTACTAGTGGTAGCTAGAGAAGCAGTAGTGTCTGAGACAACGGGTTGACGTAGGAGGGCTATAAGATGAGTATAGTCATCCATCATTAGAGTAGGAGCAGGAGATGACATAGGAGCAGAAGTAGAGTTTTTGGAGGGAGGCATCTCCCCCTCAACCATTGCAGCAGTAATGGAGCCATTCCTTGGATAGCCTTATTTTACCCAACATTTCTCCGAGGGCTGATTAGTCCTTTGACAATGGACACAAGGTTCATAGACACGACCTCGTCCACGCCCACGACCACGACCACCTCCATAGCTACGACCCCTCGAAATCCACCTCTACCTCCAGGTGCGACAAAAATGGATGACCTAGTATTTGGTGTCATAGAGACAACCGGAGGATGACTAGAATCCACAAATATCTTCCGTAGATGACCATATATAGTTTCCAAATTAGGCATAATCTCAAGGGCCATAATGTTCTCACGAGCATATGAAAACTTAGGATTCAACCCTTCTAAGAATCTGTAGACTTGCCATGCTGTCTCTAGTTGGTCTGAGTATCACAACAGGAAGGTTGGAACACATTTAGCTCTTTAAAGAGCCCTTCCATCTTAGTATAAATCAATTAACATCCTTTCTTCTTCAAACATGGACCATATACAACGATATATTTCTGAGAGGTGAGCATGATTGGATTTTTGAGAATATTTCTTGGACAGGCTCTCCCATATATCCTTCGTTGTCTTCTTATATCCTTCTTGGATAGGCTTGATGCTATCTGACGCTCCACACTATTCATTATCCAGTTCATCACCAAATAATTATCCTACTCATTTTTTAAAATCCTTATGAGTTGACTTAGGGGGATTACTAGTAAGAATGGGAAGCTTCTTGTGGCCACCCGCAAATATTTTAAATGCATGTGCCCAAAGCAAATAATTCTGTGACCCATTCAACTTAATAGTTGTCCCTTGGACCAAGGTAATCATTGGCTTGACTTCGATAGATTTAGTCGATGTGGAAGCCATGGTTGCAACCAAATAGAAGCAAGAAAACACTAAATCAGATATGATATATGAGAAACACCAAATTAGATCATATATTAGACCTTAGATATGAGGGAGAGTGGCAGAACTCGCTCTATGGATTATGGGAAGCACCAACGGATGTCGTTTAAGATAACCGAAACAAATCAACGTCACACTCGGATGTTGTCTAGACCATGTTTCTTCTGATTAGAACACCCAGAGAACGACACTACAGGGATCAGATTGTTCCCAGATGTCCCCGATGGTGCTATAGATTGCTAGTGACGCCTTGGTGGCATTGCAGATGTTGCCGACAAAGTTGCAAGTGCTTCGGCGACACTACAGAGGTCGTTGGGGTTGGCGCTGTAAACTGCACTGACGGCACTACAGATCGTTGGTGGGGCCCTGATGGCGTTGTAGATGCTGTCGGAGTCACCTTGGTGACATTGCAAAGGCTACTACTAAGGCTCCCTTCAATAGTGCTATGACCTCAGATGGTGCTCGGTGGCATTGCTGGGTGGTTGGCGGTGCTGCAGAGGCTGCTAGTGGCTTCCCTTGGTGATGTTGTGGGTCTATTCTTGGTGGGGATGTAGATGGGAGAGGAGAAATTAGGGTTTATTTGGTGGGAAAGGTACAAAGTACGAAGGATTTAGGATCCACCTTGCTCTAATACCATGTTGAGGGAGAAGAGAAGAATGCTTACAATGGCAAACACCCTTACACACAATAATAATACTAACACTTATAATGATTACAATGGCAAACACAATTATATCACATTTGCACAAAGTAAGCAAACACGAGGGTTGGGGGGTTGGGACATTCCACGTTTCCATAGAGATGGGGTGTCTATAGTGAGGGCAGCATCAGAGGTAAGACTAGGATGAAAAACCCAGCAGCAGAAAGGAGCTCCATCCTATCGAGTTCGCAGCCACCTCACCCAGATAGAGTGCTAACGGAGCATCAGTTGAGTTCTTTACCCTCTAATATGTTTCTCATGAATCCTTTCGAAGTTTTTGAGTTAAAAGCTACGAGGTATTATTTTAGACGGACAGAAAGCTAAGAGGATAAACAACGTGTTCCAGAAAAGCAAATAGGAATTCCTTGATGCTAAGAAGCATAAAAAGGATAGTAGAGATACAGAGAAATAAAAGAAGTCTGGTGGTTGCCCTAATGTGTTCAATTACATTTTGTTGTAGCAGTGAAGTATGCTAATTATTTATATGATTGACCATCTTCAATCAAAAGGAAAACCTGCAATTTATTTTTCTTTCAACTCAAGGCATTATCAGGCAAATAGGAGTCGTCCAGCAACTGGCCAATTTGCCCAAGATCCTATTTGAATCTCCATATTCTTCTCAAAATGCAATTGTGAAGAATAAGGGGCCACGTGGCTGGGTCAAATGACATGTCTATGTCAGTTTTGGTCCACCGAAGGGTCGCCGGCCTTAAGGGGTTTATTTTGCTTTACTTAGAGTCCAAGTTTTCTTTTTTAGTAAAGGGATATGTCAATTAGTCAAGTACTTAAAGGGATATGTTAGTTTCTATTTTAGGAGATTTGATTAGATTTGTTTCTTATTTTTAGGATAAGATTAGCTCTCCGTATGTAGAGAGAACTTGTGTAATTTGTTTTGAGTTGAATGCAACAATAATTCCCACATCTCTCTCTCAACTGTCATGTCTCTCACCGCTGTCTCTCTTCCTCTCTCTCTCTGTTTACGCATGAACAATCCATGTGTGGACTGTTGAGTGCTTGCATCAACATGCCAAGAAGCCTTCACACAGCGCCAACCTCCATATGGTATCAGAGCTTTTAATCTAGGCTCCTTTGCATGCGCATATTCAGGAGGAAGAGTTTAAGCACGAAGGAGAACTTTTCTCTCTTGTGCGTGTACTCTTCACACTAATGAGAGGGCCACATGTGTGTGGCTTTCTTCTTCGATGTGGGAATTCGCTTAATGAATTCCTTGGAAGATCTTGGTGCCTTATGCAAGGCCTAAGGGATCTTGTGGGGATGCTCAATGAATCCTCTTCCCACCACATCAAACACTTTACGCGGAGTAGGAGGATCATAGATCGAGGAAGATGGCTGGCATCGAGGCCACGTTATCGACGGGAGAAGGTAAGGTGGTCGTTCAAGGAACGACCATTAAGCTTCAAGGTGCTTCTAACTACATCTTGTGGGCATGTGTATTCAAAATATTTGTTGAAGGCCAAGATAAATTCAGTATCGTACTTGAAGAAGCACCTGAACAGAAAGATGGAATTGAGAAGAAGCTCAAGGAGAATTACATCTTGATGAACTGGATCATAAATTCAGTTGATCCGGCCATCGCTTCGAATATGTTGTATAGAAAGAGCGCTTACGAGATTTGGATGGCCCTAGAGAAGAGGTATTCACAGAAGTCTAGTAATGCGTGCATCACCGACCTCTACACACATATGAACTACTAGTCAAGGAGATCTTTCCTTGACGGATTACTAAATGAAGATGAAGGTGCTATTCGAGGAATTGGACATCTACGAGATCATCTGTTGTGATAAGTAGGGGGAGACATGTACTTGATGGTCAACGACCAAGTTCTTGTTGGGGATACATCCTCGGCTCGCGATTAGATTTTGGCAACAAACGGAAAGATGAATCTTGAAACCATCTTTGGCCGTCTAGAGAAGATGGAGGTTCCGGAAGTTGAGGCTCCTACAAAGAACGATAACTCCAAACTTGCTATTCCAAAGATTGGTACGGGATGTGGGAGAGGACGTCGCTGAGGTCCAAGCTGAATCTATCCCCCGTGCTAACATTGTGGATGCACCAACCATCCACATGATAGATGTTGGGACAGGTTTGGGAGGCTTCCACGTGGGGCTACTAGTACCTCATATATGGATTCCCTTACACCTACCGATCTTTAGAAGATACAGGCTATGCTTCAAGAAGACAAGGAGAAGACCATGACGACTATTGCGATGACTATTGAGGTTGCTAAAGAGGTAACGACTTCAGAGGTTGCAAGAGGTTACATCGTGACTTCTTTAAATGACAAGTTAGAGAGCTTCGAGCTTGAAGAAGAAGAGTGGTGGAGCATCTAACCTTTCAAAGTTCGAGAACAAGTCATCGTCCTCCCGACTTCGACTTGAGGGGGAGTACGAAGAATAAAGGGTCATGTGTCCCTGCCATGTGGCATGTCTACGTCGATTTTGGTCCACCCAAGGGGTGCCGACCCTAAGGGGTCTATTTTGCTTTAATTAGAGTCCAAGTTTGCTTTTTTTTAGTAAAGGGATATGTCAATCGGTCAAATTGTTAAAAAGATATGTTATTTTCTATTTTAGAAGATTTGATTAGATTTGTTTTTTATTTTTAGAATAAGATTGGCTCTTTGTATATAGAAAGAACTTATGTAGTTTGTTTTGAGTTAAATGCAACAATAGTTCCTACATTTCTCTTTGTCCGCGGACTCTCCCCCCCTCTCTCACTATTCATGTGTGAACAGTCCACATGTGGAATGTTGGGCACGTGTATGAATACGCCAAGAAGCCTCCATGCAGTGGCAACCTCCACAGCTATATACCATTTTGTCAAAAGCATTTGGTTTTGTGTCCCTCGCTTTGTAACCTCAATACAAACGCTTGAAAAATTAAGAACAAACCTTATTGGTTTTAGATTTCAACGTAGTAGAAAAGTGTGCAATTAAGGCTACAGTAGCTACTTACTTTGCAAGCCAGAGTGTGGTACTTTAGATGCTCTATTTTTTTCTCTTACATTGTAATTTTATTTTTTTCACGTTGTTTTTTTAAATGCAGTGCCTACTCTATATTTAATGAGAACTTCCAAGAGTTGCCGGGGACATTAAATGCAGACCGCATTGATGGTGACCTTCGTGCAGGTCAATTTTGAGCTTCCGCTGCTGATGGTTTCTATTTAGTCCTCTTGTGCCATTCTTGTCGATACAGGTTGTACTGGTTTGCATATTTTGTATCACAATCAAGAGTTTGATTTTTCTAGCCATTGAGAAAGTTGAGTAGTTACCCATCAACGTGAGCTCTATGCACTTCCAAGTAGCTCCTCAAAGATAAGGGTTAAGAAAAAAGTGAGGGAGTAGTTGCTATGCATATGATACTTCAAGTTTGCTGCTGTTGATGATGACTTGCAAACTACGTATGTATTCTGTCGTAGTGCTTTCTGATGAAATGGCTTTTTTCCCCCTTACCAAATAGGAAAGGATATTTTATTGCCGTTTCTGAGGATTGTCGTACGGCCTTGTTGGTCATGTTTGATGAATCAATTCAACGTGAAAGAGGCAAGGGAAAAGTTGGGAAGAAGCCTACGAAGTTATAAAGTAGGATGTTTTCTCCTTGTTCTCACTTGTAAATGGGCAAATCCTCTATTTTCTTCAAGCGAAGGAAATTTGGTTGAATCAATTGATGAAGAAAAAATCCAATTGAGCATGTGACACATGTACATGCTTCAAGTAAGACAGGTCTAATGATCCAAAGGCCAATGATGGAAAGGCTGGGAATTGATTGGTGGATTCTTTCAGGAATCTTGTGAGTGGTATGCTAATAACAAGCCTTGTGTGCTTGATATTCGTACAAGTTAGTCACTCATAGGGTGAGAACCTCCAAATAGCACAGTTTGTCTTGATGATGGACTGTGGTAGAGCAAGTTAGTGAGGATTCCTTGAGAAAATCCTTTATGCATGTGGGTTAACTAATGATCATTGAGTTAGGACATTCTACTTGACCCATCAGGAAGCTATGGCATTTAAGGATTCAAAAAGAGAAGTTAAAAAACACTCTAGAAATTGGGGTGGATTGGGTAGTGGTAGAACTTGATTTTTAAAGGTAAAATTAAATCAGATAAAAGGGCTCTAGCTTTTTTTGTTTGGCTTAATCTCAATGTTCTTTCTTTTCTTTTGGTTTTTTTTATGTAAATCTACCGTCCAGGTCATGCCATGTCATCTAAATGGTGAGACCACTTAAAATCTTGTGTGGAATTATCCTTGTATTGCAAGCTTATACCATTGTATCATAATCAAATTATTGAGAAAACATACTTGAGGTTAATCAAAGTATTCGGCTTCCTTTTGAAAAATATGCTTGCATGCTTATAAAGAGAGCTCAAAGCTAGCATCGAAGTTTAGTTGGATTTTGATAATTGTACAGAGAGAGAGAGAGCTTTCCTCTGTAATGCCCTATAGAGTGTAGTGGAACCAGGAGTTAAATCTCTTCTCTGGGCGGACACTATCATGGTAGTTTTTTATTAGATGGTTTTCTCTCTCCAATAGGAAGCGATATTTTATATCTGTAGCTAAGGATTGTTATGTGGCCTTGTAGGCTATGCTTCACGAATCAATTTAATATAGAAGTGATGAAGGAAAAATTGGAAGAAGCAAAAGAGGTTACAATGTAAGACGTTTTCCTTTCTCTCACATGTAAAAGGCGAATCTCCTATTTTCTTCGAGAAAAAGAAAATTGATTTAGTCCCAAACGATGAGGAAAAACCCATATACATGTGACAGTAAATTGATTTGGCAGATATGTTGAGGAATCTTGATAGTAACAAGCAAATAACAACAATCCTTGCATGTTTGATTTTCATGCAAAGTAATCATTAAAGAAATTTAGAGGGTCATTAGGTGAAAACCCCCAAATAGCTCCTCTATCTGGCTTGTCTGCGGAGGATGGTAGAGCAAGTTGGTAACGATATCTTGAGATCCTTTAAACATGTGGGCTAAATCATGATCACCAACTTTTGGACACTCTGCTTGACCCATTAGGCGTGCCCCTACGTCTAAGAGTTAAAAAAGAGAAGTTAAAAACAACTAGGAATTTGGTTGGATTGGGTAGCGGTTAAGTCTTGATTTCTGAAGATAAAATCAAATTGGACAAAAGGGCGTCCACGTAGTTTTTCTTACTTTATCTCTATGCTTTTTTTTTTTTCAATTTTTTAATTGATCCCCAGGTCTTGGACATGCACTCCAACAATCGTTCCACATCATCTAGAAGGAGAGACCTCTTTAAAATCTTGCACATGGACTAAATCTCATATTGCAAGTTTAGGTTATATGATAGGAATCAATTTGTTGAGAAATATGAAAGAAACCAAACAAATCACAAAACACAAACATTTGGTGACCTAATTGAAATGAACGATGTGTTACCCTATGTCTACACTTAAGGTTGCTTCTCTCATTGATCAAATGAGAATGTACGGGGGTTTTATTTATAATGAATCTCAATTAATGGGCAAATTACATGGTGGCTCATACTCTTTATACTTTGTGAAATTATGCAACAACCAAGAATATGTAATTCTGTCAGCTCCCCCAAACTGAGCATGGGGTTGATAAGTACTTAGTTTGTTCATCTTTGTGAATACTTTTCATCAGCAATTTGATTGTTTATAAGAATCTATTAAATTGCAATTTCTCTATTTTGCATCTTTTTTGTAACATAGTTGAAGGAAGTGATGCATCACGGATGTGTAGGGATTGTTTATAACTTATCAAAACATGATCCTAAAATTAATCTAATCAAATTGAACCAATGCAAACCTTTTCCATCAATTACACAACTTACGGATATTACCTTCGTGATTGGCTATCATGGGAATATGGCATTACGTGGAAGGAAATATATGTGTCTAATCAAAGTCCCTAACATGAGGCATAACTCCACATTTGTTGATGAGCGAGACATTGGAGTTGCATGAGGAAGATGATTTTTCACACAGTGGAAAACCTTCGCTTTTTTGCTAGGAAGCAAGATCAAAAGGAGGAAGGAGGGGGGATGCCCCCTTTGTCTCTGTCTCACAATAGACAAATGACCATGGGGGGCTGTGCTCTCTTGATTCTTAATCGATAGATCAACCCTTAGTTGTTGAAATGCCTCTCCTTGTATAGAGAGTTAAAGCCCTAGGATTTAGAGAGATCCTGCTTTAAAATTTCATCAATGCCCTTCTTTATCCCTGTTTCTATTTTAAGAGACTTCTAGAACTTTGATAACTACCAAAGTGCCCTTGGTGTTTCTTTAAGCACATATTAAGTATATATTTTAACTATTTGAAATATATAATTAATTTTCTTTCATTTATGTGTTGCTAGTTGGTGTATTGTACTACAGGGAAATCTTGTAGGCAATTCAACTTCACATATGATTAGGGTCACCTTGGATTAATGGCTTAAATCCAATATTTATATAATTGATTCTAATAATTATTTCTCAATTCTCTAATCACGACATACATATTGATAAATTAATCTAAGCTATACTCTGATGAGTCGATTTTCGCTTTTGAATAAGATGATTAAGATGATTTGTCGTTGTACTTTAAAGTGCTGGAAAATCGACTAATCAAAGTATTAAATTGAAAATAAACCACTTGAGTGAGCGGATCGTATCCATAGGGAGGTAATGGCCTATTAAAACTAGTACGGGTTAAAAATAGATGTTCACGAATTGTTCCTCCCAAAAATTGTGTAGAAAACCATGTTAGATATAAGTTTGAATGAGAGCATAATCTGAAATTGCATTTATACCAAACAAGAGGGAGCTCAATGCAATGTTCACAATAATAAAATAAAAATAAAAGTTTGCAATGGCATTGAATGTAAAAACTAATTCCCCATTTATTGTAGCAAAACAAGGGAATGGCTTCCTCTTACTCGCACGCGCGAAGGAAGAAGAGCTGAATGGCGAGGCTGCAGTCGGAGGTTGAGTGGGTCGAGGGCTATTCGGCGGTGGTGGTCTCGTGGCCAACGATGGTTGGAGGTGACGGCGGTGAGGAGGAGACGGTGGTGGGTGCCATCGTTGGGCGTTTCCTGCTGTTGCTGCTGGAGGTGTGCAGATCGCGTGGTGGGGAAAGATGGGTGCTTACGAACGTAGCTGCTACTGCTGGAGTTGCACATGGGCACACGCGGGGAGGCACTGGAGCTGCTGGCGAATGCAGTAGCTGCTGCTGGAGGCGCACAGCTGCACGCTGCAAAAGGGTGTGCGGGTACGTGCTACGGGCATGGTGGAGGCGCAAGCGAGGGGGCTGTGCACGCTGGAGGGCTGTTTGAGGCGTGGCTGCTCGCTGCTGCTGTGCACATGGAGGCGCAGCAAGGGGGTGATGGCCTGTGCGTGCGTGCATAGGCACGGGCGTGGCGGAGGTGCAAGGGGCAGGTATGCAGGACACGCGTGGTGCGCTGCTGCACACAAAGGGGCACTGTTGGTGTGCATGGAAGGATGGCAGTGATGGTCGTCATGCGTGGGAAGGAGGTAGCGGCTGGTGGTGATGGGTTCTTTTTGGTGGAAAGGAAACAGAGAATGAAAAGAGGATGGAGATGAACAGGTGGCTGTTGGGAGGTCAAACGTCTGGGAACATTCCTAGATGTCTTAAATGAGCGGGGATGGTTGCTGGCGCATGGTTATGTCGATGGTTGCTGGTGTTGGTGATGGTGGTAGTGCACGCTAAGGTGCTCACAGTTATCTGCACAAGCCAACGATGGCGCAGCAGTTTGTCACCCTACTTGCTTGCGGTGGTGTGGACTCGTGCTTGCGGTTGAGGCCGGCAATGGTGGAATGGAAGAGAGCTTGACTCTCTGCACAGTACGGAATGGGGTGGAGGCCTGCTGAGCTAAGTCGTTGGAGATCTCTTCTTATGTAGCAGGAAGGTGGAGAGGGAGATGGAGGGTCGCACGAAGACCATCAATGCAAGATCTGCATTCATGGCTCGACAATGAAGGTGGTGCTGCAGCCGTTGGAAGAAGAAAAGTTAATAAAATATAATAATAAATCAAGGGTTATTTATCTATAACACCTTAGAAGAAATGTTAAATCAAACACTATATGTAATGCAACCTATTTCAATGCATAATATTCTAAATAAATGCTAAATGATATTATCAATGCATATAATGCATGAAATGCATGAAATAGGTAATTTTATGTATCCTATTTACATATTAATGTATGCCATATAAATGTACATGTTAACTTAATGTTTAGGCATTAAAATACAAAATAGCCCACAAATATGGGCTCATCAAATGCCCCCATGCCTAGTTTTTTGCTACTTCCTAGCAAATTCATGCAATATCCCAGCTCTCAAAATGGACTAGCCGACCCAATCGGTCTTCCTTTAGAAACCTGTTAAGTACAGACTTTAGACCTAAAGTTCCTAAGTATTTGCTAAGTTACAAACTAGGTCGGTTAAAAACGAGTTGTAGGCACAAGTTTCCTCGATTTCTAGCTCTACCCTTGGGTTTATTGGTCCCAGAGATTAAAGCATCCATGCTTGTGCAATGGTCTGATTTATTTAAGGTTGCTATGATTGCCAACCTAGAAAAAGGATTTTTTTTTTCATATATATATATATATTTGTTTGATTCCTCTAAGTTTAACCTTGGATCAGTTGTCAACACGGTCTGTATCAGATTCATTGTCCCCATCACCGTACCTCGAAGGGTGCCTGGCTTTCGATGCTTCGAGATAGCATCGCCCACAGCGACCCCAAGAACTCCTGACAATCGACACTTCGAGATAGTATCGCTCATGGACTTCTAAAGTGAATTCAGGCTTGTGGCAATCGACACTTCGAGATAGGGCTACCCATGGTACCTGAACCGCACAATGCGCTTACATGCCTCTAGTAGGATGGATATCCTAAGAGACAAGCGCCAAGAAGGTGACATGTTATCATCACATTCTCAAGGTGAGTATAGACTCCATCTCTCCTGCAGTAGGAACTCTTCCAATCAAATTGTGTTTTCAAGCTTCGCTTAAGTCAGAACTAAGAGAACCAAATTTTCTTCAAGAAATGAATTTTGGTGATCAGTATTTACACAAGACCAAGTGTGTGTGAAATGTGGATGCTTAGGTTACAAGGGCCCGTAAACCAAAAGGTAGAAAAAGATACCAAGTACTACCTAGCCTTTGACTCAATCTCTAGCTTTCCTTCCTTAATCTCATGAGGAATGGTCTGCAACTTAACTCCTACTTGAGTTTTTAAGTCCACAAAGGACCCAAAAGGTCTATGGCTAGTAATTCAACTTAGCTTCTAAAGTCAGATACCTAGAGTCAACATAGTCTAACATAAAGTTTTGGTCTGCCTAAGAATGCTGGGTCTAGCCAGTGAAGCTCAATAATGCAAAATGTTTTTTCCTCTCTCTCTCTCTCTCTCTCTCTCAACAATGCAGATGTATGCAATGCAGAATGTTTTAACTAAATGCATGAATGCACCATGTATAAATACGTATATCCATGCATGAATGCACTATGTATAAATGCTGTGTACATCCCCAAGTATACCCCCCCATGCCTAAAATCTGCAATGTCCCCATTGCATAGAAGGATTATACCTGGGTTAGAGTTGGGCTGCTGTTATTTTGTTAGCAGCCGAGTAACCAAAGAATCTGTAAATCAGGTTCAAGGATCGCAGAAATAGGCCCTAAAAATGAGCAAAGTAATGTTGGCCTAGAAAACAGGTAACCTAGGATGTTGGTGAGCTAATGATGAATCCCGATAGCAAATGCTCGCCCAACCATGATGGGCATGAAATCTTCCTAGGTCACCGAAGGAGGTTCTAATGGATAGACTGGAGTAGCAGCCTCTAAAGGTGTAGGAGGAGGATGGCAAGGATCCTCCAAAAGAAATAGGGAAGGAATAGTATAAAGATATGCCCCCAGGGTGATGGACTGACCATAGAAAGCATCAATCCATACCTGGTACCCCATTACAAGAGATATTGGTTCGCTAAGCCCCTCAGTTAGAACAAAAGTGAGCAATTTCCTAATCCAAGGATTATCTAGGGTGTCCAAGTTACTGATAGCGAAATACGCGTGATTTGTAAAAGCAGTTTTTTAACGTCGTTGTAACACGCGAATCCGCTTTCGCTTTTAAAATTTATATCCTAGATAGGGGAGTATCTAGGGTCGTCCAAGGAGGCAAAAATTGCAATAATGATTCTCTTGCTTGGAATACAATCTCAACTTTCTTTTTGGTAATTTTCAATATACCATTTTTCTTTATTTTTGAACTAAGGCAACATGCGAACTGATGGCGGGAAAAGTGTTTACACTTCCAATTAAGTAAACAACTCTAAAGTAGCAAGTAGAGCCTCTCCCTAAGCTCACTCTAGGCAAGTGGAGACCTAGAATAATTAGGGAGAGGAAGTGAAGAATGCTGAAAATAAGCAAATAGAAATGCAAACAAGATATGCGAAGAAGGCAACTAGATAATTGATAAAGTGTTTAACAAAAATGCCTAGTAGAGGAATGCTTCTACTACTAGATAATTGAAATAAAGAAAGAAAACACAAATCCTCTAAATAGATGGTGAAGAAGAGGGCTTCTTGCTCCAAGGTTGGTGGCTCCCAAGCTTGAAAAGAATCCTTCAACTCCTTCCTTGCAGAACTCCGCCAAGGTGATGACCTCCAAGGCAAGCCCTAAGGGGGCGTGCCCTAAGTTTCTCTCCAAGGGTGGATGTCCACCCTAAGCTTTTCTCCTTTGCCTGGCCGTCCTCCTTGAAGTGGGAGAGTCCTCCTCCTTGGCGTGGCTCAAGTTGAAGAGAGTGGGGAGAAGAAGGCACCAAAAGGGCTGGTGATGTGCCCCTTTAATCTCCTTCTCTACTCCTTCTTCTTGGCCGTAGGTATAGGTGGTTTAGGTAGAAAATATACTAAGGGAGGATGCCCCAAAAATGGTGGTAGGTGGTGGCTTTTTATAGAATAGGAGGGGGGCTATGGTGCCCCTTGAAATGGAGGGCTAGGATGGAAGGATGAGGGTGGTTGGTGATCCTATGGCTAGGGTGAGTTGGCGCCAACCCAAAGGGTGTTAAAGGGGGTGGTTATGGTGGTGTTGGTGTCTTTTGGTGGTGGAGAGACACCCCCATGTTGGCGCCAACATGGGGTCTTCTAGAAGGGGAGTTAGGTGGATGGTGGAGATGGATTCAAGGGGGATTGTGTGGTGGAGATGAGGGGGGATTTTGAAGGGAAAAGTGGCGCCACTAAGGGGTGGTTATGGGTAGTTTTTGGCGCCACTTTTAGGTGTCTTTTGGAGGTGGTGGGTAGGTTAGGTTGGTGCCAAGTAGGTTAGCTTATGTGGAGCTTAGGTGGAGCTAGTTGGGTGGAGTTGGTAGGTTGGTTTTTGGGGTGGTACAAGCCAAGGACATTGGAGCATAGTTAAGCTAAGCTAAGCTAAGCTAAGCTAGCTTAGCTAATGGAGGAGTAGAGGAGAAGATGTTGGAGCTAGGGTTTGGAGGAAGGAGCTGAGGAGGAGAGTCTGGAGCTGGAGCTGGAGCTGGCTGCTACTGAAGAGGCTGGCATGGGGCTACTCTAGCTGGCTTAGCTTGCTAGTTCTTTGCTAGCTACTAAGCCAAGCTAAAGTGAGCTAGCTTCTACCAAAATGAGCTGAGGTGAGCTAGGTCTGGTGCTCCCGGGGAGAATCAAGCTGGTTGAGGTAGCTAAGGTAGCTTAGCTCAACTGAGTTGAGCTAAGCTGAGTCCCCGGGAGCTAGACTTGAGCTTCCTGAGCTGAGATGAATTCTTCTTCAGCTGGATGGAGTTGAGTGGAGCTGAATGTAGCTGGATCTGAGCTGGGGTGAACTCCTGTCAACTCAGCTGAGCTAGCTAGAGCTCCCTGTGAACTAGTGGGAGCTGAGATGAGCTAGACTCAGCTAAGTTGAGCTGGATCTGAGCTGACTTGAGCTAGGGTGAGCTAAGGTGAACTCTCTTGAGCTGCCATCCAGCTGAGATTAGCTGAATGGAGCTGGGATGAGCTAACCCTAGTTCAAGTAAGCTAGTTTCCAGCTATGGTGAGCTGGATCAAGCTGGGTTCCAACTAGTCTGGGCTTCTCCTTCACCAATTGCCTTCTTGAGTGCTAGGGTTTTAGGGATCTGTGAATCTGTACATCCCTAACACTCACAAAAACACATTAAAACAACAATAAAAAATGCAATGCATGCCTATCCTAATTTATGCCTAAATGCAGCCCAAAAACCCGTTTGCGGAGTAAAATCCTAAGAGCTAGGTTAGTTTTAAAGCATAAAAATGATGATAAACTGGTGTTTATCAGTTACGAGGTCACAGGATGGCCATAAGATCTAGGTTGGGTTTAACCTGCTCGTTGTCTATCCCTAACATCCTTCCTAATTCCTTATTCACATCTGTAGCATCCTTTGTACTATCACTTGTATCTTCCTGCTCTTCATTAGTGATCAGTTCAATGAATGGAGTCATAATTTTGCCTTCAAACATAAGCAAATTAGAGGGTAACTCCCAATCGTATGAAGGCAGGTTAGAAGCAACAGATCTAGGGATTATCCTATCAATGTCATCTCCAGGTTCTTGTTCTTTATTAAAATCCTCCCCAGAATCTATATGTGAATCCACATAAATCTCAGAAGTTGCCTCCACATTTTCCATTATTTGATCTTGAGGAGGGATATTGTTAATAGGAGCACAAAGGAAACCTAAGTTGATCAAATCTGTGACATCCTCGGGAGCTAATTCTTCAAATAAGACATAATCACCCTTAGTGTCACTCCAAATCCTAAATGTAGGTTCCTCACATAATTCATCCTCCTCAATAGTCAATTCATCATCTATTGGAGATCTAGAATGATCTAAAATCTCTACAAATCCCCTAAGGCACTCTATCTGGGGTAAATAGTTCACACTAGTAACATCAGACTCCTCAGATAAGTAAATTTCAGGGTCAGGTTCCCTAAGGGTGGGTTTGAGTTCCATCTTGTGATCATCATCAGAAGCAAAGTTGGGATTAAGAACTTGGCCTCGACCTAATTCATCAAATGTCAGAAAAATGCTATCATCTGGGTCAAGGTCTTCTAAAGGTACCATTTTTTCCTTCATTTGACTCCAATATAATTTAGGTGGATACTCAACCTGATCATCATTTTCCTCTGGTGGCCACTTTCCAAAATTAGAATCAAGGGTGTAATGTAGGTGGCTAGATTCATGTTGCCTAGGAGTACTAGTCCAACCCTGGAAATTAGCGTGATGAATGGTGGGTGGGTTGGGTGTATTAATCATGGGAGGGATATTAGACAAGGAAAATCCCACTCCTAGGTTCTGCTTATTGAACTGGGGCTTAATCAAACCAATACTCCTATAGTAGGAGTAAAAAGGATCCCATTGGTTGTCATTTTGTCCATCAAAAGATGGACCATCTCGGCATATGAGATTAAAGATCGTAGAGTGGGGGTAAGGGTGTGGGCAAGAGGTGAAAGGGAGGTGATTAAATTGGTCCATTCTAACTCACACAACAGTCAGATTTCCCCAAGCAAACACAATTCAAAAGGACTTTTTAGGTATTTCCCAATTTAGGCATTTGGTTTTAAGTCAGACTATAGGTGACAATACAATTTGTTCAATCAATTTATGCGCCTATTGTCGACCTATGGACTGCTTAAAAGGACCTAGTTGGAACTTAGGTGCTCTTCCCTAAAGTTCAAATAGTAAAGTACTCCAAGGACGGAAGATCGAGGGATGCAAGTAGGCCTAAGCCTTCCTTTGAAGTGCTTTCATGGTGCTTCTTAACTACCCTCAAAAATCCGTGACATGATATCCCCCTCCTTGGAGTTACAAAACCTTTGATCTTGAGTTTCAAGCACTTTGAAACCAACGGTAGGAGGGTTCTTTCCTAGTAACTCAAAAACCTAGGAGTGTCTAAATGTGTGCTTTGGTGCAAAGATCAAACAAGTGTGCATACACCATCAAAGATTTTGAGTTTGAATTTTGAATTGCACACCAAGTTTCAAAATCAAGTCCTTGGTTTTTAAATGTTCCTCCTTTAATTAGTCCTTTTTCAGAAAATGTGACCACTTGTTAATTCTTTCAGAATAATATAGGTGGTCTTATCTTAAGTCCAAAATGCAATGCGTGATCAAGATATGGATGCAAAGTGAGAGGATGCGTACCTTGCTTCCAGCAATCAGCGATGCGAGAATGCATGCAATGCAGAAAATAAATCTAGAGTCTGCTCATGCAGACCTAAATGGTTCGTCCTAAGGGCAGACAACTTCTAGCATGCAGCTTGTGTTTTTTTTTTAGCTACTTATGCACAAATATTATCAATCCACAAAAGAGATGAAAAACCTAAGTCTAAAGAAATGGGAACAGACTCCCAAAAAATTACCCAACACGGGCCTAAAACAAAATCGGGGAACAAACCCCTAAAAATGTACCCCACAACAACGGCAAGAAAACAAACAACTAAACTAAACCTAAAGAGTCTATTCTAAAATGCGGAATCAAAATTCTAAGAGGAAGACTCCTTGTAGATGGTCCTCCATGCATCTTTATGTGTGTGGGGTCAAGGCCCACAAGCTCCTGTGATTATCTCGGAGGTGGCTGCAAGGTCCACCAAGATGTGAAGCTCAGTCCCTCCTCCAAGTGGTGGAAACAAGGTCCACCACGACATTGATGAGGCCGATGAGACAACTCGTATGTAATATATGTACCTCGCACTAAATCAGATAAAACAAGTTAAACATGCCTCAATTTAAATCAACATGAATAAATGAATAATTGCGAGTTAATTAAGCTTGTTGCCTCCTCGACAACGATGCCATTTGATGAGTCAATTTTCGCTTTCGACTAAGATGATTAAGATGATTTGTCATTGTATTTTAAATGATGGAAAATCGACTAATCAAAGTATTGAATTGAAAATAAACCACTCGAGAGAGTGGGTTGTATCCACAGGGAGGTAATGGCCTATTAAAACTTCTACGGGTTAAAAATAGATGTTCATGAATTGTTTCCCCCAAAAATTGTGTCGAAAACCATGTTAGATATGAGTTTGAATGAGCATAATCTGAAATTACATTTATGCCAAACAAGAAGGAGCTCAATGCAATGCTCACAATAATAAAATAAAAATAAAAGTTTGCAATGGCATTGAATGTAAAAACTAATACTCCGTTTACTGTAGCAAAACAGGGGAATGGCTTCCTCTTACTCGCACGCGTGGAGGAAGAAGAGTTGAATGGCGAGGCTATAGCTGGAGGTTGAGTGGGCTGAGGGCTATTCGGCAGTGGTGGTCTCGTGGCCAACGATAGTTGGAGGCGACGGTGGTGAGGAGGAGACGGTGGTGGGTGCCACCGTTGGGCGTTTCCCGCTATTGCTGCTGGAGGTGTGCAAACTGCGTCGGGGGGAAAGATGGGTTCTTGCGAACGCAGCTGATGCTGTTGGAGTTGTGTGCAGGAGCATGTGGGGAGGTGCTGGAGTTGCTGGCGAATGCAGCTGCTGCTGCTGGAGGTGCGCAGTAGCTACTGTTGCATGCTGCAGAAGGGTGCGCGGGTGCATGCTGCGGGCGTGGTGGAGGCGCAAGCGAGGGGGCTACGCGTGCTGGAGTGTTGGCCAGGGTGTGGCTGCTCACTGCTACTGTGCACGTGGAGGCGTAGCGAGGGGGTGATGGCCTGTGCGTGCGTGCACGGGCATGGGCGTGGCGGAGGCGCAAGGGGCAGGTGCACAGGATGCGCATGGTGTGCTGTTGCACACGAAGGGGCACTGCTGGTGCACGTGGAATGATGACAGTGACGGGAGTCATGCGTGGGAAGGAGGAGCAGCTGGTGGTGATGGGTTCTTTTCGGTGGAAAGGAAACAGAGAAGGAAAAGTGGAAGAAGATGAACAGGTGGCTGTTGGGAGGTCAGGCGTTTGGGAACATTCCTAGGCGTCTTAAATGAGTGGGGATGGTTGCTGGCGCGTGGTTATGTTGGTGGTTGCTGGTGTTGGTGATGGTGGTAGTGCACGCTAAGGTGCTCACGGTTATCCGCACAAGCCAATGGTGGCACAGTAGTCTATCACCCTGCTTGCCTATGGTGGTGTGGACTCGTGCTTGCGGTTGAGGCCGGAAGTGGTGGAATGGAAGAGAGCTTGACTCTCTGCACAATACGGAATGGGGTGGAGGCCTACTGAGCTGAGTTGCTGGAGATCTCTTCTTATGTAGCAGGAAGGTGGAGAGGGAGATGGAGGGTCGCACGAAGACCAATGCAAGGTTTGCATTCACGGCTCGACAATGAAGGTGGTGTTGCAGCCGTTGGAAGAAGAAAAGTTAATAAAATATACTAATAAATCAAGAGTTATTTATCTATAACACCTTAGAAGAAATGTTAAATCAAACACTATATGTAATGCAACCTATTTCAATGCATGATATTCTAAATAAATGCTAAATGTTATTATCAATGCATGTAATGCATGAAATGCATGAAATAGGTAATTTTATGTTATCTTATTACATATTAATGTGTGCTATATAAATGTACACGTTAACTTAATGTCTAGGCATTAAAATACATAAATAGCCCACAAATATGGGCTCATAATACTCTATAATTCTCCAATTATGGGTAATATCTAATTTATCAATTAGTCTTATACCAAATCAAAATCAGTAGGTGTTCATTAGATAGCCCTTGTGAAGTGTGATGACCACCAAATTATTAAGGCGATGGCCAACCCCTTGAGATAGACCATATATCGCATACGTCTTAAACATATAAATATAGCTATGAGTAGATCAAGGTTTAAGGTCTTATCCTACTATCATCCCTTTTAAAACTAGTCGGTCTAGATTATCCTTATGCTTTGGATAGAAGACATACTGGATAACTTCTTTAAGTTTATCCAATTCCTTCATTCTTGTTTTGATCTTATCAAAATGACCACTAGTGGAATTGGACCTCCAATGTCATAACAATAGAGCCTAAACTCCACTCAAACTATTGAACTTGTGCGAATCCTATCTTGAGAAGATATTTATATCTTGTATTGGATTATACAAACCATCGTTCCCACATATTGGCCTCACACTTTGGGAAACCTTAGTCATTGGGTTGCTAAATATGCATAGCCTAGTTGCCGACATATACTCTTGTCTTAGGTATAAGGACATGTGCGTCTTTCTGTAAGGACTGCAATTGAAAGAAGACTTCCGTGGTCTTAGTACCACAAATTAACTACTTGAGAATGCTCCCATGATAATTTTGGAATATCCTTTCCCCATGGAACTCTTTGAAGGGATCGATTAGATTGACTTGTGACATTGCAGAAACGTGAAAACAAATATTTAAGAATTTCAAAAATGTAATCGAATCATTGCCAAAACTCGATCAAGTCAAGAAATAAAAATGTCTTGAAATTGGAAACCACATGGGAGAAACTAATTTTTTGCCATTCCAGGGTCCCACAAGTATAGGAGTATACCTTCACGGATGATGTGGATTAGCACCCCAAGAGCAGTGCCTCCTACAATAAGTCCCGACACTGTCGGAACCCTCCTCGATGGGTGGATGAAACCCTTCATGTGGAGGACGTCCAACCACAATCAAATCCTATGAACTCTTTTGTAGGGATCGAGGATGACAATCATACCTCTCCTTCCTCGACGTAATGCTCTTGACGTTATGGAGTAGAAGAGAATGTACAGGATTAGACGTTCAGAGCGGCTTCCAGAGGTCTAATGCCTTCTCTTTCGGACGTCCAGGACACTCTCTAGATGTCTAGAAGAACTTCTAGACTTCTGATATAATGATTGGAAGTTTGATTTTGAAGGGATAGAGAGTGTTGCTGCCGCTCTCTCTTATCTTCTTTTCTCTTCTTACGACTGTGGAGATAATTGTGGTTAATTGAGTATTTAAGGTTTCTTTTGGGAGATGTTTATAGAGACTTAACCCTAATCCTAATATGATGTTGACTCTTGGATTTCCATCTAATGGTTATGATGTAATCCTACTTAAATTTTATAGGATAAGCCCATAACAACTTATGGGATGCTAGGATTTAGTCTCCTAACATTAATTAATTTCAATCCAACCCTTGGATTTTAACTTAATCAAATTAGGTGCAATTAATTACCAAATTAAATGCAAATTAACTCATGAAATAACATTTGATTATCCTATAAGTAGGAACCCATCAAAATCATTATTGGTTTCATCACACCAATAATAAAGTGTCTAGAATTCATGAAATTATGGCACTATGAATCCCTAGGTATTCCAAATATCCATGAATTCGGCACACATTGAGGATAATATTATCCTAAGGTCTAATCCCATTAGACAACCGTTATTTCTCCTTAGATAATATTATTTCTGATGTCATTTTCTATCATTGGGATGAGAATGAAGATCGGATCCTTTCCTAAAGGACTATTTTCTTCTCTTTCTTGTTTTGAGTTTGGATCACGTTTCTGTAACCACATATGGAATTATCGTTTCCTAGTATACTCTAAGTGAGTTCATTCTTCCAATATGTTAGATACACCTATGCAATAGATTTGTGCGATCCTTTTGAGAGATCATGAACCTCCTATCCATTCCCATAAACATTAGCTTTCTAGTAGTAGCACTAAGGTGGGTGCATCTACTATTGGTCCACTAAATGCGTGTTTTCGTGAATAGAGACATATTTATCTTAAGTCAAAGGATACACCTTTTCCATATAGTGTTGGAGAACGTCTTTGGTTATCTTCTATTTCATTAGGTTAACTCTTTAGCCTGACCTGCTTAACAGTTCCGAATCTCCATTCAAGAACATCAATTGGGCAATGACCTCTAGAGAAGGTTGCCATCCCATCTTAGACCAGAAATAAGTGATCAAATCAGATGGCTTCTTGATGTGCAATTGGATCCTCTAAACCATTTAGATCTCTGAATCAACACATATCAAGTATTCGATTTGGCTAAGTACGTTACCCTATCCGTATTAAGTGATCCAATTCATATATTGAAAATAATATAATTTTTTTCTTTAGATGCAATGTAGCCATATCACATTATTTAGATGGCTCTCTCAGGGCATACAAAATCCAATAGACTCCCACTTACCCTTAGAGCCATTTCGGAACCTCTTTCAAACCCATGCTATATACGTTCCTATCAATTGAGTCACTAGTCAAAACCTTGGTCAGACGATCAACAATGTTATCTGCAAAGGTCACCTTTGTGATGATCTCATCACTACACTTGATGACCTCTTGGATGATGCGATACTTTCTCTTAATAGTTTGCTCTTTTGGTGAGAGTGTCTCCTTTGCTTGCATAATGGCACTTGTGTTGTTGTACAACAAAGGATTGGCAACTATATTGAGAGAACTAGATCAAGCTCCTCAATGAACTTACCTACCCACACTGCCTCTTTTGTAGCATCAGATGAAGCGATGTACTCGGTTTCAATCATTAAATCAGTTGTGGTATCCTGCTTGTTGCTTCTTCAGCTCGCAGAACCATTGCTCAATAAGAAAATGAATCTTGATGTAGACTTTCTATCATCAATGTTTGACTGGAAGTCAGAGTCGGTGCACCCCAACACTTGGAGATCTCCATCTCCAAAAACAAGACAATAGTCTTTTTGAAGGGATTGATCTCATTGATCTCGTGGCATTGCAAAAGTGTGAAAACACAAAAAAAGTGTTTTCAAAATTTTCAAATACTAGATTGAATTGATGCCATAAAATGATCAAGCAAATGAAAAACATAAACACTTAAATCTGGAATCACATGGGAGGAACTAGTTTCCTCCAGTTTTGGGATCCCACAAAATTAGGGATTATACCTTTAGAGGTGGCGTGGTGCTGCACCCCAAGATGCCGTGCCTCCTCAAATAAGTCCCGGTAGAAACTCTAATTGCTCCTCTGTGAAGGGTGGATGAGACCTCGTGTCAAGGAGGATGAATTCCACTAGTGAATCATGAGACTCCTTTACGATTAAGAAATGACATTCACCTCAAAATCCAAATAGGACCTTAAAAACACGTTCAAAAGTCCTAACTAGTATGGGAGGCGTCGACCAATATTTCTATTAGTTGGCTGGTTATTGAATACGTGAGGGGTGCACCTCCTCCTCCTAGCGACAGTGGCTGAGGGTTTTGTGGAATTCCAATCAAAGGAATTGATTGAATGAATGCCATTAGGGTTTCTCTATTGAGATATTTATAGGTATTCCTAAACCTAAACCTAATTTGATGGGATCCATTGGATCTCTATCCAATGGTGGAGATCAAATCCTAATTGATATTTGTATGTTTAGCCCATAACAAATTATGGGAAGTTTAGATCTAGTATTCAGACTTAAATTAATTGCAATTCAATACTTGAATTTTATACGTAATTAAATTACATGTAATTAATTGCCAAATTAAATATAATTTAACTCTTCAAATTACAATTGATTTATTTTTCAATTAGGAACTCATCAAAATTGTTATTGGTTTCAACAGTCCAAAAAAGAAGCTAAAGGTTAGGTGAAATTTTGCCACTTTGACTTCTCAAGTATTTTAAATACTTGTGAATCCTTTACACTTGGAGGTAAATATTATCTTGAGGTCTAATTCCATTAGACTGCTATCATTCTCACTTGGGTAATATTATTCTTAATATCTCCTTGTATCATTGGGATAAGAATGATGATCTAAACCTTTTCTAAAGGTCTATCTTCTTATCTTCTTGCCTTTAGTGACTCTATGACCACATGTGGAATTGTCATTCCCAATATACACGGAGTGTGCTTATGCATTCAATTGGTTACATACACCTATGTAACAGATTTGTTTGATCACTTCGAGAGATCATGCAACTCCTATCACTTTCCACATACACTAGCTTTCTAGTGTTAGCATCAAGGTGGGTGCATCAAATATTGGTTTGCTAAATGCATGTGCTCGTGAACACTCAAGTTTAAGGATACACCTTCTTTATGACAACATTGGAGATGGACTTCCGCTATCTCCTGTTTCATCATGTTAACTCTTTAACTTGACCTACATGATAGTTCTCGAATATCCATTCAAGAACATCAAATAGGCAACGACCTCTAGAGGAGATTGCCATCCCAACTCAGATTGAAAACATATGATTGAATTAAATAGTTTCCTGATGTGCTATCAGATGATCTAAATTGTTTAAATCTCTAAATCAACACACATTAGGTTTATTCGATCTGGCTAAATACGTAACACTAAATGTATTATGAGACCCAAATCATTTACTATAAAGTAGTCAAATTCTTTATTCAGATGAAAATGCAATCTTATTACATAACTTGGATGGGTTGCTTAGGGTATACAAAATCCAACACTTTTATCCTCAAGTATTTGAGAATGTTCTTGACAATAGTCTAGTGTTTCTGTCTTAGGTTGTATTGGTAACGACTTAGCACTCTCACTACGTGATAGATATCTGGTTGTGTATACATCATGACATATATCAGGCCGTCCATTGCTAAAACATATATATGGACATCCACCCATGGCTTTCTTATCTTTAATTATTTAGGGAGACATTCCCTTCAACAAGGAATCCCATGTATAATGGGAAGAAAGCGCTTCTCAGAGTTATCCATGTGGAATCTCTTCAAGACCTTAGTAATGTATCCTTACTGTGATAGGTCCAGTATCCTCTTTTCTCTATTTTTGAACATCTTTAAACCTAACATATAAGAGGCTTCTTCGATATCCTTCATCTGGGAGTTCTGAGATAACCAGAGGTTACACTAGATAGAATCCTTGCATCATTCCTGATGAGAACCTCATCATGAGCCATAACTAGCTCATTTTGACCTAATACAAAGGATAAAAGCTCCTACATATCTCAAGGAAAGGCTTAACTCAGAGAATCCTGAGTTTGAGAAGAAAACAAGTCATAAGGGGTAAAAATGCAATTTTACCAGTATAATCTGCATACAGGGTAATTCAGGGCCCAAACATAGGTCAAAGCAGCTTAATAAGAATAAGAGTGGGATGAAATGATCTAGCAAGGGCTACAGCAATTCCAAGAAACTAAATGATAATCTGTAACCCTAAAACAACGCACTTCAATTCACAAGGTTCGAGGCAAAGTAAAAATAGAATAAACCCTCTAAAATTCATAGAAAAATAATCTCTAGGGTTTAGAACCTTCAATTTGGCCTTCAGAACCCATTTTGACCTACATTGAGAACCATGCCCAATTAATAACTTAATTTGGGTTTTTGCGTAAATTGACCGGTCAAACAAGGTTTAATATGGAAATGAAATTCACCATCAGATTCCTTAGGTCCTAATTAGTCATGTATAAAAACTTGAGCCTAAGAAGAAACCTCCTTGACCGACTTTACACTTTGGTCCTCATATATTTACTCTTTGGCCCTCAACTTTTGAACCCCCGCATTTTGGCCCCTAACTCTCCTTCGTTCTTTGCGATCAGGTCCCCCCTGCAAAACCTGCCAGCACCATGCTCCGGCGACCTTGCGCGGAGCATGGCGCCACGCAGGGTGAGGTGGGGGACCTGGCAAGTAAACCGGGGGTGCCCTGCGTCGTCAGCCGTCGCAGGGACACCCCCCTGGTCGTTGTAACCCACCATACCGGCCGTGCGAACGTACGGACGGTATGGGTTCTTGTTTCCGGCCATCCTCCGGCGAGGGAGACACGTCGTCTCCCTCCGCCTTCCTCCCTGTTTGATCCCTATAAATACCCCCCGTTGCTCCACCGACCGGGGCAGCCTGGATCTGACGGAGAAAATCCCCAACTTTCCTCTCTTCTCCCTCCGGCAGACGCTCACCAGCTCCGGCGGTTTCCTCCCCCTCCACCTCTTCGCTCTGCCGCAATACCAGTAGCAGAGACTTCCTCCCCTGCTCTTCCCGCGCCACGCCGCACCCAGCTGGCACCTCTCCGGCTCTCTGCTCGCCGTCGCCCCTTTCCCTGAGCATCGCCTTCTCCGGCGACAGTCGATACGACTGTCACCCTGTTCCTCCCCCTTCGTCCCTGCAAGTAAGCTAGAACTACCCCCCGTCTTCTCCTCTTTCTTTCCCCGCTTTCAATTTATTCAATTAAGCCCTCGACCGACCCTGACCATCGTCATCCCCTTCGTCTCCGGCCACCCTCCGGCGAGATGCTCCCATCGCTCCACAGCCTCACACACCTCGCCGACCTTCACCGAACCTCCGCCTCAACACACTGAGCTCCCCCCACCCCTTCACTGCCACTCCACACCTCCGTAACGCTTCCCCCAACAAACCCATCCTCCGACCCACAGTCCGACCTAGGGCAGCCCTTGCACGCCGCCCCGCGCCTCGCCACAACCCACACGAGCTTCTCCGCACCCTGGCGAAGCTCCTGGCACTTTCTGATTAGGCTGAGAGGCCGTTTTCTTGTGAACAGGCCACCCGACCTCCGCCGCCATTGCCGCGCAGGAGGAACTGCTTCCGCTTGCAGCTACAGGCGCGCCACGCTCAGCGCCACGCCCAGATTCAACTCCCAGGCCTTGCGAGGCGTTTCGACAAAACACCAGGCTCGCAGCTAAGGCAGAAGGCTTCGCGTGACGCCGCAATCTCCCGCTAATTTCCCCGCTGCGGGCGCGCAATTAAGGTGGGACATTTAGTCCCACCTCGGAAAAGCCCGAAGAGTCGCAGCGATATAAGATGCAAAAGTGCTGGAGGCTTACTGCCTCAGCACACGGGGTGAGGTCCCCTTCACCCGCCCGGTTACCCGGTCTCGTCCGCGCTCACGCCCCGCGGACCTGACCCGACCCGACCCGACTTAAGACTGACCTGCACTCCTCGCCCACCACACACGCCGGTGGGCCTGGACCCGGGCACGACCCGTACCCGATTACCCGGCAGCTCTGGGAGAGCTTTCCCAAGAGTGGTTTCAGAGAGAGAGAGACGCGGGGGGGAGAGGGTAGAGTAGGTTTTGTTCTCTGACGTAAGCTCTGAAGTGTGCAGGCACAGGTGAAGAAGAAGAACCGCGGAAGAAGAAGGAAGCTGAGGGAGACACTGTAGCACAGGCTGTTTAAGTCGTCTGATTTGGAAATCAGACGACGGCCTGAAGGGAAAAGAAGAAAGAAGGAGGGGTGACGTCCCTGGCTGAAAAAGAACAGAAGAAGACAGAAGAAGAAGAAGGAGATCTAAAGAAAGAAGAAAGAGGAGCATCACCTCTGCAGCAACAAAGAAGAAAGAAGGAGGGGTGACGTCCCTGGCTGAAAAAGAACAGAAGAAGACAGAAGAAAAAGAAGGAGATCTAAAGAAAGAAGAAAGAGGAGCATCACCTCTACAGCAACAAAGAGAAAGAAGAAAGAGGAGCATCACTTCTACAGCAACAAAGAGAAAGAAGAAAGAGGAGCATCACCTCTACAGCAACAAAGAAGAAGAAGGAGATCTGAAGAAAGAAAGAAAGAAGAACATCACGAGGAGAAAACAAAGAGAACAACAAATTCTTTCCCTCTCTCTTTCTTTATTTTTGTAAAAGAAACATGTATATCTCTAGAATACAACTTGCTCCCTGAGTTCGACCTCGGGAACTCTTTTATTCTCCGAGTAAAAAATTTTATATAGTTGAAATGTTGGTAATAACTGGCTATACTACAACGTAATAACAATAAAACCCGGTTGTCCCAATCCTCTTCGACCAATTCCCAATGAGAAGATCTCATCCATGTATAGTACTAGAAAGGTGATTGCACTCACATTGGCTTTCTTGTAGATGCAAGGTTCATATGGATTTCGATAAGATCCATAACCCTTTATTGTATTATCCAATTAGATGTTATAACTATGAGAAGCCTACTTGAGTCCATAGATGGATCTTGTTAGCTTGCACACCTTTCTTTCCCCACCATCTACTTGGAAACCCTTAGGTTGCTCCATGTAGATGTCCTCCTCAAGGAAATTGTTGAAGAAAGTTGTCTTGACATCCATCTGCTAGATGTCATACTCATGGCATGCAGTAATGGCTAGCAATATTCGAAGGCATTTAAGCATGGTGGTAGGAGAGAAGGATTCCTCAACGTCAACCCCTTCCTTCTAGGTGTAGCCATTGGCCACAAGTTGTCCTTTGAAGATCTCTACCTTTCCATCTGGTCCCTGTTTTCTTTTGTAGATCCATTTGCACCCAATGGGTTTTGCCCCATCAGAAGGATCAACAAGGGTCCATACATCATTCTTATGCATGGAGTTTATCTTAGACTACGTTGCTAGCCTTCACCTGTCTGCATCATGATCCTTCATTACCTCATTATACATAGCAGGATTAATCTTGAACTCTTCTGAGATGTGAAATCCTTACATTTCAAGTGAATGAATTGCCCTAGAACTCCTTCTAGGAGGAATGAGAGCATCACTTGTTTCTGACTCATCTCTTTATTCTAGGTTAGCAACTTCATTGGTCTTGTCAAAGTTAATAAGCTCCCTCACTTCATTTTTGTCTTCACCTTTAAGGAAAATTTCCTCCTGGAATCTAGCATTCGTAGATATGAATATCCTTTGGGTCTTCGGGTCATAGATACAATGGCCTTAGCCATCTTTCAGATACCTAATGAACTAGGACTTGGCAGTGCTAGATTCCAATTTGTTGGGATTCATGTTTTAACATAAGCCATACAACTCCAAATGCATAAGTGTCCAACACTTGGCTTCTTCCCATCCTACATCTCATGTGGGGTTTTAGGGACAAATTTGGTTGAAATCCTATTTAGAATATATATTACTATCTCCAGTGCATATTCCTAAAAGTAAGCTAGTAGTTCCTCTTTGCTCATCATTGATTGTACCATATCTAATAGGGTATGGTTGTGTCTCTTAGATACACCATTCAATTATGGTGTACCAGTGGTGCGGGATACACGCAGTTTGTTAATAATGCAAAATTGTGTTGTATGCGTAAATCCTCAATCAACTTTTAAAATTTATATTACCTAGATAGTGGAGTATCTAGGGTCGTCTAAGGAGGCCAATTCGTTAATCACAAAAATTAATTCTCTTTCACCTATCAAATCAACACATATCTTTTTGTATTTTTGATTTTGTTATTTTTAGGGTAAAATAGTTGGGCAATGGATGCGAAGATGAAAGTATGCTAACGACTACACCTATCACTAAACCTAAGTGACAATAATGGAATCCTCTCTTCTAAGCTCACCCTAGTAAGTGTGTCTAGGGTAATTAGAAGAGGAGGATGTGGTGCACTAAAGAAATAACAAGAAAAACACACTAACTAGAACATGAAAATTGGAAGGCAAAATAAAACTTATATTACTAGCAACTAGAAGAAATTTAGCGGAACGCTTGTTACATGAAAACAAATAAAAACACAAGCTAATACAAGAAATTGAAAAGATAAAGAAGAAGAAAAGATCCTTTAGTTGAAGTTTTGGAGAGCCCTTACTCCAAGTGCAGTCGCCCTGCACTTGGAAAGAATTCTCCTTAGCTTCTTCCTCCTCCAAGCTGTCTCCTTAAGGTGGGCATTAATCACCTTGTTCCTCCTCTTGCCTGGTCGTCCCCTCTATGTAGATGTGAAGATGATCTCCTCCTTGGTGTGGCTAAGGGAGAAGAAAGAGAGGAAGAAGGCACCAAGGAGTTGGGTAGGTTACTCCCTTGATCTTCTTCTCTCCTTCTTCCTTGGCGTGGTGAATGGGTGGATTAATGGTGGACCTAACTAAGGGAGAAGATGATGTTATGGCGGTGATTAAGGGGGGATATTAATAGGAAGGGAGAAGGGTGGTTGGTGTGGGATGTATTGGAGGGCTAGGATTGATTTTGGTGGGTAGTTGGTGATCATATGGCTAAGGAGGGTTGGCGCCAACCCAAGGGTCACATAGGTGGTAGTTATGGGTGGTTGCTACCCTTGGTGACCTTTGGTTTTTGCGCCAAAATGGGCCTTCTAGAAGGGATCCTAGGTGGTGCCAAGATTGGATGGGTAGGATAGGTTTAGGTGTTAGATGGAGGGTTGAGATGGAAGGGGATTTTGGTGCCAAGATGGAGAGGGTAGTTAGGTGTTTTTGGTGCCAAAATCAAGGTGACTCTTGGTGGTGGTGGTGGGTTGAAAGGTAGTGAGTCAGATGGTGCCGAGATAGATTGGGAGTAGGGAGCTTAGGTGGAGTAGGTTTGGGGTTATTTGGTGGAGCTTAGGTAGGTGGGTTTTAAGGTTAGGTAGGGATGCCAAAGAGGTGACTAGCTAAGCTAGGCTAGCTTAACTAGTAGGGAGTAGGGTAGAGAGGTAGAGGAAGCTACGGTTTTGGAGGAGAAGAGCTGGAGGAAGCTGTCTTGAGTTGCATTGGAGTTGGTGGCTACTGAAAAGAATTGCAGTGAGCTACCTTAGCTGGCTTAGCTTGCTAGTTCTTTACTAGCTGCTAAGCCAAGCTAAGATGAGCTGGCTTCTGCTGAAATGAGCTGAGGTGAGCTGGGTCTGGTCTTCTCGGAGATTACCCAGCTAGCTGGAGTAGCTAGCTTAGGTCAAGTAGCTCAGCTCAGCTACGTTGAGTTGAGTTGACCCTCCGGGAGTTGGACTTGAGCTGGCCTAAGTTGATTAAGGTCATCTTTAGCTAACTAGGTCTAGCTAGTAGCTAGTCCTAGTCAGGTTGAGCTTCCAGTGAACTCTTCTGAGCTGGAGGAGCTGGAATGGAGCTGGGATCAACTGTCTTTAGCTAGTTTAAGCTACCATCTAGCTGAGGTGAGCTGAATGGAGTTGAGTTGGACTAGCTTGAGCTACCATTCAACTGAGATGAGCTGAATGGAGTTAGGGATGAGTTGATCCAGCTAGAATGAGCTGGGATCCAGCTGAAACGAGCTTCTTCTTCATCTTTTGCCTTCCTGAGTGCCGAGGTATGCGGGATCTGAGTTTCTATCTATTCCTGACACTTAAGTAAACACATTAAAAATACAACTAAAATACAATGCATGTCTATCCTAGTTAAATGCCTAAATGGATCCTGAAAACCCACTTGCGGAGTTAAAACCTTAAGAGCTAGATCTATTTTAGGTCATAAGAATGATGATAAACTGGCATTTATCACCCAGGCCTAATTTCAGAGATGGCTCCTTTCTCATTGAGATATTCTTTGAATTCTCTCTCAACAACAACAACGGAGGAGGAGGAAAAGAGAGAGATATCTCTTCAACAACAACAAACGGAGGAGGAGGAAAAGAGAGAGATGAACTTTTCAAAGGTTTTAGACTTGTGATGCATTAGTTAAATGAATCTGTATCGCGAATAGTCATCAATAATGTCACAAAATATTGTTAACCATTCTTAATTGTAGTACTAAATGAGCCACATACATCTATATGTATGAGATCCAGCAAGTCGTCACATCTTACCCCTTTTCCTAGAAAGGGAGGTCTGGACATCTTCCCATGAATACATTGTTTGTAGGTGGGTAAGGGTTGGACCTTCAAAAAATCCAAAGGTCAATCCTTGACCAGTCTATTGATCACTATGAACTTGTCCCCATCATCCTTGTCATGCTTAGAAGGTGTTTGATTTTCAATTGCAACATCAGAAGCATTCATAATGGGCTCTCATTCATCCAACTCATATAATCAATCAAGAGTAATGGAATTGTAGGTAATAACTTTACCATAATGATTTATAGTAACAGTTTGCTAAAAAGCAAAAGAATAATCGAATCTAACTAATTTAGAAATAGATAACAGGTTCCTTCTAATGGAAGGTATAAAGAGATTGTCTCTAAATAGCAGGATGTGCCCGTTGGGCATCTTAAGTATGTAGATTCTTAAGGCTTTCGCTACAACCATTGCCTCGGATCCCATCATGACTTGCACTTCCTCCTTAAGCCTTTAGTGACTTGAAACACATGTAGAAAATTGTAACTATGAGCAGTTGCTCCAGAATCCACAGTCCAACCTCCAACTTGTACAAAGAATAAGTTGGCCTCATTAAGGAGAAGAGATTCTTTACATATATTAGCCTTGTCCTTGCACTTCTGTAAGGACCACATGCACTTTGGATAGTTCCATTTCCAATGGTCTGACTTGTTGTAGTAGTGAGACGTGTGTGTTGCCTTGTCCTTTTTGTTCTTGGAAGAAGTGAGAAGTGTGGATGGAGTTGAGGACTTGTTCTTCTTTTGGTAACCTTTCCCTTTGCCTTGCTTTTTTCGTTTAAACTTCCTACTATTCTTGGCAACCATTGCATCAGGTGGGCTTTGCTTCTTTATACGTCCACAGACTCTAGAAAGGAGATCAACTTAATTGTAGTCATCTGCATCTTTCCTAGGTGGAGTGAGATGATGAAGTTGGTGAAGGAGTCAGGAACAGATTGCAAGATGATACCTATTAGGGCCTCATCATCAATCTTCATCCCCAACCTGTGGAGCTCTTAAATATGTCTATACATTTTCAGAATGTGATCCTTCCCAACCTTCATCTTGCATGAAAGAAACTCCCTGCGTACGTTGTAGCGTTGAGTCCAATTCACATCCCTAGACATCTCTTTTAGGCTCCTTAGGATCTCAAAGTAAGTTTTCATCACATCATGTTGCTTTTAAAGCACGTTAGAGAGTGAACCTAGGACGTAATGATAAACACATGAATATCTAAATAAGTAATGTGTTGTTGGGCCTCTATTGTAATTAGTGGTTATTTTATTTTTTAGGGTTGAGATGGACCACAGTGGAGTCTACAAAAACCCTCATCCAACCCTAAGCCTAATCCAAACCTTTAACCCTAACCCTAACTCTAACCCTTCCACCACCTCTACACGCCACATAAAACCCTGACCCTAACACACCTTCTAGAATCCTCCATAAAATCCTACGCCCTCCTCTTTGCCTTTAGAAAAATCCCATGCCAAATTCCCCATTCCTATTTTAGATTCTAATCAAACAAATTCCCTACAATTAGGCCCCACCAAATTGACTACCTTCCCAACATCTGCCCACCTAATCCCATGCCACCTTTGTGTTCACACCTCTTGCCCATGCAACACAACCCAAGACCAACCCAACTCCACGTAAACCTCCCTTCCCAACAAAATACCTTGCCAACCCTAAGGTTTTAGAAGCCACTAATAATAATTACCAAATCACACTTTCCTAGAATCATGAGTCTTAATCTTAATTTCCTGAACCTAATCCTACTTACCATAATCCCTTGCCTTGTCCTCCACATAACACAACCCAAGGTTGTCCCCCCTTTATAAAACACCATGCACCCCCCATGCAAGGCCCTCTCTTTTTTTGGCTCTCTCTATTGGCTCTCTACCTTTCCATCCTTCACAAAACCCTAATTCCCACCACCTTACCTTCCAACTCCCACCATCCTTCCCACCATTAATGCTTGGCTGTCCTCGCTCCATAGACCACATGCCCATCATCCTCCCTCCCTCTCCATCACCAACACCGTCAACTCCACCATCATCTACACACCACCCTTTCTTGATAAACCTAACACCTCTATCATCCTCACACCACTTTGGAGAACTTGGAGAAGATTGCAGGACTCCATGCTTCGCTTCATCACTTCATCATCATCTCATCCGCATCTCCGTTACCTTCACCGAGGAGTCACGCTACTTCGTTACATCTCGAGGCTACTTTAGGTTCGTTCGAAACCTATTTGTTTTATCTCTACCTATGAACCCTTATAGTTGTTGCATTATAATGAAGATTTTTGTTTTCATAGAGATTGCTTGCATTCTTCTCTTGCATCTAAGTGGATGATTTCCTTTGTGTGTGTGGTAAGGGTAGTAGGCGAGATTTCATGCTTAATGGGTAGATGAGATAAGGCAATTATTGGGAGTTGTCAAGAAAGGGAATTGGTCTTCCGAGTTGGATTATACCCTTAGTAGGATGTATTGGATATGTCAAGCCCAAGGGAAGGGATTCTTTGCATTTATCTCGTTGATTTTATCTTTGAATACTCTCACTTACTTTCCCAAACCCTGCGCATGGCATTCATATCGAGGACACTGTCGTTAGAGCCATTGGAACACTTTTTCTTCACTTCTATTTCCTGTTAAGTGTTGTAGCTTTGGTTAAAAAATTCATGTAGTCTTTTGTGGTCTTTCAAAAATTCTCAAATTTTGTCTATAGGTAGTTAGTCAAGTAGGGAAGTGATATGTGAAAAATTGCTAAGAATAGGTTCGTAAACTGTGCCATCGTAGTTTGCAAAAATCTATGATCAAATAGTTTTGACTGGAGGTGAGTTCAGGTTGAACATGGGGAGGTAAACAAACTAAAAATCTCGCTTGTTTATTTATTTTTGGTATTTTAAAGATTTTGAAAGTTTTATGATTTTCATATAAGGAGAATAGAGATGAGAAGAAGGATTGATTGGGTTGATTTTGGTGCAAATAATGTATTAAAATATGCTCTCATCATAGTATAATGCATCGAAAAACCCTAATTGACAAAATTTTTTACAAACCCTAATTGGAGTCCCAGTTGAACTTAGGGAAGCTAAATGTGTTTTTGATTCAATTTTTGACTTGGAAAATGTGCATGTTTGTGACTAGTTAACCTAACTAACCTAAATCAAACCTGAAAACTAAACCTAATCTAAACCTAACCTAATTCAGCCTTGCACCCTGGTCTTGAGCTCATGCATGTAGACCTCACCAGTAGTATTATTCTCCTACATGGGAAAGGCATGCGTAAGGAAAATATAAAATGTAAAAGTGGGTTTCTAAACTGACTACGTCAATACTATGTACACTTCTGAGTGAATTAAGAAATAAGCTAGCATCGTTCACATGGATCAGGGCTAGCATATACTTTTTATTTTTATTTTTTGCTTTATGATTTCCTTTTTTGTGTCTTTCAATATTTGAAATAAAATCTGACCAACCCTCGTAACGAAAACCTAATTGAAGCGAAAGCCAATGATCATCATATGAAAAGTGTTTGGACCATTGGTACATAAGGTGCGCGAGGTGTTGGTAGGGGGTAGGAGTGAAACACGTCATGGGTGTAATTATTGGTGTAATAATAAATATGATAACATATTTTTGTAATTTTTTCTTTTGCGATTTTTTTGTGCCTTTTGATTTGGTGAAGTACAAAAATATTGAAATCTAACTACGCAACAAAGCGAAACCTGAATCTACTAGGTGGATGTGTGAAGGTGGTATTGGTGGTGATGGTGGTCGGCCACCCATTGTTAGTGGTGGGGGTCGCGTGTGATGGTGTGTTGATAGAGACGAAAAGATGGCGTAAAAGATAACAATTGCAAAATCGATCTTAAAATCCAATCATGCTCAACATAATAATCAAATCAATCACGTGCTTGCATCACAAATAAAATGAAGACATCAAAGTATCTCATCAATGATAAACGCCAAATTATCAACATTCTTATGCCCTAAAACACACCTAGCTTTTAGGATTTTAACTCCGCAATTAGATTTTTGGGTTGCATTTAGGCATTTTCCTAAGATAGGAATGCATTGCATTGTTTTGTTATTTTTTACATCTTTATTTGAGTGTCAGGGATAAATAGAAAGTCAAAACCCACAAACCCTGACACCATGAAAGGAAAAAGATGAAGCGGAAGCCCAATTCAGTTGGATCCTAGTTGAATCCAACTCATCTCAGCTGGATTCCAACTCAACCTAGCTCGGATTAGCTTATCTCAGCTCCATTTATCTCACCTCAGTTGGATGGTAGCTCAGGCTAGCTTATCTCAGCTCCATTCAGTTCACCTCAGCTGAGTGGCAAATCAGGCCAGCTCAACTACTTGATCCTAGCTCCATTTAACTCCTCGCAGCTCCATCCAGCTCTTGGAAGCTCTACCAGACTAGGATTAGCTACTGCCATCAACTAGCTAAGCCTAGTCAGTTGAAGAAGTTCTCAACCAGCTCAGCCCAGCTCAACTTTAGCTCTCAAAGACTCAACTCAACTCAGCTTAGTTGAGCTGTGCTACTTGACCTAAGCTAGCTACCTTAGCTAGCTAAGTAGTCTTCGGGAAGACCAGCTACAGCACACCTCAGCTCAGATCAGAAGAAAATAGCTCAGCCTAGATTGGTTTAGCAACTAGCAAACAACTAGCTAGCTAAGCTAGCTATTGAGCTCAACTTCAGCTCTCTTCAGCAACAGTTAGCTCCAGCAAGTTCCAATGCAGCTCCCTCTCAGCTCCCCCAACTAAAACTCTAGCTTCTCTACTCTTTCCTCCATTACTCTATTAGCTAAGCTAGCTTAGCTTAGTTCCTACTCCCCTACCATGGCTAACCATAACCCTAACACCACCTATATAAGCCTTCACCCTAGCTCCCCACTCAAGTTCACCTAATGATTGCATCGGGGATTCATCGTGAAAAGGTTTGGATTTTGGAAAACCCGTAGTCACAGTTCGATTCGCGAGAAAATCCGTCGATTAGATAAAATTTATAACCAAAATTCGAAAGGTGAGTCCTGGGTCGAACACGGGGAGGTGAATGCTTGGTTTGAAAAATCCGTGTTTCGCTTTTATTTATTTTTGCCGTTTTTGTCTTTTCTAATTTTTTTTTTGTATTTTTTGCAAGTAAGAGATTAGGTCGATGAGTTCTTATCTAACTAATCTACTTGCAAAATATAAGAGAGAGATAGAGAGAGAAATAATCACATA